>CM060916.1:225895411-230895411 GCA_030737875.1 Allium sativum
TCGGAGCGGGTTTTGCTCAGAGCATTCTGATCAATCTGTTTCAAGGTGATCAGCTTGTTGTCCATCAGAAAATTTTCATCATCTGGACCCCTTCATCAAAGATTCAAGAATCCTCTCATTTGAAGGGTGTTGCTGCCAGTAATAAGCAGTGCCTTGCCAAGATCATCAAACTGGCTGCATCTGTTATCAAAGGCAGTTGTGTGGTAAAGAAAACTCAATTGATTCAGAAATAACTGATCAAGAAGATCAAGAAAATTACACAATTGAAATCAAGTGCCTCCTGAAAGACTTGTTTCAGAATCAAGAAAATCTCCAGAAATCAATTTTCAATCAAGAATAAAAAAAATCATCATAAAAAAGTCTTAAGTCTGCAGCAAAATTTCAGTTGTGTATTTCTAAAACCTTCACAATTCAAAGTTCTTTCTGCTAAGCTTTCTTTACCTGTGTACGTCACTTGTTTTTCTTGATACAATGTCGAATGAGGGAGGAATTACCAGCCCTCAAGTATCAAGCACAGGGGGTGGATAGAGTCAACCTCCTTGCAATAATCCTCCAAATGATCCAGTCAATGACCTGATGAAAGCCATTGTGAAACCACAGAGTCAGATAATTTCAGTCCAACTGGATGAATCCAACTTTCTGCTTTGGAAACTACAAATTGAAACAGCAATCAGAGGATATGGGTTAGATGACTACATATTTGGTACTAGAATAATTCCACCAAAATATACAAGAGACAGTGAAGATAAACTTGTGCAGAATCCTGAATACATTGCCTATCAAAGGCAAGATAGTCTTGTGTGTGCATGGATGATGTCATCCATAAGTACATCTATCCTACCTCAGTTAATTGGGTGTAAGACTGCTCATGAGGTATGGACAGCAGTTGAGAGAAATTTTTCATCTGAATCATCAGCCAGAATTATGCATTATAGAAGGCAATTACAAAATATGAGGAAGAATGACATGTCAATGAACGAGTATCTACTTAAGATCAAGAATCTATTTGACCAACTAGCCTGTGCAGGACACAAGATTTTAGAGTCTGAACATATTCTTTACATAATTAGTGGTTTAGATCAGGATTATGAGGCTGTTGTTGCAATAATTTCAACTATGGAACCTACTCCTACTATTCAGTATGTGTACTCTACACTACTTTCACATGAGGGAAGAATAGTGCATACCAAAGCTATCAATTCTGACCTATCGGTTAATTATACTTACAACAAGAATAAACAGCAAGAAAAGGGTCAAGGACAGGGATCAAGAAATCAGTACAAGAATCAGAGAGGAGGATCATCAAATAGAGGTGGTAGAAGAGGTGGTAGGAGTAACAACAATAGTATAATTCAATGCCAGATTTGTGGAAAATATGGGCACAGTGCTAGCAAATGCTATTTCAGATATAATTCTAACTATACTCCTTCACAGCAAAACAGCAGCAATAATGTGAATATGATCCATGTGCAGAAAGAAGGTAGTAAAAATCAAGCAGAAGTGTTAAATTCTGAAACAAGTTCCATTGAAGAGACCAATGATGATTGCTGGTACCCAGATTCAGGGGCTACAAATCAAGTTACCAACAATCTAAGCAATCTTAACTTGGGGAACAAAGAATATAAAGGTACTCAAAATCTTTTTGTAGGTAATGGTAAGGTTGCACACATTACACACAAAGGAAATGCAAGTTTAAATGGACCCAAAGAACTTATTCTAAAAAATCTTTTAAGGGTTCCTTCAATTAAAAAAAACTTGTTGAGTGTTTCCCAATTTGCCAAGGATAATGATGTTTATTTTGAATTTTATCCTAATTCATGTATAGTCAGAGATATTCTAACACAGAAAATTATTTTGCAGGGTAGTGAATACAATGGATTGTTCAGATTTGACATGTCAAATCATGAAAACCCTAAATGTAATGAGGAAAATTGTGTGATGACTGTCATGAATGATTCTGAATTATGTAAAAAATTTGAATTGTGGCATTGCAAGTTAGGCCATCCTAGTTTTAAGATTGTTAAGCAAGTTATGAGAAATAACAATATGGATATTAATGAAAATTCAAAATCTTATGTTTGCTCATCTTGTCAATTGGGAAAATCTCACAAACTTGCATTTCCTAATTCTAACACAATCTACACTAAACCACTAGAGTTAATTGCAACTGATTTATGGGGTCCTGCTTCTGTCAGTTCTGACTATGGGTATAAGTATTATATATCTTTTATAGATGCATACTCTAGATTTACATGGATTTATATGTTGAAGTCTAAATCTGAAACTTGCAATGTTGTCATGCAATATGTAAAAAAGGTTGAAAATATGTCTGGGTACAATGTTAATACCATTCAAACTGATGGTGGAAGAGAATTTTTACCCCTAAAATCATTTTTTGAGAAAAAAGGTATTAATCATAGAACAACTTGCCCATATACCTCTGAGCAAAATGGTTTAATTGAAAGAAAGCATCGACACATTGTAGAAACTGGATTAACTTTGCTTGCTCAAGCTTCTATGCCATTAAAATTCTGGCCAGAAGCTTTTAACACAGCTGTTCACTTAATAAATTTATTACCAACTAAGGTTTTAAATTTAAAAAGTCCACAGGAAATGTTATTCAAAGTTAAACCAGATTATAATCACTTAAGAATTTTTGGATGTCAATGTTTTCCTTTCTTAAGGCCATATAACAAACATAAATTGGACTTTAGATCAACTTCATGTACTTTTCTAGGGTATTGTAATAGTCAGAAAGGGTATAAATGTCTGGACAGTTCAGGCAGAATATATATTTCAAGACATGTTAAGTTTAATGAGCAGGTGTATCCATTCAGTTGTTTGAATATAAAAACAACTGAAAGAGTAATGAATCCTCGAATTGTCATACCTGATATTCCTGATGAAGTTCAAGTAGCAATGCCAACTCAACATGTGAAGAGTGGCACCATTACCAGCTCTCAACACACAGTGCCCCTAAGAGAGCCAGGTCAAGAGCATATTGATGATACTAGTGCTGACAGTCAAAGTATTGATAACCAAAGTCAAGCAAGTCAGGGAATGGACAGTAGCAGCAGTTATCAAACACCTGTTAGAGAAGTGCCAGACAATAATATCAATCAGAATACTGCTGCAAATGATAATCTCAATAAACATCCTATGCTAACTCGTGCCAAATGTGGAATATACAAACCAAAGAATATTAATTCTACTGTTTTGCAGGACGAACCAGTTTCTTTCAATGAAGAAATTCAATCTGAAAACTGGAAAAGGGCCATGCATGATGAGTATAGTGCTTTAATAAAGAAAGGAACATGGTCACTGGTTGAAAAACCAGAAAATAAAAATATTATTGGCTGTAGATGGATTTATAAATTAAAGAAAAATTCTGATGGTTCAATTTCAAAATTCAAGGCAAGATTAGTGGCTAAAGGATATTCACAACAGTATGGATTTGATTTTTCAGAAACATTTTCACCTGTTGTGAAATCACCATCTATTAGAATAATTTTAACTATTGCCTTGAATAGAAATTGGACAATTAGACAACTTGATGTTAATAATGCTTTTCTCAATGGTGATCTACAGGAGGAAGTATTTATGGAGCAACCTGAAGGGTTCATTCAAAACAGTAATAAAAAATTGGTGTGCAAGCTGAACAAGGCAATATATGGTTTAAAACAGGCACCCAGAGTCTGGTTTGACAAGCTGAAATCAACACTTGTCAAACATGGATACAATTCTACAAAATCTGATAATTCTATCTTTACAAAGTTTACTAATTCAGATTCTACATATATTCTGATTTATGTGGATGATTTTATTATTACAGGTAGTAACAAGACAGAGATAAAGCATATTACTGAAATTCTGAATGCTGAATTCTCTATCAAAGATTTGGGTGATTTAAGCTACTTTCTGGGTATTGAAGTTAAAAGAACATTTGAATCAGAAATCCATCTCAATCAAAGAAAATACATATCAGAGATTCTGTTAAGAGCTAAAATGGATAAAGCCAATTCTCTGCCAACTCCTATGGTTATAAACAGTCAGTTATCTAAGCTTAAAGGTGAAGCTATGCAGGATGCAAGGTTGTATAGAAGTATTGTTGGTGCATTACAGTATGCAACTATTACAAGGCCAGACATATCATACAGTGTCAATAAAGCAAGTCAATTTATGCAGAACCCATTAGATACTCACTGGAAGGCTATCAAGAAAATTTTAAGATATCTAAAGGGTACTATAGATCATGGTCTTATATTAAAAGCAAGCAACACTCTAAATATAAATGCATATGCAGATGCAGATTGGGCAACTGATATAGATGATAGAAAGTCTACATCTGGATACTGTATTTACTTAGGAAAAAATCCAGTGTCATGGAGTGCAAGGAAACAGAGTACTGTGTCAAGATCCAGCACTGAAGCTGAATTTAGGTGTGTCGCAAGTGCTGCAGCAGAAGTAATTTGGATTCAATCTCTCCTAAGTGAACTTAAAATTAATTCAGAAAAGAGGGTTGTAATTTGGTGTGACAATATCAGTGCTATATCCCTCACATCTAATCCAGTTCTTCACTCAAAGACGAAACATTTAGAATTAGATCTCTATTTTATTCGAGAACAGGTTATGCAGAAGAAATTGAGAGTCGGGTACATACCTACGCAACATCAAAAGGCAGATATACTTACCAAACCACTGTCGAGATTGAACTTTACCAGATTAAAAGAGGAATTGAATGTTGATGCTGCAGATCCAAAAGAACGATCCACCAGAATCATCTACATACCAGATTGACAACGCATAGATGACGATGCGGCGGCTCACTTCAGCTGAAGATCTTTGGAGCTCAAATTATTGGAGCTAAAGAACCCTAAAGCTCAGATTCGTTGATTGACTTAAGTTTTTCTCAAGATCGCCTCTAGCGGCGCCATAATTCTCAGCAAACCCTAACCCTAGTTGGGTTTGACGGGGGGAGTAAAGAATAAGAGAAAACATAAGTAATAAGTATGGGCTTCCGTTGCATCAATACAATGTAATAAGTATGGGCTTGGCCCACTTAGCCCAATTGTAAAATAGTCTATATATTGTGATCTGTAATGATTTGTAAACACATTATTCATTCTTCTTTCAATAATATCAAAATCACAAGTTCATTACTATGTCTAAACATTTTCTTCCTGCAAACATAATCTCAAATTCTCGATGGAAATGAAAGCAGATGAAGAGAAAATGAAAATGAATCGGAAGAAAGGTGGACAGTGGTCCTAGTCCCCATGGCCGAAAGTAGACAAGCACTATTTTTTGATGACCGTCAAAATGACTAATGACACACATACACACACACACACACACAAATATATATATATATATATATATATATATAAGGGAGGTTCAATGGCACCTCAAACAGTGGAACACTTCTTTGGCCTCCCTCTTTTTCACCACATAATCACTTTCTCTCTCCCTTCACTAACTCTCTCTCCCCCTCCACTATATTTTTTAATATAAACGAGAGGTGGAAATCAGAGGGAAAATGGACTGCTCCATTTTTGGGGTGCAACTGAACGCTTTTACACACACACACACACACACACACACACACACATATATATATATATATATATATATATATATAACGTTATATATGATGGCAGGTTGAATGCTAGTCTTCATGCTGCTACAAGAGAGGTACAACATATGATTTCCTCTATTAATTTGAATAATAGCTCATCAGGGGATTTCTATGAAGGGTTTGAAGGTGGGAATTTTACATTTCATAAAGCCTGGAATTGGAGTAGAAATAAAGCACCAGTGAAGCAATTTTTTAATGTAATTTGGCATTCAAAAAATTCAAAAAGAATGCCCTGCATTTCTTTTTTAGCAGTGTAGAATAGGCTCAATACCAAAGAAAGATTGATCAAGTTTGGGATAGCTTCAGATGATATATGCTTGCTGTGTGGTAATGGAGTGAAATATGTTATCCATTTATTTTTTTCATGTGAATATTTTGGCTTTATTTGGAAGGCAGTGTTACAGAAGCTTGGTTTTGATGGAAATAATTTCGGTTCATTAGAAGATGAAGCAATGAGGATCCACAATTGTTTTAGAGACAAATCAATGTTTGGATGTAGCATGTGCTGCATATACTCCTGTAATTTATCAGCTATGGCAGGAAAGAAATGCGAGACAATTCAATAATAGAAGAATTTGTAAAGAAATTAGATTGAAGATGATAGAAAGGGAAATGTTTCATTTGGTGAAAGATAATGGTACAAAGACGAAGTGTTTACAACCGAAGATGGATTTCCTAAAGAGACGGGGCATTGAGTTAATTGACACTGGATAATGATATATTCAGTTTTATATTTGTTTTAGTAATTCTGTTATTTTGCTCATGGGGAGGATAGAGAGTTGGTTATAGAGAGTTGATTATATGATGTTTGACGTTAAAGTTGTATTGTTAATATATGGAGTATATGTACTATTTTCCCTTATATCACACCCAACTAGGTTGGGGGGAGGCATAAGATTTTGATGAGGCATATATACAAAGTATATGATTGGTATTTACAATAAAGTGTACCAATTTTCAATATATATATATATATATACACACACACACACACATTCCGGGGCACCCCTGTTTTGCAGCACTCCTAACCGTTCGTGAGCTACACCAATCCAAATCCAATAAGAATTTGTAGATGTTTAATCCACATATATATTATCATCCACCCAAAATATGAGTTTGTTCCGACATTGGTAGCATTTTCAAAATCTTAACTCAATTATTCACCGTTCAGACATATATTCGAATCGTTAAATTTAAACATCAAATATATTATTCTACGAAGGTTGGAACGAGCTCAAATTTTGAATAGATGATATTGTATATATATGTGTGTACATATATACTAGTTTGGAACCCGTGCTGCGCACACGGGAAGGTAAGGAATATATTGTGTGAATGTGGTGGAGTTGGTAGCATAATAGTGATGGTAATTGTTGCGTGCTTTTTTGGATAATGTGTCATTGGAAATGATGTGTTATGTATAGCATGTTATTATGGTATTTGGTCAAGTAGGTATCGGCTGATGATATATTTGTTAATGTATACTTAATGTGTAGTAAATATTGTCATATTGACGAATCAAGTTATGTTGTGATAAGAAAGCGGGGTTGTTTAGACGTTAAGTCGAGTGTTTGAAATGTTTATTTGTTGTGATGAAGGATAGCAATGAGTATGTCGTGGGGGTGTAGTTGTATTTGATAGTAATAGTTATGTTTGTTTGGAACTTTAGTGGACCTATTGGTTTTACATCTCATATTGTGAAGCACCATTTTGGAAAAAATGATAGTGTATAAAATGAAATATGGTAGAGTAGTAATGTAGTAATATTGAAGTAAAATTGCTGTAAGAAAACGTAACATGTAAAATGTATATGGAGAATATATATTTTTGGTAGACGTCAAGTCGGGGTGGTTTAATATATAACGATAGCATGAGAAAAAAATGATTTGAAATAGTAATAGTAGGTCTAGTTAATCCAAAGGGATGTAAAGAGATGTTGTATTATGTTTTAATGTTTGGAAGAAAACAGTGTGTTGTTGCAGTGGGAAAAATAATAATAATAACATTGTTATATAACCTTTGTTATTTTTGTAGTAAACGATCGTAAACTCAGTTCTCTAAATATTTGAATCTCCTTTCATAGTTGAGAAATCAACATATTCACCGATGTGAAGGACGTCCATGTGTTTTCTAAGTTGAGAATTAAACCTAATCTCAACTGCTTAATTTATACGCTGTACCTAAAATTTAACCATGTCAGTTAATGTTTTGATTTTGAGTAGGTAAAAGTGACATATATTTATAGGTCGTTGAAAGGTTTGGTAATATAGGCCCATGAGGAAGGCAGCTAAAATTGTATTGGAAAACAACTTCATAACATGATACCGTAAATTAAAATGGTATTACAAAAAATAAAAATAAAGTTGACCTTATAGGCAACCTTGTTCATGAACATTTGAGATGGCCAGGTGTAGTACATATTGTGTTAAAAAAAGGGAAAGTACAGCAGTAGGCATGTGAAAAAGGAAATATGAATATGTTAAAAAAGATCCGCAATGGTACCCACGTACGTATTGAAAAACGTAAACGAAATAGGGAAAAAAACACAAAGGACGTATTGACAACAACATGTCAAGTGACATATATTTATGGAGTCAAACACATATTTACAGAAGTAAACGCATAATTACGTAAACACATATTTACAGACGTAGACACATACTTGCAGACTTAAACACATATTTACAGACTTAGACACATACCTACAGACCTGAACACATGTTTACAGACTTGAACACATATTTACAGACTTCTTGCATGCAAATAATGCCAACAATTTAGCAAACATAACTTCATGTTTTATTCTTCCTCTTTCGTCCATCTTTCATCCTATAGTTCTTTGAAGCAACAACTGCGCTATCCTGTGTATCACAGATAATTACACCTTTGCTCTTAGGAAGCTTTCCCTTTGTCTTGTTCCAATTCTTCAAATGTTTATTTTTGTGATCACTTTCATCAGAAACTTCAGTAATGCCTTTTCCCTTTGACTTTGCAGATTTGTGCGAATCGTGATCGTCTGAACTTGCTTCCACAACAGTAACTTCCTCCTTTATAATTGTTTGCTTGGCAGATGAAGACTGCTCCAACCGTGTAATCTTAGAGGCCGTTAAATTCCCCTTTTTGTTAGAAATATCATAATTTGTTGTCATTATATCAATCAATATCTGTATTCCACAGAGACGATCAAATATTGAATCAAGTTGGATCTGACCGGTATTGCCGTTGAGAAGTTGCACCATTTGATCAGCGGAGTGGTCTAACAGACCTTCAGCCTCTTTGTCAAAAGCAACAACTGTAGTAGAAGTGGTGTTATCGAAGATCTCCAATGGCAGTCTAAATCTATTGGTAGGAGCGGTTACGGTCTTGCAACATTTTGGGCAGAAGTAGTGGCCATCTTCATCTTTCACCATTTTTTTGCAGTTGGGACACGATATGTAGAACCATATAGTTGACGTATTTACAGTCATAATACTTGCAGCAAAGGAATATCTAGCACCCTTGTAATAAAATATATTGTATAAAGTGGTGAGTATACGATAATAGGTGTAGAGATACTGAGGTGGTTGAATTTTTGATAGCACTCAGCACTTCAGATAGTGGTTGACGAATAGGAGGGTTGTATTCTGCAGTATTGTCAAGATGCAGTACTGAATTTGTCTTCAAGTTGGAACCCAAATTCCTAACCATGCAGAGAAGGTGATGAACATAAAGATTGCAGTCAATCCATGCGAGGCATATTAAGGGGAAAAATTACCATGTTAGTAGATCCTTGCTTTGAGGCTCGTCAATATTTATGTATACTTTAGTGGCATTTGTTGAGTTAAAAGAGAATTCACTTGAAAGAAGGGGAAAAAACAATGAGGAGTAAAAAATGTGCACATAAAAGTTACTGAAGGGTGAGGGGAGATAAATACCTTTGTAGAGTTTGATAACGGTCGATATTACAACAACAGTAACTGGTTGATCAGTTTTGTCTGCCACTGATTCATCAATAAGCTTGGTTTTATCAGACCAAAGAGTAGCAACAATCAACTTTCCATGACTAGCAAAGCTATATGAATTCAAGTTAGTAACATGGTAGTAAAAGATGTTATGTGTAAAAATAAAGCATGCTTACCTGCCGCTTATAATTTGTAAATCTCTCTTGACTGTGTGATACCCTCTAGATGTTGTGAGAGGAGTGACGTTGGAGATACCTCTGAGAATGCCGGATATATCTGTGTAATATTAAATCGTATGAGTTTATTGTAGGGAATGTAGATAAGTTGTGACGATCCCAAAATCCGAGGGGCGGTATTAAGGATAATCATTAGGAAATAACACATTTTCATCATAGCAGAGTACAGATAATAGCAGAAACAATAAATAAAATAATTTTACATGGATATGACAGCGGAATCACAACATGTAGTAATAGTCAGAATAGCATAACGTGGGATATACTTAGTAAATAAAAGGAAAGTGATCAGTCATCATCGCCAGAGGCGGAATACATACATGCAGTGAGACATAATAAGAGTATCAGTCTACATCGCCGAAGGCGGAATACATATACATATAGTGAGAAATACGGAAAGTAAATCAGTCTGCATCGCCAGTGGCGGAATCATAATATAAATACAGTAATGGCGGAAAATATCTAAGTCATCTCTATGAAGTCAGCCTCGCCATGAGCCAAAAGTGCACGCTGTGCAGCAGTGCAGAACCAAAAACCACCTGTCACCTGTGTACTAGGCTGCCCGTGTGAAAATAAGGGCACCCGCGTTTGCAAAGTGAAACAAACAACGAGTCAGTCATGGGGACTGGTATGAGGAATCTATTTAATAGTTAGACAACAGTAAATAGCAAATCATAGGACCACGCCACTTTCGCGGAACGAGTTTACTCCAATGATTGCTAGTGCATTTAAAACAAAGTAAATTCTTTCTAAAACAACGCAATGCTTTTAGAAAGAATGAAGCCATTATAAGACTCAAGTCCCATCACATAATGCAACGCAAGCCGGAGGATAGAGTTTTACCTTATAATAGCCAAATATGCTTGATACATATAAAGCGAAATCATTTGATATTATTACTAGTGCATATATGTTTCAAAAACGAATAGCATCATAAATATCAATCATAGACGGCATAAGTGCCCCATACCACTATGTCGCCATACTAGTTCTACAATCAAGTCCGTTATTTCGTATTGGAAATTGGATTTCCGTCATGAGTCGAGGCAAGGGGCAAGCTCCTCTCCGCTTTGAGACATTCTAGCAAATGCCTCGGGACTACACACTCTGGGTAACCCCTGGATGCTTCAGGGCCGGTCCTCACTTACGTTAGAGGATTATTTATTCCAGAACACACGTTTCCCGGTCCTTACAGACCTATAATCGAGGCGCTTCGCATTCCAACAACCACAAAGGTGAAAAGTAGATATATATGTCAGGGCTGGTAAGTCACCGACACCACCATAGCTAGAAAGAAACGTCGTGCTCTCCCTGCAGTCCGTATCCCATTTTTAACTCATATCGGGGTGTGAGGCTCGCGAATCTACGAAATATACAAAGCTAGGCCACGTAGTCCTTGCTTTGATCATCATCCACAAGACTTTGCTTTGCAACAGAAGCCTTGATCACAGCATCTTAGCATGCCACATAGGCAGTCCACTCCATACGATTGATTTCCATCGATATATAACCTCTAAGCTCGTACGTCTCAGAGAAGGGCGTTAAGCAAAAGAATAAATTCTCCGCCGCCAAACAGATATATATTTAAAAGAGATCAATCAGTATAGACCAAAATCCAATGTCAGACACACAGTCCATTTACAAGTCCGTCCTGGGTCTGAACGAAACCGGAGGCGTCAAATTCCTCGTATATCCGTCCAATCCACACATTCGTTCAGACGGCTACTACTTCCGTCCCTTTCCGGTAGCTACTCCGGTTAGGAACCTCAGTAGCGCCCATCCAACCGATACGAAGATCGTCGGTCTTGAATCGTCTTTGCATTTTCCAATTCGAATCGCTCGATGAATTATTTGAAATAAGGGTTAGCTCGGCCTTTTCAAATAATTCACGTCATTAGAATTTAAATCGATTCTTTATATGGTTATATTATTCGACATCCATCTTTCAGTTATTTAGTGTTATTTTCATGTCATACACATACAACCATCAAATATCAAACAATTCAAGACCAATTGGTCTATTTGCAACCTATGTTGCTTATAATATTTTATAACGATTTTTCGCCATTTTTATTTATTTTAAAATGGTCATATTTAATTAAACGACGTTTCAGGTCGTGCCGTGGCACTGGCGCTGTTTTTCCCTTAATTTGTTTTACACATATCGGAAAATCTAACTGTTGGATTTCTACAAAGTCTATATCAGTGGGAAGATATTCCCAAAGCGAACCCAACGGTTCCAGTTTCGTGAGAATCCGACGGTCGGATCTTCCACACTAGTCGTTTGAAGTTACGGTTTCAAAATTCGAACTGCAGCGTCGTTATTCGATTAAATTTAATTATATTTATATTTATATATAAATATAAACGGTTCTGGCGCTGTTTTTCTTCAGATTTGAATTAAACATTCCAGACAATCCAACCGTTGGATTTTTACAAGGTTGGTGCCGTTGGAAAGATATTCCCAAGGCGAACCCAGCGGTTGCGGTTTCGGGAAAATCCGATGGTCGGATTTCTCGTACTAATCGTTTCAAATTACGATTCCGAAACGCGAACTGCACGGCCTCTATTCCTTTTAATTATATTTATATTTATAAATATAGTTCAATCTATAATTTCAACTATAGTTTATTTTATATTTTCAACTTCGTTTTCACTTCAAATATTTCACTAACGCCTTAATATTTCGAAAAATTTCGCCATAACCTCCTTTGTACGGGGAGGGGTTTGGAAATTTATTGGGCCGTATTAGGTACCCAATAAATCCTAAAAAGCATTCACATATTTTTAGTGATATATTTTGGTGTTTACGGGGGAGCATGTACTGATAATCACTCCAGAGAATAAATTCCCGTCACCCCGTCTCCGTGTGGAGATAAATAGTCCATGTGCCGTATCTAATAACTAGAGCGACGTGATTATTGTCAACTCTAGACCCGTGTGGGGTTTTTATTAATCTGGCAATTTATCGTTATAATTTATATAGTCCATATCAGTCATCAGTTCAACCTGTAGTACTTAGTCATCGCCATACAAGCCTCTTGCTTGTATGGTAAATCTTCCACCTTGTCACACAAGCTCCAATTGCTTATGTGGAATATGATGAAGTATGCTTATCGTCAAGAAGTATGCCATGTAGTGTAGTTCAAAATTAATTGTTACTATCCTATGGCGTTGTTTATTATTTCACACAGAAAAACCAGCACTCTGCATCCAATGGCATTCACAGGAGTTGATATATAAATAAAATTGCGCAGCCAACTCATCAAGGTTTACCTATTTATCGGGCATGCAAATAATTTCTTTACTCTACAGCTAATCCATTTTTCCTGTTCAACACATGTATATATATGCAGAACAAAGCTAATAATAATATTTCTAGCAAACTATTATTTATTTCAACACGTGTGTATTTTTAACACTTCATATTCGTGATAAAAGGAATATTTTTATCATCAAAAATATTTATTCGACACGTGTGTATTTTTAACACTTCATATTCATGATAAAAGGAATATTTTTATCATCAAAAATATTTATTCGACACGTGTGTATTTTTAACACTTCATATTCATGATAAAAGGAATACTTTTATCATCAAAAATATTTATTCGACACATGTGTATTTTTAACACTTCATATTCATGATAAAAGGAATACTTTTATCATCAAAAATATTTATTCGACACGTGTGTATTTTTAACACTTCATATTTACTATAAAAATATAGTTTTCACTGTCGATTCATTTTATTTTTAAAAGATGATAACATTCAACACATGAACTTCAATTCAACGAATGAATTGCAATTCAACACATGAATATTCTATATCGTTCGTATATATATAAAATGTGATTTTTATTGCTAAAGCCATTTGTTTAAATTCAAATAATATTCAACACATGAATTTCAACTCAATGAATGAATTGCAACTCAACACATGAATATTCGATATAGTTTGTATATATATAAAAATGTGATTTTTATCGCTAAAGCCATTTGTTTAAATTCAAATAATATTCAACACATGTATTTCAACTCAACGAATGAATTGCAACTCAACACATGAATATTCGATATAGTTTGTATATATATAAAAATGTGATTTTTATCGCTAAAGCCATTTGTTTAAATTCAAATAATATTCAACACATGAATTTCAACTCAACGAATGAATTGCAACTCAACACATGAATATTCTATATAGCATATGTAAATAATTTCAATGAATGAAAATTATTCTAACACATAAATATTTTAGAAAATTTCGGCAGCATAACGGCAGGGTAGTTAAAACCGGGACCGTCCCTAGTACGGCTCCTCGCTCTACCTTAAAACCCCGCGGTTTTTGACAATGGGGATCATGCATCTAGTTCGCACGCAGGCGGCATGTTTTATTTTCAATTCCACAATCCTATTCTATTTTGTTTCAACCATAAGAGGGTATTTTTCAACCACAAAGGTATTTTCAACCACAAAGGTATTTTTCAACCATAATATCAACCACAAACAATTATTTCCAACCATTCGTCATACCATATAATATCACGTCAATCACAAGCAATAAATATCGTCCATGGTCTGTGGACGAGGGGAGTATGTATATATATATATATATATAATAATTCACTTGCATTTCATCACAATTCAAAGCATATATGTTTCAAACAACGCTTGTATAATTTATACATCGCTAATATAACTTATACAACACATGTACATGAGGTATACAATGCGTATATAATTTACACTTCGCTTATATAATTTATACAACGCGATTACATTCACACAAATAGTTTAGATTCCTCACATTGGTTCTTGCGGTGCTAAAAATCGTAGGAAGGTCAGAAAAATCCGTGGCTTCTTCTAGAATGTAGAGAGCCTCCTTGCGGTCACGGTGTCTCCTGTTTCATCTAATTTCGTTAACATAGCAAAAAGATATGATTTTTACAAGTTTGCAACGCTTTAAAGTGTAAAAATCAGTTTAGCCGTATACCCCTTTTTGATTTCGAAACTAGGGTTCGGATTTTTCAGAAAATCCGTGAATCGATGCTCCGATCAGAGAGTGGGACTTGAAAGAGGGGAGCGAGGCGGTCCTATCGGTGGTCGGAGGAGCAGGTACGATCGCCTCTGGCGATCGTGGCGTCGATATGAAGTCGGCGACTTCCTGGGCGTCGTTCTGGACGCTGGCGAAGGGAGGAAGAGCGGGGGTTGGTCGGATTTGAAGAAGGAGGTGGGCGGCGTCGATTGAGGGTGGTGGCGTTGGCTGGCGTCGCCTGTGGCGGCGGGATTTTCGTCGGGAAGGAGCGAACGACGGTAGTCGTCGATAGTTCTGACGGCTAGGGTTTTTTTTAGGGTTTTCTATTTATTTATTTTTTAAAGAAAATTTCCCATTGGCTGGTATTTATAGAAAAATTTTTAAATAGTGTTTTTGCAAACGGACTCCTTTTTAAACCCGACGACTGTCGCCCCTAGCTAAATACCCCCATTCCGGACTCAATGGGATATGTTTCGTTGGCCATTTCGACTGTTACAGTCAGTTATTTTCCAATTTAAAATATAAAACATTCGATATTTAATTTAAACGTACATTTCAATTTGCCAGGGCCACAAACTGAATCGAAAAATTCCAGAAAAATAAATCTAGCTTTGTTTTGACGATACGGTCCTAACAAAACCAGTTTCGTCGAATTCTGAGCTCGTTTGAAAAACGGCCATTTTTAGGTCGACCCATTTTAACAGAATTTGGCCAAACACGTTATCTTTTGCCCCGCTCACATACTAGCTTCAAAACTTACGAAATTTGAAACTTAGCAATAATTTGACACCCCGGACCCAACAAAAGTGGTTTCGTCGAATTCCGAGGTCGTATGCAAAATCTCAATTTTCAAGGGCTAAATATACTATATAGCGACCTTTCTGAAAATTCATTTGGCCATAACTTTTGATTTCCGTTATGAAATTTCGATTTTTCAGATTCGTTAGAAAGGTATTGATAAACAGATTTAAATATTTTCAGTTTCGTTAAAATCTGTTATATTTTCCACCCGGTACAGTCAGACTAAGTTTGTATTCAAAATTTCAAACTGCCATATTATACACAATTCTATATTTTATTGAAATATATTATTTCAACTATTCAAATTTCTTGTTAATAACCAAATTTAAAAAAATTTAAACTGGTTCACATTTTTCGGGTTATTACAATCTCCCCCACTTAAAACTTTTCTTCCTCGAAAAGGAAATAACAGTTAAGCAGGAAATAAAATGTAAATGCAAAGTATTGTAAAGGTACCTTGCACCGGAATTAGTCAGAGATGTCCACTCTGCATTTGGGATAGGCTTATTTAATGCTTTCCTCAGTTTCCCAAGTACAGTCTCTAGGATCACTACTCCATTGCACTTTGACTAAATGAATCTTTTTCCTCCTTAGCTCTCTAGTTTCTTTGCCAACTATCTTTAATGGCTCTCTACTGAGTGCTAATTCTGGAGTTATGTCAATATCATGTTGTGCTGCTTCTTCCACAATAAGGTCGGGATCATGAACATGTTTTCTGAGTTGAGATACGTGGAACACATCATGTATACCAGGCAACCAATTAGGTAATGAAACCCTATATGCAAGAGTTCCAATCCGTTCAAGTATAGGAAAGGGACCAATAAATCTCGGTGCCAACTTCCCAGTCTTGCCAAATCTGATTACTCCTCGCATTAGAGAAACTCTTAAATAAACATAGTCGCCAATGGCAAACGATATATCCCTTCTTCTCGCATCAGCATAACTTTTCTGTCGGCTCTGCGCGGTTTTTAATCGCTTCTTAATGAAATCGACTTTATCCGATGCTTCTTGAATCATATCGGGCCCTAACACAAGTCTGTTGCCAGGTTCTACCCAACATGCGGGAGATCTGCACGGTCTACCGTATAATGCTTCAAATGGAGACATTCCCAAACTTGCTTGATAGCTATTGTTGTAGGAGAATTCGGCTAGATGCAAATGATCTTCCCATGAACCTCCAAAATCAATAACGCAAGCTCGCAGCAAATCTTCTAAAATTCTATTCACCCGCTCAGTTTGGCCGTCTGTCTGAGGGTGATAAGCGGTGCTTAGATTTAATTTGGTTCCCAATTCTGTCTGGAATGCTTCCCAGAGTTTGCTAGTAAATAGGGGATCTCTATCGCTGACTATACTGAGCGGTACTCCATGAAGTTTAACTATTTCTCTGAAGTAAATCTATGCCGGACTTTGAGCCGTTCTGTTGGATCGGACAGGGATGAAATGGGCAGTCTTCGTGAAGCGATCTACGATTACCCATATACTGTCATTTCCTTTTCTAGTTCGAGGCAAGCCATCGATGAAGTCCATCGAGATTTGTTCCCACTTCCATCCAGGAATTTCTAATGGTTGTAATAATCCAGCCAATTTCTGCTGATCACTCTTAACTAGCTGACAAGTGGGGCATCTGCTAACATATAATGAGATATCTCTTTTCATCGCCTTCCACCAGAAGGTGCGTTTGATATCGTTATACATTTTGCTCACACCGGGATGGATACTTAATTTAGACTTGTGGCATTCATTAAGCACTTCTCTATTTAGCTCAGAGATGTCGGGAACACAAATTCTTCCTTTTAACCTCAAAACCCCCTCACTATCCACTTGGAAGCTGGAGTCTATGCCTTCATTGATCCTTTTTATCATTACCTTTACAAAATTATCCTCCTTTTGAAGGGTCGAGATTCTGTTTATTAATGAAGACATGATGACAAAACTGGCGATGATTTCATTCTTTCTGCTGAGCGCATCTGCTACAACATTGGTTTTCCCTGGAGTGTATATAATTTCAAAATCGTATGCTGCAAGGAATTCTAACCAACGCTGTTGCCTCAGGTTTAAATCTTTCTGGGTGAACAGGTATTTCAAGGATTGATGATCGGTGTATAGTTCGAATTTCTCGCCCAATAAATAATGCCTCCATATTCTTAAAGCAAACACGATAGCTAATAACTCAAGATCATGAGTAGCATAGTTTCTTTCATGGGGCTTTACCTGATCCATCGGTGGTAGCTGGTGGGGTCTTCCCGTCATAGACATGGGCCACTTGTGCGCTCTTCTTCAAAGGACAATTCTTGCTATAGTGCCCCTTCTTGTGGCAGTTGTAGCATTCGGCAGAGTCATTGGCCTTTGGCTTCTTTGGGGCTTTGCATATATTAGAGAAATGACCGGGCTTCCCGCAATTGTAGCAGTTTCCTTTCGGGATCTTTGCGGGTTTTTGAGTAGCGGCCGCGGTAATGCTAGATTCGGGTTGGTCTGTTGAAGCCTTGCGCTTGTTTCCTGCTTGGCTTTTAGCGCGGTCTTGGCTAGCATGCCTCTCATCCATGTCTTCGTAGTTGCAAGCCATCTCTACTAGTTCTGTAAAAGAGAGTTTGATGTTGCTCATAGCTCTATCGTGATACTTGCGCTTCAGCCCAAATATGAATCTCTTATTCTTGGCTTTGTTGGTTAAAATCAGTTCTAGAGCATAGCGCGATAGCTGGGTGAACTTATTTAGATAGTCCTGAATAGAGAGGTCTCCCTGCTGGAGATTAGCAAATTGCTCCCGCATCCTCTCTAGAGCTTGTTCCGGTACAAACTTCTCATTGAACAAAGTCTTGAACTGCTCCCAAGTCCGGATAGTACCAGCTGCATCCCCAGAAGTAATGGCATCCCACCACAGCTCTGCCTCTTCCTGAAGGAGCCAAATGCCAAGTCGGGCTTTGTTGTTCGTTCCCATACCCATACCTTCGAAGATTTTCTCACAGGTTTTCAGCCAAGCGATAGCTTCGGTCACTGTGCCAGTGCCAGTAAAAGGTTTCCCTCCAAGATTTCTGCACCTCTTTGCTACTTTGTCGAGCTCAAAGTCTTATGGTGCTGGTGGCGGAATAATAGGGATCTCCACAGCTACGGGGATATTCCCCCGTCCTCCTGCTGCCACTCCTCGGCCTCCACGGCCTCCTCTAGCTGCTGCTGCTCGTGTAGCCATCTAAGAGAACTGTATAAGCAAGAAAAGAGTCAAGCTCACAGATTTGATAATTTTCATAAATGATAAAGCAAGGGAATACAAAGAAAGATAATGATGATGTACTGATCAAATTGTTTTGCTAATCTGCTTAGCTCATTCTAGGACATTGCTAATCCTATCTCTAATGAGCTACTCGCATTAGAACACTACTGATTCTATTCTGACGAGGCGTTTAATGTGTTAGATCCCGGAACTAAGGTTAACCAAAGCTCTGATACCAACTGTGACGATCCCAAAATCCGAGGGGCGGTATTAAGGATAATCATTAGGAAATAACACATTTTCATCATAGCAGAGTACAGATAATAGCAGAAACAATAAATAAAATAATTTTACATGGATATGACAGCGGAATCACAACATGTAGGAATAGTCAGAATAGCATAACGTGGGATATACTTAGTAAATAAAAGGAAAGTGATCAGTCATCATCGCCAGAGGCGGAATACATACATGCAGTGAGACATAATAAGAGTATCAGCCTACATCGCCGAAGGCGGAATACATATACATATAGTGAGAAATACGGAAAGTAAATCAGTCTGCATCGCCAGTGGCGGAATCATAATATAAATACAGTAATGGCGGAAAATATCTAAGTCATCTCTATGAAGTCAGCCTCGCCATGAGCCAAAAGTGCACGCTGTGCAGCAGTGCAGAACCAAAAACCACCTGTCACCTGTGTACTAGGCTGCCCGTGTGAAAATAAGGGCACCCGCGTTTGCAAAGTGAAACAAACAACGAGTCAGTCATGGGGATTGGTATGAGGAATCTATTTAACAGTTAGACAACAGTAAATAGCAAATCATAGGACCACGCCACTTTCGCGGAACGGGTTTACTCCAGTGATTGCTAGTGCATTTAAAACAAAGTAAATTCTTTTTAAAACAACGCAATGCTTTTAGAAAGAATGAAGCCATTATAAGACTCAAGTCCCATTACACAATGCAACGCAAGCCGGAGGATAGAGTTTTACCTTATAATAGCCAAATATGCTTGATACGTATAAAGCGAAATCATTTGATATTATTACTAGTGCATATATGTTTCAAAAACGAATAGCATCATAAATATCAATCATAGACGGCATAAGTGCCCCATACCTCTATGTCGCCATACTAGTTCTACAATCAAGTCCGTTATTTCTTATTGGAAATTGGATTTCCGTCATGAGTCGAGGCAAGGGGCAAGCTCCTCTCCGCTTCGAGACATTCTAGCAAATGCCTCGGGACTACACACTCTGGGTAACCCCTGGATGCTTCAGGGCCGGTCCTCACTTACGTTAGAGGATTATTTATTCCTGAACACACATTTCCCTGTCCTTACAGACCTATAATCGAGGCGCCTCGCATTCCAACAACCACAAAGGTGAAAAGTAGATATATATGTCAGGGCTGGTAAGTCACTGACACCACCATAGCTAGAAAGAAACGTCGTGCTCTCCCTGCAGTCCGTATCCCGTTTTTAACTCATATCGGGGTGTGAGGCTCGCGAATCTACGAAATATACAAAGCTAGGCCACGTAGTCCTTGCTTTGATCATCATCCACAAGACTTTGCTTTGCAACAGAAGCCTTGATCACAGCATCTTGGCATGCCACATAGGTAGTCCACTCCATACGATTGATATCCATCGATATATAACCTCTAAGCTCATACGTCTCAGAGAAGGGCGTTAAGCAAAAGAATAAATTCTCCGCCGCCAAACAGATATATATTTAATAGAGATCAATCAGTATAGACCAAAATCCAATGCCAGACACACAGTCCATTTACAAGTCCGTCCTGGGTCTGAACGAAACCGGAGGCGTCAAATTCCTCGTATATCCGTCCAATCCACACATTCGTTCAGACGGCTACTACTTCCGTCCCTTTCCGGTAGCTACTCCGGTTAGGAACCTCAGTAGCGCCCATCCAACCGATACGAAGATCGCCGGTCTTGAATCGTCTTTGCATTTTCCAATTCGAATCGCTCGATGAATTATTTGAAATGAGGGTTAGCTCGGCCTTTTCAAATAATTCACGTCATTAGAATTTAAATCGATTCTTTATATGGTTATATTATTCGACATCCATCTTTCAGTCATTTAGTGTTATTTTCATGTCATACACATACAACCATCAAATATCAAACAATTCAAGCCCAATTGGTCTATTTGCAACCTATGTTGCTTATAATATTTTATAACGATTTTTCGCCATTTTTATTTATTTGAAAATGGCCATATATAATTAAACGACGTTTCAGGTCGTGCCGTGGCACTGGCGCTGTTTTTCCCTTAATTTGTTTTACACATATCGGAAAATCTAACCGTTGGATTTCTACAAAGTCTATATCAGTGGGAAGATATTCCCAAAGCGAACCCAACGGTTCCAGTTTCGTGAGAATCCGACGGTCGGATCTTCCACACTAGTCGTTTGAAGTTACGGTTTCAAAATTCGAACTGCAGCATCGTTATTCGATTAAATTTAATTATATTTATATTTATATATAAATATAAACGGTTCTGGCGCTGTTTTTCTTCAGATTTGAATTAAACATTCCGGACAATCCAACCGTTGGATTTTTACAAGGTTGGTGCCGTTTGAAAGATATTCCCAAGGCGAACCCAGCGGTTGCGGTTTCGGGAAAATCCGATGGTCGGATTTCTCGTACTAATCGTTTCAAATTACGATTCTGAAACGCGAACTGCACGGCCTCTATTCCTTTTAATTATATTTATATTTATATATATAAATATAGTTTAATCTATAATTTCAACTATAGTTTATTTTATATTTTCAACTTCGTTTTCACTTCAAATATTTCACTAACGCCTTAATATTTCGAAAAATTTCGCCATAACCTCCTTTGTACGGGGAGGGGTTTGGAAATTTATTGGGCCGTATTAGGTACCCAATAAATCCTAAAAAGCATTCACATATTTTTAGTGATATATTTTGGTGTTTACGGGGGAGCATGTACTGATAATCACCCCAGAGAATGAATTCCCGTCACCCCATCTCCGTGTGGAGATAAATAGTCCATGTGCCGTATCTAATAACTAGAGCGACGTGATTATTGTCAACTCCAGACCCGTGTGGGGTTTTTATTAATCTGGCAATTTATCGTTATAATTTATATAGTCCATATCAGTCATCAGTTCAACCTGTAGTACTTAGTCATCGCCATACAAGCCTCTTGCTTGTACGGTAAATCTTCCACCTCGTCACACAAGCTCCAATTGCTTATGTGGAATATGATGAAGTATGCCTATCGTCAAGAAGTATGCCATGTAGTGTAGTTCAAAATTAATTGTTACTATCCTATGGCGTTGTTTATTATTTCACACAGAAAAACCAGCACTCCGCATCCAATGGCATTCACAGGAGTTGATATATAAATAAAATTGCGCAGCCAACTCATCAAGGTTTACCTATTTGTCGGGCACGCAAATAATTTCTTTACTCTACAGCTAATCCATTTTTCCTGTTCAACACATGTATATATATGCAGAACAAAGCTAATAATAATATTTCTAGCAAACTATTATTTATTTCAACACGTGTGTATTTTTAACACTTCATATTCATGATAAAAGGAATATTTTTATCATCAAAAATATTTATTCGACACGTGTGTATTTTTAACACTACATATTCATGATAAAAGGAATATTTTTATCATCAAAAATATTTATTCGACACGTGTGTATTTTTAACACTTCATATTCATGATAAAAGGAATACTTTTATCATCAAAAATATTTATTCGACACGTGTGTATTTTTAACACTTCATATTCATGATAAAAGGAATACTTTTATCATCAGAAATATTTATTCGACACGTGTGTATTTTTAACACTTCATATTTACTATAAAAATATAGTTTTCACTGTCGATTCATTTTATTTTTAAAAGATGATAACATTCAACACATGAACTTCAATTCAACGAATGAATTGCAATTCAACACATGAATATTCTATATCGTTCGTATATATATAAAATTTTGATTTTTATTGCTAAAGCCATTTGTTTAAATTCAAATAATATTCAACACATGAATTTCAACTCTACAAATGAATTGCAACTCAACACATGAATATTCGATATAGTTTGTATATATATAAAAATGTGATTTTTATCGCTAAAGCCATTTGTTTAAATTCAAATAATATTCAACACATGAATTTCAACTCAACGAATGAATTGCAACTCAACACATGAATATTCGATATAGTTTGTATATATATAAAAATGTGATTTTTATCGCTAAAGCCATTTGTTTAAATTCAAATAATATTCAACACATGAATTTCAACTCAACGAATGAATTGCAACTCAACACATGAATATTCTATATAGCATATGTAAATAATTTCAATGAACGAAAATTATTCTAACACATAAATATTTTAGAAAATTTCGGCAGCATAACGACAGTGTAGTTAAAACCGGGACCGTCCCTAGTACGGCTCCTCGCTCTATCTTAAAACCTCGCGGTTTTTGACAATGGGGATCATGCATCTAGTTCGCACGCAGGCGGCATGTTTTATTTTCAATTCCACAATCCTATTCTATTTTGTTTCAACAACAAGAGGGTATTTTTCAACCACAAAGGTATTTTCAACCACAAAGGTATTTTTCAACCATAATATCAACCACAAACAATTATTTCCAACCATTCGTCATACCATATAATATCACGTCAATCACAAGCAATAAATATCGTCCATGGTCTGTGGACGAGGGGAGTGTGTGTATATATATATATATATATATAATATAATATAATATAATAATTCACTTGCATTTCATCACAATTCAAAGCATATATGTTTCAAACAACGCTTGTATAATTTATACATCGCTAATATAACTTATACAACACATGTACATGAGGTATACAATGCGTATATAATTTACACTTCGCTTATATAATTTATACAACGTGATTACATTCACACAAATAGTTTAGATTCCTCACATTGGTTCTTGCGGTGCTAAAAATCGTAGGAAGGTCAGAAAAATCTGCGGCTTCTTCTAGAATGTAGAGAGCCTCCTTGCGGTCACGGTGTCTCCTGTTTCATCGAATTTCGTTAACATAGCAAAAAGATATGATTTTTACAAGTTTGCAACGCTTTAAAGTGTAAAAATCAGTTTAGCCGTATACCCCTTTTTGATTTCGAAACTAGGGTTCGGATTTTTCAGAAAATCCGTGAATCGATGCTCCGATCAGAGAGTGGGACTTGAAAGAGGGGAGCGAGGCGGTCCTATCGGTGGTCGGAGGAGCAGGTGCGATCGCCTCTGGCGATCGTGGCGTCGATATGAAGTCGGCGACTTCCTGGGCGTCGTTCTCGACGCTGGCGAAGGGAAGAAGAGCGGGGGTTGGTCGGATTTGAAGAAGGAGGTGGGCGGCGTCGATTGAGGGTGGTGGCGTCGGCTGGCGTCGCCTGTGGCGGCGGGATTTTCGTCGGGAAGGAGCGAACGACTGTAGTCGTCGATAGTTCTGACGGCTAGGGTTTTTTTTAGGGTTTTCTATTTTTTTTTTAAAGAAAATTTCCCATTGGCTAGTATTTATAGAAAAATTTTTAAATAGTGTTTTTGCAAACGGACTTCTTTTTAAACCCAACGACTGTCGCCCCTAGCTAAATACCCCCATTCCGGACTCAATGGGATATGTTTTGTTGGCCATTTCGACTGTTACAGTCAGTTATTTTCCAATTTAAAATATAAAACATTCGATATTTAATTTAAACGTACATTTCAATTTGCCATGGCCACAAACTGAATCGAAAAATTCCAGAAAAATAAATCTAGCTTTGTTTTGACGATACGGTCCTAACAAAACCAGTTTCGTCGAATTATGAGCTCGTTTGAAAAACGGCCATTTTTAGGTGACCCATTTTAACAGAATTTGGCCAAACACGTTATCTTTTGCCCCGCTCACATACTAGCTTCAAAAATTACGAAATTTGAAACTTAGCAATAATTTGACACCCCGGACCCAACAAAAGTGGTTTCGTCGAATTCCGAGGTCGTACGCAAAATCTCAATTTTCAAGGGCTAAATATACTATATAGCGACCTTTCTGAAAATTCATTTGGCCATAACTTTTGATTTCCGTTATGAAATTTCGATTTTTCAGATTCGTTAGAAAGGTATTGATAAACAGATTTAAATATTTTCAGTTTCGTTAAAATCTGTTATATTTTCCACCCGGTACAGTCAGACTAAGTTTGTATTCAAAATTTCAAACTGCCATATTATACACAATTCTATATTTTATTGAAATATATTATTTCAACTATTCAAATTTCTTGTTAATAACCAAATTTAAAAAAATTTAAACTGGTTCACATTTTTCGGGTTATTACATAAGTTGTTTGTTACATGTGTTGCAAGTACAAATTTGAGAATGCATACCTGTAAGAAGCTCCGTTTTGCCAACTCTTGATGCAAGTATATCTTATTTGACGATATAGAACTTGTAATGTGAAATAGCAGCATCTACATGATTGACTTTTGTGACTATCGTATCAGACCTTATGAAGATAGTTAATTCTTCGTCGACCGAACGATAATTATTGTCTGATTTGATTACGTTAAAAGTTTCGATTTCATATAACTCATGTTCATTGAACATAGGTTCATATTTTACCATTAGTGGCTTTAGCACCAGTGCCAACTTCTGATTTCCCTAGAAAAAATAAATGGTAAATTAGAAGAAATTATCATTGCGTGTTGTTGTAAAATATGTAATGTAGAAGTATAGTGATAGGACAAACCATGGCATCTAGGAGTTGTAAATTCAGACAGTAAGCCTCTCTGGTTTCTTGCTTCACAGAGTGCCAAATTCTACCAATCCTAACTTTTATTCGGACCCAGTTAGTGCCCAATGTAAGATGTGATAAGGGTTGAAAAACGTCATCCATGAGTGTGAAATATAATAATTGGAGAAAAGCAGAGTATAGAATAGAGGAAAATGGTGATGTGAGTATTTCCAAAAACGTAGGAGGCCTATATTTATAGCTGACATATATTGCACACAGGCTGGCATAACTATCTCGTCGGGAGGGGTTATAGCAACTGAATAGTTGAATTTAAAATTCAGGCCTAGCAGTTAATAGGAGGGAACAGTTAAGCAACTATTATGGAATTTTTTTGGCGCAAGTAGTTATATAACTGTCGATAAAAAAGGTGGTTAGGCTGAAGTGAGTAACACGTCAGCTTGGAAAGAAGTCCTTTTTTTTAAATATGGAGGGATCAGTTATCAGTGTAAGGGGCGAAAAAACATCGTTTTGACGCATGAAAAGTAAATAAATTGTAAGTAGAAGTAAAGGGAAAAGTCTGATTTGTCATCAGTATATAATATGAGCACAAATAATGGGAGTCCACGTTATATGAAATGATGATGGTATAGTTGGGATTATTAGGGGTGAAAAATTGTTTTTGTCGTGAAGCAAACCTTTTTTTTTCAAATTTGCTGACGTACAATAGTATATTTCGTATGCATGGAAAAAGGTAGAAGTGCAGAAAATGAGGTGGTGTCGGCAGTATATACGTGAGAAAGGACAGTGCATTGTAATGTGTTGCAGGCAATGGTTGATAATGTTAAATGTGAAACAGGATAGATTTAATAGAAAAGGAAGTCAGCACAAAAGGGTAATTCATGTAGATGTAATTAAAAGTGGGGATAGTGTCAATACAACAAACCTTGGTGTCTTTTTTTATTGTACGGTGTACTTGTAGACCTGTCCATATTAAAATATTTAACTGCATAAAGTGTCAGTCGTAGAAGCCGGGTACTGTGAGGAATAAAACAGAATTATATTTCAATTCAGCTGGATAACATAAATTTGAAAGTAAAGCTTCATGAGGTAAGGGAAAAACCTGTATGGTTGCTACAGGCTTTATAGAGCAGCCCGAATAAAATGCAGCCAAGATTGCAGTCTGCAGAGGGTACCTGAAATTTAACAACCATTAGTAAATCTTACTCTTTTAATTTCCAATACATATTAATTTTAGCACTCTAACTTATGAATATAGCATATCCAAAATATGGATTTATATTACCATCATAGGTATGCATGCCATATATTTTATGGTGCACATATGTCAGTAATGCATGGTAAATAAATTAAGAAGTATTTCATGTCTGTCTATGTATGTACAGAAAATATAGCATTACCGAAAGCAGGCATCGTCGGACATGAAATACTTAACATGGCAATTCTATATCAGAGCGGAAGGATTACTGAAATTGCATGGTCTATAGTTAACATGTGGTGTACACACAGCTATATACCAGGATGATATAGGAGACAGTGATCTACCTGACAGGCATGCACGCCTTCATTCCCTACTTCAACTTTACTCGTGCACGCCTTTATTACTCAGAACTCCTTGTTTTGTTAGCTCCTAATCAGCAAAATGTTCCTGCTGATAAACAGATGAACGACCTCCTTGCAATAAGTTCATCCTGTTGTTCTCCTATAACTTCACTAACTCAGCTTTCAAGTTACCCCCCCCCCCCCTCAACATCTGCTTGGGTACTGGTATTGTTGTCCTTTTCTTCATCCCAAGCTGCAGTAGCCTTCATATATCTGAATAAAGATCAGACTCAGCTCCGTTGGTATTATTTCCTATAAGAGAAGTGGCCCAGGAGAAGCCTCATTGAGCTTGGCCTTCCTTTATCGAATAATCTGATTAATGTGCTCTTCAAGAATAGCAATTTCGCCTGTCCTGATTCCCTTGTACGCGAATTGAAGATCCAACATCTTCCTCTCGAGATCGGCTACACGACCTTTCATCTTTTTGTTGAATTGCTGGTGATACTTTCACCATTTATTTGGGTTTTTTGGGGAAGAAAAACGCTTAAAATAGAATAGTTGATGCCTCGGTAGTGCTGAACATTTAAAGCAGAGGGTTCAACCATAATGCATAGATGCACTTGTCGCAATTTAATAGTTTTAAAGCATAACATTTATGTTGAATAATCTTTTTGAAAAAAAATTTCTTCCATGACATAAGTTTGTCCGTAGGCTTCTTGCTTCTTCCCAGAGTAAAAAATGAATACGTGCCAATGATTCGAATGCTAGACTTAATAAAATGGCAATTCCTTCGTACAATAAATAAGGTTTCACTCTTAATGAATCCAGCATTGTGGGTTAATACCTATAATTTGTTAGCAATGCCACAGTTAACCGATAAGTAATTGAACCTAAAGCTACTGCAAACAGACTAATCAGAGCTTTGCATAATACTATGGATAATTCATCAATTAGTAATGAGTACATCAACATGAAGTAAACTGCAAATAATAATTGATGATATTGGAATGAATTTGCGATGATACGTCAACATAAAACTAATATGTATAACAATGCAATGAAATGCAAATATGTTTTGCTATTAATTTTAGCTGCTTAAGAATGCCATATGAAATTCCTGTAAATCATATGGTGGTAACTGTGCCCAGAAGTTGCACGTAGTTAGCTTCAATACCATGCCAAAATGATCCACAATAATAATAATAATAATAATAATAATAGTAGTAATAATAATAATAATAGTAGTAGTAATAATAATAATAATAATAATAATAATAAGCTACATGATTCTAGGTTTGCTTTTACAACTTATTTTTTCAAAGTACTGGTTTTTTCCAGAACATTCATCTCGCATGCATAAAATACAGTGATGCTACTTTAAGGTAGGAACGAAAAAGAATGCAATTGTAAACATCCGTCAAGGAATCATATAAAATGCAAAATATTGGTTATGATGGGTAGTAGATATATTTAGTGCTCCTTTTTTAGTTGTTGCAACACCAAAAAATATGGATCGAACAAAGCACTTCCGTTGATTAATGTATTTGAAGTCTGCATGACAAAGGTCGGAAGTTTTTAATGTAACTGGTTTTGGTAACTAAACTATGAAACTTGATTAACGTATATGTTGGTAATATGGAAAAGTAGTTAAGAAAATTAAACCTACATTGTACTCTTGCTAAATTTAGGCTAGCTATGTTAACTGCTTACCATTAAATTATAAATTATTATGTCATTACTTATCTGTGGTTAAAATCTGGTAGTACTAATCAAAAAAAGTGAAATGGGCATGCCTTAAATTTATGGATATAGATGCTAGCAGTGCACATAGGACAACCTTGAGGGAAAATTAAATAACTTATGTCGAGTAAAAGATATATCCTAAAATTAACTACAATAGTTTAATGGAATCAAATAATAATGTAAATTTTAAACTATAGTCAAACAACATGGAAGAAGCCAAAAAATTAAGATACAATGTCGTATCAGAAAGATATTTATCAAATAGCTTGTTTGCTAAACTCTTACTTGTAAAATTATAAATAGATTCAGAACGTGTGTAATTTTATGCAGTAGAAAACAGTAAATTAATACAACATAATAGTATCGGAGAGTGCACAAATTAAGTCCAGTAATTGAAATTTCCAAATAGAGTTTAATTATATGTTAACTATTAACTTTGTCTGTGTATAATTTGTGTTCAATTAATAACAAGTGACAATTAACTTTGCATAACATTATTGTGTCTATCTTTCAACTCATAATAGCGTATATGAGACAACATTTGGTAAAGGCCGAGACTTAATTTTTAGATTCAACATATTACTGTAAAATCGGATGATCAAATTAAAATTGTAAATAATTTAATCTAAGGATGAAAAACATGAGAATGTTACTATGTTCAGAAGATTGGCAACTGCAGTATCAGCTGTTACCAATGAGCAGACTTCGGAGCAGTACCGAAAAGCAACCCCTTCCTCATCATTGTGTTGTAAATTCCTGTTAAACACAATTGTAAAATCAGGGAGGAATAAATTTAATCAGGTGTAGAGAAAATATAATTTTGAGGATTATTTACTAAAAAAAACATTTAAAATTGTTTTGATGAATAAATAAAGTAGGAAAAACTGTGTAGGAATAGGTTCGGAGGAAAAGTGATAAAGAATCAAAACCTCAGCAAAAGTTATAAGTCTTTACCGTCTGGCGTACAATACACTCGATTTCCTGAAATACTTAGCGGAGAGTATGTTGCATGACTTTACTTGCTATGCTGAAAAACATACCACAGAATATATTTAATTTCTGTAAAATGCATCAAACATGTTATTAGGAGAATCATAGAATATGAAGGTGAAATGTGAACATGGTAACATTTTCACTCCATTTCCATCCAAATAGATAATTTTCTTTCTCCAAGGATTTGCAGTAATAAAGGTGGGGTGGCAGTTGTTATTCCAATGCTAAAACTGGCAGGCTTTTCTTGTCAACCCGCTTCTACATATAAAACCTAATTTTAAATTAATTCAATACAAATGCAATTTAAACTAAAAGTAATCAGGAAAGGAAAACGTTAAAATATATTTGTATGTGCAAAATAAATTTGAAAATGAAAGCAAATATACGAAAATTAGTGCTAACGTAAATGAATTATACATTTTGGCCTTTATTTTGCAATCGATCTTCGACTCTTTACTTCAACTAATGCCTATAAAAATCGAATTTTGACAGTTAAAAAATAAAATATTAAAAAGTTTAAAAATAATAATAATGTAATGTACTTTGTACCACCGGATGATAAAGAGGTGCTAAGATGAGACATAATGAAACAGTAATTCTCTGAATTTAAAGGGTTTATTGTGTTGTAACCTTGTTGCCCGAAATAAATTGCAACCTTTTCCATTTAGTTCTTAAATTTTCTGTTCAATTCCGCTATCTCCATCTGTAAGTGCAGCGTAACCTTTGATTAAAAAAAGTAGCAGTTCTGACTTTGTTGTTATCGGCTAATGCTGAAGTTAAATATACAGAAAGCGAACAAAGACCATGTTAAATGCAGAGCATGTTGAAAAACAATAATTTTACTGGTTAAATCAAGTTTAATTGGTAAATATAGATGTCAAACATGTAAGAAGGCGCATCAACATCTTCTGTGATTGCTAACATGTCAGTCATTATGTACTTGTTTTAAATGTATTATAGGACAATGAATAGCCTTTAGAAGAAAAACCCAATTTGGTAGAGTAATTAATTGAGATATTTTTGAACGTGTAGCTGCACATTATAATACAGAAAGAAGTATGCCAAACTCTAATTTGATTCCTGGTGTCCCAGACATGAATTTATTAATGTATGCATGTGCTCAAAATAGCTGATACAGAAATAACAGCAAAATAAACAATAATTGGTTCAAAAACAGTTGATGTATCATTTGATTTCTTCATCCAGTTTGCAGATTTGACAATAAAGACGGAAGAAGCAGTAGTTGATATAGCTATAACAAATATAAATCTTAATTTCATAAGGTATGGTCGTACCTGATGCTAATAATCATGTAATAAACACGGCTCGTGTACATGGAAAACTGTAACATTGCACAGTTATTCCATAGTTATTTTAACTTCTAGTTAGATGGAACCTAACATAATTAGTTTACACAAAACAATATTGTAGGAGTAAATACCGTAATAATATGTTGTATTGTACGCACATATTACAATGCAGAAGGAACTACGTCAAACTCTACTTCATTTCCTAGTATCCCAGACTTGAATGCATTAATGTATGCATTTCTCTGAAGAAGGCCAGTTGTGATGGTATTGCAAAATGTGATGACGATGCATACGATTCAGCTGTGTATGCGGGAATAAAAATAAACACAATAAGAAGCTGGAACTGCCATCCTTGCCCTAGGTGAGTACTAACCTTGATCATATCGATAGGCAGGAAGATGCAGGTAGCGAGCATGTTGGAAGCGCCATTGTTTACAAATGGCAATTTCCTGAAGCTTATGGTTAGAATGTAGATATAACATCCACTTGTTTTTGTGCAATAAGTGTATTAGAGACGTGAATGAAATAAATCAAAAAAATCATGTCTAATCAGAAAATATCCTATTGTACTCTTTCAAAATGTTTACCTGCGGACTGAATGTTTAAGTTGTTGTAAAACATGAATTTAGAACGAATATAATGTGTATCCAAAACCCATTAAATCGAAATAAGTGAAAAAAGTAAGAATGGGAAAAAATATATTTAAACCATTTACAGTTGAGACTATGACCAGTTTAATTTGTTCATAATGACTTTTTAATAAGCACTTGTTTACATCATGTTGTTATCGGTTCTCTTAGTATATTTATTGTAAGTGACAAATTCAAGGACACGGCAGGAACTAAGGAACGAAGAGTTGATCATTGACGAAGAAGCTAATTATTGCTCTAACCTATGCTGAATATAAATGAGACAGTCTGATCAGAAATGAACATGCATTGGTCTGAGTTAACATCACATTTACTTACAGCAATGAAACAAAACAGATGGTACGCTGAAACATAAATTGGAGAATGCAGCGGGGAGGAAAAAGCAATCATGAACAATTAGTAGTGTGAATAAAATCCAAAACATTAACATGTTTAACAAGACAATGGATCAAAGTCTGTTGTGTAGAAGAACTGCAGGTCCGCATCATACAACAGTCGTCATATTATGTCGCTGCTCTCAGATTCATTTTCCTCATTTTTTTGCGCTGATGGATAGGACGATAATACACATTTCAGCAGAGGAGGAAAAAAAATGGGTTGTTGAATTAACAATAAAGAAACATACAGCAACCTACCTATCAATGATGCAAAAACCTCTCTGTATACAATATTCTGTGTATGATCACTTGGTCTGCTGTCAGGATTTTTAATTAGCATCTTTAACCCTTGGTATGAAGTACTTCTGGAGATTGCAACATATAGCTGACCATGCGCAAACACTGGCTGCGGCAGGTATATTCCAACTGTTTCCAAAGTCTGTCCCTGACTTTTGTTAATTGTCATTGCAAAACACACTTTGATGGGAAACTGATGTCTTTGTAGAACAAACGGCCATTTAGTGTCTACAGATGTCAGTATTATTCTTGGAATCAAAACTTTTAACCCACTATTGTTCCCTATAATAATTTGGGCTTCTATAACCCGACTTCCAAGTTGTGTAACACATAGTCGAGTACCATTGCAAAGACCCATACCTTGATTAAGATTTCTTAACAGCATTATAGGTACCCCGCATTTAAGTTCCAACTTATGATTGGGAACACCGGATACGTTTAAGCTATTTAGAAACTCAGTCCGATAAACTAAATTTTGATCATCGGACCCTTCTATTATTGGGCTTATTGAATCGGCGCTATAATAAGATACTACATCTCCACTTAAATTAGAAATAACAAAAGAATTTATCACCTCCACTGCTTCTTTTGTAGGGGTAAGAATACATCTGTCCCGAAGGATTTTTTTTTTCCAGTAAGCCTGACCTGTAGATCCGGATACACATACTCTACAATATTTTTAACTTCATCACTGCCATGAGGTATAAGAAATTGCTTAGGTATTTGTATCCATGAATTTTCAGTACTCAACAGAGCTGACGTCATTTGATTTTTTCCTTCGCCAACATCTAAAACCCATTGCGAAAACTTAGGAATTTTATTTTTTTCCTCCACAGTTGCATTATTGTTCTTTAATCGCATATTTTCTTTAAGTTCAAATATGGTGCATTTACTCCACAACTATGAATGATTAATAGCAGCTTGTACAATCATTTGTCTGGTTCCATGCGCGATAATGGGTAATGTTTGTCTGAAATCGCCACCTAAGAGAACTGTTTTACCACCAAATATTTTGGCCTCTTTGATAGTGTCATTTGTTGACATTATATCCGTTGTTGTTTTTTCAAAAGCTTCCAACGCATTTCTGTGAACCATGGGTGCCTCATCCCAAATTATTAAATCAGTTTTTCTTAATAGCTCAGCTAGAGACGAGTGCTTAGATATGTTACAAACAGAATTATCTTCAAGCGTAATGGGTATTTTAAATTTAGAATGTGTTGTTTTACCTCCGGGAAGAAGCAATGATGCTATTCCAGAAGATGCCACGACAAGCACGACCATACCCTTTGCTCTTAGACCATTTGTTATAGCTTTCCACAAAAAGGTTTTACCGGTACCACAGCTGCCATAAACAAAGAAAAATCCACCGTCACCACTTTCAACGGCATGTTGTATAACATTAAAGACAGTTCGCTGATCAGAGTTTAGTGCGGGTAACATAAATTGCAACTGCGCCTCAATTTCACTAATATCTTAGTTTTGCTCTTCGTGTAACAGATTGTTGTTTACAGATGATTGATCAAAATAACATGACATAAAAGCATTTGAAAACTCGGTCAATGAACGATTGTTTCTACGCATTATTTTCTCCATCTCTTCCAATGCCAATCCTTTCAACTGATCTTCTGTAAGTTCAAGCGTTTCATCTTTTAAAATACGTTTCTGCCTCCATGTTATGTCATCCGACAACAATTCCCAATGCTTTTCCCATATTTTCAGTGGTTCAGTGATTTCACAAAACAATAACATCATTACAAACATTTCACGTAAGGAGGACGCAGAACACCATTGTACCGCTTCTATGATTGCGTCATTCCACTCATTATCATCTTCAAGAAGACCTCGTGTTGTACATGCGCTTTTAAATGATTCATGAACCACATTGTTAACTGTTCTAATCTCTTCAAATGTACATGCGCCTTTAACAATGTTGAGTAACATACGTAAGTAAAATCGTTCACCTGAAGTTGGATGTGCGTAGAAGATTCTTCCTATTGTTGTACCTTTTTTTCGGCGTGTCCATTTTTTCAATGTCTTGTTCCACACCCACCTCGTCGGAAAATCAGCATATGCTAGTGTCCGTGCTTCGGGGTACAATTTATTAGTCTCCATCCATTGTGTGAAAATGGTGTGTTCAACATTTGGCCGATTTGACACTTCCTCTAAATTATTTTTGGTCCCAAAATATACCAAATGCTCCTCCAGCATATAAAACTGTAATCTTTCTACGGCTGGACTACGATATTGAATTTCAAACTCAAATATTCTCCAACATGATTCGGCTGCAGATATGTATCTACAATCTAAATAGGTTTTAACCTCATCAACTTGTTTCACAAATTTATGATCAGTTACATTATTTTCCTCTATTACCATCGTTACTCTATCATGCCACTTGTTTATGTATTTGAATAAATACTTAATTGATCTTGCTCTATTGCATACTTTGACATTAATATAGGCCTGATATTTGATGACCAAGTCAACATTATGAGGAATAACTCACCCATTATCTAATTTTATATCGTTTGTCACTTGCACATAATTCGCTCCATTTCTTCGTCTATACAGCGGGAAACCCTTTTTGTCAAACGATGTATCATTTACAAATCGTCTTGGGTAGTGCTTAGAGCAATCACCGTCAACCATACAAGGACATTTGGTGTTAAGTGCTCCACATGGCCCATGAATCATAAATTGGCTTACAGATGCATATGCAACCGGATCAGCCACTTTATTAGGGATTTCTGCGCTGATAAATTGATCAACATCTGCAATTATCTTTGGCTTATCACTTTGGTGAAGAAATATAAGAATATGTGCATGTGGAAGTCCTCTCTTTTGAAACTCGATTGTATACAACACTGTTACAAATAAAATATATGTTACAAAATGTAAGATACAAATAGATGGTACGTAGAAAATTAGAAAAAAAGGACAGTAAAGAGTAAACCTGCTTTTACACTTCCAAAAAAGCCTCTCTTTATGTCATGCAAAAGCTCCATTAGTTTAATGTGGAAAACACGTGCAACAATATCGGGTATGTCTTCCACCACTTGCCCATCTATACATTTCAAATATTCTTTTATTTCTTGCCACTTCGGATTACATGTAAAGGTCATGAAATAATCCGGTGATCCTACCCAACGACAAATTGTCATAGCGTCTTGATAATTCTGCACCATATATCTAGGACCACCAGTAAATGAATAAGGAAGAACCATACGTTTTCCTATGGAAATTGCAGATGTGTCTCCAGCTGTTACTGCATCTCGTAGCCCCCGATAAATTTCAGATCTAATGTGTCGTTGGTTATTTTTAATCCAGCTAAGTCTATCTTCTTCTACCGACGTGTATGCATCAACCAAAAACTGTTGAAATAATCTTCCCCCTTTCAACAGTGTGTGTTCATCACCATCTCTAAACTGCATTATGTATGCGTAGTATTCGTACATGGTAATTGTTGTGCGTTTGCAAGATTTAGGAACCTTCTCAAGCACATAACTAATATTTGGTCTGAATCCATCATCTGCATATGGAAAAAGAATTGGGTAGTGCATTTCCATGAAACTCGGATGTTTCTCATTGATCCTTCGTAGCGGCCCGTTCTTTTCCTCAACGACAACATCCATGAATCCTACGCTTTGTCCTGTAGTACCAACTGACAAAGCTGCAATCTCGGAAGTTGTGGGAAGGTTATATTGTCTTCCATCCCTTTCCCTACGTTCCAACAACGTTATAGTAACAGGTAGATGAGTGTTACCCTTAAACCGATCTCTTGCCATTCTAAAAATCTTTGCCAGCTCATTGCAACTATCAAACATACAAATCAAATTGTGAACTATTTTCGCATCTAACATTTTCTCACAATTATTCCCAGTTACTCCCATCATATTCCTCACTTCATTTTCAGTGTCGTAAATGTAGAGTTGTGCAAATTTTGGGTCTCCATCCATAGGAAGCAATGAGCCTATTTTATGATGATTTTGTCCATTCAATCTAAATACATATGGTCCACGCCCATTGTTAACGGAGTGATCTACATGTCCACCCATTGATGTGAATGCAAATATAGAGTTATAGGCTCGTATATTATTTCTGAATTTCCTACTTTGTTTATCACCACTGTACTACAACAGAGAATGTAAGTAATCCGGACATCGTTTGTATCACGGTAATTTAACCTTACTGGTCTGACAGCATATGGAGAAATGCGGGTTATCATAAGTAGTAGACTTGCTATTTCTTTCTTAGAACCACATGACCGCACCGCAATCAGGACAAACATGCTTCGGTGGACCAAAGTTCCACTCTTTAAATATCTTTCCTGTAATCGACCAAACAGTACATAAATAATGTAAATACATAAGAGTGGAAGAAATTTTGTTGAGACAATGCACTTACTTCTATGAGTGCTTCCTTCGTCATTTATTCCCGCTCTAGCATGTCGTGAATCACAAATATTTTGAGAAATACGATGTTGTACAGCATTAATAATGCATGTAAATTTTGCAGACCTGCCTTCTATATGTTGATGCACACGGGCATCTCCTAACATTTGATGAAATAACGAAGTTTAGACATTTAAGTTTGAATAAAGGCTGAAAATTATAACCCAATTTCATATAAATATAGCTTATTTTGATTACCCAGATTCAAGCCATGACATCTCTTCTTAGACACGGCGAGCGCGCGATGAGCACGATGACATCGATTTGCTAACCAAAACATACATAATTTAGTACTGAAAGTGCATACGGCTACAATTAAAATTTGTACCCACATACTTCCTTCTTCCGTTGTACGCGGTTGTAGATTTGATTTTTGAATGGTACCCGAAAAATGCGAGACCATCTCTTTTCGCTTACGGCTCTTTCCAGTACCAGTCGTATGTACTGTAACACGATGCTGCATTAGATGAAGCTTTCTGTTAAGCCTTGCATACCTTTTTGTTGTAACAACCTCTGATTCTGCAAATAAAGAATCATTTAAAAGGAGCATTACTTCAACAAAATGACTTTCAAAATCCACAGTCATACCGGGAGACATATAGGATTGCCAAACAAATCTGGGAGATATCGGATGTTTGGCTTTTGTGGAAAACATGCAAAATTATAAATCAATATCCAGTTAAGTCAGCAAAAAGTAGCTGACATACATTACGATTACTTTTTAACACCAAGGATTCTGTATATACAAAGAGGTATGTATAGTTTTTTTATTTCATTCATAAAAATAATTAGCATTTTAGCTGGAAAATGAAAGGGCAGCTATAATTGGGTTATAATGAAAGAAAGTGTTTTATCTTCCCTTGACTGGCGATGTGTACTCATTATGTCCCAAAAGCATCTGCACAGTGTGCACGATGCTATCATGTTGTTGAAAAAATAAACATGATGCCATATTACTTGTACGCACAAACCAATGTCAACTCAAATTAGCACTACATACCTTCAGGACAACTGCTGGGCTGAACAACGGACTTCCGTTGTGCTGGTTCCTTCGTACGAGCAGGATATGACATGGTCCCAGGATAAATGTTTTTTTCGCTTTCGATCAATTCCACCACTCATCGCTGACCAATGCTTGTTCGTCGGATCAAGATCTGTTTGTTATCACATTCAAATGACACTTGGACAACAAACAACAAATATCATTTGAAGATAGCAATTGTGCATTAACAGCATACTTTATTGATCCCTTTTAACCTACTGCGTAAAACAAAATTGTACACTTTCGTACAATGCATAAATTGTAGACGATGAATTTTAACAATATAAGCAGTGCACGAAACGGAATGAATTATTGAACTAACCTTGTAGTGCAATACGACAATGTTAAATATACAGTCCAGATTTGGGGAAAAAAAAGGAGTTGAGTTTCATATTACAAAATAATGAAATATGAAACGGAAAAGTGGTATCATGGTGGAGGAGATGCAGCAGTACTTCAACCAGCAATAAAATACAGTAGAACCAAATATAAGGGAAGCATTGGTTGAAGCCGCATGGTCAATGTAGAAAGAAGGAAAAAAAAAGTTACAAACGTATTAAAGTTAGTGCAATAGTGGATTGCTTTCTTAATTGTTCTATTATCAGTTAATATTGGACGACGTAGTAGTAAAAACATAACATGTTCCGAATTTGAAATGCATCATTTGTTGCACATATTCTACAACGGCGGCAATTGGGTATATTTTGATTAAAAATTGGAAGTTGGCAAATAGAAATGGACGATGTATGGTACAACCACACATAGTTTGCAGTTCCAAATCGATCACGGAATCAATTATTGTTTACAACATAACTTTACTATTTGGCCATGAACTGTAAAGCAGGAAAAGAATGAATTATTATGATAAAACCATGATCTAATGTGTCGTCAGTTAATATGACATCCAGAACAGAATATCAGACAGTAAAGCAGGAAGAAATCAAGGATAATGGAAAATATGAATATTACCATAAGGTTATTATGATAAAACCAATGGAACGTCTTGTATATGATATAAGATGTTAAAAGTCATTAATTATGTGTTGCCTTATAGCAGAAACAATTGCAAAATCAGAAAGTATGATAACTTGTGGAGAACATATGAAATTTTAGACTGTTAAAACAGGTAATGGCGAAAGTTCAATTGGTGAGACAAAAACTCAAATTTCATATGATCTAACTCAACAGTTGTTGAGGTATCTGAAACTGTTTATACTAAAAGAACTATAACTGTGATGACCACTGTGTATATTTATCTAGACATGGATTTGAGTAACATCAATTTGAAATATTAAGTTATATGACATTTATTAGTACATATCAAGATTTTTTTTTGGTAATTGAAACAACACTGTAACTGGGATAGTTTCAGTTTAATTGCCATTTATTGTGAACATAAGCCATTCATTTAATATTTATGTGAAATTACTTGAATATATAAGTGTTCTATTAAAATAATAAGTATATCATGGGCGCAACGGCAACTATTTCAGGCTTTTTTACAGTGTATTCTTTTGTTACCAAGTATTAATTGTTGACTGCATATTTGGAGAAATGGTATTTTAGATCCAAAAAAACACTGCTTCTATTCACATTTTCATTTTTATAGCTCCTAATGAAACGATCCCACATATAAATATGAGATATCCATGTTAGTCAACTGTTTTTCTTATCAGTGTCAGCAAATCTGTAGTTTATACGTAGAAACTTGAAGACAATAAGGGAGACACGACCATAGCAAAAGGTCTAATTTTTTCTGTATATTACTAAAAATATATTGATGAAAACAAATTTAGTTAATCCAATAAGTTTTAACCATCTATAAAAGTCAAAGTTTAAAAGTAAAAAGAATACATATGTACGTATAACGAAAGAGCATACGATGCAGATCTACGAAAGTTTAGCATATCCTTCTTAGAATATAAACTATTCAAGCATGGTAGTCGTTGCCTTAATGATAGCATTTCAACATATTGACGCATGATATGAGCAGTAAAGAGAAGGGTATAAATTACATTGAAAAGGGGTTTAAGCATATGTTATTCCATAAATTTGTTCCAGCATCGTCATTGCATCCAAAATAACCATTAAAAAAAGGAACAAATAAACAAACTAAATTTAATTATACTGTCATCATGATCTTATACTTGATTTCACATCCAAGCAGTTGCAATCGTTCTATGTATGAAATTTACAATCTTAATGGTAACAGCCTATCAGTTTTGTTGCAGCTTCTTTTCATATTAATACATGCAGTTACCAACGTTTGGGAATAAACTTTTTGGTATGATAAACTTAGAGAAATCCGTTAAAAAAGAAAAGCAGCATGTCATCTTAGTTCAAAACACATAAGAAATAACATATAATGCTTTTTAATTAATTGTACTGTTCCATTTTCTATTTCCAGACTTAATAAGAAAGCTGACTATTGAAAGCTCTTACCAATATATTAAATAATCTTTATTATCTAATTTCATTATGAAGGAGCTCTAATGTCAAAATTATTTTACCAATAATTAAAAATGTTCCCACGTAGAGAAAACTGAGAGAGTGGGTAAACCAATGGTGCTTCTGACTCTTAGGCATTGCTACTTTGGTGTAAATTGCGATGTTAATTGAAGATCCAACACGGAAATTAAAACGTAGACCCAACGGTTTTTATTTAACTGAGATAAAGAAGGAGAAGAACCGAAGACGTTAGAGTATGGAAATTCTGTTGCAAATTCATCAACCATGGGTAACCAAAAATAGGGAGATGGCCTCCAAATGTTTACTTCTTTTCTGAAGCATGATTATTTTGATAACCTCACAAAAGTACCTCACTTTATTTCCTAAGGTTTTGCTTTATAACAAATAATATTTTATTACTTAGCCACAACGTTAAACCCTGGTTTTTAGCATAAATATAAGACACACCGTAGAGAAAATGTTTGACAGTTTTGTATTAAGTAGTATTTTTAGTAAACACTGCGTACACTACAAATTTACTCCCTATAGTATCAGCTGAAGTGGAAATTTGGAAACAAACCACCTGTTAAAAATAGTTGAATTATAAGAAAAGGCGAACCATAATGTTAGCCACAATAGATAAGTACGTTTGGATCATTTCTGCTTTGGTTTTTCATTAGTTATATGGCTGTGACTAACATTATAGTTATCAGCAATTACTGAATACCGAAGATGACTTATTATCCAAAAGGAAAAATAAAAATAAAAAAAATGAGGTAAAAGATCGAAACATAGTTACAGAACATCCGATGAAACAGCTGATTTTAACCAAAGCTAAAATGATACCTTGTACGTCAAACTTTTTATGATGCAAGTCACAGCCAAATATTCCTTTCTACACATTAATTTTCATGGCTTCTCAAATCCTATTGCTTCCCTACACAACCATGTATTAAGTTTTTATTCAGGAAGATAGAATACCAAGTTTCGACCGATTAAAAAAATTCAAACATTATATACGATATATGTAAACAACAAAATACTACAATTCCGTACATGCAAGTAATGAAAATATACATGTGTTGCAAAAAAATTATAATCATCTTTTGGGATAACATAAATGAGAGCATAATGTTCTGCACTAATATATCTGTATTAATTGAACAAAAATCATGCCATTAAAATTTAGGAACAAATACTTTTGTGAAAGTATGAACTTTGTTCGGGACAAATTTCTGAACCATCAAAAACCACATACAAATGTAGAATAGTTGATTTTCTCCTCAATACGCAATGAATGGATGCTATGTAAATATGTGTAGTGAGTATAGTAGTTCAAAATGAAGATGGTTTAGTAAAGGGTTTCATATACGTAATCAGGTTTCGGTGGTGGTATAGCAATTAATGCAAACATGATACATGCCCGTGCTCATCGTTCATCACTACTGTAAATCAGAAAAGAGAGTAGTAAAATATTGAATGGCACATACAAACAGTTATTAAGAATTGTAAGAAACAATTACAACGAAAAAAGTGCAGAGAAAAAAATGGTGGACCAATGCAAAATAACAATTTTACCACATAATGGACAACAACGTGGTTGAAGAGAAGAAGAGTAGAACCAACTTTTTGAAATTATGATATTTGTAGCAGGAGAAGAAGCAGAAAAAGCTTGGTTGTCAATCTGTTGAGTGTACAAAAAACTTTTGATACGTACGAATAAAGAATACGAATTTGATGTTATTTAAGTTAACTGAGAAACATGTAGTCGATTTGAAATTGTGAAAGGGGCAATTATACGTAGTACTCGTAGTAGGAAGCCAGGCAGATAGACCGTCATATGAGTCTGTCATATGTGTGAAGAACAATAAATATGGTAATGCAAAAATATGAAGTAGATAAAGTACAGCAAGAGTTACAAACACGTCATAGCTGACTGGGATTTTATGCTTGCTTCTTCCTTAAAACGTATATAAAGGTAACATATTTTTGGGTCCGATCATTTAGCCTAAATAAAAATGTCGTTATATGAACTGATCATACTTTTGCTGCCAAAGCTTGGGAAGGCAATTGAAGCGTAGCAACCTCAAATGGGATTGTTTTATTACTGATAGACCAATGTCTGTCTTATAGCAACTAATGTCGTTATGCACATTCGATAAAAAAATTGACCAGCACGCTATGTACGCATTAGCTATAACAAACTAAAATCATTTGTTAATTACAAATCATAAATTTTAACCACCCAGATGGAATCAGTTGCAATACTTGTCCCTTAATCACTCATGACGTATCTGGTTCGGTTGTCTGTGTAAATAACAGATAAACACAAAATTTGAATCACAGATGCATATGGGATGACTACTCAGTTGATTATCCTTTTTGACAACTTAGTGAATTCAATAGCTAAAATAATAAAATTAAACAAACCGATCGTACAAAGGCAGCAGGTATAATTAAAGTAGATATATTTAATCGTCAGAATATTTGACAACCTTCTATTCAATCATACGCACATTTACCTGTTATTGGAAGAAGAAACAAAGGGTAAAGTACCCATACGCTCAGTTGTATACGGTGAAAAAGTAAACACTAATGCAATAGTATCACATCACTTTGTACTGAATCAATGCCATAGAGGAGGTGAAGCAGAAGCAGGTAATTTTGCAAAACATAACACATGATTTTAACATAATCGACAGTTTAGAGATGAAATCTAGAAAGTTAGTCATACACTTTAGCATTTACTGTACGGAAAAACAACATCAGAATGAAATAAATATACAACTTTACTGTACGACGAACCAGGGGAAGGGATATCGCCATGGAAATTAAGATTTGCAAGTACTGGGGGTAGTCGATCTGTAGGCGCCGACGGATGAAATCAGGAACATCTACAGCGAGGGATAAAGTGGTTGAAGTGGATACTGAAACCGAGTACTAAATCTTGGGTTGGCCGACAAAAAATTGAGAAGGATAGAAATTGGGGGAAGATAGTGGAAGAAAGAGGGAAATAAAGATGACGGTGTAGAAAAATTGAAATGAAAAGAAGGGGGTCTTTTTTGAGTAACAAAGGAATGCGGCCGAAATTTTTAATTTTCTCGAAAACGGAGATGTGCATTCCTTGATTGCTACGTTGGATCTAAAAAATAAATAGACATTCCACATAACCTTTCTTTCTATTATAGGTAATATATATATATATATATATATTAATGTGTGCATTCCACGGTTTTTCTTTTTTGCACCACCTCCTGTGTACTTTAATATCAACCACAAATCGAGTGGAGGTAAAGATAAACAGAAATTATGGTTAAAAAGAATAGTGTTAATGGGTACTACACTTTTTGAAGACCAATTGCTAGGCGGTAGGCATGGACCAGTATTAATTGTCGAGGCAGTGATTGGTCAATTCTAAACGTGTTTGATAAATTTATGTATTCTAAATAAAATTTTGTCATTCTATTTAGTATGAATTGATCCACAATGGGATATAATGAATTACGTTAGATTAGGAAGTAATCTTAGAGACAAAATCGCTAAAAACAAACGATTTAATGCTTATAGGAGGTATCGAGTCAAAACTGATGAATAAATGATGGTTATAATCTTGTTTATGTGCCTATAATGTTGTGATTTCATCTACGCGGAATAGGCAAAAATCTTAATGCTAAGGCAAGCCCTGGGTAGGAGTGTAAAAAGGATTTTACAATACTACGTACTCACACACATTCAAAATACTGCCTAGTACCCAAAACAGTGTACCATTAATTTCTATAGCACTTTATTTTCACAATTTGAAATACAGAGTGTCATCGAGCGTCTGTATAAATAGACACATATATATATACATGGAAAAACCTATTTTAACATAAAATTTTGAAACACACCATTGAATCTCTCTCTGAATTCCACTTCTCGATGTAAGGACAAAAAAATCCAATGGTTCAGATCTTTTGTGTTATCAACCATGTTGAATTTTATGTTTGAATGACTTACCCCCCCCCCCCCCCCCACACACACACACGCACGCGCACACACGCGCGCGCACACACACACACACACACACACACACACACATATATATATATATATATATATATGTGTGTGTGCAAGCGTTCAGTTGCACCCCAAAAATGGAGCACCCCAAATGCCCCCTGATTTCCACCACCCATTTATAATAAAGAATGTGAGTGGGAAGTGAAAGAGTGAGTGGAAGGAGAGAGAAGGGGAAATACTTGGTGGAGATTGAGGGGTATTTGGGGTGCTGCACTGTTTAGGGTGCTCTCGAACCTGCCTCGTATATATATATATATATATATATATATATATATATATATATATATATATATATATATATATATATATATATATATGAGCGTTCCAGTGCACCCATGTTTTGCAACACTCATTTAGCACCTCTGTCTGATTGTTAGCTACACCAATCTAAATCCAAGAAGATTTTGTAGATGTTTAATCCACACATATATAATCATCTATCCAAATTTTGATCTCATTCTGGTATTCGTAACCTTTTCAAAATCTTAGCTTAATTATTCACCATTCAGACATTTATTCGAACCGTTAAATTTAAGCATCAAATATATTATTCTACGAATGTCAGAACGAGCTCGAATTTAGGATAGATGATTATATATTTGTGGACTGAAGATCTACAAATTCTTGTTGGATTTAGATTGATGTAGCTCACGAACGGATAGGGATGCTAAAGGAGTGCTACAAAACATGGGTGCCTCGGATAGTTGATCAAGAGCAACCTCAAACCATGCAGCACCCCTATCGCCCTCTGTGATTCCACCACACCAAAATTTATTATAATTATTATAAAAGTTTGACAGTGGTATTTGAACAGAACAAGGAATTCCTTTTATTGATTTTGTAATAGCAACTTTCTAATTTAATTTTACAGAAAGAATGATTATATTTAAAGAATGAAAAATGCCTTCATATTTATAGGCAATATACAAACTGAGAATAAATAGTTATTTGGGCTGAGAAAGCTTTATTGGGCCTTGTGCCTTGTATTGGGCTTCGATTGAAATGGGCTCGTCTGTTCAGATGTTGATATATTATCTGTTGAGATATTCAGCTGACACTCCTCATTTCTCTTTTAATTATTAATAAAAATATATTTTATGATTCAATATAACTCACTTGATTATCATTTTTGAATTATGTTGGTGTATCGATGCAATTGCTATGTTGATGTTAAATTTACAAATTCATTTTTATAGCATCGAAAATATTTTTTCATAAAATTCAATTTTCATTTGTAAATCACTAAAAATATCTTTTCAAAATCTCTGATAACGATAATATACCCATCCATCCAAAAAATAAGTGCATCTACATGATTAGTTTTATAAGCTGCTTTTGGAAGCAAACAAATTATCAAATTTTGTTCAAATGGTCTAATTGTATTTTCATTTTCATTTTTACCAGTTTTATCGACTGATACCCGAAAATGTATAATGAGAAACCATTATGTAAAAATATATCAAAATTTTCATATCATTTTCAACAAACATTTGTTTAACACTAATGTTGTAACCATTATTAATTTGTTATTATTTTTGGATATTGCCAAATTCGTGGTGACTAAAGATATTTAGGAAATGGTAACATTAACCATTATAGATAAGTCCTAATATGATTTGTCGGGTTGCTCATCATATAGTTAGGATGAATAATTGTTAGTTTAACCAAATATATCGAACCAATTTATTTTGTTTTGTTTGATGGTTTGGTTTGATTTTACAATTACATTAGTTTGTAATTAGTACGTCAAAAATATCAATTTAATTATCAATCTAATCAAATTGCTCACTTTATTATACTATCAAAAATGATGATGTTCAAATTTACTATTAAAAAACATTAGAATACTAAGCGAAATATTAATTAAAATAATTAAATCATATATCTATGCTTTTCATGAATATCTCAAATATAATGTGTTGGGATTTGTGATACGCAAATCACAATTGTGGGCAACAAATTATCTATGTAAATCCATTTTTTGTGGAGAGATTTGTTGCTATATTTGTGGGATATTTGAAAGTGAAGGCAAAGATTACTTGGTGCTTATCCAATAGATTTTTGACATATATGTAGATAACTTAGGTGTCAAGTTTACTTGGATGTCAAGAAAACTTGGGTATGAGATCATTCTATAAAAGGCCTAGTTAACATCTTTATTAAGGTGGAGGATCATGGTATCGACAATGGTCTAGATGTTGATGATGCTCGAGGGATCCCGGAGATGAAGAGATCATGTCAAGCGGAAGACGCATGTCGAGTTGTGAAATGCACAAAGACGAGATGGAGGTCTTTGTAATATTACGAACGCTTTTGAAGATCGCTATTAGCGTGGTGCACGGATGAGGGAGGTGCACTATTAGTGGGCGTTGATGGAGGTTTGTAATGATGTTAATTGAGAAAAGTAGGTTGAAAGCGAGAGCTAAGTTGGTTGGTGTTGAGTGGAGGATATGTGATTTGGTTTCAAGGTGGAGTGTTGAGATTTGTGATACACAAATCACAATTGTGGGCAACAAATTATTTATGTAGATCCTTTTTTTTGGACAGATTTGTTGCTATATCTGTGGGATATTTGAAAAAGAAGGCAAAAGTTATTTGGTGTGTATCCAATAGATTTTTGACATATATGAAGATAAATTGGATATCAAGTTTACTTGGGTATCAAGAAAACTTGGGTATGAAGTTATTCATTCTATAAAAGGACTAGTTAACATCTTTATTAAGGTGGAAAATTTGATGGTTATTAAATAGAATCATTAGGGTTGGTGTCATTGTTTTTCATTGTCTTTCTCCTCAAATTGTTTAGCTATTAGACATTCTTTACTTATTTCGCAATAAGGTTATTGCTTCGGGTTGTGCTTGTTTGTAACGATAGTTGAGATCGGTTGTAAACAATATTTTGATGAATCAATAAAGAGGGTGGTCGGGTGGAATATCGTGTGTTCATATTTCCGATATTGTTTGTGTTATTGTTTCTTTTTCAATTACATTCGTCTCCAAATAATTTATACAGATTCGATTTATTTTTCGAGTGTTTTGTCAAACTTCCGCTATGTACAGACCCCCAACATAATGTGTATCTTCTTTAGTTCATTTAAATTAGATAAACGACCATACCAATCAATTATAACCTGGTTGTTTCGGTTTGTTTTTCAATTTTCTTCACTAGACCATCTGAATTAATCATCCATTCATCCTTGTATGCTACTACTAGGTTGTTTAAGTTTAATATTAAAACACCAAGTGGTAAGTCATCTAATGTCCGTTTTCCATTTCACAAATCTAATAGATTTACTTTTCATGGTCTAATATGCTTACCAAAGACATCGCTAACACTGCAATATTTCCGCAAAAGAAGGCGACCATTATCTAAACGAAATTAAGCTTAGTCTGACAGGGACGCATATCAAAAGAAAAATTCCAACAAAAATAAAAAGGAAGTTAAACTATGGGTTCTTTCCTTTTCAAACGTAACATTGGTTGAAAAAAATTGTCACACGCGTAAGTCATATCAAACTTTTATTACTAAAGATGCTGATGCTTGCATTGCTCAGAAATCGGGAAGGCGGCCGGGAAGTTTTTATTTGACGCAAGTGAATGAATCTCAGACTAATCTAAACACATGATTAAATTTTATATATCATACGTTATTTTTGTACCATCTTTTATATAATTATGGGTTACTTTATAAGTACAAGCTAAGTGTGCTTTTATCCATTTTTTAGGTGATAGCTCAGCACGTGTGCTATCCAGGTTGATAGTATATATTAATAATGTTAATCAAGAAAGTGAACTAGAAATGCCGAAGGAAATTTCTTCATGTTAATTTAATTAGATAAATGTTTAGTAAGGCACATGCATTATTAGTTATTATACAACAAAACTTTAGATTCCATTTATTTTACTATTTTTACTTTTATATTTTAGTGTAGACGAAAATGTACTAATGATTGAAAAACAAACAATGTTGAAAATATAAATTAACATATAAGATAAAATGAGCGGGCTTATTTTATTTTTGTTGTTTCGTGAGTTAACAAATAGAACAAAAATAATCAATTTTTTCGACTTCCATTGATCCTCGAAATAATTGAAAATTATTAGATAAAAATTCTAATTTTCTGTTATTTACTGGTTTAAATTGAAAACACAAAAATTCATATTTCTAAAACAAAAACGAGTAATCCTTGTTTTTGACAGAATTTGCATACGATGACATTCCAAATGATTTTCCAATTTGAAAGATTATGCTTAAGTTGAGACTTTATTGTGTTAGTTTATTACCACAAGTACTGACCTATGCAGATATTATGATGTGTTACAAGTCAACATTCAACATCAAATCTGGAACAATATAATAAGATATAGCTAGAATTTGTATGCTTGTGATCTCAAGTCAAAAATGATACAACCACTTAATTAACATGCATGGTTTATTAAGTCCTCTGGTCCCATCTTTCAGTCATTTATCTACTACCTTTTAAATTTTTAAGAAATAAAAAAGTTTAAAACTGAAGGTGGAGCTTTGTTTGGTCATACCACAGAAAATGAGACCGATTGATATAAGTTTATTAATGAATATAAGAAAATTTTAAAACCCATCCCTGTTTATACCCAAAAAATAAAAAAGAACATTCAATATTCAGAAAATTGATGTGAAAATGAATATAACGTACATTCAAAAACTATCAATTCAATTTCAATCAAAACCACAATTTGTATTACATGTATTTTATCACAATAAAAAATCATATTTAATGTTATATTACATTAACAGTTCTATTCATTAACGGTTTATGTTACATGCATCAATACATAAGAGCATCTCCAACGAAAGCTTAATTTAACTTTTGAATTAGGAATTAAGGGGAAAACGCTTTCCAACAAACATTACAAGACTTAATATTATGTATAATATTCAGAGACCAATCCTGAATTCGTAATTGGTCTCTTACGCCAAAAAAACAGTACACACCTATTTTTTCAACGTTATATCGTTGAGCACCTCAAAAACAGGCACTTGACGATAGTCTATCGTTGATTTTTACAACTTTTCTCTTTTTATGACCATTGTTCAACATAACGTTACCCCAAGCGCCGATTTTATAGATGTCCTACCATAAAACGTTGAAAATACCAACATGCAACTATTGGGATAATTTCCATTTTTTCCTCTTAATCTTGCAAAACGTAATATTACATTCTGTAACTCTGTTGTAGATGCTCTAGTCACCGCCCAAATCAATGCAATGCACATATTTGCTTGCTTTCCATGTATTATCACTCAAATTTAAAAAACTAATAACAAAGCAAAATTTTCTATTTGTATCTATTGATTGAAAATGTAAACATGTGCTTTATGGCAGTTCTAACATTGTCAAATCTATTTAATAGATGGGCTAGTTACAGGGGAATAAGGATAACCCAGGAATGCTTTCAAATTCAAATAAGATACTTACACATCCCAAAAATGCATCAGTAAATATTATACAAAAACAAAACATTAAATTTTCATGCCCATTACTTGATTCCTCCATAAATTATGCGCATATTAATCATGACAACCCAGATCATGTGGCAATTATAGCCACGAATTCATTACAACAGAGGTTTTTGCATACAATAAACATTGATTTCCTGCTGCAATAATTAAATGATACTGAAACAGAATAGCTTAAAGGCCTTCAAAAAACTTCAAATAATCATCAAATTTCTCTGCATGTCTGATCTTTACCAGGGAGCCATTATCAATCTGCACATAATTTTTGTATGCCTTAAAAGTTAGGACAGTAATGTTGGTAAGAAAACATTTGTTTATATCGATGATGAATAGCTAAATAGATAAGCATTTTGGCAAAAAGTTACTATCGGAAATTCACAGCATTTTACCAGGAAGTGGATGCAAGTTGAATGCTGTTAACTGAAGCTAATTAAATTACTCAAGAGTAGTTGACTTGAGCAAAAAGACTACAATTGTAGCACATAAACGAAATAACATTATAAGATGGTAATGTTTATTAATTATTACCACCTTATAATAGTATCTTGTTATCTTTGAACAAAATTGTAGCACACAAACGAAATAACATTATAAGACGGTAATGTTTATTACCACCTTATAATAGTATCTTGTTATCATTGAACAAAATAATATGTTAAGGTGGCCACATTTATTACTGGCTTATAATAATATTCTGTTCTTCCTAATATCAAAAATATGGATTGAATTTGAATTCAAAAGGTTTAAGTGATATTGTCCGATTTCAGTTGTAACAGTAAGGGTTATAAATACCATCCATCTGCCTTGATAACTCCCTTGAGATCCACTTGTTGTACTAAGATAAAATTTAAATGTAACTTCTAACTAGGTTGGCACATAGCGATACCAAAAAAATGTGAATCTTATATTTTTCTGAAATCCAAACTTTAACAGCTTGAACACAGCTAAGACGGAAAACAGGCATGCACTTTTTTTTTTTTTTCTTCATGAACTAATCCCTCTAGAAAGAGTTTTTAAAGTTACAACAACCACGGAAATTTTGCAAAATCACTTAAGAAATGTTATATTATCTGTGTTGTTAGGATAGTCTAATAGAGGGCTATGAACTAAAGTTTCTAGAATTTCAAGATGTCAATAAGATACGAAATAAAGACGAGACAGAGTGCTTCCATAGTAAAACTTTGATTTTTGGAAGCAAACAAATTATCAATTTTTGTTCAAATGGTCTAATTGTATCTTCATTTTCATTTTTACCGGTTATTTTATCGAGTGATACTCGAAAATGTATAATGAGACACCATTATGTAAAAATATATCAAAATTTTCATATCATTTTCAACAAACATTTGTTTAACACTAATGTTGTAACCATTATTAATTTATCATTATTTTTGGATATTGACAAATTCGTGGTAACTAAAGATAATTTAGGAAATGGTAACATTAACCATTATAGATAAGTCCTAATACGATTAGGTTGGGTTGCTCATCATACAGTAAGGATGAGTAATCGTTAGTTAAACCAAATATATCAAACTAGTTTATTTTGTTTTGTTTGATGGTTTGGTTTGATTTTACAATTACATCAGTTTGTAATTAGTGTGTAAAAATATTAATTCAATTATCAATTTAATCAAGTTGCTCACTTTATTATATTATCAAAAATGATGATGTTCAAATTTACTATTAAAAAACATTAGAATAGCAAATGAAATATTAATTAAAATATTTAAACCATATATCTATGCTTTTAATGAATATCTCAAATATAATGTGTTGGGATTTGTGATACGTAAATCACAATTGTGAGCAACAAATTATCTATGTAAATCCATTTTTTGTGGAGAGATTTATTGTTATATTTGTAGGATATTTGAAAGTGAAGGCAAAGATTATTTTGTGTTTATCCAATAGATTTTTGACATATATGAAGATAACTTAGGTGTCAAGTTTACTTGAATGTCAAGGAAACTTGGGTATGAAGCAATTCATTTTATAAAAGACCTAGTTAACATCTTCATTAAGGTGGAAAATTTGACGGTTATTAAATAGAATCATTAGGGTTGGTGCCATTGTTCTTCATTGTCTTTCTCCTCAAATTGTTTAGCCATTAGATTCGGTGAAGAAAAGTCTATTCTATTTTCGGAAAGCTTGTGCAGTTGAGATTGGGTGAAGAAAAGTCTATTGCGGAGCATTTGAACGGGTTTCAAGATGTAGTGAAACAATTGGCAAATATGAAAATCAATTTTGATGATGAGTTGCAGGCTCCTTTATTAATGAGTTCGCTTTTGGAAAGCTGGGAGACTTTGGTTGTTTCATCCAATAATTCCATTATTAATGGAAGTATGGAACTACCTCTTTAGAAACGATTCGAAGCAGTCTTTTGAATGAGGAGCTAAGGAGAAAATGGTCGGAGTTGAAATCGGTTCAAAGTGATGGATGGTATCAAGGGACTCAAATGATATGGTTTGAAAGAAAAAGGGAGTCAAGGGTAAATGTGCAATCACTTATTTGCATTGCAAGACAGAAGGCCACAAGCGCAATGATTGATATTCATATATACGAGATATGAAGAAGAAGAAGAAGAAGCAAGGTGGTAATAATATAGATGAGGCACAGGCAGGCTTTGCTGAAAGTACCGAAGGCGATTGTTCATGGGATGTCCTATTTAGTGTTTTAGAGCCTTGAAAGATGGATTCAGGAGTCAATTTTCACATATGTCGAGATGAGGAAAGTTTTCTTTGTATGAGAAGAGTGTTGGCATGATAAAGACGACCAAGGAAGTAGAGCTACCAATTTGTGGAGTTGGAGCTGTTAGGTTTCAGATGCATGATGGAGTGGTGAGAGAAGTGGCCAGTGTGAGGCACATACCCACTTGTTCGCATAACCTCATATCTCTCTTTGTCAGTTAGATCGTCGCGGTTGCACTTATGAGACTCGAGGTGGAGTTTTAAGACTGAAGAAGGGCGGTTGTGTGATGATGCGAGGAGTTTAGAGGAGGGAAACATATATAATTTGGTCGGCTCGGTGGTCGGCAGTGGAAGGCAGGTGAAGGTTGAAGAACCTAGTCCGCAGCAAGATGGAGAGGTTAATATGATCACTGTTGATGGTTCTAAGATGGAGGATCATGGTATCGACAAGGGTCTAGATGTTGATGATGCTTGAGGGATCTCAGAGATGAAGAGATCATGTCAAGCGGAAGACAGATGTCGAGTTGTGAAATCCACAAAGACGAGATGCAGGTCTTTGTAGTATTACAAACGTTTTTGAAGATCGCTATTAGCGTGGTGCACGGATGAGGGAGGTGCACCATTAGTGGGCGATGATGGAGGTTTGTAATGATGTTAATTGAGAAAAATAGGTTGAAAGCGGGAGCTAAGTTGACTGATGTTAAGTAAAGGAGATGTGATTTGGTATAAAGGTGAAGTGTTGAGATTTGTGATACGCAAAACACAATTGTGGACAACAAATTATCTATGTAGATCCATTTTTCTATGGAGAGATTTGTTGCTATATTTGTGGGATATTTGAAAGTGAAAGCAAGAATTATTTGGTTTTTATCCAATAGATTTTTGACATATATGAAGATAATTTGAATGTCAAGTTTAATCGGGTGTCAAGAAAACTTGGGTATAAAGTTATATATTCTATAAAAGGCCTAGTTAACATCTTCATTAAAGTAGAAAATTTGACGGTTATTAAATCGAATTATTAGGGTTGGTTCCATTGTTCTTCATTGTCTTTCTCCTCAAATTGTTTAACCATTAGATATTCTCTAGTTATTTCTCAATAAGCTTATTGGTTCAAGTTATGCTTATTCGTAAAGATAGTTGAGATCAATTGTAAACAATATTTTGGTGAATCAATAAAAATGGTGGTTGGGTGAAATATTGTGTGTTAATATTTCCGATATTGTTTGTGTTGTTGTTTGTTTTTTAATCGCATTCGTCTCCAAATGATTTATACAGGTTCATTTTATTTTTTGAGTGTTTTATCAAACTTCTGCTGTGCACAAACTCCAACATAATATATATCTTCTTTAGTTCATTTAAATTAGATAAACGACCAAACCAATCTGCTATAACTTTGTTGTTTCGGTTTGTTTTTCAATTTTCTTGACTAGACCATCCGAATTAATCATCCATTCATCCTTGTATGCTACTACTAGGTTGTTTAAGTTTAATATTAAAACACCAAGTGGTAAGTCATCTAATGTCCGTTTTCCATTTCACAAATCTAATAGATTTACTTTTCATGGTCTAATATGCTTACCAAAGACATTGCTAACACTGCAATATTTCCGCAAAAGAAGGCGACCATTATCTAAACGAAATTAAGCTTAGTCTGACAGGGACGCATATCAAAAGAAGAATTCCAACAAAAATAAAAAGGAAGTTAAACTATGGGTTCTTTCCTTTTCAAACGTAACATTGGTTGAAAAAAATTGTCACACGCGTAAGTCATATCAAACTTTTATTACTAAAGATGCTGATGCTTGCATTGCTCAGAAATCGGGAAGGCGGCCGGGAAGTTTTTATTTGACGCAAGTGAATGAATATCAGACTAATCCCAACTTTAAACACGTGATTTAATTTTATATACCAATTTCATATAATTATGGGTAACTTTATAAGTATAAGCCAAGTGTGCTTTTATCCATTTTTTAGGTGATAGCTCAGCACGTGTGTTATCCAGGTTGATAGTATATATTAATAACGTTAATCAAGAAAGTGAACTAGAAATGCGAAGGAAATTTCTTCATGTTAATTTAATTACATAAATGTTTAGTAAGGCACATGCATTATTAGTTATTATACAACAAAACTTTAGATTCCATTTAATTTACTATTTTTACTTTTATATTTTAGTGTAGACGAAAATGTACTAATGATTGAAAAACAAACAATGTTGAAAATATAAATTAACATATAAGATAAAATGAACGTGCTTATTTTATTTTTGTTGTTTCATGAGTTAACAAATACAACAAAAATAGTCAATTTTTTCGACGTTCATTCATCGTCGAAATAATTGAAATTTATTAGATAAAAATTCTAATTTTTTGTTATTTACTGGTTTAAATTGAAAACACACAAATTCATATTTCTAAAACAAAAACGAGTAATCCTTGTTTTTGACAGAATTTGCATATGATGACATTCCAAATGATTTTCCATTTTGAAAGATTATGCTTAGGTTGAGACTTTATTTAGGGCCGGCCCAAGGGGTAGGCGACCAAGGCGGTCGCCTAGGGCAGCACGACGGAAGGAGGAGGAGGGGGCAGCAAAATTCTGGCCATCCTTTGAGAAATGCTATTATATAGACAGTGCAGGGCATAAAATTAGTAAAGGTATTGGTGGTTCGGTGGTAAGGGTTCCTAAAAGGAAGGGGAAAGATCTGAGTTCAAACCCTGGTAGATGCATGTTGTTTTGCTGTGACTTCATGTTTTCTTCCAGAGTTTAAGTTCGCCTAGGGCAGTCAGCCCTGTCGGGCCGGCTCTGACTTTATTGTGTTAGTTTATTACCACAAGTACTGACCTATGCGGATATTATGATGTGTTACAAGTCAACATTCCACATCAAATCTGGAACAATATAATAAGATATAGCTAGAATTTATACGCTTGTGATCTCAAGTCAAAAATGATACAACCACTTAATTAACATGCATGGTTTATTGAGTCCTCTAGTCCCATCTTTCAGTCATTTATCTTCTACCCTTTTAAATTTTTAAGAAATAAAAAAGTTGAAAACTGAATGTGGAGCTTTGTTTGGTCATACCACAGAAAATGAGACCGATTGATATAAGTTTATTAATGAATATAAGAAAATTTTAAAACCCATCCCTATTTATAGAAATTGGGTTTGTTGACACCATGTCACCATGACTCCAGTCCCCTATTGGTGGAAATCAGGAAGGCCCATATGAGTCCTTCTGGTTCCCACCAATGGGAAGGTGGAGTCATGTTAACACCACATAAAGTGATGTCAACAAACTAGTATTTCTATTTATACCCAAAAAATAAAAAAGAACATTCAATATTCAGAAAATTGATGTGAAAATGAATATAACGTACATTCAAAAATTATCAGTTCAATTTCAATCAAAACTATAATTTGTATTACATGTATTTTATCACAATAAAAAATCATATTTATTATTTTATTACATTAACAGTTCTATTACAATAACAGTTTATATTAAATGCATCAATACAAAAGAGCATCTCCAACGAAAGCTCAATTTAACTTTTGAATTAGGAATTGGGGGAAAACGCTTCCCAACAAACATTACACGACTGAATATTATGCGTAATATTCAAGGACCAATCCTGAATTAGGAATTGGTCTCTCATGCCAAAAAAATCAGTGCACGCCTATTTTTTCAACATCTCATCGCTGAGCACCTAAAAAATAGACGCTTGACGATAGAGTTGATTTTTTCAACGTTCTGTATCCCTTTTTATGACCTTTGTTCAACACAACGACACCCCAAACGCCGATTTTATAGATGTCCTACCATATGGCGCTGAAAAAACCAACGTGCAACTATTGGGAAAATTTCCATTTTTTCCTCTTAATCTTACAAATCTTACAAAACGTAATATTAGTGAATTTGTTTTCTTTTTATAAATTATTGTTTATTTGATAGTTAAATAATCGATTATCAAATCTGATCCATACGATTGCTGGTACGGAAAGACCGGGATCGAATTTATATTCGAAAACTATTCTGAACCAGTGAACACATTGAAGATGCTGATTGAAGACGGGACAGTTAAAGATCGTAGATCTTCATAAGTGAAAGGACTTACTGAAGATGCTGATTGAAGACGGGACAGTTAAAGATCGTAGATCTTCATAAGTGAAAGGACTTACTGCCAAATTTCGCTGATTAGTTCTGTAACTCTGTTGGAGATGCTTTAATCACCGTCCAAATCAATGCAATGCATATATTTGCTTGCTTTTCATGTATTATCACTCAAATTTAAAAAACAAATAACAAATCATATTTTATTATTTATATCTATTGATTGAAAATGTAAACATGTGCCTTATGGCAGTTTTAACATTGTCAAATTTATTTAATAGATGGGCTAGTTATAGGGGAATACGGATAACCCAGGAACGCTTTCAAATTCAAATAAGACACTTACACATCCCAAAAATGTTGTAAATATTACACAAAAACAATACAACAAATTCTCATGCCCGTTACTTGATTCCTCCATAAACTATGCGCATATTAATCATGACAACCCAGATCATGTGGCAATTATAGCCACGAATTCATTACAACAGAGGTTTTTGCATACAATAAACATTGATTTCCTACTGCAATAATTAAATGATATTGAAACAGAATAGCTTAAAGGCCTTCAAAAAACTTCAAATAATCATCAAATTTCTCTGCATGTCTGATCTTCACCAGGGAGCCATTATCAATCTGCACATAATTTTTGTATGCCTCAAAAGTTAGGACAGGAATGTTGGTAAGAAAACATTTGTTTATATCGATGATGAATAGCTAAATAGATTCGCATTCTAGCAAAAAGTTACTACCGGAATTTCACAGCATTTTACCAGGAAGTGGATGCAAGTTGAATGCTGTTAACTGAAGCTAATTAAATTACTCAAGAGTTGTTGACTTGAGCAAAAAGATTACAATTGTAGCACATAAACGAAATAATATTATAAGATGGTAATATTTATTACCACCTTATAATAGTATCTTGTTATCTTTGAACAAAATAATATGTTAAGGTGGCCACATTTATTACCGGCTTATAATAATATTCTGTTCTTCCTAATATCAAAAATATGGATTGAATTTGAATTTAAAAGGTTTAAGTGATATTGTCCGATTTCAGTTGTAACAGTAAGTAAGGGTTATAAATATCATCAATCTGCCTCGATTACTCCTACGAGATCCACTTTTTGTACTAAGATAAAATTCAAATGTAACTTTTAACTAGGTTGGCACATAGCAATACGGAAAAGTTGTGAATCTTAGATTTTTCTGAAATCCAAACTTTAACAGCTCGAACACAGCTAAGACGGAGAACACGCATGAACTATTTTTTTCTTCATGAACTAATCCTCAAGAAAGAGATTTTAAAGTTACAACAACGACGGAAATTTTGCAAAGTTACTTAAGAAATGTTATATTATCAGTGTTGTTAGGATAGTGTAATAGAGGGCTATGAGCTAAAGTTCCTAAAATTACAAGATGTCAATAAGATATGAATAAAGATGAGACAGAGTGCTTCCATAGTAAAATTTTGACACACTTAAAAAACTGGGCAGATCATATTTAGTTATTTACAAGAAAACATAAGATATGTGGGGTTCATAAGGTTTGCAAGATAAAATTTTAGTATGCATATAGCATTTGAATCCAAGAGAAAATAGATGGACACTTTCTAATAAAAAGTGAAAAAAAGGGGTACGTACCCAGTACTCAGGTGGTCGCAACTTCAAATTATATGTAGAGGCCATACTCATGCAGTAAGCACCAGCATCATGTACAACCAAACCAGCTCCCTGCCATTTCGTGTCAGTTTGAAAATTACAAAATTTGGATTCTGAACAAGACAACAAGATTCATGTAAAAGAAAAAATGAAAAGAAACTGAAGTTGTCGTCATAAACCTTAGAGGGTGTTGGAAGCTCTCTGTCCTTCCCTAAAAAATCAGCCGATTCACATACGGGGCCTACTACGTCAAAAGTAGATACTTCTGCATTTTCAGCTGGTGGAGAAACTAGTTCAATATGCTGCAACATGACACCATAATATTAACTTCCAATATATTTTGTACAATAAAATCTATAGCTTATATAGATTGGTCCATTTGCAAAACAAAAACATTGTGATTAAAGAAACATAAAGCTAGATTTAAATTTACTTATAGTCAAAATTTACCATACATAAGAAGAAAAGGTAATGAATCTGACAAGATTTTGGAATGAGATTATGTGATGCTATGCAGCTAGTATTTAGAAAGTATCAGTAACATATCACCAACTAATGTCAGATTTCAAGGTGTATATATATTCAAAATATTGGTTAAAACATCAGCCGATGTTATACTTGGCTTACATCGAGCAATGTTATCAGCAACATCATATAGATTTTGATGTGATACTGTTGAATATCTGTAAAAGAGGTACATGAACATTTCAAATTTTGGAAAAATTCCAAAGTACATATATGCAAATTCTATATAGCTGTTTTAGAATACCAAAAAGGAATTTATTCACAACTTTTGCTATTACCACAACACTCGTTACAACTAGCTAACAAACATGATGGCATTATTCTCATGTTATCCTGATATTTTCAGAAATGATCATTTCCTTGACTATGGGGCAGTTTGGTTTATTTTGTGTTTGGAATTTTCAATATTAAGTACAGAATATGGAAAATAATGGAGGGATGACGGAGTGAGAGGAAGATGGAAGGGACGACATAGAGGATGAAACGACGACAAAATAATGAATTGTCTCTCATTCTTCCGTTATTTCATAAAACAGGAAAAATAAAATAAATTGTTTCTCATTTTGTCTGTTGACTTCATTTTTTAAACTGGTCGTTTTTCATGATACACGAGTCATGCAACTTTTGTATGGGCGAAAATCTAAAACTAAAAAGGGGTAAACAACCGCACCTTAATGTTTTACCAATACAGATTTTGATTACTCAGAATTGATGGCTATAAATGCTAATATATTTGGGAAATTTGTAAAACACCCTCTTTAAGTTTCAAAATACACAGGTGTCTCTCTTCAAAAATCTGTTTTAAAAAACACCGATGTTTTAGCTTCAGCCAAAATGCAAACATTTGCATTTTTGAACCGCAAACATTTGCATATTTAAACTGCAAATTCCATTTTTGAACTGCATTTATTTGCAGTTTCGCTAAAGGAAAAAGGAAATGTTCATAGAAGCCTATGCTTTCGTGCAGATTTGGTTTTCGAAAGAAAAAATTGATAGTAATTGCCGGGGTATATTTTAAAACATGTTTTTGAGAAGAGTTTACCATGTATCAAACTTGAAAAAAGGGGTGGGTCCAAATTTCCACTTTATATTTTATTTATGCAGACTTATTACAGGGTATTATATAAAACAGAAACATAATAATACCATTATATAACTCAATGGTATAAAAAAGGGACCTGATATGCACTGTAGAGGCTAGGTCTGATCAGCTCAGCCATGCTGCCATCAATTACAATAAAATTCTTTGTGCCATTTGTCTTCACTCCAGTCACTCGATTAACAAAGCAACATGTATTTGCAATCAGTGACCTTCCGGGTTCGATAATCAGAGTCAGACCACGGGAAGTAACCTGTTTTCGCACCTGTAATAAACAAGTTTAACATGTTACTGTGATATGAAAGAGTTGTAATTACGGTCAGACTACAAAGCAGGGCTGCTTCAGTTTTGTGAAGAACTGCGCACCGATACGTATGGGACGCAAGAGGGGAGGGGGGGGGGGTGCGGCAAAATTCGTACGGGGTGCGCCACACGGCGTGTCCCCGTATTTTCAGAAATGATTGCGGCTGAGGACGTGAAATAGGGTGCAGCTGAAGACAAATACATAACATTTTTATCACTTTCCTTTCAACTTTTAATACTCACGGCTCCTTTAATTTCAAATAGAAAGCAGTGCACGAAACCTGAACCCTAATCGCTCCCGTTAGTTGCTCCTCGCCTCGACCTCGCCTCGCCCTCGCCGCCCTCCTCGCCTCGTTGCTCCTCGATCTCCTCATCCCTCCCTCTCCTCTCGTCGCTGGTAAGTTTTAATTCGAAGCGATTGTTTTTTTTTTAGGGCATCAATCACCGATTTTTGCAGTTGAGGCGTACTGTTCAGTGATGTTTGTTTTGCAGTTGCAATTGAGGAATTGATTTGTAAATGTAAAGAGATTTTTTTTTTTTTTTTTTTTTTTTGGGGTAATGGTTAGTTCACTGTTCAGGGATGTTTTTTATACTTGCTGAGCCCTCTTGTCTTTTCTAAGACATTTCGAAATGTTTAACATTTCCTTGTTTGAGGCAGAGCAGCCTTGTTTTTTTTATTAGGCAGCACTACAGCAGTATTTTATTTTTAGGCACTGATTTTTTATTTCCAGTTAACTCTTTTAGTTATGGAATCTACTTCATCAACAAATTCAACTGCAAATGTGGTAGCTTGTCTAAGTCAACAAAGTGACGTTGAATATAGTTTAATTAAAATGCATCTGTTGGATTATATATTTATATAATAATATATTTTAATATTTGCTGTATCCCTCCGCACCTGAATCCTCGTATTTTTTAATTTGCCGAATTCATGTATCCCCGTATCATGCACCCGCACCCCCGCACCCGTATCCTTGCTTCCTAGCAGTCAGACCACCAGGAGTAACTCTAACTGGTGGGCCAGATAGTATCATAGTAACAAAAGATAACTACTTAATACGAGTCACTAAACTTGCCATCACAGATCAAAACGCAAAGGGTAAGTAGCACATAAAAGCAAGAGATTTAAATGGTTGTTATTGTAAATGTGAGCAGGGATTAAATGGAGCACAATAAATGCAAGTAGTGTTATTCCAATGAAACACCTACAGTGTTTATGAGGTCCATAGGTGTTGGAAGGACTGCCCCATTATGATAGTAATCAATGCCCAAGCCACCTCCAATATTCAGATACTTCATATTAAACCCTTGTGCTCTAATTTGGTCAATGTAATTTACCATCAGATCAGCAGCATCTCTAAAGATATCTACCTACAAGAACACATACACCAACATTAGACACAAAAAATATAGGTAAATTTATTGAGAGATAATTTTTATGTAAATTAGTTACCTTTGTAATAGTGGAGCCCAAATGGCAGTGAACTCCAACTAGATTTAGTTCATTTGGGTGCGATTTGATAGCATCCAAAAACCACTGCAACTTTTCGTTTCTAATACCAAACTTTGATGTCTTGTTTCCAGTGGAAATATATGGGTGAACCTAGGGAAACATTTTGTAAAGAAATCAGCAACAAAATAAGAAAATATATGTTAATAAAGTAATAGTGGAATAGTTAGATTCTAAAGACATAATGATACGATCTATGTAGTTAGGGCAAAGAAGCTCAAGGCTTGCGGCCTTAGGCTTTTTTGAACCTTGCGCTTTTTGGTGCGCCTTAGTCGCGCTTTTTTAATGCTGCTGTACTATAAAAGCTGCGTCTTTTTTGCAAGTTCATGTTTTTTTTTCATTTCGTTGAGTCTTTTCCTAGTTCGACTTCGACATCGATTAAGTGGAGAGGGTTTTTCGTTGGGTTCAGATTTAGGCCAGGCCAAAAAGTCAAAATTTTATTTTTCTAAAAACACAATGAAAAGCGTGCTTTTTGATGCGATGTGCCTTTATGTGCTTTTTTACGCTTCATTAACATTTGCGTCTGAAGTTCTAAAAAAGCTCACCAGTTGGATCTTGTGCCTAGGCCCGCATCTTGACTACACCGGATACAATAATTAGAGACAATCCAAAAATCATAGAATGATTAGATTTTCGAAAAAAAATGATTTCTAGACAACTGGAAAGTGAAAGTTGAATCACATAGAAAACATGTTACCATAAACGTTCAGATCATGATTAATGGGGCTTAAGAACTTGGTTAAGGAGGATTGGAGGAAATAAATTAGTGAAACAAGTAATCAACCTACGCGAAGTAGACTCATTAGAATGCTTTGATGAAATAAATACATTTGGATCTTGCAGAGATTTAGAAACATAATATATCACCATATATAGAATATGAAAAAATAACAGGCTGGTTTTATATACCTGTGGGTCTACATCAGGATTTATGCGAAGCAAAACCGGAACTTTCATTCCAGTTACTCTTGCGGCAATAACAATGTTTTCCAAATCAAATTCACTATCAATGTTCACAAAGACTCCTTCTTTTGCAGCTAACACTAGATCCTCCAATACCTTTCCGTTTCCATTAAATATACACCTGAGCTTCAAAGGTTCAATTACAAACATTTTACATGAATTTATGAACAAAAAATAATTTAATACCATTTACAACAAATGGAAACTAGAGAAAAATTTAGAGCACGTTGTTTAAACTTATAAAAAGAGAAGTACTCCACAAAAAATACAAGAAGAAAATAAATTAACCTCCATGCCTTAGTATTGTGTTTCTGCAAATTGTAGATTGTATGATATTTACCATTTCTTAATCTGTGTTTTCTTATCAACGTTTTTGGTGAAAGATTGAAATTAATCTTGCAAAAATGACATGATAATTCCTAGAATGAAACATAAATTTCTTTGACACACTGGTTCATGTCATTATAAAATCTCTATGAACATAAAATCCATTATGGCGCTGTTTGTGAATTAAAGGCAACTGATTCCAAACAATAAGCAAGCATTCTGCTACCAACCAGGCAACCAGCATGCACACAAATACCAAACTTTTTTTTTTTTCATTTAGAATAATTATTTTCAAGCATTGCACATGATACTTCATGATGTCATCTTTATTTTAATGCAACAATTCAAATATTCCAAATTTTAAATAAAATTTTCATTTATAAAATACCCGACATAGATGAATTTTAGTTTCAAACACATTTTGTCATGTTGTTAAATTTACTTTGTAACGTCAAATATACATTGACATATAAGCTTCATAACCCAATACACGTAGCTTGAACCAAACACACAATATCAATGCAAACACGTTAGGAGCATAAAACAACCTTTTAGGATCAAACCCAGCTTTAAGAGCCAACCGTAACTCATTCCCACTAACAAGAACCGCACCGCTACCCAATCCTCTCAAATGCTCCAAAATCTTCAAATTATTATTCGCTTTGATTGCATACCCTACTACCGAATCCAACCCTTCCAACGCTTCCTTATATGCTTCATAATTCCTCGTGATTTGATCTTTGCTGTACAAATAAAAAGGGGTTCTTTCTACTTTCTCCAGTAATTCCTCGATTTTCGTATTCTCACATTGCAAAAATCCATCTTCATTTTTCGTAAACGGGGAGGTCGAAATGGACTTGGTGGGTGAGGAGAGAACGGATTTGATTGAGACTGGTCTTCGGGTGGTGGTCGGATAGAATCGAACAAATGACGGGCTAGATTTCGAGTAGAAATTAGAGTTCGTGTGGCTGGGGATTAAACATTTGAAGGAAGACTGAGCTGTAGCCATTGTTTAGGGTTTAGGTCTTGCGAAGGAATTCTGGCGGCTAAAAGGGGCTCGTTGGAAGCCTGGTTTAAGGCTCGGAGCCCAACGTTATTGGCTTTTCGCCCGTGCGAAAATACACCCAACATATGTTACATATCACACGGATCCATTTATTATGGCAAATTCTATTTAAAAGTAAGAATCTGCCTGCTAACCTCCTAAAATTGAATGACCCCTGAATAAGGCTGTCAATGGATACTTTCGAATGCGGATAGTGTCATATCTGCATCTGCATTCGAAATCATTTTCGGATATCGGATATCCGCATGCGCGGATACAGACGGATATCGGATGATTATCCGCTCCGCTAACAATCGATAAATTAATTAACATAAATGAAATGTTCTTAGTTTAATATTACGTTTTTTCAACCCAACTGATTACTAAAGTGATAAAAATAAATAATTATGATGATAATTTACAATTTCGAGCAATTAGCATGCATTTATTAAACTTTCAACTTTATGACAATAAATTAGTATATTTAATTTTGTTAAAATACACATAATTTAAGCTATAATCATGGAAAAAAAACGAATGGATAATTTTTGGATGCGGACGTGGCTATATCCGCATTCGCATCCGTTTTTTCGGATATCGGATATTTATCCGCTTTTCAAATGCGGATGCGGACGGATTTCAGATTTTTCGGGTATCTATTGACAGCCCTACCCTTGAATCTGCTAACTGACCTCCAATGAATTAAAAAAAAAATACTCTTCCACGTAGAGCAACTGCGTGGTGCATTAAAGGCTCAACGTAGTTGCTCTGTGTGTTGCCTTCGGAGCAACACGTAGTTGTCTCACGTGGTACGCGGTGCTCTGAAAATACCACATAGAACAACTACGTGATGGACAGAAAACCGAAAAAAAAAAATTCAATAGAAAAAGTGCATTTTTGTCCTCGTATTATGTTTATAAATTGGAGGATTATTCAATGTTTTGCTAGATTTGAATAGAATTTGTCATTTATTAAAGTAACTTAACAAACAAAACAAAAAACTAGTTTTCTTTAATTTCATGCTTTCAAAAATAGCAAAAGTACAAAACATTTAATACTTCCATCGTCTATCCATCCACCCTCCCCTCCATCTAACATTCTTCCCCTCCATCAGTTTTCCACTCTTCTCGTTTTCTATAAGTAACGTCGAAGACTTAACATAAAATACAAAACAAACCGAAGTACCATTAAACTTATGCCCAAATCGGATCAAATGTTCGGTAGAAAGCAACCAAAAGCACTTTGGTTTGTTTTTTATACAAAATTGATTAACGTCATGTAATTAAATCTAATTAATTAATAATATAACTTCAAGTTCAGTTTCAACTACAAATTTAACAAACTTTCACAACAACCTTAGTTTTTTTTTTTCTTTTTTCGATCCACTTTCTTATTGTATCATCAGAGTTCAGATTTTTTATGCCTCTTTGGAAATTCCTACCTAGAAATAATTTTGCAATCACACTAATGCTATACTTATTCAATTTTATGCACCATACACGATATGCCAAAAAATAGCAAGCTTACAATCTCATTGTCGATGAACTTAATAGTCTTCGTAAGAATTTGTCTTGAAATGCATTCTTCTTTTGTCATTTCTACAATCTTATTAAAACATTAATAGCTTCATTAAGCATGTGATATGTGCACTTAGAACTTAAACAAGCAATCATCAGATCTAGAACTATGTAATTGATGTCCTAAAAATAATTATTTTAGAAAAAAAAGGATTAAAACCACCAATGGGAGAAGCGGGTGGTAAATTAGCGAAAATGTGAAAAATAAATGTCATAGACCCAACGTCAATCAACTAACTAGTCATCTTTACAATAATATTGTTGGCCTTCGCTTTAAGAAATTGAGGGTTAGAAAAATACTTTAATTCAACTCTACCTCCATTGGAAAACCAAAATACCCTTGATCCAAATTCTAACTTTATGAAACTAATTTTAATACTTAACAAAACTATTTTACCTAATTTATAAAATAAGTACTGTTAGACCAAAAAGTAGTCCTTACACCCAAACAAACGATAATTTTGAATAAAATAGAAAGAAAAACTGTAAGAACACACGATTTACAGTGGTTCGACGTTAAAGAACCTACGTTCACTTTATACTTTATTGATCGGTGATTTGAATACAAATACAACACTAAATTTCACTCAATCTCTCTAATACAATTGATGATTTATCTAGTTATTTGATGAAGTGTGCTCCAAAAGTTGATGATGATCCGAATGAAGCAATGAAATTTGGTGGTTGTGAGAGTTAGCGTGAAGATTGTGCCAAAAGATCCTTTAAAATGGTGCTTTGTGGGGTATTTATAGGTAGAAAATCCCCTTTGAAGGTCTTCGGATCAGATACACGTGGAGTCGATGTCTTTAATCTCGGATTTAGAGGCTTTAAGATGACGACAGCTCATTTAGTTCATGGGTGAACATGGGGTAGTGGAGATATAACAGCTCCGCATTTGATGGGATCGTGGGTCGTAACCGCTGCAGCTTCAGGGCCTCGATTCGGATCGACGGATGAATCCTTAATTGGATCGGTGTTGACGGTTCCGAACCGAACTGGGGTTAGTGATCCTGGGATGATTAGTTGATCTGCTTTGTAAGCGTGAGGCGGTTTGGTCAAGAGGGCCTGATCCGATCCGAATAGATATCCACTGCTTCTCTTTTCTTTTGAATACAACTTGTCACTTGATTCTTTGGCTTTGGGTAGCCTAGCCACAAATTAGGCTAATATTTTGCCCCCTCGAAGTATATATTTATTGAAAATAAAGTATGCTTCGAAATAGTCGACCAACCAGCCTCTGAGTTAGTGTCGTTCAACAGTTGTGTCCATATGTTCGTAGGGTCGCGTCATTTCATGAGGTAGTATCTTTTGACATTTGCAGAGTTTATAAATACATCGTGGAATGCATGAGTTACTTCTGTTATCGTCAATAACTTCAAGGCTTCACTTTAAAGTCTGGGCAGTTTTTCCAGGTAACGTTCGATATTCGTATTGAGATTCCAATGCCACCTCTTAAATTTCTTTTCCACGTGTTAAATGATATTCTTTTTGAATCTTCCTTTTACGCTTGGGTTCGAATCGGTTTAGTTTGATCCGCATTGTGCCTGACCCTTGACCACATTATTGGGCCAAGAAGGGGCCTTGGATTTACCTATCTTCTTTTCCCATTCGGGTCGGTTTTGGAAGTGAGGCCCATTGGAATGCGAATAGCCCCCTAACTTTCATATAAATTCAAGAAGTCTTCTCTCTCTTCTCTCATTTTCCTTGCTTTCATTTCCTGAATTTGATACAAACCCTAATTCCCCAATTTTCACAAATCCTTCCAAACTTCAAAATGAATTCAAAGGTGGGTTTAAAACCTGTTTTCCTATATTTTATTGTTGAGCTTGCATAAATCATACTCGAAATTAGCACCAATTCATGTCATCACTTCCCCCATCGACTCTAACGTTGCTTTTGGGGATTTCCAGTTCGTTGTCGCCGTCGTTGGTGGGGTTCTGACCACCTCGGGGTGGCGATGCTGGTGGTTTAAGCTTTGCGTCGCAAGTAACAGCCTGTGGGTGCTTGACGAGTTTCAGTGATTTGGAGAGGAAGTGGAAAGAGAATACACACTTGGGGTAGTAGGATCATTTTGGAGCGGGTCGGATGAACTCGAGGTGATGAGGATAAAGTATGTTATCTCGGTTCGGATCGGCAGAACTTGAGTTGAATGAAGTTCTCAGAATACAAAAGTGACGAAATTTATGTATCCAGATATTAATGCGGTTCGGTGATAGCCGATCCGAACGAAGTCACTTCTATCCATAAACTCTGATCTGATCCGCTTGATGTAAACATCCGAACCGATCCGCCAACAACACAAATACTTGAACCGATCCGCATATGACAAGGACACTTGAGCCGATCCACTAAGGATAAGGACACACGAACCGATTCGCTGATGACATAAACACTCGAACCGATTCTCCTATGACAAGGACACTCAAACCGATCCGTTGATGACATAAATACTCGAACCGATCCTCCTATGACAAGGACACTCGAACCGATCCATTGTCACCTAATATGAAATGCAAGAATGTTTCAACCAACTTAACCAAAATTAGCTATGGCTTGTGACTTCATGAACAGTTAGGATAGAGCCTTCTGGACTGAACTTTCTAGATTGTTATGAACACGTAATTGCCTTGCCCATCTTCGCATTGCATTCTTTTATACTTATCTTGTATTCTTTAATTCCATCATTGCACACACATTTGTACATTTTAGCTCAAACACATGCACAGAGGGACACGGGCAGCTTCACTCTAATTTCTGTTATTGTTTCTTCGATAGTACAACAACTGTGACTGAGAGACGCTCAGCTAGGTTAGCAGAAAGAAGAGAAATTGCAGGGTCGTTTGAAAATCCCATCGTTGAGAATGTATCCTCCACTTCTGGTTCAGGTTGGAATAATGCAGGTTGAGACTACGAACCAGGGATCCAAGAGAGTACAGCTTCGTTTGGGGGTGATGTCTCTATGGATAAAGAAGAGGATGGAGGAGTTGGAGATAATCGCGCTCCTAATGAGTTTGAGAATGTCATTGTTTCGGAGAAACTGTGTGATTCTGTTGCATCAACAGTTGATAAAGACAAACTTGCACGTATATGTTTGAAGCATGGAATTCTCCGAAAGGACAATGAACTTCCCACTGCAACGGATCGTCCACATAGTCCTCAAGAAGGGTATATGGCAATTGGTAGATTAATGTGCCTTGTTGGGGCGATACCTCCATTCCCGCCATTCGTCGTCGATTTTCTGAGACAAATGTGAATCGCTCCAATGCAGCTCCAACCCAACTCCTGTGCCTATCTGTATACCTTATACGTAGCTTATAGGGAAATTCTGAGTATAGAGCTTACCTTTGAGGACGTTCATTTCTTCTACAATTTCAAGCATCGGACCCAGGACACCTCGTCCTTCGTATACTTTGAGTTGGTACCAAAAAGGAAAATCATTAGTGTGTCGTTCAGTAGCAAAGTTGGTGATTCGAGACTTGAATGGTTATATATTAAACAACAACCAGGATGTGCCAGGAGATGGCTTAGATCAAGTAAAGATGTCAGCCTTCGATTTCTAATTTCCATCACTCTTGTAAATGTATTGACTGTCGTTCACTTTTACTTGCAGTTCCTAATCCAAAACGGGAAACGAATCAGGTGTACTTCGGTCATTTAAACCAGCTGCTCAATGGTGATCAAAAGTTCTTGACTATCAGAGATGTTCTTGTGAATGAGTATTTTCATCGTCATCATTTATTAGCTATTACTCATAGCATAGGCCATAGAGAGGGCCCTTATGTATATGTACCCTCGTTCGAGGGGCCAATCGATGTTTTACCTGAGAGGGGAGAGAGCTCGGGAGATCCCGTTATACCTCAAAAGAGTCCCAATCCTACTTCAACTCAAGACGATGTACTAGCCAACATAGATGCCAAAGGTAGAGATAAGTACATCACTCCAGAGGGTGCAACTACTCCTGAGAAACCAACTTTCCCAAGGGGGCAACCGCCAACTACGCCTCGAGGCAATGATTCTCTTATAAATGATTCTATATACCGAGATTTGGGGGCACTTCCCCTAGCTGACAATATCTATACGTCCGGAGATTTTCCCAGAGATCCTCTCTCCCTTACTTCTGAAGAAGACACGACTCCCTCGAAAGCGGGAGAAACTGCGCATACAGGCCTGACTCCGGGTTCTGGTCTGTTGGGGGGGAGTATCACTTAGGATATGCACAACACTTGCACTGCATGTCACAGCACTTGTGCTTCGTATTAGTATTGACTCTAACACTTATCTGTTTCATTTTGCAGGACAAATGGTACGTCAACGCTTCTATATGAGGGATGTTCGTTCAAGCATGCTCCCGATAGGTTCTGATACGGGGCATAATCAACATGAAACTCGGGGTAGAAATAACAGGAGGAATCGACCCCTCAGCATTATCGTTCTTCCCGTTCACGGTCTCCGCATCGTAAAGACTCAGACAAGCATAAGAGCCAACCAACATCTCATGAAGGGGATAAATATGCCCCCAAGCCTTCTTCTTCGTCCAAAGATAAAACTCCTCGGGATAAGCCTTCGAAGAACGGGTCTGACCCTAAAGATAAGCACATTAAAGAACCTGGGAAAGACGCGGGAAAGGGTAAATCTATCATGCCACTGAAGGGTCGCAACATTGACATGACTATCACGAGGCTGGTCATACTTGATGATGAGAACCAGGCCAGATTAAAGCTTTTGAAAGAACAATTCCCCGAACACCATTTTGGGCATTTGCACTTTGTTCCAAAGCTTAAACCAGTAGATCCCGACTGGGCTGCCGAAGTTAAAGCAAAAATAGATTTTGTGGACTCCCAGTACAGGGAGATGAAGAAATACTCGAAGACCCTCTCCAAAATCATTAGTGATTTGATTGCTGACATAAAGACAATGAAGGATGCTGCTGAATATGATGCAAAGGCTATTGAAAATTCTGAGAAAGATCTCCAGGATGCCCAAGCCAAACTTGTCCTTATGCAATGTGATGCGGACAATTGTAAGAAGCAATTTGAGGAATTACAGAAGCGTTACCATACCGAGCTTGATTCCCACAGCCAGGAGCGTATAGGTTTAAAAAATCAAGCCGAGGATGGTAAGTCCGAAAGCACCGCTGCGAAGCTGGCTTGTACTCGTCTTGAGCAAGAGAAGGTAGAGCTGGCTAGAAAGAATGCAGAGTTGGAAGCCAAATTGATGGAGACGGAGACAAGGGCAACCCTTGCCAAGGGGAATGCAGATGTGGCTTTAAAGTCTGCTGAGAAGACCAATGCACAACTTGCAGATGCCCAGAAAGAGTTGGATGAGAGTGCTGAAACGATGATGGGATTCTTTGCTCAAGTAATCCGACACCGGGATACAGCATGGATCAAAGAGTACCCCACCACTCTGGTGTATGTGTGGGATCGGTGGTTGAATGGGAAAAGCAAGAGATTAAGGTGGATTCTATCGATGAGGATAAACTCATAGAGAATTACTTAAGGAATAAGGAACCAACGCGCTTAGCTAAAGGGCGCGAACTCATTGTCGCTACTATGGAAGAGGTTAAGCGCCAGGATAAAGGAAAAGAAAGAATCGATGTCAGTTCTTCATTTGCTTTTATTGAGGCCACTGGAGTGGAGGGGTATGATCTGGAGAAGCCGGGAATTCCTGGGGCCTCTTTCTTGTCTCTCATCGTTGAAACAACTTCTAAAACCCCAGCTGCTCAAGTAGAGAAGTCTTGCGAAGGTATCTCTACCTTTTCACCCTAGTTTGTTAAAGCTAATTCAACTTTTTGACGTATTGTTGGGCAAATGATTGAAGATCCCGTGTTTTCTCCTAAGTTAATATTGTTGCTTCTCATCCTGTAGGTGCTAAGACGACGAGAAACAAAAGGAAACGGTTGTTGCAAAACCTGTTGAGAAATCCCATGAAACAACAGGAGATATCACTGGGCCGAAGTCGATCGGGAAGCCTGAAGGAGAACAAGAAAAATCTGCTGATAGGATTACCAAACCCTTTGGTTCTGATGTTCCCCAGGAAAGGGATATGATAGATGCATTGAGGCCTGACGACAGTAATGACGGATGTGATGGGGATGATGATGTCGTTGAGACTGGGGCTTCAAAGGGAAATGATGATATGACTCTTGCCGATACTAAGGCAAAACATGACACGCTTTTGAGAGCCAAGGTCAAGGAAGAGTCCCAAAATCTTATGCCTCTCGTGATAGTTCCTCCATGATTATCGTTAGTTGTCAAGCTTTCCACCCAATCGATCACCGGTGAGCTTGCTCATAAATCTTCTGCCGGTCCCATCACTCTAGTTTCAGAAAAGAAAAAACCAAAACATATCTTGTTTGAGGCTGACAAAGAGAAGAAAGAGAAACTTAAGGCTAACAAGAAGGCTAAGTCCACTCCCAAGTCCAAGTGAAAGGCAGTCTTATCCCTTGTTTATGTTTTCAACTAGTTCGTTGTTATAACGGCGAATGCTGTCTTCGCATCTTTTGTTTAGTCTTTCTGTGTAAACCTGCATCCTTGTGAATAAAATAGTTTATTTACTGTAATGTCAAATTCTTGTAAGTCTATTGTTCACCTTATTTAAATGTAGTATAAGCAATAAACAATAAGTCACATCATAAATGAACTGTATGTGCAGTTGAGACATTGCTTCTAAACTAGGTAATTAATAACAAGATGTGATGTATGCCCCCAATAAATCTAGAATAAAATGTCTGGCCAGGGTTTGTTCGAGATTGATTAGGTTCGACACTTCGTTGCCCCCAGCTCTATAGCAGGGTTAATACTTGTTTGTTATCGATGCTTGTTCTCTGGCACCTTTATACTCTCCTGTCGTATGACCAGGTTAGAGTGCAGTTAAGGTGGCCTCTCATCGGGGTGCACCATCACACCTTAGGGGATGTCATCTTCCCGTCCTTTATACTCTCTCTCGAATCATGGGAGTTAGAGTTAGGGACGTTGTCTTCTCGTCCTTGCCATTCTGTTGTGCAAACAATTGTTTCGTTTGCTCCTACACGGGTGTTATATTCGTTTTTCAAGTTCAACTTAAAGTTAGTGTTTTATAATCAAGGTAAAATTTTCACAGAAAATAAGGGAATTAGTGCAGGAAAAGTAAATGACACACGATATTTTTATAGTGGTTCAGCTAAGTCGTAGCCTACATCCACTTCATAATCTTTTGTTACATAAAATAGACTTTTCTAAGCAAGTCGTTCCCTTTTTGCATGATCAATAAAACAAAAGAAAACATCACAAACTTTAAGTCAAGCATGGTCGTAGATGCTAAGCGTTCCATGCTCTGGGCACCTCTTATCCATCTACGGTAGTCAACTTGAAAGCTCATGTGTCAAGTTTCCGTTGGATAGTGTACAGTCCCTCCCATTTCGGACTCAGATGAACTGGTGGAGGGAAGACACGTTTCAGTACTAGGTCCCAAGTTCAAAGGTCCGAGGACGAACCTTCTTGTCATAGTAACGTACCAGTTGACGCCTGTGTCTCGAGGTGCGCAAGTCTGCTCATCTCTTTTCTCCTCAACCATGTCCAATGATTCAAGGAGAAGCAATATGTTTGTTATTGGATCGTAGTATATTGTCCTATGAGAGGGAATTTTCAATTCCACTGGAATAACTGCTTCTGATCCAAAAGATAGTGAAAAAGGGGTGTGACTCGTTACGGTCTTGTAGGTCGTTCTGTAGGCCCACAATGCCAGTGGTAGTTTGTCGACCCATATTGCTTTTGCTTGCTCCAATCGCTTCTTTAGTATGGACTTAATAATCTTGTTTATTGCTTCGACTTGTCCGTTCGATATTGGGTGAGCTACTACGGTGTATCTTTTTTCAATTTTGTATTTTTGACAAAAATCTCTGAATTCGGTGCTATCGAATTGAGTCCCGTTATCAATTATGATAGCTTTGGGAATCCCAAATCGACAAATGATATTTCTGACTACAAAATTAATCACACGCTTTGTCGTGATCATAGTTAAGGGTTTGGCTTCCGCCCATTTCATAAAATAATCTACGGCTACGATTGCGTATTTCGCTCCGTCTTTGGCGATCGGAAGGGTTTCGATAATGTCAATACCCCATACGGTGAACGGCCACGAGCTCACCATGGACTTAACTTGACTTGGTGGTGCTCTAAGGATCTTGGCAAATTTCTGGCACCTATTGCAGCGTCGTGAATAATCATCTCCATCTTTGTTTATGGTAGGTCAGAAATAGCCGTATCGCATTATCTTCTTTGCCAAAGTCTGACCACCAGTATGGTCCCCACACTCACACTCATGCACTTCTGTTAGCACACATTTGATGTCGGCTTGGGCTATACACGAGATCAAGGGCATGAAAAATCCCTAATGGTAAAGGACTCCGTCTTGTAAAACATATCTCGCGGCTTTACAAATCACATCTTGCCTCTCGCTTCTCTTTATGGGAAGTGCTCCAGTTTGTAAAAAGTTTTTTATCGGGGTCATTCAGGATTCTATCTCCAGCTCGATCTCTTGTATCGGATTGACTTCCATCTGGTCGAAACTTGGATACTTCAGTACTTCTATTGAGATCTCTGTCTCTTTCGGATAGACTGAGCTGTCCAATTTAGCCAACCTGTCAGCTTTTTGATTTTCCGTCAGTGGGATATGAGTTATATTATAACGCTCAAAGTTTCCCAACGACTCCTCTACCTTTTCTAGGTAAGTAACATGTCGAGGTCCCCTAGCGTGGAATTCTTTTATAACTTGACATACAACTATTTTGGAGTCACAGAAAATGTCTAGAGTAGTCACCCCTAATTCTTTAGCGAATTTCAACCCGACAATCAGAGCCTCATACTCGGAACCATTATTAGTTGTTGAAAATTCAAGCCGCAAAGCATAATAGATCGATCGTCCTTCAGGAGTTATCAATACAACTCCGGCGCCGGATCGTCGGTCATTCTTAGCCCTGTCCGTGTACACTTTCCAAGGGCTAAGTTCTAGCATCGGCTCGGAGGGACCGGCTTCATCGCCCAATGCATCCTCTTCAGGGATTGTGAATTCGGCAATGAAGTCGGCTAATGCTTGCCCCCTGATTGATCTTCTAGGTTGGAAATTTAAATCAAACTGGCTCAGCTCAATGTTCCAATTAAACAGTCGCCCCGACGCTTCAGGTCGTTGTAGCACTTGGCGAAGTGGCTGATCAGTGTATATGACGATTGGATGAGCTTGGAAATAACGGCGGAGCTTCCGAGATGCAATCAGGAGGCTATAAGCAAGCTTCTCTATCTTTGGATGATTTCGTTCTGCTGTTGATAGCTTTTTGCTTACATAATACACTGGTCTTTGGACCTTATTTTCTTCATGTACCAAAGCTGAGCTAACGACATGAGACGATACAGTTAAATATATGAATAGATCTTCATGATCCACTAGCTTTGACAGTATTAGGGGCTTTTCCAGCAAATCCAACAAGTCCTTGAATGCTTTTACGCATTCGAGGGTCCACTTGAAATTTCGTTTCCCTCGCTTGATTAAATAAAAGAAGGGGAACACACTTGTTCGTAGCCTTGGAAATGAACCTGCTCAAAGCTGCGACCTTTCTTGCTAGGCTCCGTACATCTCGTATCTTTTTCGGTTTTTCTATGTTCCTAATAGCTGCAATCTGATCAGGATTAATTTCAATTCAACGAGTGCTGACTATAAACCCGAGGAATTTTCCCGATGCCACTCCGAATGAACACTTTAAAGGGTTCAACTTCATCCCATATCTTCGTAGTATTTCGAACATTTCCGCCAAGTCTTTCATATGATCAGATGATTTCTTGGACTTCACAAGCATATCGACTACGTAAACTTCCATCGTTCTTCCAATTTGATCATAAAACATTCGACTCACCAAGCGCTGGTATGTGGCTCCGGCATTCTTCAGTCCGAATTGCATCACCACATAACAGTACATCCCTAAATCAGTAATGAAACTAGTATGCTCTTGATCTGGAACATGCATGGGGATTTGATTGTATCCCGAATATGCGTCCATGAAGGAGATAAGTTCGTGCTCTGTTGTTGAATCCACTAGCTGATCGATCTTGGAGAGTGGAAAGATGTCTTTCGGGTAAGCCTTATTGATGTCCGAAAAATCGATACAGGTCCGCCGCTTCCCATTTGACTTCTTAACCAGGACGGGGTTTGATATCCAATCAGGATATGTTGAGTCTTTTATGAAACCATTGTTCTTTAGCTTCTCTACTTCTTCTTTCAGGGTCGCTGACCTCTCCGGGCCCAACATGTGCCTTTTTTGTTTAACTGGGGTATGCTTTGGGTTTAGGCTTAGCGAATGGCTGATGATCGAGGGAGAAATCCTACACAAGTCCGCATGGGTCCAAGCAAACACATCAAGGTTTTCTTTAGAAAGTCAATCAATTCTCTCACTCGAAAAGAATCCAAGTGAGAACCAATCTTCGAGACATTTGTCAGGTCATCTTTATCGATTGGAATGTCAACAGTCGCCTCATTGGGTGTTGCCTTTCTGGTTCTTGGTTCCTCTTCCTCTCTGGGATCAATATCCTCTGGCTGGTCGTCAGGTGACTCCCTGGAGGTATCATCTTTAGTTGCTATGCTGAATTATCCTTTGTAGGAGAGGGAGTATTCTTAGCTTCTAAGATTTTTCCATCATGCAACGCTTTCAATTCTGCCATGTAATAGGCTCTTCCGATAACTTGATTGCCTCAGATCAGTCCCACTCCATCATTCATCGGAAATTTCATCAACAGGCACCATGGAGCGATAGAAGCCCTGAACTCCGAAAGTGTTGTCCGTCCCATGAAAGCATTATAAGGTGAGTCGATGTCCATAATAACGAACTGAAGAATTCCCACTCTTCTACGCTCTTCCTCACCTAACTCCACAGGTAAGTCTATTAATCCAATCGGGGTAGTTGAGGCTCCGTTAAATCCACGGACCTAACCTTCACACGACTTTAAATCTTTCATTTCCAATTTCATCTGATCGAAAGCCCTTTTAAATAGGATGTTAACAAAACTTCCATTATCTACTAGTACTTTATTGACTATTGCAGGTCCAATAATGGTGGTTATTACTAACGGATCAGTGCTCGGAGCTTCAACCCCAATACTATCTCTGTCTCGGAAGACAATGTCATCAGTTGTTGTCATTTGTTGATTTACTGGAGTAGTTTCCTAAAGGTTAATGCATTCCCCTATCTCTGGATGTTTGGCTACATTAACGTATTGCTCCATTGCTCTATTACTAGACTTGGCTGGATGCGATCCCCGACCTATGGTGTTTATAACAATACCTTTCCCATTTTGTTGAGCTGTACGCTTAGGAGCAGGTTGGTTTTGATTTGGGGCTTACCCTCCTTGCCCCCTACCTCTTGGGGAGACCTTGTACTCATCTAACTTTCCTTGCCGAAGCAATTTTTCAGCAACGTCTCTTAGATGACGGCACTCGTAAGTAGAGTGACCGTGAGTTCCATGGAACAGACAAAATTTTCCAGTTGCAAGCTCCTTCTCAGTGGAGTCTCTGGGCGGAGGCTTCTTGTACTGTAAGACCTTATAAGTACCAAGATAAATGTTTTCCAAAGTGTCATTCAACGGCGTGTAATTTTTGAAAGTTTGAAATCGTGGTCTTTTTCTGGAGTTATTCCCCCAATTCTTTTTTCTTTTACCACCATTTCTGCCCTGATTGCCATTTCCTCCATTCTTGCTACCGACATTTACCTCGACTTTTAGTGAACTATCACCAGACTATTTCACAACGACATTACTTTTGATGTCTTCTCTGGGAGCTCCACCAAACTTTCTTTTTAGATTAGCGTATATTTCTTCTCACCGCAGGCAGACACTGGCCTTTTCGTAGAACGCTTCCCTTGTCAATGGCGGTTTTCAAGCCAAATATCCTCCAAACTCCGTGTCCGTATCAACTCAATTTATTAACGGCATCAAAACAGTCAATTCATGTGGATCGCTTACTTCAGTAACTACTAAGTTGAAGCGATATAGATATGACTTCAAAGATTCACCTGGGGCCTGCTTAATCCTGGACAATTCAACGACGCTCTTGGATTTTCGGGCATGGAGTCGGAACTGATTCATTAAGCGTTCGCTTAATTCTTTAAAGTTTGATACTGATCGAGGAGGAAGTCGACTGAACCACATTAGCGCCACATCTTCAAGATATATCCGAAAGGCTTTACATTTTACATCGTTAGGTGTTGCCGCAACATTCATATACCATGAATACCTCATAAGGTGTTGTCCTAGGTCTGTTCTTCCTCCATATCGGTCCATTTGTGGCAAATTGAATCGTCGGGGGAATTGGAAATCCAAGATGTCATCGGTAAAGTGGGTGTGGCTACGTTCAATACCCCAGTCCTCATTGGTGTAGTGTTGATTATTCGCCATGATTTGGTGCCCCATCGCCTCTACTTTGGCATTTGTCAGTGCTGGCTCGGGCTCAGCAGCTCTGGTATTCCTGTTGTACCCCGTCCCTATGCCAGGCGATGTCCTTTGGTTTCTGGCGGCCACTGTACTTCCTCGCCCCTGCGGTCTCGGTCAATCACGGGACGAAGGGGTTGGAGGATTTGTCCTTGCGTAGGATTAGTAATGTTAGGAACCTAGGAAGTACGTGAGATCCTTGCATAGGCAACAACATGGGCTCCCTCAGGCTCGGATCATTGGGCCCCAGCACACGAGCCGCATCTTCACGAGATCTTAATGATCCAAATGTTAATTGATCAAGATTTTCGGCTCTTTCATATGGCCTTATGTGATGTGGACGCTCTTCATCTAAAGAGGATAATGGTCTGCAGCGAGATGATGAGTTGGAGAGGGCGTTCTTTGTCTGCGAAGCTCACTTATTTCCCTGCTCATAGCATTCTTATTTTCTCGCGCAAGGACACTATCGTGCTTATGGGCCTCCAAAGCATCCCTGGTGCTATCTAACATATCGAGAAGGCACGAGAAATCCATCTGTGTGACAGGCACAAAGGGAGTAGGCTGATCACTGGTTGTTGCGGCTGGCATTGAAGCATTGGCAAGAGCTCAAGTAGAAGTACCAACCTCTGGCATATTCAGTTCGGATCGGCTCATGATTGTGCTTTCGGTTCAGTTAGGGGGGAGCTACCAAGGATGTCCAATGCCTCGGTTCGGCTCGGATTTGAGTTCTCGGTTTGGTTCAGACCGCATTCTTCGGATCGGTTTGGTGATGCTCTCCTGGACCGATTTGACCCTGAACCTTCCCCCCTTGATCTAGTAACAACCATGGCCTGTTGATCTCCGCTCGCCTCATTTTCCCAAGCACTTTGCACTTCTTTTCCTTTTCCTTTGGTCATGATATCCGATTCTTTCAAGATTAGTTAGCAAACTTCCAAGAACGCTAAAGAGAGTGGATTAACTTCTTCGAACTTGAGGGTTCAAATAGTAGAACGATAATCCAAAACATTGAGAATTCAAAGTTCTCGGTGAAAGCACCAAAATATTAGACCAAAAAGTAGTCCTAACACCCAAACAAACGATAATTTTGAGTAAAATAAAAAGAAAAACTATAAAAACACACGATTTGTAGTGGTTCAGCATTAAAGTGCCTATATCCACTTTATACTTTGTTGATTGATGATTTGAATACAAATACAACACTGAATTTCACTCAATCTCCCTAATAGATTTGATGATTTATCTAGATATTTGATGAAATGTACTCCAAAAAGTTAATGATGATCTGAATGAAGCAATACAATTTGGTGGTTGTGAGAGTTAGCGTGAAAATTGTGCCAAAAGATCCTTTAAAATGGTGCTTTGTGGGGGTATTTATAGGCAGAAAATCCCCTTTGAAGATCTTCAGATCGGATACACATGGTGTCCATGTATTTAATCTCGGATTCAGAGGCTTTAAGATGACGACAACGCATCTAGTTCATGCGTGAACGTGGGGTAGTGGAGATATAACCGCTCTGCAATTGATGGGATCGTGGGTCATAACCGCTGCAGTTTCTGGGCCTCAGTTCGGATCGATAGATGAATCTTTAATTGAATCGGTGTTGACGGTTCTGAACCGAACCGGGGTGAGTGATCCTGGGCTGATTAGTTGATCTGCTTTGTAAGCGTGAGGCGGTTCGGTCAGGAGGGCTCGATCCGATCCGAATAAATATCCACTGCTTCTCTTTTCTTTTGAATACAACTTGTCACTCGATTCATTGGCTTTGTGTAGCCTAGCCACGAAGTAGGCTAACAAGTACATCGTGGAGTTATATCAATAATTATTTATTTTAGTCATATATTTTCAAAAATGACATTTTAATGTTTAACCTAATTTTCAACTCCATTTACTTTCTATAATAATTACCATATCGCTAAATCAATTTTTTATGCATTAAACAAAAATTTGTTTCCATGATTACATTTTTATTTTGCATTTTAACATTCAAAATTTAGTGTTAAATTGATAAAATTCAAAATTTACCCATGATTACTTAAGAATTACATCAAGTATAGTTTGTTTAATATCCCGGTTTTATAGATTTTTCCCTAGTGAAAATTTTGTTCTGTAATTTTCTTTATAAAACAAAATTTACCAATTACCAGCCGAAAGCATGCTAATCATAACATAAGAGTAACCAAAATAAATCTCATATCTACTATCAAGTGTTGAACTTTGGATATTCCCGCCTCATCCGCTCTTTAGTCTCCTATGACAACCCGCACTTTCCATTACATTGATCTAAAGTCAAGAGTGACTTTCGGATGCGTCATGTCTAGAGACGAGCCATCAATTTTTCAAATTGTTATAGAGTCCGAGAATGTAAAGGTAAAATATAAGATATTGTGCACTTTCAGATCTCATAACGAAAGTCAGTAAAATACAAATTTTGGAAATAATATTTTCGGAAAGCATCCAAATATCAAAGCCTCAAAGCATCTATAGTCATAACCTAAAGTTTACAGAAGTACATCGTATAGCTTGATAAGTACTATATGCTAAATAATTACGTAGTGAGTAATATAACGTAAAAAAGCAATGCCAATGCCAAACTCACAATTTTCACATATTTAATATGGGCAAATCACATGCTACCCTTTAATAGTGTAGTAAATCACTTAGTAATATAAGTGTCATTTTGCTAAGGGGCATGGTTCCAAACATACCTACACCACATCTTGTGAAGGTTTATACTTAGGGCTAAATAACTTATTGAGCCTAAAAGACAATGGTGGCTCAGACTAATAATCTACATGAACTATTCTAAAATAGGATCGGCCACAATATCGCCCCTTGGGACTGGGACTGTCAATGAATGCCCGAAAAATCCGATATCCATTCGAATCCGTATCCGAAAATATAAAAGAAATCCATTATTCGGCATTAACTGAAAAGCAGATACAGATATCCGATATCCGAAGAGCTTTTCAGACAGTGATATGGTTATAGTGGTATCCGTATCCGAAAAATGTCCGTCCGATTGATTGATGTAATATATATAACTCAAAACAGAAAAATAGAGTTAATAATTATTTTGTAATTGTTAGATCTTATTATGATATAAATTTTTGTCCATTTTTGGTGGAAAATGGTAATTTTAGTGATTAATTTTGGAATATTTTTGGATATACTTATGGATATTAGTATAAAATAATATTTCATTATCACACTTCTTTATTTCCTTGTTTTCTATAAACAATAGTATAAAAATTATTTTATGTTGATCCAAACTTTTTTATTTATACTCTTATATTTATTAATTATAGGCGAAGCGGATAAATATCCGATATCCATCCGTATTTGAAAATTAAGTGGATACGGATATCCGATATCCAAAAACTAAATGGATACAGATATTCGATATCCGAAAATAATTCAGAAACGGATACAGATATGACACTATCCGTCGTATCTGAAAGCATCCGTTGACATCCCTACTTGTAACTATGTTCTCAAACTATAAGTACATGCTTCTTACTTACATATTGAGGAAGCGGCCATAATGCTAACTCGCACCTATGACGTCTCAAGATCACAACATCGATGTCCATTTCTCAATGGTAAAGTCACATCGATTATTACACTACATTGGGCATCCTCATCACATGTTCTACGTTGGAACCTTCCATTTGTGTTGGTTCCTACAATTCTCTTGGCATTCTCGTCAGCGTTGCGCGTACATCGCGGAGCCTCAAATTTGTGCAATCTACATTCAGAATGCCTCTTTCGACTATCAACTTTATCGAACAAGTAATGTCTAGGTCTAATTGTCTGGGTACACATTTACCCAATCCCATAACATGCAAGAGACATAAAATTATGGAACTAATTTCACTGTTAATGCGACTACTAGTTATACGCCACCGCGTTTATAACCAAAAAATCTTGCGTTGTGCAAGCACCCGATCGATGTAGAGCAATCGTCAAGAGAAATAAATAGTAGAAAAGAAGAGAAAAGAGGGGGAAAATCGAAGAAAAAAGAGGGGAAAATCGAAGAGAAAAGAAAGAAGAGAACATACAATCACGGGACATGTCGTATATCTTAAGCGCATGGGATTGCATATAATAGTTAATCTCAAATATAAAATAGATGAGACATTAATAACTATATAAAGTATATAGTCAGAGTATCTAGGCCCATACAGTTATATTGAACGGTAATGGAGCATCATCGCCTCGAGTCGAAACTATTGACTGAAGAGTCATCGTATTGAAATCGCTATAGAACAAACCATCATATCCTGCTTCTCAAAATCACATCGTTGTTGATGTCATAGTGGCCAAAGTTGCAACAACAATAGTAATCAATATCGACCACTTCATAGTAATTGATAATGACTACTCGGATCATTTATTTAATGAAAATTGGTTAAATACACATCGAAGGAGAATGTCCGGCATTCCCTGCGAAGTCTAACTTATTGCCAAGTCCATCCTTTATCTTTAGATAGATCATCAAGCTCCAGTGTCGCTTCGTCTTCAAATTTATCGTTGAGCACCAATGCTACTCCGTCATCATATCTGTCACCAAGCTCCAATGTTGCTCCGTCGTCGAGTCCATCCATACGCTTTGAAGCTCCATCGAGAATTTATCTCGCCCTTCGAGCATATCATCTTTGTCCATTTAGTCTATATACGCCAACGTGTGTATTCGACCGATAAACACCCCAAACTCTAACGAACGAAATATTCCCTAATATTAGGTCGCTTACGAATGATGTTTCAAACTAAACTAAGCAAATAATTCAACCATGCAAAAAATGTCACACAAATTTCTAAACTATCACACAAACATCCATAATAGCAATAATGTATAAAATAGAACCTATCTGTACCAATCAAGGAGAAATAAATGTCCAAGTAACCTATGTCTAACAATATAGTCAACACAACGCGTAAATGAGTAAACAACGCGTAATAGCGTGCAACCAGGTAAAAACATGATAACTAGGTTAAATATACTTAAATCACCATTTAATCTATTTATTAATTATTACTAGGTTAAATTATCCTGAATATTACGTTTTATAATCAAAAATCAGTTTAAAACGGTAAAACTATATTATACGGACAAATACAACCCGATAAGAGATAGTATCACTCACCTTAGCCAAATCAGCCCAAACCAGCTCTAAAACGTAGAGCTCATCAATACAAGTTCATAGGAAGAAATGATGTCCAATTTCGACCTAGTATGAGAAAGTTACACATGTTATAATTTTTAACATCATTTATAATTAAACAATAATTAACACATAAGCTAATCACTATTTACCTTAACCCTCCCTTTCATAATTATCTTCCCCAAATAAATTCCTATACACGCACTTGACAAGTGAACCCAAAAAACCTAGAGCTTTAATCCATGATTTCTCCTTCTGTTCTCAACGAAACTTGTAACCGTCGATGCCATTGAATCCCTCTTCGCAAAATCTTCGCTATAGACCCCATCACCTTGAACTCGATTGACAAGAGCAATTTCCAACCCGATGGTGCCGTGCGTGGCAAGGAGAGGATGTATTCTCCAACAAGGGATCGATAGCCATGAGATTTAGGGGGAAGGTGGTCTTCGATGTCCGGAACTTAACGCAATCAACATGGTGCTCAGGAGGAAGGTGTTCTTTGATGTCGGGAATTCAATACAATCTACATAGTGCTCTCCCATCGTTTGAATACAAAGAAAATAGGAACCCTAAATCTCGAAATAGCTATAACACTCCACCTCCATTAAGGTCACTCACAAAGGGAATGCCTTAACTTCGGTGGAGCGTTTTAGTAGACAGAACAGAAATTTACAAGACAGATATAAATATATTGCAGCGGAAATAAACAACTTTATTAAATCACCAAAATACTTTGTTACATAATACCATGAGTCATAAAACCCTTACAGCAAAACACTTCTGTCTTACTTTATCAGAGTACATAGGAATAACATCATTCCCCAGGTTAAAGACCAAGCCATATAAGAGACAGAGACTCGAGCCATACTTCAGAAGTAGCTCCTAGAAGATGATATCCAAATCCTGACTAAACCTGGATGTTTCCTCCCTGAGAACCTGGGGGAAACGGAAGAAAAGAGGCGAAACAAACTAGGTCAGACATACGTCTGGTGAGTCCAGTAACTTTTAGCCAGTAAATAAATAAAGGTAAACATGACAGGCATACAAAGTGGATAAGAGGATTCACGGTACAGATGGCAGGTATGACAGGACAAATAAGGTAAGGTAAATGATAAAGACATAAATAGGCATCATGATATGGCTGTAACATAGATAAGGTAGATATAAAGGATGGACAAGATGATTCCGTTCCTAAATACTAAGACAATCCTACACCTTGGCTAAGCGAACAACCCTCCAAGTACTAACCCCGAAGGCCGAAGTCAACATCAGACTAGCACCCAAAGGACTATCCAACTCAACCAACATGTATTTCGTTACACCGCACTTTTGCCACATTACTTAATTACACCGCACATCTACTAGTCTCTTTTACTCAAGATTGATCCCTTCCCACTAACTGTACCCACATGACATACTTGGTAGTTACTTGTACCTAGCTGCTATCGTAGGTGCCGACTTGCTCCTACCGTCGATAAGGTACCCTTACTCTACCCATTCGATCGGCTCCTTCAACCTCGTAGATACCTTGTGCTGGTCCCACAACTAGGGGGTATCACTTCCCTAAAGTGGCAACTCAAGGTGTGCACAGTTATACCTACTGGTGTCACGGTCGTCTTGTCCCCCTTTGCCTGGCCCGTGCACGCACATGTCCCCGGTCGGTTTGCGCCGCCCACACCATCCGTCTCATTTTGGATCTCTTACAATCAATCAGTAAGCGTGCCCTTTCCCCGCCTAGTACGGAGTTCTCTACTTTGATACCTCTCCGGGTTATTGACTGAAATGGGTCCCACACAACATGATACAAGCTCCCCCCTATGTCTTGTATCCCCACTTGGTTTTCTACTGACTATGTATACCCTAAGGTGTCTTTAATTACATAGCCCTCAATCAGTTATGCATACCTATAGGTGTCTTTAATACATAACCCCTATTTTACCTATCGGTTATGCGTACCTATAGGTGTCTTTAATACATAACTCTATCTATTCACATTAGTTATGCGTACCCCTAAGGGTGTCTTTAATCCATAACTTTACTATTTTGCCCCGGTTATGTATACCATTAGGTGTCTTTAATTACATAACCCTTTTTATCCGGTTAAGTTTGTGGGCCTATACATATTAATATTACCCACCTACCCTTCAGTTGTACTTAACCCTCCCACTGATTTAATCCTATTTATTTAATGGTTAAGTTTGTGGGCCTATATATATTAATATTACCCACCTACCCTTCAGTTGTACTTAACCCTCCCACTATTCAACCCATTTTTACTTAACCCTAACTTATATTCGTTATCATACAGTCCACATGTATTAAGTTAGTTTAAGTAGTCTCTTCTTATTACCATGTCTAATTATGGTTATATTGAGCTAGACCTCCCACATTAGGCCTACAACATGTGGATGCTGGATATGCCGGTTGGGTCCGGGCAGTCTTATTCCACAGTTGGGTCTAACCTCGTGTCTTAACCCGAGTCGTATTCACACACTTGGACCTCTCACATTAGGTTCAACATTAGTGGCTGCTGGACATGCCGGTCGGGTCCGGGCAGACTTCCACCACTAATGTAACCTAACCTCGTGTCACAAGTGTTAATTAAATTTTCAGACTTTAATTGCTTAAACATTCCTCTTTTGATTAATTAAGTTAATTAATTAACCCTTTCCTTTTTATAGGTGTTAATACCTATTTTATTAAAAATTTGAATTTCCTATCCATAAATGATCAAATTCCAATTTATACCATTTTTACTCAACTTTACCTATGTCATAATAGGTAATTCTTTATATGTTTCCCTACTAGAATCATGTGCCCAATTTACATAAACACTATGTAAATTATGCCTATTACAAATTCCCCTTTTCACCGTCTCTTAACTCGCGTAACCGTTCGCGTTTTTGGCGTCATCGAGGCTACAAATTAGCCTCGCCATAACAATAAAATAAAGGGAATGACAAGGTGATCGTTTTTAGTACAAGTTTTGGCATAAGCATGACAACTTGGGAAAATGACATGATAAATTCGCATATAATTATGATTCACCACATAATTAACAACCTGCATAGATCCATGATGTTGCAACATAACAACTTGCATAGGTTCATGATTCTCAACATAACAACTTGCATAGGTTCATGAGTTAACAACATAATTAACAACTTTCATAGGTTCATGATTCAAAACATAACAATTTGCATAAGTGACTTGCATAGGTTCATGATTCACAACATAACAACTTGCATAAGTGACTTGCATAGGTTCATGATTCACAACATAACAACTTGCATAATTTCATGAATTCATCACACAATAACTTGCATAGGTAGCTTGCATAGGTTCATAGATTAACAACATAACAACTTGCATAGGTTCATGAATCCATCTCACAATAACTTGCATAGGTAACTTGCATAGGTTCATAGTTTCTCAACATAATAATTTGCATAACTTCATGATTCACAACAATAATGAACTTGCATAATTTCATGATTCACAACAATAATGAACTTGCATAATTTCATGATTTACAACAATAACGAACTTGCATGATTTCATACAACCTATACCCAATCCATAGTCTACCACAATTCACATTTATCTATTTAAACCTAAAAGTGACTAGAACTCACAGAAAAAGAGGGTCTTGAGTTCTGAGATCTGAATTCTGTAATTGATTAGCGTTCCCTTGATGTAGGCTATTTCGATGTTGAGATTAGACTTTGCTTTGATTTGAAGTGTTGTCTTTAATTTGCTACTGGTTGGTGGCGGCTACTCTAGGTTTTGGAGTGACAACATGACGGCCATTGATCTAATTTTTGATTTGATTTTAAGGTTTGAGTCTACATGTGTTTATATAGAATTTAGGATAATTTAGGCCATCCGATCAACCTAGAATTAACCACAACCATTCAATCAAGATAGGGTGACACCTCAGCCTTAATTACTCAGCAAGGAGTCAGAAAGAACTCAGCAATGACTCACTGTCCGGACCAGAACACTCTAGAAACCTGTGCAGGTTTTTCTGCTCGACCAGGGCGCATTTCCCAAGTGCGCTAGTGCAAATTTGCATGGTTGCACTTCCCAAGTGCGCCAGCGCAATTTTGTTCTGGCGCACTTCCCAAGTGCGCCAGTGCATTCTGGCCTATTTCTGGTTTTTCTGCCTTACTTCGTTTGTCCATATCTCCTTCATACGGTACCCGTTTTATGCAAAGTCGGACTCTATCTCAACCAAAATTCCGAGACGAACGCAATGGCGTAACCCGTTTCCCTTAATTCTCACATTTACAATTAAGTATTCTTTAATTCGTTAACATTAGTATTAAAATTATAGGGTGTTACATTCTCCCCTCCTTAAAGGATTTCGTCCCCGAAATCTTCAAGTCAAGAAGAAGTGCATCCTACCATCCAATCATCCATCTACTCAACCATCAAACACAGACATCCATTGTCCTTAAAAGATTTCTAATGTCGTATGAACATATGCAAAAAGTGTGTGTATATGTTTCCTATCTAATGCAAAATCAAGCGGTCTACTGACTCAGTTGACCTCCTTAATGCAAATCATGATAGTGCCATGCGTCCATTATGTATGTGAAAGAATCCTATCGATACATATTATTTCTACATGTGTGCTCAACCATTCATCAAAATGCTGCATCCATATGATAACACAACCATTGTACATCCATTAACCTAAATATGCACACACATTTATATGCAAAATGAGAGAGTGATTGAGCCGATCTAGTGCCTAGTGTGTGTATATGCGTCCATAGGCAACCACTAGCAAACACTTGCATCCACCAAACATAACATGTACCAAGCACATGTTTACATCCATGGATTTCCTATCTAAAGGTCGAAGATTCGGTCGATGGGATACAAACAAATGATATAACTAAAACAAAAGCTCTGTTCCCATTTGACATCGGTTAAGAGAATAATTCCCTAAGTCTCAGCCCCGAAGACCGAAATCAACATCAGACTGACACTTAGAGAATTACCCCCATTAAACAATCTCAAAACTGGAAATCTACTTCATGCTTCGAGTAGAAACCCCTATCCTTTAGAAATATTCAGATACTTACAGACTACTGGTACAGATCAGATTACAGAATGATTCTGAGAAAGCTAAGCATAACAGACTCTTGTGGGTCACAAGAAACTTTGGGGGTCTTCCCATGATAAGTTAGAAACTTAACGAGCCTCCTCTCAAAATTTAGAACGGCCCTCTACATACAAAGCTGGTCCATTTAGAACCAACCCATAGCCCATAAACTTGAGCACACAAATGTCACATTCAAATTTTTGACGCCTAACACAAATAATGTCAAACCCTTACAAATCACAAATAAATGAGCCGAACCACTAAAGGGGTTTGAAACAACTACGGGATCATAAACAAGACTAGTATTAAAGTGCAGAGTCTCAATTACAGAATCAAAAGGCTAGAATCAGAAAGAGTTTTAACTCAGCAATCAGATAAGGAAATTAAACCATCTACAGAAATTTTTCCTATCTCTATCCTATCCGTCAGTCACGAGAGCATTCGCCCGCCCTCCAGAAGATTTTTCCCTTTGCCCTTGCCTTCTGGGGTAATCCTTGATCAGATGTCCTGTCTCACCGTACTGAAAACAACCAGTCTACTTACTTGTTAACAAGTCTTCCTCCAAAGCTACCTTCATCGCACAGAAAACCCTACGAAGCTTGAAAGAGGATTAGCCGTAGGTGAAATTATGGCGGCTACAGAAGGAAGTTAGGTACTTCTTTGCCCTTCGAAAAGCGCCGTAGTCTCATCATGCCTACGGAACCATGTAACAACCCGAATTTTATAACGTGTTAAGGCAAGAATCAAGGCAGAATTAAATTTTTAAATTAAGAATAAAGAGAAATGGGTTGCGTCGTTGCGTTCGTCTCGGAATTCTGGTTAGAAACGAGTCTGAAATTTCGTAAATCGGAGTCCGTATGACCGAGATATGGCCTCTAGAATTTTCACGAAAAATCAGAAAACGAAAACAGATTTTCTAAATTCGAATTTAGCCCCAAACAGACTGGGCGGGAAAATTTCCAGCCCAGCCCCAGGTCGACTGCACAGTCGACCTGGGTGTCGACCTCCCTGGTCGAGCCAGGTCGGCCTGTGTGCACCTACAGGGTCTTGTGGTCTGGTTTGTTGGCCTGTGACGATTTTTGATGGCTCAGATCTATTCTAGGGTTGATCCTATGGCCTAAACTAGCTCCTACTTCTATAAAAACACCCTAAGACCTAACCTAAATCACTAAAAACCATCCTAACAACAAAGTGCTGCCCAAATGTCTCTTGATCATGACCTCCATCTTCATCTTCAATGGCCTAAGCATGCAAACTTGATTCAAGTCAAAGGAGCAAGCTTTCTACATCAAATCAAGGAAGTATAGCATCATCTTAACACCGTTCTACGATGATTCTTGCTCCTAATTCACTAGCCACGCTTTGTAAGTTCTAGATGCTTTTAGATTGAAACGATAACTTGAATATGACATGTGATAAAGTTGGAATTGGATTTATGCATGATATTCAATCCATGCTCATTCTTGTTCATTTTGGATCTTGACCTTTGGGGATGTTGCTATGACATTAATTTGAACCTATGCATGTTGCAAATCACTTTTTCATTTTCTTATCATGCATGTAATGATGATTTTCTCTCGGATCTTGTTTTATGAAAAGTTTCTACCTTCCCCTATTTATTTTCTTTTGATGAACCTTGGTCGATTTCTGACCTAGGCCTAAACTACGATTTACGTGCGATTTGTATACGGGGGGAATATTGGGATTTCACCTATTTGGATATAGATGTAGGTGGTCAAATTTGTGCATAACATGAAAAGGAAAATTTGGGGTATTGCCAATATTATTTGCAAGTTTGGGCATACATGAGTTGACATATGAATTAAATCACGGGTTTTGAGTCTATGCAAGTTAAATCAAGGGGTTGGGCTTACGTTAACTAGGCATAAGTAGAATTGGAAACATGAACCATGATTTGGGTTTATTTGGGCATAAACTTGACAACATGTAACTTTGGCTAGAACTTGATAGGGTTGGGATGTCATAAACTTGGCATACATGCAAATAGGCGAGAGTTGGACATATGTAAAGTGGCTAGAATTGGGTACATATTTTGATGGACATGTAATTGGGAACTTGGGTGTAACACCCCGTATTTTTTTTAATATAATTAAAAATGAAATAAAATATATGAAAATATGCTTATGATAGGTAAATAATGGTGATGCATAAGGAGAATTAATTAATACATGGAAGAGAAGAAAAATTAGTTCGATAACGGCGTATGTAACGGAAAAGATAGTAAAATAAGGATAACTAATTCAATAATCATTAATTTGGTAAAATGGACATCATCATTGCGTTCCTCTCGGAAAAATACGCGAAATAGAGTCCGAGTTTTCGAAAATCGGAGTCCGTATGACCAAGATATGGCCAAAGCAAGATTTCTGCAGACTTTCTGGCAGACTGACCCAGGTCGACCATAGTGTCGACACTATAGTCGACCTGCCCCCCCCAGGTCGACTGTAGTGTCGACCACCCTCTGTACAGGTCGACTTCGTCGGCTTGGGGTGGTCCAGAACCCATTTTTGAGGCCCGGGATGAGTTTTGATGGTCCGGATGGGTTTTAGGGTTAATCCGATGGCTGAAATGAATTGCTACACCTATAAAATAACACCTAGACCTAGCCTAACTCACACAAATTCATATGACACCAAAATGCTGCTAAAATCTCTCTTGAGCCATGGCCGCCGTCTCCAAATTAAAGCTTAAGCGTCCATACTCAAATCAAATCAAAGATCAATGCTTCTACAACAAATTCAAGGGGATAGATCAATGACACTGCAACTTTCTAAGACAAATTCACTTCTTAATTCATTATCCGTTCTCTGTAAGTGCTAGTTATTTTCAGATCTAAATATTTAATTTTAATATGTGCATGAAATAAAGTGGAATTGGATCTACGTATGTTCATCGATTCAGATCTATTCCTGTTGCTTTTTGAATCTTTAGTTTTTAGACTTGTCTACCTTTATTCTCATTGCAAGTTTGTGACTTATTCAGCAGTTTCCTTGATTCGTAATGATGTTATCATCAAGTTGTGATCTTTATGCCTATCATGATGTTGTTTTCTCTCTGATCTATTTATTATGCAAATTTCTACCTTCGCCTATTTATTTTCTTTTGATGAACCTTGGTCAACTTCGGACCTTGGCCTAAAATCGCGATTCGCATACGAGATGTATACGGGGGAATAATGGGATTATTGCCTATAAGAATATGATTAATAATTGGCAACATGAAATTGGATGTTATCATTTTATTTGCAAGTTTGGGGTAGATCTGTAAATTTTGGTATAATCCTGTTATGATAAAATTTGCATAAATATTATATACATGGAATTCGACACCAATTGGATCTATGTAATGTAACATGAAATTTGGTATAGATAACATGTATGTAATTTGGCATGTAAAATAAAATTATGAGTTTTGGAGCCTATTTAAATTAAATCAAAAGATTGGGCTTATGTTAATTAGGCATGTGTAGACTTGGAAATTAGAGCATGAAAGCGATTGTAAACTTTATAATTGGCATAAACATGTATTATGAACTTGGGCAACTAGCATGTATTGAAATAAAAAGATTATAGTTTGGGATAACTACATCATGAATCATCGGATTTGGGTTTATTGGGTATGAAACTTGATACATGTAATTTTGGCTAGATCTTGACATATGTAAAAAGGCATGAAACTTGGTATATATGTAAACTGACTAGAATTGGGTACATATATTAGTTGGCATGTAATAGCCTTAAAAGAGGGATAAATATAAATTGAGATAAGTTGCCTTTAATGGCATAAGATAAATTGTGGTAAAATTGATATGATTTTGCATACCATTAATTGATGGACATAATTGAGTCAATTACGGACATCGTTAAATTAGGAATTAATTGATAATTTGAATAGGGGAAATAAATTCAAATTGGGGTAAAAGATTATAAGTGATAATCAATGCTTAGGACACGAGGTTGGACTCATTTGTGATGTAAACCTGCCCGGAACCGCCCGGCGAATCCAGTAGTCACAAATGTCAGCCCAATGTGAGAGGTCCTAGGCCCAAATTAAAAGCGTAACAGTTGTAAAGACACGAGGTTAGACTCTTTTATGGTGTAAGACTGCCCGGACCCGCCCGGCAAATCCAGCTTCCATAAATGTCAGTCTAATGTGAGAGGTCTTTATAAGGTTGCAGCCTTAATGAATTAAGAAATACTTAACCAGATAAACATGTGGTGGGACATGGGGGTTAAGTGGGTGACATGGGGAAATACGAATAGTAATACTTAACCAACGTAACATGGTAATTAGACCAGTGGGTAGGGTTAAGTAAATAAGAACACTTAACCAATATGATATAAATGGGTGGGTTAAGTAATATGATTAGGTTAATCTGGACACTTAACCAATTTAATATGTTGACCACGGGGGTGGGTAAGGTTAAGTAAATGTTTAACCATTATAACATGATTAAACTGGACTAGAGAGTGAGGTTAAGTTAATGAGAACACTTAACTAATACAATGGGTTAATTAGACAAGTGGTTGTGGTTAAGTAGTAACACTTAACCAACATAACAGGACAAGCGGGTGGGTTAAGTTAACTTGAATAAGTTGATAACACTTAACCATTATAATATGACTAGTGGATGGGGTTAAGTTAACATGCACTTAACCAATCTGATGTGATGCGTGGTTGGGTTAAGTAACACATGGGGTTAAGTTAACAAGAAAATTCTTAACCAATGTAACCAGATAGACGAACGGGGTTAAGTTAATAAACCACACTTAACCAATCAAACATAATAAGCGAGAAAGGTTAAGTTAACTAAGGTAAACACTTAACCATGGTAACATAACGAGTAGAAGGGTTAAGTACATATCGGATTGGTGGGTAATATTAGTAAATATAGGCCCACATACACTTAACCATTAAATACACATGATTGAATCAGTAGCGGGGTTAAGTACACATCAGAGTTGGTGGGTAATATCAGAGAATATAGGCCCACAGACTTAACCATTAGAAAAACCTAGTCATCTTAGTTTATCTTGCCTACCTTGTCATCATGCTTATGTTTACTTTCATTTTATTCATGCCATGTTATCTTTACTCATTTTTATGCTGAAAGTCACTAGGACTTACTCAGTCTTTATGACTGACCCGTTTTGTTTCGCCTCTTTTTCTTCCGTTTCCCCCCCAAGGTTCACAGGGTGGGAATACAGCTTAGTTCGGATCTTACCAAGCTCCAAGGATCTTTCGTGTATGGCTTGGATTTCTCTTGGCTATGGCTTTCTTTGCTTTATTTGGGAATACTGCAGTTTGTTTTTATGCTTCTTTGTTTTTGAGCAAGACAGATATTTTAACTATGTAATTTGGGTATTGGAAGTTGATGGGCTTTTATTGTAAACAATCATATTTAATAAATGATTTTAAGTACTTCCACTTTACTTTCCGCTGTTTTATTTATGTCTGTCTTGTAATATTTCTGTTCCAATACCCATAATGCTCCATAGAAGTTAAGGCATTCCCTTTGTGAGTGACCTTAACAGATGTGGGGTGTTACATTGGGAATATGCTTAGTAATATTGTAAAGTGGGGATCTTGACTTAGATGACACATATGTGATTAACAATCTAACGGATGACTTCGACACGAGGTTAGACTTGAGTTGTGGTGTAATTCTACCCGGAACCGCCCGGCATATCCAGTGACCACAACAATAATAGTCTAATGTGAGAGGTCGTAGGCAAAGATTAGATTGTGGTAATGCATTGAACCCGAGGTTGGAATGGGTTTGCGGTGTAATTCTTCCCGGAACCGCCCGATGTATTCAGTGACCGCAAATAAGTCCAATGTGAGAGGTTGATGCATTAGTAAGTAATAAATGAATATGACATGGACGGGTGGGTTAAGTAACTTGATTAGACTAATGACACTTAACCAATATGACATGGACGGGTGGGTTAAGTAACTTGATTAGACTAATGACACTTAACCAATATGACATGGACGGGTGGGTTAAGTAACTTGATTAGACTAAAGACACTTAACCAATATGACATGGACGGGTGGGTTAAGTAACTTGATTAGACTAATGGCACTTAACCAATATGACGTGGATGGGTGGGTTAAGTAAAACCGGACTTGACTTCTTGATGACACTTAACCATATAACATGATTAGAGGATGGGTTAGTCTAACCTGAATGGGTCGATAACACCCGATTAGTATAACGCGATGCATGGTAAGGTTAAGTAAACTCACGAGGGTAACACTTAACCATTATAATTTGACTAGTGGATGGGGTTAATTCATGAATCACTTGAATATACTTAACCAATCTAACATGATAACTTGATGGGGTTAAGTCATGAATCGCTTGAATATACTTAACCAATCTAACGTGATAACTTGATGGGGTTAAGTCATGAATCTCTTGAATATACTTAACCAATCTAACGTGATAACTTGATGGGGTTAAGTCATGAATCGCTTGAATATACTTAACCAATCTAACATGATGACTTGATGGGATTAAGTCATGAGTCACTTGAATATACTTAACCAATCTAACACAGTAATTTGATGGGGTTAAGCTTGAATATACTTAACCAATCTAACACGGTAATTTGATGGGGTTAAGCTTGAATATACTTACCCAAACTAACACGGTAATTTGATGGGGTTAAGCTTAAATATACTTAACCAATTTGACACGATGATTTGGATAGGGTTTAGTCATGAACCGCTGGAATACGCTTAACCAACTTGACACGTGATTCTTAGGGCAAAGTCATGAACTTAAATGACAACACTTAGCCAACTTGACATGACATGTAGACGGGTTAAGTCACGAACTTGAATGACCACACTTAACCAACTTGACATGCTAGACTGATAGGGGTTGTTAAGTCTTGAATTTAGATGACAACACTTAAACTGCTGGACGGAAACCCTAGTTACGTGGTCCTTTTCAGCAGTAACCCTCTTGGATGTATCACGATACCCTAGGGACTAGGCTAGGGTGGGGCACGATTACTGGGCTGATTGTAAGCGACCAAAATGACGACTGAGTTTGGTGCGCCATTGTAGGTTCAGGCGGACTATGGTCGTGCACGTAGTCCGGAGTTGAAAAAGCAGGCGTGGCACCAGTAGTTGTACACTGTGCGTGCTTGGAATGGTGTCAGTGGTTGATACCCTAGGGCTTGATACACCCTAGGGTGGACCTAGCACAGAGTAACTACATTCGTGATTGGGCCATATGACACTGACACACGACGAGTTAGGACTTGTAGGGAGCCGATTGATTAGATCGTTACGTGGAAAAAGGGCGTGGTTCGATAGGTAGCATAATCCCTAGTGGTCCTAGGTGGCATAAACCCCGATCGAATCTAGGAAACGTCCAATAGGTAGCATAATCCCTAGTGGTCCTAGGTGGCGTAAATCCTAGCCGAACACGCGATAATTCATGATAAGGGAATCTGGCCAGAACAAGGATGGCAGTCCGAGCGATTTCAAGGATGGCGACACTACGTTGTAGTGGTACAGAATAACGTGATGGAACCCGTACGATATACGGCAAGGGACTATACATATAAATGGAAGGGATGATACGAGTTAGGATGCTAGTACGGTTGGTGCAGAGGACGTTAGACATGCGATGCTATTCCGAGTTTATCTTTTACCTTGGTTATCCTGTTACCTTGGTTATCTTGTTACTTGGGTTTATCTTGTTATCTTAGTTTGACCGGTTTATCTTGTCATCATGTTTATGTTCACTTTCAGTTTATACATGTCATGTTACCTTTCCCTGTTTTTAGGCTGAATGTAGCTAGGACTTACCAGTCTTTATGACTGACCCCGTTTTGTTTTGCCTCTTTTTCTTCCGTTCCCCCCCCACAGGTTTACAGGGAGGAAATGTTGCTACTTAGTGCAGATTTTCTGCTTCAAGATCATCATCTATGGCTTGGACTTTTCTTGGCTATGGCTATTTTACTGTTTTACTTGGGGAATAATTTATGACTATGGTTTTATGCTTCTTTGTTATTGCAAGACAGGTTTCGATGTAAGTAATTTAATGGCACTTTGATGTAAAGGTTTTAGACCTTACTACTTTTATAAAGTAACAAAATCATGTTTTCTTCCGCTGTTTTATATGTTCTGTCTTGTAATATTTCTATGCATGTTTACCTAGATAATACTCCACCAAAGCTAGTGCATTCCTTTTGTGAGTGGCCCTAGCGGAGGTGGGGTGTTACATTTGGTATCAGAGCAGAAGGTTACCAGACTGGGAAAAAGTTTTTAAAACCTTCTGAAACTATTTTCAAAGCCATTTTACAAAGAAGCATTTTTCAAGAAGCGTTTTAAAGAAAAAGGCTATTCCCCAAAAAGCCATTAGCACTATCCTATGATCGAATCTCTTTTCCTTTCTTTCCTCCACCTGTAGTCACAGTAGTTTTAACTGTGACTAATCCTTTTCTAGCTACGTAAATGTTTTCTGTGCGATGGAGGAAGTTCTCAAGAGACCCATTACCGTGTTATACAAGAAAGGATAGGAGTGGTTAAGGCGAATGAGGCTCAGAACAAGAAGGTGGTTAAGTACTATAGGACAAGGACATGGGCAAAGAACAATATCGCCGAGAGGGCAATTGTATATTCTCACCTAAGAGGGATGGTAACGTTTCTGTTAAAGGTTTTCCTTTCTATCATCCCGTTAGGACTTTGTTTTGTACATCGCATCCTTTTTAAATTCTGCTTCGATAGTTAAGTCTCTGCACCTTAGTACTAGCACAATAGAGGGTCACATTTTGTCTCAAATCCTGTTGGGGGATCGTCCCATTTATTCATGACTTGTTTGGATTTGAGGACATCTGTGACTTTTGGGAATAATGCTTATGTTTTTGAGATATGGGTTGATTCTAGGGATGAAGTGGTCATCCCGTAAGGGTGCCATTCTCGGTTCTGAAAGGAGGGTAGTTAGACTCTTGACTTGCCTCGGTAATACCCTCGAAGTCTCGTGTAACCTTTAGGGTTCCGTCATGACTGGTTACCTACAATCTCTTGATGCATTTGTTGGTAATCCGTTCGAGTAGAGTTCGCCACTAAGGCGGATGGTTCATTTCGCTTGTGCATGAGATATGGAAATCACTCTAGTAAGTACACTTGGTAACATGGTTGGCATCTATTTGTTTTCAAGAGATAGTTCTTCTGCGTGGAATGTCGCATAGTGAGTAAACGAGATCCAGAGTTCACTAGTGAATTTTGGAGAGCTTGCATGAAAACCAAGAGTACACAGATATGGTTAAGCCAAGTATACTAGAGGGAAAATAAGTAAAAAGTGGAACGAGAGATGACAATGAAGTGAGTTCCAGCTCATATTTTGAAACAAGAGTTAAGAGGCCACGAAATCATGAAGTTTAGACAGTCAAAGCACAATGGAATTAAGCTCAAGGAAATGCGACTTAGAAGATTGAAGACAAGATACGCGCATCATATCTCTTTTTAAGAGTATATTCTTGATCCCTGTTTTCCTGTAAAGCTTACCCACATGCTATCTTTTATGTATATCCTCTCGGTCCTATTCTCGATTTTATTTCTGTTGCAAACTCCATAGGGGGTATGATTCATCGGTTAATAATACCTATCAGGGTTTGAAGGTGTCCGTTAGGTTAACTAAACCTTTTGGGCTTTATAGGATATGGGTTGGGTATAGAAAGGGATTTCTTGTAATCCAAAAAGGAGTTTATCTTGCTTATCTTCTCGATCCTATCTTGAGGACCTTAGGTAGAACCCTATGGATGCAAACATGTATTTGAAACATGTTATGATTGATGTTTGCGAAATGGTTGCAAGTGGTCGCAAGTGGTTGCTCGTGGATGCATGAATACACATTAGGCACTAGATTGGCTCATACAAATTTTCATGTTGCATATGCATGAGTGTTTATACTTGTTTATGGATGAAATTGAATGTGTTATCATGTGAATATTGCATATGGATCAATGTTTGTGCACACATATAGTGTTTATGTGACTAGGACTATTTACATACATGTGGATTCATGGCATTAAACATATTTTGCATTGAGGAGATCAATCTGGCCTGATCATTTGCATTAGATAAGGGACATATACACACACTTTCTGCATATGTTCATATGGCATTAGAAATCTTTTAAGGACAATGGTTGCTTGTGGATGATGTTTTGAGTAGATGGATGATGGATGGTAGGATACGTTCTTCCTAACTTAGAGATTTCGGGGAAGAAATCCTTTAAGGTGGGGAGAATGTAACAACCCGAATTTTATAACGTGTTAAATCAAGAATCAAGGCAGAATTAAATTTTTAAAATAAGAATCAAGAGAAACGGGTTGCGCCGTTGCGTTCGTCTCGGAATTCTGGTTGGAAACGAGTCCGAAATTTCGTAAATCGGAGTCCGTATGACCGAGATATAGCCTCTAGAAGTTTCACGAAAAATCAGAAAACGAAAACAGATTTTTGAAATTCGAATTTAGCCCCAAATAGACTAGGCGGGAAAATTTCTCGCCCAGCCCCAGGTCAACTGGGGAGTCGACTGGGTAGTCGACCGCCAAGGGACCAGGTCGACTGCCCAGTCGACCTGGGGGTCGACCCCCCTGGTCGAGCCAGGTCGGGCTGTGTGCACCTGCAGGGTCTTGTGGTCTGGTTTGTTGGCCTGTGACGATTTTTGATGGCTCAGATCTATTCTAGGGTAGATCCTATGGCCTAAACTAGCTCCTACTTCTATAAAAACACCCTAAGACCTAACCTAAATCACTAAAAACCATCCTAACAACAAAGTGCTGCCCAAATGTCTCTTGATCATGGCCTCCATCTTCATCTTCAAAGGCCTAAGCATGCAAACTTGATTCAAGTCAAAGGAGCAAGCTTTCTACATCAAATCAAGGAAGTAGAGCATCATCTCAACACCGTTGTACGACGATTCTTGCTCCTAATTCACTAGCCATGCTTTGTAAGTTCTAGATGCTTTTAGATTGAAATGATAACTTGAATATGACATGTGATAAAGTTGGAATTGGATTTATGCATGATATTCAATCCATGCTCATTCTTGTTCATTTTGGATCTTGACCTTTGGGGATGTTGCTATGACATTAATTTGAACCTATGCATGTTGCAAATCACTTTTTCATGTTCTTATCATGCATGTAATGATGATTTTCTCTTGGATCTTGTTTTATGAAAAGTTTCTACCTTCCCCTATTTATTTTCTTTTGATGAACCTTGGTCAATTTCGGACCTAGGCCTAAACTACGATTTACGTGCGATTTGTATACAAGGGGAATATTGGGATTTCACCTATTTGGATGTAGGTGTGGGTGGTCGAATTTGTGCATAACATGAGAAGGAAAATTTGGGGTATTGCCAATATTATTTGCAAGTTTGGGCATACATGAGTTGACATATGAATTAAATCACGGGTTTTGAGACTATGCAAGTTAAATCAAGGGGTTGGGATTAAGTTAACTAGGCATAAGTAGAATTGGAAACATGAACAATGATTTGGGTTTATTCGGGCATGAACTTGACAACATGTAACTTTGGCTAGAACTTGATAGGTTTGGGATGTCATAAACTTGGCATACATGCAAATTGGCGAGAGTTGGACATATGTAAAGTGGCTAGAATCGGGTACATATTTTGATGGACATGTAATTGGGAACTTGGGAATATGCTTAGTAATATTTTAAAGTGGGGATCTTGACGTAGATGACACATATGTAATTAACAATCTAACGGATGCCTTCGACACTAGGTTAGACTTGAGCTGTGGTGTAATTCTGCTCGGAACCGCCCGACATATCCAGTGACCACAACAATAATAGTCTAATGTGAGAGGTCGTAGGCAAAGATTAGATTGTGGTAATGCATTGAACCCGAGGTTGGAATGGGTTTGCGGTGTAATTCTGCCCGGAACCGCCCGGCGTATCCAGTGATCGCAAATAAGTCCAATGTGAGAGGTTGATGCATTAGTAAGTAATAAATGAATATGACATGGACGGGTGGGTTAAGTAACTTGATTAGACTAATGACACTTAACCAATATGACATGGACGAGTGGGTTAAATAACTTGATTAGACTAATGACACTTAACCAATATGACATCGACGGGTGGGTTAAGTAACTTGATTAGACTAATGACACTTAACCAATATGACATGGACGGGTGGGTTAAGTAACTTGATAAGACTAATGACACTTAACCAATATGACGTGGATGGGTGGGTTAAGTAAAACCGGACTTGACTTCTTGATGACACTTAACCATATAACACGATTAGAGGATGGGATAGTCTAACCTGAATGGGTCGATAACACCCGACTAGTATAACGCGATGCATGGTAAGGTTAAGTAAACTCACGAGGGTAACACTTAACCATTATAATTTGACTAGTGGATGGGGTTAAGTCATGAATCGCTTGAATATACTTAACCAATCTAACATGATAACTTGATGGGTTAAGTCATGAATCGCTTGAATATACTTAACCAATCTAACGTGATAACTTTATGGGGTTAAGTCATGAATCGCTTGAATATACTTAACCAATCTAACATGATGACTTGATGGGATTAAGTCATGAGTCACTTGAATATACTTAACCAATCTAACACGGTAATTTGATGGGGTTAAGCTTGAATATACTTAACCAATCTAACACGGTAATTTGATGGGGTTAAGCTTGAATATACTTAACCAATCTAACACGGTAATTTGATGGGGTTAAGCTTAAATATACTTAACCAATTTGACACGATGATTTGGATAGGGTTAAGTCATGAACCACTGGAATACGCTTAACCAACTTGACACGTGATTCGTAGGGCTAAGTCATGAACTTGAATGACAACACTTAGCCAACTCGACATGACATGTAGACGGGTTAAGTCACGAACTTGAATGACCATGTAGGATCTAAATTAACCCTAGAGGGGGGGGGGGGTGAATAGGGTTTATCGCAGATTTTCACAGAGTAATTAAATAATCACAGCACAGATTAAAATCAGAGTAAATGCGGAAAATAAATAACACACAGATTTACCCAGCTTCGGCAAAACCCTGCCTACTGCTGCATTCCCCAAGGTTTCTACTAGGAGTTAAAACAATCTCTATGCTTACAATCCCCTGTAAACTCGCGACACTCGCTCCCAACTGTTCTTAACCCTACGCTCAAAACCCTGCACTGGTTTTTATCCCCAAAACCAGATTTCCCCGAATTACAAACCCTGTAATTCGTCTCCCTACTTTTGAAGACAAACTAGTAAACTCTGATTTTATTACAACTTGAATCTAAAGATAAAAACAAAGCAAATTTAAAAACAAATTTAAATCCCTTAGGAGTTAAAAAAATGGGTTATCCTCCTTTTAAAAGACTTGGCCGGCCTCTTTTATTTTGCCTAGCCCCTTGTTTCCTTTGACCCGATCTCCTTTGCTTTAGAAAAAAAATGGCGGCGGTAGCTTTGCTCCTAGGGTTTCTTCAAATCCCAAAATTCAATGGTTTTCTGATGCTTGTAATCTTGTTGATGTTCTTGATCGATCTCAGGCGCTTATCTCTCCACGATTTGGATATTGGATTTCGATCCAAGCTTGCTTCTTTGCTGGTATGATTTTTGATTTTGGTTTTCGGTTTTTAATCAGTGCTAGAACTTGGATGAATTTTAAGTCGATGATGATAGGCGTATATATAAAGGATTAAAATCCGATATATGTGCTCTGATTTCGTAAATGACTTGGTGGTGATATTTGAGTAGATTTTGGCTTGAATTCTTTTCGTCCTTGAGTTAGTCTAGAGTGATTCAGCTTTGAGTTAATCCCTTAAATTTTGCTGTGACTAATTCACGAAATTGTTGCCATATATGCCTTTATTTCTGGAAACAGTAAAAAAACTTTCCTTGCTACACTTGCTGAATTTTCTGGAATGCTTTTGCGTGAATCCTGGAATTTAAATCTTGCTAATATTTTTCATATATACTCCAGAATTAAACTCTTGATTTGATAGAGTGTGAATTGCTTTGTTTTTCCTGATCCCCTTTTGTATTGCTTCGAACAAACTTGTTTGGCCAATGCTTGTAAACAGATTTGAACTGATGCTTCATACTTATATAAGAACAGATACTACTTTGATTATACTTGTGCTTCTTACATGTCCTACTTGTTGGTGTTCAAACTTGTATGCACCATCTGTTTGACTCTGGATCGACCATTTTAAACCTTCCAGCAATCTTTTGTACTGAATATTTTTTTCTTCCTGCTGATTAAAAACTGACAGATATTATACTTGATTTGCCAAAGCTTTAATAGAACTACCCATTCATTTTTATACTGCTTCATAAAAACTATGATACGATCATGCCTTTTCTTTGAAGTACTTATTTGATAAGAACATATACTATATTTTGATTGAGATGAATGTTGAGCTAATGCTACTTGAATTATTTGTACCCCGAGCAGACTTGTGTTCGAGCTATTTGTTTTGTTGCTGTGATCTTCTGCTTGTGCACTCTATCCTTGTTCCTTGAGACATGCTTGAGTAATTTTCTGAACTGATGAGAGCAGATACCTTTCTTGAAATTGCCTTAACTTGATCACGTCTGTTTTACTGCTACATTGGTGTATTCTACCTTGTTATGCTCTGTTTGCTTAGAACTGATCCATTTACCACTACTTGCCTTAACTTTGAAACGATCCATGACTAGTTGCCAACCATTTGCTGCTGTGATAAATTGTCATACATACTCGTATTATGCTATCATTTGATTTGCCTTGACCAAATTGTTTTCTCCATTGCTTGACCTGTGCACTTGTACTTCAGCATTTATGTTTACTCCAGTTTTGTTGTTGTACCATATGCATGTTGGTATTTGCTGTTTTGTTGTCTACTTTAGCATCTTTGAAAACTGCTGAACCATGTCTCGACCATATTCATGTTGAACCCTCTTACTTTACATGTTGGTTGCATCACTATTTTCGTGTTTGAACGTGGCTCGACCACCCCATGTTTACTTGCATCACCTTTGAATTTCTTTTGATTGTTTTGGCTTTTTATTTTTATTAGTACGTATGACTCAACTATTTTCATACTGATTTGCACTGAGTCGGAAAGGTCCGTGTGGCTACTCCTCAGTTGCACACCGGATTGGCGAGGCAGTGCACACGTGTATATCTATACACGTGTGTATATGCAGCCATCCAGACGAGTTTTTCTATCCCTGCATATCAGACAAAGTCTAAAAAAAATGATGAGAAACACACCGCAAATCTGAGGCAAATAAAATTTAAAAATAAATTTTTATCTGCTTTTATTTAATTTTATTTTTGTTGCAGTCTATTGTGTGTGTTTTTCTGTATGTGACAGGTATGAAAATGGACTGACTGGAAGCTGTGAAAACAGAAGACTGAAGATGAAGACAAGAACATCGTTAGTGTGTGTGTATATGTAAGAAACAGTGTTTGTACAACTGAAAGAATATGTAATGAGGAATTTCTGTATTGATTATGGACGTGAATAAAAATTGTACTACTATTTGTAGTAAACAGATTTGATTGAAATAAAATATTATTTTTGTTGTTCAATTCAATCTATCTATTTTTATTTTGTTTGAATCTTTTAATAGTACAATGTCTGTGATGTGTTAAATGTGTCATGACAAAAATATTCAAAAATATTTGAATGTGTAAATAGTGGAGTGTTGTATATGTACTATTTAAAATATTGAAAATAAAATATTTATTCGAATAAAAACATTGTTTGGATATTCAATTCTGTATAGTAGTGTTCTATTCAATAAATATTTATTTCTTTGTGTAAAATATAGAATAGTACTATTTACAAACACATTTTAAAAAATATATATATGTTTGTTATCATCAAACAAAAATCACACTGTTATACTCAACAATCTCCCCCTTTTGATGATGACAAACATACACAAGATTTTGAATGTGTTAAATGTGTTTGTACATGAAATATATTACTCCCTCTATTTGTTTGCTCCCCCTACAACTGAACTCCCCCTAAATATGTGGAAAAATATAAATGATGAAATCCAATTGACCATTCTCCCTCTAGATATTTAATTTCCAATCTTAAAATATTTTTGAATTAAATACTCATCAGTCAAAATCTTGACAATTCTCCCCCTTTTGTTATCATCAAAAGGATAATAGAAATTTAAATAGTGATGAATATTGACTATAAATATAAATTCAAATTAAGAGAGAGAATATATATCGCAAATTCCATTTAATCAAACAAAAATCATAATAATCTTTAAATCAGAAGCAAATTTCACTTTCAGAATGAATGGAATTATGATGGATTTTATAGAATGAGGAGAGTTCAATAATAATTGAATATTTGAATATGAATTTTAAAGATTTTAAATATGCTCAAAAAATGTGTTAAGCGCTTTCTAACCACGCATAGCCCAAAGGTCTTTTAAATGGGGTTAGTAGTAACTTAACTTTATCCTCTCTAATGAGTTCCATCCATGCACAGCCCAAAGGTCTTTTAAGTGAGAATGGAAGTACATAGAGATTAAGGTAATTCACTCACGCATAACCGCGAGGATTTTTAAATGGGAGTGAATACCAAGGATAAATTATTTATTTATTTATTTAATTTCAAGAATAATTAGAACTCCCCAAATTAAATAAAACCATGATGAATGATAGAAATATGGTAGATATAGAAGATGGTCGTGAAATAAGCTCTAATTTAAAGATATTATAAAATCTGTCTAATCATCATGAGATTTAAAATAATATCTCCTCTAGTTATGAATTATACCATAGTCACAACTCATCACAGTTTCATAAATCTATCAATAATTTTAATGAGTCTTAAAATGGTTCAAATTAATCAATAATTTCAATTTCTGAATAAATAATCAAAAATAATTTTAAAATTGAAAAAATCAATTTTAAGAGGAGTTTTTGAAAATATCAATGCACGTTGAAAATCAATTTCAAAAATTAATTAGTAGAAAATGGAATTTTCTAATATTTCTAGCACTGATTGCTCCTAGACATTTAAAAAAAAAAAAACTATTTATATATTTAATTCAAATTGCCTATGAAGTTTAACTAAATCTAGTCACTAATTTTCTAACTTATCATTTAATCACCAACACACTCAAAATGAATCAAATCAGTTTCCTTATCAGAACAGCACAAGATTATTTTCAAAGCAAGAATCACAAGTGATATTCTCTGAGAATTTTTGGACAAACTCAAGAAACAGTCAACTATCAAATCTGAAGTTAATTATTTGAAATCACAAAAAAAAATCAATTTTTTTTATAATCCAAGATTTTCAACAATCCATAACGAATGATTTCAAATACAGCCAAGTAAAAATAAACTAAAAGGAATAAAAGTACGAGTTTAGAGATCATACCTGACTTACCATAATCAATGTGATGCAATGAATCTCCAACTCTGAATCTATGGCTAAGGAACTCCAAATAATTCGATATATGAATCAACTTGAATTTTATCTCACTTAAGCACAGCTGTTCCTTAGCCTCCTACGATACCTAAATGTTTATATGATCGAGTGGTCTAACAAAAGTTGTTTTACCACTCTTATCTTCGTTTACATGTTTTGGTACCCAAACCCGTTTATATAACAATCCATTACTATTCACTAGCATACCCTTTGGAACCCAAATTTGTTTAGATTTGCTTAAATTTATTTTGTTAATTTTTGGAATCCAGACAGATTTAAATGAATTGTTTTTAAACGAGTTAATAATTTGTTTATGATTTAAAAACCCTTTGAAATTATTAAATTTCAAAAATTCAATTTGATCGTTTTCAAAGCCAATTAAAGGATTTTTAAAATCATTAAAATTTTGTTTTTCAACTTGATCAGATTCAAATCCAAGTCCCTTTTTATTCTGAACAAAAAATTGATTTTTTAACAACATATTCAACGATTTCTCTCCTTTAGAGAATTTAGTCAAAGCTGACTCAAGTCGTTGAATTTTAAATTTAAGATCGCTATTTTCTTTCATTAAATTTGAACAACGATTAATAGCGATTTTCCTCTTTTCAGCATCAGTTTGTTTTAAAATCAAATTTTTGTTTTCAAGTGCTTTGATTCTACCATTGGACTTGGAAATTTCAATTTCAAATTGTTTTCGCTTTTCAAAATCAAGTTTTTCAGATTCTCTAAACATTTCAATCACCTTTTCAAAATCATGATTTTCATTTTTCAAATTCATGTTTTCACTTTTAAGTAACTCAAGATCAGTTTTTAATTTCAAAAAATCGTTACTCAAAAATTGACATTTTGAAAACGGTGAATTCTTACCCTTTTCAAGTTTTCTTTCTAAACTGTTATTTTCTTGAACTAGTTTTGACCTATCAGATTTCAATTTCTTAACTTTTAGTTCAAGAGAATCAACAGTTTTCGTGAGATCGTGACACATTAAAATTAAATCTTTATAAGTAAAATTCGATACCTCACTAGAATCCTCTTCACTACCTTCTGAATCAGATTGAGCCATAAGACACAAATTATCTTCTTCTTCATCACTTTCAGAAACTTCTTCTCCTTCCTCGTCATCCCATGTAGCAGCAAAAGCCTTCTTCTTCCTTCTGAACTTCTTCCTATTTTTAAGCTGTGGGCAATTTGGTTTGATATGACCAGGTTTCTTGCAATTGTAGCAAAACACTTCATCGTCTGAATTATCTGAACTTTCGGCCTTGTCGGTTTTTGAATTTTTCTTTCGTGGTTTGTATTTTCCTTTGGCCCACTTTTTCAAAACCATGGCTAGCTCTTCAGCGGGATCATCATCATTACTTTCAACAGAATTATTTAGAGCGATCGTCTTTTTCTTTGATTCAGAATCCTTTCGTTCTTCTCTTGCTTTTAACTCCATCTCGTAAGTAATCAGATTTCCGATCAACTCTTCCATGCTTACTTTATTTAGATCTTTTGATTCTTGTATCGCTGTCACCTTAGCTTCAAAATTCATTGGTAGCACTCTCAATATTTTTCTAATCAATTCCACTTCAGTATAGGTTTTGCCAAGAGCTTTTGCATTGTAGACTAGTGACGAGAAGCGTCCATACATCTCTTTTATATCTTCATCTCGTTGCATAGAGAAATTTTCATATTCGTTGCTGAGAAGAGCGAGACGAGATTCCTTCACTTGAGATGTACCTTCGTGTGTGACCTCCAACGTATGCCATATTTCCTGCGCAGTCTTACAATGAGAAATTCGATTAAATTTAGTTTTATCAAGAGCACAGATTAAAGCATTCATCGCTTTGGCATTAGTTGAAAATAATTTTTAATCATTAGCATCCCACCTGTCTTTTGATTTAGGAATTTCAACACCACTAACTATAACAGTGGGGGATCTATAACCCGTTTCAATAATATCCCACACGTCATAGTCGACTGAACTCAAATAAATTTTCATCCTAGCTTTCCAATATGCATAATCAGTTCCATTAAACATTGGTCGCCTAGCTATGGACTGACTCTCAAAAAACACGTTATTGGATAGATTCATGACTCTAGAGTTAAAATAAAATAAAAATACCTGCTCTGATACCACTTGTAGGATCTAAATTAACCATAGAGGGGGGGTGAATAGGGTTTATCGCAGATTTTCATAGAGTAATTAAATAATCACAGCACAGATTAAAATCAGAGTAAATGCGGAAAATAAATAACACACAGATTTACCCAGCTTCGGCAAAACCCTGCCTACTGCTGCATTCCCCAAGGTTTCTACTAGGAGTTAAAACAATCTCTACGCTTACAATCCCCTGTAAACTCGCGACACTCGCTCCCAACTGTTCTTAACCCTACGCTCAAAACCCTGCACTGGTTTTTATCCCCAAAACCAGATTTCCCCGAATTACAAACCCTGTAATTCGTCTCCCTAGTTTTGAAGACAAACTAGTAAACTCTGATTTTATTACAACTTGAATCTAAAGATAAAAACAAAGCAAATTTAAAAACAAATTTAAATCCCTTAGGAGTTAAAAAAATGGGTTATCCTCCTTTTAAAAGACTTGGCCGGCCTCTTTTATTTTGCCTAGCCCCTTGTTTCCTTTGACCCGATCTCCTTTGCTTAAGAAAAAAAAATGGCGGCGGTAGCTTTGCTCCTAGGGTTTCTTCAAATCCCAAAATTCGATGGTTTTCTGATGCTTGTAATCTTGTTGATGTTCTTGATCGATCTCAGGCGCTTCTCTCTTCACGATTTGGATATTGGATTTCGATCCAAGCTTGCTTCTTTGCTGGTATGATTTTTGATTTTGGTTTTCGGTTTTTAATCAGTGCTAGAACTTGGATGAATTTTAAGCCGATGATGATAGGTGTATATATAAAGGATTAAAATCCGATATATGTGCTCTGATTTCGTGAATGACTTGGTGGTGATATTTGAGTAGATTTTGGCTTGAATTCTTTTCGTCCTTGAGTTAGTCTAGAGTGATTCAGCTTTGAGTTAATCCCTTAAATTTTGCTGTGACTAATTCACGAAATTGTTGCCATATATGCCTTTATTTCTGGAAACAGTAAAAAAAACTTTCCTTGCTACACTTGCTGAATTTTCTAGAATGCTTTTGCGTGAATCCTGGAATTTAAATCTTGCTAATATTTTTCATATATACTCCAGAATTAAACTCTTGATTTGATAGAGTGTGAATTGCTTTGTTTTTCCTGATCCCCTTTTGTATTGCTTCGAACAAACTTGTTTGGCCAATGCTTGTAAACAGATTTGAACTGATGCTTCATACTTATATAAGAACAGATACTACTTTGATTATACTTGTGCTTCTTACATGTCCTACTTGTTGGTGTTCAAACTTGTATGCACCATCTGTTTGACTCTGGATCGACCATTTTAAACCTTCCAGCAATCTTTTGTACTGAATATTTTTTTTCTTCCTGCTGATTAAAAACTAACAGATATTATACTTGATTTGCCAAAGCTTTAATAGAACTACCCATTCATTTTTATACTGCTTCATATAAACTATGATACGATCATGCCTTTTCTTTGAAGTACTTATTTGATAAGAACAGATACTATATTTTGATTGAGATGAATGTTGAGCTAATGCTACTTGAATTATTTGTACCCCGAGCAGACTTGTGTTCGAGCTATTTGTTTTGTTGCTGTGATCTTCTGCTTGTGCACTCTATCCTTGTTCCTTGAGACATGCTTGAGTAATTTTCTGAACTGATGAGAGCAGATACCTTTCTTGAAATTGCCTTAACTTGATCACGTCTGTTTTACTGCTACATTTGTGTATTCTACCTTGTTATGCTCTGTTTGCTTAGAACTGATCCATTTACCACTACTTGCCTTAACTTTGAAACGATCCATGACTAGTTGCCAACCATTTGCTGCTGTGATAAATTTTCATACATACTCGTATTATGCTATCATTTGATTTTCCTTGACCAAATTGTTTTCTCCATAGCTTGACCTGTGCACTTGTACTTCAGCATTTATGTTTACTCCAGTTTTGTTGTTGTACCATATGCATGTTGGTATTTGCTGTTTTGTTGTCTACTTTAGCATCTTTGAAAACTGCTGAACCATGTCTCGACCATATTCATGCTGAACCCTCTTGGTTTACATGTTGGCTGCATCATTATTTCCGTGTTTGAATGTGGCTCGACCACCCCATGTTTACTTGCATCACCTTTGAATTTCTTTTGATTATTTTGGCTTTTTATTTTTATTAGTACGTATGACTCAACTATTTTCATACTGATTTGCACTGAGTCGGAAAGGTCCGTGTGGCTACTCCTCAGTTGCACACTGGATTGGCGAGGCGGTGCACATGTGTATATCTATACACGTGTGTATATGCAGCCATCCAGATGAGTTTTTCTGTCCCTGCATATCAGACAAAGTCTAGAAAAAATGATGAGAAACACACCGCAAATCTGAGGCAAATAAAATTTAAAAATAAATTTTTATCTACTTTTATTTAATTTTATTTTTGTTGCAGCCTATTGTGTGTGTTTTTCTGTATGTGACAGGTATGAAGATGGACTGACTGAAAGCTGTGAAAACAGAAGACTGAAGATGAAGACAAGAACATCGTTAGTGTGTGTGTATATGTAAGAAACAGTGTTTGTACAACTGAAAGAATATGTAATGAGGAATTTCTGTATTGATTATGGGCGTGAATAAAAATTGTACTACTATTTGTAATAAACAGATTTGATTGAAATAAAATATTATTTTTGTTATTCAATTCAATCTATCTATTTTTATTTTGTTTGAATCTTTTAATAGTACAATGTCTGTGATGTGTTAAATGTGTCATAACAAAAATATTCAAAAATATTTGAATGTGTAAATAGTGGAGTGTTGTATATGTACTATTTAAAATATTGAAAATAAAATATTTATTCGAATAAAAACACTGTTTGGATATTCAATTCGGTATAGTAGTGTTCTATTCAATAAATATTTATTTCTGTGTGTAAAATATAGAATAATACTATTTACAAACACATTTTAAAAAATATATATATGTTTGTTATCATCAAACAAAAATCACAATGTTATACTCAACAGACACTTAACCAACTTGACATGCTAGACTGATAGGGGTTAAGTCTTGAATTTAGATGACAACACTTAACCTGCTGGACGGAAACCCTAGTTACGCGGTCCTTTTCAGCAGTAACCCTCTTGGATGTATCACGATACCCTATGGACTAGGCTAGGGTGGGGCACGATTACTGGGCTGATTGTAAGCGACCAAAACGACGGCTGAGTTTGGTGCGCCATTGTAGGTTCCGGCGGACTATGGTCGTGCACGTAGTCTGGAGTTGAAAAAGCAGGCGTGGGCACCAGTAGTTGTACACTGTGTGTGCTTGGAATGGTGTCAGTGGTTGACACCCTAGGGCTTGATACACCCTAGGGTGGACCTAGCACAGAGTAGCTACATTCGTGATTGGGCCGTATGACACCGACACACGATGAGTTAGGACTTGTAGGGAGCCGATCGATTAGATCGTTACGTGGAAAAAGGGCGTGGTTCGATAGGTAGCATAATCCCTAGTGGTCCTAGGTGGCATAAACCCTGATCGAATCTAGGAAACGTCCAATAGGTAGCATAATCCCTAGTGGTCCTAGGTGGCGTAAATCCTAGCCGAACACGCGATAATTCATGATAAGTGAATCTGGCCAGAACAAGGATGGCAGTCCGAGCGATTTCAAGGATGGCGACACTACGTTTTAGTGGTACAGAATAACGTGATGGAACCCGTACAATATACGGCAAGGGACTATACATATACATGGAAGGGATGATACGAGTTAGGATGCTAGTACGGTTGGTGCAGAGGAGGTTAGACATGCGATGCTATTCCGAGTTTATCTTGTTATCTTGTTACCTTGGTTATCCTGTTACCTTGGTTATCTTGTTACTTGGGTTTATCTTGTTATCTTAGTTTGATCGGTTTGTCTTGTCATCATGTTTATGTTCACTTTCAGTTTATACATGTCATGTTACCTTTCCCTGTTTTAGGCTGAATGTAGCTAGGACTTACCAGTCTTTATGACTGACCCCGTTTTGTTTCGCCTCTTTTTCTTCCGTTCCCCCCCACAGGTTTACAGGGAGGAAATGTTGCTACTTAGTGCGGATTTTCTGCTTCAAGATCATCATCTATGGCTTGGACTTTTCTTGGCTATGGCTATTTTATTGTTTTACTTAGGGAATAATTTATGACTATGGTTTTATGCTTCTTTGTTATTGCAAGACAAGTTTCGATGTAAGTAATTTAATGGCACTTTGATGTAAAGGTTTTAGACCTTACTACTTTTATAAAGTAATAAAATCATGTTTTCTTCCGCTGTTTTATATGTTCTGTCTTGTAATATTTCTGTGCATGTTTACCTAGATAATACTCCACCAAAGCTAGTGCATTCCCTTTATGTTTGGCCCTAGCGGAGGTGGGGTGTTACAAACCATGTCGCGATGAGGTTACCTCCCAGAAAGCCAGGAGCCCCGGAGACTCGGAAAAGAAGGAAACAAGGATTAAACAGAAAGTCAAAAGAAAGATATATGGCATTGAGGACTATGCTTTTCAAAATAAACTTTACTTTTGAAAATACTTCCTTTTCAAACCCTTTTTGAAAATAGTTTTTCAAAAACTTTTATCTAATCTGGTAACCTTCAGCTCTGATGCCAAGTGTAACACCCCACCTCCATTAAGGTCACTCACAAAGGGAATGCCTTAACTTCGGTAGAGCGTTTTAGTAGACAGAACAGAAATTTACAAGACATATATAAAAATTTTGCAGCGGAAATAAACAACTTTATTAAATCACCAAAATACTTTGTTACATAATACCATGAGTCATAAAACCCTTACAACAAAACACTTCTGTCTTACATTATCAGAGTACATAGGAAAAACATCATTCCCCAGATTAAAGATCAAGCCATATAAGAGAGAGATTCGAGCCATACTTCAGAAGTAGCTCCTAGAAGATGATATCCAAATCCTGACTAAACCTGGATGTTTCCTCCCTGAGAACCTGGGGGAGGGGGGGGGGGAACGGAAGAAAAGAGGCGAAACAAACTAGGTCAGACATACGTCTGGTGAGTCCAGTAACTTTTAGCCAGTAAATAAATAAAGGTAAACATGACAGGCATACAAAGTGGATAAGAGGATTCACGGTACAGATGGAAGGTATGACAGGACAAATAAGGTAAGGTAAATGATCAAGACATAAATAGGCATCATGATATGGCTGTAACATAAATAAGGTAGATATAAACGATGGACAAGATGATTCCGTTCCTAAATACTAAGACAATCCTACACCTTGGCTAAGCGAACAACCCTCCAAGTACTAACCCCGAAGACCGAAGTCAACATCAGACTAGCACCCAAAGGACTATCCAACTCAACCAACATGTATTTCGTTACACCGCACTTTTGCCACATTACTTAATTACACAGCACATCTACTAGTCTCTTTTACTCAAGGTTGATCCCTTCCCACTAATTGTACCCACATGACATACTTGGTAGTTACTTGTACCTAGCTGCTATCGTAGGTGCCGACTTGCTCCTACCACCTCTAAGGTACCCTTACTCTACCCATTCGATCGGCTACCTAAACCTCGTAGATACCTTGTGCTGGTCCCACAACTAGGGGGTATCACTTCCCTAAAGTGGAAACTCAAGGTGTGCACAGTTATACCTACTGGTGTCACGGTCGTCTTGTCCCCCTCTACACGGCCCATGCACGCACATGTCCCCGATCGGTTTGCGCCGCCCACACCATCCGTCACGTTATGGATCTCTTACAATCAATCAGTATGCGTGCCCCTTCCCCGCCTAGTACGGAGTTCTCTACTTTGATACCTCTCCGGGTTACTGACTGAAATGGGTCCCACACAACATGATACAAGCTCTCCCTTATGTCTTTTATCCCCACTAGGTTTTCTACTGACTATGTATACCCTAAGGTGTCTTTAATTACATAGCTCTCAATCAGTTATGCGTACCTATAGGTGTCTTTAATACATAACCCCTATTTTACCTATCGGTTATGCGTACCTATAGGTGTCTTTAATACATAACTCTATCTATTCCCATTAGTTATGCGTACCCCTAAGGGTGTCTTTAATCCATAACTTTACTATTTTGCCCCGGTTATGTATACCATTAGGTGTCTTTAATTACATAACCCTTTTTATCCGGTTAAGTTTGTGGGCCTATACATATTAATATTACCCACCTACCCTTCAGTTGTACTTAACCCTCCCACTGATTTAATCCTATTTATTTAATGGTTAAGTTTGTGGGCCTATATATATTAATATTAACCACCTACCCTTCAGTTGTACTTAACCCTCCCACTATTCAACCCATTTTTACTTAACCCTAACTTATATTCATTATCATACAGTCCACATGTATTAAGTTAGGTTAAGTAGTCTCTTCTTATTACCATGTCCAATTATGGTTATATTGAGCTAGACCTCCCACATTAGGCCTACAACATGTGGATGCTGGATATGCCGGTCGGGTCCGGGCAGTCTTATTCCACAGTTGGGTCTAACCTCGTGTCATAGCCCGAGTCGTATTCACACACTTGGACCTCTCACATTAGGTTCAACATTAGTGGCTGCTAGATATGCCGTTTGGGTCCGGGCAGACTTCCACCACTAATGTAACCTAACCTCGTGTCACAAATGTTAATTAAATTTTCAGACTTTAATTGCTTAAACTGTCCTCTTTTGATTAATTAAGTTAATTAATTAATCCTTTCCTTTTTATAGGTGTCAATAACTATTTTATTAACAATTTGAATTTCCTATCCATAAATGGTCATATTCCAATTTATACCATTTTTACTCAACTTTACCTATGTCATAATAGGTAATTCTTTATATGTTTCCCTACTAGAATCATGTGCCCAATTTACATAAACACTATGTAAATTATGCCTATTAAAAATTCCCCTTTTCCCCGTCTCTTAACTAGCGTAACCATTTGCGTTTTTGGCGTCATCGAGGCTACAAAGTAGCCTCGCCATAACAATAAAATAAAGGGAATGACAAGGTGATCGTTTTCAGTACAACTTTTGGCATAAGCATGACAACTAGGGAAAATGACATGATAACTTCGCATATAATTATGATTCACCACATAATTAACAACTTGCATAGATCCATGATTTTGCAACATAACAACTTGCATAGGTTCATGATTCTCAACATAACAACTTGCATAGGTTCATGAATTAACAATATAATTAACAACTTTCTTAGGTTCATGATTCACAACATAACAATTTGCATAAGTGACTTGCATAGGTTCATGATTCACAACATAACAACTTGCATAGGTTCATGATTCACAACATAACAACTTGCATAATTTCATGAATTCATCACACAATAACTTACATAGGTAACTTGCAAAGGTTCATAGATTAACAACATAACAACTTGCATAGGTTCATGAATCCATCACACATTAACTTGCATAGGTAACTTGCATAGGTTCATAGTTTCTCAACATAATAACTTGCATAACTTCATGATTCACAACAATAATGATCTTGCATAATTTCATGATTCACAACAATAATGAACTTGCATAATTTCATGATTCACAACAATAACAAACTTGCATGATTTCATACAACCTATACCCAATCCATAATCTACCACAATTCACATTTATCTATTTAAACCTAAAAGTGACTAGAACTCACAGAAAAAGAGGGTCTTGAGTTCTGAGATCTGAATTCTATAATTGATTAGCGTTCCCTTGATGTAGGCTATTTCGTTGCTGAGATTAGACTTTGATTTGATTTGAAGTGTTGTCTTTAATTTGCTTCTGGTTGGTGGCGGCTACTCTAGGTTTTGGAGTGACAACATGACGACCAATGATCTAATTTTTGATTTGATTTTAGGGTTTGAGTCTACATGTGTTTATATAGAATTTAGGATTAATTTAGGCCATCCAATCAACCTAGAATTAACCACTACCATTCAGTCAAGATAGGGTGACACCTCAGCCCTAATGACTCAGCAAGGAGTCAGAAAGGACTCAGCAATGACTCACTGTCCGGACCAGAACACTCCAGAAATCTGTGCAGGTTTTTCTGCTCGACCTGGGCGCACTTCCCAAGTGCGCCAGTGCAAATTTGCATGGGCGCACTTCCCAAGTGCGCCAGTGCAAATTTGCATGGGCGCACTTCCCTAGTGCGCCGGTGCAATTTTGTTCTGGCGCACTTCCTAAGTGCGTCAGTGCATTCTGGCCTGTTTCTGGTTTTTCTTCCTAACTTCGTTCGTCCATATCTCCTTCATACAGTACCCGTTTTACGCAAACTCGGACTCTATCTCAACCCGAATTCCAAGACGAACGCAATGGCGTAACCCGTTTCCCTTAATTCTCACATTTACAATTATGTATTATTTAATTCATTAACATTAATATTAAAATTACGGGGTGTTACAATAGCGGTAGCCATTTTCCTATTGCTACAGTAACTGGGTTGTTACAACTAACATAGCAACATTCATATTATATACATACACATATATATAGAGAAAGAGCCCTAGGTCGAGGTTTAGGTAGAATCTGTAAACTATTAACTAGTCAATTGCAGCCAATTAAAGCACTCGAAGGTTTGTTGTTGATCGGTTTCAATAAGTTTGTCAACCGATCTTAACTAATTATTAATAAATTTTATTTTTGCTTAATTACTGTTAATTTTCAATTTTATAGTCAATATAATTCTCTTTATACACAATTCCCAATGTTCTCATTTTCTTTTTCTAGTCATCTTACGATTCCACAAATGTGTCCTCATCAATTCAAACTGATTTAGGTTTATAACCAAGGTACGTATATATCAATCCGTATTCAAATTAACAAAAGGTTTGTTTAACCTAAACCAATTTTTCTTTAATCAAGATTAGATCAAACAGGGGTTATATTTGTGTGAGTTAAATTGATATTGAATTTCCAATCAACTCCAATTATTAGATAAATAATATTTTTAATTAAATTAAGAAAATTATTAATCGGGTTGGGTATAGTTACATAAGAATCATCATATTAATTATGTACCCACTCACTTTTATATACCTATCCAATTCTTAGTTCTCTTGGAATTTCCTACGCTTGATTCCTCTTGGTTTGATTTGGGTGCTCGTTGTTTGATCTTTTTGAATTCGATTTTTAGTTTTTTTGGATAAAAATTGATTTGAGAATAAAGGTAGTTAAGTTTTGAGAGAGACAGAGTTTGCTTATAATCAGCATGAAATCGGGGTTAACTATGTTAGCTTAAGTTTTATTTACAAGGGTTATCTCTGTTAGCCTACTTTAAACTCGTCTGAGTTCCCCGCTTAAATTTACGTCGCCTTACTATTGTTGTTGCTCGTAACCTAACATGACTTCAACTACAAACTTTCCTTCTCTTCTTTGAATCTCAATGCTACGATTCCCACCAAAAGGAAGGCCATCTTTGGTTGTGGAAAGACTCGTTCGATGTGCTGCTTTGGGTTTGTGACTCTGTTTTTGGTGAAACTTCTCTGTTAGTTCGGGTATTGTGGGTGCTTCGTGCTACTTGATCTATTGTAATCAACGACTGTGTTTGGGTGGTTGAATTCCAATGTGAGTGTATCATCCTAAGTGTTGAGTGTATGTGTACCGTTGAGTTGTTTATGCCGTGGTGTTTTTGTATTTCTTGATTAAGTAAAAGTTATTGCACTGGTTTCCTTAGCCTTTTTGATGGATTTTCATCTTCCTCTTTGGGTTGGTCCGTTGGGTGAAAGGTTTGAAATTAAAAAGAATAGTCAATTGAGCAAGTGATTTGAATTTTGACAACGTAGGCAGCTGTGTATGCGATCTCTAGTTGTTCCCGTGTACATTTTGTTGTTGTGCAGTGGCAACCTATGATATTAATTGTGAGGGTTTGACTGCTTTAGCAACTAGTTATTGTCCTGGATAATGCCTATTTTGGTGTAATTTTTTTTCTTTTAGCTGCATTTTATCGTCTCAAAGTTGCACCCTGCGTGGTGATTTAGTAATGTGAAATGACAATGGCGATGAGTCATGTAACACCCCACCTCCGCTAGGGTCACTCACAAAGGGAATGCACTAGCTTTGGTGGAGTATTCTCTAGGTAAACATGCACAAAAATATTTCAAGACAGAACATATAGAAACAGCGGAAGAAAACATGATTTCATTACTTAACAAAAGTAGTAAGGTCTAAAACCTTTTATATCAAAGTGCCATTAAATTACTTACATCGAAACCTGTCTTGCAATAATAAAGAACCATAAAACCATAGTCATAAATTATTCCCCAAGTAAAACAGTAAAGTAGCCATAGCCAAGAAACGTCCAAGCCATAGATGATGATCTTAAAGCCGAAAATCCGCACTAAGTAGCAACATTTCCTCCCTGTAAACCTGTGGGGGGAGGGGAACGGAAGAAAAAGAGGTGAAACAAAACGAGGTCAGTCATAAAGACTGGTAAGTCCTAGCTACTTTCAGCCTAAAAACAGGGAAAGGTAACATGACATGTATAAACAGAAAGTGAACATAAACATGATGACAAGATAAACAGATCAAACTAAGATAACAAGATAAACCCAAGTAACAAGATAACCAAGGTAACCGGATAACCAAGGTAACAAGATAACAAGATAAACTCGGAATAGCATCGCATGTCTAACGTCCTCTACACCAACCATACTAGCATCCTAACTCGTATCATCCCTTCCATGTATATGAATTGTCCCTTACCGTATATCGTACGGGTTCCATCACGTTATTCTGTACCACTACAACGTAGTGTCACCATCCTTGAAATCGCTTGGACTGTCATCCTTGATCTGGCTGGATTCCCTTATCATGAATTATCGCGTGTTCATCTAGGATTTACGCCACCTAGGACCACTAGGGATTATGCTACGTATTGGACGTTTTCTAGATTCGATCAGGGTTTATGCCACCTAGGACCACTAGGGATTATGCTACCTATCGAACAACGCCCTTTTTCCACGTAACGATCTAATCAATCAACTCCCTACAAGTCCTAACTCATCATGTGTCGGCGTCATACGGCTAAATCACGAATGTAGCTACTCTGTGCTAGGTCCACCCTAGGGTGTATCAAGCCCTAGGGTGTCAACCACTGACACCATTCCAAGCACGCACAGTGTACAACTACTGGTGCCCATGCCTGCTTTTTCAACTCCGGACTCATGTGCACGACCATAGTCCGCCTGAACCTACAATGGTGCACCAACTCAGCCGTCGTTCTGGTCGCTTACAATTAGCCCAGTAATCGTGCCCCACCCTAGCCTGGTCCCTAGGGTATCGTGATAAATCCAAGAGGGTTACTGATGAAAAGGACCGCGTAACTAGGGTTTCCGTCTAGCAGGTTAATTGTTGTCATCTAAATTCAAGACTTAACCCCTATCAGTCTAGCATGTCAAGTTGGTTAAGTGTGGTCATTCAAGTTCGTGACTTAACCCGTCTACATGTCATGTCAAGTTGGCTAAGTGTTGTCATTCAAGTTCATGACTTAGCCCTACGAATCACGTGTCAAGTTGGTTAAGCGTATTCCAGCGGTTCATGACTTAACCCTATCCAAATCATCGTGTCAAATTGGTTTAGTATATTTAAGCTTAACCCCATCAAATTTCTGTGTTAGATTGGTTAAGTATATTCAAGCGATTCATGACTTAACCCCATCAAATCACCGTGTTAGATTGGTTAAGTATATTCAAGCGATTCATGACTTAACCCCATCAAGTTATCATGTTAGATTGGTTAAGTATATTCAAGCGATTCATGACTTAACCCCCATCAAGTAATCATGTTAGATTGGTTAAGTATATTCAAGCGATTCATGACTTAACCCCATCTAGTTATCATGTTAGATTGGTTAAGTATATTCAAGCGATTCATGACTTAACCCTTGGTTAAGTATATTCAAGCGATTCATGACTTAACCCCATCCACTAGTCAAATTATAATGGTTAAGTGTTACCCTCGTGAGCTTACTTAACCTTACCATGCATCGCGTTATACTAGTCGGGTGTTGTCGACCCATTCAGGTTAACCTAACCCATCCTCTAATCGTGTTATATGGTTAAGTGTCATCAAGAAATCAAGTCTGGTTTTACTTAACCCACCCATCCACGTTATATTGGTTAAGTGTCATTAACCTGATCAAGTTACTTAACCTACCCGTCCATGTCATATTGGTTAAGTGTCATTAGTCTAATCAAGTTACTTAACCCACCCGAATGGGACAACATCAACAATAGATTTTTAGAAGTGAAACTCTAGATCAGGTGATTATACACCCTAATAGGTGCGACCTACATAGCCATGCGGCCTGCCTGATTTCTGTCATTTACCGGTTGATGAGGCTTGAGGTTACGCTTTATCATCACATCAAATTCACTTTGAATGCCACATTGTCAGATCCATCGAAAATCACTAATTGACGTCTACAACAGTACATTACGTGTTAGCTAAAGAAGTTTCCTTCTCCGCTTCCACTCTTGGTACGGTTGAAGAAATCAATGTACGTGACCTTTTTGGAAATACTCTGTCAGACATTCATCCATACATGTCATCCAGGTTTACATGCCACATCTTCATTCACTTAGAATGTCACATCCTCATACCCACCAAATCACAAATTGATTTCCTCAAAAATACAACGGGTATACAGCTAAGAGAAACGAATTCCTCCGCCACCAACGTATACACGTTTGAAGAGATCAACTTACGCGATCCATTGGATATACTCTGTCAGATCTTCGTCCATGCAAGTTGTCATGGGACTGGACAAACCGAAGGCACTATTCAGTATATCCATCTTAGTCACTGTTATCTAAGACATATACAACAACCCTTGCACTTTACTCAGTCTTCAATTATCTTTGGCATAAATGATTCGCAACGCTTATGCCAATACAGAGTGGTTCTTTGGATAATAATCCAACCGGTCTCTCCATATTAACAACGTTAAAATTGTCAAAACTTCGATAGTCTGTGAGTTAACTATCAAAGAAAAACAAGTGTGCAAACAACGATATTATTTCCAGATGGAAATTATATCAATCAATCATCAAACATATATATATATATATATATATGCGTATATTCCTTATTTTCCTTGTTTAGAAAATATACGTTATTAACACTGGAAAACATTTCCATTTCTTATTTTCTATATTAGAAAACATTTCTGATTCTTGTTTGGAAAACATTCCCAAAACTCCTACGTTTGGATTAAGCAGATGTTTAGATAAAACATCTATGCCAACTCAACCATTTCCTTTAATTACTAAATTCACTTTACCATCCTTTAATGCCAAACCATAACCATTCCTCAGTTAAAAACGAAGCCAATCAAGTTGAGGTAGAACTACCTCTCAGGCCTTAACTGAACAACATTTCTAACCTTGAAATAGGCAAAGCTCACTTTAAATTTCTTTAACTAACTTCCTTACTTAACCTTTCTTTCGAATAACTATATTCGATTTTTTTTGATTAGCTCTATTTGATTAACTCTATTTGATTAACCCTATTTGATTTACTCTATTCACTTAACTCCTGTCGAATAAACTATATTCGATAACTCCTCTAACTCTATTCGAATAAACTATATTCGATTAACTTCTCTAACTCTATTCGAATAAACTATATTCGATTAACTCCTCTAACTCTATTCGAATAAACTATATTCGATTAACTCCTCTAACTCTATTCTAATAAACTATATTCGATAACTACATTCAAATAACAAAATTTGATAACTCCTTTTGAATAACTAGATTCGATAACTCCTTTCAAATAACTAGATTCGATAACTCCTTTCGAATAACCAATATTCGATTACTCTTCTCTCGAATAACTAGATTTGATAACTCTACTTCGAATAAGTGATATTCGATAACTCTACTTGATTAACTCCATTTGAATAACTCTAATTAGTTAACTCTAACTCTAACTGGTCAACCCTCACTGATTAACTCTAAATGATTAACTCTAACTGTTTAACTCTAACTGGTCAACCCTATATGTTTAACTCTAACTGGTCAACCCTAACTGTTTAACTCCAACTGGTTAACTCTAACTGTTTAACTCCAACTGGTTAACTCTAACTGTTTAACTCCTTTGGGTTAACTCTAATTGATTTAACTCCTATTTGATAACATTTATTCATTTATAAAGATTTACTTTTAGTAACGGTTCTTCACTTTATACATGTTCTCTTTAATAACGTTACTTCACTTATACAGGTGTTGTGTACACATTCCATTTTAAAACTATCGGTATTAAAACCAATATCTCTTCTTTATATAAGTTCAGACTTATATATTCCATTTATCGAATGATAAATATTTAATTTAATTTATAAACTGTTATTTATAAATTAATCCTTTCTATTTATCTGTTAAAAACAGATTTCCATTTTCTATTTATTTTCTAAATAAATAAATCCTTTATACCTTTATTTATTCCCTAAATAAATAAATCCCTTATAACCTTTATTTATTCCCTAAATAAATAAATCCTTTATAACCTATTTGTAAATGGTTTACAAATATTTCTCTTTCTATTTGTTTGACAAATATTTTCCTTTATATTTGTTTTTACGATTATTTCCCTCTATATCTGTTTAACAAATTCTTTCACTTATATTTGATTTACAAATATAATTCCTTTATATTTGATTTATAAATATAATTCCCTTATATTTGATTTATAAATATAATTCCCTTATATTTGATTTATAAATATAATTCCTTTATATTCAAAATCCTTTTTCTTTTATAATATAAAATCCATTGATTTTATATAAATAAATTATTTTCAAAATATACTTTGAAAATCCCTTTTCTACATTCTGGTATTTCTTATGGTATTTAGCATACCAAACAATGGTGATCGATACCATTCAAACACATAAAATCAACACAGATTATATATCATATCATACATCACAATATATGAAAAAACAGAAAAATATATGTTGAGGAATCCAGTTGGATTCCTCCAACCTGTTTCCCTGCATCACAGATGTTACATAGTAAAATCAACATCACTTTCAGTTCGATATGAAATATTCTGATAGCAGAATCAACATATAAATATTTAACGGTTTATATATATATATACATACATACACACACATATATATATATATGTATATATATATATATAAAATTTCTACTAACTGACCAGCAGTTCAATCAAACAGTCAACACACAACAATCAACAGATAATTAACAGTTCTAAGAATATGTTGTAAAAATAGAACTATTCAGAGTTGGTGAGTTTTACTGACATTGGATTATCATCGTTAATTAACGATAATTGTCGTTGATTCAGATCGAACAATTTATTTCGCCATAAATTGTAACGGGCTCAAATCCACTCTCAGTCAGTTCCATTGGGTTGTTCCCGTCCATACGATCCCATCGGATCTTGTTTCACTCAATTCTGATATCGTATGGCGAAGATACGATATTTATAAGTTAAATATACAATTGAGATTTAAATAATAACTTAATTTATTTAAAACATGGGCCTTTACCCATTTCATCACCGGCCCAATTTCTTCCCCTACGACCCAAACCAGTTCCCTTCTTCCTCGACCAAAAACGCGGCTATAGGAACCCAATGTCCACAGCCATTTCCGCTACCTCGATCTCCCACCATTCCCTCTACCCTTCACTGAATCAAACTCCGGCACCACCAGCGAACTCAGCGTCCCGAGCTCCCTCTTCCTATACTATTTTCATTCGACTCGAGCTCCTCTCTCAAATACCGATGCGACTCAGCTCCGTTGACTACACAGTGATGGTGTGACCAAGTTTGACACCGATGTCCCCAATTTCTTCTCTATAGACTCGAAATCGCACCACAAATCCATCGAAAATACTCAAATGATGAATCGATGCTCACAACTTTAGTTTTCGTGAACCCTAGCAACACGCTGTAGAAATAACAGCGCACAAATTTGCGTCGAACCCACTAATTCTCATAACAGATTGAGGAGAAACACTTCACGAATCCATTTATACAAGTGATATGATTTGTAGGATTATACTGGATTTTATTTTGATTTTCATTTTCTCATTTTTGCTGAAGAAAAAGAAAGGAGCAAAGGCGGAAATAATTTGACCAAAAGGAAAATGAAATTAGGTCTTAAGGGAAGGTGGGGTATATATAGGAAATTTAGATATTTTTAGATATTTTATTATATTTTATTTTAATCGTTATTTATCCGTTTTCGCACTCTAAAAATTCTTGTGACCACATACGATACTCAAAAATCACGAAACTGAACATACGACTAGAGCTCGACATTACGGTCCCAACGAAACTAGTTTCGTCGAATTCCGACTCCGTATGCTCACACAGCGTATTTTTAACCATCGAGATACTGACTGTTTTTCACTCTAAAAATCTGTACGTCCACACAGTGACTCTAAAAATCACAAAACTGGAAATCTAACAACTATTTAACATTGCGAATCCAACAAAATTAGTTTCGTCGAATTTCGACTTCGTTTGCGAAAGTTGCTATTTTTAAACCCCTAAATAGCCTATTTAAATATATAAATATATTTAAATATAATTGAATTAAATATTTACAAATAAATATTAATGTCTATATTCACATGGAATACCGTACAGCTCCAAAATAATCCTGTATGGGTTTACAACTCGATATTTCAAATCTGGGTCAACCCGATATTCGATTTATATTGAAATTCCTTTTTTAAAATATAAATAATTCCTTTATAAATTATAAAGGAATTCCACAGCGACTTTTCTAAAATTTGATTTGGATGAAAATCAAATTCTAAACGACGAAATCCCGATTTTTTTCTCTTCTACTAGAAAGATATACTCCACCAGCTCCACGCGTTTCTTGTTTCACAGAAATCCGATTTAAAACGAACCCTGTATATTCAATTGAAGTTCAAATCGCCAAATAGCGAACTACCGTGTTGTTTCGAGCTCTATTTTAATTATATTATAATTCTACATTTAAACAGTCGTTATTTAAATATATTCGTCAATATAATTCAAATCTAAGCTGTATTAAATCTTAGGGATGACCTAGTTCACAGAATATTGTGATTTCCAATATTTTTGATTATTTCTGAATTAAATATATTATTCTATTATTTAATTTAATTAAATATTCCATATTATTTAATTAAACGATGATTTAATTTCCTATATCACTATTTTAAATAATTAAATTAATTAATTATACCCCTGGAAAATGCGGGTCATTACAATCTTCCCCACTTAAAATAATTTCGTCCTCGAATTTGCTAAGTTAGAGAACGAACCTATCTATTGGAATTCCTAAGATTTGTTTACCCCTTATTTCTGATTTCAACTGAACCAATTAATATTGACTAAAATATTAATTCCTTCCGATTAACTAAAATTTTCAAAAATTCTGAATTTTTTTTAACACTTTAAATTTTCAGAAAATTTCGCCATAACCTCCTTTGTACAACCCTATCGGTAAAACCACACTCGCCTTTCTAGGCCATCTCCAACCCAAAAGAAAATCAAACAACCAAGCAGCTTGCCAATTTGGCTCCTAAATCTCATGCTTATACCAAATATAAACTTGTACCTTTTTGTCGAGCATATCAACTTTATCACTTCCATTTGCTGTTAATTCAGCATATACCAATGTTATCTCAACAAATTTTCAATCAGTTTTTATCCACAAATTCAACCATTCGTCTATATCCAAGTCGAATTCAAATTCAAACCAATGTTACATTCTTGATTTTCAAACTCTTAACTCCTTAACCCAATATACTTAACCTATCAACTCAATTCCATTCCAGATTATCCTCAAATCAAATCTAGTTTTAATTTAACTTAGTTCAAGTTAAATTCAAATTTCTCATTCACTTTTACTATCTCATTCTATTTAACTTCATTAGTTAAACTTTAATTTCAGAATTTAAATTCCTGGGTTCATTTCAAATCAATTTTAAATCATAACACCAATTCAAAACCTTTGAATTTCTAAACAACTTGTTTCCTCAAAACAATTTGAAACAAAACCTTTGGTAGTAATCCGCCACTTAGAAACTCGAAAATCGCACCGACGATGTATCGATCCATCCTCGGAAATTATTTTCCAGTCATCAAGGTGAGTTCAATACTATATTTATTTCAAATTGAAAAACATTTTCAAATCTCCCAGGAACTTAAAATTTCCTTATTTTAATTCCAAATTCTGATTTAAATTCAGATTTACTTCATTTGATTCCACTTATATGAATTCTGGTTGGTTATATATAACCATTTAATTTATAATCTTACTCGATTATAATAACAACCAATATATCCAATATATATATTTTCAATATATCTTCCCTATATCAAGATATACCTTGGGTAAACTTATTTTAATTTACCCTCTTTTCAAAACCTATCATGTCGACCCATCGTGTTCGAGTGTTTTTAAACTCCCATTGATACAGTGGATCAAACTGATCGAACAGAACTCATCAACAACTCAACCAATGAATCCCCACAATATAAAACAATTTTTATATCAAATAACAAATACGTTCACTCGTATATATACACTCAAACTCAATCTAGGGTGTTACTAACCCTATCTCTACCGAGTCACGCCACATAGCCAAGGTAATACTTAATTTAAGCTCTGATACCAACTGTAATGACCCGGATTTTTGCGACTTTGGTTATTGCCATAAACTCAACGACGACTAACCAAACATCAAAAAATCCCGGTAATTAATGAAAGAAATTAGAGGGTGAGGATAGATAAGATAGAAACTTAGAATAGAAGAAGAAAAGAAGAACTTACATCATCTGAGTAACACAAATCTCACAGCGGAACGAATAACATATAATATATAACATAACTTTGAAATATAACAGTTATATATACAATAGCATTTATCAGAGTACAACACTTACAACACAGCGGAAAAACAATAGCTATAAAATCTTGAAGCCTCCTGCTCCAAGCTCTCCATGTATATCTGTAAATCCCGACTACTTGACTGCCCATACAAATTTAGGCACCCAAGAGTTTAGGGAAAACAAACAAAATAAACTCCGGATCAGTCATGGACTAGTATGAGTAAAACAGTTTAAAATAGTTGAACAGGTATATGATATCTCGTAAGACCACGCCGTGAATACGGAACGGGTTTTTCCCTTATGAGAATCCAAACATCTTTGAAAGCAATATCATTCTGATATTATAATAATGTCTAAATACAAATAGATATTAACCTAGCAGAACGCTTTCATCTCAGGTTCCACATACATAGTATACAATCAAAATCGCAAGCACGTATTGGATAATTGTTTTCCAACTTTGATAAGGTATGGAATCACCTTCTACTAGTGTACCTCTAGAGAGGAATACACTTGGTTCAACAAGAACATCTTGCAACCCGACCACACATGACCGACCACTCATTTCACTTGAGTGTATCGAATGTATATCACCAACGGTTGGGATCAGCAACCGTTTTCTCGAATGGGACAGCATCAACAATATATTTTTAGAAGTAAATGAAACTCTAGATCAGGTGATTATACACCCTAATAGGTGCGATCTACATAGCCGTGCTGCCTGCCCGATTTCTGTCATTTACCGGTTGATGAGGCTTGAGGTTACGCTTTATCGTCACATCAAATTCACTTCGAATTCCACATTTTCAGATCCATCGAAAATCACTAATTGACGTCTACAACAGTACATTACGTGTTAGCTAAAGAAGTTTCCTTCTCCGCTTCCACTCTTGGTATGGTTGAAGAAATCAATGTACGTGACCTTTCTGGAAATACTCTGTCAGACATTCATCCATACAAGTCATCCAGGTTTACATGCCACATCTTCATTCACTTAGAATGTCACATCGTCATACCCGCCAAATCACAAATTGATTTCCTCGAAAATACAACGGGTATACAACTAAGAGAAACGAATTCCTCCTCCACCAACATATACACGTTTGAAGAGATCAACTTACGCGATCCATTGGATATACTCTGTCAGACCTTCGTCCATACAAGTTGTCCTGGGACTGGACAAACCGAAGGCACTATTCAGTATATCCATCTTAGTCACTGTTATCTAAGACTCATACAACAGCCCTTGCACTTTACTCCGTCTTCAATTATCTTTGGCATAAATGATTCGCAACGCTTATGCCAATACAAAGTGGTTCTTTGGATAATAATCCAACCGGTCTCTCCATATTAACAACGTTAAAATGGTTAAAACCTCGATAGTCTGTGAGTTAACTATCAAAGAAAAACAAGTGTGCAAACAACGATATTATTTCCAGATGGAAATTATATCAATCAATCATCAAACATATATATATATATATGTATATATATATATATATATTCCTTATTTTCCCTGTTTAGAAAATATACGTTATTAACACTAGAAAACATTTTCATTTATTGTTTTCTATATTAGAAAACATTTCTGATTCTTATTTGGAAATCATTCCCAAAACTCCTACGTTTGGATTAAGCAGATGTTTAGATAAAACATCGCTATGCCAACTCAACCATTTCCTTTAATTACTAAATTCACTTTACCATCCTTTACTGTCTAACCATAACCATTCCTTAGTTAAAAACGAAGCCAATCAAGTTGGGGTAGAACTACCTCTCAGACCTTAACTGAACAACATTTCTAACCTTGAAATAGGCAAAGTTCACTTTAAATTTCTTTACTAACTTCCTTACTTAGCCTTTCTTTCGAATAACTATATTCGGTTAACTCTTTTTTTGATTAGCTCTATTTGATTAACACTATTTGATTAACCCTATTTGATTTACTCTATTCACTTAACTCTTGTCGAATAAACTATATTCGATAACTCCTCTAACTCTATTCGAATAAACTATATTCGATTAACTTCTCTAACTCTATTCGAATAAACTATATTCGATTAACTCCTCTAACTCTATTCGAATAAACTATATTCGATTAACTCCTCTAACTCTATTCTAATAAACTATATTCGATAACTACTTTCAAATAACAAGATTTGATAACTCCTTTCGAATAACTAGATTCGATAACTCCTTTCGAATAACTAGATATGATAACTCCTTTCGAATAACCAATATTCGATTACTCTTCTCTCGAATAACTAGATTTGATAACTCTACTTCGAATAAGTGATATTCGATAACTCTACTCGATTAACTCCATTTGAATAACTCTAATTAGTTAACTTTAACTCTAACTGGTCAACCCTCACTGATTAACTCTAACCGATTAGTTCTAACTGTTTAACTCTAACTGGTCAACCCTATATGTTTAACTCTAACTGGTCAACCCTAACTGTTTAACTCCAACTGGTTAACTCTAACTGTTTAACTCTAATTGGTTAACTCTAACTGTTTAACTCCTTTGGGTTAACTCTAATCGATTTAACTCCTATTTGATAACGTTTATTCATTTATAAAGATTTACTTTTAGTAACGGTTCTTCAATTCATACATGTTCTCTTTAATAACGTTACTTCACTTATACAGGTGCTGTGTACACATTCCATTTTAAAACTATCGGTATTAAAACCAATATCTCTTCTTTATATAAGTTCAGACTTATATATTCCATTTATCGAATGATAAATATTTAATTTAATTTATAAACTGTTATTTATAAATTAATCCTTTCTATTTATCTGTTAAAAACATATTTCCATTTTCTATTTATTTTCTAAATAAATAAATCCTTTATACCTTTATTTATTCCCTAAATAAATAAATCCCTTATAACCTTTATTTATTCCCTAAATAAATAAATCCTTTATAACCTATTTGTAAATGGTTTACAAATATTTCTCTTTCTATTTGTTTGACAAATATTTTCCTTTATATTTGTTTTTACGATTATTTCCCTCTATATCTGTTTAACAAATTCTTTCACTTATATTTGATTTACAAATATAATTCCTTTATATTTGATTTATAAATATAATTGCCTTATATTTGATTTATAAATATAATTCCCTTATTTTTGATTTATGAATATAATTCCTTTATATTCAAAATCCTTTTTCTTTTATAATATAAAATCCATTGATTTTATATAAATAAATTATTTTCAAAATATACTTTGAAAATCCCTTTTCTACATTCTGGTATTTCTTATGGTATTTAGCATACCAAACAACGGTGATCGATACCATTCAAACACATAAAATCAACACAGATTATATATCATATCATACATCACAATATATGAAAAACAGAAAAATATATGTTGAGGAATCCAGTTGGATTCCTCCAACCTGTTTCCCTGCATCACAGATGTTACACAGTAAAATCAACATCACTTTCAGTTCGATATGAAATATTCTGATAGCAGAATCAACATTTAAATATTCAACGGTTTATATATATATATAAAATTTCTACTAACTGACTAGCAGTTCAATCAAACAGTCAACACACAACAATCAACAGATAATTAACAGTTCTAAGAATACGTTGTAAAAATAGAGCTGTTCAGACTTAGTGAGTTTTACTCACATTGGAGTATCATCGTTAATTAAAGATAATTGTCATTCATTCAGATCGGACAATTTATTTCTCCATAAATTGTAACGGGCTCGAATCCACTCTTAGTCAGTTCCATTTGGTTGTTCCCGTCCATACGATCCCATCGAATCTTGTTTCACTCAATTCTGAAATCGTATGGCGAAGATACGATATTTATAAGCTAAATATACAATTGAGATTTAAATAATAACTTAATTTATTTAAAACATGGGCCTTTACCCATTTCATCACCGACCCAATTTCTTCCCCTACGACCCAAACCAGTTCCCTTCTTCCTCTACCAAAAACGCGTCACAGGAACCCAGTGTCCACAGCCATTTCCGCTACTTCGATCTCCCACCATTCCCTCTACCCTTCACCGAATCGAACTCCGGCACCACCAGTGAACTCAACGTCCTGAGCTCCCTCTTCCTATACTATTTTCATTCGACTCGAGCTACAATCTCAAATACCGATGCGACTCAGCTCCGTCGACTACACAGTGATGGTGTGACCAAGTTTGGCACCGATGTACCCAATTTCTTCCCTGCAGACTCGAATTCGCACCACAAATCCATCGAAAATACTCAAATGATGAATCGATGCTCACAACTTCAGTTTTCGTGAACCCTAGGAACACGTTGTAGAAATAACAGCGCACAAATTTGCGTCGAACCCACTAATTCACATATCAGATTGAGGAGAAACACTTCACGAATCCATTTATATAAGTGATATGATTTGTAGGATTATACTGGATTTTATTTTGATTTTTATTCTCTCATTTTTGCTGAAGAAAAAGAAAGGAGCAACGGCGGAAATAATTTGACCAAAAGGAAAATGAAATTAGGTCTTAAGGTAAGGTGGGGTATATATAGGAAATTTAGATATTTTTAGATATTTTATTATATTTTATTTTAATCGTTATTTATCCGTTTTTGCACTTTAAAAATTCTTGTGACCACATACGATACTCAAAAATCACGAAACTGGACATGCGACTAGAGCTCGACATTACGGTCCCAATGTGTTTATGTTTCATAGAATTGAAATTATAATTAGGATTGTTCACATGTTCTAACTCATATGCTGCGAGTTGATTTGTTGATCTTGTGAAGCTCCGTTGTTGCCCCGGCAATGTCCTAAGTCTACACATGTCGCTTGAATCACATTTGCATGCTTTGATTTGGAATTTAGTTCACTTGTTAGCTTATAATCAAAATCATTGCAGTTCATGTATGTATGCATGTTGTTTTTGAGCATTAGAGAGTGTATGCGACATTTCTAAACATTTGGAATCGATATAAGAGGTCTGGGCTTGGCCGAAAATGATTTGGAGTTCATTGGAATGGCAAATTATTTAATTGCTTTAGCTCATACGTTTGACCGAAGCATCAGACATCTATCAGAGCTCTCGGGGAAAAAAATTGCATACTATTAGCTCAGACGTATGACTTGAAGCCTCAGACGTGTGATGCACCTTTCGGGACTGTTGACTTATGGAGACCACAGTTAATAATTTAGGTCCATTTGAGCTCATACTCAACCGATTTTCAGCCCATTTCACCTTTGTTTGTGACTTTCCAGTTTCTTTGGTTCATAGATTTCTTTATTTCAATTTCATGAACTTTCGATTCATTCGTGGTGAATGAAGATTTTATCGATAGTCGTGAGGTTTTTTCCATGTTATTAAAACGTGAGTTCTTTGTTCGATCGTCATTTCGATCGCTATTCCATGAGATTTGCCACTTCGAAAGTATATAAAAGGGTTTTAAATTTATTAGTAGATACCAAGTCATTTACCAAATGGTTTCTAACTCTACTTCATTATATAGATTATTTTCCAAATTGGTTTCAAATCCGACTTGATTATATGAAGTTATTTTATAAACCGATTTACAAATCTACTAGTATATATTTGATAAACCTTTTTCTCACTCGTACGAGAAATCTAATTAAACACCTTAGTAAAAACACAGACTATGAACCCTTGTGTTTTCTCTGACGGTTAATTCTTGGACTTGTTTGATTGAGAACCATAGCAAAGATCGTTCGTATTTCTAGTGGAATATACAACTTGTTCGAAAATATTCGAGTAGAGCAAGTAGTTATGGGACATGTAGCTCAACTTTTATATTTACTTACTTGGCGTAGTTTACACTAAACTTGGTCAATTCTGATCAACCCGACCTTTGGGTCACATCGATGATCTTCAGATCATCCCGAGGAGCTTTGGCTCATGTGATCTTCGGATCATTCTGACCTTCGGGTCACTCTGATGATCTTCGGATCATCTCAAGTTGTGTTCTCTTTATTGAACTTCGGCTCATCATTAAGAGTCTTCGTATTATTTGTTGAACTTCGGTTCATTCATTGGAATTGTGTGTTCCAAGTGAGATCTTGTATTCCCTGATCTTCGGATGACCATTTGTTGATCTTCAGTCCATTCATTGGAATTGTGTGTTCCAAGTAGGATCGTGTATTCCTCGATCTTCGAATCATCTCGAACTGTATTATCAAATCTTGTGTTTCTTTGATAGGTGTTATTAATTTGGGTTTATTTGATATGGGTCACCAATTGTTGTCGTCTTGATATCGTGTTATCAATCTTGTGTTGACTTGATGGGAGATATCTTATGCTATCCAATCTTGTGTTGCTTTGGACATGTGCTAATATTCCTCGTGAGTAGCTATATCTTTAGAGTGTGATAATCTTTTATAGCATTGAGATTTCTATGAGATATATTATAGACATTTTTTTAGCCTTCACATTTTCTATGACAATTATTCTGTATTACAAGTGTGTCATTATCTGTTTATATCTCTATTTCTATCTCAGTTTATTATGATGAGTACAGCTAGACCGATCCATTTATTGTTTATTTTTGTAGATAATACTCGGGTTAGATAGAGTATTATAGGTTCATACATTGGATTTCTAGCAGTACCCATTCTTGGATTTTTGCTGTCTACATTAGAGTTATAGTTCTTGATTATACATATATCTGAGATTTTCATGTATACATATTCTTTTGGTTAAAACTTGTACCTATTCTTTTGTTGTATAGTGGATCGACTATGACCACTATCTTTGCACTTATACTCATGTGTTATTATTCATATCTATTTCCGCCTTAGTTATGTGAATATCTGTGTCTGACTCTGATTTTACTGTTATGTATTTTATATTGATTTCCAAATTATATATAGCCACCATGTAGTAGATTTGGACTTGGTTTAGATATGTCGGATTTCCTCATGAGACATAAAAAGATAGACCACTTTATCCGACATATTTAACACTCGTTCAAAGCTAATATACAGATGGTCGCTCCTCAACAGCCTTATTCTTCAGGTTAGTTGATACTATTGCTTGCAATGGCCTAGGCTAACGCGAGTATAGAGGTGGGGCGTTATAGGGGGTAGTCAATCCTACAGAGGAAGAGGCAGAGGTGGAATATTCAATAAGAACAACAGTTGTCTACGATGCCAAATATGTGAAAGGTTTGGACACCCTTCTAACAAGTGCTATTTTAGTTTTGATGCCAACTACACTCCTCAGCAAAGAAAAAGCAATTCGAGAAACAACAATGCAAATGTTAATATGGTCAATATGCATACTAACAGCCAGAATCGGGGAATCAACTCAGCAAATGACATAGCAATAATTAAAGATATCAATGACGAAAGCTGCAAATAGTAGAGCAATTATAGGACTACTCTGGAGTAACTAATCATGTAACTAGCAGTTAATCTAACTTGAACTTGGGAAGCAAGGAGTGTAAAGTAACCATTTATTACATATGGGCAATGCTAAACCAATTAAAATAACAAACACTGGAAATGCAAGATTTAGTGGCAAAAGAATGCTATATTTACGCAATCTTTTAAGATTCCCACAAATCAAAAAGAATTTACTAAGTGTGTCTCAATTCGCTATGGATAACAAGGTTCACTTTGAAAACTTTCCTCAACATTGCCTTGTTAGAGACATACTAATAAAGAGTTTATTTTGTAGGGTAAAGAATTCAAAGGACCGTACAAATTTGACATGCCAAAGTCAAAATCTGAATGTAAGAAAAAACATAGTTATGCGTCTGAATTAAGACAAGACTATTGTAATAACATTGATATTTGGCATTAAAACTTGGGCATCCAAATTTAAACATTGTAAATAAAGTTCTGAATGAAAATAATATTAGTTGTGAAAATGTTCAAGTACCCTATATCTGACTTTTTGTCAAATGTGTAAGAGCCACAAACTTGCATTTCCTAACTCAAAAATCTGAATATAGCAAGCTACTACAATTAATTGCTTCAGACCTATAGCGTCCATCACCTATAAACTTTGACTATGGCTACAAATATTATATATATATGTATATATATATATATCATTTGTTGATGCTTTCGCTAGATATACTTAGGTGTATGTCTTGGAAACTAAATCTGGAAATAGTAGAGCAATTATACAATTCATAAACATGGTTGAGAAATAAACAAATCATGCTGTGAAAATAATTCAAAGTGATGGTGGAACTGAGTTCCTACCACTTAAAGGTTATTTTCAACAGAAGGGTACCATATATAGGACTACCTGCCCCTATATATTAGAGAAAAATGGTCTAGTTGAGAGAAAACATCGACATATTGTTGAAATTAGTCTTACTTTATTAGCTCAAGCCCATCTACTAAAAAATTCTGGTCTGATGCATTTAGTACTACTGTGTATTTAATTAATAGGTTACCTACAAAAGTTTTATAATACAAAAGCCCAATTGAACTTATGCTTAAGGTCAGACCATATTATAGCATCCTAAGAGTATTTGGGTGTTTATATTATCCTATCTATGACCATATGATAGTCAAAAGCTAAGTTTGAGGTCATCCGCATGTACCTTTCTAGGATACACTAACAGTCAGAAAGGTTATAAGTGTCTAGATGGCACTATTAAAATAATCATAAAAAGACATGTAGTGTTTAGTGAAAGGGTTTCCCCTTTCAAAAGTACTGAAATAACCACTACAAAGAAGATCTACAATCCAAGTATGTCAATTCCACAAATGCCTGAATTCTCAAGTGAATAACTTCCAGAACCGGTGACTATAAGTCAAAGAAATAATGATAGCCATGGACAGCCTGGTGAACATACCAGCCCTCAACACACATTGTCCAGCAATGGACTAGGTCAAGAGCAATTTGGCCCATCATCATCACCTAGTCATGAAACTCAAAAGAATATCAGCACTCAAAGCAGCCCTTATTAATCACTAGACAATCAAAGATCATCTGATCATCAACAAGAGGCTAAATTAGGTGATATCCTACAATCTCAAACCATTGGTAATACTGGTCATCATGTGATGACCAGAGCTAAAAGTGGCATTTTTGAGCCAAAACCATGCTATACTGCTCTAGAAAGTAAAGAGCCAGCTTCATTCTATCTTGCAATTCAAGATGAAAAGTGGAAAACTCCTATGAATGATGAGTATAATGCGCTTATGAAGAATAAAACTTGGGACTTAGTGGCCTTACCACATGGAAAAAATGTCGTTGGGTGCAAGTGGACATATATAATAAAAAGAAATGTTGATGGCACAGTCTCTAAGCATAAAGCAAGACTGGTAGCTAAGGGTTATTCAAAAACCAAACGGTTTTTATTTCAATGAAAGCTTCTCACAAGTCGTGAAACCCTTAACTATAAGAATAATTCTGTGTATTGCATTACATAAAGACAGGACCATAAAGCAACTGGACGTAAATAATGCATTTTTAAATGGTGTATTTGTTAGAGTTTATGCCCTATAGGCAATCTATTTGATGTGATTAATAACATAGTTGATGTTATTTTATTTTGAATAAAATCTTCTGTTCTGATATATTTACTGCGTAATATAAATATTATCATAATAGAAGTCCTTAGAAAAACAATATGGATTTATATAATTCAAGTAAGTGACTTGAACTTGAGATTATATAATATATTAAGTATTATAATTCTTAAATGTCCCTAGTCCAGTTTTATTGTTTATATAGGACAACAATAAAACATTGAGACTAGTACGTTGATTGACTGATGATTACTGTAACACCCCCACTTTTCTGCTCCCAAATTTTGACAAAAATCGAAATTCAAACACATCCAAGCATGGAGCGTGTATATCTGGTACCTGCAATAAATGAGCATGAGCATAATTAGAGTACGATAAGATAACTCATAGCGGAAACAAAATAGGATAACAAGTATTAACTCAAGTAACTACCTTTTTCGAAATAAGTCACTTTTCCAATACCGAGCATGAGAGAGAACGAGAACCGAAAGCCAAACATAAGCACCTGTGAGAACCCGACCTTCTCTAGGAAACCTAGGAGGTTGTAATGAGGAGGGGGTCAGAACATCAAGTTCTGGTGACTAAGAAATGTACAACACATGTTATAATACACGAACGTATCCCGTTCGGTTCAACCCAAGATGTATGCCTAACAAGGTAAGCAATTCTAACCCAACCTTGTTGATGTTTTTGCACTACTCTACTACCCTTCCCAAAGTAGTATTTCCAAAGTATAATACCTAGATAGGACGTTAACTCATATTTTTAGGAAGCATTTATACCAAAGGTTAACTGGTTCACTATATCAAGAGTAGGCCCCTAATTATGGGGTTTCTATATATATTCCCATTCATTATTCTTTATTATTTATCGCTTGACTATCGATGGTAGATATGGTGGATTCTTTCTGATCGCTTAAGAACCTAGGCGGTCCTATTAGTCACGTATTAACCCTCGATAATATATTCAACATTATCATAAACTAGAGGGCACTAGCTACGGGCCCTACTAGTTATGGCTTCCGTCATTCAGGCATATACACTTGCCCCGTGTAACGACCCACATTCTACGCATCCGAGGATCGTAAAATATTTATTTCTTTTTCATATGAAGTCGTATGGTCGTGTAACTGTGGGAAACGACTATTGGGGTCATTTCCCATGTTAACTATTTTTGCCGATTTTTAAATGACCGTTTTGCCCCTAGCGAATCTTGTTTCGCCTATAACTTTTGATTGGTAAGGATTTTTGACCTGAAACCACATCCATTGGATTCAAATGATGGTTTACCTTTCCGTAGAGTGGTCACACTAATCAAACGGACTTACCGTTTGGGAGATATCGCTGAAATAAGGTTTGTAAGGTGAAAAACAGTTTAGTCGGGATTAATAGGGTAATTAGCAGCTAGGCCCATTAGGGATTTCGGGATTAGGGTTATATAAGGGATGGAAGGGGTTAGAGGAATCCTTCTTTGTCATTTTTACAATCGCCACTTACACTTCTTCAACCCTAGCAATGGCCTCCATCTTCTAAATTCATCCTTAATCACTTTCTAATCACATATTAGCCTAATCAACATCAAATTAAAGTGGATTAGCATAGAGATCGAGGTAGAGCTGCTGGAACACATAGCGATTAGAACCATGTCAGTTAGAGTTTTAGATCTGAGATAAGGTGAGTGATTTGCATTGTTTTTCACTAATTACGACTAATTAGAGGTGATAAGTGATAATTAACAAAATTATGCATTATAAAAATCTGGAAAAATATGTAGAAATTCTTAAATATTATTTTATGCCACTGTTAAAATTTGGGTTAATTTGGACATGTTTTGCTAATCGTATGGCTAAATTATGATTAAGGAGATTATGGGGAAAACATGGGTTTTGGGTATGTTTGAACCATATTATCATGTCAAGTTGTTGTTTTGGTGTTTATGGTTGATTATACATGTTGCTATTACTGTTTGGAATGTTTTGTTGTTGCATAGGAAAGTTAGAATGGTCGAAAATGCCGTCGAGAGGCAAAACTTGGTTGCAGGAAAGTGGTGTAGGTTTTGGATCGCACGGAGCACTTCCTCGGAGTGCGACTATGGGGATTCGAGCGATTCCTAGGAGAGCGACCATGGGGAAACGAGCGATTCCTCGGAGAGCGATCGTGGGGAAGCGAGCGATTCCTCATAGAGCGACTGTGGGGAGCGAGCGGTTCCTCGGAGTGCGACTGTGAGTAAGCGAGCGATTCCTCGGAGAGCGACTGTGGGGATCTCGCGGTTCCTCAGAGTGAGACTGTGAGTAAGAGATCCTAAGATAGCGACTGTGGGGAGTGAGCGGTTCCTCGGAGTGTGAATGTGAGGAAGCGAGCAATTCCTAGGGGAGCAACTATAATGAGATCTGATCCATGTGAATGCATGCGAGCCCGTGGAAGAAGGAGCGAGCGACCGAGCTAGAGAAGGAAGAATGAGCGACCGAGCTAGGGAAGGAAGAGTGAGTGGTCTCTATGGAGTATGGACGAGCAATGACGACCATGGGTTCTTCTGTAGATCGATTCAAATTCGAGCAAAACCCAAAATGTAAAGGAAGTCCAGATGAGATGTTAGGACTCAGGACCCAAATGGGAACCAATGAGTTAACTTCATGATCGGACTTTGCTACGAGACGTGTGCAAAGGGGTTTTCGATGTCTATAGCTTTGGTTCACCATGAAGAGACGGATTAGCGGCTATGGATCAGCGCAATGGGATCATTAGGACTTCCAAGGGCAAGTGATTGTAGCATGGCTATGAGCCAGCACAGTGGAGTCGTCATGACTCCAAAGGGGCAAAGTGGACATAGCAAAGGATTGGTGGCTGTGGATCAGTGCAATGAGGTCATTGTGACGCCCAAGGGCTAGGTGATCGCAGCAAAGGATTGGGTGACCAAAGTGATGGATATCGTATGCTTTATGCACTAAGCGAGAGATGTGAGGATGATTGCTATGTTTGATGTTTGCTATCACTATATCATGCACACTCCCGTATTACCTTTACACTTTATGTTAGTGTTACCTTAGAGTACTGTACATCTTGTTGTGCTAACTCTTTGGTTGCAGGTTCAGGTATGATTTATTTATACCTGCTATTGTTATGTTTTGCTGCTTAAATGCTCATACTAGACCTTTGTCTGACCCAGAGTTTTATGTCTCTTCTTATTACTCTGGGTGCTCTTAAACGAGCAGACTAGAGACAGGTTAGGTGGTATGCACGAGTAGCTGTACCGGAGACAAGCAGGAAACTTCCACATACGACACACACACACACACACACACACATATATATACATTTATTCTCCCTATGTTGTTGATGGTCACTGCTTTGTGCATTAGTAGTGCACCTTTTCTATTTTGCTTTAGAGACAGTATTTTAAAATTGTAATAATAATGGTTATGGATCATAAGCTGTATTTTTGATTCCGCTGCTATGTTGGTTTAGATTTTAGCTTATGCACTGTCTCGCCTGTTTTATGTCAAAGTTATGTTATTATTATATTTTATCCCATGCACTGTGAGATATACTACAGGTTCTTTGATGATTAATAGTTTCAAATCCTTTTCTTTTGACGGCCGTCCTATGCTAGTCGGGCATTGGCACAATGCATTTCAGAGAAATGTCGGCTGGTCCGGGGTGGGCCGTCACATTTGGTATCAGAGCTCTAGGTTGCGTAGTTTAACCTAGGGGAAGATATCCGGGAGAGAGTATATGAGAGCGCGTATTTGTGATACTTTGGTTTTCTAAAGCTATCTATATATTATTAGTATAGCTAAGGATGAAGTCGCACTGCACTGGCACCACTAAAGAGATGGTTAATCGCTTTCTCTTTTTACAGATTGAACAATGAGCCGATATACGAGGAGTACGGGATCAAGGGCCAATGATAGGAATGCCCCTGATATGAGGACGAAGTTTACCACCTTCATAAGGGAGATGCTTATGGATGTTCAGGGAGCAGCTCCTAATGCTGCTAACGGTGGTGGTGCGGTGGTGCAGGCGCCTATAGCTGATTTCTCCAAGCTTAACAATGATTATACTAGTCTTGGTGGGAAGCCGTTCCATGGAATGGAATCGGAAACGGAAGTCCAAGATTGGCTGGATAGTCGTGAGCGCATCTTCGAGGATTTAGGGATAGATGATGCAATGAAGAGGAAGCTAGCATCACGTCAGCTCCAAGGACGGGAAATGAATTGGTGGAATGCTATTAAAGCAGCTACTCCAGTGGATCAAGTTACTTAGAATCAGTTTAAGACTCGCTTCAGTGAAAAGTTTATTCCAACTGCTCAGAAATCGGAATTGTTTAGGAAATTCTTGGAGCTTAAGAAGAATGGTAGTGCAGTCTCGGATTATATTGTCGAGTTTGATAATTTATCGAAATATGGATTATACCGTATCGATACTACCGAGAAGAAGTACGAGAAGTTCATATCTGTCTTAGATGGGTACTTGGGGGAAAGACTTATAAACCACATTGATGAGACATACGAATCTATTGTGGGAAAGGCATTGAGATCGGAGAGTCTTTACCCTAAGTCAAAGACGGAGGTTGTTACTGCATCTACAGGAGAACCAAAGCCGCATGCAAGCGGTGGAGGCAAGAATAATTCTCAGAATAAGAGGAAGCAGAACCAGACCATGGATGGTCAGAGAAAGAAAGACAAGAAAGATATCGAGTGCTTTAGCTGTGGCAAGAAGGGCCACTATGCTAAAGATTGTAGAGCCAAGCCAGCGGACATGAAGTGCTTCAACTGTGGCCAAGTGGGACATCTTAAGGATAAATGTCCGCAACCTCCTAAAGAGAAGCAGATCGTGAAAGCACATGCTATAAGTGTTGTTCCTTCTTCGTCGAATGCCCCAACTGCGGTGCAAAAGGGCAAGAATATCATGATTCAAGGTATGCTTTCTATTTATGATGTTCCAGTTCGAGTGTTGATTGATACCGGGGCTTCCCATTCCTTCATATCTAGTGACCTGGTAGATAGGTTGGGATTGGAACTCGAGATAGTCGATCGACCTTTAGTAGTGACAAACCTGATTGGTGGTTCGACTAGCCTTAGTATGATCTACCGTAATGTGCTCTTATCGAGTCATGGATGTATGTATGCTTATGATTGCTTTGTTTTGGGCTTCACTGGGTTTGGCATTATTTTGGGAGTCGATTGGCTCCAAAGGTATGGGGTTGGTGGTGGACTGTGAGGGTTCTTTGGTGACCGTTAGTGGGGATGATGGGCAGAGGGTACTGTTTGGTAGTCTATCTAGTGATGGGGTGATGGCTAGTTTTCTAAATTCCCTCGACATCCCGCATGATGAGTTGTCAGATGTGCCTATTGCTGGTGAGTATCCGGATATCTTCGGGGAAGTGACCGGACTTCCACCACACCGAGAGATCGAGTTTCAGATTGATTTAGTGAAAGATGCCAGGCCTATAGTGATGCCTCTTCGTCGCATGGCTCCAAGGGAGCAGCAAGAGCTTAGGGTGCAAGTGAGCGATCTTTTGAAGAAGGGATTTATCAGAAGAAGTGTTTCTGAGTGGGGAGCACCAGTTGTGTTTGCTACCAAGGTCGATGGTTCCCTTCGATTGTGTGTGGACTATCGTAAGTTGAACAGGGTGACGAGGAAGAATAAGTATCCTCTTCCGTAGATAGATGATTTGTTTGATCAGTTGAGTGGAGCAAGAGTGTTCTCTCAGTTGGATCTCGCAACAAGTTTTCATCAGCTCAGAGTGGAAGCTGAGAGTATAGCGAAAACGACATTTCGGACGCCGTTTGGATTTTATGAGTGGTTGGTCATGCCATTCGGGTTGACCAATGCACCAACATATTTTATGGATCTTATAAATAGGGTATTCAGAGATCAATTGAATAAGTTCATTCTTGTGTTCGTGGATGATATCTTGGTTTACTTGAGGACAGAGGAAGAACACAAGGAGCATTTGAGGATAGTGATGGAGGTGTTGAGAAAACACCAATTGAAAGCGAAGTTTTCTAAGTGTCACTTCTGGAGGAGGGAAGTGATATTCTTGGGCTATGTTGTTTCAGAGAATGGCATTGCCGTAGATCCTGCAAAGGTGGATACGGTACAAGATTGGTCTACCCCCAAAAATGCAACAGATGTAAGAAGTTTCTTGGGGTTAGCTGGATATTATCGTAAGTTTATCCAATACTTCTCCAAGATAGCCACACCATTAACTCAGTTGACCAAGAAGAATCAAGCTTTTGCTTGGGACAGAAAGTGCAAGAATGCATTTAAGAGTCTAAAGGAAAAGTTGACGTGTGCACCAGTGTTAGTCATTCCTAAAGGGAATGAAGAGATGACAGTATACAAGGATGCCTGTGGTACCGGTTTAGGTGCTGTACTAATGCAAGGAGGTAGGGTTGTAGCTTATGCTAGTCGGCAACTGAAACCGCATGAGAAAAGATATCCTATCCATGATTTGGAATTGGCAGCGATCGTATTCGCGTTGAAGATGTGGAGACATTATCTCTTGGGAGAAAGATTCGAGTTGTTTACCGATCACAAGTCGTTGAAGTACCTTTTCTCCCAAAAGGATTTAAATTTTCGTCAGCAGAGATGGTTAGAGTTCTTGGCTTCGTATGATTTCAATATCGCATACACACTTGGGAAAGGTAATGCGGTAGAGTATGCCTTGAGTAGGAGACATGCCAGTTTAGGGGCTATGTTTCTGGAATGGAAGCAATTGGAATATATCACGGGATATGATTTCAGACCTAAGTGTGAATTGGATCCAGCTATGTTAGCAAGATTGATGATCAGATCGACTCTTATTGAGCGGATTGGTTCCAGTCAGTAGGACAATCCTAATCTATTAGAAATCATCTTCAAGATAGAGATGGTTATCGACAGTGAGGCAACAAACAAGTATGGACTAGATCGAGAAGGACGGCTTCGAAAGAATGAGAGGCAGGTTGTACCCAACATGAATAGATTGAGAGATGAAGTGCTTATAGAATGCCATCACTCGAAACTGACTATACATCCCAGTGGTAACAAAATGTATCGAGATATGAAACAGACCTACTTCTGGGAAGGGACAAAGAAAGACGTTGGAAAGTTTATATCCAAGTGCATGAACTGCCAGTTAGTTAAAGCCGAGCAAAAGAAGCCTAGTGTTTTGTTACGACCATTAGAATATCCCGAATGGAAATGGGAACAAGTCTCGATGGATTTCATCGAAGGTTTACCAAGGACTAGATCAGACCATGACGGTGTTTGGGTGATTGTGGATCGATTGACCAAAAGTGCAAGGTTTATACCAGTCAAGTCAAATAGAACGGCGTCTAATTTAGTGGAACTGTATATGAAGTGGGTAGTGAGATTTCATGGAGTAACTAAAGGTATTTTTGAGCGACCGAGATCCATTATTTACTAGTGGGTTTTGGAAAAGCTTACAAGAGGCATTAGGGTCAGAACTACATCTCACTACCGCATACCATCCTCAAACCAACGGTCAAACAGAGAGGGAGAATCGTGTATTAGAGGATCTCTTGAGAGCTTGTATATTGGATTTTGGAGGTTCATTGGATGATCATTTGCATCTAGTGAAGTTCGCATATAGTAATATAAATCAGTCCAGTATCGGTATAGCTCCATTTGAAGCTTTGTACGGAAGACCGTGCAACTCACCATCATGTTGGTTAGAAACAGGTGAGAAGTTTGTGCTTGGGCCAGATGTTATAAGAGAAACTTCAGATAAGATCAAGGTTATTCAACAGTGAATGAAGGCTGCCCAAGATAGGAAGAAGAGTTATGCCGATAAGAGACGAAGAGAATTGAAATTCTCCATTGGAGATTTAGTATTCGTCAAGATCTCTCTGCTAAAGATTGTAATTCGATTTGGGAGGAAAGGCAAGTTGGCACCAAAGTTTGTTGGTCCATTTCCAATTCTCGAGCAAGATGGGAATTTAGCATATAAAGTAGAGTTACCGAACAAGATGGCGGGAGTTCACAACGTATTTCATGTTTCCCAGTTAAGGAAGTTTGTGCATGACCCTAACATAACTATTTCACCAGATCTATTGGATGATATCGAGGTAGAACCCGAGGTGGTTGGGAACCACATACCTATTCGTATTGTCGAGCAAGATACGAAGCAGTTTCGAAGGAAAGTGGTGAAACTAGTCAAAGTCCAGTGGGGTGATAATGAGAAAGATTGCACTTGGGAAATAGAGGAGAACATAAGGAAGGCGTATCCAGAGCTTTTGCCTGGTAAGGTTTTAATCGCAGTATAGATATTCCCTTAAAACCGCATGCTAGGATAGGCTTGTTGTGTTGTTATGTATGTTTATTGTTGCAAATGATTGATAGGCATGCAGGGTCCTTTGTATGTTTCAGGGATGAAATTCCTTAATGGGGGGAGGGGGCAAGGGAGAATGTAACGACCCACATTCTACACATCGGAGGATCGTAGAATATTTATTTCTTTTTCATATGAAGTCGTATGGTTGTGTAACTTTAGGAAACGACTATTAGGGTCATTTCCCATGTTCACGATTTCTGCCGATTTTTAAATATCCGTTTTGCCCCTGGAGAATCTTGTTTCGCCTATAACTTTTGATTGGTAAGGGGTTTTTACCTGAAATGACTTCCATTGGATTCAAATGTTGGTTTACCTTTCTGTAGAGTGGTCCCATTAATCAAACCGACTTACCGTTTGGGAGATATGGCTGAAATAAGGTTTGGAAGGTGAAAAACAGCTTAATCGGGCTTAATAGGGTAATTAGCAGCTAGACCCACTAGGGATTTCGGGATTAGGGTTATATAAGGACTGGAAGGGGTTAGAGAAACCCTTCTTGTCATTTTTACAGCCGCCACTTACACTTCTTCAACCCTAGCAATGGCCTCCACCTTCTAAATTCATCTTTAATCACTTTCTAATCACATATTAGCCTAATCAACATCAAATTAAAGCAGATTAGCAAAGAGATCAAGGTAGAGCTACTGGAACACATAGCGATTAGACCCATATCAGTTAGAGTTTCAGATCTGATATTTAATTGTGGCTAAGGTGAGCGATTTGCATTGTTTTTCACTAATTATGGCTAATTAGAGGTGATTAGTGATAATTAATGAAATTATGCATTATAAAAATCTGGGAAAATATGTAGAAATTCTTAAATATTATTTTATGTCTCAGTTAGAAATTTGGGTTAATTTGGACAAGTTTTGCTAAACGTGTGGCTAAATCATGATTAAGGAGATTAAGGGGAAATCATGGGTTTTGGGTATGTTTGATCCATATTATCATGTCAAGTTGTTGTTTTGGTGTTTATGGTTGAATGTACATGTTGTTATTACTGTTTGTAATGTTTTGTAGTTGCATAAGAAAATTATAATGGTCGAAAACGCCATTGAAATGCGAAAATTGGTTGCTGGAAAGTGGTGTAGGTTTTGGGTCGCACGTAGCGGTTCCTCGGAGTGCGACTGTGGGGAATCGAGCGATTCCTTGGAGAGCGACCATGGGGAATTGAGCGATTCCTGGGAGAGCGACCATGGGGAAGCGAGTGATTCCTAGGAGAGCGACTGTGAGGAAGAGAGCGATTCCTCGAAGAGCGACTATTGGGAGCGAGCGGTTCCTCGGAGTGCGACTGTGAGTATGCGAGCGATTCCTCGGAGAGCGACTATGGGGAGCGAGCGGTTCCTCGGAGTGCGACTTTGAGTAAGCGAGCGATTCCTAGGAGAGCGACTGTGGGGAGCGAGCGATTCCTCGGAGTGCAAATGTGAGGAAGCGAGCGATTCCTAGGGGAGCGACTATAATGAGATCTGATCCATGTTAATGTAAGCGAGCCCGTGGAAGAAGGAGCAAGCGACTGAGCTAGAGAAGGAAGGATGAGCGACCGAGCTAGGGAAAGAAGAGTGAGTGGTCTCTATGGAGTATGAACGAGCAATGATGACCATGGGTTCTTCTGAAGATCGATTCCAATTCGAGCAAAACCCGAGATGCAAAGGAAGTAAAGATGAGAAGTTAGGACTCGTGATCCAGATGGGAACCAACGAGTTAACTTCATGATCGGGCTTTGCTGTGGGACATGTGCAAAGGGGTTATCGATGTCTATAGCTTTGGTTCACCATGAAGAGACGGATTAGCAACTATGGATCAACGCAATGGGATCGCTATGATTTCCAAGGGCAAGTGATCGTAGCATGGCTATGAGCCAGCGCAGTGGATTCGTCATGACTCCAAAGGGGCAAAGTGGACATAGCAAGGGATTGGTGGCTGTGGATCAGTGCAATGGGGTCTTTGTGACGCCCAATGGCAAAGTGATCGCAGTAAAGGATTGGGTGACCAAAGTGGTGGATATCGTATGCTTTACGCACTGAGCGAGAGATGTGAGGATGATTGCTATGTTTGCTATCACTATGTCATGCACACTCCCATATTACCTTTACACCTAATGTTAGTGTTACCTTAGAGTACTGTACATCTTGTTGTGCTAACTCTTTGGTTGCAGGTCCAGGTTCAAGTATGATTTATTTATACCTATTATTGTTCTGTTTTGCTGCTTATCGCTCATACCAGACTTTTGTCTGACCCAGAGTTTTATGTCTCTTTTTATTACTTTAGGTGCTCTTAAACGGGCAGACTAGAGACAGGTTAGGTGGTATGCACGAGTACTTGTACCAGAGACGAGCAGGAGGCTTCCACGTATGATATATATATATATATATGTATGTTCTCCCTGTGTTGTTGATGGTCACTGCTTTGGGCATTAGTAGTCCACCTTTTCTATTTTACTTTAGAGACAGTATTTTAAAATTGTAATAATGATGGCTATGGATCATAAACTTTATTTTTTATTCCGCTGCTATGATGGTTTAGTTTTCAGCTTATGCACTGTCTCGCCTGTTTTATGTCAAAGTTATGTTATTATTATATTTTATCCCATGCGCTGTGAGATATACTACAGGTTTTTTGATGATTAATAGTTTCAAATCCTTTTCTTTTAACGATCGTCCCGTGCTAGTCGGGTATTGGCACAGCGCATTTCGGAGAAATGTCGGCTGGTCCGGGGCGGGCCGTCACACCCCGCATAAGGTGAGAGAAGGTATTTTATCATGCATTATACCTTCTAGCTAACCTTATTAGGTAACCCTCTTAGTCGCTTATTACTTCCTGTAGGATAGACGACCATATCTGACCCTTTTAATTTCCAGGTTTGGGTAGGCCCACACACACATGCCATTTAAGACCCCTGTACTGAAAAACCTATTCCCAGGTGGACTCTTTAACCCTAGTCACTTAGCCTTTTAGGACACAACAAGCGGACTATACGCAAAGGTTATTAGTTTGTACCACATTTGCCTTTAACACCTGTTAGATCAAAATTTGGACCTAACACCTTTCTAATTCGTAGAGAATTATAACTGAAGAATGAAGAAAAAGCAGAAAACACACAGAATTTATAGTGGTTCGGCGTTAACGAGCCTACGTCCACTTTATATGTTATCAATTATACTTTGAATGCTAGTACAATCAATGATTTCTCTCAAACTCACTCTTACAATTATGATTTCTCTCAGTAACCTCGAAGTAAAACTGATAAGAAATAGTGGTATGACAGTAATGGTGGAATCAGTGCTCAATACTGCCAAAAAGATCCCCAAAAATGCCAGTCTCTGGGCTATAAATAGCTGATTCTGTCAGGCAGTTCGCGGTCACACGTGGTGTAAATCCCAAGAAAATCGGTTCGGATCGAGCAATGAGGAGGAATTGGTCAATATGACAGTTGTGGACAGGTGTCGCGAGATCCGTGCATTTCGGATCGCTGAAGACCAGTTCGTGGTTGAACAAGTCCGGGGCTTCACTGCGCGTCAGGGGATCGGATCGGAGCAAGGTAGTGGTGCAGGTGCGGATCGAGTCGTGATGAGGTGGACGGATCGGGTCGCGAACAATACTAGTGATCCGAGGGGCGCGATCCGTGAGTGCGATCCGCTGGTGCGATCCGATCTTTCATGGACTTGAGGAACGTAGTTTCATACTTTCTTCTTGTGTGTGAACCTTGGTGGCTTGGTCAAAAAGCTAGCCAACATCTTGCCCCCTCGAAGTATATTTTATTAAGGATGGAACATGCTTTGAAATTTTGGACGTATCTTTTCATGAGGTGATGCAAGTCAAAAGTCGTGTCTGTCTGAGACGTCGTACCACTTCAGAAAGTCGTGTCTTTTGATTAGTATAAATATCCAATCGATCTTCAATCATTTCTCTGTTCATTAGATGATTCTCATCTCTGGAGCTTTCGGAGGGATCGTTATTGAATTACCAGGTAAATTTTGAATCTTCAATTATTTATGAGTCTTCAATTTCAGCAATCATTCATCGGGTTGGATCACCAAAACTTCCCACGGCTCGTGAGACGAAGTATCTGTTTCGGGCTGGTCGCCATTTGGGCTTCCCCCTCGAAACACGATGGGCCTCCTTACTTCAGTCACGAGTCGCTTGAGGGTTTGGCCTCCCTTTTCTTTGATGGGCTTGGTTCCGTGAACCACCAAGGCCCACGGTCCGAATAGGACAAAAAATAGAATACTAACGGTCACGGGTTTATCTATATAAACCCGACCCTTCCTCCACTTTCCCTCCTTCTTCTTTCTCTCTACAGCCGCCATCGATCTTCCCTTCCAAACCTTAACTCGCGATCCCCAGAAAACAATTTTCTTTCGCAATTTTAGTCAAAACGAGATAGGTAATTGTATTAATCAAGACCTTAATGCATTTTCATTTTCGTTTCTCTCTGGTTTTCACTAATTTGAGGGGAGAGGGTAACAGAGTTTTGGTGGTGTTTGAGCCTTTAAAGGCGACTGGTTGATGGGTTTAAGCATTCGGGTTCATGAAATGGATAAGAAGACGGAGGAGGAAGAAGGAAGAAGGTGCCAGGTCGATTCGTGGATAGAGCTTCGACTCGGGTCGTGGTAGCGACGAAAGTAAAAAGGGAAGTGGAGGAGTAGCTTTGGACAATGGATTGGATCGAGGAGTGTGGGCTCGTGGAAGTACAGGAGGGGACGGATCGAGATCTTCCTTCGCGAGACGAAGTCTTGTTATTATTCCCAGGATCTAGTTCAACGATCTGATCCCCCCTAGGCCGATCCGATTCCTCCGAGCCGATTCGTTTCCACATGTCAGCGCTTCTGTCACGATCTGAACTCCAATCTCTTCAACGAACCGACCCGGTTAACACTTCCAAACATATACGGACTTTAATCAATCCACCATAATTGCAGTATATTGAACAGTTAGGTTAGAGCCTTTGAGACGGACTTCCTTGGCTGACCAAACGCATAACTTAACAGCATATGACGACTAACACTTCGATGATCTTGATAACCTTTATGCTTTTTATTTAAGACATGCACATGCACACACTTGCACTCACACACACGGGAGGACGGGTAATTATAATCTTATTTCTCATTTTTACTCGCCTAAACAGTAATGTCGGATAATCGTTCCCCTTCAAGATCTGACACAGAGACGGATCCCGAGGTGTATGAGCATCTCGACCCCGAGGTTCTTCCAACTAATCCAGAGGGTGCGGATTCTAGATCCGAATATGAGGCAGAAACAGAATCGAATCCGTCTGAGAGTACCTCGCTTGATGAAGAGTCAGAGGTAGACGTCCGAGCTCCCGACGAAGTCCCTAGTGCAATAGAAATAGAGAAATTCACAGACTCTCTAGCTTCCAAACTTGATGACATAAAGCTTAAGAGAATTTTCTTGAGACATGGGATCCCCTGGGATGATGTGAGGACACCCGGCAGCGAAGATAGACCTCATTGGCTTCGGAGGGATATATGACAGTCAGCCGACTCATGTGCTGGGTAGGAGCTATTCCTCCGTTTCCTCCAATCGTCATTGAGACCTTAAAACGATTGGGTATTGCTCCGATGAAGCTTCATCCCAATGCCTACGCGGCTCTATACACTCTATATGTCACATACGCGGAAATCCTGCATACCGAGCTCACATTTAAAGATTTAAAATTCTTTTATCTTTTCAAGCATCGCTCCTCGGCAACCCCAAATTTCTCTTTCTTCGAATCGGTAGCAAATAGGAAGGTTCTGTCTGACGGATACAGCAACATAGGGGATCCCAAGGCCGATTGGTTCTATATAAAGAGACAGGCTGGGTGTTCAAGAAGATGGCTTAAAACAAGTAAACTTTAAACTTTTGACTGAATAACTTGTTTAAGAAATCGAAGCATTAACATGCCCCCCCTTTTTTTTCTCTAAGCAGATCACGCCTTTCCCAAGACGGAAGGCTCGGTATATAATAATCGACTGTCTCTTCTTCTACAAAGCAAATCCGATTTTCTAAAGATCAAGAAATGCATTACTGACAAGAACCTTCACAAGCACCGCCTTCTGGATATAAGGTTTGGACTTGGTGCAGGCGGCAAACCCTACAAATACGTACCCCCGACAGAGGGAGAAGGAACGTCACGGGCAGCAGAAACAATTAAATTTCATAAGAGTCCTTCGCCGATAGTCATTCAGGACGACGAAGACCTAAACATATATAGAGGAGATGAGGCCCGTGGTGATAAGTCTAAGAAAATCCCAGTTTCTCCGGGGGGTTTCCCCTCAAGGGCCTCTCTTCCGATTGAACCTGCTGCTCCCGATGATTTAACAGAAGAACAGCTATTTAAAGAGCTGAGCAAAATTCCTTTGCCTGATGATGTATACACACATGGAGACTTTGAAGGGGAGCCATTTTTCCCTGTTTCTGAGGAAACAACTGTTCCAGTTGGAGAACGAGAAACTACTCAGATGAGCCTGACTTCAGGCCCTGGTCTGTTAGGGGGAATTATATGGGATGCACAAATCACACGCACTGCCTGACCCCACACTTTTATATCAACAGTATTCAAGGTTTTAATATGCTCTTGTTTCTTTTGCAGGAAAGATGTCTCGCAGGCGATCTTATTCCTATCGCTCTCTCCGTGAAGGTACACCCAGCCTTCATCCAAATCCTGAGCGTGCTCGCGGCCTTTCTCACAAGCCTACTTCTTCACAATCCAGGTCTCCATCAAAACCAACCTCTGGCAAACTTCCCATTTATTCGGTGCCACCTACAGGGGGAAAACAACTTCCTAAAGATTTAACCCCTCCGAAGAGTGCAACCTCTCACAGCAGGTTATCAAAAAGACACTACGAGTCCAAGGATAAAAGTAAGGATCCAATCAAGGATTCTGAGAAGGAGAAAATTGACATTGTCCCTTCCAGCCAACAAGGTTTGATTGCCCCCGGGTCACGAGATTACATCCATGGTCCTGAGACTCAGGCTAAGCTGGAAAAGTTGCGAGAACAATTCCCCAACATCTTCTTCGAAAGGATGATGTTTGTTCCAGCCTTGGAACCAGTCCCTAGTAACTGGGATACTGAAGTCATCGGGCATATTCGCCATGTAGCCAGGCAGTATGAGGCGATGAAGAAACATGCTGTTAATCTTTCAGAGGTCATCCGAACGCTCGAGATGGAAGCACATAGATCCAAAGTGAAGATAGATAACAATGAAATGGCCAGGGCAAAAATGGAGAAGGACTTAGAGGATGCACAATCTCTGCTTTCCTTGGCTCAACGAGACGCTAAAGCTTACAAAACAGAGATGGAGGAGGCCAGGCAACGTTTCCATTATGAGCTTGATTCTAATAGCAAAGAGCGAGTGTTATTGAAGCAAGAGGTGGAAGATCTCAGGATGGCCAACTCTGAATTGAAAACAACACAGGATCACTTCGTGGCCGAAAGAGCTGCTTGGGAGAAAGAAAAGGCATGTTTGAAGGATAGCTTAGCTCTAGCCGAAAAGGAGAAGGCGATTCTGAATGATCAACTCGTGCGTGCAGAGAAGCGCGCTATTCTTGCTGAAAATAATGTGGAGAGTGCCATTGAAATGGCCACTGTTTCTAATGAAAAGCTCCTTGAGAGAGAGAAGGAGATCGAAGGATTTGAAGAAATGTTATTCGACTTCCTTGGTCAGGTCATCAAGACCCGTAACATCTCCTGGATCCCAGAATATCATGTCACTCTAGCCAACATATGGGACGCAATCGTTGAGAGCGAGAAACAACGATCAGGTGTTGACGAGATTGATGAGAATGAGTTGATGCGGACCATTATGAGGGGTAATGAGCCTGAGGATTTAGAGAAAGGCAGACGCCTGCTCCAAGAAGAAATAGAAAAAGAGAAAACTCAGGCGAAGGGAAAAGAGAAAATGGGAGAAGGCCCGAGCTCAGCCGTAGAGCCCAAGGCTTCCGAAATCAAGGAATACAATCCAGATTATCCATTGATTCCTCTGGGTCCAACTCCCCCAGCTATCGGGGGATCTGCTGCTGGCTTGGATGGACGATCGGCGGAAGGTATCTCTATATTTTCTCCGCAACTTGCCAAAGCAATTGTCACTTATCGTCGCTTTGTCGGACAGTCAACTAAGCAAACCGCATTCTCTCCCAAAATAACATTTTCTTCCCATGATACAGGTAGCAGGCCGATTGATAAGGATGCCGAAAAGAAGGCAAGGGCGGAGAAGATTGACATCCTGCCAGGCGTTGGTGCTGATGTCCCCCCGGATGCTGAAACTATCGAGGCTTTGAGAGACACGGACGGGCGCCACGACGGTGATGAAGAGGAGGTCTCCATTACCAAAGAGAGAAGAGGCGGTGATGAGGAAATCTTAGCTGAACAACAGGCCGAAGGGGAGGAGCAGTTGCTCCTTATGAAAGGGAGACAGGATCCAGTATATGTGCCCCCTATCTCTGAGATCGACCCCAAAACTGGGTTGGTCGTAAGATTTTCCTCCCGATCGATAACTTCACAACTAGCCTCTCAGTCCTCTAGTTCTTCACCGGATCCTCTCATTGATAAGAGGAAGAGAAAAAAAGGTGGTCGTTCGGATGTTGACAAGGAGGCATCGGGGAAGCAGAAAAAGAGCAAGAAGTCTACATAGTCCCCTCCCCCCAACATAAGTAGGCGGCAGATATCAGTCCATATTTTTTTCTTAGGATTTTTAGGCTTTCCACTGGCCATAAAATTTAATTGTGAGAATGGCCCTCACTTTTGTTTAGGTTCCTCTTTATCTTGTAGGTTTGCAGCTTATGAATGAAAGTTTATTTCTTTTAAAACTGCTGTGTTCCTGCAAGTTTATCATACTTAGTCACGAATACAGATACTCAAATCATGAATCATTCTAACAATAAAACTTTTTTTAAAATTTCTGCACTACACTTCTGCATGCATATATGTGTATGGGTGTGTCCCCAATCAACCATTAATATGATGCCTGGCCAGGGTTTATTGGGGATTGATTAGATTCATGTGTGTGCTGCCCCCATTCCCGGAGATGAGGGGTTCGGGCTCCATTTTTCATTCTTGTTCACAGTCGTGTAATGGGATAGGAGCCCTTTAGCGGCATATGTCATCATGCTTGTTTGCTCCCCTATTCTTCAGCTGGGTAGAAATTCTCATGACGCTAAGTCTCTAACGCCTTTATACTATCCCGATCCTTCAGCAGGTTAGAATTTGTGTGACGCTAAGTCTCTAGCGCCTTTATACTCTCCCGATCCTTCAGCGGGTTAGAGTTCGAACTTGGTTTTCATTCTGCTCCCCGATCCTTCAGCGGGGAGAGAGTTCTGGGGGCTCTGAGTCTCCAACACCTTTCTCAGCGCTTAATCATAGACGCTTTTATACTCTTCTGGCGGTTACCAAGGTTAGAGTGCGAGCTCAGCTGTTCTGTCGCTCCCCGATCCTTCAGCGGGGTAAGAGCTCTTTCTCAGCGCTCAATCATGGACGCTTTTATACTCCCCTGGCGGTCGCCAAGGTTAGAGTTCGAGCTCAGCTGTTCTGTCGCTCCCCGATCCTTCAGCGGGGTAAGAACTCTTTCTCAGCGCTCAGTCGAAGACGCTTTTATACTCTCTTGGCGGTCACCAAGGTTAGAGTTCGAGCTCAGCTGTTCTGTCGCTCCCCGATCCTTCAGTGGGGTAAGAGCTCTTTCTCAGCGCTCAGTCGGAGACGCTTTTATACTCTCCTGGCGGTCGCCAAGGTTAGAGTTCGAGCTCAGCTGTTCTGTCGCTCCCCGATCCTTCAGCGGGGTAAGAGCTCTTTCTCAGCGCTCAGTCGGAGACGCTTTTATACTCTCCTGGCAGTCGCCAAGGTTAGAGTTTCATCAAGGCGGTTCCGATCATGGTACACCGCCGTGACTTATGGACATCGCCTTCATGTCCGTTATGCTCTCTCTCGGTTCTGGAGAGTTAGAGTGCTATCAACGATATGATTTACTTTATCGCACCCTCAGAGTTTTGACGGTTGATTGCACTCCTTTCTGATGGAAGGCACCTATAATTATATGTTCCTGTGATCGTTGTATGGTTCACAGCAATTTCCATAAAAGTAGAGAGGCAGATAAATAATAGTGCAATAAAGGTAAACGACACACAATATTTTTATAGTGGTTTGGTCGAATCATGACCTACATCCACTTTATAATATTTTTCTTAAGAAATCGGACTGTTCTAGGCAAGTCGTGCCTTGTACATGGTCCTTAATAAAGCAAAAGAACAGATCTGACATCTTTACGTTAGATACGGCCGTAAATGTTTGGCATTCCACACTCTGGGGATTTCCTTTCCATCTATGGTTGCTAGCTTGAAGGTTCCATTATCAAGCTTGCAGAGAATGGAGTACGGTCCTTCCTACTTCACACCCATATGAGTTGGGGGTGGAAAGACACGCTTCAGAACCAAGTCTCCGGGTTCAAAGGTTCGGGCTCGAACCTTTTTGTTGTAGCATCGGGCGACCTGTTGCTTGCATCTCAAGGCACGTAGGTCTGCTTCGTCCCTCTTCTCTTCGATCATATCCAGGGATTCAAGGAGCAATTCGTTATTAGTCATCGGATCGTAATAAGTCACTCGGTGATAAGGTACTTTTATTTCAACCGGGATGACTGCTTCTGCTCCAAAAGCAAGAGAGAAGGGGATATGGCCTGTTGCCGATTTATACGTTGTCCTATAGGCCCATAGTGCTAAGGGTAATTCATCAACCCACATGGCTCTGGCCCGCTTCAGTCTTCTTTTCAGAATGGACTTAATCACTTTATTCGCCGCTTCGACCTGTCCGTTCGACTGCGGATGCACCACAGAGGTGTACCGTTTCTCGATGTGGTATTTCTGGCAGAAGTCCCTGAATTCAGTGCTATCGAACTGAGTTCCATTGTCAGTTATAACGATCTTTGGAATCCCAAATCGACAGATGATGTTCCTGACGAAGAAGTTGATCACTCGTTTGGTTGTGATTGTAGTCAGTGGCTCAGCCTCGACCTACTTAGTGAAGTAGTCTACAGCTACAATAGCGAACTTCGCTCCGCCCTTAGCTATGGGGAGACTTCTGATGATATTAATTCCCCACATAGCGAAAGACCATGGGCTTGTCATTGTTTTTAACTGACTAGGAGGTGCCCTAGGTATCTTTGAAAATCTCTGGCATGCATCACACCGTCGTGCGTACTTCGCCGCATCTTTGTTTATGGTAGGCCAGAAATAACCATGCCGCAACACCTTTTTTTGCCAATGTTTGCCCTCCAGTGTGATCGCCGCATTCACCCTCATGTACCTCCTGCAGTACACGCTTGATGTCGTCACGAGCTATACACCGGAGAAGGGGCTTCGAAAATCCCTGTCTGTAAAGGACTCCGCCTTGCAGAACATATCGGGAAGCTTTACGAATTTCTTTACGCCTCTCGCTCTTCTTGGTCGGAAGTGTTCCATTCATCAAGAAATTCTTTAGAGGGGTCATCCATGACTCCCTTTCTGGTTCCGTCTCTAGTACCGGATCAATTTCCATTTGATCTATACTAGAAGACCGATGCACTTCAACTGGGGCTAGCCCGGTCTCCTCAGGATCGTCGGAACTAGCCATCTTCGCCAACTTATCCGCCTGTTGGTTCTCTGACCGCTGAATATGAGATATGCTGTAGTGATCGAAGCCGTTCAGCAACTCCTTCACTTTCTCCAAGTATAAAATCAATCTTGGGCTTTTGGCTTGGAATTTTCCAGTGACCTGGTTTACAACTAACTTGGAGTCGCAAAATATGTCCAGCTTTGTGATTTCCAACTCCTTTGCGATCCTTAGCCTGGCTATCAGGGCTTCATATTCGGAGTCGTTGTTAGTGGCGTGAAACTCCATCCGGATAGCATAGGATATCAGCCGTTTCTCAGGAGTTTCAAGCACTACTCCAGCGCCAGATCTCTTGTCATTCCTAGCGCCATCAGTATACAATCTCCAGGCACTGGGATCGAGAAGTAACTTTGGGGGGTCAGCTTCTTCGTTCGCTATATCTTCCTCCGGGACAGCAAACTCTGCTATGAAATCGGCTATCACTTGCCCCCGTATTGACCGCTAGGGCTGAAAGTTCATATCAAATTGACTCAACTCAATGTTCCATTTGAGTAGTCTTCCAGATTCTTCTGGTCTCTGTAGAACTTGCTTGAGTGGATGATCAGTGTACACGGTGATGGGATGAGCCAGAAAATAACGTCGAATCTTTCTAGAGGCAATCAGCAAACTGTACGCCAACTTTTCTATCCTTGGATAATTACGCTCTGCTGCCACCAATTTTTTGCTCACGTAATACACTGGTCTTTGAACTTTATCTTCTTCTTTCACCAATGCTGAGCTAATCGCGTGGGACGACACTGCCAAGTACACGAACAAGTCCTCGTGATCCACCGGCTTAGATAATATCGGAGGTTTCTCCAGGTGACTCAGCAGGTTCTGAAACGCTTCTATGAAGTCAGGCGTCCATTTAAAGTGGCGTTTTCCTTGCTTTATCAATTCGAAGAATGGGATGCATTTGTCCATAGCCCTGGAGATGAATCTGCTTAGTGCTGCTACTTTCCCTGCAAGGCTTTGCACATCTTTAATTTTCCTAGGCTCCTGAATGCCTCTGATTGCTGCGATCTGGTCTGGATTAATCTCAATCCCGCGAGAACTGACGATGAATCCCAAGAATTTTCCGGAGGCGACCCTAAATGAACATTTCGTTGGGTTGAGTTTCATCCCATACTTTCGAAGAATGCCAAACATCTCTGGCAAGTCTGTAGTGTGATTGGAGGATTGCCTGGACTTAACCAACATGTCATCGATGTATACTTCCATTGTTTTCCCAATATGGTTATAGAACATTCTGTTCACTAACCGTTGATATGTAGCGCCTGCGTTCCTCAAGCCAAAGAGCATTACCACGTAGCAGTATAATCCCAGATCCGTAATGAAGCTAGTGTGTTCTTGATCTGGAACATGCATTGGAATCTGGTTATATCCTGAATAAGCATCCATAAAGGAGAGAAGTTCATGACCCGCCGTTGAGTCCACCAACTGATCGATCCTGGGTAACGAAAAACTGTCTTTTGGGCAGGCTTTATTCAAATCCGAGAAATCGATACACGTTCGCCACTTCCTGTTGGCCTTCTTTACTAGAACTGGATTTGAAATCCAGTCTGGATAGGTTGAGTCTCTGATAAATCCATTACTCTTTAGCTTTCCAACTTCTTCTTTCAAGGCAGCGGACCTCTCTAGGCCCAGCATTCTCCTTTTTTGTTTTACCGGAGGATGCTTAGGGTTAATGCTTAATGAATGGCTCATGATTGATGGAGATATCCCACACATGTCTGCGTGGGTCCAAGAAAATACATCCAAGTTATCTTTCAAGAAATCGGTCAGTTCTTTAGCTAAATTCGGATTTAACTGGGATCCAATCTTAAGGACCTTCTCTAGGTCACTATCATCGATCGGTACATCCACAGTTGTCTCGTTGGGAGTCGCCCTTCTGCCCCGCAGGTTCTTTGTCCTCTCTGGGATCTATATCCTCGGGCAACTCTCTGAGCGACTCACCTACGGTTATCCTCTTTAATTGCTATGAGGTCTCCGCCCTTGCGGGGGGAGAAGCGCCCTTGGTTTCTATGTCTCCTCCGTTGGGGAGTAGCTTTAGCTCTGCAATATAACATGCTCATGCGGCAACCTGATCTCCTCTGACAATACCAACACCAGCTTCTATAGGAAACTTCAATAACAAGCACCAGGGGGCTATACAGGCTCTGAACTTTGCTAGGGCCAGTCGGCCCAAGAAGGCATTATAGGGCGATTCAATACCCAAAACCACGAAGGGAAGAATTCTCACTCTCTGGCGTTCACCTTCCCCAAGTGTAACTGGTAGCTCTACATATCTCATTGGAGCGGTGGATGCTCCGTTAAATCCACGGATCCATCCCTCACAGGGCTTCAAGTCTTTTATCTCAAGATTCATCTGGTTGAATGTCTTTTTGAAAAGAATGTTGACGGAACTCCCGTTATCCACCAAGACTTTATGAATAGTGGCCGGGCCAATAGGAACTGTGATTACAAATGGATCTTCGGTCGGAGCATGGACTCCAATGCTTTGTCGTTCGCGGAAAACGACGTCGTCGGACATCATCCTTTGTTGCTTTACCGGGACATTGTCCTCAGGGTTGCTACACTCTCCTACCTCGAGGTGCTGCTTATCCGCATTGACATACTGATCCAATGCCTTGGAACCATGCCCGGCAAGATAAAGCCCTCCGATTATGGTATTGATAACAAGGTCCTTTCCCTTTTGCTGGGCAGTTGGCCTGACAGCAGGTTGATTCTGGTTTTGATTTGGGGCCTGTACGGCTTGCCCCCGTCTCTGGGTTTCACTCTGTATTCATCCAATTTTCCTTCTCGGAGAAGCTTCTCGACCACATCTCTTAGGTGACAACACTCATTTGTTGAGTGGCCGTGAATCTGATGGAAGAGACAGAACTTCCCATCTCACGTTCTTTCTCCGTCGACTCTCTTGGAGGAGGCCTTTTATGTTGGAGAATGTTGAACGAGTCGACGAATATATTTTCCAAAGTATCATTTATTGGCGTATAATTTTCGAAAGACCTGGGACGGGTCCTTCTCTGGGAATCGTTCCCTTGATTTCACTTTCGATTATTGCCATTACTGTTGTTACCATTGTTTCCTGACTAGCGGCCGCCATCCTGGTTTCGGTTTCCAACGTTGACTTCAACCTTTCCCGAGTTGTCTCCGGTTTGCTTGATGGCGGCATTACTTTGGATTTCCTCCTTATTTGCCTTTTTCATCTCTCGGTTAGCATATACCTCCTCCTGACGTAAGCGTACGTTTTCTTTCTCGTAAAACAATTCTCTAGTATGAGGTGGTTTACCGACCAGGTATCTCCCAAATTCAGTATCTTTATCTACCCCCATCAATTAGGGCTGCCACAACGGTCGGCTCATGAGGATCCTTCACTTCGGTGGCGGCTAGGTTGAATCGATCCAGATACCCCTCAAACTCTCACCTAGTCGTTGTTTGACAAGGAACAGGTCAATCACACTTTTCGATCTTTGAGCGTAGATACGGAACTGTTCTACGAACTTTTCACTCAATTCCCTTAAACTGGAAATTGATCTTGCTGGTAAGCGAGTAAACCATAATAACGCTACATCCTCCGAGAATATAGGGAATGTTTTGCACTTTACAGCGTCGAAGGCTGCGACCGCGGTCATTGACCAAGAATATCTCATTAGATGTTGGATTGGATCAGATCTACCCGCGTAACGGTTCATTTGAGGCATGTTGAAGCGCCTATGGAATGTTACATCTAGATGTCATTGGTAAAAGGGGTGTGGCTGCGATCAATCCCCCAGTCTTCATTCCTTTGTCCACGGCTATCTGCCAGGATTTGATGGACCATAGCTGCAACATTTGCACTGGTCATCGGAGGCTCGGGGTCAGCGCTTCTAGCTCGGTGGAATTCTCCGATCTCTCTTCTATGAACATCCATGAAGTCCAGAGCTCGGATTGGGCTTCGCTGCCCCCTGTTCCTGTGAGCATTTGCATGGCGGAGGAGCTGAGGTGGTCTATTCTCAACAGGATTATTCACAACTCGAGCTCTAGGAGTTGCAGCGTGATTATTCAAGTTGCAGTTTAAAGGTCCCTCGCCAAGTGTCTCTTCCTCTCGTGACGGCCAGGTTCCAAATCGGAGCTGCTCTATGTTTTCTGCTTGCTCATATGGTCGCCGCGGAGGTCTTGGCGATTCTTCCGATGAAGAGGAATATTCTGGGGTGAGCAGACGGACTGGAGGAGGTGTTCTTTGCCTTACAAGATCATCCAGACGTCTATCCATAGTAGTCAAATTCTGTCATAGCATGGAGTTTTCCTGCCTTTGAGCAGCTATTTCATCAAACAGCCTATCCCACATTTCAACGAAGCGAGAGAGATCTCTTTCAGTAACTGGAGCAGAGGGGTCATACTGATCATCAATATTTACCCTTATGCGCAAAGAGCTTGAACCAGGTTGAACAGAGGGGCCAGGACGGGAAGAGCGAGCCATAGGCTCCTTTCCAGGTCGTGTTGTAGTCTGGTCATCACTCCGGATCGTGGTGGACCTGTGCCTGTGGCTCGTAGCGCCCACCTGGGGTCGGATCGCAGTAGCTTTACGAGGAGGGTTCGCGGCGTTGTCTCGGGATCGGGTGACGAATCCTTCTGCAGTTCGGATCGTGTCGCCCTCAACGTTTCGGATCGCGGCGCCCCCTTCTGATTGTCTCGTGACGCCACGCTCGGATTGGATCGTGTCCACGTCTCCGCGATCCGCGAGGCCTTCCTTGATCTGTTCATGTACGCTTTCTTCAACTGCTTCATTCGCCTGTGAAGCTCGCACTTCCTTAGACTTCTTTCCAGCCATGATATCAGATGCCGCTGGAATCTTCAAAAATCTGAACAGTGAAGTTTTGGGACTGTTTTCTTCGGACTTGAATATCCAAACAACGGAACAACAATCCAATATCATGAGATCAATTCTCAGTGAAAGCACCAAAATGTTAGATCAAAATTTGGACCTAACACCCAAAATTTTCTGATTCGTAGAGAATTATAACTGAAGAATGAAGAAAAAGCAGAAAACACACAGAATTTATAGTGGTTCGGCGTTAACGAGCCTACGTCCACTTTATATGTTATCGATTATACTTTGAATGCTAGTACAATCAATGATTTCTCTCAAACTCACTCTTACAATTATGATTTCTCTTAGTAACCTCGAAGTAAAACTGATAAGAAATAGTGGTATGATAGTAATGGTGGAATCTGTGCTCAATACTGCCAAAAAGATCCCCAAAAATGCCAGTCTCTGGGCTATTTATAGCTGATTCTGTCAGGCAGTTCGCGGTCACACGTGGTGTAAATCCCGAGAAAATCGGATCGGATCGAGCAATGAGGAGGAATTGGTCAATATGACAGTTGTGGACAGGTGTCGCGAGATCCGTGCATTTCGGATTGCTGAAGACCAGTTCATGGTTGAACAAGTCTGGGGCTTCGCTGCGCATCGGGGGATCGGATCGGAGCGAGGTAGTGGCGCAGGTGCGGATCGAGTCGTGATGAGGTGGACGGATCGGGTCGCGAACAATACTAGCGATCCAAGGGGCGCGATCCGTGAGTGCGATCCGCTGGTGCGATCCGATCTTTCATGGACTTGAGGAACATAGTTTCATACTTTCTTCTTGTGTGTGAACCTTGGTGGCTTGGTCAAAAAGCTAGCCAACAACACCTTTCCCCTTTTTGGGATAAAGTAGGCTACGTTGTTAAGTCATTCCCGTTTAGTTCCTTTATATGGAAATACTATAGTACACCATTTATTTGCGTCACAGGTTTATGTGGTTAATAATATCTTACATGTAAAGTCGGTGTGTGACTTAGATAGGATCTTTATATGGATATAGCGGAAATGTAAATGATTAGCTAACTTGCAAGCTACAATAGTTATGCAAATAAAACTAAGCTATAGAAATATACTACAAATAAAATAAAATGCAGTAAGTAAAGACATCAAGAATTTTATACTGGTTCGGAGTTCCCGCCCTACGTCCAGTCCAGAAGATACTCTTCAGAATTCACTATCAATGCCCTCTCTTTACCCAGAGGAATAGGTCACAATGTACCCGAGCACCAACAAGGATGTCCACACCTGAGCACCAACACAGGACTTCACAATTACAAAATGATTTGACTTCTGAATGTGTTTCGAATCAACACTGAACAGCCAACAATTGAGTACAACCTTCTCATAATCTTATCCTCGAGTATTTTATGTGTATGTGAAGATTGAAGGAAGTATATTACTTATTGAATCAAGAGATATGAAATAATTTCAATGATTCAACAAGTAATTAGAGAATTAGAGAGCTTTTAGAGTGCGGAGGGTATATAAGTGTAAATCAGAAAATAGAGTAGAATAATTGAGAATTGGTTGTTTGGAAAACATGTTTGTAGTGCTTATATAATTGTAGAAGAGTAGCATTCTTTCATGAAAAGTTTCAGCAAAGAGTTATATCCATTTCTGTTCGTAATTGAAGAGGAATCTATTCATGAAAGGTGGTGACTCTTCATAAAAAATATTGTTAATCTCTGATCAGTCGACTGGTATGAAAAACACTAGTCGACTGGTTAAGAATGAAAATAGTATATATATATATATATATATATTTAAATATGCTCAGCAACTAGCCATTACTAGACTTCTGGTCTGCGACTAGTCGACTGGTTCGTTTTATACCAGTCGACTGGTTACAGAACCAGTCCAGTATCAGTTGGTTTTTAGAGCATATATTCATATATATAAATCTGAAAATTCATGCATTCATGTTATACTTTGAGGATAGGTTTTAATACAAATCTAACACGACTCAATACTTATATATATATGTATATATATAAACTTAGCTCCTTGACATGATTTACATTGCTTTTCTTTTTGTTGTCATTCATCGAAATTCTCGTGAATCAACATTACATTATTAACCTAATAAGTCCAACTTTATTTTATTTATAAGTTCTACATTCATTAATACAAATAAGGAAGTTTATATTCTCTTTACCCTAGAATATTTACTTGATTACCTCCTTAATTGGACTTAGTATTTAAACAACAATCAATATCCATTAATCCCCTTGTGACACCCATTTATTTCTCACTTCTTTTTTTATTGCCCATTATGACCATAACGGTCATATTTTCATAAGGCAACCATTTATTTTTAATTTCCATTGATTACAATTAATGACATTTATGAGTCTAACGACCATAACTTTCCTAAGACATTAATTACAATGGAATATCCCTATTTTATCAGTCCCGAATATATTTAATTATTGTACCCTAACAGGTATTTCTAATTTTATTTATCTATTTATTTGTTGCCTGTAATAACCCGGAAATGCGAGCCAGTTTAAAATTTTTATTTTGGCAATTTTAGTGAAGTTTGAATATTTAAAATGAATTATTTTAAATAATAACGACGAGAAATTTATTTTGAATAGAATTAGAACGTATATATTTATAGACGTCGTCGTTAGAATATAAATTTTATTTATAATTATAAAAGGAATTGAAAATGGCGTGGTAGTTCGATAATTCGATTTCAAACTTCAATTGAACATACCGGGTGCAAAATAAACCGGATTTTAGTGAAACCAAAAAGAATAGGATCTAATTGGGAATATCTTTCCAAAGAATCCGAAAAATTGAGATTTCATTGCGGGAATCAAAAGATACGTCCAGTTGAAAATTCTGAATAGTCGCTATGGAATTCTGGCCCTTAAAAATGGAAATTTTGCAAACGACCTCGAATTTCGACGAAACCACTTTTGTTGGAGCCGTAATGTCAAGTTATTTCTAGACTCAAAATTTCATAAATTTTTCGATTGAATATGTGAGCGTGGCAAAGGAAAACGCGGTTGACCAGTTTCAGTTGATTTTAATCAACTGGAAAATAGCCATTTTTCCAACGGTCTCAGAATTCGACGAAATTAGTTTTGTTAGGACCGTATCGTCAATACGAAGCTAGGAAATATTTTTCTGGGATTTATCGGGTTAGTATGTGACCCCAGTAAATTGAGATGTGCGTTCAAATTCAATATATAGAGTTATATGTTGATTTTGACGAAAACTGATCGAAACGATCGAATCAGCTTACGGTACATATCCCATTGTGTTCGGAATGGTGGTAATTAGCTATGGACGACAGGCGGTGGGCCTCGTTTAGAGGTCATATGAAAAAGTCAACTTTTTGTAAATTAAATAATTAAAAATAAAATTTCCCTTCCCTCTCCTTAACCCTTCAGCCCCCCCTCCGATTTAAATCATAAATTAAAAAAAAACCCAAAACGATCGAGTGTGCCACCCACCAGGCCGTCGCCGCCGTTCACCCTCCGCCCACCACTACGCTCCCCAGCACCACCCCTCTCTATCGCGCAACCCCCCTCCAGCCCCTCTATCGAAACCCGCAGCCCTAGCCGCCTCCGACAGACCCGACGCCGCGTCGACCACCCTGAGCACCACCGCCTGAGCCTGCGCGCCTCCTCAGCCTCGCCACCTCCGGCAAACACGTTGAACCCCCCACCTGCTGAAAATTGTAAGTCCCCTTATTTTTATTTATTTCTCTTAGATCCAATTTCTTTTTAATTATATTTCTTTAAACCATTGTTTTAGAATGAAATTATATTATTTATATATAAAGCAATAATTTCATTTATATATAAAGTTATAATTTGTTTATATATAAAATGAGGAAAAGATCTGATTTTTATATAGAAAGCAAAGTAGTAAAAATCTTTTTTTTGTTAGAAAAGGTAATATTTTTATTGGAGAAAAAGTTTGATTTTTATATATGTATATAAAGTTAGGATTTTTCAGTTGTGTAAAAATAGAATTTTTAACGATGTAAAAATAATTTTTTTATATAATATAGAAAGGTTAAAAATATAATTTTTATACTAGTGGCATATTAAAAATATGATTTTTATATTATATGGATAGTAAAGGCGAAATCTTTATATTTAAAAAGTCGTAGTCTTTATATTTAAAAAGGAGAAGTCTTTATATTTGAAAAGGCGAAGTCTTTATATATAAAGAGGCGAAATCTTTATATTTGAAAAGGCGAAGTCTTTATATTTAAAGGGGCGAAATCCTTATATTTGAAAAGGCGAAGTCTTTATATTTAAAAAGGCGAAATCTTTATATTTGAAAAGGCGAAGTCTTTATATTTAAAAAGGAGAAATCTTTATATTTGAAAAGGCGAAATATGTATATAGAAAATAGCGTGATAAAAATATAATCTTTATTATATGAACACTGCTGTAAAGATAGAATTTTTATCTATATAGTAACGATGTGAAAATATTTTTTTTATCTATATAGTAACGATGTAAAAATAGAATTTTTTATCTGTATAGTAGCGGTGTAAAAATAGAATTTTATCCATATGGAGTGATAATAAAAATATGATTTTTTTATATACATAGCAACAATATAAAAATGTGATTTTTATATATGTAGTGGCTACGGGCAACGAAAGTGACAAAAGGCGAGAACGGCGATGATTCCCTACATTGGAAGTGTCGTGGAATTGGGATAGCTTTGGTGAGAACTTCTCACTCTAAATTTCTTTTTCTAGTTATATATATACTAGGATGCATACGGTGCTTAGCAGCACCCGACACCCATCGTCCACAGACCATGGATGGCTAGTATGCTTGTTTGATGTGTGGTGAAATTTGTTTGCGTTGTTGATGTGAAATCGATAAGAAAAGGGTAGATGGTTGAAATAAATTAATTATCGTTAAAAATATAATTTTTAATGTGAAAGTGAATAAATAAATATTTATAAACAAATCGGCCGATTTGTTTATATATACTGGTCTAACTGATATTGATTGGGTCGATAAATTTTACACATCGCCCAACTGCACAAATAAAAATCTGTGTTTGTTGATTTGAAACCCCACACGGGTGTTGGGATAATATTTGGGTACACTAATCCCAATTATTTAATTGTATGTCGATCGATTGGTCGACAGGCTGTGTAAGCGTTGATTATTTATATTTGATGCTTATGCAGTTGTGTGGTGCACTTTGGATGATGGTTGATTGTTTATCGTTGCTATTATATACATGTGTTGTATGGAACCCATATAATTAACGTTACATGGTAATTGATTGGGCCTCATTCCAATCGTGAAAATAATGAATATTATAAAAGAAAATTCATATGTTGAATAGAATAAATATTCATTTGCTGAATAGAATAATGAATTTATTGAAATATATAAAGCCGTGTTGATTAGAGTTGCGCTATTTTGACGTGAACGATATTTATATCGGTTATATTCGTTTTTATAATGAATATAGAAAATAAGTGATTTCAAAATATAACGTTTTGAAAATATTATCATTTATATAGTAATGATATGAAATATTCAATTTCGATTTGAAATTGAATATAGAGTTGAAGTGGTTTTGAAAACGAATTTAAAACGATTTATAAAATATGTTTAAAAAAAAGAAATCGACGAAATATATATATATATATATATATATATATATATTATATATATATTGTGGCCTGAATTGAACGCGCCGCACCGCGGCAATTCATGAATTTCGACCATTGACTTCGAATTGATGTTGCGGGAGATCCGACCGTCGGATTCTCCTAAAACCGAAACCGTTGGGTTCGTATCGAAAAGAGCTTTCCAACGAATATTAGAAATTTGAAATCTAATGGTTGGATTTGGAATTATGTCCAAATCAATTTCAGAAAAGGTCGCTGTAAGTGCAGTTCGATGGCCGTTGTTGGAAATCGACTGTACGGACCTTGATAAAATTATTAAAAATAGTAATAATTTGTGTAAAATCATAATATGTGAATTGGAAAGAACTGGGATGAAAAATTCCACATTTGAAAGGATAAAAATATATTTTTGTCGAAATGAACTAGTTTTGAACTAGAATTAAAATGATTTTTTTTGAAATAAATAAATTGATTTAGAAAGTGATTTTAAAAATAATCAATATTCCCAATACGTGAATTGGACGGGTGTTGAATCGAAATTATCTTTGGAATATTTCGGTGTTGGATTTCATGACTATACAGATATTGTTATGGGAATTTGAAAGATATATTTTATATCGTTATTTCCAATACGATATTTGTTTGTTTCAGAATTTGATATTGAATATAAGCCGGTATATTTTCTATCAGAGCCTTGTATTTAATATCAAATGTGATTTGGGTTTATCGTGAATCGTGTTTTAGATGACATTGGTTCTTTAACCCAGTTAAAGGCAGGAGGTTGATTTTTGAAAAGATTAAAACTTAGTGGAGTTTTAATGAATCTTTAATTAGATTAAAATGTGAATTGATAATTTAAATTATCAAATCTGAAAAGTGATCGAGAATGGAGTATCACCAGTTTTGCTCCAAAGCGATAGTTAAATCTTTAATTAGATTTGAACGTGAAATGGTAATTAACGTTACCGATAACACCGTGGAGTTAGATATGGAGTATTACTAGTTTTGCTCCATGGGATGAATAGGTTGGGATTGGGAAATAAAATAAATAATTACTTCGGTGTGGTTCGCTAATCCCGACTAGTTTGAAAAACCATAACATGGTTTGAAATGATATCCAAAGGAAGAATAAAGAATAAATTTAGAAGAATTTATCTTGGATAAAATTAATGGGAACCTTTCCCTAAGAATGTGATTTTGTGAATAAAAGAACATTCTGAATTGGAATGAGGCGTTCATTGTGTTTGTGTAACATTTGTTTATCATATACGTGGGTTATTCAGAAAGGCCGGGTTTATACCCATTCTGAATAACCGATTCGACGAGATGTCGAAGATGAAGATGGTGGTTGAAGACCGGAAGTCTTCACATCGTTTGGGTGATTACTGATGATCTCGATTGGGCTGTACACCCAAGATGAGGGAAACAGTTGGTGATCGTCTAGATGTACTTGGAGATGGATGGATATGCGAGGAAAGTGCCTCCGGTTTCGTTCAGACCCCGGACGAACTTTTAAATGGATTGTGTGACTGACATTGGATTTTATTCTGTGTTGATTGATCTCTATTAAATATACATCTGTTTGGCAGTGGAGAATTTATTCTCTTGCTTAACGCCCTTCTCTGAGACGTACGAGCTCAGAGGTTGTATATCGATGGAAATCAGTCGCATGGAGTGAATGGCCAGTGTGGCACGCGTAAGTGGCAATTGATCAAGGCTTCTGTTGCAAAGCAAAGTCTTATGGTTGATGATCAAAGCATGGTCTGTGTGGCATAGCTTTGTGTATAACGTGAATTCGCGAGCCTCACACCTCGGTATGAGTCAAAAACGGGATACAGACCCAAGGAGTGCACGACGTTTCTTCCTAGCTATAGTGGTGTCAGTGACCTACCAGCCCTGACATTTATATACTTTTAACCTGTGTGGTTGTTGGATACGAGGCGCCTCGGATATAGGTCTGTAAGGACCGGGAAATGTGTGTTCAGGAATTGCCAATCCTCAAAAGTAAGAGAGGACCGACCTTGGAGGATCCAGGGATTGCTGTGTGCGGTCCCGAGGCATTTGCCAGAGTTTCTCGAATCGGAGAGGAGCTTGCCCCTTGCCTCGACTCATGACGGAAATCCAATTTCCAATACGTGATATTGCGGTTTTAATTGTAGAACTAGTATGGTGACATGATATATGGTACCCATGCCGTCTATGATTGATATTTATGATTGAAATTGTTTTGACACTATACACTTATAATAGTATCAAATGATTTGTTTTAAATGTACCAAGCATGTTTGGCTATTATAAGGGAAAACCCTATCCTCCGGCTTGCGTTGCATTGTGTGATGGGACCTGGGTCTTATAATAGCTTCATTTTCCCAAAGAGCATTGCGCTGTTTTGTTATATGCACTAGTATTCTTGGGAGGAAACCCGTTCCGTGTTATACGGCGTGGTCCCTTGAATTACTATCTTTTAAAGTAAAGTTTTAAATAACTGTTTTAGTTCTCACACTAGTCACATGACTGGCCTGGAGTTTATTGTTTTAACCTAAACTCTGGGTGCCCCTATTTTCGACACGGGCAGCTAGTAGTTTTGGTTTTGCAGATTTATATTCACAAGATCCTTATTTACAGCAGGAACGATGCTCGGAAAGCTCTGTATCCGTGTATCACTTTCAGTTGTGCTTTTTATTATTTTTCCGCTGGTTTGTATTTTATTGTAATCTCTGGTATTCATCGAATGTAATTTATTCATTTATACTTTGTATATTCTTGTATTCTGATGGAATTGTTGTAATAACAATGAAATGTTCTTCTGTTTGCGTTCTATTTTGTCTTGTCCTCAATTCTATCTGTGCTTTCCTTCACGGGGAAGTCCGGGTCGTCTCATTGCCTGTTATATAAATATATATATATATATATATATATATATGTGTGTGTGTGTGTGTGTGTGTGTGTGTGTGTGCATATATAAATATATGCACCGGGCCCCTCATATTAAGTTGACTACTTGTGGATGCTGTATTTGCCGGTCGGTTCCGAGCAGGCTTCTACCACAAGTTGAACTTAACCTCTTGCCTTCGTACATTTATATTAATGCATTAGACCCCTCACATTAAGCTGTCTACCTGTGGTTGCTGGATTTGACGGTCGGTTCTGGGAAGGCTTATACCACAAGTGAGCTTAACCTCGTGTCTAAATGTGACTACAATTCAAATTTCCTAATTATGGTGTACAAGATTTATCCAAAATAAATTTTAGGAATTGTAACCATTATCCTATCATATTCACTTCCCCATTCAACAACTGGTTACAATTGTTATTTATTGATTTGCGGTCCTATTTATAGCAACTAATTATATTGATTGCTACAAATGGTCACTACAAATATATTCATTAAATGTGGAATATAATTACATATATGATTCCATAAATGAATACCGTTCAAACATTCAACACAATGTATATTTTACCATTTTACGCTGATTTGGACGGATAATATGTATATATATATATATATATATATATATTCATATTTTCATATTTTCGTGCGTTCAACGTAGTTATAAATTTTATTTTATTTTTATTTTTAAGTTAAATGATTTGGTTTAATCAATAATCAAACAATCCTTTTTACATTTAATCATGCCAAAACGTTTCAAGCCTTACAAAAAGACGGTTAGCCATAATTATTGTAAACTATGCCAAATTAGTAGAATAGACATATCTCAAATTTACAAGAAATATATATGCGTGTATATATATATATATATATATATATATATATATTTATATATATTTGGAATAGTCATGCAAACTACGTAAAAATGTTTATTTTTATATTTATACGTATGTTTGCACCACTTTTCCTTTTTAAATCTTTTTGTCATATCTCTTATGAATTCAAAATGACATCTTTTTGTTCAAAAAGAAGAAAGTAGCATATTTACGATAATAAAGCCAAAACCCAACAATATTGAACACAAACATGTACAATTACAATCACATAATTTAACAATCATATCTTTCCAAATTTACATATTTTACCCAAATTCACATATTTTATATTTTCAACACTGAACTAAAGATCTAGAATGTAACTATAACTAATTGGTGTTCAACGGGATTGATTTCCAGATCTACAATGTTATGCAATGTCCACAATACATTCTGTAACATAATTGCAATATATTTCATGATATAACTGTAGGAATAGGTGTAAACATGTTTAAGAAATCCTATAATTTATTTTGTGCATAACCACCATGTACAATTCCCAAGTTTTATACTTTTTATAACTAGATCTGATGGTCAATCTAATTACAACAATTTATTTATTAGATCTGATTGGCATAGGCATAAAAATTGAATCTACTGCAAACGATATAAATACATTATTATAAATGTATATGTAAATTTCCCACTAACCTTATAGCCTCCAAATTCAATTGTTTGAACTTTTTTAGGCCTACAAATCCCAAATTCTTATAAACTTATAGATCTATAGAAATGTAAGAAAAAGGGAAGAGGGCGAAGAATCTATCGCTAAGCGTCAAATTTCATCATTTTCCATTGAATCTATTTATCCTCTCAGTTGCATATGAATTTGATTTTATTTGATATGTATGAATGCATTTTTATTTAAGAAATTAGTTTAGAAGAGAGAGGAAATGGCAGAGCTCCGCTGCTGTTATAGATTTGAATGGAAAAAGAATGAGGCCTTACCCCTTTATTTATTGGAGTGGAAAAGGCCTTGAACCACTGGATTAGTTTCATGTTATATATGTCCATTCGTTATATATAAAAATTAACCAAACTCTTCAAGACCTAGCCGCACTTGGCAATTTGACGCCCAGTAGGCCGACCTGGGCGGTCGATCGCCTGAGCACCAGATACCCAGGTCGGTTGGGTCATATTAGGTAACTTATTAATTAAATATTCTTTTTATTATTTCCGTCCGTTTTCGTATTTCGTCCGTAACTATTTCATATGGACTCCATTTGTGAAACTCCAAACATGAAAGTTGACTAGAATTCCGAGACGAATGCAATGATTAAAGTCTCGTGGCCAAATTCCATCATTTGCAGAAATTCCTATTTTTTTAATTCTAATTAAATAACTAATTATTGTCAAAATTACGGGTTGTTATATTCTTCCCCCTTAAAAGGAATTTCGTCCCAAAATTCTGACAACTAGTTATCTTATCCTACACAACCAATTTGTGTACATCGACTTTGCAACTATGTGTATATGTGCATGGTGTATATAATGCATTTCAACCATAAAATATGCACACAAGATGTTGTTAATCCGGCCCTCTATATGTACGCACTGAGATTTTTTTTTTTAAAATACTTTCAAAACATGATGCAAAACATCCTAAATATACTGGCAATTCTATATGAATGCAAATTTTGAAAATTCTTTTTCATCCATAACACTCACACAATTATGAATAAAATTGTGAAGTAACAAATTTTACATCCAAACCCTACCATCCGAAGCATTACGCAATCTAACCGTTTCCTATTTAATTTCTCATAAACCGAAAAAAGGATATCAAAGCAAAGAACTTTAATGCTGTCTCTGCTTACAAATATTCCATTTTCCACCCTATAATGGAATTTTCACCTCAATTATCCAAAATACTCCAAAAATTTCCATCTATAGAATGTAAAGGAGGCTTAAAACAAGCTCTGAAACGTAATACGAGTTAATTAATAACTCTTGTGCATCGTTGACATGGTATGGAAACAGCGTTTCCAAGGCTAAAATAGCCTTTTCCTTGTTGTCATTAACGTTTTTATCATATCGTCGGTCCTATTGCACCACTAAAACGTGCACACAAAGCATCCAAAGATCTTCCTTACACCGTTCATATGACCAAAAATCGAAAATTTTCACAATACTAAATTTCCGCTTAAAGACTTGTCTTGTTTATTTTGAAAATTTCTTTTTTAAACCGTTTCACTTTCCTATAAAATAAGAAAATGATAAAAAAAAATCAAACAACATTTTCCCAAAACTGCAAAAATGTATTTTGCGAAAAGTTAAACGATTCAAGTCACATGTTGGCAAAAAAAGGAAGCCAGTCATAGCAAAATGCGAAAACTGAAATCACACACAAAAAGATAAAAAATAAATTTTAGCTTTACAAGGAATGGGGGTTTATTTATTTATATACACGTGATGAAGACAACGCAAAACCGGTCTTTTGCTAAAATTTATCTAACATAGAATTCTATTCTCTCCAGTCCTAGGACAACTGTTAGTTTAGATATGAAAAATGAGATTTCATTCAAACAGGCACACGTGAATGACATAAACATTTCCAAACTTAGAAATCTCATTAACCTAAGTCGTGCGATTTAAACAACACTAACAGTTACAAGCACGAATAACTACAAGACCAAGACCCCGATGCTGGAAAGTGATAACAACCAAGACAATGACAAAACAATACCAAACTCCTAAAACAATGGCTATGAACAATGAGATGTCTTGCTCCGCGCTAGAGCTCAGACCAAATTTTATGATCTTTAATTAACCATATCATGGTAGCAGAAATACTCAATCTCGTGTTATAAACAATGTTGGTGTTGTTGGAGGTTTCTACATCACCATTTCTTCTAAGAGAGAATTTATGATGAGAAAAGAAACCTACCACAAAATCGCTTCTCATGGAAACCCACCTAATATTGCCTACAAACAACATTGAATAGGTGAATTTACATAAAGTAACTCCATGAGACAACAAACAAAAGCAACATGCTAAACCGAATATGATGCGGTACCAAATGATGGTTACGCCATCGATCAAGCGAAGGATAAATTTCCGCATCATGAGATAAACCTAGTCATAACTTCCCATTTATAGAATGATATGTTTAAATGGGTCACACGTCTACATGGGAAGTCTAAACATAGGTTCCAAACACAAAAACCGACATCAAGAAAAAGAGAATTGCTGCAAAATCTCCAAAGTCGGTCAAATAAAAGACTATATAAGTACGCATACAACACCGATTCCTCAAAAATCTCATTGAGATTCTCCTTAGAAAAAACCATCAAAATATAGCTTAATCTTCCACTCCAAAACGATGATCACATTCGAAAGAACCTATTTAAACAAGGTGCAGCAAAGGCGGATGCTGCACAAACACAAATCCTATTCTCGGACCTTGTAGCAATGGGCCGGTGCAAACCTAACTGCCTTGACAAAATTTCTTAGCCCTAGAGCGGTGAGTCCCTTTTGCTCATTCCAATGCAACCAAATGATCTCTACCTAAGGGTGAGACTTAAACGGTGCGAGTAAGATTGGATAGTACAATTATGTGTTATAGGCCAAGAAATGTTCGGAGAGAAGGAATTAGATCTTGGAGTACTAGTGAGGCAAGATCTAATGTGCAAACAAATGCGGAAAAGGAGGAGACAAGGAGAGGACAAGAAGGATAGGAATACGGTTCAACTAGATGAGGAAGGAAGGACGAAAGAAGGAAGTTAAGGGGGGTTATTCGGACACAACTTTTATGGTAAGTCCTAGGTCCAAGTTGCACCAAAGCTCATCAACTAATTGATCGTTCTAGTATAGCACCAAACGCTCAACTACCAAATGGGATTTGGACAGAAGATGAACCTTGACCTTATTAGGTCGGATTTAAAATATTAATCATCCCGCATCATCTTTTAAGATTTATTGCGATCCGAAAATAATTATTCTCATCACTACGGTATTTAAAGACCGTAGTTAAATTCCGAACCAACTCCAAGGATTTATAGTCTCAACAACGATGCTGCTACTACACAACAAACGTATTCCAAAATAATTCATCTAGAAATCCGTAATATAATTTAAAATGGATTTTCACCTTATCTAGCCGATAACAAACAGACGATTTATGAAATCAAATACCCCAAAAATCTGGACAAATGATTTTCCTTAGCCTTTCCGGAAAAAAATTAAAACTTTTCCAACAATGGTGTATATTATAAACTAACAGTTTCACATTTACCAAGTTAATTATTACTATTATTTATGTTCCTGTTTTATATTTTAAACTGGAAAAACCTCTTCGTGTTCAAAGACTTGAAACACAAATAGATTAAGAATTAAAAACTATATGTTTACAAAACTAGGTTTTATAAAACAAATTTCAGAAACTGTCATTCAAAACCATTGAAACCCATTTTATTTTTTCTAAATAGTTTTAAAAATAAAATTTTCTCAATTACAAGGCTAAGAACTCAGTTGAATGCTTCAACAAAGGTAGATTCGGAAATCCAACGAAGTAACAAATGGATACACCTTATAATTATATTTCCGAAACGTATACGATATATTGATGCGGGCTTTTTCCCGTTTTGGATTGAGAAATGGTCTTGACTGGAACTACTAACGAAACCAAACCAGGAATTATGACTATCTCGGTTGTAGCTAGATTTTCACATTAATATATATAAATATATATATACATTCCAGCTTCCAAACTCGAATCAACGGAATCCACCATATGCCGTCCTCATGCTCTTCACGATAGATCTCCAATGTACTGTGGGGTAAGACAGAATTGGCTAAAAACCCGAACTCAACATATTTCAACCATTATTCGCTTAAAGCCCATTTTTATTATTAGGCCCACGACTAATTCATCGTCGAAATAAATTAAAGCCGAGTAAGAAAGAGGAAAAAAAATAGAAAATAAAATCGAATTACGTTCTCTCACGATTCCAAATTTAACTAATCCCTCTGATCGTTTAACCTAAGCTCTGATACCAAATATAACACCCCACACTTTTTTGAGCCCAAATTTCGACAAAAATCGAAATTCAAACACATCCAAACATGGAGCGTGTATATCTGGTACCTGCAATAAACGAGCATGAGCATAACTAGAGTACGGTAAGATAACTCACAATGGAAACAAAATATGATAACAAGTATTAACTCAAGTTGCTACCTTTTTCAAAGTAAGTCACTTTGCCAATACTGAGCATGAGAGAGAATGATAACCGAAAGCCAAACTTAAGCACCTTTGAGAACCCGACCTTCTCTAGGAAACTTGGGAGATTGTAATGAGGAGGGGGGTTGGAACAACAAGTTCTAGTGACTAATAAATGTATAACACATGCCATAATACATGAACGTATCCCGTTTGGTTCAACCCAAGATGTATGCCTAACAAGGTAAGTAATCCTAACACAACCTTGTTGATGTTTACGCGCGACTCTACTACCCTTCCCGAAGTAGTAATTCCAAAGTATAATACTGAGATAGGACGTTTACTCATATTTTTGTGAAGCCATTATGTCATAGCTTAACTGGTTCACTATATCGAGAGTAGGCCCCTAATTACGTGGTTTTTATATATATTCCCATTCGCTATTGTTTATTATTTGTCGCCTTACTATCGATGATAGATATGGTGGATTCTTCCTAATCGCTTAAGACCATAGGCGGACCTATTGGTCACTTATTAACCCTCAATAGTATATTCAACGTTATCATAAACTAGAGGGCACTAGCTATGGGCCCTACTAGTTATGGCTTCCGTCATTGACACATATACCCTTGCCCTGCTTAAGGTGAGAGAAGGTATTTTATCGTGCATTATACCTTCTACTGACCTTATTAGACAACCCCCTTAATAGTTTATTACTTCCCGTAGGATAGACATCCATATCTGACCCTTTTAATTTCTAGGTTTGGGTAGGTTCACACACATGCCATTTAAGACCCCTATACTGAAAAACCTATTCTCAGGTGGACTATTTAACCCTAGTTACTTAACCTTTTAGGACCCATGAATCGGACTATACACGAACGTTATTCGTTCATAACCATTTTCCTTTAATACATTTCCCCTTTTTGGGATAAAGTAGGCTATGTTGCTAAATCATTCCCGTTTAGTTCCTTTGTATAGAATAATATACGTACACCATTTATTTGCATCACGGTTTTATATGGTTAGTAATATCTTACATTATTAACCTACTAACTCCAACTTTATTTTAATTATAAGTTCTACATTCATTAATACAAATAAGGAAGGTTATATTCTCTTTACCCTAGAATATTTACTTGATTAGCTCCTTAATTGGACTTAGTATTTAAATAACAATCAATATACATTAATCCCCTTATGACACCCATTTATTTTCCATTTTTTTATTGCCCTTTATGACCATAATGGTCATAATTTTCCAAAGGCAACCATTTATCTTTAATTTCCATTGATTGCAATTAATGTCATTTATGAGCCTAATGGCCATAACTTTCCTAAGACATTATTTACAATGGAATATCCTTATTTTACCAGTCCCGAATATACTTAATTGTTGTACCCCAACAGGCATTTCTAATTTTATTTACTTATTATTTGTTGCTTGCTATAAATATATTTGCACCAGGACCCTCACATTAAGTTGACTACTTGTGGATGCTGGATTTGCCGGTCGGTTCCGGGCAGGCTTCTACCACAAATTTAACATAACCTCATGCCTTAGTGCATTTATATTAACGCATTAGACCCCTCTCATTAAGCTGACTACCCATGGTTGCTGGATTTGCCGGTCGGTTCCGGGCAGGCTTATACCACAAGTGAGCTTACCTCGTGTCTAAATGCGATTATAATTAAAATTTCCTAATTGGGGTGTACAACATTTATCCTAAATAAATTTTAGGAATTGTAACCATTATCCTATCATATTCACTTTCCCCATTCAACAATTGGTTACAATTGTTATTTACTGATTTGCGGTCCTATTTATAGCAATTGATTATATTGATTGCTACAAATGGTCACCACAAATATATTCATTAAAAATGGAATATAATTACATATATGATTCCATAAATGAATAATGTTCAAATGTTCAAACATTCAATACAATGAACATTATAATGTTTTACGCTGATTTGGACGGATAATATGTACATATTTATTTTTATGTTTTCGTGCGTTCAACATAGTTATAAATTTTATTATTATTATTATTATTATTATTATGCTTAAGTTAAATGATTTGGTTTAATCAATAACTAAACATAACTATTTACATTCAATCTTGCCAAAATGTTTCATGTCTTACAAAAGGACCTTTAGCCATAATTATTGTAAACTATGCCAAATTAGTAGAATAGAATATCTCAAATTTACAAGAAATATGTGTGTGTGTGTGTGTGTGTGTATATATATCTATATATATTTGGAATAGTCGATGCAAACTACGCACAAATATTTATTTTTATATTTATACATACGTTTGCACCACTTTTCCTTTTTAGAACTTTTTGTCATATCTCTTTAGAATTCAAAATGACATCTTTTTGTTCGAAAAGAAGAAAGTGGCATATTTACGATAATAAAGCCAAAACCCACCAATATTGAATGTAAATAGGTATAATTACAATCACATAACAATCATATCTTTCCAAATTTACATAATTTACCCAAATTCACATATTTTATATTTTTAACACTGAACTAAAGATCTGGAATGTAAATACAACGACCTGCATTCTACGTATCAGAGGGTCGTAGGATATTTATTTCATTTTCATACGAAGTCATATGGTCGTGTAACTTTGGGGAACGACTATTGGGGTCATTTCCAACGTTCACGATTTTTGCCGATTTTTATATGACCATTTTGCCCCTAGCAAATCTTGTTTTGCTTATAACATTTGATTGGTAAGGAGTTTTGACCTAAAACCACTTCCGTTGGGTTCGGATGATGGTTTAGCTTTCCGTAGAGTGGTCACATCAGCCAAATGGACTTACCGTTTGGGAGATATGGCTGAAATAATGTTTAGATGGTGAAAAACAGCTTAATCGGGCTTAATTGGGTAATTAGCAGCCGGGCCCATTGGGGGTTTTCGGGATTAGGGGTATTTAAGGACTAAAAGGGACTAGAGAAACCCTTCTTTATCATTTTTGCAGCCGCCACTTTCATTCCTTCAACCTTAGTAATGACTTCTACCTTCTAAAAACACCTCTAATCACTTTCTAATCAAGGATTAAGCTAATCAACATCAAATCAAGTTAAAATAGCATCAAATCAGAGTTGGAGCTGCTATGTTGCATAGAGATTCGACCCAAATCAGAGATATTTTCAGATCTAAGATTAATTTGTGGCTAAGGTGAGTGGTTTACATAGTTTTTCACTAATCATGGCTAATTAAGGGTGATTAGTGATAACTAGCGAAATTATGCTTTATAAAAATCTGGAAAAAATTTGTAAAATTCTGAAATATTATTTTAGGGCTCTGATATAAATTTGGGTTAATTAGGATAAGTTTTGCAAATTGTATGATTAAACATGATTAAGGGGGATTAAGGGGGAAACATAGGTTTTTGGGTATGTATGATCCATATTGACATATTAAATTATTGTTTTGGTATTTATTGTTGATTCTCTATGTTGCTATGACTGTATGGTATGCTTTGTGATTGATTAGAAAAGTTAGAATGGTCAAAAACATCGTCGTATGGTGTAAAACAATCACTGGAAAAGTTTCAGGAAATGTGCAGGGTTTCGGATCGGATTAGATATAGTGCTCGGTTCGGATAGGAGAACCGTCCAAGGGAATTCGATTCGGATCAGAATTTGGCACTAGAGGAGGATTGGCAAAAAGGAAGGCCACTTGTATAGAGTTGGAGTTGGAGTAGAGACTGGATTGGATTGAAGAAGAGGAGCTGGAGCAACAGATGGGTTCGGTTCGTCGTAACCGAACCGGATGGAGATGACCAAACCGAACCGCATGAGGACACCCGAACCAAACGGAAGCTGGAGCATGGAAAGGAGGGCCGAGCCGAACCGATGTGACATGGAGGACCCCATATACCGAACCGATGTGACATAGAGGACTCCATACACCTAACTGAACCAGATGACCAAACTGAATCAAATGTATGTTCCTACTTTTACGCGACGACTCTTTTGAAGACCAACTCCAATTCAACCAAAACCCAAGATGAAAAGGAAGTCCAAATAGGAAGTAGAACTCAGGATCCAAATGGGAACCAACGAGTTAACTTCATGAATTGGACTTTGCTGCGGGACGTGTGCAAATGGGTTATCGATGTCTATAGCTTGGACTCAACACTAAGGAACGGATTATTGGCTATGGATCAGTGCAGTGAAGTTGTCATGACTTCATGGGGGAAAAGTGATCGTAACAGGGCTATGAGCCAGTGCAGTGGAGTTGTTATGACTCCATGGGGCAGAGTGGACATAGCAAAGTATTAGTGGTTACTGATCAATGCAGTTGAGCCGTCATGACTCAATGGGGCAGAGTGATCGTAACAAAGAATTGGGTGATCAAATTGGAAGATATCATATGCTTTACGCACTGAGTGAGAGATGTGTGGATGACTGCTATGTTTGATGTTTTTCCATCACCATGACATGCACATCACCTCCCCATTATTTTCACACTATGTGTTAGTGTCACTTTAGAGTATTGTACGTCCTATTGTGCTAACTCTTTGGTTGCAGGTCCAGGTTCAAGTATGGTTATGTATACCTGTTGTTGTTCTTTTTTGCTACTTATCGCTCATACCAGACTTTTATCTGACCCAGAGTTTTATGTCTCTTCTTACTACTCTGGGTGCTCATAAACGGGCAGATTAGGGACAGGTCAGGTGATTATGCACGAGTAGCTGTACCGGAGACGAGCAGGAGGCTCCCACGTATGATATATATATATATATATTCTCCCTGTGTTGTTGCAGGTCACTACTTGGGGCATTAGTAGTGTACCTCTTTCTTTTGCTTTAAAGACAGTATTTCAAAGTTGTAATAATGTTGGTTCGGATAATAAGCTATATTTTGGATTTCCGCTGCTATGATGGTTTAGTTATCAGCTTATGCACTGTCTCGCATGTTTTATGTCAAAGTTATGTTATTATTATATTTTATCACATGCGCTATGAGACATTCTACAAGTTCCTTGTTAGTTCAAATTCCTTTCTTTTCCTTTCTTTGGCGACCGTCCCGTGCTAGTCGGGCATTAGCACATCGCACTTTCATTGGAAATGTCGAGTGGTGCGGGGAGGGCCATCACACTTGGTATTAGAGCTCTAAGCTGCGTAATTAACCTAGGGAAAGACACCAGGGAGAGATAGTATGTATATGAGAGCGCGTATTTGTGATATTTTGGTTTCCAAAAGCTATATATATACAATTAGTATATCTAGGGATGAAGTCGCACTGCACTGGCACCACTGAAGGGATGATTAATTGTTTTCTCCTTACAGATTGAACGATGAGTCTATATACAAGGAATACTAGTTCAGGAGCCAATAATAGGAATGCTCCTGATATGAGGACGATGTTTTCTGACTTCATGAGAGAGATGCTTAGGGATGTTCAGAGGGCAGCTCTTAATGCTGCAAATGGTGGTGGTGCAGCGGTGCAGGCGCCTAGGGCTGATTTCGCCAAGCTCTGTAAGGACTACACTAGTCTTGGTGGGAAGCCGTTCCGTGGAACGAAATCGACTACAAAAGCTCAGGATTGGCTCGATAGTTGTGAGCGCATCTTCGAGGACTTAGGGATAGATGACGCAATGAAGAGAAAGCTAGCATCGCGTCAACTGCAAGGACGGGCTATGAATTGGTGGAATGCTATTAAGGCAGCTACCCTTGAGGATCAAGTTACTTGGGATCAGTTCAAGGCCCGATTCAATGATAAGTTTATCCCAGCTGCTCAGAAATCAGAATTGTTTAGGAAGTTCTTAGAGCTTAAGCAGAATGGTAGGGCAATCTCAGAGTATATTACTGAGTTCGATACTTTATCGAAGTATGGATTATCCCTTATTGACACTCCCGAGAAGAAGAATGAGAAGTTCATAACATGCTTAGATTAGTACTTGGGGGAAAGGCTTATAAACCATATTGATGAAACTTTTGAATCGATTGTTGGGAAAATATTGAGATCAGAGAGCCTTTATGCTAAGCTCAAGGCTGAAGTCGTTGTTGCATCTGCAGAAGGGCCAAAGCCGCAGGCAAGCAGTGGAGGCAAGAATAATTCTCAGAATAAAAGGAAGCAGAGTCAGACCAAGGATGGTCGGAAAAAGAAAGATAAGAAAGATGTTGAGTGCTTTAGCTGTAGCAAGAAGGGCCACTATGCTAAAGAATGTCGAGCAAAGCCAATGGACATGAAGTGCTTCAACCGCGGCTAAGTGGGACATCACAAGGATAAATGTCCACAACCCCCTAAAGAGAAGCATATTGTGAAAGCATATGTTATTAATGCTATTCCTTCTTCGTCGAATGCCCCAACTGCGGTAGAGAAAGGAAAGAATGTCGTAATTCAGGTATCCTTTCTATATATGACGTTCCTGTTCGAGTATTGTTTGATACTGGGGCTTCCCGTTCCTTCAAATCTAGTGACCTGGTAGATAGATTAGGATTGGAACCCGAGATAGTCGATAGACTTTTAGTTGTGACGAACCCGATTAGTGGTTCGGCTAGCCATAGTATGATTTGTCGTAATGTGGTCTTATCGAGTCATAGATGTATGTTTGCTTGTGATTGCTTTGTTTTGGGCTTTACTGGGTTTGGCATTATTTTGGGAGTCGTTTGGCTCCAAAGGTACGGGGTGGTGGTAGATTGTGAGAGATTTTCGATGACTATTAGGGAGGATGATGGGCGGAGGGAGTGTTTGGTGGCCTACCTAGTGATGAGATGATGGCTAGTTTTTCTAAATTCCCTCGACATTAAGCAAGATGAGTGATCAGGGGTTCCCATTGCTGGCCAGTTTCCGGATATCTTCGAGGAAGTGACTGAGCTTCCACCACACCGAGAGATTGAGTTCCGTATTGACTTAGTGAAAGATGCCAGACCTATAGTGATACCACTTCGGCATATGGCACCAAGGGAGCAGCGAAAGCTCGGGGTGCAAGTGAGCGATCTTTTGAAGAAGGGATTTATCAGAAGAAGTGTTTCCGAGTGGGGAGCACCAGTTGTATTTGCTACCAAGGAAGATGGTTCCCTTCGTTTATGTGTGGACTATCGCGAGTTGAATAAAGTGACTAGGAAGAATAAGTATCCTCTTCCGTGGATAGATGATTTGTTTGATCAACTGGAGGAAGCAAGGGTGTTCTCCCAGTTGGACCTCGCGACAGGATTTCATCAGCTCCGAGTAGCAGCTGAGAGTATACCTAAAATGGCCTTTCGGACGCCATCTGGATTCTATGAGTGGTTGGTCATGCCATTCGGGTTGACCAATGCACCAACATATTTTGTGGATCTTATGAATAGGGTATTCAGGGATGAATTGAATAAGTTTATCCTTGTGTTCGTGGATGATATACTTGTTTATTCGAGGACAGAGGAATAACACAAGGAACATTTGAGAGTAGTGATGGAGGTGTTGAGAAAACACCAATTGAAAGCGAAGTTTTCTAAATGTCGCTTCTGGAGGAGGGAAGTGAGATTCTTGGGCCATGTTGTTTTAGAGAATGGTATTGTCGTGGATCCTGCGAAGGTGGCTACAATAGAAGATTGGTCTACGCCCAAGAATGTAACAGACGTAAGAAGTTTCTTGGGATTAGCTAGATATTATCGTAAGTTTATCCAAGACTTCTCCAAGATAGCGGCACCGTTAAATCAGTTGACCAAGAAGAATCAAGTTTTCGTTTGGGACGAAAGGTGTGAAAATGCAATCAAGAGCCTAAAGGAAAAGTTGACGTGTGCACCAGTGTTAGTCATTCCTCAAAGGAATGAAGAGATGACAGTATACACGAATGCATGTGGTACCGGACTACGTGTTGTATTGATGCAAGGAGGTAGGGTTGTAGCTTATGCAAGTCGGCAACTGAAACCGCATGAGAAAAGATATGCTACCCACGATTTGGAATTGGCAGCAATTGTGTTCGCATTGAAGATGTGGAGACATTATCTCTTGGGAGAAAGATTCGAGTTGTTTACCGATCATAAATCGTTAAAGTTTCTCTTCTCTCAGAAGGATCTAAATATCCAACAGCAATGATGGTTAGAATTTTCGGCTTCCTACGATTTCGATATTGCATATACACCAGGAAAGGGCAATGCTGTAGCTGACGCATTGAGTAGAAGACATGTCAGTTTAGGGGCAATGTTTCTTGAGTGGAAGCAACTGGAGTATATCGCAGGGTACAATTTCAGACCAAAATGCGAATTGGATCCAGAGATGTTAGCAAGTTTGACGATCAGACCCTCTTTGATTGAGCGGATTGGTTCCAGTCAGAGGGACGATCCTAACCTACTAGAAACCATCTCAAAGTTAGAAATGGGTATCGACGGTGAGGAGATGGACAAGTCTGGGCTTGATCGAGAAGGATGGCTTCGAAAGAATGGTAGACTTGTTTACCCAATGTCAATGGATTCAGAGACGAAGTGCTTAGAAAATGTCATCACTCAAAACTAACTATACATCCCAGTGGTAATAAAATGTATCGAGACATGAAGCAGGACTATTATTGGAAAGGGGGAAAAGAGACTTTGGGAAGTTTATATCCAAATTCATGAACTGCCAGCTAGTTAATGCTGAGCAAAAGAAACCTAGTGATTTTTTACAACCATTAGAAATTCCAGAATGGAAATGAGAACAAGTCTCAATGGATTTCATTGATGGGTTACCAAGGACTAGATCGGGCCATGATAGCATTTGGGTGATTGTGGACCGATTGACCAAGAGTGCAAGGTTTATACCCGTCAAGTCGAATAGAACATCAGCTAAGTTAGCAAAACTGTATATGAAGTGGGTAATGAGATTTCATGGAGTACCCAAAGGCATTGTAAGTGACCGAGATCCATTTTTCGCTAGTGGATTTTGAAAGAGCTTACAAGAGGCTTTAGGATCAGAACTACATCTCAGTACCGCATACCAAGGCTCCATATGAAGCTTTGTACAAAAGACCATGCAACTCACCCTCATGTTAGTTAGAAACCGGTGAGAAATTTGTGCTTGGACCGGATGTTATAAGAGAATCTTCAGATAAGGTCAAGGTTATCCAACAGCAAATGAAAGCTGCCCAAGTTAGGCAGAAGAGTTATGCTGATAAGAGACGAAGAGATTTAAAATTCTCCATTGGCGACTTGGTGTTTGTCAAGATTTCTCCGTTAAAGTGCATGATTCGATTTGGTAGGAGAGGCAAGTTAACACCAAGATTTGTTGGTCCATTCCCAGTTCTCGAACAAGTTGGGAATTTAGCATATAAAGTTGAATTACCTGACAAGATGGCGGGAGTTCACAACGTATTTCATGTTTCCCAGTTGAGGAAATTTGTGCACGACCCCGATATAAATATTTCACTGGATCAGTTGGATGGTATCGAAGTAGAACCCGAGGCGGTTGAGAACCACAAGCCGATCCATATTGTCGAGTATGATACGAAGCAACTTCGAATGAAGGCGGTGAAACTAGTCAAGGTTTAGTGGGGAGAGAACGAGGATGACTGTACCTGCGAAACAGAGGAGAGCATAAGGGAGTCGTCTCCAGAACTCTTTGCCTGGTAAGATTTTAAATTGCGAATTAGTTATTCTGCATGCTAGGATAGACTTGATGTGTTTGTAATGTGTGTTTGATTGCTTGCAAATGGGTGTTAGGCATGCAGGACCCATTGTATGCTTAATTAGGGTATTTCGGGGGAGAAATTTCTTAAGGGGGGAGAATGTAACGACCCGCATTCTACGTATCAAAGGGTCGTAGGATATTTATTTCATTTTCATACGAAGTCGTATGGTCGTGTAACTTTGGGGAACGACTATTGGGGTCATTTCCAATGTTCACAATTTTTGCAGATGTTTAAATGACCGTTTTACCCCTAGAAAATCTTGTTTTGCCTATAACTTTTGATTGATAAGGAGTTTTGACCTGAAACTACTTCCATTGGATTTAGATGATGGTTTATCTTTTCGTAGAGTGGTCACATTTGCCAAACGGACTTACCGTTTGGGAGATATGACTGAAATAAGGTTTAGAAGGTGAAAAACAGCTTAACCGGGCTTAATTAGGTAATTAGCAGCCGGACCCATTGGGGGATTTCGGGATTACGGGTATTTAAGGACTGAAAGGGACTAGAGAAACCCTTCTTTGTCATTTTTCCAGCCGCCACTTTCATTCCTTCAACCCTAGTAATGGCCTCTACCTTCTAAAAACACCTCTAATCACTTTCTAATCAAGGATTAAGCTAATTAACATCAAATCAAGTTAAAATAGCATCAAATCAGAGTTGGAGCTGCTGTGTTGCATAGAGATTCGACCCAAATCAGAGATATTTTCAGATCTAAGATTAATTTGTGGCTAAGGTGAGGGATTCACATTGTTTTTCATTAATTATGACTAATTAGGGGTGATTAGTGATAATTAGCGAAATTATGCTTTATAAAAATCTGGAAAAAAATTGTAAAATTCTAAAATATTATTTTAGGGCTCTGAAAGAAATTTGGGTTAATTTGGATAAGTTTTGCTAATTGTATGATTAAACATGATTAAGGGGGATTAAGGGGAAAACAAAGGTTTTTGAGTATGTTTGATCCATATTGACATATTAAGTTGTTGTTTTGTGTTTATTGTTGATTCTCTATGTTGCTATGACTGTATGGTATGTTTTGTGATTGATTAGAAAAGTTAGAATGGTCAAATATGCAGTCGTATGGCGTAAAACAATCGCTGGAAAAGTTGCTGGAAATGTGCAGGGTTTCGGATCAGATCGGATATAGGGCTCAGATTGGATAGGAGAACCGTGCTAGCGAATTCGATTCGGATCGGAATTTGGCACTAGAGAGGCTTGGCAAGAAGGAAGGCCACTTGTATAGAGTTGGAGTTGGAGTAGAGACCGGATCGGATCGGATCGGAGAAGAGGAGCTGGAGCAACGGATGGGACCGGTTCGTCGTAACCGAACTGGATGGAGATGACCAAACCGAACCGCATGAGGACACCCGAACCGAACGGAAGCTGAAGCGTGGAAAGGAGGGCCGAACCGAACCAATGTGACATGGAGGACCCCATATACCGAACCGAAACTATGTGACATAGAGGACTCCATACACCTAACCGAACCCGATGACCAAACTGAATCGAACGTATGTTCCTACTTTTACGCGACGACTCTTTTGAAGACTAACTCCAATTCAACCAAAATCCGAGATGCAAAGGAAGTCCAAATAGGAAGTAGAACTCTGGATCTAGATGGGAACCAACGAGTTAACTTCTTGAATTGGAATTTGCTACGGGACGTGTGCAAAGGGGTTATCGATGTCTATAGCTTTGACTCACCACTGTGGAACGGATTATTGGCTATGGATTAGTGCAGTGAAGCTGTCATGACTTCATGGGGAAAAGTGATCATAGCAGGGCTATGAGACAGTGAAGTGGAGTTGTTATGACTCCATGGGGAAGAGTGGACATAGCAAAGTATTAGTGGTTACGGATCAGTGCAGTAGAGCCGTCATGACTCCATGAGGCAGATTGATCGTAACAAAGAATTGGGTGATCAAAGTGGTAGATATCGTATGCTTTATGCACTGAGTGAGAGACGTGAGGATGATTGCTATGTTTGATGTTTTTCTATCACCATGACATGCACACCCCCTCCCCAATATTTTCATACCATGTGTTAGTGTCACCTTAGAGTATTGTACATCATGTTGTGCTTACTCTTTGGTTGTAGGTCCAGGTGTGGTTATGTATACCTGTTATTGTTCTGTTTTGCTGCTTATGCTCATACCAGACTTTTGTCTGACCCAGAGTTTCATGTCTCTTCTTATTACTCTGGGTGCCCATAAACGGGCAGACTAGAGACAGGTCATGTGATTATGCACGAGTAGCTGTACCGGAGATGAGCAGGAGGCTCCCACTTATGATATATATATATATATTCTCCCTATGTTGTTGCTGGTCACTACTTTGGGAATTAGCAGTGTACCTCTTTCTTTTGCTTTAGAGAGTGTATTTCAATGTTGTAATAATGTTGGTTTGGATGATAAGCTGTATTTTGGATTTCCGCTGCTATGATGGTTTAGTTTTCAGCTTATGCACTGTCTCGCCTGTTTTATGTCAAAGTTATGTTATTATTATATTTTATCCCATGCGTTGTGAGACATTCTACAGGTTCCTTGTTAGTTCAAATTCCTTTCTTTTCCTTTCTTTGGCGACCATCACGTGCTAGTCGGGCATTGACACAACGCACTTTCATTGGAAATGTCGGCTGGTGCGGGGAGGGCCGTCACAGTAACTACAATTAATTGGTGTTTAATTAGACTGATTTCCAGATCTACAGTGTTATGAAATGTCCACAATACATTCTATAACAAAATTGCATTATATTTCATGACATAACTATAGGAATAGGTGTAAACAAGTTTAACAAATCCTACAATTTTTTTTATGCATAGCCATTGTGTACAATTCCGAAGTTTTACACATTTTATGACCAAATCTGATGGGTATCTATCTAATTACAACAATTTATTTATCAGATCTGATAGGCATAGGCATAAAAATTGAATCCATTTCAAACGAGATAAATACGTTATTATAAATGTATATGTATATTTCCCACTCACGTTATAGCCTCCAAATTCATTTGTCTGAACCTTTTTAGGCCTACAAATACCAAATTCTTATAAATCTACAATTTATCTAGGAAGGGAAAAATTCTAGATTTGTAGAAATGTAAGAAAAAGGGAAGAGAGCGAAGAATCTACCGTTGAGCGTCAAATTACATTATTTTCTATTGAATATATTTATTCTCTCGATTACATATGAATTTGATTTGATATGTATGAATATACTTTTATTTAAGAAATTAGGTTAAAAGAGGGAGGAAATGGCAGAGTTCCACTGTTGTTATAGATTTGAGTCGAAAAATAATGTGGCATTACCCCTTTATTTATAGGAGTGGAAATGGCCTTGAACTGTCGGATTATTTTCAAGTTATATCCGTCCATTTGTTATATATAAAAATTAACCTAACCCTTTAAGACCTAGCCGCCACTAGGCAATCTGACGCTTAGTAGGTCGACCTGGGCGGTCTACCGCCGGTCAACCTCCATGTCGACTGCTTGGGCAGCAGATTACCCAGGTCAGCTAGTTTATATTAGGCAAATTATTAATTAAATATTCTATTTATTTATTTATTTATTTTCCATCTGTTTTTCGTATTTCGCCTGTAACTTTTTCATACGGACTCCGTTCGCGAAACTCTAAACATGAAAGTTGACTAGAATTCTGAGAAGAATGCAATGGTTAAAGTCTCGCGACCAAATTCCATCGTTTGTAGATATTTCTATTTTTGAAATTCTAATTAAATAACTAATTATTGTCAAAATTTCGGGTTCTTACAAGCACATCTCAATGATTATTAATATACGTGGTATTAGTGTCAAGTCATAAATAAATATTGGAGAATAGCGTGTTGGGCTGACCTAACATGAGAAATCTACTTGGATTATAATCAACAGTATCATAAGTTATTCTCATAGTGACAGTGATGTAATGGCCCTCATACCTGAAATCATTATAATTTTATTCGAGGATATTTGTGTTTTGATATAATCTAAATTTAATTGTAACATAGTATACGATAACGGTGATTATTGGATACATCTCGAATCGAATGCAAATTATGAATGATTTAGATGGAATTTAACCTAACAATATATTTGTAGTGATATCCATGGGCCTCTTGATTGAGTGAGACTGTGAAATGCATGGCCGTTCTCAAATATTAGTTTTTTTTAAATAGTCTACTCATCGATCAAGATAAACAGATAAAATCATAAAGATTGTGATATGTTCCACGCCTCGAGTTTAATCCTAAATATATTGGTTAAAAGGAATATATTACATTGAGACACGGGTTACAGAAAAGGTTGTATCGAATCGATGACCTTGTAATAACTTGGGTAGTAGTGATGTAATTATTGCCAGATGCCAATCATTGTTTATGATTTTAAATATGATTTAAAATCATTGTCAACATTGTGATAACCTATAGGGTCACACACTTAGAACGTTATAAAAGGAAAATGTTGACAACAAAAAATGTCGTTAACACCCAAGATTCCAATTACTTAGGAATTATAGTTCCGTTGGGAAAGTAAGTGCAGAAAGCAATAAATAACATAAGAGATTTATAGTGGTTCGACCTCAGTAGAGACCTATGTCCACTTTGGAAGAGTGGTTAGAATATTATTTATAACAAAGAGTTCCAAGTTTGAGACTATCTCATGACATCCCTTTACATATATTGCTAAGTTACATGAAGTCATAATTGTCATATGCGGCTATTGGGAAAAAGACACTTTAGTCCTTCTTCTTCCTCAAAGCGTAGATGCAAGTAAATGGGCCACTTAGAGCTCTTAAGAGATGTCAAATCACCAAATTCCAACCCTTTTGAAGTGTGAGGTCAAGTGGTATTTATAGTGGAGTGGTTATGTGGGAGTGGGTAGGAGTAGGTAGAAGTAGGGGACCACACCAGGAATTTCGTATCCCCTGTGGCCAACCACCAAAACCTCGTATCCCACAGTGCTCGTGCCAGAAATTTCATACCCCGTGGGGTACGAAATTCTTACCCCGAGGGGTACGGAGAATATAAGAGGACATGCACAAGGAGTTGAGGTTGACGCTTGCGACTTCATGGAGGTCGAGGTCTTGGTTTGGAAATATTTAGATGAGCGGTTAGGTTCTCATTGGCACGATCTCTTCTCAGCCCATTTCCTTCACTCCCTAGCGACATTCTTGGCTTTGGCTTTACGTGATACGTTGAGTCGAGCATGTCTTGCGTACTTTTGGGAACCAGACCAAAAGGCTGGTTAACATTTACCCCCAAAGTACATCTTGTCTAGACATGATGTACTTTGTGTTGGTGGATGTAATCGTGTAGTTGTCGACTGTTTCTGTAAACCTAAGAAAAATAATCGTTATTTGTTGAGATCTTTTACCGTAGAGCTGTAAACGAGTCGTGATGGGCACGTTGTTGTGTTTTCGTCACTAAGTTTTAGTGTTACACCGTGCTTGCGTGTTTATAGTTCTGTGTAAGCACATGTATTATATATTGTCGTCATAAATATACATGGGATACATATACATATACATATATATATATATATATATATATATATATATGTACATGTATATTATTTATTTATTTTATTTATTTTTTAGGGTCGTACCCTGGTTTGGGTACGAAATTGTCGTACCCTACTGGGTACGAAATTTCGTACCCAAGTGGGGTACGAATTCTCGTACCCCGCCGAGGATGCGAAAAGGTGCGTCGGGGGACACGAAGAGACGTCCCTTTTTATTATAAATAGGGCTCTTCCTCCCCATTTCCCTTCTTCTTCTGTTTCTCTATTTTTTCTTCTACCGCCATTGAACTTTGAGCTTCGGACTTTGTGCTTATAGATTTGAACGACGAACTTAGGTAGGAGCTAAACGCCATTAAAGGCGTGAGCCTCCTTCTCCTAAACCCGATCGCTCACTTAGCTGCATCTCTGAGGCCCACCTCGAGCTTCTCGTGTGCATGGGTTTGGATTTTGGAGGGAGAAGGTTCACTAGAGTGGAATTAGAAGGAAGGATAAGAAGGATGGGGGGAGTCGAGCGCCGTCATGATGAAGGAGAAGAGTTCGGAGGCGAGAAGCATGGCACTTCGTGTTGGGGGTCTCGTGCCCCTCTCGGGTTTGGGATTTTCGCACCCCTAATGAGTATGAAATTTCGAACCCCGAAGGGCACGAAGTTTCATACCCCTGGGGTATGAAATTCCGAACCTCGAAGGGTACGAAGTTTCGTACCCTTGGGGTATGAAATTTCGAACCCAAAAGGGATTCGAAGCTTCATACCCCTGGAGGTACGAAAGCTTTGAACCCTGGTGCGGTTCGAAGTTTCGTATCTGAGAGGGTACGAGTTTTGTGTTTGGATTGAGTGCTTTGCATACACCTCCTTGCTCTACAGCATCTCTTGTTTAGCGCTTTGGCTCTCCGATTGCCTGCTTCTGGATCTGTACTTCTTTCGTGTCCTCTACGTGACCTTGCCAACGTATGCGTTGATGACCGCGTGAACTACAACTTGAACTTGCACATAGGATTAGAGCATATACTTGGACTGTGACCGAACTATTAGATTGTTTGAATTTCTTTTGTATATCTTGATTCTGCATAAGACTGCACGCACATGTTAGTTTACACCAACACAAGGGGTACAAGTTATTCAACTACAATGTCTAACGCTAGTGTATTAAAGTATAGCTAGCAACGCACACAAGATCCATGACTGGAAAGACCTCATAAGCTGAAATCTCTTTGCCATCGTCGCATACATCCGATTCTACTAGCAATGTTAGCTTGACGAGCAGCGAGCTTGATATTATGGAAAGGTCCACCCCATCTCAAACAACAAGTTTGCTCGAAGCGTCTGAGTGTGGAGAGCAAACTGAAAGACAACACTCTCCAATTGTACATGAAGAGGTAGAGAATGCGGATATCGTTTGGGGGGGGGGGGGGACACACCGGTGGTTCCAGTGGCCCCGGATATGTCGCCCGATGTAGTGATTCTTAAAAATCCAACAGATCCAGTGCCATCGTGTATGGATGCGGCGGTAGTTAGGAAAATGGCGCTACAGTTCAATAATCCTATGGATGACGTTCTTGCCCCAGGAGAGGATGGTAGGGCTCATGCACCGCCCGAGGGTTTTACTGCTTGGAACAGACAGGTTTTCCTTACTCGATGCGTGCCCCAGCTAACAATTTCATTCAGGACATGCTATATTATTTCCGTATCGCACCGTTGCAACTGCACCCAAATGCATATGCCTCGCTTTTAGGTACTTATGTCCTCTATCGGGAGTGTTTGCACTCGGAACCTACTGGGAAAGATATTCGTTCTTTTTCAAATTAAAGAGAAGAGCCAGCATATCTCCTTCACAGTTCTTCTTGGAAGCATTGACTGCCACTAAGTTCTTTGTCGGGACGTAGCCCAAGCCGTCAGTATTCAAGCATGAATAGTTCTTTGTGCGTTATCCTCCTGGATTCACGAGGAGATGGCTGGAAGGAAGTAAGCATTCTTGATCTCCGCTTTTTACTATAAAGTTCGCGGATTTGATGTCTGATATTCGTCTTTGTTTTAACATGAAAGGAAATCCTGAGGCGCCCACCGGGATTGAGTACCAACAACGCCTTGAGGCTCTACGAGCGTTCCGGCTAAGGCGCGTTCTACCGACACTGTTATAAATCGGGATAGTCTTCATTATCCAGGACCGCTCCATGACGATCGGGCAATAATCAGGCCCGTCATTGCAGGTGGCAGGTAGAAAGAGGAGGCGAGGAAAGACATAACAACCCCCAGTCAGAAGATGATGATGCCCTCTACTGGGCCCAAACCACAAAAGGCAGCTGAGCCCTGGGGAGACACTAGTGGAGTGGAGGCTGGTGACGAGGAGATAGTTGCATGGGACGAGGGTCTGTTGGATGCTCCTGTCCCACCTCCGTCAGGAGAGGCGGAAGGAGTAACGTTGGCCAATTCATAATCTCCTGCGACTCCTATACAGACTGCCACTTCACTTGAGGAAGAGGGCCAGTTTGATGGTCTTAATAAACCTGCTTTAGACTTGTCTCCCTAGCCAGGAGCAACAAGTATGGAAGAGCTGGCTTTAGATGCAGAGGGGGTGACTCCTTCGAGCGGACCAAAATCTGGTCTGTTGAGAGAATACTTAGAGAATACACTCATAAACACTACATAACATAGAGATTCCCTATACATGCCAAGTGCCCGATTCCGTACTTTTTTCTTTGGCAGGTGATATGGAGAGAGGAAGCGAAGGGCGAGACTACGGGCACGAAAGCCGCCGATACCTTAGGAACACTTTTCTTGACGGCTTTAGGAGAGGGATTAGCTTGTTTGGTGACACACCACCTCCACAGGATCGCAGCGGTGAAAACCGTCATCGAGATAGGCCCCGACGATCTCCCACTCCCCCTCCTCCTCCTCCTCCAATCCGGGTATCGGTGGGAGATTCTCGACTCGACTTAGGGGGATCAAGGCAATTGTTATCGACGTCTCCTTCACACATAGAACCTTTGACCCCTGTTCATGTTACTAAGGGGAAGGAATCATCACTTAGCTATTCGAGGCCAGCAGGAACAACTACAATGAGGAGGGAAGATCCGACTGAGTTTGAGAGGCGAGTGCTCTCTGTGGATGAAAGGAAGGCGTTGCTGAAGCAGAATTTTCCTCAGCAATATTTTGATGAGCTAGTATTCCTCCCGAACCTCAGCCAGCCTCCTGCTAAGGAATCATGGGATATATGGACGCATGTGAGGGCCGCGTATCATCAGACAACGAACCCACCAGATACTCCTACCATCTCTCGGAACTGATTCGGAGGAATTACTTAGAGCTCATCAGCCAGGGGGTGACTATTGATGCCGAGTGGACCACCAATGGTAACATGGAGAAGGAGAAAGGTAGGTCTACTCTTTATGTTGCCAACATTTATGCGTTCATCTTCATACTTTCAAATTCTAATCTTTAGTGTTGTTGTTACAGCAGAGATGAAGCGTGCGTATGAGACATTAAAGAGGGAAGCGGACCACACCCGCTCAACTTTAAGGACACCGCGACCTCCCTAACCATTGAGAATACGACTTTAAAAAGGGACAAGGCCGAGCTAGAAAGGGCGTATGCTGGTTTGGAGAAGGATCATGGACGAGTAAATCAGCCCTAGAATGACAATGAGGCCTTAAAGGCCGAGAATGAGAGGTTAAAGGCGGAGAACGCAGAGGTTGTGGAACTGAGAAGGCAGCTGGAGGCGGCCAAGATGGATAAGGAGAAGGCTGAGGCCAGTAACAAGGAGGTGTTGGCCTTCGTAGATGGTATAAAAGCTGACTATCAGCAGGAGATGGAAAGCGTGAGGGAGGATGTCGAGGAAGCCGAAGCTATACGTGGGATTCGTTAGAGGACTCTATCCGAAACATGGATGTTAAGAACCTGAACTTCCAGGGGATTTCCTGGGTCGATGATTATCCCCGGACATTGGACCAGATTTGGGAAAGGTTAGTGCCGTATGAGGCTTATTTACATCAAGTGGACGTGGGAACTTTGGACAAGCGCCAGTTGATGACTGAGCTTCTGACCGACGATGAACACGAGAAGCTAGAGGAGGGGAAGAAGTTGCTCTAGAAGGATGCTGAGAATAAGAGACTGGAGAGGCTCGCCCAAAAAAAAGGGAAGGTTGTTGCTACCATGAGTGTGGTTCTTTGGACCCACCAAAACTAGAGATCCCGTAGCTTTGGCTTAGGCCTTGACTGAGTATATTCCTGAATATCTGGGACTGGGAGAAACCAAATTCACTTTATCCGCTATGATGAGCACACTTCCCCTTGTTCTAGCACCATCCTTGACTGGAGGTAAATTCTAGTTACCATGTATTCCCGGAGATGATGTGATTATCGAATTTGCAGACTAAAATGTTGTGTTTTTACTGTGCAGCCCTTCCTAGATCCACTATGACACCGGGCTTTTCCCCCTTGATTCCACAAACAACAAAATATAGGCTAGGACCCAAGTGAATGCAACTTGGAGAAGACGACGACCACTTAGATACCTTTTCAGACATTAGGCTAGGGTCCAATGTTTATGAGGGCCTTGTAGAGGAAGGAGAGGTGACTGATGGCCAAAGTGCTAATGCGAGGGGCTCAGTGGATGCCGATGTACCCTCCATGCAAGCCATGGTGGATTCCATGAAGATTCGGATGGCGGAGAAGTTCAAGGAGCTGTAAGAAAAGAGCAGGTAGGATGAGGCTGCTTGGAGGGGGGCCCTAATGAAGGCCAGGCAGGACGCTGAGGAGAGATACACCGCTATGGCTGAGAAGAGGAAGGCCGATGCTGAAGTAGAGAAGAGGAGGGTTGCTGATGAGGCCCGAAAGAAGAAGGAGGATGATGAAGCCTAGCATAGGGCTACATAGATCCTTAAGAAACTCAAACCTGATGATTCTTTGAAGATTAAAACCCAGAAGTCAGCTGATCGAAAGGCGGCCAGAGAGGCCAAGAAGAAAACTGAGCAGAAGGCCAAGGAATCCCCAAAAAAGGTGATGCTGTTGTAGCTCTTGCCGCTGCTCCTCCCTCAAGTCGTTGTCGTGCATCATTCCTTCTGAGATCACAGAGATATCAAGTGGTGACGGTGAAGGCGAAAGGAATCTCTCGATCTCTTACGAGTCGGCCACCCCTCTAAAGGGTAGATGAGGCAAGAGCGGAAGCGGGACTTGGAAGAAAAGGCCTTCCATTGGATATCCGTCCAGTGTGAATCTACAAAGAAGAGACACGGAAAGAAGAAGCACGATTAGGTTTAGTAACTGTAGTAGTTGTTACCGCCATTTTGGTTATGCATGCCGATAGTATATGCGAGTACGACCCTTGCTTTTGGTTTTTAAGAGTATGGTGTGGTTTTGATGTACACCCTGTCATCAGAAAAGAAATATGTTAGCCTCATAGTTTGTTCGGTGTGTGTGTGTGGAAATGAAAAACTAATTAGTAAAGATTGCATTTCATGTTAATTTTTCGAATTTCTTCTCATGTTTTCCAGCGTCCTGTATTTGCACAAGCGTACTTATTGTTACACTTCACAGAAATGTGATAATAGATCTCACTCTGGAAAATATCCAGTTGTGCGGAGATCGAGCACTAGTAGCGTTCCTGGGAGGTCTCCCTCAGCTCAGGAATCCCACTGAACGCCATGGACCAGGTCAGAAGCCTTCTGCCTTGGGTTGCCCGGTGTTTGTCCCCATGTAGAGTGAAGGCTAGGACGCTGTGATTCATTCAATGTTGGGGCTCTTCCATCATTCATTCGGTTTTAGAGCGAAGGCATCATTTATTCATTTCAGAACGTCTGGATCATCATCCCGTAGGGTCCGATCGTGGCTATGGGCTGCACCTAAGCCTTTAGGGCTTCGAGGAGAAAATGATTTAAGGTTGGTCTCGGTGCTGCACCGAGATTTAACCGATGCCCGAATCCTGACTAAAGGGTCGGATAAAGATGTGCGAGTAGTTAGCCTCGTGTTAGGTTGGCTGATGGAATGCCCCCAAGCCCTGGGGCTTGTGAGCGGAACGATTTATCCTCGATCTTCGTGCAGGGCCGAAATTCGAGTTAGAGGTTTATTTATACTCGGTCAAGTCGCAGGCCCGCGGATCACGTGACGACGCCAGCTCCTGTGCTTGGGGTGCCAATCGATGCCTGTGGTGTTTGTCTTTGATGTTGGTTCAAGGTTTGGACAATGACATCGGCTCCCGTGTTCGGGGGGTCGATGCGGCGGTCAAGTGGTTGTACGAAAGCCAGCTGTAATGGTTGGTCAAACATGTCGTGCACAGAGTAAGCGAGGAGTAAACATGAAAGGGACATGGGAAACTGAACATCATTTCTACTGATAACTTTGGAAGTAATAGCCTTTACAATGCCTTGAATTTCAAGAAAAAAAACATCGCTAGAAAGCACAAACAACTGTACACTAAATTATGTAAAGTAGTAGCGGAGATGTTCGATGTTCCATGCCCTTGGAAGCTTGGCTCCGTCTACGATTGCGAGTTTGTAAGTTCCACTGCTAAGCCTTCGATGTAAGACATACGGGCCTTCCCAACAAGGACAGAGGCCAGTTGGTGGGGGCAAAGACCAGTTTTAGGATAAGGTTTCGAATGTCGAGGTCCTTATGGCGGACTCTGGAGTTGAAGTATCGGGCTAGTCGTTGTCGTTGGGCGCCGGCCCTGAATTCAGCTTCATTTCTGTTTTCCTTAAGTAGATCGAGCGATCCCTTGAGTACGTCTCAGTTGGTCTTTGGATTATAGTAGGTTACTCAATGAGATTGAAGCTCCAGCTCAGTGAAGATGACAACTTCGGATTCGTACGCGAGGGCGAAGGGAGTGTGTCCGGTTGGTAACTTGTGAGTAGTCCAGTAGGCCCACAGGGCCAAGGGGAGTTCATCCGCCTACATGCCCCCAGTTTTTATCAAACGCTTCTTGATGATGGATTTGATCACTTTGTTTACAACCTCGACTTGCCCATTGGCTTGAGGATGAGCCACCACAGAGAATCTTTTCTCGATGTTGTTCCGCTGATAGAAAGTCATGAAATCGGCGCTCTCAAATGGAGTTCCATTGTCGGAAATGACGGCCGTAGGGTCTCTGTAGTGGGTGATGATGTTGCAAACAACGAAACTGATTATTTTCTTGGTAGTTATGGTGGAGAGAGCTACGGCTTTTGCCCATTTGGTAAAGTAGTCAACTGTGACGACAGTATAGCATGCCCCGCCCCTGGCCATTGGGAGAGTTCCAATGATGTCTATTCCCCACATGGCAAACAACTAAGGACTAAACATTTGCGTCAATTATTTAGGCAGGGCTCCTGGAATCTTTGAGAAGCATTAGCACTAACCCGATTGCGAGCATAGTCCATGGCGCCTTGATCGAGCATAGGCCAGTAGTATCCCTGTTTGAGAATGTTTCTTGCTACAGTTTGTGTGACACCCCACGTTCGTTAATGTCACTCACAAAGGGAATGCATTAAGTTTTGTGGAGCATTATAAGTAAACAGAACAGAATGTTACAAGATAGATACATAAAGCAGTACTTGAAAAATTTATAACTTTATTGCAGCGGAAACAGAAATAAGTTTGGTTACATCTTCAAACACCAAAACCAAGTACATAATATCAGTCTTGTACAAAAGCCATCAGAGTACATAATTTTTAAAACGATAATCCCCAACAGAAAATGCCATAAACAAGTAGAGACAAAGCCAAGCAAAACATCTTTCAACTTCAAGCTGGGAGAAAGAGGTATCCGAACTAAGCTTGAGTATTTCCTCCCTGAGATCCGGGGGGGGGGGGGGGGGGACGGAAGAAAAGAGGCGAAACAAAAAGAGTCAGACATGAAGTCTGGTGAGTCCAGTGACTTTCAACATATAAACAGATAATAGAATAATGACATGTAAATAAAACTGGATGAGGGATAACAGTAACAGGAGTAGCAGATATACATAGATTTAACAGAGGAAATAGAATGATGTAGACCAAACTATGCTTCTCACTTACTTTTCACTTTTCTGAACTAATACTAGTATAACAGGAATAGGTGTTACCCTAATGTCTAAAATGAAACAAAAACGGAAACAAAATGATCTCTTCAGAAACAGAATGCTAGCAATGGGCCTTTACCACCCTAACAGAGACAGACGGTACAGAAACAGAAGCAGAAACAGAATCAGAGACGGAAACAGAATAATCCCTACGGAAATAGAATGTTAGAATCTTGTGTATACTAATGATGGGCCTTTACCACCCCAACATACGGTACCACACAGAAACAGACAGGTGGTACCACCCCAACAGAAACAGGCGGTACCCCAACAGAAGCAGACAAAACTAGATGTACCCTAAATTTTATCCTAAGTGATCGGCTACCTAATAAATAAATACCCTGTGTCGCCCTCACAGAAGGGTGTATCACTCCCTAAAGTGGAAACCTATAGAAAGACAAATACCTATTTACAGATGTCATGGCGTCTTAACTTCCCCAGAGCAGACCGGATCCATGCACGCACATGACCCGGTTGGAATGCGCCATCAACACCCCTCGCCATTATCAGAATGAACCTCTTATAATTAGTTCAGTAAGCGTGCCCGGACCCCTACCTAGTGTTGGGTCGTGGTTTGATACCAGAAAAGGGTCACTGACTAATATGGGTCCCACATAACAGATGACACAAGTAATTACCCCTTCCAACCTTGTGTCCCCAGACTAAAAGATCTCAGATTTACTTGCTTATAGATTTCAGATTAACAAGTTTTCAGATTAGACATATAGATTAATAGGTTTACAGATTAACAGATCAGATGAACGGATTAACAGACTTACAGATTAATACATTTCACTTAACCTTGCATTAAGCCTATAGATTTACGAAACAGGTTTATCAGATTCATCCGCCCAGTTGACTTAACCCCATTCACTTATCAAATAAATATGTATTATTGGTTAAACTTGCCTTAACCCTATCCACTTGTTCATGTAATATTGGTTAAGTTGTCATCTTACACGGGTTAACCTAACCCCACCCACCTAACATGTTTTAGTTATCATATTCATCTTTAATTAACATTGTTTAGTTATTAATGCACAGACCTCTCACATTAAGTCGATAGCTTGTGGCCGTTGGATGTGTCGGGCAGTTCCGGGCAGACTTCTGCCACAAGCCAGACTTAACCTCGTCTCTAAGCATATTTTAATTATGCCTACGACCTCCCACATTAGACTGACCATGTGTGGTTGCTGGTTAGGCCGGTTGTTTCCGGGAAGGCTTCTACCGCAAATGGAGTCTAATCTCGTGTCTCAGCATGCTTATCTTAGCTAATTTATTCATATACATTGTAGGATTTTCCAATTACAGTATTCTGTTTCAACAGATTAAACATGCTTCACAGAATCTTCTACTGTTCCATTAACATATTTCACTTAATCATAAATTAAGCCTACAAATTTACATGCACAAATTACAATCATAATTCACAATATAACATTTTCCCCAAGTTTTAGTAAAATTACACAGTAAAGGTTATGCCCCAAAAACCCCAGTCATGATTTATAATACAAGTTATGCCAAATTATCGGCTTTGATTACAGTGTATGTCAATTACCCAAAATCCCAATTTAGGTGTGTTCATATTTAACAGTTATCCCTATTTCAATACAGGTTTTCATGCCTAAGTTATATGTCACTATACACAATAACCCCCTTCTTCCAAATCATAAACCATCATATATACTGTGCCCCAAATTTAGGTCTTAAATTACAATATGCGTTTTGCCCCCAAATCAATTATATGTTTACAATTCAATTTATGCCCCATTTGCATATCATTCAATATTTTCCCAAACTTTTTCCCCGTCATTTGTACGTATAATTCAATGCAAAATATAATTAGGCTCTAAGTTAGCCTAATCTCATAAATAAAAGGAAAACAAGAGAAGGGAAGAGAGTCAACAGAACTGGCATAAAATAGACATATGAAGTATGAGCGGGCACAGAATAATAAAATAGATCCAATGGGTATAGAAGGACAGATCTAAACTGAAATAGGCACAATCTCAGATTTAGATTTATTAACAATGTCAGGATCACAATTAAATTTCATTTCTAAAAGTAACATGAACTCACCTCAGTTGGATCTAAAAGAAATTGGTGTTGCAGTTGTAGATCTATTCTCTTTTAATCCTATGCTGACTTGAAGAGGAAGGGGGCTTATTTTAATTCAGATTTGAACATCATGAGGATGCCATGGATTTGCGTAATGAAATTAGGGTTTAGGTTTAGGTGTGTTTATATAGGTGTAGTGAGTTAATTAGGGCCATTAGATAAGATTAAAGACCATCAGAACCACACAACTCAAAAGACAAATCATCCAGCCAATCCCAGCAAGACACGTCATCATAGAACTCTCCAGAATTCTGCAGGTTTTGGTCCTCGGCATGGGCGAACTTCCCAAGTGCGCCGGTCTATTTTTGTACTGGCGCACTTCCCAAGTGCGCCAGTGTATTTTTGTACTGGCTCACTTCCCAAGTGCGCCAGTGCATTCTGGCCTATTTCCTGATCATTCTGCCAAACTTCTATCATCCGTAACTCATTCGTACGGTATCCGTTTTACACAAATTCGGACTCTATCTCAAGTTGAATTCTGAGACGAATGTAATGGCGTAACTCATTTCACCTAATTCTTCTTTTAAAAATTAATTATTCTTTAATTTGTTATTTTAATGTTCTTAGAAAATACGGGGTGTTACATTCTCCCGTCCTTATAGGATTTCGTCCCCAAAATCTCTAAGTTAAGAAGAATGTATCCTACCATCCATCATCCATCGACTCATCCATCATCCACAAGCCTTCATTGTCCTTAAAAGATTTCTAATGCCATATGAACATATGCAAAATTGTGTGTACATGTCCCCTATCTAATGCAAAAGATCAGGCGGTCTACTGATTCAGTTGACCTCCTTAATGCGAATTATGTTAGTGCCATGGTCCAACATGTATGCAATTATTCCTATTTGATATGTATCATTTTTATATGAGTGCACAACCATTCATTCATATGCAACACCCATGTGCCGAGTCGACCATTTTGCATCCATAAAAATTGAAAATGCACACACATCCATATGTAGTATGAGAGTGTTTTTGGGCCGATCTAGTGCCTAGTGTGTGTGTATATGCATCCACGAGCAACCACTGGCAACCATCAAACATAACATGTCTCAAACACATGTCTACACCCAATAGTTTCTACCTAAAGGTTGAAGACTCGATCGATAGGATACAGTCGAGTGATAGAAGCAAGTACAAATAAAACAAAAACTTTATTCCCACTAGGCAATGTCAAAACTGGAAATCTACCTCACGCCTCAAGGTAAGCCCCTAACCTTGTCAAGAATATCCGGACACTTACAGACTACGGGTACAGATCGTAGATTATCAAATGATTCTAGGAAACTAAGCACGATAGACCCTTTTGGGGTTATAAGAAATCCCTTTCTAAAACTAAGCCATATCCCATAAAACTCGGAACGTACGCGTCACAGTCAACTAAACGCCTAATACAAATACCCTCGAACCCCAACCTATCACAAACAGATGAGCCGTAACACTTATGTGGTTTGAGACTATAGCAGGATCAAAAAAAAGAAAAGTATTATGGTGCAGAGACTCAACTACAAAATCAAAATGCCAGAATTAAAAAGAGCTCTAATTCAATATTCAGATAAGGAAATTAATCCTTCTACATAAATTTTTCCTACCTCTATTCTGTCCACCAGCCATGAGAGCATTCACTTGCCCTCCAGAAAATCCTTCCCTTTGCCCTTGTCCTCGTTTCTTCGGGCAGTCCCTAGTGAAGTGTCCCATTTCACCACAGTTGAAGCAAGCGCCCTTCCTCTTTCTGCAATCCTTGTTCAGATGACTCAAGCTTCCACAAGTAAGCACTTTTTCTCCTTCTTATTCTCAAGCTTTTCATCCTTCTTCTGTGTTTCCTTCTTGGGCCACACTTTCTTGTTCTATGGTTCTTCGAGCTTCTCCTCTTTCTTCTCACCTTTGGCTTACTCTTCATGAATTAGTGCCATGTCAACAAGTTTCTCAAAAGTAGTCCCCATAGGAATGTAGGACATAGCTAATCCGTGTAGCGGTTCGCTCAAGCCCTTGACAAATCTCAAAGCCTTCGCATGTGGTGTATTAACATACCAAATCTTGCTAACTGGTTAAACTTGTTAACGTACTCTTTCACAGACAAACACCCTTGTTTCAAAGCCATGAACCTCTCCATGTATAAACTCTCCTCTGCTCGTGAAAGAAATTTCAACTCAAATCTTCGTCTGAAATCCACCCAAGTCTCTACCGGACGTTCAGCGTTAGTAACCTCCCACCAAAAAGAAGCTTCGTCCTTCAGTTGCAAAACGGCTAACTGAATCTTTCTCCTATTGTCGATTTTAAAGATATCAAACAAATCCTCTTTTTCCCTGATCCAGTTCTGAGCTTCTACAAATATCTCAGTTCCATTAAAGGTTTTTCCACCCATAGCACGAAAATCCTTACATATCTTTGAAAAAGCATCTACATGCGGAGAAGGAGCGACTGCAGCTGGGGGGGGGGGGAGTGACGTCTGCTGGTCCTACGGTAGTAGCCCTAGTCTCTAGATACCTTCAGAACCATCCCGGTATCTGTATGCGCTCTGGAAAATTTAGATCCCCAGACATGCTGAAACGAAAGAAAAAGAGGTTCAAAATAGAGAATCGAAAGATAGATATATGGATTTGGGGATTATGTTTTTCAAAATAAACCTTTCTAAACCCTTTTGAAAATAGTAAAAAAAAAATCTTTTATCTAATCTGGTAACCTTCTGCTCTGATACCAAGTGTGACACCCCACGTCCATTAATGTCACTCACAAAGGGAATGCATTAAGTTTCGTGGAGCATTATAAGTAAAAAGAATAGAATATTACAAGACAGATACATAAAGGCAGTACTTGAAAATTTTATAATTTTGTTGCAGCGGAAACAGAAATAAGTTTGGTTACATATTCAAACACCAAAACCAAGTACATAATATCAGTCTTGTACAAAAGCCATCAGAGTACATAATTTTTAAAACCATAATCCCCAACAGAAAATTCCATAAACAAGTAGAGTCAAAGCCAAGCAATACATCTTTCAACTTCAAGCTAGGAGAAAGAGATATCCGAACTAAGCTTGAGTATTTCCTCCATTAGATCCTGGGGGGGGGGGGGGGGGGACGGCAGAAAAGAGGCGAAACAAAAAGAGTCAGACATGAAGTCTGGTGAGTCCAGTGGCTTTCAACATATAAACAGATAATAGTATCATAACATGTAAATAAATCTGGACGAGGGATAAGAGTAACAGGAGTAGCAGATATACATAGGTTTAACAGAGGAAACAGAATGATGTAGACCAAGCTATGCTTCTCACTTACTTTTCACTTCTCTACACTAATACTAGTATAACAGGATTAGGTGTTACCCTAATGTCTAAAATGAAACAAAAACGTAAACAAAATGATCTCTTCAGAAACAAAATGCTAGTAATGGGCCTTTACCACCCTAACAGAGACAGATGGTATAGAAACAGAAGCAGAAACAGAATCAGAGACGGAAACAGAATAATCCCTACGGAAACAGAATGTTAGAATCAAGTGTATACTAGTGATGGGCCTTTACCACCCCAACATATGGTACCACACAGAAACAGACAGGTGGTACCACCCCAACAGAATTAGGCGGTACCCCAACAGAAGCAGACATAACTAGATGTACCCTAAAATCTACTCCAAGTGATCTGCTCTTTAATACATAAATACCCTGTGTCGTCCCCACAGAAGGGTGTATCACTTCCTAAAGTGGCAACCTACAGAAAGACAAAGGCCTATTTACAGATGTCACGACATCTTAACTTCCTCAGAGCAGACCGGATCCATGCACGCACATGACCCGGTTGGAATGTGCCATCAACACCCATCGCCATTATCATAATGAACCTCTTATAATTAGTTCAGTAAGCGTGCCCGGACCCCTACCTAGTGTTGGGTCGTGGTTTGATACCAGAAAAGGGTTACTGACTTATACGAGTCCCACACAACAGATGACACAAGTAATTACCCCTCCTAACCTTGTGTCCCCAGACTAACAGATTTTAGATTTACTTGCTTACAGATTTCAGATTAACAAGTTTTCAGATCAGACATACAGATTAATAGGTTTACATATTAACATATCAGATGAACGGATTAACAGACTTACAGATTAATACGTTTCACTTGACCTTGCGTTAAGCCTACAGATTTACGAAACGGGTTTATCAGATTCATCCGCCCAGTTGACTTAACCCCATCCACTTATCAAATAAATATGTATTATTGGTTAAACTTGCCTTAACCCTATCCACTTGTTCATGTAATATTGGTTAAGTTGTCATCTTACACGGGTTAACCTAACCCCACCCACCTATCATGTTTTAGGTGTCATATTCATCTTTAATCAGCATTAATTAGTTATTAATGCCCATACCTCTTACATTAAATCGATAGCTTGTGGCCGCTGGATGTGCTGGGCAGTTCCTGACAGACTTGTGCCACAAGCCAGACTTAACCTCATGTCTAAGCATCTTTTAGTTATGCCTACGACCTCTCATATTAGACCGATCATTTGCGGTTGCTGGTTAGGCCGGTTGGTTCCGGGTAGGCTTCTACCGCAAATGGAGTCTAACCTCGTGTCTTAGCGTGCTTATCTTAGCCAATTTATTCATATACATCGTAGGCTTTTCCAATTACAGTATTCAGTTTCAACAGATTAAACAGGCTTCACTGACTCTTTTAATGTTCCGTTAACATATTTCGCTCAATCGTAAATTAAGGCTACAAATTTGCATGCCCAAATTATAGTCATAATTCACAATATAACATTTGCCCAAAGTTTTAGTTAAATTGCACAGTAAAGGTTATGCCCCAAAAACCCCAGTCATGATTCATAATACATGTTGTGCCAAATTATCGGCTTTGATTACAGTGTATGTCAATTACCCAAAATCCCAATTTAGGCATGTTCATATTTAACAGTTATACCTATTTCAATATAGGTTTTCATGCCTAAGTTATATATCACTATACACAATAATCCCCGTCTTTCAAATCATAAACCATCATATATAGTATGCCCCAAATTTAGGTCTAAAATTACAACATTGGTTATTCCCCCAAATCAATTATATGTTTACAATTCAATTTATGCCCCATTTGCATATCATTCAATATTTTCCCAAATTTTTCCCACGTCATTTGTGCGTATAATTCGACGTAAAATATAATTAGGTTCGAAGTTAGCCTAATCTCATAAATAAAAGGAAAAGAAGAGAAGGGAAGAGAGTCCTCAAAACTGGCATAAAATAGACATATGAAGTATGAGCGGGCATAGAACAATAAAATAGATCCAATGGGTATAGAAGGACAGATCTAAACAGAAATAGGCATAATCTCAGATTCAAATTTATTAACATTGTCAGGATCACAATTAAATTTCATTTTTGAAAGTAACATGACTCACCTCGGTTGGATCTAAAAGAAATAGGTGTTGCAGTTGTAGATCTATTCTCTTTTAATCCTAAGCTGACTTGAAGAGGAAGGAGGACTTATTTTAATTCAGATTTGAATAGCATGAGGATGCCATGGATTTTTGTATTGAAATTAGTGTTTAGGTTTAGGTGTGTTTATGTAGGTGTAGTGAGTTAATTAGGGCCATTAGATAAGATTAGAGACCATCAGAACCACACAGCTCAAAAGACACATCATCCAGCCAATCCCAGCAAGACACATCATCACAGAACTCTCTAGAATTCTGCAGGTTTTGGTCCTCGGCATGGGCGCACTTCCCAAGTGCGCCAGGGTATTTGTACTGGCACACTTCCCAAGTGCGCTAGTGCATTCTGGCTCATTTCCTGATCATTCTGCCAAACTTCTATCGTCCGTAACTCCTTTATTCGGTATCCGTTTTACACAAATTCAGACTTTATCTCAAGTAGAATTCCGAGATGAACGTAATGGCATAACCCGTTTCACCTAATTCTTATTTTAAAAATTAATAATTCTTTAATTTGTTATTTTAATGTTCTCAGAAATTACAGGGTGTTACATTGCCCCCCAGTATGGTCTCCACACTTGCCTTTATGCACGTCCATAAGCATGCAGCTGGCTTAGTCATGAGCTATGCACCAAAATAGGAGGACCGAAAAACCTCTGCGATAGAGTACTCCATCCATGAGAATGTAGCGGGCTAAATGGCGAGTGAGCGCTCGTCTTTCCTTGTAGCATCCTGGGAGGGTCTATGTTGCAAGTAGTTCTTGATCGGGGTCATCCAGGATTCGGTTTCGAATTCAGTGTTTATGGTCGCGTCCGTTTGTATCTGATTTATAGTTGGTGAATTGAGTACTTCGACTAGGGTGAGCCCCATTAGTTATATATCTTCGTATCTCTCTAGCTTGTCTAGCGAGTCTTCCTTTTCATTCTTCTCCCGTGGGATAAGTGTGATGATGAAGTGATCGAAGTGGGCGAGCAACTCCTGAACCCGGGATAGATATGGAGCGAGTCATGCCCCATTTGCTTAGAATTCTCCCTGTACCTAGCGTATGATGAGTTGAGAGTCTAAAAAGACCTGGATGGTCTTTAGGTTAAGTTCGATTGCGATTTTTAGCCCGGCTATCAAGGCCTCATATTCAACGTCATTGTTGGTAGAAGGGAAGTTGAGCTTCAGAGCGTAGCATATCGAGCGCTCTTCTGGAGTGATGAGCATGACTCCGGCTCTAGAGCATTTAGGGGTAGGTGATCCATCTACAAATAGTTTCCATTGAACTTCGGGAGGTTCGACGTCTTCACAAGGCGGTTCCTCAAGTGTAGTGAATTCTACTTTGAAATTGGCGAGAGCCTTCCCGATGATGGCACGATGGGGGACGAAGGTTATCTCTTATTGACTCAGCACTATACTCCACTTTAACAGTCATCCGGATGCTTTAGGTCGTTGCAGGACTTGTCGTAGTAGCTGATCGGTGTGGGCTTTGATGGGGTAGGACTGAAAGTATGGTCGCAGCTTACGGGAGGAAATGAGTAAGCAATTAGCCAGCTTCTTAAGCTTTTGATAATTCTTTTCTGCCCCCGTCAATCTTTTGCTGATGTGGTAGACGGGTCGCTGGATGCGGTCTTCGATGCACACCAGTGCCGAAATGATTGCTTGCACATAAACTACCAAATAAACATACAAGTCTTTATGGTCCACTGGTTTGGACAGGATGGTTAGTTTCTTTAAGTGATTTAGTAGGTCCTTGAATGCGGTGATGCATTCTGAGGTCCAGGAGAAGTTGCACTTCCCTTTTCGAAGCATCGAATAAGAGAATGCATTTGTCAGTGGCTTTGGAGATGAACCGACTAAGAGCGTCAACCTTCCCATTTAAACTTTGGGTGTCTTTGATGTTCTTAGGGACTTGAATTTCCCGAATGGCTTCGATTTTGTCGGGGATGGCTTCGATGCCTCGTGAGTTGACAATGAAACCTAAGAATTTTTCTTAGGCGACTCTGAAGGAGCATTTCAGGGGGTTGAGTTTCATGTCCTAATGGCGGAGGACACCAAACATTTCGGAGAGGTCATGGACATGTTCGCTTGGTATTTTGGATTTTACCAACATATTACCTCCATGGATTTCCCGATCTGATTTTTAAAGAGGCGATTAACCATTCATTAATAAGTGGCTCCTGCATTCTTAAGAACAAATGGCATGATGCAATAGCAGTAGAGCCCAAGATCGGTTATGAAAGAGGTATGATCCTGGTCGTGAAGACACATCGGAATTGGATTGTAGCTCGAGTAGGCGTCCATGAAAGATAGCAGCTAGTATCGGGTGGTTGATTCAACGACTCGGTCGATCTTCGGAAGGGGGAAGCTGTCCTTGGGACATGCCTTGTTTAAGTTGGAGAAGTTGACGCAAGTCCGCCATTTTCCGTTTTCTTTTTTAACCAGAATTAGGTTGGAGACCCATTCAGGGTAGTCCGCTTTGCGTATGAAATTATTGTTGAGCGGTCTGTCTACCTCTTCCTCAAGAGTTTTGGATCTTTCGGGCCCCAAGAAGCAGCGTTTCTGCTTAACTGGAGGCATCGTGGGATCAAGACTTAAATAATGTCAAGCAACTGCCGGGTCGATGCCCCTCATATCTGAGTGAGTCTAAGCAAATACATCTAGGTTAGCCTTTAAGAAATTCACAAGATCTTCTTTTATTGCGAGATGAGGTTGCGATCCTATTTTCAGCACTCTTGACGGATCACTGGAGTTGATCGGAACGTTCATAGTCGATTCAAGTGGAGTAGCCCTCTAGTAGTCGGGCTCTTCGTCCTTCCTTGGATCGAGATCGTTAGAAAGACAGCCATGGAGCCTGAGCCAGGGCCCAGACATTGCTGATTGTTATGTGGAAATGGTCTTGGCGCAAGAAGGCGGAGGCACGACCGTGCCTTTGTCCTTGTTGCATGCGTTCATCCATTCTATCGCATAGCATTCTTTAGTATTTGCTTGGTCGCCTTTAACCATTCCAATCCCTTTTTTTGTCGGAAACTTCATTAGGAGGGGCCCTGGTGACATGCAGATCCGGAATTCTGTGAGGAAGGGATGTCCGAAGAAGACATCATAAGGGGAGGCAATGTCGATAACCATGAAAGTGAGGACTCAAACTCGGCTCTAGTCCCCGTTACCTCGTTCAACAGGTAGGTACATCATGCCTACTGGGTGACTAGAATATCCGTTAAAGCCATGGATCGTGGTGTAGCATGGTTTCAAGTCTTTTCCTCCATCTTTATTTGATCGTAAGCAGCTTTTAAGATGGTGTTAACTGTGCTTCCTGAGTCAATCTGTACCCTCTGGACGGAAGCAGCACCAAACTATGCAGTGATCACGAGAGGATCTGTGGTTGGAATCTCAATTCCCGTCGATTCTCTTTCGCGAAAAACTATGTCATCCTGCATTGTTTTCTAGAACTTAGTAGGTATGGACTTGTCCGGAGCGAAACAATCATCATGGGTGGCGTGCTTGATAGAGCTTACATACTTACATTTTTGGAAAGCTTTCATGCGTGGGGTATGGCCCGCCACAGATAGTGTTGATGACAATTCCCCGCCTTGGGTTGGACAGACCTGGAGTGACCTTGGAGGGTGATAGAGGTGCTGGCGCATGAGGGCCATCGTTTTCTTCGGAAGGAAGAGGTTCTTGGATATACTGCTCGAGGCGCTTCTCGCGGATGAGCTTTTCGATTGCATCTTTAAGTTGACGGCACTCATTGGTGTTATGCCCGTTCATGTCGTGGAAACGACAATATTTGCCGGTATTCTTTTCCTGGTTAATGGACTCCCTGGTGTATGGCTTGTTATATTGAAGCGTATTACATGACTCTAGGTAGATTGTCTCTAAGTCTTCATTTAGCGGGGTATAGGTCTTGTAAGCTCAGTAGGGTTCTGGCTTCTTGGGTTCGGTTAGAACCTTGCCGTTGTTGTGGCCGCCCTGCCTACCATTATTCGACCTGTGTCTATAGGGACCTACCCCCTTGTCCTTATCGAAGGGCTCCCCGACCTGTTACCCTTTGATGCTATTATTGATGGTATCCGTATGTGGATTGTTAGGGCAACTGGTTTTGCAGAGCCGGTTTCGTATTGCTTCTTCCTGGCACAGTACTGCCATTCCTTGTCATAGAAAGCATCAAGGCTTTTAGGCTTTTTCCTATTAATCCATGCCCCGAACTGGGAAATAGGGAGGACGCCTTTTGCTAGTTGAAAAAGTACAGTGCAAGGATTTGCGTCTTCGAACTTGGCGAAGGTGGTGTTGAACTGGGGAAGGTAACTCTTAAGTGACTCGGCGAGTCCTTGATCGACATTAGAGAGAGCGAGGGTGATTTTAAATATTTAATATGGTTTTAAATGTTGAGTTGATAATATAAATCAATTTTTATATTGAGTTATCGATTTAATAATCAAAATACGAATTATTTTTAACATATATAATCATCGTAATACGAGAATCTGAAATAATTCAATTCGAAATTTTAACCGAGTCAAAACAATTCAGATAATGAATCAAAATTCTATTTGAATAGAATCAATGATAATAATAATTTATTATCAAGGAAATAATTGTTTTGAATTTAATTTATATCAATTTAAATTAATATCTTCTCTGTGTGATTGAATGAGGCTTCAAAATCTGTTCCAGTATGTCCAGAACAGGGGTATAACCCTATAAACGCCAGTTGTTACGTTCAAATAGGAGTTCAGAACCGTATTTTTTTTAAAATATAGTGAATAAGCTTGAACTCAAATCGCAGTTAAATCAAAATCTAATCGAAATTAATTACATTGTACCTTACCTATCCTAACCTATCACCTAATGTGTACCATACGCAGGCCCTTTTCCCTTAATGCTTAAGTCTTCTCCATTTATAAATAATGCAATATTCTCTCTGTTCCCTTCTCTATTTCTTCACTCCTTTAATTCTCCTGAACACTTAAAATACCACTTCCATTCCCTCAGTTTCACTCAAACTAAAATCGAAGCCTGAAGCCAACTTCCCCCTCGTTTCATTTTTCCACTCGAAATCAAATAAAAAAAGGGATCTATGATGTTATCTGAAGGCGCAGTGGGTGACAACATTCAGGGAAGGTTTGAGCTCTAATTGAGTGCGATGCTCACCTTCACTCTTCGTATTCGAACTGGATACTAGGGTCTTGGGCTTTCAGGGAGTCGCGTTGATGGTATTCGATGCAGGGCATGGTGAGGTTGAGGTTTAAGGTAGTGCGATGTTGGTCTCTGGTACGATGCGATTTGATTTTTGGAGTGAACGGATTGTGGAGGTGATGGGAGAAGTCGTGATTTGCAAATTAGGATAACAGGTTTTTGAACTAGGTTATCGCTAGCATGGAGGGTTCGGCTTTAACAAACTGCCATGAGTTTCTTGAGCTATGCGAATTTAAAAGTAAGTAGGGGAAGCTCTAAGCTGCAGATGTTATACGCGAGTTGTTGAGGTTGAAAAGGAGAGGCGATTCATGAGCTCATATTTTTTTATGGGTACATGGCAGGTTCGAACAAATTTACACTACAAGTTTGCAATTCAGTTTTATAATTTCATCCTATTTTCACTGTAATAGCTAAACAAAACTACATAACTGTTTATTTCTTGTACCTTAAACATATTATAGAAAACTTAACAACTTTGACATTAGTGTCATGAAATTTACAAGGATTAAGGTTAACATATTTATTTATGTTAATTATAGTAATTAGGATATTAATAGTAAATTTAAATTATTTAAAATAGTTTATGAAATTGTAAAGCTAGTATGTATTTCATATGATATAAGAATCAGACGAAATAGGATTTGTTGGACTCATGTGGACATAAGCGATGCTATGGGACAAGTTTGGTTAATTTTGATGCTAGCAGGAAATGCAACATAAATTGAATTTGAACACAATACCGACAATAAAAGATCAAGGTAAGTAAACTCACTCTCTCGTTCATTTATAATTTTATTATAAACAAATTTTTTATTTTAAATAATTTTTATATATTGTTTGTTGGTTGTTTGAATGCATTGAAATATTATTGTGGCTATTATAAAAATATATTAGTTATTTAGGCTTTGTGATTGTAGCTATTATATATATATATATATATATATATATATATATATTGGTGATTGGACAGTTCCCGCAGTATCATTAGAGGATGCCCACAGTATTATTAGCGGATGACCCTATACGCCCCATAATATGATAGTGGATGATATTCTATACCGCAATTTCCTACGTTGAAGCAGGATGGGTATTATTTGTGTTGACTAACATCCATGGATGCAGGAAAACAGGTTGGAGGGATCCAACTGGATTCCTCAAAAATATTATTATTTGTTTGTTTTCATATATATTATCATATATGATGTGTTAAAAAAACCTGTGATTGATAATTGGGATGTTTTTGGATGTTTAAATATCCAAGGCCTAAATGTTGATTTATAAAAATATTGTGAAAAGAGATTCTGAGATTTAAACGGAAAAATCTATTTTTCTAAAAATAGTATGTTTATTTCGAATGGGCTAAGAAATATTAACTTGTTTGAATAATAAAAACAAGTAGTAAATTTAAAAACGATGTTTATAAATTAAATAAGGCAGAAATTTAAGTGAATTCATAAACGATGTTTATAAATTAAATGATGCGGGGAATTTAAGTGAATTTATAAATAGTGTTTATAACTGAATGGAAAAATTATCATTTGGATAATTTGGGAAGTCTAAATTCAGATGAATTTAAAAAGGGAAATTGAAATTAGTTAAAAAGAGAAACGATAAATCTATTCTGATATTCAGAATGTAAATTGAATTAAAATAAATCCTTATGGATTTATGATTTGAATTCAATTAGATCGAATTTATTTCAATAAATTATTTTCAGAAAAGATATTAGGATTTTATTAAAAAGAAGTTTAAATATTAAAATAGATTCACTGTTTTTATATATATATATATACGTTATAGTCGATAAAATATTCCAGAATAGGAATTGGGATTCAAGTAGAGTTGAAATGAAACTTGTTTTAATATATAAAACAAGGAAGTTAAATTATAAACGATGTTTATAAATTAGTAAGAAAATTTTCATGGGACAAATTTTAAATTTTAAATTCAAGTATAAATTTAAAAGTGAATTGGAAATCGTGTCGAAAAAGGGAACGACATATTTTATTCTAGAATTGGAATTATAAACGGAATTGAGATAAATCTAAGGATTTAAAACTAGAATTCAATTATATCGAATTATATAAATAATTTATTTATAAAGGAATTGGAATTCTGAATAGAAGATTTAATTATAATAAATTATAACTGAATTATAAAATAATCGACGATAAGGGAAAATATGAAATATTAAGTTGAACTTGGAAAATTTGTTTAATTTATATTAAAATATATTAGAATAGAGTTGAAATTTATTTATAAACGAAGTTTAAACGTTTCTTTTTAAATATAATTAAAACGAACTTGCAGCAGCGCGGTAGTTCATAATTTGGTGTTTCGAACTTCAATTGAGAATATAGAACTCGATTTAAGTCGAAATTCGTTGAAACAAGAAACGTCAGGACCGATTGAATAATTGTTTTCTAATGGAAAATAAAAATTTGGATTTTGTCTTGTAGGTTTTGAGTTATGTCAAATCAATTTTCAAAAAAACAGCGCCCTTACCACTATTAAACTATAACGGTTTATATGAATTAAAAAAAGGATTTTAGGCAAATAAATTTCGAATTTCCATTAGAAAAATCCATATTTAAGCTATAAAATAAATATGAACTCAAGTGAAGTAAATGAGTTGATTTTTGAAATAAAAATTAGTTTTTTAATAATTGAATGGTGTTAACTAGATTGAAAAGAAACTAGCTAATGAGATTTTGGATTGAACTTTGCTACGTTTAAGCGAATTTAATTTGTGGATTTGAAATTAAATATGAAACTCAAGCTAGAAATGAAATTCGACTTGTTTATAAGCGAATTAAAATATATTTGAACATGACATGTTCAAACTAAAGGGATTTGGCCAAAGATCTACTTAAAGAATAAATTAGCGAATTGAGTTAGGAATGACTGGATTTAGTTGGGATAAATTGGAAACATGTGAACATGTATTAAATAGGTATGGAATGAAGTGTATGAAGAATGTAATTCGTGTGCCCAACAAAAAAGTAAACATTTAAATTCCATATGAGTTTTAATGCATAGAATCAGCAACCCGCTTGGCTTTTTTATTTTCTTTTTGAATGGAAAGGCCTAGAGTGGCGAGTTGAGGTTTGAGCTATTGACCGGTACAAAGGAGGTGTAGGCGAAATTTCCAGAAATTTAAGGACTTAGAATTTTTTAAGAAAAATTGATAGTTAAAAATCAATATATCAATATATATAGAATTCGATAACGAAACAAATTTAAAATAGAATATTATAAACAAAAAGGAAACCTATAAATTAAACCTGGTAAATATAGAAAGAGAAATGTATACACGTTTTAAAAATGAATAATTGGTTTTTACGTTGTTGATTATTCGAGTAAGTGGTCTTGTTTGTTTTGAAGCTAAGGATGTTTTTCAGTCAAGGTCTGAGAGGTAATTATACCCCAACTTGATTTATTTCATTATTTACCGATAAATAGGGAGATTCCGTCTCGAAGATCAATGCTTAACAGAGATTTAGAGAATGCAATATTTTGGGTTGTTGTAACGATGTTTTACACAACATTCGTTTTAACTCAAATAAGTGGAATTTTGGAAATATAATAATGATTATTTCCTGAGTACAGAAACGAATGGTCGTGAAACGGAGAAGTAATTGGAAATAAATTCCAATCATAAATAGAAAATATTTTCTAAGTATAGAAAATAAAAGATGGTGACACTTGAAAATGTTTTCTCAATAGCGTAAGAGGCCAAGATGATTATTGAAAATATTGGGTTAACAAATATCGATAAGGAAATGGAGAAGTGATTTAATTAATGGAATATTAATTATGGGGCCAGTGATTGTTTGATGCTTTGGATGGATGTTTGTTTTTCCTTCGATAGTTAAATAATCGACTATCGAAGTTTTTGATCATCATTGTCAATATGGAGATACCGGTTGGATTATTATTCGAGAACCACTCCGTATTGCTAGTAGTGTTGCGAATCAGATTATATGAAGACAAATCGAAGACGGAGTAAAGTTGTGAAGACCCGTAACTTCCCCGTAAAGGAAAGCGTCGGATAGTTCGAGAACAAGCCACAACAGAACACATACAGAAGAACATTTCATTGTATATTACAACAATGCATCAGATTACAAGAATATACAGAGTATAAATGAATATTACACAGAAATATCAGAGATTTAAATTACATTTAAATACATCGCAGCGGAAAATAATACAATACACAACTAGAAGAGATATACGGATACAAAGCTTTCCGGATATCGTTCCAGCTGTAAACCAGGATCCTGTGAATATAAATCTGCAAACCAAAACTACTAGCTGCCCGTGTCGAAAATAGGGGCACCCAGAGTTTAGGTTAAAACAATAAACTCCAGGTCAGTCATGTGACTGGTGTGAGAACTAAAACAGTTAATCTTTATTTTTAAACTTAGGTAAATCAAGGGACCACGCCGTTTAACACGGAACGGGTTTCCTCCCAAGAATACCAGTGCATAAACAAACAGCGCAATGCTAAATAAAGAAAAATGAAGCTGTTATAAGACCCAGGTCCTATCACACAATGCAACGCAAGCCGGGGGATAGGGTTTTCCCTTATAACAGCCAAAGAATGCTTGATACGTTTAAAACAAATCATTTGATACTATTATAAGTGCATAGTGTATAAACAACTTCAAATCATAAGTATCAATCCTAGGCGGCATGAATGGCCCATAACACTATGTCGCCATATATAAGTTTACAATCAAAACCGCAAGACTTCGTATTGGAAGTTGGGTTATCGTTTATGGTATGAACCGAGGCTAGGGGCAAGATCCTCAATGATTCGAGACTGCCTAGCCCGAGTCTCAGGATCAGAGCTCGAGTGACCCTTGGATCGTCAGGGCCGGTCCACACGGAGTGGATTAAAATACCTGAGCACTACGTTTCGCCGCCCTTTGGGGCGTAAGCGAGCCAACTAAATGACTCCATCGGTTCGAGAACGACCGATCAATCCGAGGCGCCTCGCAACAGCAACAACCACATAAGTCAAACTCGTCAGGGCGTGTAAAACCACTGACGCCACTTTTAGCTAGGAGGAAACGTAGGCCCTCCCTGATGTCCGTCTCCCGTTTTTGATTCATACCGGGTGTGATACTCGCGAATCAACGTTACACAAAGCTACGCCACAAAGGTCGTGCTTCGATCATCAACCACAAGACTTTGCTTTTCAACAGAAGCCTTGATCATTTGCCACTTAGGCATGCCACACAGGCAATTCACTCCATGCGATTGATATCCATCAATATATAACCCCTGAGCTCGTACGTCTCAGAGAAGGGCGTTAAGCAAGAGAATAAATTCTCCGCCGCCAAACAGATATACATTTAATAGAGATCAATCACACGGACTAAAATCCAATGTCAGACACACAGTCCATTTACAAGTCCGTTCTGGGTCTGAACGAAACCGGAGGCACCTAGTACCCCGCATATCCATCGATCTCCGAGTACGTCTGGACGATCACTAACTGTTTCCATCTTCTTGGGTGTACAGCCCAATCAAGATCATCAGTAATTACCCAAACGACGTGAAGACCTCCGGTCTTCGACCATCGTCTTCATCTTCGACTTATCGTCGTATCAGTTATTCAGAATGGGATAAACCCGGACTTTCCGAATAACTCGCGCATATTTTAAATAAGTGTTACACACACACAACATACGCCTCATTCCAATTCATCAGTTACTAACCGTAAATTAATCAAGAGAATAATTCCCCAAATATTAACCCCGAAGGCCGAAACCAACATCAGATCAATATCCAGGAAACCATTCTGCTTAGCTAACCGACAGTTAGTTTCTGAATTTCACATTTATAGGGAAAGGTTCCCATTAATTTTATCAAAGATAAATTCTTGAATTTATTCTTTAATCTACTTTTGAATATCAATTCAAACTAGTCGGAATTAGCGAACCTTACCGAAGTAATCATTTGTTTTAATCTCCCAATCCCAACCTATTAATCCCATGAAGTAAAACTGGTAATACTTCATATCTAACACCACAGTGTTATCGGTAAATTCAATTACCATTTCACGTTCAAATCTAATTAAAGATTTAACTATCGCCTGGAGTAAAACTGGTGATACTCCATTCTCGATTCCCAATCTAATTAAAGATTCATTAAAACTCCACTTAGTTTTAATCGTTAACTGGGTTAAAGAATCAGTGTCATTTAAAACACGGTTCACGGTAAACCCAAAATCACAATCATTAATTATCGGGTTAAAGAACGAGTGTTATTTAAAACACCGTTCACGATAAACCCAAAAATCAATATCGATTCAATTCCAATTAAATGTTATTTAATTGGTACACTTCATTAAATCTAAATAAAAAGATTTAATCTTTTCTCAACTGGGTTCAAGAACAGTGTTAGTGAAGACACCATTCACGACAAACCCAAATCACATTTGATATTCAATACAAGGCCCTGAATAGAAAATATCCCGGCTTATATTCAATATCAAATTCTACGACCAACAAATATCGTATTGGAAATAACGATATATATATCTATCTTTCAAATTTCCATAACAACATCTGTATAGTCACGAAATCCAACATCGAAATATTCCGAAGACAATTTCGATTCAAATCCATTCCAATGCAATCATTGGAAATTTTGGTTATTTTTAAAACCCTTTCCGAATTCAATTTATTTATTTAAAAATAAATAGAATTATAATTCTAGTTCAAAACTAGTTCATTTCGATAAAAATCTATTTTTATCCTTTCAAATATGGAGTTTTTCATCCCAATTCTTTCTAAATCATTTCTTATGATTTTACACAAATTATTACTATTTTTAATAATTTTATCAAGGCCCGTACAGTCGATTTCCATCAACGGCCATCGAACTGCACTTACAACGACCTTTTTCGAATTTGATTTGGACGTATCTCCAAATCCAACCGTTAGATTTCAAATTTCTAACATTCATTAGAAAGCTCTTTTCGATACGAACCCAACGGTTCCGGTTTTAGGAGAATCCGACGGTCGGATCTCCCGCAATGTCCGTTTGAAATAAATGGTCGAAATTCACGAACTGCCGCGGCGCCGCGCGTTCTATTCAGGCCATTATATTATATATATAATATATATAATATATACTTCGTCGATTTCTATTTAAAACGAATTATATAAATAGTTTTAAATTCGTTTCAAAAGCAATTTCAACTTCCTTTTCAATTCAAATCAAAATTGAATTCTTGATAAATTCGTTTCAAAATTCATTTCTATTCAATTCAAATTTCAATTCAATTTGAATTCATTTTCAATTCATTTCGAAATCGTTTTCAATTCAATTCATTTTGAAATCGTTTTCAATTCAATTCATTTCGAAATCGTTTTCAATTCAATTCATTTCGAAATCGTTTTCAATTCAATTCATTTCGAAATCGTTTTCAATTCAATTCATTTCGAAATCGTTTTCAATTCAATTCATTTCGAAATCGTTTTCAATTCAATTCATTTCGAAATCGTTTTCAATTCAATTCATTTCGAAATCGTTTTCAATTCAATTCATTTCGAAATCGTTTTCAATTCAATTCATTTCGAAATCGTTTTCAATTCAATTCATTTCGAAATCGTTTTCAATTCAATTCATTTCGAAATCGTTTTCAATTCAATTCATTTCGAAATCGTTTTCAATTCAATTCATTTCGAAATCGTTTTCAATTCAATTCATTTCGAAATCGTTTTCAATTCAATTCATTTCGAAATCGTTTTCAATTCAATTCATTTCGAAATCGTTTTCAATTCAATTCATTTCGAAATCGTTTTCAATTCAATTCATTTCGAAATCGTTTTCAATTCAATTCATTTCGAAATCGTTTTCAATTCAATTCATTTCGAAATCGTTTTAAAATCGATATAAATATCGTTCACGTCAAAATGGCGTCAATCTAATCAACACGGCTTCATATATTGATATTTCCAAATATTCCATTTCGAATATTTCTATTTTAAAACTGGAATGAGGCCCAATCAATTACCATATAAAGTTAATTATATGGATTTTCATACAACACATGTATATAATAGCATGGAAAAATAATCAACCATCAACCAAAGTGCACTACACTGTATAAGCATCAAATTTAGATATCCAACGCTTAAAACAGCCTGTCAATCAACCGATCGACATATTCACTCAATTGGGATGAGTGAACTTCAAATTTCATCCCAACACCCGTGTGGGGTTTCAAACAATCAAACACATATTTTATTTGTGCTGTTGGGCGATGTGTAAAATTTATCGACCCAATCAATGTCCTTCAAATAAGTGTACATAAACAAACCGTCTGGTTTGTAAATGAATATTTATTTTATTCACTTTCACTATATTCATATTCACGTTTAAAAATTATATTTTTAACGATAAAACATTTTATTTCAACATATGAATTTCTATTATTCATTTACACAAATAAAATGATATTTTTATTTTCTAACATACTTTAGAAAATTTCGGCGGCATAACGGCACGATACTAGAAACGGGACAAGGCCTAGTCTTATCCCCGGTCTAGTGAAGGCCCACGCCATTCACACATCAATCAAATCAATTTCATCTCACCAAACAATTCAATTCAAACAAATAATTCAACTAATCTATGCAACCAAACAAACAAGTCCATGGTCTGTGGACGATTGTGTCGGGTGCTACTAAGCACCGTCTGCATCCTAGTATATATATATAATTAGAAAAGAAATTGAAAGGTGAGAAATTCTCACCTATAGCTATCCTAGCTCCACGACACTTCATTGATAGAAATCTTCATCGCTATCGCATCTTCGTCATCTTCGCTGTCCGCTTTCACTACATATGTAAAAATCGAATTTTTACTTCGCTATCCAATATATAAAAATCATATTTTTACTTTGATGTTCAATATACAAAAATCTAATTTTCCTTCTTCGCTTTCATATATAAAGATCTAAATTTTCTTCTATGTAAACAATATAAAGATCATATTTTTATTTCGATCTAAACAATACAAAAATTATATTTCTATTTTCAAAGCAAATTCATTTTTAAAAGCCATAGTTTTATATTCAAAGCAAATTCATTTTTTAAAAGCCATAGTTTTATTTTCTTAAAACAATGTATATGTATATTTTACAAAAACAATGTATATTTATATTTTACAAAAACAATGTATATTTATATTTTACAAAAACAATGTATATTTATATTTTCAAAAACAATGTATATTTATATTTATAAAAACAATGTATATTTATATTTTCAAAAACAATGTATATTTATATTTATAAAAACAATGTATATTTATATTTATTTTTTTTGTTTTTTTTTGTTAAAACCATGTATATGTTAAATAAAAGAATCTGTAAAATTAAATAAAGAAATACCTTTCTTTTAATCTCATTCTTCACAGACCGTCGTTGAACCCTGATTCGAACTAGGGTTCGATTTTCCGTCGCCCTCGTCGGTCTTGACGCCGATCGGAAGCGCTCCCCTCGTCGCCGGTTCCACCTCCTTCCCACGCCTGGAAAACTGTGCCGCTCGCGCACCCTTTCTTCCTCGAAATCCGCTCCAAAGCGGCGGTCTTCCTAGCCTGAAATTGAGCCCCACAGTTAACGAAATTCGATCCTCTTCATGTGGATTTAAAGATCTCTGAAGGCTCTTGAGTTTTCGTTCATTGAGTTTGGATTTAACGAGATGGAGTCGAAGAATTTTGAGGGAGAAAGATTGAAGAGGCTCCACCGTATGAACTGGAGGCGCGATATACATTTTGACAGCGGATTGACTTCGTTGGGAATTAGTTAGGGTTTGACCAATAGGATTTGAGTATTTATATATATATTATTTTATTAATATTACTTTTTTGAATTGATTCCACTTCGTCTAACCCTAAATCAAACCCAACGACTATCGCCCTTAGCCAAACACTCCCATTCCGGACACAATGGAATATGTTTCGTAACCCAATTCGACTGTTATGATCTGTTTTTATCAAAATTAAAATATAAATCTTTATATATTCAATTTAAACGCACATTTCAATTTACTGAGGCCACATACAGACTCTAAAAATTCCCGAAAAATATTTTCTAGCTTCGTATTGACGATACGGTCCTAACAAAACTAGTTTCGTCGAATTCTGAGACCGTTTGAAAAATGGCCAATTTCCATTCGATTAAAATCAACTGAAACTGGTCAAACGCGTTTTCCTTCGCCACGCTCACATATTGATTCGGAAAATTATGAAATTTGAAACCTAGCAATAACTTGACATCACGGACCCAACAAAACTGGTTTCGTCGAAATCCGAGGTCATTTGCAAAATGTCCATTTTTAAGGGCCTTATATATATATAAATATATATAAATTCCACAGCGACTATTTCTAATTTTAAACTGGACATATCTTATCATTCCTAAGATGAAATCTCAGTTTGTTAACTTCGTTACAAAGATATAGTTATACAGATTCAAATATTTCTTGTTTCGTTCAATTCTGACTTATATTGAATTCTGTATATTCATTTGAAATTAGAAATCGAATTTTCGAACTACCGCGCCATTTTCAATTCCGTTTATAATTATATATAATTATTATATATACTAACGACGACGTATATAATATATACGTTCTAATTATATTCAAAATAAATTTCTCGTCGATATTATTTAAAATAATCTATTTTAAATATTCAAAATTCGCTATAATCGCCAAAATAAAAATTTCAAACTGGCTCGCATTTTACGGGTTGTTACAATCTCCCCCACTTAAAACTTTTCGTCCCCGAAAAGGAACAAAGTCGAAAGTGGTTTGATAATTCAACTCTACGCTCGATCTGACTTCCATTCTCCAACTCTTTAGTTTCTGAGAATTTTCAAAACTTCAAAAATTTGGCTAACACCCTAAATTTTCGAAAAATTTCGCTATAACCTCCCCTGCACCGGGAGCATCGGGGAATTTCAAATAGCTTCCCCGGTCCTTCAGATCTCAAAAAGAAAAAGAAAAAGCCAAGCGGCTAGCCAATAGGCTCATAAAATCATCATCACCCAAACAAAACAGTAAATTATGTAGTAAACATGTACCTATTTGTCGGGCAAACAAATTTTATTCTCTGCTCTAGCCTCCTTGCTATGACCTGTTCAATATAAGTATATGTATACGCAAGCAAATGCGACCAATTTTCAATATAATCCAATATTTGATTCAATTAGGCATAATGGTTCAAAATTAGCAAACAAATGAACAAACAACACAAACATCAATCAATTAGTGAATTTAAAGTTTCAAATTCATAATTTTGATACATATACTAAAATCGTGTTTTTGATGCCAATTCACAACAAAGTGTTCTAACTATATTAGTTTTGGTTCTCACACCAGTCCAATGGAAATATATAGAAAATCACACTTTCGAAACACGAACATAAATACTGATGATGCACGTGCTATCATCAGTACCTTCTCCGGGCGACTAGAGTGTGATTCTATATCTATCCAATATATTAAAACTTCGAATACACGCGGATCAGACGTATACGCAAAATCTATATATACTGGATTGTCCACATCAATATAAATAAATAATCAAATACGAATAATTGATTTAAATTTTCAAAACAAAATTTGTTTTCATTTTAAAAAAAATATACTCTTCACACTCGTTCTAGGATACTACTGATCCCATCTCTAACGAGTCATTCTCGTCGGATATTACTAATCCAATATCTGATGAATTCTTTCGTATGGTTCTAATGTGCCTTGTTCTCTGCTTTGTAAACCAAAGCTCTGATACCAACTGTGAAGACCCGTAACTTCCCCGTAAAGGAAAGCGTCGGATAGTTCGAGAACAAGCCACAACAGAACACATACAGAAGAACATTTCATTGTATATTACAACAATGCATCAGATTACAAGAATATACAGAGTATAAATGAATATTACACAGAAATATCAGAGATTTAAATTACATTTAAATACATCGCAGCGGAAAATAATACAATACACAACTAGAAGAGATATACGGATACAAAGCTTTCCGGATATCGTTCCAGCTGTAAACCAGGATCCTGTGAATATAAATCTGCAAACCAAAACTACTAGCTGCCCGTGTCGAAAATAGGGGCACCCAGAGTTTAGGTTAAAACAATAAACTCCAGGTCAGTCATGTGACTGGTGTGAGAACTAAAACAGTTAATCTTTATTTTTAAACTTAGGTAAATCAAGGGACCACGCCGTTTAACACGGAACGGGTTTCCTCCCAAGAATACCAGTGCATAAACAAACAGCGCAATGCTAAATAAAGAAAAATGAAGCTGTTATAAGACCCAGGTCCTATCATACAATGCAACGCAAGCCGGGGGATAGGGTTTTCCCTTATAACAGCCAAAGAATGCTTGATACGTTTAAAACAAATCATTTGATACTATTATAAGTGCATAGTGTATAAACAACTTCAAATCATAAGTATCAATCCTAGGCGGCATGAATGGCCCATAACACTATGTCGCCATATATAAGTTTACAATCAAAACCGCAAGACTTCGTATTGGAAGTTGGGTTATCGTTTATGGTATGAACCGAGGCTAGGGGCAAGATCCTCAATGATTCGAGACTGCCGAGCCCGAGTCTCAGGATCAGAGCTCGAGTGACCCTTGGATCGTCAGGGCCGGTCCACACGGAGTGGATTAAAATACCTGAGCACTACGTTTCGCCGCCCTTTGGGGCGTAAGCGAGCCAACTAAATGTCTCCATCGGTTCGAGAACGACCGATCAATCCGAGGCGCCTCGCAACAGCAACAACCACATAAGTCAAACTCGTCAGGGCGTGTAAAACCACTGACGCCACTTTTAGCTAGGAGGAAACGTAGGCCCTCCCTGATGTCCGTCTCCCGTTTTTGATTCATACCGGGTGTGATACTCGCGAATCAAAGTTACACAAAGCTACGCCACAAAGGCCGTGCTTCGATCATCAACCACAAGACTTTGCTTTTCAACAGAAGCCTTGATCATTTGCCACTTAGGCATGCCACACAGGCAATTCACTCCATGCGATTGATATCCATCAATATATAACCCCTGAGCTCGTACGTCTCAAAGAAGGGCGTTAAGCAAGAGAATAAATTCTCCGCCGCCAAACAGATATACATTTAATAGAGATCAATCACACGGACTAAAATCCAATGTCAGACACACAGTCCATTTACAAGTCCGTTCTGGGTCTGAACGAAACCGGAGGCACCTAGTACCCCGCATATCCATCGATCTCCAAGTACGTCTGGACGATCACTAACTGTTTCCATCTTCTTGGGTGTACAGCCCAATCAAGATCATCAGTAATTACCCAAACGACGTGAAGACCTCCGGTCTTCGACCATCGTCTTCATCTTCGACTTATCGTCGTATCAGTTATTCAGAATGGGATAAACCCGGACTTTCCGAATAACTCGCGCATATTTTAAATAAGTGTTACACACACACAACATACGCCTCATTCCAATTCATCAGTTACTAACCGTAAATTAATCAAGGGAATAATTCCCCAAATATTAACCCCGAAGGCCGAAACCAACATCAGATCAATATCCAGGAAACCATTCTGCTTAGCTAACCGACAGTTAGTTTCTGAATTTCACATTTATAGGGAAAGGTTCCCATTAATTTTATCAAAGATAAATTCTTGAATTTATTCTTTAATCTACTTTTGAATATCAATTCAAACTAGTCGGAATTAGCGAACCTTACCGAAGTAATCATTTGTTTTAATCTCCCAATCCCAACCTATTAATCCCATGAAGTAAAACTGGTAATACTTCATATCTAACACCACAGTGTTATCGGTAAATTCAATTACCATTTCACGTTCAAATCTAATTAAAGATTTAACTATCGCCTGGAGTAAAACTGGTGATACTCCATTCTCGATTCCCAATCTAATTAAAGATTCATTAAAACTCCACTTAGTTTTAATCGTTAACTGGGTTAAAGAATCAGTGTCATTTAAAACACGGTTCACGGTAAACCCAAAATCACAATCATTAATTATCGGGTTAAAGAACGAGTGTTATTTAAAACACCGTTCACGATAAACCCAAAAATCAATATCGATTCAATTCCAATTAAATGTTATTTAATTGGTACACTTCATTAAATCTAAATAAAAAGATTTAATCTTTTCTCAACTGGGTTCAAGAACAGTGTTAGTGAAGACACCATTCACGACAAACCCAAATCACATTTGATATTCAATACAAGGCCCTGAATAGAAAATATCCCGGCTTATATTCAATATCAAATTCTACGACCAACAAATATCGTATTGGAAATAACGATATATATATCTATCTTTCAAATTTCCATAACAACATCTGTATAGTCACGAAATCCAACATCGAAATATTCCGAAGACAATTTCGATTCAAATCCATTCCAATGCAATCATTGGAAATTTTGGTTATTTTTAAAACCCTTTCCGAATTCAATTTATTTATTTAAAAATAAATAGAATTATAATTCTAGTTCAAAACTAGTTCATTTCGATAAAAATCTATTTTTATCCTTTCAAATATGGAGTTTTTCATCCCAATTCTTTCTAAATCATTTCTTATGATTTTACACAAATTATTACTATTTTTAATAATTTTATCAAGGCCCGTACAGTCGATTTCCATCAACGGCCATCGAACTGCACTTACAGCGACCTTTTTCGAATTTGATTTGGACGTATCTCCAAATCCAACCGTTAGATTTCAAATTTCTAACATTCATTAGAAAGCTCTTTTCGATACGAACCCAACGGTTCCGGTTTTAGGAGAATCCGACGGTCGGATCTCCCGCAATGTCCGTTTGAAATAAATGGTCGAAATTCACGAACTGCCGCGGTGCCGCGCGTTCTATTCAGGCCATTATATTATATATATAATATATATAATATATACTTCGTCGATTTCTATTTAAAACGAATTATATAAATAGTTTTAAATTCGTTTCAAAAGCAATTTCAACTTCCTTTTCAATTCAAATCAAAATTGAATTCTTCTTGATAAATTCGTTTCAAAATTCATTTCTATTCAATTCAAATTTCAATTCAATTTGAATTCATTTTCAATTCATTTCGAAATCGTTTTCAATTCAATTCATTTCGAAATCGTTTTCAATTCAATTCATTTCGAAATCGTTTTCAATTCAATTCATTTCGAAATCGTTTTCAATTCAATTCATTTCGAAATCTTTTTCAATTCAATTCATTTCGAAATCGTTTTCAATCCAATTCATTTCGAAATCGTTTTCAATTCAATTCATTTCGAAATCGTTTTCAATTCAATTCATTTCGAAATCGTTTTCAATTCAATTCATTTCGAAATCGTTTTCAATTCAATTCATTTCGAAATCGTTTTCAATTCAATTCATTTCGAAATCGTTTTCAATTCAATTCATTTCGAAATCGTTTTCAATTCAATTCATTTCGAAATCGTTTTCAATTCAATTCATTTCGAAATCGTTTTCAATTCAATTCATTTCGAAATCGTTTTCAATTCAATTCATTTCGAAATCGTTTTCAATTCAATTCATTTCGAAATCGTTTTCAATTCAATTCATTTCGAAATCGTTTTCAATTCAATTCATTTCGAAATCGTTTTCAATTCAATTCATTTCGAAATCGTTTTCAATTCAATTCATTTCGAAATCGTTTTCAATTCAATTCATTTCGAAATCGTTTTCAATTCAATTCATTTAGAAATCGTTTTCAATTCAATTCATTTCGAAATCGTTTTCAATTCAATTCATTTCGAAATCGTTTTCAATTCAATTCATTTCGAAATCGTTTTCAATTCAATTCATTTCGAAATCGTTTTCAATTCAATTCATTTCGAAATCGTTTTAAAATCGATATAAATATCGTTCACGTCAAAATGGCGTCAATCTAATCAACACGGCTTCATATATTGATATTTCCAAATATTCCATTTCGAATATTTCTATTTTAAAACTGGAATGAGGCCCAATCAATTACCATATAAAGTTAATTATATGGATTTTCATACAACACATGTATATAATAGCATGGAAAAATAATCAACCATCAACCAAAGTGCACTACACTGTATAAGCATCAAATTTAGATATCCAACGCTTAAAACAGCCTGTCAATCAACCGATCGACATATTCACTCAATTGGGATGAGTGAACTTCAAATTTCATCCCAACACCCGTGTGGGGTTTCAAACAATCAAACACATATTTTATTTGTGCTGTTGGGCGATGTGTAAAATTTATCGACCCAATCAATGTCCTTCAAATAAGTGTACATAAACAAACCGTCTGGTTTGTAAATGAATATTTATTTTATTCACTTTCACTATATTCATATTCACGTTTAAAAATTATATTTTTAACGATAAAACATTTTATTTCAACATATGAATTTCTATTATTCATTTACACAAATAAAATGATATTTTTATTTTCTAACATATTTTAGAAAATTTCGGCGGCATAACGGCACGATACTAGAAACGGGACAAGGCCTAGCCTTATCCCCGGTCTAGTGAAGGCCCACGCCATTCACACATCAATCAAATCAATTTCATCTCACCAAACAATTCAATTCAAACAAATAATTCAACTAATCTATGCAACCAAACAAACAAGTCCATGGTCTGTGGACGATTGTGTCGGGTGCTACTAAGCACCGTCTGCATCCTAGTATATATATATATAATTAGAAAAGAAATTGAAAGGTGAGAAATTCTCACCTATAGCTATCCTAGCTCCACGGCACTTCATTGATAGAAATCTTCATCGCTATCGCATCTTCGTCATCTTCGCTGTCCGCTTTCACTACATATGTAAAAATCGAATTTTTACTTCGCTATCCAATATATAAAAATCATATTTTTACTTTGATGTTCAATATACAAAAATCTAATTTTCCTTCTTCGCTTTCATATATAAAGATCTAAATTTTCTTCTATGTAAACAATATAAAGATCATATTTTTATTTCGATCTAAACAATACAAAAATTATATTTCTATTTTCAAAGCAAATTCATTTTTAAAAGCCATAGTTTTATATTCAAAGCAAATTCATTTTTTAAAAGCCATAGTTTTATTTTCTTAAAAAAATGTATATGTATATTTTACAAAAACAATGTATATTTATATTTTACAAAAACAATGTATATTTATATTTTACAAAAACAATGTATATTTATATTTTCAAAAACAATGTATATTTATATTTATAAAAACAATGTATATTTATATTTTCAAAAACAATGTATATTTATATTTATAAAAACAATGTATATTTATATTTATTTTTTTTGTTTTTTTTTTGTTAAAACCATGTATATGTTAAATAAAAGAATCTGTAAAATTAAATAAAGAAATACCTTTCTTTTAATCTCATTCTTCACAGACCGTCGTTGAACCCTGATTCGAACTAGGGTTCGATTTTCCGTCGCCCTCGTCGGTCTTGACGCCGATCGGAAGCGCTCCCCTCGTCGCCGGTTCCACCTCCTTCCCACGCCTGGAAAACTGTGCCGCTCGCGCACCCCTTCTTCCTCGAAATCCGCTCCAAAGCGGCGGTCTTCCTAGCCTGAAATTGAGCCCCACAGTTAACGAAATTCGATCCTCTTCATGTGGATTTAAAGATCTCTGAAGGCTCTTGAGTTTTCGTTCATTGAGTTTGGATTTAACGAGATGGAGTCGAAGAATTTTGAGGGAGAAAGATTGAAGAGGCTCCACCGTATGAACTGGAGGCGCGATATACATTTTGACAGCGGATTGACTTCGTTGGGAATTAGTTAGGGTTTGACCAATAGGATTTGAGTATTTATATATATATTATTTTATTAATATTACTTTTTTGAATTGATTCCACTTCGTCTAACCCCAAATCAAACCCAACGACTATCGCCCTTAGCCAAACACTCCCATTCCGGACACAATGGAATATGTTTCGTAACCCAATTCGACTGTTATGATCTGTTTTTATCAAAATTAAAATATAAATCTTTATATATTCAATTTAAACGCACATTTCAATTTACTGAGGCCACATACAGACTCTAAAAATTCCCGAAAAATATTTTCTAGCTTCGTATTGACGATACGGTCCTAACAAAACTAGTTTCGTCGAATTCTGAGACCGTTTGAAAAATGGCCAATTTCCATTCGATTAAAATCAACTGAAACTGGTCAAACGCGTTTTCCTTCGCCACGCTCACATATTGATTCGGAAAATTATGAAATTTGAAACCTAGCAATAACTTGACATCACGGACCCAACAAAACTGGTTTCGTCGAAATCCGAGGTCATTTGCAAAATGTCCATTTTTAAGGGCCTTATATATATATAAATATATATAAATTCCACAGCGACTATTTCTAATTTTAAACTGGACATATCTTATCATTCCTAAGATGAAATCTCAGTTTGTTAACTTCGTTACAAAGATATAGTTATACAGATTCAAATATTTCTTGTTTCGTTCAATTCTGACTTATATTGAATTCTGTATATTCATTTGAAATTAGAAATCGAATTTTCGAACTACCACGCCATTTTCAATTCCTTTTATAATTATATATAATTATTATATATACTAACAACGACGTATATAATATATACGTTCTAATTATATTCAAAATAAATTTCTCGTCGATATTATTTAAAATAATCTATTTTAAATATTCAAAATTCGCTATAATCGCCAAAATAAAAATTTCAAACTGGCTCGCATTTTACGGGTTGTTACAAAAGTGCAAGGGCTTTTTCTGTTAATCCTAGGTAGAAATTGCCTAAGATGGATTAATGGAAATTGTGTCTTCGGGTTCGTTCAGTCCCAGAACGAACGTGTATGGACGAATGTCTAACAGAGTGTTTTCAGCGATCACATATGTTGATCTGTACGAATATACATTTGGTGGCAGAGAACTTATTCTCTTAGCATAATATTTAGAATATCATTGTGCAAATCAATTAGTGATTAACGGATCTGACAATGTGACATTCAAAGCGATTGTGCTATCAATGAAAGGTAAGTAATCGTAGCCTCAGGCCTCAACAACCGGGAAATGACAAAAATTGGGCAGGCAACATGACTAAGTGTGTTCCCAATCACGGTGTATTATCACCTATCTAGAGAAATTTCATCTCATTCTTTATACTGTTCGATGTTGTTCCATTCGAGAAAACGGTTACTGATCCCAATCGTTGGTGATATACTGTAATAACCCGGAAATTCTGAGCCAGTTTAAAATTTTTATTTTTGCAATTTTAGCGAATTTTGAATATTTAAAATAGATTATTTTAAATAAAATCGACGAGAAAATTTATTTTGAATATAATTCAACGTATATATTTATATGCATCGTCGTTAGAATATAAATATTTATATATAATTATAAATAGAATTGAAAATGGCGCGGTAGTTCGATAATTCGATTTCAAACTTCAATTGGATGTACCGGGTGCAAAACAATCCGGATTTTAGTGAAACCAAAAACAATAGGATCTAATTGATAATATATTTCCAACGAATTCGAAAAATCAAAATTTCATAGCGGGAATAAAAAGATATGTCCAGTTGAAAATTCTGAATAGTCGCTATGGAATTCAGGCCCTTAAAAATAGAAATTTTGCAAACGACCTCGGATTTCGACGAAACCACTTTTGTTGGGTCCGCAGTGTCAAATTATTGCTAGGTTTCAAATTTCATAATTTTTCAAATCAATATGTGAGCGTGGCAAAGGAAAACGCGTTTGACCAGTTTTTGTTAATTTTAATCGACTGGAAATTGGCCATTATTCCAACGGTCTCGGAATTCGACGAAACTAGTTTTGTTAGGACCGTATTGTCAATACGAAGCTAGAAAATATTTTTCGAGAATTTTTAGAGTTAGTATGTGACCCCGGTAATTTGAAATGTACGTTTAAAATTCAATATAGTGATTTAAATGTAAATTAAACGGAAACTGATCGAAACGATCAAATCATCTTGCGATACCTATCCCATTATGTTCGGAATGGGGGTAAAACGCTATGGACGACAGTCGGTGGGTTCAATTTTGAGTTAAAAATAAAAGGTTGCTTTTAGAATTTAAAATGAATTAAATATTTATATTAATATAAAGGGTCAGCCCTTTACTTCTCTCCTCACTCAGTCAAAAGGAAGAAAGAAAAAAAAAACGTAAAAGGGGGAAACCCTTGTGGAGCCCGCCACCGCCGCTATCCGCCAACGCGCCACCCCCGTCGACGCCTCACCCACCGCCGCGCCGCAGCCAGACCACCTCCCCCCACCTTCGACGTCCTCCACCTCCTCCTCCGTTCGATCCACTCCACCCGAACCCAAAATCGCCACCGAACCCCCCCACAGCCCACCGCACCCTGCTGCGCCGCCCCTCCTTCTTCCCCCTCCTCCTCTGTTCCTACTCGACGCCATGCAGACCCCCCCTCCAGTCCCGAACCCGCGACAGCAAACCCCCTCCCCCCATGTGTATCGAATACTGTAAGTTTTCCATTTTAATTTTGTTTTTATTTATTTACTTTATTTACTTTATTATTTATTTTTCAGATTAGGATTTTTAAAAGAAAGTATAGAAAAGTTTGATTTTTAAAGGCAAGATTTGATTTTTATTTGGTAAAAGGTATGATCTTTATATTTTTAAAGTAATAAAAATATGATTTTTATATTTTTAAAGTATTAAAAATATAGTCTTTACTATATAGATGATATAAAAATATGATTTTTGTTTAGGTAGAGAATTAAAAATATAATTTTTACATGATAGAAATATTAGAAATATCATCTTTATATATATAGCAAAATAAAAATGTGATTTTTATAATGATAAAGTTGAAAGGTGAAATCTTTATATGAAGAATAACGATGTAAAAATATAATCTTTACTATATGAACATCGATGTAAAAATATAATTTTTATCTATATAGTAACGGTATAAAAGTTCGATTTTTATATATTGAATAACATAGTAAAAGTTCGATTTTTATATATTGAATAACATGGTAAAAGTTCGATTTTTATATATTGAATAACATAGTAAAAGTTCGATTTTTATATATTGAATAACATAGTAAAAGTTCGATTTTTATATATTGAATAACATAGTAAAAGTTCGATTTTTATATATTGAATAACATAGTAAAAGTTCGATTTTTATATATTGAATAACATAGTAAAAGTTCGATTTTCGTATATTGAATAGCATAGTAAAAATTCGATTTTTATATATTGAATAGTATAATAAAAATTCGATTTTCATATATTGAATAGCAAAGAAAAAATTCGATTTTTACATATGTAGAGAATACGGGCAACGAAGATGATAAAAAGGCGAGAACGTTGAAGATTTCCTGCATGGGAAGAGTTGTGGTATTGGATAGCTATCGGTGAGAATTTCTCACCTTTCAATTTCATTTTCTAGTTATATAAATATATACTAGGATGCAGACGGTGTTCAGTAACACCCGACACAATCGTCCAAAGACCATGGACTTGTTTGTTTGGTTGCATAGATTAGTTAGATGATTTGATTTGAATTTGGTTGTTTGGTGATTTTGATAGATGTGTGAATGGCGTGGGCCTTCACTAGACCGGGGATAAGGCTAGGCCTCGTCCCGTTTCTAGTATCGTGCCGTTATGCCGCCGAAATTTTCTAAAATAAGTTAGAAAAATAAAGATATCATTTTATTTAAAGAATGAACTGAATAGAAATTCATTTGTTGAAATAAAATGTTTTATTTTTAAAAATATAATTTTTAATATGATGATGAATAAATAAATATTTATAAACAAATCGGCCGATTTGTTTATACACACTGATTTGACTGACATTGATTGGGACGATAAATTTTACACATCGCCCAACTGCACAAATAAAATCTGTATTTGATTGTTTGAAACCCCACACGGGTGTTGGGATGAAATTTGAAGTTCACTCATCCTGATTGATTAAATATGTCGATCGATTGATTGACAGGCTGTTATAAGCGTTAGATATCTATATTTGATGCTTATACAGTGTAGTGCACTTTGGTTGATGGTTGATTATTTTTCAATGCTATTATATATGTGTGATGTATGAAAATCCATATAATTAAAATTATATTGTGATTGATTGGGCCTCATCCCAATTTAGAAGATAAAGAATATTATAAAATAAAGGTTCATGTGTTGACTGTACTCATCCGTTGAGATTGGTCATGTGTTGAACGAAATATTTTAATAATAAAATTTACTTCTTTATCATTATAAAGTAAAGGTTCATGTGTTGACTGTACTCATCCGTTGAGATTAGTCATGTGTTGAACGAAATATTTTAAAAATAAAATCTACATCTTTATCATATATAAAATTAGAAACTGACTAGAAAATAGATAAGATGAGTGGTCTCCTGGATATTAATCTGATGTTGGTTTCGGCCTTCGGGGTTAATATTCAGGGAATCGTTCTCTTACTAATTTACGGTTGGAGTCTGATTTAATATCAAACGATAGATACCTTAATTTTCATAAAATATATTAAATAACAAAATAGTCACACGTGGACGGTACTCATTCGTTGAGATTAGTCGTGTGTTGACAAAGAGATAGAGTCGTATATTGAAATAGAAATATTTTGAAATAGAAATATTTGAGATAGAAATATTTGAAATAGAAATATTTTGAAATAGAAATATTTGAGATAGAAATATTTGAAATAGAATATTTGAAAATAGAAATATATGAAGCCGTGTTGATTAGATTGACGCCATTTAGACGTGAACGATATTTATATCGATTTTACTCATTTTAAAATGATATTGAAAAGTGATTTCGAAATCGAATATTTTGAAATGAAATTTGAATCAAATTGAATAGAGAATGAATTCGAATTGAATATATAAGGAATTGAATTCGAATTGAATAGAAAACCAATTTGAATTGAATCGAATAGAAAACCAATTTGAATTGAATCGAATAGAAAACCAATTTGAGTTGAATCGAATAGAAAATCGATTTGAATTGAATCGAATAGAAAACCAATTTGAATTGAATCGAATAGAAAACGACTTTGAAATTGGATTGAATTGAAAGCGAATTCAAATTGAATTGAAAGCGAATTGAAATGAATTCAAATTGAATTGAAATTTGAATTGAATAGAAATGAATTTTAAAACGAATTTATAAGAAGAAAATTAATTTTGATTTGAATTGAAATAGCAGTTGAAAATGTTTTTGAAACGAAGTCAAAACGATTTATAAAATTCGTTTTAAATAGAAATTGACGAAATATATATTATATATATTATATATATTATATAATGGCCTGAATAGAACGCGCCGCGCCGCGGCAGTTCGTGTATTTCGACCATTTATTTCAAACGAACATTACGGGAGATCCGACCGTCGGATTCTCCTAAAACCGGAACCGTTGGGTTCGTATCGAAAAGAGCTTTCTAACGAATATTTGAAATTCAAAATCTAACGGTTGGATTTGGAGTTACGTCCAAATCAAATTCGAAAAAGGTCGCTGTAAGTGCAGTTCGATGGCCGTTGATGGAAATCGACTGTACGGGCCTTGATAAAATTATTAAAAATAGTAATAATTTGTGTAAAATCATAAGAAATGATTTGGGAAAATTTGGGATGAAAAACTCCATATTTGAAAAGATAAAAATAGATTTTTTTTCAAAATGAACTAGTTTGAACTAAATTTAAAACCCAATTATTTTTAAATAAATAAATTAGATTTAAAAAGGGGTTTTAAATAATCGGAATTTCTAATATATTTGATTGGATTTGAAATGGGTTTATCGTGAACGGTGTTTTAAATAACACTAGTTCTTTAACCCGATAACAAATAGAATGCGATTTGGGTTTGTCGTCAACTGTGTTTTAAATAACACCTAGTTCTTTAACCCAGTAAAAGGAGTTTTAATGAATCTGCAATTAGATTGAAATTCGAATTGATAATCTAAATTATCAAATTTGACAAATAAGCGAGGATGGAGTATCACCAGTTTTGCTCCAAAGCGATAGTTAAATCTTTAATTAGATTTGAACGTGAAATGGTAATTAATTTACCGATAACACCACGGTGTTAGATATGGAGTACTACCAGTTTTGCTTCATGGGATGAATAGGTTGGGATTGGGAAATTAAATAAATAATCACTTCGTTACGGTTCGCTAATCTCGACTAGTTTAGAAAACCATAATTTGGGTTGAACGACATCAAAAGGATGATTATAGGATAAATTTTAAAGAATTTATCTTGGATAAAATTAATGAGAACCTTTCCCTAAAAATGTGATTTTATGAATAAAAGAATATTCTGAATTGGAATGAGGCGTATGTTGTGTTTGTGTAACATTTGTTTTTAATATACGCGGGTTGTTCGGAAAGTCCGGGTTTTTACCCATTCTGAATAACCGATTCGACGATATGTCGAAGATGAAGACGGTGGTTGAAGACCGGAAGTCTTCACATCGTTTGGATAATTACTGACGATCCTGATTGGGCAGTACACCCAAGAGGATGGAAATAGTTGGTGGTCGTCCAGACGTACGTGGAGATGGATGGATATGCGAGGAAAGTGCCTCCGGTTTCGTTCAGACCCAGAACGGACTTGTAAATGGATTTTGTGTCTGACATTGGATTTTATTCTATGTTGATTGATTTCTGTTAAATATATATCTGTTTGGCGGCGGAGAATTTATTCTCTTGCTTAACGCCCTTCTCTGAGACATACGAGCTTAGAGGTTATATATCGGTAGATATCAATCGCATGGCATGAATTGCCTGTGTGGCATATTGAGATGCAATGATCAAGGCTTCTGTTGAAAAGCAAAGTCTTTGGTTGATGATCAAAGCACGACCTACGTGGAAGCTTTGTGTATAACGTGAATTCGCGAGCCTCACACCTCGGTATGAGTTAAAAACGGGATACGAACCGCTGGGAGAGCACGACGTTTCTTTCTAGCTTTGGTGGTGTCAGTGACTTACCAGCCCTGACATTTATATATTTTTCACCTTTGTGGTTGTTGGAATGAGGCGCCTCGATTATTGGTCTGTAAGGACCGGGAAACGTGTGTTCAGGCATAATTAATCCTCTAACGTAAGTGAGGACCAGCCCAGCCGCATCCTGGGTTGCCCAGAGTGCGTAGCCCTGAGGCATTTGCTAGAGTGTCTCGAACGCGGAGAGGAGCTTGCCCCTTGCCTCGACTCATGATGGAAATCCAATTTCCAATACGAGATATTTCAGTTTTAATTATAGAACTAGTATGGCGACATGATATATGGTACCCATGCCGTCTATGATTTATATTTATGATTGAAATTGTTTTGACACTATACACTTATTATAGTATCAAATGATTTGTTTTAAACGTACCAAGCATGTTTGGCTATTATAAGGGAAAACCCTATCCGCCGGCTTGCGTTGCGTTGTGTGATGGGACCTGGGTCTTATAATAGCTTCATTTTTCGAAAAAGCATTGCGTTGTTTATTGATATGCACGGGTATTCTTGGGAGGAAACCCGTTCCGTGTTATACGGCGTGGTCCCTTGAATTACTCTCTTTTAAAGTAAAGTTTTAAATAACTGTTTTAGTTCTCACACTAGTCACATGACTGACCTGGAGTTTATTGTTTTAACCTAAACTCTGGGTGCCCCTATTTTCCGCACGGGCAGCTAGTAGTTTTGGTTTTGCAGATTTATATTCACAGGATCCTGGTTTACAGCTGGAATGATATCCGGAAAGCTCTGTATCCGTATATCACCTTCAGTTGTGCTTTGTATTATTTTCCGCTGCTATGTAATTTATTGTAATCTCTGATATTTATCGAATGTAATTTATTCATTTATACTCGGTATATTCTAGTATCTGGTGGAATTGTTGTAATAGCAATGAAATGTTCTTCCATCTGCGTTCTATTTTGTCCTATTCTCAAACGATCAGGGGTTTCGAACGGTCTAGATCGGTTTAACGACTGATTCGGATCGAGCGAAATTCCCGGCCATCACATATACATTCGATACACTCTAGCGAAATGTGTGGTCGGTCATGTATGGCCGGGTTATAAGATGTTCTTGTTGAATCCAGTGTATTCATCTCTAAAGATACACTATCGGAAGTTGGCTCCATACCTTGTCATAGTTGGAAATTCATTACCCAATAAGTTCTCGCGATTTTGATTGTATATTATAAATGTAGAGCGTGAGATGCAAACATTCCACTAGATTGTTATTTATTTGATTTAGACACTATTATAATATCAGATTAGTATTGATTTTATAGAAATGTTTTGGGTTATCATAAGGTAAAAACCATCCGTGTTTTATGTCTGGATCGGTCTTACGATTATTCTTTCTTTTAAAATGAGTTTTAAAGGTTAAACTAAGTGGTTAGAGTTTACTCATACTAGTCCCATGACTGGCCAAGAGTTTATTTTGTTTTGTTTTACCCTAAACTCTTAGGTGCCCAAATTTGTATGGGTAGTCAAGTAGTTCAGGTATTTACAGATATACTTGGAGGAGCTTGGAGCAGGAGGCTTCACCGTTATATAGTATTGTTATTTCCTCTATGTTGTAAGTGTTGTACTCAGAAAATTGTATGTTATACATTTAAATTTTGTATTTCAAAAGTTATGATATATTATATTTTGTTCCATTGCGATGTGAGATTCTGTGTTGTTATTTCTGTTCTTCTTCTACCTTTTTCTTCTTTATTTCAAAATGATTCGTATTTCTATGCAATTTGGGTTAGACGTGTGGTGTATTTAGTCAACTCAGATAGTATGAATTTAGGGGCCATTACAGTTGGTATCAGAGCTTAGGTTGAGCGAATACCTAGGCTTTGGTGGCTGTTTAATCATTAGAGATAAGGTCAGTAGTACCCCAGAATGAGTTTGAGTGTACACATATGAGAGAGCATACTTGTTAATTAAGATAAAAATTATTTTATATTGTGCTCACTATTCTGTTGAGTGGCTTATGAAGTCTGATTGAATCGTGGGACGCCATGACGTCGATAAGAGTTTACAAATACTTGAATAGAAGGTTGAACATGGTATTGTTTTAAAGTGGGTAAATGAAATAATTTTACCTAAAATTTTATTTTGATAGAAAAGGAATAATTTTCTGGAATTATTATAATATATGGATGTGTTAGTTGTTAGGATTATAATCAAATGAGATTATAAGGAATGAAATTATTAGTGAAAATTAGTGTCACATCCCTATTATGTTTCAAAAATAGGCTCACATCCGGTTATAAACTTATTGTAAATTTGGTCCCTGTTTTCATTTTTACGTGTTAATCATAATATTTGCATACATGTATGCAAATAATCTGAATGAATATTTGCATACATTTATGCAAATATTTTGAATTTTTGCATACACGTATGCAACTGTTCTGATGAACATTTGCATACATGTATGCAAATATTCCGAATGAATATTTGCGTACATGTATGCAAATATTTTGAATTTTTGCATACATGTATGCAACTATTCTGATAAATATTTGCATGCATGTATGCAAATATTCTAAATTTTTGCATACATGTATGCAAATATTCTGAACGCATATTTGCATACATGTATGCAAATATTCAAAATATTTGCATACATGTATGCAAATAAAGTTGAACTAATGCTCATGAATTGTTGTAGAAATGTATGCAATTTTTCTGAATAGAAAAATAGGGACTAAATTTACAATAAGTTTATGACCGGATGTGAGCCTAATTTTGAAACTTAATAGGGACCTGTGCCAAACGGACCCAAATTATTATTTATAACCAAATAGAATTTGTATATGAATCAAATATACAATGAGATGAACTGAAATTAGATTCAAGCCAGAAATTGGAGTTTAAAGCCCAGGAGTTGGAAAATATTTTTCTAAAGTATATTAAAGGAATATAGCTTTGTTTTGGAAGGATTTTTGAATAAAAATCATTTTGAATGGATTTTGAAATTGTTAAAGCACTGAACTCACTTCAGTTGCTGGTAAATAATTCTGATGATGACTACAACATCTACAGTGTTCATTTTCGAGTTTCTAAGTGATGGATTGCAACCTTAGAAAAGTTTTAATGAAAATTTGTTTGGAAGAAAACAAGTTGGTTGGAAAATTCAAATGTTTCGAATTTGAAATGATTGTAATATATATATGTTTATATATTTATGTGATTTCAAAAGTATTTGAAATAAAAAAATTCATTTGGAATTAAAATTTAACTTAAGCAAATTAAATGGATCTAGGTAAATAAATTGATAGAATCAATTTAGATGAACTTGAATGCATATGAGTGAAATGCTGAGTATCAAAATAAGTGGAGTTTTTGAACAGTTAATGGGTTTAAAGCATTTTTTAACCTTAGTAATTTCGGGGACGTAATTCTTTTAAGGGGGAAGAATGTAATGACCCAGATTTTTATCAATTAATTTTAAATATTTAATATGGTTTTAAATATTTATTTGATAATACAAATCAATTTTTATATTGGGTTATCGATTTAATAATCGAAATACGATTTATTTTGAATACGTATAATCATCGTAATACGAGAAACTAAAACAATTCAATTCGAAATTTATACCGAGTCAAAACAATTCAGATAATTAATCAAAATTCTATTTGAATAAAATCGATGATAATAGTAATTTATTATCAAGGAATTAATTGTTTTGAATTTAATTTATATCGATTTAAATTAATATCTTCTCTATGTGATTGAATGAGGCTTCAAAATCTGTTCCAGTATGTCCAGAATAGGGGTACAACACTAGAAACGCCAGTTGTTACATTCAAATAGGAGTTCAAAATTGTATTTTTTTAGTATATAGTGGATAAGCTTGAACTCAAATTGCAGTTAAATCAAAATCTAATCGAAATTAATTACATTGTACTTTACCTATCCTAACCTATCACCTTCACTCTTCGAATTCGAACTGGATACTAAGGTCTTAGGCTTTCATGGAGTCGCGTTGATTGTAGTCGATGAAGGGCATGGTGAGGTCGAGGTTTAAGGTAGTGTGCTATTTGTCTCTGGTACGGTGCGAGTTGGTTTTGGAGAGAATGAATTATGGAGGTGATGGGAGAAGTCGTGATTTGCAAATTAGGATGACAGGTTTTTGAATTAGGTTATCGTGGGCATGGAGGGGTTGTCTTAAACAAATTACCATGAGATTCTTGAGTTGTGTGAATTGAAAAGGGTGTAGGGGAAGCTCCAAGCTGTAGATGTTATACACAAGTTGTTGAGGTAGAAAAGGAGAGGTGATTCATGAGCTCAGATTTTTTTATGGGTACATGGCAGGTTAGAACAAATTCACGCTACAAGTTGGCAATTCAGTTTGATAATTTCATTCTATTTTCACTGTAATAGCTAAAAAGCCTACATAACTGTTTATTTCCTGTACCTTAAACATATTATAGAAAGCTTAACAACTTCGACATTGATGTCATGAAATTTACAAGGATTAAGGTCAACATATTTATTTATTTATGTCAACTACAGTAATTAGGATATTAATAGAAAATTTAAATTATTTAAAATAGTTTATGAAATTGTAAAGCTAATATATATTTCGTATGATATTAGAATCGGACGAAATAGGATTCGTTGGACTCATGTGGACATAAGCGATGCTATGGGACAAGTTTGGTAATTTTGACGCCAGCGGGAATTGCAACATAAATAGAATTTGAACACGATATAGACAATAAAAGATCAAGGTGAGTAAAGTCACTCTCTGGTTCGTTTATAATTTTATTATAAACGAATTTTTTATTTTAAATAATTTTTTATACTGTTTGTTGGTAGTTTGGATGCATTGAAATATTATTGTGGCAATTATAAAAATATATTAGTTATTTAGGCTTGGTGGTTGTGTGTAACAACCCAGAATTTCTGAACCAATTAAATTTTTTTATTTAAGCTATTTCGATGGATTTTGAATATTTAAAATGATTTATTTTGAGAATTAACGATTTAAAATTTATTTAAATCGAAGTTAGAATTTATAGATTTATTTTAATTATAAGGAGTTTGAAATGGCGCGATAGTTTGAAAATTTGACTTGAAATTTCAATTGAATACACAAAATTCAATATAAATCAGAATTGGATAAAACAAGAAACGTTGGAATATTTTGAACTGTATTTTTCTAGCGAATGTAAGAAACTGAGATTTCACTTTATAAATTAAAAGTTATGGCCAGTTTAAAATTTAGAATAGTCGCTATGGAATTTAATTATTTTTCATTGTATATATAGCCCTTAAAAGTAGCCATTTTGCAAATGAACTCCATTTTCGATGAAACCACTTTTTTTGGATCCAAAATGTCAAATTATTAGTTTGAATTTAATCGACCAGAAAAAAGCCATTTTTCAAATGTTCTCCAAATTCGATGAAATTAATTTTGTTAAGACCGTATCATCAAAACATAGCTAGATTTATTTTTTTGTAGTTTTTGGTGTCAGTATGTGGTCCCGGTAAATTAAAATGTACATTCAAAATTCAATATCGAATGCTATATTTTAATTTGAGAAAAACTGACTAAAACAGTCAGATTGGCTTACGAAACATATTCCATTACGTCCGAAATGGGGGTATTTAGTTAGGGACGATAGTCGTTGGTTCGATTTGGAATTCGTATCAATAAACTAGTATTTTTGGAATTAAAATAATTATTAAATGTATATATATTTAAACTTTAATTCCTCACAAATCTCGAACCCGCGCCGTCATCCCAAAATAAACGGCGGAAATTGCTCAAGATTTTAACCCATTTTTCTTCCAATCCACACTATGAAATTTAAATCTTTCTGAAGGAAAATCGAAGTACTTCCTTCCCTCTTCAAATCCATACCTATAGCATGAATTATCATTGAGTAATTTTTTTGAATTTCCGCTGTAAAGAGGGCGACTTCAGGCTTGATTTTTGGTGCAATGGGGAGTGCATTGGGCCACGGTTCTGGGGGACGGCGCGGGGTTCGGCGGCTGTCGTCGTAGGCACCAGCGATGAGCGTCCGGTGGTCGGAAATGATGGCGGTTGCGGTTTCTTCCATCGAGCTGATGGGTTCGACGTTATACGAAGGGGAAGGTAATTAAAACGTGATTAGGGAATTTACTTAATAATTAATAATTTTAATTATATAATTAATTTTCATACTTTCATATCTTTTACATACGAGGTCGAAATCCAGTGGTTCCAGCTGCATTGCGATCGTGGCGGAGAACTCTACAACATGGAACTGACCAGAATGGAAATAGAGCGAATTGGATTTTCAGCTAAATTAAATGCGTGTTTAATTTAGTTGAGAAATACAACCTTCAATAAAGAATGGCGGAGTGGAAACGAATGTGAGAATTCTCTCGCTAAAAAATTTGAATAGTTATTTAATTTAGTTTATAACTGTAAATATATATGAATTGCCAGTATTGATTTTTATTTGTTGTATGTGACATTGCTTGAGTTCAATACATGATCTATTCATGACTCATCTGCACAGGAAGCGTTGTTTAAATATACGACACTCGTATTTCAAACAATGTGGATACACTTTGTGGTTGTTGAAATGTGATATAAATATCCATTTATTATTTAAAAGTGAAAATTTGCTAATTAGAAAAATAATTCAAATCGAAATTGAATTGGTTAAATTTAGTAACCAATAATTTATTTAAATAAACTATTGTTGTTTGAAAACCCCACACGGGTACTGGGATGATATTTGATGTACACTAATCCCAATAATTAGTTGTATGTCAATCAATTGACTGACTGACTGTTGTGAGTATTATTTATTTATTTTAATAAAGTTTGATTGTTGAATGATTATTTATTGTTATTGTTGAATGCATGTGATGTATGAAATCCATATAACTGAAATTATATGGTAATTTATCGAGTCGCATTTCGATTCAGAAATAATGAATATTTTATAATAACGAATATTTTAAAATAATATTCAATGAGAATTAAATTATGATTTTGATGTCCGATTTTGGATGAACACAAAAATATTGAAATGTGAAGCCGCTTTAAGTAGTTAAATGCTATTTTTACTCGAACGGGTTTATAAATCAATTTTATTCATTTTATAATGAATACAAAAAAGAAAAGGATTTCAAAATCTGATATTTTGAAAATATTATCATTTTAAAAAAGAAATGGATTTTGGGTTTATAGTGAACAATGTTTAAAAGGACATTTGTTATTTAACCCAAATAACATTGAAGATATGATTTGGAATTTATAAATCTTTTCTATTAAGATTTAATGGAAATTTTCCAAAGTAATGTTTTCCAATTTAATATATTAAACTGGAATTAAATGGAATTCGATTTGGTAATAATCGATATGAGCTTCTAAAAAGGAAGACCGTTACTATATATGGAATTTAAAAGGCTTTGCCGTTATTCCATTTATAGTATCGATTTGATACAAAAATTTATATCAATCATATATTGATCGGTTTTCCGTGAAGATTCCATATTTAATGGAAGACGATTTAGGTTTATCGTGAACTGAGTTTTAAGTAACATTGATTCTTTAACCCAGTTAAAGACAAGTTTAATTTCTTAAAGTTGAATAATCATAAAGTAACGATTTTTGATATTAAAACCAATTGGAGTTTTAATGATTCTTTAAATAGATTGACCGTCAAATGGTAATTAAATTTACCAAATTCAAGAAATTATTGAGAATGGAGTATCGCTAGTTTTACTCCATGCGATAGTTAAATCTTTAATTAGATTTGAACGTGAAATGGTAATTAAATTTATCGATAACACCGTGGGTGTTAGATATGGAGTACAACCAGTTTTGCTCCATGGGATGAATAGATTAGGATTGGAAATAATAAAATAATAAATGATTACTTCGGTAAGGCGATAATCTCTGCTATTTTATTATAAACCTTAGTTTGGTTTGAAATTATTAAAGGATAATACAAAATCTTTTGCAATGGTTTTCAAGGGAAGATTAAATGATAACTTTAAAAGAATTTATCTTTGATAAAATTAATGGGAACCTTTCCCCAAATATAAGAATATTTGAATAAAAGAATATTCTGAATTGGAATGAGGCGTATGATGTGTTTATATTTCACTTGATTATAAAATACACGAGTTATTCTGAAAGACCGGGTTTAACCCATTTTGAATAACTATTACGACGATTAAAAGTCGAAGATGAAGACGGTGGTTGAAGGCCAGAGATCATCACATCAAATGGATGATTACTGATGTCTTGATTGGGTGGCATCCCAAGACAAGGTAATAAGTGGTGATTGTCATGACGTACTTGAAGATTGACCGAATTTGCGAGGGCCTCTCTCATGTATTGGACATATGGGATGAGGAATAAGGTGCCTCCGGTTTCGTTCAGACCCATAATGAACTTGTAAATGGATGTGTGTCTGACATTGGATTTTATTCCGTGTTGATTGATTTCTATTAAATATATATCTGTTTGGTGGCAGAGAATTTTTTCTCTTACTTAACACTCTTCTCTGAGACGTACGAGCTTGAGGTTATATATTGATAGACATCAGTCGCATGGCGTGGATTGTTAATGTGGCATGCAAAGATTCAAAGAAAAAGGCTTTTGTTGAAAAGCAGAGTCTTGTGGAGGATGATCATGACATGGCTTTAAATAGCATAGCTTTGTGTATAACGTTAATTCGGGAGCTTCACTCGGGGTATGAGTCAGAAATGGGATAAGGGATGCAGGGAGTGCATACGTTTCTTTCTAGCTAGAGGTAATATCATGGTATGGAGCCCAGACATTTTTACTTATGTAGTTGATGGATTGCGAGGCACCTCATATTAGATTGGTCGACGTAATGACCATTTTAGAGGTCCGATTGGACCAAGAAACCTATTGTTCAGGAATAACCAATCCACTAAAGTAAGTGTGGACTGGCCCTGTAGGATCCAAGGGTTTCCCAGAGTGTGTATTCCTGGGTCATCTTGCTAGAGGTGATCCAAATCGGTATGGAGACCATCCCTTGCCTTGACTCATGATGTGATCCAATTTCCAATACGACACTTTTCGGTTTTAGTTGTAAACCTATGTATGGCGGCATAATATATTGTACCTATGTCGTCTATGATTGATACATTTATATTTGAAGTTGTTTGATGCACTATGCACTTATAGTTATATCGAAATGATTTGTTTTAAAACGTACCATGCATATTTGGCTATTATAAGGTAAAAATCTATCCTCCGGCTTGCGTTGCATTGCGTGATGGGACCCGAGTCTTATAATAGCTTCATTTTTCCAAAAAGCATTGCGTTGTTTATTAAATCGTTTTGTTTCAAGTTTTGGTATTCAGGGGAGTGAACCCTTTCCATGTCAGACAACGTGGTCCCGTGAATTACCCTATTTTAAAGTAAAATTTTAATAATTGTTTTAAGTTCTCACACCAGCTCCATGACTGATGCGAAGTTTATTATTTTCGCCTAAACTCTGGGTGCCCATATTTTTCACATGGGCAGCTAGTAGTTTTGGTTTTGTAGATTTCTTTTTAACAGGATCCTGGTTTACAGCTGGAACTATATTCGGAAAGCTTTGCATCCGTTTATCTCTTTCATTTGTGGTAGTTGATGTATTTCCACTACGCATTGTATTTATACATTTTTATTTCCACTGCTATAGATTATAAATCTCTGATATTTGTATTTTTCCGCTGTATAATATTTATTTGTACTCTGATATTTTTGTACTCTGATGTAAATTGTTGTTATAGCAATGAAATATTATGTCGTTTACGTTTCTAGTAAGTCATGTTCTCAAACAATCCGCGTTCTCATTCGGTCTAGGCCTTATGGGGATTTCGGGTCGTTAAAGTTTGGTATCAGAGCTTTGGCTTGCAAAGCTCAAGAATAAGGCACATTAGAACCGAATGAGCGAATTCATCAAAGATAGAATTATTAACATTCTATTTAAGAATATCCATTAGAGATAGGATCAAAATTATCCTAGAATGAGAAACTCATTAGAGATGGGGTTAGTAATGCCCTAGAATGAGTTGAGAGTGATATATTTATATGTAACGTATTTATGATTATTATATTTTTAGAAGTAATATTTTTAGTAGTTATATTTTTAGAAGTAATATTTTTAGAAGTAATATTTTTAGAAAGTTATATTTTTAAAAGTTATATTTTTAGATACATAAATACCCAATTAATTGTTTGTATGATTGTTTGATTTTTTCTGTTTCCTTACTTATGACGTCTGATTTAAATAAATTAGACATTATCTTAGGCAATTTTGGACATTGAATATACGAAAACCCTTGTTATTTAATTTAATTGAGCTAAGTTAAAAACTGAATTTAAAATTTATTAGACATACATATGCACATATATATGTTGACAGGTTAATGGCTTCGCGTTGAGTAAAGAAATAAATTGCGTGCCCGACAAACAGGTGCACCTTAATGAGTTGGTTGCGCAACTTTATTATTATATAAACTACTATGAATGATTTTGGATGCGTTATGATGGTTGTTCTGTGTGAGATTATAAACCACGCCATAGGATAACAATAAATAAATTATGAACTACACCGCATGGCATACTTCATGAAGACAACATATCATATCATATTCCATAAAAGCATTGGGCGCTAATATGACGAGGTTTGGATTACCATATGGGCGAGATGCTTGTATGGCGAGGACTGAATTACAGGTTGAATAGAAGACTGATTATGGACATAATTAAGGAATACATGTAACAGTGCCCGGGGTAGGATTTAATAAAAACCCTACACAGGTGTGGAGATGACAAAAAAATCACGTCTCTCTTGTTGTTAATTAAGGCACATGAATTATTTATTTCCAACACTGGGCAAGGTAGTGAGATTATGATCTTTACACGTCTCCCTTGGGCATAGATAAGTCACAAAACATGTGTATGATTTTTACTGATTTATTGGGTGCCTAATACGGCCCAATAAAATTTTCAAACCCTCCCCATACAAAGGAGGTTATGGCGATTTTTTTTTTAAATTTAGGGTGTTAGTCAAATTTTTGAGAAATTAGAAAGTTCTTAGAAACCGAGATCTCACTTTATAAATTAAAAGTTATGGCCAGTTTAAAATTTAGAATAATCGCTATGGAATTTAATTATATTTCATTATATATATAGCCCTTAAAAAAAGTTGTTTTGCAAACGACCTCCATTTTTGACGAAACCACTTATGTTGGATCCTGAATGCCAAATTATTGTTAGGTTTCAAATTTCATAATTTTTGGAATTAATATGTGAGCGTGGTTAATTTAAACGTGCTTTGTCAGTGAAGTTTGAATTTAATCGACCAGAAAAAGGCCATTTTCAAACGGTCTCCAAATTTGACAAAATTAGTTTTGTTAAGACCGTATCGTCAAAATATAGCTAGATTTATTTTTTTGTAATTTTTGGAGTCAGTATACGGCTTGGGTAAATTAAAATGTACGTTCAAAATTAAATATTGAATGTTATATTTTAATTTTGAGAAAAACTGACTGAAACAGTTGAATTGGCTTACGAAACATATTCCATTATACCCGGAATGGGGGTATTTAGTTAGGGACAACAGTCGTTGGGTGCGATTTGGAGTTCGTATCTATAAACTAGTATTTTTGGAATTAAAATAATTATTAAATATATATATTTTTTAAAACCCTAATTCCTCAGAAATCTTGAACCCGTGCCGTCAACCCAAAATAAACGGTGGAAATTGATCAAGATTTTAAACCCTTTTTTCTTCCAATCCAAACTATGAAATTTAAATCTTTCTGAAGGAAAATCGAAGTACTTCCTTCCCTCTTCAAATCCGTACCTGTAGCATGAATTATCGTTGAGTATTTTGTTAGAATTTCCACCGTAAAGAGGGCGACTTCAGGCTCGATTTCTGGTGCATTTGGGAGTGTGAGTGGGCCATGGTTCTGGGGTATGGCGTGTGGTTCGGCGACGTTTGGCGTGGGCATCGGCAATGGGGGTCCGGTGGTCGGAAATGATGGCGGCTGCGGTTTCTTCCATCAAGCTGATGGGTTCGACGTTATACTAAGGGGAAGGTAATTAAAACGTGACTAGGGAATTTAATTAAAAATTAATTATTTTAATTATATAATTAATGTTAATACTTTCATATCTTTTACATACGAGGTCGAAATCCAGTGATTTCAGTTGCGTTGCGATCGTGGTGGAGAACTCTACAACATGAAATTGAACAGAACAAAAACGAAGCAAATTGGATTTTCAGCTAAATTAAATGCGTTTTTAATTTAGTTGAAAAATACAACCTTCAATAAAGAATGGCGGAGTGGAAACAAATGTGAGAATTCTCTCACTAAAATATTTCTATAGTTATTTAATTTATTTTATAATTGTAAATATGAATTGCCAGTATTGATTTCTATCTGTTGTATGTGACATTGCTTGAGTTCAACACATGAACTATTCATGACTCGTCTACACGAGAAGCGTGGTTTGAATATACGACACTCATATTTCAAACAATGTGGATACGCTTTGTGGTTGTTGATATGTGATATAAATATCCATTTATTACTTGAACAGTGAAAATTTGCTAGTTAGACAAATAATTCAATCCGAATTTGAATTGGTTAAATTTATTAACTAATAATTTATTTAAATAAACTATTGTTGTTTGAAAACCCCACACGGTTATTGGGATGATATTTGACATACACTAATGCCAATATTAATTGTATGTCAATCAATTGACTGACAGACTGTTTTGAGCGTTATATATTTATTTTAATGCTTATACAGTTGTAAAATGCACTCAGGATGATGCTTGATTGTTAAATGATTATTTATCGTTATTGTTGAATACATGCAATGTATGAAATCCATATGACTGAAATTATATGGTAACTGATTGAGTCGCATTCTGATTCAGAAATATTGCATATTTTAAAATTACGAATATTTTAAAATAATATTCAGTGAAGAATTAAATTATGATTTTGATGTCCGATTTTGGATGGACACAAAAATATTGAAATGTGAAACCGATTTAAGTAGTTAAATGCCATTTTAACTCGAACGGGTTTATAAATCGATTTTATTCATTTTACAATGAACACGAAAAAAAATGGATTTCAAAGTCTGATATTTTGAAAATATTATCATTTTAATAATATAATGATATAGAATATTCAATTTTGATTTAAAATTAAGAATGAAGTTGAAATCGTTTTAAAATAAATTTATAAACGAATTTATAAAATCAGTTTGAATGGAAATCGACGATATATATATATATATATATATATATATATATATATATATATATATATATATATATATATATATATATATATATATATTAATGGTTTAAATAAAACGCCCCGCGCAGCGACCTTCGCGAATTTCAACCATTAACTTCAAATTGATGCAACGGGAGACCCGGCTGTCGGATTCCCCTAAAACCAGAAGCATTGGGTTCGTATCGAAAAGATCTTTCCAATGAATATAAGAGATTTAAATTTGAATGGTTGGATTTCAAATTGTGTTCAAATCAATTTCAGAAAAGGTCGCTATGGATGTAGTTCGGTGGCCGTTATGGGAAACCGACTGAAATGGCGATACTAAAATTATAAAAATATGGAAAAATTGTGTTAAATCATAATAAATGATTTGGAAAGATTTTGGATGAAAAATCCCATATTTGAAAATATAAAAGTTATTTTTATCTGAATGAACTAGTTATTAACTAAAAATATAATCCAATGTTTTTAAATAAATAAATTGGATTTGTAAATGGGTTTGTATATAACCATAATTTTCCAACGAATGAATTGGAATGGATTTGAGTGGAAATAATCTTCGGAATATTTCGTTATTGGATTCCATGATTATACGGATATTTTTAAGCAATTTGGAAGATACAGATATCGTTATTCCCAATACGATGCCCGTTAGTTTCAGAATTTGAAATTGAATATAAGCCTGTATAATTTCAATTTAGAGCCTTGTATTTAATACCAATTGGATTTTGGGTTTGTCGTGAATGCTGTCTTTAATAACACTGTTCTTAAACCAAGTTGAGAAAAGAATAAATCTTTTAATTAAGATTAATGAAGTTTACCAATTGATTAATTTAATTGGAATTGAAATGGAAATGAATTTTGGGTTTATAGTGAATAATGTTTTAAAGGACATTTTTTCTTTAACCCAAATAACATTGAAGATATGATTTGGAATTTATAAATCTTTTTTATTAAGATTTAATGGAAAATTTCCAAAGTAAAGTTTTCCAATTTAATATATTAAATTGGAATTGAATGGAATTCGATTTGGTAATAATCGAGATGAGCTTCTGTAAAGGAAGATCGTTACTATATATGGAATTTAAAAGGCTTTGTCGTTATTCCATTTATAGTATCGATTTGATACAGAAATTTATATCAACCATATATTGATCGGTTTTCCACGAAGATTCCATATTTAATGGAAGATGATTTGGGTTTACCGTGAACTGTGTTTTAAATAACATTGATTCTTTAACCCAGTTAAAGACAAGATTAATTTCTTAAAGTTGAATATTCATAAAGTAACGATTTTTGATATAATACCAATTTGAGTTTTAATGAATATTTAAATAGATTGACAGTCAAATGGTACAAGAAATGATCGAGAAGGGAGTATCACCAGTTTTACTCCATGCGATAGTTAAATCTTTAATTAGATTTGAATGTGAAATGGTAATTAAATTTACCGATAACAACGTGGGTGTTAGATATGGAGTACTACCAGTTTTGCTCCATGGGATGAGTAGATTGGGATTGGAAATAATAAAATAATAAATGATTACTTCGGTAAGGCGATAATCCCGACTATTTTTTATAAACCTTATTTTGTTTTGAAATTATTAAAGGATAATATAAAATCTTTTGCAATGATTTTTACGGGAAGATTAAATGATAAATTTAAAAGAATTTACCTTTGATAAAATTAATGGGAACCTTTCCCCAAAGATAAGAATATTTGAATAAAAGAATATTCTAAATTAGAATGAGGTGTATGATGTGTTTATATATCACTTGATTATAAAATACGCGAGTTATTCTAAAAGACCGGGTTTAACCCATTTTGAATAACTGTTACGACGATTAAAAGTCTACGATGACGACGGTGGTTGAAGACCAAAGTTCTTCACATCGAATGGATGATTACTGATGTCTTGATTAGGAGGCATCCCAAGACAAGGTAATAACTGGTGATTGTCCAGATTACTTGGAGATCGACCAGATTTGCGATGGCTTCTCTCCTGTATTGGACATATGGGATGAGGAATAAGGTGCCTCTTGTTTCGTTCAGACCCAGAACGGACTTGTAAATGGATGTTGTCTGACATTGGATTTCATTACGTGTTGATTGACTTCTATTAAATATATATCTGTTTGGTGGCGGAGAATTTATTCTCTTGCTTAACACTCTTCTCTGAGACGTACGAGCTTAGTGGGTATATATTGATAGACATCAGTCACATGGCGTGGATTGTCAATGTGGCATGCAAAGATGCAAAGGAACAAGGCTTTTGTTGAAAAGTAGAGCCTTATGGATGATGATCAAAACACGACTTTAAATAGCATAGCTTTGTGTATAGCGTTAATTCGCAAGCCTCACACCTAATATGAATTAGAAATGGGATAAGGGAAGCAGGGAGTGCCTACGTTTCTTTCTAGCTAGAGGTAGTGTCATGGTATGGAGCCCAATTTTTTTTTACTTATGTGGATAATGGATTGCGAGGTGCCCCGGATTTGATTAGTCGACATACTGACCATTTTAGAGGCCTGATAGGACCGGGAAACGTATTGTTCAAGAATAACCAATCCACTAAAGTAAGTGTAGACCGACCCTGCTGGATCTAAGGGTTTCCCAGAGTGTGTAATCCTGGGTTATATTGCTAGAGTTGATCCGAATCGGTAAGAAGACCATCCTTTGCCTTATCTCATGATAGAATCCAATTTCCAATACGTCACTTTTCGGTTTTAGTTATAATCCTATGTATGGTGGCATAATATATGGTACCTATGTCGTCTATGATTGATACATTTATATTTGAAGTTGTTTGGTACTCTATGCACTTATAGTAATATCAAAATGATTTGTTTTAAAACGTACTAAGCATGTTTGGCTATTCTAAGGTAAAACTCTATCCTTCGGCTTGCGTTGCATTGTGTGACGGGACCTAAGTCTTATAATAGCTTCATTTTTCCAAAAAGCATTGCGTTGTTTATTAAATCGTTTTGTTTCAAGTTTTGGTATTTAGGGAAGTGAACCCGTTTCGTGTCAGACGGCGTGGTCCTGTGAATTACCCGATTCTAAAGTATAATTTTAATATCTGTTTTGAGTTCTCACGCCAGTTCCATGATTGTCCTAGAGTTTATTGTTTTCTCCAAAATTCTAGGTGTCCATATTTTCCACACGGGCAGCTAGTAGTTTTGGTTTTGTAGATTTCTTTTTAGTAGGATCTTGTTTTACAGCTGGAGCTGTATTCAGAAAGCTTTGCATCCTTTTATCTCTTTCAGTTGTGGTCGTTGATGTATTTTTATTGTGCATTGTATTTATACATTTTTATTTCCGCTTTTATGTATTATAAATCTCTGATATTTGTATTTTTCTGCTGTGTAATATTTATTCTTACTATGATATTCTTGTACTCTGATGTAAATTATTGTTATAGCAACGAAACGTTCTGTCGTTTGCGTTTCTAGTGAGTTGTGTTCTCAAACAATCTGCGTTCTCGTTCGGTCTAGGCCGCATGGGGATTTCAGGTCGTTACATTGTGACTATCATATATATATATATATATATATATATATTAGTGATTGCACAGCTCCCGCAGTACAATTAGCGGATGCCCGCAGTATCATTAGCGGATGACCCTATATGCCCTACAATATGATAGTGGATGATCTTCTATACCGCAATATCCTGCCTTGAAGCAATATGGGTATTATTTATGTTGACTAACGTTTTTGGATGCCGGAAAACAGGTTGGAGGGATCCAACTGGATTCCTAAAAAATATTATTATTTGTTTGTTTTCATATATATTATCATATATGATGTGTTAAAAAAACCAATGATTGATAATTGGTTTTTTTTGGATGTTTAAATATCACTGGGCCTAAATGTTGAGTTATAAAAGTATTGTGAAAAGAGATTTTGAGATTTAAACGGAAAAATCTATTTTTCTAAAAATAGATTCTGAATTTCGAATGGGCTAAGAAATATTAACTTGTTTGAATAATAAAAACAAGTAGTGAATTTATAAATGATGTTTATAAATTAAATGAAGCGGAAATTTAAGTGAATTTATAAACGATGTTTATGAATTAAATGATGCGGGAATTTAAGTGAATTTATAAATAGTGTTTATAACTGAAATGGAAAAATTATCATTTGGATAATTTGGGAAGTCTAAATTCAGATGTGAATTTAAAAAGGGAAATTGAAATTAGTTTCAAAGAAAAACGATAATCTATTTTGATATTCAGAATGTAAATTGAATTAAAATAAGTCCGTATGGATTTATGTTTTGAATTCGATTAGGTCAAATTTATTCCAATAAAATATTTTTACAAAATATATTAGGATTGTATTAAATAGAAGTTTAAATATTAAAATTGATTCACTGTTTATATATATATTTATATAAGCTATTTTCGATAAAATATTCCAAAATAGGAATTGGGTTTCAAGTAGAGTTGAAATGAAACTTGTTTTAATATATAAAACAAGGAAGTTAAATTATAAACGGTGTTTATAAATTTAGTAAGAAAATTTTCATGGAATAAATTTGGAATTTTAAATTCAAGTATGAATTTAAAAGTGAATTGGAAAACGTTTCGAAAAAGGGAATGACATATTTTATTCTAGAAATGGAATTATAAACGGAATTGAGATAAATCTAAGGATTTAAAACTAGAATTCGATTATATCAAATTTATGAATAATTTGTTTATAAAGGAATTGGAATTCAGAATAGAAGATTTAATTATAAGTAAATTATAACTGAATTATAAAATAACCGACGGTTTGGGAGAATCTGAAATACTAAGTTGAATTTGGAAATTTGTTTAATTTATATTAAAATATACTAGAATGGAGTTGAAATTTATTTATAAACGAAGTTTAAACGTTTATATTTAAATATAATTAAAACGAACTCGCCACAACACGGTAGTTCATAATTTGGGTTTCGAACTTCAATTGAGTATATAGAACTCGATTTAAGTCGGAATTCTTTGAAACAAGAATCGTCAGGACCGATTAAATAATAGTTTCCTAATGGAAAAGAAAATTTTGGATTTCGTCATATAGATTTTGAGTTATGTCAAAATCAAATTTTCAAAAAAATTGCGCCCATACCACTATTAAACCATAAAGATTTATTTGAATTAAAAAAGGATTTTAGGCAAATAAAATCCGAATTTCATTAAAAAAATCCATATTTAAGTTATAAAATGAATATGAACTCAAGTGAAGTAAATGAGTTGATTTTTGAAAGAAAAACCAGTTTTTTAATAATTGAGTTAACTAGATTGAAAAGAAATTAGCTAATGAGATTTTGGATTGAACTTCACTACGGTTAAGTGAATTGAATTTGTGGATTTGAAATCAAATATGAAACTCAAGTCAGAAATGAATTTCGACTTGTTTATAAGCAAATTAAAATATATTTGAACATGATATGTTCAAACTAAAGGGATTTGGCATAAGTGCTACTTAAAAAATAAATTAGCGAATTGAGTTAGGATTGACCGGATTTAGTTGGAATAATTTGGAAACAAGTGAACATATATTAAATAGGTATGGAATGAAGTGTATGAAGAATGTAATTCGTGTGCCCAAAAAAAAGGTACACGTTTAAATTCCATATGAGTTTTTATTTGTCGAATCAGCAAGCCATATGGCTTTTTGATTTTCTTTTTAAATGGAAAGGGCCTAGAGAAGTGAGTCGAGGTTAGAGCTATTGACCAGTACAAAGGAGGTGCTTACGAAATTTTTCGGAAATTTATGGAGTTAGAATATTTTTAAGAAAAATTGATCGTCAAAAATCGATATATCGATATATATATGGAATTCGATAATGAAACGAAATTAAAATAAAATATTATAAACAAAAAGGAAATCTATAAATTAAATCCGGTAAATACAGAAAGAGTAATGTATACACGTTTTAAAAATAAATAATTGGTTTTGATGGTGTTGATTATTCGAGCAAATGGTCTTGTCTGTTTTGAAGTTAAGGATGTTTTTCAGTCAAGGTCTGAGATGTAATTATACCCCAACTTGATTGATTCCATTATTTACCGATAAATAGGGGGATTAAGTATTGAGGATCAATATTTAACAGAGATTTAGTTAATGCAGTATTCTGGGTTGTTGTAACGATGTTTTACACAACATTCGTTTTAACTCAAATAAGTGGAATTTTGGAAATATAATAATGAATATTTCCTGAGTACAAAAACGAATGGTTGGAAACGGAGAAGTAACAGGAAATATATTCCAATCATAAATAGAAGATATTTTCTAAGTAGAGAAAATAAAAGATTGTGATATTTGAAAATGTTTTTCCCAATAACGTAAGAGGCCAAGATGATTATTGAAAATATTGGGTTAACAAATATTGATAAGGAAATGGAGAAGTTATTAAAATAATGAAATATTAATTAAGGGTCTGGTGATTATTTGATGCTTTGGATGGATGTTTGTTTTTCCTTCGATAGATAAATAATCAACTATCGAAGTTTCTCACCATCATTGTCAATATGGAGAGACCGGTTGGATGGTGATTATTTGAAGACAAATCGAAGACAGAGTAAAGTGCAAGGGCTTTTTCTATTAGTCCTAGGTAGAAATTGCCTAAGATGGATTAATGGAAATTTTGCCTTCGGGTTTGTTCAGCCCCAGAACGAACGTGTATGGACGAATGTCTGACAGAGTATTTTCAGCGATCACATATGTTGGTCTGTGCAAATATACATCTGGTGGCGGAGAATTTATTCTCTTAGCATAATATCTAGAATATCTTTGTGCAAATCAATTAGTGATTAACGGATCTGACAATGTGGCATTCAAAGCGATTGTGCTATCAATGAAAGGTAAGTAATCGTAGCCTCAGGCCTCAACAACTGGGAAATGTAAAAAAATCGAACAAGCAGCATGGCTAAGTGGGTAGCTCCCAATTAGGGTGTATTATCACCTATCTAGAGAAATTTCATTTCATTATTTATTCTATACGATGTTGTCCCATTCGGGAAAACAGTTGCTGATCCCAGCCGTTTGCGATATACATTCGATACACTCAAGCGAAATGAGTGTTCAGTCATGTGTGGCCGGGTTACAAGATGTTCTTGTTGATCCAGTGTATTCCTCTCTAGAGATATACTATCGGAAGGTGGTTCCATACTTTATCATAGTTGGAAATTCATTACCCAATAAGTGCACGCGATTTTGATTATATATTATAAATATGGAGCGTGGGATGCAAACGTTCCACTAGATTGTTATTTATTTGATTTAGACACTATTATAATATCATATTAGTATTGATTTTATAGAAACTTTTTGGGTTATCGTAAGGTAAAAACCATCCGTGTTTATCTGTGGATCGATCTTATGATTATTCTTTCTTTTAAAATGAGTTCTAAAGGTTAAACTAAGTGGTTAGAGTTTACTCACACAAGTCCCATGACTAACCCAGAGTTTATTTTGTTTTGTTTTACCCTAAACTCTTGGGTGCCCAAATTTGTACGGGAAGTCAAGTAGTTCAGGTGTTTCCAGATAGACTTAGACCAGCTTGGAGCAGGAGGCTTCAGCGTTATATATTATTTTGTTTTGTTTTACCCTAAACTCTTCTGTGCCAAATTTGTACGGGCAGTCAAGTTGTTCAGGTGTTTACAGATTTACTTGGAGGAGCTTGGAGCAGGAGGTTTCAACGTTATATAGTATTGTTATTTCCTCTATATTGTAAGTGTTATACTCTGAAAATTGTATGTTATACATTAAAATTTCGTATTACAAAAGTTATGCTATGTTATATTTTGTTCTGTTGCAATGTGAGATTCTGTGTTGTTTTTTCTGTTATTCTTCTACCTTTTTCTTCTTTATTTCAAAATGATTCGTACTTCTGTGCAATTTGGGTGGGATGTGTGGTGTATTTAGTCAACTCAGATAGTACGGATTTAGGGGCCATTATAGAGGGCTTTCTTTAGAGTTGGGATGTGTACTCTGAATTGCTTGACCAATTCTATTGCTAGTTGGCCGAAGTTGTTGATGGAGTTAAGTGGGAGACGAGGGAATCAGAGTATAGTTGTTCCTGACAATAAGACCAGGAAGCACTTGCATTTGACTGGGTCGTTGCCCCGACTAGAATCCATTTTCCATTCATATTGATTCAGGAAGGCACATGGTCGGTCGTGCAGTCATAAAGCTCCATTTGTGTTATGCTGAAGCATCATGACCATTTAGCTTCATTTACCTGTCTCGTGAAGGGGTTACGCCTAATGTGAGCTTCCCATGAGTCGCTTACGTTCCCTCGCATTTCCCTCAGGATCCTTCGAACCATGTCGGGAAGGAAAGTTGGATGGGGAACCGCCATTGAAATCCATGGATTTTGACGAGGCTTAGGAGTTCTGTTGCGAGGGGCGTCTTCTACGATGCACATCCGGGTCATCTTCTTCCATATCCTCAATATCTATGACTGGGTTTTGGTATGGGCGATGAGGCTGAGTGGGTTGATGCACATCTTGTTCTGGAAAAGCGTGGGCCGCTGGGAGAGTAGGTCCCTGATCCCGGACGTTAGCTATCAGGTTCTACTGAGGAGGGGGTCGGTTGTTCGGACCCGGTTCGTCATTGAAGACCAATCGGGAGCGGTCTCGATATTGTGCCCCCTCGCTATAAGTGACTGTATTTCGGTCGCCGTTTCTATTTCCGTTGTCATTAACATGGCCACTTCCATTACCATTGTCCAGGGCATTGGTGCGGATGGCGACATTGTTGATGAGAGTAAACCTCCTTCTTTGGTGTGGGCCCCTTGACTCGAAAGAGGAGGTTTCCTAGACAGTGATTCGAGGTTGGGCGTTGTTCTAACTGAGCTGAAGTCGAGCGACGATGGGTTGACTTTCTTGAAGTTGGCGCATATCGAGGTTATTTCTCAACATCTGATTGAGTTCGACAGTTGTGTTCTCATGTTTTTCACTAAGCGCACGGATCTGTGATTGTGATGTAGGAGCTTCGGGGTCCACAGCAAGAAGTGTTTCAGTAGTGGCTGGGATATCCGCCGGCTGAGGCTGTTGGGATGTTTCAGCTTCGGCTACGTCAGAAGTGCTGATCATCGCATTCTTTGGTCGTTTTACCATCGTAAGCGGACTCGATGGCAGGGTATTGGAGAAACCTAAAGCTCGTCGGAATCGAGACGGTAGTGCTTGACAAAGAAGCGAACCCGATTTCTATTCTCAATGAAAGCACCAAAATGTTGATGGCAAAAAATGTCGTAAACACCTAAGATTCCAATTACTTAGGAATTATTGTTCCGGTCGGGAAAGTAAGTGTGGAAAGTAATAAATAACACAAGAGATTTATAGTGGTTCGGCCTCGGAAGAGACCTACGTCGACTTGGAAGAGTCTTTGGAATATTATTTATAATAAAGAGTTACAAGTTTGGGACTATCTCATAACATCCCTTTACATATATTGCTAAGTTACATGAAGTCATAATTGTCATATGCGGCTATTGGCAAAAAGAAACTTTAGTCCTTCTTCCTCAAAGCATAGATGCCATTAAAGGGGCTACTTAAAGCTCTTAAGAGATGTCAAATCACCAAATTCCAACCCTTTTGAAGTGTGAGGTCAAGGGGTATTTATAGTGGAGTCGTTAGGTGGGAGTATGTAGAAGTAGGGGACCACACCGGGAATTTCGTATCCCATGTAGCCAGCCACCAAAATCTCGTATCCCACAGTGCTCGTGCCAGAAATTTCGTACCCCTCCCTGGGGTATGAATAATACAAGAGGATGTGCATGGGGAGTTGAGGTTGACGCTTGTGGCTTTACGGAGGTCGAGGTCTTGGTTTGGAAATATTTAGAGGAGCGATGAGGTTCTTGTAGCACCCTGAAATTTTAACGACACCAAAGATGATGAATTAAAGAATAATTAGTGTGAAATACACTATTAAAAATGAATTAAAGAAAAACTTAATTTAATAACCAAAATTAACTGAAACGGACTGCACCATTGCGTCCGTCTAGAAATTCTGGTCAAGATAGACATTTGGCTTGTGTGAAATGGACATCGTATGAAGAAGTTATTAAGGTTTGAAGTTTGTATATGCATGGGAAGAATATATATATATATATATATATATATATATATATATATATATATAATAGGATCAGAAATTCAAAAATCGGTTCAAAATTCAAAATTTGGGAAGGCGGGATATTTCTCGCCCAGGTGGGTCTTCCCACCCAATGGGGGGTCGACACGTAGGTCGACCTACCCAATGGGGGGGAGGGGGGTCGACCCATAGGCCGACTCACTCAAAGGGGGGGTCGACCCACCCCTGAACAGATCTGGGCGAAATATTTCGTTTTGTATCTGGACACCTTTCTGAGCAAGATTCATTGATCCTAAGGCTATATAAAGGACTCTAAACCTAGGTTTTATTCATCTGAAAATGGCGGCGACGACGGAGCTCTACGGCAACGTTGACTGAATGGCCTAATCTTCTCCAAAACCAATTCAGCAAGCATTATACAAATTCCGCGATTGCTACAACAACAAATTCAACGTGTTCTTCGCAGTAATTTGGATCCATTTCCTTAGATCTACTCACTGTGAGTTCATGTTATTTTTAGATCTGAACATTTAAACAGTAATCGTGATATGTATATAAAAATTGGATCTTGAATCGGTGCCTAATCAGTTCTATTATGGCATATTCCTCTGATCTGTTCTTATATGTTTATATCGTCACCAAGTGAAATCTTGTCATAATATGTCCATTCAGTTTTTATGCCTATTTCAACCGTTATGTTAGTGATTTGTTATTATGCTTGTTTTGATTCTCTTCTCTCCCTCTTTTCCCTTTTATTTTTATACAGCCACGCTACCTTCGAGCCTAGGCCTAACCCTGAAAGATGCTAACGTGTGAAATTGGGAACGTTTGGGAAAGACATAAACTGGGGGATGATTGGTATTGAAAATTATGAATATAAATTTGGGTATAAAATTGGAAAACATACGAATATGAATTTGGGGGACATATTGGATAATATGAATATGAAGCTAGGCATATATTGGAAAGTAGGTGAACATGAATTTGGGTAAAACTTGCATTGGAATGTGTAAATATTGATTTGGGGTATAAATTGGAACATATGTAATTATGAAATTGGGCATAGATTGTGACATATGCAAATGTCAATTTGGGGCATAAACTGGAACACATGTGAATACTGATTTAGGGCATGGAAACCTTTAGTTGAAATAGAATAAGTGTAAATATGAATTGAAAGGGGGCATGAAAGTCTATATTTGGAATAGGGAAATTTATTTGAATATGCCTAAAATAATAGAACCGTAGTAACGCTTAGACACGAGGTTAGGTTGCATTAGTGGTGGAGGTCTACCTGGACCCAACCAGCATATCCAACAACCATTGATGTTGAACCTAATGTGAGAGGTCTTAGTGCGCAAATACGAGACGTGCTCAGACACGAGGTTAAGCCCAATTTGTGGAATAAGTCTGCCCGGATCCGACCGGCATATCCAACATCCACAAATGGCAGGCCTAATGTGAGAGGTCTAGCATACTGTAACAATAAATGAAAATATGGTAATAAATCTTGAATACTTAACCTAGTTGAATCCATATGGATTGTATGAATATAAACTAAAGTTGGGATTAAGTAAAAAAATTGGGTGAACAGTGGGTGGGTTAAGTAAATCGGAGGGGGTGGGTAATATTTACATATATGCCTATAAACTTAACCCGATAAGGTTATGTAATTCAAGACACCTAATGGTATACATAACCAGTAGAAATAAGAAAGTTATGTAATTAAAAGACACCATTTAGGGTAAGCATAACTTGTAAGGAAATGAGACAACTTGTGTAATAAGATAAGAAGTACTTAATTATAAATTAAGTAATTTAAAAGTCTGGAACCCGCTGATGTGAATAACTTGTTTAGCTTGTCCTAGGGACAAAAGGAAATTATAACATAGGTTATAATTAATGGGTTGAGAAACTTGTTGATGTGCCTTAGTTAAGAAAACTAAGTATAAGTAAACAATGATAAGTTGTAGTGACGGTGTAAATTGAATTTATGATTAAATGAGAAAGGATGAGGAACACTTATGAAATGATGTAAGTTATATTTAATCAGTGACATGTTAAAAAGGAAACATGTAAAATGAGACGTACTTAATTAAACATTAAATTAGAACATGTTATTGTAACTATGAAATCAAACGATGAAAATATTAAAGAGACTGTGGATTATAGACCTTGGATGTAACAACCCTGTATTTTGGAACCAATTTAAAATTTTTATTATAGAAATTTTAATGGATTTTAAATATTTAAAATGATTTATTTTAAATAATAACGATAAAAAATTTATTTAAATCAAAGTTAGAACTAAATTTTTTAATTTAATTATAAAAGAAGTTAGAAATAGGACGGTAATTTGAGAAGTTGAATTCGAACTTTGACTGAATGTACAGGATTCAAAATAAATCGGATTTTAGTAAAATTAAAAATATTAGAATCTGTTTAAAAATATCTTTCCAACGAATCTGAAAATTTGAAATTTCATAACGGGATTAAAAATTTACGCCCAGTTTAAAATTCATAATAGTCGCTATATAATTTAATATAATATATAGCCCGTATAAATAGCCATTTTGCAAACGACCTCTATTTTCAAAGAAACCACTTTTGTTGGATTCAGGATGTAAAATTATTGCTAGGTTTCAATTCCAAATCTTCGCGATGGAACTGACTAGATCTGAAACAGAGCCATTGGAAATTCAGACAAAACCAATGTGAGATTTCTCGTTTTAAATTTAAAATAATATATATATATATATATGTATATATTTATATTTATTATGTTTGTTGTACTAAATATATGTGCCGTGCAAAATTTAGATTGATTGATTGACTGTGTTGATGATGATTTGTTGAGTTATATATTTGTTAGAAATATTACATTAGAATAAAATGTCCTCTTGAATACTACATTAGAATCTAATGTCATTTTTGTTAGAATGTTTTAATTAGATCAAAACATGTCATTTTTGTTAGAATGTTTTAATTAGATTAAAACTTGTCATTTTTGTTAGAATGTTTTGATTAGATTAAAACATGTCATTTTTGTTAGAATGTTTAATTAGATTAAACATGTCATTTTTGTTAGAATGTTTAATTAGATTAAAACATGTCATTTTTTTTTGTTAGAATGTTTTATTAGATTATACTAATGTCATGTTAATTATAAAAATATTTTATTAGATTATACTAATGTCATGTTAATTATAAAAATGTCATTTATGTTAATTTTGAAAATGTCATTTATGTTAAATATAAAAATGTGATTTATGTCAAACATAATAAAATGTCATTTTATTGAATCAGAAATGTTAATTATAAAAAGTAATTTTATTGAATTAGAAATGTTAATTATAAAAATGTCATTTACACTAGAATAATGTTACACTAGAATAAAAATACCATTTTGTTACAAAATGTTGCATTAGAAACAAAATATCATTTTTGTTATAAGATGTTGCATTAGAAATAAAATACCATTTTGTTATAAAATGTTATGTTAGATAAAAATTGTCACTTATGTTAGAAGTGTCAAATTAGCTTAAAAATGTTACTTATGTTAGATGTGTTACACTAGATTAAAAATGTCATTACATTAGAAATGTTATATTAGAATTAAAATGTCACTTTTGCCATAAATGTTACATTAGAATATGTCATTTTAGTTAAAAATGTTAGCTTTATAAAAATACCATTTTTGTTGTATAAAATGTTATCATTACAAAAATACCATTTTTGTTGTATAAAATGTTAGCGTTAAAAAAAATACTATTTGTAATAACCCGAAAATCTGAGCCAGTTTAAAATTTTTATTTTGGCAATTTTGGCGAATTTTGATTATTTAAAATAGATTATTTTAAATAATATCGACGAGAAATTTATTTTGAATAGAATTCGACGTATATTTTATATACGTCGTCGTTAGAATATATATAAATATTTATATATAATTATAAATAGAATTGAAAATGGCGCGGTAGTTCGATAATTCGATTTCAAACTTCAATTGAATGTACCGGGTGCAAAACAATCCGGATTTTAGTGAAACCAAAAACGTTAGGATCTAATTGATAATATCTTTCCAATGAATCCGAAAAATCGAGATTTCATAGCGGGAATCAAAAGATATGTCCAGTTGAAAATTCTGAATAGTCGCTATGGAATTCAGGCCCTTAAAAATGGACATTTTGCAAATGACCTCGGATTTCGACGAAACCACTTTTGTTGGATCCGCAGTGTCAAATTATTGCTAGGTTCCAAATTTCATAATTTTTCGAATCAATATGTGAGCGTGGCAAAGGAAAACGCGTTTGACCAGTTTCAGTTGATTTTAATCGACTAGAAAATGGCCATTTTTCAAACGGTCTCAGAATTCGACGGAACTAGTTTTGTTAGGACCGTATCATCAATACGAAGCTAGAAAACATTTTTTAGGAATTTTTCTAGTTAGTATGTGACCCCGGTAATTCGAAATGTACTTTTAAAATTCAATATAGTGATTTAAATGTAAATTTAACGGAAACTGATTCAAACAGTCGAATCAGCCTACGATACATATCCCATTGGGTTCGGAATGGGGGTAATTAGCTAGGGACGACAGGCGGTGGGCCTCGTTTCGAGGTCGTATGTGAAAGTCAACCCTTTAGGATAAAATAAATAAATTAATTAATAAAAAAAAAATATCTCTCTCCCTTAAAACCTTCTGGCCCCCCCGATCATTCTTCTGTAAACAGAAAAAAAGAAAGAAATAAAAAAAGGAAACGAAGACGCCGCCTCCACCCACGGAGCGCCACCGCGCTGATGGCGCCGCCGCCGCCCAAGGGGGAGGGAGTCGCGCCTCCTCAGCCCTCGACCGCACCCCTTCCCTCTGCGAACAACCATCGCGATTTCCCCCCCCCCCCCCACCAAAACCGCCGCCCTAGACCGGAGACCCACCACCCCGCCAGGCGCCTCCGCCACGAGTTCCCCCCCTCCCCTCAGCCACTAACGAACGGAGAAGACCCCCCTGTAAGTCTTTTTTTCTTTTTATTTATTATTTTATTTTTGTTTTATATAAACTGAAAAAAAAGATTAAATACTGTTTTTATTTTAAAGTTTAAAACTAATTTCGATTTTAAGTTTAAAAAACTGTTTTTTTTGTGTTTGTTTAAAAACTGATTTTTTTTAAAAGATTTAAACTTTATAAAAGAAAAGATGTGATCTTTAAAATAGAAAAGATGAAATTTTTATTTAGTAAGAGATATAAGATATGATTTTTATATTTTTAAAGTAAAAATATAATTTTTACATCATAGGAAGTATAAAAATATAATTTTTATATTATACAAAGGTTAAAAAAATATAATTTTTATTATAGTAGAGTAATAAAAATATAATTTTTTTCGAGTGGCATATTAAAAATATAATCTTTACTGTATAGAAATATTAAAAATATGATCTTTGCATAGTAGGAACTATAAAAATATCATCTTTGTATAAGTAGCGAAATAAAAATCTGATTTTTATTTTATATACGTTGAAATAAAGTGGTGATTTTCATAACGATGAAATCTATATTTTTGAAAGGATGAAGTCTTTATTTTTATAAAGGCGAAAACTTTATTTTTATAAAGGCGAAAACTTTATTTTTATAAAGGCGAAAACTTCATATTAGAAAAGGCGAAATCTATATTTTTATAAGGGCGAAATCTATATTTTTGAAATGGAATTTTTATCTATATAGTAGCAATGTAGAAATAGAATTTTTATCCATAGAGCGTGATAGTAAAAATATGATTTTTATATATTGAATAGCATAGTAAAAATTCGATTTTTAAATATATGAAGTGATTATAAAAATATGATTTTAAATTGAAAACGAACAAATAAAAATGTGATTTTTTATTTTAAAGACATCAAAATATAAAAATGTGATTTTTATATATATATAGTGACTACGGGCGACGAAGATGACGAAGATGGGATAACGAAGAAGATTTCTATCAATGAAGTGCCGTGGAGCTAGGATAGCTATCGGTGAGAACTTCTCACTCTTCTATTTCTTTTCTAGTTATATATATATATATACTAGGATGCAGACGGTGCTTAGTAGCACCCGACACAATCGTCCACAGACCATGGACTTGTTTGTTTGGCTGTATGGTGATTGATTGCGATATTGGTTTGAATGTGGTTTGTGGTGTGGAAAATCGAATCGATAAATGGGTTAGGATTAGACGTGCGCCGTTATAAGGCGAAGGAGTAAGGCTAGGTTAGACTCTTACTCCTAATTTTGTGGTTTTCATAACGAAAGTGATTTGATTGATGTGTGAATGGCGTGGGCCTTCACTAGACCGGGGATAAGGCTAGGCCTCGTCCCGTTTCTAGTATCGTGCCGTTATGCCGCCGAAATTTTCTAAAATATGTTAGAAAAATAAAAATATCATTTTATTGAATAAATGAACTGAATAGAAATTCATGTGTTGAAATAGAATATTTTATCGTTAAAAATATAATTTTTAACGTGAAAGTGAATAAATGAATATTTATAAACAAATCGGCTGATTTGTTTATATACACCCATTTGACTGATATGGATTGGGACGATAAATTTTACACATCGCCCAACTGCACAAATAAAATATGCGTTGGATTGTTTGAAACCCCACACGGGTGTTGGGATGAAATTTGAAGTTCACTCATCCTGATTGATTAAATATGTCGATCGATTGATTGACAGGCTGTTATAAGCGTCAGATATCTATACACTACAACAAAATGACCCTATTACAACGGTGGAACACCGTTGTAATATACATTTTACAACGGTGGGCTAACCGTCGTGTATTAAGAAGTTGAAATAGACTAAAATCTTTTACAACTTTTCTGCGCGGTTGCAACACCGTTGTAATATGTATATTTTACAACTTTTTCCCACCGTTGTAATAAACTTTATTACAACAGTTATGCACCGTTGTAATAATATCTACTACAACTGTTATGCACCGTTGTGATTGATAGTTGCATTTTAAAAAAAATAGACCTTTTGCAAATGAAATGAACAATACACTAAATGTAGCAATATTCCATAAGCAAATCAGATATTACAATTATTTGCAAACTAATTTATTAAAATACTCAAATTTTCAGTATTACAAACAATAAGTTTTAGAAAACATTTCGCGCATTATTACATACTTGACTGTTACAAAGCAACTTAGTATAAGCACAAGTTATCCACAAAAATTACATATCCTATGGGAGTACACAACTCGAAGACAACAAAATATTTACGCCATTTATCTTTTTGCTGCAAGTTCACTACAGTGATCTGAAACCTGTCGCATAAGAATACGTATGTTGTCAGAAAAACGAACATAAAGTGTTTTTTTAAGCCAACAATATATATCTAGCATCACTCTATGACTACGCGCATTCAAAACAATGCCTTTCTATTCCTTTATAATTGATAATTCATGTTTTCTCCATTATTATACATACATATATATAGTTACACTTTATATGTCAACCAAGATATGAACATAATCAAGTCATATTATTGGTACTTCATTACATCAATAAGTCATTGTTCCGTTCCAGGCTTAAGGGTTTATAAACCACTTATTTCTAATATTTGTTAAACATAAGACTCATGCTATTAAAACAGTTGCACGAAGGACTCAGCACTCACTTATACAAATGTATATAAACTTAGTTCAAATCATTGTGTTTACTAATTTCATAACCATGAATAACAGATAAACTGGAATCCCATTTTGTATTGAATCTTACTCACTTAGCAGTGTACCTTTAAACATAAAAGGGTTCCAGACGTGTATACCAACATGACACGCTTTATACAATTAAACTGTTAACTAGAACCCATGCTGCACTGAAATGTACGTTCATTTATTTATACACAACATATAAAAATTTGTCACTTTTATACTGAACAATATCTCAATGAGAATTATAGAAAACCTTGCTGAACAGTGCTACTGTGTATCTCAATGAGAATTATAGACAACTTGTTTAAGCCAGCACTGTCCAACATACATTGAGATTTTGTTCATTTATTTATACACAACATATAAAAACTTGCTCACACAGAAAAGATTTATAGAAGCTGGTATGCTACTGTGTAGTGAGAATTGGCATGTGCATTCACCAAAACAGGACCAGACCAAACTTTTAAAACCCAGCACTTATATCTAACACCAAAAAGGCATATTCAAGAAAAACCATACCTTGAGTAGAACATTCAGTTGGCTGCAAACTGAAATCAATTTGATTTCAAAAGTCATACCATACCTTGAGTAGAAATTTATGCATGAAATAGCAAAGAGATTTATGATCAACTTTCTCCGCTTGCATTGCTCATCTGTGACGGCAAGGAATTTCGCTCGGTCCGAACCAGTCGCTAAACCGACCCGGACCGTTCGAAAACGCCCTATCGTTTGTGAACATGACAAAATAGAACGCATACAGAAGAACGTTTCATTGTATATTACAACAATGCATCAGATTACAAGAATATACAGAGTATAAATGAATATTACACAGAAATATCAGAGATTTAAATTACATTTAAATACATAGCAGCGGAAAATAATACAATACACAACTAGAAGAAGATATACGGATACAAAGCTTTCCGGATATCGTTCCAGCTGTAAACCAGGATCCTGTGAATATAAATCTGCAAAACCAAAACTACTAGCTGCCCGTGTCAAAATAAGGGCACCCAGAGTTTAGGTTAAAACAATAAACTCCAGGTCAGTCATGGGACTGGTGTGAGAACTAAAACAGTTATAATTCTTTATTTTAAAGTTCGGTAAATCAAGGGACCACGCCGTATAACACGGAACGGGTTTCCTCCCAAGAATACCAGTGCATAAAACAAACAGCGCAATGCTAAGTAAAGAAAAGTGAAGCTGTTATAAGACCCAGGTCCCATCACACAATGCAACGCAGCCGAGGATAGGGTTTTTCCTTATAACAGCCAAAGAATGCTTGATACGGTTAAAACAAATCATTTGATACTATTATAAGTGCATAGTGCATAAAACAACTTCAAATCATAAGTATCAATCATAGGCGGCATGAGCGTCCCATGCCACTATGTCGCCATATATAGGTTTACAAATAAAACCGCAAAGTCACGTATTTGGAAATTGGATTTCCGTCTATGAACCGAGGCAAAAGATAGTCCTCAACCGATTCGAGACGCTCTAGCCCGCCCCTCAGGACCCAGACTCAGGTGGGCCCTTGGATCCTCAGGGCCAGTCCACCGATGTGGATTAAACTTAAACCCTGAACATGCATTTCCCCGCCCTATTGGGCGTAAACGAGCCAACTAAATGACTCCATCGGTTCGAGAACGACCGATCAATCCGAGGCGCCTCGCAACAGCAACAACCACATAAGTCAAACTCGTCAGGGCGTGTAAAACCACTGACGCCACTTCTAGCTAGAAAGAAACGCATGCCCTCCCTGACGTCCACTCCCGTTTTTGGTTCATACCGGGTGTGAAACTCGCGAAGCAAACGTTACACAAAGCTACGCCACAAAGGCCGTGCTTTGATCATCACCACAAGACTTTGCTTTTCAACAGAAGCCTCGATCAATTGCCACTTAGGCATGCCACACAGGCAATTCACTCCATGCGTTTGATATCCATCAATATATAACCCCTGAGCTCGCACGTCTCAGAGAAGGGCGTTAAGCAGGAGAATAAATTCTCCGCCGCCAAACAGATATATATTTAATAGAGATCAATCACACGGACTAAAATCCAATGTCAGACACACAGTCCATTTACAAGTCCGTTCTGGGTCTGAACGAAACTGGAGGCACCTAGTACCCCGCATATCCATCGATCTCCAAGTACGTCTGGACGATCACCAACTGTTTCCATCTTCTTGGGTGTACAGCCCAATCAAGATCATCAGTTATCACCCAAACGACGTGAAGACCTCCGGTCTTCGACCATCGTCTTCATCTTCGACTTATCGTCGTATCAGTTATCCAGAATGGGATAAACCCGGTCTTTCCGAATAACTCGCGTATATTTTAAATAAGTGTTACACAAACACAACATACGCCTCATTCCGATTCATTAGTCACTAACCGTAAATTAATCAAGAGAATAATTCCCTAAATATTAACCCCGAAGGCTGAAACCAACATCAGATCAATATCCAGAAAACCATTCTGCTTGGCTAACCGACAGTTAATTTCTAATTTCACATTCATAGGGAAAGGTTCCCATTAATTTTATCAAAGATAAATTCTTTAATTTATTCTTTAATCTACTTTTGAATATCAATTCAAACTAGTCGGGATTAACGAAACTTACCGAAGTAATCATTTGTTTTAATTTCCCGATCCCAACCTATTTATCCCATGAAGTAAAACTGGTAATACTTCATATCTAACACCACAGTGTTATTGGTAAATTCAATTACCATTTCACGTTCAAATCTAATTAAAGATTTAACTATCGCCTGGAGCAAAACTGGTGATACTCCATTTTCGATCATTTCAATCTAATTAAAGATTCATTAAAACTCCACTTAGTTTTAATCTTTGACTGGGTTAAAGAATCAGTGTCATTTAAAAACACAGTTCACTATAAACCCAAAATCACATTCATTAATTATCGGGTTAAAGAACGAGTGTTGTTTAAAACACTGTTCACGATAAACCCAAAAATCAATATCAATTCAATCCCAATTAAATATTATTTAATTGGTACAATTCATTAAATCTAAATAAAAAGATTTAATCTTTTCTCAACTGGGTTCAAGAACAGTGTTAGTGAAGACACCATTCACGACAAACCCCAAATCACATTTGATATTCAATACAAGGCTCTGAATAGAAAATATACCGGCTTATATTCAATATCAAATTCCACGACTAACAAATGTCGTATTGGAAATAACGATATAAATATATCTTTCAAATTTCCATAACAACACCTGTATAATCACGAATTCCAACATCGAAATATTCCGAAGACAATTTTGATTCAAATCCACTCCAATGCAATCATTGGAAATTCTGGTTACTTTTAAAACCCTTTTCAAATTCAGTTTATTTATTTAAAAATAAATAGAATTATATTTCTAGTTCAAAACTAGTTCATTTCGATAAAAATCTATTTTTATCTTTTCAAATATGGAGTTTTTCATCCCAATTCTTTCTAAATCATTTCTTATGATTTTACACAAATTATTACCATTTTTAATAATTTTATCAAGGCCCGTACAGTCGATTTCCATCAATGGCCATCGAACTGCACTTATAGCGACCTTTTTCAAATTTGATTTGGACATAATTCCAAATCCAACCGTTAGATTTCTAATTTCTAATATCCGTTAGAAAGCTCTTTTCGATACGAACCCAACGGTTCCGGTTTTAGGAGAATCCGACGGTCGGATCTCCCGTAATGCCCATTTGAAATAAATGGTCGAAATTCGCGAACTGCCGCGGCGCGGCGCGTTCTATTCAGGCCATTATATTATATATATAATATATATAATATATATTTCGTCGATTTCTATTTAAAACGAATTTTATAAATAGTTTTGAATTCGTTTCAAAAACATTTTCAACTTCCATTTCAAATTCAAATCAAAATTGAATTCTTCTTTATATATTCGTTTTAAAATTCATTTCTATTCAATTCAAATTTCAATTCAATTTGAATTCATTTCAATTCGCTTTCAATTCAATTTGAAATCGTTTTCAATTCAATTCATTTCGAAATCGTTTTCAATTTAATTCATTTCGAACTCGTTTTCAATTCATTTCATTTCGAAATCATTTTCAATTCATTTCATTTCGAAATCGTTTTCAATTCATTTCATTTCGAAATCGTTTTCAATTCAATTCATTTCGAATCATTTTCAATTCATTTCATTTCGAAATCGTTTTCAATTCAATTCATTTCGAAATCAATAAAATCGATATAAATATCGTTCACGTCAAAATGGCGTCAATCTAATCAACACGGCTTCATAAATTTCTATTTCAAATATTTTATTTCAAATATTTCTTTTTCAAAATAGTTGTTATTATCAAAATATTTCATTCAACACATGACCAATCTCAAAGGATGAGTACTGTCAACACATGAACCGTTATTTTATATTGTTCTTTATTTTCTAAATTGGAATGAGGCCCAATCAATCACCATATAATGTTAATTATATGGATTTTCATACAACACATGTATATAATAGCATTGAAAAATAATCAACCATCAACCAAAGTGCACTACACTGTATAAGCATCAAATTTAGATATCTAACGCTTATAACAGCCTGTCAATCAATCGTTCGATATGTTTAATCAATCAGGATGAGTGAACTGCATATTTCATCCTAACACCCGTGTGGGGTTTCAAACAATCAAACAAATATTTTGTTTGTGCAGTTGGGCGATGTGTAAAATTTATCGTCCCAATCAATGTCCTTCAAATAGGTGTACATAAACAAACCGTCCGGTTTGTAAATGAATATTTATTTATTCACATTCACGTTAAAAATTATATTTTAACGATAAAACATTTTGTCCCAACATATGAATTTCTATTCAGTTCATTCTTTAAACAAAATGATATTTTTATTTTTCTAACATATTTTAGAAAATTTCGGCGGCATAACGGCACGATACTAGAAACGGGACAAGGCCTAGCCTTATCCCCGGTCTAGTGAAGGCCCACGCCATTCACATATCAATTTTAATCAATTTCCAATTCAACCAATCAATCAAATCCAAATCAAATAATCTAACCAACTACACAACCAAACAAACAAGTCCATGGTATGTGGACGGCTGTCGGGTGCTTCTAATAAGCACCGTCTGCATCCTAGTATATATATATAACTAGAAAAATAGAATTTGAGTGAGAAGTTCTCACCTATAGCTATCCTAGCTCCACGGCACTTCACTGATAGAAAACTTCATCGCTATCGCATCTTCGTCATCTTCGTTGCCCGTAGCCACTACATATGTAAAAATCGAATTTTTACTTCGCTATTCAGTATATAAAAATCGAATTTTTATTTCAAAGTTCAATATATAAAAATCGAATTTTTACTTCGCTATTCAGTATATAAAAATCGAATTTTTATTTCAAAGTTCAATATATAAAAATCGAATTTTTAATTCGAAGTTCAACATATAAAAATCATATTTTTAATTCGAAGTTCAATATATAAAAATCATATTTTTAATTCGAAGTTCAACATATAAAAATCATATTTTTAATTCGAAGTTCAAGATATAAAAATCATATTTTTAATTCGAAGTTCAACATATAAAAATCATATTTTTAATTCGAAGTTCAAGATATAAAAATCATATTTTTAATTCGAAGTTCAATATATAAAAATCATATTTTTAATTCGAAGTTCAATATATAAAAATCATATTTTTAATTCGAAGTTCAATATATAAAAATCATATTTTTAATTCGAAGTTCAACATATAAAAATCCTATTTTTATTTTGACTTTCAACATATAAAAATCCTATTTTTATTTCTATCGAAGTTCAATATATAAAAATTCTCTTTTTCTATTGAAGTTCAATATATATAAAAATTCTCTTTTTCTATTTCGAAAACAAATGCAAAATTCCTTTTAAAAACAAAGCTAACTTCATTTTCAAAACCAATATATGTATTTTATTTTAAAAACAATAGTTATATTTTTTTAAACCAAACTATTTTTATTTTCAAATAAATCTATATATTTTTCTATGCTTAATAAATAAAAAAAAACTAAATTAAAACAATGTAAATTTAAATAAAACTTAATAATAATAAAAATAATAATAATAATAATAATGTGGTAATTAAATTAAAATAGTCACCTTCATTAATTATCTGCGTCTTCTTCCTGGAGACAAAGCCGACCACAAGAACTTCAAACCCGCAACCTAGGGTTGCTTCCATCTCCTCCATGAGTTGACCGGAATTGAATCGAAAGATCCCACGCTGACGGCCTTCACGCGCTCTCCCTCCGCCCTGAATTCCGGCGAACTCGCCCATCCCCTCGTCCTCAAAAACTGGTGCGAGCGCCTGCGGTTTACATGAAGAAATCGGCTTCCACAAATCTTCATTTCACATCATAGCCGTTGAATATATTAATCTTGGTGTGCTCTCGAGTTTTTGCGTTGAAGATCGATCGAATTAATTTCTGAAATTGGAGATTTTAACGATTGTTTTTGGGAGCACACAGGCCCTTCTTTTCGGATGGCGGCGGCTCTTCTGAGATAGTGATTAGGGTTTCCTTTCCAAGGGCTTATATATATTTATTAATATTTAATATTTTAACTTTACTTTAAATTGAATTTTCATATTAACTCCAAACCAAACCCAATGACTGTCGCCCTTAACTAATTACCCCCATTCCGAACACAATGGGATATGTATCGTAAGCTAATTTGGTCGTTTCGATCAGTTTCTGTTAAATTTACATTTAAATCACTTTATTGAATTTTAAACGTACATTTCGAATTACCGGGGTCACGTACGAACTAGAAAAATTCCAGAAAAATATTTTCTAGCTTCGTATTGACGATACGGTCCTAACAAAACTAGTTTCGTCGAATTCTGAGACCGTTAGAAAAATGGCCAATTTCCAGTCGATTAAAATCAACTGAAACTGGTCAATCGCGTTTTCCTTCGCCACGCTCACATATTGATTCGAAAAATTATGAAATTTGGAATCTAGCAATAACTTAACATCACGGACCCAACAAAACTGGTTTCGTCGAAATCCGAGGTCGTTTGCAAAATTGCTATTTTTAAGGGCCTTATATATATAAAAATATATATAAATTCCTCAGCGACTATTTCTAATTTTAAACTGGACATATCTTATCATTTCTAAGATGAAATCTCAGTTTGTTAACTTCGTTACAAAGATATAGTTATGCAGATTCAAATATTTCTTGTTTCGTTCAATTTTGACTTATATTGAATTCTGTATATTCATTTGAAATTAGAAATCGAATTTTCGAACTACCGCGCCATTTTCAATTCCTTTTATAATTATATATAATTATTATATATTCTAACGACGACGTATATAATATATACGTCGAATTTCAATTCAAAATAAATTTCTCGTCGATATTATTTAAAATATTTCATTTTAAATAATCAAAATTCGCTAAAATTGCCAAAATAAAAATTTCAAACTGGCTCGCATTTTACGGGTTGTTACAATCTCCCCCACTTAAAACTTTTCGTCCCCGAAAAGGAACAAAGTCGAAAGTGGTTTGATTAATCAACTCTACGTTCGATCTGGCTTCCATTCTCTAACTCTTTAGTTTCTGAGAATTTTCAAAATTTCAAAAATTTGGCTAACACCCTAAATTTTCGAAAAATTTCGCCATAACCTCCCCTGCACCGGGAGCATCGGGGAATTTCAAATAGCTTCCCCGGTCCTTCAGATCTCAAAAAGAAAAAGAAAAAGCCAAGCGGCTAGCCAATAGGCTCACAAAATCATCATCACCCAAACAAAACAGGAAATTATGTAGTAAACATGTACCTATTTGTCGGGCAAACAAATTTTATTCTCTGGCTCTAGCCTCCTTGCTATGACCTGTTCAATGATATATATGTATATGCAAGCAAATGCGACCCATTTTCAATATAATTCAATATTTGGTACAATTAGACTAAATGGTTCAAAATTATCAAACAATTAAACAAACAACACAAACATCAATCAATTAGTGAATTAGAGTTTCAAATTCATAATTTTACTACATATAAAGAAAATCATGTTTTTGATGCCAATTCACAACAATAGGCCCTATCTAATTTTGGTTCTCACACCAGTCAATAGGAAGTATATAAATATCACACCTTCGACTCTCGAATATTAATTCTGATGATGTAGCTACAATCATCAGAATCACCTTCGGGCGACTAGAGTGTGAATCTATATCTATCCAGTATATTAAAACTTCGAATACACGTGGATCAGACGTATACCCAAAATCTTTATATACTGCATTGTCCAAATCAATATAAATAAATAATCAAATACGAATAGTTGATTTAAATTTTCAAAACAAAGAATGTTTTCATTTGAAAAATATACTCTTCACACTCGTTCTAGGATACTACTGATCTCATCTCTAACGAGTCATTCTCATTGGATATTGTTAATCCAATATCTGATGAATTCTTTCGTACGGTTCTAATGTGCCTTGTTCTCTGCTTTGTAAACCAAAGCTCTGATACCAACTGTGACGGCAAGGAATTTCGCTCGGTCTGAACCAGTCGCTAAACCGACCCGGACCGTTCGAAAACGCCCTATCGTTTGAGAACATGACAAAATAGAACGCATACAGAAGAACGTTTCATTGTATATTACAACAATGCATCAGATTACAAGAATATACAGAGTATAAATGAATATTACACAGAAATATCAGAGATTTAAATTACATTTAAATACATAGCAGCGGAAAATAATACAATACACAACTAGAAGAAGATATACGGATACAAAGCTTTCCGGATATCGTTCCAGCTGTAAACCAGGATCCTGTGAATATAAATCTGCAAAACCAAAACTACTAGCTGCCCATGTCAAAATAAGGGCACCCAGAGTTTAGGTTAAAACAATAAACTCCAGGTCAGTCATGGGACTGGTGTGAGAACTAAAACAGTTATAATTCTTTATTTTAAAGTTCGGTAAATCAAGGGACCACGCCGTATAACACGGAACGGGTTTCCTCCCAAGAATACCAGTGCATAAAACAAACAGCGCAATGCTAAGTAAAGAAAAGTAAAGCTGTTATAAGACCCAGGTCCCATCACACAATGCAACGCAGCCGAGGATAGGGTTTTTCCTTATAACAGCCAAAGAATGCTTGATACGGTTAAAACAAATCATTTGATACTATTATAAGTGCATAGTGCATAAAACAACTTCAAATCATAAGTATCAATCATAGGCGGCATGAGCGTCCCATGCCACTATGTCGCCATATATAGGTTTACAAATAAAACCGCAAAGTCACGTATTTGGAAATTGGATTTCCGTCTATGAACCGAGGCAAAAGATAGTCCTCAACCGATTCGAGACGCTCTAGCCCGCCCCTCAGGACCCAGACTCAGGTGGGCCCTTGGATCCTCAGGGCCAGTCCACCGATGTGGATTAAACTTAAACCCTGAACATGCATTTCCCCGCCCTATGGGGCGTAAACGAGCCAACTAAATGACTCCATCGGTTCGAGAACGACCGATCAATCCGAGGCGCCTCGCAACAACAACAACCACATAAGTCAAACTCGTCAGGGCATGTAAAACCACTGACGCCACTTCTAGCTAGAAAGAAACGCATGCCCTCCCTGACGTCCACTCCCGTTTTTGGTTCATACCGGGTGTGAAACTCGCGAAGCAAACGTTACACAAAGCTACGCCACAAAGGCCGTGCTTTAATCATCACCACAAGACTTTGCTTTTCAACAGAAGCCTCGATCAATTGCCACTTAGGCATGCCACACAGGCAATTCACTCCATGCGTTTGATATCCATCAATATATAACCCCTGAGCTCGCACGTCTCAGAGAAGGGCGTTAAGCAGGAGAATAAATTCTCCGCCGCCAAACAGATATATATTTAATAGAGATCAATCACACGGACTAAAATCCAATGTCAGACACACAGTCCATTTACAAGTCCGTTCTGGGTCAGAACGAAACCGGAGGCACCTAGTACCCCGCATATCCATCGATCTCCAAGTACGTCTGGACGATCACCAACTGTTTCCATCTTCTTGGGTGTACAGCCCAATCAAGATCATCAGTTATCACCCAAACGACGTGAAGACCTCCGGTCTTCGACCATCGTCTTCATCTTCGACTTATCGTCGTATCAGTTATCCAGAATGGGATAAACCCGGTCTTTCCGAATAACTCGCGTATATTTTAAATAAGTGTTACACAAACACAACATACGCCTCATTCTGATTCATTAGTCACTAACCGTAAATTAATCAAGAGAATAATTCCCCAAATATTAACCCCGAAGGCCGAAACCAACATCAGATCAATATCCAGAAAACCATTCTGCTTGGCTAACCGACAGTTAATTTCTAATTTCACATTCATAGGGAAAGGTTCCCATTAATTTTATCAAAGATAAATTCTTTAATTTATTCTTTAATCTACTTTTGAATATCAATTCAAACTAGTCGGGATTAACGAAACTTACCGAAGTAATCATTTGTTTTAATTTCCCGATCCCAACCTATTTATCCCATGAAGTAAAACTGGTAATACTTCATATCTAACACCACAGTGTTATCGGTAAATTCAATTACCATTTCACGTTCAAATCTAATTAAAGATTTAACTATCGCCTGGAGCAAAACTGGTGATACTCCATTTTCGATCATTTCAATCTAATTAAAGATTCATTAAAACTCCACTTAGTTTTAATCTTTGACTGGGTTAAAGAATCAGTGTCATTTAAAAACACAGTTCACTATAAACCCAAAATCACATTCATTAATTATCGGGTTAAAGAACGAGTGTTGTTTAAAACACTGTTCACGATAAACCCAAAAATCAATATCAATTCAATCCCAATTAAATATTATTTAATTGGTACAATTCATTAAATCTAAATAAAAAGATTTAATCTTTTCTCAACTGGGTTCAAGAACAGTGTTAGTGAAGACACCATTCACGACAAACCCCAAATCACATTTGATATTCAATACAAGGCTCTGAATAGAAAATATACCGGCTTATATTCAATATCAAATTCCACGACTAACAAATGTCGTATTGGAAATAACGATATAAATATATCTTTCAAATTTCCATAACAACACCTGTATAATCACGAATTCCAACATCGAAATATTCCGAAGACAATTTCGATTCAAATCCACTCCAATGCAATCATTGGAAATTCTGGTTACTTTTAAAACCCTTTTCAAATTCAGTTTATTTATTTAAAAATAAATAGAATTATATTTCTAGTTCAAAACTAGTTCATTTCGATAAAAATCTATTTTTATCTTTTCAAATATGGAGTTTTTCATCCCAATTCTTTCTAAATCATTTCTTATGATTTTACACAAATTATTACCATTTTTAATAATTTTATCAAGGCCCGTACAGTCGATTTCCATCAATGGCCATCGAACTGCACTTATAGCGACCTTTTTCAAATTTGATTTGGACATAATTCCAAATCCAACCGTTAGATTTCTAATTTCTAATATCCGTTAGAAAGCTCTTTTCGATACGAACCCAACGGTTCCGGTTTTAGGAGAATCCGATGGTCGGATCTCCCGTAATGCACGTTTGAAATAAATGGTCGAAATTCGCGAACTGCCGCGGCGCGGCGCGTTCTATTCAGGCCATTATATTATATATATAATATATATAATATATATTTCGTCGATTTCTATTTAAAACGAATTTTATAAATAGTTTTGAATTCGTTTCAAAAACATTTTCAACTTCCATTTCAAATTCAAATCAAAATTGAATTCTTCTTTATATATTCGTTTTAAAATTCATTTCTATTCAATTCAAATTTCAATTCAATTTGAATTCATTTCAATTCGCTTTCAATTCAATTTGAAATCGTTTTCAATTCAATTCATTTCGAAATCGTTTTCAATTTAATTCATTTCGAACTCGTTTTCAATTCATTTCATTTCGAAATCCTTTTCAATTCATGAATTTCGAAATCGTTTTCAATTCATTTCATTTCGAAATCGTTTTCAATTCAATTCATTTCAAAATCATTTTCAATTCATTTCATTTCGAAACCGTTTTCAATTCAATTCATTTCGAAATCAATAAAATCGATATAAATATCGTTCACGTCAAAATGGCGTCAATCTAATCAACACGGCTTCATAAATTTCTATTTCAAATATTTTATTTCAAATATTTCTTTTTCAAAATAGTTGTTATTATCAAAATATTTCGTTCAACACATGACCAATCTCAAAGGATGAGTACTGTCAACACATGAACCGTTATTTTATATTGTTCTTTATTTTCTAAATTGGAATGAGGCCCAATCAATCACCATATAATGTTAATTATATGGATTTTCATACAACACATGTATATAATAGCATTGAAAAATAATCAACCATCAACCAAAGTGCACTACACTGTATAAGCATCAAATATAGATATCTAACGCTTATAACAGCCTGTCAATCAATCGATCGACATGTTTAATCAATCAGGATGAGTGAACTGCATATTTCATCTTAACACCCGTGTGGGGTTTCAAACAATCAAACAAATATTTTGTTTGTGCAGTTGGGCGATGTGTAAAATTTATCGTCCCAATCAATGTCCTTCAAATAGGTGTACATAAACAAACCGTCCGGTTTGTAAATGAATATTTATTTATTCACATTCACGTTAAAAATTATATTTTAACGATAAAACATTTTGTCCCAACATATGAATTTCTATTCAGTTCATTCTTTAAACAAAATGATATTTTTATTTTTCTAACATATTTTAGAAAATTTCGGCGGCATAACGGCACGATACTAGAAACGGGACAAGGCCTAGCCTTATCCCCGGTCTAGTGAAGGCCCACGCCATTCACATATCAATTTTAATCAATTTCCAATTCAACCAATCAATCAAATCCAAATCAAATAATCTAACCAACTACACAACCAAACAAACAAGTCCATGGTATGTGGACGGCTGTCGGGTGCTTCTAATAAGCACCGTCTGCATCCTAGTATATATATATATATATAACTAGAAAAATAGAATTTGAGTGAGAAGTTCTCACCTATAGCTATCCTAGCTCCACGGCACTTCACTGATAGAAAACTTCATCGCTATCGCATCTTCGTCATCTTCGTTGCCCGTAGCCACTACATATGTAAAAATCGAATTTTTACTTCGCTATTCAGTATATAAAAATCGAATTTTTATTTCAAAGTTCAATATATAAAATCGAATTTTTACTTCGCTATTCAGTATATAAAAATCGAATTTTTTATTTCAAAGTTCAATATATAAAAATCGAATTTTTAATTCGAAGTTCAACATATAAAAATCATATTTTTAATTCGAAGTTCAATATATAAAAATCATATTTTTAATTCGAAGTTCAACATATAAAAATCATATTTTTAATTCGAAGTTCAAGATATAAAAATCATATTTTTAATTCGAAGTTCAACATATAAAAATCATATTTTTAATTCGAAGTTCAAGATATAAAAATCATATTTTTAATTCGAAGTTCAATATATAAAAATCATATTTTTAATTCGAAGTTCAATATATAAAAATCATATTTTTAATTCGAAGTTCAATATATAAAAATCATATTTTTAATTCGAAGTTCAACATATAAAAATCCTATTTTTATTCTGACTTTCAACATATAAAAATCCTATTTTTATTTCTATTGAAGTTCAATATATAAAAATTCTCTTTTTCTATTGAAGTTCAATATATATAAAAATTCTCTTTTTCTATTTCGAAAACAAATGCAAAATTCCTTTTAAAAACAAAGCTAACTTCATTTTCAAAACCAATGTATGTATTTTATTTTAAAAACAATAGTTATATTTTTTTAAACCAATCTATTTTTATTTTCAAATAAATCTATATATTTTTCTATGCTTAATAAATAAAAAAAAAAACTAAATTAAAAAAATGTAAATTTAAATAAAACTTAATAATAAAAAATAATAATAATGTGGTAATTAAATTAAAATAGTCACCTTCATTAATTATCTGCGTCTTCTTCCTGGAGACAAAGCCGACCACAAGAACTTCAAACCCGCAACCTAGGGTTGCTTCCATCTCCTCCATGAGTTGACCGGAATTGAATCGAAAGATCCCACGCTGACGGCCTTCACGCGCTCTCCCTCCGCCCTGAATTCCAGCGAACTCGCCCATCCCCTCGTCCTCAAAAACTGGTGCGAGCGCCTGCGGTTTACATGAAGAAATCGACTTCCACAAATCTTCATTTCACATCATAGCCGTTGAATATATTAATCTTGGTGTGCTCTCGAGTTTTTGCGTTGAAGATCGATCGAATTAATTTCTGAAATTGGAGATTTTAACGATTGTTTTTGGGAGCACACATGCCCTTCTTTTCGGACGGCGGCGGCTCTTCTGAGATAGTGATTAGGGTTTCCTTTCCAAGGGCTTATATATATTTATTAATATTTAATATTTTAACTTTACTTTAAATTGAATTTTCATATTAACTCCAAACCAAACCCAATGACTGTCGCCCTTAACTAATTACCCCCATTCCGAACACAATGGGATATGTATCGTAAGCTAATTTGGTCGTTTCGATCAGTTTCCGTTAAATTTACATTTAAATCACTTTATTGAATTTTAAACGTACATTTCGAATTACCGGGGTCACGTACGAACTAGAAAAATTCCAGAAAAATATTTTCTAGCTTCGTATTGACGATACGGTCCTAACAAAACTAGTTTCGTCGAATTCTGGGACCGTTAGAAAAATGGCCAATTTCCAGTCGATTAAAATCAACTGAAACTGGTCAATCGCGTTTTCCTTCGCCACGCTCACATATTGATTCGAAAAATTATGAAATTTGGAATCTAGCAATAACTTAACATCACGGACCCAACAAAACTGGTTTCGTCGAAATCCGAGGTCGTTTGCAAAATTGCTATTTTTAAGGGCCTTATATATATATAAATATATATAAATTCCTCAGCGACTATTTCTAATTTTAAACTGGACATATCTTATCATTTCTAAGATGAAATCTCAGTTTGTTAACTTCGTTACAAAGATATAGTTATGTAGATTCAAATATTTCTTGTTTCGTTCAATTTTGACTTATATTGAATTCTGTATATTCATTTGAAATTAGAAATCGAATTTTCGAACTACCGCGCCATTTTCAATTCCTTTTATAATTATATATAATTATTATATATTCTAACGACGACGTATATAATATATACGTCGAATTTCAATTCAAAATAAATTTCTCGTCGATATTATTTAAAATATTTCATTTTAAATAATCAAAATTCGCTAAAATTGCCAAAATAAAAATTTCAAACTGGCTCGCATTTTACGGGTTGTTACATCATCTCTATTGATTAGCTCCTTGGTATCATCGAAAAATGCATCTTTGTCCCTATAAAATTCAGAAGAATAGTCTTTCAATGATAAGGAAGAATCAGTAACAGGATTGTTATGCTTTTCCAAAACATATAGAATTATGGTTCAAAATAGACTCAAAAAAATAAAACTATGTAAAGTAGACGCAACACTTGCTTACATTTTATAGAACTTACTGTACTTTAGAAACATAGTATATTTGAAAAACGAGTTTAAACTGAACTTCAAATATGATTCGATTCTAACATTCGAGTACATGAATAACTATTTCAATGTAGTCCAACTTAATTCTAAAGGATCTACAATTGTAGTTAGTAACTATTTGTTTACTTCTACAATATAGTGTTGGAACTGATAACAGTCTAAAGGAAAATAACAGTAACTGAAAAGCAAAAAAATTGATAACTGCTTTTGGAGTATATCAAGTATCATACTAGTTTAAATATTTACCTCAGGCTCGAATTTATGCATCTCCACCAAGTCCGATACCACTTCATCCAAACTTGACTTAACTTGAGCAGTGGCTTCCCGGAATTCAAGTTCCATCCTGGTTAAACAAAGAAAGTCAGAAGTATAAAAATATGAAATAATAAGTGCAAAAGGAGAAGTGCGAAAGCAAAGTAGTCACAAAGAAACTCGAAATCTGTCACACTGCCAAGCAGAGAGATCACCAGATTTGGTTGCAAGCTGAACAAGCAAAGTAGCAAATCAGCACACTGACTTGAACTGCAGTAGACAAGCTATTACCAAATTACAAGGTGTCATGCACTCGAACAACAAGTGTTAAACTGACATGAACAGTGTCAGCGCCAAGAATGCCGACCACTGCAAGTTACCTCATCTAAAAAGTACCCTAAAGCACACTACGAAAGGAACCTCACTTCCACCACAGAAGCCGTAAAAAAGATCAGACAGAATAACTGCTACCACCAGCAACACCAAGAACCAAAAGACAATATCGTATAATAAACTCCAAATGACAAACAGTCTCAAGGCGAAACAAACCACAACGCAGCAACTCAAAAATCTCCTATCAAGCACTAGCAAGCAACAACACAGAAACTAAAAACTGACAAGGGATAAAAATTCGCAAATCAGCATGACGCTCATGCGTTCCACAGCTAACAAGTTAGCTTGCCTTTCCGTAGTCATAGAGAATCCCTCGATAGCCAAATAGATCTGGGCAGAATAAACGGAGAAGACACGTAAAGAAACCTAAGAAACCAAGGTTTGAAGGACGAAGAGTCGTAAGCGAAACTGCACGAGAAAAGATCGGAGGAGAGAATAACAATTGGGAAAAAGTGATGTGGTGGAATCAAAATTTAGATCTGGAAGTGAATCGCGAAATGAGGACTAAAATAGTGGAACGAAACCGAACCAGCGTTAATATGGAAAGCTAGGTCAGAAGAATGGAAAAGAGAGAGAATCAAAGGGGGGAAACGAAGGAAGAAGTCAAAGGGTAGGCGGCAGTGAAGAAAAGACCCTAGTCACCATTAGTAGAGGAAACAGCTGAATAGATCCGCCGCTGAAGATAGTAGTTGAAAGTAGGTTTAAGAAGAGGGGAGCTGAGGGAAAGAAATCGCCAGTCCTCACGAAAAAGATCCGAATAAATTAGGGATCCGTTTTGACATACAAAAAAGAACAAGACGCGATTTAATTTGTAGTTACTTTGAGAGATCGGCCCATAGAAGATGCTAGAAATATAAGACACAAATTCCCATCGAGCGAAATTTTCAGTTTTACCGCCTTCCTACGTTTCATCATAGTTTTATCGCCTTTCTTTGTTTCATCGTACTGCATTATCATGAGTGCCAGATTTCCATAGGTCAAAACTAAAATTTTACCAGAATTTAAATAATTAAAAATTATAAGTTAGAATTAATATGTTAAATTTTATATTAAATATAATATGAATTTTTTCAAAATTAGTTTTTACTATAATATTAAATATTACTTATCAATAACGTTATTGTTAATTATTACTAATTTATTCTTAGTTATAATTAATACTAGTTTCTTCGTAGTTAAATTTTATGTATAGTTAAATTCATATACCGTATGTTATTTTAATTTCTTTTTAACTATTATCATTTAATTATTGTTCAATTAATCAACATTGTTTATAAAATTTTATAATTAATTATAAATTATAGCATTCAATAGTGAGTTATTTATAAATTGTAGATTATAAATTATTAATTAGATAATTACTACTAGTTTATTTATTATTAATAATAATTTAATACCCAATTATTGAATATTAATTATTAATTAACTATATTTACTAGTACTGATTACCAAATATTAAATATTAACTACTTATTAAATAATAAATATTAATTACTTATTAAATATTAATTACCAGTTATTAATTTCTCATTAAATATATAAATATATAAATTACTAATACCAGTTAACATACATTAACTATTAAAAATAAATTACTACTTATTAACTATTGATTATTTAATAATAATTGATAAAAATTACTGATTTCTAAGTTTATTATTAATTATTATTATTATTAAATATTAATATAATTAGTTATCAAAAAAAGATATTATAAACATGAAGTTTGTAACAACATCTATTACAACTAATGAAATGTAAAAGTTGTTAAAAATATGTTTATTACAACTTTAGAGAGATGACAGTTGTAAAAAAACATTTATCACAACTGTGCTTTTCCCACAGTTGTAATAAACATTTATTACAACTGTGCTTTTTCCACAGTTATAAAATTAAAGTTGTAATATGGTGTTTTTGTTGTAGTGATATTTGATGCCTATACAGTGTAGTGCACTTTGGTTGGTGGTTGATTATTTTTCAATGCTATTATATACATGTGTTGTATGGAAATCCGTATAATTAACATTATATGGTGATTGATTGGGCCTCATTCCAATCGGGAAAATAATAAATATTATAAAAGAAAATTCATGTGTTGAATATAAAAATAGTCATGTGTTGACGATGTCCAGGTGTTGAGTGAAATATTAAATAAAATAAATTTACATCTTTATCATATTTAAAATTAGAACTACTTCTCAGTAGGAGTCTAATTGAAAATCAAACGATAGATACCATAGTTTTATAAAATATTTTACATAACAAAAATAGTGATGTGTTGACAGTACTCATGTGTGGAGATTAGTCGTGTGTTGAAAGAAATATAGATTCATGTGTTGAATGGGATAATTATTCATTTGTTGGATGGAATAAAGAAGTTTTGAAAATATAAAGCCGTGTTGATTAGAGAGGCGTTATTTTGACGCGAACGATATTTATATCGATTTTATTCGTTGTATAATGAATATTGAAAAGTGATTTCAAAATTAAATATTTTGAAATGAAATTCAAATTGAATTAGATTAAAATTCGAATTGAATAGGAAGCGAATTTGAATTCGAATAAAATAGAAATGAATTCAAATTGAATTAGATTGAAATTGAAATTTAAAACGAACTGAAATTGAATTGAAATCAATTTGAAACGAATTCGAATTGAATCAAATAGAAGGTAAATTCGAATTGAATTGAATTGAAACGAATTTGAATTTGAATTGAATTGAAAGGAACTCGAATTGAATTAAAATCAAATCGATTTGAAATTGGACATAGAAGTTGAAATTGTTTTGAAACGAATTTAAAACGATTTATAAAATACGTTTTAAAAGGAAATCGACGATATATATAATATATATATATATTATATATTTAATGGCCTGAATAGAACGCGCCGCGCCGCGGCAGTTCGTGAATTTCGACCATTTATTTCAAACGGACATTGCGGGAGATCCGACCGTCGGATTCTCCTAAAACCGGAACCTTTGGGTTCGTATCGAAAAGAGCTTTCCAATGAATATTAGAAATTTGAAATCTAACGGTTGGATTTGGAATTATGTCCAAATCAATTTCAGAAAAGGTCGCTGTAAGTGCAGTTCGATGGCCGTTGATGGAAATCGACTGTACGGGCCTTGATAAAATTATTAAAAATATCTATAATTTGTGTAAAATTATAGTATGTGAATTGGAAAGAATTGGGCTGGAAAACTCCACATTTGAAATGATAAAAATGAATTTTTATCGAAATGAACTAGTTTTGAACTAGAATTAAAATCAATCTATTTTTAAATAAATAAATTGAATTTGAAAGTGATTTTGAAAATAATCAATATTTCCAATACGTGAATTGGACTGGAGTTGAATCGAAATTATCTTCGGAATATTTCGATGTTGAATTTCGTGACTATACAGATATTGTTAAGGGAATTTGAAAGATATATTATATATCGTTATTTCCAATACGATATTTGTTGGTTTCAGAATTTGATATTGAATATAAGCCGGTATATTTTCTATTCAGAGCCTTGTATTTAATATCGAATGTGATTTGGGTTTATCGTGGATCGTGTTTTAGATGACATTGGTTCTTTAACCCAGTTAAAGGCAAGATATCGATTTTTGAGAAGGTTAAAACTAAGTGGAGTTTTAATGAATCTTTAATTAGATTAAAATGTGAATTGATAATTTAAATTATCAAATCTGAAAAGTGATCGAGAGTGGAGTACCACCAGTTTTGCTCCAAAGCGATAGTTAAATCTTTAATTAGATTTGAACGTGAAATGGTAATTAATTTTACCGATAACACCGTGGTGTTAGATATGGAGTGTTACCAGTTTTGCTCCATTGGATAAATAGGTTGGGATTTGGAAATGAAATAAATAATTACTTCGGTGTGGTCCGCTAATCTCGACTAGTTTGATATGATATCCAAAGGAAAATTATAGAATAAATTTAGAAGAATTTATCTTAGATAAAATTAATGGGAAACTTTCCCTAAGAATGTGATTTTGTGAATAAAAGAATATTCTGAATTGGAATGAGGCGTTTGTTGTGTTTGTGTAAGAGTCGTTATTATATACGTGGGTTATTCAGAAAGGCCGGGTTTATACCCATTCTGAGTAACCGATTCGACGAGATGTCGAAGATGAAGACGGTGGTAGAAGACCGGAAGTCTTCACATCGTTTGGGTGATTACAGATGATCTTGATTGGGATGTACGCCCAAGATGAGGGAAACAGTTGGTGATCGTCCAGACGTACTTGGAGATGGATGGATATGCGAGGAAAGTGCCTCCGGTTTCGTTCAGACCCAGAACGAACTTGTAAATGGATTGTGTGTCTGACATCGGATTTTATTCTGTGTTGATTGATCTCTATTAAATATACATCTGTTTGGCGGCGGAGAATTTATTCTCTTGTTTAACGCCCTTCTCTGAGACGTACGAGCTCAGAGGTTGTATATCGATGGACATCAGTCGCATGGAGTGAATTGCCAATGTGGCATGCGTAAGTGGCAATTGATCAGGGCTTCTGTTGAAAAGCAAAGTCTTGTGGTTGATGATCAAAGCACGGCCTGTGTGGCATAGCTTTGTGTATAACGTGAATTCGCGAGCCTCACACCTCGGTATGAGTCAAAAACGGGATACGGACCCAAGGAGTGCACGACGTTTCTTTCTAGCTAGGGTGGTGTCAGTGACCTACCAGCCCTGACATTTATATACTTTTCACCTGTGTGGTTGTTGGATACGAGGCGCCTCGGATATAGGTCTGTAAGGACCTGGAAACGTGTGTTCAGGAATAATTAATCCTCAAAAGTAAGAGAGGACCGGCCTTGGAGGTTCCAAAGGATCAGAGTGGGGTCCTGAGGCATTGCTAGAGTGTCTCGAACGCGGAGAGGAGCTTGCCCCTTGCCTCGGCTCATGACGGAATCCAATTTCCAATACGTGATATTGCGGTTTTAATTGTAGAACTAGTATGGCGACATAGTAGATGGTAGCTATGCCGCCTATGATTGATATTTATGATTTGAAATTGTTTTGACACTATACACCTATTATAGTATCAAATAATGTGATTTAAACGTTTCAAGCATGCTTTGGCTGTTATAAGGGAAAACCCTATCCTCCGGCTTGCGTTGCATTGTGTGATGGGACCTGGGTCTTATAACAGCTTCATTTTTCTTTATTTAGCATTGCGCTGTTTATTCTATGCACTGGTATTCTTGGGAGGAAACCCGTTCCGTGTTATACGGCGTGGTCCCTTGATTTACCTAATTTTAAAACCAAGAATTATAACTGTTTTAGTTCTCACACCAGTCACATGACTGACCTGGAGTTTATTGTTTTAACCTAAACTCTGGGTGCCCCTATTTTCCATACGGGCAGCTAGTAGTTTTGGTTTTGCAGATTTATATTCACAGGGTCCTGATTTACAACTGGAACGATGCTCGGAAAGCTCTGTATCCGTGTATCACTTTCAGTTGTGCTTTTGTATTATTTTCCGCTGCTATGTAATTTATTGTAATCTCTGATATTTATCGAATGTAATTTATTCATTTATACTCTGTATATTCTTGTATCTGATGGAATTGTTGTAATAACAATGAAATGTTCTTCTGTATGCGTTCTATTTTGTTGTGTTCTCAAAGTATCCGCCCTTTCCTTAACGGGGAAGTTACGGGTTCTTTCACTATTTTTTTTGTATAAAATGTTAGCGTTATAAAAATACCATTTTTGTTGTATAAAATGTTAGCTTTATAAAAATACCATTTTTGTTGTATAAAATGTTAACGTTAAAAAAACACCATTTTTGTTGTATAAAATGTTAGCATTATAAAAATATCTCTTTTATTTATTTTTTTGAATTAGGAAAGTTAAATATGAAATTGTCATTTTATATGATACATTGAGTTAGAATTGTCAACAGAACAAAAACATCACTTTTATTTGTTTTGTTGAATTAGAATTTTCGACAAAAACAAAAATATCACTTTTTATTTGTTTTGTTGAATTAGAGTTGACAAAATAAAAATGTCACTTGGTTAGATCAGGTTACGTTGAAAACATATTCTATAAATAAATATGTCATGTTATGTTGAAAACATATTTTATAAATAAATATGTAGTTTACATGGAAAACATATTTTGTAAATGAAATATGTCATTTAGTTAGAATCATATTTTGTAAATGAAATATGTCATTTTGTTGTAATCATACTTTATAAATGAAATATGTCATTTAGTTAGAATCATATTTTGTAAATGAAATATGTCATTTAGTTGTAATTATACTTTATAAATGAAACATGTCATTTAGTTATATTCATATTTGTAAATAAAACATGTCATTTAGTTAGAGACAGGTTATGTTAGATAAAAATATCATTTTTGTTAGAAAATGTCATTTTAGATAAATATGTCATATTAGGATTAAATTGTCAATTTAGTTAAAATTGTCATTTTAGATAAAAATGTCATGTTAGGATTAAATTGTTAATTTAGTTAAAACTGTCATTCTAGGTAAAAATGTCATGTTAGAATAAATTGTCATTTTAGATTAGAATGTCACGTTAGAAGAAAACGTCATTTATTTAGAATAATGATTTGTCAAATGAATATGTCATTTTTTTAGGATAATGCTTTGTGAGATAAAAATGTCATCATGGTAGACAAGGATAAAAATAACTTCTTGTCAAAATATACGTTTTGTTGGAATTAAATTATAAATATTTATTTATAATTTAAATAGTGGAAATTGTTTAAATTTATTAACCAATGATGTATGTGTATAAACTGTTGTTGTTTGAAAACCCCACATAGGCATTGGGATGATATTTGACATACACTAGTCCCAATATTTAATTAATTGTCAATCGGTGGATTGACAGTCTGTGATGAGCGTTATTTATTTATTTCAACGCTCACACAGTTGTAAAACTTCACTCTGGATGTAAATGTATTGTTGAATGATTATGTATCATTATTGTTGTATACATGCGATGTATGAAATCCATATAACTGAAATTATATGGTAATTGATTGAGTCGCATTCCAATTTAGAATGCTTTAAATAAAGAATATTCAAAAATAAAGAATCCTTTAAATAAAGAATATTTTAAAATAATGAATAGTTTAAAATAATTTTTTAGTGAAGAATAAAATTATGATTTTTGATGTCCATTTCTAGATGGACACAAAAATATAAAAATATGAAGCCGAGTTAAGTAGTAAACGCCATTTTAACCCAAACGGGTTTATCGATCGATTTTATTCATTTTATAATGAATATCAAAAAGTAGTGATTTCAAAATATAATATTTTGAAAATATTAATATTTTAATATGATATAGGTACAGAATATTCAATTTTTGATTTAAAATTTAAAATAAAGTTAAAATCATTTAAAATGAATTTATAAATATTTTATAAAATACGTTTTAAATAGAAATCGATGAAATGTAATATATATATTATATATATATATATAATGGCCTGAATAGAACGCGACGCGCAGCGATCGTTCGCGAATTTCGACCATTAAATTCAAATTGACGTAATGGGAGATCCGACCGTCGGATTCTCCTAAAACCAGAACCGTTGGGTTCGTATCGAAAAGAGCTTTCCAATGAATACAAGAGTTTTGAAATATAATGGTTGGGTTTGGAATTACGTCCAAATCAAATTTGGAAAAGGTCGCTATGGATGTAGTTCGGTGACCGTTATTGGAAACCGACTGTACGGGCCTTAATAAAATTATTAAAAATATTGTAAAATTATGTGAAATCATAATAAATGATTTGAAAAGAATTTGGATGAAAAATTCAAATTTTTTAAGGATAAAAATAATTTTTTTTCCAAATGAACTAGTTATTGACTAGAATAAATCTTTTAATTAAGATTAAATGAAGTTTTCCAATTAATAAATATTTAATTGGAATTAAATAAAATAAATTGGATTTTTGGTTTTGTCGTGAATGGTGTCTTAAATAACACTGTTCTTAAACCCCGTATCAAAAGAATAAATCTTTTAATTAAGATTATTAGAGTTTCCAATTATATTTAGTAATTAAAATAAAATGAAATGTGAATTGGGTTTATTGTGAACTGTGTTTTAAACGACATTCGTTCATTAACCCAATTAACAGTGAAAATATAATTTGGAATTTATAAATCTTTTTATTAAGATTTAAATGGAAAGTTTCCAAAAGTAAAGTTTTCCAATTTAATATATTAAATTGGAATTGAATGGAATTCGATTGAATAATAATCGAGATGAGCTTCTGTAAAAGAAGACCGTTATTATATATGGAATTTAAAAGGCTTTTCCGTTATTACATTTATATTATTAGTCTGATACGGAAATTTATATCGATTATATATTGATTTAATTTCTGTGAAAATTCCATATTTAGTGGAAGACGATTTTGGGTTTATCGTAAACTGTGTTTTAAATGACATTGGTTATTTAACCCAGTTAAGGACAAGACTAATTTCTTAAAGTTGAATAATCATTAAATAATGATTTGTGATATTAAAACCAAATTGGAGTTTTAATGAATCCTTTAAAAGAAGATTAAAGAATAAATTTAAAAAAATTTATCTTTGATAAAATTATTGGGAACCTTTCCCTAATAATGTGAATATTTTATTCAAAGAATATTCTGAATTGGAATGAGGCATATGATGTGTTTGTTTATAGCACTTGTTTATTTGTTTAAAAATACACGAGTTATTCGTAAAGACCGGGTTAACCCATTCTGAATAATTACTACGCCGTTTAAAAGTCGAAGATGAAGACGGTGGCTGAAGACCAGAGGTCCTCATATCGTTTGGATGATTACCAATGTCTTGATTGGGAGGCATCCCAAGACAAGGGTCACTCGAGCTAGTGGCTCTATTTTAGTCCCTAGTGGCTCTATTTACGCCCCATAGGGCGGGGAAACATATTGTTCAGGCATAACTAATCCACTAACATATTTGTGGACCAGCCCTGATGCTCTAAGGGTCACTCGAGCTCTGATCATGAGGCTCGGGCTAGAGGGTCTCAAATTCGGTAAGGATGATCTCTTGCCTTGGTCCATGATGGAAATCCAACTTCCAATACGACACCATACGGTTTTGATTGTATAACTAGTATGGCGACATAGTATATGGTAGCTATGCCGTCTATGATTGATACATTATGATTGAAATGTTTTTGAAACATTTATACACTAATAATAATATCAAATCTGTTTTATCGTATCGAGCATTTTTTACCATTATAAGGTAAAACTCTATCCTCCGGTTTGCATTGCGTTGTGTGATGGGACTTGAGTCCTATAATGGTTTCATTTTCTAAAAAGCATTGCGTTGTTTAATGATTTACTTTATTTCTTGCATTGGTAATCCAATGGAGTAAACTCGTTCCGCGTTAGCGGCGTGGTCCTGTGATCAGCCTTATTATTAAATAGATTAAGTAAGATTTCTCATACCAGTCCCATGACTGACTTGTAGTTTGGTTCACTTCACTGCTACAAAAGTAGGCATATTCAACACTAATTTGTGTGCGTTGGATGAAAAGTGTGTCAAAAGCTATGCTTTCTTTGATCTTCTGCAACAATATTCATATGTTGTTGCATTATACGTGAATGCACTATTGCGGTGGGAATTCTAGTGTTTTGACGTGCAACACCAGTTAAAAGTGTAGCATTACGTATATATAATCCAGCTCAGCAATCTGCGTTATCAATATATTAAAACCCCAACCGTAGTTGCAAGATTAATCCAACGGTTCAAACCATCTATGGGTCTGATGATCTTAATGTTAGCCATCGTCCAATCATTGACAGCCACGTCATTGCATTCTTTTGACGAAATTTTGGCGCGATCTTCTCCCTTTACGAAATCATTTTCTTCTCTATCATCTAATCGTTTCCCCCTTTTTACTATTGACAAAAATTTAAACCTAAATTCACGTCAGTATCGCTCCTCTCCTCGACAACAAATTCTATTCTGAAAAGGTTGAAGCTTTGAAACGCTTTCTAGCTTTGATTGCTTAGGGCATTGACATCGCCAGTTTTTTCCCTCTAGTTCAGTTTGTATATCACTATGAATTAGTTGCGCTTATTATAGATTAGATTATGAGTAATTAGTAAGTAGTTCATTTATTACATTTCAGAAAACCCATTCGCTTATGAGTAATTAGTTGCTTGGACATCCCAAACTTAGGAAAACCCGTTCGCTTATGAGTTATTAGTCAGTGAAAGATTAGATTATGAGTAATTAGTTGCGCTTTGACCATTGATTTGGGATTTGGGATTATGTTGAGGTTTATTCAAAAATTATACCCAGCAATAAACCATGAGAACCAGGCTATTGGCATGAAAAAGACATTGGTTTATTATAGAGGTCGATCTAGCTAAGGAATGGGGACTTTACAGTCGAAATTGATTTGCACTTTGCGTTCATTTACATTATCATATAATTGTATGCTTGAGGTTTTGTGATACAGATACATGTGTAGCACCGCGGTGTGTTTGCTTTGCGGTGTGCTTGAGGCTACCAATTTCCCAATCCGGATGAGTCGTTCACCCGTATCAAAAGGCAACGCAGTGCATCAGTTCATACCATACACATCTAGAAAATAGCATACAATTTTATGCTTGAGGTTTGCAGTGCGGTGTGTTAAGACTGCGGTGAGTATGCACTGCGGTGTGTTTGCACTGATGTTTTGTGATACACGCACAGGTATACACGCACAAGTATACACGCAGTGCATACATGCACAAGCATACATGCACGCACAAGTATACACGCACAGGTATACATGCACAAGTATAAACACACAAGTATCATAAGCATACACGCACAAGTATACACGCACGCACAAGTATACACGCACAAGTATCATAAGCATACACGTACAAGTATACATGCACAAGTATCATAAATATACACGCTCAAGTATCATAATTATACACACACAAGTATACACGCTCAAATATACACACACAAGTATACACACACGCACAAGTATACACACACAAGTATCATAAGGCAGCATCTGAGGGCACGCACAAGTATACACACACGCAAAAGTATACATGCACAAGTATACATGCACAAGTATCATAAGGCGCTTTGACCATTGATTTGAGTTTGCCACCAGGATTTAGGTTTCACCTAACTGAGTGGTACCTTTTTGGGCCATGAGAACCGGGCTATTGGCATGAAAAAGACATTGGTTTATTATAGAGGTCGAGCTAGTTAAGGAATGGGGAATTTACCATCGAAATTGATTTGCACTTTATGTTCATTTACATTGACCTATAATTGTATGCTTGAGGTTTTGTGATACAGATACATGTGTAGCAATGCGGTGTGTTTGTACTGCGGTGTGCTTGAGGCTACCAATTTCTCGATCCGGACGAGTCGTTCACCCGTATCTAACACGCACAGGTATTTTCCATTTGATTTTGGAAACTACAAATTTCAATGTTTCGATTTTGGAAACGTATGCTCAGTTTTGCATCAGTTCATACCATACACATCCAAAAAATGACATACAACTGTATGCTTGAGGTTTTGTGATACAAATACATGTGTCGCACTGCGGTGTGTATGCATTGCGGTTTTGTGATACAAATACCCGTATCTAACACGCACGCACAAATATCATAAGGCAGCATCAGTCCATAAATTACACATCAGTTCATACCATACACGCACAAGTATACATACACGCACAAGTATAATAAGGAAGCATCGACCAGTTCATACCCTACACGTTCAAGTATACACACATGCACAAGTATCATAAGGCAGCATCGATCAGTTCATACCATACACATCCAAAAAATAACATACACATCCACATCCAAAAGTATCATAAAGTTAACTTAATACATACACATCCAAAAAATGACATTATAGTAGCATCAATTCATACCAGATCAGGGTTGCGGGGCTGTGGAACTTCCAACTGATTCGTTAGGGCTTTGCGGCTGTGGGAGAGCCAGTCCATAGTGACCAGACACATGTGATGGACCCGCAGCATCAGGACAGGGGGTGAGGTAGTTTGGCCAGTCAAATTCCTGATCAACTTCTATATCTACCTACTGATCATTCCTCTAGTTCATTGGGGCTTGGTTATCAACATGTATGTCATGGGTGGCTTCCGGAAATAAGCTTGGCAAGCGGGGTAGCTCAACAGCTTCTTGTATCATTGCATTAAATCTTTCATCTGAATCCATTTCCCATTCCCATCCGTAATGAAGCAATCATGGAACCACCTCTTCCTCCCTATTGCTCACAAAAAGAAGTTTAGGCCTTGTCCCAGGATGAGCATGGGTATAACGCTGAACCTTAATGAAGTAAACCTTGTCATTGATTTGAGCAGCAAAAGTATTGATATTGCCAATGCCTTCATAAAATTGCATTTTCAGGTAGAAAGATGTATGGTCATACTGAGACCAGTAGCAGTCGTCAATTGCAAGCACACGTCCCATTGGCTTCATTACTTCTTCAACAGCAGGAACATTACTCTTTAGGAACTCGGGAAAGCCATCAACTTTAGCCCATGATTCCACTTCTAATGCCGGTGAGGGCTCAAATTCTTCATCAGACCATGGTTGCAGGTAAATAGCACCACCAGGTTTTGTAAAAACTTTCAACATTAGGGCATGATCACGCATACTGTACGATGGGCATGATACTAGAAAAGAGTTGTTGGGTAATACTCGTATAGGCCACAAATTATGATTGAGAGCCACCTTAAGAACGTATTGCACAACTTCGAAATTCCAATGTCCCTTAAGAACAGTGGCTATGATGTATAGAGACGAGTCCATTGTTTTTTTTTTTTTTAAATTTTGAAGATTGGGGTTTAGGGGATATGGAGGAGATGATGTTATGACGCTAGAAAGGATGTGCGAGGGACCCAATGGGTGGTGTCAGGCAGATATGTGAACTGGAAATGCTTGCACAGAAGACGAAGCATACTCAATTCTATTTCTGAGGTGGCACGTAGTGACCAATGCTGATTGGTCAACTATTATAATTGTATGCGTAACTCACTAATATTTATAAGTTAATTAGATGGCCAAATGCACAGATGCATGCACACAACACATATGCACTTATCAAATAACTTGTAAATTCAAATCACAGGATCCGAAATGACGAGGAGAGATATAGCCGGCAAGTGGAGGACCTGAAATGACATAGAGAGATACAATTTATGGTTCTTGGCATTGCTACTTTGTATAATGCACATTGATCGTATTTGTTGGCACTTGTATTGAAGGTGGTATGTGTTGGCACTTTTGCTACTTTTAAATTATGTATTTGATCGTATGTGTTATATATTTAAAGCGTTGAATTACGAATTTGATCGTATGTATTGAGGGTGGTATGTATTGAAGGTTTGAATGTGATGATGAATGTAACGGATGTGTTACTTCTATGTTCAAAACTGATATTGCAAAATTTATAATTAAACCGTTGTATTTGCCTTCTTTTACTGTTGCATTTGCTTTTTTCCTGATGTTGTATTTCAAGATAATGGTGTCGCATTCCATAATACAGTGGTGTTGCATTACATAAAATAGTAGTAAGTCCACGTGGCACGTAAATGCCACAGCTAACGTGGCATGTGACACGTGTGCAGCTGACGTGGAGATCTGATGTGTCGTGTGACAGGTAGGCAGCTGACGTGGCCGCCACTATCATGACCTAGTACTTAGGATCTAACTAATTTTCAAGCAACGCTGAATATTGTTGCATTATGTACAAATAGTGTTGCATTACGTCTATAATGCAACACTTTCTTTCCGTGGCAGTAGATGTGCTAAAGCGTTGCCTTGGAGGGTTAAGGCAACGGCCGCGGATGCCACACCCACCCGATGTTGCCTATTTGAAAAAAGGTGTAAATGCAACATTTTTCGATCTAAGGACACATAAAACTTGTGTCTAATATTCCCACTTTTGTAGTAGTGCTTGCAAACTCGGGTGCCCATATTTTCCATATGGGCAGTCGAGTAGCTTATTTTGCAGATATATTGGGCAGGATTCTGGATCGAAGCTTAAAACTGTGTCCAGAGCACTGATAGCCTTCTGCCGTGTTAGTTTAATTGCTTCCACTACATTATATTATAGTTATTGTAATTAATTTTCCGTTGTATTATTTTAATGTACTCTGATATTCTGTACTATGATGTAACATTATTATAATGTTTATAAAAGTCTTCTGTTATTTGTTCTGACGTGTTGTATGCCCAAAGTTAGTGTATTCGAGTTTTTGAACGGTCTTAGTTGATTATGAGGTGATTAGGTCCGAGAAAAACCCGAATCATTACAGTTGGTATCAGAGCTCTGGTTAGCTCAAATCTTTAGGGTACAACTCGTTAGAACTGAACAAAAGACTCATTAGAGGTTGGATTAGTAATATTCTATAAAAGAATACTCATTAAAGATAGGATCAGTAGTATCCTAAAATGAGAAAACTCATTAGAGATGGGGTTAGAAATGCCCTAGAATGAGTTGAGAGTGGCAAGTTTATAATTAACGTATTTGTGATTATATATAGAAAATATGATTTTTGAATATATAAAAGTTATATATATGTGAAAAGCTAATCAACTAATTGATTGATGGTTGTGTGATTATTAGTTCAACTAATAAAATTATTGAAACCAATAAAAGAATGAAAGTTGAGTTGGTTAATTAAACAACTTTCAGCCCCTTTCCTTTTCGAGGACGAAAAGATTTTAAGTGGGGGAGATTGTAACAACCCTGAATTTTGGAACCTATTTAAAATTTTTATTTTAGAAATTTTAACGGATTTTTAAATATTTAAAATGATTTATTTTAAATAACAACGATTGAAAATTTATTTAAATCGAAGTTAAAACGATTTTTTTTTGATATAATAATAAAAGAAGTTAGAAATAGCACGTTAATTTGAAAAGTTGAATTCGAACTTTGACTGAATGTACATGATTCAAAATAAATCGGATTTTTGTAAAACTAAAAATATTAGAATCTGTTTAAAAATATCTTTCCAACGAATCTGAAAAATTGAAATTTCATAGCGGGATTAAAAAGTTATTCCCAATTTAAAATTCAGAATAGTCGCTGTAGAATTTAATATAATATATAGCCCGTATAAATAGCCATTTTGCAAACGACCTCAGTTTTCAATGAAACCACTTCTGTTGGATTCAGAATGTCAAATTATTGCTAGGTTTCAATTTTCATAATTTTTCGAATTAATATGTGAGTGTGGCAAAGGAAAATATGTTTTGTCAATTTTAGTCAAACTGGATCGACCAGAAAATAGCCATTTTTCAAAAGGTCTTCAAATTCGATGAAATTAGTTTTGTTAGGACCGTATCATCAAAAAAAGCTAGATATAATTTTTCCGTAATTTTTAGAGTCCGTATGTGGCCCCAGTGAATTTAAATGTACGATCGAATTAAATAAATAAATGTTTTATATTTTAAATTAAAGAAAAGTGGACAAAGTGGATCAAACGTGCTGACGGAACCTAGCCCATTGTGTCCGGAACGGGGGTATTTTCTTGCAAACGACTCTCGTTGGGCTGAATTTGGGGCTGTTGGAATTAACGGGCTTTATTTTGTAAATTAATGAATTAGAATATTATAAATATGGATTAATTAACAAACCCTAAACATAATTCCTCAATCTACACGTTGCCGCCACTTTCAGATTCAATGGCCACCACGCTCCCAATTTCATTCGCTAATTTCTTCCGTACCCAATCGAATTAAGTCATACTCCAAAAGACAAAATCGTTGAGGTTTCCATACTCTTCGAATTGGTACAGATCAGATCGTGTTTAGGGGGGGTGTCATGCTCAGATTTTGGGGCAAAAGCCACCACGTTGGTGCGCAATTCTCGAGCATGGGCGGAGCTCGAGTTACGAGCCAGCGGAGGTGAAGGAGGGGCAGACTATGGCGCATCTCGTGGTATATTCAGATCAATGTCAGAGCAGCCATGGTGGAGGGCGACAGCGTTAATTTGGTACGATGAGTTGGGTTCGATGTCGAACTGATTATCTGACGGAAGAAGGTGTAATATATTTTAAGTATAAAATTAATTATATTATTAATGTAATCAAATCTATGAATATCCGTAACTTTGTCATATTAAATCAGAATCAAACGAAATCAGTTGCATTGGACTCGTGTTGACCAGATCTTCACGATGGAACTGACTAGATCTGAAACAGAGCACGTTGGAAATTCAGACAAAACCAATGTGAGATTTCCCGTTTTAAATTTAAAATAAAAATTATATATATATATATATAGATATATATATATATAATAATTGTAATATTAAATATTTGCACCATGCAAAATTTAGATCGATTGATTGACTGTGTTTATGATGATTTGTCGAGTTATATCTTTGTTAGAAATATTACATTAGAATAAAATGTCCTCTTAAAAACTACATTAGAATAACATGTCATTTTTGTTAGAATGTTTTAATTAGATTAAAACATGTCATTTTTGTTAGCATGTTTTAATTAGATTAAAACATGTCATTTTTGTTAGAATGTTTTAATTATATTAAAACATGTCATTTTTGTTAGAATGTTTAATTAGATTAAAACATGTCATTTTTGTTAGAATGTGTAATTAGATTAAAACATGTCATTTTTTTTGTTAGATTATAGCAATGTCATATTAATTAAAAAATGTCATTTATGTTAATTTTGAAAATGTCATTTATGTTAAATATAAAATTGTCATTTATGTTAAACATAATAAAATGTCATTTTATTGAATCAGAAATGTTAATTAGAAAAAGTCATTTTATTGAATTATAAATGTTAATTATAAAAATGTCATTTACGCTAGAATAATGTTACATTAGAATAAAAATACCATTTTGTTATAAAATATTGCATTAGGAACAAAATAACATTTTTGTTATAAGATGTTGCATTAGAAATAAAATACCATTTTGTTATACAATGTTATGTTAGATTAAAATTGTCACTTATGTTAGAAGTATCAAAGTAGATTAAAAATGTCACTTATGTTAGATGTGTTACACTAGATTAAAAATGTCATTACATTAGAAATGTTATATGAGAATAAAAATGTCACTTTTGCTGAAAATGTTACATTAGAATATGGCATTTTAGTTAAAAATGTTAGCGTTATAAAAATACCATTTTTTTGTACAAAATGTTAGCATTATAAAAATACCATTTTTGTTGTAGAAAATGTTAGTGTTATAAAAATACCATTTTTGTTGCATAAAATGTTAGCATTATAAAAATACCATTTTTGTTGCATAAAATGTTAGCATTATAAAAATACCATTTTTGTTGTATAAAATGTTAGTGTTATAAAAATACCATTTTGTTGTATAAAATGTTAGCATTATAAAAATATAACTTTTATTTATTTTGTTGAATTAGGAATGTTAAATATGAAATTGTCATTTTATATGATTTGTTGAGTTATAATTGTCAAACGAACAAAAATATCACTTTTATTTACTTTGTTGAATTAGAATTGTCGACAAAAACAAAAATATCACTTTTTATTTGTTTTGTTGAATTAGAGTTGACAAAAGAAAAATGTCACTTGGTTAGATCAGGTTATGAAAAATAAAATTGTCATTTATGTAGAATTTGTTCATGATAAATAAAAATGTCACTTGTGTTGAAAACATATTCTACAAGTAAATATGTCATGTTATGTAGAAAACATATTTTTTAAATAAATATGTAATTTACATGGAAACATATTTTGTAAATGAAATATATCATTTAGTTAGAATCATATTTTGTAAATGAAATATGTCATTTAGTAGTAATCATACTTTATAAATGAAACATGTCATTTAGTTTGAATCATATTTTGTAAATGAAATATGTCATTTAGTTGTAATCATACTTTATAAATGAAATATGTAACGCCCCGCATCTATACCCACTATCATCCGGTTCATTTCAGAGAAAATGTCGCAGACCATAACGGAGAATGAGGTTTGTGAAGGGCGACCGATTGTATAATTGCTCCGTGTGGAGAATTCACATCGAATTCTGATGCCGATTAAAATTTCGACGTGACCATTTGGCATATAGGGAAACTACACAACGGCTATATGCAATTCAGAAAGCAGTATAAAATAGCGAACAACAACAATATAAATATGGTATATCTCAAAGCCAGACACAGAATAATTATATCACAAAGGAGGATTAAATATGAATAAACCAAGAATGTGTACAACAAACAAGTGGTCAACAAAGATCCACTAATTCATGCACCAAGATCTACATAAAAGAATATGTACACTACGAGATAATGTCATATGTACAAAAGTACATAAAACTGCAGAGATAGAGTAGCAAGCTGAAAGCGGAAGATCAATCCTGCTATGAGTCCCAGAGGAGTACCTAAAATGACTCGGCCTGACCCGAGTATTATTTATAAGGAAATAAACAATAAACGGACCAGTCTAGTTGTACTTATCAAATAGACGGAGATAACAAGAGATATATCACATGATGACATGATTCTACTAATAACATATAATCATAACTAAATATGAAACATAGCATGTCAACACAACTATCTCTAAATAATCTCCTAGCTACTGTGGAATACAACATTCCAATAATCATAAATCATCAAGAAATCATAAATCACCAAGAAATCATAAATCACCAAATAATCACAAATCATCAAGTAATCATAAATCACCAAGAAATCATAAATCACCAAGACATCATAAATCACCAAGAAATCATAAATCATCAAGAGTTCATAAATCACCAAGACATCATAGAAAACATCACCAAGAGGCAGGCTTGTTCACCAAGATGAGATACGATCTCTAGGTAGCGAACCTATAAGTTTGAGCGGAAGCTCCCCACGAAGCCGGGTCGTGACCCCGGAAGAGAGAAAACACATAAATTGTGAAATCCCTAGAAAACATCATAAATCATAGAGGGTTGGACCGAAGTCCCATAGGTGAAATCCAAGAATCGTAAATCCCGCTCGGGCGATCGAGGACCAAAAAGCACAAGTCACAAAGGGTCACATCGACCCGAGTGAATAGAAATTACTCCGAGCTAGTTAATATAAGAAAATAACAACATGTCCCATAACCACATGCTATTCTCGAATATTTACACACTCGTAATTGGTTCCTATTCAAAACAGAGAATATCATAGAAGGCGTATTGCCACAGTTTTCGATCGGGCGAGTCCAAGAATTAACCATTGAAGCAAAAGCAAGGGTTCATAGTCCTTGATTTTACTAAGACGTTTAATTAGATTTCTCATACGAATGAGAAAAAGGTTTATAAAATATATACTAGTAGATTTGAAGAAGGTTCATAAAACGATTTCATAAATTAGCTTCGTATAATGAAGTAAGATTGGAAACCATTTTAGTACAAGAATTTGATATCTACTAATAACATAAAATCTCTTTATATAACTTCAGAGTGGCAATAAACAATAGTACGATTGCCGAGGCAATTGATCAAGGGGTTTCACGTCACAATGACGTGATCCCAAATCATAATCATAAACTCACATCACGACAACATACATGAAATCAAGGGATAACGGTTGTAATTTCGATCAACGAACGAATCGAAATCCCAAACTAGCACCCGAAGGCTTTTAAACTACATCGGAACAGACTCGAAGGATATCGAGTCGATAATTCACGTTTTAGAGTCGTGAATCATATTAGCAAGAGTATCGAATAAACTCGATATACAAAGCGAACGAGCTTTAGAATGATCACTTATTCAATTCACATAATAAACAAATGCTAATCTACCAAGAAGGATCAACATTGGAAGAATCACATGAGAATCAAAGTCGAGGAATCGAGTTGCAGAAATCTGCGAACCAGAGAAACGGACAAGGCACAAACGAAGTCGAAACGGGCCGAAACTTGGTCGGGAATGAGCTCAAACGATACCAAATTATTGACCGTGGTCTACTGGTCAATAGCAATTTCAGGCAGACAGACGTCTGATCTGTAGTGACAGACATATGTCACTGCAGGAAGCAGTTTTTTTATTTTTCCCGAGTGCCAGGATAGACGTCTGACCCATTTTGGTCAGACATATGAGCTGAAGCAATTAAGAAATTTAATTGCCAATGAGTGTGCAATCGGCCTCGGACGAGCCCCGGACCAATGGTGGTGGTATTTGATGATTTCTAAGTGAAAATGAAGTATCTAAGGCTTACCGAAGCATCATATAACACCAACAAACATGCACACACAATACGAACATGAGATTGCTATGATTTCGATTATAAACTTCAAGAAGTCTAAATTCCCTATTCAAAGCAAATCAAATACAATTCAAACTATGGCACAATGGTGTTATATACATGCAAATGAGGCTTCAAAGACTTGCCGAGACAACTTATAACACCCAAATGCACATACACAAACATTCATACAAGAGATTAACGATGGTTTTGATCATATATTCGAAAATGAACTAAATTCCAAACCAAAGCACACCAAAGCGATTCAAGCGACTTGTGAAGACTTAGAACTTTGTCGGGGGACAACGGAGCTTCACAACATCACCAAATCAACTCAAAACATATGCATAGATCGTATGAACAATCCTTATCATAAATTTTCAACTCAATGAAACATAAATACACAAAATCGGCTAAGTTACACTAGCCTAACCAATTCACAAGCACAAGAAAAATCGTATTAACACTAAATTACATGTGTACAAGCACGAAGGCTTGAGGCATAGATGTGAGTTCAAAAAGAACTCACCTTTGTTTGCTAGAAGATAGAAATCAAGCCAAAGCTTTGCTAAATCAACCTCTCATCAACAAGAGCTCAAGAATCTTCAACTTAAACACATATACATGAATCTCCTACGAATTAGGTCATAGGAAATTTCAGAAATTGAAGAGAGAATAGGTTGGAGAAGACGGAGAGGAGCTTACCTAAGCTTTTCTTTGGATTTGCACTTGATTTCAACAAGAATTGGAGCTCCAAGATCTAGATAGGGCTTAGGGAATTTCTATTTCTAATTCCCTTCTCCATTTTCTATTTCTTTGTTGAAGTGAGAAATGAATGAAGAGGAGGAAGCTATTAGGGGTTATAGGATGAGCTAGGCTAGCTCAACCAAGACCCAACCCAAAGTGCCAAATCTCCTGATCTCGGAACATATCTAATCTTATAGTTTTCGAACACCTAAATGACATTTTGAACTCGATGGAAGTGGTTTCGAGTCCAAATTCATTCGTATGTGAAAAGTGATATTTTGGTCATACATTCTAATAAGAAACGACCAAATTTCACTAACTCAAAAGGTATCGATGTTTATAGTCAAAAAGGTCGTAAATGATGATCCGGACTCAGTGGAAGTGGTCCCGAGTCCTAATTTTATCGTTTGTGAAAAACGACTTTTTGAGTGACACATGAGATACGACGATATATTTAAATCTAAAATTGTCGAATGAGCGGGTTGTTACAAAATATGTCATTTAGTTATATTCATATTTGTAAATAAAATATGTCATTTAGTTAGAGGCAAGTTTTGTTAGATAAAAATATCATTTTTGTTAGAAAATGTCATTTTAGATAAAAATGTCATGTTAGAATTAAATTGTCAATTTAGTTAAAATTGTCATTCTAGGTAAAAATGTTATGTTAGTATAAAATGTCATGTAGGATTAAATTTTTAATTTAGTTAAAATTGTCATTCAAGGTAAAAATGTCATGTTAGTACAAATTGTCATTTTAGATAAGAATGTCATGCTAGAATAAAACGTCGTTTATTTAGAATAATGATTTGTCAAATGAATATATATCATTTGTTTAGGATAATGCTTTGTGAAATAAAAATGTCATCATGTAGACAAGGATATAAATAATTCCTTGTCAAAATATATGTTTTGTTGGAATTAAATTATAAATATTTATTTATAATTTAAATAGTGGAAATTGGTTAAATTTATTAACCAATGATGTATGTGTATAAACTGTTGTTGTTTGAAAACCCCACATGGGTATAGGGATAATATTTTCCATACACTAGTCCTAATATTTAATTAATTATCAATCGGTGGATTGACAGTCTGTGATGATTGTTATTTATTTATTTTAACGCTCACACAGTTGTAAAAATTCACTCTGGATGTAAATGTATTTGTTGGCTCACTTTTTGACCAAGCCATCCAGGATCATTCATAAAAGGAAACCAGGAAACCAAGTCCCCCAAGAAATTGGAAGAACGGATCGCACGCCATCGTCTCGCCCAGGAACGGATCGCACGCCATCGTCTCGCCCAGGAACGGATCGCACGCCATTGTCTCGCCCAGGGATGGATCGCACTCTATCGTCTCGCCCAGGAACGGATCGCTCCCATCTCGTCGACGAACGGCACCTCCAGGCGATCCGATCCCTTGGTACGAACCGAATCCTCTGACCCGTTCAACCACGAGCTGGTCTTCAGCGATCCGAATCGCACGGATCTGACGACACCTGTTCACAACGGCTAGTTTGACTGTTTCTTCAATGGTGGCGATGCGACCCGATGATCTCGGGATTCATGCCACGTGTCCGCGATCCGCCTGACAAAATCAGCTATAAATAGCCCAGAGCTTGGCATTTTTCGGGATCTTTTTGGCAATAGTGAATACTGAATCCGCCATTGTTGTCAAACCACTGAAATATTGAGAGAAATCACTGTTGTACTAGCTTTTAAGGCATAATCAATAAGATATAAAGTGGACGTAGGCTCGTTAACGCCGAACCACTATAAATTCTGAGTGTTATTTTCTTTTTACTTGTTCCTCATTCAGAATTCTCTACAGTTTACAACAATTTGGGTGTTAGGTCCAAATTTCGATCTAACATTTTTGGTGCTTTCACTGAGAAACTCAGTCTTAAAGTTTCGTCATTCATTTTCTTGAAGATTCCAGCGATTCGGATATCATGGCTGGAAAAAGATCTAAAGTTTTGCAAACCAACGAAACGATCGAGGAGAGTGTACACGAACTGGGCAACGAAGAGATTCCGGATCGCGGAGCGCAGGGGGCGATCCGATCCGATGAAGACACCTCGTTCCGAGTCGATGAGAACGAGACGATCTGTGCTACTGAAAGGGTTGTTACTCGATCCCGGGGCAACACCTCGCAGCCTCCGAGCACCACGACTACGAGTCGATCTCAGGGGGGCGCAGCGAACCGCCCTCCACGAACCGCAGCTACCCGAACTGATGGTCAGAATACAACTCGACCTGGAAAAGAACATATGACCCACTCCTATCGTCCTGGAACCTCTGCTCGACCCGGTCCGAGCACTTTGCCCATAAGAGAGGGTGATGATGACCACTATGATCCTGCTGCTCCTGTCACTGAGGGGGATCTTTCCCGCTTTGTCGAAATGTGGGATAGGTTGTTTGACGAGTTGGCTGCCCAAAGACAGGAAAGTTCTATCCTACGGCAAAACCTGACGGCTATGGATAGAAGACTTGATGAGCTAGCAAGGCAAAGAGCATCGCCGGTTCGTCCACTCACCCCAGCATATTCCTCTTCATCTGAAGAATCGCCGAGACCTCCGCGGCGACCGTACGAAAGAGCCGAAAACATAGAACAACTTCGGTTCGGGACCCTGCCCTCACAAGAAGAGGAAGAGCTAGGGGCAAGACCCACAAACCGTAATATGGATGGTCAAGCAACGACCCTCAGGACTCGAGGAGTGAACAGTCCTGTACATGACAGACCACCTCAGCCCCGTCGCCGTACGCATACTCATGATAACAGGGGGCAGCGAGGCCCTGTCCAAGCCCCGGATTTTGTGGCTACTCCCCGAAGAGAGATCAGAGAACCTCGTCGGGCCAGAGGCACTGATCCTGAACCTCCTTTGACTAGTGCAAACGTTGCAGCCATGGTTCACCAGATTTTGGCCGACAGCCGTGGACAGTGGAACGAAGATTGGGGGATTGACCGCAGTCATACTCCTTTTACTGACGATATTTTGGATGCAACTTTTCCAAGGCGTTTCAACATGCCACAAATGAACCGATATGCAGGAAGATCTGATCCTGTTCAGCACCTAATGAGATACTCTTGGTCGATGACTGCTGCGGCCGCTTCCGACGCGGTTAAGTGTAAAGCGTTTCCCATATTCCTGGAAGACGTTGCTTTGCTATGGTTTACTCGCCTGCCGGCGAGATTGATTTCTAGCTTCAGGGAACTAAGCGAGAAGTTCGTAGAGCAATTCTGTATCTACGCACAGAAGACGAAAAGCGTGATCGATTTATTCCTTGTCAAACAGCGACCAGGCGAAAGTCTAAAGATGTACCTGGATCGTTTCAACTTGGCCGCCACTGAGGTTAAGAATCCTCATGAGCCGACCATTGTTGCAGCACTAATTGATGGAGTGGACAAGGACACTGAATTTGGGAGGTACTTGGCAGGCAAACCACCCCACACCAGAGAGTTATTCTATGAGAAAGCCAATGTACATCTACGCCGGGAAGAGGTATACGCAAACCGAAAGCTTAAAACTACTGATAAGGAAGAAGTTCAGAGCAATGTCGCCATCAAACAAACTGGAGACAGCTCGGGGAAAGTTGAGGTTAACGTCGGAAATCAGAACCAGGGTGGTCGCCGACCAGGTAACAACAATAACAATGCTAACGGCAACAGCCGGAAGAGGGGCCGAGGGAACGACTCCCAGAGAAGGACTCGTCCCAGGGCCTTTGAAAGTTATACACCCATAAATGATACTCTGGAAAATATCTTCATGGATGCGTATGAAGTCCTCCAGAATAAGAGGCCACCTCCTAGAGAGTCGACAGAAAAAGAGCGTGAGACAGGGAAGTTTTGCCTCTTTCATCAAATTCATTGCCATTCGACGAATGAATGCCGTCACCTGAGGGACGTAGTCGAAAGGCTGCTTCGAGAAGGGAAGCTAGACGAATACAGAGTAACGCCTAGGGACAGGGGGCAAGCAGTACAGGCCCCGAATCAGAATCAAAATCAACTTGCTGCTAGGCCAAATGCTCAGCAAAAGGGAAAGAATATTGTAATCAACACCGTGATCGGTGGACTTTACCTTGCTGGGCACAGTTCCAAAGCTTTAGATCAATATGTTAACGCAGCCAAACAACACCTCGAAGTGGGGGAATGTAGCAACCCCGAGGACAGTATCCCGGTGAAGCAGCAGAAGATGATGACTGATGACGTTATTTTCCGAGAACGAGAAAGCATCGGAGTCCATGCTCCAACTGAAGATCCACTTGTAATTACGATACCCATTGGGCCAACCACTGTTCATAAGGTTCTGGTGGACAACGGGAGTTCCGTTAATATTCTTTTCAAAAAGGCCTTTGACCAGATGAATCTTGAGATAAAAGACTTGAAGCCCTGCCACGGATGGATTCGTGGATTCAACGGAGCATCCACCGCACCTATGGGTTATGTAGAATTGCCAGTTACACTTGGGGAAGGAGAACGTCAGAGAGTGAGAATCCTTCCCTTTGTGGTTTTGGATGTCGAATCACCATACAATGCCTTCTTGGGCCGACCGGCCCTCGCAAAATTCAGAGCCTGTATAGCCCCCTGGTGCTTGCTATTGAAGTTCCCCACAGAAGCTGGCATTGGTATCGTCAGAGGGGATCAAGTTGCTGCGCGAGCATGTTATGTTGCCGAATTAAAGTTGCTTCGCAACAGCGGGGATATCGAAACTAAAGGCACTCCTCCCCCTTTGGGGGTGGAAACCTTATAGCAACCAAAGAGGATGATTGTTGGGGAGTTGCCTAGAGTGATGCCCGAGGATATAGATCCCAGAGAGGATCAAGATTCCGGGGGCAGAACGGTGACTCCCAACGAGGCAACTGTGGATGTGCCAATCGACGACAGTGACCCGGAGAAGGTCCTTAAGATTGGATCCCAGTTAAGTTCAACTCTTGCCGAAGAATTGACGACTTTCTTAAAGAACAACTTGGATGTATTCGCTTGGACCCATGCGGACATGTGCGGGATATCCCCATCAATCATGAGCCATTCTTTGAGCATTAACCCCAAACATCCTCCAGTAAAGCAAAAAAGGCGAATGCTGGGCCCAGAGAGGTCCGCTGCCTTGAAAGAAGAGGTTGGGAAGCTAAAGAGTAATGGATTTATCAGAGATTCAACTTACCCAGATTGGATTTCGAATCCAGTCTTGGTAAAGAAGGCCAACGGGAAGTGGCGAACGTGTATTGACTTCTCGGACTTAAACAAAGCTTGTCCCAAAGATAGTTTCCCATTACCTCGAATTGACCAGTTGGTAGACTCGACGGCAGGTCACGAGCTTCTCTCATTCATGGATGCTTATTCAGGATACAACCAAATTCCGATGCATGTTCCGGACCAAGAGAATACTAGCTTTATCACTGATCTGGGATTATATTGTTACGTAGTAATGCCCTTTGGTTTGAAGAATGCAGGAGCTACGTACCAACGTTTGGTCAACAGAATGTTTTATAACCAAATCGGGAAAACAATGGAAGTATACGTCGACGATATGTTGGTTAAATCCAAGCAATCCTTTCAACACACTACTGACTTGGCAGAGATGTTCGGCATTCTTCGAAAGTATGGGATGAAACTCAATCCCACCAAATGTTCATTCGGTGTTGCTTCTGGAAAATTCTTAGGATTCATTGTCAGTTCGCGCGGTATCGAGATTAATCCGGACCAGATCACGGCAATCAGGAACATTCAGGAACCTAGGCAAATTAAGGATGTGCAAAGCCTTGCCGGAAAAGTGGCCGCACTAAGCAGATTTATCTCCAGGGCAACGGACAAGTGCATCCCATTCTTCGAATTAATAAAGCGAGGAAAACGCCACTTTAAATGGACACCTGACTGCGTAGAAGCGTTTCAGAATTTGCTCAGACACTTGGAGAAGCCTCCAATTCTATCTAAACCAATAGACCACGAGGATTTATTCGTGTATTTGGCAGTATCATCTCATGCAGTCAGCTCAGCGTTGGTAAGGGAAGAGGAGAAGGTCCAAAGACCTGTGTATTACGTGAGCAAAAAATTAACAGCGGCAGAGCGTAATTATCCACGGATAGAAAAACTGGCGTATAGTTTACTGATTGCCTCCAGAAAACTTCGGCACTACTTTCAAGCACATCCTATTACCATATATACTGATCACCCACTCAAGCAAGTTCTACAGAGACCAGAGGCATCTGGAAGGTTACTCAAATGGAATATTGAGTTAAGTCAATTTGACTTGAACTTTCAGCCCAGACGATCAATTCGGGGGCAAGTGATAGCTGACTTCATAGCAGAGTTCACTGTTCCTGAAGAAGACATAGCAAACAAAGAAGTGGAACCCTCAAAGTTACTTTTCGACCCTAATGTCTGGAGATTATATACTGATGGTGCTAGAAACAACGAAAGATCCGGCGCTGGAATAATGCTTGAAACCCCCGAGAAACGATTGATGACTTATGCCATCCGAATGGAGTTTCAGGCCACTAACAACGATTCTGAATATGAAGCTCTGATAGCCGGATTAAAGATTGCAAAGGTGCTAGAAGTCACAAAACTGAACATCTTCTGCGATTCCAAGTTAGTTGTGAACCAAGTTACTGGGAGATTCCAAGCTAAAAGTGCAAGATTGATTCTATACTTAAAGAAATGAAAGAACTGCTGAATGAGTTTGATCACTACAGCATATCTCATATTCCGCGGTCAGAAAATCAGCAGGCAGACAAGTTGGCAAAGATGGCTAGTTCTAACGATCCTGAAGTGATAGGGCTAGCCCCCGTTGAAGTACTTCGGACTCCCAGCATTGATCAGATGGAAATCGACCTAGTAATAGAGACGGAACCAGAAAAGGAGTCGTGGATGACCCCTATAAAGAATTTCCTAATGGATGGAGCGCTTCCGACCAGGAAAAGCGAGAGGCGTAAAGTGATTCGTAAAGCCGCCCGATACGTACTGCAAGGCGGAGTCCTTTATAGACAAGGGTATTCAATGCCCCTCCTTCGGTGTATAGCCCACGATGACATCAAACGTGTGCTGCAAGAAGTCCACGAAGGCGAATGTGGCGACCACACTGGGGGGCAAACTTTGGCGAAAAAGATATTGCGGCATGGTTACTTCTCGCCTACCATAAACAAGGATGCAGAAAGATATGCACGACGATGTGATGCGTGTCAGAGATTTTCAAAGATACCTAGAGCGCCTCCAAGTCAGTTAAAAACAATGATGAGTCCATGGCCTTTTGCTATGTGGGGAATTGATATCATAGGAAGTCTCCCCATAGCGAGGGGCGGAGCAAAGTTCGCCATTGTGGCCGTAGATTATTTCACTAAGTGGGTCGAGGCAGAACCACTAACTACAATCACAACTAAACGGGTGATCAACTTCATCGTGAGAAACATCATCTGTCGATTCGGGATTCCAAAGATTGTGATAACAGACAACGGAACTCAATTTGATAGTGCTGAATTCAGAAACTTCTGCCAAAAATACCACATCGAGAATCGATACACCTCCGTGGCACACCCACAATCGAACGGGCAAGTCGAAGCTGCGAATAAAGTAATTAAGTCCATTCTGAAAAGAAGAATGAAGCGGGCTAGAGCCATGTGGGCTGATGAATTGCCCTTGGCACTATGGGCCTACAGAACGACATATAAATCAGCGACAGGACATACCCCGTTCTCCCTTGCTTTTGGAACGGAAGCAGTCATCCCGATTGAGATAAAGGTACCTTCACATCGGGTGACCTATTATGATCCAATGTCCAATAATGAATTGCTCCTTGAGTCCCTGGATATGATTGAAGAAAAGAGGGATGAAGCCGACCTGCGTGCTCTGAGATGCAAACAACAGGTCGCCCGATATTACAACAGAAAGGTCCGAGCCCGAACCTTGGAACCCAGAGACTTGGTTCTGAAACGTGTCTTTCCACCCCCAACTCATATGGGAGCAAAGTGGGAAGGGCCGTACTCTATTCTCAGCAAGCTTGATAATGGAACCTTCAAGCTGGCAACCGTAGATGGAAAGGAAATCCCCAGAGTGTGGAATGCCCAACATCTACGGCCATATTTAACATGAGAAGCTTCAAATTTATTCTTTTGCTTTATAAAAAAAAAAAAAACTATGTACAGGGCATGACTTGCCTAGAACAGTCTGATTCCTTAAAGCAAGAGATTATAAAGTGGACGTAGGTCATGATTCGACCGAACCACTATAAAAATACTGTGTGTCATTTACCTTTATTGCATCTTTATTTATTTGCCTATGAAAATCAGTGTGAATAATGCAGGTACCCGAAGTCCGGTGCCAACAGTTCCTCTCGTAAACTAATCAGAGAAACCCAAAGCCTTGGTAAATGCTCTAGCTGCTTGTCCGACTGGTTTTAATCCTCGGAGCTTGGATTAAAATGTAAACCCGAGACGAGTTCGAGGAGCATGCATGATCGCAGACGGCTGAGTCCCAACTCTAACTCTCCAGAGAGAGAGAGGGTATAAAAGCGTCTCCGATTGAGCGCTGAGAAAGAGCTCCTTTCCCGCTAAAGGATCGGGGAGCGAATGAATCGCTGAGCTCGAACTCTAACTCTCCAGAGAGAGAGAGAGAGTATAAAAGCGTCTCCGATTGAGCGCTGAGAAAGAGCTCCTTTCCCACTAAAGGATCGGGGAGCGAATGAATCGCTGAGCTCGAACTCTAACTCTCCGGAGAGAGAGAGAGAGTATAAAGGCGTCTCCGAATGAGCGCTGAGAAAGAGCTCCTTTCCTGCTAAAGGATCGGGGAGCGAATGAATCGCTGAGCTCGAACTCTAACTCTCCAGAGAGAGAGAGAGAGTATAAAGGCGTCTCCGATTGAGCGCTGAGAAATAGCTCCTTCCCCGCTGAAGGATCGGGGAACGAACGAATCGCCAAGCATAAAACTCTAACAATTGATTAGGGGGCATCACGCGCTCCTATGCAAACACTAAACTTTGATATAACAGTGTAACATAGCATGAACATTCTTCTTCCTGTTGATTGACCGACTTATAATTATTAATAGTTGGCTAATGAATAAACGTGGAAAGTTTCTATGAATACAGGTACGCAATGGCGTAAGAAGAAACAAATCCTTGTACTGCAAATCAACAAAGTGAAAACAATCTAGAAACAAAAGTGAGGACCAGTCTCACAATTACACTTCCTGGCCAGTGGGAAACCTAAAAGACAAAATATCAACAAACATCCTACTTATGCTTTGATTTCTTCTCTCGCTTCTGCCTCTCCAGCCTCTCCTTGTCGGCTTCAGATGGATCCTCCTTCTTCCTTTTCCGCTTGTCCACAAGGGGAGCATCTGACTCCTCTGAGGTCTCCTCTCCCCCTTCTTTTCCCTTGCTTCTGCTGGAGAGGGAAGCCGGGAAGTCATCGGGGTTTGCAAAGTGAAGTTGCCGGCTGATGGACTTGGACTGGATTTTCATAATCATCCCAGTCTTAGGATCGAACTCTGCAAGAGGGACCACGTCCAAAGCTTCATCTCCCCCCTTCTTAGAAGCCAACCCTTTCTCTTGTCTGGCTTTCCGGCTAGCCAGAGGCTCTTCATCATCATCATCATCGTCGGCCTTTTTGGTGCCGGTAGTATCCTCTTCGTCATCCACATGACGACCATCCAAGTCTTTCAAAGCCTCGATAGTCTCAGCATCTTTGGGTACGTTGGCGCTAGGAACCGGGATGCTTCCTTCTGCTGTTGTGACCTCGACTCGCTCTGAAACATCGATTTCAGCACCCGGCAGGACGGTCTCCTCCTTCACTTCTCTCTCTTTTCCAACACCCTTGTCGACGGGCTCGCCACCTGCATTACGAGAGACACACATTACTAATTCAATGGGTTGTCCTGTTAAACGACGACAATTCGCAATCGCCTTAGCAAATTGCGGGGAAAAGAGAGCGGTACCTTCAGCAGATACTCCCTCTTGAGTAGATCCGGATGCTCCAACAACCATGGGAGTTAAGCCTAAGGGGATTAGCGGATCGTCAGGATGATACTCCTCAACTTCGGAGGTTTTAGACTTCGCGGCGGAGCTAGAACCTTCGTCAATTTTGATTTTACCTTTAGCCATGGCTCTCTCCTTCTCCATTTCCGCTAGGATTAAGCGACGACCCTCTGCCAGATCCTCAGGCTCGTTGTCCCTTAGGATGCTTTTCATCAATTCATCTTCATCGATCTCTTCGACCCCCAGTCTATGTTTTTCGCCTTCCACGATGGCATCCCATAAGTTGGCCAAAGTAACATGATAATCCGGGATCCATGAGATGTTGCGAGTTTTGAGAACCTGACCGAGGAAATCAAAGATCATCTCCTCAAACCCCTCGATTTCTTTCTCTCTTTCAAGGAGTTTGTTGTTGGAGGCAGTGGCCATTTCAATGGCGCTATCAACGTTCTTTTCGGCAAGAGCTGCCCGTCTCTCCGCATCTGCCACCTGATCATTCAAGATCACTTTTTCCGCCTCTGCCAGAGCCAACCTTTCTTTTAGACTCGCTTTCTCCGCCTCCCAAGCAGCCTTCTCCGTCAAAAAATGGCCTTGTGCCGTTACCAATTCGATGTTGGCCATTCTGAGGTCTTCAACCTCCTTTTTTAAGGCCATTTTTCCTGGCTATTGGAATCCAGTTCTGAATGAAAGCGCTGCTTATCATTTTCTAATTCAGTTTTATAGTTTGCAGCGTCTCTCTGCGCCAAAGCGAGCTGGGCTTGAGCGTCTTCCAGGTCCTTCTCTAATTTTGTCCTAGCCCTTTCGTTGTTTTCAAGTTTTGCTTTAGACCTGTGAGCTTCAATTTCAAGTGTTCGGATGACTTCCGAAAGATTAAGTGCGTGCTTTTTCATCATCTCGTACTGCTTGGCCACGTGACGGATATGCCCGATAACTTCTTTATCCCAGTTTTTAGGGACCGGTTCCAAGGCAGGAACAAAGACCATCCTATCAAAGAACATTCCTGGAAATTGTTCCCGTAGCTTTTCCAGCCTACCTTGGATTTCAGGACCGTGAACGTAATCCCGTGAACCGGGGGCAGCTAACTCTGGTTGGCTTGTGGGGACAATGTTACTTCTCTCTTGCTCAGTTTCTTTGGATGAATCTCTGTCCCCATCTTTGGATTCGTGGCGCCTTTTGGACGACCGACTGTGGGAAGGCGCACTCTTTGGAGGAGTCAACTCTTTTGGAAGTGTCTTCCCCCCGGTCGGAATTGTTGGATGACTCGAAGGCCTGGTAGAAGTTGATTTGGGTGGAGATCGAGGTTGCGAAGAGCTCGGCCTATGAGAAGGACCGCGAGGGCGCTCAGTACCTGAACGAAGGCTGGGGGTGCCTTCGCGAAGAGAACGGTACGAATAAGATTTCCTACGCGACATCGATCCTGTAAAAAGAAAAGAAGAGCATATTATCACTTTGAATATCCACAATATAATAGTGCACGGTCAGGCCGTGTGTGTGAGGTGTGCATCCCATAAAATTCCCCCTAACAGACCCGGGCCTGGAGACAGGCTCGTCTGGCCCGTTTCTCGACCCCTTGTTGAATCAGTCGCCTCTTCGGGAGCAGAAAAGAAAGGTTCCTCGCCGAAGTCTTTTTCTGTGTATTCAATGTCGGGTAGAGGGATTTTATTCAGCTCGTCGAATAGCTGTTCTTCTGTCAATTCGTCATCACCGACAGTTTCCATTGGAGCAGAGATAGGGATTTCCTTCGACACATCGCCACGGGACTCATCCCCTCTGTATACATTCAAGTCTTCGTCGTCTTGGATGACTATCGGAGAAGGACTTTTGTGAAATTCAGTTGTTTCCACCGCTTGTGAAGTTCCCTCTCCTTCCGTTGGGGGCACATATTTATAAGGTTTACCGCCAGTCCCAAGTCCAAATTTCCTATCCAAGAGGCGATGCTTATGAAGGTTGTCATCAGTAATGCATTTTTTAATCCTTAAAAAGTCGGATCTGCTTTGCAAAAGAATGGACAACCGGTTGTTGTATAATGCACCCTCTGTTTTTGGGAAGACATGATCTGTTTAACACAAAGGAAAAAGCGGGAGAATGTTATTACTTAGACTCCTCAAGCAAGATATTCAACTAGGCGGTCAAAGTTTACTTGATTTGAGCCATCTCCGTGAGCATCCAGCCTGTTTTCTTATGTAAAACCAGTCGGACTTAGGATCCCCGATGTTGCTGTATCCGTCATACAGAACTTTCCTGTTCGCCACTGATTCAAAGAAGGAAAAGTTGGGAGTTGCAGAAGAACGGTGCTTGAAGAGAAAGAAGAACACCAGGTCTCGGAATTTGAGTTCGGCATGCAAGATCTCCGCATAAGCGACATATAAAGAGTATAGAGATGCGTAGGCGTTTGGGTGAAGCTGCATCGGGGCAATGCCTAATCGTCTCAAAGTTTCAATGGCAATTGGAGGGAACGGAGGAATGGCTCCCACTAGACACATTGTTCGGCTGATCGACATGTATCCTTCCGGTGCTAGATGGGGTCTGTCTTCGCTTCCAGGTGTCAAGACATCGTCCCAAGGAATGCCGAGTCTTAAGCAGATTCTCTTGAGTTTTATCTCGTCAAGCTTGGACGCTAAAGAATCAGAGAATTTATCTATCCCGGTTGCGCCTGGGACTTCATCCGGAGCTCACTCGTCAGACTCGGAGTTGTTGCTGGATGACGTACTTTCTGTCGGATCTGATTCTGTGGCTTCATATTCAGATCCAGAGTCTTCACCTCCTGGCTTGATTGGAGGAATTTGAGGATTAGACTGTCCAGGAGTCTCGGATTCCGTTTCGGCTACAGATCTTGAGGAAGAGTGATCGTTCGACTCTGCTAGGACGAGAAAATATGAACGATAAGATCAACACTACCCGTCCCCCGTGTGTGCAAGTGCTAGTGTGTGTGCTTGTGTGTGCGCATTATTAAAAACAATAATAAAGCATGAAAGCAGTCAAGGTTATCAGAAGTCGTTAGTCGTCATATGCAGTCAAATCGTGAGGTCATTTAGTCCAGAAAGATCAATATCAAGGCTCTATCCTAACTGTTCAGAGTTTTGTGGTGACAAGGCGTTGATTAAAGTCTGAAATTTCTTCGTATCACCAGCCGTGAGACGGATCGCATAGCAGAGGGATCGCCCCCTTCGGCTCGCATGGCAGAGGGATCGCCCCATTCTGGATCGTAGGGCAAGGAGATCGCCCCCCATCGAATCGTCGGACGAAGGGAAGGCTCCCTCACGAACCGTTGCGACTGCCACGATACGACCCTTTGTTGCCACCGCCATCTTTCGTCTCGCCATTTGCTTTCGTCTTCAATCCTTGACCACGATCCGAGTCGGCCTTCCTTCCCTCTCTGCATCCTTCTTCTTCCTCGTGTCCTTCCCATCCTCAAGTTCTGAGCTCCACGCTCAATGGCCATGGCGGCTTGGTAATTTATTCGGAAAGTCGCGGATTTATATTGTTTCTCCCTCGAATCAGCCGTAGAAATTCAGGAAAGTAATATGAGAGTGCTTTCTATAAAGTAACCTTTCTAAAAACTGAGAGAATACTTGGATTTTCGAAAATTTAAAAGGTTGGGTTCGTTTTTCAATGGCTCACGCGAGACGATTCGGCAGAGAGAAAGAAGAAGAAGAATGAAGAGGGGAGCGTCGGCTTATATAGGCAATGAAGGTGACCGTTTGTCTCCCCTCCTTTGTCTTATTCGGTCCACGAAGCGCCCTACAGGCCACGATCCAAAGATGGAATCGCAAAGAAGCCCACGGACCGCTTTGAAATGATGGCCCACAAAACTCAAAGCCCGACACGACTCGAAGGAAGATACGCCCCGTTTCGCACAAGAGCCTAGGAACTCGGCACGAGGCGAGCAGATGATCAAATCGGGCCGTGTCGTCCTATGGCGATCCGACTCATACATATGTCGATTTGAACCAATGCGACTGTTGACTTACATCCCTTCAAGAGAGGGTAAATAAGAATCTTCGAAGCATGTTTCATCATCAATAAAACATACTTCGAGGGGGCAAAATGTTGGCTCACTTTTTGACCAAGCCATCCAGGATCATTCATAAAAGGAAACCAGGAAACCAAGTCCCCCAAGAAATTGGAAGAACGGATCGCACGCCATCGTCTCGCCCAGGAACGGATCGCACGCTATCGTCTCGCCCAGGAACGGATCGCACGCCATCGTCTCGCCCAGGGATGGATCGCACTCTATCGTCTTGCCCAGGAACGGATCGCTCCCATCTCGTCGACGAACGGCACCTCCAGGCGATCCGATCCCTTGGTACGAACCGAACCCTCTGACCCGTTCAACCACGAGCTGGTCTTCAGCGATCCGAATCGCACGGATCTGACGACACCTGTTCACAACGGCTAGTTTGACTGTTTCTTCAATGGTGGCGGTGCGACCCGATGATCTCGGGATTCGTGCCACGTGTCCGCGATCCACCTGACAAAATCAGCTATAAATAGCCCAGAGCTTGGCATTTTTCGGGATCTTTTTGGCAATAGTGAATACTGAATCCGCCATTGTTGTCAAACCACTGAAATATTGAGAGAAATCACTGTTGTACTAGCTTTTAAGGCATAATCAATAAGATATAAAGTGGACGTAGGCTCCTTAACGCCGAACCACTATAAATTCTGAGTGTTATTTTCTTTTTACTTGTTCCTCATTCAGAATTCTCTATAGTTTACAACAATTTGGGTGTTAGGTCCAAATTTCGATCTAACAGTATTGTTGAATGATTATGTATAATTATTGTTATATACATGCGATGTATGAAATCCATATAACTGAAATTATATGGTAATTGATTGAGTCGCATTCCAATTCAGAACATTTTAATTAAAGAATATTCAAAAATAAAGAATCCCTTAGATAAAGAATATTATAAAATAACGATTAGTTTCAAATAATATTCAGTGAAGAATAAAATTATGATCTTTGATGTCCATTTCTAAGTGGACACAAAAAAATAAAAATATGAAGCCGAGTTTAGTAGTAAATGCCATTTAAACCCGAACGGGTTTACCGATCGATTTTATTCATTTTATAATGAATATCAAAAAGTAGTGATTTCAAAATATAATATTTTGAAAATATTAATATTTTTATAGAATATTCAATTTTTGATTTAAAATTTAAAATAAATTTAAAATCATTTTAAATTAATTTATAAATATTTTATAAAATACGTTTTAAATTGAAATCGATGAAATATATATATATATATATAATGGCCTGAATAGAACGCGCCACGTAGCGATCATTCGCGAATTCCGACCATTAACTTCAAATTGATGTAACGGGAGATCCGACCGTCGGATTCTCCTAAAACCAGAAGCTTTGGGTTCGTATCGAAAAGAGCATTCCAATGAATACAAGAGTTTTGAAATCTAATGGTTGGATTTGGAATTATGTCCAACTCAAATTTGGAAAAAGGTCGCTATGGATGCAGTTCGGTGATCGTTATTGGAAACCGACTGTACGTGCCTTAATAAAATTATTAAAAATATTGTCAAATTATGTGAAATCATAATAAATGATTTGAAAAGAATTTGGATGAAAAATTCCAATTTTGTAAGGATAAAAATATATTTTTATCGAAATGAACTAGTTGTTGACTAGAATAAATATTTTAATTAAGATTAAATGAAGTTTTCCAATTAATTAATATTTAATTGGAATTAAATAAACACTACGCCATAGATGACATATCACAATGAAAATCCATGGTGTTGCTAGCTACAGTGTTGCCTTGCTATGCTGTTTTTTGTCTATTGCAACGCACACTTAAATGTGTTAGCATAGATATCAAATTATGTTGCAATGACTATAGATATACTCAAATTAAAAAAAAACTAAAAAAGAAATGGCACCTCAGCGATCCACACCTTTAATTTTAACAGAATCGAGACCGTCAATCTACTCTCTATTGCACTTCCTTTCCCGCTAACTTTTCATCACCACTTACTTTTCATTTTCGTTCCCTCCAAATCGCTAGGGTTTTTCGATTTCCTTTTCCTCAAATTCAGATCTAACCGAACCGCCTCCCGCTTTTCCACATCTAGTCAAACAGCTAGGTTTTCAAAATCGCTAGGTTTTCCGATTTTTTGATTCTGCTTCAATCTTCATCACATTTCTAGTGGCGGCTGAAATTTCTCCTTCTTCCCTCCGCTGTTCTCCGTTTCCTATCCCTATTTTTTGCATTTTATTTTTGTTTTGCTGTGCTTAATTTTAGTTTAGCTTTTCTGTAGCCATGATTGCTTCTTTATCGATGATGATCAAAATTTAACTTTCGTTCTTCTGAGGTTGAAATCAATCCATGCTGAAAAACCATGTAGAGACCTGATCTGAGATCTATCATTTTTTGTTCTAGTCGCTATAGTTATTTATATAGTAAGCTGAAACCCCATTTCGTTACTTAGATATATTGCTTCTACTACTTGTGATGTCAGCTTGGAGCTTTTTGCAGTTGTGCTTAGATAATTTTGTCTATGACTATTTGCTAATGAAAATTTTCATTACGGCTCATTTTGCAGTTGTGCTTAGATAATTTTGTGCTAATTCTAGGGATTTGCTAGTTGTTTGTTTATTCTATTTGATGTGTTAAAATGTTGTTGTCTATGTTTCTGCTTTATAAAGGGTTTTTAAAAGCTTTCGTATTATACTTTATAGAAATAGTACTGATTTTTTAGTTCTTTTAATCATAGCTGAAAAGTTTGCGGAAACCGAATTCAACAGTTCCGATACCAACACCAGTTCTTTTGAAGGTGAGGGAATGGCAGAAATGCAGTCGCCACAAGGAGTGGAGTTTATTCCCATCAAGTATGTAACCCATAATGGAAACCTTGTGCATGAAAAAGGATCAAGGTTTTTACGACAAAGTGGATGAGGTAAATTATGCTTTTACGTTTTATTTGATGAGGTAAATTATGCTTTTACGTTTTATTAGTAAATCATTGACTGGTTGACCTTTGTTTGATTATATGATAACAGCACTGTCATCTAATAAGATAAAGAGAGATGTATATTGATGTCGAGTTCCAACAAAAATAACTATAATATTTATTATTCAGCTGCTAGTTGCTCACCATGAAGTTAGACTTTATAATTGCTAAGTAAATGTTCAATTATTTTTATATGTTACAGATGTTTGCCAACCTAAGTAGATAGTTTAAAGTTACCTAGAGTTATTCACTTAGTGTTTATAATTGCTAATGTGCAGAACTCAAATTATAGTCCAACGGATCATGCTTGATATTTTTAATTGAGTATCGCAGTTCGAATTAACATTGCAAAATGGCACTAAAAATAGGTTATACAATGACTAATAGCATTGGCTGAATGACATACGTGTTGGATAATATGATATAAGGTGGATGTTCATGTCTGGCCTAAAGTAGTGTATTTTTGAGAAATTGCTCAATGATTATAAGAAAATAAAGTGCTAGTGTCAATTATATCATGGATCAATTCAAATTCAGTTTATATGATATGAATGTTATCATGATTTCCATTAGTTTTATCAAGATGTGCTTGGCAATTTGCGTTGATATACATCAAACCGAAGTAGATAGTTCCAAGGGAATGTGTTAATTTACAATATCATTTATCTAAGGGATCATAAACAGCTTTTTGAAAATTAGCTTGCTTTGCCTTGTTGTTATAGTATGCTAATTCGTACAATACTTTGCTTATTAGACATTATACAAATGAAACATAGATCCCGCCTTTTCATATTCTGTGTGCTAACTCTAGTTTAACAAAAGATAGAAATGTACAATATTTGGTTAGTCTTGTGATCATGGATGGAGATTGGAGCATCGTTTGTTGTTAGTATTTGGTACCCTTTTTAATTCTTTAATGGTACTAATGTGATGGCAGTTTTGATTCTTTTACTGATGTATTCATTTTGTTTTTAAAATTCAGTTGAAATTGGGACAAACGAAATATAATATATGTAAAACCCCGTATTTTCTGTGAACGTATAAGTAAGAAATCAGAGAATAATTAATTTGTAAAATAAGAATCAAGGGAAACTGGTTGCGCCATTGCGTTCATCTCGGAATTCTGCTTGGAAACGATTCCGATTTTGCGAGAATCGGAGTCCGTATGAGGGAGATATGACCCTCCGAAGTTTCAGGAATTTTCAGAATCGAAAACAGCTCGAAATTCGAATTCAAAATTCGAATTCAAACCCAGAAGCGGGCTGGGTGCGAAATTTCCTGCCAAGGACCCAGGTCGACTGGGGAGTCGATTGGGTAATCGAACCCCCCTGACCAAGACGACTGGGTAGTCGACCTGGGGGTCGACCTGCCCCCGAAATCCAGTTTTTGAACCTGGTTCGTTCTGATGTATTTGGTTACGTTTTCTACCTAGGTTCGTCCGCCTAATCCTATATAAACAACCCCCTAGCCTCATTCTCTCTATACCATTTCATTTTTCCTATACTCTGCCTCTGTTCTAATAAAATAAAATAATGGCGTCGTTACTCTGCTAAAATCTGAACTGGAACTAGGACTAAAGCATCTTCTTCCAAACAGAATAGAATTAAAAGAGAACAACTGCAACTCTTCTTCTTCTTTAATCCAATCAAGGCAAGTGTAGTTATTTTCCGATGTAAACTTTAATTATAATTGTGACATGATTGTAAATCTGATTTTGAGATTGTGTATGTTCTGTTCTGATCTATTTTATTCTGTATCTTTTTCTTCTTTCTGTTCTATAGCCAGGCTACCCCGAGCCTGCGCCAAATCTTATAAGAGATTAACGCACGAACGTTAAACTTTGGGAAAAATAATGAATGATGGCATAATTGGACATGGCTAATCTATGACTAAAAGGACATATGTTGAATATTAGATTTAGATCTATGCATATTCTGTGAATTGAAAGAAGAGGAACCGTTGTATGTTAACATGTGACTTGAGACATTGGACATAACTCATATTTTGAACTAAGATCTGTTATAATTTAAAGTTCTAGATTGTCGAGCATATTGTTTATATAACAATTCATGATTTGGGATAAAAAGAGAATATGACTTAGGCGTGAAGTTCTATATTAAGATTTGATAACTATTAAATGTGAATAACACCTAAGTAGGAGATTTTTGAATAGACATACATTGAAGTCGATGGCTATATTTGGTATAATTCATATGTGAATCTTTTGTACTAGGCAAGTTGAACTAAATTTGGGACATGTGTTATGTGGTAAATTATGACCATAATCTGTGCCATGTCAATTCAATGAAAACGTAGGGTATATGACCATATTGTGAATCATGACAACTATTTAGGCATGCAACTTAGGCCAAATTTATAGTTAGGCAAGATATGTTTACGAAACTTTAAGGAATGATTCAATTTGTTATATTGCCTAATCTGCTAGTTCTGTTATATTGCCTAATCTGCTAGTTCTGTTATATTGCCTAATCTACTAGTTCTGCTATATTGCTTAATCTGCTAGTTCTGCTCTATTGCCTAGTCTGATAGATCTGTTCATCTGCCAAATCTGTCATCTACTAAATCTTCTAAAATGCCTAATCTGTTATATGCTAAATCTGCTAAATTAATTAATCTGCTGAATCCGTTAAGTCGCCTAATCTGCGAAATCTGTTGTCTGCTATATCTGTAAAGTTGATATATTTAGTCTGTAATTGACATAATCTGAATTGGCTATAGTTATGAATAATTGACATGTATATTAGGCGTGGGCATAAATGGTAAATTATTAATTAATTGGCCGCAAAGATAAACATGGTCGACTCGAGGTTAGAATGAGTTTGCGACGTAATCCTGCCCGAAACCGCCCAGCATATCCAGTAGCCGCAAACAATAAGTTCTAATGTGAGAAGTTAGTCATTACGTGCTTGAAACCCGAGGTTAGACTAAGTTTGCTGCAGAAATCTTCCCGGAAACAACCGGCCTAACCAGTAGCCGCAAACTGTCAGTCTAATGTGAGAGGTCTGGGCATTAATGTTTAATTAATGAAAATCTGAGATAAATATGATGTCTAAAACGTGTTGGGCGGATAGGGTTAAACCGACTAGACTGATGAATTTAATAAATTTGTCCCATGAATCTGTAGGCCCAATTGCAAAATTAGACAAATCTGAAAATCCATTAAATCCATATATCTGATCCGTTAGTCTGAAAACTTGTCTGGTCTGTGAACTAGTTGATCTGAACTCTGTATGTCTGAACTTGTAAACAAGTTAATCAGAAATCTGTTAGTCTAGGAACACAAGGTTAGGAGGGGATTTACTTGTGTCATCTGTTGTTTGGGACCCATATTAGTCATTAACCCTTTCTGGTATCAAAACTTTGACCCAACAGTAGGTAGGGTCCGGGCACGCTTACTGAACTAATTATAAGCGGTTCAATCTGATAATGGCGAGGGGTGTTGATGGTGCGTTCCAACCGGGTCATGTGCGTGAATGGATCCCGGTCTGCCTCTGAGGATGTAAGACGCCGTGACATCTGCAAATAGGTCTGTGCCAATTGGTTTTCACTTTAGGGAGTGATACACCCTACTGTGGGGCCGACACAGGGTATTTATGTATTAGGGAGCCGATCGCTTAGGGTAAGGTTTTACAATACACTTAGTTCTGTCTGTTTCTGTTGGTACCGTCTGTTTATGTTGGGTGGTAACACCTGTCTGTTTCTGAGTGGTACCATCTGTTTGGGTGGTAAAGGCCCATTTACTAGTGTACACCTAATTCTACATTCTGTTTCCATAGGGATTAATTTGTTTCTGCTTCTATCTGTTTCTGTTCGGGTGGTAAGGGCCCATTATTAGCATTCTGCCTCTGTCTGTTTCTGTTGTGGTGGTAACGGCCCATTACAAGCATTCTCTTCTGTGGAAATTATTCTGTACCCGTTTCTGTTTCATCTTAGACATTAGGGTGACACCTAATTCTGTTATACTAATATTAGTGCAGAGAAGTGTAAAGCAATAGCTTATATCATTCTGTTCTTCTGTTATATCTGTGGCACCTGTTACAGTTATCTCTCATCCAGTTTTATTTTCATGTCATGTTATTATTATATGTTCATAACTGAAAATCACTGGACTTGCCAGACTTTTTGTCTGACCCTTGTTGTTTCGCCTCCTTTCTTCCGTTTCCCCCCAGGTTTTGTAGAAGGGAGTATTCTAGCTTAATCCAGATTTCTTCCGCTTGAAGTGCTTAAAGTATGGCTTGTCTTCTTCTGTGGGGATTATGATTTTAATCTATGTATTCTGAAGGCTTTTGTACAAGACTGATATTTTGTACTTGAATTCTGATATTGTGATTTGAAAGGATGTAACCAAGCTTATTTCGGTTTCTATTGTAATAAAGTTATAAATTTTTCAAGTATTGTTTTTATCTAGTCTTGTAAGTTTCTATTCTGTCTACTAAAACGCTCCATCAAAGTTAAGGCATTCCCTTTGGGAGTGACCATAACGGAGATGGGGTGTTACACCTGGTATCAGAGCTGAAGGTTACCAGATTGGGTAAATATTTTGAAAACTATTTTCAAAAAGGAAGTATTTTCAAAAAAAAAAGCTTATTTTGAAAAACATAATCCCCAAGAGTCATATATCTTTCCTTCAGTCCTTTTTGTATTGAATCTTTCCTTTTTCGTTTCAGCATGTCTGAAGTATCTGAGATACCAGAGGTTGTTCATGTACCCGGTTGGTTTCGTCAATATGTTGAGGCTAGGACCGCCGCCGCAGGTCCAGCAAATGATCCCCCTCCTCCGCCCCCTCCTCGTGCAATTGCTTTCTCAAAGATCTGTAAAGAATTTAGGGCCATGGGTGGAAAGGATTTCAAGGGAATTGATTCATTCGTAGAAGCGAGGTACTAGCTCAAAGAAACTAAGGATCTATTCGTTATCTTCGAGGTGGACGATAGGCAGAAGTTACAGTTGGCAGTATGGTTGCTCAAAGACGAAGCTTCCTATTGGTGGGAAGTCACTAACGCCGAGAGGCCGGTTGAAACATAGATGGATTTCAGAACAGGGTTTGAGACGAAATTCCTCTCGCAAGCCGAACGAAGTCTACAACTGGAAAAGTTCTTATCTCTTAAGCAAGGAAGTATGACGGTCAAGGAATACGTCAACCAGTTCAACCAACTGGCTAGGTTCGGATTGGATTTAGTCAACACTCAGCACAAAAAGGCTCTCCGCTTTGTTAAAGGATTGAACGAGCCACTGCACAGCCTAGCCATGACCCATGTACCCATGGGAGCGACTTACGAGAAATTGGTGGACATGGCACTACTGCACGAGGAAGACAAGGGCCAGAAAGAGACAAAGAAGGAAGAACCACAGAATAAGAAAGCATGGCCCAAAAAGGAAACACAAAAGAAGGATGAGAAGTCTGAAGATAAGAAGGAGAAAAAGTGCTTTACTTGTGAAAGCTCGTCTCATCTGAACAAGGATTGCAAAAAAAGGAAGGGCACTTGCTTCAACTATGGTGAGATGGGACACTTCACTAGGGACTGCCCGAAGAAACGAGGGCAAGGGCGGAACCCAATTCTGGAGGACATGCGAATGCTCAAGTGACTGGTAGATAGGGTAGAAATTAGAAAATTTAAGTAGAAGGTTTAATTTTCTTATCTAATTGTTGAGTTAAAACTCTTTTTGATTCTGGCATTTTGATTCTGTAACCGATACTCTGCACTTTAATACTAGTATTGTTTCTGATTCCGCTGTAGACTCAAACCCATAAGGGTTATGACTCACCTGTTTTTGATTGGGGTTTGAGAGATATTTGTGTTAGGCGTCAAGTAGGACGCATACATTCTTTGATTTATCATGCTTAGTTTCCTAAGAATCATTCGGTAATTTGATCTGTACCAGTAATCTGTAAATATCTGAATATTTCTGATAAGGTTAAGATTTCCAGTTTTGACATTGTCTAAAGAGGGTAATCCTCTGGGTGTCAATATGATGTTGGTTTCGGTCTTCGGGGCCGATACTTAGGACCCATGTCTAATGGGAACCAAGTTTTTGTTTTATCTGTACTCGCTTCCATCATTCGACTGTATCCTATAGATCGAATCTTCGAACTTTAGGTAGAAACTAATGGGTGTAAACATGTGTTTGAGACATGTTATGTTTGATGGTTGCAAGTGGATGCAAGTGGTTGCTAATGGTTGCTCGTGGATGCATATACACACACTAGGCACTAGATCGGCTCGAAAATACTCTCATACTGCATATGGATGTGTGAGCATTTTCAATTTTTGCGGATGCAAAATGATTAACTTAGCACATGGATGTTGCATATGACTGAATGGTTGTGCACTCATATAGAAATGATATGTATCAAGTAGGAAAATTGCACACATGTTGGACTCATGGCACATGCATAATTCGCATTAAGGAGGTCAACTGAATCAGTGGACCGCATGATCTTTGCATTAGATAAGAAACATATACACACACTTTTGCATATGTTCATACAACATTAGAAGTTTCTAAGGACAATGGATGCCAGTGATTGATGATTGAGTAGATGGATGTTGGATGGTTGGACACATTCTTCCTAACTTGAAGATTTCGGGGACGAAATCCTTTAAAGAGGGGAGAATGTAACACCCCGTATTTTCTGTGAACGTATAAGTAACAAATCAGAGAATAATTAATTTTTAAAATAACAATCAAGGTAAACGAGTTGCGCCATTGCGTTCGTCTCGGAATTCTTCTTGGAAACGATTCCGAGTTTGCGAGATTCGGAGTCCGTATGAGGGAGATATGACCCTCCGAAGTTTCAGGAATTTTCAGAATCGAAAACAGCTCGAAATTCGAATTCAAACCCAGAAGCGGGCTAGGCTGGAAATTTCCTGCCCAGGACCCAGGTCGACTAGGGAGTCGACTGGGTAGTCGACCCCCCCTGACCAGGAAGACTGGGTAGTCGACCTGGGGGTCGACCTGCCCCGAAATCTAGTTTTTGAACCTGGTTCGTTCTGATGTATTTGGTCACGTTTTCTGCCTAGGTTCGTTCGCCTAATCCTATATAAACAGCCCCTAGCCTCATTCTCTCTACACCATTTCATTATGCCTATGCTTTGACTCTGTTCTAATTAAATAAAATAATGGCATCGTTACTCTGCTGAAATCTGAACTGGAACTAGGACTAAAGCATCTTCTTCCAAACTGAATAGAATTAAAAGAGAACAACTGCAACTCTTCTTCTTCTTTAATCCAATCAAGGCAAGTGCAGTTATTTTCCGATATAAACTTTAATTATAATTGTGACATGATTGTAAATTTGAATTTGAGATTGTGTATGTTCTGTTCTGATCTATTTTATTCTGTATCTCTTTCTTCTTTCTGTTCTATAGCCACGCTACCCTGAGCCTGCGCCAAATCTCATAAGAGATTAACGCACAAACGTTAAACTTTGGGACAAATAATGAACGATGGCATAATTGGACATGGCCAATCTGTGATTAAAAGGACATATGTTGTAAACTAGATTTAGATCTATGCATATTCTGTGAATTGGAGGAAGAGGAACCATTGTATGTTAACATGTGACTTGAGACATTGGACATAACACATATTTTGAACTAAGATCTGTTATAATTTAAAGTTCTAGATTGTTGGGCATATTGTTTATATAACAATTCATGATTTGGGATAAAAAGAGAATGTGACTTAGGTGTGAAGGTCTATATTAAGATTTGATAACTATTAAATGTGAACAACACCAAAGTAGGAGATTTTTGAATATATGACATAAGTTGAAGTCGATGGCTATATTTGGTATAATTCATATGTGAATCTTTTGTACTAGGCAAGTTGAACTAAATTTGGGACATGTGTTATGTGGTAAATTATGACCATAATCTGTGTCATGTAAATATAATGAAAACGTAGGGTATATGACCATATTGTTAATCATGACAACGATTTAGGCATGCAACTTAGGCCAAATTTATAGTTCGGCAAGATATGTTTGTGAAACTTTAAGTAATGATTCAATATGTTATATTGCCTAATCTGCTAGTTCTGTTATATTGCCTAATCTTCTAGTTCTGTTATATTGCCTAATATGCTAGTTCTGTTATATTGCTTAATATGCTAGTTCTGCTCTATTGCCTAGTCTGCTAGATCTATTCATCTGCCAAATCTGTCATCTGCTAAGTCTGCTGAAAATGCCTAATCTGTTATATGCTAAATCTGCTAAATTACTTAATCTGCTGAATCCATTAAGTCGCCTAATCTGCGAAATATGTTGTCTGTTATATCTGTTAAGTTGATATATTTAGTCTGTTATTGACATAAGCTGAATTGGCTATAGTTATGAATAATTGACATGTATATTAGGCGTGGGAATAAATGGTAAATTATTAATTAATTGGCCGCAAAGATAAATATGGCTGACTCGAGGTTAGAATGAGTTTGCGATGTAATCCTGCCCGGAACCGCCCGACATATCCAGTGGCCGCAAACAATAAGTTCTAATGTGAGAAGTTAGTCATAACGTGCTTGAAACCCGATGTTAGACTCAGTTTGCGGAAAAAATCTGCCCAGAACCAACCGGCCTAACCAGTAGCCACAAACTGTCAGTCTAATGTAAGTGGTCTGGGCATTAATATTTAATTAATGAAAATATGAGATAAATATGATGTCTAAAACGTGTTGGGCGGATAGGGTTAAACCCATTAGACTGATGAATTCAATAAATCTGTTCCATGAATCTGTAGGCCCAATTACAAAGTTAGACAAATCTGAAAATCTGTTAAATCCGTATATCTGATCCGTTAGTCTGAAAACTTGTCTGGTCTGTGAACTAGTTGTTCTGAACTCTGTATGTCTGAACTTGTAAACAAGTTAATCTGAAATCTGTTAGTCTGGGGATACAAGGTTAGGAGGGGAATTACTTGTGTCATCTGTTGTTTGGGACCCATATTAGTCAGTAACACTTTCTGGTATCAAAACTTTGACCCAACAATTGGTAGGGTCCGGGCACGCTTACTGAACTAATTATAAGCGGATCAATCTGATAATGGCGAGGGTGTTGATGGTGCGTTCCAACCAGGTCATGTGCGTGCATGGATCCCGGTCTGCCTCTGAGGATGTAAGACGCCATGACATCTGCAAATAGGTCTGTGCCAATTGGTTGTCACTTTAGGGAGTGATACACCCTACCGTGGGGCCGCCACAGGGTATTTATGTATTAGGGAGCCGATCGCTTGGGGTAAGGTTTTAGGGTACACTTAGTTCTGTCTGTTTCTGTTGGTACCGTCTGTTTCTGTTGGGTGGTAACACCTGTCTGTTTCTGAGTGGTACCGTCTGTTCAGGTGATAAAGGCCCATTTACTGTTGTACACCTAATTCTACATTCTGTTTCCGTAGGGATTAATCTGTTTCTGCTTCTATCTGTTTCTGTTCGGGTGGTAAAGGCCCATTATTAGCATTCTGCTGCTGTCTGTTTCTGTTGGGGTGGTAAAGGCCCATTACTAGCATTCTCTTCTGGGGAAATTATTCTGTACCCGTTTCTGTTTCAATTTAGGCATTAGGGTGACACCTAATTCTGTTATACTAGTATTAGTGCAGAGAAGTGTAAAGCAATAGCTTATATCATGTTGTTCTTCTGTTATATCCTCTACACCTGTTCCAGTTATCTCTCATCCAGTTTTATTTTCATGTCATGTTATTATTATCTGTTCATAACTGAAAATCACTGGACTTGACAGACTTTTTATCTGACCCTTGTTGTTTTGCCTCCTTTCTTCTGTTTCCCCAAGGTTTTGTAGAAGGGAGTACTCTAGTTTAATCCAGATTTCTTCTGCTTGAAGTGCTTAAAGTATGGCTTGTCTTCTTCTGTAGGGATTATGATTTTAAACTATGTATTCTGAAGGCTTTTGTACAAGACTGATATTTTGTACTTGAATTCTGATATTGTGATTTGAAAGGATGTAACCAAGCTTATTTCGGTTTCTATTGTAATAAAGTTATAAAATTTTCAAGTACTATTTTTATCTGTCTTGTAAGTTTATGTTCTGTCTACTAAAACGCTCCATCAAAGTTAAGGCATTCCCTTTGTGAGTGAACTTAACGGAGGTGGGGTGTTACAATACACGAGACAGGTTCTCTGTTTATATATTCATTTTGTTTTTGTTTATCATGGAACCATACGATTGTACTACTCCACCAGCTGCTACAAAATGGATTTTTCCTGTGCTTTATTCATTTACTTGGTTAACACCTAAAACATCACATGTATTATTATCTACTTGCATGTAGGATCTTTATATGCTTTTTAAGTGGCTATTTGTTCAAACGTCAACAAATGAAGGAGACTGGAGCTCTCTTTTACAATTGAGGTAACTTCTTTATTGTTGTTTAGATTTATGATTTTGTTCATTTACACTTGTGATATTTGTCAATTGTGAAATGTAAGTGAAGCTTTATGTCTGGTGTGTTCATTTATGTGGAAAGTGATAACTGCATATCTGTTCTGATTTTTAGTTAATCTTGTACTTAAAAAATTGTGTATATGCATATGAACAAAATATGGCCATTAATTTCCTTAAATATTGTGCATAGCTTGAAGTATTGTTACACGGCCAGTTGATATTTTTGCCAAGACATGGGTAACATGACTTTAGTGCATCAGCTACTAAGTACACTGGGATGTAGGTGATTTTCTTGTATTTTTTCTTGCTTATGGTTGTATGTATGAGTCTAAATCTGCATATGAAGGAAATAAGAGGCCAAGGGCCAATTAGAATAAGGTTAAGGCAATCGTATGTTTAAAGTGTAATCAGCAAGGGCATTCGATGAGGAACTGTGGATCGTCGAACAGACGAAAGGATGATGGGTCTAAACCCAATAAGAAGCAAAAGAATTCTCATAGTACAAGGGAATGCTACAAGTGTCACCGGATAGGTAATCTTGCTAGAAATTGCCGGATTTTAGGGAGATCATAGGTAGTACAAGTAAATGAAGTGGCATAAACTTCAACACCCTCAACTAGTCAGGAAAGGCCGAATGTTTTAGAAAGAACGCTTAATGTCAAAAATATTCCGGTTAAAGTATTGTTTGATACGAGCGCGTCACAAAGTTTTATTTCAACTAAGATGGTAAAGAAGCTGGATTTGAAACTGAAAAAGCTTAAAGAACCCATGACCGTCCATAATATGATTGGGGGTTCCCTCGATCTTAGTTTGGTTTGTGGGGGTGCCTGTTTCTTTTTCTTGTTATCGGTTCCCTACTATCTCGATCGTCATGGATTTCACAGAGTTTGATCTTATCCTGGGATTGGATTGGTTAACCAAATACGAAGCAGAAGTTAACTGTGCAGAAAGAGTTGTTAACGTTAAAACAAAAGGGACCAGTACATGAACCCCTTCTCAAGCAACTCCCCTACTTGCTTATTTAGTTCCCACCTCTCACGAGGAGCCATGTGGCGTACTAGCAGAGATACGGGTTTTGCATTGTCTACAAGATAAATACGAAAGTCTATCTCACGTTTTGTGGGTAGATCCCTCACCTCATTGAAGAGATCAACATATTCACGGACTATACGAACAGAATGTCAATCCTCACTGGATGCGTCAGGTGATTCAAGATAACTAAGCATCACCGATCCTCTAGGGTCACAAGAAATATCAAGGGTCTTTCCAATACGAGTCAATAATTTTACTACCCTTCGTTCACAGTCTAGGATCGCACCATATCTGGCTAGCCAATCCATCCCTAGAATCAACCCATAGACCATGAAACCAAGCAAAAAAGCATTACATTCAAAACCAATGCCTAAGATAGACAATTTCAAATCCCTACAAACCATGGATAAATGAGCCAACCCACCAATAGGATTTGAGACTACAATGGGATCCATAACGAGACTAGTATTTAAGTGCAGTGTTTCAACTAATGATGTGGAGATAAACGAATGTGATGCGCCAGAATCGAATAAAGCACGGACAGGATGATCAAACAAGAAAATCAAACTTTTTCTACCTTCTTCCTGTCCCGGAGCCATGAGAGCGTGAACCTGCCCTCCCGAAGTAGAACTTGCCCTCTGCCCTTGCTTCTTAGGATAGTCCTTCACAGCATGACCTGCATCTCCACAATGATAACAAGCGAACTTCTTCTTCTTCCTACAGTCTTTCTTCAAATGGCCGGGTATCCCACAGTTGTGACACTTCCTCTTTTCTTTACCACCTTTCTTTTGTTGTTGGGCTTTCTTTGGGTCCTCCTTCTTATCCTGCGGCCTAAAAGTACTTACACCCTTCTCTTCTTCATGCATGTATGCCATATCAACAAGCTTTTCATACGTAACCCCATTGGAATGTGGGACATAGCCAAACTGTGAAGCGGTTCATTTAGGCCCATTGCAAACCTCAAGGCCTTCTTGTGAGGCGTATTCACCAACTCTAGCGCAAATCTCGCCAACTTATTAAATTCGGTCACATACTCCTTCACGGTCAAGTTTTTCTGCTTCAATGTCCAAAACCTCTCCATGTACATACTCTCCTCAGCTTGAGAAAGGAATTTCAACTCAAACCTTCCCCTAAAATCTGCCCACGTCTCTACAGCACGCTCTTCATTAGTAACCTCCCACTAAAACGAAGCTTCGTCCTTCATCAACCAAGCAGCCAATTGGACCTTCTTACAATCGTCCAAATCGAAAATGCTAAACAGATCCTCCACTTCTTTCAACCAGTTTCTAGCTTCAACGAACGTTTCAGACCCACTAAAAGGTTTTCCACCCATCGAACGAAAGCCTTTACATATATTGGAGAAAACATCTCCACGCGGAGGAATGACTAGAGCTGGAGGTGGAGGAGGAGGAACGTTGGCCGGACCCGCGGCAGCAGTCCTAGCCTCGAGATATTGACGAAACCAACCGGGTACATGAACACCCTATGGTATCTCAGATGCTCCAGACATGCTGAAAAGAAAACGAAAGAGTGTCAAAACAAGGGAAGCGAAAGAGAGATGTATGGCTTGCGGGGATTATGCTCTTTAAAGTAAACTTTCCTTGAAAATAGCTTCTTTAAAACAAGTTTTGAAAATACTTTCTATGAAAATAATACTTTTGAAAACACTTTTCAAAACTTTTTATCTGTTCTTGTAACCTGGCTCTGATACCACGTGTAACACCCCATATCCATTGATGTCACTCATAAAGGGAATGCATCTATGTCCATGAAGCGTTATTGTTGTATAGAACAGATAAATTACAAGAATACATAAATAAAATAACAAAGCGGAAGATAAAACTTATTTTATAGCATCATAACTCAAAACAAGCTTACATAAGTAGTTTACAAAACCATTACAACAGGATCAATAGTCTTTTTGAAAAACTTCAAAGTACATAAAGAAGCAAATACTTAAATAACATAAATCCCCACTGAGCATAAGCAAAGCCATAAAGATGAGAGAGTCCAAAGCGATACATCTAATCTCTTCAAGCAGCTAAAAGAAATCGGCACTAAGCTGTAGTATTCCCTCCTTGCAAACCTGAGGGGGGGGAGGAAAGAAAAGAGGTGGAAGCAAAACGGGTCAGACATAATGTTTGGCGAGTCCAGTAATTTTAACAAATAATAGGTAAAGTAAATGATCAAGACATAATTAGGCATCATAATATGGCTGTAACACAGATAAGATAGATGAAAAGGATGGACAAGATGATTCCGTTCCAAAGTACTAAGACAATCCTACACCTTGGCTAAGAAAACAACCCTCCAAGTACTAACCCCGAAGACCGAAGTCAACATCAGACTAGCACCCAAAGGACTATCCAACTCAACCAACATGTATTTTGTTGCACCGCACTTTTTCTAAGTTACACCACATTACTTAACTAAACCGCACATCTACTAGTCTCTTTTACTCAAGGTTGATCCCTTCCCACTAACTATACCCACATGACAAACTTGGTAGTTACTTTTACCTAGCTGCTATCGTAGGTGCCGGCTTGCTCCTACCACCGCTAAGGTACCCTTACTCTACCCATTCGATCGGCTCCCTAAACCTCGTAGGCACCCATGCTGGCCCCACAGTGGGGTGTATCACTCCCAGTGGCAACCCCGATACCAACATAAAATGCACGGTAAACCAAAACTACTAACTACCCGTGTGGAAAATATTGGCACCCAGAGTTTAGGTAGAAATAATAAACTCTGAGTCAGTCATGGGACTGGTGTGAGAACTAAAATAGTTAGCAATCTTTATTTTAAAATTAGGTAGATCACGGGATTACGCTATATGACACGTAATGGATTTCCTCCCACGAAACGGATTTAAACATTGGATTATAATTTTATTAAGGCTCTTACAGTCGGTTTCCAATATAGGCGACCGAACTACAACCATAACGACCTTTTCCAAAATTGATTTGGACGTAGTTTGAAATCCAACAGTTCAAATTTAAATCTATTATATTCATTGGAAAGTGGTTTTTGATACGAACCCAAGGTTCCAGTTTTAGGAGAATCCGACGGTCAGATCTCCCTTTACATCAATTTGAAGTTAATGGCTGAAATTCGCGAACGGTCGCTGTGCTGCGCATTCTATTCAGGCCATTTAAATAAATAAATAAATAAATAAATATATATATATATAATATTGTCGATTTTCATTTGAAATGTATTTTATAGATCGTTTTAAAAACGATTCCAAATTCCATTTCAATTTTAATTCAAAATTGAATATTCCATAACATCATAAATATTAAAATGATAATATTTTCAAAATATCTGATTTTGAAATGCATTCTTTTCAATTTTTATTATAAGATGAATCAAGTCGACAGAAAAATCCATTCGTGTGAAGATATGCAATATAAGATTTCGACAAAGTAGGTTATGAGGAGTTAGAGTTACAACATTTTTACTGCTTAGCAATTTCGAGGACAAAATTATTTTTAAGGGGGAAGGATTGTAACGACCCGCATTTTTAGCCAATTGATTTTGAAAATTTATTTTGTTTTAAATGTTGTGTTAGAAGTATAAATGGAAATTTATATGGAATTCATTTATGAATTATAATGATTTATTTTATAAATAAATCGATTTTGAATAATGTGAACGTCGAGCGTTAATTGCACAATATTATAAAAATAGGGTAGTATTCAGAAATTTTAAATATAATTAGTACGTCACCATATCTCTTTTGAATCTCTTCATATCTTCGAAAAATCGATTTCAGATCTTTTGAAAAATATTTGGTAAATTTTGTTTAATAGCAAAACTTACAGTTATCTTTTTATTGAAACAACATACATGTCCATGCATCTCAGAGCAAAAGACAATATGCTGTCATTTTTCAAATTAAACTAAGTTGGGTAGGTCAGACTAGGCTTTTAAAGGAAAAAAATCGCAAGATCATATCCAATACAGTAAAAATATCCTAGTAGGCAAATGAAAGTCAACAACCTTGACTGGAAAATAGGCAAAAAATCTTTACCCTATTTAAAACTAAATCTATGATAGGATATAATGTCTCATATGGTCAAAAAGGTTCGGTTGATATAAATAGTATATTTTGACTTGTTATACTTCGATCTGTCTGATTCAAATCCCGTATAATATCCAAAACCATATGCACATTTCTAACAAGAACAGCATAAAAATCCTTGAATAAATCTTAACAAATCTAGGTAAAAATCTTTATGCATCTACTATGAGATATGCAGATTCGAAAGGAAGGTCTTGACTTTTAAAATATTTATATATACGCATCGCTTTCTAGCAATGGGCAAATATTTGAGAAGAGATCCATACCCATTTTTTTTATCTCAACCCGTATACACATGTTGTCCTCAGCCAAACCCATGACAGTGAGACATTTGGCTGCAGATAATATAAATAAATAAATAAAAGTATATGTATCCATTCAGGCAAGGCACATGCCAGAGTTAGACATTATCCTGTAAAACATTTAAAACTAGCCCATGCCCTATGCCCTATGTCCTATGCCCTATGCCCTATGCCACATTGCTTGTCAAACATTGCGGTTTGACTCTTCAACTCTGCGTTTACATGATAAGCCAATTTTGTTTCAATCATTATAAAGCCCCAATGACTTCATTTTTTTTTGCAAGCCTCCTCCTTCATTTTGCAGCAAATTAACCGCAAGTCCTAAAAATCAAAGCATCGCCAAGGATCCACAATAAAAAAAACCTTTCCAGAACCGAGCTCAAATTAATGTTGGTGTTCATTTTTGAACGATGGAGCAACATTTCAAATACAGTAGAAGGGGAATCTCGAGTTCGACGTGTAGAGTGCTGATTGAGGTGAGGGTGGCGCCATTCTAAAGGTGACGAAGCGCACGTTCTGGCAGAGAGGAAGGGCCGAGCAGGTTCGACCACTATGGTGGTTGGCGAACACTGGTGTGGTGATACAACGTGGTGGAGTCTTCGTTGGTGCAGAGTGACTGAGGAGGTGGACTTGTGTACTGGAGTGCGTGTAAGAGGAAGCATGGGTTTCACTTGTCTGAGACCAACGCCGAATGAAGGAGAAGGGTTTATTATAATATAGGAGTAACGTCTGTATATATACATGTGATAAAGGAGAAGCGCCTCTATTTTTTTGTGGGAAGAGTCTCCTTGTATTTCCATCAGTATTATTCGATTTCAAATTAAGCCGTACGTTCATATCCTATTTCAGAATGGTTTCCGTCTTCTGGTTAAATCACAATAGGAGTTGGGCAGTGTTTGGTATATCGTAGAGGGTTATCCATGCTTTCATCGTGAAGAGGGAAGAATCAACATCCCATTGAGTTAAATGTGTGATTAGCTGAAAATCACAAGACTAAGGAATAATTAATGAAATGGATGGAACCGGATCCTTTGCAACCGTAATGAAGAAATTACATTGCAGAACTATTTCTGCGGAGAACAGAAGTACTGGGATTTTTTAGTAAAATCAAACGTATGTTTGGTTGTAAACAGAAACAAATGCAGCATCACCAACTGCAAACAAGGTGAGTAAACTCACTAACTCTACCTCATTTATATTTCTATATAAACGAGTTTTAAATTAATTTATAGTAATTTTATCCTATGTGATGGTTGTTTGGATGAATGGTTGATAAATTGGTTGAAATGGTTGATATAGTTATATCATTGATTGATTACTAGTTCTGTTTACTATGATATTCCATATTTATGTGAAATTAATGTTGATTAACATATGTGGATGTAGGGAAATAGGTTGGAGGGATCCAACTGGACCCCTCCACATTTATATTATTTTTTGTTATTTACTGTGTTATATACTGTGATTAACTATGTTGTGTTTGAATTACCCTGACACTAGAAATTTGGTATTTTAGATAACTTAAAATATTTTTGAATATGAAAAGGGAAATGGGGATTTAAAAATGGAATTTATTTCCAAAATAAAGATAGAATTTCGAATAGAGTTGAAAACAGAAACCTGTTCAAATGGGTTAATCAAGAATTTGTTTATAATTAAGAGTATAAATTAAGTAAATTATTTATCATTGGATAAGTCGAAATATAAATTCAAATTTTAATTTATATGAAAAAGTGGAAATCGGTTTTGAAACCAATATTTGAAATGAGATTTGAACTTAGCAAATTATAAGGGAAATTATAAACGTGATTTTTTCAATACAAATGAGATTGGTATGAAAAAATATGAATATAAGTTATAAACAGAATTTTGGTTTAAGATATTATTTATAAGTACGAAATCAAACCGATTTGATTATATATAAAAGAAATATATTCACGATTTAAGTGAATGGTTCAAGGAAAATATTTTGCAAATGAAATATCTCTAAAGAAAAATTAGATTTGAAATATGAACCCAAATTGGAAATTGAATAAAAAGGGAAATGGGCAATCGTTTTAGTTCAAAATTCGGAGTATAAAATAAAGTGTGATAATGTTTTGTAGGCTAGAATGGTTATAAAGGATTTGGTAATGATTTTGGAAAGATAAATTCAAAAGTGAATTTGAAATTTGAATTAACCTGAAATGGTAGATAAATTCCGAAGTTAGGAATATAAATGGAATATAGATTATTCGAGAGAGAGTTATTTATTGGAATTCGATTATATCGAATTTAGGGAAGTAGTTATTTTTACTTTCCATTTTGAATCAAATTTAATTATTTATTTACTTATTAATTTATTTATTGAAATCAATAAGTATAAGTTATATTTTTATAAACCAAATATTGTAAACAGCGATTATAACACTGTCGTTATAACAAATGTTTTATAAATCTAAACAACGATTATAACGCTATTGTTATAATAAATGTTTTGTAAATCTAAATAGCGATTTTAACGCTACCATTAAAATTAATGTTTTATAAACCAAATACAGCGATTATAGCGCTACCGTTATAATGAATGTTTGTCCGTAAAAGAAGTGGATTCTTAAATTGAATATGAAAGTCGCATAAGTGATGTTTTGTTAGAAGTTGTGAGCTTTGACTGTTTCAAAGTTAAGAATGTCATTCAGTCAAATTCTGAGAGGTAATTATACCCTAACTTGACTGACTGCATGATTAACAAAGAAATGGTTAAGGTTCGGAAGCAATGATTGGTTAGTGATACCGTTAGTTAACAAATGATAAATGGTTTGAGCTATAATAACGATGTTTTATAACATCACGGTAATTTAAAAAAATTTGAAATGTTTTTTCCCAAATAAAATAAGAGATATTATCTACGCATAGAAAATTTAATAAATTGGTAAATGGGGAATTAAGAAAATAGGAATGTTTTTCAATATTAATAAATGTATAATTTTTGAATATAGAAAACAAGGATTCAGAGATATATATAAATGTTTCTAACTCGAATAATAGATATTTTCTTGAATGAGGGAAATTAGGATATTGGAGATGTTTTCTAAGAATTGAGAGAGGCAATTAAGCTTTCAAAAGAAATGGAAGATGGGAAATGAGAATTTGGAATGATAATATAATCAGGAAGCAATTTAAAAGGGGCCAGTGTTGTTTGATGGTTGATCGGTAGAATTTCCATTTGGAAATAGGACCGTTGATTGTATGGATATTTCTTTGATAGTTAAATCGCCGACTATCAAAGTTTTGATTTATTATATACCTCCGTTTTCAATATGGAGAAACTGGGATCAGATGTAATATCTGAAAACCATTCCGTATTGGCATAAGCGTTGCGTATCAACTTATGCTGAATATAATTGAAGACAGATTAAAATGCAAGGGTCGTTCAGTTAATTTTAGGTAGAAATTGCCCAAGATGGATTGATGGAATAGTGCCTTCGGTTTGTCCAGTCCTAGGTCAATGTATATGGATGGATATGACAATGTGGAATTCAAAGTAAATGATGGCAAGATGTGTAGAAAGATCATCGTGACCTCAAGTCTCATCACCCGGGAAATGACAGAAATCGGGCGGGCAGCATGGCCATGTGGGTTGTTCCCATTAGGGGTATTATCACCTGATCTAGAGAAAATTCGTTGGCTTCTTATTCTATTCGCCGCTGTATGCTTTCGGTAACGGTTGCTGATCACAACCGTTGGTGATAATACGCTCAATACACTCAAGTTAAATGAGTGGTCAGCCATGTGTGGGTTGGGTTGCAAGACGTTCTTATTGAACCCAGTTTATTCCCCTCTAGAGATACACTATCGGAAGGTGGTTCCATACCTTGTCATGTTGGAAATCCAATCTCCAATAAGCGCCTTGCAGTTTTTTTGATTTAATACTATATATGGAGCATGAGATGCAAGCGTTCCGCTAGATTTCTATTTATTTGATTTAGACACTATTGTAATATCATTGGATTTGATATCAAAAATATTTTTGGTCATCGTAAGGTGAAAACCATCCATGTTTGGGTGTGGATTGGTCTTACGATTATCATTTCTTTCGAAAGGCTTTTTTTAAAGTTAAACAAATAGTTGGAGTTTACTCACACCAATCCCATAACTGACCCAGAGTTTATTTGTTTGTTTTCCCTAAACTCTTGGGTGCCCAAAATTTATACGGGTAGTCAAGTAGTCGGGATTTTACAGATTCACTTGGAGGAGTTTGAAGCAGGAGGCTTCACCAGTAGCTATAGCCAATCATATTGTTTCGCTGTGTATTATATCCGTATCTGGAAATAGTTGTTTATAACTGCTCCAGAAATTGTTGCTGTACTCTGATAATGGTATGTATATGCAAAACAGATTTGTATTTCAAAAGTTATGTTATATAATAATTTTATTCGTTCCGCTGTGAGATTTGTGTTCTTCGTTTTCTTCTTTTCTAATTTCTCTTTCTTTCTATTTCTTATCCTCCAACTTCTTTCTAATAATGATTCGTATTTCTGTGCAATTTGGGTTGTCGTCTGGTGTTATTAATCGACTCAATGAGTATGGAAATTCAGGCCGTTACAGTTGGCATCAGAGCTGAAGGTTGAGTAGTAACCTTGCCTCTGAAGCGTAACTCAATAGAGATGGGGTTAGTACCCTAGATTGAGTTTGAGTGTGTATATATGAGCGCGTAATTGTAGATTTTATAAAATTTGTTTTGTACTGTGTTGACTAGTTTGTTGAGTGGTTTATGAATTCTGGTCGATACAAGATGTACAACTGTATCGATAGGTGTTTCTAAACTATCGAACAAAGCAATTCGATACAGTATGGTTTAAAAAGGGTAAATGAATTAATTTTACCCAAAAACTATTTTTGATATAAAAAGAATAATTTTCTGAAAATTGTAGATTTGGTTGGTTGTTATTATAATCAAATGAGATCATAATATTGAAATGATTATATAATTTGTATACGGATAATGTATACAAATGAGGTAAAACAAGATTAAGTTCAAACAAGAATTTAAATTTAAATTCCGGGTGTTTAGAAAATATTTTCTGAAATATTATAAAGTAATATAACATTACTTTAAAGTATTTTTGAATAAGAATGGTTTAAATGGATCTTTTAAAGGGATTAAGCACTAAAATCACTTCAGCGGTGAGAAAATAATTCTGATAAAGGATCGCGACATTATCAATGTTCGTTTTCAAGTTTCCGGGTGACAGATTGCTACCAAAGTAATTTGGGAATGAATAATTTGTTTGAAAAGGACAAGATGTTTTAGAAATTCAAATGTTTTGAACTGAGTTGATTACGAATATATGTATATAAATATATATGATTACAAAATAATTTGAAATAAAATCCAAGAATTTGAATTCTAAAATTAAAATTTAACTTGTATAAGTTGAATAGATTGAAATGGTAAAAATGTATCAAATGAATTGAAATTTAACTTAAGTTAAATAAACATGGATTGGATTAAAAATAATTCCGAATGAAATTAAATAAAGAAAATTGTTGAGACTCGAAATATTGATATGAATTCGACTTATGAATAAGCAAGTTGAATATATATTGGATGTAGTTAACTGAAATTGAATTGTGATAAATTTGGATTCAAGTATAATAAGTGGATTGACTTAAATAGAAATCATATTTAAATTGATAGGCTGGAAGTGAACTAATCAGAATTTGATTAGAGTGTTAAAAACTGGAAGTTGGATTGATTTGAAACAAACTAGAAATGGATATGTAATATCCCGCATTTTTATCGGTTTACATTTGAATATTTAAATCAGTTTAAATATTGAATTCTTAATATAAGTGGATTTAAATATTAATTAAAACGAAGTTGAACGTATAAAACTATATATTAAATATAATCGAGCCCGTAATGTCGCGGCAGTTCGTAATTTAACGTTCTGAACTTCAACTGTGTATACAGGACCCGTTATAAATCGGATTTCTTCAACGTTGGAATCTGTTGAACTGTATCTTTCTAATGGAAGTGAAAAACCAAGATTTCGCATTATAGATTGCGAGTTATATCCAAATCAAATTTTCGAATAGTCGCTATAGAATCGTTTATCGGCCATAACAGTTTATTTGAAATAACTAGATATCGGCTTCGAATTTAGACAAGGTTCTTTTGAGACGTAGTGATAATTTAATTTTTAGAATTTTACTATAATTTTTAAATAATTAAATACACAACTTTTTATTTGGAGTATTTTGCACCCTATATTAATATTTTGGGATTTCAAAATATGAGTTAAACTACCAATATTATTATATTTTTGGAATCGTGACACATTGTTCATCCTCGCAACTCGTGAAACGAGAACAAGCCGGTCATAGAATCGAATATAATAGGGGAGGATGTTGCCATAAGTCATGTTTTTGTATACGTTTAACCATTCATTTGCCGAGTGGTCATGCCTTGGAACTACATCAGACTCCATATTTTTCCAAAACTACTCTCTCATTTGTTTCCTTTTTCTTGCATCATTTGAAACAAAGTAACGTATGAGGGTCAAACATTTGATAGCACAACATGTTACACGAAGAGTAAGCCACGCTATTACTTATAGGACAACCGAGATAGTAGGAAATGTATTTAATTTGTACTGGAAACAAGTGGTAGGTAGGATGAGATATACTTGACCCATAGCTAAATAGATACCAAATCAAATATGAGCATTCTAGCAAGCCTATGAGTTATCAATCACTCAGGCAATCTATGAAAATTCCTGTAATGTAATTTCAAATCCTACCTATCCTGAAACAGGAGCTAAAACACATGCTGATGACTATGAAAACCAAGGCTGCCGTGAGTTTTCAAATTGCAATCTTATCAATACCATCTATCAGTTCTTTGCTTTTGAACGTGTGCCACTGTCATCCGAATTGAACAATCCAGCAAATCATTCAATGCAGGACAAACATTATATTAAAGGTTTTTGTGCATCTCTTTTTTTTTAGGTAGCCTTAGCAAGTAAGAAAACTGTTTATTCAAATGTATAAGTCTTATACGTACGTACAGTAGGCTGATCAACTAAAATGAAAACTCAAAGCTACTTAACCGTACCTGAATACATGACGCAGTCCCATTTTCCACACTGAGAAAAATATAGCAGCAATGTATTTTTCACGTCCTAGCCTGACCTAAACTAACCCTAATACTTCATGGCAAAGGCATACACAAATGAGTTTTCAAATCGACAGCCTGTATGTATATTGCATCACCAGCCTAAGCATTGAAAATTTAACCTATCGTACTATAAATTCCTTGGCACTCAAGGAACTGGGCATATATAGATACGCGAGCTCAATCTATTCATTCGATTTGTTTTGAGGAAAGCAAAACAGAGTTGCTTCATTCATTCTTAAATCTTTTCTATAGTTTTTATTCACGGGTAAAATTTATACATACTACGTGAGTCCGTTTTAAATACTCTACCACCCGCTCATCGTTCTCGTGCACCTTTCATGGAGAGATGGAGATATTTATAACGTTCGAAATGATGTAGTATAAAAGGGTTTGTTTGTGAGAAGGTGGCACCATTTAAACCTGTGAGAAGTGAGATGATTGGCAGTCCAGTAAAGTTCGAACGGGATGATACATGAGATGGAATGTTCATGGTGATGATGCGATGAATGTATGGTGCAAATAAATGATTTCTTTTGGCAGAAAGCAGTAGGGGTATGTTGACGGAAGGAGGCACGTAAAGAAGATTAACTGGAGCGCTATTTTTTTTGAAGTTGTAACAACCCTAAAATGTGGGCCAGTTTAAAATTTTTATTTTGGCAATTTTAGCGAATTTTGAACATTTAAAATAAATTATTTTAAATAATATCGACGAGAAATTTATTTTGAATAGAATTCGAATGTATATATTATATACATCGTCGTTAGAATATAAATATTTATATATAATTATAAATAGAATTGAAAATGGCGCGGTAGTTCGATAATTCGATTTCAAACTTCAGTTGAATGTACCGGGTGCAAATCAATCCGGATTTTAGTGAAACCAAAAACATTAGGATCTAATTGGGAATATCTTTCCAAGGAATCAGGAAAATTGAGATTTCATAGCGGGAATCAAAAGATATGTCCAGTTGAAAATTCTGAATAGTGGCTATGGAATTCAGGCCATTGAAAATAGCCATTTTGCAAACGACCTCGGATTTCGACGAAACCACTTTTGTTGGGACCGTGATGTCAAATTATTGCTAGGTTCCAAATTTCATAATTTTTCGAATCAATATGTGAGCGTGGCAAAGGAAAATGTGTTTGACCAGTTTTAGTTGATTTTAATCGACTGGAAAATGCCCATTGTTCAAACGGTCTCAGAATTCGACAAAATTAGTTTTGTTAGGACCGTATCATCAATACGAAGCCAGAAGATATTTTTCTGCAATTTATAGAGTTCGTATGTGACCCCGATAAATTGGAATACGCGTTCAAATTCAATATATAGAGTTATTGTTGATTTTAACGGAAACTGATCGAAACGGTCGAATCAGCTTACGATACATATCCCATTGTGTTCGAAATGGGGGGAATTAGCAGAGGACGACAGGCGGTGGGCCTCGTTTAGAGGTCGTATGAAAAAGTCAACCTTTTTGAAATTAAATAATTAAAATAAAATAAAATAAAAACTCTTCCTCTCCTCCCCTTCAAAACCACTGGCCCCCCTTTTTTCCATCGTTTTCATTCAGGCGAGATAAAAAAAAAGAGAGAGAAAGGAAGAGCACGGACGGAGCCGCCCTCCCTCCCTCGCGATCGACGCTGCCTCCCCTTCATCTGTCGCGCCGCCACCTTCTTCTTCTCCTCCTCCTTCTTCCTCCACCTCGCAGTCTCCCCTCTCCTCCCCTATCCTCTTCGATCCACGCACAAACCCCCACCTCGATCCCCTCTTCTCCTTCCACCGCCACCCAAACCCTAACCGCAACCACCACCCGCCGTTCAACCCCCTGGCGCGCCACCCGAGAGCACCCCCCTCCTCTTCCAATTTTGAGCACAGTAAGTTCGTTTTTTTTATTTTATATTTAATTAAAATACGTTGTTTCATTTTCTGATTTTTATATAACCAAAATTCAATTGGTTATTTTCAGATTTTATATAAATAACAAAGGAAAGTTAATATTTTTATTATAGGAAAGTTAATATTTTTATTATAGGAAAGTTAACATTTTTATATAGGAAAGTTGATATTTTTATTATAGGATAGTTTGAAATTTTAAAACAAAGAAAGTTCGATTTTTAGATCTATGGATAATGAATAAAAATTAGATTTTTATAGATGAAAGGTTTTGATTTTTATATGTAAGAGGATACAATTTTTAAATATGAAAAGATCGTATTTTTTAATATGAAATTAAAGTAGAAATACGATTTTTATCATCTTGAAGGCGAATATAAAAGATCGATTTTTAATAATATAGAAAGGTTAAACATATAATTTTTATCGCATGTAAAGGTTGAAAATATAATTTTCATATTATATAGATAATAAAGATGTGATCTTTATATGGTAGGATATAAAAAGACGATATTTTTATATATAGAAAAGGCAAAATCTTTAATATGGAAAAGGCGAAATCTTTATATAGAGAATAGCGTGATAAAAAAAGAATTTTTATCTATAAAGTAGCGAAGTAAAAATTCGATTTTTATATATTGATTAGCGAAGTACAAATTCGATTTTTATATATAGAATAGCTTTTATATATAGAATAGCTAAGTAAAAATTCGATTTTTATATATTGAATAGTAAAGTAAAAATGTGATTTTTATATATGTAGTGGCTACGGGCAACAAAGGTGACAAAAAGGCGAGAACGACAAAGATGTCTACATAAGAAGTCGTGGTATTGGATTAGCTTTGGTGAGAACTTCTCACTCTAAATTTCTTTTTCTAGTTATATATATATACTAGGATGCAGACGGTGCTTAGCAACACGCGACACCCGTCATCCACAGACCATGGATGGCTTGTTTGTTTGATTGATGTGTTGTGAAAATTTGTTTGTGATATGGATGAGAAATCGATAATAAATTGTAGATGATTGAAATAAATTAATTATCGTTAAAAATATAATTTTTAACGTGAAAGTGAATAAATAAATATTTATAAACAAATCGGCCGATTTGTTTATACACACTGATTTGACTGATATTGATTGGGATGATAAATTTTACAAATCGCCCAACTGCACAAATAAAAATATGTGTTTGTTGATTTGAAACCCCACACGGGTGTTGGGATGATATTTGAGTACACTAATCCCAATTGTTTAATTATATGTTGATCGATTGGTCGACAGATTGTGTAAGCGTCGATTATTTATATGTGATGCTTATGCGATTGTGTGGTGCATGTAGGATGATGGTTGATTGTTTATCGTTGCTATTATATACATGTGTTGTATGGAATCCATATAATTAACATTATATGGTGATTGATTGGGCCTCATTCCAATCGGGAAAATAATGAATATTATAAAGGAAAATTCATTTGTTGAATATAAAAATAGTCATGTGTTGACGATGTTCATGTGTTGAGAAAAATATTTTAACAATAAAATTTACATCTTTACCATATTTAAAATTCGAACTACTTCATGGTGGAGTCTAATTAAAAATCTAACGATAGGTACCATGATTTTATAAAATATTTTACATAACAAAAATAGTCGTGCGTTGAAAGAAATATAGATTCATGTGTTGAATAGAATATATATTCATTTGTTGAATAGAATAACGAATTTATTGAAATATATAAAGCCGTGTGGATTAGAGATGCGTTATTTTGACGCGAACGATATTTATATCGATTTTATTCGTTTTATAATGAATATTGAAAAGTGATTTCAAAATTTAATATTTTGAAATGAAATTCAAATTAAATTAGATTAAAATTCAAATTGAAATTTTATTGAATCAATTTGAAATGAATTCGAATCGAATAGAAAATGAATTCGATTCGAATTGAGTAGAAAGTGAATTTGAATTCGAATTGAATAGAAATGAATTCAAATTGAATTAAATTTGAATTGAATTAAAAACGAATTGAAATCGTTTTGAATGAAATTTAAAACGAACTGAAATTGAATTGAAACGAATTCAATTTGAATTGAATTGAAACGAATTAGAATTTGAATTGAATTGAAACGAATTAGAATTTTAATTGAATTGAAACGAATTAGAATTAGAATTGAATTGAAACGAGTTTGAATTCAAATTAAATAAAATTGAAATGAATTCGAATTGAATTGAAATCAAATCGACTTGAAATTGAAGATGAAGTTGAAATTGTTTTTGAAAACAAATTTAAAACGATTTATAAAATACGTTTTAAAAGGAAATCGACGAAATATATATATATTATATATATAATGGCCTGAATAGAACGCGCCGCGCCGCGGCAGTTCGTGAATTTCGACCATTGACTTCGAATTGACGTTGCGGGAGATCCGGCCGTCGGATTCTCCTAAAACAGGAACCGTTTGGTTCGTATCGAAAAGAGCTTTCTAATGAATATTAGAAATTTGAAATCTAACGGTTGGATTTGGAATTATGTCCAAATCAAATTTGGAAAAGGTCGCTGTAAGTGCAGTTCGATGGCCGTTGATGGAAATCGACTGTACGGGCCTTAATAAAATTATTAAAAATATCTATAATTTGTGTACAAATCGTAAGAAATGATTTTGAAATAATTGGGCTGAAAAATTCCATATTTGAAAAGATAAAAATAGGTTTTTATCGAAATGAACTAGTTTTGAACTAGAATTAAAATCAATTTATTTTTGAAATAAATAAATTGAATTTGAAAGTGATTTTAAAAATAATCAATATTCCCAATACATGGATTGGACTGGAGTTGAATCGAAATTATCTTCGGAATATTTCGATGTTGGATTTCGTTATTATACAAATATTATTATGGGAATTTGAAAGATATATTTTATATCGTTATTTCCAATACGATATTTGTTGGTTTCAGAATTTGATATTGAATATAAGCCGGTATATTTTCTATTGAGAGCCTTGTATTTAATATCAAATGTGATTTGGGTTTATCATAAATCGTGTTTTAGATGACATTGGTTCTTTAACCCAGTTAAAAGCAGGATGTTGATTTTTGAAAAGATTAAAACTAAGTGGAGTTTTAATGAATCTTTAATTAGATTAAAAATGTGAATTGATAATTTAAATTATTAAATTTGAAAGCTGATCGAGAATGGAGTATCACCAGTTTTGCTCCAAAGCAATAGTTAAATCTTTAATTAAATTTGAACGTGAAATGGTAATTAATTTTACCGATAACACCGTGGTGTTAGAAATGGAGTATTACCAATTTTCTCCATGGGATATATAGGTTGGGATTGGGAAATAAAATAAATAATTACTTCGGTGTGGTTCGTTAATCCCGACCAGTTTGAAATGATATCCAAAGGAAGATTATAGAATAAATTTAGAAGAATTTATCTTGGATAAAATTAATGGGAACCTTTCCCTAAGAATGTGATTTTGTGAATTAAAGATTATTCTGAATTGGAATGAGGCGCCTGTTGTGTTTGTGTAACATTTGTTTATCATATACATGGGTTATTCAGAAAGGCCGGGTTTATACCCATTCTGAATAACCGATTCGACGAGATGTCGAAAATGAAGACGGTGGTTGAAGACCGGAAGTCTTCACATCGTTTGGGTGATTACTGATGATCTTGATTGGGCTGTACACCCAAGATGAGGGAAACAGTTGGTGATCGTCCAGACGTACTTGGAGATCGATGGATATGCGAGGAAAGTGCCTCCGGTTTCTTTCAGACCCAGAACGAACTTGTAAATGGATTGTGTGTCTGACATTGGATTTTATTCTGTGTTGATTGATCTCTATTAAATATACATCTGTTTGGCGGCGGAGAATTTATTCTCTTGCTTAACGCCCTTCTCTGAGACGTACGAGCTCAGAGGTTGTATATGGATGGACATCAGTCGCATGGAGTGAATTGCCAGTGTGGCACGCGTAAGTGTCAATTGATCAAGGCTTCTGTTGAAAAGCAAGGTCTTGTGGTTGATGATCAAAGCACGGCCTGTGTGGCATAGCTTTGTGTATGACGTGAATTCGCAAGCCTCACACCTCGATATGAGTCAAAAACGGGATACGGACCCAAGGAGTGCACGACGTTTCTTTCTAGCTAGGATGGTGTCAGTGACCTACCAGGCCGGACATTTATATACTTTTCACCTGTGTGGTTGTTGGATACGAGGCACCTCGGATATAGGTCTGTAAGGACCGGGAAACGTGTGTTCAGGAATAACCAATCCTCAAAAGTAAGAGAGGACCGGCCATAGAGGTTCCAAAGGATCAGAGTGGGGTCCTGAGGCATTGCTAGATTGTCTCGAACGCGGAGAGGAGCTTGCCCCTTGCCTCAACTCATGACGGAAATCCAATTCACAATACGTGATATTGCGGTTTTAATTGTAGAACTAGTATGGCGACATGATATATGGTACCCATGCCGCCTATGATTGATATTTATGATTGAAAATTGTTTTGACACTATACACTTATTATAGTATCAAATGATTTGTTTTAAACATACCAAGCATGTTTGGCTATTATAAGGGAAAACCCTATCCTCCGGCTTGCGTTGCATTGTGTGATGGGACCTGGGTCTTATAATAGCTTCATTTTTCCAAAAAGCATTGCGTTGTTTTGTTATATGCACTAGTATTCTTGGGAGGAAACCCGTTCCGTGTTATACGGCATGGTCCCTTGAATTACTATCTTTTAAAGTAAAGTTTTAAATAACTGTTTTAGTTCTCACACCAGTCACATGACTGACCTGGAGTTTATTGTATTAACCTAAACTCTGGGTGCCCTTATTTTCGACACGGACAGCTAGTAGTTTTGGTTTTGCAGATTTATATTCGCAGGATCCTGATTTACAGCTGGAACGATGCTCGGAAAGCTCTGTATCCGTGCATTACTTCTAGTTTTGTTTTGTATATTTTTCCACTGCTATGTAATTTATTGTAATCTCTGATATTTATCGAATGTAATTTATTCATTTATACTCTGTATATTCTTGTATCTGATGGAATTGTTGTAATAACTATGAAATGTTCTTCCGTCTGCGTTCTGATTTGTCCTGTTCTCAAACGATCAGGGGTTTTCGAACGGTCTTAGTCGGTTTAACGATCGATTCGGATCGAGAGAAATTCCTTGCCGTTACAGTTGGTATTAGAGCTTTGGTTTACAGTGCTCGAGAACAAGACACATTAGAACCATACGAAAGAATTCATCATATATTGGATTAATAATATCCAATTAGAATGACTCGTTAGAGATAGGATCAGTAGTATTCGAGAACGAGTGTGAAGAGTATATTTTTCAAATGAAAACAATTTTGTTTTAAAAATTTAAATCACTTTACACATATTTGAATATTTATTTATTTTGAATATGGACAATCGGGTATATAAAGATTTCGCATATACGCGTCATGAACATATATTCGAAGTTCTAATATACTAGATAGATATGGGATCACACTCTAGTTGCCCGGGGATGGTTCTGATAATGCTGCAGCGTTACCAGTATTTATTTTCGAGTGACGAAGGTGTGATTTCTATATATTTCCATTAGACTGATGTGAGAACCAAAACTAATATAGATAGATTTACTGTTGTGAATTGGCACCAAAAACATGATTTTTTGGTATATGTATCAAAATTAGGAATTTGAAACTCTAATTCACTAATTGATTGATGTTTGTGTTGATTGCTTATTTGTTTGATAATTTTGAACCATTTAGCCTAATTGAATTGAATATTGAATTATATTGAAATTGGTCACATTTGCTTGCATATACATGTACTTACATTGAACAGGTCATAGCAAGGAGGCTAGAGCAGAGAATAAAATTTGTTTGCCCGACAAATAGGTACATATTTACCATAATTTACTGTTTTGTTTGGGTGATGATGATTTTATGAGCCGATTGGCTAGCCGCTTGGATTTTTCTTTTTCTTTTTGAGATCAGAAGGCTAATATGGCAATTTCGAGATTTTCCCGTGGCTCCCGGTGCAGGGGAGGTTATGGCGAAATTTTTCGAAAATTTAGGGTGTTAGCCAAATTTTTGAAGAATTTGAAAATTCTCAAAAACTGAAAAGTTGGAGAATGGAAGCCAGATCGAACGTAGAGATGATTAATCAAACCTCTTTCGACTTTGTTCCTTTTCGGGGACCAAAAGTTTTAAGTGGGGGAGATTGTAACAACCCGAAAATGTGGGCCAGTTTAAAATTTTTATTCTGGCAATTTTAGCGAATTTTGAACATTTAAAATGAATTATTTTAAATAATATCGACGAGAAATTTATTTTGAATAGAATTCGAACGTATATATTATATACGTCGTCATTAGAATATAAATATTTATATATAATTATAAATAGAATTGAAAATGGCGCGGTAGTTCGATAATTCGATTTCAAACTTCAATTGAGTGTACCGGGTGCAAAACAATCCGGATTTTAGTGAAACCAAAAACATTAGGATCTAATTGGGAATATCTTTCCAACGAATCAGGAAAATTGAGATTTCATAGCGGGAATCAAAAGATATGTCTAGTTGAAAATTCTGAATAGTCGCTATGGAATTCAAGCCATTGAAAATAGCCATTTTGCAAACGACCTCGGATTTCGACGAAACCACTTTTGTTGGGTCCGCGATGTCAAATTATTGATAGATTCCAAATTTCATAATTTTTCGAATCAATATGTGAGCGAGGCAAAGGAAAACGCATTTGACCAGTTTTAGTTGATTTTAATCGACTGGAAAATGCCCATTGTTCCAACGGTCTCAGAATTCGACGAAATTAGTTTTGTTAGGACCGTATCATCAATACGAAGCTAGAAGATATTTTTCTGCAATTTATAGAGTTCGTATGTGACCCCGGTAAATTGAAATACGCGTTCAAATTCAATATATAGAGTTATATGTTGATTTTAACGGAAACTGATCGAAACGGTCAAATCAGTTTACGATACATATCCCATTGTGTTCGGAATGGGGGTAATTAGCTAAGGACGACAGGCGGTGGGCCTCGTTTAGAGGTCGTATGAAAAAGTCAACCTTTTTGAAATTAAATAATTAAAATAAAATAAAATAAAAACTCTTCCTCTCCTCCCCTTCAAAACCGCTGCCCCCCCTTTTTTCCATCGTTTTCATTCAGGCGAGATAAAAAAAAAGAGAAAGGAAGAGGACGGACGGAGCCGCCCTCCCTCCCTCGCGATCGACACCGCCTCCCTTTCATCTGCCGCGCCGCCACCTTCTTCTTCTCCTCCTCCTTCTTCGTCCACCTCGCAGTCTCCCCTCTCCTCCCCTAGCCTCTTCGATCCACGCACAAACCCCCACCTCGATCCCCTCTTCTCCTTCCACCGCCACCCAAACCCTAACCGCAACCACCACCCACCGTTCAACCCCCTGGCACGCCACCCGAGAGCACCCCCCTCCTCTTCCAATTTTGAGCATAGTAAGTTCATTTTTTTATTTTATATTTAATTAAAATACGTTGTTTCATTTTCTGATTTTTATATAACCAAAAATCAATTGGTTATTTTCAGATTTTATATAAATAACGTAGGAAAGTTAATATTTTTATTATAGGAAAGTTAATATTTTTATTATAGGAAAGTTAACATTTTTATATAGGAAAGTTGATATATTTATTATAGGAAAGTTTGAAATTTTAAAACAAAGAAAGTTCGATTTTTAGATCTATGGATGACGAATAAAAATTAGATTTTTATAGATGCAATGTTTTGATTTTTATATGTAAGAGGATACAATTTTTAAATATGAAAAGATCGTATTTTTAAATATGAAATTAAAGTAGAAATACGATTTTTATCATCTTGAAGGCGAATATAAAAGATCGATTTTTAATAATATAGGAAGGTTAAAAATATAATTTTTATCGCATGTAAAGGTTGAAAATATAATTTTCATATTATATAGATAATAAAGATGTGATCTTTATATGGTAGGCTATAAAAAGACGATATTTTTATATATAGAAAAGGCGAAATCTTTAATATAGAAAAGGTGAAATCTTTATATAGAGAATAGCGTGATAAAAATAGAATTTTTATATATGTAGTGGCTACGGGCAACAAAGGTGACAAAAAGGCGAGAACGACAAAGATTTCTACATAAGAAGTCGTGGTATTGGATTAGCTTTGGTGAGAACTTCTCATTATAAATTTCTTTTTCTAGTTATATATATATATATATATATATATATATATATATATATACTAGGATGTAGACGGTGCTTAGCAGCATCCGACACCCGTCATCCACAGACCATGGATGGCTTTTTTGTTTGATTGATGTGTTGTGAAAATTTGTTTGTGATATGGATGTGAAATCGATAATAAATTGTAGATGATTGAAATAAATTAATTATCATTAAAAATATAATTTTTAACGTGAAAGTGAATAAATAAATATTTATAAACAAATTGGCCGATTTGTTTGTACACACTGATTTGACTGATATTGATTGTGATGATAAATTTTACACATCGCCCAACTGCACAAATAAAAATCTGTGTTTGTTGATTTCAAACCCCACACGGGTGTTGGGATGATATTTGAGTACACTAATTCCAATTGTTTAATAATATGTCGATCGATTGGTCGACAGATTGTGTAAGCGTCGATTATTTAAATGAGTTGTGTGGTGCACGTTGGATGATGGTTGTTTGGTTATCGTTGCTATTATATACATGTGTTGTATGGAATCCATATAATTAACATTATATGGTGATTGATTGGGCCTCATTCCAATCGGGAAAATAATGAATATTATAAAGGAAAATTCATTTGTTGAATATAAAAATAGTCATGTGTTGACGATGTTCATGTGTTGAGTAAAATATTTTAACAATAAAATTTACATCTTTATCATATTTAAAATTAGAACTACTTCACGGTGGAGTCTAATTAAAAATCAAACGATAGGTACCATGATTTTATAAAATATTTTACATAACAAAAATAGTCGTGTGTTGAAAGAAATATAGATTCATGTGTTGAATAGAATATATATTCATTTGTTGAATAGAATAACGAATTTATTGAAATATATAAAGCCGTGTGGATTAGAGATGCGTTATTTTGACGTGAACGATATTTATATCGATTTTATTCGTTTTATAATGAATATTGAAAAGTGATTTCATAATTTAATATTTTGAAATGAATTTCAAATTAAATTAGATTAAAATTCAAATTGATATTTTATTGAATCAATTTGAAATGAATTCGAATCGAATAGAAAATGAATTCGATTCGAATTGAATAGAAAGTGAATTTGAATTCGAATTGAATAGAAATGAATTCAAATTGAATTAAATTTGAATTGAATTAAAAACGAATTGAAATCGTTTTGAATGAAATTTAAAAAGAACTGAAATTGAATTGAAACGAATTCAATTTGAATTTAATTGAAATGAATTAGAATTTGAATTGAATTGAAACGAATTTGAATTTGAATTGAAACGAAACGAAATTGAATTCGAATTAAATAAAATTGAAATGAATTCGAATTGAATTGAAATCAAATCGATTTGAAATTGAAGATGAAGTTGAAATTGTTTTTGAAAACAAATTTAAAACGATTTATAAAATACGTTTTAAAAGGAAATCGATGAAATATATATAATATATATTATAAATATATTGGCCTGAATAGAACGCGCCGCGCCGCGGCAGTTCGTGAATTTCGACCATTGACTTCGAATTGACGTTGCGGGAGATCCGACCGTCGGATTCTCCTAAAATTGAAACCGTTGGGTTCGTATCGAAAAGAGCTTTCCAATGAATATTAGAAATTTGATATCTAACGGTTGGATTTGGAATTATGTCCAAATCAAATTTGGAAAAGGTCGGTGTAAGTGCAGTTTGATGGCCGTTGATGAAAATCGACTGTACGGGCCTTAATAAAATTATTAAAAATATCTATAATTTGTGTACAAATCATAAGAAATGATTTGGAAAAAATTAGGCTGAAAAATTCCATATTTGAAAAGATAAAAATAGATTTTTATCGAAATGAACTAGTTTTGAACTAGAATTAAAATCAATTTATTTTTTAAATAAATAATTTGAATTTGAAAGTGATTTTAAAAATAATCAATATTCCCAATACATGGATTGGACTGGAGTTGAATCGAAATTATCTTCGGAATATTTCGATGTTGGATTTCGTGATTATACAGATATTGTTATGGGAATTTGAAAGATATATTTTATATCGTTATTTCCAATACGATATTTGTTGGTTTCAGAATTTGATATTGAATATAAGCCGGTATATTTTCTATTCAGAGCCTTGTATTTAATATCAAATGTGATTTGGGTTTATCATGAATCGTGTTTTAGATGACATTGGTTCTTTAACCCAGTTAAAAGCAGGATGTTGATTTTTGAAAGGATTAAAACTAAGTGGAGTTTTAATGAATCTTTAATTAGATTAAAAATGTGAATTGATAATTTAAATTATCGAATTTGAAAGGTGATCGAGAATGGAGTATCACCAGTTTTGCTCCAAAGCAATAGTTAAATCTTTAATTAAATTTGAACGTGAAATGGTAATTAATTTTACCGATAACACCGTGGTGTTAGAAATGGAGTATTACCAATTTTCTCCATGGGATATATAGGTTGGGATTGGGAAATAAAATAAATAATTACTTCGATGTGGTTCGTTAATCCCGACCAGTTTGAAATGATATCCAAAGGAAGATTATAGAATAAATTTAGAAGAATTTATCTTGGATAAAATTAATGGGAACCTTTCCCTAAGAATGTGATTTTGTGAATTAAAGAATATTCTGAATTGGGATGAGGCGCCTGTTGTGTTTGTGTAACATTTGTTTATCATATACGTGGGTTATTCAGAAAGGCCGGGTTTATACCCATTCTGAATAACCGATTCGACGAGATGTCGAAGATGAAGACGGTGGTTGAAGACCGGAAGTCTTCACATTGTTTGGTTGATTACTGATGATCTTGATTGGGCTGTACACCCAAGATGAGGGAAACAGTTGGTGATCGTCCACACGTACTTGGAGATCGATGGATATGCGAGGAAAGTGCCTCCGGTTTCTTTCAGACCCAGAATGAACTTGTAAATGGATTGTGTGTATGACATTGGATTTTTGTAACGACCCAGAAAATCTGAACCAATTTAAAATTTTTAAATTGGCTAAAATAATGGATTTTAAATATTTAAAATAAATATTTTAAATAATGGCAATGAAAACTGAGTTTGAATCGACAATTGAAAACGAATATAATTAATTATAATTATAAACAAGGCCTGAAATGGCGCTGTGGTTTCAAAAATTGAATTCAAACTTTGTTGGACTGTACCGGGTGCAAAACAATCCGGATTTTAGTGAAACCAAAAATATTTAAATCTGTTAGTGAATATCTTTCTAACAAATCCGACCAATCGAAATTTCATAGCGGCAGTCAAAAGATATGTCCTGTTGAAAATTCTGAATAGTCGCTATGGAATTCAGGCCCTTAAAAATGGACATTTTGGAAATGACCTCGGATTTCGACGAAACCACTTTTGTTGGATCCGCAGTGTCAAGTTATTGTTACGTTTCAAATTTCATATTTTTTTCGAATCAATATGTGAGCGTGGCAAAGGAAAACGCGATTGACCAGTTCCAGTTGATTTTAATCGACTGGAAATTGGCCATTTTTCAAACGGTCTCAGAATTTGACGAAACTAGTTTTGTTAGGACCGTATCGTCAATACGAAGCTAGGAAATATTTTTCTGGAATTTTTCTAGTTAGTATGTGACCCCGGTAATTTGAAATGTACGTTTAGAATTTAATATAGTGATTTAAAATGTAAATTCAACGGAAACTGATTGTAACGATCAAACCAGCTTGCGATACATATCCCATTGTGTTCGAAATGGGGGTTAAACGCTATGGACGACAGGCGGTGGGCCTCGTTTCGAGGTCGTGGGTAAAAGTCAACTTTATGCAATTAATTTAATTAATAAAAAAAAATAATATCTCCCTCCCTTTTCTTCTTCCTGGCCCCCCTGATTTCATTAAACAGAAACAAAAAAAAATCCCTAACTAATCGCGCCCTCCCTCCTCCGTCGATCTGACGCAATCGAACCACCTCCAGTCCATCGGAGGACCAGCGCCGGCCACCCCACCAAGGGTCGATCATCCCCTAGCCCTCGAACGCTCCCTCGTTCCCATCCTCCTCTGAATCGAGCATCCCCATCCATCGGAGGACCAGCGCCGACCTCACCCCACCTCCAGGCAGCGAGCTCCCCCACGCAGCGCCTCCGACCGCCACTTCGACACTGTAGCGAGCCCCTCCACTTCTATAACGAACGTGAGTTTTTTTTACTAGATTTTAATTTCTGTTTTATTATAAGTACATAGTTAATTAAAAACTGTTTTTTTTTTTTAAAAAAAGTTTAAAAACTGATTTTTGAAAAGTTTAAATCTGATTTTAGAAAAGGTTTAAATCTGATTTTAGAAAAGGTATTAAAAACTGATTTTAAAAAGGTATAAAAACTGATTTTTAAAAGGTTTTAAAACTGATTTAATTTTGAAAAGAAAAAGATTTGAATTTTAAAAGGGAAAAGATTTAAACTTTAAATAGGAAAAGATTTGAACTTTAAATAGGAAAAGATTTAAACTTTAAATAGGAAAAGATTTAAATTTTAAATAGGAAAAGATTTGAACTTTAAATAAGAAAAGATTTGAACTTTAAATAGGAAAAGATTTGAACTTTAAATAGGAAAAGATTTAAACTTTAAATAGGAAAAGATTTAAACTTTAAAAAGTAAAGAGTTGATCTTTAAAATGGAAAAGACGGAATTTTTATTAAGATGTAAGATATGATTTTTATATATTGAACATCGAAGAAAAAATCATATTTTTATATATTGAATAGCGTAGTAAAAATTCGATTTTTATATATTGAATAGCATCGTAAAAATTCGATTTTTACATATGTAGAGATTACGGGTGAAAGCGACAAAAAGGCGAGGTTGGCGAAAATTTCAATAAAGGAAGAGTCGTGGTATTGGATAGATATTGGTGAGAATTTCTCACTCTTCAATTTCTTTTTCTATATATATGTGTTGAAATAAAAGTGAATTGCTATATATATATATATATATATATATATATATATATATATATATATACACGCCCCTCGTCCACAAACCATGGACGATATTTAGTGGTTGAAATTGTTGTGAAAATAGATTGATAGTGAATGATTGTTTGGGATTGTTTGTGATTGATATTGGTTGATTGTGGTTGAAAAATACCCATTTGTGGTTGAGAAATATTTGGTTGAAACCACATAGGATTAGTTTGTGGAAATGAAATAAATATATACATGCCGCCTGCGTGCGAACTAGATGCATGATCCCCATTGTCAAAAACCACGAGGTTTTAAGGTAGAGCGAGGAGCCGTACTAGGGACGGTCCCGGTTTTAACTACCCTGCCGTTATGCTGCTGAAATTTTGAATAATATTCGTGTGTTTGAATTATTTTCATTTGCTTAAACTATATTTATTCATTGAATAGAAAACATTCATGTGTTGAATTGATATTCATTCGTTGATTAGAAATTCATGTGTTGAATGGTGTTCGCATTTTAAAATGTAAAAATCACATTTTTATCTATATATAGAAACTATAGAAAACATTCATGTGTTGAATTGATATTCATTCGTTGATTAGAAATTTATGTGTTGAATGGTATTCATATTTTGAAATAAATTGTTCGATAATAAAAATCACATTTTTATCTATATATAAAAAATATAGAAAACATTCATGTGTTGAATTGATATTCATTCATTGATTAGAAATTTATGTGTTGAATGGTATTCATATTTTGAAATAAATTGTTTGATAATAAAAATCACCTTTTATCTATATATAGAAACTATAGAAAACATTCATGTGTTGAATTGATATTCATTCGTTGATTAGAAATTCATGTGTTGAATGGTATTCATATTTTGAAATAAATTGTTTGATAATAAAAATCACCTTTTATCGACTATATGAACTGTGTAAAATAATCTCGTGTTAAAAGAAATTGTTTTATGATAAAAATCCTATTTTTATCACCTATATGAACTATATAGAAAAATAGTGTTTTGAAATGAATTGTTTTACAATAAAAATCACATTTTTATTGTATGCATAAATCGTTGAAATGTGAAGTGTTAAAAATAGCCACTTGTTCAAAAAAAACATATATGAGATGAAATATTCATTAATTAGCTAATGAAATGATTTGCACCTATGTATGTAACATTAGAATAAATGGTGTCTTTAAACCAAACAGAAATCAAATATGAAGTTGAATAGAAAATGATAAATGATAAGAACTGTATATATATGTACATGCATATTCATTGAACAGGTTATTGCAAAGGGGCTAGAGAAGAGGAATAAAATTTTGTGCCCGACAAATAGGTACACATTTACTGTTTTGTTTGGGTGATGATTTTATGAGCCTATTGGCTAGCCGCTTGGCTTTTTCTTTTTCTTTTTGAGATTAGAAGTACCGGGAAAGCTATTTGCGATTTCCCGATGCTCCCGGTGCAGGGGAGGTTATGGCGAAATTTTTCAAAATTTTAAGGCGTTAGTGAAATATTTGAAGTGGAAACGATATTGAAATTGTTGAATGAACTATATTCATATAATTATATAAATATAAATAAAATTAAAACGAAACAAAGCCGTGCAGTTCGTATTTTGAAACCGTGATTTCAAACAACTAGTACGGGGAATCCGACCATTGGATTTTCCCTAAACCGCAACCGTCGGATTCGCCTTGGAAATATCTTTCCAACGGCACCAACCTTGCAAAAATCCAACGGTTGGATTGTCTGGAATGTTTAATTCAAATCTGAAGAAAAACAGCGCCAGAAACGATTATATTTATTTATATATATAAATATAATTATATTTAATCGAATAACGACGCTGTAGTTCGTATTTTGAAATCGAAACGTCAAACGATTGTACCGGGAGATCCGACCGTCGGATTTTCCCGAAACTGGAACCATTGGATTCGTTTTGAAAAGACCTTTCTAATGATTTAAATTTTGTGAAGATCCAACGGTTAGATTTTCAGATATGTGTAAATCAAATATGAAGAAAAACAGCGCCATGGCCGCTTTATGGCCCGAAGCGTCGTTTTGAATAAATTAGCTATTTTAAAATAAATAACAATAGCGATAAATAGTTATAAAATATCATATGCGATATGGAATGGAAATAAACTGAATTTGCTTGATTTATGTTGTATTTGATGGTTGAATGTGTTTGGTGTGAAAATTACATTAAAGAACAAAATTGATGTTGTCAAATAATTTAACCATTAAAATAAATTGATTTGAAATTCTAAATATACGTGAATTATTTGAAAAGGCCGAGTTAATTCTCATTTCAAATAATCGACCGACGATTGAAAGTCGAAGATGAAGATGGTGGTCGAAGACCGGAGATCTTCACCTCGTTTGGATGGTAACCGAGGTCCTGATTGGGAGGCATCCCGAAATATGGATAATGAGTGGTGATCGTCCAGACGTACGTGGTGATCGAAGGGTTTGCGAGGTATTTAGTGCCTCCGGTTTCGTTCAGACCCAGAACGGACTTGTAAATGGACTGTGTGTCTGACATTGGATTTTATTCTATGTTGATTGATTTCTGTTAAATATACATCTGTTTGGCGGCGGAGAATTTATTCTTTTGCTTAACGCCCTTCTCTGAAACGCACGAGCTCAGAGGTTGTATATCGATGGACATCAGTCGCATGGCATGAATTGCCTGTATGGCATGCTAAGATGCAGTGATCAGGGCTTTTGTCGAAAAGCAAAGTCTTGTGGTGATGATCAAAGCACCGCCTATGTGGCGTAGCTTTGTGTATAACGTGAATTCGCGAGCCTCACACCCCGGTATGAACCAGAAACGGGAGAAAGGACCTCAGGGAGGGCCTGCGTTTCCTCCTAGCTAGGGTGGTGTCAGTGACCTACCAGCCCTGACATTTATATACTTTTCACCTATGTGGTTGTTGCTGTTGCGAGGCGCCTCGGTTTGATCGGACGATCCAGGTCCGATGGAGTCATTCGTTGGCTCGTTTACGCCCCAAAGGGCGGGGAAACGCATGGTTCAGGCATTTTAATCCACATCGGTGGACCGGCCCTGACGATCCAAGGGTCACTCGAGCTCTGATCCTGAGACTCGGGCTAGGCAGTCTCGAATTCGGTAAGGACTATCTTTTGCCTTGGTTCATGACGGAAATCCAATTTCCAAACACGACATTGTGCGGTTTTGATTGTATACCTATATATGGCGACATAGTGGTATGGGGCATTAATGTCGTCTATGATTGATAGTTATGATTTGAAATTGTTTTCAAAACATATAAACACTAGCAATAATATCAAATGCCTTTGTTTTGTTCGTATCAAGCATATTTTGGCTGTTATAAGGTAAAAACTCTATCCTCCGGTTTGCGTTGCATTGTGTGATGGGAACTGAGTCTTATAACGGCTTCATTTTTATAAAAAGCATAGCGATGTTTAAAAGAAAGATTTGTTTTAAAGCACTGGCAATCCAATGGAGTAAACCTGTTCCACGAAAGTGGCGTGGTCCTGTGATTAGCCAATTATATATGTGTTGGGTGGATTTCTCATACCAGTCCCATGACTGACTCGTAGTTTGTTTCACTTTCAAACTCGGGTGCCCCTTTTTCTACACGGGCAGCCTTGTATTCAGGTTTAGCTGGTTCTTTCTGGATAGCTGGAGCTGAAGATGGATTCTATCATTTATTTCTTTTTATGCTGTTCAGCTCCTACTGTACATACTTTGTTTATTTCCGCTGTAGACATTTTTGTATAGCTGAACTGTATTTGTACCAAGTAAGATCCTGTATACTGTGTAACTCTGATGATTACTTTTATCCAGTATATTCAATTGTTCATTATCTGGTGTATTTATTTAATTTTGTTCTGCTATTATCTGTTTCTGTGTTATATTCCAAAGATAACCCTTGTTTCCGTCTGAACGGGATTTCGGGTCGTCTCAACGTGGTATCAGAGCTTTGGTTAAGCTTAGTTCTGGAATATAACATTCGAACGAACTCATCAGAAATAGAACCAGTAGTGTTCTAGGATGGGCAACTCAATACAGACAGGATCAGTAATATCCTAGTATGAGTAGCAGAATGGAATTACACCTCAATAGACACATTTACATTCAAGTATTTGTCTCTATATTTTGAAATATCTTTTCTGTTGACCTGACACTTGATCTGCTATTTGCAGAAGAACTAGAGAATGAGTGCCAGAAACAGAAGAAGTAATACTGACCCGGATATAGAAGCTCTATTCATGAAATATAGAAATCTGGGTGGGAAACCCTTTACGGGTGAAGAAGCAATTATGAAAACACAAGCTTGGATTCGCTCGGCCGAGAAAATCTTCGAAGCAATAAAGCTGAGGGATGACCAGAAAAGATTACTGGCCTCCTGGGCACTCGAAGACGAAGCTTTGTTCTGGTGGGATTCAGTTATTAAGGATAATCCAGAAGGTGATATCACCTGGGATAGATTCAAAGTGATGTTCTTGGAAAGATTTACTCCTCCCGAAGCAACTGAGCGACTATGCGATGAATTTTCTTATCTGATACAAGGAGACATGACAATTCCCGAATATCATAAGAAATTCAATGAACTTTCTCACTTTGCCCCTCATCTAATTCAAAATCCGAAGAGGAAAAATCTGAGATTCATTAATGGGCTTCAAAGGAAATACCAGAATAAAGTATTGGGGCATGTGAAGCTTCCTTTTTCAGAAATGATTTATATGGCTTATCAATATGAAGATCTAGATAAAAAAGGTATGTTACAGTACGAAGAGGAAGTCAGCTCTAGTAATAGAATTGAGTCTGAAACTGATCATCCTGAGGGAAGTACAGTGTCTGAAGTCAGTAAGGAGACCGAAGTAAATCGCAAAAGGGCCAGATCCGAAAAAGAACCAGTAACGACAGCAGTATGCAGTAACTGCCATAAACAGGGGCATTTGACTAGGAATTGTAAACCCTCGAAGAAGCTGAGGAAAGATGAAACTAAATCTGGTAAGAAGTTCCAAGAGAATAGAAAGTGCAGTCAATGCCATCAGTCCGGTCATCTTTCAAAGGCCTGCCCGCTACTCAGAAAACCTAAAGCAGTACATGTAAATGAGGTGGTAGAAGTACCCGCATCCTCGTCTGCTCAGGAAAGACCAGATGTTTTAGAAGGCACGCTAACTGTCAAAAACATTCCAGTTATAGTACTGTTTGACACAGGCGCGTCACGAAGCTTCATTTCAAAGGATGCAGCTAAGAAACTGGATTTGAATTTGAAAAAGCTCAAAGAACCAATGACTGTCCAGAATCCGGTTGGGGGTTCAATTGATCTCAGTTGGGTTTGTGGAGTCCCAGTTTCTTACTCTCGTTATAGGTTCCCTACCATCGCAGCCGTTATGAATTTTAAAGAGTTTGATCTTATCTTAGGGTTAGATTGGTTGACCAAATATGAAGCTGAAGTTAAATGCGCCGACAGAGTCGTAAAGGCGAAGATTAAATCATGTGATTATATAACCATTCCCTGTGAAGGTCAGAATGCTAATAGAAAAGACTTCTGGGCAGCTTTGAATGTTTCTCCAGCCCAAATAGAAAATGTCCCTGAAATCACGGAGAACATTCCTGACCTCATCAAAGACATTCCTGTCGTCAAAAACTATGCGGACGTGTTCGAAGAAGTTGTTCGCTTACCTCCGCAGAGAGAAATAAATTTCAAAATTGCTTTAATTCCCAATGCAAGGCCGGTAGTTCACACTATTCGAAGAATGTCCTTGAAAGAGAAGGAGGAATTAGACAATCAAACACGACAGCTAGTATGGAAGGGTCTGATCAGACCTAGTTTCTCTGATTGGGGAGCAGCAGTGGTATTTGTCCCAAAATCTGACGGTACTCTACGACTATGTGTGGATTATCGTGATCTGAACAAACAAACAATAAAGAACAAATATCCATTGCCACGAATAGATGATTTGTTGGATCGATTAAATGGAGCACAAATATTTTCAAGAATGGACCTAGCTACAGGTTTCCATCAACTTCGAATTGCTGAAGAGTGTGTTCCAATGTCAGCATTCAGAGGCCCCGACTTATTCTACGAGTGGTTAGTAATGCCGTTCGGCTTATGTAACGCTCCCGCTTACTTCGTCGATTTAATGAACAGAGTATTTAGGGGAGTATTGAATAAATTTGTCTTGGTTTTCATTGACGATATTCTAATCTTCTCTAAATCAAAAGCCGAACATGAAAAGCATCTGGAACAGGTTTTGGAAATTCTCAGACGGAATGTATTAAAAGCCAAATTTTCCAAATGTATATTCTGGCAGGATGAAGTAAAATTTCTAGGCCATGTTGTATCAAAAGAAGGAATTGCTGTGGATCCAAGTAAAATCACAGCCATTCAGAACTGGAAACAGCCTAGTAACCCCACTGAAGTCCGCAGTTTTCTCGGATTGGCTAGCTATTATCGGAAGTTCGTTAAAGACTTTTCGAAGATATCTGGTCACTTAACAAAGCTTACGAAGAAGCATTCTAAATTCAAATGGACTCCAGAAAGTGAGGAAGCTTTCGAAGAGCTAAAGTTAAGACTAACAACAGCTCCAGTGTTAACCATCATAGATGGCAACCAAGATCTAAAAGTCTGGACTGATGCTTCTAGAGAAGGCCTTGGCGCAGTGTTAATGCAAAGTGGTCAAGTGATTGCTTATGCTAGCCGTCAACTGAAGCCGCACGAGAAAAACTATGTAACTCATGATCTTGAGTTATTGGCTATCGTGTTCGCTTTGAAAATCTGGAGACACTATCTTCTGGGTGAGAGATTTGAACTATTTACAGATCATCAGTCATTAAAGTATCTGTTCACTCAGAAAAACCTGAATTTGAGGCAGCAGCGTTGGCTGGAGTTTCTTGCAGCATATGACTTCGAAATTATATATACTCCAGGGAAAGCCAATGTCGTGGCCGATGCGTTGAGCCGAAAAAATGTAATGATCGCCAGCTTTATTATCACGACTTCCTTGATTTATAAAATATCTATTCTTCAGAAGGAGGATAACTTTATTAAGGAAATGATCAAAAGGATTCAGAAAGGCGAACCCTCGTGTTTTCAAATAGATAACGACGAGACCTTGAGGTTAAAAGGAAGGATTTGTGATCCTGACATCCCAGAGTTAAAAAGGGAAGTGTTAGACGAGTGTCACAAGTCCAAGCTGAGTATCCATCCTGGTGTGGCCAAAATGTATAACGATCTCAAAAGAACATTCTGGTGGACGGCTATGAAAAGAGACGTTTCGATATACGTTAGCCGATGCCCTACTTGCCAGCTAGTTAAAAGCGACCAACAGAAATTAGCTGGACTGTTACAACCACTAGAAGTTCCTGGTTGGAAATGGGAACATATTTCGATGGATTTCATTAATGGTCTGCCCAGAACCAGAAAAGGAAATGACAGTATATGGGTGATCGTAGATCGCTTCACAAAGACCGCCCATTTCATCCCAGTCAGATCAAACAGAACTGCTCAGAGTCTGGCGCAGATATACTTCAAGGAAATAGTTAGACTACATGGAGTGCCGCTCAGCATAGTAAGTGATAGAGATACAATATTTACTAGTAAATTCTGGGAGGCATTTCAAGTCGAGCTGGGAACAAAGTTAAACTTGAGCACCGCTTATCATCCTCAGACAGACGGTCAGACTGAGAGCGTGAATCGCATTTTAGAAGATCTATTGCGGGCTTGTGTTCTAGATTTTGGTGGATCATGGGAAGACCATCTGCATTTGGCTGAATTCTCTTATAACAACAGCTATCAGGCAAGCCTGACAATGTCGCCATTCGAAGCATTGTATGGTAGACCGTGCCGATCTCCTGCTTGTTGGGTCGAGCCTGGAAATAGACTTGTGTTGGGTCCCGATATGATTCGAGAAGCTGCCGACAAAGTCGATTTTATTAAGAAGCGATTACTCGCCGCTCAAAGCCGACAAAAGAGCTAAGCCGATAGAAGAAGAAGAGATATATCCTTTGAAGTTGGCGACTATGTATATTTGAAAGTATCGCCGACGAGAGGAGTTATCCGGTTCGGTAAAACTGGAAAGTTGGCACCCAAATTCATTGGTCCGTTTCCTATTCTGGAACGGATTGGAACTCTCGCTTACAGGGTCAAACTGCCTAATTGGTTGCCTGAAATTCATGATGTATTTCACGTATCTCAACTTCGAAAGCACGTTTATGATCCAGACTTGATCGTGGAAGAAGCAGCTCAACATGACATTGAAATTACTCCAGAATTAGCCGTGAGACATGAGCCGCTAAAGATTATCAGCAAAGAAACCAAAGAGCCGAGAAACAAGAAGGTTCGCTTGGTCAAAGTGCAATGGAGTGGAGATCTACGAGATTGTACTTGGGAAACTGAGGAGAGCATTCAGAAAGCTTACCCCAGATGCCGAGTAGATATCTCTGATTGACTCCGGTGCAAGATACATTTAACCTACTTTGCATTACCATTTAATTCTCTATTCTATTGCTATTTTCTTCCCATGGATGTGCACTATTTATTCTATGCTCTGAAAGATTTTTAAAGGAATATAGGATTTGATTAGTATATTTTTGTAAGGTTAAAAACAAATTGGTTGTTGTATTATGGGATTGTAGATTTATCAAACCACTTTCGACTTTGTTCCTTTTCGGGGACGAAAAGTTTTAAGTGGGGGAGATTGTAACGACCCAGAAAATCTGAACCAATTTAAAAATTTTAAATTGGCTAAAATAATGGATTTTAAATATTTAAAATAAATATTTTAAATAATGGCGATGAAAACTGAGTTTGAATCGACAATTAAAAACGAATATAATTAATTATAATTATAAACAAGGCCTGAAATGGCGCTGTGGTTTCAAAAATTGAATTCAAACTTTATCGGATTGTACCGGGTGCAAAACAATCCGGATTTTAGTGAAACCAAAAATATTTAAATCTGTTAGTGAATATCTTTCTAACGAATCCGACCAATCAAAATTTCATAGCGGGAGTCAAAAGATATGTCCTGTTGAAAATTCTGAATAGTCGCTATGGAATTCAGGCCCTTAAAAATGGACATTTTGCAAATGACCTCGGATTTCGACGAAACCACTTTTGTTGGATCCGCAGTGTCAAGTTATTGTTAGGTTTCAAATTTCATATTTTTTTCGAATCAATATGTGAGCGTGGCAAAGGAAAACGCGTTTGACCAGTTCCAGTTGATTTTAATCGACTGGAAATTGGCCATTTTTCAAACGGTCTCAGAATTTGACGAAACTAGTTTTGTTAGGACCGTGTCGTCAATACGAAGCTAGGAAATATTTTTCTGGAATTTTTCTAGTTAGTATGTGACCCCGGTAATTTGAAATGTACGTTTAGAATTCAATATAGTGATTTAAAATGTAAATTCAACGGAAACTGATTGTAACGATCAAATCAGCTTGCGATACATATCCCATTGTGTTCGAAATGGGGGTTAAACGCTATGGACGACAGGCGGTGGGCCTCGTTTCGAGGTCGTGGGTAAAAGTCAACTTTATGCAATTAATTTAATTAATAAAAAAATAAAAAAATATAAAATATATAAAATAATATCTCCCTCCCTTTTCTTCTTCCTGCCCCCCTGATTTCATTAAACAGAAACAAAAAAAAAATCCCTAACTAATCGCGCCCTCCCTCCTCCGTCGATCTGATGCAATCGAACCCCCTCCAGTCCATTGGAGGACCAGCGCCGGCCACCCCACCAAGGATCGATCATCCCCTAGCCCTCGAACGCTCCCTCGTTCCCATCCTCCTCTGAATTGAGCATCCCCATCCATCGGAGGACCAGCGCCGACCTCACCCCACCTCCAGGCAGCGAGCTCCCCCACGCAGCGCCTCCGACCGCCACTTCGACACTGTAGCGAGCCCCTCCACTTCTATAACGAACGTGAGTTTTTTTACTAGATTTTAATTTTTGTTTTATTATAAGTACATAGTTAATTAAAAACTGTTTTTTTTTTAAAAAAAAGTTTAAAAACTGGTTTTTGAAAAGTTTAAATCTGATTTTAGAAAAGGTTTAAATCTGATTTTAGAAAAGGTATTAAAAACTGATTTTAAAAAGGTATTAAAACTGACTTTTAAAAGGTTTTAAAACTGATTTAATTTTGAAAAGAAAAAGATTTGAATTTTAAAAGGGAAAAGATTTAAACTTTAAATAGGAAAAGATTTGAACTTTAAATAGGAAAAGATTTAAACTTTAAATAGGAAAAGATTTAAATTTTAAATAGGAAAAGATTTGAATTTAAATAGGAAAAGATTTGAACTTTAAATAGGAAAAGATTTGAACTTTAAATAGGAAAAGATTTGAACTTTAAATAGGAAAAGATTTAAACTTTAAATAGGAAAAGATTTAAACTTTAAAAAGAAAAGAGTTGATCTTTAAAATGGAAAAGACGGAATTTTTATTAAGATGTAAGATATGATTTTTATATATTGAACATCGAAGAAAAAATCATATTTTTATATATTGAATAGCGTAGTAAAAATTCGATTTTTATATATTGAATAGCATCGTAAAAATTCGAGTTTTACATATGTAGAGATTACGGGCGAAAGCGACAAAAAGGCGAGGTTGGCGAAAATTTCAATAAAGGAAGAGTCGTGCTATTGGATAGCTATTGGTGAGAATTTCTCACTCTTCAATTTCTTTTTCTATATATATATGCGTTGAAATAAAAGTGAATTGCTATATATATATATATATATATATATATATATATATATACTCCCCTCGTCCACAAACCATGGACGATATCTATTGGTTGAAATTGTTGTGAAAATAGATTGATAGCGAATGATTGTTTGGGATTGTTTGTGATTGATATTGGTTGATTGTGGTTGAAAAATACCCATTTGTGGTTGAGAAATATTTGGTTGAAACCACATAGGATTAGTTTGTGGAAATGAAATAAATATATACATGCCGCCTGCGTGCGAACTAGATGCATGATCCCCATTGTCAAAAACCGCGAGGTTTTAAAGTAGAGCGAGGAGCTGTGCTAGGGACGGTCCCGGTTTTAACTACCCTGCCGTTATGCTGCTGAAATTTTGAATAATATTCGTGTGTTTGAATTATTTTCATTTGCTTAAACTATATTTATTCATTGAATAGAAAACATTCATGTGTTGAATTGATATTCATTCGTTGATTAGAAATTCATGTGTTGAATGGTGTTCGCATTTTAAAATGTAAAAATCACATTTTTATCTATATATAGAAACTATAGAAAACATTCATGTGTTGAATTGATATTCATTCGTTGATTAGAAATTCATGTGTTGAATGGTATTCATATTTTGAAATAAATTGTTTGATAATAAAAATCACATTTTTATCTATATATAAAAACTATAGAAAACATTCATGTGTTGAATTGATATTCATTCGTTGATTAGAAATTCATGTGTTGAATGGTATTCATATTTTGAAATAAATTGTTTGATAATAAAAATCACCTTTTATCTATATATAGATACTATAGAAAACATTCATGTGTTGAATTGATATTCATTCGTTGATTAGAAATTCATGTGTTGAATGGTATTCATATTTTGAAATAAATTGTTTGATAATAAAAATCACCTTTTATCGACTATATGAAATGTGTAAAATAATCTCGTGTTAAAAGAAATTGTTTTATGATAAAAATCCTATTTTTATCACCTATATGAACTATATAGAAAAATAGTGTTTTGAAATGAATTGTTTTACAATAAAAATCACATTTTTATTGTATGCATAAATCGTTGAAATGTGAAGTGTTAAAAATAGCCACTTGTTCAAAATAAACATATATGAGATGAAATATTCATTAATTAGCTAATGAAATGATTTGCACCTATGTATGTAACATTAGAATAAATGGTGTCTTTAAACCAAACAGAAATCAAATATGAAGTTGAATAGAAAATGATAAATGATAAGAACTGTATATATATGTACATGCATATTCATTGAACAGGTTATAACAAAGGGGCTAGAGAAGAGGAATAAAATTTTGTGCCCGACAAATAGGTACACATTTACTGTTTTGTTTGGGTGATGATTTTATGAGCCTATTGGCTAGCCGGTTGGCTTTTTCTTTTTCTTTTTGAGATTAGAAGGACCGGGAAAGCTATTTGCGATTTCCCGATGCTCCCGGTGCAGGGGAGGTTATGGCGAAATTTTTCAAAATTTTAAGGCGTTAGTGAAATATTTGAAGTGGAAACGATATTGAAATTGTTGAATGAACTATATTTATATAATTATATAAATATAAATAAAATTAAAACGAAACGAAGCCGTGCAGTTCATATTTTGAAACCGTGATTTCAAACAACTAGTACGGGGAATCCGACCATTGGATTTTCCCGAAACCGCAACCGTCGGGTTCGCCTTGGAAATATCTTTCCAACGGCACCAACCTTGCAAAAATCCAACGGTTAGATTGTCTGGAATGTTTAATTCAAATCTGAAGAAAAACAGCGCCAGAAACGATTATATTTATTTATATATATAAATATAATTATATTTAATCGAATAACGACGCTGCAGTTCGTATTTTGAAATCGAAACTTCAAACGATTGTACCGGGAGATCCGACCGTCGGATTTTCCCGAAACTGGAACCGTTGGATTCGTTTTGAAAAGACCTTTCTAATGATGTAAATTTTGTGAAGATCCAATGGTTATATTTTCAGATATGTGAAAATAAAATCTGAAGAAAAACAGCGCCACGGCCGCTTTATGGCCTGAAGCGTCGTTTTGAATAAATTAGCTATTTTAAAATAAATAAAAATAGCGATAAATAGTTATAAAATATCATAAGCGATATGGAATGGAAATAAACTGAATTTGCTTGATTTATGTTGTATTTGATGGTTGAATGTGTTTGGTGTGAAAATTACATTAAAGAACAAAATTGATGTTGTCAAATAATTTAACCATTAAAATAAATTGATTTGAAATTCTAAATATACGTGAATTATTTGAAAAGGCCGAGTTAATTCTCATTTCAAATAATCGACCGACGATTGAAAGTCGAAGATGAAGACGGTGGTCGAAGACCGGAGATCGTCACCTCGTTTGGATGGTAACCGAGGTCCTGATTGGGAGGCATCCCGAAATATGGATAATGAGTGGTGATCGTCCAGACGTACGTGGTGATCGAAGGGTTTGCGAGGTATTTAGTGCCTCCGGTTTCGTTCAGACCCAGAACGGACTTGTAAATGGACTGTGTGTCTGACATTGGATTTTATTCTATGTTGATTGATTTCTGTTAAATATACATCTGTTTGGCGGCGGAGAATTTATTCTTTTTCTTAACGCCCTTCTCTGAAACGCACGAGCTCAGAGGTTGTATATCGATGGACATCAGTCGCATGGCATGAATTGCCTGTGTGGCATGCTAAGATGCAGTGATCAGGGCTTCTGTTGAAAAGCAAAGTCTTGTGGTGATGATCAAAGCACCGCCTGTGTGGCGTAGCTTTGTGTATAACGTGAATTCGCGAGCCTCACACCCCGGAATGAACCAGAAACGGGGGAAAGGACCTCAGGGAGGGCCTGCGTTTCCTCCTAGCTAGGGTGGTGTCAGTGACCTACCAGCCCTGACATTTATATACTTTTCACCTATGTGGTTGTTGCTGTTGCGAGGCGCCTCGGTTTGATCGGACGATCCGGGTCCGATGGAGTCATTCGTTGGCTCGTTTACGCCCCAAAGGGCGGGGAAACGCATGGTTCAGGCATTTTAATCCACATCGGTGGACCGGCCCTGACGATCCAAGGGTCACTCGAGCTCTGATCCTGAGACTCGGGCTAGGCAGTCTCGAATTCGGTAAGGACTATCTTTTGCCTTGGTTCATGACGGAAATCCAATTTCCAAATACGACATCGTGCGGTTTTGATTGTATACCTATATATGGCGACATAGTGGTATGGGGCATTAATGCCGTCTATGATTGATAGTTATGATTTGAAATTGTTTTCAAAACATATAAACACTAGCAATAATATCAAATGCCTTTGTTTTGTTCGTATCAAGCATATTTTGGCTGTTATAAGGTAAAAACTCTATCCTCCGGTTTGCGTTGCATTGTGTGATGGGAACTGAGTCTTATAACGGCTTCATTTTTATAAAAAGCATAGCGATGTTTAAAAGAAAGATTTGTTTTAAAGCACTGGCAATCCAATGGAGTAAACCCGTTCCACGAAAGTGGCGTGGTTCTGTGATTAGCCAATTATATATGTGTTGGGTGGATTTCTCATACCAGTCCCATGACTGACTCGTAGTTTGTTTCACTTTCAAACTCGGGTGCCCCTTTTTCTACACGGGCAGCCTTGTATTCAGGTTTAGCTGGTTCTTTCTGGATAGCTGGAGCTGAAGATGGATTCTATCATTTATTTATTTTTATGCTGTTCAGCTCCTACTGTACATACTTTGTTTATTTCCGCTGTAGACATTTATGTATAGCTGAACTGTATTTGTACTAAGTAAGATCCTGTATACTGTGTAACTCTGATGATTACTTTTATCCAGTATATTCTATTGTTCATTATCTGGTGTATTTATTTAATTTTGTTCTGCTATTATCTGTTTCTGTGTTATATTCCAAAGATAACCCTTGTTTCCGTCTGAACGGGATTTCGGGTCGTCTCAATTTTATTCTGTGTTGATTAATCTCTATTAAATATACATCTGTTTGGCGGCGGAGAATTTATTCTCTTGCTTAACGCCCTTCTCTGAGACGTACGAGCTAAGAGGTTGTATATCGATGGACATCAGTCGCATGGAGTGAATTGCCAGTGTGGCACGCGTAAGTGGCAATTGATCAAGGCTTCTGTTGAAAAGCAAAGTCTTGTGGTTGATGATCAAAGCACGGCCTGTGTGGCATAGCTTTGTGTATAACGTGAATTCGCGAGCCTCACACCTCGGTATGAGTCAAAAATGGGATACGGACCCAAGGAGTGCACGACGTTTCTTTCTAGCTAGGGTGGTGTCAGTGACCTACCAGCCCTGACATTTATATACTTTTCACCTGTGTGGTTGTTGGATACGAGGCGCCTCGGATATAGGTCTGTAAGGACCGAGAAACGTGTGTTTAGGAATAACCAATCCTCAAAAGTAAGAGAGGACCGGCCTTGGAGGTTCCAAAGGATCAGAGTGGGGTCCTGAGGCATTGCTAGAGTGTCTCGAACGCGGAGAGGAGCTTGCCCATTGCCTCGACTCATGACGGAAATCCAATTTGCAATACGTGATATTGCGGTTTTAATTGTAGAACTAGTATGGCGACATGATATATGGTACCCATAACGCCTATGATTGATATTTATGATTGAAAATTGTTTTGACACTATACACTTATTATAGTATCAAATGATTTGTTTTAAACGTACCAAGCATGTTTGGCTATTATAAGGGAAAACCCTATCCTCCGGCTTGCGTTGCATTGTGTGATGGGACCTGGGTCTTATAATAGCTTCATTTTTCCAAAAAGCATTGCGTTGTTTTGTTATATGCACTAGTATTCTTGGGAGGAAACCATTTCCGTGTTATACAGCGTGGTCCCTTGAATTACTATCTTTTAAAGTAAAGTTTTAAATAACTGTTTTAGTTCTCACACCAGTCACATGACTGGCCTGGAGTTTATTGTTTTAACCTAAACTCTGGGTGCCCTTATTTTCGACACGGGAAGCTAGTAGTTTTGGTTTTGCAGATTTATATTCACAGGATCCTGATTTACAGCTGGAACGATGCTCGGAAAGCTCTGTATCCGTGCATTACTTCCAGTTGTGTTTTGTATATTTTTCTGCTGCTATGTAATTTATTGTAATCTCTGATATTTATCGAATGTAATTTATTCATTTATACTCTGTATATTCTTGTATCTGATGGAATTGTTGTAATAACAATGAAATGTTCTTCCGTCTGCATTCTGATTTGTCCTGTTCTCAAACGATCAGGGGTTTTCGAACGGTCTTAGTCGGTTTAACGATCGATTCGGATCGAGAGAAATTCCTTGCCGTTACAGAAGTGGAGTGCAAAAGATGGGATACATGAACGTGTAATACGGGCTTGAGGAGGGGCCATTTTGTTTGTGAAGAAACGCATGGCGTTTACAGGAGCTCGGGCTTTTCTTTATAGCTGGGAAGAGGGAGCACTGTCTGTGTGTATCAGGAATAGTGTTTGCGTGCTTTTCATTTGGAAGAGGAAGTTTAAAAAGAGTAATAAGTAACGTGTTGAGTATTTTGGCAAGAAAGAAAACAGGAGAAGCAAGTTAAAGTGGGGAAGAATATATAAAATGGAGAGTGTCGAGTGGTTTTGTGGTGAAATGCCGCGGGTTCATGCATATGAGAAAGAGGATGTGCTCATTTCGGGTTTTAAAATATACGAGGAAGGCATTGTTCATATCAAAGTGGGAGCAGTGTTTCAATGCGTTTATGTTGGAGAACTCGGGTCCGTGAGATGGTGATGGGAACTTCCTGGTGAGATTAGTGGGATCTCATTTCCACTTTCAATGCGACATCGCTTGTCAACTACAACGCAAGAGCAAGGTGCTCAATTGAATTAGGGATGTCTTCTGGTGAAGATCACAACACCAAATTTCCAAGCAGTTCGGACCCATTGACCAGTTCTGATGAGAAAGTTTGAATGTAAAAGGGTGGGCAGATTTTGGGAAAAACCATGGCAAAATGAAAAGAACGGGCAGGTTATTCTGACAGCAAGAATAGGATGTGGATCTTGGATTTTTAGAAGGTGCGATGGGCCGAGATATTATAGCGTTTGGTCATGGCGGCGGAGGACCAGCATTATGTTTAAACAGTGGAGCGTGATGACAAACTCATTTGTGAATGATGATGTCCGAAGTTTAGTGAGTTGGCAGAATAAAACGCCGGATCGGACCGACTAACGCAAATCGTTATTTAACGGTTAACGCGCAAAGGTGAGTAAATTCACTAACTCTGTTCTATTTTAAAATATTATAATTTTATTTTAAATAATGGCTGAATGCTATGTGACGGTCGGTTAGGTAGATTACAATAAAATTGGTTGAATAATATATATATCGTTGGATATATATACATCATTGATTGGATACTTATTCTATCGATTATAATATCCCATAGTATGATATTAGTGTTATTTGTGTTGACTAACATTTGTGGATGTAGCAAACCAGTTGGAGGAACCCAACCGGATTCCTCATAGTTATATCATTAATTTATTTCATTGTCTGATATAACTGATAATATTTGATTGACTATCATGTTCTTTAATTATTTGAGTAACGTTGGGCCCTGAAATAACTGGTATATAAATACCGTAAATTATATTTGATAGGGATGTAAATGGATTTGGGTTTTGGAGGAAGGGAAATATATTTTTTAAAATGAAATTTGAAATACGAGTGGAATGGTATATGATAACTTATTTTAATTATATTAAAACAAGTAGTTGATTTAAAATTTAAAATTAGAGATCAAGTGAAATTATTATTATTAAATAATCTAAAAAAATAAAATAAAAGTAAGAATAAATTTAGAAATGGGGAGTGAAGAATCGTTCAAAGAAAAAGATGGAATTTATTTCGATGGTCGGAATGTAATAGGATTAAAACGAAACCATAAGAGTTGTAATCAAAATTTCGACTATGTCGAATGGTTTAGAAATAATTATTTTTTTGAAATTATATATTATATAATTTGATAAAATAGTAATGTTTGAGGTAAATAAATCATAATAAAATATGTAATCGAGATTCAGAATAACCTTGTATTTATTTAACAAGAAGCTACTTGCAATTAGAGTTATAAAGTAAAATTGAAATATGAATTGCTGAAATAACTCGACAAATGGAGCTGTAATCAGGAATCGTAAATGAACTCAAGATTTTTGTAACGGAAAGTGAAGTAAAGATTTTTGTAATGGAAAGAGTTGTAAGATTAGTATAAAGGAAATATGGCAGCGTATTGCAAGTCTTAAAACTATAACGATAAAATAACGCAGTTGACTAGGCTTAAGCGTGACTGTTATGTCGAGATTAGTTAAAGGGGAATATTACAGCGTATGATAAGTTTTTAAACTATAACGATAAATTAGCGGTGTGGACCAAACTTAAGAGTGGTTGTGTGATGTTTAGTTGTACAATTTGAATGGATGTTTGTTTCTACTTCAATAGTTAAATAACCGACTATCGAAGTATTTTGACCATCATTGTCGATACGGAGAGACCGGTTGGATATATTATCCGAGAACCACTCCGTATAGGCAAAAGCGTTGCGAATTTGATTATGATGAAGACAAACTGAAGACGGAGTGAAATACAAGGGTCGTCCTATTCTAGAATGGTGTTTTCTATTTGTCCAGTCCCAGGACAACTTGTATGGACGAATGTCTGACAGAGTATTCCTAACGGTCACATAAGACGATCTTTTCAAGGTATTACGTCTGGTGGTAGAGAAATTCGTTTCTCTTAGCTTTTATACCCGTACTATTTTTGGGAAGATCAACTAGTGATTCAATGGGTTTGACGATGTGGCATTCAAAGTGTATGGTGTCCAGATGTTCTAAAAGATAGACGTAGCCTCAAGCTTCACAACCGGGAGATGACAAAAATTGGGCAGGCAGCATGGCTATGTGGGTCGCTCCCATTAGGGTGTATAATCACCTATCTAGTGAAATTCCTTTACTTCTTAAATCTATTTTGATGCTGTTCCTTTTCGAGAAACGGTGGTTTGAGCCCAACCGTTGGTGATATACATTCGATACACTCAAGCGAAATGAGTGGTCGGTCATGTGTGGGCCGGGTTGCAAGACGTTCTTGTTGAACCCAGTGTATTCGCCACTAGAGATACACTATCAGCAGGTGGTCCCATACCTTGTAATAGTTGGAATCCAATCTCCAATAAGCGCCCTGCGTTTTTTGATTTATACTATGTATGTATAGTGTGAGATGCAAGCGTTCTGCTATTTGGTTACTTACTTGACTAGACATTATTATAATATCACTGGATTTTGATATCAAGATATTTTGGGTTGTAGTAAGGTAAAAACCATCCATGTTTATGTGTGGGTTGGTCTTAATATTATCCTTTTGTTTCAAAAGGATTTTCAAAGTTAAACCGTATGGTTGGAATTTACTCACACCAGTCCCATGACTGACCCAAAGTTTATTTTGTTTGTTTTTCCCTAAACTCTTGGGTGCCCAAATTTGTACGGGCAGTGAAGTGTTTCAGACTTTTACAGATACACTTGGAGGAGCTAAAAGCAGAAGGCTTCACCGATAGTATTTAGAGATTATTTCCGTTGTGATATGATGTATTGTACTTTGATAATGGTATGTATATACAATAGAGTTTTGTATTTCAAAGTTATGTTATATAATACATTTTATTCATTCCATTGGAAGATTCGTGTTTACTCTGATTCTACTTAGTTGTTTCTTTTTCTTCTTCTTCTATTATATTGGTTCTATCTTATCTTTCTCATCCTCTTATTTCTTTCTATTAACGATCTGAATTTTCGTGCACTCTGAGTTGAATATGTAGGATATTTATCAGTACAAATTGGTATGGATTTCCGGGTCGTTACAGTTGGTATCAGAGCTGCTGAAGGTTAAGTGATTACCTTGGCATTGTGGTGTGACTCAATTGAGATAAGGTTAGTAATACCTTAGATTGAGTTTGAGTGTATTTATATATGAGCGCGTATTTGTAAATTGATATAAAAACTGTTTTTGTAACACCCCACCTCCGCCAGGGTGGCTCTTGCAAGCACTCTGACTTTGAAGGGGCGTTTGTACCGGGTAAACATGCATAATGATATATCAAGGCAGAACAAGAACATATGTATATATGTAAACAGAGTAAATAAGATAAGTAAAACAGCGGAAGATTTCAAACTATTTCAAAACAAGTCTGGTACAACATAATGTCAACTTTCCAAATAAACAAGTCTAGATGAAAACAACATCACTGAAAAACTGAAATACATAAGCACTATCCCCAAAATAAGTAATAACCATAGCTAGCTTCATGTCAAGACCGTACATGAGCTAAAATCCCACAAGCAAGCGATCAGAAATCCAAGCTAAGCTCCAATATTCCCACCCTGAGAACCTGGGGGGGGGGACGAAAGAAAGGAGGCGAAAGAAAAACAGGTCAGTCAAAAAGACTGAGTAAGCCCTACTACAATCAATGTAAACTGATAAAGTTAACTGGCATGAGAAGCAGGGATGAACATAAGGATAACAACATACTAGCATGATGATTAACTAACAAGGTAGATAAAGGTGTCATCGCATAATCAGGATTAAGGTTTTGCACCACAGGTGTACTAGCAAACTAACTTGACTTGAATAAACAAGTATTGATCCCTTGGCCCAAGCTTTTACCCAATAACATGAAATGACCCTAATACGAGGTCCAATAACATGAAGTGACCCTAATACGAGGTCCAATAACATGAAGTGACCCTAATACGTGGTCCAATAACATGAAGTGACCCTAATATGAGGTCCAATAACATGAAGTGACCCTAATAAGAGGTCCAATAACATGAAGTGACTCTAATACGAGGTCCAACCAAACGGTCTAGTCGATCGGCTCCCTATAAGCCTAACTTGTCACATGTTGGTGTCAATACGGCCCAAACATAATTGTAGTCAGACTGTGCTGGGTCTCCCGTCGGGTGTATCAAGCCCTAGGGTGTCAACCCCTGGACACCATAAACATAAGTGCACAATCTAGATCTACTGGTACCCATGCTTGACTTCTCCAAATATGGACTACGTGCACGACCATAGTCCGTCCGGAACTACATCGGCGTACCACTCTGCCGTCGTTTTTGGTCACTTACCTCAAGTCCAGTAATCATGCCCCCACCCTAGCCTAGTCCCTAGGGTCTTAATGATACAAACTTGGGATTACTGCTGGAGTGGACCCCCATTGCTAGGATTTTCTAGTGGGTTAAGTACGGTTTAACCCTCTTGCTAATCATGGATTAACTTGGTTAAGTGTAACGATGAGTTCACGACTTAACCCTGATTAATCTACCAAGCCCAAATTAGTTAAGTATTAAGTGGACCATGACTTAACCCTAATCATGAGGCATTAATTAATATTCCTTAACCTCTCACATTAGACTTTGTTGAGGTTACTAGTTAAGCCGGTCGGTTCCGGGTAGCTTTACACCACAACTTGGTCTAACCTCGGGTTCAAGGTACAACATGACCAACTTCTCACATTGGGTCCTATTGTTTGTAGCAACTAGTTAAGCCGGTCGGTTCCGGGTAGGTTTACGCTACAAACTCAACCCAACCTCGAGTTGGTCACCCTTATATTTTCTAAGTGTCATGTCCATTATGTTTCCAAAACATATTACAAGTTTTCAAGCATTTGGGTAGACCTAACTTAATAGGTAAATTCCCAATTGGTAGACCTAACTTAATAGGTAAATTCCCAATCTTATGTTTTTATGTCTTTTAAGTTTACCCCACCCCAAACGCAATCCCATCGCTTACATATCGCAATAGCGCATAAAGGATAGAAAGAGGGAACTTGGCATAATCATGACATATAGGTGTTGAAGCCACAAGTTTAACATGGTGGCATATGAAATGTACATATGTTCATATACTTGCATATTACATTTTTAGGCCTCAAAAGTATGCATAAAACCAAACTTAGCATATTGGTGATACATGGTGATAAATGACATGTAGAAATGGCCATAAGTTCGCATTTAGCCTCACATGCAAGTTATCATAAGAGATATGATAACTTACATGTTGCCAAAATGCAACCTTTAGCATAAAGCTTGAAGCTTTATGTTCATATACTCAAGGTAAGCTTGCATAACATGATAACATGAACAAAATGATCAACCCAAACTTGCATAACATAACTTGCATATCATATGACAAACTTGCATATCAAACTTGCATGACATAACATGATAAACTTGCATATCATAACATGGCAAACTTGCATAACATAACATGATAAACTTGCATATCATAACATGGCAAACTTGCATAGCATAACATGGTAAACTTGCATATCATAACATGGCATACTTGCATAACATAACATGATAAACTTGCATATCATAACATGGCAAACTTGCATAACATAGCATGGCAAACTTGCATATCATAACGTATCAAACTTGCATAACATGACATGGTAAACTTGCATATCATGGCAAACTTGCATATCATAATGATCAACCAAACTTGCATCATTCATTTAACTTTAGAGTTTAAATATGAAAGTAAAAAAGGGCTTACAATGCTTATGAAGACACAAAAATATATATAGATTGAGACAAAGCCCTTATGCAATCAAATAAACCCAAAATGCAAGCTCCAATAGAAAAACCCTTGAGCAAAAATGATCAAAACCCTTGCTTTATGATGTAAATATGGAAACTTGACTTGAATGCAAGCTAATGACAATCATACAAGCTTGAAAACACTTGTATGCATGGAAAATCTCTCATAGAAATAACTTAGGAATTTTTTGAAGAGAGTGGAGGCCATGAGAGGAATGATTTTGCCATAGTTTAGTTACTTGAATGAATAATGATGATTTAGGGTTAGGTTAGGGGCTTATTTATAGAGATTTAGGATTAGTTTTAGCCTTAGGATTAAACCCTAGTTCCAATCTCAGCCCTCAAAACCGAATCTGGCCCCCAAACTCAACACAATTCCCAAAATGGTGCACCAGGCAAAACTGCCCGGCTGAGCCAAGTCGACACCCAAGTCGACAGGGCTGTCGACTTGGGCCTAACCATGTCGACTGCCCAGTCGACAGGGCTGTCGACATGGGTGGTCTGGCGGGAAATTTCCCGCCTGCGCCCAACTGCCCTAATTTACAAATTCAAACTTGAATTTGAAATCTGTTTTTGCTTTGAAATTTTCTGAAAACTTCGTTGGGCCTTAATCGGGTCATACGGACTCCGATTTTCGAAAACTCGGACTCTATTTCGCGTATTTTTCCGAGACGAACGCAATGGCATAGCCCGTTTCCCTTGATTCAGATTTATAAATTAAATTCTGCCTCGATTTACGTTATAACAGGTTATTGAAAATACGGGTTGTTACATTCTCCCCTCCTTAAAGGATTTCGTCCCCGAAATCTTCAAGTTAGGAAGAACGTATCCTACCATCCAACATCCTTCTACTCAAAACATCATCCACGAGCAATCATTGTCCTTACAAGATTCTAAATGTTGTATGAACATATGCAAAGGTGTGTGTATATGTACTTATCTAATGCAAATATCATCAATGCAAATTATGTTAGTGAAATGAATCCATATGTATGCAATTCCTAACATAATGTATAACATCTATATGCGTGCACATAACATACATCCATATGCAACATCCATGTGATAACACAAAAATTTTCATCCATGAATAAGCATAAACACTCATGCATATGCAATATGAGGAGTGTGTGAGCCGATCTAGTGCCTAACGTGTATAATGCATCCACGAGTAACCACTTGCAAACACTTGCGACCACTTGCAAACATCAAGCATAACATGTTTCAAACACATGTTTCATCCAAAGGGTTTCTACCTAAGGTTCTCACAACAAGATTAACACGATATAGATAGCAAAAGAAAGATATGCTACAAAGAGATCGGGAAGATAAGCAGGATATACTCCTTTCGGATTACAAGAAATCCCTTCCTAATCCAACCCCAATCCTATAAAAGCCCAAAAGGTTTAGTCAACCTAACGGACCCCTTCAAACCCTGACATGCATTACTAACCGATGAGTCACACCCCCTTATGGAGTTTACAGCAGAAATGGGATCGAGAACGGGACCGAGAGGATATATGTAAAAGATAACATGCAAGTAAGTTTCACCGGAAAATAAGGATCAAGGATATACTCTTAGAAAGAGATATGATGCGCGTATCTAGCCTTCAGTCTTCTAAGTCACGTTTCCTTGAGTTTAACTCCACTGTGCTTTGACCGTCTTTTACTTCATGATTCCTTGGCTTCTTAACTCTTATTTCCAAATATGATTTGGAACCCATTTCATTGTCGCCTCTCATCTTCCTCTTTCACTTACTCTTCTATCATTCTTGGCTTAAACATAACTATGACCTCATGGTTTCATGCAAGCTCTCCAAAATTCACTAGTGAATCCTGGATCTCGTTTACTTACTATAAAGTATTCCACGCAGCAGAACTTTTCTTGGAAATACCAATCCACGTTGCCAATTGCTCTTACCAACGTGATTTTCTATAACTCATGCTTGAACGAAATGAACCATCCACCTGCGAATGATAGGCCGTACTTAGATTCAGTTGCTTGCCCATGACTTCCCGTAGACTATCCCAAAACTGGCTAGTGAAGATTGAGTCGTGGTTACTCACTATACTTTAGGGAACCTCGTACAACCGCTTTATTTCTTGAAAGTAAACTGTCGCTAGCTATGATGCAGTCCTTTCGCTCTTTACCGGAGTGAAATGAGCACTCTTCGTGAGTCTACCTACTATGACCCACATGCTCTTATTCCCTTTCTTGATCTAGGCAGTCCATCCACGAAATCCTTCGTGACGCTTTTCCCTCTTCCATTGCGGGGACCTCCAATGGATATAATAGCCCACCGGGCTTCTATGACTCGGCCTTTAACCTGTTGGCACAACATGCACCTTGGGACAAACTCGGCCACCTCCTCGGGTGATGTGCATCTTCAAGAACCTTCTTTCTCTCATCGCGTCTTAGCCATCCCTTGTCATCTATAGCGAGGTGACTTACCATCTCGCCTCGAATCAACTTGTCCATGATCTCGACTAACTGCGGGTCTTCTTTCTGTGAAGTCCCTACTTGATCCAGAAGGGTAGGTCTAAGCTCAAGGGACGTAACTAACTAATTAAACTGAGAGAACTTCTTACTTCAATTGTCCTCGTCGGAGCTTTTCGGTTTTGAACCGCGACCACTTTAGCAGGATCCACCACTAAGCCTTGCTTAGAAACTATGTGCCCAAGAAATCTAACTCCTTTTTTCTCCAAAATGACATTTGGAGGACTTGGCTTTCAACTGATGCGCTCTAAGCGTATCCATCACATCCTTGAGATGTCTAGCATGGTCTTCCTCGTTCTTTAAGAAAGTCAGGATATCGTCTACAAAGACTACCACAAACTCGTTCAGGAACTCCCTAGACACCCTACTCATCAAGTCCACGAAGTAGGCGGGTGCATTAGTCAAACCGAATGGCATGACCAGCCATTCTAAGAATCCATCTGGAGTTCTGAACGCAGTTTTGTCTATACTATCCTCAGCTACTCTAAGCTGAAGGGATCCAGTAGCAAGATCAAGAGAAAACAGATGTTCCTACAAGCTGATCAAACAAATCATCGATCCTTGGCAATGGTTGTCTATTCTCTTTGTTTAACTCACGATAATCAGCACAAAGTCGAAGAGAACCATCTGCCTTGGTAGTAAATACTATAGGCGCTCCCCATTCAGATATACTTCGTCTAATGAAGTTCTTCTCAAGCAACTCCTTGACTTGCTTTCTTAACTCTCATCTTGCAGGGCCATGTGCCTAACCGGCCACGAAACTATCTTGGCATTATTAACCAGATAAATGCGGAAATCTATCTCTCGTTTAGGGGTAACCCCCTTCACTTCACCCAAGATATCAGGATATTCTCGGACCACCCTCACTGATTGCAAACTATCGATAGACGGGTTAAGGGATTCAAGATAACACAACATGACGGGACTCATAGGGTTACTAGAAATTTTTAGGGTATTACCGAGGCGAGTCATGAGCCTCTCAACCCTATGCTCAAAAATCAAGAACGGCTCCAAAACTGGACAACCAATCCATGCCCAAAATCAACCCATACCCCATGAAACCGAGAATATAAGCATCACGCGAGAATTCTATACTCAAGATAGAGATTTTCAAATCCACGTAGATAATAGAAAAATGGGCGGAACCCCCAATTGGATTTGAAACACACACGGGATCATTAACTAGACTAGTACTTAGGTGCAAACTTTCAACTAAACTAGATGAAATAAACTATGCGATGCGCTAGAATCAAACAAAGTACGAACAGGAAAATCGGAAATGTAAACAAGACTTTCAACAGAAATACTACCTCGATCGGGAACTGGAGCGGCATTGAGAGCATGAACTTGCCCTCCCGAAGGTCCAGCATGCTGAGTCTGACCCTGGCCTTGCCCTTGCTTCTTCAGGCAATCCCTAGTGAAGTGTCCCATTTCTCCACAGTTAAAGCAAGTGCCCTTCCTTTTTCTGCAATCCTTGTTTAGATGAGTCGAGCTTCCACAAGTAAAGCACCTTTTTTCCTTCTTATCTTTAGACTTCTCCTCCTTCTTTTTCATTTCCTTTTTGGGCCCCGTTTTCTTGGTTTGAGACTCATTCACCTTGATTTCCTTCTTGCCACTCCTATTCTCTTCATTGAGTAGGGCCACATTCACCAAACTCTCGAAGGTCGCTCCAATGGGTATATGAGATATGGCCAAATCGCGTAATGGCTCGTTTAGTCCTAGAGCAAAGTGCATGGCCTTCTTCTGAGCTGTGTTAACCAAGTCTAAACCGAACCGAGCAGGTTGATTAAACTTATCCACGTATTCCCTAATGGTCATGTCCCCTTGCTTTAGTGATAGGAACCTCTCCATCTGAAGGTTCTCCTCTGCTGACGATAAAAACCTCAGTCCAAACCTTCTTTTGAACTCATCCCAAGTCTCAATTGGTCTGGTAGTGGTGGTGACTACCCACCAATAAGCAGCTTCCCCTTTCAATAACCATACCGCCAACAGAACTTTCCTACGATCTTCTACATCTAAGATAGCAAAGAGGTCTTCAGTTTCCTTTAACCAGTTTCTTGCCTCAACAGAAGTCTTCATCCCAACAAAATTCTTGCAACCCATCGCCTTAAAGTCTTTGCAAATCTCCGAGAAATCCGCTTATGGATGCTGAGGGGGAGGAGGAATGTCCGCGGGGTCGGCTTCACTTGCCCTTTCCCCCAAGTATCTCCTAAACCAAATAGGTACTTGAGCGCCTTCCGGAATGGCAAAGTTATCGGCCATACTGAAAACGAAGAAAAAGATAGATTCAGAATGGAGAAAAACGAAGGAATTTTTGCTAATGGCTTTTTGGGGAATAGCCTTTAAAATAAACTAGACTTTTCTTTGGAAAATACTTTATACTTGGTTTTAAAAATAGTTTTCCAAAAGTTTCAAAAACCTTTTTGTTCCTTCTCGTAAACCATATGCTCTGATACCAAATGTAACACCCCACCTCCGCCAGGGTGGCTCTTGCAAGCACTCTGACTTTGGAGGGGCGTTTGTACCGGGTAAACATGCATAATGATATATCAAGGCAGAACAAGAACATATGTATATATGTAAACAGAGTAAATAAGATAAGTAAAACAGCGGAAGATTTCAAACTATTTCAAAACAAGTCTGGTACAACATAATGTCAACTTTCCAAATAAACAAGTCTAGATGAAAACAACATCACTGAAAAACTGAAATACATAAGTACTATCCCCAAAATAAGTAATAACCATAGCTAGCTTCATGTCAAGACCGTACATGAGCTAAAATCCCACAAGCAAGCGATCAGAAATCCAAGCTAAGCTCCAATATTCCCACCCTGAGAACCTGGGGGGAGGGGGGGAACGAAAGAAAGGAGGCGAAAGAAAAACAGGTCAGTCAAAAAGACTGAGTAAGCCCTACTACAATCAATGTAAACTGATAAAGTTAGCTGGCATGAGAAGCAAGGATGAACATAAGGATAACAACATACTAGCATGATGATTAACTAACAAGGTAGATAAAGGTGTCATCGCATAATCAGGATTAAGGTTTTGCACCACAGGTGTACTAGCAAACTAACATGACTTGAAAAAACAAGTATTGATCCCTTGGCCCAAGCTTTTACCCAATAACATGAAATGACCCTAATACGAGGTCCAATAACATGAAGTGACCCTAATACGAGGTCCAATAACATGAAGTGACCCTAATACGTGGTCCAATAACATGAAGTGACCCTAATACGAGGTCCAATAACATGAAATAACCCTAATAAGAGGTCCAATAACATGAAGTGACTCTAATACGAGGTCCAACCAAACGGTCTAGTCGATCGGCTCCCTATAAGCCTAACTTGTCACATGTTGGTGTCAATACGGCCCAAACATAATTGTAGTGAGACTGTGCTGGGTCTCCCGTCGGGTGTATCAAGCCCTAGGGTGTCAACCCCTGGACACCATAAACATAAGTGCACAGTCTAGATCTACTGGTACCCATGCTTGACTTCTCCAAATATGGACTACGTGCACGACCATAGTCCGTCCGGAACTACATCGGCGTACCACTCTGCCGTCGTTTTTGGTCACTTACCTCAAGTCCAGTAATCATTCCCCCACCCTAGCCTAGTCCCTAGGGTCTTAATGATACAAACTTGGGATTACTGCTGGAGTGGACCCCCATTGCTAGGAATTCTAGTGGGTTAAGTACGGTTTAACCCTCTTGCTAATCATGGATTAACTTGGTTAAGTGTAACGATGAGTTCACGACTTAACCCTGATTAATCTACCAAGCCCAAATTGGTTAAGGATTAAGTGGACCATGACTTAACCCTAATCATGAGGCATTAATTAATATTCCTTAACCTCTCACATTAGACTTTGTTGCGGTTACTAGTTAAGCCGGTCGGTTCCGGGTAGCTTTACACCACAACTTGGTCTAACCTCGGGTTCAAGGTACAACATGACCAACTTCTCACATTGGGTCCTATTGTTTGTAGCAACTAGTTAAGCCGGTCGGTTCCGGGTAGGTTTACGCTACAAACTCAACCCAACCTCGAGTTGGTCACCCTTATATTTTCTAAGTGTCATGTCCATTATGTTTCCAAAACATATTACAAGTTTTCAAGCATTTGGGTAGACCTAACTTAATAGGTAAATTCCCAATGGGTAGACCTAACTTAATAGGTAAATTCCCAATCTTATGTTTTTATGTCTTTTAAGTTTACCCCACCCCAAACGCAATCCCATCGCTTACATATCGCAATAGCGCATAAAGGATAGAAAGAGGGAACTTGGCATAATCATGACATATAGGTGTTGAAGCCACAAGTTTAACATGGTGGCATATGAAATGTACATATGTTCATATACTTGCATATTACATTTTTAGGCCTCAAAAGTATGCATAAAACCAAACTTAGCATATTGGTGATACATGGTGATAAATGACATGTAGAAATGTCCATAAGTTCGCATTTAGCCTCACATGCAAGTTATCATAAGAGATATGATAACTTACATGTTGCCAAAATGCAACCTTTAGCATAAAGCTTGAAGCTTTATGTTCATATACTCAAGGTAAGCTTGCATAACATGATAACATGAACAAAATGATCAACCCAAACTTGCATAACATAACTTGCATATCATATGACAAACTTGCATATCAAACTTGCATGACATAACATGATAAACTTGCATATCATAACATGGCAAACTTGCATAACATAACATGATAAACTTGCATATCATAACATGGCAAACTTGCATAGCATAACATGGTAAACTTGCATATCATAACATGGCATACTTGCATAACATAACATGATAAACTTGCATATCATAACATGGCAAACTTGCATAACATAGCATGGCAAACTTGCATATCATAACGTATCAAACTTGCATAACATGACATGGTAAACTTGCATATCATGGCAAACTTGCATATCATAATGATCAACCAAACTTGCATCATTCATTTAACTTTAGAGTTTAAATATGAAAGTAGAAAAGGGCTTACAATGCTTATGAAGACACAAAAATATATATAGATTGAGACAAAGCCCTTATGCAATCAAATAAACCCAAAATGCAAGCTCCAATAGAAAAACCCTTGAGCAAAAATGATCAAAACCCTTGCTTTATGATGTAAATATGGAAACTTGACTTGAATGCAAGCTAATGACAATCATACAAGCTTGAAAACACTTGTATGCATGGAAAATCTCTCATAGAAATAACTTAGGAATTTTTTGAAGAGAGTGGAGGCCATGAGAGGAATGATTTTGCCATAGTTTAGTTACTTGAATGAATAATGATGATTTAGGGTTAGGTTAGGGGCTTATTTATAGAGATTTAGGATTAGTTTTAGCCTTAGGATTAAACCCTAGTTCCAATCTCAGCCCTCAAAACCGAATCTGGCCCCCAAACTCAACACAATTCCCAAAATGGTGCACCAGGCAAAACTGCCCGGCTGAGCCAAGTCGACACCCAAGTCGACAGGGCTGTCGACTTGGGCCTAACCATGTCGACTGCCCAGTCGACAGGGCTGTCGACATGGGTGGTCTGGCGGGAAATTTCCCGCCTGCGCCCAACTGCCCTAATTTACAAATTCAAACTTGAATTTGAAATCTGTTTTTGCTTTGAAATTTTCTGAAAACTTCATTGGGCCTTAATCGGGTCATACGGACTCCGATTTTCGAAAACTCGGACTCTATTTCGCGTATTTTTCCGAGACGAACGCAATGGCATAGCCCGTTTCCCTTGATTCAGATTTATAAATTAAATTCTGCCTCGATTTACGTTATAACAGGTTATTGAAAATACGAGTTGTTACATTCTCCCCTCCTTAAAGGATTTCGTCCCCGAAATCTTCAAGTTAGGAAGAACGTATCCTACCATCCAACATCCTTCTACTCAAAACATCATCCACGAGCAATCATTGTCCTTACAAGATTCTAAATGTTGTATGAACATATGCAAAGGTGTGTATATGTACTTATCTAATGCAAATATCATCAATGCAAATTATGTTAGTGAAATGAATCCATATAAATGCAATTCCTAACATAATGTATAACATCTATATGTGTGCACATAACATACATCCATATGCAACATCCATGTGATAACACAAAAATTTTCATCCATGAATAAGCATAAACACTCATGCATATGCAATATGAGGAGTGTGTGAGCCGATCTAGTGCCTAACGTGTATAATGCATCCACGAGTAACCACTTGCAAACACTTGCAACCACTTGCAAACATCAAGCATAACATGTTTCAAACACATGTTTCATCCAAAGGGTTTCTACCTAAGGTTCTCACAACAAGATTAACACGATATAGATAGCAAAAGAAAGATATGCTACAAAGAGATCGGGAAGATAAGCAGGATATACTCCTTTCGGATTACAAGAAATCCCTTCCTAATCCAACCCCAATCCTATAAAAGCCCAAAAGGTTTAGTCAACCTAACGGACCCCTTCAAACCCTGACATGCATTACTAACCGATGAGTCACACCCCCTTATGGAGTCTACAGCAGAAATGGGATCGAGAACGGGACCGAGAGGATATATGTAAAAGATAACATGCAAGTAAGTTTCACCGGAAAATAAGGATCAAGGATATACTCTTAGAAAGAGATATGATGCGCGTATCTAGCCTTCAGTCTTCTAAGTCACGTTTCCTTGAGTTTAACTCCACTGTGCTTTGACCGTCTTTTACTTCATGATTCCTTGGCTTCTTAACTCTTATTTCCAAATATGATTTGGAACCCATTTCATTGTCGCCTCTCATCTTCCTCTTTCACTTACTCTTCTATCATTCTTGGCTTAAACATAACTATGACCTCATGGTTTCATGCAAGCTCTCCAAAATTCACTAGTGAATCCTGGATCCCGTTTACTTACTATAAAGTATTCCACGCAGCAGAACTTTTCTTTGAAATACCAATCCACGTTGCCAATTGCTCTTACCAACGTGATTTTCTATAACTCATGCTTGAACGAAATGAACCATCCACCTGCGAATGATAGGCCGTACTTAGATTCAGTTGCTTGCCCATGACTTCCCGTAGACTATCCCAAAACTGGCTAGTGAAGATTGAGTCATGGTTACTAACTATACTTTAGGGAACCTCGTACAACCGCTTTATTTCTTGAAAGTAAACTGTCGCTAGCTATGATGCAGTCCTTTCGCTCTTTACCGGAGTGAAATGAGCACTCTTCGTGAGTCTACCTACTATGACCCACATGCTCTTATTCCCTTTCTTGATCTAGGCAGTCCATCCACGAAATCCTTCGTGACGCTTTTCCCTCTTCCATTGCGGGGACCTCCAATGGATATAATAGCCCACCGGGCTTCTATGACTCGGCATTTAACCTGTTGGCACAACATGCACCTTGGGACAAACTCGGCCACCTCCTCGGGTGATGTGCATCTTCAAGAACCTTCTTTCTCTCATCGCGTCTTAGCCATCCCTTGTCATCTATAGCGAGGTGACTTACCATCTCGCCTCGAATCAACTTGTCCATGATCTCGACTAACTGCGGGTCTTCTTTCTGTGAAGTCCCTACTTGATCCAGAAGGGTAGGTCTAAGCTCAAGGGACGCAACTAACTAATTAAACTGAGAGAACTTCTTACTTCAATTGTCCTCGTCGGAGCTTTTCGGTTTTGAACCGCGACCACTTTAGCAGGATCCACCACTAAGCCTTGCTTAGAAACTATGTGCCCAAGAAATCTAACTCCTTTTTTCTCCAAAATGACATTTGGAGGACTTGGCTTTCAACTGATGCGCTCTAAGCGTATCCATCACCTCCTTGAGATGTCTAGCATGGTCTTCCTCGTTCTTTAAGAAAGTCAGGATATCGTCTACAAAGACTACCACAAACTCGTTCAGGAACTCCCTAGACACCCTACTCATCAAGTCCACGAAGTAGGCGGGTGCATTAGTCAAACCGAATGGCATGACCAGCCATTCTAAGAATCCATCTGGAGTTCTGAACGCAGTTTTGTCTATACTATCCTCAGCTACTCTGAGCTGAAGGGATCCAGTAGCAAGATCAAGAGAAAACAGATGTTCCTACAAGCTGATCAAACAAATCATCGATCCTTGGCAATGGTTGTCTATTCTCTTTGTTTAACTCACGATAATCAGCACAAAGTCGAAGAGAACCATCTGCCTTGGTAGTAAATACTATAGGCGCTCCCCATTCAGATATACTTCGTCTAATGAAGTTCTTCTCAAGCAACTCCTTGACTTGCTTTCTTAACTCTCATCTTGCGGGGCCATGTGCCTAACCGGCCACGAAACTATCTTGGCATTATTAACCAGATAAATTCTGAAGTCAATCAAGTTGGGGTATAATTACCTCTCAGACCTTAATTGAACAACGTCCTTTACTGTGAAATAGATGAAGCTCGTCACCCACTTTTTCCAATCATCTGTTTACGCAAATTCTCGGATTCAGGTTACGAATCCACTTCTTATATGAAAACGTTTGATTATAACTATAACGTTATAATTCCTACTTCTGCAATATCTAACCTAAATCATAACTTTACCTCCTAACTCGAATAATTTAACAGACGCCTAATTTGTAAATCAATAACTAAATCTTGATTTAAACCCTAGAAAGTAAATAGTACTTTCCCGAATTCGCTATAATTGAATTCGACGTATAACTCTCTTTCGAGTAATCTCTATTTGATTAACTCTTCTTCGAATAACCTATATTCGATTATCTCTCTTCGAATAACTCATGTTCGAAATCTCTCTCTTTCGAATAAACAATATTCGATCTCTTTCTTTCGAATATGCTATATTCGAAAATCTCCTTTCGATTTACTAATCGATAACTCCTTTCGATCAAACTAAAATCGATAACTCCTTTAACTCTATTCGAATAACTAATATTCGACTAACTCCTTTGGATCGACTCATTTGATTAACTCCTTCGAATAACTAATTCGAATAACTTACCTTCGAATAACCAATATTCGATTTACTCTAACTCGATTAACTTAATTCTAATCGATTTACTCCATTTCGATTCAACTTAATTCAAATCGATTAACTTAAATCAAATTGATTAACTCCTTTCAAATAACTAAATTCGATTTAACTCTAATTGAATTCAATTAACTCTTACGTGTTTAACTATATTTGAATAAGTAATTCGAATCACTAGAATGTGTTTAACTCTATTCAAATATCAAATTCGAATAACTCATTTCGAATAACTAAATTCGATTAACTCTTTTAACTTTACTCGAATAACTATATTCGATTTACACCTTCTTTCGAATAACTATATTCGATTAACTCTTCGACTAACTCCTTTGGATTAACTAACTTCGAATAACTCCTTTGGATTACTAACTTCGAATAACTCCTTTGGATCAACTAACTTCGAATAACTCCTTTGGATTACTAACTTCGAATAACTCCTTTGGATTAACTAACTTCGAATAACTCCTTTGGATTAACTAACTTCGAATAACCAATATTCGATAACTACTCTTCGAATAAATAATATTCGGTAACTCTTCTCAAATGAATAACATTTGATTTCCCCACTCGAATAAACTATATTCGATTAACTCTTTTAACTTTACTCGAATAACTATATTCGATTAACACTTTCTTTCGAATAACTATATTCGATTAACTGAACTAATCCACTTAGTTTAACTTAGTTAATTCACTTTGATTAACTCCAACCGATTTACTTAGTTTAACTCAGCTAATTCACTTTGATTAACCCAACTAATTTACTTCGATTAACCAATTAGTTTAACTTGACTAATTCACTTTGGTTAACTTAACCAATTACTTTGATTAACTCGACTAACTTGCTTTGTTTAACCTAACCAATTACTTTGTTTAACTCTATTCGAATATCTAATTCGAATAACTTATTTCGAATAACTAAACTCGATTAACTCCTTTTATTAACGTTTATTCATTTCAAAGGATTTCCTTTTTACAACGTTTATCCATTGATAAAGATTTACTTTTTACAACGTTTATCCATTTATAAAGATTTACTTTTAGTAACGGTTCTTCACTTTATAAAAGTCCTTTTAATGACGTTTCTGCTTCTCTATATAAGTCCAGACTTATATATATTCCATTTATCAACGATAAATAATTTATTTAATTTATAAAACATTATTTATAAATTAATCTACTTCAATTTATCTGTTTAAAACAGATTTCCTATTTAATATCTCATTTAAATCCCTATCGGGTTATACCGTGTGCGAAGCACGTGTTTAAATCTATCCTTGTATAATTCTATTTATTTTCCCAACAAGTGTTCCTTTATCTATTCCCTAAATAAATATTCCTTTATTCCATTTATTTATAACCTAAATAAATGTTCCTTTATTTATTTCCCAAATAAATATTCCTTTATTCCATTTATTTATAATCTAAATAAATGTTCCTTTATTTATTTCCCAAATAAATAAATAGTTTCATTTTATAAAATCCTATTGATTTTATAAATAAGATTTATTTTCAATATAAACATTGAAAATTCCCATTTTACATTCTAGTATCACCTACGGTGTTTAACGTGTCGTATAACAATGATCGGTATCATTCAAACATATGAAATCAATAACAGATTTCATAACACATCATATATCACAATATATGAAAAACGGTAAAATAAATGTTGAGGAATCCTATCGGATTCCTCCAACCTGTTTCCCTACATCACAGATGTTAGACAATATAGATAACATCACTTTCAGTTCCATATGATATATTCTGTTAAACAGAATCAATATAGAAATTTAACTAACTGTCTAGCAGTTCAATCAAACAATCAACACACAGTCAAACAGACAATTTTAACAGTTCCAACAATACAACATGAAATTATAAACTGTTCAGAGTTAGTGAGATTTACTCACATTGAAGCGTTAACCGTTAAATAAAGATTTGCGTCAGTTCGGATCTGTGCCCGTTAGAAGCCTCTCCTCCGAGACTAAGAAGAACAGCCGGTCCCGCATACCATTCACTATCCTTCGTTTAAACTGCTGTCACCGTCACGTTGGACCACTGGACCTTCCCCTTCACCGTATTCTCCTCACTGACATGCCTTGTTCTCTATTATATTATCCGGTCTATCATGCTCCTCCAACAGCGGTATTCTTCAAACTCAGTTCCACCTCAGTACCTGGCACGACACCGAACTCTGTTTGTCTTACCGCTCAGATGTGCCGCAATCACCGACTCAACGATGGCAGTGTAGGAAACCAATCCTACACCAACAGCTTCCTCATTTGCCATTCACCTTTTTCATGGAGATTTCTTCGTCCCAACATGTTTTCTGGATTCGATCTCACCACCTTTTACGCCAGCCACTTTCCCAACCTCCACTGAAAACAACATCACCACACCATACTGTACAACGTCCGCCCCTCCATACTCCTGCAGTCACCGCTCCTTGCCACACCGAAGACCACTTCAGCCCCTGCCTCCCTGTATGAAACGTCATCTACTCGTTTTCCTCCTCATATTCTTGTTCAAAATGCATGGTCCGATCCCTTCTTTCTAACGTCACTCCACTGGCCATCTTCTAGCACAGCATGCACTCTTCTTCCTTCTTTTGTATGAACTCCTTCCCAGACTTTTGCTTTTGTTATTTTCCTCCGCACTTTTACCCTTCACGTCCATCCCTCTTCATGCATTTCGAAAACTACAAACACCGGCTTCTTCCCATAACCGCTTCATCTACTTTGATTCTTTCATCCACTAACTTAGTCCTGTTTAAACGCCCACTCATCACAAAATACTCTCCCTCACCAAACGCTGCTTCATCAAAACAATCCCGCCTTCCATCACTACTAACGCAACTGCTTGCTCAAATTTATTACAGATATCGATTATATCTTTATCTTTGAATTTAGTATGGAATATCAGAAAGGGAAAGAGGAAGAACAGCTCTGGTTTTATTTTGAATTGTTTAGGATTTTTCTTCGCTCAAAATTTTTGCTGTAAGAAGTACAAAGGAGGAGCGGCGGAATGCCTTTGACTCGAGGAACGAAAAATCTAGGTTTAAGGAGAAGTTAAAGTTATTATATAGGATTTGTTTTGAAGACATGGAGTTTTCACTGACCAAAGGATGCATTATGGCCCATGAAGGAACACGTTAGGAGCAAGCATGACCACTCAAATGTTTAATTATTTTATTAAAATTAAACGATGAAATACCCTTTAAAACCAACTCATATGAGCCACGAACAACGAAGACAAAAATACTGTTGTGACCAGCGATGTGCCAGGATTCCAAGAATATAATAATACCGGTAGATTGACTCCTATTTTGAAACCTCAAAAATGTTGATTTCAGGGTGCGAAATACTTCAAATAAAAAGTCACTTATTTAATTAATTAAAAATTTCCATAAAATTCTAAAAATTAAATTATCGCTATGTCCCAAAAGAACCTTGTCTAAATTCACGCCTGATATCTAGTTATTTAAAATAAACCGTTACGGTCGATAAACGATTCCATAGCGACTATTTTTAAAATTTGATTTGGACATATCTCAAAATCTACACGATGAAATCCCGATATTTCTCTTCTCCTAGAAAGATATACTCCACCAGCTCCACACGTTTCTTGTTTCACAGAAATCCGGCTTAAAATGAATCATGTACATTCAGTTGAAGTTCAAATCGCCAAATTGCGAACTACCGCGACGTTTCAGGTTCGTTTTAATTATAATTATAAATTATAAGTTCGAACGTTGTACTTTAAGTTATCGATATTGCCAAATCGATATATAAATCATTAAATAAATTAATCATTAAATAAGTGGGGAAGAATATATAAAATGGAGAGTGTGGAGTGGTTTTGTGGTGAGTTGCTGTGGGTTCATGCATATGAGAAGGAGGATGTGCTCATTTCGGGTTTTAAAATATACGGGGAAGGCATTGTTCATATCAAAGTGGGAGCAGTGTTTCAATGCGTGTATGGTGGAGAACTCGGGTCCATGAGATGGTGATGGAAACTTCCTGGCGAGATATGTGGGATCTCATTTCCACTTTTCAATGCGACATCGCTTGTCAACTACAATGCAAGAGTACGGTGCTTAATTGAATTAGGGATGTCTTCTGGTGAAGATCACAACACCAAATTTCCAAGCAGTTCGGACCCATTGACCAGTTCTAATGAGAAAGTTTGAATGTAAAAGGGTGGGAAGTTTTTGTGAAAAAACCATGGCAAAATGAAAAGAACGGGTTGGTTATTCTGACATCGAGAATAGGATGTGGATCTTGGATTTTTAGAAGGTGCGATGGGCCGAGATATTAAAGCATTTGTTCATGGCGGCGGAGGAACAGTATTACGTTTAAACAGTGGAGCATGATGACAAACTCATTGGTGAATGATGATGTCCGAAGTTTAGTGAGTTGGCAGAATAAAATGCCGAATCGGACCGACTAACGCAAATCGTCATTTAGCGGTTAATGCACAAAGGTGAGTAAATTCACTAACTCTGTTCTATTTTAAAATATTATAATTTTATTTTAAATAATGGCTGAATGCTGTGTGATGGTCGGTTAGGTAGATTACAATAAAATTAGGTTAATAATATATATATATATCGTTGCGTACATATACATCATTGATTGGATACTGATTCTATTGATTATAATATCCCACAGTATGAAATTAGTGTTATTTATGTTGACTAACATTTGTGGATGTAGAAAACCGGTTGGAGGAATCCAACCGGATTCCTCACAGTTATATCATTAATTTATTTCATTGTCTAATATAACTGATAATATTTGATTGACTATCGAGTGCTTAAATTATTTGAGTAATGTTGGGCCCTAAAATAACTGGTATATAAATACCGTAAATTATATTTGATAGGGATGTAAATGGATTGGGGTTTCGGAGGAAGGGAAACCTATTTTTTAAAATGAAATTTGAAACACGAGTGGAATGGTATATGATAACTTGTTTTAATTATATTAAAACAAGTAGTAGATTTAAAATTTAAAATTAGAGATCAAGTGAAATAATTATTGTTAAATTATTTAAAAAAAATAAAATAAAAATAAGAATAAATTTAGAAATGTGGCGTGAAGAATCGTTCAAATAAAAAGACGAAATTTATTTCGATGGTCGGAATGTAATAGGATTAAAACGAAACCATAAGAGTTGTAATCAAAATTCGACTATGTCGATTGGTTTAGAAATAATTATTTTTTTTTGAAATTATATATTATATAATTTTATAAAATAGTAATGTTTGAGGTAAATAAATCATAATAAAATATATAATTGAGATTCAGAATAACCTTGTATTTATTTAACAAGAAGCTACTTGCAATTAGAGTTATGAAGTAAAATTGAAATATGAATTGCTGAAATAACTCGACAAATGGAGCTGTAATTAGGAATGGTAAATGAGCTCGGTATTTTTGTAACGGAAAGAGATGTAAAGATTTTTGTAACGGAAAGAGATATCAAGATTAGTGTAAAGGGAATATGGCAGCGTATTGCAAGTCTTAGAACTATGGCGATAAAATAACGCTGTTGACTAGGCTTAAACGTGACTGTTATGTCGAGATTAGTTAAAGGGGAATATTACAGCGTATGATAAGTTTTTAAACTATAACGATAAATTAGCGCTGTGGACCAAAATTAAGTGTGGTTGTATGATGTTTAGTTGTACAATTTGAATGGATGTTTGTTTTTACTTCGATAGTTAAATAACTGACTATCGAAGTGTTTTGACCATCGTTGTCGATACGGAGAGACCGGTTGGATATATTATCTGAGAACCACTCCATATAGGCATAAGCGTTGCGAATTTGATTATGCTGAAGACAAACTGAAGACAGAGTGAAATACATGGGTCGTCCTGTTTTAGAATGGTGTTTTCTATTTGTCCAGTCCCAGGACAACTTGTATGGACGAATGTCTGACAGAGTATTCCTAACGGTCACATAAGACGATCTTTTCAAGGTATTACGTCTGGTGGTAGAGAAATTCGTTTCTCTTAGCTTTTATACCCGTAATATTTTTGGGAAGATCAACTAGTGATTTAATGGGTTTGACGATGTGGCATTCAAAGTGTATGGTGTCCAGATGTTCTAAAAGATAGACGTAGTCTCAAGCTTCACAACCGGGAGATGACAAAAATCGGGCAGGCAGCATGGCTATGTGGGTCGCTCCCATTAGGGTGTATAATCACCTATCTAGAGAAATTCCTTTACTTCTTAAATCTATTTCGATGCTGTCCCTTTTCGGGAAATGGTGGTTTGAGACCAACCGTTGGTGATATACATTCGATACACTCAAGCGAAATGAGTGGTCGGTCATGTGTGGGCCGGGTTGCAAGACGTTCTTGTTGAACCCAGTGTATTCGCCTCTAGAGATACACTATCGGCAGGTGGTCCCATACCTTGTCATAGTTGGAATCCAATCTCCAATAAGCGCCCTGCAGTTTTTGATTTATACTATGTATGTAGAGCGTGAGATGCAAGCGTTCTGCTATTTGGTTATTTACTTGATTAGACATTATTATAATATCACTGGATTTTGATATCAAGATATTTTGGGTTATAGTAAGATAAAAACCTTCCATGTTTATGTGTGGGTTGGTCTTACTATTATCCTTTTGTTTCAAAAGGATTTTCAAAGTTAAACCGTATGGTTGGAGTTTACTCACACCCGTCCCATGACTGACCCAGAGTTTATTTTCTTTGTTTTTCCCTAAACTCTTGGGTGCCCAAATTTGTATAGGCAGTCAAGTATTTCAGGCTTTTACAGATACACTTGGAGGAGCTAAAACAGAGGGCTTCACCGATAATATTTAGAGATTATTTCCGTTGTGATATGAAGTATTGTACTTTGATAATGGTATGTATATACAATAGAGTTTTGTATTTTAAAGTTATGTTATATAATACATTTTATTCATTTCGTTGTGAGATTCGTGTTTACTCTGATTCTACTCAGTTGTGTTCTTCTTCTTCTTCTATTCTATTAGTTCTATCTTATCTTTCTCATCCTCTTATTTCTTTCTATTAATGATCTGAATTTTCGTGCACTTTGAGTTGAATGTGTAGGATATTTATCAGTTCAAATTGGTATGGATTTCTGGGTCGTTGCAGGATATATGTATGCTGAGCAGATATTGGATAGAAGCAAATGCAAGAGATAGAATTATGCCGACAAAAAGGTACATGTTTACAATATTACTTGGGTTTGATGGTTTTATGAGCCTATGGGGCAAGCCGCTTGGCTTTTTGACTTTCTTTTGATTGGATAAGGACTAGAAAGGTGAGTTGTGGTTTTATCGATTAAGCCGTGCAAAGGTGATACAGGCGAAAGTTTTCGAAAATTAAAAGATTTGAAAATTTTCAAGAATTTTTTTTTGAAAATTTAAAATTGAGTTGTTAATTGTAATTGAAATAGGAAAACCGGAATTGATTAATAAAATCTCAAGTGGAATAATGAAATCAATAATTGGATTTAAAATCAATTGGAATGGGTGTGGATATGCAGAAGAGCATATGGATTGAAGACAAGAATGTGATGATGGATTGTCCAAAAATGGTGGACAAATCATTTGGAAGGAATTATGAATGGTCGAGTATTGGTATGAGAATTCGAAGGTTGGGTAAGAACACGGTTGTGAAGATATGGAATATAAGATTTCAGGAAAGTAGGTTATGAGGTGTTAGAGTTATAACATTTTTACTGCTTAGCAATTTCGAGGACGAAATTATTTTTAAGGGGGAAGGAATGTAACGACCCGCATTTTTAGTCGATTGATTTTGAACATTTATTTTGTTTTAAATGTTGTGTTAGAAGTATAAATGGAAATTTATATGGAATTCATTTATAAATTATAATGATTTATTTTATAAATAAATCGATTTTGAATAATGTGAACGTCGAGCATTAATTGCATAATATAATAAAAATAGGGTAGTATTCATAAATTTGAAATATAATTAGTACGTCACCGTATCTCTTTTGAATCTCTTCATATCTTTGAAAAATCGGTTTCAAATCTTTGGAAAATCATTTGGAAAATTTTGTTTGATAGCAAAACTTACGGTTATCTTTTTATTGAAACAACATACATGTCCATGCATCTTTGAGCAAAAGACAATATGCTGTCATTTTTCAAATTAAACTAAGTTAGGTAGGTCAGGCTAGGCTTTTAAAGAAAAAAATCGCAAGACCATATCCAATACGGTAAAAATATCTTAGCAGGCAAATGAAAGTCAACAACCTTGACTGGAAAATGGGCCGAAAATCTTTATCCCATTTAAAACTAAATCTATGATAGGATATGTTGTCTCATATGGTCAAAAAGGTTCGGTTGATCTAAATAGTATATTTTGACTTGTTATACTTCATTCTATTTGATTCAAATCCCGCAGAATATCCAAAACCATGTGCACATTTCTAACAAGAACAACATAAAAATCCTTGAATAAATCTTAACAAATCAAGGTTAAAATCTTTATGTATCTACTATGAGATATGGAGATTCGAAAGGAGGGTCTTGACTTTTTAAAATATTTATATACAAGCATCGCTTTCTAGCAATGGACAAATATTTGAGAGGAGAATCTGTACCCATTTTTTTAATCTCAGCGCGAATACACATGTTTTCCTCAGCCAAACCCATGACAGTGAGACATTTGGCTCTGGGTAATATAAATAAATAAAAAAAGGTATATTTATCCATTCAGGCAAGGCACATGCCAGAGTTAGACATTATCCCGTAAAACATTTAAAACTAGCCCATGCCTTATGCCCTATGCCTTATGCCCTATGCCCTATACCACGTTGCTTGTCAAACATTGCGGTTTGACTCTTCTACACTGCGTTCACATGATAACCCAAATTTGTTTAAGTCAATATAAAGCCCCAATGACTTCATTCTTTTTGCAAGCCTCATCCTCTATTTTGCAGCAAATTAACCGCAAGTCCTAAAAATCAAAGCATCGCCGAGGATACACAATAAAAAAAACTTTCTAGAATCGAGTTTAAACTAATGTTGGTATTCATTTTTGAACGATGGAAAAACTGTTCAAACACAGTAGAAGAGGAATCTTGAGTTCGATGTGTAGAGTGCTGGGCGGCGCCGTTCTAAAGGTGAAAATGCGCACGTTCTGGTAGTGAGGAAGGGCCAAGCAGGTTCAGCCACGTTGGTGGTTGGCTAACGCTGGTGTGGTGAGACAACGTGGTGGAGTCTGCGTTGGTGCAGAGTGACTGAGGAGGTAGACTTGTGTACTGGAGTTCGTGTAGGAGGAAGCGTGGGTTTCATTTGCCTGTGACCATCGTTGAATGAAGGAGAAGGGTTTATTATATAGGAGTAACGTCTGTATATATACACGTGATAAAGGAGAAGCGCCTCTATTTTTTTAGTGGGATGAGTCTCCTTGTATTTCCATCAGTATTATTGGATTTCAAATTAAGCTGTACGTTCATATCCTATTTCAGAATGGTTTCCGTCTTCTGGTTAAATCACAATAGGAGTTGGGCAGTGTTTGGTATATCGTAGAGGGTCATCCATGCTTTCATCGTGAAGAGGGAAGAATCAACATCCCGTTTAGTTAAATGTGTGATTAGCTGAAAATCACAAGACTAAGGAATAATTAATGAAATGGATGGAACCGGATCCTTTGCAACCGTAATGAAGAAACTACATTGCAGAACTATTTCTGCGGAGAACAGAAGTACTAGGATTTTTTAGTAAAATCAAATGTATGTTTGGTTGTAAACAGAAACAAATGCAGCATCATCAACTGCAAACAAGGTGAGTAAACTCACTAACTCTACCTCATTTATATTTCTATATAAATGAGTTTTAAATTTATTTATAGTAATTTTATCCTATGTGATGGTTGTTTGGATAAATGGTTGATAAATTGGTTGAAATGGTTGATATTGTTATGTCGTTGATCGATTAATAGTTATGTTTACTATGATATTCCATACTTATGTGAAATTAATGTTGATTAACATTTGTGGATGCAGGGAAACAGGTTGGAGGGATCCAACTGGACCCCTCAACATTTATATTATTTTTTGTTATTTACTGTGTTATATACTGTGATTGATTATGTTGTGTTTGAATTACCCTGACCCTAGAAATTTGGTATTTTAGATACCGTAAAATATTTTTGAATGTGAAAAGGGAAATGGGGATTTAAAAATGGAATTTATTTCCAAAATAAAGATAGAATTTCGAATAGAGTTGAAAACAGAAACCTATTCAAATGGGTCAATCAAGAATTTGTTTATAAAAAAGAGTAAAATTAAGTAAATTATTTATCATTGGATAAATCGAAATATAAATTCAAATTTGAATTTATATGAAAAAGTGGAAATCAGTTTTGAAACCAATATTTGAAATGAGATTTGAACTTAGCAAATTATAAGGGAAATTATAAACGTGATTTTTGCAATACAAATGAGATTGGTATGGAAAAATATGAATAGAAGTTATAAATAGAATTTGGGTTTAAGATATTATTTATAAGTACGAAATCAAACCGATTTGATTGTATATAAAAGAAATATATTCACGATTTAAGTGAGTGGTTCAAGGAAAATATTTTGCAAATGAAATATCTCTAAAGAAAAAATAGATTTGGAATATGAACCCAAATTGGAAATTGAATAAAAAGGGAAATGGGCAATCGTTTTAGTTCAAAATTCGGAATTTAAAATAAAGTGTGATAATGTTTTGTAGATTGGAATGGTTATAACGGAATTTGGTATTGATTTGGGAAGGATAAATTCAAAAGTGAATTTGAAATTTGAATTAACCTGAAATGTTAGATAAATTCCAAAGTTAGGAATATAAATCAAATATAGATTATTCGAGAGAGAGCTATTTATTGGAATTCGATTATATCGAATTTAGGGAAGTAGTTATTTTTAGTTTCCATTTTGAATCAAATTTAATTATTTATTTTCTTATTAATTTTTTGATTTATTTATTGAAATCAATAAGTACAAGTTATATTTTTATAAACCAAATATTTGTAAACAGCGATTATAATGCTGTCATTATAACAAATGTTTTATAAATCTAAATAGCGATTATAACATTGTTGTTATAATAAATTTTCTATAAATCTAAACAGCGATTTTAATGCTACCATTAAAATTAATGTTTTATAAATCAAATACAGCGATTATAGCGCTACCGTTATAATTAATGTTTGTCCGTAAAAGAAGTGGATTCTTAAATTGAATCTGAGAGTTGCGTAAGCGATGTTTTGTGAGAAGTAGTGAGCTTTGACTATTTCAAAGTTAAGAATGTCGTTCAGTTAAGGTCTGAGAGGTAATTATACCCCAACTTGATTGACTGCATGATTGACGGAGAAATGGTTTGAGTTATAATAACGATGTTTTATAACATCACGGTAATTTAAAGAATTTTGAAATGTTTTTTCCCAAATAAAATGATAGATATTATCAACGCATAGAAAATTAAATAAATCGGCAAGTGGGGAATTAAGAAAATGGGAATGTTTTTCAATATTAATAGATGTATAATTTTTGAATATAGAAAATAAGGATTCGGAGATATATGTATAAATGTTTCTAACTCGAATAATAGATATTTTCTTAAATGAGGGAAATTAGTATATTGGAGATGTTTTCTAAGAATCGAGAGAGACAATTAAGCTTTGAAAAGAAATGGAAGATGGGAAATGAGAATTTGGAATGATAATATAATCAGGAAGCAATTTAAAAGGGGCCAGTGTTGTTTGATGGTTGATCGATAGAATTTCCATTTGGAAATAGGGCCGTTGATTGTATGGATATTTCTTTGATAGTTAAATCACCGACTATCAAAATTTTGATTTATTCTTTACCTCCGTTGTCAATATGGAGAGACCGGGATCAGATGTAATATTTGAAAACCACTCCGTATTAGCAAAAGCGTTACGAATCAACGTATGCTGAATATAATTGAAGACAGAGTGAAATGCAAGGGCTGATCGGTTAATCTTAGGTAGAAATTCGCGAACAGTCGCTGCGCGGTGTGTTCTGTTCAGGCCATATATATATATAATATTGTCGATTTTCATTTAAAACGTATTTTATAGATCGTTTTAAAAACGATTCCAAATTCCAATTCAATTTTAAATCAATATTGAATATTCCATAACATCATAAATATTAAAATGATAATATTTTCAAAATATCTGATTTTGAAATCCATTCTTTTCAATATTCATTCTAAAATGAATAAAATCGACAGAAAAATCCATTCGTGTGAAGGTATGGAATATAAGATTTCAACAAAGTAGGTTATGAGGAGTTAGAGTTACAACATTTTTACTGCTTAGCAATTTCGAGGGCGAAATTATTTTTAAGGGGGAAGGATTGTGACGACCCGCTTTTTTAGCCAATTGATTTTGAACATTTATTTTGTTTTAAATGTTGTGTTAGAAGTATAAATGGAAATTTATATGGAATTCATTTATAAATTATAATGATTTATTTTACAAATAAATCGATTTTGAATAATTTGAATGTCGAGCGTTAATTGCATAATATTATAAAAATAGGGTAGTATTCAGAAATTTGAAATATAATTAGTACGTCACCGTATCTCTTTTGAATCTCTTCATATCTTTGAAAAAACGATTTCAGATCTTTTGAAAAACATTTGGAAAATTTTGTTTGATAGCCAAACTTACGGTTATCTTTTTATTGAAACAACATACATGTCCATGCATCTCATAGCAAAAGACAATATGCTGTCATTTTTCAAATTAAACTAAGTTGGGTAGGTCAGGCTAGGCTTTTAAAGGGAAAAAATCGCAAGATCATATCCAATACAGTAAAAATATCTTAGTAGGCAAATGAAAGTCAACAAACTTGACTGGAAAATGGTCAAAAAATCTTTACCCTATTTAAAACTAAATCTATGATAGGATATGATGTCTCATATGGTCAAAAAGGTTCGGTTGATCTAACTAGTATATTTTGACTTGTTATACTTCGATCTGTCTGATTCAAATCCCGTATAATATCCAAAACCATTTGCACATTTCTAACAAGAACAACATAAAAATCCTTGAATAAATCTTAACAAATCTAGGTAAAAATCTTTATGCATCTACTATGAGATATGCAGATTCGAAAGGAGGGTCTTGACTTTTTAAAATATTTATATATACGCATCGCTTTCTAGCAATGGACAAATATTTGAGAGGAGAATCCATACCCATTTTTTTTTATCTCAACGCGTATACACTTGTTGTCCCCAGCCAAACCCATGACAGTGAGGCATTTGACTACGAGTAATATAAATAAATAAATAAAAGTATATGTATCCATTCAGGCAAGGCACATGCTAGATTTAGACATTATCCTGTAAAACATTTAAAACTAGCCCATGCCCTATGCCTTATGTCCTATGCCCTATGCCACATTGCTTGTCAGACATTGCGGTTTGACTCTTAGTTGGGTTTGTGGGGTGCCTATTTCTTTTTCTTGTTATCGGTTCCCTACTATCTCGATCGTCACGAATTTCACAGAGTTTGATCTTATCCTGGGATTGGATTGGTTAACCAAATACGAAGCAGAAGTTAACTGTGCCGAAAGAGTTGTTAAAGAGACACATACCAGTAATACATCTCCGTCATGCAGATACTGAAGAGGAAAGTCAGTAAATGAAAACACGCAGTATAAAAAACTAAAACATGTTTGCTCAATTTGGTCTTCAATATAAGGGATGTGATCATCTTGCCACATTAACATATAAGCAAGCAAATTGCTCTGCATGTCTAGAGATACACTATCGGAAGGTGGTTCCATACTTTATCATAGTTGGAAATTCATTACAAAATAAGTGCTCGCAATTTTGATTATATATTATAAATATGGAGCGTGAGATGCAAACATTCCACTAGATTGTTATTTATTTGATTTGGAGACTATTATAATATCATATTAGTATTGATTTTATAGAAATGTTTTGGGTTATCGTAAGGTAAAAACCATCCATGTTTATCTATGGATCGATCTTATGATTATTCTTTTTTTTAAAATGAGTTCTAAAGGTTAAAATAAGTGGTTAAAGTTTACTCACACTAGTCCCATGACTAACCTAGAGTTTATTTTGTTTTGTTTCACCCTAAACTCTTGGGTGCCCAAATTTGTACGGGCAGTCAAGTAGTTCAGGTGTTTACAGATATACTTAGAGCACCTTGGAGCAGGAGGCTTCAGCGTTATATATTATTTTGTTTTGTTTTACTCTAAACTCTTGTGTGCCAAATTTGTACGGACAGTCAAGTAGTTCAGGTGTTTACAGATTTACTTGGAGGAGCTTGGAGCAGGAGGCTTCAGCGTTATATAGTATTTTTATTTCCTTTATATTGTAAGTGTTGTACTCTGAAAATTGTATGTTATACATTAAAATTTTGTATTTCAAAAGTTATACTATGTTATATTTTGTTCTATTGCAATGTGAGATTCTATGTTGTTTTTTCTGTCATTCTTCTATGTTTTTCTTCTTTATTTCAAAATGATTCGTACTTCTGTGCAATTTGGGTTGGACGTGTGGTGTATTTAGTCAACTCAGATAGTACGGATTTAGGGGCCATTACAGAGGGCATTCTTTAGAGTTGGGATGTGTACTCTGAATTTCTTGACCAATTCTGTTGCTAGTTGGCCGAAGTTGTTGATGGAGTCAAGTGGGAGACGAGAGAATCAGAGTAGAGTTGTCCCTGACAAGAAGACCAGGAAGCACTTGCATTTGACTGGGTCGTTGCCCTGACTAGAATCGATTTTCCATTCATATTGATTCAGAAAGGCACATGGTCGGTCGTGCAGTCATAAAGTCCCATTTGTGGCATGCCGAAGCATCGTGGCCATTCGGCTTCGTTTACCCGTCTCATGAAGGGGTTACGCCTAATATGAGCTTCCCATGAGTCGCTTACGTTCCCTCATATTTACCTCAGGATCCTTCGAAACATGTCGGGAAGGAAAGTTGGATGGGGATCCGCCATTGAAATCCATGGATTTTGACGAGGCTTAGGAGTTCAGTTGCGAGGGCATCTTCTATGATGCACATCCGGGTCATCTTCTTCCATATCCTCAATATCTATGAGTGGGTTTTGGTATGGGCGATGAGGCTGAGTGGGTTGATGCACATCTTGTTCTGGAAAAGCGTGGGCCACTGGGAGAGTAGGTCCCTGATCCCGGATGGTAGCTATCGGGTTCTGCTGAGGTGGGGGTCGTTGTTCGGACCCGGTTCGTCATTGATGACCAATCAGGAGCGGTCTCGATATTGTGCCCCCTCACTATAAGTGACTGTACTTCGGTCGCCGTTTCTATTTCCGTTGCCATTAGCATGGCCATTTCCATTACCATTGTCCAGGGCATTGGTGCGGATGGCGACATTTTTGATGAGACTAAACCTCCTTCTTTGGTGTGGGCCCCTTGACTCGAAAGAGGAGGTTTCCTAGACAGTGCGCCGAGGTTGGGCGTTGTTCTGACCGAGCAGAAGTCGAGCGACGATGCATTGACTTTCTTGAAGTTGGCGCGTATTGAGGTTATTTCTCAACATTTGATTGAATTCAACAGTTGTGTTCTCATATTTTTCACTAAGCGCGCGGATCTGGGGCATTGATCTTATAGGGGCACTTCCGACCGCACGATCTAGTTTCAAATATGCCATTGTCGCCATTGATTATTTTACAAAATGGGCTGAAGCGGAACCATGGGCAACCATAACCTCAAAGAAAGTTATTAACTTTGTTTTGGAAAATATCATATGAAGGTTTAAGGTGCCACAAAAGTTAATCAGAAAAAATGGAACCCAATTTGAGAGCGAAGAGTTCCAAAGTTTCTATGCCAAGTATTAAATCAAGAAAAGCTTTTTAGTAGTTGCCCATCCACAAGCGAACGGGCAAGTTGAAGTAGTAAATAAAATCATTAAGGCAATTATTAAGAAGCGGTTAGAGAAATATAAAGGTGGTTGGGCAGACAAGCTTCCACTAGCATTGGGGGCATACTGCACCACTCATAAAACTACGACTGGGACACCCCCTTTTCCTTAGCTTACGGGTCTGAAGATATGATTCCTATGTAGTTAGAAGCTCCCACTCACAGGTGGACTCACTTTAACCAGGAGGAAAATGAGAGGTTACAACTCGAGGCCCTCGACCTAATAGAGGAAAAAAGAAAGAAAGCCAAACTATGAGTCTGTCATACTTAACCGAGATTTAGTGAATGCAGTATTTTGGGTTGTTGTAACGATGTTTTACACAACATTCGTTTTAACTCAAATAAGAAAATTTTGTAAATATAATAATGAATATTTCCTGAGTACAAAAACGAATGGTTGGAAATGGAGAAGTAACTGGAAATAAATTCCAATCATAAATAGAAGATATTTTCTGAGTATAGAAAATAAAAGATGGTGATATTTGATAATGTTTTTCCCAATAGCGTAAGAGGCCAAGATGATTATTGAAAATATTGGGTTAACAAATATTGATAAGGAAATGGAGAAGTGATTAAAATAATGAAATATTAATTAAGGGTCTAGTGATTATTTGATGCTTTGGATGGATGTTTGTTTTTCCTTCGATAGATAAATAATCGACTATCGAAGTTTCTCACTATCATTGTCAATACGGAGAGACCGGTTGGATTATTATCCAAAAACCGCTCCGTATTGTCAGTAGCGTTGCGAATCAGATTATATGAAGAAAAATCGAAGAAGGAGTAAAGTGCAAGGGCTTTTTCTGTTAATCCTAGGTAGAAATTGCCTAAGATGGATTAATGGAAATTTTTCCTTCGGGTTTGTTCAGCCCCAGAACGAACGTGTATGGACGAATGTCTGAAAGAGTATTTTCAGCGATCACATATGTTGGTCTGTACAAATATACATCTGGTGGCGGAGAATTTATTCTCTTAGCATAATATCTAGAATATCTTTGTGCAAATCAATTAGTGATTAACGGATCTGACAATGTGGCATTCAAAGCGATTGTGCTATCAATGAAAGGTAAGTAATCGTAGCCTCAGGCCTCAACAACTGCGAAATGAAAAAAATCGGACAAGCAGCATGGCTAAGTGGGTAGCTCCCAATTAGGGTGTATTATCACCTATCTAGAGAAATTTCATTTCATTATTTATTCTATATGATGTTATCCCATTCGGGAAAACTGTTGCTGATCCCAACCGTTGGTGATATACATTCGATACACTCAAGCGAAATGAGTGTTCGGTCATGTGTGGCCGGGTTACAAGATGTTCTTGTTGACCCAGTGTATTCCTCGCTAGAGATACACTATCGGAAGGTGGTTCCATACTTTATCATAGTTGGAAATTCATTACCCAATAAGTGCTCGTGATTTTGATTATATATTATAAATATGGAGCGTGAGATGCAAACGTTCCACTAGATTGTTATTTATTTGATTTAGACACTATTATAATATCATATTAGTATTGATTTTATAGAAATGTTTTGGGTTATCGTAAGGTAAAAACCATCCATGTTTATCTATGGATCGATCTTATGATTATTCTTTCTTTTAAAATGAGTTCTAAAGGTTAAACTAAGTGGTTAGAGTTTACTCACACTAGTCCCATGACTAACCCAGAGTTTATTTTGTTTTGTTTTACGCTAAACTCTTAGGTGCCCAAATTTGTATAGGCATTCAAGTAGTTCAGGTGTTTACATATATACTTAGAGCAGCTTGGAGAAGGAGGCTTCATCATTATATATTATTTTGTTTTACCCTAAACTCTTGTGTGAAAATTTGTACGGGCAGTCAAGTAGTTCAGTTGTTTACAGATTTACTTAGAGGAGCTTGGAGTAGGAGACTTCAGCGTTATATAGTATTGTTATTTCTTTTAATGACCTGGATTCTTATTGGTTAATTTTAAATATTTAATATGGATTTAAATATTGAGTTAAGTAAATAAATCAATTTTTATAGGGAGTTATCGATTTAAAAATCGATTTCGATTTAATATCATATATATATATAATTATCGTAAAATGTGGATCTAAAATAAAATTCAATTTGAAATTGAATCGAAGTCAGATTAATTCAAATAATTTATAGGAATTTTATTGCAATATAAACCGACGATAATATTTATTTATTATCGAGGAAATAAATTGTTTCGAATTTAATTTATATTGGTTTAAATTTATATCACCCACAGACCATCAAATCGGACTTCGTGACCTATCCCAGTGTGTCCGGAATAGCGGTATTACCCTAGAATTGACAGTTGTTGGGTTCAGAAAGGAGTTCGGACTCATGGGGTATTTAAATAAAAGGATACGATTAGAAACTAATTAAAATAAGAAAATAAAAACAGCATTTGTCCCTTTTCTCAGCACTAAAAATATATCAGTGTTGTCCTCTTCCTCACCATAAAATAAATCAGTGTTGTCCCATTCCTCATCGCTCAGTAAACAAACGAAGCAGAATGGTGCACATCTCTCCCCTTCTCTTCTATGTAATCGCGAGAACCATCCTCATTTCTCCCCGGATATTTTTGCTTTGTTTATTCCTTCAGAGAAAATAAAATCAAACCCAGCTTTTCTTCAAAACTTCAAATCATGAAATCTCATTCAATACTCAATGGAAATCCACAAACTTGGATTTGTTATGACCATGGAAGCAAGGGCTTCACATAGGTATCCTTCAGTTTGGGTTCGAACACCATTGACATCATTCGATTCCTAGGGCAACGTGAACGAGGTATTTTGATTTGGGGAACTCGAAGTCGCGACAGTGACCGATTAAGGTTGGGATTTCGGAGCAGGCGATCATCGTTGAGCATCAAAGGTTCAACGAATTTATGGTTTGCGATGGGATTTGTGGTGAGGATGGCGTTCATTTGGAGTGGTATCGAAGAAGGTATTGGAGGGAGTTCGACAGTAGGACTGAGAGGGTTTCTGAGATGGGTGCTTTGCTCGTTATCACTATACTGGGTTTGGGAAAGTTCAAATCAATTTCTGGTCTGCAGTAGTGAAAGGTTTGCAATGATGTTTGGCGATGTAGCAAGTGTTTCGAGGGCAGTACTGTTTATCACTTGTTCAGTGAATTGTGATTGAGGAGTTTGAGTTAAAGTGTAGGGTGAAGCTCACACAGAAATGGAGCATGTTAATTTCAGTTACTGTGTTCGTAAAGGAGGAGAGAGATGGGTAGAGAAGTGGTCCACTGTCGGGTTACGGTTCAGGAAAATGGCTCAAGAAAAGTTTGTTTGGACAGTTCATGGATGACAATGGAAGGTACGAGTGGTCTCATGGTGTTCATTCTCTGATTAGAAATGAAGAATTTTGAGAATCATTCATAGATTTCGATCACAAAAGGAAAGACGCTGGTTTAGAATGAGAAAGAAGGATTTAAGCTTGGTGGAGGTATAACTAATTTATTTAATTTAAGTAATTTATGATAATTAAATGAAGAAAAAAAGTAATTTGAATATAATCATTGAAATAAAAATTGATTTCATGATATTGTATTGAATGATAAAAACATTACATTGGGATAATGAACAGATTTAACCTTAAGTGGTTAACGCAGAAAACTTAGTTGTATCATTAACATAATTATTTTTATATGAAATTAAGGTAGTTAATTTGTGGTAAATAATGATTAACTAAAAATGTCAATTAAATATATATATATATATATATATATATATATAATTCGAACTTGTGAAATGACAAAATTCGTTCATACACTATCAGATTGGATCGTGGTGGCATTTTCTACGAAATGGAATTCAATTTGGAATTTTAATTGGATATTCGATAAAGGAAAATTCCGGTGAGTAAATCTCACCTTTTATTTAGAATTATTTTTAAATAGTTAAAAATAATTGTCTGTACTTTTTTGAATGTTGTCTGATTGTTTTAAAATATATATTAGTTATTTAGGATATATATATTGGGTTGATGATTGGTTGGATTCCCGCAGTCTCATTAGCAGATGCCCGCAGTTTCATAGCGGATGATTACCCTATGGGCCCCACGCTATGATAGTGGATGACCTTCATACCGCGATATCCTGCCTCGAAGCAGGATGGGTATTACTGTGTTGACTAACGTCTGTGGATGCAGGAAAACAGGTTGGAGGAATCCAACAGGATTCCTCAAAAATATTATTATCTGTTTGTTCATATATATTATCATATATGATGTGTTAGAAATCCCGTGATTTGATAACTGGCTGTTTGGGGTATTTAATATCACTAGGGCTTGAATATTGATTTATAAAAACGAAAAGGGATATTTGAGATTTAAAAGGGGAATTCTATTTTTCTAAAATAGAATTTGACTTTTTAAATGGATTTGAAATATTAGCTTGTTTTAAGGGAAATAAAACAAGTAGTTCCTTTATTAATGAAGTTTATAAATAGTTCTCTTATAAACGAAGTTTATAAATGAAGTGAAAAGAATTATCATTGGATAATTCAGAAATAAAAATTCAAGTGTGAAATTAAAAAGGAAAAACTATTTTCCAAAAATAGAAATATCGATTTCAAAAGGAATTGAAATCGAGACTTGTTTAACGGAATTGAATAATAGAATTCAAATGGAGTTTAACTATAGAATTTGGAAATAGAATTTCAAATAGAATTTGAATTCAAAGGAATAGAATTTGAATAAAGGAGTTGAAATAGAATTTGAATAATTGAGTTGAAATGGAATTTGAAATAGAATTTGAATAATAGAATTCAAATGGAGTTTAACTATAGAATTTGGAAATAGAATTTTAATTAGAATTTGAATTCAAAGGAATAGAATTTGAATAAAGGAGTTGAAATAGAATTTGAATAATAGAGTTGAATTGGAATTTGAAATAGAATTTGAATAAAGGAGTTGAAATAGAATTGAGTAGAGAATTCATATAGTGTTATAATAGAATTGAATAGAGAATTCGTATAGTGTTATAATGGAAAATTGAATAGAGAATTCATATTGTGTTATAATGGAAAATTGAATATGGAGTTCAAATAGAATTGAATTGGAATTTGAATATAGAAGTCGATAACAAAACGAGCTTAGAAATAGAATTAGAATTAGTTATAAACAAGTTAAAATATATTTGAACATGTTATGTTCAAATATAAAAGTGAAATAACCTAAACAGTTAATTAACAAATTAACTAACGAATTGAGTTAAAACGATTGGTATAGTTAAAATAGATTGGGAAGGTATAGATATACAGGAGACAGGTAGGGATAAAGTTAATGAAGGTATATAAATAGAATGCTCGACAAAAAGTTACGTATTAAATTCATATATGAGATTTTATTCGCCGTATCGGCAAGCCGCTTGGCTTTTTCTTTTTCTTTTGGATTGGTAAGGGCCATGGGAGGCTATTTGAAATATCCCGATGCTCCCGGTACAAAGGAGGTTATGGCGAATTTTTCCGGAAATTTAAGGAGTTAGAATATTTTTAAGAAAAAACTAATAATTAGAAATCTATATATCAATATATATAGAAGTCAATAAGGAAGCAAACTTAAAAATAGAATAGTATAACCAAAAAGGAAGACTAGGAATAAAATCTAGTAAGAATAGAAAGAGAAGGTGTATACGTGTTTAAAAGTGTATAATCAGTTGTATGGTATTGATTATTCGAGTAAGTAGTCATATCTGTTTTGACGTTATAAATGTTATTCAGTCAAGGTCTGAGAGGTAGTTATACCACAACTTGATTGATTTCATTATTAACAAATAAATAGTAAGATTTCAGGCTCGAAAATCAATGTTGGATAAGAGTTAGTTGAATACAATATTTGGGTTGTCGTAACGATGTTTTACACAACATCTGTTTCAACCCAAATAAGTGTAATATTTGGAAATAGAATAATAAATATTTCCTATGTATAGAAATAAACGAGATCGGAAAAGTGATAAGTAATTGGAATATTTTCCAATTTTAAATAGCATATTTTTTCTAAAGTTTAGAAAATAAAGGAAGGCGATATTCGGAAATGTTTTCCAAATAACGTAAAAGGCCAATATGGTTATTGGAAATATTTGGTTAACAAATATTGATAAAGAAATAGAGAAGTGATTTAATTAATGGAATATTAATTAAGGGCTCAGTGATTGTTTGATAATTGGATAAACACTTGTTTTCTTTGATAGTTAAATCATCGACTATCGAAACACTTGTTTTTATTTGATAGTTAAATCACAGACTATCGAAGTTTTTGACCATCGTTGCCAATATGAAGAGACTGGTTGGATTATTATCCAAAGAACCAATCCGTATTGGCAGTAGCATTGCGAATCAGATTATATGAAGATAATCGAAGACGGAGTAGAGTGCAAGGACTTTTTCTATTAATAGAAATTGTACCTTCGGTTCATCCTGTTCCTGGGTGACTTGTATGGACGAATGTCTGACAGAGTACTTCCAGAAAGGTCAAGTACATTGATTTCTTCAACTGTACCAAGAGTGGAAGCAGAGAAGGAAACTTCTTTAGCTAACACGTAATGTACTGTTGTAGACGTCAGTTAGTGATTTCTGATGGATCTTACAATGCGACATTCAAAGTGAATCTGATATGATGATAAAGCGTAACTTCAAGCCTCATCAACCGGTAAATGACAAAAATGGGCAGGAAGCATGCCTATGTAGGTCGCACCTATTAGGGTGTATAATCACCTGATCTAGAGTTTCGTTTACTTCTAAAAATCAATTGTCGATGCTGTCCCATTCGGGAAACGGTTGCTGATCCCAACCGTTGGTGATGTACATTCGATACACTCAAGCGAAATGAGTGGTCGGTCACATGTGGCCGGGTTGCAAGATGTTCTTGTTGAACCCAGTGTATTCCTTTCTAGAGGTACACTAGCGAAAGGTGGTTCCATACCTTGTCATAGTTGGAAATCCATTACCCAATAGTGCTTGCGGTTTTGATTGTATACTATATATGTAAAGCGTGAGATGAAAGCGTTTCTGCTAGATGATTATTATATTGTTGTAATAACCCGGAAATGCGAGCCAATTTAAATTTTTTTATTTTGGCATTTTTAACGAATTTTGGACATTTAAAATAAATTATTTTAAATAATAACGATGAGAAATTTATTTTGAATAGAATTTGAACGTATATATTTATACGCGTCGTCGTTAGAATATAAATATTATTTATAATTACAAAAGGAATTAAAAATGGCGCGGTAGTGCTAATGGCACGTTAGACAAGGATTAGTCACAGTTAAAACTACTGTGACTACAGATGGAGGAAAGAAAGGAAAAGAGATTCAATCAAGGAAACAAAGGATAGTGCTAATGGCTTTTGGGGAATAGCCTTTAAAAACTTTTCTTGAAAAATGCTTCTTTGTAAACGGTTTCTCAAATAGTTTTCAGAAGGTTTTATAAACTTCTGCCCAGTCTGGTAACCTTCTGCCCTGATACCAAATGTAACACCCCACCTACGCCAGGGTCACTCACAAAGGAATGCACTGGGTTTGGAGGGGCATTACTGGTAAACATGCACAGAAATATTACAAGACAGAACATATAAAACAGCAGAAGTAAAACAAATTTCATTACTTTATAAAACATCAAGGTCTAAAGCCTTTTACATCAGAGTACATCAAACCTGTCTTGCAATAGTAAAGAAGCATAAACCATTTCATAAATTATTCGCCAAGTAAAACAGTAAAGTAGCCGTAGCCAAGAAAAGTCCAAGTCATGCGAGACGACCTTCAAGCAGAAGAAGTCCGAACTAAATAACAGTGTTTCCTCCCTGAAAACCTGGGGGGGGGGGGGGGGAACGGAAGACAAAGAGGCGAAATAAAATGGGGTCAGTCATAAAGACTGGTAAGTCCTATCTACTTCCAGTATAAAAACAGGTAAAGGTAACATGACATGCATAAACTGAAAGTAAACATAAGGATGACTACAAGATAGATAAGCCAAACCAAGATAACAGGCTGAACTACCGTATCAAGGTAAACTAAGGTATCATGATAAGCTACGGTGTCAAGATAATTCAAGGTATCACATCGTCAGGTTTTTATCAAGTATACTATCCCAAGGTATCTATCATGTATAACATCCCGAGGTTACTATCAAGTATATCTCTTATGGTTCTAACATGTATATTTGCTCTGCACCTCTCGTACTAGTATCCCAACTCGCGTCATGTATTAACTATGAATGTCCCTTGCCCAATGTCATGTAATGGTCCATGTCAACCTAATATATAGCATATGTAGGTTTTCCCAACTCGTATGTTTCTTTCCATGTATAAGTTCAGTCCTTTGCCGTAGGCTGTACGGGCTTTCCCATGTAAATCTGTACCACCTCAACGTAGTACCGTTTTATCCTTGAGGTTATTTTGGACTGCTACCCTTGATCTGGTTATGTTTTCTTACCATGAACTATTGCGTGTTCACTTAGGAATTATGCCACCTAGGACCACTAGGGATTATGCTACCTAATGAACGTTTCCGTGTCTCGGTTTGGGTTCAAGCCACCTAGGGCCACTAGGGATTATGCCACCCGTCAACCACGCCCTTTATCCCACGTATGTATCGTGAATCATTTTCCATGTCTATACGCACATGTATCTCAATGTACCATCCGAGTTCCGTGCCAGGGCAAATCAAGAAATACGGAACTCGGTCGGGAGCTTTAAGTCATCTGCCGGTGCAAATATCAAGGTCTGTTTTTGTATCCGTGGCTATGGTCCCACGTGACCCCTCCCTCAACTACTAAAAGGCAATCCAAGAAGAATCATGTATGAGAACTACATCCTGGCCCCACTATAGCCCCACTTTCCTATTGGCCAACCTCACCCATAACTCGATAGCAAGTATATGGTCTGTTGGGAGTTCTCTGCCTTTCCGTACGTACACGATTGACTAAAGATGGTAGGTAGTCGGCGACGTGCTATCCAGGGCAAAAACAATTATCGTCGACTCCACGCTAATCCATCCTAGTCTTTAGGTCGCTCGCATAGCAACCAAGGCATACTCTTGGCTCTTCTACCGCAGACCTTAACCTCTGTGAGGCCAGGTTTCATGGACCATCTGCCACCTCACAGAGGGATACCAAGAGTACCCTCACGTCCCCCGAAGCTACCGCTTCGTCACCCAGTTCGCTGGAGCTTTTTGTCCAAGTCAGATAAGTTGCTCCTCCTCGTACACTAAGCGAACCTACCGTATCAGGTTACTCATCTATTTATGAACTAGTCCCATGTCCTTGGCTAAGAATTTTTACTTAGTTATCCTTAACTAAGGTTTACCACTTTGCTTCTTGTAACAACCCGAATTTTTACAACACGTTAAATCAAGAATCAAGACAGAATTAAATTATAAATTCTGAATCAAGTGAAACGGTCTATGCCATTGCGTTCGTCTCAGAAAAATACGCGAAATAGAGTCCGAAATTTTGTAAATCGGAGTCCGTATGACCCGGTTAAGGCCCAAAGAAGTTTTCGGGAAATTTGAATTTCGAAACATGCAGAGATGGGGCCAGGCGGGAAAATTCCCGCCCAGACAAGTCGACTTGGCTGTCGACAGGGCTGTCGACTTGCATGTCGACAGGCATGTCGACAGGGCTGTCGACTTGCCCTGTCGGCTGATTCTGGCCTGGTGCACCTATTTTCTATCTTGGCTAGGTTTTTGGGCCTGGCTTGAAATCTAACGGTTCAGGTTGGTCCTAGGGTTAATCTAAGGGTCCTAACTAGCCTAATCTTCTATAAATAAGCCCCTAAACCCCCCTAAATCCTCATTATTCTCTCATGTAACTAAACTATGGCAAAATTCCTACTCTCATGGCCTCCACTCAACTATCCTAGCCTCCACTTCATTCCTATGAGAGGTTTCATGATCATGAGAGTGTTAGAGAGTCCCTATGTTAGTATGAGAGCTTCCCAAGTTGATTTCAAGGCAAAAGCTATGATCTTTGTTCATAAAGATAGTGTTTTGTTGATTTGGAGGGTTCATCTTTGGGTTTTTGGGTGATGGCATGCACAAGCTTCATCACAAGCTTTAGTTTAATCGATTTAGGCCTTCATAGCAATGTAAGCCCTTCCCTACTCTTAGATATTAACTATGAAGTTAAATGTTCATGTTGAAAGTTTGGGTTTGATTAATTAGAATGATGCATGCTATCATGTTATGCAAGTTTATGAAGTCACTATCAACATGAGAACCTTCATAATCTTTATGTCAACTTGCATATGAAGTCATAACCCTTATATGATGATATATGCGAGTTACTAGTCATCATTCCATGACTTTTGTCACCATGATTCGTTTATGAGCCAAGTTTGGGTTTATGCATGTTTTTGAGGTGTAAGAATGTAACATGCAAATTAATGAACACATGTGTGCCTCATTTGCCACCATGATTAACTTATGGCTTAATATCCATTTTTGTCATGCCTTTGCCAAGTCTCTTCTTTTAATCCATCACGTTGTTGCAAACGTATATGCGAGTTTAAAAAGCGTTGGGGTCACATTATGGGGAAACATAATGACGTGAATATGATTTGGGTAAATGGGTATAAACATGACAACATGTAACGTTAAATATGACATGTGTTTATACTTGAAAACACGACTTGAAAGATAACATGGAAGTTGACATGTAAATGTGCATAAAAACATAAGCTTGGGAATTTACCTATTAAGTTAGGTCTACCCATTGGGAATTTACCTATTAAGTTAGGTCTAACCAATTGCTTGAAAACTTGACCATGAACATGACACTAGACTAAACATGAACGTGGCCAACTCGAGGTTGGGTTGAGTTTGCAACGTAAAACTACCCGGAACCGACCGGCCTAACTAGTAGTCGCAAACAATAGGACTCAATGTGAGAAGTTGGTCATGTTGTGCTTGAACCCGAGGTTAGACCAAGTTGTGGTGTAAAGCTACCCGGAACCGACCGGCTTAACTAGTAACCACAATAAAGTCTAATGTGAGAGGTTGAGGTGCATTAATTAAATTAATGCCACATGATAAGGTTAAGTAAATTTGACTAGTGACACTTAGCCGATATGACACGAAGGGGTAGGTTAAGTGGGACCGGGCTTGATTTCTTAATGACACTTAACCATGCAAGGTGATTAGGGGATGGGGTTAAGTAATTGACACTTAACTAATCTCGACTTGGTAATTAGATGGGGTTAAGTAATTAAGGCTTAACTAATCTAAACACGGTAATTAGACGGGGTTAAGTAATTGACACTTAACTAATCTCGACACGGTAATTCGATGGGGTTAAGCTAAACACTTAACCAAATTAAACTTGGTAATTCAATAAGGTTAAGTAACCAATACTCAACCAACTTAACGTTATAATCTAATGGGGTTAAGCAACTTATACTTAACCAATTATACATGATGACTTGATGGGGTTAAGTAACCTACACTTAACCAATCTAATACGCGGACCTGATAAGGTTAAGTCACAAGAACTTTTTAGAATATACTTAACCATTGTAGTACGATTAGAGGGTGGGGTTAAGCCAACCTATACTTAACCAATCCGACTCGATAATTTGATGGGATTAAGATAATCTATGCTGAATCGATCTAGTAAGATAATCCGATAGGATTAAGGTAAGCTAGTACTTGACCAATTTGACTTGATAGGGTTAAGTCATGAGCCTCTGGGTACACTTAACCAACTTGTGGGACTAAGTCTTGAACTTAAATACTTAGCCAATCTTTGACGTGATTCGTGGGCGGGTTAAGTCATAGACTTGAATGTTAACACTTAACCCAATAGACAAACCCTAGCTAGAAGAACTAGGTAGAAAACCGTGGTTAATCAAGGATAACGGGAAAGGAAGCTAAGTGGTAAACCTTAGTTAAGGGTAACTAAGTAATAATTCTTAGCTAAGGACATAGGACTAATTCACAAAGCGATGAGTAACCTGATACGGTAGGTCATCGCTTAGTATACGAGGAGGAGCAAGTTATCTGACTTGGATAAAAGCTCCAGCGCACTGGGTGCCGAAGTGGAAGCTTCAGGGGACGTGAGGATATTCTTGGGATCCCTCTGTGAGCTGCCAGGTCATTATACTAGGCTCACGAGAGGTTGAGGTCTGCGGTAGAAGAACCAAGAATATGCCTTGGTTGCTATGCGAGCGACCTAAAGACTAGGGTGGATAGCAGTGAGTCGACGAATACATAAGGTGCCCGAGATAGCAAGTTCGTCGATCATCTACCATCTTGAGTCAAGCGTGTACGTACGGAAAGGCAGGGAACACCCAACAGACCATAATTGCTATCTAATTATGGGTGAGGTAGGCCGTAGGATGTGGGCTGGCCGGAGTGTAGTTCTCATGCAAGATTTTCTCTTGTGTTGCCTTTCACTAGTTGAGGGAGGGGTCTCGTGGGACCATAGCCACGTGTAGAAAAGCAGACCTTAGTATCTGCATCGGCAGATAAATCTAAAGCTCCCGACCGAGTCCTGTATTTCTTGTTTTGCCCTGTGACAGGACTCGGACGGCACGATGTGATACATGTGCATACAGTTATAGAAAAACGATTCACGATGAATGCGTGGGAAAAAGGGCGCGGTTGAGGGTTAGCGTAATCCCTAGTGGCCTAGGTGGTTTAACCCAAACCGAAATACGAAAGCATGCAATAGGTAAGCGTAATCCCTAGTGGTTCTAGGTGGTGTAAGTCCTAGTAGTTCAAACGATGATTCATATGGAAGAGCCTAGCTAGAACAAGGGTGACAGTCCAAACGATTTCAAGGATAATACGACATGAGGAAGCCCGTACGAGGTACGGCAAAGGACTGAACTTATATACATGGAAAGAAACATATGATTTGAGTAACCTATATATGCGATATATTAGGTTGACATGGACCATTACACGACTTTGAGTAAGGGACATTCATGGTTAACACATAACAAGGCTGGGATACTAGTACGGTAGGTGCAGAGCAAATATACATGTTAGAACCAGGAAGAATATACGAAACAGATACCGTGGGATGTTAGACGGGGTAGATACCTTGGGATAGTATACTTGATAGAAATCTGACGATGTGATACTTTGATTTATCATGATACCGCAGTTTATCACGATACCTTAGTTTATCTGAGTTCAGTAGTTCATCCCGTTATTTTGATTCAGCTTATCTATCTTGTTATCATGCTTATGTTCATCTCAGTTTCTCATGTCAGTTAACTTTACTAGTTTTTATACTAATAGTAGATAGGGCTTACTCAGTCTTTTTGACTGACCCGTTTTGTTTCTCCTCTTTTCTTCCGTTTCCCCCCCCCCCAGGTTACAGGGAGGAAACAATGCTGTTTAGTTCGGACTTCTTCTGCTTGAAGGTCATCATGGATGGCTTGGACTTTTCCTGGCTATGGCTACTTTACTGTTTTTATTTGGGGAATAATTTATGAAAAAGTCTTTATGCTTCTTTACTATTGCAAAACAAGTTTTGATGTACTCTGATGTAAAAGGGTTTAGACCTTATGTGTTCATGTTTATGAAAGTTCGATTTTACTTCCGCTATTTTATATGTTCTGTCTTGTGATATTTCTGTGCATGTTTACCAATAATGCCCCTCTAAAGCTAGTGCATTCCTTTGCGAGTGACCCTAGCGGAGGCGGGGTGTTACATTTGGTATCAGAGCAGAAGGTTACCAGACTGGGCAAAAGTTTTTAAAACCTTCTGAAAACTATTTGGAAAACCGTTTATAAAGAAGCAATTTTCAAGAAAAGTTTGTTTTAAAAGGCTATTCCCCAAAGGCCATTAGCACTATCCTTGTTCCCTTGATTGAATCTCTTTTCCTTCCTTTTCTCCATCTGTAGTCAAAGTGGTTTTAACTGCGACTAGTCTTTTCTATCTTCGAAAGTGCTTCCATGCGATGGAGGCTGTTCTCAGGAGACCAGTGGCCGCGTTATAAGAAAGGATAGTGAGAAAGAGGATAAAGGATACGAGTTTAACTTATTGGTATGGCTCAACCCAGAATGAGAGAGAAAAATGAACAATGAAACCCATGACGAGAGAGTACCTTTGGCATGGTGGAACGGGACAGATAGTTAAGTATCATGGGACAAGGACAAGATCATCGGGAGGGCAATAGTATGCTCTCATTTCTAGGGTACCTCAGAAGGAGGGTAACGATCTTGTTAAAGGTTTAGCTTTTCTTCTCTATCATCCTGTCGGGACTTTGTTTTGATCAACGCATCTTTTAAGTCCGCTTCGATAGTTGAGTCTCTGCACCTTAGTACTAGCGTAGTAGAGGATCCCGTTTTTGTCTCAGGTCCTATTGGAAGATCGGTCCATTTACTCATGGCTTGTTTGGATTTGAGAATGTCTATATCAAGTGTTGAGCTTGGAAATAATGCTTATGTTTATAAGTTGTGGATGGATTCTAGGGATGAAGTGGTTATCCAGTAAGGGGTGCCACTCTCGGTTTTAGAAGGAGGGTAGTTAGGCTCTTGGCTTGCTTTGGTAATACCCTTGAAGTATCGCGTAACCTTTTCGGTTCTGTCATGATTAGTTACTTAGAATCCCTAGATGCCTTTGTTGGAAATTAGAAACCCGATCGAATGGTGTTCGCTAATAAGACGGATGGTTTACTTCGATTATGTATGGGTTATGGGAATTACCCTAGTAAATGCGCACGGTAACTTGTTTACTTTCAAGAGAAAGTTTTTCTACGTGGAATACCTTATGGTACAAGGTCCAGGATTCACTAGTGAATTTTGAGGGCTCGCATGGAATAATGTGTACGCAGTCCTGTTTGCGCCAAGTATTATAGAAGGAGAATAAGTGCAAGTGGAACGAGAGGCGACGAGGAAATGAGTTCCAACTCATGTTATGGAAACAGGAAACAAGAAGCTGCGAAATCGTGAAGTAAAAGGGGCGGTCAAGGCACGATGGAACTAAGCTCAAGGTAATGCGACTCAGGAGACTGAAGACTAAATACGTGCATGATATCTCTTTTGGGAATATATCCTCGATCCCTGTTTTTCTGTTGAGCTTGCTTGTAGGCTATCTTTTATGGATATCCTCTCGGTCCTGTCTCTGTTACAAACCCCGTACGGAGTTTGTTTTGTTTATCTTCTCGACCCTGTTTCAGGGAATCTTAGGTAGAACCCTATGGATGTAAACATGTATTTGAAACATGTTATGGTCGATATAGTTGCAAATGGTTGCAAGTGGTTGCTCGTGGATGCGCGAATTTACATTAGATATTAGCTCGACTCGGTCACATTTCATATTGCATATGCACGAGTATTTATACTTGTTTATGGATGAAATTGAATGTGTTATCATGCGGATGTTGCATATGGTTGAATGTTTGTGCACGCATATAGTGTATATGACTAGGACTATTTGCATACATGATGGATTCATAGCACTAAACATAGTTTTGTATTCAAAAGATTTTTCAGGCCTGATCATTAGCATTAGCTAAGGAACATGTACACACATGTTTTGCATACATTCATAAAGCATTAGGAGTCGTCTAAGGACAATGGTTGCTTGTGGATGATGGTTTGAGTAGATGGATGATGGATGGTAGGATAGGTTCTTCCTAACTTTGAGATTTCGGGGACGAAATCCTTTAAGAAGGGGAGAATGTAACAACCCGAATTTTTACAACACGTTAAATCAAGAATCAAGACAGAATTAAATTATAAATTCTGAATCAAGTGAAACGGTCTGTGCCATTGCGTTCGTCTCGGAAAAATACGCGAAATAGAGTCCGAAATTTTGTAAATCGGAGTCCGTATGACCCGGTTAAGGCCCAAAGAAGTTTTCGGGAAATTTGAATTTTGAAACATGCAGAGATGGGGCCAGGCGGGAAAATTCCCGCCCAGACAAGTCGACTTGGCTGTCGACAGGGCTGTCGACTTGCATGTCGACAGGCATGTCGACAGGGCTGTCGACTTGCCCTGTCGGCTGATTCTGGCCTGGTGCACCTATTTTCTATCTTGGCTAGGTTTTTGGGCCTGGCTTGAAATCTAACGGTTCAGGTTGGTCCTAGGGTTAATCTAAGGGTCCTAACTAGCCTAATCTTCTATAAATAAGCCCCTAAACCCCCCTAAATCCTCATTATTCTCTCATGTAACTAAACTATGGCAAAATTCCTACTCTCATGGCCTCCACTCAACTATCCTAGCCTCCACTTCATTCCTATGAGAGGTTTCATGATCATGAGAGTGTTAGAGAGTCCCTATGTTAGTATGAGAGCTTCCCAAGTTGATTTCAAGGCAAAAGCTATGATCTTTGTTCATAAAGATAGTGTTTTGTTGATTTGGAGGGTTCATCTTTGGGTTTGTGGGTGATGGCATGCACAAGCTTCATCACAAGCTTTAGTTTAATCGATTTAGGCCTTCATAGCAATGTAAGCCCTTCCCTACTCTTAGATATTAACTATGAAGTTAAATGTTCATGTTGAAAGTTTGGGTTTGATTAATTAGAATGATGCATGCTATCATGTTATGCAAGTTTATGAAGTCATTATCTTAATCTTATGAGCAAAAAGCCACAACCTTTATGTTGAAATGTTGCATTATGCAACATGAGAACCTTCATAATCTTTATGTCAACTTGCATATGAAGTCATAACCCTTATATGATGATATATGCGAGTTACTAGTCATCATTCCATGACTTTTGTCACCATGATTCGTTTATGAGCCAAGTTTGGGTTTATGCATGTTTTTGAGGTGTAAGAATGTAACATGCAAATTAATGAACACATGTGTGCCTCATTTGCCACCATGATTAACTTGTGGCTTAATATCCATTTTTGTCATGCCTTTGCCAAGTCTCTTCTTTTAATCCATCACGTTGTTGCAAACGTATATGCGAGTTTAAAAAGCGTTGGGGTCACATTATGGGGAAACATAATGACGTGAATATGATTTGGGTAAATGGGTATAAACATGACAACATGTAACGTTAAATATGACATGTGTTTATACTTGAAAACACGACTTGAAAGATAACATGGAAGTTGACATGTAAATGTGCATAAAAACATAAGCTTGGGAATTTACCTATTAAGTTAGGTCTACCCATTGGGAATTTACCTATTAAGTTAGGTCTACCCAATTGCTTGAAAACTTGACCATGAACATGACACTAGACTAAACATGAACGTGGCCAACTCGAGGTTGGGTTGAGTTTGCAACGTAAAACTACCCGGAACCGACCGGCCTAACTAGTAGTCGCAAACAATAGGACTCAATGTGAGAAGTTGGTCATGTTGTGCTTGAACCCGAGGTTAGACCAAGTTGTGGTGTAAAGCTACCCGGAACCGACCGGCTTAACTAGTAACCACAATAAAGTCTAATGTGAGAGGTTGAGGTGCATTAATTAAATTAATGCCACATGATAAGGTTAAGTAAATTTGACTAGTGACACTTAGCCGATATGACACGAAGGGGTAGGTTAAGTGGGACCGAGCTTGATTTCTTAATGACACTTAACCATGCAAGGTGATTAGGGGATGGGGTTAAGTAATTGACACTTAACTAATCTCGACTTGGTAATTAGATGGGGTTAAGTAATTAAGGCTTAACTAATCTAAACATGGTAATTAGACGGGGTTAAGTAATTGACACTTAACAAATCTCGACACGGTAATTCGATGGGGTTAAGCTAAACACTTAACCAAATTAAACTTGGTAATTCAATGAGGTTAAGTAACCAATACTCAACCAACTTAACGTGATAATCTAATGGGGTTGAGCAACTTATACTTAACCAATTATACATGATGACTTGCTAGGGTAAAGTAACCTACACTTAACCAATCTAATACGCGGACCTGATAAGGTTAAGTCACAAGACCTTTTTAGAATATACTTAACCATTGTAGTACGATTAGAGGGTGGGGTTAAGCCAACCTATACTTAACCAATCCGACTCGATAATTTGATGGGATTAAGATAATCTATGCTGAATCGATCTTGTAAGATAATCCGATAGGATTAAGGTAAGCTAGTACTTGACCAATTTGACTTGATAGGGTTAAGTCATGAGCCTCTGGGTACACTTAACCAACTTGTGGGACTAAGTCTTGAACTTAAATACTTAGCCAATCTTTGACGTGATTCGTGGGCGGGTTAAGTCATGGACTTGAATGATAACACTTAACCCAATAGACAAACCCTACCTAGAAGAACTAGGTAGAAAACCGTGGTTAATCAAGGATAACGGGAAAGGAAGCTAAGTGGTAAACCTTAGTTAAGGGTAACTAAGTAATAATTCTTAGCTAAGGACATAGGACTAATTCATAAAGCGATGAGTAACCTGATACGGTAGGTCATCGCTTAGTATACGAGGAGGAGCAAGTTATCTGACTTGGATAAAAGCTCCAGCGCACTAGGTGCCGAAGTGGAAGCTTCGGAGGACGTGAGGATATTCTTGGGATCCCTTTGTGAGCTGCCAGGTCATTATACTAGGCTCACGAGAGGTTGAGGTCTGCGGTAAAAGAACCAAGAATATGCCTTGGTTGCTATGCGAGCGACCTAAAGACTGGGGTGGATAGCAGTGAGTCGATGAATACATAAGGTGCCCGAGATAGCAAGTTCGTCGATCATCTACCATCTTGAGTCAAGCGTGTACGTACGGAATGGCAGGGAACACCCAACAGACCATAATTGCTATCTAATTATGGGTGAGGTAGGCCGTAGGATGTGGGCTGGCCGGAGTGTAGTTCTCATGCAAGATTTTCTCCTGTGTTGCCTTTCACTAGTTGAGGGAGGGGTCTCGTGGGACCGTAGCCACATGTAGAAAAGCAGACCTTAGTATCTGCATCGGCAGATAAATCTAAAGCTCCCGACCGAGTCCTGTATTTCTTGTTTTGCCCTGTGATAGGACTCGGATGGCACGATGTGATACATGTGCATAGAGTTATAGAAAAACGATTCACGATGAATGCGTGGGAAAAAGGGCGCGGTTGAGGGTTAGCGTAATCCCTAGTGGCCTAGGTGGTTTAACCCAAACCGAAATACGAAAGCATGCAATTGGTAAGCGTAATCCCTAGTGGTGCTAGGTGGCGTAAGTCCTAGTAGTTCAAACGATGATTCATATGGAAGAGCCTAGCTAGAACAAGGGTGACAGTCCAAACGATTTCAAGGATAATACGACATGAGGAAGCCCGTACGAGGTACGGCAAAGGACTGAACTTATATACATGGAAAGAAACATATGATTTGAGTAACCTATATATGCGATATATTAGGTTGACATGGACCATTACACGACTTTGAGTAAGGGACATTCATGGTTAACACATAACAAGGCTGGGATACTAGTACGGTAGGTGCAGAGCAAATATACATGTTAGAACCAGGAAGAATATACGAAACAGATACCGTGGGATGTCAGACGGGGTAGATACCTTGGGATAGTATACTTGATAGAAATCTGACGATGTGATACTTTGATTTATCATGATACCGCAGTTTATCATGATACCTTAGTTTATCTGAGTTCAGTAGTTCATCCCGTTATTTTGATTAAGCTTATCTATCTTGTTATCATGCTTATGTTCATCTCAGTTTCTCATGTCAGTTAACTTTACTAGTTTTTATACTAATTGTAGATAGGGCTTACTCAGTCTTTTTGACTGACCCGTTTTGTTTCGCCTCTTTTCTTCCGTTCCCCCCCAGGTTACAGGGAGGAAACAATGCTGTTTAGTTCGGACTTCTTCTGCTTGAAGGTCATCATGGATGGCTTGGACTTTTCCTGGCTATGGCTACTTTACTGTTTTTATTTAGGGAATAATTTATGAAAAAGTCTTTATGCTTCTTTACTATTGCAAAACAAGTTTTGATGTACTCTGATGTAAAAGGCTTTAGACCTTATGTATTCATGTTTATGAAAGTTCGATTTTACTTCCGCTATTTTATATGTTCTGTTTGTGATATTTCTGTGCATGTTTACCAATAATGCCCCTCTAAAGCTAGTGCATTCCTTTGCGAGTGACCCTAGCGGAGGCGGGGTGTTACACTTCTCTTCCCGCAATCCTTGTTAACTACGATTTTCAACCTAGTCCCCTGAACTAGGGTTTTGTCTAATGGGTTAAGTGTTGTCATTCAAGTTCATGACTTAACCCACCTATGAATCATGTCAAGATTGGCTAAGTACTCAAGTTCAAGGCTTAGCCCTACAAGTTTGTTAAGTGTATCAAGAAGCTCATGACTTAACCCTATCAAGTCAAATTGGTTAAGTATTTGTTTGTCTTAACCCTATCCGATTATCGTGTTAGATTGATTAAGCATAAATTATCTTAATCCCATCAGATTATCGAGTCGGATTGGTTAAGTATGGTTTAGCTTAACCACATCCACTAATCGTATTACAATGGTTAAGTATATTTAAAAGGTCTTGTGACTTAACCCTATCAGGTCCGCATTTTAGATTGGCTAAGTATAGGTTACTTAACCTCATCAAATCATCATGTATAATTGGTTAAGTATAAGTTACTTAACCCCACTAAATTATCATTTTAAGTTGGTTAAGTATTGGTTACTTAACCTCATTGAATTACCGAGTTTAGATTGGTTAAGTGTTTAACTTAACCCCATCGAATTACCGTGCTTAGATTAGTTAAGTGAAGGTTACTTAACCCCATCTAATTACCGTGTTTAGATTAGTTAGGTCTAAGTTACTTAACCCCATCTAATTACCGTGTTTAGATTAGTTAAGTCTAAGTTACTTAACCCCATCTAATTACCTTGTTTAGATTAGTTAAGTCTAAGTTACTTAACCCCATCCAATTACCAAGTCGGATTAGTTAGGTGTAAATTACTTAACCCCATCCCCTAATTGTCTTATATGGTTAAGTGTCATTAAGAAACCAAGTCCGGTTTCACTTAACCTACCCATTCGTGTCATATCGGTTAAGTGTCATTAGTCAAAATTACTTAACCTTTTCATGTGGCATTAATTATATTAATGCACCCCAACCTCTCACATTAGACTTTGTTGTGGTTACTAGTTAAGCCGGGCAGGTCCGGGTAGATTTACACCACAACCTAGTCTAACCTCGGGTTTTAAGTGCTATGTGACCAACTACTCACATCGGGTCCTATTGTTTGTAGCCACTAGTTAAGCCGGGCGGGTCCGGGTAGATTTATGCTACAAAATCAACCCAACCTCGAGTTGGCCACTTTCATGTTTGGTCTAGTGTCATATTACACTTACAACCCATACGTGTCTAGTTTCAAGTCCCATGTTTACCCCACATGTCATGTCCTTTTTTAGGTGGATCATGAGTGTCATATTTTCATGAAATCCCATGTCAAATTATCGTGTCATAATCACGCTCGTCTAACCTACCCCAAATCATGTTTCCAACCCAAGTAAAAGCGAGTCAACATAATAAGGATACTATGCTAGATATTGGCCTCAAAACATACACGATGTCAAAAAGGGATTGGCCACAAACATGTATAGTATCATAAGGGAATTTGGCCACAAACATGCATAGTATCATAAGGGAATTTGGCCACAAACATGCATAGGGTCATAAGGGAATTTGGCCACAAACATGGATAGTATCATAATGTTTGGCCACAAACATGCATAGTATCATAAGGGAATTTGGCCACAAACATGCATGATAACATAAGGGGTTTGGGTACATTTACATGCATAAGCCCCAAAGTCAAGTCTTTACCAATGTTTCACAAGTCAAATGCTTCCCAAAGGTTCATGCTAACATTCCATAGATAAAGATTCAAACTTGCAAGATAAACTAGGTTAAACATAACATGAGTGGCATGATTAAGTCGCTAAAACTTAGCCCAAGGTAATAGATCATAGAAAAGAGGCAAACTTAGGTTCACATAGGCTAGCATACTTATGTTTCATCGCATTTTATTCCATGTCACATTAGAACCACCGTTAGAATCTACAAGTAGCTAGAACTTACTTAGCGAGGCTTAGGGAAGGATCATGCATCGTCTTGACGAAGAAAGGTGGCTCTTTTGTTGAGGAATCGTCATGAAATTGGCCTAGCAACGTTGATCCACTCCCTTGATTTGATGTAGCAAGCTAGCACCTTTGATTCAGATGCGATTTGAATGCATAAGCTCTTGGAGTTGAAGATGGAGGCCATGATCAAGATAGATTTTGGCAGTGCTTAGTTGCTAGAATGATTTTCAGTGATTTAGGTTTGGTCCTAGGGTGTTTTTATAGAGATTAGGAGTAGTTTAGGCCCTTAGATTAACCCTAGGATAAATCTGAACCCTCAAAACACGTCACAGGCCAATAGACCAGACCCAAAAGCATGTCTTGAGGAACAAGTCAGGTACACCCAGGCCAACTGGCCGACCACTGTAATGACCCGGATATTCCGTCGGTTAGATTTGAATATTTAATACAGTTTTAAATATTGGGTGGATAAATATAAATGGAATTTTTATTTTAAGTTATCAATTTAATAATCTATTTCGATTTAATATCGATTGTATTAAAATAACAGAATACGAAAATGGATTTAGATGAATTCAAATTTTAATTTGAATTGAAAACAGTTCAAATAATTAATATGAAATTCTATTTGAATTTATAACGATAATAATATTTATTTATTTTCGAGGAGAATAAATGGTCTGAAATGAACTTATATTGATTTAAATTAATATCTCCTTCAGAGGATCGAATTGGACTTCGTGACCTATCCCAGTGTGTTCGCAACAGGGGTATTACCCAAAAAATGTCAGTAGTTGGGTTCAGAGGCATAAGATATTTTAAAGGATATCGGTTCGAATTAAAAACTAATTCAAAATGAAATAAAAATATCGGAAAAATGAAAGGTAGAAAATCGAACACATTTCTCCTTCTTTAACCGGAGAAAATGAATGTAGGAAAATATGCTACGTTTCCTTTCTCCTCATTATTTAATCAGAGCCACTCCCCTTAAAAATCGCATTCACTTTCTTCTGTTATCATACTTCAGTAAAACCAATTCAAAGCCGCACCTAAATTCCTCAAATTAAATGGAAAATCGGAAGCCGCTACCTTTCTTTCTTTCTGCAAACCCAAATCATCACTTCGTTCTCCACAAAAATTCAAACAACTGCAACCCTTGAAGCTCGATTCAATGTTGGCGACGCTGACAGTTTCGTGGGAGGCTCACGATGGGGTTGGGAGTTCAAAGTCGCGATTTCCAATTGTTCGATTCTATGATGGGGAAGTTAGGGAGATCGCGAGTTCTGAATTGAGGCAGTGAATGCGAGTAGGAAGGATGCGAGGTCGATGAGTCCAAGTGGAGTAGATGGATTACGAGATGATCATACTGAAGGGGATTCGAGACAACAGGCATCGCGATGGCGAGTTCTGGGATTTCGAATTCAAACTCGCGGATCTAGGGGATACTGGAATTTGACATTTGAGGATTGAGGGAGTTCGAAGATGGAAAAAATGATTTCCGTGGTGTTGAACGAGAGAAGTGACGCACTGGCACTGAAGACTGGAAGCAGGTTCAGGTCTGGATGATTACTGTTGCAGTGACTGAAGTGATAAGAAGGAGAAAGAAGATCGCCTGCAAAGTGTTTGGGAAAATGTCAGAATAGATGATCGCTGTTTTGGGGCTGTTTCGATCCACTTGGAGCTGTTGGGGTCTTGCTTCGTAGTTGGTCGATTTATTTGCAAATGGCAATAAAGTATATGTTTCACAGAATTTAAAATAGATAATTTAATTTTTTTGTGTCGATAGTTAATAAATGGTTAATCGAATATAAAATTTAATAATTATAGGTAACAAATGAGTTTCATTCAAGAAAACTCATACCGTGACTTTACGAGATTTATCGAGATATTCAACGCAGTTAAAAACCCTGGTGAGTAAATCTCACTCACCTGTTTAATTAGAAATATTTTTATTCGTTAAAAATATTTGTGTGTTGATTGTTGGATGCTTTAAATATTTATTTATTGCTGTTAAAAATATATTAGTTATTTAGGACTATTATATATATATTGGGTTGATTGATTGGTTGGATTTCCGCAGTTTCATTAGCGGATGCCCGCAGTTTCATAGCGGATGATTACCCTATACGCCCCACGCTATGATTAGTGGATGACCTTCTATACCGCGATATCCTGCCTCGAAGCAGGATGGGTATTATTTATGTGCTAACGTCTTTGGATGCAGGGAAACAGGTTAGAGGAATCCAACTGGATTCCTCAAAAATATATTATCTGTTTGTTGTTTGTTTGATTTCATATATATTCCTATATGATGTGTTAAAAATCAAGTGATTGAAAATTGGTTGATTTGATTGTTTAAATATCACTGGGGCTTGGGATATTGATTTATAAAAATATCAAAAAGGGTATTTGAAATTTAAAAGGGGAATTCTATTTTTATAAATAGAATTTGAATTTTAAATGAAGTATAGAAACAATAACTTGTTTTGAATACATATGAACAAGGAATCGAATTTATAAACTTTGTTTATAAAAGGAAAAGATGGAATTTGAATCGAATTTATAAACTTTGTTTATAAAAGGAAAAGATGGAATTTGAATCGAATTTATAAACTTTGTTTATAAAAGGAAAGATGGGATTTGAATTGAAGTTATAAACGTTGTTTATAAATAATGCCGAGAATCCAAATGGACTTTGAATATAAGGAATTGAAATAGAATTTGAATATAGAAATTCAAATGGACTTTAAACTATAGATTTGAATATAGAAATTCAATGGACTTTAAACTATAGAATTTGAAAATAGAATTCAAATGAAGTTTAAATAAAGAGAATTCAAATAGAATTGAATTGGAATTTGAATATAGAAGTCGATAAGGGAACGAGAGTATGAGTATAATTAGAATTTGTTAATATGCAGTTAAAATATATTTGAACATGTCATGTTCAAATATGAAGGTGAAATAGACTGAAAAGTTAAGTAACAGATTTAATTAACAAATTGAGTTAAAACGATTGGTATAGTTAAAATAGATTGGATAGGTATAGACATACAGGAGACAGGTATGGAATAAAGTATAGAAGTGAAATAAATAGAATGCCCGACAAAAAGGTCCGTATTTAATTTCCATATGAGATTTTATGCGCCGTATCGGCTAGCCGCTTGGCTTTTTCTTTTTCTTTTTGAGATAAGAAGGACCGGGAAAGCTATTTGAAATTTCCCGATGCTCCCGGTACAAAGGAGGTTATGGCGAATTTTTCCGGGAATTTAAGGAGATAGAATATTTTTAAGATAATTTGATAGTTAGAAATCAACGTATCGATATATATAGAAGTCGATAAGAAAACGAACTTAGAAATAGAATAGTATAATAAAAATGGAAAGTATAAGAAAAAATCTCGTAGGAATAGAAAGAGAAAATATATATGTGTTTAAAGGTGAATAATCAGTTGTATGGTATTGTTTATTCGAGTAAGTAGTCTTGTCTGTTTTGACGTTAAATGTTATTCAGTCAAGGTCTGAGAGGTAATTATACCCCAACTTGGTTGACTTCATGATATACCGATAAGTAGCAAGATTCAGGCTTGAAGATCAATGTGGAATAAGAATTAGTTAAATACTGTATTTGGGTTGTCGTAACGATGTTTTACACAACATCTGTTTTAACCCAAATATGTGCAAAGCTTGGAAATAGAATAATGAACATTTCCTAAGTATAGGAATAAACGAGATTGGGAAAGAGATAAGTAATTGGAATATTTTCCAATTATAAATAACATATATTTTCTAAAGTTTAGAAAATAAAAGAAGGCGATATATGGAAATGTTTTCCAAATAACGTATAAAGGCCAATATGGTTATCGAAAATATTTGGTTAACAAATATTGATAAGAAATAGAGAAGAGATTTAATTAATGGAATATTAATTAAAGGTTCAGTGATTGTTGGATGTTTGGTTGACCACTTGTTTTATTCGGTAGTTAAATCATCGACTATCGAAACACTTGTTTTTATTCGATAGTTCACAGACTATCGAAGTTTTGACCATCGTTGTCAATATGGAGAGACCGGTTGGATTATTATCCGAAGAACCACTCCATATCGGCAGTAGCATGCGAATCATATTATATAAAGATAATCGAAGACAGAGTAGAGTGCAAGGACTTTTTCTATTAATAGAAATAGTGCCTTCAGTTCATCCTGTTCCTGGGTGACTTGTATTGATGAATGTCTGACAGAGTATTTCCAGACGATCACGTACATTGATTTCTTCAACCGTACCAAGAGTTGAAGCGGAGAAGGAAACTTCTTTTAGCTAACACGTAATGTACTGTTGAGGACGTCAATAAGTGATTTGATGGATTTGACGATGTGACATTCGAAGTGAATCTGGTGTGATGATAAAGCGTAGCTTCTAGCCTCATCAACCGGTAAATGACAGAAATCGGGCAAGCAGCATGGCTATGTAGGTCGCACCTATTAGGGTGTATAATCACCTTATCTAGAGTTTCATTTACTTCTAAAAATCTATTGTCGATGCTGTTCCATTCGGGAAACGGTTGCTGATCCCAACCGTTGGTGATATACATTCGATACACTCAAGCGAAATGAGTGGTCGGTCATGTGTGGCTGAGTTGCAAGATGTTCTTGTTGAACTCGGTGTATTCTCCTCTAGAGATATACCAGCGGAAGGTGGTCCCATACCTTGTCATAGTTGGAAATCCATTTCCCAATACGTGCTTGCGGTTTTGATTGTATATTATATATGTGGAACGTGAGATGCAAGCGTTTCCACTAGATTGTTATCTACTTGATTTAGACATTATTATAATATCAAAAGAGTTTTGATATAAAGATAAATCAAGTGTTTGGATTCTCATAAGGGAAAAACCCGTTCCGTGTTATACGGCGTGGTCTTATGAGATATCATTTAGTTTTCTGAAACTGTTTTAAACTGTTTACTCATACCAGTCCCATGACTGACCCGGAGTTTACTTTGTTGTTTTCCCTAAACTCTTGGGTGCCTAAATTTGTACGGGCAGTCAAGTAGTCGGGAATTTACAGATATACTGGAAGAGCTTGGAGCAGGAGGCTTCAGGATCATATAGCTATAGTTATTTCTGCTGTGTTGTAAGTGATGTACTTTGATATTGATGTATATTCAAGTACAGATGTATATTTCAAGTTATGTTATATATATTATATGTTATTCGTTCCGCTGTGAGATTCGTGTTACTCTGATGTTGTGTTCTTCTTCTTCTATTCTAAGTTTCTATCTTATCTATCCTCACCCTCTAACTTCTTTCTATTAATGGTTCGAATTTCCGTGATATTTGGGGTTGGACTTGTGTTTTTGGTCAGCTCAAATTCTACCGGATTTTCGGGTCATTACAGTTGGTATCAGAGCTTAGGTTTAGCGAATACCTAGGCTTGTTGGAATGTGCTCATTAGAGATAGGATCAGTAGTATCCTAGAATGAGTTGAGTGTATATATATACGAGAGAGCGTATTTGTTATTTGATATAAAAACCGTTTTATATTGTGTTGACTAGTCTGTTGAGTGGATTATAAATTTTGGTCGAATCGTGGGACGCTACGATGTCGATAGGAGTTTATAAACACTGGAACAGAAGATTGGACACGATATTGTTTTTAAATAGTTAAGTTGATTGTTAGGATTATAATCGAATTAGATTAAAACAGAAATAGTTATATATATAACCAATGGAATTTGTATATGAAATCAAATACAAATGTGATAAATTGAAATTGAATTCCAACCAGAATTAAGAATTTAAAATCCTGGGAGTTTGGAAAATATTTTTCTAAATGGAGTTTGAAAGAAATAAAGCACTGAACTCATTCAGTAGTTGGGAAATAATTCTGATGATGGTCGTAACATCACCAGTGTTCATTTTCGAGTTTCTAAGTGATGAATTGCTGCCTTAGAGAAATTTTGATGGAAATTTGTTGAAAAGAAAACAAGTTGTTTGAAAATTCAAATGTTTTGAATTTGAGATAGATAAATATATGTATATATTTATATTACTTCAAAGGAATTTTGAAATGAGAATTAGAATATAGATTTCAAATAGAAGTAAAATAAAGGAATTTGAATATATATATATATATATATAAAATTCAAATAGAAGTGAAATAGAATTTGAATTCAAAGGAATTCAAATGAGTTTGAACAAAGAAAATTCAAATAGAAATTGTATAAGAAAAATTGAAATGGAGTTTGAATTCAAATGGATTTGAATAAAGAAAATTCAAATAGAGATTTGAATATTAGAATTCAAATGGAATTTGGTTAAATAGAATTTCAAAGAAAATATAGAGTTGAAATAGAATTTAAATTCAAAGGATTTCAAATAGAAATTGAACAAAGGAATTTAAATAGAAATCGAATAAAGGATTTCAAATGAAATTTGAATAAGGGATTTGAAATGGCTTTTGAATAAAGGATTTCAAATAGAAATTGAAGATAAAAAAATATGGAATTTGAAGATAAGGAATTCAATAGAAATTGAAGAGAAGAAAATTCAAATAGAAATTGAATAAAAGGAAATAATATAGAGTTTGAATAAAGAAATTCAAATGGAATTTGAATATTGTAAATATATAGGACTTGAATATTTGAAGTGAAATAGATCGGGAATATTATGTGAAATGGATTGGATATGTATTAAAAATATATCAGAATGGAGTTGAATATATTATAAACATAGTCAAAACGTTTATATTTATAAATATAATTAAAACGAGCTCGCCATAGTGCGGCAGTTCGTAAATTGGCGATTCAAACTTTAATCGAGTATAAAGGACTCAAATTAAGTCGGAATTCTTTGAAACAAGAATCGTCAGGACCGGTTGAACAATAGTTTTCTAATGAAAGAGAAAAATCTAGATTTCGTCGTATAGATTTTGAGTTATGTCAAAATCAAATTTTTAGAAAAGCAGCGCCAGAACCATTATAAAACCATAACGGTTTAATTAAATAAATAAAAGGATTTTTAGGAAATAAAATCCGAATTGGCATTAGAAAAATCCAGACTGGAGATATAAAATAAATATGAACTCCAGTGAAGTAAGTGAAGTGATTTTTAAGACAAAAATCATATTTTAAATGGTTAAATAGAATTAACTGAATTGGAAAATAATTAGTTAAAGGAAATTTGAATCGAAATTGGGTTTTTGGATAAGTGAAAGAGATTGAGAATTTATATTCGAAATCAAATATATAACTCGAGTTGAAATATAATTAGATTAGTTTATAGTTAAGTTGACATATATTTGAACAAGTTATATTCAAATAAAAAGGGTGAAATAGGCAAAATGGTTAATTAGCAACTAGTTAATGGGAATTTGAACGATTGAAATTAAATTTAACTTAAGTAAGTTAAATGGATCGAAACGAATAAATTGAGTAAAATCAATGTGAATGAAATATGATTTGGGAATGAATAAAGGAAAACCCAAAAGAGTTAAGAAGAAAATATATTTGTAAAACGAATATAAAGGAAATATATTTGTAACACAAATACAAAGGAAGTTATGTGCGAACAAATAGAAGGAGAAATATTTGTAAAAACATTTACAAATGGAATTTTAAAAGGAAATATTTGTAAAACATTTACAAATAGATTCAATGGAAATATTTATTTATACAAAATAAATAGAATGTTATAAATGAGATATTTATTTGTTAAATAAATAGAATTTAACCAAAGGAATATTTAGAAGATAAATAGAAATGGAAATCTATTTTTAACGGATGAATAGAAAAGATTAATTTATAAATAACAGTTTATAAATTAAATTTAATATTTATCATTCGATAGATGGAATATATAAGTCTGAACTTATATAGAGAAGAGATATTGGTTTTTAAAGCCGATAATTTTAAATAGAAGGGGTACACAACACTTGTATAAGTGAAGTAACGTTATTAAAGAGAACATTTATAAAGTGAAGAACCGTTACTAAAAGTAAATCTTTATAAATGAATAAATGCTATCCAATAGGAGTTATTCGAATAGGAAAAATCGATTAGAGTTGGAATAAATCGATTAGAGAAAGAATTAACCAGTTAGAGTTAACCAGTTAAGGTTAATCTATAGAGTTAATTGAATATTAGTTATTCAATTAGAACTGATCGAATATTTGTTATTCAAATAAAGAGTTAACCAGATAGAGTTAATTGAACATAATTAATCGAATTAGAATTTAATTGAATGATAGTTATTCAATTAAAGTTGATCGAATATAGTACTGTGATAGAATTAGTCAAACATAGTTACTCAGGATAAGTTGCCATTTCGAACAACTGCTAGTGTAATTCGCAGGGCTACAGATAGCCTAGGGCGGTCGGATGTTTCCTGGGGGAATCAGGCGTAACCATTGTGATCGCTGCGATCTAGCGTCAAGCGAATGGAGTTAAATCAAATACGAGTTATTGAGATAGAATTAAAGGAGGTATCGAATATAGTTTTATTCAAAAGGAATTATCGATTATTTGTTAATCGAAGGAGTTATCGATTATTAGTAAATCAAAGGAATTATCGATTATTTGTTAATCGAAGGAGTTATCGATTATTAGTTAATCGAAGGAGTTACCGATTATTTGTTAATCGAATTGAGTTATCGATTATAGTTTAATCGAAAAGAGTTATCGATTAGTTTAATCGAAGTGAGTTATAGAATATTGGTTATTCGAAGGAGTTATCGAATTTAGTTATTCGATGGAGTAAATCGAAAAGAGTTAAATCCAATAGGATTAATTGATAAGAGTTAATTGATAAGAGTAAATCGAATATAGTTTATTCGAAGAAAGGTTTTCGAATCTAGTTATTCGAAAGAGAGAATATCGAATATAGTTATTCGAAGGGAGGAGTTATCGAATAGGAATTTATTCGAAAGAGAGTACGTAAGGAAGTTGAAATGTTGAGTATCAACATAAATAAGTTTTGAAAAGACAAATAGGTTGGTAGCACTTTTCCTACCTTAGCAATTTCGAGGACGAAATTATTTTAAGTGGGGAAGAATGTAATGACCCGGATATTCCGTCGGTTAGATTTGAATATTTAATACAGTTTTAAATATTGGGTGGATAAATATAAATGGAATTTTTATTTTAAGTTATCAATTTAATAATCAATTTCGATTTAATATCGATTGTATTAAAATAACAGAATACGAAAATGGATTTAGATGAATTCAAATTTTAATTTGAATTGAAAACAGTTCAAATAATTAATATGAAATTCTATTTGAATTTATAACGATAATAATATTTATTTATTTTCGAGGAGAATAAATGGTCTGAAATGAACTTATATTGAATTAAATTAATATCTCCTTCAGAGGATCGAATTGGACTTCGTGACCTATCCCAGTGTGTTCGCAACAGGGGTATTACCCTAAAAATGTCAGTAGTTGGGTTCAGAGGCATAAGATATTTTAAAGGATATCGGTTCGAATTAAAAACTAATTCAAAATGAAATAAAAATATCGGAAAAATGAAAGGTAGAAAATCGAACACATTTCTCCTTCTTTAACCGGAGAAAATGAATGTAGGAAAATATGCTACGTTTCCTTTCTCCTCATTATTTAATCGGAGCCACTCCCATTAAAAATCGCATTCACTTTCTTCTGTTATCATACTTCAGTAAAACCAATTCAAAGCCGCACCTAAATTCCTCAAATCAAATGGAAAATCGGAAGCCGCTACCTTTCTTTCTTTCTGCAAACCCAAATCATCACTTCGTTCTCCATAAAAATTCAAACAACTGCAACCCTTGAAGCTTGATTCAATGTTGGCGACGCTGACAGTTTCGTGGGAGGCTCGCGATGGGGTTGGGAGTTCAAAGTCGCGATTTCCAATTGTTCGATTCTATGATGGGGAAGTTAGGGAGATCGCGAGTTCTGAATTGAGGCAGTGAATGCGAGTAGGAAGGACGCGAGGTCGATGAGTCCAAGTGGAGTAGATGGATTACGAGATGATCATACTGAAGGGGATTCGAGATAACATGCATCGCGATGGCGAGTTCTGGGATTTCGAATTCAAACTCGCGGATCTAGGGGATACTGGAATTTGACATTTGAGGATTGAGGGAGTTCGAAGATGGAAAAAACGATTTCCGTGGTGTTGAACGAGAGAAGTGACGCACTTCCACTGAAGACTGGAAGAAGGTTCAGGTCTGGATGATTACTGTTGCAGTGACTGAAGTGATAAGAAGGAGAAAGAAGATCGCCTGCAAAGTGTTTGGGAAAATGTCAGAATAGATGATCGCTGTTTTGGGGCTGTTTCGATCCACTTGGAGCTGTTGGGGTCTTGCTTCGTAGTTGGTCGATTTATTTGCAAATGGCAATAAGGTATATGTTTCACAGAATTTAAAATAGATAATTAAAATTTTTTGTGTCGATAGTTAATAAATGGTTAATCGAATATAAAATTTAATAATTATAGGTAACAAATGAGTTTCATTCAAGAAAACTCATACCGTGACTTTACGAGATTTATCGAGATATTCAACGCAGTTAAAAACCCTAGTGAGTAAATCTCACTCACCTGTTTAATTAGAAATATTTTTATTCGTTAAAAATATTTGTGTGTTGATTGTTGGATGCTTTAAATATTTATTTATTGCTGTTAAAAATATATTAGTTATTTAGGCCTATTATATATATATATTGGGTTGATTGATTGGTTGGATTTCTGCAGTTTCATTAGCGGATGCCCGCAGTTTCACAGCGGATGATTACCCTATACGCCCCACGCTATGATTAGTGGATGACCTTCTATACCGCGATATCCTGCCTCGAAGCAGGATGGGTATTATTTATGTGCTAACGTCTGTGGATGCAGGGAAACAGGTTGGAGGAATCCAACTGGATTCCTCAAAAATATATTATCTGTTTGTTGTTTGTTTGATTTCATATATATTCCTATATGATGTGTTAAAAATCAAGTGATTGAAAATTGGTTGATTTGATTGTTTAAATATCACTGGGGCTTGGGATATTGATTTATAAAAATATCAAAAAGGGTATCTGAAATTTAAAAGGGGAATTCTATTTTCATAAATAGAATTTGAATTTTAAATGAAGTATAGAAACATTAACTTGTTTTGAATACATATGAACAAGGAATCGAATTTATAAACTTTGTTTATAAAAGGAAAAGATGGAATTTGAATCGAATTTATAAACTTTGTTTATTAAAGGAAAAGATGGAATTTGAATCGAATTTATAAACTTTGTTTATAAAAGGAAAGATGGGATTTGAATTGAAGTTATAAACGTTGTTTATAAATAATGCCGAGAATTCAAATGGACTTTGAATATAAGGAATTGAAATAGAATTTGAATATAGAAATTCAAATGGACTTTAAACTATAGATTTGAATATAGAAATTCAATGGACTTTAAACTATAGAATTTGAAAATAGAATTCAAATGAAGTTTAAATAAAGAGAATTCAAATAGAATTGAATTGGAATTTGAATATAGAAGTCAATAAGGGAACAAGAGTATGAGTATAATTAGAATTTGTTAATATGCAGTTAAAATATATTTGAACATGTCATGTTCAAATATGAAGGTGAAATAGACTGAAAAGTTAAGTAACAGATTTAATTAACAAATTGAGTTAAAACGATTGGTATAGTTAAAATAGATTGGACAGGTATAGACATACAGGAGACAGGTATGGAATAAAGTATAGAAGTGAAATAAATAGAATGCCCGACAAAAAGGTACGTATTTAATTTCCATATGAGATTTTATGCGCCGTATCGGCTAGCCGCTTGGCTTTTTCTTTTTGAGATAAGAAGGACCGGGAAAGCTATTTGAAATTTCCCGATGCTCCCGGTACAAAGGAGGTTATGGCGAATTTTTCCGGGAATTTAAGGAGATAGAATATTTTTAAGATAATTTGATAGTTAGAAATCAACGTATCGATATATATAGAAGTCGATAAGAAAACGAACTTAGAAATAGAATAGTATAATCAAAAAGGAAAGTATAAGAAAAAATCTCGGAGGAATAGAAAGAGAAAATATATATGTGTTTAAAGGTGAATAATCAGCTGTATGGTATTGATTATTCGAGTAAGTAGTCTTGTCTGTTTTGACGTAAAATGTTATTCAGTCAAGGTCTGAGAGGTAATTATACCCCAACTTTGTTGATTTCATGATATACCGATAAGTAGCAAGATTCAGGCTCGAAGATCAATGTGGAATAAGAATTAGTTAAATAATGTATTTGGGTTGTCGTAACGATGTTTTACACAACATCTGTTTTAACCCAAATATGTGCAAAGCTTGGAAATAGAATAATGAACATTTCCTATGTATAGGAATAAACGAGATTGGGAAAGAGATAAGTAATTGGAATATTTTCCAATTATAAATAACATATATTTTCTAAAGTTTAGAAAATAAAAGAAGGCGATATATGGAAATGTTTTCCAAATAACGTATAAAGGCCAATATGGTTATCGAAAATATTTGGTTAACAAATATTGATAAGAAATAGAGAAGAGATTCAATTAATGGAATATTAATTAAAGGTTCAGTGATTGTTGGATGTTTGGTTGAACACTTGTTTTATTCGGTAGTTAAATCATCGACTATCGAAACACTTGTTTTTATTCGATAGTTAAATCACAGACTATCGAAGTTTTGACCATCGTTGTCAATATGGAGAGACCGGTTGGATTATTATCCGAAGAACCACTCCATATCGGCAGTAGCGTGCGAATCAGATTATATAAAGATAATCGAAGACGGAGTAGAGTGCAAGGACTTTTTCTATAAATAGAAGTAGTGCCTTCAGTTCATCCTGTTCCTGGGTGACTTGTATGGATGAATGTCTGACAGAGTATTTCCAGATGATCACGTACATTTATTTCTTCAACCGTACCAAGAGTGGAAGCGGAGAAGGAAACTTCTTTTAGCTAACACGTAATGTACTGTTGGGGACGTCAATCGGTGATTTGATGGATTTGACGATGTGACATTCGAAGTGAATCTGGTGTGATGATAAAGCGTAGCTTCTAGCCTCATCAACCGGTAAATGACAGAAATCGGGCGAGCAGCATGGCTATGTAGGTCGCACCTATTAGGGTGTATAATCACCTGATCTAGAGTTTCATTTACTTCTAAAAATCTATTGTCGATGCTGTTCCATTCGGGAAACGGTTGCTGATCCCAACCGTTGATGATATACATTCGATACACTCAAGCGAAATGAGTGGTCGGTCATGTGTGGCTGAGTTGCAAGATGTTCTTGTTGAACTCGGTGTATTCTCCTCTAGAGATATACCAGCGGAAGGTGGTCCCATACCTTGTCATAGTTGGAAATCCATCTCCCAATACGTGCTTGCGGTTTTGATTGTATATTATATATGTGGAACGTGAGATGCAAGCGTTTCCACTAGATTGTTATCTACTTGATTTAGACATTATTATAATATCAAAAGAGTTTTGATATAAAGATAAATCAAGTGTTTGGATTCTCATAAGGGAAAAACCCGTTCCGTGTTATACGGCGTGGTCTTATGAGATATCATTTAGTTTTCTGAAACTGTTTTAAACTGTTTACTCATACCAGTCCCATGACTGACCCGGAGTTTACTTTGTTGTTTTCCCTAAACTCTTGGGTGCGTAAATTTGTATGAGCAGTCAAGTAGTCGGGAATTTACAGATATACTGGAAGAGCTTGGAGCAGGAGGCTTCAGGATCATATAGCTATAGTTATTTCTGCTGTGTTGTAAGTGATGTACTTTGATATTGATGTATATTCAAGTACAGATGTATATTTCAAGTTATGTTATATATATTATATGTTATTCGTTCCGCTGTGAGATTCGTGTTACTCTGATGTTGTGTTCTTCTTCTTCTTCTATTCTAAGTTTCTATCTTATCTATCCTCACCCTCTAACTTCTTTCTATTAATGGTTCGAATTTCCGTGATATTTGGGGTTGGACTTGTGTTTTTGGTCAGCTCAAATTCTACCGGATTTTCGGGTCATTACAACCACCTAAGTCGATAGGGGTGTCGACTGGGCAGTCGACATCACCTGGGGTGTGTCGACTCCCAAGTCGACTTAGGGGTGGCGGGAATTTTCCCGCCTGCCCTGCTTGGCTGAATTTGAATTCTGAATTCAAATTTGAACTGTTTTTGAACTTGAAATTTTCTGAAAAATTTGACGGGCCATAACTTGGTCATACGGACTTTGATTTTCGAAAACTCGGACGCTATTTCGCGTATTTTTCCGAGACGAATGCAATGGCGCAACCTGTTCCTCCTGATTCAGATTTTATATTTTAATTCTGCCTTGATTCTTGTTTTAACATGTTGTTAAATTTCGGGTTGTTACAACTTATCCCATTGTGTTCGGAATGGGAGCAATTAGCTATGGACGACAGGCGGTGGGCCTCGTTTCGAGGTCGAAATAAAAAGTCAACTTTTTTTGAAATAAAATAAATAATAATAAAAAAATATATATCTCTCCTCTACCCCTTACCTTCCCTCTACCCACCCCCCAAATTCATTTTTCAACGAAAAAAAAAGAAAACAGAAGGGGGGAAATCGCGTTCCGACGCCCCCCCTCGTTCGCCCGCCGCCGGCGTTAAACGCTTCCCCTCCGTTCGACCTCCCCCCTCCTCCACCTGCTCTGCCGTCCTCTCGTTTCTCGCGCCCCTCTCTCCCTACCTCGAGCGCGCCACCGCAGAGACCCCCCATCCCCCTCCACGCGCCTGAACCCGATTCGCCGCCACCACCTGTTCTGCCGTCGGACGATGGACTCTCCTCCCCCTACGAGCAGCTGATGTGAGTTTTTATTATATATTCTAGTATAAAAATTCAATTTTTCTTCGTTTATCTCTAGTATAAAAAGGCGATCTTTATTGGAATGAAATAAATAATAAAAGGCTATGATTTTAAAACTGAAATTATATGATTTTTATTTGTTTAAAGTTTTGATTTTTATTAGGAAAGATTATATTTTTAGATTAGAAAAGCATAGAGAATAAAAAGATGATTTTGTTCATAGAAAAATGAAATCTTTATATATTGGTTAGTGATAGAAAAATATAATCTTTTATATTGTAGAAGGATAAAAATATAATCTTTTATATTGTAGAAGGAGAAAAATATAATCTTTTATGTTGTAGAAGGTTAAAAATATAATTTTTATATGAGTAGAAGATTAAAAATATGATTTTTTACATTATAAAAGTGTTAAAGATTTGATCTTTATTTCGTAGAAGGAGCAAAGATGTGATTTTTATATAAGTGGCGATATAAAAATATAATCTTTATTATATGAATAGCATGGTAAAAATAGAATTTTTATCTATATAGTAGCGTGGTAAAAATAGAATTTTTATCTATATAGCAGCGATGTAAAAATAGAAATTTTATCTATATAGTAGCGTGGTAAAAATAGAATTTTTATCTATATAGTAGCGATGTAAAAATAGAATTTTTATCCATATGGAGTGATAATAAAAATATGATTTTTATATACATAACAACAATATAAAAATGTGATTTTTATATATGTAGTGGATACGGGCAACGAAAGTGACAAAAGGCGAGAACAGTGATGATTCCCTACATTTGAAGTGTCTTGGAATTGGGATAGCTTTGGAGAGAACTCCTCACTTTAAATTTCTTTTTCTAGTTAGAAATATATACTAGGATGCAGACGGTGCTTAGTAACACCCGACACCCGTCGTCTACAGACCATGGACGGCTTGTATGCTTGTTTGATGTGTTGTGAAATTTGTTTGTGATGTTGATGTGAAATCGATAATATAGATTAATGTGTTGAAATGAATTAATTATCGTTAAAAATATAATTTTTAACGTGAATGTGAACAAATAAATATTCATTTACAAACCGGACGGTTTGTTTATGTACACCTATTTGAAGGACATTGATTGGGACGATAAATTTTACACATCGCCCAACTGCACAAATAAAAATCTATGTTTGTTGACTTGAAACCCCACACGGGTATTGGGATAAAATACGGCATACACTAATCCCAATAATTAGTTGTATGTCGACCGATTGATCGACAGGCTGTTATAAGCGTTAGATATCTATATTTGATGCTTATACAGTGTAGTGCACTTCGGATGATGGTTAATTATTTATCGTTGCTATTATATACATGTGTTGTATGGAATCCATATAGTTAACGCTAAATGGTGATTGATTGGGCCTCATTCCAATTTAGAAAATAAAGAATATTATAAAATAAAGGTTTATGTGTTGACCGTACTCATCCGTTGAGATTAGTCATGTGTTGAAAGAAATATTTTAATAATAAAATTTACATCTTTATCATTATAAAATAACGGTTCATGTGTTGACCGTACTCATCCATTGAGATTAGTCATGTGTTGACAAAAATATAGATTCACATACTGAATAGAATAAATATTCATTTGTTGAATAGAATAACGGAATTATTGAAATATATAAAGTCGTGTTGATTAGAGATGCGCTATTTTGACGCAAACGATATTTATATCGATTATATTCGTTTTTATTATTGAATTGAATATATAACGAATTCGAATTGAATTGAATATAAAACGAATTCGAATTGAATTGAATATAAAACGAATTCGAATTGAATTGAATATATAATGAATTCGAATTGAATTGAATATAAAACGAATTAGAATTGAATTGAATATAAAACGAATTCGAATTGAATTGAATATAAAATGAATTCGAATGGAATTGAATATACAACAAATTCGAATTGAATTGAATATAAAACGAATTCGAATTGAATTGAAAACGAATTGAAATAGAATAAAAATCGATTTGAAATGGATTCAAATTGAATCGAAATTTGAATTAAATTGAAATGAATTTAAAACGAATTTATAAGGAAAAATTCAATTTTGATTTGAATTGGAAATGGAAGTTGAAATGTTTTTGAAACGAATTTAAAACTTTTTATAAAATTCGTTTTGAATAGAAATCGACGAAATATATATTATATATATAATATAATGTCCTGAATAGAACGCGCCGCGCTGCGGCAGTTCGTGAATTTCGACCATTGATTTCGAACGGGCATTACGGGAGATCTGACCGTCGGATTCTCCTAAAACCGGAACCGTTGGGTTCATATCGAAAAGAGCTTTCCAATGAATATTAGAAATTTGAAATCTAACGGTTGGATTTGGAATTATGTCCAAATCAAATTTGGAAAAGGTCGCTGTAAGTGCAGTTCGATGGCCGTTGATGGAAATCGACTGTACGGGCCTTGACAAAATTATTAAAAATATTATTAATTTGGGCAAAATCATAATATGTGAAATGTAAAGAACTGGAATGAAAAATTCCACATTTGAAAGGATAAAAATATATTTTTGTCGAAATGAACAAGTTTTGAACTAGAATTAAAATCAATTTATTTTTGAAATAAATAAATTGAATTTGAAAGTGATTTTAAAAATAATCAATATTCCCAATACGTGGATTGGACTGGAGTTGAATCGAAATTATCTTCGGAATATTTCGATGTTGGATTTCTTGACTATACAGATATTGTTATGGGAATTTGAAAGATGTATTTTATATCGTTGTTTCCAATACGATATTTGTTGGTTTCAAAATTTGATATTGATTATAAGCGGGTATATTTTCTATTCAGAGCCTTGTATTAAATATCAAATGTGATTTGGGTTTATCGTGAATCGTGTTTTAGATGACATTGGTTCTTTAACCCAGTTAAAGACAGGATATTGATTTTTGAGAAGATTAAAACTAAGTGGAGTTTTAATGAATCTTTAATTAGATTGAAATGGGAATTGATAATTTAAATTATCAACTCTGAAAGGTGATCGAGAATGGAGTACCACCAGTTTTGCTCTAAAGCGATAGTTAAATCTTTAATTAGATTTGAACGTGAAACGGTAATTAATTTTACCTATAATACCGTGGTGTTAGATATGGAGTATTACCAGTTTTGCTCTATGGGATGAATGGGTTGGGATTGGGAAATAAAATAAATAATTACTTCTGTGTGGTTCGCTAATCCCGACTAGTTTGGAAAACAATAATTTGGTTCGAAATGATATCCAGAGGAAGATTAAAGAATAAATTTAGAAGAATTTATCTTTGATAAAATTAATAGGAACCTATTCCCTAAAAATGTGATTTTGTGAATAAAAGAATATTCTGAATTGGAATGAGGCATTTGTTGTGTTTGTGTAACATTTGTTTATCATATACATGGGTTATTTAGAAAGGCCGGGTTTATACGCATTCTGAATAACCGATTCGACGAGATGTCGAAGATGAAGACGGTGGTTGAAGACCGGAAGTCGGCACATCGTTTGGATGATTACTGATGATCTCGATTGGGCTGTACACCCAAGATGAGGGAAACAGTTGGTGATCGTCTAGACGTACTTGGAGATGGATGGATATGCAAGGAAAGTGCCTCTGGTTTCGTTCAGACCCGGAACGAACTTGTAAATGGATTGTGTGTCTGACATTGGATTTTACTCTGTGTTGATTGATCACTATTAAATATACATCTGTTTGGCGGTGGAGAATTTATTCTCTTGCTTAACGCCCTTCTCTTAGACGTACGAGCTCAGAGGTTGTATATCGATGGACATCAGTCGCATGGAGTGAATTGCCAGTGTGGCACACGTAAGTGGCAATTGATCAAGGCTTCTGTTGAAAAGCAAAGTCTTATTGTTGATGATCAAAGCACGGTATGTGTGACATAGCTTTGTGTATAACGTGAATTCGCGAGCCTCACACCTCGGTATGAGTCAAAAACGGGATAGTGAATGCAGGGAGAGCACGACATTTCTTTCTAGCTAGGGTGGTGTCAGTTACCTACCAGCCCTGACATTTATATACTTTTCACCTGTGTAGTTGTTGGAATGAGAGGCGCCTCGGATATAGGTCTGTAAGGACATGGAAACGTGTGCTTAGGAATAACTAATCCTCCAAAGTTAGGCGAGGACCGGCCCTGAAGATCCAAGGATCAGAGTGGGGTCCTGAGTCATTTGCTAGAGTGTCTCGAATCGGAGAGAAGCTTGCCCCTTGCCTCGACTCATGATGGAAATCCAATTTCCAATACGTGATATTGCGGTTTTAATTGTAGAACTAGTATGGCGATATGATATATGGTACCCATGCCGTCTATGATTGATATTTATGATTGAAATTGTTTTGACACTATACACTTATAATAGTATCAAATGATTTGTTTTAAACGTACCAAGCATGTTTGGCTATTATAAGGGAAAACCCTATCCTCCGGCTTGCGTTGCATTGTGTGATCGGACCTGGGTCTTATAATAGCTTCATTTTTCCAAAAAACATTGCGCTGTTTTGTTATATGCACTAGTATTCTTGGGAGGAAACCCGTTCCGTGTTATACGGCGTGGTCCCTTGAATTACTCTCTTCTAAAGTAAAGTTTTAAATAACTATTTTAGTTCTCACACCAGTCACATGACTGACCTGGAGTTTATTGTTTTAACCTAAACTCTGGGTGCCCCTATTTTCCACACGGGCAACTAGTAGTTTTGGTTTTGCAGATTTATATTCACAAGGTCCTGATTTACAGCTGGAACGATGCTAGGAAAGCTCTGTATCCGTGTATCACTTTCAGTTTTGTTTTGTATATTTTTTCCGCTGCTATGTAATTTATTTTAATCTCTGATATTCATCGAATGTATTTTATTCATTTATACTCTGTATATTCTTGTTTCTGATGGAATTGTTGTAATAACAATGAAATGTTCTTCCATCTGAGTTCTGATTGGTCTTGTCCTCAACGGAATCCGGGCTTTCCTTACCGGGGAAGTTCGGGTCGTCTCAATTGTGGTTGATAGACATTATTATAATATCAAAAGGTTTTTGATATAAAGATATTTTGGATTCTCATAAGGGAAAAACCCATTCCGTTATACGGCGTGGTCTTATGAGATTTCATTTACCTGCTTGAACTGTTTTAAATTGTTTTACTCATACCAGTCCCATTGCTGACCCGGAGTTTATTTTGTTTTGTTCTACCTAAACTCTTGGGTGCCTAAATTTGTACGGGCAGCCAAGTAGTTCAGGATTTTACAGATCTATCTAAAGGAGCTTGGAGCAGGAGGCTTCAGCGTTAGTTATATAGAGTTTTGTTCCGCTGTGTTGTAAGTGTTGTACTCTGATAAGTGTATTTTATACAGTTAAGATTTTGTATTTCAAAGATATGATATACTATATTTTGTTCCGTTGCGATGTAAGATTCTGTGTTGTTGTTTCTGTTCTTCTATCTTCTTAAAAAAAATGTTTCGTATTTTCGTGATATTTGGGTTGGACGTATGATGTATATAGTCAACTCCGATGTTATTGATTTGTGGGTCATTACAGTTGGTATCATAGCTTAGGTTGAGTGAAAACCTAGGCTTGTTGGAATTGTGCTCATTAGAGATAGGATCAGTAGCACCCTAGAATGAGTCGTGTGTGTGTATATATATATATGTATATATATATATATATATATATGATAGAGCGTATTTGTTAATTGATATAAAAACTGTTTTATATTGTGTTGACTAGTCTGTTGAGTGAATTATGAATTCTGATCGAATTGTGGGATGCCACGACAACGGTAGGAGTTTATAAACACTTGAACAGAAGATTGGACACGATATTGTTTTTAAATGCTTGGGTTGATTGATAGGATTATAATCAAATGAGATTATAAAACTGAAATAGTTATATATATATATATATATATATATATATATAGGGTGCGTTTTTTAGAGGTCCCTATTAAGTTTCAAAATATAAAAAAAACCCGGTCATAAACTTATTGTAAATTAGGTCCCTATTTTCTGAAAATTCATCAAAAAAAATATAAAAAAATAACGTAAATTCGTATTTAAATAAAACATGTAAACGCTAAAAATTTCAGAACAAAAAACCATCAAACAAGGCGTCAAAAATCAAAAAAACAGAAAAAATCGAAATTTGCAGTTAAATGCATAATAGTATGCAGATATATCATTTTCCTGCATACATCCGTGCTTATTTTTCACTACATTCATCTTCATTGATTTTTATTTATGCAAATACATGCTTACATGTGTGCAAATATTTCAAATACTTGCACACATTTGTGCAGGTTTATTTTCAGATTTCCAAACCGAACACAGCTTACAGAAAAGTTGCATACATATATGCAATTATCTGTAATAATTGCATAAATGTATGCAAATATATTTTTTTGATTTCCGTGGAATCCTGAAATTATTTCCGGATTTTAGATTTTTTTTTTATGAAGTACCGCACATTATTTTTTTTAAAAAAAGGCGGAACTCAGAAAATAGGGGGCGGGTTTTAATTTTAAATTTCTTTTTTTTATATAAATTAGGTCCCTACTTTTAGCTAATGTGTTATCCTATAAAAATGTTGCACACATGTGTGCATGTTTTCTGAGATATTTGCACATTTGGATGCAAATAAAAATGAACTGAAACATGCAGTTAAATCTAGGCGCTGTAAGAACTGTAATAATTGCACATATGCATGCAATAAACTCAAAAAGGTGCATAATATTATGCATTTAACTGTAGTTTTTTCTGTTTTTTTGCTATTTTCTTCTTTCTGACATGATTTTTGTTGTTTTTTGAACTGAATTTTTTGTATAATGCATAATTTATTTTATTACTAATTTATGAATTTTTTTTATTTTTTTTAAATTATTATTTTATAAGTTTTGAAAACAGGGACCTAATTTATAATAAGTTTATGACCGGATGTGAGCCTAATTAAGTTTCAAAATAGGGATGTGAGCCTAATATTCACATATATATAACCCACGGAATTTGTATATGAAATCAAATATACAAATGTGATGAATTGAAATTGAATTCCAACCAGAATTCAGAATTTAAAATCCTGGGAAGTTGGAAAATATTTTCCGAATTTTATTAAAATAATATAGCTTTATTTTGGAAGGATTTTTGAATAAAAATCATTTGAATGGATTTTGAATATGATAAAGTGCTGAACTCACTTCAGTGGCTGGGAAATAATTCTGATGATGGACGCAACATCATCAGTGTTCATTTTCAAGTTTCTAAGTGATGAATTGCTGCCTTAGAAAAGTTTTTGATGGAAATTTGTTTGAAAAGAAACAAGTTGTTGAAAATTCAAATGTTTTGAATTTGAGGTAGATATAAATATATGTATATATTTATATTACTTCAAAGGAATTTTGTAATGGGAATTGAAATATAGATTTCAAATAGAAGTAAAATGGGAATTGAAATATAGAATTCAAATAGAAGTGAAATGGGAATTGGAATATAGAGTTCAAATAAAAGTGAAACAGAATTTGAATATCGAATTTCAAATAGAAGTTAGATAGATCGGAAATATTATGTTGAAATAGAAAAATGGATTTGATATATATTAAAAATATATCAGAATGGAGTTGAATTTATTATAAACAAAGTTAAAACGTTTATATTTATAAATATAATTAAAACGAGCTCACCGTAGTGCGGCAGTTCGTAAATTGGCGATTCGAACTTCAATTTAGTATACAGAACTCAATTAAAGTCGGATTTAATTGAAACAAGAATCGTCGGGACCGGTTCAACAATAGTTTTCTAATGAAAGAGAAAAATATGGATTTCGTCGTATAGATTTTGAGATATGTCAAAATCAAATTTTTAGAAAAGCAGTGCCAGAACCATTATAAAACCATAACGGTTTAATTAAATAAATAAAAGGATTTTTAGGAAATAAAATCCGAATTGGCATTAGAAAAATTCATACTGGAGATATAAAATAAATATGAACTCCAGTGAAGTAAGTGAAATGATTTTTAAGACGAAAATCATATTTTAAATGGCTAAATAGAATTAACTAAATTGGAAAATAATTAGTTAAAGGAAATTTGAATCGAAATTGGGTTTTTGGATAAGTGAAAGAGATTGAGAATTTATATTCGAAATCGAATATATAACTCGAGTTGAAAATATAATTAGATTAGTTTATAATTAAGTTGACATATATTTGAACAAGTTATATTCAAATAAAAAGGGTGAAATAGGCAAAACGGTTAATTAGCAACTAGTTAATGGGAATTTGAATGATTGAAATTAAATTTAACTTAAGTAAGTTAAATGGATCGAAATGAATAAATTGAGTAAAATCAATGTGAATGAAATATGAATTAGGTGTGAATAAAGGAAAATCCAAAAGAGTATAAAAGGAAATATATTTGTAACACAATACAAAGGAAGTTATGTGCAAACAAATAGAAGGAGAAATATTTGTAAAGACATTTACAAATAGAATTTAAAAGGAAATATTTGTAAAACATTTACAAATAGATTAAATGGAAATATTTATTTATAGAAAATAAATAGAATGTTATAAATGAGATATTTATTTGTTAAATAAATAGAATTTAATCAAAGGAATATTTAGAAGGTAAATAGAAAAGATTAGTTTATAAATAACAGTTTATAAATTAAATTAAATATTTATCATTCGATAAATGGAATATATAAGTCTGAACTTATATAGAGAAGAGATATTGGTTTTTAACACCGATAGTTTTAAATAGAAGGGGTACACAACACTTGTATAGGTGAAGTAACGTTATTAAAGAGAACATTTATAAAGTGAAGAACCATTACTAAAGATAAATCTTTATAAATGAATAAATGTTATCCAATAGTAATTATTCGAATAGGAAAAGTCGATTAGAGTTAGAAATAATCGATTAAAGTTAGAATAAATCAGTTAGAGTAAGAATTAACCAGTTAGAGTTTATCAGTTAGGGTTAATCCGTAGAGTTAATTGAATATTAGTTATTCAATTAGAATTTATCGAATATTTGTTATTCAAATTAAGAATTGACCAGATAGAGTTAATTGAACATAGTTAATCGAATTAGGATTTAATCAAATGTTAGTTATTAAATTAAAGTTGATCGAATATAGTTATTAAGATAGAGTTAGTCAAACATAGTTACTCAGGATAAGTTGCCATTTTGTACGACTGTTAGCGTAATTCTCAGGGCTACAGACAACCTAGGGCAGTCGGAAGTTTCCTGAGGGAATCGGGCGTAACCTTTGTGATCGCTGCGGTCTAGAGTCAAGCAAATGGAGTTAAATCAAATTTTAGTTATTCGAATAAAGTAAAAGAAGTTATCGAATATAGTTTATTCGAATAGAATTAAAGGAGTTAATTGAATATAGTTTATTCGAATAGAAGCGGAATGGAGTTTAATCGAATATTAGTTATTTGAATAAAGTTAAAGGAGTTATCGAATATAGCTTATTCGGAAGGAGTTAAGTGAAAAGGGCTAATCAAATAGGGTTAATCGATAAGAGTTAAATCCAATAGAGTTAATTGATAAGAGTAAATTTAATAGAGTAAATCGAATATAGTTTATTCTAAGAAAGGTTTTCGAATCTAGTTATTCGATAGGGAGATTATCGAATATAGTTATTCGAAGGGAGGAGTTATCGAATAGGGATTTATTCAAAAGAGAGTTATGGAGGAAGTTCGAAATGTTGAGTATCAACATAAGTAATATTTTGAAAAGATAAATGGGTTCGTAGCACTTTTTCTACCTTAGCAATTTTGAGGATGAAATTATTTTAAGTGGGGAAGATTGTGATGACCCGGATTCTTATGGGTTAATTTTAAATATTTAATATGCATTTAAATATTGAGTTAAGTAAATAAATCAATTTTTATAGGGAGTTATCGATTTAAAAATCGATTTCGATTTAATATCGTATATATATATAATTATCGTAAAATGAGAATCTAAAATAAAATTCAATTTGAAATTCAATCGAAGTCAGATTAATTCAAATAATTTATAGGAATTTTATTGCAATATAAATCGACGATAATATTTATTTATTATCGAGGAAATAAATTGTTTCGAATTTAATTTATATTGGTTTAAATTAATATCACCCACAGACGATCAAGTCGGACTTCGTGACCTATCCTAGTGTGTCCGGAATAAGGGTATTACCCTAGAATTGACAGTTGTTGGGTTCAGAAAGGAGTTCGGAGTCATGGGTTATTTAAATAAAAGGATACGATCAGAAACTAATTAAAATAAGAAAATAAAATCAGCATTTGTCCCTTTTCTCACCACTAAAAATATATCAGCATTGTCCTCTTCCTCACCATAAAATAAATCAGTGTTGTCCCCTTCCTCATCGCTCAGTAAACAAACGAAGCAGAATGGTGCACATCTCTCCCCTTCTCTTCTATATAATCGCGAGAACCATCCTCTTTTCTCCCCGGATATTTTTGCTTTGTTTATTCCTTCAGAGCAAATAAAAACGAACCCAGCTTTTCTTCAAAACTTCAAACCACGAAATCACATTCAATACTCAATGGAAATCCACAAACTTGGATTCGTTATGACCATGGAAGCAAGAGCTTCACACGGGTATCCTTCAGTTTGGGTTCGAACACCATTGGCATCGTTCGATTCCTAGGGCAACGTGAACGAGGTATTTCGATTTGGGGAACTTGAAGTCGTGACAGTGACCAATTAAGGTTGGGATTTCGGAGCAGGCGATCGTCGTTAAGCAGCGAAGGTTGAATGAAGTTAGGGTTTGCAATGGGATTTGTGGTGAAGATGGCGTTCATTTGGAGTGGTATCGAAGAAGGTATTGGAGGGAGTTCGGCAGTAGGACTGAGAGGGTTTCTGAGATGGGTGCGTTGCTCGTTATCACTGCATTGGGTTTGGGAAAGTTCAAATCAATTTCTGGTCTGCAGCAGCGAAAGGTTTGCAATGATGTTTGGCGAGGTAGCAAGTGTTTCGAGGGCATTACTGTTTATCAGTTGTTCAGTGAATTGTGAATGAGCAGTTTGAGTTAAAGTGTAGGGTGAAGCTCACGCAGGAATGGAGCATGTTGATTTCAGTTACTGTGTTCGTAAAGGTGTAGAGAGATGGGTAGAGAAGTGGTCCACTGTCAGGTTACGGTTCAGGAAAATGGCTCAAGAAAAGTTTGTTTGGACAGCTCGTGGATGACAATGGAAGGTACGAGTGGTCTCATGGTGTTCATTCTCTGATTAGAAATGAAGAATTCTGAGAATGGTTCATAGAGTTCGAACACAAAAGGGAAGACGCTGGTTTTAGAATGAGAAAGAAGGATTTAAGCTTGGTGGGGGTATAACTAATTATTTAATTTAAGTAATTTATGATAATTAAATGAAGAAAAAAAAGAAATTTAAATATAATCATTGAAATAAAAATTGATTTCATGATATTGTATTGAATGATAAAATCATTACATTGGGATAATGAACAGATTTAACCTTAAGTGGTTAACGCAGACAACTTAGTTGTATCATTGACATATTTATTTTTATATGAAATTAAGGTAGTTAATTTGTGGTAAATAATGATTAACTAAAAATGTCAATTAAATAAATATATATATATAATTCGAACTTGTGAATAACACAATTCGCTCATACACTATCAGATTGGATCATGGTGGCATTATCTACGAAATGGAATTCAATTTGGAATTTTAATTGGATATTCGACAAAGGAAAATTCCAGTGAGTAAATCTCACCTTTTATTTATAATTATTTTTATATAGTTAAAAATAATTGGCTGTGCTTTTTTGAATGCTGTCTGATTGTTTTAAAATATATATTAGTTATTTATGATATATATATATATTGGGTTGATGATTGGTTGGATTCCCGCAGTCTCATTGGCGGATGCCCGCAGTTTCATAGCGGATGATTACCCTATGCGCCCCACGCTATGATAGTGGATGACCTTCATACCACGATATCCTGCCTCGAAGCAGGATGGGTATTACTATGTTGACAAACGTCTGTGGATGCAGGAAAACAGGTTGGGGAATCCAACAGGTTTCCTCAAAAATATTATTATCTGTTTGTTCATATATATTATCATATATGATGTGTTAGAAATCCCGTGATTTGATAACTGACTGTTTGGGGTATTTAATATCACTGGGGCTTGAATATTGATTTATAAAAATATCGAAAAGGGATATTTGAGATTTAAAAGGGGAATTCTATTTTTCTAAAATAGAATTTGAATTTTTAAATGGATTTGAAATATTAACTTGTTTTAAGGGAAATAAAACAAGTAGTTCCATTATAAATGAAGTTTATAAATAGTTCTTTTATAAACGAAGTTTATAAATGAAGTGAAAAGAATTATCATTGGATAATTCAGAAATAAAAATACAAGTGTGAAATTAAAAAGGAAAAACTATTTTCCAAAAATAGAAATATCGATTTCAAGAGGAATTGAAATCGAGACTTGTTTAAAGGAGTTGAATAGTAGAATTCAAATGGAGTTTAACTATAGAATTTGGAAATAGAATTTCAAATAGAATTTGAATTCAAAGGAATAGAATTTGAATAAAGGAGTTGTAACAACCCAGCAATTTTCAGCCCTGAAAATCGACATAAATACCTTTGCTGTATCTCATGTCGATCCTCCAAACACCGAGAACACCGGTTTGTTAATGAAAGAAATTAGAGGGTGAGATAAGAAAGAAAGAAATATAAGAATAGAAGAAGAACACAACACAGAGTCTCACATCGCAGCGGACAAAATATAATATAGAAATAAATCTTTATTGAGAGCTTTAAATAAAACTTACAATCATCAGAGTACATCAACACACTTGGACAGTTATAATAATCTGCCTTTATACAACACAGCGGGATAACACTAAATATGGCTGGACTTCACCAGCACACCTTTCGTTGCGTTCAATAACCTGAACCTGCAAACCCGGGCTAACCCGAGCATTTACAAAACACCGGGTCAGTCTGGTGAACCAGAGTGAGATAAATTCGCACAGTATTAAGGGTAAATCATCCAATCCAGATTTTAAAGTTCGAAATCTTTTCTAAAGGAAAGGATAATTGTAAGACCGAATCCACATATAAACACGGACGGTTTTTAACTTACGATAACCCAAAATAGTTTTGAAACCAGTATCTTTTCTGATATTATAATAATGTCTAAATACAAGTAAATAGAAATCTAGTGGAACGCTTGCATATCACACTCCACATATATAGTATACAATCAAAACCGCGGGTGCTTATTGGAGATTGAATTTCCAAACATGACAAGGTATGGGACCACCTTCCGATGATGTATCTCTAGAGGCGAATACACCTGGGTCCAACAAGAATGTCTTGTAACCCGACCCTCACATGACCGACCACTCATTTCTCTTAAGTGTATCGAATGTATATCACCAACGGTTGGACTCAAACCACCGTTCCCAAATGGGCAGAATCAACAGAATAAGAAACAAACGGAATTTCTCTAGATAGGTGATCATACACCCTAATGGGAGCGACCCACATAGCCATGCTGCCTGTCCGATTTTTGTCATTTCCCCGGTTGATGAGGCTTGAGGTCAGTACACATCTGGTCATCATACACTTTGAATGCCACATCGTCAGATCCGCCAGATCACACTGATTTGACGTCCACAAAAATACTCTAGTTTATTTGGCTAGAGAATAACCATTTCTCCGCCATCAACTATGGTACGTTTGGAGAAATCAACACAGGTAATTCCTTTGGAAATACTCTGTCAGACATTCATCCATACAAGTCATCCATGAACAGGATGAACCGAAGGTACTCTCCTACTGCATCCCATATAGGAATCACCCCATGGATCAGTAGCGATCGTCCTTGCAATCCACAAATTCCAACCACGACAGAACCCCAGTATATCTCCGGCGCGAATCAGAGATTGTAAGTGGTTCTTCCGCTTCATGAAGATCTATGGTCTTCACATGCTCCATCTCGATCATCGCTTGATATCTTCTATACTTTCGTATTCGTTGGTTGGAATGGTTTTCGAATATACGTTCGATCCCGGTCTTTCCATACCAACAACGTTGGGAAAATTTTTGATAGTCGGCTATTTAACTATCAAAATAACAGTCAAAGATAAAATGAATCCATTGGTCCTACACAGCATCACTTGGCCTTCATATAAATCAATTTGAAATACCAAAATAATGTATCAGTTTTACTATATTAGAAATCCCAAATCATTTTATATATATAGAAAAATACCTTGAATTATATTCAAATTCCTATTACCTTCCATTCAAACATATTTGTTTAAATCATCACTTATTATCTATAATCGAGCAAATTTATTCCCCATATCGTCATTTCAAAATCTTCCTCTGTTTCCTTTGTTAGATCACCATAAATGTCGCTTTCCTTTTTAGAATAATCTCAATCAAATATCATTTTCGTACTTTGAAAATATAGTCATGTTTCCGCAAATTCCCTTTTTATTTCCTTTATTTTGGGAATATCACTTCATATTCTCAAGCCCTTTTTTTAATTCCTCTTTATATGGAATCTCATCATGTATTATCGACGCCTTCAAATTACATCATTATTTCATAGAATATATTATCTTGAACATCCTTATGGTTACAACTGATGTCATCCTTTGATAATTCTGAAGTTGTTCAAGTTGGGGTATTAGATCACCTCTCAGACCTTGATCAACAACATCATTATCTGAAGATAGGTATCAGGTGTAATCCAAACTTGATATTCATTTCAATATCAAAACAAATCTCCTTTTCAGTTATAACTTTGATGTAACATGTTCTCTTAAATCTTGTGAATCCATATGGCCTCTTACACGTCAACTCACCTAACCATTTCATTCAACTTATGTTTCAGTTTTTGATTTCATTTCAAAACTGCATTGGTCCCTAATCATAATTTAGTAAACATTTCCTAAATATCAATCCGAAGGTCAAAACCAACATCAACTCAATATTTTGAAAATCATTTAACTTAACCGATCTCCAGTGATATTCCATTTCCATACTTTTATATCATGTCTTCCATTTCCATTTTAAATCTTTTCCCAAATAATTTACATGGATAATATTTGATTTTTCCTGAACTCTATGCCTTCATAAATTTCTTGGATTTTCTTAAATCCATGCTAATGGGGATTCACTTTATCTTTACGTTAGACTAAACTTATATTATCATTAAATTGCTCGAATATTCATTTTATCATAACGGTGTTTTTAACACCCTTTTGAATTTTCCATAGATACATTTTTAAAATCCAATATTAACACTTTGGTTTAAAATTTTAATAATCAAATTCCAAAATGTCTAAATCTAATTAACGAACCAATTAAATAGTTAGGTCTACTTAACATCGTTGGCTTGTTCAACTCATACTTGATTTGTTTTGTTATTCACTCCAATTAGCTCTTTCATTGATAATAAAATAAATGGAAATAATTCCAATTCTTTTGATAAATGCAAATCAACATTTATTTAATTATTGATTAAATAAATCCATTTCAGTTAATCCAGTTGACTTAGCCAACTCTGAACATGAGTAATTCTTAAATCAAATTCCAATTCAGCTCTCCATTTGAAATAATTACGAATTCAATTAATTTTAAATAATCTTGTTCGATCCATCTTGAAAAAATAATAATTAATTAATAAAATTTTATTTGTTTAAACCTTTTAATTATATTTAACTGATGATCCTGACATTAGTAAATAACAACTAATGATCAACCAATTAACACAGAAATCAGTTCAAATGATGTCATGCATTTATTTCGAAAACGAGACCAGCGAGGTAAGTTACCTCCACTGGATCAGACCGTTAAACATCGGTTTTGTGTTTCACTGCAGTTTGATGACGATTTAATTTTATCGGTCCAATCAACCAACACAAGCAAATAAACTAACATACAATTGGCTATTAACAACCGAAGCACACAAAATAGAACAAACCTAATTTATATAAAATATAAATGGAGTACTGAGCGAGGTTAACTCACTTCGATTTGATTACGTCGCTAAATCAGTTCGGTTTAGTCGAATTAAACGACGTTTCATTTATCTGAAAAATCCAGCTGCATGCCCTGCTCAGTTCCCTTCCATCCCGTAGTACCCGTCTCCATGGTCACGACGTTTTTCGTTTCGTCAAATTCTAACCACAAACATGTTCAAAATTAATATTTAAAGTTTATACAACCTTTAACTAAGTAAATCTAAAATAAAATAAAAAAAACATGGGCCTTACTTTGTTGAAACCCGTCCAGCCCATCATTACTTAACCACCGAAACCCTTGCTCATTCAATCATCAGATCCATTTTTCCTTTACCACTTTTAATCCACCGCCACAAAAAGGAGCAGAAACCCTCCCATGCCGAAATCATCGGCCTCCATCCCTGCTTTCTCCAGCGAAATCAACTCATCTTCATGCTCCAGTCCTCCATGTTCCTGTCGTGCCTACCCCCTTCAACTCAACCCAAACCCTGACCGAGCTTCCACCCAAAAGCTAAGTATCTTAAATAAATCTTCAGTCTTTATTTCTTTGTGAATTTGAATTTGGGTTTTCTCCTTTGCTGTGTTGATTTCGGTTTGTGTTTGAACCTGCCGTGTATTTATACTAGAAAGTATTGTAGTGATACATGAATTGTTAAATCCTAGCTTAGACTTAGTTGCCTAAACCCTAGACGCCTCAGTTCTGCTACGATCTGTTTGATGGTTTGCGTGTGATGTTTTTTACAGTGAAGGCTACAGATTTTGTGATGGATGTATGATGTTTTACAGGACAATGAATGCAGATCTGTGTTGGTTTTCCATTTGAATTTTCTGATCAAAATATACAAAAACCAAACTGTTCCTATGTATTTTCAGATCAGAAATTGTAACATGGACATCCCGTATCTATATTGTATGGCCGACAGTTCTTGTATAGATTTGTACATAAGATTTCCACTGTATAAAATCTTTAGCTGTTAAGTTGATCTATGCAAAAAATTTGATTTTCTGTCCCTTCTTATTTTATATTTGCATTGGAAATTTCAGCTATATATATATTCTTAGTTGTTCATCCCTATAGATATAGGTACGACAATATATACACTCATCTATTTCCTACAGCCATACTTGTACTGTTTTGATTCTGCTGCATTTATTCTTTATTTTGAATTGAAATCTTCTAACTTTATACCTACCTATACATGCTTTTAAAGCTACTAATAGCTTTCCTTTTCTTCTTTTCAGATCAGATAGATTTGGTGGCGAACAGTTGAAATACGGTGGTGATGGTTGCGCCATACACAGGAAAGGTTTTGTTGGATTTTTCAAAATCCTCCTGCTGTTCAAAAAGGATATTGATCTTGTGCATGTACCACCTCAGCTAGGAGTTGTTTATTCAACATTTGAATTGCAAATGTTGAGATTTTCTTTTCATTTTTTTTATAACAATACTGTACATATATGTACTGATTTGATAAGTCAAATGTAAATTTTCTTATTTCTGGCATTGGTACTTTTCTTTTATTTAATTGTATATTCACTTGAAGAATTTGGACTATTGGCCGAAGGAAATGTGTAGTGCCTATGACATCTAGTGCAGTTGTCTACTGCCAATTATGTTTCCAATTCATAAATAAAAAGTTGAGTTATAATTTTTAAAGTGGTATCAATTTCTGTTGTTTGAACATTAATGGATAATAACCGCTCCAATGGTTATAAGTTTGGATAACAAGTTTGAACATGAAGTCAAACTTTTGCACATTAGCTAGGAGATGAAATTATCTAGATAGATCATCAACCCAATCAGAACAACATTAGTTAATCAATTGTAAATCAAACTTTTTTACCAGTTAATGCATAATAACCTTTGTTGTGAATGTTGTACACCAACTCTACTTGGGTTTTATAAATCTTGTATAACGTTAATATAATTGTAAATAAAATTCCAAATTTGGTTAAATAAAAATAAATCGATATCATCAATATCTTAAAATGAAATACCGTAAATTCAAAATTTTCCAATATCCCAAAAATAAAATATTATTATATTATTAATATAATTTAATTATTAAAATTAAAATGGTCAAATTCCATCATTTAAACTCAAATCAATATTTTAAATAAATAAAATATTTTAAATAAATGGTCAGAAAATACGGGACATTACAGGAGTTGAAATAGAATTTGAATAATAGAGTTGAAATGGAATTTGAAATAGAATTTGAATAATAGAATTCAAAAGGAGTTTAACTATAGAATTTGGAAATAGAATTTCAAATAGAATTTGAATTAAAAGGAATAGAATTTGAATAAAGGAGTTGAAATAGAATCTGAATAATAGAGTTGAAATGGAATTTTAAATAGAATTTGAATAAAGGAGTTGAAATAGAATTGAATAGAGAATTCATATAGTGTTATAATAGAATTGAATAGAGAATTCATATAGTGTTATAATGGAAAATTGAATAGAGAATTCATATAGTGTTATAATGGAAAATTGAATAGAGAATTCATATAGTGTTATAATGGAAAATCGAATATGGAGTTCAAATAGAATTGAATTGGAATTTGAATATAGAAGTCGATAGGAAAACAAGCTTAGAAATAGAATTAGAATTAGTTATAAACAAGTTAAAATATATTCGAACATGTTATGTTCAAATATAAAAGTGAAATAGCCTAAACAGTTAATTAACAAATTAACTAATGAATTGATTTAAAACGATTGGTATAGTTAAAATAGATTGGGCAGGTATAGATATCAGGAGACAGGTATGGGATAAAGTTAATGAAGGTATATAAATAGAATGCTCGACAAAAAGGTACGTATTGAATTCATATATGAGATTTTATGCGCCGTATCAGCAAGCCGCTTGGCTTTTTCTTTTTCTTTTGGATTGGTAAGGGCCATGGGAGGCTATTTGAAATATCCCGATGCTCCCAGTACAAAGGAGGTTATGGCGAATTTTTCAGGAAATTTAAGGAGTTTGAATATTTTTAAGAAAATCTGATAACTAGAAATCTATATATCAATATATATAGAAGTCAATAAGGAAGCGAACTTAAAAATAGAATAGTATAATCAAAAAGGAAGACTATGAATAAAATTTAGTAAGAATAGAAAGAGAAGGTGTATACGTGTTTAAAAGTGAATAATCAGTTGTATGGTATTGATTATTCGAGTAAGTAGTCATATCTGTTTTGACATTATAAATCTTATTCAGTCAAGGTCTGAGAGGTAGTTATACCCCAACTTGATTGATTTCATTATTAACAAATAAATATTAAGATTTCTGGCTCGAAAATCAATGTTGGATAAGTGTTAGTTGAATATAGTATTTGGGTTGTCGTAACGATGTTTTACACAACATCCTTATTAATCCAAATAAGTGTAAGATTTGGAAATAGAATAATAAATATTTCCTAAGCATAGAAATAAAATAGATTGGAAAAGAGATAAGTAATTGGAATATTTTCCAATTTTAAATTGCAATATTTTCTAAAGTATAGAAAATAAAGGAAAGCGATATTAGGAAATGTTTTCCAAATAACGTAAAAGGCCAATATGGTTATTGGAAATATTTGGTTAACAAATATTGATAAAGAAATAGAGAAGTGATTTAATTAATGGAATATTAATTAAGGGCTCAGTGATTGTTTGATAATTGGATAAACATTTGTTTTCTTCGATAGTTAAATCATCGATTATCGAAACACTTGTTTTTAATCGATAGTTAAATCACAGACTATCGAAGTTTTTGACCATCGTTGTCAATATGGAGAGACCGGTTAGATTATTATCCGAAGAACCACTCCGTATTGGCAGTAGCATTGCGAATCAGATTATATGAAGATAATCGAAGACGGTGCAGAGTGCAGGGACTTTTTTTATTAATAGAAATTGTACCTTCGGTTCATCCTGTTCTTGGGTGACTTGTATGGATGAATGTCTGACAGAGTATTTCCAGAAAGGTCATGTACATTGATTTATTCAACTGTACCAAGAGTGGAAGCGGTGAAGGAAACTTCTTTAGCTAACACGTAATGTACTGTTGTAGACGCCAATTAGTAATTTTCGATGGATTTGACAATGTGGCATTCGAAGTGAATCTGATATGATGATAAAGCGTAACTTCAAACCTCATCAACTGGTAAATGACAAAAATCGGGCAGGCAGTATGGCTATGTAGGTCACGCCTATTAGGGTGTATAATCACCTGATCTAGAGTTTCATTTACTTCTAAAAATCTATTGTCGATGTTGTCCAATTCGGGAAACGGTTGCTGATCCCAACCGTTGGTGATGTACATTCGATACACTCAAGCGAAATGAGTGGTCCGTCATGTGTGGTCGGGTTGCAAGATTTTCTTGTTGAACCCAGTGTATTCCTTTCTAAGGATACACTAGCGAAAGGTGGTTCCATACCTTGTCATAGTTGGAAATCCATTACCCAATACGTGCTTGCGGTTTTGATTGTATACTATATATGTATAGCGTGAGATGAAAGCGTTTCTGCTAGACGATTATTATATTGTGGTTGATAGACATTATTATAATATCAAAAGGTTTTTGATATAAAGATATTTTGGATTCTCATAAGGAAAAAACCCGTTCCGTTATACGGCGTGGTCTTATGAGATATCATTTACCTTCTTGAATTGTTTTAAACTATTTTACTCATACCAGTCCCATGACTGACCCGGAGTTTATTTTGTTTTGTTCTACCTGAACTCTTGGGTGCCTAAATTTGTACAGGAAGCCAAGTAGTTCAGGATTTTACAGATCTATCTAAAGGATCTTGGAGCAGGAGGCTTCAACGTTAGTTATATAGAGTTTTGTTCCGCTGTGTTGTAAGTGTTGTAATCTGATAAGTGTATGTTATACAGTTAAGATTTTGTATTTCAAAGATATGATATAATATATTTTGTTCCACTGCGATGTGAGATTCTGTGTTGTTGTTTTTGTTCTTCTTCTATCTTCTTCTTAAAAAAACTATTTCTTATTTTCGTGATATTTGGGTTGGACGTATGATGTATATAGTCAACTCCGATGTTATGGATTTGCGGGTCATTACATTTCCTCTATATTGTAAGTGTTGTACTCTGAAAATTGTATGTTATACATTAAAATTTTGTATTTCAAAAGTTATACTATGTTATATTTTGTTCTGGTGCAATGTGGGATTTTGTGTTGTTTTTTCTGTTATTCTTCTACCTTTTTCTTCTTTATTTCAAAATGATTTGTACTTCTGTACAATTTGGCTTGGACATGTGGTGTATTTAGTCAACTCAGATAGTACGGATTTTGGGGCCATTACAGAGGGCATTCTTTAGAGTTGGGATGTGTACTCTGAATTGCTTGACCAATTCTGTTGGTAGTTGGCCGAAGTTGTTCATGGAGTCAAGTGGGAGATGAGATAATCAGATTAGAGTTGTCCTTGACAAGAAGACCAGGAAGCACTTGCATTTGACTGGGTCGTTGCCCCGACTAGAATCTATTTTCCATTCATATTGATTTAGGAAGGAACATGGTCGGTCGTGCAGTCATAAAGCTCCATTTGTGGCATGCCGAAGCATCGTGGCCATTCGGCTTCGTTTACCCATCTCGTGAAGGGGTTACGCCTAATGTGAGCTTCCCATGGTCGCTTACGTTCCCTCGCATTTCCCTCAGGATCCTTCGAACCATGTTGGGAAGGAAAGTTGAATGGGGATCCGCCATCGAAATCCATGGATTTTGACGAAACTTAGGAGTTCTGTTGCGAGGGCGTCTTCTATGATGCACATCCGGGTCATCTTCTTCCATATCCTCAATATCTATGACTGGGTTTTGGTATGGGCGATGAGGTTGAGTGGGTTGATGCACATCTTGTTCTGGAAAAGCGTGGGACGATGGGAGAGTAGGTCCTTGATCCTGGACGGTAGCTATCGGGTTCTGCTGAGGAGGGGGTCGGTTGTTCGGACCCGGTTCGTCATTGATGACCAATCGGGAGCGGTCTCGATATTGTGCCCCCTCGCTATAAGTGACTGTATTTTAGTCGCCGTTTCTATTTCCGTTGCCATTAGCATGGACATTTCCATTACCATTGTCCAGGGCATTTGTAACGAACTAGTAATTTCGAAATGTTAAGATATAAATTTAATTTAAGATTTATGATTTCTGTGAATATTTATAATTTTAACTTAAGTGTGAAACAAGGAATCTCAATTTGCGTCGCAAACGCAGGTTTGAGTTTCAAATATATATTTGAAACTTTTATGTTGCTTTGAAAAGGTAATGTAAGTGAAAGGTTAATTCAATATTTGTTTATCGGAAAACAAATTCACAGCAACTAAACCGTGTCAAAATTCAAGCGAAATTGAACAAAAAAATACTAGACAGTATTCTAAAAATAACGCTATTTTGTTTCACCAGATTCAGACGTTGTTCAGATATATAATTTCAAGTTGAAAATAGGCTGAATGAACTGTAATTGTTCTACGCACTCCTGTATGTATTTTTTAATCTATAATTGTATATACTTTATGTTTGTTTCAAGATTTTTATAACCTGTACTCAAGAGAAAACATCGTTTGGAAGAAGAAAAAGTATAACACGTATTTAAAATCCCAGAAGCATTTTTACACGTGTACCCCACGCGTCCACTAACCTCCCTCTTCTTGTTTACCTTTTCTTCTGTCCATTCAGGAAAAAAACACAATCCATCCTCCTCAGATCGATCATCACACCTCCAGGGAAGGCGCTCCTCCGCCTGTGTCAGCACTCCAACGTCAAGTGCCTTTTCCTTCTATTAATGTAAAGCTGTATGGCTTTGCAATGGAAAAAGGGCAGGGACAAGTTCATTGTCAAATCTTGTTGCTGTCGAGTTCGAGATCCGACCACCGAGGGATCGCCGACTACCAGAGCATCGGTAAACTTCGAAGGTCTTGAAATTCCACCTCCGCCCTCAAGTTCGAGTGTAATAACCCGGAAAATACGAGCCAATTTAAAATTTTTAAATTGATTATTTCAAAGCAATTTGAAGCATTGAAATAGAATATTTCAATAAATTAGTGAGTTAAGAATAGTAAGTCGGTTTGAAAATTGATATTTTGCATATGGCCTCGGAATTCGACGAAACCACTTTTGTCGGGTCCGGGATGTCAAACTATTGCTAGGTTTCAAATTTCATAATTTTTCGAATTAATATGTGAGCGTGGCAAAAGAAAACGCGTTTGACCAGTTTCTGTTGAATTTAATCGACTGGAAATTGGCCATTTTTCAAACGGTCTCAGAATTCGACGAAACTAGTTTTGTTAGGACCGTATCGTCAATACGAAACTAGAAAATATTTTTCTGGAATTTTTCTAGTTAGTATGTGACCCCGGTAATTTGAAATGTACGTTTAAAATTCAATATAAGGATTTAAAGGTAAATTCAACGGAAACTGATTGTAACGATCAAACCAGCTTACGATACATATCCCATTGTGTTCGGAATGGGGGTAAAACGCTATGGGCGACAGGCGGTGGACCTCGTTTCGAGGTCATATGTAAAAGTCAACCCTTGTGCATAATTTAATAATTAAATAATAAAAAAAAAAAATAATAAAAAAATATACTTCTCCCCTTTTCTTTCTGCCTTGCCCCCCCCCCCCCGTTTCATTATAACAGAACGAAAAAAAAAAAAAAGAGAAAACCTAATCCTAAAATCGCGCCGCCTCCCACCGAACGAACCATCGAGCAACCCTCGCCCTCGACACCCCGAAGCAGCCCCCACCACCCTGCCGCCTCAGACCACCTCCTTCCAGCAAAGACGCCGCCGACCAGAATCAAAACAACCCCCGAAGCCTCGCCGACACCTTCGAGCGCCTCCACCCACGAGCCACCGCCGACTCCTCCTCCTCCCATTCGAAATCGGTGAGCGTTTAATTTTATTTTATTTTTGCTTTTGTTTTTGTTTTACAGTAAATATATAAACTGTTTTTTTTTATATGATTTGAAAACTGTTTTTAAAAGAAGAAAAAAAAACTGATTTTTGTTTTAGGTTTTTAAAACAGAATTTTTTTGAAAGAAAATAAAACTGAATTTTTTTATAAGTTATAAAAACTGTTTTATATAAAGTTTTAAAACTGTTTTTTTTATAAAAGAGTTTTAAAAACAGAAATTTAAAAAGAGAAACTGATTTTTGTTTTAAGTTTTAAAAACAGAATTTTTAAAGGATTATGAAAACTGATTTTTTTTTCTAAAAAGGCAAAACTGTTTTTAAAAGATTTTAAAAACTTCATTTTTAAAAAAGATTTTTTTAAAAAACTGCATTTTTTAAAAGATTAAAAAAAAACTGCATTTTTTAAAAGAAGAAAAAAAACTGCATTTTTAAATAAGGCAAAAACTGCATTTTATAAAAGAGTTTTAAAAACTGTTTTTAAAAGAAAACAAAAACTGTTTTTAAAAGATTTTAAAAACTGCATTTTTAAAAGGATTTTTAAAAACTGCATTTTGTAAAAGAAGAAAAAACTGCATTTTGAAAAAGATATAAAAACTGCATTTTCAAAAAGATAAAAGAAAAAGGGTTGATCTCTTAATAGAAAAAGATTTGAACTTGAAAATAATGATCATATTTTTAAAAACAGAAAAGATGAAATTTTTGTTAAGTAGAAGAAGTAAGATATGATTCTTATATTTTTAAAATAATAAAAATATAATTTTTACATCATAGGAATATTAAAAATATAATCTTTGTTTCTAAAATATAATCTTTATATATTGATTAACATAGTAAAAATTCGATTTTTACTTATGTAGAGAATACGGGAAACGAAAGCGACAAGAAGACGAAATAGGCGAAGATTTCCATATAGGAAGAGTTGTGTTATTGGATAGCTACTGGTGAGAAATTCTCACTCTTCAATTTATATTTATATATATATATATGTGTGGAAATAAAAGTGAAGTGCTATATATAAATATTTATATATATATATATATATACGCCCCCTCGTCCACAAACCATGGACGATATTTATTAGTTGAAATTGTTGTGAAAATTGGTTGACGGAAAATTGTTGTTTGGGATTGTTTGTGGATGGTATTGAATTGATTGAGGTTGAAAAATACCCGTTTGTGATTGGAAAAATATTTGGTTGAAACCACATAGGATTAGTTTGTGGTAATGAAATAAATATAAACATGCCGCCTGCGTGCGAATTAGATGCATGATCCCCATTGTCAAAAACCGCGAGGTTTTAAGGTAGAGCGAGGAGCCGTACTAGGGACGGTGCCGGTTTAACTACCCTGCCGTTATGCTGCCGAAATTTTGAATAATCTTTGTGTGTTAGAATTATTTTCATATGTTGAAATTATTTGCATGCATAGAAATTAAAGCCATATATTGAAACTATGTCCATGTGTGGAAATATTCATGTGTTGAAAAGTGTTGTGTGAAAATAAAATTCATTTGTGAATGAATGAAGTGTATAAACAATAAAAATCACATTTTTATATATATATATGAAGTAAGAAAAATATTCGCTTTATATAAATAGTTTCAACAATCAAAATTTCACCTTTTCAATAAGAACAACATAAATAAATTGTCCATGTGTGGAAATGCTCATTTGTTGAGAAATGTGTGTAGTGGAAAAGATTCATGTGTTGAATAAAAAGATTGAACGATAAAAATTACATTTTTATTGAAACTATGAAGTGTTGAAACCATACGTTGGTTGAATAAATATTTTAAATGATAAAAATATGATTTTTATCATATGTGTGATGTGCTAAAGATATGCGGACGTTGAAATAAATATTTGTGATAGAAATATTATTTTTAACATGCATAGGAACTAAATAAAATAGTCATGTGTTGGAATCTATTTTAGTTCGCCAAAATTATCATCTTTGAAATGTGAAGTGTTAAGAATATCCACTTGTTCAAATAAACGTGCATGAGTTGAAATATACATTAACTAGCTAATGATATGATTTTAGCCTATGCATGCGATATTGGAATGAGTGGTGTTTTTAAACCAAAGCAAATCAAATGTGAAGTTGAATAGAAAATGATAAATGTTAGAAATTGTATATATGTGCATGCATATCTGTTGAACAGGTTATAGCAAAGGGGCTAGAGAAGAGGAATAAAATTTTGTGCCCGACAAATAGGTACACATTTACAGATTTGTTTGGGTGATGATTTTATGAGCCTATTGGCTAGCCGCTTGGCTTTTTCCTTTTCTTTTTGAGATTAGAAGGACCGGGAACGCTATTTGCGATTTCCCGATGCCCCCGGTACAGGGGAGGTTATGGCGAAATTTTCCAAAATTTTAGGGAGATAGAAAAATATTTGAAGTGAAAACGATATAGGAATTATTGAATGGACTATATTTATATAAATATATAAATATAAATATAATTAAAACGAAACGTGGCCGTGCAGTTCATATTTTGAAACCGTGATTTCAAATGACTAGTGCGGAAGATCCGACCATTGGATTTTCCCGAAACCTCAACCGTTGGGTTCGCCTTGGAAATATCTTTCCAACGGCACCAACTTTGTGAAGATCCGACGGTTGGATTGTCTGGAATGTTTAAAACAAAATTAAGGAAAAACAGTGCCAGAAACGATTATATTTATATATATATATAAATATAATTAAATTAAATCGAATAACGACGCTGCAGTTCGAAAATTGAAATCGTAACTTCAAATGGTTAGTGTGGAAGATCCGACCGTCGGATTTTCCTAAAACTGGAACCGTTGGGTTCGTTTTGAAAAGACCTTCCTAGTGGTGTAAAATTTGTGAAGATCCAACGGTTAGATTTTCCTATATGTGTAAAACAAAATTAGTGGAAAGCAGCGCCAGTGCGTCGATACGACCTGAAACGTCGTTTAATTAATTATGGCCGTTTTAAATTAAATTAAAATGGCGATATATCGTTATTAAGTGCTATAGACGATATAGAGTGAAAATAAACCAATTTTGTTGTGTTTGCTTGATGTGTGATGGTTGAATATATTTGACGTGAAAATTATAAATAAACAACTGAAATGTGAATATTGAATGGTTCAACCCTGTGATTAATTGGTTTGAAAATCTAAATATACGTGGGTTATTTGAAAAGGCCGAGTTTATCTCATTTCAAATAATCGATCGACTTTGAGAAGTCGAAGAGTCGAAGACGACTGAAGACCGACGATCTCCACGTTGGATGGATGGGCGCTACTGATACTCGTGATTGGAGTAGCTACCATGAAGGAATTGAAATAGTAACCATCCAAACATAGTGTTGATTGTACGGATATGCGAGGAATTGGTGCCTCCGGTTTCGTTCAGACCCAGAACGGACTTGTAAATGGACTGTGTGTCTGGCATTGGATTTTGTTCTGTGTTGATGGATCTCTGTTAAATATATATCTGTTTGGCGGCAGAGAATTTATTCTCTTGCTTAACGCCCTTCTCTGAGATGTACGAGCTTAGAGGTTATGTATGGACAGAAAATCAGTCGCATGGAGTGGATTGCCTGTGTGGCACGCCTAAGTGGCATATGATCAAGGCTTCTGTTGCAAAGCAAAGTCTTGTGGTTGATGATCAAAGCATGGTCTGTGTGACGTAGCTTTGTGTATAACGTGAATTCGTGAGCCTCACACCTCGGTATGAGTCAAAAACGGGAGACGGACCGCTGGGAGTGCACGACGTTTCTTTCTAGCTATGGTGGTGTCAGTGACCTACCAGCCCTGACATTATATATACTTTTCACCTGTGTGGTTGTTGGAATGCGAGGCGCCTCGATTATAGGTCTGTAAGGACCGGGAAACGTGTGTTCAGGAATAACTAATCCTCAAAAGTAAGAGAGGACCGGCCCAGCCGATTCCAAGGATCATAGTGGGGTCCTGGGACATTTGCTAGAGTGTCTCGAACGGAGAGGAGCTTGCCCCTTGCCTCGACTCATGAAGGAATCCAATTTCCAATACGATATGTGCGGTTGTGATTGTATTACTAGTACGGCGACATAGTAGATGGTAGCTATGCCGTCTAGGATTGATATTTATGATTGAATTTGCTTTTGAAACATATATGCACTAGTAATAATATCAAATACTTTGTTTTATTCGTATGAAGCATCTTTGGCCATTATAAGGGAAAACTCTATCCTCCGGCTTGCGTTGCATTGTGTGATGGGACCTGAGTCTTATAATGGCTTCATTTTAGAAAAAGCATTGCGTTGATTTAATCATTTACTTTACTTCATGCACTAGCACTCATTGGAGTAAACCCGTTCCGCGAAAGTGGCGTGGTCCTTTGATTTGCCTTATTATTGTTGTTAATAAGTTGAATAGATTTCTCATACCAGTCCCATGACTGACTCGTAGTTTGTTTCACCTTGCAAACTCGGGTGCCCTTATTTTCACACGGGCAGCCTAGTTACAGGTTTTTGACGCACCTTTTGGCTCATGGCGAGGCTTGACTACACCGTGCTGACTTGGATTTTCTCCGCCATTATTGTATCTATATTATGATTCCGCCACTGGCGATGTAGACTGATATTCCTTTTGTGTACTCTTTATGTATGATTCCGCCTCTGGCGATGGTGACTGATTATGTATCATTATGCACTAAGTTGTATCCTGTACTGTGCTTCTCTGATGTGATATTATCTATATGATTCCGCTGTCATATGTGTGTAAATTATTCTAATTTCTGTTTATGCTATTATCTGTGATCTGCTAATGATGATTAATGTGTTATATTCCAATGATTATCCTTAACACCGTGCCACGGGGTTTTGGGATCGTCACAGCTGGTATCAGAGCTTTGGTTAACCTTAGTTCTGGAGTCTAACACATTAAACAATTCGTCAAGATAGAATCAGTAGTATTCTAAGGCGAGTCGCTCATTAGAGATGGGACTAGTAAAGTCCTAGAATGAGCTGAGCAGAATAGCAAAAACAATTGATCAGTCCATCGTTATCTTTCCGTAGGAATTTCTGCTTAACTATGCAATAGACTGTTATTTCTGTTAACTGACTTTTTCGTTACTTATACAGAATTTGACAAATGGCTACCAGAGGAGCCGCTGCTAGAGGAGGCCGTGCCGGCCGAGGCCGAGGAAGGGGAGAAATCCCAGCTCAAGAAGGACCTTTGATACAACCTCCGGCAGCTCAATACTTCGAGCTTGACCGTGTAGCTAAGAGATATAAGAACTTAGGAGGCAAGACCTTCTCAGGAACTGGCACCGTAATAGAGGCCCTTGCATGGCTCAAAACATGCGAGAAAATTCTTGAAGGTCTAAGGCTAGGAAGCGAAGACAAAGCTACTATGGGCGCCTGGCTTATGCAGGAACAAGCCGAATTATGGTGGGACTCTCTTACCGCCGGGAATAGAGAAGCCGGAAGAACATGGGATGGATTCAAAGAACTCTTCAAGGAGAAATATGTCCCAGAACAAGCTTTAGAAAGAATGCACGATGACTTCGCCAATCTCCAGCAAGGGGATCTTTCCGTGCAGGATTATCTGAACAAATTCACAATGCTGTCGCCCTATGCTCCCGAACTTGTTGCTACCGCGAAATCCAAGAATAAGAGGTTTATCTTTGGACTAAAACGTCAATATCATGATAGAGCAATGGCCCATGTCAAGCTGGATTTCAACGAGCTAGTGGAAATGACCTGCAACTATGAAGACCTTGATCAAAGGCATCTGGAACAGGATCGCGCTAGAAGTCAAGCAGGAAACAAGCGCAAACCTACTGCGAATCAGGGCGAGTCAAGCCAAGCAGCATCTTCAAAGCCTCAGACTGGCAATCCGCCACGAGGAAATTGCTTTAATTGTGGTAAGCCGGGGCACTACTCAAACGTCTGCACAGCTCCGAAGAGGCAGAGTACAAATTCTCAAGGCTCGAGCTAAGGCTCTCAGAACCCCCGCTCGTGCTTCAACTGTCGCAAGACCGGCCATCTAGTCAAAGACTGTCCTTTGCTAAAGAAAGCTACTGTAGCTCATGTCTATGACGGGTCTAGCCCGCCAGCTGCTTCCGATGGAGCAGGTAAACCCGATGTTTTGGGAGGTACCCTTACAATTAAAAATATTCCTGTTTCTGTATTATTTGACACAGGTGCATCCCGTAGTTTTATTGCTAAAAACACAGTGCACAAACTAAAGTTAAAACAGCGAAAGCTTAAAGAATCGGTTGAAGTTCATAACCCGATAGGGGGTCCTATTACCCTCAGTTCATGTTGTAAGGTTCCTACTTCTTTCTCCCGATACCAGTTTCCTTTCAATTTGATCGTTATGGATTTTCCCGAATTCGATATTATTCTCGGGCTAGATTGGTTAACGAAATATGAAGCTGAAGTGAAGTGTGCGGAAAGAATCGTTAAAATCCGAACGAAGCTAGGATATATTACGGTTCCCTGTCATGGTTCGAATCCGAATAGAGAAGAATTCTGGTCAGCATTAGAACTTATCCCCACTTCCATAGAAAAGATTCCAATTGTTAGCCACTATGCGGATGTGTTTGAAGAAGCTGAAAACTTACCTCCGCAAAGAGAAATAGAATTCCGAATCGATCTAATTCCTAATGCCAGACCCGTGGTACATCCAATCCGTAGAATGACTCCGAAAGAAAAAGAAGAATTAGGCGATCAAACTCGTCAACTGTTGTGGAAAGGTCTAATCAGACCGAGTTTTTCTAATTGGGGTGCAGATGTCGTGTTTGTCCCAAAGTCAGACGGTACTCTTAGACTATGTGTTGATTACCGAGACCTCAACAAACAGACGCTTAAAAACAAATATCCATTACCCCGCATTGATGATTTGCTAGACCAATTGAATGGGGCGAAAGTATTTTCCCGAATGGACCTAGCTACAGGTTTTCATCAATTGAGAATAGCAGAAGAGTGTGTTCCTTTGACCGCTTTCAGAGGTCCAGACATATTTTATGAATGGTTAGTAATGCCGTTTGGCCTATGTAACGCTCCAGCATACTTTGTCGATCTAATGAATAGAGTGTTCAGGGGAGTTCTGAATAAATTTGTCCTCGTATTCATCGATGATATCTTAATCTACTCCAAATCAAAACCCGAGCATGAAAAACACTTAGAACAAGTATTGGTGATTCTAAGGAAGAACGTCTTCAAAGCCAAATTCTCTAAATGTGTCTTCTGGCAAGAAGAAGTTAAATTTCTTGGCCATGTCATGTCAGGGAAAGGAATTTCTATTGACCCAAGCAAGATAACAGCGATTCAAGACTGGAAACAACCCACTACTCCCACAGAAGTTAGAAGTTTTATGGGATTGGCTAGTTATTATCGAAAGTTCGTTAAGGATTTTTAGAAGATATCCGGTCCGTTAACGAAGTTCACAAAGAAACATGAGAAGTTTAAGTGGACTTCCGACTGTGAAGAAGCTTTCCAGGAATTGAAATCGAAGCTGACCACCGCTCCAGTGTTAACTATTATTGATGGCAATCAAGATTTAACGGTTTGGACAGATGCTTCTATTAGGGGTCTTGGTGCAGTGTTAATGCAGAGAGGCCAAGTAGTCGCTTATGCAAGCCGCCAATTGAAACCGCATGAGAAGAATTATGTGACTCATGATCTTGAGTTGCTAGCCATCGTATTTGCCTTGAAAATCTGGAGACATTACTTATTGGGCGAAAAATTTATATTGTACACAGATCACCAATCATTGAATTATTTATATACCCAGAAAGATCTGAATCTGAGACAGCAGCGTTGGCTAGAATTTCTTGCAGCGTATGATCTTGATATCCTGTATACGCCGGGAAAAGCTAACGTGGTAGCGGATGCACTTAGTAGAAAAACCGCAATTGTGGCCCATCTTATAATTACACCTGGATTGATTGATAGGATTTCAACCCTTCAGAAAGAAGATGAATTCATTCAGAGAATCAGTAAGAGAGTCCAGGAAGGTGAAACCACGAGTTTCCATATTGACAATAAGGCGGTTCTCAGGTTAAATAACAGGATTTGCATCCCAAATATTCCAGGCCTTCGAAGAGAAGTACTAGATGAATGCCATAAATCCAAATTTTGCATCCATCCTGGGGTGAGTAAAATGTACAACGATATCAAACGCACTTTCTGGTGGAAGGCAATGAAAAGAGATATTTCTTTGTATGTTAGCAGATGCCCTACTTGTCAATTGGTCAAGAGTGACCAACAAAAGCTAGCTGGACTGTTGCAACCGTTGGAAGTCCCAGGCTGGAAATGGGAACAGATTTCCATGGATTTCATAGATGGTTTGCCGCGAACCAAGAAAGGTAATGACAGTATTTGGGTAATCGTAGATCGCTTCACGAAGACTGCCCATTTTATACCTGTCAGATCCAATCGAACTGCCCAAAGTCTGGCACAGATATATTTCAAAGAAATTGTTAAGCTGCATGGAATTCCCATCAGCATAGTCAGTGATAGAGATCCCCTATTCACTAGCAAATTCTGGGAGGCTTTCCAGACTGAATTGGGGACAAAACTGAATATGAGCACCGCTTATCACCCCCAAACAGATGGCCAAACTGAGCGGGTGAATAGAATTCTAGAAGATTTATTGCGGGCTTGTATAATCGATTTTGGTGGGTCATGGGAAGATCATTTGCATTTGGCAGAATTCTCATATAACAATAGCTATCAGGCAAGCTTGAAGATGTCACCTTTTGAAGCATTATATGGCAGACCCTGCAGATCTCCAGCATGTTGGGTAGAACCTGGCAACAGACTTGTACTAGGACCCGATATGATTAGGGAAGCATCTGATAAAGTGGACTTCATCAAGAAGCGATTGAAAACCGCCCAAAGCCGACAGAAAAGTTATGCAGACTCTAGAAGGAGAGATTTGACATTTGCTGTTGGTGATCATGTTTATTTAAGAGTTTCTCCGATGAGAGGAGTAATCAGATTTGGTAAGACTGGGAAGTTGGCACCGAGGTTTATTGGTCCCTTTCCTATACTTGAACGAATTGGAACTCTTGCTTATAGGGTTCAATTGCCAGATTGGTTGCCTGGAGTGCACAATGTATTTCACGTATCTCAACTTAGGAGACATGTGCATGATCCAGATCTTGTTGTAGAAGAAGCAACGCAACAGGATGTGGAGATAACTCCAGAATTAGCACTCAGAAGAGAGCCATTAAAAATTGTTGGCAAAGAAACTAGAGAACTCAGAAGCAAAAAGGTTCATTTAGTCAAAGTGCAGTGGGGCAGTGATCCTAGAGACTGTACTTGGGAAACTGAGGAAAGCATTAAACAAGCTTAACCCAACTGCAGAGTGGATATCTCTGACTAACTCCGGTGCAAGGTACCTCACCATACTTTGCATTTACATTTTATTTCCTACTTTACTGTTGTTTCCTTTTCGAGGACGAAAAGTTTTAAGTAGGGGAGATTGTAATAACCCGGAAAATACGAGCCAATTTAAAATTTTTAAATTGATTATTTCAAAGCAATTTGAAGCATTGAAATAGAATATTTCAATAAATTAGTGAGTTAAGAATAGTAAGTCAGTTTGAAAATTGATATTTTGCATATGGCCTCGGAATTCGACGAAACCACTTTTGTCGGGTCCGGGATGTCAAACTATTGCTAGGTTTCAAATTTCATAATTTTTCGAATCAATATGTGAGCGTGGCAAAAGAAAACGCGTTTGACCAGTTTCTGTTGAATTTAATCGACTGGAAATTGGCCATTTTTCAAACGGTCTCAGAATTCGACGAAACTAGTTTTGTTAGGACCGTATCGTCAATACGAAACTAGAAAATATTTTTCTGGAATTTTTCTAGTTAGTATGTGACCCCGGTAATTTGAAATGTACGTTTAAAATTCAATATAAGGATTTAAAGGTAAATTCAACGGAAACTGATTGTAACGATCAAACCAGCTTACGATACATATCCCATTGTGTTCGGAATGGGGGTAAAACGCTATGGGCGACAGGCGGTGGACCTCGTTTCGAGGTCATATGTAAAAGTCAACCCTTGTGCATAATTTAATAATTAAATAATAAAATAAAATAATAAAAAAAATATACTTCTCCCCTTTTCTTTCTGCCTTGCCCCCCCCCCTGTTTCATTATAACAGAACGAAATAAAAAAATAAAAAAGAGAAAACCTAATCCTAAAATCGCGCCGCCTCCCACCGAACGAACCATCGAGCAACCCTCGCCCTCGACACCCCGAAGCAGCCCCCACCACCCTGCCGCCTCAGACCACCTCCTTCCAGCAAAGACGCCGCCGACCAGAATCAAAACAACCCCCGAAGCCTCGCCGACACCTTCGAGCGCCTCCACCCACGAGCCACCGCCGACTCCTCCTCCTCCCATTCGAAATCGGTGAGCGTTTAATTTTATTTTATTTTTGCTTTTGTTTTTGTTTTACAGTAAATATATAAACTGTTTTTTTTTATATGATTTGAAAACTGTTTTTAAAAGAAGAAAAAAAACTGATTTTTGTTTTAGGTGTTTAAAATAGAATTTTTTTGAAAGAAAATAAAACTGAATTTTTATATAAGTTATAAAAACTGTTTTATATAAAGTTTTAAAACTGTTTTTTTTATAAAAGAGTTTTAAAAACAGAACTTTAAAAAGAGAAACTGATTTTTGTTTTTAGTTTTAAAAACAGAATTTTTAAAGGATTATGAAAACTGATTTTTTTTCTAAAAAGGCAAAACTGTTTTTAAAAGATTTTAAAAACTGCATTTTTAAAAAAGATTTTTTTAAAAAACTGCATTTTTTAAAAGATAAAAAAAAACTGCATTTTTTAAAAGAAGAAAAAAAACTGCATTTTTAAATAAGGCAAAAACTGCATTTTATAAAAGAGTTTTAAAAACTGTTTTTAAAAGAAAACAAAAACTGTTTTTAAAAGATTTTAAAAACTGCATTTTTAAAAGGATTTTTAAAAACTGCATTTTGTAAAAGAAGAAAAAACTGCATTTTGAAAAAGATATAAAAACTGCATTTTCAAAAAGATAAAAGAAAAAGGGTTGATCTCTTAATAGAAAAAGATTTGAACTTGAAAATAAAGATCATATTTTTAAAAACAGAAAAGATGAAATTTTTGTTAAGTAGAAGAAGTAAGATATGATTCTTATATTTTTAAAATAATAAAAATATAATTTTTACATCATAGGAATATTAAAAATATAATCTTTGTTTCTAAAATATAATCTTTATATATTAATTAACATAGTAAAAATTCGATTTTTACTTATGTAGAGAATACGGGAAACGAAAGCGACAAGAAGACGAAATAGGCGAAGATTTCCATATAGGAAGAGTTGTGTTATTGGATAGCTACTGGTGAGAAATTCTCACTCTTCAATTTATATTTATATATATATATATATATGTGTGGAAATAAAAGTGAAGTGCTATATATAAATATTTATATATATATATATATACGCCCCCTCGTCCACAAACCATGGACGATATTTATTAGTTGAAATTGTTGTGAAAATTGGTTGACGGAAAATTGTTGTTTGGGATTGTTTGTGGATGGTATTGAATTGATTGAGGTTGAAAAATACCCGTTTGTGATTGGAAAAATATTTGGTTGAAACCACATAGGATTAGTTTGTGGTAATGAAATAAATATAAACATGCCGCCTGCGTGCGAATTAGATGCATGATCCCCATTGTCAAAAACCGCGAGGTTTTAAGGTAGAGCGAGGAGCCGTACTAGGGACGGTGCCGGTTTAACTACCCTGCCGTTATGCTGCCGAAATTTTGAATAATCTTTGTGTGTTAGAATTATTTTCATATGTTGAAATTATTTGCATGCATAGAAATTAAAGCCATATATTGAAACTATGTCCATGTGTGGAAATATTCATGTGTTGAAAAGTGTTGTGTGAAAATAAAATTCATTTGTGAATGAATGAAGTGTATAAACAATAAAAATCACATTTTTATATATATATATGAAGTAAGAAAAATATTCGCTTTATATAAATAGTTTCAACAATCAAAATTTCACCTTTTCAATAAGAACAACATAAATAAATTGTCCATGTGTGGAAATGCTCATTTGTTGAGAAATGTGTGTAGTGGAAAAGATTCATGTGTTGAATAAAAAGATTGAACGATAAAAATTACATTTTTATTGAAACTATGAAGTGTTGAAACCATACGTTGGTTGAATAAATATTTTAAATGATAAAAATATGATTTTTATCATATGTGTGATGTGCTAAAGATATGCGGACGTTGAAATAAATATTTGTGATAGAAATATTATTTTTAACATGCATAGGAACTAAATAAAATAGTCATGTGTTGGAATCTATTTTAGTTCGCCAAAATTATCATCTTTGAAATGTGAAGTGTTAAGAATATCCACTTGTTCAAATAAACGTGCATGAGTTGAAATATACATTAACTAGCTAATGATATGATTTTAGCCTATGCATGCGATATTGGAATGAGTGGTGTTTTTAAACCAAAGCAAATCAAATGTGAAGTTGAATAGAAAATGATAAATGTTAGAAATTGTATATATGTGCATGCATATCTGTTGAACAGGTTATAGCAAAGGGGCTAGAGAAGAGGAATAAAATTTTGTGCCCGACAAATAGGTACACATTTACAGATTTGTTTGGGTGATGATTTTATGAGCCTATTGGCTAGCCGCTTGGCTTTTTCCTTTTCTTTTTGAGATTAGAAGGACCGGGAACGCTATTTGCGATTTCCCGATGCCCCCGGTACAGGGGAGGTTATGGCGAAATTTTCCAAAATTTTAGGGAGATAGAAAAATATTTGAAGTGAAAACGATATAGGAATTATTGAATGGACTATATTTATATAAATATATAAATATAAATATAATTAAAACGAAACGTGGCCGTGCAGTTCATATTTTGAAACCGTGATTTCAAATGACTAGTGCGGAAGATCCGACCATTGGATTTTCCCGAAACCTCAACCGTTGGGTTCGCCTTGGAAATATCTTTCCAACGGCACCAACTTTGTGAAGATCCGACGGTTGGATTGTCTGGAATGTTTAAAACAAAATTAAGGAAAAACAGCGCCAGAAACGATTATATTTATATATATATATATAAATATAATTAAATTAAATCGAATAACGACGCTGCAGTTCGAAAATTGAAATCGTAACTTCAAATGGTTAGTGTGGAAGATCCGACCGTCGGATTTTCCTAAAACTGGAACCGTTGGGTTCGTTTTGAAAAGACCTTCCTAATGGTGTAAAATTTGTGAAGATCCAACGGTTAGATTTTCCTATATGTGTAAAACAAAATTAGTGGAAAGCAGCGCCAGTGCGTCGATACGACCTGAAACGTCGTTTAATTAATTATGGCCGTTTTAAATTAAATTAAAATGGCGATATATCGTTATTAAGTGCTATAGACGATATAGAGTGAAAATAAACCAATTTTGTTGTGTTTGCTTGATGTGTGATGGTTGAATATATTTGACGTGAAAATTATAACTAAACAACTGAAATGTGAATATTGAATGGTTCAACCCTGTGATTAATTGGTTTGAAAATCTAAATATACGTAGGTTATTTGAAAAGGCCGAGTTTATCTCATTTCAAATAATCGATCGACGTTGAGAAGTCGAAGAGTCGAAGACGACTGAAGACCGACGATCTCCACGTTGGATGGATGGGCGCTACTGATACTCGTGATTGGAGTAGCTACCATGAAGGAATTGAAATAGTAACCGTCCAAACATAGTGTTGATTGTACGGATATGCGAGGAATTGGTGCCTCCGGTTTCGTTCAGACCCAGAACGGACTTGTAAATGGACTGTGTGTCTGACATTGGATTTTGTTCTGTGTTGATGGATCTCTGTTAAATATATATCTGTTTGGCGGCAGAGAATTTATTCTCTTGCTTAACGCCCTTCTCTGAGACGTACGAGCTTAGAGGTTATGTATTGACAGAAATCAGTCGCATGGAGTGGATTGCCTGTGTGGCACGCCTAAGTGGCATATGATCAAGGCTTCTGTTGCAAAGCAAAGTCTTGTGGTTGATGATCAAAGCATGGTCTGTGTGACGTAGCTTTGTGTATAACGTGAATTCGTGAGCCTCACACCTCGGTATGAGTCAAAAACGGGAGACGGACCGCTGGGAGTGCACGACGTTTCTTTCTAGCTATGGTGGTGTCAGTGACCTACCAGCCCTGACATTATATATACTTTTCACCTGTGTGGTTGTTGGAATGCGAGGCGCCTCGATTATAGGTCTGTAAGGACCGGGAAACGTGTGTTCAGGAATAACTAATCCTCAAAAGTAAGAGAGGACCGGCCCAGCCGATTCCAAGGATCATAGTGGGGTCCTGGGACATTTGCTAGAGTGTCTCGAACGGAGAGGAGCTTGCCCCTTGCCTCGACTCATGAAGGAATCCAATTTCCAATACGATATGTGCGGTTGTGATTGTATTACTAGTACGGCGACATAGTAGATGGTAGCTATGCCGTCTAGGATTGATATTTATGATTGAATTTGCTTTTGAAACATATATGCACTAGTAATAATATCAAACACTTTGTTTTATTCGTATGAAGCATCTTTGGCCATTATAAGGGAAAACTCTATCCTCCGGCTTGCGTTGCATTGTGTGATGGGACCTGAGTCTTATAATGGCTTCATTTTAGAAAAAGCATTGCGTTGATTTAATCATTTACTTTACTTCATGCACTAGCACTCATTGGAGTAAACCCGTTCCGCGAAAGTGGCGTGGTCCTTTGATTTGCCTTATTATTGTTGTTAATAAGTTGAATAGATTTCTCATACCAGTCCCATGACTGACTCGTAGTTTGTTTCACCTTGCAAACTCGGGTGCCCTTATTTTCACACGGGCAGCCTAGTTACAGGTTTCTGACGCACCTTTTGGCTCATGGCGAGGCTTGACTACACCGTGCTGACTTGGATTTTCTCCGCCATTATTGTATCTATATTATGATTCCGCCACTGGCGATGTAGACTGATATTCCTTTTGTGTACTCTTTATGTATGATTCCGCCTCTGGCGATGGTGACTGATTATGTATCATTATGCACTAAGTTGTATCCTGTACTGTGCTTCTCTGATGTGATATTATCTATATGATTCCGCTGTCATATGTGTGTAAATTATTCTAATTTCTGTTTATGCTATTATCTGTGATCTGCTAATGATGATTAATGTGTTATATTCCAATGATTATCCTTAACACCGTGCCACGGGGTTTTGGGATCGTCACATCGAGCCTGGAACCCGTGTATAAAAAAAATCCACAACCTCGACGAGTTCGCCAGCTACTATCTAGCCTCCAGCATCTCGGTCTAGCTCGGACACTCCTCCAACAAGCTAGCCTAAGGTGTTGTGAGTTCAAGTTGCCTCCAATCCCTTCATGCACTCCGGGTGTAGTAACCCGCATTTTAGCTGTTGAACAATTTATTTATTCAATTATTAAATATCGATTTATCGATATCGAGAACGTGAATTAAATAATATTGAATATTTAATTAATAATTATAATATAATGAAATATATTATAATGTCGAAATAATCAAAAATATTGGAAATCACAATATTTTGTGAACGGGGTCGTCCCAAAGATGTAATTCAACTTAGAGTTGGATTATATTGACGAATATATTCAATCGACGACAGTTTGAACGTATAATTATAATATAATTAAAATAGAGCTTGAAACGATGCGGCAGTTCACTATTTGGCGATTCAAACTTCAACTGAATGTACAGGATCCGTTTTAAGCCGGATTTCTATGAAACAAGAAACGTGTGTAGCTGGTGGAGTATATCTTTCTAGTGGAAGAGAAAAATCGGGATTTCATCGTGTAGATTTTGAATTACGTCCAAATCAAATTTTAGAAAAGTCGTTGTGGAATTCCTTTATAATTTATAAAGGAATTATTTATATTTTAAAAAGGAATTTCAATATAAATCGATTATCAGGTTAACCCAGATTTGAAATATCAAGTTAGAAATTCATATAGGAATATTCTAGAGCTATACAGTATACCACTGTGAATATAGACGATAATATTTAATTTTAAATATTTAATTATATTTATATATTTAAATGGGTCATCTAGTGCTTTAAAATTAGCCAGTTTTTCATACGACCTCAGAATTCAACGAAACCAGTTTCGTTGGGACCGTATTGTCGAACTCTAGCTGCATGTCAATTTTCATGATTTTTAGGTTTTGTATGTGACCGTAGGAATTTCTAGAAGACAAAAAGGGAATATGATTAAAATGAATTATGGTGCACCCTAAATCAGTGTTTTGAGATTTTCACAGAATAAGTCAACTAGTCTATATTATTTTATTTTTGGAATAGTGGGGCACTGCTCGTCTCAATGATATTTTTGTTTCTGTCGATGGTAGTCCCTAAATGATAAAATTACGTAGAGCACACGGTACCCTAAATGAGCCTATATAATAACTTAAATATCTAAAACCTAAAACCATTCTCAGATCTAACAATTTCTTCCGCCGCCTTTCTCTCCTCTGGAAAACCAAATCCGACTCTTTAGAAGATCCAAAGTAATTCAAGAAAATTCCCTAAATCTCGTAACAAATATGTCTGAAATCCCCTTGATAGCCTCTTCGAACCAGTGTGCACCTCGTTTCATTCGAACATCCTTTTGTTCGATTCATTCTTGACAGTGGTAGGCTAGGGTTCAGATTTAATCCGATCTGAAATGGCTTTGGTTTGATTAGAGTTTAGATTGGGATTCAGCGCAGGAATCGTTGAGGAGATCTGATGGTTGAGGGTGGGTTTTCTGCGCACTGTAGCGGAAGACATGAGTGCTTGTTTCGGTTAAGGCTGAGAAAGGTTTCGCAGATGCAAGGTAGGGGTCTGCGTGTATGTGAAGTGAGTGATGCTGGGGCTGTTATGGAGGAGTGTTGATGATGTTGGTGAGTATCGATTTTTGGGCGTGATGATGCTGTGTGGATGGGAGAATGCGATGAAGAATGATAAGGAGTTTGGAGGAAACTGGTTGGATAGGAGGAAGAAAGGGACTGTGTACTGGGAAGCAGGCGTGGTCTTCACTGTATGGAGATTTTGCAGAGGAGTTGTTTAAGAAGGGAGAGTTGTATTGGGTATTAGTGGGAACAAAAGGGGCGGTTGTTTAGTTGTGACTGAAGGGAGGATTGCAGATCGGAGAAGACGTGATGTCTTCGATGGTGCTGCATCTAAAAAGGGGATTGCGAACAGTTTGGCACATTGGAATCATGGGTTCGGATGCTACATATTGGAACTAATGTGAAATGGTTGGGAGCTTGTCCGGATTTACGACAGGATAAAACGTGTTATCAGAACCGAGCGACAGTTATCGTTATTTAACGATGATCATCCAATGTGAGTAAAACTCACCAACTCTGAACAGTTATATTTTTATAATGTATTCTTAGAACTGTTAATCATCTGTTGATTGCTGTGTGTTGGTTGATTGAACTGCTAGTCAGTTAGTGAAAATTATATATATATATATATATATATATATATATATATATATAAACCGTTAAATATTTATATATTGATTCTGCTATCAGAATAATTTATATTGAAATGAAAGTGATGATAATCATATTGTGTAACATCTGTGGATGCAGGGAAACAGGTTGGAGGAATCCGACTGGATTCCTCAACAGTTATTTTATTATTTTTCATATATTGTTATATGATGTGATATAAAATCTGTGGGTGATTATATGTACTTGGACGATATTGAACATTGTGATTTGATATGATCGAATACCATAACATGCCAGAATGTTAATAAGGTAATTTTCAAAGTGATATTGAAAATAGAATATTTATAAAATGGAATATTTATAAATAAGAGATATTTATAAAGTGGAATATTTATAAATAAGAAATGTTTATAAAATGGGAATATTAATAAATAGGAGATATTCAAAAAGGAAATAATTTCAAACTATTTTCTTTTTGAATGGAAAGGCCTGTGTGGCGGGTTTGGGGATTTTCCCGATGCTCCCGATACAAAGGAGGTTATGGCGAATTTTCCCGGGAATTTAAGGAGTTAGAATATTTCAAGAATAAATTTGAAAAGGAAATATTTGTAAACCATTTATAAATAGAATTGAAAAGGAAACGTTAAAAAAGGGAAATCATTTTTAAAGTGTAGAACCGTTATTTAAAAGTAAATCTTTTCAAATGAATAAAACGTTGTTAAAAAGGAAATCTTTATAAAGTAAATCGAATATGGTATTCGAAGTTAGTTAATCGAATATGTTATTCGAAAAGGGTTAGTCAAGCCGAGTTAGTCAAATAGAGTTAACCAGTTAGAGTTAATCAGTTAGAGTTAACCAGTTGGAGTAATTAGTAAGAGTTAATCGATTAGAGTTAAAACGAACTAGAGTTAATCAAATATAGTTATTTGAGACCGAGTTAGTCAAGTTAGTCGAGCCTAGTTAATCGAATCGAGTTGGTCGAACCAAGTAAGTCGCGTAAAGTTAGTCAATTTAGTCGAGCCTAGTTAATCGAATCGAATTGGTCGAACCAAGTAAGTCGAGTTAGTCGAGTCAAGTTAAGTTAGTCGAGTTAAGTTCGTCGAGTTAAATTAATCGATGTTAGTTTCATCGAAAGGAGTTATCGACGTTAGTTTCATCGAAAGGAGTAATCGATGTTAGTTTCATCGAAGGGAGTTATCGATTATAGTTTAATCGAAGACAGATTTTCAAATATGAGATATTTGAAAAGGAAGAGTTATCGAATATTAGTTATCCGAAGAGAGACTATCGAATATCGTTTATTCGAGAAGGAGTTAATCGAATATAGGTTATTCGAAGAAGAGTTAATCAGATAGAGATTTCTCGAAGAGAGTTAATCGACAAATTCGATTATATCGAATTCGGGAAAGTACTTATACTTTCCAATGTTTAAATAGAGATTTATTTATTTATAAATAAATAAATGTTAGGTTAATTATTCACTAATAAGAATAGATGTTATAATTAATGATAGATAATTCGAAAGTAGGGATTATAGCGTTATCGTTATAACCAATGCTTTAAATATAGAAGTATATTAGTAAAATTGGACCCGAGAAAGGCGTAAAGAAGTTATTAAAGATTTAAAAGATAAACTTTGACCATTTCGAAGTTATAACGTTGTTCAGTTAAGGTCTGAGAGGTAATTATACCCCAACTTGAGTGACTTCCTTCTTAACTAAGAAATGGTAAGGTTTGATCGTAAAGGAGTTTTGGAAATGTTTTCCAAACGAGAATCAGAAATGTTTTCTGATAAAAGAAAATAAGAATTTAGAATATAGGGAAACAGGAGATAAGTAAATAAATGAACTAAAGAGATTAATGTTAAATGATGTTTGTTCGATATAATTTCCATCTGGGAATAATATCGTTGTTTGCACACTTGTTTTTCTTTGATGGTTAAATCACAGACTATCGAAGTTTTGACCATTTTAACGTTGTTAATATGGAGAGACCGGTTGGATTATTATCCAAAGAACCACTCTGTATTGGCATAAGCGCCGCGAATCATATATGCCAAAGATGATTGAAGACGGAGTAAAATGCAAGGGCTATCCTGTTTACAGAATAGTGCCTTCGGTTTGTCCAGTCCTAGGACAACTTGTATGGACGAAGGTCTGACAGAGTATATCCAATGGATCGCGTAAGTTGATCTGTTCAAACGTATTCACGTTTGGTGGCGGAGGAATTCGTTTCTCTTAGCTGTATACTCGTGTTATTTTTGGATAAGTCAATTTGTGATTTGGCGGGTATGACGATGTGATATTTTAAGTAAATGAAGTTGGATGTCTGACAGAGTATTTCCAGAAAGGTCACATACATTGATTTCTTCAACCGTACCAAGAGTGGAAGAGGAGAAGGAAACTTCTCTTAGCTGACACGTAATGTATTGTTGTAGACGTCAATTAGTGATTTTCGATGGATCTAACATTGTGGCATTCGAAGTAAATCTATTGTGATGATAAAGCGTAGCTTCTAGCCTCACATCCGGTAAATGACAGAATTCGGGCAGGCAGCATGGCTAAGTCGGTCGCACCGAAGTAGGGTGTATTATCACCTATCTAGAGAATATTCATTTGTTTCTTAAATCTATCAATGCTGTCCCATATATATGGGAAAGGTTGCTGATCCCAATCGTGGGTGATGTACATTCGATACACTCAAGCTAAATGAGTGGTCGGTCATGTGTGGCTGAGTTACAAGATGTTCTTGTTGAACTCCAGTGTATCGTTCCTAGAGTACACTGATCGGAAGGTGGTTCCATACCTTGTCATAGTTGGAAATCCAATCATCCAATACGTGCTTGCGATTTTGATTGTATACTATATGTGTAGTAACGTGAGATGCAAGCGTTTCTACTAGACTGATATTTATTTGTACTTAGACATTATTATAATATCAGAATGATATTGCTTTGCAAAGATGTTTTGGATTCTCATAAGGTAAAAACCCGTTCCGTTATGCGGCGTGGTCTTGTGAGATATCCTTTATTTAATTAAGTATTAAATTGTTTTACTCATACCAGTCCCATGACTGACCCGGAGTTTATTTTGTTGTTTTCCCTAAACTCTTGGGTGCCTAAATTTGTACGGGCAGTCAAGTAGTCGGGATTTTACAGATACACTTGGAGAGCTTGGAGCAGGAGGCTTCAGGATTCTATAGCTATTATTATTTCCGCTGTTGTTGTAGGTGTTGTACTCTGATAAGTGTTATTGTATACATATACTGATGTTATTTCAATGATATGTTATGTTATATTTTATTCGTTCCGCTGTGAGATTCGTGTTTACTTTGATGATGATGTTCTTCTTCTTCTTCTATTCTATAAGTTCTATCTTATCTATTCTCACCTTCTAATTTCTTTCATTAATTACCGGGATTTTTCGATGTTTTGGTTATCGACATCGTGCTTACGTCGATAACCAAAGTCGCTCAAAATCCGGGTCACTACAGTTGGTATCAGAGCATTGGTTTAGTTATTACCTTGGCTCTGTGGCGTGATTCAGTAGAGATAGGATTAGTAATATCCTAGACTGAGTTTGAGTGTATATATACGAGTGAATGTATTTGTTAGTTAATATAAAATGATTTTATATTGTGGAGTTTTATTGGTTGAGTTGTTTGTGAATTCTGGTCGATCGGTTTGATCCACTGTATCGATAGGGGTTACTAAACACTCGAATACGATGAACCGTCATGGTATGTTTTGAAAGAGGGTAAATGGAATAATTTTACCCGAATATATTTGATATCGTATATTGGTTGTGTTGGTTGTTATTATAATAGAGTAAGATTATAAAAAGGTAAAATGATTATAAATGACTAATCAGAATTCATATAAGTAAAGTATATGGAATAAAATGAAGAAAAATCTGAATTTAAATCAGATTGGAATTAAAATAAGGAAATTTTAAGTTCCTGGGAGATTTTGAAAACGTTTTTCAAACTAAAGGTGATATAGTATTGAACTCACTTCGATAGCTGGAAAATAGATACTGATGATGAATCGCGACATCATCAGTGTTCATTTTCGAGTTCTAAGTGACGGACTACTACCAAAGGTTTTGTTTTTAAATTGTTTTGAGAAAACAAGTTGTTTAGAAATTCAAAGGTTTTGAATTGGCATTGTAATTTCAAATTGATTTGAAATAGTCCCAGGAAATTAAGTTTCGGAATTTAATTTTAATTTATGAAGTTAAATAGAATAAGATGGTAAAAATAAATTGAAATTTAACTTGAACTGAGTTAAATAGAATTGAATTGGATTAGAGAATAATCTGTTATGGAATTGGGTTGATGAGTTAAGAATTTGAAATTTGATATTCGGGTTCGAATGAAATTCGATTTGGTTTTGAGGATATGAACTGATTGGAATTTGATGGAAATAACACTGGTATATGCTGAGTTGATAGGATATAGAAGTGATAGAGTTGATATTCCCGACAAAAAGGTACCAGTTTATATTATATATGGATATGAGGTTTATGAGCCGAATTGGCAAGCCGCTTGGCTATTTGATTTTCTTTTGGGTTAAAGAATGCCCAGAGAGGCGAGTTGGAGTTTGAGATATTGACCAGTACAAAGGAGGTATTGGCAAAATTTTTAGAAAAGTTAAGGTGTTAGAAAATTTTCAGAATTTTTGAAAATTTAGTTAGTCGGAATAAATTAATATTTTAGTCGATATTAATTGGTTCAGTTGAAACCGGAGACAAGAGGTAAACAAATAAATTTTTACCCAGAAGATAGGGTCATCCCCTAGCTTAGCAATTTCGAGGACGAAATTTTATTAAGGGGGGAAGATTGTAGTAACCCTCATTTTAGCTGTTGAACAATTTATTTATTTAATTATTAAATATCGATTTATCGATATCGAGAACGTGAATTAAATAATATTGAATATTTAATTAATAATTATAATATAATGAAATATAATATAATGTCGAAATAATCAAAAATATTGGAAATCACAATATTTTGTGAACAGGGTCGTCCCAAAGATGTAATTCAACTTAGAGTTGGATTATATTGACGAATATATTCAATCGACGACAGTTTGAACGTATAATTATAATATAATTAAAATAGAGCTTGAAACGATGCGGCTGTTCGCTATTTGGCGATTCAAACTTCAACTAAATGTATAGGATCCGTTTTAAGCCGGATTTCTATGAAACAAGAAACGTGTGGAGCTGGTGGAGTATATCTTTCTTGTGGAAGAGAAAAATCGGGATTTCATCATGTAGATTTTGAATTACGTCCAAATCAAATTTTAGAAAAGTCGCTGTGGAATTCCTTTATAATTTATAAAGGAATTATTTATATTTTAAAAAGGAATTTCAATATAAATCGAATATCAGGTTAACCCAGATTTGAAATATCAAGTTAGAAATTCATATAGGAATATTCTAGAGCTGTACAGTATACCACTGTGAATATAGAGGATAATATTTAATTTTAAATATTTAATTCAATTATATTTAAATATATTTATATATTTAAATGGGTCATCCAGAGCTTTAAAATTAGCCAGTTTTTCATACGACCTCAGAATTCGACGAAACCAGTTTCGTTGGGACCGTATTGTCGAACTCTAGCTGCATGTCAATTTTCATGATTTTTAGGTTTTGTATGTGACCGTAGGAATTTCTAGAAGACAAAAAGGGAATATAATTAAAATGAATTATGGTGCACCCTAAATCAGTGTTTTGAGATTTTCACAGAATAAGTCAACTAGTCTATATTATTTTATTTTTGGAATTGTGGGGCACTGCTCGTCTCAATGATATTTTTGTTTCTGTCGATGGTAGTCCCTAAATGATAAAATTACGTAGAGCACACGGTACCCTAAATGAGCCTATATAATAACTTAAATATCTAAAACCTAAAACCATTCTCAGATCTAACAATTTCTTCCGCCGCCTTTCTCTCCTCTGGAAAACCAAATCCGACTATTTAGAAAATCCAAAGTAATTCAAGAAAATTCCCTAAATCTCGTAACAAATATGTCTGAAATCCCCTTGATAGCCTCTTCGAACCAGTGTGCACCTCGTTTCATTCGAACATCCTTTTGTTCGATTCATTCTTGACAGCGGTAGGCTAGGGTTCGGATTTAATCCGATCTGAAATGGCTTTGGTTTGATTCAAGTTTAGATTGGGATTCAGCGCAGGAATCGTTGAGGAGATCTGATGGTTGAGGGTGGGTTTTCTGTGCACTGTAGCGGAAGACGTGAGTGCTTGTTTTGGTTAAGGCTGAGAAAGGTTTCGCAGATGCAAGGTGGGGGTCTGCGTGTATGTGAAGTGAGTGATGCTGGGGCTGTTATGGAGGAGTGTTGATGATGTTGGTGAGTATCGATTTTTGGGCGTGATGATGCTGTGTGGATGGGAGAATGCGATGAAGAATGATAAGGAGTTTGGAGGAAACTAGTTGGATAGGAGGAAGAAAGGGACTGTGTACTGGGAAGCAGGCGTGGTCTTCACTGTATGGAGATTTTGCACAGTTGTTTAAGAAGGGAGAGTTGTATTGGGTATTAGTGGGAACAAAAGGGGCGGTTGTTTAGTTGTGACTGAAGGGAGGATTGCAGATCGGAGAAGACGTGATGTCTTCGGTGGTGCTGCATCTAAAAAGGGGACTGCGAACAGTTTGGCACATTGGAATCATGGGTTCGGATGCTACATATTGGAACTAATGTGAAATGGTTGGGAGCTTGTCCGGATTTACGACAGGATAAAACGTGTTATCAGAACCGAGCGACAGTTATCGTTATTTAACGATGATCATCCAATGTGAGTAAAACTCACCAACTCTGAACAGTTATATTTTTATAATGTATTCTTAGAACTGTTAATCATCTGTTGATTGCTGTGTGTTGGTTGATTGATTGAACTGCTAGTCAGTTAGTGAAAATTATATATATATATATGTATATATATATATATATAAACCGTTAAATATTTATATATTGATTCTGCTATCAGAATAATTTATATTGAACTGAAAGTGATGATAATCATATTGTGTAACATCTGTGGATGCAGGGAAACAGGTTGGAGGAATCCGACTGGATTCCTCAATAGTTATTTTATTATTTTTCATATATTGTTATATGATGTGATATAAAATCTGTGGGTGATTATATGTACTTGGACGATATTGAACATCGTGATTTGATATGATCGAATACCATAACATGCCAGAATGTTAATAAGGTAATTTTCAAAGTGATATTGAAAATAGAATACTTATAAAATGGAATATTTATAAATAAGAGATATTTATAAAGTGGAATATTTATAAATAAGAAATGTTTATAAAATGGGAATATTAATAAATAGGAGATATTCAAAAAGGAAATAATTTCAAACTATTTTCTTTTTGAATGGAAAGGCCTGTGTGGCGGGTTTGGGGATTTTCCCGATGCTCCCGATACAAAGGAGGTTATGGCGAATTTTCCCGAGAATTTAAGGAGTTAGAATATTTCAAGAATAAATTTGAAAAGGAAATATTTGTAAACCATTTACAAATAGAATTGAAAAGGAAACGTTAAAAAAGGGAAATCATTTTTAAAGTGTAGAACCGTTATTTAAAAGTAAATCTTTTCAAATGAATAAAACGTTGTTAAAAAGGAAATCTTTATAAAGTAAATCGAATATGGTATTCGAAGTTAGTTAATCGAATATGGTATTCGAAGTTAGTTAATCGAATATGGTATTCGAAGTTAGTTAATCGAATATAGACATTCGAAAGGAGAAAACGAATATGGTATTCAAAGTTAGTTAATCGAATATGGTATTCGAAAGTTAGATAATCGAATATGTTATTCGAAAAGGGTTAGTCAAGTCGAGTTAGTCAAATAGAGTTAACCAGTTAGAGTTAACCATTTGGAGTAATTAGTAAGAGTTAATCGATTAGAGTTAAAACGAACTAGAGTTAATCAAATATAGTTATTTGAGATAGAGTTAGTCAAGTTAGTCGAGCCTAGTTAATCGAATCGAATTGGTCGAACCAAGTAAGTCGAGTTAAGTTAGTCAAGTTAGTCGAGCCTAGTTAATCGAATCGAATTGGTCGAACCAAGTAAGTCGAGTTAGTCGAGTCAAGTTAAGTTAGTCGAGTTAAGTTCGTCGAGTTAAATTAATCGATGTTAGTTTCATCGAAAGGAGTTATCGACGTTAGTTTCATCGAAAGGAGTTATCGATGCTAGTTTCATCGAAGGGAGTTATCGATTTATAGTTTAATCGAAGATAGATTTTCAAATATGAGATATTTGAAAAGGAAGAGTTATCGAATATTAGTTATTCGAAGAGAGACTATCGAATATCGTTTATTCGAGAAGGAGTTAATCGAATATAGGTTATTCGAAGAAGAGTTAGTCAGATAGAGATTTCTCGAAGAGAGTTAATCGACAAATTCGATTATATCGAATTCGGGAAAGTACTTATACTTTCCAGTGTTTAAATAGAGATTTATTTATTTATAAATAAATAAATGTTAGGTTAATTATTCACTAATAAGAATAGATGTTATAATTAAAGATAGATAATTCGAAAGTAGGGATTATAGTGTTATCGTTATAACCAATGTTTTAAATATAGAAGTAGATTAGTAAAATTGGATCCGAGAAAGGCGTAAAGAAGTTATTAAAGATTTAAAAGACAAACTTTGACCATTTCGAAGTTATAACGTTGTTCAGTTAAGGTCTGAGAGGTAATTATACCCCAACTTGAGTGACTTCCTTCTTAACTAAGAAATGGTAAGGTTTGATCGTAAGGGAGTTTTGGAAATGTTTTCCAAACGAGAATCAGAAATGTTTTCTGATAAAAGAAAATAAGAATTTAGAATATAGGGAAACAGGAGATAAGTAAATAAATGAACGAAAGAGATTAATGTTAAATGATGTTTGTTCGATATAATTTCCATCTGGGAATAATATCGTTGTTTGCATACTTGTTTTTCTTTGATGGTTAAATCACAGACTATCGAAGTTTTGACCATTTTAACGTTGTTAATATGGAGAGACCGGTTGGATTATTATCCAACGAACCACTCTGTATTAGCATAAGCGTCGCAAATCATATATGCCAAAGATGATTGAAGACGGAGTAAAACGCAAGGGCTATCCTGTTTACAGAATAGTGCCTTCGGTTTGTCCAGTCCCAGGACAACTTGTATGGACGAAGGTCTGACAGAGTATATCCAATGGATCGCGTAAGTTGACTGTTCAAACGTATTCACGTTTGGTGGTGGTGGAATTCGTTTCTCTTAGCTGTATACTCGTGTTATTTTTGGATAAGTCAATTTGTGATTTGGCGGGTATGACGATGTGACATTTTAAGTAAATGAAGATGGATGTCTTATAGAGTATTTCCAGAAAGGTCACGTACATTGATTTCTTCAACCGTACCAAGAGTGGAAGAGGAGAAGGAAACTTCTCTTAGCTGACACGTAATGTATTGTTGTAGACGTCAATTAGTGATTTTCGATGGATCTGACAATGTGGCATTCGAAGTAAATCTATTGTGATGATAAAGCGTAGCTTCTAGCCTCACATCCGGTAAATGACAGAAATCGGGCAGGCAGCATGGCTAAGTCGGTCGCACCGAAGTAGGGTGTATAATCACCTATCTAGAGAATATTCATTTGTTTCTTAAATCTATCAATGCTGTCCCATCTATATACGGGAACGGTTGCTGATCCCAACCGTGGGTGATGTACATTCGATACACTCAAGCGAAATGAGTGGTCGGTCATGTGTGGCTGAGTTACAAGATGTTCTTGTTGAACTCCAGTGTATCGTTCCTAGAGTACACTGATCGGAAGGTGGTTCCATACCTTGTCATAGTTGGAAATCCAATCATCCAATACGTGCTTGCGATTTTGATTGTATACTGTATATGTAGTAACGTGAGATGCAAGCGTTTCTACTAGACTGACATTTATTTGTACTTAGACATTATTATAATATCAGAATGATATTGCTTTGCAAAGATGTTTTGGATTCTCATATGGTAAAAACCCGTTCCGTTATGCGGCGTGGTCTTGTGAGATATCCTTTATTTAATCAAGTATTAAATTGTTTTACTCATACCAGTCCCATGACTGACCCGGAGTTTATTTTGTTGTTTTCCCTAAACTCTTGGGTGCCTAAATTTGTACGGGCAGTCAAGTAGTCGGGATTTTACAGATACACTTGGAGAGCTTGGATCAGGAGGCTTCAGGATTCTATAGCTATTATTATTTCCGCTGTTGTTGTAAGTGTTGTACTCTGATAAGTGTTATTGTATACATATACTGATGTTATTTCAAAGATATTTTATGTTATATTTTATTCGTTCCGCTGTGAGATTCGTGTTTACTCTGATGATGATGTTATTCTTCTTCTTCTTCTTCTTCTATTCTATAAGTTCTATCTTATCTATTCTCACCTTCTAATTTCTTTCATTAATTACCGGGATTTTTCGATGTTTTGGTTATCGACGTCGTGCTTACGTCGATAACCAAAGTCGCTCAAAATCCGGGTCACAACACCGGGTGCTCGAGGAAACACTCAAACGGCTGTTGAACGGGTTTAAGCATACTATTGGGTTGGATTTTTGGTGAGTCTTACTTTGGTTGTCGAATATTCTTTTGCATATCATCGTTCCTTTCTAGAACATCGTTTTGATTCCGCTTTGGTTAACTATTTTGAAAGGATTTGGGTTCACTTGTCAAATTCATCGAGAATCAAGTTGGAATGAGTTCGTGTTCCTCCAATATCGAATTTTGTGTACATATATACATGTGTATATATGTATACAAATTTAGTGGATGTATGTTGTCGCTTGGCTATGAAATCTTATCCTCACTTTCGAGTCAAATTTGCATTCATCTCCAAGCTTCAGAAGGTGAGTTTTCTCAGTCACGACTAACTTATGATTAAGTGAATTAAAGATTTGAGATGTTAGATGCAATGTTAGTTGCTCTAGAATTTGTTTGTATGCGGTTGATGCACGTATGACACACACACTATCATCATATATGACACATTTGGGTGCGATGTACGACATGCTATGTTTTGCATTGCTCTCACCATGCAAGTTCCATTTAGATTAGGAAATATTTACGGGTTGAAATGGTACATGCCAGAACCCCTTGTATATTCGAATTGGTTTGGGATACGGGTTGAAATGATACATACCCGGGATTTGAATATTTTAAAGAACGGATTGAAATGATAAATATTCGTATTACTTAACCATAGGATAGAAAATTATATACAGACACCGTGGTCAATAAAATACAAGTATTTTCAAATATTATATCGATTTTTGTAAATAGGATTTTCGTGAAATCTTCATATAGCATAAAGAAATGTTAAAGGAAATTTTGTTCGAACTTAACTTGAAATTGTAAAGAAATCCGATTTGATGTAAATAAGTTTCAAAAGGGATTATATGGGTTGACATTTAGAGCAAAGAGTATGTTAAACAAATTCTGTGTAAACTTTGGGTTCAAATAATTAGATTTTTGTAGTATGAAGTTAAGTCGGGTATGAATTCAATAAAAAGGATTTTGTAAGGATTTGTTAAAGTATTGGAACTCATTTTGGAATAAGATTTGTCAAGTAACCTTTCAACATTTTTAAATTATGGAAAGGGATTTTTAGTAAGCGTAATTTGTTAAATTCGTACATAAGAGAAAAATGTTTTATCTTAAGACATGGCAAATATAAGTTTTGATAACAATGGGGATTTAACAAGCATTACTTGGAGCTGGCAACTAACGTCGAATATTGGGAATGTATTATATTGAAGATGTCTGAAATCCAAGGTGAACAATGGGTTGAGAATCCTTTAACAATGATATTGAAATTTGAACCAAATGAAAAGGGAATTTGATTCGAATGTGAAATCTTAATGGATTAAAGGGAAATTATGAAACACGGACTTAGAGTGGATTGGATCACTATTGCTTAAATAAAACTATATTTTTATATAAAAGTAACTTTTCCACACTACTCAATTTTATAAAATTTATAACGGTTTCTAACTATTTATATAAGTATATATATTTGCACTACATTTCTAAAAGTTACCTTATACCCATATTTTATAAATTCAAAGTAAACTTATTACTATTTTTTTAAATAAGATTTATGTAACACCCCACCTCCGCTAGGGTCACTCACAAAGGGAATGCACTAAGTTTGGTGAAGCGTTATCGTGGTAAACATGCGTAGAAATATTACAAGACAGAACATATATAAAACAGCGGAAGTAAAACAAATTTCATTTACCTTATAAAACAAGGTCTAAAGCCTTTTACATCAGAATACATCTAAACCTGTCTTGCAATAATAAAGAAGCATAAAACCTTTTCATAAATTTATTCCCCAAAATAAAGCGGTGAAGCAGCCATAGCCAAGAGAAGTCCAAGCTATACATGATGACCTCCAAGCATAAGAGGTCCGAACTAAACAACAGCATTTCCTCCTTGAAAACCTGGGGGGGGGGGGGAACGGAAGACAAAGAGGCGAAACAAAACGGGGTCAGTCATAAAGACTGGTAAGTCCTATCTACTTCCAGTATAAAAACAGGTAAAGGTAACATGACATGCATAAACTGAAAGTAAACATAAGGATGACGACATAACCGGATGGGCTACTGTAGCAAGATAAACTAAGATATCATGATAAACTACGGTGTCAAGATAAATCAAGGCATCACATCATCAGGTTTCTACCAAGTATACTATCCCAAGGTGTCTATCATGTATAACATCCCATGGTATTTATCATGTATATTTCTCATGGTTCTAACATGTATATTTGCTATGCACCTCTCGTACTAGTATCCCAACCCGCGTCATGTGTTAACTATGAATGTCCCTTGCCCAATGTCATGTAATGGTCCATGTCAACCTAATGTATAGCATATGTAGGTTTTGCCCAACTCGTATGTTTCTTTCCATGTATAAGTTCAGTCCTTTGCCGTAGGCCGTACGGGCTTTCCCATGTAAATCTATACCACCTCAACGTAGTACCATTTTATCGTTGAAGTTGTTTTGGACTGATATCCTTGATCTGGTTATGTTTTCTTACCATGAACTATCGCGTGTTCACTTAGGATTTATGCCACCCAGAACCACTAGGGATTATGCTACCTAATGAACGTTTCCGTGTCTCGGTTTGGGTTCAAGCCACCTAGGGCCACTAGGGATTACGCCACCCGTCAACCACGCCCTTTTTTTCCCATGTGTGTATCGTGAATCATTTTCCATGCCTAGATGCACATGTTCCTCAATGTGCCATCCGAGTTCCGTGCTAGGGCAAATCAAGAAATATGGAACTTGGTCGGGAGCTTTAAATCATCTGCTGATGCAGATATCAAGGTCAGTTTTTGTATCCGTGGCTATGGTCCCACGTGACCCCTCCCTCAACTACTTAAAAGGCAATCCAAGAAAAATCATGTATGAGAACCACATCCCGGCCCCTCTATAGCCCCACTTTCTTATGGGCCAACCTCACCTATGACTCGATAGCAAGAACATGTTCTGTTGGAGGTTCCCTGCCTTTCTGTTCGTACGTGATTGACTAAAGATGGTAGGTAGTCGACGACGTGCTATCCAGGGCAAAAATCAAGTATCGTCGACTCCACGCTAATCCATCCCAGTCTTTAGGTCGCTCTCATAGCAACCAAGGCATCCTCTTGGCTCTTCTACCGCAGACCTTATCCTCTGTGAGGCCGGGTTTCATGGACCACCTGCCACCTCACCGAGGGATACCAAGAGTACCCTTACGCCCCCTGAAGCTACCGCTTCATCACCTAGTTCGTTGGAGCCTTTATCCAAGTCGGATAATTTGCTCCTCCTCGTGTGTTTAAGCGATGACCTACCGTATCGGGTTACTCATCTATCTGTGAACTGATCCAACTCTCTTAACTAAGAATTATTACTTAGTTTCCTAAACTAAGGTTTGCCACTTAGTCTCCCTTCTCATTATCCTTGTTAATCCCGGTTTTCCACCTAGTCCCCTGAACTAGGGTTTTGTCTAATGGGTTAAGTATTGTCATTTAAGTTCATGACTTAACTTGCCTACGAATCATGTCAAGATTTGGCTAAGTATTCAAGTCTAAGACCTAGCCCTACAAGTTGGTTAAGTATACCAAGAAGCTCATGACTTAACCCTATTCAATCCTCAAGTCAAATTGGTTAAGTATTTGTTTATCTTAACCTTATCAGATTATCATGTTAGATTGGTTAAGCATAGATTATCTTAACCTCATCGGATTATCGAGTCGGATTGGTTAAGTATAGGTTAACTTAACCCCATCCACTAATCATATTACAATGGTTAAGCCTAATATAAAAGGTCTTGTGACTTAACCCTACCAGGTCCACATATTAGATTGGTTAAGTGTAGGTTACTTAACCTCATCAAATCATCATGTATAATTGGTTAATAATAAGTTACTTAACCCCATTAAATTATCATGTTAAGTTGGTTAAGTATTGGTTGCTTAACCTTATTGAATTACCAAGTTTAGATTGGTTAAGTGTTTAACTTAACCCCATCGAATTACCGTGTTTAGATTATTTAATTATAGGTTACTTAACCCCATCTAATTACCGTGTTTAGATTAGTTAAGTCTAAATTACTTAACCCCATCTAATTACCAAGTCGGATTAGTTAAGTGCAAATTACTTAACCCCATCTAATTACCAAGTCGGATTAGTTAAGCGTAAATTACTTAACCCCATCCCCTAATTGTCTTGTATGGTTAAGTGTCATTAAGAAATCAAGCCCGGTCCCACTTAACCTACCCATTCGTGTCATATCGGTTAAGTGTCATTGGTCAAATTTACTTAACCTTATCATGTGGCATTAATTTAATTAATGCACTCTCAACCTCTCACATTAGACCTTGTTGTGGTTACTAGTTAAGCTCGGCGGGTCCGGGTAGTTTTACACCACAACCTAGTCTAACCTCGGGTCTTAAGCGTGACATGACCAACTTCTCACATTGGATCATATTGTTTGTAGCCACTAGTTAAGCCAGGCGGGTCTGGGTAGATTTATGCTACAAACTCAACCCAACCTCGAGTTGGCCACTTTCATGTTTGGTCTAGTGTCATATTACACTTACAACCCATACGTGTCTAGTTTCAAGTCCCATGTTTACCCTACGTGTCATGTCCCCATTTTTGGTTCAACTTACATGTCGTGTTCACATGTAACCTCAAGTCAAGTTTTTATGCCATAATCATGTTTTCCCTAAACTATCCCAAATCGTGCTTCCAACGTAAGTAAAAGCGAGCCAACATAGTAGGGATACTATGACACATATTGGCCACACAACATGCACGATGTCATAAAGGTAATGGCCACAAAACATGTATGATATCATAAGAGATTTGGCCTTGAACATGCATAATATCATAAGGGGTTTCGGGTTCATATACTTGCATAAGCCTCAAGTTATGTTCATGCATATATTTCACAAGTCCAAAGTGGTTCCAAGGTCTCATGCCCACATTCACAAGTTAAAGATTCAATATTTCATGATAGACTAGGCTAAACATAACATGAGTGACATGATATAGTCGCTACAACATAGTTCCAAGTCATATATTCAAGGTAAGAGGCAAAAATAGGTTCACATAGGTTATAGCACTCATGTTTAACCGCATTTTATTCCATGCCATCATTAAACTACCGTTAACATCTCGAAGTAGCTAGAACTTACATAGCGAGGCTTAGAGAATGCGCATGAACCGTCATGACGAAGAAATGTGGCTCCTTTGAGGAAGAACCGTCATGAAATCGTTGTAGCAACGTTGATCGAGCCTCGATTTGGTGTAGCAAGCTTGCACCTTTCGATTCGGATCCGATATGCATGCATAGTCTCTTGGAGTTGGAAATGGAGGGCATGATCACTTGGCATTTGGGCAGCACTTCGTGGCATGAGAGAGTTTGAGTGATTTAGGTTAGGGGGTTAAGGTCTTTTCATAGAGTTTAAGAGCATTTTAGGCCATAGGATTAACCCTAGATCAAATCCAAGCCATCCAAAATCGTCACAAGCCTCCAAAACCGAGCCAACATGACAAGCAGGTGCACCAGGTTGGGGTTCTACCGAGGGGGGGGGGGGGGAGGGGGGGTCGACCCAGGGGTCGACACCCATGTCGACCCCCTGGAGGGGGGTCGAGCCAGGGGTCGACACCCATGTCGACCCCCTAGAGGGGGGTCGACACCCATGTCGACATGGGTGTCGACACCCTGTGTGTCTGGCAGGAATTTTCCCGCCTTCTCTTTTTGGGTTGAATTCAAATCTGTTTTCGGATTTGGATTTTCGTGAAACTTCGCGAGGCCATATCTCGGTCATACGGACTCCAATTTACGAAATTTCGGACTCTATTTCGCGTATTTTTCCGAGACGAACGGAATGGCGCAACCGGTTTATCCTAATTCAGATTTTATAATTTAATTCTGCCTTGATTCTTGTCTTAACACGTTGTTAAAATTTGGGTTGTTACATTCTCCCCTCCTTTAAGGATTTCGTCCCCGAAATCTCCAAGTTAGGAAGAACGTATCCTACCATCCATCATCCATCTACTCAAAACATCATCCACATGCAACTATTGTCCTTAGATGATTTCTAATGCCATATGAACATGTGCAGAACGTGTGTGTATATGCTCCTTAGCTAATGCTAATGATCAGGCCTGAATGATCTTTCTAATGCAAAATATGTTTAGTGCCATGAATCCAACATGTATGCAAATGGTCCTAGTCATATAAACACTATATGTGTGCACAACCATTCATCCACATGCAACATCCACATGGTAACATATTCAATTTCAACCATAAACAAGTACAAATACTCGTGCATATGCAACATGAAACGTGACCGTGTCAATCTAGTATCTAATGTGTATTCACGCATCCACGAGCAACCACTTGCAACCATTTGCAACCATATCAATCATAACATGTTTCAAGTACATGTTTACATCCATAGAGTCCTACCTAAGGTTCCCAAGATAGGATCGAGAAGATGAACAAGACAAACTCCTTATGGGGTTTGCAACAGAAATAGGACCGAGAGGATATCCACCAAGCGATAGCGTGCAAGCAAGCTCTACTGTAAAAACCAGGGATCAAGGATACACTCTTTTAAAAAGAGGTACGATGCGCGTGTCTAGCCTTACGTCTTCTAAGTCGCGTTTCCTTGAGCTTAATTCCTCGGTGCCTTGACCATCTTTTTAACTCCATGATTTCGTAGCTCCTTGATTCCTATTTCCAAGATATGAGTTAGAACTCATTTCATTGTCGCCACTTATTCCACTTTCACTTATCCTTTCCCTAGTATACTTGGCTCAAGCGTATCCACTTACTCATGCAAGCTCTCCAAAATTCACTAGGGAATTCTGGATCTCATTTACCGATGCCAATCCATGTTGCCAAGACTACTTACTAGGGTGATTCCCATAACTCATGCATAAGCGAAACGAACCATCCGCCTTAGCGGCGAATTCTATTCGAACGGATTACCAACAACTGCATCCCGAGATTCTAGGTAACTAACCATGATAGAACCCAAAAGGTTACGCGAGACTTCGAGGGTATTACCAAGGTAAGTCGAGAGTCTAACTACCCTCTTTCCAAAACCGAGAATAACACCCCTGTAACAACCCGTATTTTTCAATAACGTGTTAAGACGAAAATCAAGGCAGAATTTAATTTTAAATTCTGAATTAAGTAAAACGGGCTATGCCATTGCGTTCGTCTCGGAAAAATACGCGAAATAGAGTCTGATTTTTCGAAAATCGGAGTCCGTATGACCATGATATGGCCTCGCGAAGTTTCACGAAAAATTCCCAAATTAAAGTATACTTAATTAAGTGAAATGGGTTGCGCAGAGAAATATATATATATTGATATATATATATATACATAATTGAAAATTAAATAAATAAATATGCAAAAATGTTCAAAACAGCGAATTGGCAGAGGGGAATAACCGAACCGGCCGATTTTTGTGGTCGACCCGAGCTCGCTGGGTCGACTAGGGGTTAATCCAGGGTGTTTGGCTGTAAACCCGTGGGCCGATTCGCTCAAATGCAGATTTTGCATTTGGATGGTTCTCATGGTTCATCTTTAATCTAAAGGCCCTAGATGGTTCCTACACTTGACTTCTTCCCCAAGACATGCTTTGATGGCTTGGATTGAATCTAGGTTTAATCCTATGGCCTAAAACACTTGCCTAATCTATAAATAAGACCCTAACCTATCCTAAATCCTCATTATTCATTCATGCAACTAAACTATCGCAAAATTGCTACTCTCATGGCCTCCACTCAACTATCCTAGCCTCCACTTCATTTCTATGAGAGGTTTCATGATCATGAGAGTATTAGAGAGTCCCTATGTTAGTATGAGAGCTTCTCAAGTTGATTCCAAGGCAAAAGCTTTGATCTTTGTTCATAAAGATGGTATTTTTGTTGATTTGGAGTGTTCATCTTTGGGATTTTGGGTGATGGCATGCATAGGCTTCATCACAAGCTTTAGATTAATCGATTTAGGCCTTCATAGCAATGTAAGCCCTTTCCCTACTCTTAGATATTAACTATGAAGTTAAATGTTCATGTTTCAAGTTTGGGTTTGATCATTGAGTATGATACATGCTATCATGTCATGCAAGTTTATGAAGTCATTATCTTGATCTTGTGAGCTAAAAGCTACAACCTTTATGTTGAAATGTTGCATTAGGCAACATGAGAACCCTCATAACCTTTATGTCAACTTGCATATGAAGTCATAACCCTTATATGATGATATATGCGAGTTACTAGTCATCATTCCATGTCTTTTGTCACCATGATTCGCTTATGTACCAAGTTTGGGTTTATGCATGTTTTTGAGGCTTAAGAATGTAACATGCAAGCTAATGAACACATTTGTGCCTCATTTGCCACCATGATTAACTAGTGGCTTAATACCCATTTTTGTCATTCCTTTGCCAAGTCTCTTCTTTTAATCCATCACGTTGTTGCGAACGTATATGCTAGTTTAAAAAGCGTTGGGGTCACATTATGCGGAAACATAATGACATGAATATGACTTGGGTAAGTGGGTATAAACATGACAACATGTAACGTTAAATATGACATGTGTTTATACTTGAAAACATGACTTGAAATATAACATGGAAGTTGACATGTAAGTATGCACAAAAACATAAGCTTGGGAATTTACCTATTAAGTTAGGTCTACCCATTGGGAATTTACCTACTAAGTTAGGTCTGCCCAATTGCTTGAAAACTTGACTATGAACATGACACTAGACTAAACATGAAAGTGGCCAACTCGAGGTTGGGTAGAGTTTGCAACGTAAAACTACCCGGAACCGACCGGCCTAACTAGTAGTTGCAAACAATAAGACCCAATGTGAGAAGTTGGTCATGTTGTGCTTGAACCCGAGGTTAGACCAAGTTGTGGTGTAAAGCTACCCGGAACCGACCGGCTTAACTAGTAACCACAACAAAGTCTAATGTGAGAGGTTGTGGTGCATTAAGTAATTAATGCCACATGATAGGGTTAAGTTAATTTGATTAATGACTCTTAACCAAATATGACATGGGTAAATGGGTTAAGTAAATTGGTTAGGCTAATGATACTTAACAAAACATGACAAGGTTGGGTAGGTTAAGTGATTTGATTTGCCTAATGACGCTTAACCATTTTTATACGACTAGTGGACGGGGATTAAGTTAACCAACACTTAATCAATCCAACATGATAATTTGGCAAGGTTAAGTAAGTTTTCTTAATGACACTTAACCATACAAGATGATTAGGGGATGGAGTTAAGTAATTTACACTTAACTAATCCGACACGGTAATTAGATGGGGTTAAGTAATCCACACTTAACTAATCTAAACACGGTAATTCGATGGCGTTAAATTAAACACTTAACCAATTTAAACTCGGTAATTCAATGAGGTTAAGTAACCAATACTTAACCAACTTAACGTGATAATTTAATGGGGTTAAGCAACTTATACTTAACCAGTTATACATGATGATTTGATGGGGTTAAGTAACTTACACTTAACCAATCTAATACGCGGACCTGATAAGGTTAAGTCACAAGACCTTTTTAGAATATACTTAACCATTATAGTACGATTAGAGGATGGGGTTAAGCCAACCTATACTTAACCAATTCGACTCGATAATTTGATGGGATTAAGATAATCTATGCTTAATCGATCTAGCAAGATAATCCGATAGGATTAAGGTAAGCTAGTACTTGACCAATTTGACTTGATAAGGTTAAGTCATGAGCCTCTGGGTACACTTAACCAACTTGTGGGACTAAGTCTTGAACTTAAATACTTAGCCAATCTTTGACGTGATTCATGGGCGGGTTAAGTCATGGACTTGAATGATAACACTTAACCCAACAGACAAACCCTAGCTAGAAGAACTAGGTAGAAAACCGTGGTTAATCAAGGATAACGGGAAAGGAAGCTAAGTGGTAAACCTTAGTTAAGGGTAACTAAGTAATAATTCTTAGCTAAGGACATAGGACAAATTCTCAAAACGATGAGTAACCTGATACGGTAGGTCATCGCTTAGTATACGAGGGGGAGCAAGTTATCTGACTTGGATAAAAGCTCCAGCGCACTGGGTGCCGAAGTGGAAGCTTCGGGGGACGTGAGGATATTCTTGGGATCCCTCTGTGGGCTGCCAGGTAATTATACTAGGCCAATGAGAGGTTAAGGTCTGCGTTAGAAGGACCAAGAGTATGCCTTGGTTGCTATGCGAGCAACCTAAAGACTGGGATGGATTAGCGTGGAGTCGACGATTCTTGTTTTTGCCCTGGATAGCGCTTCGCCGACTACCTACCATCTTTAGTCAATCGTGTACGTGCGGAAAGGCAGGGAACCCCCAACAGACCATGTGCTTGCTATCGAGTCATGGGTGAGGTTGGCCCGTAGGAAAGTGGGCTATAGTGGGGCCGTGGAGTGGTTCTTATACATGATTTTTCTTGGATTGCCTTTCAGTAGTTAAGGGAGGGGTCACGTGGGACCATAGCCACGGGTACAAAAACAGACCTTGATATCTGCATCGGTAGACGATTTAAAGCTGCCGACCGAGTTCCGTATTTCTTGATTTGCCCTGGCACGGAACTCGGATGGCACATTGGGGAACATGTGCATCTAGACATGGAAAACGATTCACGATACATACGTGGGATCAAGGGCGTGGTTGACGGGTGGCGTAATCCCTAGTGGTCCTAGGTGGCCAAAACCCATACCGAGACACGGAAACGTTCATTAGGTAGCATAATCCCTAGCGGCCCTAGGTGGCATAAATCCTAAGTGGACGCACGATAGTTCATGGTAAGGAAACACAACTAGATCAATGGTTGCAGTCCAAAACAACTTCAAGGATAAAACGTTTACAGGGGAAGCCCGTATAGCCTACGGCAAAGGACTGAACATATACATGGAAAGAAGCATACGAGTTGGGAAAACCTACATATGCTATATATTAGGTTGACATGGACCATTACATGACGTTGGGCAAGGGACATTCATGGTTAACACATGACGCGGGTTGGGATACTGGTACGAGAGGTGCAGAGCAGATATACAGGATAGATACCATGGGACGTTATACGTGATAGATATCTTGGGGATATTATACTTGATAGAAACCTGACGATGTGATACCTTGTTTTTTCTTGACATCGTAATTTATCATGACACCTTAGTTTATCTGAGTTCAGTAGTTCATCCTGTTATTTTGATTTAGCTTATCTATCTTGTCATCATGCTTATGTTCATCTCAGTTTCTCATGTCAGTTAACTTTACTAGTTTTTATGCTAATAGTAGATAGGGCTTACTCAGTCTTTTTGACTGACCCGTTTTGTTTCGCCTCTTTTCTTCCGTTTCCCCCCCAGGTTACAGGGAGGAAATACTGTTGTTTAGTTCGGACTTCTTCTGCTTGAAGGTCATCATGGATGGCTTGGACTTTTCTTGGCTAATGGCTACTTTACTGTTTTTACTTGGGGAATAATTTATGAAAATGTCTTTATGCTTCTTTACTATTGCAAGACAAGTTTTGATGTACTCTGGTGTAAAAGGCTTTGGACCTTAATTATTAATGTTTATAAAAGTTCGATTTTACTTCCGCTATGTTATATGTTCTGTCTTGTGATATTTCTGTGCATGTTTACCAATAATGCCCCTCTAAAGCTAGTGCATTCCTTTGCGAGTGACCCTAGCGGAGGCAGGGTGTTAAATTTGGTATCAGAGCAGAAGGTTACCAGACTGGGCAAAAGTGTTTAAAGACCTTCTGAAAACTATTTGAAAATCGTTTACAAAGAAGCATTTTTCAAGAAAATTTTCTTTTAAAAGAAAAAGGCTATTCCCCAAAGGCCATTAGCACTATCCTTGTTTCCTTAATTGAGTCTCTTTTCCTTTCTTTCCTCCATCTATAGTCACAGTAGTTTTAACTGCGACTAGTCTTTTCTACCTACGAAAGTGCTTTCCATACGATGGAGGTGGTTCTCGAGAGACCAGTGACCGTGTTATAAGAAAGGATCGTGAGAAAGAAGGATAAAGGATACGAGCTTAAGGATGAGCAACTTGTTGGTATGGCTTAGTCCTCAAATGAGGGAGAAAGATGAACAATGAAACCCATGACGAGAGAGTACCTTTGGCATGGTAAAACGGGGCGGATAGTTAATTATTATGGGACAAGGACAAGATCATCGGGAGGGCAGTAGTATGCTCTCATTTCTAGAGTACCTCGGAAGGAGGGTAACGATCTTGTCAAAGGTTTAGCTTTTCTTCTCTATCATCCCGTTAGGACTTCGTTGTTCGTATCATTTAAGTCTGCTTCGGTAGTTGAGTCTCTGCACCTTAAGTATTAGCGTAATAGAGGATCCCATTTTTGTCTCAAAGTCCTATTGGAGAATCAGTCCATTTATACATGACTTGTTTGGATTTGGGAATGTCTATGCCAAGTGTTGAATTTGGAAATAATGCTTATGTTTATAAGCTATGGATGGATTCTAGGGATGAAGTGGTTATCCAGTAGGGGGTGCCACTCTCGGTTTTGATAGGAGGGTAGTTAGACCTTTTGACTAGCCTTGGTAATGCCCTCGAAGTATCGTGTAACCTTTTTGAGGTTCTGTCATGACTAGTTACTTAGAATCCCTTGATGCCTTTATTGGAAATTTGAAGCCCGATCGAGTGGTGTTCGCCAATAAGATGGATGGTTTACTTCATTTATGCATGGGTTATAGAGATCACCCTAGTAAGTGCGCATGATAACCTGATTGACATCTGTTTACTTTCAAGAGAAAGTTCTTCTACATGGAATACCTTATAGTATATAAACGAGATCCAAGATTCACTAGTGAATTTTGGAAAGCTTGCATGAGATCATGAGCACGCAGTCATGTTTGCGTCAAGTATTCTAGGAAAAGGATAAGTGCAAGTGGAACGAGAGGCGACGAAGAAATGAGTTCCAGCTCATGTTATGGAAACAGGAATAAGAAGCTACAAAATCGCGAAGTTAAAAGACGACTTTGATGGTCAATGACTAGATACGCGCATGATATCTCTTTTTGGGAGTATATCCTTGATCCCTATTTTCTGTAGAGCTTACTTGTAGGCTATCTTTTATGGACATCCTCTCGGTCCTATTCTCCGTTACAAACCCTGTAAGGAGTTTGTCCTGTTTATCTTCTCGACCCTGTTTCAGGGAATTCTAGGTAGAACCCTATGGATGTAAACATGTATTTGAAACATGTTATGATTGATATGGTTGCAAGTGGTTGCAAGTGGTTGCTCGTGGATGCGCGAATACACATTAGATACTAGCTCGACTCGGTCACATTTCATATTGCATATGCACGAGTATTTATACTTGTTTATGGATGAAATCGAATGTGTTATCATGCGGTTGTTGCATATGAATGAATGATTGTGCACGCATATAGTATCTATATGACTAGGACTATTTGCATACATGTTGGATTCATGGCACTATACATATTTTGCATTAGAAAGATTATTCAGGCCTGATCATTAGCATTAGCTAAGGAACGTGTACACACACGTTTTGCATATATTCATACAGCATTAGAAATCATCCAAGGACAATGGTTGCTTGTGGATGATGTTTTGAGTAGATGGATGATGGATGGTAGGATATGTTCTTCCTAACTTGGAGATTTCGGGGACGAAATCCTAAAAGGTGGGGAGAATGTAACAACCCGTATTTTTCGATAACGTGTTAAGACGAGAATCAAGGAAGAATTTAATTTTAAATTCTGAATCAAGTAAAACGGGCTATGCCATTGCGTTCGTCTCGGAAAAATACGCGAAATAGAGTCTGAGTTTTCGAAAATCGGAGTCCGTATGACCAAGATATGGCCTCGCGAAGTTTCAAGAAAAATTCCCAAATTAAAGTATACTTAATTAAGTGAAATGGGTTGCGCAGAGAAATATATATATATTGATATATATATATATATATATATATATATATATATATAATTGAAAATTAAATAAATAAATATGCAAAAATGTTCAAAACAGCGAATTAGGAGAGGGGAATAACCGAACCGGCCGATTTTTGAGGTCGACCCAAGCCCGCTGGGTCGACTAGGGGTTAATCCAGGGTGTTTGGCTGCCAACCCGTGGGTCGATTCGCTCAAATGCAGATTTTGCATTTGGATGGTTCTCATGGTTCATCATTAATCTAAAGGCCCTAGATGGTTCCTACACTTGACTTCTTCCCCAAGACATGCTTTGATGGCTTGGATTGAATCTAGGTTTAATCCTATGGCCTAAAACACTTGCCTAATCTATAAATAAGACCCTAACCTATCCTAAATCCTCATTATTCATTCATGCAACTAAACTATGGCAAAATTGCTACTCTCATGGCCTCCACTCAACTATCCTAGCCTCCACTTCATTTCTATGAGAGGTTTCATGATCATGAGAGTATTAGAGAGTCCCTATATTAGTATGAGAGCTTCTCAAGTTGATTCCAAGGCAAAAGCTTTGATCTTTGTTCATAAAGATGGTATTTTTGTTGATTTGGAGTGTTCATCTTTGGGTTTTTGGGTGATGGCATGCATAGGCTTCATCACAAGCTTTAGATTAGTCGATTTAGGCCTTCATAGCAATGTAAGCCCTTTCCCTACTCTTAGATATTAACTATGAAGTTAAATGTTCATGTTGCAAGTTTGGGTTTGATCATTGAGTATGATACATGCTATCATGTCATGCAAGTTTATGAAGTCATTATCTTGATCTTGTGAGCTAAAAGCTACAACCTTTATGTTGAAATGTTGCATTAGGCAACATGAGAACCCTCATAACCTTTATGTCAACTTGCATATGAAGTCATAACCCTTATATGATGATATATGCGAGTTACTAGTCATCATTCCATGTCTTTTGTCACCATGATTCGCTTATGTACCAAGTTTGGGTTTATGCATGTTTTTGAGGCTTAAGAATGTAACATGCAAGCTAATGAACACATTTGTGCCTCATTTGCCACCATGATTAACTTGTGGCTTAATACCCATTTTTGTCATTCCTTTGCAAAGTCTCTTCTTTTAATCCATCACGTTGTTGCGAACGTATATGCTAGTTTAAAAAGCGTTGGGGTCACATTATGGGGAAACATAATGACATGAATACGACTTGGGTAAATGGGTATAAACATGACAACATGTAACGTTAAATATGACATGTGTTTATACTTGAAAACATGACTTGAAATATAACATGGAAGTTGACATGTAAGTATGCATAAAAACATATGCTTGTGAATTTACCTATTAAGTTAGGTCTACCCATTGGGAATTTACCTATTAAGTTAGGTCTACCCAATTGCTTGAAAACTTGACTATGAACATGACACTAGACTAAACATGAAAGTGGCCAACTCGAGGTTGGGTTGAGTTTGCAACGTAAAACTACCCGGAACCGACCGGCCTAACTAGTAGTTGCAAACAATAAGACCCAATGTGAGAAGTTGGTCATGTTGTGCTTGAACCCGATGTTAGACCAAGTTGTGGTGTAAAGCTACCCGGAACCGACCGGCTTAACTAGTAACCACAACAAAGTCTAATGTGAGAGGTTGGGGTGCACTAAGTAATTAATGCCACATGATAGGGTTAAGTTAATTTGATTAATGACTCTTAACCAAATATGACATGGGTAAATGGGTTAAGTAAATTGGTTAGGCTAATGATACTTAACAAAACATGACAAGGTTGGGTAGGTTAAGTGATTTGATTTGCCTAATGACGCTTAACCATTTTTATACGACTAGTGGACGGGGATTAAGTTAACTAACACTTAATCAATCCAACATGATAATTTGGCAAGGTTAAGTAAGTTTTCTTAATGACACTTAACCATACAAGATGATTAGGGGATGGGGTTAAGTAATTTACACTTAACTAATCCGACATGGTAATTAGATGGGGTTAAGTAATCCACACTTAACTAATCTAAACACGGTAATTCGATGGGGTTAAGTTAAACACTTAACCAATTTAAACTCGGTAATTCAATGAGGTTAAGTAACCAATACTTAACCAACTTAACGTGATAATTTAATGGGGTTAAGCAACTTATACTTAACCAATTATACATGATGATTTGATGGGGTTAAGTAACTTACACTTAACCAATCTAATACGCGGACCTGATAAGGTTAAGTCACAAGACCTTTTTAGAATATACTTAACCATTATAGTACGATTAGAGGATGGGGTTAAGCCAACCTATACTTAACCAATCCGACTCGATAATTTGATGGGATTAAGATAATCTATGCTTAATCGATCTAGCAAGATAATCCGATAGGATTAAGGTAAGCTAGTACTTGACCAATTTGACTTGATAAGGTTAAGTCATGAGCCTCTGGGTACACTTAACCAACTTGTGGGACTAAGTCTTGAACTTAAATACTTAGCCAATCTTTGACGTGATTCGTGGGCGGGTTAAGTCATGGACTTGAATGATAACACTTAACCCAACAGACAAACCCTAGCTAGAAGAACTAGGTAGAAAACCGTGGTTAATCAAGGATAACGGGAAAGGAAGCTAAGTGGTAAACCTTAGTTAAGGGTAACTAAGTAATAATTCTTAGCTAAGGACATAGGACTAATTCTCAAAACGATGAGTAACCTGATACGGTAGGTCATCGCTTAATATACGAGGGGGAGCAAGTTATCTGACTTGGATAAAAGCTCCAGCGCACTGGGTGCCGAAGTGGAAGCATCGGGGGACGTGAGGATATTCTTGGGATCCCTCTGTGGGCTGCCAGGTAATTATACTAGGCCCATGAGAGGTTAAGGTCTGCGTTAGAAGGACCAAGAGTATGCCTTGTTTGCTATGCGAGCAACCTAAAGACTGGGATGGATTAGCGTGGAGTCGACGATTCTTGTTTTTGCCCTGGATAGCGCATCGCCGACTACCTACCATCTTTAGTCAATCGTGTACATGCGGAAAGGCAGGGAACCCCCAACAGACCATGTGCTTGCTATCGAGTCATGGGTGAGGTTGGCCCGTAGGAAAGTGGGATATAGTGGGGCCGTGGAGTGGTTCTTATACATGTTTTTTCTTGGATTGCCTTTCAGTAGTTGAGGGAGGGGTCACGTGGGACCATAGCCACGGGTACAAAAACAGAGCTTGATATCTGCATCGGCAGACGATTTAAAGCTCCCGACCGAGTTCCGTATTTCTTGATTTGCCCTGGCACGGAACTCGGATGGCACATTGGGGAACATGTGCATCTAGACATGGAAAACGATTCACGATACATACGTGGGATCAAGGGCGCGGTTGACGGGTGGCGTAATCCCTAGTGGTCCTAGGTGGCCAAAACCCATACCGAGACACGGAAACGTTCATTAGGTAGCATAATCCCTAGCGGCCCTAGGTGGCATAAATCCTAAGTGGACGCACGATAGTTCATGGTAAGGAAACACAACTAGATCAAGGGTTGCAGTCCAAAACAACTTCAAGGATAAAACGTTTACAGGGGAAGCCCGTATGGCCTACGGCAAAGGACTGAACTTATACATGGAAAGAAGCATACGAGTTGGGAAAACCTACATATGCTATATATTAGGTTGACATGGACCATTACATGACGTTGGGCAAGGGACATTCATGGTTAACACATGACGCGGGTTGGGATACTGGTACGAGAGGTGCAGAGCAGATATACAGGATAGATACCATGGGACGTTATACGTGATAGATATCTTGGGGATATTATACTTGATAGAAACCTGACGATGTGATACCTTGTTTTATCTTGACATCGTAATTTATCATGACACCTTAGTTTATCTGAGTTCAGTAGTTCATCCTGTTATTTTGATTTAGCTTATCTATCTAGTCATCATGCTTATGTTCATCTCAGTTTCTCATGTCAGTTAACTTTACTAGTTTTTATGCTAATAGTAGATAGGGCTTACTCAGTCTTTTTGACTGACCCGTTTTGTTTCGCCTCTTTTCTTCCGTTTCCCCCCCAGGTTACAGGGAGGAAATACTGTTGTTTAGTTCGGACTTCTTCTGCTTGAAGGTCATCATGGATGGCTTGGACTTTTCTTGGCTAATGGCTACTTTACTGTTTTTACTTGGGGAATAATTTATGAAAATGTCTTTATGCTTCTTTACTATTGCAAGACAAGTTTTGATGTACTCTGGTGTAAAAGGCTTTGGACCTTAATTATTAATGTTTATAAAAGTTCGATTTTACTTCCGCTATGTTATATGTTCTGTCTTGTGATATTTCTGTGCATGTTTACCAATAATGCCCCTCTAAAGCTAGTGCATTCCTTTGCGAGTGACCCTAGCGGAGGCGGGGTGTTAAAACCCCTTTTTGGGTGACCACTTTATCCCTAGAATCCATCCGTAGCCGAGACATGTCATTCTTAAATCCAAACAAGTCATGAAGAAATGGACAATTCTTCCAACGAGATTTGGGACAAAAATGGGATCTTCTATCATGCTAGTACTAAGGTGCAGAGACTCAACTATCGAGGCAGACTTAAATGATGCGATGATCAAAACAAAGTCTGGACGGGATGATAAAAAAGAAAGGCTAAACCTTTAACAGAAACGGTACCATTCCTCTTAGGTACGCTAGAAATGAGAGCATACAATTGCCCTCTAGTTAATCTTGTCCTTATCTTCCTTTGTGGATCAAGCCCGTGTCCTTTATCCTTGCTCTTATTATCCCTTCATATAACTTCGGTTACAGGTCTCTCGAGAACCTCCTCCATCGCACGGGAAAACACTTACGTAGCTAGACAAGGATTAGTCGCAGTTAAAACTACTATGACTACAGATGGAGGAAAGGAAGGAAAAGAGATTCGATCAAGGAAACAAATGATAGTGCTAATGGCTTTTGGGGAATAGCCTTTTAAAAACTTTTCTTGAAAAATGCTTCTTTGTAAACGGTTTCTCAAATAGTTTTCAAAAGGTTTTAAAAACTTTTGCCCAGTCTGGTAACCTTTTGCTCTGATACCAAATGTAACACCCCACCTCCGCTAGGGTCACTCACAAAGGGAATGCACTAAGTTTGGTGAAGCATTATCGATGTAAACATGAGCAGAAATATTACAAGACAGAACATATATAAAACAGCGGAAGTAAAACAAATTTCATTTACCTTATAAAACAAGGTCTAAAGCCTTTTACATCAGAATACATCTAAACCTGTCTTGCAATAATAAAGAAGCATAAAACCTTTTCATAAATTTATTCCCCAAAATAAAGCGGTGAAGCAGCCATAGCCAAGAGAAGTCCAAGCTATACATGATGACCTCCAAGCATAAGAGGTCCAAACTAAACAACAGCATTTCCTCCCTGAAAACCTGGGGCGGGGGGGGGGGGGGGGGACGGAAGAAAAAGAGGCGAAACAAAACGGAGTCAGTCATAAAGACTGGTAAGTCCTATCTACTTCCAGTATAAAAACAGGTAAAGGTAACATGACATGCATAAGTTGAAAGTAAACATAAGGATGACGACAAGATAGATAGGCTAAACCAAGATAACCGGATGGGCTACTGTAGCAAGATAAACTAAGGTATCATGATAAACTACGGTGTCAATATAAATCAAGGTATCACATCATCAGGTTTCTACCAAGTATACTATCCCAAGGTATCTATAATGTATAACATCCCACGGTATCTATCATGTATATTTCTCATGGTTCTAACATGTATATTTGCTCTGCACCTCTCGTACTAGTATCCCAACCCGCGTCATGTGTTAACTATTAATGTCCCTTGCCCAATGTCATGTAATGGTCCATGTCAACCTAATATATAGCATATGTAGGTTTTTCCCAACTCGTATGTTTCTTTCCATGTATAAGTTCTGTCCTTTGCCGTAGGCCGTACGGGCTTTCCCATGTAAATCTATACCACCTCAACGTAGTACCATTTTATCCTTGAAGTTGTTTTGGACTGCTATCCTTGATCTGGTTATGTTTTCTTACCATGAAATGTCGCGTGTTCACTTAGGATTTATCCCACCCAGGACCACTAGGGATTATGCTACCTAATGAACGTTTTCGGGTGTCGGTTTGGGTTCAAGCCACCTAGGGCCACTAGGGATTACGCCACCCGTCAAACACGCCCCTTTTTTCCTACGTGTGTATCGTGAATCGTTTTCCATGTCTAGACGCACATGTTCCTCAATGTGCCATCCGAGTTCCGTGCCAGGGCAAATCGAGAAATACGGAACTCGGTCGGGAGCTTTAAGTCGTCTGCTGATGCAGATATCAAGGTCTGTTTTTGTATCCGTGGCTATGGTCCCACGTGACCCCTCCCTCAACTACTGAAAGGCAATCCAAGAAAAATCATGTATGAGAACCACATCCCGGCCCCTCTATAGCCCCACTTTCCTATGGGCCAACCTCACCCATGACTCGATAGCAAGAACATGGTCTGTTGGGGGTTCCCTGCCTTTTCGTTCGTACACGATTGACTAAAGATAGTAGGTAGTCGAAGACGTGCTATCCAGGGCAAAAATCAAGTATCGTCGACTCCACGCTAATCCATCCCAGTCTTTAGGTCGCTCGCATAACAACCAAGGCATACTCTTGGCTCTTCTACCGCAGACCTTAACCTCTGTGAGGCCGGGTTTCATGGACCACCTGCCACCTCACCGAGGGATACCAAGAGTACCCTTACGCCCCCCGAAGCTACCGCTTTATCACCCAGTTCGTTGGAGCCTTTATCCAAGTCGGATAATTTGCTCCTCCTCGTGTGTTTAAGCGATAACCTACCGTATCGGGTTACTCATCTATCTGTGAACTGATCCAACTCTCTTGACTAAGAATTATTACTTAGTTTCCTAAACTAAGGTTTACCACTTAGTCTCCCTTCTCGTTATCCTTGTTAATCCTGGTTTTCCACCTAGTCCCCTGAACTAGGGTTTTGTCTAATGGGTTAAGTATTGTCATTTAAGTTCATGACTTAACCTGCCTACGAATCATGTCAAGATTTGGCTAAGTATTCAAGTCCAAGACCTAGCCCTACAAGTTGGTTAAGTATACCAAGAAGCTCATGACTTAACCCTATTCAATCCTCAAGTCAAATTGGTTAAGTATTTGTTTATCTTAACCTTATCGGATTATCATGTTAGATTGGTTAAGCATATATTATCTTAACCTCATCGGATTATCGAGTCAGATTGGTTAAGTATAGGTTAGCTTAACCCCATCCACTAATCATATTACAATGGTTAAGCCTAATTTAAAAGGTCTTGTGACTTAACACTACCAGGTCCACATATTAGATTGGTTAAGTGTAGGTTACTTAACCTCATCAAATCATCATGTATAATTGGTTAATTATAAGTTACTTAACCCCATTAAATTATCATGTTAAGTTGGTTAAGTACTGGTTTCTTAACCTTATTGAATTACCAAGTTTAGATTGGTTAAGTGTTTAACTTAACTCCATCGAATTACCGTGTTTAGATTAGTTAAGTATAGGTTACTTAACCCCATCTAATTACCGTGTTTAGATTAGTTAAGTCTAAATTACTTAACCCCATCTACTTACCAAGTCGGATTAGTTAAGTGTAAATTACTTAACCCCATCTAATTACCAAGTCGGATTAGTTAAGCGTAAATTACTTAACCCCATCCCCCTAATTGTCTTGTATGGTTAAGTGTCATTAAGAAATCAAGCCCGGTCCCACTTAACCTACCCATTCGTGTCATATCGGTTAAGTGTCATTAAGAAATCAAGCCCGGTCCCACTTAACCTACCCATTCGTGTCATATCGGTTAAGTGTCATTAGTCAAATTTACTTAACCTTATCATGTGGCATTAATTTAATTAATGCACTCTCAACCTCTCACATTAGACATTGTTGTGGTTACTAGTTAAGCCGGGCAGGTCCGGGTAGTTTTACACCACAACCTAGTCTAACCTCAGGTCTTAAGCGCGACATGACCAACTTCTCACATTGGATCCTATTGTTTGTAGCCACTAGTTAAGCCGGGCGGGTCCGGGTAGATTTATGCTACAAACTCAACCCAACCTCGAGTTGGCCACTTTCATGTTTGGTCTAGTGTCATATTACACTTACAACCCATACGTGTCTAGTTTCAAGTCCCATGTTTACCCTACGTGTCATGTCCCCATTTTTGGTTCAACTTACATGTCGTGTTCACATGTAACCTCAAGTCAAGTTTTTATGCCATAATCACGTTTTCCCTAAACTATCCCAAATCGTGCTTCCAACGTAAGTAAAAGCGAGCCAACATAGTAGGGATACTATGACACATATTGGCCACACAACATGCACGATGTCATAAAGGTAATGGCCACAAAACATGTATGATATCATAAGAGATTTGGCCTTGAACATGCATAATATCATAAGGGGTTTCGGGTTCATATACTTGCATAAGCCTCAAGTTATGTTCATGCATATATTTCACAAGTCCAAAGTGGTTCCAAGGTCTCATGCCCACATTCACAAGTTAAAGATTCAATCTTTCATGATAGACTAGGCTAAACATAACATGAGTGACATGATATAGTCGCTACAACATAGTTCCAAGTCATATATTCAAGGTAAGAGGCAAAAATAGGTTCACATAGGTTATAGCACTCATGTTTAACCGCATTTTATTCCATGCCATCATTAAACTACCGTTAACATCTCGAGGTAGCTAGAACTTACATAGCGAGGCTTAGAGAATGCGCATGAACCGTCATGACGAAGAAAGGTGGCTTCTTTGAGGAAGAACCGTCATGAAATCGACATAGCAATGTTGATCGAGCCTCGATTTGGTGTAGCAAGCTTGCACCTTTCGATTCCGATCCGATTTGCATGCATAGTCTCCTGGAGTTGGAGATGGAGGCCATGATCACTTGGCATTTGTAACAACCCGAATTTTTACAACACGTTAAATCAAGAATCAAGGCTGGATTTAATTTTAAATTCTGAATCAAGTAAAACGGGCTATGCCATTGCGTTCGTCTCGGAAAAATACGCGAAATAGAGTCCGAGTTTTCGAGAATCGGAGTCCGTATGACCCGTCAAAGGCCCAAAGAAGATTTCTGAAAATTTGAATTTCGGAAACAGTTTTGGAAATCAGATCTGGGGCTAGGCGGGAAGTTTCCCCGCCTAGGCCATGTCGACAGGGCTGTCGACAGGCCTGTCGACTTGGGCCCAGACCAAGTCGACAGCCCTGTCGACTTGCCTGTCGACAGGGGGTGGCCGGGGCAAGCTGCCTGGTGCACCTGCTTGGCTCACCTGGTCTTGTTCTTGGGCTGGTTCTGGAAGCTTCCGAGATCTGATGGTCCTAATCTATCCTAGGGTTAATCTAAGGGCCTAAAACTATCCTAATCTCTATAAAAACACCCCTAAGCCCCCCCTAAACCCTCATAACTCACCCTCTCCACGAAGTGCTGCCCAAATGCAAAGTGATCATGGCCTCCATCTCAAATCCCTAGAGCCTATGCATTCAAATCGGGTTCAAATCAAAGGATGCAAGCTTGCTACACCAAATAGAGGCCAAATCAACATTTCTATGCGGGTTTCATGATGGTTCTTCATCAAAGGAGCCACCTTTCTTCGTCATAATGATGCATGATCCCTTTCCTAAGCCTTGCCTAGGTAAGTTCTAGCTACTTTTAGATGGAACGGTAGTTTTGATAATGACATGGGATAAAATGAGGCTAAACATGATTATGCGAACTTATATGAGCCTTACCTTGCCTCTTGTGTTCATGGTTATGATTTTAGGCCATGTGAGTGACTTAATCATGCCTCTCATGCTATGCATAGCCTAGTTTAACTTGCAAGTTTGGATCTTTATGCATGAAATGCTAGCATGAACCTTTAGGAACCACTTATGTGTGAAACATTGGCTAAGACAAGATTTTGGGGCTTATGCATGTTTATGAACCCAAACCCCTTATGTTATCATGCAAGTTTGTGGCCAAATCCTTTATGAGATTATGCATGCTTATGGCCAATCCCCTCTTTTAAGTTGTGCATGTTTATGGCCAAACCCTTTTTGATAATATGCATGTTGTGGCCTAATTCCCTTGTGACATTTTGTGTATTTGTGGCCAAAACCCTTTTTATGACACTATGCATGTTCGAGGCCAATTTGTAGTCATAGTATTCCTACTATGTTGACTCGTCTATACTTACGTTGGAAACACATTTTGGGGTTAGGTTAGACGAGCGTGAATATACATGAGAAACTTAACTTGAAATTCCATGAAATATGATGTGAAACATGATTTGGGTTAAATGGGTATAACATAACAACATGCAACATTGAATATAGCATGTAAGTTAACATGTAAATATGCATAATCATAAGCTTGGGAATTTACCTATTAAGTTAGGTCTACCCATTGGGAATTTACCTATTAAGTTAGGTCTACCCAATTGCTTGAAAACTTGACTATGAACATGACACTAGACTAAACATGAAAGTGGCCAACTCGAGGTTGGGTTGAGTTTGCAATGTAAAACTACCCGGAACCGACCGGCCTAACTAGTAGTTGCAAACAATAGGACTCAATGTGAGAAGTTGGTCATGTTGTGCTTGAACCCGAGGTTAGACCAAGTTGTGGTGTAAATCTACCCGGACCCGCCCGGCTTAACTAGTAACCACAACAAAGTCTAATGTGAGAGGTTGGGGTGCATTAAATAATTAATGCCCCTCTAAAGCTAGTGCATTCCTTTGCGAGTGACCCTAGCGGAGGCGGGGTGTTACACTTGGTATCAGAGCAGAAGGTTGCTAGACAGGGAAAAAGTTTTTAAAGACCTTCTGAAAAATTATTTGGAAAACCGTTTACAAAGAAGCATTTTTCAAGAAAATTTTCTTTTAAAAAGAAAAAGGCTATTCCCCAAAGGCCATTAGCATCATCCTTGTTTCCTTGATTTAATCTCTTTTCCTTTCTTTCCTCCATCTGTAGTCACAGTGGTTTTGACTGCGACTAGTCTTTCTAGCTGCGTAAGTGTTTCCCGTACGATGGAGGTGGTTTTCGAGAGACCGTTGCAGAGTTATGCAAGAAAGGATAGTAAGAACAAGGATAAAGGATACGAGCTCAGGGATAAGCAACATGTTGGTATGGCTGAGTCATAAAAGGAGGGAGAAAGATGAACAATGAAACCCATGACGAGAGAGTACCTTTGGCATGGTGAAACGGGAAGGATAGTTAAGTATCATGGAACAGGGACAAGATCATTCGAAGGGCAATAGTATGCTCTCATTTCTAGGGTACCTCAGAAGGAGGGTAACGATCTTGTTAAAGGTTTAGTTTTTCTTCTCCATCATCCCGTCGGGACTTTGTTTGGATCACCGCATCCTTTAAGTCCGCTTCGATAGTTGAGTCTCTGCACCTTAGTACTAGCGTAGTAGAGGATCCCGTTTTTGTCTCAAGTCCTATTGGAAGATCGGTCCATTTATTCATGACTTGTTTGGATTTAAGAATGTCTATGTCAAGTATTGTGCTTGGAAATAATGCTTATGCTTATAAGTTGTGGATGGATTCTAGGGATGAAGTGGTTATCCAGTAAGGGGTGCCACTCTCGGTTTTAGAGGGAGGGTAGTTAGACTCTTGGCTTGCTTTGGTAATACCCTCGAAGTCTCGTGGAACCTTTTTGGGTTCGGTCATGATTAGTTACCTAGGTTCCCTTGATACCTTTATTGGAAATTTGAAGCCTGATCGAGTGGTGTTCGCCGATAAGACGGATGATTTATTTCACTTATGCATGGGTGATGGAAATCACCCTAGTAAGTGCACTTAACCTGGTTGGCATCTGTTTACTTTCAAGAGAAAGTTCTTCTACGTGGAATACCTTATGGTACGAGGTCCGAGATTCACTAGTGAATTTTGAGGGCTCGCATGGAATAATGTGTACGCAGTCCTGTTTGCGCCAAGTATTCTAGAAGGATAATAAGTGCAAGTGGAACGAGAGGCGACGAGGAAATGAGTTCCAACTCATGTTATGGAAACAGGAAACAAGAAGCTGCGAAATCGTGGAGTAAAAAGGGGCGGTCAAGGCATGATGGAACTAAGCTCAAGGTAATGCGACTCAGGAGACTGAAGACTAAATACGTGCATGATATCTCTTTTGGGAATATATCCTCGATCCCTGTTTTTCTGTTGAGCTTGCTGGTAGGCTATCTTTTATGGATATCCTCTCGGTCCTGTCTCTGTTACAAACCCCGTAAGGAGTTTGTTTTGTTTATCTCCTCGACCCTGTTTCAGGGAATCTTAGGTAGAACCCTGTGGATGTAAACATGTATTTGAAACATGTTATGGTTGATATGGTTGCAAATGGTTGCAAGTGGTTGCTCGTGGATGCGCGAATTTACGTTAGACATTAGCTCGACTCGGTCACATTTCATATTGCATATGCACGAGTATTTGTTTATGGATGAAATTGAATGTGTTATCATGCGGATGTTGCATATGGTTGAATGTTTGTGCACGCATATAGTGTATATGATTAGGACTATTTGCATACATGATGGATTCATAACACTAAACATGTTTTTGCATTCAAAAGATTTTCAGGCCTGATCATTAGCATTAGCTAAGGAACATGTACACACACGTTTTGCATATATTCATATGGCATTAGAAATCATCTAAGAACAATGGTTGCTTGTGGATGATGTTTTGAGTAGATGGATGATGGATGGTAGGATATGTTCTTCCTAACTTAGAGATTTCGGGGACGAAATCCTAAAAGGTGGGGAGAATGTAACAACCCGAATTTTTACAACACGTTAAATCAAGAATCAAGGCAGGATTTAATTTTAAATTCTGAATCAAGTAAAACGGGCTATGCCATTGCGTTCGTCTCGGAAAAATACGCGAAATAGAGTCCGAGTTTTCGAGAATCGGAGTCCGTATGACCCGTCAAAGGCCCAAAGAAGATTTCTGAAAATTTGAATTTCGGAAACAGTTTTGGAAATCAGATCTGGGGCTAGGCAGGAAGTTTCCCCGCCTAGGCCATGTCGACAGGGCTGTCGACAGGCCTGTCGACTTGGGCCTAGACCAAGTCGACAGCCCTGTCGACTTGCCTGTCGACAGCCCTGTCGACTTGCCCGTCGACAGGGGGTGGCCGGGGCAAGCTGCCTGGTGCACCTGCTTGGCTCACCTGGTCTTGTTCTTGGGCTGGTTCTGGAAGCTTCCGAGATCTGATGGTCCTAATCTATCCTAGGGTTAATCTAAGGGCCTAAAACTATCCTAATCTCTATAAAAACACCCCTAAGCCCCCCCCCTAAACCCTCATAACTCACCCTCTCCACGAAGTGCTGCCCAAATGCAAAGTGATCATGGCCTCCATCTCAAAACCCTAGAGCCTATGCATTCAAATCGGGTTCAAATCAAAGGATGCAAGCTTGCTACACCAAATAGAGGCCAAATCAACATTTCTATGCGGGTTTCATGATGGTTCTTCATCAAAGGAGCCACCTTTCTTCGTCATAATGATGCATGATCCCTTTCCTAAGCCTTGCCTAGGTAAGTTCTAGCTACTTTTAGATGGAACGGTAGTTTTGATAATGACATGGGATAAAATGAGGCTAAACATGATTATGCGAACTTATATGAGCCTTACCTTGCCTCTTGTGTTCATTGTTATGATTTTAGGCCATGTGAGTGACTTAATCATGCCTCTCATGCTATGCATAGCCTAGTTTAACTTGCAAGTTTGGATCTTTATGCATGAAATGCTAGCATGAACCTTTAGGAACCACTTATGTGTGAAACATTGGCTAAGACAAGATTTTGGGGCTTATGCATGTTTATGAACCCAAACCCCTTATGTTATCGTGCAAGTTTGTGGCCAAATCCTTTATGAGATTATGCATGCTTATGGCCAATCCCCTCTTTTAAGTTGTGCATGTTTATGGCCAAACCCTTTTTGATAATATGCATGTTGTGGCCTAATTCCCTTGTGACATTTTGTGTGTTTGTGGCCAAAACCCTTTTTATGACACTATGCATGTTCGAGGCCAATTTGTAGTCATAGTATTCCTACTATGTTGACTCGTCTATACTTACGTTGGAAACACATTTTGGGGTTAGGTTAGACGAGCGTGAATATACATGAGAAACTTAACTTGAAGTTCCATGAAATATGATGTGAAACATGATTTGGGTTAAATGGGTATAACATAACAACATGCAACATTGAATATAGCATGTAAGTTAACATGTAAATATGCATAATCATAAGCTTGGGAATTTACCTATTAAGTTAGGTCTACCCATTGGGAATTTACCTATTAAGTTAGGTCTACCCAATTGCTTGAAAACTTGACTATGAACATGACACTAGACTAAACATGAAAGTGGCCAACTCGAGGTTGGGTTGAGTTTGCAACGTAAAACTACCCGGAACCGACCGGCCTAACTAGTAGTTGCAAACAATAGGACTCAATGTGAGAAGTTGGTCATGTTGTGCTTGAACCCGAGGTTAGACCAAGTTGTGGTGTAAATCTACCCGGACCCGCCCGGCTTAACTAGTAACCACAACAAAGTCTAATGTGAGAGGTTGGGGTGCATTAAATAATTAATGCCCCTCTAAAGCTAGTGCATTCCTTTGCGAGTGACCCTAGCGGAGGCGGGGTGTTACAGCATTTGGGCAGCACTTCGTGGCATGAGAGAGTTTGAGTGATTTAGGTTAGGAGGTTAGGGTCTTTTTATAGAGTTTAGGAGCATTTTAGGCCCTAAGATTAACCCTAGATCGAATCCAAGCCATACAAAACCGTCACAAGCCTCCAAAACCGAGCCAACATGACAAGCAGGTGCACCAGGTCGGGGTTCTATCGGGGGGGGGGGGGGGGATCGACCCAAGGGTCGACACCCATGTCGACCCCCTGGAGGGGGGTCGACCTAGGGGTCGACACCCATGTCAACATGGGTGTCGATACCCTGTGTGTCTGGCGGGAATTTCCCCGCCTTCTCTTTTTGGGCTGAATTCAAATCTGTTTTCGGATTTGAATTTTTGTGAAACTTCGCGAGGCCATATCTCGGTCATACGGACTCCGATTTACGAAATTTCGGACTCTATTTCGCGTATTTTTCCGAGACGAACGCAATGGCGCAACCCATTTATTCTGATTCAGATTTTATAATTTAATTCTGCCTTGATTCTTGTCTTAAAACGTTGTTAAAATTCGGGTTGTTACAATTTATGTACCTTCTTACAACTACTTGTATAAGTATATATATGTGTGGATACATTTTTTTAATTCAATACTTGTATTTTTTGCAAACCTAACTAATTTAGATTTAATTTATAATTTCAATTAATATTTAGGTCCAATCCAATCTAGTGAATCCGAAGAGTTGGAATAAGGATTTCAAGCAATAATGATATTTCGTGGAAATTGAAACTTTAAAACCAAATGGTTGGCGAAGGATGATTGTGAATATTGGATTTGTAATCGTAATCAAACCAATGATAAATTATTTGAGTAATCGATTTTTGGGCAAACTTGGAACAAGTCAATTAGTGATACTCGAAAACATGATTTCAAATCTAACGACCACGGTGTGAAAAATGTAAACGATTAGTTGTTAAAGAGATCGGAGTCAGTAGATGTCATACTCTCTGCCAATGCCGACACCACTTTAACAACTATGTACGTTGTGGAGATTCCAGAAATGAAGTAGGATGGTATGGAGGCGATTACCGGATTCGAAGAAAGAGAACGCTGATGGATTGGCCTTGACCTTCGGGTCATAATTAAAATGACTAATACAGGAGCTATACCATGACTAATTGAGGTAGCATCTCTGATCGGACACGCTTCTTCGATACCATCTCTATGACTATTATGATTGATTTGGGTGCACCCTTTGATTTTTGGGAGTATGTTCCGAGGTGGCGGTAGTGGCTGCTATGCGTTACCATCAGTCCGGGAGTGCAACTAGTAGAATCCTACCCTGGGTATTGCCTCGAGTGCCTTGTCATATTTATCCTTATCGAGCCCGGCAATTTTGATTTGTATCGTTCCTATGGAGTGCCCTCTGATGACATCGGTTTACGGTGGGTTTACGGTACTGTATAGACTACGGTATTATAAACGATGTAAGGGTAAAAATGTAATCCCGCTTACGCTATTTTGATATATTTATTTTACTAAATAGACATTAGTATAATAGCGTATTATACTATATGTATTAGTTTCACGGATCCTTAAGGGATGGAAATCCCAACCATCCTTTAAGTTACGAATGCATTCCATTTAAACATGTCACTTGAGTTAATTCACTTATATAAGAATGTTAGTCCTGACTCGAGTATTTTTTTTGTTTTATTCCTTGCAAATGCCCGGGTCCGATCGAGTATTACAGCTTCGAAATCTATCTATTAAAGCTTTGGATTTGTTAAAGATCCAGTCATACATCTATTATCACTATGTAGTTACCCCACTTCGGTCAGCTATTCATGTATTAGCAAGGTTCATAGTCTTCCACTGTTTCTATATTTATTCTATACTCTGATTATGTAAGTTTAAAGATCTCGTATTATTGCATAAATTTTTCTTTCGGTGTGAGATATTATGTGTTCTGTGTCTATGATTCTGTGATGCTTTGTATTTCAACTACATAAGCAATAACAATCTGTCGTTTTGAATGGTTCAAGTTGGTTTAATTTCCGACTCGGAGCGGTCAAAAAGTCAGGTCGTTACAATGTGGTATCAGAGCTTTGGTTTATACAAAGCTTAGCTTATGAGGTTGAAACACTCATTAGAGATGGAATAGAAATATTCTAGAATGAGTGAAATCATCTTAGAATCATACTCGAGAGAGCGTATTTTGAAGAAGAAAAATATTTTAGAAATTTCAAAGGTTTTTTATATATAAATAATTTGAAAGTTCCGCCTCGTTTTACAAAGATATCCTTGTTTAAATCTCTTTCCTTCGAACTCGTCCCTTTTGGTTGGATCCCCATGGAGTAGGATTTTCCGAATCTGAGCCTCGATCGTGTTTGTCCTAGTTTAGGGAAATTTGGATTTGTTGTTTTCTAGATCCTGAGTCTTCAATTTGCTTGCCCTCCCCTCGATAAATCCTATTGATTTGATTCGTTCAGTTGTTCAGCTTTAACTCATATTTCCAATGTAGCTAAGAATCAAGTTAGATGAGTTTGAAATTTTGAATAAACAAATAAGTGTTAAACATTTGATTTGGAAGAAAATTTGTAAATCGAAAAAATCAAATGGAAATGGGTTATATGTAGATATATAACACCATGACTTTATTAAGAAAATTTCAATAGTCTTTGAATTTATATTGAAGTAATTATATTTGAATAATGAAACGACTTGATTAAATTCTAAATAATAAAGTGATAAGTATAATAAGTTTGGAATTCAAATTCTATCCTAAATTTTAAGTGTGTTAATATAAATTGATCGAGAAACGATAAAATAGTATGAACAATTCTAGTCAAAATATGACAAAATAAATAAGTGAGGGAGGTATACACTTCTCTATTTGAAATCTTATAATAAGAAACGTTTGAGATATTATTTTGTCATATATACATATATTTAGAGATTGGCATATTTTTGAAAAAGAAAGAAAGAAAAAAAATAAGAATACCAAATGTTTAATCGAGCGAGAAAAAAAAATTGGACTATCGGGTATGTCAACATTTCAAATATACGCCTGGCCAGCGTATGTATTGAATCCTAGATGTACTGGATAGATATGGAATCACACTCTAGACTCTAGAAAATAAATCTTATGATGACTGCAACATCATTCGAATTTATTCTCGGGTTTCAAATAAATATATATTTCAAATTAAAACGTCAATTAATACTAGAACTCTTATTTTAGAATATCTAAGAAAATGAGAATTGAGTAAGAAATTTGGTTTTGAATAAATGTTCAAACTAACTTAAAATGGAATGAAGGATGGACTTTTAATACGAACATGAGCTGATTATGAACATGTAAATGAAATATAAGTGAAACTGGAAAAAATTTCTTTAGGTAAGATTCGAATGAATAATAAATGAAGACGTCAGCCTTAGAATGTTCAAAGAATATGAGATAAAAGTTTGATTTCGAACAAATGTATTGGAAATATGAGTTGAATTTTTTTTGGAGGTCATTATGAAACGGTAAGGACTGACTCTATTTATATATACATATATATACATATATATGTATGTGTGTGTCTGTGTGTGTATATATATATATGTACCAGAAAATTTAATAAGTTTATAAGTGTAGAAAGAAAAGCAAAGTGTCAACTAAAGGCATTTGAATAAAATATATGTTCTGAGCTAAAATTTGCTTTTGTGGGAATATAAAACGAATAAGATTTGTAAGATAGAATTTATTTAATTCATAGGGTTATCATGGAATGAAATCTTTTCGATAGTCAAGTTATTTCAAGATCGAGAGGGTTAAAATTTACATTATTACATAAGAAGATTATAATATGATTGTTTTTCCAGTTCAAAACAAATGAGAATTGTGAATAGTAAATAAAGCCCAATACTTGAATGGTCAGGCCAATTTCAAGTAGCAGGCACTCTCCTTATAATTTATAACATTAATGGTTTTCCCTACTTATGATACCATAGTTTAACCCTCCATTCTGAAATTTCTATTGCATATCTTAAAATATGCCATTCATAGATCTTATTGTAAATCAAATTCCAATACATTGTCCCACTAATAAAGGCTGCCTATAAGGCAGTGAGACATTCAAATTCCATTATCAGTAGACAAGTTTTAATATCCCCATGTTAACAAATAGTGAAAGGATAATATGCATATTTCATTTCTGGTTTTGGGTGAAATACAAAGGAATGTGTATATTTTGAAAAAAAAGGGGGCTAAAATAAGATTAGGCTACCGCCACCGCGACAGCAGCACCCTTCCAGCAACTACAAAGAATGGAAAACTTATATGTTCATTTTACCAAAACCATTGTATGTATTGCTGATATTTTTCAAGAGATTTTGGAATCTTTAAGGTATACCATGTAAAATACAGTAACTACAAGTTAGCATCATACCTCAGATCTTAAGGCAACTTTCAGTTTTCTTTTCAATATCTTTACCAAGTTCCAATAAGGGTTAATTAATCGTTTTGGTTGTTTATCTACTAGGTGTACTTGCCAATGTAATTAGGCGAAATTGGATAGTTAGTATCTTTCTGTGGTCTGTAGGCCACTCCATTTAGTCGATTAGTAAATTAATGATTGGTCACCTAGATTAGTAAAAGTATAGTAAAATAAAGCCTTTTTGAGGAATACAAGCTCTCCCCTGTTGCAACTCAACATACAATCATTCCTAGGATTAAACATCATAAGATAGGACTGAAAATTTTGAATAGATAGACTGAAGTCCACTTCAAAGATGCCACATGCATGATGCACTTGCACACATGAACAGACCATTTTAAGAAGTGGGAGGAAATGACATAACTTGTGGATCTGTATATTGATGACAAAAACATATTATAATATACCAAAACTTATCACATGTGTAGCGAAAGAAAAGAAGAAAAAAATGACAAAATAAATAGTTAATAAAAACATGTTGGCATTGGTACCATATTAGTTTTAAGCATTGAAGTTAATTCATCTGTTACCTTTAGGTGTATGATATATACACCACACCAAGGACATAAGCCTTATCCTTATGTCTGAAATTTGTGATGGCTGCTGTAAGCAGCAGCCGCAAGGCTGCTGCCGCTGTCGACAATAACTGCAGTAGCAACTGCAGTACCCCGGTAGCAGCGACTGCCGCTGCAGCATATATATATATATATATATATATATATATATATATATATATATATATAAAGACTGAAAGGAGAAAACTGTAAAAGGGAGGCAGCAACATAACTTGCTGCTACATGTAAAAATAACAATGCTTGAGGTTTGTCCAGTCATTATTTCAACACAAGTAATATTTTTGAAATATGAATAGTTTTGCAAATATAAATACTAAAATGACTGAGGTATATGAACATCTCCTTTTGATGCAATTGCAAATATGAACTTTGGCAACTGAAATTGGGTTGAATGCAATATAATGTGACAGGTAAATTTTCTAAATATAATTTAAAGGAAAGAAATGAATTGAAATTGTGTTGGGATCATTTATATCGGTACATAAGTTGTTACAAAACATGTATTTCCATGTTAAATTTTTATGCATCGTTGATTTTATTCACATTTTGTAAAATGCTACTTTAATTTATGACATATTTTGCATGTACATATATTTGTTCGTTTATATTTATTCATTTCCAAACTTGCTAAGTTATGATACATGTCGCCCATTATTATGTACATTAAGCTTTAATATATGTATGTTTGATTCTCACCACATTTTGGGTCTTAGTTGGTTGCAACGGCACGCTTTGCTTATTGAAGCTCGCTTTTGCGCAAAATGCTAAGAAAAATAAACAAATATGCTTTAAAAACGCTAAATAAGGTACGTATCTCGGTTTACATATCGTATTTGGGTTGTTTTGTTTTGTTTTCCTCTATATTGGGATGCCTCATCATGTAGATGGGATGTATATTTTGTGTTTTTGTGTACGGGGAAATTTTCCAGAGCGAACCGTGCAGGGGAGATGCTACCGAAATTTCCCGTAAATTCCGGATGTTAGAAATTTTTTGAGTTTTATAATTCTATGACATATTTTTCTTTCCAACAAGTTTTAAATGACGTAAAAGTGTTTGCAAAGCTATATATGTGAACTCAACTTTATATGACGTTTCCTTTTCGAGGACGAAAAGCGCTAAGTGGGGGAGAATGTAACGAACCGGTAATTTCGAAATGTTAAGATATAAATTTAATTTAAGATTTATGATTTCTGTGAATATTTATAATTTTAACTTAAGTGTGAAATAGGGAATCTCAATTTGCGTCACAAACACAGGTTTGAGTTTCAAATATATATTTGAAACTTGTATGTTGTTTTGAAAAGGTAATGTAAGTGAAAGGTTAATTCAATATTTGTTTATCTGAAAACAAATTCCCAGCAACTAAACCGTGTCAAAATTCAAGCGAAATTGAACTAAAAATACAAGATAGTATTCTAAAAATAACGCTATTTTGTTTCACCAGATTCAGACGTTGTTCAGATATATAATTTCAAGTTAAAAATACGCTGAATGAATTGTAATTGTTCTACGCACTCCTATATGTATTTTTAAATCTATAATTGTATATACTCTACGTTTGTTTCAAGATTTTTATAACCTGTACTCAAGAGAAAACATCGTTTAGAAGAAGAAAAAGTATAACACGTATTTAAAATCCCAAAAGCATTTCTACACGTGTACCCCACGCGTCCACTACCCTCCCTCTTCTTGTTTACCTTTTCTTCTGCCCATTTAGAAAAAAAAACACAATCCATCCTCCTCAAATCGATCATCACACCTCCAGGGAAGGTGCTCCTCCGCCTGTGTCAGCACTCTAACGTCGAGTGCCTTTTCCTTCTCTTAATGTAAAGCTGTATGGCTTTGCAATGGAAAAGGTGAAGGGACAAGTTCATCATCAAAACTTGTTGCTGTCGAATTCGAGATCCGACCAACGAGGGATCGCCGACCACTAGAGCATCGGTAAACTTCGAAGGTCTTGAAATTCCACCTCCGCCCTAAAGTTCGAGCCTGGAACCTGTGTACAAAAAAAATCCACAACCTCGACGAGTTTGCCAGCTACTATCTAGCCTCCAACATCTCGTTCTAGCTCTGACACTCCTCCAACAAGCTAGCATGAGGTGCTATGAGTTCTGGTTGCCTCCTGTGACGATCCCAAAATCCGAAGGGCGGTATTAAGGATGATCATTGGAATATAACACATTAATCATCATAGCAGAGTACAGATAATAGTAAAAACAATAAATAGAATAATTTTACATGGACCTGACAGCTGAATCACGACATGTAACAACATCAGAATAGCACAGCGTAGGATATAACTTAGTAAATAAAAAGGGAAGTGATCAGTCATCATCGCCAGAGGCGGAATACATACATGCAGTGAGACAAAATAAGGTTATCAGTCTACATCTCCGAAGGCGGTACATAAACATACAATAAGAAGTACTTAAAGTAAATCAGTCTGCATCGCCAGTGGCGGAATCATAATACATGTACAATAATGGCGGAAAATGTCAAAGTCATCTCTATGAAGTCAGCCTCACCATGAGCCAAAATGCACTCTATGCAACAGTGCAAAGCCAAAAACAACTTGTCACCTGTGAACTAGGCTGCCCATGTGAAAATAAGGGCACCCGCGTTTGCAAAGTGAGACAAATAACGAGTCAGTCATGGGGACTGGTATGAGGAATCTATTTAACAGTTAAACAACAGTAATAAGCAAATCATAGGACCACGCCACTTTCGCGGAACAGGTTTACTCCAGTGATTGCTAGTGCATTTAAAACAAAGTAAATTCTTTTAAAACAACGCAATGCTTTTAAAAAGAATGAAGCCATTATAAGACTCAGGTCCCATCATACAATACAACGCAAGCCGGAGGATAAAGTTTTACCTTATAATGGCCAAATATGCATGATACGTATAAAGCAAAATCAATTGATATTATTACTAGTGCATCTATGTTTCAAAAGCGAATAGCATCATAAATATCAATCATAGGCGGCATAGCTACCATCTACTATGTCGCCATACTAGTTCTACAATCGAGTCCGTTATTTCGTATTGGAAATTGGATTTCCGTCATGATTCGAGGCAAGGGGAAAGCTCCTCTCCGCTTCGAGACACTCTAGCAAATGTCTCAGGACTACAAACTCTGGGTAACCCTGGATCTTCAGGGTCGGTCCTCTTTTACGTTTGAGGATTGGCAATTCCTGAACACACGTTTCCCGGTCCTTACAGACCTATAATCGAGGCGCCTCGCATTCCAACAACCACATAGGTGAAAAATAGATATATATGTCAGGGCTTTTAAGTCACTGACACCACCATAGCTAGAAAGAAACATCGTGCTCTCCCTGTAGTCCGTATCCCGATTTTAACTTATACCGGGGTGTGAGGCTCGCGAATCCACGCTATACACAAAGCTAGGCCACGTAGACCGTGCTTTGATCATCATCCACAAGACTTTACTTTGCAACAGAAGCCTTGATCACAACATATTGGCATGCCACATAGGCAATCCACTCCATACGATTGATTTCTATCGATATATAACCTCTGAGCTCGTACGTCTCAGAGAAAGGCGTTAAGCAAAAGAATAAATTCTCCGCCTCCAAACAGATATATATTTAACAGAGATCAATCAGCATAGAACAAAATCCAATGTCAGACACACAGTCCATTTACAAGTCCGTTTTGGGTCTGAACGAAACCAGAGGCGTCAAATTCCTCGTATATCCGTCCAATCAACACATACGTTCAGACGGCTACTACTTCCGTTCCTTCACGGTAGCTACTCTGGTCAGGAACCTCAGCAGCGCCCATCCAACCGATACGAAGATCATCGGTCTTGAATCGTCTTTTCATTTTCCAATTCGAATCGCTCGATAAATTATTTGAAATGAGGGTTAGCTCGGCCTTTTCAAATAATTCACGTAATTAGAATTTAAATCGATTCTTTCCATGGTTATATTATTCAAAATCCATCTTTCAGTTCTTTAATGTTATTTTCGTGTCAAGCACATACAACCATCAAATATCAAACAATTCAAGGCCAATTGGTTTATTTGCAATCTATGTTGCTTATACTATTTTATAACGATTTTTCGCCATTTTTATTTATTTAAAAATGGCCATATTTAATTAAACGACGTTTCAGGTCGTGCCGTGGCACTGGCGCTGTTTTTTCCCTAATTTTTTTTACACATATCGGAAAATCTAACCGTTTGATTTCTACAAAGTCTATATCAGTGGGAAGATATTCCCAAAGCGAAACCATCGGTTCCAGTTTCATGAAAATCCGACGGTCGGATCTTCCACACTAGTCATTTGAAGTTACAGTTTCAAAATTCGAACTGCAGCGTCGTTATTCGATTTAATTTAATTATATTTATATTTATATATAAATATAAACGATTCTGCCGCTGTTTTTCTTCATATTTGAATTAAACATCCCGGACAATCCAACCGTTGGATTTTTTACAAGGTTGGTGCCGTTGGGAAGATATTTCTAAGGCGAACCAAGCGGTTGCGGTTTCGGGAAAATCCGATGGTCGGATTTCTCGTACTAATCGTTTCAAATTACGATTCCGAAACACGAACTGCACGGCTTCGATTCCTTTTAATTATATTTATATTTATATATAAATATAGTTCATTCTATAATTCCAACTATAGTTCATTCTATATTTTCAACTTCGTTTTCACTTCAAATATTTCACTAACGCCTTAATATTTCAAAAAATTTCGCCATAACCTCCTTTGTACGGGGAGGGGTTTGGAAATTTATTGGGCCGTGTTAGGTGCCCAATAAATCCTAAAAAGCAACCACATATTTATAGTGATATATTCTGCTGTTTACGGGGGAGCATGTATAGATAATCACTCCAGAGAATAAATTCCCGTCACCCCGTTTCCGTGTGGAAATAAATAGTCCATGTGCCGTATCTAATAACTAGAGAGACGTGATTATTGTCAACTCCAGACCCGTGTGGGGTTTTTATTAATCTGCCAATTTATCGTTATATTTTATATAGTCTGTATCAGTCATCAGTTCAACCTGTAGTATATAGTCATCGCCATACAAGCCTCTCGCTCGTATGGTAAATCTTCCACCTCATCACACAAGCTCCAATTGCTTATGTGGAATATGATGAAGTATGCCTATCGTTAAGAAGTATGCCATGTAGTGTAGTTCAAAATTAATTGTTACTATCCTATGGTGATATTTATTATTTCACACAGAATAACCAGCACTCCGCATCCAATGGCATTCACAGGAGTTGATATAAAAATAAAATTGCGCAGCCAACTCATCAAGGTTTACCTATTTGTCGGGTACGCAAATAATTTCTTTATTCTACAGCTAATCCATTTTTCCTATTCAACACATGTATATATATATGCAGAACAAAGCTAATAATAATATTTCTAGCAAACTATTATTTATTTCAACACGTGTGTATTTTTATCAAAGCATATACATGATAAAAGAAATATTTTTATCATCAAAAATATTTATTCAACACGTGAATGTTTTTAACACTTCATATTCACAATAAAAATGTAGTTTTTATTGTCTATTCATTTTATTTTAAAATATGATAACATTCAACACATGAATTTCAACTCGACGAACGAATTTCAATTCAATACATGAAAATTCTCTATAGTTTGTATATATATAAAAATGTGATTTTTATCGCTAAGCTATTTGTTTAAATTCAAAATAATATTCAACACATGAATTTCAACTCAACGAATGAATTGCAACTCAACACATGAATATTCGCTATAGTTTGTGTATATATATATATATATATATATGTGATTTTTATCGCTAAAGCTATTTGTTTAAATTCAAATAATATTCAACAAATGAATTTCGATACAACGAATGAATGTCAACTCAACACATGAATATTTCTATATAGTTGTATATATATAAAAATGTGATTTTTATCGCTAAGCTATTTGTTTAAATTCAAAATAATATTCAACACATGAATTTCAACTTAACGAATGAATCGCAACTCAAGACATGAATATTTGTTTCAACATGTGTAATTTATTTCAACGAATGAAAATTATCCTAACACATGTATATTTCAGAAAATTTCGGCAGCATAATGTCAGGGTAGTTAAAACCGGGACCGTCCCTAGTACGGCTCCTCGCTCTACCTTAAAACCTCGCGGTTTTTGACAATGGGGATCATGCATCTAGTTCGTACGCACGCGACATGTTTTAATTTCATTTCCACAATCCAATTCTAATTTGTTTCAACCACAAGAGGGTATTTTTCAACCACAAAGGTATTTTTCAACCACAAAATCAACCAGAAACAATTATTTCCAACCATTCGTCATACCATATAATATCACGTCAATCACAAGCAATAAATATCGTCCATGGTCTGTGGACGAGGGGAGTATATATATATATATATATATATATATATATATATATATATATATAATATAATAATTCACTTGCATTTCATCACGATTTAAAGCATATATCTTTCAAACAACGCTTGTATAATTTATACATCACTAATATAACTTATACAACACATGTACATGAGGTATACAATGCGTATATAATTTACACTTCGCTTATATAATTTATACAACGCGATTTCACTCACACAATTTAGTTTAGATTCCTCACATTGGTTATTGCAGTGCTAAAAATCGTAGGAAGATCAGAAAAATCCGCCGCTTCTTCTAAATGGTAGAGAGCCTCCTTGCGGTCACGGTGTCTCCTGTTTCATCGAATTTCGTTAACGAACGAAAAAGATATTATTTTTCAAAGTTTTGCAACGCTTTATAGTGTCATAAACAGTTTAAATATAATAGGCCGTATACCTTGCTTTGTTGTTCCAAATTAGGTCTTGCTTTAATCTCCAATCCGCTGCTCGATGTTGAAATCGGGCTTCACCACGTTGTTCAGCTCGGAAGCGCGCGCCCGAGGGTACCAGTCGCCGCCGGTTCGAAGTCTGGTCGGGGGAGAAAACTGGGAGCGAACGACAGGTGTTCCCGGGCTTCAAACTCGAGAAAAACACAACGATAATTTCCGCAACCGATATAGATTTGGAGAGGGTGTTGAGAGCTTCAAAACGGATCCAAGAACACTCGATTTCACTGAGAAATGAGAGAGAAATCCCTCCGGGAAGATTTGAAATCACTTCCGCTATGCGCCTGGAGCTCGATGGAGAAGAAGAAATCTGATCGGCCGACCTCTTTTTATTCTAATTTTTAATTTAATTAATTCCAGAAATACCCCCTTCCACACACGAATTCGAAATCAAACCCAACGACTGTCGCCCCTAGCTAAATACCCCCATTCTGGACACAATGGGATATGTTTCGTTGGCCAATTCGACTGTTACAGTCTGTTATTTTTCAAATTAAAATATAAAACATTCAATATTTAATTTGAACGTACATTTCAATTTGCCAGGGCCACAAACTGAATCGAAAAATTCCAGAAAAATAAATCTAGCTTTGTTTTGACGATACGGTCCTAACAAAACCAGTTTCGTCGAATTCTGAGCTCGTTTGAAAAATGCCATTTTTAGGTCGACCCATTTTAACAAAAATTGACCAATCACATTTTCTTTTGCCCCGCTCACATACTAGCTTCAAAAATTATGAAATTTGAAACTTATCAATAGTTTGACATCCTGGACCCAACAAAAGTGGTCTCGTCGAATTCCGAGGTCGTATGCAAAATATCAATTTTCAGGGACTATATATGTTATATAGCGACCTTTCCGAAAATTCATTCGGCCATAACTTTTGATTCCTGTTATGAAACTTCGATTTTTCAGATTCGTTAGAAAGGTATTCATAAACTGATTTAAATATTTTCAGTTTCGCTAAAATCCGTTATATTTTCCACCCGGTACAGTCAGACAAAGTTTGTATTCAAAATTTCAAACTGCAATACTAGCCCCAAATTCTTTATTTTATTGAAATATGCTATTTCAATTATTCAAATTCTTTGGTAATAACCAAATTTAAAATTTTTAAATTGGTTCACATTTTCCGAGTTATTACAATCTCCCCCACTTAAAACTTTTCGTCCTCGAAAAGGAAATAACAGCAAAGTAGGAAACAAAATGTAAATGCAAAGTATTGTAAAGGTACCTTGCACTGGAGATAGTCAGAGATGTCCACTCTGCATTTGGGGTAGGCTTGTTTAATGCTTTCCTCAGTCTCCTAAGTACAGTCTCTAGGATCACTACTCCACTGCACTTTGACTAAATGAATCTTTTTGCTCCTTAGCTCTCTAGTTTCTTTGCCAACAATCTTTAATGGCTCTCTTCTGAGCGCTAATTCTGGAGTTATGTCTATATCCTGTTGCGCTACTTCTTCCACAACAAGATCTGGATCATGAACATGTTTTCTGAGTTGAGACACGTGGAACACATCATGTACACCAGGCAACCAATCAGGTAATGAAACCATATATGAAAGAGTTCCAATCCGTTCAAGTATAGGAAAGGGACCAATAAATCTCGGTGCCAACTTCCCAGTTTTGCCAAATCTGATTACTCCCCGCATTGGAGAAACTCTTAAATAAACATAATCGCCAACGGCAAACGATAAATCCTTTCTCCTCACATCAGCATAACTTTTCTGTCGGCTTTGTGCGGTTTTCAATCGCTTCTTAATGAAATCGACTTTATCCGATGCTTCTTGAATCATATCGGGCCCTAACACAAGTCTGTTGCCAGGTTCTACCCAACATGCAGGAGATCTGCACGGTCTACCGTATAATGCTTTAAATGGGGACATTCCCAAACTTTCTTGATAGCTATTGTTGTAAGAGAATTCGGCTAAATGTAAGTGATCTTCCCATGAGCCTCCGAAATCAATAACGCAAGCCCGCAGTAAATCTTCTAGAATCCTATTCACCCGCTCAGTTTGGCCGTCTGTCTGTGGGTGATAAGCGGTGCTTAGATTCAATTTGGATCCCAATTCTGTCTGGAATGCTTCCTTAAATTTGCTAGTAAATAGGGGGTCTCTATCACTGAATATATTGAGCGGAACCCCATGAAGTTTAACTATTTCTTTAAAGTAAATCTGTGCTAAACTTTGAGCCATTCTATTGGATCAGACAGGTATGAAATGGGCAGTCTTCGTGAAGCGATCTACGATTACCCATATACTGTCGTTTCCTTTCTTAGTTCGAGGCAAACCATTAATGAAGTCCATCGAAATTTGCTCCCACTTCCATCCAGGGATTTCTAATGGTTGTAATAGTCCAGCCAATTTCTGCTGATCGCTCTTAACTAGCTGACAAGTGGAGCATCTGCTAACATATATTGAAATATCTCTTTTCATCGCCTTCCACCAGAATGTGCGCTTGATATCGTTATACATTTTTCTCACACCGGGATGGATACTTAATTTGGACTTGTGGGATTCATCAAGTAATTCACTTCTGAGCTCAGGAATTCCTGGCACACAAATTCACCCTCGTAATCTTAGGACCCCTTGGCTATCAAGGCTAAAATATGAGGGTTTTCCTTCTCGGATCCGCTGGCTAATCCTTTCAATAAATTCATCATCTTTCTATACAATAGTAATCTTATCTTCTAAGGAAGAAGTAATGATAAAGCTGGCGATGATTTCATTCTTTCTACTGAGCGCATCTGCGACAACATTGGCTTTCCCCGGAGTGTATAGGAACTCAAAATCATATGCTGCAAGGAATTCTAACCAACGCTGTTGTCTCAAATTTAGATCTTTCTGAGTGAATAGATATTTCAATGATTGATGATCAGTAAATAGTTCGAACTTCTCGCCCAGTAAATAATGCCTCCAGATTCATAAAGAAAACACGATAGCTAATAATTCAAGATCATGAGTTGCGTAGTTTCTTTCATGCGGCTTCAGCTGACGGTTGGCGTAAGCAACCACTTGGCCTTTTTGCATTAAAACTGTGCCTAGCCCTCTAATAGAATCGTTTGTCCATACAGTTAAGTCTTGGTTGCCTTCTATAATTGTCAATACTGGAGCGGTTGTCAACTTCAGTTTCAGCTCCTGGAAAGCTTCTTCACATTCGGGAGTCCATTTGAATTTCTCATGCTTCTTTGTATGCTTTGTCAAAACTCCAGATATCTTTGAAAAATCCTGAACGAATTTCCGATAGTAACTAGCCAATCCAAGGAAACTTCGAACTTCTGTGGGGGTAGTAGGTTGTTTCTAGTTCTGAATCGCTGTAATTTTGCCTGGATCTACAGCAATCCCTTCATTTGATACTACATGGCCTAGGAACTTAACTTCATCCTGCCAGAAGACACATTTAGAAAATTTAGCTTTTAAGACATTTCTCCTAAGAATTTTCAACACTTGTTCTAAATGTTTTGCATGCTCGCCTTCCGACTTGGAGTAGATTAAAATGTCATCGATGAAGACCAAAACAAATTTATTCAATACACCACAGAACACTCTGTTCATAAGATCGACGAAGTATGCCGAAGCGTTACACAAGCCGAACGGCATTACTAACCATTCGTAGAATAAATCGGGACCCCTGAAGGCTGTCAAAGGAACATAGTCTTCGGCTATACGTAATTGGTGGAAACCTGTAGCTAGGTCCATTCTGGAGAATACTGTTGCTCCATTTAATTGATCTAACAGATCATCTATACGTGGCAAGGGATATTTGTTCTTCAATGTCTGCTTGTTGAGATCTCGGTAATCAACACAAAGTCTTAGAGTACCGTCTGATTTCGGGACAAATACCACTGCTGCTCCCCACGCTGAAAAGCTCGGTCTAATCAGACCTTTCCAAAGCAATTCTCGGGTTTGACTACCTAACTCTTCTTTTTCTTTCGGGGCCATTCTCCTAATTGGATGTACTACTGGTCGGGCGTTAGGAATTAGATCTATCCTGAATTCAATTTCTCTTTGCGGCGGTAAGTTTTCTACTTCTTCCAACACATCCGCATAGTTTTTAACGACCGGTATCTTTTCTAATGAAGGGGGAGTAACTTCTAAAGAAGACCAAAATTCTGTTCTATTAATTTCTGAACCGAGGCATGGTATAGTGATATGCCCAAATTTTGTTTTAACTTTCACGATTCTTTCGGCACATCTAACTTCGGCATTATATTTTGTTAACTAGTCCAGCCCCAGTATAATATCAAATTCGGAAAGGTCCATGACAATAGAATCAAAAGAGAACTTGTAGCAAGAATAAGAGACAGGCACTCTACAATACGAACTGAGACTAACCGAACCACCTATCGGGTTTTGAACTTTAATTGGTTCTTTAAGCTTTCTTTGTTTCAATTTTAACTTGTGAACAGTGTTACTAGAAATGAAGCTACGTGATGCACCAGTATCAATAAGTACAGAAACAAGAATATTTTTAATGGTAAGGGTACCTACCAAGACGTCGGGTTTACCTGATCCATCAATGGTAGCTGGCGGGGTCTCCCCATCATACACACGAGCCACTTGTGCATTCTGCTTCAGAGGACAGTTCCTGCTATAGTGCCCTTTCTTATGGCAGTTGTAGCATTCGGCCGAGTCTGGATTTGCCTTTGGCTTCCTCGGGGCTTTGCACACATTAGAAAAATGTCCTGGCTTCCCGCAGTTGTAGCAATTTCCTTTTGGTATCTTTCCAGGTTTCTGTGTAGCGGCCGCTGTAATGCTAGACTCTGGCTGATCTGCTGAAGCCTTGCGCTTATTTCCAGCTTGGCTTTTGGCGCGGTCTTGGCTGGCGTGCCTTTCATCCATATCTTCATAATTGCAAGCCATTTCTACCAATTCTGAGAAGGAAAGTTTGATGTTGCTCATGGCTCTGTCATGGTACTTGCGCTTTAGCCCAAATATAAATATCTTGTTTTTAGCTTTGTTAGTCATAATAAGCTCTGGATCATAGCGCGACAACTGAGTGAATTTATTAAGGTAATCCTTGATAGAGAGATCTCCTTGCTGGAGATTAGCAAACTGCTCTCGCATCCTCTCTTAGGCCTGTTCAGGTACAAACTTCTCGTTGAACATGGTTTTGAATTGCTCCCAGGTCCTGACAGTACCTGCTGCATCCTTTGAGGTGATGGCATCCCACCACAACTCTGCTTCCTCATGTAGGAGCCAAATACCTAGTCGTGCTTTGTTGTTGGTCCCCAATCCCATTCCTTCAAAGATCTTTTCATAGGACTTCAACTAAGCAATAGCCTCTGTCACTGTACCAGTGCCAGAAAAGGGTTTTCCCCCAAGGTTCCTATACCTCTTCGCTACTCTGTCTAGCTCAAAGTCCTCGGGTGCTGGTGGCTGAACAATAGGGCCTTCCACAACTACGGGGATATTCCCCCGTCCTCCTGCTACTACTGCTCGGCCTCCATGGCCTCCTCTAGCTGCTGCTGCTCGTGTAGCCATCAGAGAGAATACTGTATAAGCAAGAAAAGAGTCAAGCTCACAGGTTTGATAATTTTCATATATGATAAAGCAGGGGGGCATAAGGAAAGGTAATGATGTACTGATCAAATTGTTTTGCTAATCTGCTTAGCTCATTCTAGGACATTGCTAACCCTATCTCTAATGAGCTACTCTCCTTAGAACACTACTGATTCTATTCTGACGAGGTGTTTAATGTGTTATATCCCGGAACTAAGGTTAACCAAAGCTCTGATACCAACTGTGACGATCCCAAAATCCGAAGGGCGGTATTAAGGATGATCATTGGAATATAACACATTAATCATCATAGCAGAGTACAGATAATAGTAAAAACAATAAATAGAATAATTTTACATGGACATGACAGCGGAATCACAACATGTAACAACATCAGAATAGCACAGCGTAGGATATAACTTAGTAAATAAAAAGGGAAGTGATCAGTCATCATCGCCATAGGCGGAATACATACATGCAGTGAGACATAATAAGGGTATCAGTCTACATCGCCGAAGGCGGTACATATACATACAATAAGAAGTACTGAAAGTAAATCAGTCTGCATCGCCAGTGGCGGAATCATAATACAAGTACAATAATGGCGGAAAATGTCAAAGTCATCTATGTGAAGTCAACCTCGCCATGAGCCAAAATGCACTCTATGCAACAGTGCAGAGCCAAAAACAACCTGTCACCTGTGAACTAGGCTGCCCGTGTGAAAATAAGGGCAACCGCGTTTGCAAAGAGAGACAAACAACGAGTCAGTCATGGGGACTGGTATGAGGAATCTATTTAACAGTTAAACAACAGTAATAAGCAAATCATAGGACCACGCCACTTTCGCGGAACGGGTTTACTCCAGTGATTGCTAGTGCATTTAAAACAAAGTAAATTCTTTTAAAACAACGCAATACTTTTAAAAAGAATGAAGCCATTATAAGACTTAGGTCCCATCAAACAATGCAACACAAGCCGGAGGATAGAGTTTTACCATATAATGGCCAAATATGCTTGACACGTATAAAGCAAAATCAATTGATATTATTACTAGTGCATATATGTTTCAAAAGCGAATAACATCATAAATATCAATCATAGGCGGCATAGCTGCCATCTACTATGTCACCATACTAGTTCTACAATCGAGTCCGTTATTTCGTATTGGAAATTGGATTTCTGTCATGAGTCGAAGCAAGGGGCAAGCTCCTCTCCGCTTCGAGACACTCTAGCAAATGTCTCAGGGCTACACACTTTGGGTAACCCTGGATCTTCAGGGCCGGTCCTCTCTTACGTTTGAGGATTGACAATTCCTGAAAACACGTTTCCCGGTCCTTACAGACCTATAATCGAGGCGCCTCGCATTCCAACAACCACATATGTAACGACCCAACTTTCGAACACATTGGAAGTTGTGTAGTTAATAAGAAATGAGAATAGATAGAAGATAAAACACAGAAACATCAGAATCTCACAGCGGAATTTTTCACAAAAGATAATACTTCATATTATTACACAGCGGAATATATTACATCAGAGCATACAGACTCAAATGATACAAGCCATCTGTATTTAGACATATCATAGATGATCAACTGACAGACTTAATTATACAGTAGATAGATGGACCAGCACACAGCACAATCTTCATTCCAACTTCACAAGTTTATCCAAATCCTGATTCACTTGTCTATTCATAACAAGCGTTATGAATACCCAAGAGTTTAAGGGAAAACACAGAAAAATAAACTCCGGGTCAGTCAGGGGACTGGTATGAGTAAACAGTTTAAAGAAATCGAAATATCTCATAAGACCACGCCGTGAATACGGAACGGGTTTTTACCTTATGAGATCAAAACACTTGGTATACTTGAAAACAGATATTATCATATAAGTTTCCACAAATAATTTAGAATTCTAGAAGAATGCTTGCATCTCACATTCTCCGATATAGTATACAAATACAAACCGCTTAGCACTTAGGAAAAAATTGGATTTCCAACTCTGACAAGGTATGGGACCACCTTCCGCTGATGTATCTCTAGAGGCCAATACATCTGGGTTCAACAAGAACGTCTTGCAACCCGGCCCTCACATGACCGACCACTCATTTCTCTTGAGTGTATCGAATGTATATCACCGATGGTTGTGTACGGCAACCATCCCCGCATGGGCAGAATTGATAGGTTTAGAAACAAAAGGAATTTCTCTAGATAGGTGATACTACACCCTAATGGGAGCGACCCACATAGCCATGCTGCCAGCCCGATTTTTGTCATTTCCTGGGTGTGAGGCTTTGAGGCTACGTTATCTTCCAGAACATCTGGCCACCATTCACTTTGAATGCCACATCGTCAAATCCGTGATCACATATTGATTATACAAATACACACTGGGTGTAAAATAAAGAGAAGTTACCTTCTCCCCACCAACTTGGTATATTCGTAATATCAATGGCGAGACCGTTGGAAATACTCTGTCAGACATTCGTCCATACAAGTTGTCCTGGGACTGGACAAACCGAAGGCACTATTCAAAAATAGTCCTTGTATCTCGCCGTCTTCAATTCTACAATCTCTGACGCGTGGCGTATAATCAAATCAAAGTGAAATATTTATTTCGGCCTCTTTGAAATGATTAACGAACATTTTTCACATTAAATTATAAATCTAACAAGATTATAATCTAATCTGTATATACACAGTTATAGCCAAACTAAACAGTACACGATTATCTGGCCAATAACTGGTATTCTGATTACCTTTCCAAACGGCCAAATTTTAGTGTGTGCGTCGCACACGGTGTTTCTTTCTGTTTTGTTCGTTATCTTTTAAAAATGAATTCTTATCTTATTTCTCTTTAGAAAATATTTCTCACCATTATCATTTGATGATCTATAATCTATTTTACCACTTTTACACTTTGATCTCCTTACTTTCTCTTCCTCCAATAAAATTTCTCTTTTAAAACCCCGATTAAGTATTCCTTATTTTATACAGTACAAAATTATCTATAACCATTTTCTTGCATTAGAAAATCCAGTTAACAGACACTTCTAGTGTATGAGTAGCGTACGTTTTTCCTTCCTTTGACTTTACAGTTTAAATATTTTCATTTATAAAATTTACAGCTTCTGTACTTTCTGATAAAATCCCGATCTTGATTCACTTTCTCTTTTTCTTGTTCAAAATAAAAATTCTATTTTTATTTAAATATTTATTTATTGATTATTTTTATATTTATCAAATTTATTATTACTCAATCAAATCAAACTTTAAAGTTTGAAATGTGTCGACGAGTTCACAATCTTAACATAAGTTTTAATAACTTGGTTCATCAAAGGTTTTCAAAATTTATTATTAAAATGTATTTTGGAATTGAATAATGTCTATTGATTTGGTAAATAAATTTAGTAAATACGTACACTAACGAACAATCAACTTATATAATGAAACCTTAATTAACTTCATACATAAGTATTCACCTATTAAACCATTGATTTTTTTTTTAAAACTTGAACACAGTTCTTGCAAATGCCCAAGGTCAAGATGCACCAGCTTATGACATATACTTTCCCTTTTCCTTCAAATAAAATGCGGCTGCTACATCACTTCGCACTTCAACAGCTTGCTAGGCAAATGGATTTTAAAGAATTTACAAACATTGTTTTCTTTCTTCTTATATATATTTATATTACTGTCGAAATGTGCCCCATGCTGTTTCCTTCAGGCATGTACTGTTTCATTTACAGTTGAAACATGAGGCTCCATTTTCATGCAAGCATCCACCTTGTTTGAGAATACTACACTACCCTTTAACCTCCTAATAAAACGTGACTACCCTAACGAACGGTACAGCAAGAACTTGATGTTCCCATGCGTTAATTCCATGCATATTCCACTGGATTCAAACTACACACCGACTTCTTATAAGCTGTTGCTACTTCCTTTTTACAGTATTTGTTTTCAATGTTTCCCTTTTTTTTCTTATAAAACAAAATCTCGGCAAATTAATCCCTCAGTATCATGCTTCTACTCACGCCTGCCTCTCCTCTTCTTCTTACATTTACTGCTGCTTCCACCTCTTCTCCCTTAAACATACTGCGCCACCCCCCTCTTCTACTTTTGTTTTAACATCTTTCTTGTTACCAACATTTGTGTATGACTATACTATTCCAAAAAGTCGAACCATTTATTTACTGAGACCACTCTTGGCTTCTTCTCCTTCAAAACTTGCTGAGACTTTTCCAGTGCACGTTCGTGTGTCCGTGCACATGCACACTCAACCGAGACACTATCTCAGCATCTCGACCCTCGCCACAAACCACACGCCATCTACTGAAGTCATCGCAGAACCCAGAGCGCAATCAGCAACACGAATCCGAGTTTCACTATCTCAACTGATTTTACCCAAAAACAAACCCGTCAATTTTCATCGGTCGTCACCTTCTCCTACTGTTTTTCCACTTCTTCTTCTTCTATTTCTAGTTTGTTTTACTGTCTACTCTCTCCATTTATTTGTATAAAGCGTTCTAGTTTTCCGATGAAGTTTTAAAGCTTAACACATATAATATATATATTTTTCCAAACTCAGTTAAGCCTGCCTGCAAAACATTCCCACGTCTTCCCTTATTCACTATGATTCTAGTTTCAAGTTCCAGTTAAAAGTGTTTCATTCTAAATGCATCTTCAAAAATTGACACACATGTACTATGAGTTATGTTACCATCATATTAATGTTATGGCGGAAATGATTGGTACCCTTTGATTATTAACATTAATACTATATCAAACATATTAATCTGTAATATTTTTATGGTTAAACTTAAACATTTGCAATACTGAAATCAAAGTGGTTTTCTTTCTTCTCTATACTCGGTTTCTTGCTTAGCTAAGTGTACTTTACATAAATATTAACTTATATTTTTGGTGTTGGTTTTAATAACATAACAGAGTATGTGAAAAGATGTTTGATACATCCCAGTCCTCCTCAGGTTATATATTTCATGAATATCGAATAACAGACAAGTGTTTATATACCATATGTACAAATACATATGCAACTAAATAACTGCAATCATTTAATATCAATCAAAATCGATATCCAACAGAGGATAAAATGTGTTTACTCACTTATGTCTCTACTGGTCTTATTTCAGTTTATTCCATTTCAAGATCAAATCAACGCATTCATATGTGCATATATTTATCTAAATGTACTTGCAAAATCAGTAATCAAAGTGGAAATTCACTCATATATATACACAGTTTCAGATTTCCGGGTTTAAGTTCTGTTTTAATATGAAGTATTAAATTAACTACACAAATGCAGAATAATACATGCACATGATTAGAGAATAGTTTACTCACAGATAAACAAAACTGCGGGAAATTTCAAAACAAAATTTTAGAGCAAGTTTACTCACTTGTAAATGCTTAAAACCCTTGCTTTCCCTTTTCTATAATTCTTGAATGACTTCTGTGTTTTGTGTGAGTAAGGTTGTGTGCATGGGTGGCCTTATATAGGTGTAGAAAGTGAAAAAAATACATGTGCATTTAATGCAGCAAAACAGCTTTTTGCTGTGACAATTTGACTGACAAAACAAAAAGGTTTTCTCACTCAAAATCTTTACAACCCTTATTCTTTCACATGGCATATTTCCAGCCTAGATTCCACCTGAAAATCTCCTACTCTTTGTACCAAAACCCTTCCTATTGGCCTTCAAACCACATCACTTAAATGTTGCTATGTACAACAAATCTTCCTATGAATCTTCTTCTTGGTTCAAGTAAGACATTGAGATCTTTTGTGTACCAACAATGTTCAGATTTTATTGTGTTTTCAAACCATATCTTCCCATGTCATTTTCTGATTTTACAAGATTTTATTTAATATATAAACTTGCCTTGCAAGGTACTTAAAAATCTGAAATATTGTGCATGAAAATCTGAAATTTTCTGCTCATGTTAGCTCACGGCCATGTGAAAATATTTCAAAAAATCATGCTTTCAAATCTTACTTTCTAGTGTAGGTAAGATCTTAGTATCCATATGTGATTTGGTCATCTTTTTATGTACATGTTCTTTGACAAATTTGCCATAGTCTTGGAAAATGAACTAGCAAGAAAATTTCAGAAAATAAGTTGAAAAGAAAGAAAAGAAAATACAAAACTGAAATACTTTGATTCCAAAGTGATCATGTACCTATAAATCTTCCTATAGACCTTACTTACTAGCATGATCCATCATGTATGGGATCATGATGAGAAAACATGAAGTGAAATAAAATTTGACAATTCATATCCTAGTTTTAATGCATATGCCAATGAGATTTAAATTGTTATCATGTCTATGGTGTATGAAAGAAAATATGATTTTACAAAAGGAAATTAACAATACAAGTTCTTGCTTAAACATTGTTTTAAAAGCTTTTGGAAAAAATATAAACAAGTGTTTTTTTTCACAGAAAAATGGCATTTAAAATAAGTGTTATTTATCATACATGAAAAAAATGAATTAAAACAAGTGTTATCCTATCCATGCTATCATATATACCTGTATAAAATAAAATTAACAAACGCTATTAAATTCCTGCTATTATTCCTGAATGTATCAAAATGGTTTTGATAAATGCTGCACATATATAATGCTGTTATACATATATGTTAACGAATTCTGTAATTTCAAAGTCAAAATTTAAATCGTATTTGAAAATACGTACTCACTATCAGTCAAATCTGTGTTTGTGCTCCGTGTAAATACCGGGTCATTACATTCTACCCCCTTATAAAAATTTCGTCCCAGAAATTTGTAAGTAGTAGATCTTGGTTATCGACTTATATAAACACACATCGATAAATAAAACACACATCAGCAATTTCCTATTTAAAACCAAAAATATCAGTCCAAATTCCTTCTCTAACTCATCGATCAATTTACTTCACTTTGCTAAGTATTACCCCCAAAATCCTTATTCCCGTAATTAACGATCTCCATTTCGGGATTTTCACATATGATCTTATTTCCACAAATCGACCAATTCACTTTCTCTCTGGGTCCATATCTAATAATCCTCCTGTCCAGCCCTCATTTCAGGAAATCCAAATTTTACTTCAATTTAGAATTCTATCCCGATTTTCTGGTATCAGTGTGATTGGATATTATCCTAATTTAATTCCACCATATTTAATTTATCTCGAGGCTGACCCTAGTTAATTAACTGCTTTTATCTAAAAAGAGTAATGTTTTTTTTTGGCACTTCTTCCATTTAACTCGCTTAAGTAAAAATTTATTTCCAGAATTCAAATTCCCGGGTTTTTCATTTCAAATCCTTTAGAAATCGCACACAAATATATATAACTATCTCAAATTCAAAACATTAGAATTTTCAAACCACTTGTTTTCTTTTAAACAACTTTCCATCAGAAATTTTTCTAAGGTAGCAATTTGTCACTTAGAAACTCGAAAATGAACAGTGATGATGCTGCAGTCATCATCAGAGTTATTTTCCAGCGGCTGAAGTGAGTTCAGTGCTTTGTCACTTTTCAAATCCATACAAAAATGGTTTTTGTCCAAATTTTCCAAAGTAATACTATATTACTTTATATTTATCCAGAAAAATATTTTTCAAATACCCAGGATTTTAAATTTCAAAATCTGGTTTGAATCCAAATCTTAATTCGTCTTATATATATAATTCAAGTTGATCCAGGAATCCAGTATTACGACCAGTAACAGTGGATGACCCTCTAGCTCGACCCCTTCGTTGTCGGTTACTCATCTTAATCATATGAATGTAACAGGTCGTCAATCCAGTCTCGATGGAGTATGACTACTTAGGTATAACATCCAAGTTGTTTTAAATTCATTTTAAATTTTATATAAAAATACACTCTCTCTCACTCACCCAAAGCCTAGGTAATCAGTAACCTAAGCTCTGATACCAACTGTAACGACCCAACTTTCGAACACATCGGAAGTTGTGTAGTTAATAAGAAATGAGAATAGATAGAAGATAAAACACAGAAACATCAGAATCTCACAGCGGAATTTTTCACAAAAGATAATACTTCATATTATTACACAGCGGAATATATTACATCAGAGCATACAGACTCAAATGATACAAGCCATCTGTATTTAGACATATCATAGATGATCAACTGACAGACTTAATTATACAGTAGATAGATGGACCAGCACACAGCACAATCTTCATTCCAGCTTCACAAGTTTATCCAAATCCTGATTCACTTGTCTATTCATAACAAGCGTTATGAATACCCAAGAGTTTAAGGGAAAACACAGAAAAATAAACTCCGGGTCAGTCAGGGGACTGGTATGAGTAAACAGTTTAAAGAAATCAAAATATCTCATAAGACCACGCCGTGAATACGGAACGGGTTTTTACCTTATGAGATCAAAACACTTGGTATACTTGAAAACAGATATTATCATATAAGTTTCCACAAATAATTTAGAATTCTAGAAGAATGCTTGCATCTCACATTCTCCGATATAGTATACAAATACAAACCGCTTAGCACTTAGGAAAAAATTGGATTTCCAACTCTGACAAGGTATGGGACCACCTTCCGCTGATGTATCTCTAGAGGCCAATACATCTGGGTTCAACAAGAACGTCTTGCAACCCGGCCCTCACATGACCGACCACTCATTTCTCTTGAGTGTATCGAATGTATATCACCGATGGTTGTGTACGGCAACCATCCCCGCATGGGCAGAATTGATAGGTTTAGAAACAAAAGGAATTTCTCTAGATAGGTGATACTACACCCTAATGGGAGCGACCCACATAGCCATGCTGCCAGCCCGATTTTTGTCATTTCCTGGGTGTGAGGCTTTGAGGCTACGTTATCTTCCAGAACATCTGGCCACCATTCACTTTGAATGCCACATCGTCAAATCCGTGATCACATATTGATTATACAAATACACACTGGGTGTAAAATAAAGAGAAGTTACCTTCTCCCCACCAACTTGGTATATTCGTAATATCAATGGCGAGACCGTTGGAAATACTCTATCAGACATTCGTCCATACAAGTTGTCCTGGGACTGGACAAACCGAAGGCACTATTCAAAAATAGTCCTTGTATCTCGCCGTCTTCAATTCTACAATCTCTGACGCGCGGCGTATAATCAAATCAAAGTGAAATATTTATTTCGGCCTCTTTGAAATGATTAACGAACATTTTTCACATTAAATTATAAATCTAACAAGATTATAATCTAATCTGTATATACACAGTTATAGCCAAACTAAACAGTACACGATTATATGGCCAATAACTGGTATTCTGATTACCTTTCCAAACGGCCAAATTTTAGTGTGTGCGTCGCACACGGTGTTTCTTTCTGTTTTGTTCGTTATCTTTTAAAAATGAATTCTTATCTTATTTCTCTTTAGAAAATATTTCTCACCATTATCATTTGATGATCTATAATCTATTTTACCACTTTTACACTTTGATCTCCTTACTTTCTCTTCCTCCAATAAAATTTCTCTTTTAAAACCCCGATTAAGTATTCCTTATTTTATACAGTACAGAATTATCTATAACCATTTTCTTGCCTTAGAAAATCCAGTTAACAGACACTTCTAGTGTATGAGTAGCGTACGTTTTTCCTTCCTTTGACTTTACAGTTTAAATATTTTCATTTATAAAATTTACAGCTTCTGTACTTTCTGATAAAAACCCGATCTTGATTCACTTTCTCTTTTTCTTGTTCAAAATAAAAATTCTATTTTTATTTAAATATTTATTTATTGATTATTTTTATATTTATCAAATTTATTATTACTCAATCAAATCAAACTTTAAAGTTTGAAATGTGTCGACGAGTTCACAATCTTAACATAAGTTTTAATAACTTGGTTCATTAAAGGTTTTCAAAATTTATTATTAAAATGTATTTTGGAATTGAATAATGTCTATTGATTTGGTAAATAAATTTAGTAAATACGTACACTAACGAACAATCAACTTATATAATGAAACCTTAATTAACTTCATACATAAGTATTCACCTATTAAACCATTGATTTTTTTTTTAAAACTTGAACACAGTTCTTGCAAATGCCCAAGGTCAAGATGCACCAGCTTATGACATATACTTTCCCTTTTCCTTCAAATAAAATGCGGCTGCTACATCACTTCGCACTTCAACAGCTTGCTAGGCAAATGGATTTTAAAGAATTTACAAACATTGTTTTCTTTCTTCTTATATATATTTATATTACTGTCGAAATGTGCCCCATGCTGTTTCCTTCAGGCATGTACTGTTTCATTTACAGTTGAAACATGAGGCTCCATTTTCACGCAAGCATCCACCTTGTTTGAGAATACTACACTACCCTTTAACCTCCTAATAAAACGTGACTACCCCAACGAACGGTACAGCAAGAACTTGATGTTCCCATGCGTTAATTCCATGCATATTCCACTGGATTCAAACTACACACCGACTTCTTATAAGCTATTGCTACTTCCTTTTTACAGTATTTGTTTTCAATGTTTCCCTTTTTTTTTCTTATAAAACAAAATCTCGGCCCATTAATCCCTCAGTATCATGCTTCTACTCACGCCTGCCTCTCCTCTTCTTCTTACATTTACTGCTGCTTCCACCTCTTCTCCCTTAAACATACTGTGCCACCCCCCCTCTTCTACTTTTGTTTTAACATCTTTCTTGTTACCAACATTTGTGTATGACTATACTATTCCAAAAAGTCGAACCATTTATTCACTGAGACCACTCTTGGCTTCTTCTCCTTCAAAACTTGCTGAGACTTTTCTAGTGCACGTTCGTGTGTCCGTGCACATGCACACTCACCCGAGACACTATCTCAGCATCTCGACCCTCGCCACAAACCACACGCCATCTACTGAAGTCATCGCAGAACCCAGAGCGCAATCAGCAACACGAATTCGAGTTTCACCATCTCAACTGATTTTACCCAAAAACAAACCCGTCAATTTTCATCGGTCGTCACCTTCTCCTACTGTTTTTCCACTTCTTCTTCTTCTATTTCTAGTTTGTTTTACTGTCTACTCTCTCCATTTATTTGTATAAAGCGTTCTAGTTTTCCGATGAAGTTTTAAAGCTTAACACATATAATATATATATTTTTCCAAACTCAGTTAAGCCTGCCTGCAAAACATTCCCACGTCTTCCCTTATTCACTATGATTCTAGTTTCAAGTTCCAGTTAAAAGTGTTTCATTCTAAATGCATCTTCAAAAATTGACACACATGTACTATGAGTTATGTTACCATCATATTAATGTTATGGCGGAAATGATTGGTACCCTTTGATTATTAACATTAATACTATATCAAACATATTAATCTGTAATATTTTTATGGTTAAACTTAAACATTTGCAATACTGAAATCAAAGTGGTTTTCTTTCTTCTCTATACTCGGTTTCTTGCTTAGCTAAGTGTACTTTACATAAATATTAACTTATATTTTTGGTGTTGGTTTTAATAACATAACAGAGTATGTGAAAAGATGTTTGATACATCCCAGTCCTCCTCAGGTTATATATTTCATGAATATCGAATAACAGACAAGTGTTTATATACCATATGTACAAATACATATGCAACTAAATAACTGCAATCATTTAATATCAATCAAAATCGATATCCAACAGAGGATAAAATGTGTTTACTCACTTATGTCTCTACTGGTCTTATTTCAGCTTATTCCATTTCAAGATCAAATCAACGCATTCATATGTGCATATATTTATCTAAATGTACTTGCAAAATCAGTAATCAAATGGGAAATTCACTCATATGTATACACAGTTTCAGATTTCCGGGTTTAAGTTCTGTTTTAATATGAAGTATTAAATTAACTACACAAATGCAGAATAATACATGCACATGATTAGAGAATAGTTTACTCACAGATAAACAAAACTGCGGGAAATTTCAAAACAAAATTTTAGAGCAAGTTTACTCACTTGTAAATGCTTAAAACCCTTGCTTTCCCTTTGCTATAATTCTTGAGTGACTTCTGTGTTTTGTGTGAGTAAGGTTTTGTGCATGGGTGGCCTTATATAGGTGTAGAAAGTGAAAAAAATACATGTGCATTTAATGCAGCAAAACAGCTTTTTGCTGTGACAATTTGACAAACAAAACAAAAAGGTTTTCTCACTCAAAATCTTTACAACCCTTATTCTTTCACATGGCATATTTCCAGCCTAGATTCCACCTGAAAATCTCCTACTCTTTGTACCAAAACCCTTCCTATTGGCCTTCAAACCACATCACCTTAAATGTTGCTATGTACAACAAATCTTCCTATCAATCTTCTTCTTGGTTCAAGTAAGACATTGAGATCTTTTGTGTACCAACAATGTTCAGATTTTATTGTGTTTTCAAACCATATCTTCCCATGTCATTTTCTGATTTTACAAGATTTTATTTAATATATAAACTTGCCTTGCAAGGTACTTAAAAATCTGAAATATTGTGCATGAAAATCTGAAATTTTCTGCTCATGTTAGCTCACGGCCATGTGAAAATATTTCAAAAAATCATGCTTTCAAATCTTACTTTCTAGTGTAGGTAAGATCTTAGTATCCATATGTGATTTGGTCATCTTTTTATGTACATGTTCTTTGACAAATTTGCCATAGTCTTGGAAAATGAACAAGCAAGAAAATTTCAGAAAATAAGTTGAAAAGAAAATACAAAAATGAAATACTTTGATTCCAAAGTGATCATGTACCTATAAATCTTCCTATAGACCTTACTTACTAGCATGATCCATCATGTATGGGATCATGATGTGAAAACATGAAGTGAAATAAAATTTGACAATTCATATCCTAGTTTTAATGCATATGCCAATGAGATTTAAATTGTTATCATGTCTATGGTGTATGAATGAAAATATGATTTTACAAAAGGAAATTAACAATACAAGTTCTTGCTTAAACATTGTTTTAAAAGCTTTTGGAAAAAATATAAACAAGTGTTTTTTTTCACAGAAAAATGGCATTTAAAATAAGTGTTATTTATCATACATGAAAAAAATGAATTAAAACAAGTGTTATCCTATCCATGCTATCATATATACCTGTATAAAATAAAATTAACAAACGCTATTAAATTCCTGCTATTATTCCTGAATGTATCAAAATGGTTTTGATAAATGCTGCACATATATAATGCTGTTATACATATATGTTAACGAATTCTGTAATTTCAAAGTCAAAATTTAAATCGTATTTGAAAATACGTACTCACTATCAGTCAAATCTGTGTTCGTGCTCCGTGTAAATACCGGGTCATTACAACATAGGTGAAAAATAGGTATATATGTCAGGGGTGGTAAGTCACTGACACCACCATAGCTAGAAAGAAACGTCGTTCTCTCCCTGCAGTCCGTATCCCGTTTTTAACTCATACCGGGGTGTGATGCTCGCGAATCCACGCTATACACAAAGCTAGGCAACATAGACCGTGCTTTGATCATCATCCACAAGACTTTGCTTTGCAACAGAAGCCTTGATCACAGCATCTTGGCATGCCACATAGGCAATCCACTCCATACGATTGATTTCTATCGATATATAACCTCTGAGCTCTTCCGTCTCAGAGAAGGGCGTTAAGCAAAAGAATAAATTCTCCGCCGCCAAACAGATATATATTTAACAAAGATCAATTAGCATAGAACAAAATCCAATGTCAGACACACAATCCATTTACAAGTTCGTTTCGGGTCTGAACGAAACCGGAGGCGTCAAATTCCTCGTATACCCGTCCAATCAATACATACATTCAGACGGCTACTACTTCCGTTCCTTCACGGTAGCTACTCCGGTCAGGAACCTCAACAGCGCCCATCCAACCGATACGAAGATCGTCGGTCTTGAATCGTCTTTGCATTTTCCAATTCGAATCGCTCGATAAATTATTTGAAATGAGGGTTAGCTCGGCCTTTTCAAATAATTCATGTAATTAGAATTTAAATCGATTCTTTCCATGGTTATATTATTCGACATCCATCTTTCAGTTCTTTAGTGTTATTTCCGTGTCAAGCACATACAACCATCAAATATCAAACAATTCAAGCCCAATTGGTTTATTTGCAATGTATGTTGCTTATACTATTTTATAATGATTTTTCGCCATTTTTATTTATTTAAAAATGGCCATATTTAATTAAACGACGTTTCAGGTCGTGCCATGGCACTGGCGCTGTTTTTTCCCTAATTTGTTTTACAAATATTGGAAAATCTAACCGTTGGATTTCTACAAAGTCTATATCAGTGGGAAGATATTCCCAAAGCGAACCCAAGGGTTCCAATTTCGTGAAAATCCGACGGTCGGATCTTCCACACTAGTCGTTTGAAGTTACGGTTTCAAAATTCGAACTGCAGCGTCGTTATTCGATTTAATTTAATTATATTTATATTTATATATAAATATAAACGATTCTGGCGCTGTTTTTCTTCAGATTTGAATTAAACATTCCGGACAATCCAACCGTTGGATTTTTTACAAGGTTGGTGCCGTTGGGAAGATATTTCCAAGGCGAACCCAGCGGTTTTGGGAAAATCCGATGGTCGGATTTCTCGTACTAATCGTTTCAAATTACGATTCCGAAACATGATATGCACGGCTTCGATTCCTTTTATTTATATTTATATTTATATATAAATATAGTTCATTCTATAATTTCAACTATAGTTCATTCTATATTTTCAACTTCGTTTTCACTTCAAATATTTCACTAATGCCTTAATATTTCGAAAAATTTCTCCATAACCTCCTTTGTACAGGGAGGGGTTTTGAAATTTATTGGGCCGTGTTAGGTACCCAATAAATCCTAACAAGCATCCACATATTTATAGTGATATATTCTGGTGTTTATGGGGGAGCATGTATAGATAATCACTCCAGAGAATAAATTCCCGTCACCCCGTTTCCGTGTGGAAATAAATAGTCCATGTGCCGTATCTAATAACTAGAGAGACGTGATTATTGTCAACTCCAGACCCGTGTGGGGTTTTTATTAATCTGGCGATTTATCGTTATATTTTATATAGTCCATATCAGTCATCAGTTCAACCTGTAGTATATAGTCATCGCCATACAAGCCTCTCGCTCTTATGGTAAATCTTCCACCTCGTCAAACAAGCTCTAATTGCTTATGTGGAATATGATGAAGTATGCCTATCATCAAGAAGTATGCCATGTAGTGTAGTTCAAAATTAATTGTTACTATCCTATGGCGATATTTATTATTTCACACAGAATAACCAGCACCCCGCATCCAATGGCATTCACAGGAGTTGATATAAAAATAAAATAGTGCAGCCAACTCATCAAGGTTTACCTATTTGTCGGGCACGCAAATAATTTCTTTATTCTACAGCTAATCCATTTTTCCTGTTCAACCATGTATATATATGCAGAACAAAGCTAATAATAATATTTCTAGCAAACTATTATTTATTTCAACACGTGTGTATTTTTATCAAAGCGTATACATGATAAAAGAAATATTTTTATCATCAGAAATATTTATTCAACACGTGAATGTTTTTAACACTTCATATTCACAATAAAAATGTAGTTTTTATTGTCTATTCATTTTATTTTAAAATACGATAACATTCAACACATGAATTTCAACTCGACGAACGAATTTCAATTCAACACATGAATATTCTCTATAGTTTGCATATATATAAAAATGTGATTTTTATCGCTAAGCTATTTGTTTAAATTCAAAATAATATTTAACACATGAATTTCAACTCAACGAATGAATTGCAACTCAACACATGAATATTCGCTATAGTTTGTATATATATAAAAATGTGATTTTTATCGCTAAAGCTATTTGTTTAAATTCAAATAATATTCAACACATGAATTTCGATTCAACGAATGAATGTCAACTCAACACATGAATATTTCTATATAGTTGTATATACATAAAAATGTGATTTTTATCGCTAAGCTATTTGTTTAAATTCAAAATAATATTCAACACATGAATTTCAACTCAACGAATGAATCGCAACTCAACACATGAATATTTGTTTCAACATATGTAATTTATTTCAACGAATGAAAATTATCCTAACACATGTATATTTCAGAAAATTTCGACAGCATAACGGCAGGGTAGTTAAAACCGGGACCGTCCCTAGTACGGCTCCTCGCTCTACCTTAAAACCTCGCGGTTTTTGATAATGGGGATCATGCATCTAGTTCGCACGCAGGCGGCATGTTTTATTTTAATTTCCACAATCCTATTCTAATTTGTTTCAACCACAAGAGGGTATTTTTCAACCACAAAGGTATTATTCAACCACAAAGGTATTTTTCAACCACAATATCAACCACAAACAATTATTTCCAACCATTCGTCATACCATATAGTATCACGTCAATCACAAGCAATAAATATCGTCCATGGTCTGTGGACGAGGGGAGTATATATATATATATTATATTATAATTCACTTGCATTTCATCACAATTCAAAGCATATATGTTTCATTCAACGCTTGTATAATTTATACATCGCTAATATAACTTATACAACACATGTACATGAGGTATACAATGCGTATATAATTTATACAATGCGATTTCATTCACACAATTTAGTTTAGATTCCTCACATTGGTTATTGCAGTGCTAAAAATCGTAGGAAGATCAGAAAAATCCACGGCTTCTTCTAGATGGTAGAGAGTCTCCTTGCGGTCACGGTTTCTCCTGTTTCATCGAATTTCGTTAACGAACGAAAAAGATATTATTTTTCAAAGTTTTGCAACGCTTTATAGTGTCATAAGCAATTTAAATATAATAGGCCATATACCTTGCTTTGTTGTTCAAAATTAGGTCTTGCTTTAATCTCCAATCCGCTGCTCGATGTTGAAATCGGGCTTCACCACGTTGTTCAGCTCGGAAGCGCGCACCCGAGGGTACTAGTCGCCGCCGGTTCGAAGTCAGGTCGGGGGAGAAAACAGGGCGCGAACGGCGGGTGTTCCTGGGCTTCAAACTCGAGAAAAACACAACGATAATTTCCACAACCGGTATAGATTTGGAGAGGGTGTTGAGAGCTTCAAAACGGATCCAAGAACACTTGATTTCACTAAGAAACGAGAGAAAAATCTCTCCAGGAAGAATTGAAATCACTTCCGCTATGCGCCTGGAACTCGATGGAGAAGAAGAAATCTGATTGGCCTGCCTCTTTTTATTTTAATTTTTAATTTAATTAATTCCAGAAATACCCCTTTCACACATGAACTCGAAATCAAACCCAATGACTGTCGCCCGTAGCTAAATACCGCCATTCTGGATACAGTGGGATATGTTTCGTTAGCCTTTTCGACTGTTACAGTCAGTTATTTTTCAAATTAAAATATAAAACATTCAATATTTAATTTGAACGTACATTTCAATTTGCCAGGGCCACAAACTAAATCGAAAAATTCCAGAAAAATAAATCTAGCTTTTTTTTGACGATACGGTCCTAACAAAACCAGTTTCTTCGAATTCTGAGCTCGTTTGAAAAATGGCCATTTTTAGGTCGACCCATTTTTACAGAAATTGACCAATCACAATTTCTTTTGCCCCGCTCACATACTAGCTTCAAAAATTATGAAATTTGAAACTAGCAATAGTTTGACATCCCGGACCCAAAAAAAGTGGTTTCGTTGAATTCCGAGGTCGTATGCAAAATATCAATTTTCAGGGGCTATATATGCTATATAGCGACCTTTCTGAAAATTCATTCAGCCATAACTTTTGATTCCTGTTATGAAACTTCGATTTTTCAGATTCGTTAGAAAGGTATTCATAAACAGATTTAAATATTTTCAGTTTCGCTAAAATCCGTTATATTTTCCACCCGGTACAGTCAAACAAAGTTTGTATTCAAAATTTCAAACTGCAATACTAGCCCCAAATTCTTTATTTTATTGAAATATGCTATTTCAATTATTCAAATTCTTTGGTAATAACCAAATTTAAAATTTTTAAATTGGTTCACATTTTCCGTGTTATTACACCTCCAATCCCTTCATGCACTCCAGGTGCTCGAGGAAACACTCGAACGGCTGTTGAACGGGTTTAAGCATACTTTTGGGTTGGATTTTTGGTGAGTCTTACTTTGGTTTTCGAATATTCTTTTGCACGTCATCGTTCCTTTCCAGAACATCGTTTTGATTCTGCTTTGGTTAACTATTTTGAAAGGATTTGGGTTCACTTGTCAAATTCATCGAGAATCAAGTTGGAATGGGTTCATGTTCCTTCAATATCGAATTTTGTGTACATATATACATGTGTATATATGTATACAAATTAAGTTGATGTATGTTATCGCTTGGCTATGAAGTCTTATCCTCACTTTCGAGTCAAATTTGCATTCATCTCCAAGCTTCAGAAGGTGAGTTTTCTTAGTAGCGACTAACTTATGATTAAGTGAATTAAAGATTTGAGATGTTAGATGCAATGCTAGGTTGCTCTAGAATTTGTTTGTATGTGGTTGATGCACATGTGACACACACACTATCATCATATATGACACATTTGGGTGCGATGTATGACATGCTATGTTTTGCATTGCTCTCACCATGCAAGTTCCCTTTAGATTAGGAAACATTTACGGGTTGAAATGATACATGCCCAAACCCCTTGTATATTCGAATTGGTTTGGGATGCGGGCTGAAATGATACATACCCGAGATTCGAATATTTTAAAGAACGGATTGAAATGATAAATATTCGTATTACTTGACCATAGGATAGAAAATTATATACGGACACCGTGGTCAATAAAAAATATAAGTATTTTAAAATATTATATCGATTTTTGTAAATAGGATTTTCATGAAATATTCATATAGCATAAAGAAATGTTAAAGGAAATTTTGTTCGAACTTAACTTGAAATTGTAAAGGAATCCGATATGATGTAAATAAGTTTCAAAAGGGTTTATATGGGTTGACATTTAAAGCAAAGTTGATGTTAAACAAATTCTGTGTAAACTTTGGGTTCATATAATTAGATTTTTGTAATATGAAGTTAAGTCGGGTATGAATTCAATACAAAGGATTTTGTAAGGATTTGTTAAAGTATTGGAACTCATTTTGGAATAAGATTTGTCAAGTAACCTTTCACCATTTTTAAATTATGGAAAGGGATTTTTAGTAAGCGAAATTTGTTAAATTTGTACATAAGAGAAAAATGTTTTATCTTAAGACATGGCAAATATAAGTTTCGATAACAATGGGGATTTAACAAGCATTACGTGGAGCTCGCAACTAACGTCGAATATTGGGAATGTATTTTATTGAAGATGTGTGAAATCCAAGGTGAACAATGGGTTGAGAATCCTTTAACAATGATATTGAAATTTGAACCAAATGAAAAGGGAATTTGATTCGAATGTGAAATCTTAATGGATTAAAGGGAAATTATGAAACACGGACTTAGAGTGGATTGGAAAACTATTGCTTAAATAAAACTATATTTTTATATAAAAGTAACTTTTCCACACTACTCAACTTTATAAAATTTATAACGGTTTCTAACTATTTATATAAGTATATATATTTGCACTACATTTCTAAAAGTTACCTTCTACCCATATTTTATAAATTCAAAGTAAACTTATTACTATTTTTATAAATAAGATTTATGTACCTTCTTACAACTACTTGTATAAGTATATATATGTGTGGATACATTGTTTTTAATTTAATACTTGTATTATTTTCAAACCTAACTAATTTAGACTTATTTTATAATTTCCAATAAGATTTAGGTCCAATCCAATCTAGTGAATCCGAAGAGTAGGAATAAAGATTTCAAGCAATAATGATATTTCGTGGAAAGTGAAACTTTAAAACCTAATGGTTGGCGAAGGATGATTGTGAATATTGGATTTGTAATCGTAATCAAGCCAATAATAAATTATTTGAGTAATCGATTTTTGGGGCAAACTTGGAACAAGCCGATTAGCGATACTCGAAAACATGATTTCAAATCTAACGACCACAGTGTGAAAAATGTAAACGATCAGTTGTTAAAGAGACCGGAGTCAGTAGATGTCATACTCTCTTCCAATGCCGACACCACTTTAACAACTATGTACGTGGTGGAGATTCCAGAAATGAAGTAGGATGGTATGGAGGCGATTACCGGATTCGAAGAAAGAGAACGCTGATTGATTGGCCTTGACCTTCGGGTCATAATTAAAATGACTAAAACAGGAGCTATACCGTGACTAATTGAGGTAGCACCTCTGATCGGACATGCTTCTTCGATACCATCTTTATGACTATTGTGATTGATTTGGGTGCACCCTTTAATTTTTGGGAGTATGTTCCGAGGTGGGCGGTAGTGGCTGCTATGCGTTACCATCAGTCCGGGAGTGCAACTAGTAGAATCCTACCCTGGGTATTGCCTCGAGTGCCTTGTCATATTTATCCTTATCGAGCCCTACGATTTTGATTTGTATCGTACCTATGGATTGCCCTTTGATGCCTTCGGTTTACGGTGGGTTTACGGTACTGTATAGACTACGGTATTATAAACGATGTAAGGGTAAAAATGTAATCCCGCTTACGCTATTTTGATATATTTATTTTACTGAATGTAGTATAATAGCATATTATAATATATGTATTAGTTTCACGGATCCTTAAGGGTTGGAAATCCCAACCATCCTTTAAGTTACAGATGCATTCCATTTAAACATGTCACTTGAGTTAATTCACTTATATGCGAATGTTAGTCCTGACTCGAGTATTTGTTTGTTTTATTCCTTGCAAATGCCCAGGTCAGATCGAGTATTACAGCTTGGAAATCTATCTATTAAAGCTTTGGATTTGTTGAAGATCCAGTCATACATCTATTATCACTCATGTAGTTACCCCACTTCAGTCAGCTATTCATGTATTAACAAGGTTCTTTGTCTTCCGTTGTTTCTATATTTATTCTGTACTCTGAATATGTAAGTTTAAAGATCTCATATTATTGCATAAATTTTTCTTTCGGTGTGAGATATTATGTGTTCTATATCTGTGATTCTGTGATGATTTGTATTTCAACTACATAAGCAATAACAATCTGTCATTTTGAACAGTTCGAGTTGGTTTAATTTCCGACTGGGAGCGGTCAAAAAGTCAGGTCATTACAGCATTGGTGCGGATGGCGACATTGTTGATGAGACTAAACCTCCTTCTTTGGTGTGGGCCCCTTGACTCGAAAGAGGAGGTTTCCTAGACAGTGCGCTGAGGTTGGGCGTTGTTCTGACCGAGCTGAAGTCGAGCGACGATGCGTTGACTTTCTTGAAGTTGGCGCATATTGAGGTTATTTCTCAACATCTGATTGAGTTCGACAGTTGTGTTCTTATATTTTTCACTAAGCGCGCGGATCTGCGATTGTGATGTAGGAGCTTCAGGGTCCACATCAAGAAGGGTTTCAGTAGTGGCTGGGATATCCGCTGGCTGAGGCTGTTGGGATGTTCCAGCTTCGGCTACGACAGAAGTGCAGATCATCGCATTCTTTGGTCGTTTTACCATCGTAAGCGGACTCGACGGCAGGGTATTGGAGAAACCTAAAGCTTGTCGAAATCGAGACGGTAGTGCTTGACAAAGAAGCAAACCCGATTTCTATTCTCGATGAAAGCACCAAAATGTTGATGGCAAAAAATGTTGTGAACACCTAAGATTCCAATTACTTAGGAATTATTGTTCCGGTCGGGAAAGTAAGTGTGGAAAGTAATAAATAACACAAGAGATTTATAGTGGTTCGGCCTCGGAAGAGACCTACGTCCACTTTGGAAGATTCTTTGGAATATTATTTGTAATAAAGAGTAACAAGTTTGGGACTATCTTATAACATCCCTTTACATATATTGCTACGTTACATGAAGTCATAATTGTCATATGCGGCTATTGGCAAAAAGAAACTTTAGTCCTTCTTCCTCAAAGCATAGATGCCATTAAAGGGGCTACTTAGAGCTCTTAAGAGATGTCAAATCACCAAATTCCAACCCTTTTGAAGTGTGAGGTCAAGGGGTATTTATAGTGGAGTGGTTAGGTGGGAGTAGGAAGAAGTAGGGGACCACACCGGGGATTTCGTATCCCATGTAGCTGGCCACCAAAAAATCGTATCCCATAGTGCTCGTGCCAGAAATTTCGTACCCCTCCCTGGGGTATGAAGAATACAAGAGGACATGCATGGGGAGTTGAGGTTGACACTTGCGGCTTTACGGAGGTCGAGGTCTTGGTTTGGAAATATTTAGAGGAGCGATGAGGTTCTTGTAGCACCCTGAAATTTTAACGACACCAAAGATGATGAATTAAAGAATAATTAGTGTGAAATACACTGTTAAAAATTAATTAAGGAAAAACTTGATGTAATAGTCAAAATTAAGTGAAACGGACTGCGCCATTGCGTCCGTCTCGAAATTCTGGTCAAGATAGACATTTGGCTTGTGTGAAACGGACACCGTATGAAGAAGTTATTAAGGTTTGAAGTTTGTATATGCATGGGAAGAATATATATATATAATAGGTTCAGAAATTCAAAAATGAGTCCAGAAATTCGAAATTCGGTTCAAAATTCAAAATTTAGGAAGGCGAGAGATTTCCCGCCCAGGTTGTTCTACCCACCCAAAGGGGGGTCGACCCATAGGTCGACCTACCCAATGGGGGGTCGACCCATAGGCCGACCCACTCAAAGGGGGGTCGACCCACCCCTGAACAGACATGGGCGAAATATTTCGTTTTGTATCTGGACAACTTTCTGAGCAAGATTCATTGATCCTAAGGCTATATAAAGGACTATAAACCTAGGTTTTATTCATCTGAAAATGGCGGCGGCGGCGGAGCTCTACTGCAACGTAGACTAAATGGCCTAATCTTCTCCAAAACCAATTCAGCAAGCATTATACAAATTCCGCGATTGCTACAACAACAAATTCAACGTGTTCTTCGCAATAATTTGGATCCATTTCCTTAGATCTACTCACTATGAGTTCATGTTACATTTAGATCTGAACGTTTAAATAGTAATCGTGATATGTATATAAAAATTGGATCTTGAATCGGTGCCTAATTAGTTCTATTATGGCATATTCCTCTGATCTGTTCTTATATGTTTATATCGTCACCAAGTATAATCTTGTCATAATATGTCCATTCAGTTTTTATGCCTATTTCTACCGTTATGTTAGTGATTCGTTATTATGCTTGTTTTGATTCTCTTTTCCCCTTTATTTTTATATAGCCAGGCTACCTTCGAGCATAGGCCTAACGCTGAAAGATGCGAACGTGTGAAATTGGGAACGGTTGGGGAAGACATAAACTGGGGCATGATTGGTATTGAAAATTATGAATATAAATTTGGGTATAAAATTGGAAAACATACGAATATGAATTTGGGGGAAATATTGGATAATATGAATACGAAGCTAGGCATATATTGGAAAGTAGGTGAACATGAATTTGGGTAAAACTTGCATTGGAATGTGTAAATAATGATTTGGGGTATAAATTGGAACATATGTAATTATGAAATTGGGCATAGATTGTGACATATGCAAATGTCAATTTGGGGCATAAACTGGAACACATGCGAATACTGATTTAGGGCGTGTGTAACTTCCCATAATTTTCAGTATATTTAAATTTCAATTTAAAATAAATAAATTGGAATTTGTGGAATTTTGGATTTAACATTGAATAACTTGAGATAAAAGCGAATTCATTTATTTGAATTTTCAGTTCAGATTTAATTAGAGAAATAATCAAGATCCGGGAACTTAAAATTTGTGAAAACAAATTTATTTATGTTGTGTTTGTACTAAAGGAGAATTCAAATTTGATTTGTTAAACGATGGAAATTAAGCTGTTTAAGTTAAATTTGAAATTCAAATTTGAATTTGAAAATAATCAAATTTGGAACTTAAATTTGCGAAGTCGATGAATAAAATTTATTTAAGTTGAAATTTGATTTAAATGGAAATTTATTTGTATTTAATTTGAATTAAAACAGTTAATTGAATATTTTATTTATTATTTAACTGTGAAATTTAACTGATTTTGTAACTGTCTCAGAATCCGACGAAACCAGTCCCATCGGATCCGGGACGGTAAATTATTATAAAGTTTTAAGTTTTGTTATAATCGGATTTATCGTTTGATCGTACGGGATAAAACATGAATGAAATCGATATAATTTGGTAAGTGTTATTTCTCTTATTGGATCCTTTATATATAACCTAATAAAATTCCTTATCCACCTCACCAACCATTTCTCACTTCATGTATTTTATTATCTGCCTATTCTTGCTCTCTAATGGCAGAAATAAATTTCAAAACCCAAAATCTAACATAAAATACAAGCTGAAAATCAAATCTCTTCAAACCTTGTCGTATTATATACCATTTTGAAGAGCTTGACAATATGAAGCTGCCGGTGTAATTCGTTTCGACATGCAGTAGCTGGATCGGTTGGAATTTGAGGTCAAAGGGGGCTGGATGCAAAACCATAGAAGCAAATTTAGGGATTTCTTATTTAGGTTTAAATCAGAGAATCTATGATATGGGTTTTGTAGAGTGTTCAGGTAGGATTCGAACGAAAGCAACCGGTGTGTAGAATTGCTTGGTCAAAGACAGCAGTGCATGGTTTATTTCGACGGGCCTGTAGCGGGTTTGAATGGTGAGCGGGAGAAGATGTGGCCTGCTAAAGTGTCATCCTCTTAGTGGGTGAGAATTTAATTTTAATTATTTTATATAATTCAAGATTCAATTGGTAAAATGCTGATAACTTTCACGTTCGAACTCGGATTTAGATGCGGTTTGTTGCGTTGGGATCGTGGCGGGATTGCGGACGTTTTGGCACTAACCTGGCTGCGTTTAGAGATCGTGAAATTTTGGGCTTTTTTGGACGTCCGATCCAATTAAGACCGACGGTGAGTGATTCTTCGCTCACGAAATATTGAATTATTCCAAGATTTATTAAATTAATTATGAAATAAGTTTGGTTGCATGGTTGTGTTGATTGTTGATGTGTTGTTTAAAACTGACATGAAGGTGTGTGAATCTGAGGAATTTAAGTCGATAACTAGTTATTCTAGTTAATTAAGCTCTAGTTAAAATCCCAACGCTTGTTAATTAGTAAAATGATCTAATACTTACCATTTGGATTAAACGGTTGTGATGAATGCCTTGGTTTGATTTGAACGATGAATTGATATTAGTACTGAAATGTTCCTTATTCAGTATATGTATGTCGTATGTTCATCATGACGATTAATCCCATTTACCCTTGATGTTGCGGGCATCGAATCAACCCGGGATTTATCGATTTAAAATGAATTAAGAACACAGAGTGAAATGATAAATATCTGTGACCTTAAATTTATAGATCCGTCCCTGTATATCGAGAAATTTAAATTTAAAATCACTTGGCCATAGGGTAGGAAATTATATATGGACATCGGTTGGTTAAATGATTTTCAATATTCGAAATTCTGTTGATGAAATTTGATCTAAAGGAAATGTATAGATTTCGATAAGCTTTATTCTTCCTTTGAAAATCTGAATCTTAAAGATTATTTGAAATGATTTAAGTATTTTCCCAAAGTGAATTTGAAAGTTAAAGATTTAAATTTGTACGATTTGGGATTTTCAAGGATTGGGCAGACTCGAATATAATAAATTCTTATTGAATTTAATATTGGAATTCAGATAATCGAGAATACTCGGGATTGTTTTCAAACTAAATACGAGTATAACATTGAATCCTCGAATTTGAAAATGGGTTTGAAATGGGATTTTGAAACAAGTCCTTTGAGTTAAGCAACTCCATTGAGACTGGAGTTTAGATTCGAGTATTGAAGTTCGGAAGAAAGAGTTAATTTTTAGTTAAAGAATTTTCTTATATATATTTTCACCGTTGATTTCAAATAACTATCCTCTCTTCAAGAAATTATTTATTAACTTCTATCTATAACTATTTTTATTATAACAAAAATTTTCTTATATTCTATTATTTAAATTATTTAGTAAACTTTCAATTTACATATATATATATATATAATGTTCAAAATTTATCCTATCCTACTCTAACTATGATATTATATATATATATATATATATATATATTCTTTTATACAAAGGTTTTCTTTATAAACATTAATTTTCATAGTTATATCCTTTAAAATTTTCATAGTTATATCCTTTAAAATTTTCATTTCTTCCGAATGGCAAGTGTTTGAACCTAAATCGTTGGTTCAAATGGAGTTGAGATAAGAATTCCTTCTATTTGAATATGAACCGATTTAAATCGATTTTTATATGGATATATATATATATATATATATATATATATATTATATTCTTCTTGAATATAAATGGATTCCCTAAGAGATTTAAAATGAGTGGTTATGGAATACATATATATATATATATTCTAGTTGAATATGAATGGATTTTAACATAAATCGATTTGAGATAATTAAAATATTTGATATGGAATATATTCCACTTGAATATAAATCAATTTGGAAGTATTATATGAATATAATAATGATACAAAAGTGTATTATAGTCAGAATATAATCGGTTTGGGAATGATTGGAATATCGTGATATGAAATTTTATTCTATTGAATAAATTTGGTTCGAAACAGAATATGATATTTTGATATGAAAGCGAACCATTATGAAATATAAAAGAACCAAACGATGTGAAAGATGTAAGCATTGGTTGTTAAGGAGACCAGAGTCGACATAAGGCATACTCTCTGTTAGTGTCGATACCACTTTGACAATTGTGAACGTTATTACGTATCCAGAATGAGTATGATGACTTGGAGGCGATTATTGAATCGAAGAAAATGAACGATGACGAAATAGCCCTGACCTTTGGGTCAGAATTGAAATGACTAAAACATGAGCTATACTGTGACTAATTGAGGTAGCACCTTTGATCGGACACACTTCTTCGATACTATTTCTATGACTATGATGATGATGATGATTTAGGACCAATTATGACTTTGGGAGTGTGTTCCGAGGTGGGCGGTAGTGGCTGCTATGCGTTACCACCGGTCTGGGAATGCAATTGGTAGAATCCTACCCTGGGCATTGCCTCGAGTGCCTTGTCATATTATCCTTATCGAGCCTCATACGATTTTGATTTGTATCGTACCTATGGAGTGCCCTCTGATGCCATCGTTTACTGTGGGTTTACAGCACTGTATAGACAACGATATTATAAACGGTGTAATGGTAAAAATGTAATCCCGCTTACGCTATTTTCAGTATTTATACTTTACTGAGTAGACACTATCATAATAGCGTATTATACTATCTATGTATTAGTTTAACGGATCCTTGAGAGATGGAAAATCCCATAACATCTCTTGAGTTACTGCACCCATGACACTAATGTTATCTCATATTTTAATTTGACTAATATGAGAATGATTTAGGGCTGATCCGAGTGTTTGTTGTGTTTTTTTTTATGCAATACGCTCGGGTCAGCAGATGTTGCAGTTAATGAAGATTACTTTGCCTTGGAGACCGAAGACGAAGATTTGGTATATATCTATTATATATGTATTTCCGCTGCATCTTATTTCCGCTACCACGTTGTGTGTATCTGTTTATGTGCAACTCTGATTTATCATTTGTACGCTATAATCAAATGTATATATTCCAATTGTTTTTAACTGCTATTTGTTTATTATATGTTGTCCTTCCGCTGTGAGATTCTGAGATTTGTTTTTCTCTTCTTTCTTCTTTTTTCCCAATAACTGCCTGTGTTGGTGATTTGTTTGGGTCGACTTGTGTGGTTTATTGTTGATTTGAACGGTCAGAAATATATGTCGTTACATTTGGTATCAGAGCGATGGTTGGCGATAACCTTGGCTCTGTTTGGGAATTAACTCATTAGAGATAGGGTAAGTATGCCCTAGAATGAGTTTGAGAGTGTATATACGAGAGAGCGTACTTGTATTTTGGATATAAAAATGGTTTTTATTGTGTTGGCTTGTTCTGTTGAATATTTATGGATTCTAGTCGATATATGGGATGCCATAGAATCGATAGGAATTTCTAAATAATCGAACAGAATGATCAACATAATATGATTTTCAATTATATTTTATATATATTATATATACTATTAGTTGTTTTAAGTGTATAATCTTTGGTCGTTGGTAGGTAATAATATTAAGTTAATAACTATTACGGTTGATTCGATAGTAAATATAATAAGGAAAACTTAAATGGTCTAAGAAAATATTTGAAAATGAAATGATACCTTTAAGTATAATTGGGAGAGTAAGGTTTGAGATGGAAATAGAAATGAACTTGAAACTTGATCCTGGGGTACTTTTGGAAATAGTTTTGTCGAATTTTGAAATAATATCATATTATAAGTATTTTCGAAAGGAATGGTTTAAAGGATATTTTAAAGAAATAAGTGTGTAATCCCTTCTCGGACATCAGAAATGACTTCGGTAATGGGTGCACGCATTATCGACGTTTATTATGAAGTGTCTAAGTGGGGGAGACCACTCCGTACTTTCATAACTTGTTTGAAAAGAATTTTGGATCTAATTTGCAATGGTATATAAAGGGGAGTTTAAGATTAAACCAGGATTGGAATTTCTTCGCTCTTGTTAATTAAAAGTTTGGATTTAGAATTTTATAGGGCATGGTTTTTCCTAAATAGTATAAACTCACATATTATTTAAAACTTAGTTATAACCCAGAATCAAGGCTTCAGGATCATTTAACTAATAATATTGATTTGGGAGCTTAGACAACTCGATTCATTAGAATTTTTAATTCTAAAACCAGAAAATGAACTTGAGTTTAAGAAAAGAGAAACTATCGTTGAACGCTTAAGTGAACGAAAATTAAATATAAATAAACTCCAAATCCGATTGATACAAGGCTTCGAGAAAATTTGGAAACTGACCGCGGAATAGAAGTCAACTAAAATGAAATTGGAAGATTAGGTTGGGTAATAAAACGATAACCCATGACTTGGCTAATTCATAAGTTTATTAAGTTAGTCGAGAAGGAGTGGAAAGGAACTTATGTTGTTGAAAAATGGATTGCCGATAAATGTAAATTGAAAGGAATGAAGTTGTTAACGGAATTTGAATGGTCGATGGAATTAGAAATGGAAGAGATCTAAATGGTAAACGTCATTTGGAAAATATGTCGAATATAGATCGAAGTATGAACAATGAAATGAGTAGAGTGTAAACCATCCTGTCGGATGGAACATAACTTAATTCGAGTAGAGGAATTGAGTTAAAGGAAGTTAACTTAGGAAAGCGAATAGTAATTGATAGAGAGTTAAGTTAAAAACTTGGGTTATGAATAGTCCTCAACTCACTTCATAATTCGAGAGTTCAATAAATAAATCAAGTTAATGGAATAAACTTTAATTTAAAAAGGAAAATCGGAATAAGTAAATAAGATAATGGCTAGATGAATGAATAAAAGGGCCAAGCAAAAGAAATGAGATGCAAGTGGATAGGTTGGTTTTATTCGGATTAAAATAATTGTTAAACGAATTCTAAATTCGGAATTTGAGATATCGAGATGTGATGCAAAGATAAGACTTAGTCTGAGTTGAATGGATTAGTAAAATGAAATCAAATTAGGAAATTAAATAAGCCGATTTAGAATTTACATATAGTTGGGTTGAGTAAGTAAATTTCATCCATACCAATGAAAAGAGTAAGCAAGTAAATGAAATTCAATAAACAAGACGGAATAGGACGGTTTATATAAAAGCATAACTAACCTTAATCCATTGATATAGATTCGAAGTTAACTAAATAGAGTTTACTTTAGAAATGAAATTGTTAGCGATGTGAATATAAGGAAATGGAATGGGTAAATAAAATATGAAATGAAGCGAAACTTAGTCGAGTCAAATGAATTTAACCAAAAAGAATAAGTTATGAAAATTTTACAAACTAATTCATGGTAATGAATTAAAGATTTGACGTAATCAAGTGTGTTAGAAAAAAAATAAAACCCCAAATAAAATAATCGATATTTATATGAAAACCTGAGATATTCAATAAGCCGAAGTAAAATAGCCATTACTTTAGACTTAATGATCGGAATTGGATGATTCCGGATTTTTCGGAAACCTTAGAAACTGAGCTAAAACTTGTGTTAGTAAAGCCTTTCCTAGTTTCCAAGTCTATTAGGTTGAAAACCAAGAACTAGTCGTAGTTGTATGCACAGAAAATAAAAATCTGAACTGAATACCAATGTTGTCTTGATCATAACTTCCTAACGAAGCATCGGATTTTAATGTGCGAGTACAATTCAGAAAGCCCAGGATCTGGAATAAAACTTTTCTTTAATTTTCTCGATGAAATGTTGCTGCTTAAAAGGTTAAAAACTGGGTTGAACAACTCAGTTCTGCAATTTTATGTGAATGAGCTGAAGCGTTCGCCTTCACTAGAACAGTCATAACTTTCAAACGGATTATCCGAATTCGACTAATCCGGACAATTCGGAAAGCCTGAAACGAATGCAACAAATTTTGCCTGGTATGTCTTAGTCAAATTCCATCATCTAAGAATAGATAACACCCCATTAGTTCGTTGACCTATTGTTAACATGTTGGTTTTTGTAGTTGAAATGATTGAAATATGTGGTGTAATTTATATTTTTGCTATGTATTCTATATATGTTGATACTTATGTGTATGTGAGTATGTAGCAGGTGTTATGAAGTCGCGCTACGCGTTGGAACTCGCTTGCACTAAATTTTAAAATGCTAAGGCAAATAAACTGCTTATAAACGCTAAAAGAGGTATGTATTTGGGGATTATATTGGTTTTGGAGTTTTGTTTTGTGTTTTTTCCCCAATTCTGGGATGCCTCATCTTGTGATGAGACGATATTTGAGTTATATGTATGTAGGGATCTTTCCCGGACCTCTCCGTACAAAGGAGATGCTGCCGAAATTTTCCGTGATTTCAGGAGTTAGAAAATTTATGAGTTTTACAAATATAACTTATTTTATAAAGGCTATTTTAAGTTTGAATTTAAAGTAGATATGTGCTTAAGATCGTTTCGTTCTCTTTTCGAGGGCAAAAAGATTTTTAAGTGGCTGAGAATGTAACATCCCATAATTTTCAGTATATTTAAATATTTCAATTTAAAATAAATAAATTGGAATTTGTGGAATTTTGAATTTGATATTGAATAACTTGAGATAAAAGCGAATTCATTTATTTGAATTTGCAGTTCAGATTTAGTTTGAGAAATAATCAAGATCTGGGAACTTAAAATTTGTGAAAACAAATTTATTTATGTTGTGTTTGTGTTAAAGGAGAATTCAAATTTGATTTGTTAAACAATGGAAATTAAGCTGTTTAAGTTAAATTTGAAATTCAAATTTGAATTTGTAAATAATCAAATTTGGAACTTAAATTTGTGAAGTCGATGTATAAAATTTATTTAAGTTGAAATTTGATTTAAATGGAAATTTATTAGTATTTAATTTGAATTAAACCAGTTAATTGAATTTTTGAATATTTTATTTATTATTTAACTATGAAATTTAACTGTTATTGTAACTGTCTCAGAATCCGACGAAACCAGTCCCATCGGATCTGGGACGGTAAATTACTATAGAGTTTCAAGTTTCGTTATAATTAGATTTATCGGTTGATCGTATGGGATAAAATATGAATGAAATCGATATAATTTGGTAAGTGTTATTTCTCTTATTGGATCCTTTATATATAAGCTAATAAAATTCCTTATCCACCTCACCAACCATTTCTCACTTCATGTATTTTCTTATCTGCCTATTCTTGCTCTCTAATGGCAGAAATAAATTTCAAAACCCTAGATCTAAAATAAAATACAAGCTGAAAATCAAATCTCTTCAAACCCTAGCGTATTATATACCATTTTGAAGAGCTTGAAAATACGAAGCTGCTGGTGTAATTCGTTTCGACATGCAATAGCTAGATCGGTCGGAATTTTAGGTCAAAGGGGGCTGGATGCGAAACCATAAAAGCAAATTTGGGGGTTTCTGATTTAGGTTTAAATCGGAGAATCTATGATATGGTTTTTGTAGGGTGTTCAGGCAGGAGTCGAACGAAAGCAACCAGAGTATTTATTGCTGAGTATATCGTCGGGAATTTGGGTTTTATTGTTTTTTAAACCCGATTTGGGGCAGTCATCGCGCCAGCGGTGGAGGCCACCGGAGCAGGTGTTTCGGGCGCCTATAGGCGCGGATTTCGATGGACTTCACAACGGTTGTAGTCTCGAGACCTGAAGCGGTCGGAGGTGGTAGAATTGCTTTGTCAAAGGCAGCGACGCATGGGTTATTTCGACTGGCCTATAGCGGGTTTGAATGGTGAGCGGGAGAAGATGTGGCCTGCTGATGTGTCATCCTCTTAGTGTGTGAGAATTTAGTTTTAATTATTTTATATAATTCAAGATTCAATTGGTAAAATGCTGATAACTTTCACGTTCGAACTCGGATTTGGACGCGGTTTGTTGCATTGGGATCGTGGCGGGATTACGGACATTTTGCCACTAACCTGGTTGCGTTTAGAGACTATGAAATTTTGGGCTTCTTTTGGACGTCCGATCCAATTAAGACCAAAGGTGAGTGATTCTTCGCTCATGAAATACTGAATTATTCCCAGATTTATTAAGCTAATTATGAAATAAGTTTGGTTGCATGGTTGTGTTGATTGTTGTTGTGTTTAAAACTGACATGCAGGTGTGTGAATATGAGGAATTTAAGTCGATAACTAGTTATTCTAGTTAATTAAACTCTGGTTAAAAACCCGATGCTTGTTAATCAGTGAAATTATCTAATACTTACAATTTGGATTAAATCGTTGTGATGAATGCCTTGGTTTGATTTGAACGATGAATTGATATTAGTACTGAAATGTTCCTTATTCAGTATATGTATGTTGTATGTTCATCATGACGATTAATCCCATTTACCCTTGATGTTGCGGGCATCGAATCAACCCTGGATTTATCGATTTAAAATGAATTAAGAACACAGAGTGAACTGATAAATATCTGTGACCCTGATTTGGATTGAAATGATAGATCCATCCCTGAATATCGAGAAATTTAAATTTAAAATCACTTGGCCATAGGGTAGCAAATTATATATGGACATCAGTTGGTTAAATGATTTTCAATATTCGAAATTCGGTTGATGAAATTTGATCTAAAGGAAATGTATCGATTTCGATAAGCTTTATTCTTCCTTTGAAAATCTGAATCTTAAAGATTATTTGAAATCATTTAAGTATTTTCCCAAAGTGAATTTGAAAGTTAAAGATTTAAATTTGTACGATTTGGGATTTTCAAGGATTGGGCAAACTCGAATATAATAAATTCTTATTGAATTTAATCTTGGAATTCAGATAATCGAGAATACTTGGGATTGTTTTCAAACTAAATACGAGTATAATATTGAATCCTTGAATTTGAAAATGAGTTTGAAATGGGATTTTGAAACAAGTCTTTTGAGTTAAGCAACTCCATTGAGACTTGAGTTTAGATTCGAGTATTGAAGTTCGGAAGAAAGAGTTAATTTTTAGTTAAAGAATTTTCTTATATATATTTTCACTGTGGATTTCAAATAACTATCCTCTCTTCAAGAAATTATTTATTAACTTCTATCTATAACTATTTTTATTATAACAAAAATTTTCTTATATTCTATTATTTAAATTATTTAGTAAACTTTCAATTTACATATATATATATATATATATATATATATATATATATATATATATAGTGTTCAAAATTTATCCTATCCTATTCTAACTATGATATTATATATATTCTTTTATATAAAGGTTGTCTTTATAAACATTAATTTTCATAGTTATATCCTTTAAAATTTTCATTTCTTCCGAATGGCAAGTGTTTGAATCTAAATCGTTGGTTCAAATGGAGTTGAGATAAGAATTCCTTCTATTTGAATATGAACCGATTTAAATCGATTTTTATATGGATATTTATATTATATTCTTCTTGAATATAAATGGATTCCATAAGAGATTTTAAATGAGTGGTTATGGAATACATATATATATATATATATATATATATATATATATATATATATTCTAGTTGAATATGAATGGATTTTAACATAAATCGATTTGAGATAATTAAAATCTTTGCTATGGAATATATTCCACTTGAATATAAATCAATTTGGAAGTATTATAGGAGTATAATATAATGATATGAAAGTGTATTATAGTCAGAATATAATCGGTTTGGGAATGATTGGAATATCGTGATATGAAATTTTATTCTATTGAATAAATTTGGTTCGAAACAGAATATGATATTTTGATATGAAAGCGAACCTTTGTGAAATATGAAAGAACCAACTGATGTGAAAGATGTAAGCGTTGGTTGTTAAGGAGACCATAGTCGACATAAGGCATACTCTTTGTCAGTGTCGATACCACTTTGACAACTGTGAACGTTATTACGTATCCAGAGTGAGTATGATGACTTGGAGGCGATTATTGAATCGAAGAAAATGAACTATGACGAAATAGACCTGACCTTTGGGTCAGAATTGAAATGACTAAACAGGAGCTATACCGTGACTAATTGGGGTAACACCTTTGATCGGACACACTTCTTCGATACTATTTCTATGACTATGATGATGATGATTTGGGCCCAATTATGACTTTGGCAGTGTGTTCAAAGGTGGGAGGTAGTGGCTGCTATGCGTTACCACCGGTCCGGGAGTGCAATTGGTAGAATCCTACCCTGGGCATTGCCTCGAGTGCCTTGTCATATTATCCTTATCGAGCCCCATACGATTTTGATTTGTATCGTAGCTATGGAGTGCCCTCTGATGCCATCGTTTATGGTGGGTTTACAGCACTGTATAAACTACGGTATTATAAACGGTGTAAGGGTTAAAATGTAATCCCGCTTACGCTATTTTCAGTATTTATACTTTATTGAGTAGACACTATCATAATAGCGTAATATACTATCTATGTATTAGTTTAACGGATCCTTGAGAGATGGAAAATCCCGTAACATCTCTTGAGTTACTGCACCTATGGCACTGATGTTATCTCGTATTTTAATTTGACTAATATGAGAATGATTTAATGCTGATCCGAGTTTTTGTTGTGTTTTTTTATGCAATACGCTCGGGTCAGCAGATGTTGCAGTTAATGAAGATTACTTTGCCTTGGGGACCGAAGACGAAGATTTGGTATATATCTATTATATATGTATTTTCGCTGCATCTTATTTTCGCTGCTACGTTGTGTGTATTTGTTTATGTGCAACTCTGATTTATCATTTGTACGCTATAATCAAATGTATATATTTCAATTGTTTTTAACTGCTATTTGTTTATTATATGTTGTCCTTCCACTGTGAGATTCTGAGATTTGTTTTTCTCTTCTTTCTTCTTTCTCTTCTTTTCCCAATAACTGTCTGTGTTGGTGATTTGTTTGGGTCGACATGTGTGGTTTATTGTCGATTTGAACGGTCAAAAATATGGGTCGTTACAGCGTGGAAACCTATAATTGAAATAGAATAAGTGTAAATATGAATTGAAAGGGGGCATGAAAGTCTATATTTGGAATAGGGAAATTTATTTGAATATGCCTAAAATAATGGAACCGTAGTAACGCTTAGACACGAGGTTAGGTTGCTTTAGTGGTGGAGGTCTACCTGGACCCAACCAGCATATCCAACAACCACTGATGTTGAACCTAATGTGAGAGGTATAAGTGCACAAATACGAGACGTGCTCAAACACGAGGTTAAGCCCAATTTGTGGAATAAGTCTGCCCGGATCCGACCGGCATATCCAACATCCACAAATGGCAGGCCAAATGTGAGAGGTCTAGCATACTATAACCATAAATGAAAATATGGTAATAAATCTTGAATACTTAACCTAGTTGAATCCATAGGGATTGTATGAATATAAACTATAGTTGGGATTAAGTAAAAAAATTGGGTGAACAGTGGGTGGGTTAAGTAAATTGGAGGGGGTGGGTAATATTTACATATATGCCCATAAACTTAACCTGATAAGGTTATGTAATTCAAGACACCTAGTGGTATACATAACCGGTAAAAATAAGAAAGTTATGTAATTAAAAGACACCATTTAGGGTAAGAATAACTTGTAAGGAAATGAGACAACTTGTGTAATAAGATAAGAAGTACTTAATTATAAATTAAGTAAGCTAAAGGTCTGGAACCCGCTGATGTGAATAACATGTTTAGCTTGTCCTAAGGACAAGAGGAAATTATAACATAGGTTATAATTAATGGGTTGAGAAACTTTTTGATGTTCCTTAGTTAAGAAAACTAAGTTAATAAGTAAACAACAATAAGTTGTAGTGATGGTGTAAATTGAATTTATGATTAAATGAGAAAAGATGAGGAACACTTATGAAATGATAAAAGTTATATTTAATCAGTGACATGTTAAAAAGGAAACATGTAAAATGAGATGTACTTAATTAAACATTAAATAAGAACATGTTATTGTAACTATGAAATCGAACGATGAAAATATTAAAGAGACTGTGGATTATAGACCTTGGATGTAACAACCCTGTATTTTGGAACCAATTAAAATTTTTTATTTTAGAAATTTTAATGGATTTTAAATATTTAAAATGATTTATTTTAAATAATAACGATTAAAAATTTATTTAAATCAAAGTTAGAACTAATTTTTTAAATTTAATTATAAAAGAAGTTAGAAAAAGGACGGTAATTTGAGAAGTTGAATACGAACTTTGACTGAATGTACAGGATTCAAAATAAATCGAATTTTAGTCAAACTAAAAATATTTGAATCTGTTTAAAAATATCTTTCCAACGAATCTGAAAATTTGAAATTTCATAGAGGGATTAAAAAGTTACTCGCAGTTTAAAATTCAGAATAGTCGCTATAGAATTTAATATAATATATAGCCCGTATAAATAGCCATTTTGCAAACGACCTCTGTTTTCAACGAAACCACTTTTGTTGGATTCGGAATGCAGAATTATTGCTAGGTTTCAATTTTCAAAAAAATTCGAATTAATATGTGAGCATGGCAAAGGAAAATGTGTTTTGTCAATTTCAGTCAAACTAGATCGACTAGAAAATAGGCATTTTTTAAACGGTCTTCAAATTCGACGAAATTAATTTTGTTAGGACCGTGTCATCAAAACAAAGCTAGATATAATTTTTTCGTAATTTTTAGAGTCCGTATATGGCCCCAGTGAATTTAAATGTACGATCGAATTAAATAAATAAATGTTTTATATTTAAATTAAAGAAAAGTGGATAGAGACGATCAAACAGGCTGACGGGACCTAGCCCATTATGTCTGTAACGGGGGTATTTGTGTGGTGACAACTCTCGTTGGACTGAATTTGGGGCTGTTGGAATTAACGGGCTTTATTTTGTAAATTAATGAATTAGAATATTATAAATATGGATTAATTAACAAACCCTAAACCTAATTCCTCAATCTACACGCAGCCGCCACTTTCAGATTCAATAGCCACCATGCTCCCAATTTCATTCGCTAATTTCTTCCAAACCCAATCTAACTAAATCATACTCCAAAAGACAAAATAATTGAGGTTTCCATACTCCTCTAATTGGTATGGATCAGATCGTGTTTAGGGGGGTGTCGTGCTCAGATTTTGGGCAAAAGCCGCCATGTGGGTGCGCAATTCTCGAGCACAGGCGGAGCTCGAGTTACGAGATGGCTGAGGTGAAGGAGGAGCAGACTATGGCGCATCTCGTGGTATATTCAGATCAATGTCAGAGCAACCATGGTGGCGGGCGGCAGCGTTAATTTGGGACAATGAGTTGGGTTCAATTTCGAACTGATTATCCGATGGAAGAAGATGTAATATATTTTAATTATAAACTTAATTATATTATTAATGTAATCAAATCCATGAATATTCCTAACTTTGCCATATTAAATCAGAATTGAACGAAATCAGTTGCGTTGGACTCGTGTTGATCAGATCTTCGCGATGGAACTGACTAGATCCGAAACAGAGCACATTGGAAATTCAGAAAAAACCAATGTGAGATTTCTAATTTTAAATTTAAAATAAAAATTATATATATATATATATTATGATTGTAATATTAAATATATGCGCTGTGCAAAATTTAGATTGATTGAGTGACTGTGTTGATGATGATTTGACGAGTTATATCTTTGTTAGAAATATTACATTAGAATAAAATGTCCTCTTGAATACTACATTAGAATAACATGTCATTTTTGTTAGAATATTTTAATTAGATCAAAACATGTCATTTTTACTAAAATGTTTTAATTAGATTAAAACATGTCATTTTTGTTAGAATGTTTTAATTAGATTAAAACATGTCATTTTTGTTAGAATGTTTAATTAGATTAAACATGTCATTTTATTAGAATGTTTAATTAAATTAAAACATGTCATTTTTTTGTTAGAATGTTTTATTAGATTATACTAATGTCATGTTAATTATAAAAATGTCGTTTATGTTAATTTTGAAAATGTCATTTATGTTAAATATAAAAATGTCATTTATGTCAAACATAATAAAATGTCATTTTATTGAATCAGAAATGTTAATTATAAAAAGTCATTTTATTGAATTAGAAATGTTAATTATAAAAATGTCATTTATGCTAGAATAATGTTACATTAGAATAAAAATACCATTTTGTTATAAAATGTTGCATTAGAAACAAAATAACATTTTTGTTATAAGATGTTGCATTAGAAATAAAATACCATTTTGTTATAAAATGTTATGTTAGATTAAAATTTTCACTTATGTTAGAAGTGTAAAACTAGATTAAAAATGTCACTTATGTTAGATGTGTTACACTAGATTAAAAATGTCATTACATTAGAAATGTTATACTAGAATAAAAATGTCACTTTTGCCATGAATGTTACATTAGAATATGTCATTTTAGTTAAAAATGTTAGCGTTATAAAAATACCATTTTTGTTGTATAAAATGTTAGTGTTATAAAAATACTATTTTTTTTTTGTATAAAATGTTAGCGTTATAAAAATACCATTTTTGTTGTATAAAATGTTAGCGTTATAAAAATACCATTTTTGTTGTATAAAATCTTAGCGTTATAAAAATACCATTATTGTTGTATAAAATGTTAGCATTATAAAAATATCACTTTTATTTATTTTTTTGAATTAGGAATGTTAAATATGAAATTATCATTTTATATGATTTGTTGAGTTAGAATTGTCAACAGAACAAAAACACCACTTTTATTTGTTTTGTTGAATTAGAATTGTCGACAAAAACAAAATTATCACTTTTTATTTGTTTTCTTGAATTAGAGTTGACAAAATAAAAATGTCACTTGGTTAGATCAGGTTACGGTGAAAACATATTCTATAAATAAATATGTCAAGTTATGTTGAAAACATATTTTATAAATAAATATGTCATTTAGTTAGAACCATATTTTGTAAATGAAATATGTCATTTAGTTGTAATCATACTTTATAAATGAAATATGTCATTCAGTTAGAATCATATTTTGTAAATGAAATATGTCATTAGTTGTAATCATAATTTATAAATGAAATATGTCATTTAGTTATACTCATATTTGTAAATAAAATATGTCATTTAGTTAGAGACAGGTTATGTTAGATAAAAATATCATTTTTGTTAGAAAATTTCATTTTAGATAAAAATGTCATATTAGGATTAAATTGTCAATTTAGTTAAAATTGTCATTTTAGATAAGAATGTCATGTTAGGATTAAATTGTCAATTTAGTTAAAATTGTCATTTTAGATAAAAATGTCATGCTAGGATTAAATTGTTAATTTAGTTAAAACTGTCATTCTATGTAAAAATGTCATGTTAGAATAAATTGTCATTTTAGACAAGAATGTCACGTTAGAAGAAAACGCCATTTATTTAGAATAATGATTTGTCAAATGAATATGTTTTTTTTTTAGGATAATGCTTTGTGAAATAAAAATGTCATCATGGTAGGCAAGGATAAAAATAATTCCTTGTCAAAATATACGTTTTGTTGGAATTAAATTATAAATATTTATTTATAATTTAAATAGTGGAAATTGTTTTAATTTATTAACCAATGATGTATGTGTATAAACCGTTGTTGTTTGAAAACCCCACATGGGTATTGGGATGATATTTTACATACACTAGTCCCAATATTTAATTAATTGTCAATCGGTGGATTGACAGTCTGTGATGAGCGTTATTTATTTATTTTAACGCTCACACAGTTGTAAAACTTCACTCTGGACGTAAATGTATTGTTGAATGATTATGTATCATTATTGTTATATACATGCGATGTATGAAATCCATATAACTGAAATTATATGGTAATTGGTTGAGTCGCATTCCAATTCAGAATGCTTTAAATAAAGAATATTCAAAAATAAAAAAATCCTTTAAACAAAGAATAATTTAAAATAACGAATAGTTTAAAATAATTTTTTAGTGAAGAATAAAATTATGATTTTTGATGTCCATTTCTGGATGGACTCAAAAATATAAAAATATTAAGCCGAGTTAAGTAGTAAACACCATTTTAACCCGAACGGGTTTATCGATCAATTTTATTCATTTTATAATGAATATCAAAAAGTAATGATTTCAAAATATAATATTTTGAAAATATTAATATTTTAATATGATATAGGTATAGAATATTCAATTTTTTATTTAAAATTTAAAATAAAGTTAAAATCATTTTAAATGAATTTATAAATATTTTATAAAATACGTTTTAAATAGAAATCGACAAAATATAATATATATATTATATATATATATAATGGCCTGAATAGAACGCGCCGCGCAGCGATCATTCGCGAATTTCGACCATTAAATTCAAATTGATGTAATGGGAGATCCGACCGTCGGATCCTCCTAAAACCAGAACCATTGGATTCGTATCGAAAAGTGGTTTCCAATGAATACAAGAGTTTTGAAATATAATGGATGGGTTTGGAATTACGTCCAAATCAAATTTGGAAAAGGTCGTTATGGATGCAGTTCGGTGACTATTATAGGAAACTGACTGTACGGGCCTTAATAAAATTATTAAAAATATTGTAAAATTATGTGAAATCATAATAAATGATTTGAAAAGAGTTTGGATGAAAAATTCCAATTTTGTAAGGATAAAAATATATTTTTATCGAAATGAACTAGTTATTGACTAGAATAAATCTTTTAATTAAGATTAAATGAAGTTTTTCAATTAATTAATATTTAATTGGAATTAAATAAAATAAATTGGATTTTTGGGTTTGTCGTGAATGGTGTCTTAAATAACACTGTTCTTAAACCCAGTATCAAAAGAATAAATCTTTTAATTAAGATTATTTACTTTCCAATTATATTTAGTAATTGGAATAAAATGAAATGTGAATTGGGTTTATTGTGAACTGTGTTTTAAACAACATTCGTTCTTTAACCCAATTAATAGTGAAAATATAATTTAGAACTTATAAATCTTTTTATTAAGATTTAAATGGAAAGTTTCCAAAAGTAAAGTTTTCCAATTTAATATATTAAATTGGAATTGAATGGAATTCGATTGAATAATAATCGAGATGAGCTTCCGTAAAAGAAGACCGTTATTATATATGGAATTTAAAAGGCTTGGCCATTATTCCATTTATATTATTAGTCTGATACGGAAATTTATATCGATTATATATTGATTTGATTTCTGTGAAAATTCCATATTTAGTGGAAGACGATTTTGGGTTTATCGTGAACTGTGTTTTAAATAACATTGGTTCTTTAACCCAGTTAAGGACAAGACTAATTTCTTAAAGTTGAATAATCATTAAATAATGATTTGTGACATTAAAACCAAATTGGATTTTTAATGAATCCTTTAAAAGAAGATTAAAGAATAAATTTAAAAGAATTCATCTTTGATAAAATTATTGGGAACCTTTCCCTAATAATGTGAATATCTTATTCAAAGAATATTCTGAATTGGAATGAGGCGTATGATGTTTTTGTTTATAGCACTTGTTTATTGATTTTAAAATACGTGAGTTATTTGGAAAGACTGGGTTAACCCATTATGAATAATTACTACGACGATTAAAAGTCGAAGATGAAGACGGTGGCTGAAGACTGGAGGTCCACACATCGTTTGGATGATTACCGATATCTTGATTGGGAGGCATCCCAAGACAAGGGTCACTCGAGCTAGTGGCTCTATTTTAGTCCCTAGTGGCTCTATTTGAGTCCCTAGTGGCTCTATTTACGCCCCATAGGGCGGGGAAATGTATTGTTCAGGCATAAGTAATCCACTAACATATTTGTGGACCGGCCCTAACACTCTAAGGGTCACTCGAGGTATGATCCTAAGGCTCGGGCTAGAGGGTCTCGAATTCGGTAAGGACGATCTCTTGCCTTGGTTCATGATGGAAATCCAACTTCCAATACGACACCATACTGTTTTGATTGTATAACTAGTATGGCGACATAGTATATGGTAGTTATGCCGTCTATGATTGATACATTATGATTGAAATGTTTTTGAAACATTTATACACTAATAATAATATCAAATCCGTTTTATCGTATCAAGCATTTTTGACCATTATAAGGTAAAACTCTATCCTCCGGTTTGCATTGCATTGTGCGATGGGACTTGAGTCCTATAATGGTTTCATTTTCTAAAAAGCATTGCGTTGTTTAACGATTTACTTTATTTCTTGCACTGGCAATCTAATGGAGTAAACCCGTTCCGCGTTAGTGGCATGGTCCTGTGATTAGCCTTATTATTAAATAAATTAGGTAAGATTTCTCACACCAGTCCCATGACTAACTTTTAGTTTGGTTCACTTCACTACTACAAAAGGGGGCATATTCGACACTAATTTGTGTACGTTGCATGAAAAGTGTGGCGAAAGCTAAGCTTTCTTTGATCTTCTTAACAATATTCATATGTTGTTGCATTATACGTGAATGCACTATTATGGTGGGAATTCTAGTGTTTTGACGTGCAACACCAGTTAAAAGCATTGCATTACGTATATATAATCCAGCTCAGCTATCCGCGTTATCAATATATTAAAACCCCAACCGTATATGCAAGATTAATCCAACGGTTCAAACCATCTGTGGGTCTAATGATTTTAATGTTAGCCATCATCCAATCATTGACAGCCACATCATTGCATTCTTTTGATGAGATTTTGGCGTGATCTTCTCCCTTCATGAAATCGCTTTCTTCTCTATCATCTAATCGTTTTCCCCCTTTTTACTATTGACAAAAATTTAAACCTAAATTCACGTCAGTATCGCTCCTCTCCTCAACATCAAATTCTATTCCGAAAAGGTTGAAGCTTTGAAACACTTTCTAGCTTTGATTGCTCAGGGCATTGACATTGCCAGTTTTTTCACTCCAGTTCAGTTTGTATATCACTGTGAATTAGTTGCGCTTATTATAGATTAGATTATGAATAAATAGTAAGTAGTTCATTTGTTACATTTTGGAAAACCCATTCGCTTATGAGTAATTAGTTGCTTGGACATCCCAAACTTAGGAAAACCCATTCGCTTATGAGTGATTAGTCGGTGAAAGATTAGATTATGAGTAATAAGTTGCGCTTTGACCATTGATTTAGGATTTGGGATTATGCTGAGGTTTATTCAAAAACTATACCCAGCAATAAACCATGAGAACTGGGCTATTGGCATGAAAAAGACATTGGTTTATTATAGAGGTCGATCTAGCTAAGGAATGGGGACTTTACAGTCGAAATTGAATTGCACTTTGCGTTCATTTACATTATCATATAATTGTATGCTTGAGGTTTTGTGATACAGATACATGTGTAGCACTGCTATGTGTTTTCTTTGCGGTGTGCTTGAGGCAACCAATTTCCCGATCCGGACGAGTTGTTCACCCGTATCATAAGCGAAACACCCCACCTCTGTTAAGGTCACTCACAAAGGGAATGCCTTAATTTTGGTGGAGGTTTATAAGTAAAAGCCACAGATAAACTCAAGACAGATATAAATACACATATTTTAAACAGCGGGAACCAAACATACTTTTTATTTCATCAATACGTGTTCAAAACATAACATTCCATAATTATCTCAAAATACTTCCATCATTACAACCTCAAAACTGTCTTGATTATTAAAGAAGCACAAAGCATAAATAAATTGACAAAAATACCCAAAGTGATTTCCAAAGCCATAGTCTGAGCAAAAGAGACCCAAATCATACATCTACGTTCTTGGAGCTTGTACAGAGCCTGACTGGGTTGAGCTGTTTCCTCCCTGTGGACCTGGGGGGGGGGGGGGGACGAAAGAAAAGAAGACGAAAAGAAAATAGGGTCAGACATGAAGACTGAGTAAATCTAGTAACTCTTCAGTATATGAATAAGAAACGGGCGTGACAGGTATATACTGAAAATAGGATGGTGTCACAAGCTAAGGAAGTGTCGAATGTACTATCACACCCATACCATATCTCTGCACCTATTTGAATTTATTTTAACTGGCACCCTATGGTGAGGGTGAAGTGATCCCCATTTTCGAAAGATCGGCTCCTATTCGCGTTAACATGTGTCATACGGCCCCCAAGAATTGTAGATACCTATGCTGGTCCCACCATGGGGTGTATCTAGACCCGTGGTGGCGGCCCCGACACAAATTCTAGAAGGCATAGGTTATACTACTGGTGTCCCCAGTGCCCTGGTTGTCTGCTCCGGAGTGTGTGCACGCCCGCACCCCGTTAGACCTGCACTGTGCACCCACCGCCGTCGTTTGACCACTTACAATCAGCCCAGTAATCGTGCCCCACTCTGCCTAGTTTCAGGGTACCGTCGATTCCTAACTTTGGGTTACTGCTGAAACGGGTCCCTCGTTACCAGGATTTTCTAGTCAACCATGTTAAGTGGTTAAGTGTCTGTATTAACCTAACGCCACCCATCGACTCTTGTTAACATATTGAATTTGGTTAAGTGATATAGTTGACTTAACCCTACCATTTGTCCTTAGCCTCTTAGGAGCACCTGACCACTCACATTAGACAGGCATTGCCACGGTTACTGGATATGCCGGTCGGTTCCAGGCAGGTTTATACCGTAGCTCAGTCTAACCTCGGGTCGTTATTTGGGCTCAATGCTTAACCACCCCCATTGGATAGGTATTGTTGTGACTATTGGACAGCCGAGCGGTTCCGGGCAGGTTTACATCACAACTCAATCCAACCTCGGGTTAAGCAAGTCGTGTTTTCTAAATTTACATATTTTATTATTTCTCAAATATATACATATATATATGTAAATGTCATATCTTTTATTTTTTGGTATATTAATTCATACCGCTTTAAATGTCATTGTCATTGGCATGTGCCAAACATGCCAACATATACTTCCATGTTTTACACCCAACGTTATTACCCCCGTTTATACGTTCGCAATGTTATAACAAGTGTTGGGCTTGACACAATTCAGCCCAACCTTATAAGCGTAAGAAAAGGGGAAATCAAGAACATGTAATATTTTTCAACATATAAGGGTGTGTGGCGCATGAACTTGCAATTTAGCGATACTAACACAAATGATGGGTCATGTGAACTTGCATTCAAATCAAAATATAACAAAGTAGACGACATATGAGATGGCATAGTTTAGGCTAATACAAACTTGTGTTTAAACATGTTTAATTTGGCATAATGTCAAACACAAGACTAGCATGATGTATGTTCACCAACATGTACAATTTTAACATCTAATCATATAGCCTATGAACTTGCATAGTTTATGAAACATAGATCCAACTATACTTGCAAATAGACATAATCTTTCATAGTTTATGAAACATAGATCTAATTATACTTGATGAAACATAGGTCCACTTATACTTGCAAATAAACTTGCATAGTTTATGAATCATAGATCTAATTATACTTGCAAATAAACATAAGAACAATATCATAGGTTTTGGATCATGTAGGAATAAAAGTTCTATAACATATTTACATAAATTCCAACTTAGACATAGTCCATGCCATCGCAATATACATAAAATGATCAAATTCTAATTTTTGCCACAAACTTACAAGTACAATCGTTCAATAGGCTTGCGTCAATCAATTTTATGCCACAAACATCAATACATAAGTCATGATAGAACCATCACAATACATAGAATAATAACACAATTCTATTTTCATGTACATCGAATCACATCACAGTTTTTATTCATATTCTAAAAGGTTACTATACTTACAATGTGTGATGAATTCTTGTTTTCTGATTTCTATTATTCTGATTTGGAGATGCTCTCCTTTGGGTAGCAAAGTTGCGTTGAATGATTTGATTAAGCTTTGATCTTCTTTTAATTTGATTCGTCTCTTAGGCTTGTTGGCTTGTCTCTAGGCTTTCTAATTGGTGGCCATTACTAGTTCCTTCCCAGCAGCATGACGGCTATTGTATTCTATTATTTGTGTGAGTTTAGGGTTAGGTTTGAGTTGTATTTGTAGGATTTCAATCTAATTAAAGCCGTCGATGAAGCTAGAGTGAATCCAGAACATCCATCTTAAGAGAAGCCAATCAGAAAGTGACATGTAAGCCCTAGTGACTCAGCCAAGCATCAGAATTCGACCAGACCCTGATCAAGCCAGCCAAGACCTGACCATCAGGTCATTCTGACCTGGGCGCACTTGGCAGGTGCGCCAGGCCAAAAAATGTACTAGCGCACTTCCCAAGTGCGCCAGTTCATTTCTGTTCTGGTGCACTTCCCAAGTGCGCCAGTGCATTCTGACCCATTTTCTGGTTTATCTGCCCATCTTCGTTCGTCCATATCTTCTTCATATGTTATCCGTTTTACGCAAACTTGTACTCTATCTCAAGCAGAATTTCGAGATGAACACAATGGTGTAACCCATTTCCCTTGATTTCATCATTTATAATTAATTATACTTAAATTCATGAAGCTTAACATTATAGAATTCGCGGGGTATTACATTCTCCCCCACTTAAAAGGATTTCGTCCCCGAAATCTTCAAGTTAGGAAGAATGTATATCCTACCATCCAACAGTCCATCTACTCAACCAACAAACACAGGCATCCACTGTCCTTAAAAGTCTTCTAATGTTTCATGATCATATGCATAGTGTGTGTACATGTCCTTATCTAATGCAGAAATCAGGCGGTCTTTTGATTCAGTTGACCTCCTTAATGCGAATCATGTAAGTGTCATGAATCCATTATGTATGCAAATTTATCCTACTCATAATTCTACATGAGTGCACAACTATTCATACAAATGCGACGTCCATATGACAACATATCAAGTTTACAACCATATACAAATAAGAATACATATATGCATATGCAGTATGAAGTGATTGAGCCGATCTAAGTTCTAGGTTGTGTGTGTACATGCATCCACGAGTAACCACTAGCAACCACTTGCAACCATCAACCATAACATGTTTCAAATACATGTTTACATCCAAAGGGGTTTCTACCTAAGGATAAAGGATAATATCGAGGAGATATACCTAAAAAGATAGATACAAGCACAACTTAAGAAAAAGAGAGGTCAAAGATGTACCCTCAAAAAGAAGAGGGTAGGAAGCGCATATTCTGTCCTCAGTTTCCCAAGTTGCGTCTTCCTCGGCGTTGCTCCACTGAACTTTAATGAGTTTGACTTCGCGGTTGCGTAGCTTTTTCACTTCAGTTCCTATGATGCGGGTTGGAACTCTCCTCGCAGTTGCTTCGCGTTCCACTTCGGCTTCTTCTAGAATGCTTGGCTCCACCACTTCTGCTGATTCATGTAGACATTTCCGGAGATGAGAAACGTGAAAGACGTTGTGAATTCCAGCCAACCTTTCAGGCAGATCTACTCTATAAGCCATTTTCCCAATCTTCTCGATGATAGGGAACGGTCCTACAAATCTTGGTGCTAGCTTTCCTGCGGATCCAAAGCGAACGACGTTCCTTAATGGGGATACCTTAAGGAAAACCCTGTCCCCAACCTCAAACTCAAGGTCGGTCCTTCTTTTGTCGGCGTAGGATTTCTGTCTGCCTTGGTCTGTCTTCATTCTCCTACGTATCAAGTCCACTTTCTATGAAGTTTCTTTAATCATGTCTGGCCCAAGTATAAGCTTATCTGTAGACTCCCACCAACAAGTTGGTGATTTGCACGGTCTTCCATACAAGGCTTCGAAGGGTGCCATGCCGATGGTAGCTTGGTAGCTGCTGTTGTAGGCAAATTCCACTAAAGGAAGGTGATCCTCCCACGTCCCTCCAAAGTCAAGAACGCAAAGTCTTAAAAGATCCTCTAAAACTCTATTCACCCTTTCCGTCTAACCATCTGTTTGGGGGTGATAGGCCATGCTCAAACATAACTGTGTGCCTACAGCTTCTTGCAGACTCCGCCAAAACTCACTTGTGAAGATAGGGTCTCGGTCACTAACAATGATGGAGGGTATCCCATGGAGTCGAACTATTTCCTTGAGATAGAGAGATGCTAGAGATGAGGCAGTCCTTCTACTCTTGATAGATATAAAGTGGGCGCTTTTAGTAAGCCTGTCCACTATTACCCAAATGCTAGTGTTGCCTCTCCTCGACCTAGGCAGTCCATCAATGAAGTCCATTGAAATGCTATCCCACTTCCACTGTGGGACCTCTATAGGGTGAAGTAGTCCTCCAGGCTTCTTTTGTTCCGCCTTGACCCGTTGGTAGGTCATGCAGTTAGAAATGAAATCTGCCACGTCTTGTTTCATGTCGTTCCGAAAGAAAGTCCTTTTTATATCCTTGTACATCTTATCACCGCCTAGGTGTATAGTCATCTTGGAATGATGCGCTTCCTCAAGAACATTCTTTGTCAACTCACTTGCTTGTAGGACGCATAACCTCCCATCTCGCCTCAGCCAACCCTTATCATTGATGGCGTACCTACTGAGGTGACTAGAAGTCTCACCCCTAATAAGTTTATCAATCACATCAACAACTGAGGGTCTTCACGTTGTGCTGCCCCTATTGAGCCTAAGAGATTAGGGCGTACTTCGAGAGATGCTAACAATCCCGGTACAAAATCCGAGGAGGGCCTAAAGTTAAAACTGGCTATATACTCCAAGCTTTGCCTCTCTACGAAGAGCGGGCTCAAGGTCAGTTTCTTTTGGCTCAACGCGTCTACTACTACGTTGCCTTTGCCGGGAGTATAGGAAATTTCAAAGTCATACGAGGCAAGGAACTCCATCCATCTTTGCTGCCTCAAGTTAGGATCCTTCTGGGAGAAGAGATATTTCAACGATTTATGGTCAGTGTATAATTCAAACTTCTCATCTAGGAGATAATGGCGCCAAGACTTAAGTGCAAAGACAATGGCGGCCAGCTCAAGATCGTGGGTTGGGTAGTTCTTTTCATGAACCTTCAATTGTCTTCCGCCATAAGCTACTACCCTTCTTCTTGCATTAGGACAGCGCCTAGTCCTTTTCCACATGCATCCGTGTATACTGTGAACATTTTGCTTCTGTCAGGCAGAGTTAGAACCGGGGCTGTTGTGAGAGCCCTTTTTAATCGTTGGAAAGAAAACTCGCAGTCCAAATCCCAAGTGAATGCCAGATTCCTCTTTGTTAGCCTTGTGAGTGGGGCAGAGATTTTCGCGAAATACCTAATAAACTTTCGATAAAAACCGGCTAGCCCAAGAAAGCTTCGAACTTCTCTTGGATTTCTTGGTGTCTTCCAATCTTGTACTGCCACCACTTTTGCGGGATCCATAGCTAACCCTTCTTTGGACACTATATGCCCAATAAACCTTACTTCTTTTCTCCAGAAGTGACACTTGGAGAATTTGGCTTTTAGTTGATGTGCACGGAGAGTATCCATGATTTCTTTCAAATGCTGAGCATGTTCTTCCTCACTCTTTGAGAAGATTAAGATATCATCTACGAAGACAACCACAAATTTGTTGAGGAATTCTCTGAACACCCTGCTTATTAGGTCTACAAAATAAGCGGGTGCGTTTGCCAAGCCGAAAGGCATGACAAGCTACTCGAAGACACCGTCTGGGGTTCTGAACGTTGTCTTATCAATGCTGTCTTCAGCTACTCTTAGCTGATGGAACCCAGTTGCCAGATCAAGTTGGGAGAAGACCGTCGCACCTACAAGCTGATCAAACAAATCTTCGATTCGGGGAAGAGGGTGCCTATTTTTCTTGGTCACTTTGTTTAACTAGATATAGTCGACGCAAAGGCGAAGCGAACCATCTGCTTTGGTTGCGAACACCACTAGAGCAACCCATTCTGAAATGCTCCGTATAATGAACCCCTTTTCGAGAAGTTCTTTAACCTGCTTACTGAGCTTCTTTCTCTCTCTTGGAGCCATGTGTCTGAAAGGTAAAGCCACAGGCTTTGCGTTATCCAAAAGATATATGCGGAAGTCTATTTCCCGCCTCGGAGGTAAGCCTTTCACTTCCTCAAAGACATTCAGATATTCCTGGACTACTCTAACTGATTGCAAATTCTCATCAGAGGCATCAAGTGACTCTAGATAACTAAGCATAACTGCATTCAAGGGATTACTAGAAATTTCTAGAGTGTTACCAAGCCGAGTCAAGAGCCTAACCACTCTTTTCTCACAGTCAAGAATGGCACTATTACTGGATAACTAGTCCATGCCTAAGATCAAACCATATCCCGAGAAGCCCAAAACAAAGGCATTACAACTAAACTCAATGCTCAGAATAGAGATTTTCAAACCCAAACAAACCATAGACAAATAAGCGGAGCCCCCAATTGGATTTGAAACTACTAAGGGATCTTCTACCATGCTAGTGTCTAGATGCAGAGATTTTACTAAGGCAGATGAAATAAAAGAGTGTAATGCGCCAGAGTCAAAAAGTGTACGAACTGGATGATCATAAAGATAGGCTACACTTTCTACAGAAATATTACTACCTCGTTCCTGTTGAGGTGCACTAGCGCATGAACCTGACCCCCTGAAGTGGATCCAGCTTTCTGTCCCTGCCCTTTCTTCTTTGGGCAGTCCTTAGCTTGGTGCCTAGATTCTCCACAATGGAAACAACCACCCATCTTCGCCTTTATTTTCCGGCAGTCTTTTGATATATGGCCCACAAAGCCGCAGAAATTGCACCTTCTCTTCTCACTGGGCTTATTATTCTTTCCTCCTTTCTTGAAGTCGGTTTTCTTTGCTTGTAGACCCTCTTTCTTCTCTTCCCCCTAAGTTTCTTTCTTTCCGTGATCTTCCTCGTGTAGCAATGCCATGTCCACCAAGCTTTCGTAAGTCGCTCCAATGGATACATGGGTCATGACAAGGCTATGTAGAGGCTCATTCAAACCCTTGACGAAGCGAAGTGCCTTCTTGTGTTGGGTGTTTACTAAGTCTAGCCCAAATCTGGCCAGCAGATTAAACTGATTAACATATTCCTTGATCGTCATGCTTCCCTGTTTCAGAGTTAGAAATTTTTCCATTTGCAGGCTTCTTTCGGCTTGGGAGAGCAATTTCATCTCAAACCTAGTCCTGAAGTCTTCCCATGTTTCCACCGCCCTCTGAGCATTAGTAACTTCCCACCAGTAGGAAGCTTTATCCTTAAGTAACCACACCGCAAGTTGTATCTTTTGCCTGTCATCCACTCCAAAGATGACAAACAAATCCTCAGTCTCCTTTAACCAGTTTCTTGCTCCAACAAAAGATTCTGTCCCATAAAAGTCTTTTCCACCCATAGCCTTGAAGTCTCTACAAGTTTTTGCGAAGGCATTTACATAAGGAGGTGGAGGAGGAGGAGGAACTGTGGCCACTGGAGGAGGGATGTCTGCTGGGCCCGCCCCATTGGCCCTTGCTTCTAAGTACCTCCTAAACCAGCCGGGAATCGACACTCCTTCCGGAAGGTTAAGGTCTCCAGACATGCTGAAACAGAAAGGAAAGATTCAAAACAAAGGACAAAGAAGGATAAATAGGGCACATGGCTTTGGGGGATTTTTTCTTTTTATTAATATAACACTTTTTTTCTATAAAAAAAAATGCTCCATTAAACTTTTATCTTGTCTGGTAAACCTAAGTTCTGATACCAAGTGAAACACCCCACCTCCATTAAGGTCACTCACAAAGGGAATGCCTTAATTTTGGTGGAGGTTTATAAGTAAAAGCCACAGATAAACTCAAGACAGATATAAATACACATATTTTAAACAGCGGGAACCAAACATACTTTTTATTTCGTCAATACGTGTTCAAAATATAACATTCCATAATTGTCTCAAAATACTTCCATCATTACAACCTCAAAACTGTCTTGATTATTAAAGAAGCACAAAGCATAAATAAACTGACAAAAATCCCCAAAGTGATTTCCAAAGCCATAGTCCGAGCAAAAGAGACCCAAATCATACATCTACGTTCTTGGAGCTTGTGCAGAGCCTGACTGGGTTGAGCTGTTTCCTCCCTGTGGACCTGGGGGGGGGGGGGGAATGAAAGAAAAGAAGACGAAAAGAAAATAGGGTCAGACATAAAGGCTGAGTAAATCTAGTAACTCTTCAGTATATGAATAAGAAACGGGCGTGATAGGTATATACTGAAAATAGGATGGTGTCACAAGTTGAGGAAGTGTCGAATGTACTATCGCACCCATACCATATCTCTGCACCTATTTGAATTTATTCTAACTAGAACCCTATGGTGAGGGTGAAGTGATCCCCATTTTCGAAAGATCGGCTCCTATTCGCGTTAACATGTGTCATACGGCCCCCAAGAATTGTAGATACCTATGCTGGTCCCACCATGGGGTGTATCAAGACCCATGGTGGCGGCCCCGACAAAAATTCTAGAAGGCATAGGTTATACTACTGGTGTCCCCAGTGCCCTGGTTGTCTGCTCCGGAGTGTGTGCACGCCCACACCCCGTTAGACCTGCACTATGCACCCACCGCCGTCGTTTGACCGCTTAAAATTAGCCCAGTAATCATGCCCTACCCTGCCTAGTTTCAGGGTAACGTTGATACCTAACTTTGTGTTACGGCTGAAACGGGTCCCTCGTTACCAGGATTTTCTTGTCAACCATGTTAAGTGGTTAAGTGTCTGTGTTTACCTAACCCCACCCATCGACTCTTGTTAACATGTTGAATTTGGTTAAGTGTTATAGTTGACTTAACCCTACCATCTGTCCTAAGCCTCTTAGGAGCACCTGACCACTCACATTAGACAGGTATTGCTACGGTTACTGGATATTCCAGTCGGTTCCGGGCAGGTTTACACCGTAGCTCAGTCTAACCTCGGTTCGTTATTTGGGCTCAATGCTTAACCACCCACATTGGATAGGTATTATTGTGACTACTGGACAGCCGGGCGGTTCCGGGCAGGTTTACATCACAACTCAATCCAACCTCGGGTTAAGCATGTCGTGTTTTCTAAATTTACATATTTTATTATTTCTCAAATATATATATATATATATATATATATGTAAATGTCATATCTCTTATTTTTTGGTATATTAATTCATACCGATTTATATGTCATTGTCATTGGCATGTGCCAAACATGCAACATATACTTTCATGTTTTACACCCAACGTTATTACCCCCGTTTATACATTCGCAATGTTATAACAAGTATTGGGCTTGACACAATTCAGCCCAACCTTATAAGCGTAAGAAAAGGGGAAATCAAGAACATGTAATATTTTTCAACATATAAGGGTGTGTGGTGCATAAACTTGCAATTTAGCAATACTAACATAAATGATGGGTCATGTGAACTTGCATTCAAATCAAAATATAACAAAGTAGGCGACATATGAGATGGCATAGTTTAGGCTAATACAAACTTGTGTTTAAACATGTTTAATTTGGCATAATGTCAAACACAAGACTAGCATGATGTATGTTCACCAACATGTACAATTTTAACATCTAATCATATAGCCTATGAACTTTCATAGTTTATGAAACATAGATCCAATTATACTTGCAAATAGACATAATCTTGCATAGTTTATGAAACATAGATCTAATTATAATTGATGAAACATAGGTCCAATTATACTTGCAAATAAACTTGCATAGTTTATGAATATAGATCTAATTATACTTGCAAATAAACATAAGAACAATATCATAGGTTTTGGATCATGTAGGCATAAAAGTTCTATAACATGTTTACATAAATTCCAACTTAGACATAGTCCATGCCATCGCCATATACATAAAATGATCAAATTCTAATTTTTGCCACAAACTTGCACGAACAATCGTTCATTAGGCTTGCATCAATCAATTTTATGCCACAAACATTAATACATAAGTCATGATAGAACCATCACAATACATAGAATAATAACACAATTCTACTTTCATATACATCGAATCACATCACAGTTTTTATTCATATTCTGAAAGGTTAGTATACTTACAACTAGTGATGAATTCTTGTTTTCTGATTTCTGTTATTCTGATTTGGAGATGCTCTCCTTTGGGTAGCAAAGTTGCGTTGAATGATTTGATTAATCTTTGATCTTCTTTTAATTTGATTCGTCTCTTAGGCTTGTTGGCTTGTCTCTAGGCTTTCTAATTGGTGGCCATTACTAGTTCCTTCCTAGCAGCATGACGGCTATTGTATTTTATTATTTGTGTGAGTTTAGGGTTAGGTTTGAGTTGTATTTATAGGATTTCAATCTAATTAGAGTCGTTGATGAAGCTAGAGTGAATCCAGACCATCTATCTCAAGAGAAGCCAATCAGAAAGTGACATGTAAGCTCTAGTGACTGACCCAAGCATCAGAATTCGACCAGACCCTAATCAAGCCAGCCAAGACCTGACCAGCAGGTCATTCTGACCTGGGCGCACTTGGCAGGTGCGCCAGGCCAAAAAATGTACTGGCGCACTTCCCAAGTGTGCCAGTTCATTTCTGTTCTGGCGCACTTCCCAAGTGCGCCGGTGCATTCTGACCCGTTTCTGGTTTATCTGCCCAACTTCGTTCGTCCATATCTTCTACATATGATATCCGTTTTACGCAAACTTGACTCTATCTCAATCAGAATTTCGAGACGAACGCAATGGCATAACCCATTTCCCTGGATTTCATCATTTATAATTAATTATAGTTAAATTCGTGAAGCTTAACGTTATAGAATTCACGGGGTGTTACAATAAGGCACCGCAGTGCATCGGTTTATACCATACACATCCAAAAAATGACATACAATTGTATGCTTGAGGTTTGCACTGCGGTCTGTTAAGACTGCAGTGTGTATGCACTGCGGTGCGTTTGCACTGTGGTTTTGTGATACACGCACATGTATACACGCACAAGTATACACGCAATGCATACACGCACAAGCATACACGCACGCACAAGTATACACGCACAAGTATACACACACAAGTATAAACGCACTAGTATCATAAGCATACACGCACAAGTATACACGCATGCACAAGTATACACGCACAAATATCATAAGCATACACGCACAAGTATACATGCACAAGTATCATAAGTATACACGCTCAAGTATCATAAGTATGCACGCACAACTATACACGAACAAGTATACACACACGCACAAGTATACACGCACAAGTATCATAAGGCAGCATCTGAAGGCACGCACAAGTATACATGCACGCAAAAGTATACATGCACAAGTATACACGCACAAGTATCATAAGGCGCTTTGACCATTGATTTGAGTTTGCCACCAGGATTTAGGTTTCACCTAACTTAGTGGTACCTTTTTGGGCCATGAGAACCGGGCTATTGGCATGAAAAAGACATTGGTTTGTTATAGAGGTCGAGCTAGTTAAGGAATGGGGAATTTACCGTCGCAATTGATTTGCACTTTGTGTTCATTTACACTGACATATAATTGTATGCTTGAGGTTTTGTGATATAGATACATGTGTAGCAATGCGGCGTGTTTGCAATGCGGTGTGCTTGAGGCTACCAATTTCCCGATCCTGATGAGTTGTTCACCCGTATCTAACACGCACAGGTATTTTCTATTTGATTTTAGAAACTACAAATTTCAATGTTTCGATTTTGGAAACGTATGCTCAGTTTTGCATCAGTTCATACCATACACATCCAAAAAATGACATACAACTGTATGCTTGAGGTTTTGTGATACAAATACATGTGTCGCACTATGGTGTGTATGCATTGCGGTTTTGTGATACAAATACCCGTATCTAACACGCACACACAAGTATCATAAGGCAGCATCAGTCCATACAATACACATCAGTTCATACCATACACGCACAAGTATACACACACGCACAAGTATCATAAGGAAGCATCGATCAGTTCATACCATACACGCACAACTATATACACAATCACAAGTATCATATGGAAGCATCGATCAGTTCATACCATACATATCCAAAAAATAACATACACATCCACATCCACATCCAAAAGTATCATAAAGTTAACTTAATACATACACATCCAAAAAATGACATTATAGTAGCATCAATTCATACCAGATCAGCGTTGTGGGGCTATGGAACTTCCAATTGATTCGTTAGGGCTTTGCAGTTGTGGGAGAGCCAGTCCGAAGTGAGCAACCGCACGTGATGGACCCGCAGCATCAGGACAAGGGGTGAGGTAGTTTGGCCAGTCAAATTCCTGATCAACTTCTATATCTACCCACTAATCATTCCTCTGGTTCATTGGGGCTTGGTTATCAACATGTATGTCATGGGCGGCTTCCGGAAATAAGCTTGGTAAGGGGGGTAGCTCAGCAGCTTCTTGTATCATTGCATTAAATCTTTCATCTGAATCTATTTCCCATTCCCATCTGTAATGATGCAAACATGGAACCACCTCTTCCTCCCTATTGCTCACAAAAAGAAGTTCAGGCCTTGTCCCAAGATGAGCATGGGTATAGCGCTGAACCTTAATGAAGTAAACCTTGTCATTGATTTGAGTAGCAAAAGTACTGATATTGCCAATGCCTTCATAAAATTGCATTTTCAGATAGAAAGATGTATGGTCATACTGAGACCAATAGCAGTCGTCAATTGCAAGCACACGTCCCATTGGCTTCATTACTTCTTCAACAGCAGAAACATTACTCTTTAGGAACTCGGGAAAGCCATCAATTTTAGCCCATGATTCCACTTCTAACGCTGGTGAGGGCTCAAATTCTTCATCATACCATGGTTGTAGGTAAATAGCACCACCAGGTTTTGTAAAAACTTTCAACATTATGGCATGATCACGCATACTGTACGATGGGCATGATAATAGAAAAGAGTTGTTGGGTATTACCCGTATAGGCCACAAATTATGATTGAGAGCCACCTTAAGAACGTATTGCACAGCTTCGAAAATCCAATGTCCCTTAAGAACAGTGGCTGTGATGTATAAATATGAGTCCATTGTTTTTTTTTTCTTTTTAAAATTTTGAAGATTGGGGTTTAGGGGATATGGAGGAGATGATGTTCTGACGCTTGAAAGGATGTGCGAGGGACCCAATAGGTGGTGTCAGGCAGATATGTGAACTTGAAATGCTTGCACAGAAGATGAAGCATACTCAATTCTATTTCTGAGGTGGCACGTAGTGACCAATGTTGATTGGTCAACTGTTATAATTGTATGCGTAACTCACTAAGATTTATAAGTTAATTAGATGGCCAAATGCACAGATGCATGCACACAGCACATATGCACTTATCAAATAACTTTTAAATTCAAATCGCAGGATCTGAAATGACGAGGAGAGATACAGCCAGCAAGTGGAGGACCTGAAATGACATAGAGTGATACAGTTTCTGGTTCTTGGCATTACTACTTTGTATAATGCACATTGATAGTATTTGTTGGCACTTGTATTGAAGGTGGTATGTGTTGGCACTTTTGATACTTTTAAATTATGTATTTGATCGTATGTGTTATATATTTAAAGCGTTGAATTACAAATTTGATCATATGTATTGAAGGTGGTATGTATTGAAGGTTTGAATGTGATGATGAATGTAACGGATGTGTTTCTTCTATGTACAAAACTAATATTGCAAAATTTATAATTAAAGCATTGTATTTGCCTTCTTTTACAGTTGCATTTGCTTTTTCCCTGATGTTGTATTTCAAGATAATGGTGTCGCATTCCATAATATAGTCGTGTTGCATTACATAAAATAGTAGTAAGTCCACATGGCACGTAAATACCACAGCTGACATGGCATGTGACACGTGTGCAGCTGACGTGGAGATCTGACGTGTTGTGTGACACGTAGGCAGATGACGTGGCCGCCGCTATCGTGACCTGGTACCCAGAATCTAACTAATTTTCAAGCAACGCTGAATACTGTTGCATTAGGTACAAATAGTGTTGAATTACGTCTATAATGCAACACTTTCTTTCCGTGGCTGTAGATGTGCTAAAGTGTTGCGTTGGAGGGTTAAGGCAAAGACCGCGGATGCCACACCCACCCGGTGTTGCCTATTTGAAAAAGGGTGAAAATGCAACACTTTTTCGATCTAAGGCCACATAAAACTTGAGTCGAATATGCCCAATAGTAGTGCTTGCAAACTCGGATGCCCATATTTTCCAATGGGCAGTCGAGTAGCTTATTTTGCAGATATATTGAGCAGGATTCTGGATCGAAGCTTAAAGCTGTGTCCAGAGCGCTGATAGCCTTCTGCCGTGTTAGTTTAACTGCTTCCGCTGCATTGTATTATAGTTACTGTAATTAATTTTCCGCTGTATTATTTCAACGTACTCTGATGTAACATTATTATAATGTTTATAAAAGTCTTCTGTTATTAGTTCTGATGAGTTGTATGCCCAAAGTTAGCGTATTCGGGTTTTGGAACGGTCTTAGTTGATTTTGAGGTGATTAGGTCTGGGCAAAATCTGAATCATTACAGTTGGTATCAGAGCTCTGGTTAGCTCAAATCTTTAGGGTACAAGTCGTTAGAACTGAACAAAAGACTCATCATAGGTAGGATTAGTAATATCCTATAAAAGAATACTCATTAAAGATAGGATTAGTAGTATCCTAGAATGAGAAAACTCATTAGAGATGGGGTTAGAAATGCCCTAGAATGAGTTGAGAGTGACAAGTTTATAATTAACGTATTTGTGATTATATATATAATTCGATTTTAGAAAATATGATTTTTGAATATATAAAAGTTATATATATGTGAAAAGCTAATCAACTAATTGATTGATGGTTGTGTTGTGTGATTATTAGTTCAACTAATAAAATTATTGAAACCAATAAAAGAATGAAAGTTGAGTTGGTTAATTAAACAACTTTCAGCCCCTTTCCTTTTCGAGGACGAAAAGATTTTAAGTGAGGGAGATTCTAACAACCCTGAATTTTGGAACCAATTTAAAAATTTTATTTTAGAAATTTTAACGGATTTTAAATATTTAAAATGATTTAGTTTAAATAATAACGATTAAAAATTTATTTAAATCGAAGTTAGAACGAATTTTTTTTGATATAATTATAAAAGAAGTTAGAAATAGCACGTTAATTTGAAAAGTTGAATTCAAACTTTGACTGAATGTACAGGATTCAAAATAAATCGGATTTTAGTAAAACTAAAAATATTAGAATCTGTTTAAAAATATCTTTCCAAGAATCTGAAAAATTGAAATTTCATAGCAGGATTAAAAAGTTATGCCCAGTTTAAAATTCAGAATAGACGTTGTAGAATTTAATATAATATATAGCCCGTATAAATAGCCATTTTGCAAACGACCTCCGTTTTCAAAAAAACCACTGTTGTTGGATTCAGAATGTCAAATTATTGCTAGGTTTCAATTTTCATACTTTTTCGAATTAATATGTGAGTGTGGCAAAGGAAATTGTGTTTTGTCAATTGCAGTCAAACTGGATCGACCAAAAAATAGACATTTTTCAAAAGGTCTTCAAATTCAATGAAATTAATTTTGTTAGGACCGTATCGTCAAAAAAAGCTAGATAAAATTTTTCCGTAATTTTTAGAGTCCATATGTGGCCCTAGTGAATTTAAATGTACGATCGAATTAAATAAATAAATATTTTATATTTTAAATTAAAGAAATGTGGACTGAGAAGATCAAATGTGCTGACGAGACCTAGCCCATTGTATCCGGAACGGGGGTATTTGCTTTGGGACGACTCTCGTTGAGCTGAATTTGGGGTTGTTGGAATTAACGGGCTTTATTTTGTAAATTAATGAATTAGAATATTATAAATATGGATTAATTAACAAACCCTAAACCTAATTCCTGAATCTACACACTACCGCCATTATCAGATTCAATGGCCACCACGCTCCCAATTTCATTCGCTAATTTCTTCCAAACCCAATCGAATTAAGTCATACTCCAAAAGACAAAATCATTGAGGTTTCCATACTCTTCGAATTGGTACGGATCAGATCGTGTTTAGGGGGTGTCGTGCTCAGATTTTGGGGCAAAAGCAGCCACGTTGGTGCGCAATTCTCGAGCATGGGCGGAGCTCGAGTTACTGTAATGACCCGCATTTTTAGAGATATATAATTAATTTATTTAATTATATAATTGGTGATTTAGAGAAGTTAATGATCATTTAATTAAATAATATTGAATATTTAATTAATAATTATAATATAATAATATATTATAATGTCGAAATAGTCGGAAAGAGTGAAATTCACAATATCATGTGAATTCAATAGCATACGAGATTTGGTGGAGTTTCGATTCGAAATATAATAACGAATATATTCAATCGACGATGGTTTGAACCTATAATTTTATTATAATTAAAATCGAGCTTGAAATGGCGCGGTAGTTCGCTATTTGGCGATTTGAACTTCAATTGAGTATACAGAATTCGTTTTAAATCGGATTTCTGTGAAACAAGAAACGTACGGAGCTGGTGGAGTATATCTTTCTAGTGGAAGAGAAAAATCAGGATTTCGACGTGTAGATTTTGAGATATGTCTAAATAAAATTTTAAAATAGTCGCTATAGAATCGTTTATCGACCATAACGGTTTATTCGATATAACTAGAGATTGGGTTTGAATCTTGTGAAAACCCGTAACTTCCCCGTAAAGGAAAGTGTCGGATAATTCGAGAACAAGCCACAACAGAACGCATATAAAAGAACATTTCACTGTATATTACAACAATGCATCAGATTACAAGAATATATAGAGTATAAACAAATAAATATTACACAGAAATAACAGAGGTTCAAATTACATTTGAATACATCGAAGCGGAAAATAATACAATACACAACTAGAAGAGATATACGGATACAAAGCTTTCCGGATATCGTTCCAGCTGTAAACCAGGATCCTGTGAATATAAATCTGCAAAACCAAAACTACTAGCTGCCCGTGTCAAAATAGGGGCACCCAGAGTTCAGGTTAAAACAATAAACTCTAGGTCAGTCATGTGACTGGTGTGAGAACTAAAACGGTTATTAGTCTTTGTTTTTTTAAAGTTAGGTAGATCAAGGGACCATGCCGTATAACACGGAACGGGTTTCCTCCCAAGAATACCAGTGCATAAAACCAGCAACGCAATGCTAAATAAAGAAAAATGAAGCTGTTATAAGACCCAAGTCCTATCACACAATGCAACGCAAGCCGGGGGATAGGGTTTTCCCTTATAACAGCCAAAGAATGCTTGATACGTTTAAAACAAATCATTTGATACTATTATAAGTGCATAGTGTATAAAACAACTTCAAATCATAAGTATCAATCATAGGCGGCATGAGCGCCCCATCCCACTATGTCGCCATACTAGGCTCTACAAATAAAACCGCAAATGTCACGTATTTGGAAATTGGATTTCCATCTATGAACCGAGGCAAAAGATAGTCCTCAACCGATTCGAGACTGCCTAGTCCGAGCCTCAGGAACAGCCGCAACTGCCCCATGGATTTTCAGGGCCGGTCCACCGATGTGGATTATTATGCCTGAACACTACGTTTCCCCGCCCTTTGGGGCGTAGATGAGCCAACTAAATGACTCCATCGGTTCGAGAACGACCGATCAATCCGAGGTCGTTTGCAAAATTTCCATTTTTAAGGCCTGAATTCCATAACGACTATTCAGAATTTTCAACTGGACATATCTTTTGATTCCCAATATGAAATCTTGATTTTTCGGATTCGTTGGAAAGATATTCACTATTAGATTCCATTATTTTTGGTTTCACTAAAATCCGGATTGTTTTGCACCCGGTACATTCAATTGAAGTTTAAATCGAATTATCGAACTACCGCGCCATTTTCAATTCTATTTATAATTATATATAAATATTTATATTCTAACGACGACGTATATAATATATACGTCGAATATATTCAAAATAAAATTTCTCGTCGATATTATTTAAAATAATTCATTTTAAATAATCAAAATTCGCTAAAATTGCCAAAATAAAAATTTTAAACTGGCCCAGATTTTCCGGGTTATTACAAATCTAGACAAGGTTCTTTAGAGACATAACGATAATTTAATTTTTAGAATTTTATGGTAATTTTTAATTAATTAAATATGCGACTTTTTATTTGAAGTATTTCGCACCCTGAAATCAACATTTTGAAGTTTCAAAATATGAGTCCACCTACCGGTATTATTATATCTTTGGGATCGTGGTACGTTGGTTGTTACAATGGTATGATCAACTCTGTCTATAGCAGTTGTATATGAATGGAATTTACGGAAATGGATATACAATATCTAAGCCTATATAATCACTTTAACCACAAGTATAACGTAAAATAGAGGTCTACGACGCATTTGTTTTCAGCCGCACAACCTTCCTGATTGAAACAAGCCACGAGTCTACCTTTCCCCTATAAGTAACCCCCTTAATCCTTTAACCTAATTTACTTCCTGTGAAATTCAACCAAAGGATGAGCCGTCAGTTTCTTACTCACAGCCAAAAACGAGAGATGTAAAAATCAAAAGAAAATCAAAGACAAATCAAAAAATCATGACACTAATATACATGAGTTCGTTGAGTGAATCTCTCCCTTCCTATATGGGTTTTAAATTGTTCGAACGACATTTATGTTCGCTGTTTTTGGGTTGTGAACTAGGGTTTGATCCTAGGAGGAAATACAAGCATCTATACAAGGTTTGGGGGTCATAACTGGATTGAGGGAGTAAGGGGAGGTTGCGTTCAAAATCAAGGTTGATTCGGTGGGTATTTAGTTCGGTGATTTCATGGGTTCGAGCATTAATGTTCGTTCGACGTGATAAGTGATTTGGGTTAATGACAGATCTGGTAGCGATGTCTGTTGTGGGAGGTTTCGAAAGGGTTGGTTGATGACAGATCTGGTGCGCATTGGGGGGTGTTCACCGCAGTTGAAGGAGGGGTTCGAAGAAGCTACGTTGGTATTAAAATGGAGTTTGGGTGTGAGTTAGGAAGGGATGGAGTGACCTGGATGGGAGGAGTTGAAAGTTGGAGAGCTGCTGTCGACAAAATAGAGAAGGGGATGGATGTGTTGAGGAGAGCACTTGGTGAAGAAAAAGAAGTGCACGTTGATTTTTCTGTAAGAAGAAGGTAATTTTTGTTCGGATTTTGTTTGAACGAAAAGGGGGATTCATTTGTGAAGGTGTTGTGTTGATTTTGTGCAGTGTTGGAGAATATGAAGTCTTATTTTCTGGAAATGGCCTTGAGAAATGATGGGTCAAAGGGGATTTGGGGATTAGCGACTGTGTATTTTAATTCAGTGAAGAGGAAAGTGGAAATATCTTAAGCGGGTTCAAATAGTTGGAAGTGGGCCGGATTGGTGGTAAGACCCAAAGCACTTTATTAAGTTAAATTTTAGTTTAAAGTATATATGAACATCGAAAAAAATACATAACTTATTCATACGTGATCGAAACTCAGTGAAACAAGATCCAACAGGATCGTATGGACGGACACTACCCAATGGAACTGACCGGGAGTGGATTGAAGCTCGTTTGAATTTATGGCGAAATAAACTGTTTGATTCAAATCAAACAACAATTTATCGTGCTTCAACGATGAATTGCCAATGTGAGTAAAACTCACCAACTCTGAACAGTTATAATTTCATGTTGTATTTTTAGAACTGTTAGAAATTGTCCGTTTGATTGTGTGTTGACTGTTTGATTGAACTGCTAGTCAGTTAATAAAATATTATATATATATATATATAAATATATATAATATATAAACAGTTATATAGTTATATATATTGATTCTGGTTATCAGAATAATTCATATTGAACTGAAAGTGATGACAATCATGTTGTGTAACATCTGTGGATGCAGGGAAACAGGTTGGAGGAATCCGACTGGATTCCTCAACAGTTATTTTATTGTTTTTCATATATTGTTATATGATGTGATATAAAATCTGTTGGCGATTATATGTCTTTGGACGATATTGAACATCATGATTTGATATGATTGAATACCATAACATACCGGAATGTAGATAAGGGAATTTTCAAAGTGATATTGAAAATAGAATATTTATAAAATGGGATATTTATAAATAAGAGATATTTATAAAGTGGAATATTTATAAATAAGAAATGTTTATAAATTGGAATATTTATAAATAGGAGATATTTGAAAAGGAAATAAATTCAAAACATTTCTTTTTGAATGGAAAGGCCTGTGTGGCGAGTTTGGGGATTTTCCCGGTGCTCCCGATACAAAGGAGGTTATGGTGAATTTTCCCGGGAATTTAAGGAGTTAGAATATTTCAAGAATAAATTTGAAAAGGAAATATTTGTAAACCATTTACAAATAGAATTGGAAAGGGAACAGTATAAAAGGAAATCATTTTTAAAGTGTAGAACCGTTATTTAAAAGTAAATCTTTTCAAATGAATAAAACGTTGTTGAAAAGGAAATCTTTATAAAGTGAATAAAGTAAATCGAATATAGACATTCGAAAGGAGTTAATCGAATATGGTATCCAAAGTTAGTTAATCGAATATAGACATTCGAAAGGAGTTAATCGAATATGGTATTCGAAGTTAGTTAATCGAATATAGACATTCGAAAGGAGTTAATCGAATATGGTATTCGAAGTTAGTTAATCGAATATGGTATTCGAAAGTTAGTTAATCGAATATGTTATTCGAAAGGGGTTAGTCAAGTCGAGTTAGTCGACTCAAGTTAAGTAAGTCGAGTTAAGTTAGTCAAGTTAGTCGAGCCTAGTTAATCGAATCGAATTGGTCGAACCAAGTAAGTCGAGTTAGTCGAGTCAAGTTAAGTTAGTCGAGTTAAGTTCGTCGAGTTAAATAAATCGATGTTAGTTTCATCGAAAGGAGTTATCGATGCTAGTTTCATCGAAAGGAGTTATCGATGCTAGTTTCATCGAAAGGAGTTATCGATGCTAGTTTCATCGAAAGGAGTTATCGATGTTAGTTTCATCGAAGGGAGTTATCGATTATAGTTTAATTGAAGTGAGATTTTCAAATATGAGATATTTGAAAAGGAAGAGTTATCGAATATTAGTTATTCGAAGAGAGATTATCGAATATCGTTTATTCGAGAAGGAGTTAATCGAATATAGGTTATTCGAAGAAGAGTTAATCAAATAGAGATTTCTCGAAGAGAGTTAATCGGCAAATTCGATTATATCGAATTCGGGAAAGTACTTATACTTTACAGTGTTTAAATAGAGATTTATTTATTTATAAATAAATAAGTGTTAGGTTAATTATTCAATAATAAGAATAGAAGTTATAATTAAAGTTAGAATATTCGAAAGGAGGGATTATAACGTTATCATTATAACCAATGTTTTAAATATAGAAGTGGATTAGTAAAATTGGATCCGAGAAAGGCGTAAAGAAGTTGTTAAAGATTAATAGATAAACTTTGACCATTTCAAAGTTATAACGTTGTTCAGTTAAGGTCTGAGAGGTAATTATACCCCAACTTGAGTGGCTTCCTTCTTGACTAAGAATGGTAAGGTTTGATCGTAAAGGAGTTTTGGAAATGTTTTCCAAACGAGATTCAGAAATGTTTTCCGATAAAAGAAAATAAGAATTTAGAATATAGGGAAACAGGAGATGTAAAATGAACTAAAGAGATAAATGTTAAATGATGGTTGTTTGATATAATTTTCATCTGGAAATAATATCGTTGTTTGCGCACTTGTTTTTCTTTGATGGTTAAATCACAGACTATCTAAGTTTTGACCATTTTAACGTTGTTAATATGGAGAGACCGGTTGGATTATTATCAAAAGAACCACTCTGTATTGGCATAAGCGTCGCGAATCATATATGCCAAAGATATTTGAAGACGGAGTAAAATGCAAGGGCTGTTGTATAAGTCTTAGATAACAGTGACTAAGATGGATATACAGAATAGTGTCTTCGGTTTGTCCAGTCCCAGGACAACTTGTATGGATGAAGGTCTGACAGAGTATATCCAATGGATCGCGTAAGTTGATCTGTTCAAACGTATTCACGTTTTGGTGGCGGAGGAATTTGTTTCACTTAGCTGTATACCCGTGTTATTTTTGGATAAGTCAATTTGTGATTTGGCGGGTATGACGATGTGACATTTCTAAGTGAATGAAGATGGATGTCTGACATAGTATTTCCAGACGGTCACGTACATTGATTTCTTCAACTATACCAAGAGTGGAATCAGAGAAGGAAACTTCTTTTAGCTAACACGTAATGTATGGTTGTAGACGCAAATTAGTGATTCTGATGGATCTGACAATGTGGCATTCGAAGTGAATCTGATGTGATGAAAAGCGTAGCTTCTAGCCTCATCAATCGGTAAATGACAGAAATCGGGCAGGCAGCATGGCTAAGTCGGTCGCACCGAAGTAGGGTGTATAATCACCTATCTAGAGAATATTCATTTGTTTCTTAAATCTATCAATGTTGTCCCATATATATACGGGAACGGTTGCTGATCCCAACCGTTGATGATGTACATTCGATACACTCAAGCGAAATGAGTGGTCGGTCATGTGCAGCTGAGTTACAAGATGTTCTTGTTGAACACCAGTGTATCGTTCCTAGAGTACACTGATCGGAAGGTAGTTCCATACCTTGTCATGGTTGGAAATCCATTATCCAATACGTGCTTGCGATTTTGATTGTATATTATATATGTAGAACGTGAGATGAAAGCGTTTCTGCTAGTTGATATTTATTTGTACATAGACATTATTATAATATCAAAAGGTTTTTGATATAAAGATATTTTGGATTCTCATAAGGGAAAAAACCCGCTCCGTTCTGCGGCGTGGTCTTATGAGATATCGTTTACTTGTTCATATACCTGTTTAAACTGTTTTACTCACACCAGTTCCATGACTGACCCGGAGTTTACTTTGTTGTTTTCCCTAAACTCTTGGGTGCCTAAATTTGTACGGGCAGTCAAGTAGTCGGGAATTTGCAGATACATTGAAGAGCTGGAGCAGGAGGCTTCAGAATCATATAGCTGTAGTTTATTTCCGCTGTGTTGTAAGTGTTGTACTCTGATAAGTGTTATTGTATACATAACTGTTATATTTCAAAGTTATGTTATATATTATATGTTATTCGTTCCGCTGTGAGGTTCGTGTTACTCTGATGTTGTGTTCTTTTTCTTCTTCTATTCTAAGTTTCTATCTTATCTATTCTCACCTTCTAATTTCTTTCATTAATTACCGGGATTTTTCGATGTTTTGGTTATCGACATCGTGCTTATGTCGATAACCAAAGTCGCCGAAAAACCGGGTCATTACAATTGGTATCAGAGCTTAAGTTAAGAATTACCTTGGCTCTGTGGCGTGACTCGGTAGGGATAGGGTTAATAATACCCTAGATTGAGTTGAGTGTATATATACGAGTGAACGTATTTGTATTTGATATAAAAATTTGTTTTATATTGAGGAGATTCATTGGTTGAGTTGTTTATGAGTTCTGGTCGATCAGTTTGATCCACTGTATCGGTAGGAGTTACTAAACACTTGAATACGATGGGTCGTCACGGTATGTTTTGAAAAGTGGGTAAATTAAAATAAGTTTACCCAAGGTATATCTTGATATAGAGAAGATATATATATATATCAAAATTATAATATATTGGATATATTGGTTGTAATTATAATCGAGTAAGATTATAGAATGTGAAATGGATATATATAACCAATCAGAATTCATATAAGTAAAGTATATGAAAGAAGATGAATTAAATATGAATTAAATCAGATTTGGAATGTTTTCAAAATGGAAGTATTTAGTAATGGTTTTGAAAATGATATAGTATTGAAATCACTTGGGTCGCGGGAAAATAATTCCGATGATGACTGTGCTGTGACGATCCCAAAATCCGAGGGGCGGTATTAAGGATAATCATTAGGAAATAACACATTAATCATCATAGCAGAGTACAGATAATAGCAGAAACAATAAATAAAATAATTTTACATGGATATGACAGCGTAATCACAACATGTAGGAATATCAGAATAGCATAACGTGGGATATAACTTAGTAAATAAAAAGGAAAGTGATCAGTCATCATCGCCAAAGGCGGAATACATACATCCAGTGAGACATAAAAAGGGTATCAGTCTACATCGCCGAAGGCGGAATACATATACATATAGTGAGAAATATGGAAAGTAAATCAGTCTGCATCGCCAGTGGCGGAATCATAATATAAGTACAGTAATGGTGGAAAATGTCAAAGTTATCTCTGTGAAGTCAGCCTCGCCATGAGCCAAAAATGCACCCTATGCAGCAGTGCAGAGCCAAAAACAACCTGTCACCTGTGTACTAGGCTGCCCGTGTGAAAATAAGGGCACCCGCGTTTGCAAAGTGAAACAAACAACGAGTCAGTCATGGGGACTGGTATGAGGAATCTATTTAACAGTTAAACAACAGTAATAGCAAATCATAGGACTACGCCACTTTCGCGGAACGGGTTTACTCCAGTGATTGCTAGTGCATTTACAACAAAGTAAATTCTTTTAAAACAATGCAATGCTTTTTGAAAGAGTGAAGCCATTATAAGACTCAGGTCCCATCACACAATGCAACACAAGCCGGAGGATAGAGTTTTACCTTATAGTAGCCAAATATGCTTGATACGTATAAAGCGATATCATTTGATATTATTACTAGTGCATATATGTTTCAAAAATTAATAGCATCATAAATATCAATCATAGACAGCATAGCTACCATATACTATATCGCCATACTAGTTCTACAATCAAGTCCGTTATTTCGTATTGGAAATTGGATTTCCGTCATGAGTCGAGGCAAGGGGCAAGCTCCTCTCCGCTTCGAGACACTCTAGCAAATGCCTCGGGACTACACACTCTGGGCAACCCCTTGATGCAGCTGGGCCGGTCCTCACTTACGTTAGAGGATTGGTTATTCCTGAACACACGTTTCCCGGTCCTTACAGACCTATAATCGTGGCGCCTCGCATTCCAACAACCACAAAGGTGAAAAGTAGATATATATGTCAGTGCTGGTAAGTCACTGACACCACCATAGCTACAAAGAAACGTCGTGCTCTCCCAGCGGTCCGTATCCCGTTTTTAACTCATACCGGGGTGTGAGATTCGCGAATCTACGAAATACACAAAGCTAGGTCATGTAGACCTTGCTTTGATCATCATCCACAAGACTTTGCTTTGCAACAGAAGCCTTGATCACAGCATCTTGGCATGCCACATAGGCAGTCCACTCCATACGATTGATTTCCATCGACATATAACCTCTGAGCTCGTACGTCTCAGAGAAGGGCGTTAAGCAAAAGGATAAATTCTCCGCCGCCAAACAGATATATATTTAACAGAGATCAATCAGTATAGAACAAAATCCAATGTCAGACACACAGTCCATTTACAAGTCCGTTCTGGGTCTGATCGAAACCGGAGGCGTCAAATTCCTCGCTAATCCGTACAATCAACAAATAAGTCCAGACGGCTACTACTTCCGTCCCCTTCTGGTAGCTACTCCGGTTAGGAACCTCAGTAGCGCCCATCCAACCGATACGAAGATCGTCGGTCTTGAATCGTCTTTGAATTTTCCAATTCGAATCGCTCGATAAATTATATGAAATGAGGGTTAGCTCGGCCTTTTCAAATAATTCACGTCATTAGAATTTAAATCGATTCTTTCTATGCTTATATTATTCGACATCCATCTTTCAGTTATTTAGTGTTATTTTCGTGTCAAACACATACAACCATCCAATATCAAATAATTCAAGCCCAATTGATTTATTTTCAATCAATGTTGCTTATAATATTTTATAACGATTTTTCGCCATTTTTATTTATTTAAAAATGGCCATATTTAATTAAACGACGTTTCAGGTCGTGCCGTGGCACTGGCGCTGTTTTTCCCCTAATTTGTTTTACACATACCGGAAAATCTAACCGTTGGATTTCTACAAAGTCTATATCAGTGGGAAGATATTCCCAAAGCGAACCCAAAGGTTCCAGTTTCGTGAGAATCCGACGGTCAGATCTTCCACACTAGTCGTTTGAAGTTACGGTTTCAAAATTCAAACTGCAGCGTCGTTATTCGATTAAATTTAATTATATTTATATTTATATATAAATATAAACGGTTCTGGCGCTATTTTCTTCAGATTTGAATTAAACATTCCGGAAAATCCAACCGCTGGATTTTTACAAGGTTGGTGCCGTTGGAAAGATATTTCCAAAGCGAACCCAGCGGTTGCGATTTCGGGAAAATCCGATGGTCGGATTTCTCGTACTAATCTTTTCAAATTACGATTCCGAAACGCGAACTGCACGGCCTCTATTCCTTTTAATTATATTTATATTTATATATATAAATATAGTTCATTCTATAATTTCAACTATAGTTCATTTTCTATTTTCGACATCGTTTTCACTTCAAATATTTCACTAATGCCTTAATATTTCGAAAAATTTCGCCATAACCTCCTTTGTACGGGGAGGGGTTTGGAAATTTATTGGGCCGTATTAGGTACCCAATAAATCCTAAAAAGCATTCACATATTTATAGTGATATATTCTGGTGTTTACGGGGGAGCATGTACTGATAATCACAACAGAGAATAAATGTAATGACCCGGATTCTTATGGGTAAATTTTAAATATTTAATACGGATTTAAATATTTAAATGGAGGATATAAATGGAATTTTATATTATGTTATTAGTTTAATAATCAATTTCGATTTAAAATCGAATATATTAAATAACAGAATACGATAATGGATTTAGATTGAATTCAAATTTGAATTAAATACAGTTCAAATAAATTAACAGGAAATTTTATTTTGAATTTATTGCGATAATAACATTTATTTATTTTCGAGGAAATTAATAATCTGAAATTAATTTATATTTATTTAAATTAATATCTCCTTCAGATGATCGAACTGGACCTCGGTACTTATCCCAGTGGGTTCAGAATAGGGGTTTTACCCTAGAATTTTCAGCCGTTGGGTTCAAAAAAAAAAAGGGAATTCAGAATCAGGATATGGGTTTAATTAAAGTAAAATATAAATAAAAGAAATAAAATTTGTTTGTTTTTGTGTGTGGACTTAAACAAAAACACGGGTTCTTCTTCTACTCCACACAAAAATGACCTTGCTGTTCAAAAGGATACCGCACCCCTTCCCTATTAAATCGCGTCTCCTTTGGCACTTCGAACTACACAGAAGATCGATCCAAAAATATCAGTAAATGTCCTCTCTCCAAAATCAAATCGAATGCAATAATTTGTTGCTCGTAGGGACTCGCCCTTCACGGTGGTAGGCTCGAGATCAGTTGCATCGACAGCCTCTGATGATCGAATTGATTTGCAGCGTTCTAGGTTTAGGGTTGGGGCCGATTTCACAAAGTCAAGGTACGGGGATTGGTGCGAGTACTGTAGCAGCTCGATTTTTGGGCTTCCAGTGTAGGGCGGTTTGGAAGGTCGCGATATACCTCGTCGCATCACTGGTGGAGGGTTTTCGAGGGTTCATTGATGTTGCGATGGAACTGATGAACTGGGATGGTACGGTGTGGTGCGACAGTGTCGATCTAGGTTGGAGTTCAAAAAGGTTCGAAGTTCGGTGGTCAACAGTGGTCAGCATAAGGAAGGGAGCGACGGTTGGTGGATGGTTTCGAACTCAGAAATGGAGCTGCTTGCGAAGTGTTTGAGAAAATGCCGTAAAGGAAATTAGGTAAGGAATAAAATCATGTTAATTAAGTTCTTAATTTAATTACTTTAGCCGATGAATTTGTCGACTCAGTCAAGGTAAATTAACTTGATTTGAGGGGTTAGTGATTTTATATATATATATATATATATATATATATATATATATATATATATTAGCATAAGACCTGGTTAAGGATATTCGGTACCTAATGTATAAAGTCCGGATTTTTCCTAGGAAAGGAGAAATCGAATGAAATCATCCTTGTGGAGTTCGGAGACTTGGGAATCAATGAAGATGAATTGAAATTGATACCAATGCGAATAAAAATCAAGTGAGTAAATCTCACTCACCTGTTTAATTAGAAATATTTTTATTCGTTAAAAATATTTGTGTGTTGATTGTTCGATGCTTTAAATATTTATTTATTTTTGTTAAAAATATATATATAGTTATTTAGGATTGGTTGACTATTATATATATATATATATATATATATATATATTGGGTTGATGATTGGTTGGATTCCCGCAGTCTCATTAGCGGATGCCCGCGGTACCATAGCGGATGATTACCCTATACGCCCCACGCTATGATTAGTGGATGACCTTCATACCGCGATATCCTGCCTCGAAGCAGGATGGGTATTACTATGTTGACTAACATCTGTGGATGCAGGAAAACAGGTTGGAGGAATCCAACTGGATTCCTCAAAAATATATTATCTGTTTGTTGTTTGTTTGATTTCATATATATTCCTATATGATGCGTTAAAATCAAATGATTTAAAGTTGGTTGATCTGATTGTTGAAAATACCACTAGAGCTTGAATATTGATTCATAAAAATATCGGAAAGGGTATTTGATATTTAAAAAGGAAATTCTATTTTTATAAATAGAATTTGAATTTTAAATGAAGTATAGAAACATTAACTTGTTTTGAACATATATATGAACAAGCAATTGAATTTATAAACTTTGTTTATAAATGAAAGGATGGGATTTGAATATTGAATTTATAAACTTTGTTTATAAATAAAAGGATGGAATTTGAATCGAATTTATAAAGTTGTTTATAAATGAAAGGATGGAATTTGAATCGAATTTATAAAGTTGTTTATAAATGGAAAGGTGGGATTTGAATTGAAGTTATAAACGTTTTTTATAAATAATAAGAGAATTCAAATGGACTTTGAATAGAAGGAATTGAACTATAGATTTGAATATAGAAATTCAAATAGACTTTAAACTATAGATTTGAATATAGAATTCGAATGGACTTTAAACGATTTGAATATAGAAATTCAAATAGACTTTAAACTATAGATTTGAATATAGAAATTCAAAGGGACTTTAAACGATTTGAATATAGAATTCAAATGGACTTTAACTATAGAATTTGAATATAGAATTCGAATGGACTTTAAACTATAGAATTTGAAAATAGAATTCAAATGAAGTTTTAAATAAAGAGAATTCAAATAGAATTGAATTGGAATTTGAATAAAGTAATCGATAAGGAAACGAGAGTATGAGTATAATTAGAATTTGTTAATATGCAGTTAAGATATATTTGAACATGTCGTGTTCAAATAAGAAGGTGAAATAGACTGAAAAGTTAAGTAACAAATTTAATTAACAAATTGAGTTAAAACGATTGGTATAGTTAAAATAGATTGGACAGGTATAGATACAGGAGACAGGTATGGAATAAAGTATAGAAGTGAAATAAATAGAGTGCCCGACAAAAAGGTACGTATTTAATTCATATATGAGATTTTATGCGCCGTATCGGCAAGCCGCTTGGCTTTTTCTTTTTCTTTTTGAGATGAGAAGGACCGGGAAAGCTATTTGAAATTTCCCGATGCTCCCGGTACAAAGGAGGTTATGGCGATTTTTTCCGGGAATTTAAGGAGATAGAATATTTTTAAGATAATTTGATAGTTAGAAATTAACATATCAAAATATATAGAAGTCAATAAGAAAACGAACTTAGAAATAGAATAGTATAATTAAAAAGGGAAGTATAAGAATAAAATCTCGTAGGAATAGAAAGAGAAAATGTATATGTGTTTAAAGGTGAATAATCAGTTGTATGGTATTGATTATTCGAGTAAGTAGTCTTGTCTGTTTTGACGTTAAATGTTATTCAGTCAAGGTCTGAGAGGTAATTATACCCCAACTTGGTTGATTTCATGATATACCGATAAGCAGCAAGATTCAGGCTCGAAGATCAATGTGGAATAAGAATTTGTTAAATACTGTATTTGGGTTGTCGTAACGATGTTTTACACAACATCTGTTTTAACCCAAATATGTGCAAAGCTTGGAAATAGAAAAAAATGAATATTTTCTAAAGTTTAGAAAATAAAAGAAGGCGATATATGGAAATGTTTTCCAAATAACGTATAAGGCCAATATGGTTATTGAAAATATTTGATTAACAAATATTGATGAGAAATAGAGAAGATATTTAATTAATGGAATATTAGTTAAAGGTTCAGTGATTGTTGGATGTTTGGTTGAACAATTGTTTTATTCGATAGTTAAATCATCGACTATCGAAACACTTGTTTTTATTCGATAGTTAAATCACAGACTATCGGAGTTTTGACCATCGTTGTCAATATGGAGAGACCGGTTGGATTATTATCCGAAGAACCACTCCATATTGGCAGTAGCGTGCGAATCAGATTATATAAAGATAATCGAAGACGGAGTAGAGTGCAAGGACTTTTTCTATTTATAGAAATAGTACCTTCGGTTCATCCTGTTCCTGGGTGACGTGAATGGATGAATGTCTGACAGAGTATTTCCAGAAAGGTCACGTACATTGATTTCTTCAACCGTACCAAGAGTGGAAGCGGAGAAGGAAACTTCTTTTAGCTAACACGTAATGTACTGTTGAGGACGTCAATCGGTGATTTGATGGATTTAACGATGTGACATTCGAAGTGAATCTGGTGTGATGATAAAGCGTAGCTTCTAGCCTCATCAACCGGTAAATGACAGAAATCGGGCAGGCAACATGGCTATGTAGGTCGCACCTATTAGGGTAATCACCTGATCTAGAGTTTCATTTACTTCTTAAAATCTATTGTCGATGCTGTCCCATTCGGGAAACGGTTGCTGATCCCAATCGTTGGTGATATACATTCGATACACTCAAGCGAAATGAGTGGTCGGTCATGTGTGGCTGAGTTGCAAGATGTTCTTGTTGAACTCGGTGTATTCTCCTCTAGAGATATACCAGCGGAAGGTGATTCCATACCTTGTCATAGTTGGAAATCCATTACCCAATACGTGCTTGCGGTTTTGATTGTATATATATGTGGAACGTGAGATGCAAACGTTCCACTAGATTGTTATTTACTTGATTTAGACATTATTATAATATCAAAAGAGTTTTGGATATAAAGATAAATCAAGTGTTTGGATTCTCATAAGGGAAAACCCGTTCCGTGTTATACGGCGTGGTCTTATGAGATATCATTTAGTTTTCTGAAACTGTTTTAAACTGTTTACTCATACCAGTCCCATGACTGACCCGGAGTTTATTTGTTTTGTTCTACCTAAACTCTTGGGTGCCTAAATTTGTACGGGCAGTCAAGTAGTTCAGGATTTTTCAGATATATCTAAAGGAGCTTGGAGCAGGAGGCTTCAGCGTTATCTAGTTATAGTTTGTTCCGCTATGTTGTAAGTGTTGTACTCTGATAAGTGTATGTTATACAGTTAAGATTTTGTATTTCAAAGATGTGATATATTATATTTTGTTCCGCTGCGATGTGAGATTCTGTGTTGTTATTTCTGTTCTTCTTCTACCTCTTTCTTCTAAAAAAAAAATGTTTCGAATTTCCGTGATATTTGGGGTTGGACTTGTGTTTTTGGTCAGCTCAAATTCTACCGGATTTTTGGGTCATTACAATAAATTCCCGTCACCCCGTTTCCGTGTGGAAATAAATAGTCCATGTACCGTATCTAATAACTAGAGCGACGTGATTATTGTCAACTCCAGACCCGTGTGGGGTTTTTATTAATCTGGCAATTTATCGTTATAATTTATATAGTCCATATCAGTCATCAGTTCAACCTGTAGTACATAGTTATCGCCATACAAGCCTCTTGCTTGTATGGTAAATCTTCCACCTCGTCACACAAGCTCCAATTGCTTATGTGGAATATGATGAAGTATGCCTATCGTCAAGAAGTATGCCATGTAGTGTAGTTCAAAATTAATTGTTACTATCCTATGGCGTTATTTATTATTTCACACAGTAAAACCAGCACTTCGCATCCAATGGCATTCACAGGAGTTGATATATAAATAAAATTGCGCAGCCAACTCATCAAGGTTTACCTATTTGTCGGGCACGCAAATAATTTCTTTACTCTACAGCTAATCCATTTTTCCTGTTCAACACATGTATATATATGCAGAACAAAGCTAATAATAATATTTCTAGAAAACTATTATTTATTTCAACACATGTGTATTTTTAACTAAGCCTATACATGATAAAAGGAATATTTTTTATCATAAAAAATATTTATTCGACACTTGTGTATTTTTAACTAAGCGTATACATGATAAAAGGAATATTTTTATCACCAAAAATATTTATTCGACACATGTGTATTTTTAACTCTTCATATCCACTATAAGAATATAGTTTTCATTGTCGATTCATTTTATTGTTAAAAGATGATAACATTCAACACATGAACTTCAACTCAACGAATGAATTGCAATTCAACACATGAATATTCTATATAGTTTGTATATATATAAAAATGTGACTTTTATCGCTAAAGCCATTTGTTTAAATTCAAATAATATTCAACACATGAATTTCAACTCAACGAATGAATTGCAACTCAACACATGAATATTCGATATAGTTTGTATATATATAAAAATGTGATTTTTATCGCTAAAGCCATTTTTTTAAATTCAAATAATATTCAACACATGAATTTCAACTCAACGAATGAATTGCAACTCAACACATGAATATTCTATATGGTTTGTATATATATAAAAATGTGACTTTTATCGCTAAAGCCATTTGTTTAAATTCAAATAATATTCAACACATGAATTTCAACTCAACGAATGAATTGCAACTCAACACATGAATATTCTATATAGTTTGTATATATATAAAAATGTGACTTTTATCGCTAAAGCCATTTGTTTAAATTCAAATAATATTCAACACATGAATTTCAACTCAACGAATGAATTGCAACTCAACACATGAATATTCGATATAGTTTGTATATATATAAAAATGTGATTTTTATCGCTAAAGCCATTTGTTTAAATTCAAATAATATTCAACACATGAACTTCAACTCAACGAATGAATTGCAACTCAACACATGAATATTTGATATGGTTTGTATATATATAAAAATGTGATTTTTATCGTTAAAGCCATTTGTTTAAATTCAAATAATATTCAACACATGAATTTCAACTCAACGAATGAATTGCAACTCAACACATGAATATTCTATATAGTTTATGTAATTTATTTCAACGAATGAAAATTATTCTAACACATAAATATTTCAGAAAATTTCGGCAGCATAACGGCAGGGTAGTTAAAACCGGGACCGTCCCTAGTACGGCTCCTCGCTCTACCTTAAAACCTCGCGGTTTTTGATAATGGGGATCATGCATCTAGTTCGCACGCAGGCGGCATGTTTTATTTTCAATTCCACAATTTTATTCTATTTTGTTTCAACCACAAGAGGGTATTTTTCAACCACAAAGGTATTTTTCAACCATAATATCAACCACAAACAATTATTTCCAACCATTCGTCATACCATATAACATCACGTCAAACACAAGCAATAAATATCGTCCATGGTCTGTGGACAAGGGGAGTATATATATATATAATATAATAATTCACTTGCATTTCATCACGATTTAAAGCATATATCTTTCAAACAACGCTTGTATAATTTATACATCGCTAATATAACTTATACAACACATGTACATGAGGTATACAATGCGTATATAATTTACACTTCGCTTATATAATTTATACAACACGATTTCATTCACACAAATAGTTTAGATTTCTCACATTGGTTATTCCGGTGCTAAAAATCGTAGGAAGGTCAGAAAATCCGCGGCTGCTTCTAGAATGTAGAGAGCCTCCTTGCGGTCACGGTGTCTCCTGTTTCATCAAATTTCGTTAAAGAACGAAAAAGATATTATTTTTCAAAGTTTTGCAACACTTAAAAGTGTTATTTTCCTTTCAGAATTTTCATCAGAAAAGTTTTTAAAACCTTCGAAAATAGGTCACAAATTTTCAGCCAATTCGTACCTCGATGCTTCGATCAGACCTTGCTGCGTCAAAGAGCTACGAACCACCTCCAGATCGGCGGTGGCGGCGAAGGGTTCGGCGGCCTGTGCTCGTCGCGGCGGCGCCCTGAAGGTCGTGACTTCCTCGACGATTTCCGGCGCCGATGGTCGATGGCTGGGGTCGTGGGTTGGTCGGATGTGGAGAGGAGGCGAAGGCGGTCGGAAGTCTCAACTGGCGGCGGCGGTGAAATCGCCTGAGGTGGCAGCTAAATGGACGAGAAGATTCGAGCACTGTGCATCGTCCAATCGATCTCTGGCGGCTAGGGTTTCGGATTTTTTTTTTTAATGAAAAATTCCTATTGGTCCATGCTTTATAGGAAATTTTAAATAGTGTTTTTGCAAACGGACTCCTTTTTAAACCCAATGACTGTCGCCCCTAGCTAAATACCCCCATTCCGGACACAATGGGATATGTTTCGTTGGCCATTTCGACTATTACAGTCAGTTATTTTTCAAATTAAAATATAAAACATTCGATTTTTAATTTAAACGTACATTTCAATTTGCCAGGGCCACAAACTGAATCGAAAAATTCCAGAAAAATAAATCTAGCTTTGTTTTGACGATACTGTCCTAACAAAATCAGTTTCGTCGAATTCTGAGCTCGTTCGAAAAATGGCCATTTTTAGGTCGACCCATTTTAACAGAATTTGACCAAACACATTATCTTTTGCCCCGCTCACATACTAGCTTCAAAAATTATGAAATTTTAAACTTAGCAATAATTTGACATCCTGGAACCAACAAATGTGGTTTCGTCGAATTCCGAGGTCGTATGCAAAATCTCAATTTTCAAGGGCTATATATACTATATAGCGACCTTTCTGAAAATTCATTTGGCCATAACTTTTGATTCCCGCTATGAAACTTCGATTTCTCAGATTCGTTAGAAAGGTATTGATAAACAGATTTAAATATTTTCAGTTTCGTTAAAATCCGTTATATTTTCCACCCGGTACAGTCAGACAAAGTTTGTATTCAAAATTTCAAACTGCCATACCCTACCAAATTCTATATTTTATTGAAATATTCTATTTAAACTATTCAAATTCTTTGGTAATAACCTAATTTTAAAATTTTAAATTGGTTCACATTTTCTGGGTTATTACATGTGCAGTATCATCGGTGTGATTTTCGAGTTTCTAAGTGCTGGATTACTACCAAAGATTTTGATTTGAATTGTTTTAAGAAAACAAGTTGTTTAGAAATTCAAAGGTTTTGAATTGGTATTATGATTTCAAATTTGATTTGAAATAAAACCGGGAACTTAAGTTCTAGAAATTAAAATTCAACGTGTGAAGTTAATTCAAATGGGATGGTAAAAGTAAATAATAAACCAGAATTTAACTTGAGATGATAGGTTAAGAAAAACTGAAGTGATTAGAGGATAATCTGGATTTGAAATGATAAGTTGAGAGTTTGGAATTTGAAACTCAAATTTGAAATTAAATTCGGCTTGAATAAGCAAATGGTTGTGTTAAGAATAACTTGGTTGGAGTTGATTGGGATGGCATTTGTATATGCCGAGTTGATAACATATGGTAGGGATATAATGATATGCCTGAGAAAAAGGTACAAGTTTATATTTGATATAAGCATGAGATTTATGAGCCGAATTGGCAAGCCGTTTGGCGTTTTGATTTTCTTATGGGTTGAAGAAGGCCCAGAGAGGCGAGTTGGAGTTTGAGCTATTGACCAGTACAAAGGAGGGTATGGCGAAATTTTCTGAAAATTGAAAGTGTTAGAAAATTTTCAGAATTTTTGAAAATTTTAGTTAGGATATTAATTGGTTCAGTTAAAAATCAGAAATAAGGGGTAAACAAATCTTAGGAATTCCAATAGACAGGGTCGTCCTCTAACATAGCAATTTCGAGGACGAAATTATTTTAAGTGGGGAAGAATGTAATGACCCGCATTTTTAGAGATATATAATTAATTTATTTAATTATATAATTGGTGATTTAGAGAAGTTAATGATCGTTTAATTAAATAATATTGAATTTTTAATTAATAATTATAATATAATAATATATTATAATGTCGAAATAGTCGGAAATAGTGAAATTCACAATATCATGTGAATTGAATAGCATACGAGATTTGGTGGAGTTTCGATTCGAAATATAATAACGAATATATTCAATCGACGACAGTTTGAACATATAATTTTATTATAATTAAAATCGAGCATGAAATGGCGCGGCAGTTCGCTATTTGGCGATTTGAACTTCAATTGAGTATACAGAATTCATTTTAAGTCGGATTTCTGTGAAACAAGAAACGTACGGAGCTGGTGGAGTATATCTTTCTAGTGGAAGAGAAAAATCAGGATTTCGACGTGTAGATTTTGAGATATGTCCAAACAAAATTTCAAAATAGTCGCTATAGAATCGTTTTTCGACCATAACGGCTTCTTCGATATAACTAGAGATTGGGTTTGAATCTAGACAAGGTTCTTTAGAGACATAACGATAATTTAATTTTTAGAATTTTATGGTAATTTTTAATTAATTAAATATGCGACTTTTTATTTGAAGTATTTCGCACCCTGAAATCAACATTTTGAAGTTTCAAAATATGAGTCCACCTACCGTTATTATTATATCTTTGGAATCGTGGTACGTTGGTTGTTACAATGGTATGATCAACTCTGTCTATAGCAGTTGTATATGAATGGAATTTACGGAAATGGATATACAATATCTAAGCCTATATAATCACTTTAACCACAAGTATACCGTAAAATAGAGGTCTACAACGCATTTGTTTTCAGCCGCACAACCTTCCTGATCGAAATAAGCCACGAGTCTACCTACCCCTATAAGTAACCCCCCTTAATCCTTTAACCAAATTTACTTCCTGTGAAATTCAACCAAAGGATGAGCCGTCAGTTTCTTACTCACAGCCAAAAATGAGAGATGTAAAAATCAAAAGAAAGTCAAAGACAAATCTAAAAATCATGATACTAATATACGTGAGTTCGTTGAGTGAATCTCTCCCTTCCTATATGGGTTTTAAATGGTTCGAACGACATTTATGTTCGTTGTTTTTGGGTTGTGAACTAGGGTTTGATCCTAGGTGGAAATACAAGCATCTATACAAGGTTTGGGGGTCATAACTGGATTGATGGAGTAAGGGGAGGTTGCGTTCAAAATCAGGGTTGATTCGGTGGGTATTTAGTTCGGTGATTTCATGGGTTCGAGCAGTAATGTTCGTTCGACGTGATGAGTGATTTGGGTTGATGACAGATCTGGTAGCGATGTTTGTTGTGGGAGGTTTCGCAAGGGTTGGTTGATGACAGATCTGGTGCGCGTTGGTGGGTGTTCACCACAGTTGAAGGAGGGGTTCGAAGAAGCTACGTTGGTATTAAAATGTAGTTTGGGTGTGAGTTAGGAAGGGATGGAGTGACCTGGATGGGAGGAGTTGAAAGTTGGAGAGCTGCTGTCGACAAAATAGAGAAGGGGATGGATGTGTTGAAGAGAGCACTTGGTGAAGAAAAAGAAGTGCACGTTGATTTTTCTGTAAGAAGAAGGTAATTTTTGTTCGGATTTTGTTTGAACGAAAAGGGGGATTCATTTGTGAAGTTGTTGTGTTGATTTTGTGCAGTGTTGGAGAATATGAAGTCTTATTTTCTGGAAATGGCCTTGAGAAATGATGGGTCAAAGGGGATTTGGGGATTAGCGACTATGTATTTTAATTCGGTGAAGAGGAAAGTGGAAATATCTTAAGCGGGCTCGAGTAGTTGGAAGTGGGCCGGATTGGTGGTAAGACCCAAAGCAATTTATTAAGTTAAATTTTAGTTTAAAATATATATGAACTTCAAAAAAAATACATAACTTATTCATACGTGATCGAAACTCAGTGAAACAAGATCCAACAGGATCGTATGGACGGACACTACCCAATGGAACTGACCGGGAGTGGATTGAAGCTTGTTTGAATTTATGGCGAAATAAACTATTTGATTCAAATCAAACAACAGTTTATCGTTCTTAAATGATGAACTGCCAATGTGAGTAAAACTCACCAACTCTGAACAGTTATAATTTCATGTTGTATTTTTAGAACTGTTAGAAATTGTCCGTTTGATTGTGTGTTGACTATTTGATTGAACTGCTAGTCAGTTAATGAAATATTATATATATATAAATATATATAATATATAAACAGTTATATAGTTATATATATTGATTCCGGTTATCAGAATAATTCATATTGAACTGAAAGCGATGACAATCATGTTGTGTAACATCTGTGGATGCAGGGAAACAGGTTGGAGGAATCCAACTGGATTCCTCAACAGTTATATTATTGTTTTTCATATATTGTTATATGATGTGATATAAAATCTGTTGGCGATTATATGTGTTTGGACGATATTGAACATCGTGATTTGATATGATTGAATACCATAACATACCGGAATGTAGATAAGGGAATTTTCAAAGTGATATTGAAAATAGAATATTTATAAAACGGGATATTTATAAATAAGAGATATTTATAAAGTGGAATATTTATAAATAAGAAATGTTTATAAATTGGAATATTTATAAATAGGAGATATTTGAAAAGGAAATAAATTCAAAACATTTCGTTTTGAATGGAAAGGCCTATGTGGCAAGTTTGGGGATTTTCCCGATGCTCTCGATACAAAGGAGGTTATGGCGAATTTTCCAGGGAATTTAAGGAGTTAGAATATTTCAAGAATAAATTTGAAAAGGAAATATTTGTAAACCATTTACAAATAGAATTGGAAAGGGAACATTATAAAAGGAAATCATTTTTAAAGTGTAGAACCGTTATTTAAAAGTAAATCTTTTCAAATGAATAAAACGTTGTTAAAAAGGAAATCTTTATAAAGTGAATAAAGTTAATCGAATATAGACATTCGAAAGGAGTTAATCGAATATGGTATTCGAAGTTAGTTAATCGAATATAGACATTCGAAAGGAGTTAATCGAATATGGTATTCGAAGTTAGTTAATCGAATATGGTATTCGAAAGTTAGTTAATCGAATATGTTATTCGAAAGGGGTTAGTCAAGTCGAGTTAGTCGAGTCAAGTTAAGTAAGTCGAGTTAAGTTAGTCAAGTTAGTCGAGCCTAGTTAATCGAATCGAATTGGTCGAACCAAGTAAGTCGAGTAAGTCGAGTCAAGTTAAGTTAGTCAAGTTATGTTCGTCGAGTTAAATAAATCGATGTTAGTTTCAACGAAAGGAGTTATCGATGCTAGTTTCATCGAAAGGAATTATCGATGCTAGTTCATCGAAAGGAGTTATCGATGTTAGTTTCGTCGAAGGGAGTTATCGATTATAGTTTAATCGAAGTGAGATTTTCAAATATGAGATATTTGAAAAGGAAGAGTTATCGAATATTAGTTATTCGAAGAGAGATTATCGAATATTGTTTATTCGAGAAGGAGTTAATCGAATATAGGTTATTCGAAGAAGAGTTAATCAAATAGAGATTTCTCGAAGAGAGTTAATCGGCAAATTCGATTATATCGAATTCGGGAAAGTACTTATACTTTCCAGTGTTTAAATAGAGATTTATTTATTTGTAAATAAATAAGTGTTAGGTCAATTATTCACTAATAAGAATAGAAGTTATAATTGAAGTTAGAATATTCGAAAGGAGGGATTATAACGTTATCGTTATAACCAATGTTTTAAATATAGAAGTGGATTAGTAAAATTGGATCCGAGAAAGGCATAAAGAAGTTGTTAAAGATTAAAAGATAAACTTTGACCATTTCGAAGTTATAACGTTGTTCAGTTAAGGTCTGAGAGGTAATTATACCCCAAATTGAGTGACTTCCTTCTTGACTAAGAATGGTAAGGTTTGATCGTAAAGGAGTTTTTGAAATGTTTTCCAAACGAGAATCAGAAATGTTTTCTGATAAAAGAAAATAAGAATTTAGAATATAGGGAAATAGGAGATGTAAAATGAACTAAAGAGATAAATGTTAAATGATGGTTGTTTGATATAATTTCCATCTGGAAATAATATCGTTGTTTGCGCACTTGTTTTTCTTTGATGGTTAAATCACAGACTATCGAAGTTTTGACCATTTTAAGGTTGTTAATATGGAGAGACCGGTTGGATTATTATCAAAAGAACCACTCTGTATTGGCATAAGCGTCGCGAATCATATATGCCAAAGATATTTGAAGACGGAGTAAAATGCAAGGGATGTTGTATAAGTCTTAGATAACAGTGACTAAGATGGATATACGGAATAGTGTCTTCGGTTTGTCCAGTCCCAGGACAACCTGTATGGACGAAGGTCTGACAGAGTATATCCAGTGGATCGCGTAAGTTGATCTGTCCAAACGTATTCACGTTTGGTGGCGGAGGAATTCGTTTCTCTTAGCTGTATACCCATGTTATTTTTGGATAAGTCAATTTGTGATTTGGCGGGTATGACGATGTGACATTTCTAAGTGAATGAAGATGGATGTCTGACATAGTATTTCCAAACGGTCACGTACATTGATTTCTTCAACTATACCAAGAGTGAAAGCGGAGAAGGAAACTTCTTTTAGCTGACACATAATGTATGGTTGTAGATGCAAATTAGTGATTCTGATGGATCTGACAATGTGGCATTCGAAGTGAATCTGATGTGATAAAAGCGTAGCTTCTAGCCACATCAACAGGTAAACGACAGAAATCAGGCAGGCAGCATGGCTAAGTCGGTCGCACCGAAGTAGGGTGTATAATCACCTATCTAGAGAATATTCATTTGTTTCTTAAATCTATCAATGCTGTCCCATATATATACGGGAACGGTTGCTGATCCCAACCTTTGGTGATGTACATTCGATACACTCAAGCGAAATGAGTGGTCGGTCATGTGTGGCTGAGTTACAAGATGTTCTTGTTGAACTCCAGTGTATCGTTCCTAGAGTACACTGATCGGAAGGTGGTTCCATACCTTGTCATAGTTGGAAATCCATTATCCAATACGTGCTTGCGATTTTGATTGTATACTATATATGTAGAACGTGAGATGAAAGCGTTTCTGCTAGTTGATATCTATTTGTACATAGACATTATTATAATATCAAAAGGTTTTGATATAAAGATATTTTGGATTCTCATAAGGGAAAAAAACCTGTTCTGTTCTGCGGCGTGGTCTTATGAGATATCGTTTACTTGTTCATATACCTGTTTAAACTGTTTTACTCACACCAGTCCCATGACTGACCCAGAGTTTACTTTTTTGTTTTCCCTAAACTCTTGGGTGCCTAAATTTGTACGGGCAGTCAAGTAGTCGGGATTTTGCAGATACATTGAAGAGCTGAAGAAGGAGGCTTCAGAATCATATAGCTATAGTTTATTTCCGCTGTGTTGTAAGTGTTGTACTCTGATAAGTGCTATTGTATACATAACTGTTATATTTCAAAGTTATGTTATATATTATATGTTATTCGTTCCGCTGTGAGGTTCGTGTTACTCTGATGTTGTGTTCTTCTTCTTCTTCTTCTATTCTAAGTTTCTATCTTATCTATTCTCACCTTCTAATTTCTTTCATTAATTACCGTGATTTTTCGATGTTTTGGTTATCGACATCGTGCTTATGTCGATAATCAAAGTCGCCGAAAATCCGAGTCGTTACAGTTACGAGCTAGCGGAGGTGAAGGAGGAGTAGACTATGGCGCATCTCGTGGTATATTCAGATCAATGTCAGAGCAACCACGGTGGCGGGCGGCAGCGCGAATTTGGAACGATGAGTTGGGTTCGATGTCGAACTGATTATCTGACGGAAGAAGGTGTAATATATTTTAAGTATAAAATTAATTATATTATAAATGTAATCAAATCTATGAATATTCGTAAGTTTGTCATATTAAATCAGAATCAAACGAAATCTGTTGCATTGGACTCGTGTTGACCAGATCTTCGCGATGGAACTGACTAGATCTGAAACAGAGCACATTGGAAATTCAGACAAAACCAATGTGAGATTTCTCATTTTAAATTTAAAATAAAAGTTATATATATATATTATGATTGTAATATTAAATATATGCACCGTGTAAAATTTAGATTGATTGATCGACTGTGTTGATGATGATTTGTTGAGTTATATCTTTGTTAGAAATATTACATTAGAATAAAATGTCCTCTTGAATACTACATTAGAATAACATGTCATTTTTGTTAGATTGTTTTAATTAGATTAAAACATGTCATTTTTAATTAGATTAAAACATGTCATTTTTGTTAGAATGTTTTAATTAGATTAAAACTTGTCATTTTTTTAAAAATGTTTAATTAGATTAAAACATGTCATTTTTGTTAGAATGTTTAATTAGATTAAAACATGTCATTTTTTTGTTAGAATGTTTTATTAGATTATAGTAATGTCATATTAATTATAAATATGTCATTTATGTTAATTTTGAAAATGTCATTTATGTTAAATATAAAAATGTCATTTATGTCAAACATAATAAAATGTCATTTTATTGAATCAGAAATGTTAATTAGAAAAGGTCATTTTATTGAATTAGAAATGTTAATTATAAAAATGTCATTTATGCTAGAATAATGTTACATTAGAATAAAAATACCATTTTGTTATAAAATATCGTATTAGAAACAAAATAACATTTTTGTTATAAGATGTTGCATTAGAAATAAAATACCATTTTGTTATATAATGTTATGTTAGATTAAAATTGTCACTTATGTTAGAAGTATCAAAGTAGAATAAAAATGTCACTTATGTTATATGTGTTACACTAGATTAAAAATGTCATTACATTAGAAATGTTATGTGAGATTAAAAATGTCACTTTTGCTAAAAATGTTACATTAGAATATGTCATTTTTGTTAAAAATGTTAGCGTTATAAAAATACCATTTTTGTTGTACAAAATGTTAGCTTTATAAAAATACCATTTTTGTTGTAGAAAATGTTAGCATTATAAAAATACCATTTTTGTTGCATAAAATGTTAGCGTTATAAAAATACCATTTTTGTTGGATTAAATGTTAGCGTTATAAAAATACCATTTTTGTTGTATAAAATGTGTAACAACCTCAATTTTAGAGTATTTTAATTATTGATTTAATTTAAGTTTTGATTTATTTATTTTATTGTTTGAATTCTATGGAAATAAATTTTATTTTAATTATTTAAAACTAAATTTGTTTGTTTTTGATATGAATGTAACTTAATAATTCAAATCAATACTTGCTATGTTAGAACCTTATTTATGGTAAAATTTAATTGGGTTATTAATTTGATTTTGAATCCATTCTTGGATTTTATTTGATATTTAAATCTCGTATAATTATACAATCCATTTCAATATTAATGGAATTATATATATATATACATATATATATATATATATATCGTATTAATTATTATTGATGCAATATGTCTAAATTAATTATCAGATTTTTTTTCCTTTGATATCGTCAATTATTGATTGCAAAATTGTTGTAATTTTATATTGCCTAAACCGTTTTCTTTGAATTAAAAAATTTATGTTGTTTCCTTTTATTTATAAACACTGTTTACATCTTTAAAATTCAATGTTCATTTATTACTATTATTCCATTCCTTGCACCTTCGTTGATTCCAAAATTTAAACCGTTTGTTCCTTTAAATTAAAATTTTATATTGTTTTCCTTTTATTTGCAAACTATTTTCTATTTCTACCATGTCTATTTGTTTTGAAATTTAAACCAAACATTTCTTTTCCCATTCCCATAAACATTGTTCATTAATGTTTTCTTCAATACCATAAATGTCTCATAAATTAAAACCTAATACGTTCCTTTTCCTTATCACCATTATTTCTTGTATTTGTGGCATCCATCCTCGTGAGAAACAGCTGCATCTCTTTTATAAAGTGGCTTCCCTTTATTTTCTTTTCTTGTTTTTGGGATTTGTACCATTCTTCTCTTCCCATCATATGTTTCCCATTTCCATTTGCCGCCTCACCATCTAAGAGCCGAGCTTGTTTCCAAAACTAAAGCCGACCATCCCCTTCTAAAACCACTGAACCCCGTCTGAACTTAGCCTCATCTCATCCACCCTCCTGAAGCCATGCAAGCCTTGCATCCAGCCGACCCGGACAACAGCCCTCACCCACTCACCTCGTTCTCAATTACCTATGTCATTTGTTCTCTCCACCCCGCGTGTGTTTTTGTAAGTGTTTTCAATTCTTGCGTGAGTTGCTATATTTTTTTCTCTTTTGGTGCGGCGTGAGTTTACGGTTTGTGTGTATATACTGAGTGTATGTTATGTGTATAGTTTATGGGAGTACTATGTTGATTTGAAAGAAAAACAAAAGGGAAAAAGTTCTGATGTTTAAGGAGTTTTGTGTTGTATGTATTTGTGTGTGCTTTGTATTTGTTTGTGTGGGCGCGTGAGTGATTTTATTTGTGTGTGAGAAATTATAAATTTATATTTATGTATATAAGAAATATATATATTTGAGGGTAAATTTATGTGTGGTTTTTATGTGAGTTGTTTTGAAATTATTTTGGTATGAATATAATTTATGATAGCAAATAATATTTGCACTTCCAAAAATCTAAATCGAGTCTATTCATTTTGATTTGAAATTTATTCTATTTCAGATTAACATTAAATTAGTAGACAATATAATGATAAATTATTGATTTCTGAGTGTTTATACATATTTTATAACATCAAATGTTTTGGAGTGTTGACTGTGTATGTTAAGTGTGTGTTTATAATATGTATTTATATATGTAATTGTGTTTGTGTGTGCTATGTGTGTAATACCTGTTCCATGCATGTGTATATATTGATTGTGTGGTGTCTTGGGTGATATTTGTATGTGTATTTTCAATTTTATAATATATATAATAGTTTTGTGTGTGATGATTTATATATATATACATATATATATATATATTGAATTTTGAAATAGTGGTGCGTGCGTATTGATTTTTAAAAATATATATATTCAGTGTGTATACATATATATGAATTATATATTTTTGTTGAATTTTTATTTTATTATTAATATGTATGTATATATATTTTTAACGATTGTCTATATATAATATATAGTTTGCGAAGGCATATATATTTAATTGATTTTGTGTATTGTTTTGTGTGTGTGGCATAATGTATTGTGTATGTGCATTCCCGTTTGTGTGCATGTGTGGGTTCTGTGTAGTGTTTTTTTTTTCTAGTGTGTGGTGCGTGAGTCATACTGTATGCGTATAGTTATTGTAGTGCTGTGTGTAACTGCTATTGTATTTGTGTGTATGTACTAAAAATTTATATTTTATAATAATAAATGTATTGTTTTGAATCTATTTGTTTTAAAGGAAAAATTTATATGTATGTATATATGTTATATGTATAATCTATAATATACAAGCTTTAGGTGTGTTTTCTTGCATGTGAAATGGTGTGGGTACAACATTGTGTGTGCGTATATTTGTGTTGAGTTTGTTTTGAAAATTTATTTGTTAAAAAATGTGTATATATATATTTCTTGCAATGTATATATATGCATACAATGGTTTTAATGTATTTTGTGTGTGAGTTTGCATTGTATATTTATTTTATATATATAATTTTTGATGCATTACATAATATATAAATTTACAAAATATGTTGGCGTGTGTTGAACTTGAATTTTATATATATATATATATATATATATATGTTATGATTTTACCATTCGTATGTATGTATATATATATATATAATATTTGTAAAAGTAAATGTTATGTTTATATTTTGAGTCAAGTTTGGTGTTGAGTTTGAGAACCTTTCCAAAACCCAAATACCATACCCTCCAACACCAAATTGTTGTACCAATCAATATAGAAATTCCATTATCGCCTCATACAAAATAAAATAAAAATATATTGAGTGGTTGCTGTAATCGAATCTATTTTGGATCGTGTCTTGAAGTTGCTGTTTCAATTCGGTATCAAATTCGTCTGTTGTTTCCAATCTATGCCACGAAAGGTGAGTTTATCTCACACCTGACTCACATTACTTCATAGAAGTTAGATCAACTAAATGAACTGTTATGAAATGTATAGGATTGTCAGTAGAAATTGTTTGTTTAAATATACACTTTTATATGTGACACGATATTCATATGACATGTATGTACACTGAATATATATGACTATGATGTGATTGATGATATGTGATGATTTGTTATGTTGTAGATACCCATAGTTTAGGAAAAATCACTAAGGGTTGAAATGATACATACCCGAATGGACATTAGATTAGGGAAAAATCGTTATGGGTTGAAATGATAGACCTGAACGATTTTACTGAATTTGGGATTGCGGGTTGAAATGATAAACCCGTAGAAATTTTATAAATTACGGGTTGAAATGATAAATATCCGTATCACTTGACCATAGGGTAGAAAACTATATATGGACACCGTTGGTTATGTTTTCGAATTAAAATGAGTTGGAAATTTGATTGTAATAATATTAATTTAAGATCTTATATTTATATATTAAAGATTTTAAATTACATGTTTTAAAATGACTTTATGAGTAAAAATGTATTTTTTTATTTTACTTATAATTTATTTATTTTAAACTATATAATTTAATCATATATGTATTTTTAACTTTAAATTAATATAATATAATAAATTATTATTATTTTAACCTATTTTTAAATTAATTTAAACCTATATATGTTTATAAAGCTATTTTCTATATAAATTTATAACTTATAAATAATATTTTCAATGCTTATTTTATATATATTTTATAAACTTTATTAATAAACTTAATAGGTGGATAAGTTTTGATTTTGCAATTTAAATTCGAGGTTTAAAGATTTAAATTTGCATAACGATACTTGAATTAATAAATTTGATTTTTAAATCAATTAAATGCGAATTTTGAATTGACTTAAATATTGAACTGTATAGGAAATGAACGTAAACTCTGTAATTAATTGGAATTTGAATTTATAATTGAATTCAATTATAAATTGACTAACTATGAATTGAAATAATTTTATATATGGAATTGATTCATAAAATGTTTGGTTTGAATTAAAGAAATTTCTTAAATCAATTTATTTCAAGATATGATTTTATTAAAATGGCCACGGTGTGAAAAATGTAAACGTTTGGTTGTTAAAGAGACCGGGATCGGATATTGTCATACTCTCTGCCAATACCGAAAACCACTTTAACAACTGTGTACGCGGTGGAGTTCCAGAATGAAGTAGGATGGTTTGGTGGCGATTACTGGATTGAAGAAAGAGAACGTTGATGGATAGCCTTGACCTTCGGGTCATAATTAAAATGACTAAAACAGGTGCTATACCGTGATTAATTGAGGTCGCACCTCCATCGGACACACTTCTTCGAACCATATCTATTACTTTGTGATTTGATTGGTGGCCACCCTTGAGTATGGGAGTGTTGTTCGAGGTGGGCGGTAGTTGCGGCTATGCGTTACCACCGGTCCGGGCGTGCATCGGTAGAATCCTACCGTGGGTATTCCTCGTGTGCCTTGTCATATTATCCTGATCGAGCCCCCTACGATTTTGATTTAGCATTGTCGTATCACGGCGCATCCCTATCCGCTGACGTACTGGTGTGTTATATGCAAACTGTACGATAACGGTATAAACGGTGTAAGGGTAATAATGGTAATCCCGCTTACACTATTTTCAATAGTATATTTAAACATAGACACTATTATAATAGCGTATTATATTATATGATATTAGTTTAACGGATCCTTAGAGGATGGTGATCCCAAACATCCTCTAAGTTACTGATGCATTTCATTTAATATTTCATTTAAGTTGGTTTACGATCGAGTATTGCAGTGTTGAGATTTCACCTTTTGAAGCTGGAGATTATTGAAGATATCACCTCTACCTGTTGATTCTGGCTATTTCTCCTTTGTATTTGAAATTCATGTATTGAGACTTCCGCTGTATTTAATTTGTAGCTCTGATATTATGTATGAATTTGATTTTTATTTAGTAGCTTCATGAACTACTATTGTATAATTTATTTATTCCGCTACGAGATATTCTATTTTTCTGTGTCTGTGATTCTGTGATTTATTCTATTTACCTCAGAAGCTAATAACATTCTGTCATTTCGAACGGTTTGAGTTGGTTTAATTACCAGCTTGAAGCGGACGAAAGACGGTATGTTACAAAATGTTAGCGTTATAAAAATACCATTTTGTTGTATAAAATGTTAGCATTATAAAAATATCACTTTTATTTATTTTGTTGAATTAGGAATGTTAAATATGAAATTGTCATTTTATATGATTTGTTGAGTTAGAATTGTCAACAGAACAAAAATATCACTTTTATTTATTTTGTTGAATTAGAATTGTCGACAAAAACAAAAATATCACTTTTTATTTGTTTTGTTGAATTAGAGTTGACAAAATAAAAATGTCACTTGGTTAGATCGGGTTATGTTAAATAAAATTGTCATTTATGTAGAATTTGTTCATGATAAATCAAAATGTCACTTATGTTGAAAACATATTCTATAAATAAATATGTCATGTTATGTTGAAAACATATTTTATAAATAAATATGTAATTTACATGGAAACATATTTTGTAAATGAAATATATCATTTAGTTAGAATCCTATTTTGTAAATGAAATATGTTATTTAGTTATAATCATACTTTATAAATGAAATATGTCATTTAGTTAGAATCATATTTTGTAAATGAAATATGTCATTTAGTTGTAATCATACTTTATAAATGAAATATGTCATTTAGTTATATTCATATTTGTAAATAAAATATGTCATTTAGTTAGAGGCAGGTTATATTAGATAAAAATATCTTTTTTGTTAGAAAATGCCATTTTAGATAAAAATGTCATGTTAGGATTTAATTTTCAATTTAGTTAAAATTGTCATTTTAGATAAAAATGGCATGTTAGAATTAAATTGTCAATTTAGTTAAAATTGTCATTCTAGGTAAAAATGTTATGTAAGTATAAAATGTCATGTAGGATTAAATTTTTAATTTAGTTAAAATTGTCATTCTAGGTAAAAATGTCATGTTAGTATAAATTGTCATTTTAGATAAGAATGTCATGTTAGAATAAAACGTCATTTATTTAGAATAATGATTTGTCATATGAATATGTCATTTGTTTAGGATAATGCTTTGTGAAATAAAAATATCATCACGGTAGACAAGGATATAAATAATTCCTTGTCAAAATATACGTTTTGTTGGAATTAAATTATAAATATTTATTTATAATTTAAACAGTGGAAATTGGTTAAATTTATTAACCAATGATGTATGTGTATAAACCGTTGTTGTTTGAAAACCCCACACATGTATAGGGATGATATTTTCCATACACTAGTCCTAATATTTAATTAATCGTCAATTGGTGGATTGACAGTCTGTGATGAGTGTTATTTATTTATTTTAACGCTCACACAGTTGTAAAACTTCACTCTGGATGTAAATGTATTGTTGAATGATTATGTATCATTATTGTTATTTACATGCGATGTATGAAATCCATATAATTGAAATTATATGGTAATTGATTGAGTCGCATTCCAATTCAGTACGTTTTAAATAAAGAATATTCAAAAATAAAGAATCCTTTAAATACAGAATATTTTAAAATAACGAATAGTTTAAAATAATATTCGGTGAAGAATAAAATTATGATCTTTGATGTCCATTTCTAAGCGGACACAAAAATATAAAAATATGAAGCCAAGTTAAGTAGTAAACGCCATTTTAACCTGAACGGGTTTACAGATCGATTTGATTCATTTTATAATGAATATCAAAAAGTAGTGATTTCAAAATATAATATTTTGAAAATATTAATATTTTTATAGAATATTCAAATTTTGATTTAAAATTTAAAATAAAGTTAAAATCATTTTAAATGAATTTATAAATATTTTATAAAAAACGTTTTAAATTGAAATCGATGAAATATATATATATATATATATATATATATATATAATGGCCTGAATAGAACGCGCCATGCCGCGATCGTTTGCGAATTTCGACCATTAACTTCAAATTGATGTAATGGGAGATCCGACCGTCGGATTCTCCAAAAACCAGAAGCGTTGGGTTGGTATCGAAAAGTGCATTCCAATGAATACCAGAGTTTTGAAATCTAATGGTTGGATTTGGAATTATGTCCAACTCAAATTTGGAAAAGGTCTTTATTGATGCAGTTCGGTGATCGTTATTGGAAATCGACAGTACGGGCCTTAATAAAATTATTAAAAATATTGTAAAATTCTGTGAAATCATAATAAATGATTTGAAAAGAAATTGGATGAAAAATTCCAATTTTGTAAGGATAAAAATATATTTTTATCGAAATGAACTAGTTGTTGACTAGAATAAATCTTTTAATTAAGATTAAATGAAGTTTTCCAATTAATTAATATTTAATTGGAAATAAATAAACACTACGCCATAGATGACATATCGCAACGAAAATCCATGGTGTTGCCAGCTATAGTGTTTCCATTGTGTAATGGCCCGAATTTCCGTACTCTTTGAGTCGACTAATAACACCACACGTCCAACCCAAATTGCACAGAAATACGAATCATTATTAGAAAGAAGTTAGAGGATGAGAAATAGAAAGAAAGAAATATTAAAATAGAAGAAAACGAAGAACACAAACTCACAGCGGAACGAATAAAATATATTAGATAACATAACTTGTGAAAAACAAATTAGTAGCTGTATATATACATACCATTTATCAGAGCACAACCGTTATTCCTGGAACAGTTATAACTCCTGTTTCCAGATACAACATAGTACACAGCAGAAAATATAGTAGCCTATAGCTAACTGGTGAAGCCTCTTGCTTCGAGCTCCTCCAAGTGAATCTGAAATATCCCGACTACTTGACTGCCCGTACAAATTTGGGCACCCAAGAGTTTAGGGAAAACAAAACAAAATAAACTCTGGGTCAGTCATGGGACTGGTGTGAGTAAACTCCAACCATTTGTTTAACTTTCAAAATCTTTTCAAAAGAAATGATAATCGTAAGACCAATCCACGCATAAACACGGATGGTTTTTACCTTACGATAACCAAAAATATTTTTGATATCAAATCCAGTGGTATTATAATAGTGTCTAAATCAAATAAATAGAATTTAGCGGAACGCTTGCATCTCACGCTCCATATATAATATAAAATCAAAAACCGCAGGGCGCTTATTGGAGATTGGATTTCCAACATGACAAGGTATGGGACCACCTACCGATAGTGTATCTCTAGAGACGAATACACTGGGTTCAACAAGAACGTCTTGCAACCCGGCCCTCACATGACCGACCACTCATTTCTCTTGAGTGTATCGAATGTATATCACCAACGGTTGGGATCAGCAACCGTCTCCCGAAAGGGACAGCATCGATAGATTTAAGAAACAAATGGAATTCCTCTAGATAGGTGATTATACATCCTAATGGGTGCGACCCACATAGCCATGCTGCCTGCCCGATTTTTGTCAATCCCGAGTTGTGAGGCTTGAGGTTTGAATTATCTTCCAGAACATCCGGTCATCATTCATTTTGAATGCCACATCGTCAGATCCATCGGAAATCACTAATTGATTCCCACAAAAATACTCAGATTGTGAGGCTAAAGAAGTTTCCCTTCTATGCCACCAACTTTGTACGTTTGAAGGAATCAACGTACGTAATCCCTTTGAAAATACTCTGTCAGACACTCGTCCATACAAGTTGTCCTGGGTCTGGACAAACCGAAGGCACTATCCCATAAACAGGATAGCCCTTGCATAACTCCGTCTTCAATTATCTTCAGCATAAGTTGATTCATAACGCTTATACCAATAAGGAGTGGTTTTCAGATATTAAACCTGATCCCGGTCTCTCCATATTGACAACGGAGGTATAAAATAAATCAAAACTTTGATAGTCGGTGATTGGACTATCAAAGGAACATCCATACAATCAACTGCCCTATTTCCCAATTGGAAATTCTACCGATCAACCATTAAACAACACTGGGCTCCTTTTTATATTAATTCCTTATTACATTATCGATTCAAAAATCCATTTTCAATCTTCACTACCGAACCTTAACCATTCCTTAGTTAATTATGAAGTCAATCAAGTTGGGGTATAATTACCTCTCAGACCTTAACTGAACAACATTCTCAACTTTGAAACAGTCAAAGCTCACACTTCACACAAAACATCGCTTACATGACTCTTAGATTCGATCTAAGAACACACTTCCTTTTACAGAAAAATATTGATTATAACGGTAGCGTTATAATCGCTGTTTCCAAATATTTGATTTATAAAACATTGCTTTTGACAACAGCGTTACAACCGCTGTCTAAAATTATAGAGCATTTATTATAGCGTTAAGCTCGCTACCAAACATTTACTATAGCGGCAGCGTTAAAATTTGCTGTCTAGATTTACCAAAACATTTATTATAACAACAGCGTAAAAATTGTTGTTCAGATTTACCAAAAACAATTATTGTAACAACAGCGTTATAATCGCTGTTTAGAATGTACCAAACATTTATTATAACAACAGCGTTAAAATCGCTGTTTCAAACATTTGATTTATAAAACATAACTATATGCTTATATTCTTATATAAACATATTTTTCAATCAAAACTCCTCCTTATCTCTTTTCCATTAAAGACCTTACTTCAATTACAATATTTCACTCAATTCTTAAGTGACTTGTTTTAAAACTGTCACCTTGGTTTAAAATACCTTTCAAACTTTGTTTGCATTTCCTTCCAAATCCCTTTTTGCCAATTCATTTCACTTTCATTAAGTTGCTAATCTCCTTTTGATTGTATCACCCTTACTTAATTTAGTTTTATTAAGTAAGTGCTTAACGTAACATCGCCTCGTCTTGGGATTTGCTTTTATAATTTGTTTATCATATCTTGATTTATTATCAAAACCTTGTATAAACCCTTTTCTAGATTCAATCAAAACTTTACTACAACTCTATTACTTTTTAATCGAAATCCATTTAAAAGAATAATTCCTTCTATTGATATTGATTCACTAATAGTCAACTTCAACATCAACTACGATTAAGATAGATAACTTCTTGATAAACATGGACTAGTCGTCCTTTCTACATAGTAGTAAAAATAATAATAAATGATTTGAACAATATTTCAAAACCCAAAATTCTCCTTAGTAACTTACGAAGGTAGAACCATCCACAAAATCTTAATTTTATCCTATCCATTCGTAATTTTGTTTATAATTTCATTTAAAATCGCTAGTTTCAATTTTCCATTTATAAATGTCGGTTTTAAAAACCGATTTCCACTTTTTCATATATATACAAATTTGAATTTATATTTCAATTATCCCAAGATAAATAATTCATTTAATTTATACTCTTGTTTATAATCAACTTCTTTTTCTCCATTAACATGTTTATAAATTTCAACTCTATTCGAATATTACATTTCAAATTTTAGAAACAAATTTCCATTTTAAAACCCAAAAATCCCATTTTCTATATTCGGAAACATTTTACGGTATATAAATACCAAGTTTCAAGGGCCAGGGTAAACCAAATACAACAAAGTCAATCATTGACTATATATGTCACCCCCACACATCAAAATCAAGGAAAAACAGTAATATAAATATTAAGGAACCCAGTTGGGTCCCTCCAACCTGTTTCCCTGCATCCACAGATGTTAATTAACATCAATATGAGATATCATAGAAAATAGAATTGATAATCAACCAACGATATATCTATATCAACCATCAACCAATTTTGTCAACCATCACACAGAATAAAATTTTAAATTCGTTTATATAAAAATATAAACGAAGTAAAATTAGTGAGTTTACTCACCTTCAGTTGGCGGTTCTGCTTTTGTTTTCAATTGAAATAAATCAGTCGTTTGATTTTTCTACAGAATGCCAATAGCCCTTGTTCTCAGCCACCTCAGTGCCACACTATAGATCCCGTCATTACGATTTCAATGTGACCAATTTTGTTTGATTCTTAACCCAAGAAATTAAGCCACCAAAATCAATGATTTATCACTGCTGCCTAGTTCGTTAACCATTCTTCCATCTCCTCAGTCAACACCACAGAATACAACCAACTCGCCCATCACTTACTTAAATCCTCACCACCGTCCTTCATTTGTTTTCTAGGAAATGCCATCACCACACCCTCTTTCACCATCAGGGTATCACCAACCACAAGTCCACGCCCTCTCACCATTCTCCACATGTCTACTTGATTACCAAACAAACCTATTCAACATTATTCAACCAGTGACAACTACCCATCTCATGGCTTCTCCAACACTCAGCACAACCATCCCAGTGAAGGCCGTTGTTGAGCTTCCCTTTTCTGCCGAGAAGACTTGCCACAGCTGATACAACTAATTTCCACAAAATCTTTCTATATTTGAATCCCCTACCACCTCATTCTTTTCCCACCCTCCACTATCCGACGAACAGATCCCACCACGCTCCTCCTCTCCGATGTACTTCAGACTTCTACTCCACCCACTTTCAACACAACTCCGACCAACCCACCACCTGAGACCGACGCCGCCTGCTCCGGTGCCTCGCGGACCACCCACGACCCCAATAACCCGAACCCATCCCCACGCAAAACGCCGTAAAGAAATAGACGCGACATCCTCGACTCCGAGCCCGGCAAAATACATACCAGTATGAAGATCTGGGCTTAACGCTCATATTGAACCCAAACTTAAAAAAAATTCATTGAGATTTCATCTTTTTATTTTATTTGATTAAAGAAACTTCGGTTTGCTTCTTTTGCCAGAAAACGAGAGGAGTAAAAGAAAAGAAATCAGTATTTAAAGAAGTGGATTCGGGTGCACAGTAATTTTCTTGGAACGCACGGAAGTATTTTCGTGGTAAGCACGGTTCTTGTTACTTGGCAGGCACGGATGAAAAGCTTGCAGTGCACGGTTACTGATTTCTTGGCGCCCACGGGTTTGAGATAATTTGTTCGTCACGTATTAAGTGTTGCTGTAGACATTATTGTAGATGAGATATTTTGTGGATAGGCTTTGCAAATGGTGTGCGTTATTTATTCTGTTTACTTCGCTGTATGGTCAACCATTTCATTGTCTGTTACATGCTTGTAGACCCCTCATTTATGATTACACACTGGAATTCCTTTTTGCCGGTTAATGTTGGTACACCGTGACTTAAGCTCTGCGTTGTTTACTAGACGATAAATGCGCAGATTATTTAGATGAAGGGGTTTGATCGGTGTATTTTAAAGTGAAGTGTGGTTCTTAACTTACAAACAAGTCAGTGAGTGTGATGCAACATCCTCGTATACGGTGAAGGTAACCTCGACTGGACCTGAATTATGTCTAGTTTAATGTCCATCCTAACTTACTATACCATATATCTAAGAACTATTAAAGCAAGATTATATATATATGGACCATAAAATTAATCGTTGGTTCAATGTCTTAACTCTTACCTAATTTATTATAAATTCTACGTCAAAACTTTGTTTTAATTAATAAATTCTATATAAATTTCCATTTATACTTCTAATACAATATTTAAAACAATTTAAATATTCAAAATTAAACGGCTAAAAATCCGGGTCGTTACATTCCTTCCCCCTTAAAATAATTTTGTCCCCGAAATTGCTAAGTAGGGAAAATGCCACATACCTTATTAACTAGGTCCAAAAATCCCCCTTTTTTTTCAATTCTTAACTTTATTTTAACTGGACCAATTTATTTCAATTAAAGTATTAATTTATTCCCACTAACGAAAATTTTCAAATATTCTGAAAATTTCCAGCACTATAAATTCTGAAAAATTTCGGCAGCATCTCCTCTGCACGGTTCAATCGGTACAACCACAACTCGCCTTTTTAGGCCTCCTCCAATCCAAAAGAAAATTAAAAAGCCAAGCGGCTTGCCCCATAGGATCATAAAACCATCAAACCCAAACAATATTGTAAACACGTACCTTTTTGTCAGGCATAATTCTATCTCTTGCACTTGCTTCCATTCAATATCTGCTCAGCATACTCATATCCATTACTAGTTGATTTCAAATCAATCCAACTTCCATATTTTAACTCTCTAATCAACTTCTGATTAATTTACTTCCATTCTATCGATTCCAATTAACCTTTATTTCAGAATCAATCCGCTTATTACGTGAATCCAATTTAATTCCAATCAACAACATCTAGTATATATTCAACTTGCTCATTCGTAAGTCGAATTCATATTAATAATTCGAATCTCAACATTTCTCGTCATTTAATTTCATTCGGAATTATTTTTAATTCAATCCAATTTTATTTGACTTAAGTTAAATTCCAACCTATTTGATTCACTTTTACACTTTCAACCTTTTTAACTTAAGTTAAATTTCAGTTCATTTGATTCATTTTTACCATTTCAGTCTATTCAACTTATACAAGTTAAATTTTAATTTCAGAATTCAAATTCCCGGTTTTTATTTCAAATAAATTTGAACTCAATTCAAAACATTCGAATATCCAAAATAACTTGTCCTTTTCAAACAAGTTTTCATTTTCAAATTACTATGGTAGCAATCCATCACTCAGAAACCTGAAAATGAGTACCGATAATGTCGCGACCCATTATTAGTACTATTTTCTCGCCACTGAAGTGATTTCAGTGCTTAATCCCTTTAAAAATCCATTTAAACCATTCTTATTCAAAAATCTCTTCAAACTAATGCCATATTACCTTTAAAATACTTCAAGGAATATTTCAAAACTTCCGGGATTTAAATTCAAATTATGGTTTGAATTAAATTTCAGTTCAGCTTATTTGTATATCCTATTCTTATACAAATTCAATTTGGTTTTATACAACCATTTCAATATTTTATAATTTCCTTTGATTGTAATAACACATTCGATAATTTCAGAAAATTATCCCTTTATATCAAAATAACTTTTGGGCAAATTATATCACTTACCCACTTTAAAACAATACTGAGTCGATTTGTTCTGTTCGAGAGTTTAGAAACACCTATCGATACGGTTGTACTTCCTGTATCGACCAGAATTCATAAACCACTCAACAAACCAGTCAACACAATATAAAACAAATTTTATATCGAATTTACAAATACGCGCTCATATATATACACTCAAACTCAATCTAGGGTATTACTAGCCCCATCTCTATTGAGTTACGCCACAGAGCCAAGGTAATAACTTAACCTTCAGCTCTGATACCAACTGTAATGGCCACAAGGGCAGTGGGCTAACTGATCGTCGCTAGTCTATGAATTAGAAAAGCGCGATATTTGTAATAAATTCTGCAAGCATACAGGTGTGTAGCATACAGGTCGAACACAGGGAGGAAAGTTAAATTTTATTATTTATATGTTTCGTGGGCGTGTTAGACGAACTTTGGAGGTTGATTTTGCAAAAAAAAACATATTTAAACTGTAATTCGATTCAGAACAGTTCTAACTGAACCGACGATCAAATCACAATTTCAATGGAAAGCAAATGAAACTATGAATTAGATTTGAATCTAATCAAACCCAATTTGACCTAAGAAAATAATAAAAAGCAGAAATTGAAATTGCAGAAATTGAAATAATAAACAAGAATTAAAATTAGGATTTCCGCTGAATCTAATCAGACGGTAAATCACTAATGCAAACAAGTGCAAAATACAAATAGTGTTCTACCGAATCTAATCGTATAGACAACACTAGTTGCTAAGAAAACAAAAAAATGCAGAAAATAAAAGAGAAAGAAGAACTTTTATTAGAACAATGGAGTAAGAGATGAGATATAGGATGGTGGCTACAATGCCATTACAAGGGTATATATAGGGTAGATAGCCAAACCCTAACCCTAATGGTAAATGGGCCTGGTCATTACACCACTAATTTGTTTACAATGAGAAACATAAATGGGCCTTAGATAAATAAAGCAAATTTGGGTCTTTTCTCTTTTTCCTCTTGCTTCCTTGATATTTCTTCATTGATTTGTGATGTGCAAAGCCTTTTTATCACTCCTTTTCCTGTCCAATAGCAACTAGATGTGATATCTTCATCTACAATTCTTCAAAATGCAAATACACAGCAAATTGAACTCTATTTCTCTACATTTCTGGTTGCATGCGGGCTGGGTTGGACTATCTGTAAAAATAACAAAACAATAACCAAGTAATATTTATTTATATACAAAAGATAAGATATAAGAGCATAAAATAGACACATTTCTATGTCAATCACTAACCTCCCACCGTGGCTTACAGAGATACCTCAGAACTGCTTTTACAGCCAGCCTCTCGACTCGACCAACCCACATTGTCGGGAGATGTAGGGGTAAGAGTCTCCCGTTCGCCACCAAACGCGAAGCGAGAACCCCCTATCATCCGTACCAATTAAGCAACCAGCTCTGATACCAACTGTAATGGCCCGAATTTCCATACTCTTTGAGTCGACTAATAACACCACACGTCCAACCCAAATTGCACAGAAATACGAATCATTATTTGAAAGAAGTTAGAGGATGAGAAATAGAAAGAAAGAAATATTAAAATAGAAGAAAACGAAGATCACAAACTCACAGCGGAACGAATAAAATATATTAGATAACATAACTTGTGAAAAACAAATCAGTAGCTGTATATATACATACCATTTATCAGAGCACAACCGTTATTCCTGGAACAGTTATAACTCCTGTTTCCAGATACAACATAGTACACAGCGGAAAATATAGTAGCCTATAGCTAACTGGTGAAGCCTCTTGCTTCGAGCTCCTCCAAGTGAATCTGAAATATCCCGACTACTTGACTGCCCGTACAAATTTGGGCACCCAAGAGTTTAGGGAAAACAAAACAAAATAAACTCTGGGTCAGTCATGGGACTGGTGTGAGTAAACTCCAACCATTTGTTTAACTTTCAAAATCTTTTCAAAAGAAATGATAATCGTAAGACCAATCCACACATAAACACGGATGGTTTTTACCTTACGATAACCAAAAATATTTTTGATATCAAATCCAGTGGTATTATAATAGTGTCTAAATCAAATAAATTGAATTTAGCGGAATTCTTGCATCTCACGCTCCATATATAATATAAAATCAAAAACCGCAGGGCGCTTATTGGAGATTGGATTTCCAACATGACAAGGTATGGGACCACCTACCGATAGTGTATCTCTAGAGACGAATACACTGGGTTCAACAAGAACGTCTTGCAACCCGGCCCTCACATGACCGACCACTCATTTCGCTTGAGTGTATCGAATGTATATCACCAACGGTTGGGATCAGCAACCGTCTCCCGAAAGGGACAGCATCGATAGATTTAAGAAACAAATGGAATTCCTCTAGATAGGTGATTATACATCCTAATGGGTGCGACCCACATAGCCATGCTGCCTGCCCGATTTTTGTCAATCCCGAGTTGTGAGGCTTGAGGTTTGAATTATCTTCCAGAACATCCGGTCATCATTCATTTTGAATGCCACATCGCCAGATCCATCGGAAATCACTAATTGATTCCCACAAAAATACTCAGATTGTGAGGCTAAAGAAGTTTCCCTTCTATGCCACCAACTTCTTACGTTTGAAGGAATCAACGTACGTAATCCCTTTGAAAATACTCTGTTAGACACTCGTCCATACAAGTTGTCCTGGGTCTGGACAAACCGAAGGCACTATCCCATAAACAGGATAGCCCTTGCACAACTCCGTCTTCAATTATCTTCAGCATAAGTTGATTCATAACGCTTATACCAATACGGAGTGGTTTTCAGATATTAAACCTGATCCCGGTCTCTCCATATTGACAACGGAGGTATAAAATAAATCAAAACTTTGATAGTCGGTGATTGGACTATCAAAGGAACATCCATACAATCAACGGCCCTATTTCCCAATTGGAAATTCTACCGATCAACCATTAAACAACACTGGGCTCCTTTTTATATTAATTCCTTATTACATTATCGATTCAAAAATCCATTTTCAATCTTCACTACCGAACCTTAACCATTCCTTAGTTAATTATGAAGTCAATCAAGTTGGGCTATAATTACCTCTCAGACCTTAACTGAACAACATTCTCAACTTTGAAACAGTCAAAGCTCACACTTCACACAAAACATCGCTTACATGGCTCTTAGATTCGATCTAAGAACACACTTCCTTTTACAGAAAAATATTGATTATAACGGTTGTAACAACCCAGAATTTTGGGGCCAATTTAAAATTTTTATTTTTAGAAATTTTAATGGGTTTTTAATATTTAAAATAATTTATTTTAAATAATAACGACAGAAAAAAAAAATTAATCAAAGTTAGAATTTTTATATTTATAAATTTATATTACGAGCCTGAAATGGCACGGTAATTTCAGAATTCGATTTTAAACTTTGTATAATAATTTATTGTGAATTTGAACAATGTTGGTATAAATATTAAAATTAATGTTTTGTGTCATAGGTTGTTAAAATATGAACTTAACTTGATTATTTAGAATTGATTCTAAATGGCTATATATGTGATAATGACAGTGTTTGATAATCTATTTAAAATGGAATGTGAAATTTATTGAATTAATAATATAAAATGGATTAACTAATTTGGAGATTTATTTTACATTGATAACTCTAATTTATGGAAATAATATATCCATTTGATTGTGCAATGAGATTTCAACTTGTTGTAAACGCAGTTATATGCATTTACTGTAAAGACAGTCATGATTTGGTTATTTGTTTGAAAAAGAAAAAGAAGAATTGAACCAAATATTATGTAAGATTTTACGTGGTCAATTGGAACTTATTAAGTTAGTATAATTAACTTGTATTGAATCCATTTATTTATTTGTTTACAACAATAGACATATAATATTTAACTAGAAGTTGTAACTAGTCATAAATTGCAAAACTTAATTTTAATGTATTGAAATAAAGAGGAAATAATTTGCAATAAAGATAATTGAAGAAATAAATTGTATTATTGAATTTAAAATAGTTACTAAAAATAAATATGATTTTATTAATGAAATTTATTGACTTCTGTTGAATGTTTGCTTTCAAATAACATATATATTCTAGATAAATAAACTATAGCAACAACCAACAATGAAATTGAGAAATATATACGTATATACTAATGATTTGAAATTCACATTTAATTTCAACGAGTTAACAAATTTTATTACGTAAAGTAGTGGTTAAGCTATTAGACAGTAACTGACATTTTGTTATTAACAAATTTTGTAAATTTTTACAAAGATATTTTAATTAAATGAGAAGCAGAATAATCAATGCATAGGATATACATATATATGAATTAATGTGTATTTTACATTGTGTTGAAATATATATATTTGGGAATTTATTTTGTATAAATTGTAAGACAAATGATAACATTAATTATGAATACATTGAATGTTAACTAATTTTAAAATAAGGATTGCAATAGATTAATTGTCTAGTGTAGAAAATTAGTTGCTATTTAATTCATTGGTGATAAATTGGAAATAAGTTGCAATTAATACACAAAATTTATTGTCATATTGCCACGCACGTATGTAACATATTTTTTATATAGGTGTGAGACCAAACAAATGGATAGTGAGGCAACAGATAAATAGAAATTTATGCATGCATGTATGTTCGTGTTAAAAGAATTTTTTTTTCATAATATATTACTATTATTATTTTTTCTTCCCTTTATGCTGCTGTGCGTTTCATGATATATACATACACATATATATACATATATATATATATGTGTAAAATGAAAGATGGCAATGTTCAAAACCTGCGTATTAAAGATGGCAATGATATTAATGTTTCCTGTGCATAAACAAATAAATAAACAAATAATAGCTCAATTTAAATTGTGGAAAGTTGAATTCTAGACCTACAAAATATGCACTTTATTTCTATAATTTATTTATGTTAATTAGTGATGAATACAAAAAAAAAGAAGGAATGTTTTCTTTATTAATTAAACCTTTGAAATTGATTGCCTAAATACATGCTTAATTTTTGTTCATATCCTAATACTTTCTTTCCCTATTTTTAATTTGGATATTGATAGTAACGTTCAGAATTTTGTTAAAGATGAATTAGAAAGAATTAGACTTAAACGTAAAATTACACATTTATTTAATATAAAATAAGCAAACCCTAAAGACAAATTACACTGTTCATCGTCCTTAAGTCACAGCCGCCACCCTCATTTGTCTGCCGATTCTTTCTCCTCCATTTTCCCCTCTCCTCTCCTCGAATTAGCACCCACCACACACATCACCTTGAAGAGCCTTCTCTCCTCTTTCCATTGATACCAATCACCACCCATATAATCGCCCGTAGGCCTCGCCCCGACCACAAGGTCGCGCCAAAGTTCTGAACAATTGCAAATACTCACGGCCGAAATTCAGAACAAAGAGAAGAGGGTATTTTATTTAAATTTATTTAATTAATTAAAATAAATCACTCTCTAACTTAAATCAATCATATCTCTTTCGTCCTAGCTCGGAATTCGGTGATTTCAGAAGCTGTGGAATCGTGATTCGGAGTACTACGCTTTAGGACAATTTGGAACTGATTCTGGACTACTTGAAATTTGGACAAAATCTACAAACGCAAGTGAGAACTCTGATCTAATTTAAATAATTATATATTAATGTAAATCGCGAAATTCTGATTTGTATACTATGGTTCTTGATCTGCGTCATGATGATATTTGTATGCGATGAGTATGTGATTATTGTATGTGATGATGCCATGAGATATGTGTGTTGTTCAGATATGTTATTTTGGGTGTAATCATGATGAGACTCTCATCTTTATTATCTTCTTTTTATTTTCATTTCTTTCAAAAGCAAAAAGGGGATTTAGACCTTTATATATATTATTATTATTTTTTATGTAAATTTGAATCTTGGATTCACCATAGAATTAAATAACAAAGTTTTCAACATAAAAACTTAATAAAATAAAGGACAATTTTTAATGTTATATTTTTGACAAAATTTTTTAACACAATTTGTTTGAAGAAAAGACCAATTTTAATATAATTTGTTTGTTAAAAATAAAAAGAACAAATTTTTATGTTGTTTGTTAACAAAGTTAAAAGAACAAATTTGACGCTACTTTTGTCGTTAAAGTTAAAAGAATCATTTTGTCACTATTTTGTTGATTAAACAAAAAGAATCATTTTGTCACTATTTTGTTGATTAAACAAAAAGAACCATTTTTGTCACCATTTTTGTTGTTGAAACAAAAAGACATTTTACCTAATTTTGTTGTTAAAATAAAAGGATAACTTTTATGTCTTTTGTTAAGAATAACTTTTATGTCTTTTGTTAAAAATAAAAGCCAAACTTTTTATGTTATTTTGTTAAGAATAAAAAGCCAAACTTTTTATGTTATTTTGTTAAGAATAAAAAGACAAACTTTTTATGCTCAATTTTTGTTAAAGTTTAAAGACAAAACTTTTATGCTATTTTGTTAAAATTAAAAAGACATAAACTTTATGTTATTTTTTGTTAAAAAAATAATAATAATAATAATAACATAAATTTTATGTTAATGTTTGTTAAAGTCAAAAAGACACAAGCTTTATGTTTCTTTGTTAAAAAATCAAAATACCCATTTTTATGTCACGTTTGTTAACATAATATCAATGTGAATTTGTATGCTATGACACCCCAAAACTATAAGCATGTGAATTTGTATGCTATGACACCCCAAAACTATAAGCATGTTAATTTGTATGTCGTGACACCAAAACCATCAGTGTGTCATTGTGAATGTTTTGACGCTAAAATCACCGTTGTGTTAATTTAGTTGAGACGACATGAGAGTCATCGTCATGTTGTATAATTGCAATGCATCAAAATATACTTTATGCAATAACAAACATAGTTGAATTGCTATTTTTGGTCGCACTAGAGTTGGCGAACAAAAAAATATGACTTATGCAATAACATATATAGTTCAGTAGTTTTTTTTTTGTCGCATTAGAGTTTGCGAAAAAAATATGCTTTATGCAATAACATACATTAGTTAAATTATTATTTTTGTCGCATTAGAGTTTGCGGACAAAAATATGCTTTATGTAAAAATAAACATTTAGGTAAATAGAAAATGTGAGAAACAAAATACCCATTTTGTTTAAATAGAATTAATGAAATAGTAAGATAAGAATTTAAGAATTATATTTTTCAATGTAATTAGGTAGGAATAAAAAGAATTACATTATTCAATATAAAGAAAAAGAATGCTTAAACCCGAGGTTGGATTGAGTTGTGATGTAAATCTGCCCGGACCCGCCCGGCTGTCCAGTAGTCACAACAATACCTATCCAATGTGAGAGGTTAAAGCATATATATTAATTTTCTAAATTTACATTTTATATATGTAAGTTACTTCAAAATATTTAGTGTAAATAAATAAAATGTAGACAAAGGAAAACATATATATTTACATTAGATAAATAAGAGATTAAATAAATTACATTTTTATATGTAATTAAAAGAATATATTTTACACTGTAAAGAAAATTACATTTTATGTAATTATGATTATAAGAAATAAAATTACATTTTATGTAATTAAGAATAAATAGAAAATATAGAACAAATATGTGAATTAAAATTTATTTACATTTTCCTATGTAAATAAAAAGAATAAAAATAATAATTATGTGAATAAGTATTTATTTACATTTTTCTTATGTAAATAAAAAGAACCAATTTGTAAATGGTAATTATTTACGTTTTCTTATGTAAATAATAAAAAGAAATGTTAGAAAAGAATTAACATAAGATATTCTTTTTATGTTAAAAAGAAATATTAGAAAAGAATTAAAGAAATACATTTATTTACATTTACTATGTAAATAGGATTGGCAGGGGAATGGAAACCATTTATTTACAAATAGCGTAAATAAATATGAATAAGAAATTAGATACATTTATTTACAATTAATGTAAATAAATATAGCAAAAGTAAAAGTAAAACATTTATTTACAAATAGTGTAAGATAAAAGAAAAGTAAAAACATTTATTTACAAATAGTGTAAATAAATAAGAAAAAGTAGAAGGAGAAAAACCATTTATTTACATTTGGGTAAAGAAATAAGAAAAGGAAAATGAAAACATTTATTTATATCTAGGTAAATAAATAAATGGTAAGAAAGAATATTTATTTACATTTAGAGTAAATAAATCAAAAGATAGAAAAGATTATTTATTTACATTTAGTGTAAATAAACCAAAGATAGGAAAAGAATATCTATTTATATTTGGTGTAAATAAAGCATGAATTAAAGTGAATTTAAAAAGCACATTTTATTTACATTCTAAATGTAAATAAAAACAGAGTAAAATAAAAGTGATATTTTTATCGTCATTTTAAATGCGATAAAAGAATAGACGTTAATAGTTGAAATCGCCAAATGATTTATATTTATATATATACAAATATAAATTATAAATTAAACGGAACGCGCACGGCAGTTCGCGTATCGGCAATCGTAACTTTAAACGGTTATACCGAAAGATCCGACCGTCGGATTTTCCCAAAACAGGAACCGTTAGGACCGCTTTGGGAAAATCTTTCCCATGATATAAATTTCATCAAAATCCAACGGTTAGATATGCATAAGTCAAATTTGGTTGAAAACAGCGCCAGGGTCGCCCATTGACCCGAAGCATCGTTAAATTTATTCGAGATAATTTTTATATAAATAAAAATAGCGATAGGTCGTTATCAAATATCAATAACGATATGAAATGTTTTCAAATTATATATATATATATGCGAGAATCATTTGAGAAGACCGAGTTCAATCTCATTTCAAATGATTATACGACGTTTTAAATCTAAGAGTTGAAGACGGCGATTGAAGACCGACGATCTTCACATCGAATGGGTAACTAGCGTTGAGGTCCTTGATTGATTTGCTCTCAAGACGGGGCTAAGATGGTAGTTATCCGGACGTAGTGTTGATTTGTACGGATTTGACTTTCGCTCAGACCCAGAGCATAAGTTTATAAATGGAATGTATGTCTGACGTTGTAGTCCTTTATACTACATTCGTTGATCTCTGTTAATACATATCTGCTTGGTGGTTAACACCCTTCTCTGAGACATATGAGCTTAGAGGTTATATATTGGCAGAAATCAATGGTATAGTATGGACTGACAATGTGGCATGCTAAGATGCATTGATCAAGGCTTTTGTTGAAAAGCAGGGCCTTGTGGTTGATGATCAAAGCATAGTCTGTTTAGGCATAGCTTTGTGTATACCGTGACTTCGCGAGCCTCACACCCCGGTATGAGTCAAAAACGGGATATGGACCGTAGGGAGTGCACACGTTTCTTTCTAGCTAGAGTGGTGTCAGTGACCTACCAGCCCTGACATTTTACTTATGTGGATGATGGATTTTGAGGCGCCTCGTTATTTTTATAGGCCGTTGGTGGTCATACTATAGGTCCAAAGGGACCGGGAAACGTGTGTTCAGGCATAACCAATCCACTGCCCATAGGCGGGGACCGGCCCTACCGCTTCCAAGGGTTCACTGCGGGGAATCCTGAGGCATTTGCTAGAGTGTCTCGAATCGGAGAGGATCTTGCCCCTAGCCTCGACTCATGATGGAATCAAAATTTCCAATACGCCCTTGCGGTTTTGATTGTAGAACTAGTATTGGCGACATGCTATATGGTAACCATGCCGTCTAGGATTGGTACTTATGATTCAAATCTTTTTATTAAAACATATATACACTAATAATGATATCAAATCCGTTTTATACGTATCAAGCATCTTTTGACCATTATAAGGTAAAACCCTATCCTCTGGTGTGCGTTGCATTGTGTGATGGGACCTGGGTCTTATAATGGTTTCATTTTTCCAAAAAGACATTGCGTTATTTCTCGATTTACTTTGGTTTATGCACTGGCAATCCATAGGAGTAAACCCGTTCCGCGTTAGCGGCGTGGTCCTTGGATTTGTCTTATTAGTTATATTAGTTTAGAATTCTCACACCAGTCCCATGACTGACTCGTAATTTGTTTCACTTTGCAAACTCGGGTGCCCTCTTTTCCACACGGGCAGTCGAGTAGCTTTTTGCAGATATCTATTCTTTTAGCAGGATCCTGGATCGAAGCCTAAAGCTGTGTCCAGAGCTTAGTAGTCTTCCGCTGTTTACTGTATTTTATTTTATGTATTAAATCTTTTGTAGTTTATCTTCCGCTGTAATTTTATTTCAATGTACTCTGATATATTCTGTACTCTGATGTAACATTATTATAATGAAATAAAAGTCTGCTGTTGTTGTTCTGATGTTTTGTATTCCCAAAGTTAAAGTATTCGAAGATTTCCAACCTTTGGGTCAGACCTGTGTGGTTTATGGTCGATTCAAAGAGCGGGAATTTCCGGGTCTTTACAGGTGGTATCAGAGCTCTGGTTAGCTCAAATCTTTGGGATACAACTCGTTAGAACTGAACAAAAGACTCATCAGAGATTGGATTAGCAATATCCCATAAGAATACTCATTAGAGATAGGATCAGCAGTATCCTAGAATGAGAAAACTCATTAGAGATGGGGTTAGTAATGCCCTAGAATGAGTTCAGAGTGATAAGCTTATGATTAGCGTATTTTTGATTATATAATCTATTTTTGAAAATATGATTTTTAAATATATAAAAGAGTATGTATATTTGATAAGTTAGTCAACAAATAAAATTAATAAAAGAAAATTAAAATTTGGTTAGATAATTAAACAACATTTAGCTACGTTCCTTTTCGAGGACGAAAAGATTTTAAGTGGGGGAGATTGTAACAACCCAGAATTTTGGGGCCAATTTAAAATTTTTATTTTTAGAAATTTTAATGGGTTTTTAATATTTAAAATAATTTATTTTAAATAATAACGACAGAAAAAAAAAATTAATCAAAGTTAGAATTTTTATATTTATAAATTTATATTACGAGCCTGAAATGGCACGGTAATTTCAGAATTCGATTTTAAACTTTGTATAATAATTTATTGTGAATTTGAACAATGTTGGTATAAATATTAAAATTAATGTTTTGTGTCATAGGTTGTTAAAATATGAACTTAACTTGATTATTTAGAATTGATTCTAAATGGCTATATATGTGATAATGACAGTGTTTGATAATCTATTTAAAATGGAATGTGAAATTTATTGAATTAATAATATAAAATGGATTAACTAATTTGGAGATTTATTTTACATTGATAGCTCTAATTTATGGAAATAATATATCCATTTGATTGTGCAATGAGATTTCAACTTGTTGTAAACGCAGTTATATGCATTTACTGTAAAGACAGTCATGATTTGGTTATTTGTTTGAAAAAGAAAAAGAAGAATTGAACCAAATATTATGTAAGATTTTACGTGGTCAATTGGAACTTATTAAGTTAGTATAATTAACTTGTATTGAATCCATTTATTTATTTGTTTACAACAATAGACATATAATATTTAACTAGAAGTTGTAACTAGTCATAAATTGCAAAACTTAATTTTAATGTATTGAAATAAAGAGGAAATAATTTGCAATAAAGATAATTGAAGAAATAAATTGTATTATTGAATTTAAAATAGTTACTAAAAATAAATATGATTTTATTAATGAAATTTATTGACTTCTGTTGAATGTTTGCTTTCAAATAACATATATATTCTAGATAAATAAACTATAGCAACAACCAACAATGAAATTGAGAAATATATACGTATATACTAATGATTTGAAATTCACATTTAATTTCAACGAGTTAACAAATTTTATTACGTAAAGTAGTGGTTAAGCTATTAGACAGTAACTGACATTTTGTTATTAACAAATTTTGTAAATTTTTACAAAGATATTTTAATTAAATGAGAAGCAGAATAATCAATGCATAGGATATACATATATATGAATTAATGTGTATTTTACATTGTGTTGAAATATATATATTTGGGAATTTATTTTGTATAAATTGTAAGACAAATGATAACATTAATTATGAATACATTGAATGTTAACTAATTTTAAAATAAGGATTGCAATAGATTAATTGTCTAGTGTAGAAAATTAGTTGCTATTTAATTCATTGGTGATAAATTGGAAATAAGTTGCAATTAATACACAAAATTTATTGTCATATTGCCACGCACGTATGTAACATATTTTTTATATAGGTGTGAGACCAAACAAATGGATAGTGAGGCAACAGATAAATAGAAATTTATGCATGCATGTATGTTCGTGTTAAAAGAATTTTTTTTTCATAATATATTACTATTATTATTTTTTCTTCCCTTTATGCTGCTGTGCGTTTCATGATATATACATACACATATATATACATATATATATATATATATATATGTAAAATGAAAGATGGCAATGTTCAAAACCTGCGTATTAAAGATGGCAATGATATTAATGTTTCCTGTGCATAAACAAATAAATAAACAAATAATAGCTCAATTTAAATTGTGGAAAGTTGAATTCTAGACCTACAAAATATGCACTTTATTTCTATAATTTATTTATGTTAATTAGTGATGAATACAAAAAAAAAGAAGGAATGTTTTCTTTATTAATTAAACCTTTGAAATTGATTGCCTAAATACATGCTTAATTTTTGTTCATATCCTAATACTTTCTTTCCCTATTTTTAATTTGGATATTGATAGTAACGTTCAGAATTTTGTTAAAGATGAATTAGAAAGAATTAGACTTAAACGTAAAATTACACATTTATTTAATATAAAATAAGCAAACCCTAAAGACAAATTACACTGTTCATCGTCCTTAAGTCACAGCCGCCACCCTCATTTGTCTGCCGATTCTTTCTCCTCCATTTTCCCCTCTCCTCTCCTCGAATTAGCACCCACCACACACATCACCTTGAAGAGCCTTCTCTCCTCTTTCCATTGATACCAATCACCACCCATATAATCGCCCGTAGGCCTCGCCCCGACCACAAGGTCGCGCCAAAGTTCTGAACAATTGCAAATACTCACGGCCGAAATTCAGAACAAAGAGAAGAGGGTATTTTATTTAAATTTATTTAATTAATTAAAATAAATCACTCTCTAACTTAAATCAATCATATCTCTTTCGTCCTAGCTCGGAATTCGGTGATTTCAGAAGCTGTGGAATCGTGATTCGGAGTACTACGCTTTAGGACAATTTGGAACTGATTCTGGACTACTTGAAATTTGGACAAAATCTACAAACGCAAGTGAGAACTCTGATCTAATTTAAATAATTATATATTAATGTAAATCGCGAAATTCTGATTTGTATACTATGGTTCTTGATCTGCGTCATGATGATATTTGTATGCGATGAGTATGTGATTATTGTATGTGATGATGCCATGAGATATGTGTGTTGTTCAGATATGTTATTTTGGGTGTAATCATGATGAGACTCTCATCTTTATTATCTTCTTTTTATTTTCATTTCTTTCAAAAGCAAAAAGGGGATTTAGACCTTTATATATATTATTATTATTTTTTATGTAAATTTGAATCTTGGATTCACCATAGAATTAAATAACAAAGTTTTCAACATAAAAACTTGTTAATAAAATAAAGGACAATTTTTAATGTTATATTTTTGACAAAAATTTTTAACACAATTTGCTTGAAGAAAAGACCAATTTTAATATAATTTGTTTGTTAAAAATAAAAAGAACAAATTTTTATGTTGTTTGTTAACAAAGTTAAAAGAACAAATTTGACGCTACTTTTGTCGTTAAAGTTAAAAGAATCATTTTGTCACTATTTTGTTGATTAAACAAAAAGAATCATTTTGTCACTATTTTGTTGATTAAACAAAAAGAACCATTTTTGTCACCATTTTTGTTGTTGAAACAAAAAGACATTTTACCTAATTTTGTTGTTAAAATAAAAGGATAACTTTTATGTCTTTTGTTAAGAATAACTTTTATGTCTTTTGTTAAAAATAAAAGCCAAACTTTTTATGTTATTTTGTTAAGAATAAAAAGCCAAACTTTTTATGTTATTTTGTTAAGAATAAAAAGACAAACTTTTTATGCTCAATTTTTGTTAAAGTTTAAAGACAAAACTTTTATGCTATTTTGTTAAAATTAAAAAGACATAAACTTTATGTTATTTTTTGTTAAAAAAATAATAATAATAATAATAACATAAATTTTATGTTAATGTTTGTTAAAGTCAAAAAGACACAAGCTTTATGTTTCTTTGTTAAAAAATCAAAATACCCATTTTTATGTCACGTTTGTTAACATAATATGAGACGACCCGATTTCCCGTTCTCACGGAAACAAGGTTATCTTTTGGAATATAACACAGAAACATAAAATAGCAGAACAGAATTAAATAAATACACCAGAATGAACAACAAAATATACTGGATAAAAGTAATCATCAGAGTTACACAGTATACAGGATCTTACTTGGTACAAGTACAGTTCAGCTATACATAAATGTCTACAGCGGAAATAAACAAAATATGTACAATAGGAGCTGAACAGCATAAAAAGGAATAAATGATAGAATCCATCTTCAGCTCCAGCTATCCAGAAAGAACCAGCTAAACCTGAATACAAGGCTGCCCGTGTGGAAAAAGGGGCACCCGAGTTTGAGAGTGAAACAAACTACGAGTCAGTCATGGGACTGGTATGAGAAATCTACTCAACACATATATAATTGGCTAATCACAGGACCACGCCACTTTCGTGGAACGGGTTTACTCCATTGGATTGCCAGTGCTTTAAAACAAATCATTCTTTTAAACATCGCTATGCTTTTTATAAAAATGAAGCCGTTATAAGACTCAGTTCCCATCACACAATGCAACGCAAACCGGAGGATAGAGTTTTTACCTTATAACGGCCAAGATATGCTTGATACGAATAAAACAAAGGCATTTGATCTTATTGCTAGTGTTTATATGTTTTGAAAACAATTTCAAATCATAACTATCAATCATAGACGACATGAGCGTCCCATGCCACTATGTCGCCAAATATATATATATACAATCGAAATCGCACGATGTCGTATTTGGAAATTGGATTTCCGTCATGAACCAAGGCAAAAGATAGTCCTTACCGAATTCGAGACAATCTAGCCTACCATGTCTCAGGAACAGCCGCAACTGCCCCCTGGATCGTCAGGGCCGGTCCACCGATGTGGATTATTATACCTGAACAATACGTCTCCCCGCCCTTTGGGGCGCAAACGAGCCAACGAATGACTCCATCGGACCCGGATCGTCCGATCAAACCGAGGCGCCTCGCAACAGCAACAACCACATAGGTGAAAAGTATATAAATGTCAGGGCTGGTAGGTCACTGACACCACCCTAGCTAGAAAGAAACGCATGCCCTCCCTGAGGTCCTTCCTCCCGTTTTAGGTTCCTACCGGGGTGTGAGGCTCGCGAATTCACGTTATACACAAAGCTACGCCACACAGGCGGTGCTTTGATCATCACCACAAGACTTTGCTTTTCAACAGAAGCCCTGATCACTGCATCTTAGCATGCCACACAGGCAATTCACCCCGTGCAACTGATGGCTATCAATCACACAGAACAAATTCCAATGTCGGACACACAGTCCATTTACAAGTCCGTTCTGGGTCTGAACGAAACCGGAGGCACTAAATACCTCGCAAACCCATCGATCAACACGTACGTCTGAACGATCACCACTCATTATCCATATTTCGGGATGCCTCCCAATCAGGACCTCGGTTACCATCCAAACGAGGTGAAGATCTCCGGTCTTCGACCATCGTCTTCATCTTCGAATTTCAATCGTCGGTCGATTATTCGAAATGAGAATTAACTCGGCCTTTTCAAATAATTCACGTATATTTAGAATTTCAAATCGATTTATTTCAATGGTTAAATTATTCGACAACCCCAATTGTGTTCTTTATATAGTTTTCACACCAAACACATTCAACCATCAAACATCACTTAAATCAAGCAAATTCAGTTTATTTCCATTCCATATCGCTTACGATATTTTATAACTATTTATCGCTATTTTTATTTATTTTAAAATAGCCATTTTATTTAAAACGACGCTTCGGGCCATAAGGCGGCCGTGGCGCTGTTTTTCTTCAGATTTGATTTACACATATCTGAAAATCTAACCGTTGGATCTTCACAAAATTTACATCATTAGAAAGGTCTTTTCAAAACGAACCCAACGGTTCCAGTTTCGGGAAAATCCGACGGTCGGATCTCCCGGTACAATCGTTTGAAATTTTGATTTCAAAATACGAACTGCAGCGTCGTTATTCGATTTAATATAATTATATTTATATATATAAATAAATATAATCGTTTCTGGCGCTGTTTTTCTTCAGATTTGAATTAAACATTCCAGACAATCCAACCGTTGGATTTCTACAAGGTTGGTGCCGTTGGAAAGATTATTCCAAGGCGAACCCGACGGTTGAGATTTCGGGAAAATCCAATGGTCGGATTTCCCGTACTAGTCGTTTGAAATCACGGTTTCAAAATACGAACTGCACGGCCTCGTTTCGTTTTAATTTTATTTATATTTATATAGTTATATAAATATAGTTCTTTCAACAATTTCAATATCGTTTTCACTTCAAAAATTTTTCTAACACCTTAAATTTTGGAAAAATTTCGCCATAACCTCCCCTGCACCGGGAGCGTCGGGAAATCGCAAATAGCGTCCCGGTCCTTCTAATCTCAAAAAGAAAAAGAAAAAGCCAAGCGGCTAGCCAACAGGCTCAAAATCATCACCCAAACAAATCAGTAAATGTGTACCTATTTGTCGGGCACAAATTTTATTCCTCTTCTCTAGCCCCTTTGCTATAACCTGTTCAATGAATATTGCATGTACATATGTATACAGTTCATATCATTTTTCATTTTCTATTCAACTTCATATTTGATTTCTATTTGGTTTAAAAACTCCATTCATTCTAATGTTACATAAATAGGTGCAAATCATTTCATTAGCTAATTAATGAATATTTCAACTCATATATGTTTATTTTGAACAAGTGGCTATTTTCAACTCTTCACATTTTAACGATTTATGCATACAATAAAAATGTGATTTTTATTGTAAAACGATTCATTTCAAAACACTATTTTTCTATATAGTTCATATAGTCGATAAAAGGTGATTTTTAGTATCAAACAGTTTATTTCAAAATATGAATACCATTCAACACATGAATTTCTAAACAACGAATGAATATCAATTCAACACATGAATGTTTTCAATAGTTTTTTTTGATATCGATAAAAATGTGATTTTTATTATCGAACAATTTATTTCAAAATATGAATACCATTCAACACATGAATTTCTAAACAACGAATGAATATCAATTCAACACATGAATGTTTTCTATAGATTTTATATATCGATAAAAATGTGATTTTTATTATCGAACAATTTATTTCAAAATATGAATACCATTCAACACATGAATTTCTAAACAACGAATGAATATCAATTCAACACATGAATGTTTTCTATAGATTTTATATATCGATAAAAATGTGATTTTTATTATCGAACAATTTATTTCAAAATATGAATACCATTCAACACATGAATTTCTAAACAACGAATGAATATCAATTCAACACATGAATGTTTTCAATAGTTTTTAGATATAGATAAAAATGTGATTTTTATTATCTAACAGTTTATTTCAAAATATGAATACCATTCAACACATGAATTTCTAAACAACGAATGAATATCAATTCAACACATGAATGTTTTCAATAGTTTTTAGATATAGATAAAAATGTGATTTTTATTATCTAACAGTTTATTTCAAAATATGAATACCATTCAACACATGAATTTCTAAACAACGAATGAATATCAATTCAACACATGAATGTTTTCTATAGTTTAAGCATATGAAAATAATTCAAACACACAAATATTATTCAAAATTTCGGCAGCATAACGGCAGGGTAGTTACACCGGCACCGTCCCTAGTACGGCTCCTCGCTCTACCTTAAAACCTCGCGGTTTTTGACAATGGGAAACATGCATCTAGTTCGCACGCAGGCGGCATGTATATATATTTATTCATTTCCACAAACTAATCCTAAGTGGTTTCAACCAAATATTTCACAACCACAAATGGGTATTTTTCAACCACAATCAACCAATAACAATCACAAACAATCCCAAACAATCATTCGCTATCAATCAAATTTCCACAACAATTTCAACCAATAAATATCGTCCATGGTTTGTGGACGAGGGGCGTATATATATATATATATATATTTATATATAGCAATTCACTTTTATTTCAACATATATAATATTAATTTTAAATCAGAAATCTCACCAATAGCTATCCAACTGCACGACTCTTCCTAATAGAAATCTTCGCCTATTTTTCGCTTTCACCCGTATTCTCTGCATATGTAAAAATCGAATTTTTACGATGTTATTCAATATATAAAGATATGATTACCACCTCGACTTTCGATAAAAAATATGATTTTTACTTTCGACTTTCGATATATAAAAAATATGATTTTTACTTTTGCTTTCAACATATAAAAATATGATTTCTACTTTTCTAAAAGAAATCAGTTTTATTCTTTTACAAAATCAGTTTTTATCTTTTTAAAGAAATCAGTTTTCACTTTTAAAACAATTCAGTTTTCACCTTTAAAACAATTCAGTTTTCTACCTTTCTAAAAGAAATCAGTTTTAATTTCTTTTTAAAATATCAGTTTTAAAATTCCTTAAAAGAAATCAGTTTTAAAAATTCTTTTATAAAAATCTGTTTTACACTTTTAAAACTTTCAGTTTTTATACTTTTAAAAATATTCAGTTTTTACTTTATAAAAATTTCTGTTTTCTATATTCTTTCAAAAATTCTGTTTTTATAATCTTTTTAAAAATTTCTGTTTTTAAAATCTTTTAAAAATTCTGTTTTTAAAATCTTTTAAAAATTCTGTTTTAAAATCCTTTTAAAAATTCTGTTTTTTTTTTTTTTTTTATATATAAAAATATTCAGTTTTACTTAATAAAAATTTCTGTTTTAAACTTAATAAAAATTTCTGTTTTTAAACTTAATCAAAATTTCTGTTTTTAAAATCTTTTTAAAAAATTCTGTTCTGTTTTTTTTTTTTTTTATAAAAATATTCAGTTTTATAGAACTTAAGAATAAAAAGAAGAATAAAATACTTACAGAGGAGCGGGGGGGGAAGGTCTTCGCCGATGGTCGTCGGCGCTCGCCTGGAGGTGGCAGCTTCGATCTGGAGGCGTCGAGACGAGGGGCGGCTCGGAGTTGGAGGCGGCGCGAGCTTGGGGTCTCGGGTCTTCGTCGATGCAGGGCTTCGGGGTTCGAACGAGGGGCGGGAGGTCGAGGTACGGCGGCGATGACTGGAGGGAGGGGCGGCGATCCGATTTAGGTTTTTAGGGTTTTTTTGTTTTTTTTTTCTTCTGAAAATAAAAGGGAACGGGGGGGGCCAAGCAGAAGATAAGGGGAGGGAGGGAATTTAAAATATTATATATATATTTTTTTTTATTTAATTATTCAAAAAGTTGACTTTTACTTACGACCTCGAAACGAGGCCCACCGCCTGTCTTCCATAGCGTTTTACCCCCATTCCGAACACAATGGGATATGTATCGCAAGCTGGTTTGATCATTACAATCGGTTTCCTTTTGAATTTACATTTAAATCACTATATTGAATTTTAAACGCACATTTCAAATTACCGGGGTCACATACTAACTAGAAAAATTCCAGAAAAATATTTTCTAGCTTCGTATTGACGATACGGTCCTAACAAAACTAGTTTCGTCGAATTCTGAGACCGTTTGAAAAATGGCCAATTTCCAGTCGATTAAATTCAACAGAAACTGGTCAAACGCGTTTTCCTTTGCCACGCTCACATATTGATTCGAAAAATTATGAAATTTGAAACCTAACAATAACTTGACACTGCGGATCTAACAAAAGTGGTTTCGTCGAAATCCGAGGTCATCTGCAAAATATCCATTTTTAAGGGCCTTATATATATATAAATATATATAAATTCCACAGCGACTATTTCTAATTTTAAACTGGACATATCTTATCATTTCTAAGATGAAATCTCAGTTTGTTAACTTCGTTATAAAGATATAGTTATACAGATTCAAATATTTCTTGTTTCGTTCAATTCTGACTTATATTGAATTCTGTATATTCATTTGAAATTAGAAATCGAATTTTCGAACTACCGCGCTATTTTCAATTCTATATATAATTATATTTAATTATATTGGTTTTCAAATGTCGATTCAACTCAGTTTTCATCGCCATTACTTAAAATATTTATTTTAAATATTTAAAATCCATTATTTTAGCCAATTTAAAATTTTTAAATTGGTTCAGATTTTCTGGGTCGTTACATAATATCAATGTGAATTTGTATGCTATGACACCCCAAAACTATAAGCATGTGAATTTGTATGCTATGACACCCCAAAACTATAAGCATGTTAATTTGTATGTCGTGACACCAAAACCATCAGTGTGTCATTGTGAATGTTTTGACGCTAAAATCACCGTTGTGTTAATTTAGTTGAGACGACATGAGAGTCATCGTCATGTTGTATAATTGCAATGCATCAAAATATACTTTATGCAATAACAAACATAGTTGAATTGCTATTTTTGGTCGCACTAGAGTTGGCGAACAAAAAAATATGACTTATGCAATAACATATATAGTTCAGTAGTTTTTTTTTTGTCGCATTAGAGTTTGCGAAAAAAATATGCTTTATGCAATAACATACATTAGTTAAATTATTATTTTTGTCGCATTAGAGTTTGCGGACAAAAATATGCTTTATGTAAAAATAAACATTTAGGTAAATAGAAAATGTGAGAAACAAAATACCCATTTTGTTTAAATAGAATTAATGAAATAGTAAGATAAGAATTTAAGAATTATATTTTTCAATGTAATTAGGTAGGAATAAAAAGAATTACATTATTCAATATAAAGAAAAAGAATGCTTAAACCCAAGGTTGGATTGAGTTGTGATGTAAATCTGCCCGGACCCGCCCGGCTGTCCAGTAGTCACAACAATACCTATCCAATGTGAGAGGTTAAAGCATATATATTAATTTTCTAAATTTACATTTTATATATGTAAGTTACTTCAAAATATTTAGTGTAAATAAATAAAATGTAGACAAAGGAAAACATATATATTTACATTAGATAAATAAGAGATTAAATAAATTACATTTTTATATGTAATTAAAAGAATATATTTTACACTGTAAAGAAAATTACATTTTATGTAATTATGATTATAAGAAATAAAATTACATTTTATGTAATTAAGAATAAATAGAAAATATAGAACAAATATGTGAATTAAAATTTATTTACATTTTCCTATGTAAATAAAAAGAATAAAAATAATAATTATGTGAATAAGTATTTATTTACATTTTTCTTATGTAAATAAAAAGAACCAATTTGTAAATGGTAATTATTTACGTTTTCTTATGTAAATAATAAAAAGAAATGTTAGAAAAGAATTAACATAAGATATTCTTTTTATGTTAAAAAGAAATATTAGAAAAGAATTAAAGAAATACATTTATTTACATTTACTATGTAAATAGGATTGGCAGGGGAATGGAAACCATTTATTTACAAATAGCGTAAATAAATATGAATAAGAAATTAGATACATTTATTTACAATTAATGTAAATAAATATAGCAAAAGTAAAAGTAAAACATTTATTTACAAATAGTGTAAGATAAAAGAAAAGTAAAAACATTTATTTACAAATAGTGTAAATAAATAAGAAAAAGTAGAAGGAGAAAAACCATTTATTTACATTTGGGTAAAGAAATAAGAAAAGGAAAATGAAAACATTTATTTATATCTAGGTAAATAAATAAATGGTAAGAAAGAATATTTATTTACATTTAGAGTAAATAAATCAAAAGATAGAAAAGATTATTTATTTACATTTAGTGTAAATAAACCAAAGATAGGAAAAGAATATCTATTTATATTTGGTGTAAATAAAGCATGAATTAAAGTGAATTTAAAAAGCACATTTTATTTACATTCTAAATGTAAATAAAAACAGAGTAAAATAAAAGTGATATTTTTATCGTCATTTTAAATGCGATAAAAGAATAGACGTTAATAGTTGAAATCGCCAAATGATTTATATTTATATATATACAAATATAAATTATAAATTAAACGGAACGCGCACGGCAGTTCGCGTATCGGCAATCGTAACTTTAAACGGTTATACCGAAAGATCCGACCGTCGGATTTTCCCAAAACAGGAACCGTTAGGACCGCTTTGGGAAAATCTTTCCCATGATATAAATTTCATCAAAATCCAACGGTTAGATATGCATAAGTCAAATTTGGTTGAAAACAGCGCCAGGGTCGCCCATTGACCCGAAGCATCGTTAAATTTATTCGAGATAATTTTTATATAAATAAAAATAGCGATAGGTCGTTATCAAATATCAATAACGATATGAAATGTTTTCAAATTATATATATATATATGCGAGAATCATTTGAGAAGACCGAGTTCAATCTCATTTCAAATGATTATACGACGTTTTAAATCTAAGAGTTGAAGACGGCGATTGAAGACCGACGATCTTCACATCGAATGGGTAACTAGCGTTGAGGTCCTTGATTGATTTGCTCCCAAGACGGGGCTAAGATGGTAGTTATCCGGACGTAGTGTTGATTTGTACGGATTTGACTTTCGCTCAGACCCAGAGCATAAGTTTATAAATGGAATGTATGTCTGACGTTGTAGTCCTTTATACTACATTCGTTGATCTCTGTTAATACATATCTGCTTGGTGGTTAACACCCTTCTCTGAGACATATGAGCTTAGAGGTTATATATTGGCAGAAATCAATGGTATAGTATGGACTGACAATGTGGCATGCTAAGATGCATTGATCAAGGCTTTTGTTGAAAAGCAGGGCCTTGTGGTTGATGATCAAAGCATAGTCTGTTTAGGCATAGCTTTGTGTATACCGTGACTTCGCGAGCCTCACACCCCGGTATGAGTCAAAAACGGGATATGGACCGTAGGGAGTGCACACGTTTCTTTCTAGCTAGAGTGGTGTCAGTGACCTACCAGCCCTGACATTTTACTTATGTGGATGATGGATTTTGAGGCGCCTCGTTATTTTTATAGGCCGTTGGTGGTCATACTATAGGTCCAAAGGGACCGGGAAACGTGTGTTCAGGCATAACCAATCCACTGCCCATAGGCGGGGACCGGCCCTACCGCTTCCAAGGGTTCACTGCGGGGAATCCTGAGGCATTTGCTAGAGTGTCTCGAATCGGAGAGGATCTTGCCCCTAGCCTCGACTCATGATGGAATCCAAATTTCCAATACGCCCTTGCGGTTTTGATTGTAGAACTAGTATTGGCGACATGCTATATGGTAACCATGCCGTCTAGGATTGGTACTTATGATTCAAATCTTTTTATTAAAACATATATACACTAATAATGATATCAAATCCGTTTTATACGTAACAAGCATCTTTTGACCATTATAAGGTAAAACCCTATCCTCTGGTGTGCGTTGCATTGTGTGATGGGACCTGGGTCTTATAATGGTTTCATTTTTCCAAAAAGACATTGCGTTATTTCTCGATTTACTTTGGTTTATGCACTGGCAATCCATAGGAGTAAACCCGTTCCGCGTTAGCGGCGTGGTCCTTGGATTTGTCTTATTAGTTATATTAGTTTAGAATTCTCACACCAGTCCCATGACTGACTCGTAGTTTGTTTCACTTTGCAAACTCGGGTGCCCTCTTTTCCACACGGGCAGTCGAGTAGCTTTTTGCAGATATCTATTCTTTTAGCAGGATCCTGGATCGAAGCCTAAAGCTGTGTCCAGAGCTTAGTAGTCTTCCGCTGTTTACTGTATTTTATTTTATGTATTAAATCTTTTGTAGTTTATCTTCCGCTGTAATTTTATTTCAATGTACTCTGATATATTCTGTACTCTGATGTAACATTATTATAATGAAATAAAAGTCTGCTGTTGTTGTTCTGATGTTTTGTATTCCCAAAGTTAAAGTATTCGAAGATTTCCAACCTTTGGGTCAGACCTGTGTGGTTTATGGTCGATTCAAAGAGCGGGAATTTCCGGGTCTTTACAACGGTAGCGTTATAATCGCTGTTTCCAAATATTTGATTTATAAAACATTGCTTTTGACAACAGCGTTACAACCGCTGTCTAAAATTATAGAGCATTTATTATAGCGTTAAGCTCGCTACCAAACATTTACTATAGCGGCAGCGTTAAAATTTGCTGTCTAGATTTACCAAAACATTTATTATAACAACAGCGTAAAAATTGTTGTTCAGATTTACCAAAAACAATTATTGTAACAACAGCGTTATAATCGCTGTTTAGAATGTACCAAACATTTATTATAACAACAGCGTTAAAATCGCTGTTTCAAACATTTGATTTATAAAACATAACTATATGCTTATATTCTTATATAAACATATTTTTCAATCAAAACTCCTCCTTATCTCTTTTCCATTAAAGACCTTACTTCAATTACAATATTTCACTCAATTCTTAAGTGACTTGTTTTAAAACCGTCACCTTGGTTTAAAATACCTTTCAAACTTTGTTTGCATTTCCTTCCAAATCCCTTTTTGCCAATTCATTTCACTTTCATTAAGTTGCTAATCTCCTTTTGATTGTATCACCCATACTTAATTTAGTTTTATTAAGTAAGTGCTTAACGTAACATCGCCTCGTCTTGGGATTTGCTTTTATAATTTGTTTATCATATCTGGATTTATTATCAAAACCTTGTATAAACCCTTTTCTAGATTCAATCAAAACTTTACTACAACTCTATTACTTTTTAATCGAAATCCATTTAAAAGAATAATTCCTTCTATTGATATTGATTCACTAATAGTCAACTTCAACATCAACTACGATTAAGATAGATAACTTCTTGATAAACATGGACTAGTCGTCCTTTCTACATAGTTGTAAAAATAATAATAAATGATTTGAACAATATTTCAAAACCCAAAATTCTCCTTAGTAACTTACGAAGGTAGAACCATCCACAAAATCTTAATTTTATCCTATCCATTCGTAATTTTGTTTATAATTTCATTTAAAATCGCTAGTTTCAATTTTCCATTTATAAATGTCGGTTTTAAAAACCGATTTCCACTTTTTCATATATATACAAATTTGAATTTATATTTCAATTATCCCACGATAAATAATTCATTTAATTTATACTCTTGTTTATAATCAACTTCTTTTTCTCCATTAACATGTTTTTAAATTTCAACTCTATTCGAAAATTACATTTCAAATTTTAGAAATAAATTTCCATTTTAAAACCCAAAAATCCCATTTTCTATATTCAGAAACATTTTACGGTATATAAATACCAAGTTTCAAGGGCCAGGGTAAACCAAACACAACAAAGTCAATCATTGACTATATATATATCACCCCACACATCAAAATCAAGGAAAAACAGTAATATAAATATTAAGGAACCCAGTTGGGTCCCTCCAACCTGTTTCCCTGCATCCACAGATGTTAATTAACATCAATATGAGATATCATAGAAAATAGAACTGATAATCAACCAACGATATGTCTATATCAACCATCAACCAATTTTGTCAACCATCACACAGAATAAAATTTTAAATTCGTTTATATAAAAATATAAACGAAGTAAAATTAGTGAGTTTACTCACCTTCAGTTGGCGGTTCTGCTTTTGTTTTCAATTGAAATAAATCAGTCGTTTGATTTTTCTACAGAATGCCAATAGCCCTTGTTCTAAGCCACCTCAGTGCCACACTATAGATCCCGTCATTACGATTTCAATGTGACCAATTTTGTCTGATTCTTAACCCAAGAAATTAAGCCACCAAAATCAATGATTTATCACTGCTGCCTAGTTCGTTAACCATTCTTCCATCTCCTCAGTCAACACCACAGAATACAACCAACTCGCCCATCACTTACTTAAATCCTCACCACCGTCCTTCATTTGTTTTCTAGGAAATGCCATCACCACACCCTCTTTCACCATCAGGGTATCACCAACCACAAGTCCACGCCCTCTCACCATTCTCCACATGTCTACTTGATTACCAAACAAACCTATTCAACATTATTCAACCAGTGACAACTACCCATCTCATGGCTTCTCCAACACTCAGCACAACCATCCCAGTGAAGGCCGTTGTTGAGCTTCCCTTTTCTGCCGAGAAGACTTGCCACAGCTGATACAACTAATTTCCACAAAATCTTTCTATATTTGAATCCCCTACCACCTCATTCTTTTCCCACCCTCCACTATCCGACGAACAGATCCCACCACGCTCCTCCTCTCCGATGTACTTCAGACTTCTACTCCACCCACTTTCAACACAACTCCGACCAACCCACCACCTGAGACCGACGCCGCCTGCTCCGGTGCCTCGCAGACCACCCACGACCCCAATAACCCGAACCCATCCCCACGCAAAACGCTGTAAAGAAATAGACGCGACTTCCTCGACTCCGAGCCCGGCAAAATACATACCAGTATGAAGATCTGGGCTTAACGCTCATATTGAACCCAAACTTAAAAAAATTTCATTGAGATTTCATCTTTTTATTTTATTTGATTAAAGAAACTTCGGTTTGCTTCTTTTGCCAGAAAACGAGAGGAGTAAAAGAAAAGAAATCAGTATTTAAAGAAGTGGATTCGGGTGCACAGTAATTTTCTTGGAACGCACGGAAGTATTTTCGTGGTAAGCACGGTTCTTGTTACTTGGCAGGCACGGATGAAAAGCTTGCAGTGCACGGTTACTGATTTCTTGGCGCCCACGGGTTTGAGATAATTTGTTCGTCACGTATTAAGTGTGGCTGTAGACATTATTGTGGATGAGATATTTTGTGGATAGGCTTTGCAAATGGTGTGCGTTATTTATTCTGTTTACTTCGCTGTATGTTCAACCATTTCATTGTCTGTTACATGCTTGTAGACTGCTCATTTATGATTACACACTGGAATTCCTTTTTGCCGGTTAATGTTGGTACACCGTGACTTAAGCTCTGCGTTGTTTACTAGACGATAACTGCGCAGATTATTTAGATGAAGGGGTTTGATCGGTGTATTTTAAATTGAAGTGTGGTTCTTAACTTACAAACAAGTCAGTGAGTGTGATGCAACATCCTCGTATACGGTGAAGGTAACCTCGACTGGACCTAAATTATGTCTAGTTTAATGTCCATCCTAACTCACTATACCATCTATCTAAGAACTATTAAAGCAAGATTATATATATATGGACCATAAAATTAATCGTTGGTTCAATGTCTTAACTCTTACCTAATTTATTATAAATTCTACGTCAAAACTTTGTTTTAATTAATAAATTCTATATAAATTTCCATTTATACTTCTAATACAATATTTAAAACAATTTAAATATTCAAAATTAAACGGCTAAAAATCCGGGTCGTTACACATTGCTATGCTGTTTTTTGTCTATTGCAATGCACATTTAAATGTGTTAGCATAGATATCAAATTATGTTGCAATGACTATAGATATAATCAAATTAAAAAAACTAATAAAGAAATGACACCTCAGCGATCCGCACCTTTAATTTTAACAGAATCTAGACCGTCAATTTACTCTCTATTGCAATTCCTTTCCCACTAACTTTTTCATTCACCGCTTACTTTTCATTTTCATTCCCCCCAAATCGCTAGGGTTTTTCGATTTCCTTTTCCTCAAATTCAGATCTAACCGAACCGCCTCCCGCTTTGCCACATCTAGTCAAACAACTAGGTTTTCGGATTTTTTTTATTCTGCTTCAATCTTCATCACATTTCTAGTGGCGGCTGAAATATCTCCTTCTTCCCTCCGCTGTTGTCCATTTCCTATCCTCATTTTTTTTTTTTTTTGCTGTGCTTAATTTTAGTTTAGCTTATCTGTAGCCATGATTGCTTCTTTATCGATGATGATCAAAATTTAACTTTCGTTCTTCCGAGGTTGAAATCAATCCATGCTGAAAACCCAAGTGGAGACCTGATATGAGATCTATCATTTTTTGTTCTAGCCGTTGTAGTTATTTATATACTAAGCTGAAACCCCATTTCGTTAATTAGATATATTGCTTCTGCTACTTGTGATGTCAGCTTGGAGCTTTTTGCAGTTTTGCTTAGATAATTTTGTCTATGACTATTTGCTAATGAAAATTTTCATTATGGCTCATTTTGCAGTTGTGCTTAGATAATTTTGTGCTAATTCTGGGGATTTACTAGTTGGTTGTTTATTCTATTTGATGTCTTAAAATGTTGTTGTTTATGTTTCTGCTTTATAAAGGGTTTTTAAAAGCTTTCGTATTATACTTTATAGAAATAGTACTGATTTTTTGGTTCTTTTGATCATAGCTGAAAAGTTTGCGGAAACCGAATTCAACAGTTCCGATACCAACACCGGTTCTTTTGAAGGTGAGGGAATGGCAGAAATGCAGTCGCCACAAGGAGTGGAGTTTATTCCCATCAAGTATGTAACCCATAATGGAAACCTTGTGCATGAAAAAGGATCAAGGTTTTTACGACAAAGTGGATGAGGTAAATTAGGCTTTTACGTTTTATTTGATGACGTAAATTATGCTTTTACCTTTTATTAGTAAATCATTGACTGGATGACCATTGTTTGATTATATGATAACAGTACTATCATCTAATAAGATAAAGAGAGATGTATATTGATGTCGAGTTCCAACAGAAATAACTATAATATTTATTATTTGGCTGTTAGTTGTTCACCTTGAAGTTAGACTTTATAATTGCTAAGTAAATGTCCAATTATTTATATATGTTATATATGTCTGCCAACCTAAATAGATAGTTTAAAGGTACCTAGAGTTATTCACTTAGTGTTTATAATTGCTAATGTGCAGAACTCAAATTATAGTTCGACGGATCGTGCTTGATATTTTTAATTGAGTATAACAGTTCGAATTAACATTGCAAACTGGCACTAAAAATAGGTTATACAATGACTAATAGCATTGATTGAATGACATACGTGTTGGATAATATGATATAAGGTGGATGTTCATGTCTGGCCTAAAGTAGTGTACGTTTGAGAAATTGCTCAATGATTATAAGAAAATAAAGTGCTAGTGTCAATTATATCATGGATCAATTCAAACTCGGTTTAATTGATATAAATATTATCATGATTTCCATTAGTTTTATCAAGATGTGCTAGGCAATTTGCGTTGATATACATCAAACCGAAGTAGATAGTTCCAAGGGAATGTGTTAATTTACAATATCATTTATCTAAGGGATCATAAACAGCTTTTTGAACATTAGCTTGCTTTGCCTTGTTGTTATAGTATGCTAATTTGTACAATACCTTGCTTATTAGAAATGATACAAATGATACATAGATCTCGCCTTTTCATATTCTGTGTGCTAACTCTAGTTTAACAAAAATACAAATGTACAACTCACCGTTTCATATTCTCTATGCTTATAATGTATGTACAACATTCTTTTTCCACTGTATTTAACGCTTGGTAATATTGCTTTCACATCATAAATTCAATGTTAAGAATTTACTGTCAAAAAAAAATGTCTGCTAAATTTTTGATTAGTCTTGTGATCATGGATGGAGATTGGAGCATCGTTTGTTGTCAGTATTTGGTACCCTTTTTAATTCTTTAATGGTACTAATGTGATGGCAGTTTTGATTCTTTTACTGATGTATTCACTTTGTTTTTAAAATTCATTGAAATTGGGACAAATGAAATATAATATATGAGACAGGTTCTCTGTTTATATATTCATTTTGTTTTTGTTTATCATGGAACCATACGATTGTATTACTCCACCAGCTGCTACAAAATGGATTTTTCCTGTGCTTTATTCATTTACTTGCTTAACACCTGAAACATCACATGTATTATTATCTACTTGCATGTAGGATCTTTATATGCTTTTTTAAATGGCTATTTGTTCAAACGTCAACAAATGAAGGAGATTGGAGCTCTCTTTTACAATTGAGGTAACTTCTTTATTGTTGTGTAGATTTATGATTTTGTTCATTTACACTTGTGATATTTGTCATTTGTGAAATATAAGTGAAGCTTTATGTCTGGTGTGTTCATTTATGTGGAAAGTGATAACTGCATATCTGTTCTGATTTTTAGTTAATCCTGTACTTAAAAAATTGTGAATATGCATATGACCAAAATATGGCCATTAATTTTCTTAAATATTGTGCATACAGGAGGGGTAGCATGAAGTATTGTTACACGGCCAGATGATATTTTTGCCAAGACATGGGTGGCATGAGTTTAGTGCAGCAGCTACTAAGTACACTGGAATGCAGGTGATTTTCTTGTATTTTTTCTTGCTTATGGTTGTATGTGTGAGTCTAAATCTGCATATGAGTGAATCGAGTGACAATATAGCGAGGAATGTATGTAAATATGAATGATTGTGTAATATACGAGTGAATGTATAATAGTGGAGTCAAAAAAATTGTACCATTTGAAATGTTGAAATAAAATACTGTGTTATAATAATATTACGAAATCTTTGATTAATAGCAGTTAAGGTGTAATTATTTTTAGCAGTTGTAAATCAAATTTTAACAACTGCTAGAAACAGTTGTAAAAAAGGTTGACTTTATTTCGATTGCCAGCTGTACTAGACATATTACAACTGTTTTTGGCAGTTGTGAAAGGGTATTTTTTGTTCTAGTGGTACCTGTGGCAACACCTATACAGATGTTATCACAGGATCGCAGAGGTGTTGCCTTTGACTCTAAGGCAACGCGGCAAAAGGCAACCCCAAAAAAGTGTTGCCACAGATCATTTTTTGCCTATAGCAACACTTTTTGGCACCTACTGCGTCACTTCACTAGGGTTGTCGTAGGCCATCTATGGCGTAGTGAAAATAAATTGGATTTTTGGGTTTGTCATGAATGGTGTCTTAAATAACACTGTTCTTAAACCCCGTATCAAAAGAATAAATCTTTTAATTAAGATTATTAGAGTTTCCAATTATATTTAGTAATTGGAATGAAATGAAATGTGAATTGGGTTTATTGTGAACTGTGTTTTAAACGACATTCGTTCTTTAACCCAATTAACAGTGAAAATATAATTTGGAATTTATAAATCTTTTTACTAAGATTTAAATGGAAAGTTTCCAAAAGTAAAGTTTTCCAATTTAATATATTAAATTGGAATTGAATGGAATTCGATTGAATAATAATCGAGATGAGCTTCTGTAAAAGAAGACCGTTATTATATATGGAACTTAAAAGGCTTTGTCATTATTCCATTTACATTATTAGTCTGATACGGAAATTTATATCGATTATATACTGATTTGATTTCTGTGAAAATTCCATATTTAATGAAAGACGATTTTGGGTTTATCGTGAACTGTGTTTTAGATGACATTGGTTCTTTAACCTAGTTAAGGAAAAGACTAATTTCTTAAAGTTGAATAATCATTAAATAATGATTTGTGATATTAAAACCAAATTGGAGTTTTAATGAATCCTTTAAAAGAAGATTAAAGAATAAATTTAAAAGAATTTACCTTTGATAAAATTATTGGGAACCTTTCCCTAATAATGTGAATATTTTATTCAAAGAATATTCTGAATTGGAATGAGGCGTATGATGTGTTTGTTTATAGCACTTGTTTATTGATTTTAAAATACGCGAGTTATTCGAAAAGACCGGGTTAACCCATTATGAATAATTACTACGATGATTAAAAGTCGAAGATAAAGACGGTGGTTGAAAAACGGAGGTCCTCACATTGTTTGGATGATTACCGATGTCTTGATTGGGAGGCATCCCATGACAAGGTAATAAGTGGTGATCGTCCCGACGTACTTGCAGATCGACCGGATATGCGAGGAACTCTCTCCGGTATTGGACATATGGGACGAGCAATAAGGTGCCTCCGGTTTCGTTCAGACACATGTCGGACTTGTAAATGAATGGTATGTCTGACGTTGTATTCCTTTATGCTGTATTCGTTGATCTCTGCTAAATATAAATCTGTTTGGTGGCGGGGAATTTATTCTCTTGCTTTACACCCTTCTCTAAGACGTACGAGCTTAGAGGTTATATATTAATAGAAATAAATGGTATAGTATGGATTGACAATGTGGCATGCTAAGATGCAAATGATCAAGGCTTTTGTTGAAAAGCAGAGCCTTATGGTTGATTATCAAAGCACATCTTTATTTAGCATAGCTTTGTGTAGCGATACTTCGCGAGCCTCACCCCGGTATGAACCAAAAATGGGAGAAGCACCCCAGGGAGAACATGCGTTTCTTTCTAGCTAGAAGTGGTGTCTGGGTTTTGCAAGCCCAGATATTTTTACTTATGTGGATGATGGAAAGCGAGGTACCTCGGATTTGAGTCCTTAGTGGCTCTATTTTATGCCCCATAGGGCAGGGAAACGTATTGTTCAGGCATAACTAATCCACTAAAATATTTGTGGACCGGCCCTGGCACTCCAAGGGTCACTCGAGCTCTGATCTTGAGGCTTGGGCTAGAGAGTCTCGAATTCGGTAAGGACGATCGCTTGCCTTGGTTCATGATTGAAATCCAACTTCCAATACGACACCATACGGTTTTGATTGTATAACTAGTATAGCGACATAGTATATGGTAGATACGCCATCTATGATTGATACATTATGATTGAAATGTTTTTGAATCATTTGTACACTAATAATAATATCAAATCCGTTTTATCGTATCAAGCATTTTTGACCATTATAAGGTAAAACTCTATCCTCCGGTTTGCGTTGCATTGTGTGATGGGACTTGAGTCTTATAATGGTTTCATTATCTAAAAAGCACTGCGTTGTTTTACAATTTACTTTATTTCTCGCACTGGCAATCCAATGGAGTAAACCCGTTCCGCGTTAGCGTCTTGTTCCTGTGATTAGCTTTACTATTAAATAGGTTAAGTAAGATTTTTCATACCAGTCCCATGACTGACCTGTAGTTTGGTTCTCTTGCAAACTCGGGTGTCCATATTTTCCACACGGGCAGTCGAGTATCTTATTTTGCAGATATATTGAGCAGAATTCTAGATCGAAGCTTAAAGCTGTGTCCAGAGCACTGATAGCCTTCCGCCGTGTTAGTTTAATTGCTTCCGCTGCATTGTATTACAGTTATTGTAATTAATTTTCCATTGTATTATTTCAATGTACTCTGATATTCTGTACTCTGATGTAACATTATTATAATGTTTATAAAAGTCATATGTTATTTGTTCTGATGTGTTGTATACCCAAAGTTAGTTTATTCGGGTTTTTGAACTGCCTTAGTCGATTTTGCAGTCGACTAGGTCCGGACAAAATCCGAATCGTTACATTGGACCACAATCTAGAGAATAACATTTTGTGGGATTATTAATGAATTTAAAGGGGTTAAGTTATATAACCAAAATTAATAAGCAAGAGGGACTTGGTAATTTGATGAAGAATTCAACATAATGGGAATAACCAAGTCAAAAGGAAACTGAGGAGGAAAAAGCAAGCGCGTAATAGAATAATTATATATTGTGTCTAATAACATATTAAAGTAAGGCGCTTGGACCAGCCCGTACGTTTGAGGGTGAACAACCCAACGTGGTAGACCATCGAGGTGTTATAAGGCACGAGGGTAGTGCACATTCCTCTGATTGTTTGATAGCTCCAAAGGACTGGAAGGGGAAGCACGTGGCTTCCTGAAGTACGTAAGGTGCTCCTAGTAGTCCTCTATGCAGTGACAAATGTCTTAGGATGTGCTCGCAAACGATGGGTCTGCACGTAACTACTAGGTGGGTGGGCCTTGATTGCAAATGTAGCTATGCTGTCAGAATGCTGTGACGAGGTGACACCAGGGTGGTTCGGCGGTTGCCTCATGAGAAGGCAGAGGGTCACGACGAACAAGGATAGTAGATCGTCGAATACCCATCATCGGCAACCAGCGGAATGCGAAAAGACTAGAGCTAAACCCAAGATACCAGTTCACCTTTCACTATCAAGGTACGGGGTTGAGGGGAGATGCCACATGGATGTTTAGATTGGTTGTTATTAGGGGCGATCGCTTAGCTCTTGTCGTCTTTACTAGTTGAGGGAGGGTACGAGGTGAAGCCATAGCCACCATGGAAAACAGACCGTAGGAATATCTACATTTGGAGGCTCATAATGGCGGGATTCTACAGGTATGGAAAAGCTCCCAACTGAGTTCCATGTTTCTTGTTTAGCCCTGCCATGGAACTCGGTACACATTAGAGGATGTGCGGTTGAGGCATTGAGCTACAATTATAGTACATACGTGGGACAGTCTAGGTACATGCATATCTGCTCTGGGTGGTGTATCGTAGACTAGAGGGCATTATTCCGATAAGGAATCTGATTCTATCATTGTTGGTAGTCCGTACGCTTACATAGCATAGTAATGACAGATATATGAGGAAGTTCCATCGTTATATAGTGATCTGTATGTCACTCCGGCATAGGATGAGGGACTGTGTTCATTACGGTGGAGACCGTGCAGTAGGGTACCATGGGGTGTATCTCAATATTGAGAGATAACTACATATATCGTATTCGGTGAAACCATGGTAAAGTAAATGGGTATGTTGCGCGGATAAGTCTTTAGTTATTTTAACCCAATTAACCTAATAATCAAGAAAATGCAATGGAATGGTATTGGTAGGGACCATTCTATTTCTGATATACTAGTATCGGTGCGGTGCAGAGAAATGTACTTAAGAAGCGCAATATATCCTGTTCATCTTATCTTGCTCTGTTCACACTTTTTATTGTTACTATTATCTTGTTCTTCCAGTTTTATATACCTACCATGATACGTTTATTTATTTATATTTAAAATAACTGGACTCGCCAGACTTTATGTCTGACCCTTTTTGTTTCCCCTTCTCTCTCTTCTGTTTCCACCATCCCCCCAGGTTCTCATGGAGGAAGTGCTTAGAGTTGATTTGGATTCTTTCATCTTAGCATGGAATTTTGATATTGATGTACCGCTTTGACTTATGGTCAACTCTCTTATGGCTTCACCTGGGAAATATGGTTTTATCATTTTGTACTATGATTTTTTTGGCAAGACAGATTATTTATGTAATTGGTTACTTCAAACTTATGATGCAAACTCAGTATTTGGAACCATGATGTTTTGATTTAAATAAAGTTTTTAATTCTGCTACTATTTTACACGTCTGTGATATTATGTTCTTATTCACCAATAACTCTTCACGAAACTTAATGCATTCTTTATAGAGTGACATTAACGGACGTGGGGTGTCACATTTGGTATCAGAGCTTATGGTTATAAGATGGGATAAAATATTTTGAAAATGGTTTTCAAAAAAAGGTTTCAAAAACAAAGTATTTTAAAATAAAAAGCCTGTTTTTGAAAAGCATATTTCCCAAAGCCATAAATATCTTCTCGATTCTCCGTTTGATTGCTTTTCCTTTTTGTTCAGGGAACCGTTTATTCCCAAAAGGGTATCCCCATTTCGGCATGGTTTCGTGAGCATGTTAAACCTACGGTACATGTCGAACGGCAAAGAAGTGCCCAACCTCCATCTGTAGCCGCAGTAGTTTCACCAACGGCTTATTTTCTCTCAAGCCCCGTAAGGATTTCCGTGCGATGGAGGCAACTTTCAAGAGACTAGTTAGCATATGGAAAAAAGGAGAATAAGCGAGTTGGGTCTAAGAAGCACAACCCAAAGATGAAAGAAAATGATGGCTTAAGAAGGAAATATAGATGAAAGAAGAAACGAGGAAATACCATAACTTCGGAACGGTGGGTCATCTGAAAAAGGATTGTAGAAAGAGGAAAGGCATTGTTACCACTTTGGTAAGGCGGGACACCTTATTAAGGAGTGCCCAAAGAGACAAGGACAAGGTCTGAGGGCAGAAACTTCTAGAGGGCAAGCTAATGTTCTCATAGCTAGTGGACAGGATAGGGGTAGGAAACTTTCCGTCGAAGGATTGATTTCTGTTTCTGATCATCCTGTTAGGATTCTTCTTTTGGCACTTCGCATTACTTTATATCTGATCCTTTAGTTGAGTCTCTGCACCTAGATACTAGTATGGTTTTGGATCCCGTTATTGTCTCAAACCCCATTGGAGGTACAGCTCACTTATCATGGATTTGTCAGGGTTTGAGAATCTATGTGTTTGGCGTCAAGTTTGGTTGTGATGCATATGTTCTTGATCTTAGGAGATACAGTTTGGTTCTAGGGATGGACTGGTTAACCACATATATGGAGCCATTCTAGATTATGAGAGGAGGGTCATTAGACTTCTGGGTTTCCATGGAAAGACTCTCGAGATTTCTTATGACCCCAAAAGGTTTTTTCGTGCTTAGTCTCCTAGAACCTCTTGATATATCTATCGATGATTTGCGATCTATGCCAATAGTTGTGAGTATCCTGATGTTTTTGATGTGGTTCGGGGTTTACCCCGACGCACGAGGTTGGTTTTCACGTATACTTGGTGGATAATGCAAAGCGAGTTGCATTTCCTGTGTGACATATGACTCTTAAAAGAAAAGAGGGAACTTTGTAAGCAAGCAAGGGAGCTACTTAAAAGGTTTGATAGGTAAATTATATCGGAATGGGAAAGCTATTGGAGATAGTCCTTGAGGAAGCCCATCTTTCTAAGATGACTATTCATTCAAGAGGCGATAAAGTGTATAGAGTTCGAGGTAGTGGAGCTAAATTTGCGAGAGGAAGTGAAAGTAGAGAAGGAAGCAATGTTTGGACGAGTTCCGACTTACATACTTGGATCGGAGGTTAAGAAATTGTGCGACAAAGAAGTGAAGCTAGTAAGAGAGCAATGGGGTAAGGGCCGCGAGAACGCTACTTAGGAGGCTGAAGACAAGATTCGCGCTTTATATCCTTTCCTTTTCGAGGATATGTCCTTAACTTCTTTTTCCAAGCTTCGAATAAATACTTGTATCCATCATTTGAATATCTCCTATCGATCAAGTCTTTAGGTAGAAAACTAATGAATGTTAACATGTGTTTGATACATGTTATGCTTGATGGATGCAAGTGTTTGCTAGTGATTGCACGTGGATGCATATACACAAGCAATAGGCACCGGATCAGCTCGATCACTTACATATTGCATATGAATGTGTGTACATATTAATTTTTTATGGATGAAAATGGGCGTATCATTACATTGATGTTGCATTTGGAAGGATGATTGTGCACACATGTAGAACTTACATGGATTATGATGATTTTCATACATTTAGGTTGCATGGCACAAACATACATTGCATTAAGGGGGTCAACTAAATCAGTAGACCGCCTGATCTTTCGCATTAGTTTACGGACATATACACACACTATTGCATATGTTCATACAAGCATTAGAAATTCCTTAAGGGTAATGGATGCCTGTGATTGCTGAATAAATGAATGATTGTTGGATATTAGGATATATGTTCTTCTGAACATAGAGATTTCGGGGGCGAAATCCTTTGAGTAAGGAAGAATGTAACACCCCAAAATTTTAACGACACCAATGATGATTAATTAAAGAATAATTAGTGTGAAATACACTATTAACTATGAATTGTCGAAAAACTTAATTTAATAAACAAAATTAAGTGAAACGGACCGCGCCATTGCGTCCGTCTCGAAATTCTGGTCAAGATAGACATTTGGTTTGCGTGAAACGGACACCGTATAAAGAAGTTATTATGGTTTGAAGTTTGTACATGCACGGGAAGAATATATATATATATATATATATATATATATATATATATATATATATATATAAGGTTCATAAATTCAAAAATGGGTCCAGAAATTCAAAATTCGGTTCAAAATTCGAAATTTGGGAAGGCGGCAGATTTCCCGCCCTGGTGGGTCTACCCACCCAAAGGGGGGTCGGCCCATAGGTCGACCTACCCAAAGGGGGGTCGACCCATAGGTCGACCCACTCAAAGGGGGGTCGACCCACCCCTGAACAGATCTGGGTGAAATACTTCATTTTGTATCTGGACACCTTTCTGAATAAGATTCATTGATCCTAAGGCTATATAAAGGATTCTAAACCTAGGTTTTATTCATCTGAAAATGGCGGCGACGGCGGAGCTCTGCTGCAACGTAGACTGAATGGCCTAATCTTCTCCAAAACCAATTCAGCAAGCATTATACGAATTCAGAGATTGCTACAACAACAAATTTAACGTGTTCTTCGCAGTAATTTGGATCCATTTCGTTAGATCTATTCACTGTGAGTTCATGTTATTTTTAGATCTGAACATTTAAATAGTAATCGTGATATGTATATAAAAATTGGATCTTGAATCGATGCCTAATCAGTTCTGTTATGACTAATTCCTCTGATCTGTTCTTATATGTTTATATCGTCACCAAGTCTAATCTTGTCATAATATGTCCATTCAGTTTTTATGCCAATTTCTACCGTTATGTTATTGATTCATTATTATGCTTGTTTTGATTTTCATCTCTCCGTCTTTTCCCTTTTATTTTTATATATCCAGGCTACCTTCGAGCCTAGGCCTAACGCTAAAAGATGCGAACGTGTGAAATTGGGAACAGTTGGGAAAGACATAAATTGCGGCATGATTGGTATTGGAAATTATGAATTTAAATTTGGGCATGAAATTGGAAAATACATGAATATGAATTTGGGGGACATATTGGATAATATGAATATGAAGCTAGGCATATATTGGAAAGTAGATGAACATCAATTTGGTTAAAACTTGCGTTAGAATGTGTAAATATTGATTTGGGGTATAAATTGGAACATATGTAATTATGAAATTGGGCATAGATTGTGACATATGCAAATGTCAATTTGGGGAATAAACTGGAGCACATGTGAATATTGATTTAGGGCGTGGAAACCTATAATTGAAATAGAATAAGTGTAAATATGTATTGAAAGGGGGCATGAAAGTTTATATTTGGAATAGGGAAGTTTATTTGAATATGCCTAAAATAATGGAACCATAGTAACACTTAGACACGAGGTTGGGTTGCATTAGTGATGGAAGTCGGCCTGGACCCAACCGACATTTCCGACAGCCACTGATGTTGAACCTAATGTGAGAGGTCTAAGTGCGTAAATACGAGACGTGCTTAGAAACGAGGTTAAGCCCAATTTGAGGAATAAGTCTGCCCAGACCCGACCGACATATCCAGCATCCACAAATGGCAGGCTTAATGTGGGAGTTCTAGCATACTGTAACCATAAATGAAAATATGGTAATAAATCTTGAATACTTAACCTAGTTGAATCCATAGGGATTGTATGAATATAAAATTAAGTTGGTGTTAAGTAAAAAAAAATGGTGAACAGTGGGTGGGTTAAGTAAATCGGAGGGGGTGGGTAATACTTACATATATGCCCGTAAACTTAACCCGATAAGGTTATGTAATTCAAGACACCTAGCGGTATACATAACCGGTAGAAATAATAAAGTTATGTAATTAAATGACATCGTTTAGGGTAAGCATAACTTGTAAGGAAATGAGACAACTTGTGTAATAAGATAAGAGGTACTTAATTATAAATTAAGTGATCTAAAAGTCTGGAACTCGCTGATGTGAATAACATGTTTAAGCTTGTCCTAGGCACAAGAGGAAATTATAACATAGGTTATAATTAATGGGTTGAGAAACTTGTTAGTGGGCCTTAGTTAAGAAAACTAAGTTAATAAGTAAACAACGATAAGTTGTAGTGACGGTGTAAATTGAATTTATGATTAAATGAGAAAGGATGAGGAAAACTTATGAAATGATATAAGTTATATTTAATCAGTGACATGTTAAAAAGGAAACATATAAAATGAGATGTACTTAATTACACATTAAATAAGAACATGTTATTGTAACTATGAAATCGGACGATGAAATATAAAAGAGACTGTGGATTATAAACCTTGGACCACAATCTAGAGAATAACATGTTGTGGGATTATTAATGAACTTAAAGGGGTTAAGTTATATAACCAAAATTAATAAACAAGAGGAACATGGTAATTTGATTAAGAATTCAATATGAATTGGAATAACCAAGTGAAAGGGAAACTGAGGAGGAAAAAGCAAGCGCGTAATAGAATAATTAGATATAGGGTCCAATAACATATTAAAGTAAGACCAGTCCGCTCGTTTAAGGGTAAATAACCCAACATGATAGATCATCGATGTGTTATAAGGCACGAGGGGAGTGCACATTCATCTGATTGTTTGACGGCTCCAAAGGACTGGAAGGGGAAGCACGCATCTTCCTGAGGTACGTAAGGTGCTCCTAGTAGTCCTCTGTGCAGTGATAGATGTCTTAGGATGTGCTCGCAGAGGTTCGGTTTGCGCGTAACTACTAGGTGGCTGGGCCTTGACTGCAGATGTGGCTATGCAGTCAGAATGCTGTGACGAGGTGACACCAGGATGGTTCGGCAATTGCCTCACAAGGAGTTAGAGGGTCACGACCAACAAGGATAGTAGATCGTCGGATACCCGTCATCGGTAGCCAGCGGGATGCGAAAAGACTAAAGCTAAACCCAAGATACCATTTCACCTTTCACTATCGAGGTACGAGGTTAAGGGGAGACGCCACATGGATGTTTAGATTGTTTGTTATTAGGGGCGGTCTCTTAGCTCTTGTAGTCTTTACTAGTAGAAGGAGGGGCCGAGGTGGGGCCATAGCCACCATGGCAAACAGACCCTAGGAATATTTGTATTTGGAGGCTCTTAAAGGCGGGCCTGTAAAGGTAAGGAAAAGCTCCCGGCCGAGTTCCATTTTTCTTGTTTAGCCCTTCCATGGAACTCGGTGCACATTAGAGGATGTGCGATTGAGGCATCGAGCTACAATTACAGTACATAAGTGGACAGTCTAGATACATGCATATCTGCTCCGGGTGGTGTATTGTAGACTAGAGGACATTATTCCGATAAGGAATCTGAATCGATCGATGGTGGCAATCCGTACGCTTACATAGCATAGAAATGACAGGTATACGTGGAACGTAACATCGTTATATAGAGATCCATACGTCACTCCGGCGTAGGATGTGGGACTGTGTTATTACGATGGAGATCGTGCGAGTGGGGTACCATGGGGTGTATCTCATTATTGAGAGATAGCTACATATATTGTATTAGGTGAATCCATGGGAAAGTAAATGAGTACGATGCACGGATAAGTCTTGAGTTCTATTAACCCAAGTAACCTAATAATAAAGAAAATGTAATGGAACAGTATTGGAAGGGACCATTCTATTTCTGATATACTAGTATCGGTGCAGCGCAGAGAAATGTATTTAAGAACCGTAATATATCCTGTTCATCTTATTTTTCTCAGTTCACACTTATAATTGTTATCTTGTTCTTCCAGTTTTATATACCTACCATTATATTTTTATTTATTTATATTTAAAAGTAATTGGACTCGCTAGACTTTATGTCCGACCCTTTTTGTTTCCTCTTCTTTCTCTTCCGTTCCCCCCCCCCCCCCCCCAAGGTTCTTAGGGAGGAAGTGCTTAGAGTTTATTCAGATTCTTTCAGCTTAGCTTGGATTTTGGATATTGATGTACTGCTAGGGAGGATGTAACGACCCGAATTTTCGGCGACTTTGGTTATCGACATAATCTCGATGTCGATAACCAAAACATCGAAAAATCCTGGTAATTATTGAAAGAAATTAGACGGTGAGAATAGATAAGATAGAAATTTAGAATAGAAGAAGAAGAAGAAGAACACAACATCAGAGTAACACGAGCCTCACAACGGAACGAATAACATATAATAGATGACATAACTTTGAAATATAACAGTTATGTATACAATAGCACTTATCAGAGTACAACACTTACAACACAGCGGAAATAACTATAGCTATATGACCTTGAAGCCTCCTGCTCCACGCTCTTCCAGTATATCTGTAAATTCCTGACTACTTGACTGCCCGTACAAAATAGGCACCCAAGAGTTTAGGGAAAACAAAACAAATAAACTCCGGGTCAGTCATTGGACTGGTGTGAGTAAAACAGTTTAAACAGGTATATGAACAAGTAAACGATATCTCATAAGACCACGCCGCAGAACGGAACGGGTTTTTCCCTTATGAGAATCCAAATTATCTTTATATCAAAAACCTTTTGATATTATAATAATGTCTATGTACAAATAGATATCAACTAGCAGAAACGCTTTCATCTCACGTTCTACATATATGGTATACAATCAAAACCGCAAGCATGTATTGGGTAATAGATTTCCAACTATGACAAGGTATGGAACCACCTTCCGATCAGTGTACTCTAGGAACGATACACTGGAGTTCAACAAGAACATCTTGTAACTCAGCCACACATGACCGACCACTCATTTCGCTTGAGTGTATCGAATGTACATCACCAACGGTTGGGATCAGCAACCGTTCCCGTATATATATGGGACAGCATTGATAGATTTAAGAAAAAATGAATATTCTCTAGATAAGTGATTATACACCCTACTTCGGTTCAATCGACTTAGCCATGCTGCCTGCCCGATTTCTGTCATTTACTGGTTGATGAGGCTAGAAGCTACGCTTTATCATCCCATCAGATTCACTTCGAATACCACATTGTTAGGTCCATCGAAAATCACTAATTGACGTCTACAACAATACATTACGTGTTAGCTTAAAGAAGTTTCCTTCTCTGCTTCCACTCTTGGTACGGTTGAAGAAATCAAGGTACGTGACCTTTCTAGAAATACTCTGTCAGACATTCACTCATACAAGTCATCCTCATTCACTTAGAATGTCACATCGTCATACCCGCCAAATCACAAATTGACTTATCCAAAAATAACACGGGTATACAGCTAAGAGAAACGAATTCCTCCGCCACCAAACGTGAATACGTTTGAACAGATCAACTTACGCAATCCATTGGATATACTCTGTTAGACCTTCGTCCATACAAGTTGTCCTGGGACTGGACAAACCGAAGGCCCTATTCAGTATATCCATCTTAGTCACTGTAATCTAAGACTTATACAACAGCCCTTGCATTTTACTCCGTCTTCAATTATCTTTGGCATATATGATTCGCAACGCTTGTGCCAATACAGAGTGGTTCTTTGGATAATAATCCAACCGGTCTCTCCATATTAAAAACGTTAAAATGGTCAAAACTTCGATAGTCGGTGGGTTAACTATCAAAGAAAAACAAGTGTGCAAACAACGATATTATTTCCAAATGGAAATTATATCGAACAAACATCATTTAACATAAATCTCTTTAGTTCATTTATTTATTTATCTCCTGTTTCCCTATATTCTAAATTCTTATTTTTCTTTTATCAGAAAACATTTCTGATTCTCGTTTGGAAAACATTTCAAAAACTCCTTTACGATCAAACCTTACCATTTCTTAGTCAAGAAGGAAGTCACTCAAGTTGGGGTATAATTACCTCTCTGACCATAACTGAACAACGTTTGTAACACCCCACGCCCGCTAAGGTCACTCACAAAGGGAATGCCTTAGTTTTGGTGGAGTATTTTTAGTGAGTATAGAACAGAAAAATTACAACAGGACAGATATAAGTAATACTTGAAAATTTTAAAGCATCATTTCATTAACAAAACATGTTTGGTTACATCACAAAACCGTAACAAGAGTCAAGTACATAATATCCATCCTGAAAAATAGAAGTACATAATCCCACTACATAGACAATAGCCATACTATGAAAGATAAACCGAGCTTTACTTCTACGATCCAAGCCCAAGAGATGGATATAGCGGTCTGATCCAACCCCACTAGTGCTAGGCCCACTCTGATAACCTGAGGGTTGGGAAAAAGATAAAAACAACGGGGTCAGACATAAGTCTGAGTGAGTCCTATAACCCTAACAATACAACCATTAAAGTAATTAGGGTATGACATAAATAAGGTACGGTACCTCTGGGGATAATGACTACCATAAGTAGCCCACAAAACACAGGATGTACTACGATAATCGAAACGACGTATTTATCCACCTAAGGATAATTACTAACTTACACCACCCCAGACCTACCCACCCAAGGGTAATTCCTACACTGCACCACACCAGTTCTACCCACCAATGAGTAATTCCTACTTAAAGGTTGATCCCACTTAAAGACTTAGAAAATATAACTAGTAGTTTCTGGTTCTGACCACGTAGTTGCCGTCTGCCCCTACCTCCACTAGGTGTATAACTGATCACGTAGGTGCCGTCTGCCCCTACATCCACTAGGTGTACCTAGTAATCTTACCCAGTAGTTTCGTGTACCCCTACATAGGTGCCGTCTGCCCCTATCTTAACTAGGTGTACCCACTACCCCCAAGCGATCGGCTCCCTAACGTAGATACCCGTGCTGGTCCCACAAAAGGGGGTGTATCCTTCCCCAAAGTGGCTACCATATAATATCGCTGTGCACGGCTTTATATCTACACGATGCAACAACGACTTACCGACCAGCCCGGGTCCACACACGCATATGAAACCCGTTGATCCCGCGTTGCCACCGCTAACCCGTTTTGGCCGCTTATAGTCAAGTCCAATATGCGTGTCCCGTCACCCGACCAGAGTCGAGCCTACAAAGATACGTTTGGGATATTGGTTGAAATGGGCCCCCACAAGCTACTACTTAAGCTTGCAACTTTTATCTAGTGCATCCCACTTAACCCTTTAACCATGTCCCCTTACATGTTATAAATCTTGGTTAAGTCCTTTAATCATATTTCAATTGCCACTTAGGGCACCCACTAGATTTCCACATGCCAACCATGGCACTTACTTAACCCCTTAATCATGTTTAATTACATGTTCCACCTTGGTTAAGTATTCTAATCGTATTCTCACATGCCACCCATGGCACTTACTTAACCCTTTTATCATGTTTAATTACATGTTCCACCTTGGTTAAGTATTCTAATCGTATTTTTCTATTGCCACCCAAGGCAACCCACTAGTTTCCTCATGCCACCCAAGGCACCCACTTAACCCCTCATGTCCCACTACATGCTATTATGGTTAAGTGTTTCTTAATTGATTAAGACCGTGATCTCCCGTAAAGACCTCCCACATTAGACTGGCTGTTATGACCGCCTGGTTAAGCCGGTAGAACCCGGGCAGTCTTACGTCATAACAGAGCCTAACCTCGTGTCTTTACCTTAATCACATATTTAATTTATGGCTAAGACCTCTCACATTGGGCTGACATTTGTAGCAACTGGTTAAGCCGGTTGGGTCCGGGCAGTTTTACACTAATAATGAGTCCAACCTCGTGTCTTAGTCGATTAATTACACCTAATTAATCACCCCCATATTAATTATCCCTAATTAATATCAAGTTTTCCATAACATGGGTAGACCTAACTCAATAGGTAAATTCCCATGGGGTAGACCTAACTCAATAGGTAAATTCCCACTTATGGTAATTTATTTTTATGGTATGCTTAATCATACCCAAACATTCATTTATTAACATATTTACCAACCCCATCGTTCCCCACGTAAATCGTTCGCGTTTCATGACATAACAAAGGGGAAGATCATTACAAATATCATGGGTTTAACATACAACTTTGTCATGGGTTAAGAGGATGTCAACTTGCATATATGAGCATATATTAACCCAACTACATATAAACCCAAACTTGCATATTATCATACACATGATTTGCATAACATGTTGCATATGAGCTTGCATATTATCATACACATATCTTGCATAACATGTTAAACTTTCATATAGGCATTCTCAATCTTGCATAACATGTTAATCATGCATTTAAGCATACACATAACTTGCATAAGCATTCACATACTTGCATAGGCATTCACATACTTGCATAGGCATTCACATACTTGCATAACTTGCATATCATGTCATTTAAGCATATACCTATCTTGCATAAGTATTCATATACTCGCATAAGCATGCATAACTTGCATATCACATAAATCTTGCATTTAACCATATACATGACTTGCATAAGCATCCATACACTTGCATAAGCATGCATAACTTGCATATCACTTTCAACTCGCATTTAAACATATACTTAACTTGCATATCACTTTCAACTTGCATAACTCACTTTGCTAAACATGCATAATTCCACTTAGTAAATATGCATAAATCCACTTATTAAACATGCATATATCAACTTGTTAAACATGCACAAATCAACTTAACATACATAACATCAAATACTTAACATGCATAACACCAACTACTTAGCATGCATAAAGTCACATACATAACTTGCATATCATGTTACATATAACTTGCATATATTCTCACATATAGTTTGCATAACATGTCACATATGCATAAATGTTTAACATGGTGTTTTGCATCATAAAACATGGCCTTAACTTGCATTTAACATAAAACTTGCAAATCACATATCATACAAACTTGCATAAATATATTTATCCACAAACATAGCCATGTCTTATCACATCCTACCATAATCAATTTAACAATTGATTATTAAAGCCATAGAAACTCACCAAAACCAAGATTAGCAACCTTATGAAGTAGAATTAGTTGCAAACTATGAAGATAATGATGATTAGAGATTGATTAGAGAGGGATTAGCATGCAACTTTCTTTATGAACTAGTGGAGGCCATGCTCAAATTTCATTTTGCCATAGTTTAGTTACAAGACTTAATTATGAATGAATTAGGGTAGGGTTAGGGTCTTATTTATAGGATTAGGTGTGTGTTTTAGGCCCTTAGATTAACCCTAGATTAGATTAAGACCCTTAGATTTAGGAAATCTCTAGAAACCAGCCCTAAGACCAAGCCCAAACCCCAAACTGGTGCACCCAACCACAGAACTCTCTAGAAACTGTGCAGGTTTCTTGGCTCGGCACGGGCGCACTTCACAAGTGCGCCAGTGTATCTTTGTACTGGCGCACTTCACAAGTGCGCCAGTGCATTTCTGGCCTATTTCTGGTTTTTCTGCCTAACTTCGTTCGTCCTTATCTCTTTCATACGGTACCCGTTTTACGCAAACTCGGACTCTATTTCGCGTATTTTTCCGAGACGAACGCAATGACGCAGCCCGTTTCCCCCAATTCCCACATCTGAGATTATTTATCCTGTAATTAGTGAATTTTAGTATTAACTAAAATTCGGGTTGTTACATTCTCCCCTCCTTAAAGGATTTCGTCCCCGAAATCTCTAAGCTAAGGAGAATGCATATCCTACCATCCAAACAACCATCTACTCAATCCATCAAACACGGGCATCCATTGTCCTTAAAACAATTTCTAATGATGTATGAGCATATGCAAAAGTGTGTGTATATGTTCCCTATCTAATGTATGAACATATGCAAACCATGATAGTGCCATGCATCCATTATGTATGCGAGGGAACCCTATCGACACATACAATATCTACATGAGTGCACAATCATTCACCAAAATGCATCATCCATATGATAACACAATCATTATACATCCATAAATATAGCTTCCTACACACAATTTTATGCAATATGCAATATGAAGTGATTGAGCCGATCTAGTGCCTAGAGTGTGTGTATATGCATCCACGAGCAACCACTAGCAAACACTTGCATCCACTTGCATCCATCATACATAACATGTCTCAAACACATGTTTCAACCATAGGTTTACCCTATCTAAAGGTCAAAAGTACTAACGAGAGGACATACTAAGGATAAGATAAGCACAGGATATGTGATGAAGGAGAAGCTAAAGGATATACCCTCCGAAAGAAAGAGGGTACCTCGAACGCATCTTCGCTTCCGTCTCCCAGGTAGCGTCACTCTCTTCATCTCCCTTTGTACTTTGACTAGTTGAACCTCTCTGTTTCTCAGCTTCCAAATCTCTGACCCAAGGATGCAAGTAGGAGCTCGTCGAATCGTCGCATCACGCTCTGCTTCCACTTCTCTAAGCAAACTCGGCTCTACCACCTCTGCGGTCTCATGTAGGCACTTCCTCCCATAGAATACATCACTAAGTCTGTCGGGCAACTCCGCCAATGGAAGATGCTCCTCCCATGTACCTCCAAAATCCAAGATACATAGCCTCAAAAGGTCTTCTAAAACATGATTCACCCTCTCAGTCTGGCTGTCCGTCTGAGGATGATATGCGGTACTCATACACAACTGAGTCCCTACCGCCTCTTGCAAATTCTTCAGAAACTCTCTAGTGAAGATAGGATCTCGATCACTAACTATGCTAGAGGGTACCCCATGTAATCGAAATATCTCTCGAAGATATACTGAAGCTAGCCATGGAGCAGTCCTCTTGCTATATGTATGAAATGGGTGCTCTCAGTAAGTCTATCTACCCCCACCCAAATTCCTGTATTACCCTTCCTCGACCTGGGTAACCTGTCAATAAAATCCAACGAGACGCTGTCCCACTTTCATTGCGGAACCTCCCATGGGTGAAGCAACCCACCTGGTTTCTTTCGCTCCGTCTTCACTCGTTGGCACACCAAGCATCGAGCGACATGCTCGGCCACATCTTTCTTCATACCGGCCCAGAAGAAAGCCCTCTTCATGTCTTGGTACATCTTACCCCCACCGGGATGAATGGTCATCCTAGAACGGTGTGCGTCATCAAGAATAGCCTTCCTCAAACCCTCGTCTTGCGGTACTCAAAGTCTACCGTCTCTACGCAAGCACCCTCTATCATCTAGGGTGTACCTACTCAAATGGCTGGACGACTCCCCCCTTATGAGCTTCTCTACTAACTCAACCAACTGTGGGTCGCCCCTCTGTGCTTCTCCAATCCGCCCCAAAAGAGTAGGTCTAACTTCCAAAGAAGCTAGCAAACCGGGTACAAAGTCAACGGAAGGTCTAAAATCAAACTTAGAAATAAACTCTAAGCTCCGTCGTTCAACGAACAATGAACTCAAGGACAACCTTTTTCTACTTAAGGTGTCCGTTACCATGTTACCCTTACTCATAGGATGCTAAGGATCCCATCCACTTTTGCTGTCCTAAGACTATGCGCTCGAAGAGTCTCCAACACTTCCCTAAGATGTAGGGCATGCTCTTCTCCACCAGGATATCATCCAAAATCATCACAACTGTCTCCCACGCAGACCACCCTAGTCGAATTCGGCATCCCCCAAATGCAAGCCCCAAAGGCCTAAACCAATATCAGACAAACACCCAAGGGATACCTCCTTCGAATTCAGACGACCTACGTGAGATGATTCTAGTAAAGATGGCTAAATAATTAAGCCCTCGTCCAATTCTGGATGTTCTCGCCAGTCTCGCTCCAAAACCGTCGTTTGTCCTATACTGGCCCTGCTCAGCCTATTGAGCACATACGAAAACTTATTTCGCTCCTAGCAAAGACCCAGATGTCATCTACAAAGACCATCACGAACTTATTCAGGTACTCCCTGAACACCCTTCTCAACAAAGTATACGGGGGCGTTCGTCAAACCCAATGGCATCACCAGCCACTCATAAAAGAAATCATCCGGAGTCCCAAAGGCAGTTTTCTCTATACTATTCTCAGCCACTCTCAACTGATGAAGTCCCGTGGCTAAGTCCTACTACACAAAAATACTGAGGCGCCAGCCAACTGATCAAGGAGATCATTAATCCTCGGCAATGGGTATCTATTCTTCTTTGTGAGTTTCTTTAGTTCTCTTTAGCCTACACAAAGTCTGAGGGACCCATCCGCCTTCATAACAAAAACTACTAGAGCGCCCCACTCCCATATACTTCGTCTTATGAACCCCTTCTCAAGCAAATCGCCTACTTACTTATGGAGTTCCCTCCTCTCACTAGGAGCCATGTGGCACACTGGCCAAGATACTGGTTTAGAATTATCCACCAGATATATTCGGAAGCCAACCTCCCGCTTCGGAGGTAAGCCCTTCACCTCCTCAAACACATCCGGATATTCCCGGACCGCTCTAACAGATCGCAGACTCTAGACCAACGTGTCAAGCGATTCTAGATACCTTAGCATAACAGATTCTATGGGATTGCAAGAGATCTTGAGAGTGTTACCCAGGCGGCCCATAAGCCTAACAACTCTCCCTTCAAAATGAAGAACAGCACTCCTACTGGATAACCAGTCCATGCCCAAAACTAACCCATAGCCCGTGAAGCCCATCAAGCATCACATCTAAACTCAATGCTAAGTATAGAAACTTTCAAACCCAAACATATCATGGAGCCCAATTGGGTTTGAAACAACTAAGGGATCATCTACCAACTGGTGTCTAAGTGCAGTGACTCAACTAACCATGATGAGATAAACGAACTCGATATATCAGAATCAAATAAAGCTTGGATCGGATAATAAAGAAATCCAAATTCCAACCTAAACGGTCATATCCCCATCTGGTACCCAAGTCGTGAGGGAATACAACTACCCTCCAGAAGATTCCATACCTTGCCTTTGCTTCTTTGGACAATCCTAATAACGTGTCCTATTCCTCCCAAAAGGATAACTACCAGCCTTCTTCTTCCCTATTCTCCACTCATAACCTCCCACCAATGAGGTCTCATCTTTCATTAACCAAACAACTATTTGAGCCTTCCTCCCATCGTTTATCCAATAGATACCTACCAGTCCTCCTCCTTCTTGAACCTACTTCTAATCCGACTAACGTCTAAGTCCCTTGAAGTGGTTTTCCATCCTTATCTATCTTAGAAAGATCATCTATACGCGGAGGGGAAACTCAAAACGAGAGAAAGGAAGAGATTCAAAATGGAGAATTCCAAAGATATAGATATGGCTATTGGGGATTATGCTTTTCTTTCAAAAACTTTTCTCTTAAAAGACATGTTTTTGAAAATACTCCTTTCCAAAAATATTCTTAGAAAATAGTTTTTCTAAAAATTTTATCTGTTCCGGTAACCTTAAGCTCTGATACCACGTGTAACACCCCACGCCCGCTAAGGTCACTCACAAAGGGAATGCCTTAGTTTTGGTGGAGTATTTTTAGTGAGTATAGAACAGAAAAATTACAACAGGACAGATATAAGTAATACTTGAAAATTTTAAAGCATCATTTCATTAACAAAACATGTTTGGTTACATCACAAAACCGTAACAAGAGTCAAGTACATAATATCCATCCTGAAAAATAGAAGTACATAATCCCACTACATAGACAATAGCCATACTAGGAAAGATAAACCGAGCTTTACTTCTACGATCCAAGCCCAAGAGATGGATATAGCGGTCTGATCCAAGCCCACTAGTGCTAGGCCCACTCTGATAACCTGAGGGTTGGGAAAAAGATAAAAACAACGGGGTCAGACATAAGTCTGAGTGAGTCCTATAACCCTAACAATACAACCATTAAAGTAATTAGGGTATGACATAAATAAGGTACGGTACCTCTGGGGATAATGACTACCATAAGTAGCCCACAAAACACAGGATGTACTACGATAATCGAAACGACGTATTTATCCACCTAAGGATAATTACTAACTTACACCACCCCAGACCTACCCACCCAAGGGTAATTCCTACACTGCACCACACCAGTTCTACCCACCAATGAGTAATTCCTACTTAAAGGTTGATCCCACTTAAAGACTTAGAAAATATAACTAGTAGTTTCTGGTTCTGACCACGTAGTTGCCGTCTGCCCCTACCTCCACTAGGTGTATAACTGATCACGTAGGTGCCGTCTGCCCCTACATCCACTAGGTGTACCTAGTAATCTTACCCAGTAGTTTCGTGTACCCCTACATAGGTGCCGTCTGCCCCTATCTTAACTAGGTGCACCCACTACCCCCAAGCGATCGGCTCCCTAACGTAGATACCCGTGCTGTTCCCACAAAAGGGGGTGTATCCTTCCCCAAAGTGACTACCATATAATATCGCTGTGCACGGCTTTATATCTACACGATGCAACAACGACTTACCGACCAGCCCGGGTCCACACACGCATATGAAACCCGTTGATCCCGCGTTGCCACCGCTAACCCGTTTTGGCCGCTTATAGTCAAGTCCAATATGCGTGTCCCGTCACCCGACCAGAGTCGAGCCTACAAAGATACGTTTGGGATATTGGTTGAAATGGGCCCCCACAAGCTACTACTTAAGCTTGCAACTTTTATCTAGTGCATCCCACTTAACCCTTTAACCATGTCCCCTTACATGTTATAAATCTTGGTTAAGTCCTTTAATCATATTTCAATTGCCACTTAGGGCACCCACTAGATTTCCACATGCCACCCATGGCACTTACTTAACCCCTTAATCATGTTTAATTACATGTTCCACCTTGGTTAAGTATTCTAATCGTATTCTCACATGCCACCCATGGCACTTACTTAACCCTTTTATCATGTTTAATTACATGTTCCACCTTGGTTAAGTATTCTAATCGTATTTTTCTATTGCCACCCAAGGCAACCCACTAGTTTCCTCATGCCACCCAAGGCACCCACTTAACCCCTCATGTCCCACTACATGCTATTATGGTTAAGTGTTTCTTAATTGATTAAGACCGTGATCTCCCGTAAAGACCTCCCACATTAGACTGGCTGTTATGACCGCCTGGTTAAGCCGGTAGAACCCGGGCAGTCTTACGTCATAACAGAGCCTAACCTCGTGTCTTTACCTTAATCACGTATTTAATTTATGGCTAAGACCTCTCACATTGGGCTGACATTTGTAGCAACTGGTTAAGCCGGTTGGGTCCGGGCAGTTTTACACTACAAATGAGTCCAACCTCGTGTCTTAGTCGATTAATTACACCTAATTAATCACCCCCATATTAATTATCCCTAATTAATATCAAGTTTTCCATAACATGGGTAGACCTAACTCAATAGGTAAATTCCCATGGGGTAGACCTAACTCAATAGGTAAATTCCCACTTATGGTAATTTATTTTTATGGTATGCTTAATCATACCCAAACATTCATTTATTAACATATTTACCAACCCCATCGTTCCCCACGTAAATCGTTCGCGTTTCATGACATAACAAAGGGGAAGATCATTACAAATATCATGGGTTTAACATACAACTTTGTCATGGGTTAAGAGGATGTCAACTTGCATATATGAGCATATATTAACCCAACTACATATAAACCCAAACTTGCATATTATCATACACATGATTTGCATAACATGTTGCATATGAGCTTGCATATTATCATACACATATCTTGCATAACATGTTAAACTTGCATATAGGCATTCTCAATCTTGCATAACATGTTAATCATGCATTTAAGCATACACATAACTTGCATAAGCATTCACATACTTGCATAGGCATTCACATACTTGCATAGGCATTCACATACTTGCATAGGCATTCACATACTTGCATAGGCATTCACATACTTGCATAACTTGCATATCATGTCATTTAAGCATATACCTATCTTGCATAAGTATTCATATACTCGCATAAGCATGCATAACTTGCATGTCACATAAATCTTGCATTTAACCATATACATGACTTGCATAAGCATCCATACACTTGCATAAGCATGCATAACTTGCATATCACTTTCAACTCGCATTTAAACATATACTTAACTTGCATATCACTTTCAACTTGCATAACTCACTTTGCTAAACATGCATAATTCCACTTAGTAAATATGCATAAATCCACTTATTAAACATGCATATATCAACTTGTTAAACATGCACAAATCAACTTAATATACATAACATCAAATACTTAACATGCATAACACCAACTACTTAGCATGCATAAAGTCACATACATAACTTGCATATCATGTTACATATAACTTGCATATATTCTCACATATAGTTTGCATAACATGTCACATATGCATAAATGTTTAACATGGTGTTTTGCATCATAAAACATGGCCTTAACTTGCATTTAACATAAAACTTGCAAATCAAATATCATACAAACTTGCATAAATATATTTATCCACAAACATAGCCATGTCTTATCACATCCTACCATAATCAATTTAACAATTGATTATTAAAGCCATAGAAACTCACCAAAACCAAGATTAGCAACCTTATGAAGTAGAATTAGTTGCAAACTATGAAGATAATGATGATTAGAGATTGATTAGAGAGGGATTAGCTTGCAACTTTCTTTATGAACTAGTGGAGGCCATGCTCAAATTTCATTTTGCCATAGTTTAGTTACAAGACTTAATTATGAATGAATTAGGGTAGGGTTAGGGTCTTATTTATAGGATTAGGTGAGTGTTTTAGGCCCTTAGATTAACCCTAGATTAGATTAAGACCCTTAGATTTAGGAAATCTCTAGAAACCAGCCCTAAGACCAAGCCCAAACCCCAAACTGGTGCACCCAACCACAGAACTCTCTAGAAACTGTGCAGGTTTCTTGGCTCGGCATGGGCGCACTTCACAAGTGCGCCAGTGTATCTTTGTACTGGCGCACTTCACAAGTGCGCCAGTGCATTTCTGGCCTGTTTCTGGTTTTTCTGCCTAACTTCGTTCGTCCTTATCTCTTTCATACGGTACCCGTTTTACACAAACTCGGACTCTATTTCGCGTATTTTTCCGAGACGAACGCAATGACGCAGCCCGTTTCCCCCAATTCCCACATCTGAGATTATTTATCCTGTAATTAGTGAATTTTAGTATTAACTAAAATTCGGGGTGTTACAACGTTATAACTTCGAAATGGTCAAAGTTTATCTTTTAATCTTTAACAACTTCTTTACACCTTTCTCGGATCCAATTTTACTAATCCACTTCTATATTTAAAACATTGGTTATAACGATAACGTTATAATCCCTCCTTTCGAATTATCTAACTTTAATTATAACTTCTATGCTTATTAGTGAATAATTAACCGAACACTTATTTGTTTATAAATAAATAAATCTCTACTTAAACACTGGAAAGTACAAGTAATTTCCCGAATTCGATATAATCGAATTCGCCGATTAGCTCTCTTCGAGAAATCTCTATTTGATTAACTCTTCTTCGAATAACCTATATTCGATTAACTCCTTCTCGAATAAACGATATTCGAAAATCTCTCGTCGAATAACTAATATTCGATAACTCTTCCTTTCAAATATCTCATATTTGAAAATCTCACTTCGATTAAACTATAATCGATAACTCCTTTCGATGAAACTAACATCGATAACTCCTTTCAATGAAACTAACATCGATAACTCCTTTCGATGAAACTAACATCGATAACTCCTTTCGATGACACTAACATCGATAACTTTAACTCGACGAACTTAACTCGACTAACTTAACTTGACTCGACTAACTCGACTTACTTGGTTCGACCAATTCGATTCGATTAACTAGGCTCGACTAACTTGACTAACTTAACTCGACTTACTTGGTTCGACCAATTCGATTCGATTAACTAGGCTCGACTAACTTGACTAATTTAACTCGACTTACTTGGTTCGACCAATTCGATTCGATTAACTAGGCTCGACTAACTTGACTAACTTAACTCGACTTACTTGGTTCGACCAATTCGATTCGATTAACTAGGCTCGACTAACTTGGTCGAACCACTCGATCAACTCGATTAACTCCTATCGAATAACTAATATTCAATTAAACTCCATTCGCTTTACTCTAGATCGCAGCGATCACAATGGTTACGCCTGACTCCCTCAGGAAACATCCGACTGCCATAGGCTATTTACAGCCCTGCGAATTACGCTAGCAGTCGTACGAGATGGTAACTTACCCTGAATACTATGTTTGACTAACTCTGTCTCACTTAACTATATTTGATTAACTCTAGTTCGTTTTAACTCTAATCGATTAATTCTAGCTGATTAACTCCAACTGGTTAACTCTAACTGATTAACTCTAACTGGTTAACTCCATTTGACTAACTCGACTTGACTAACCCCTTTCGAATAACATATTCGATTAACTAACTTTCGAATACCATATTCGATTAACTAACTTCGAATACCATATTCGATTAACTAAATTTCGAATACCATATTCAATTACTAACTTCGAATACATATTCGATTTCTAACTTCGAATACCATATTCGATTACTAACTTCGAATACCATATTCGATTACTTACTTCGAACACCATATTCGATTTCTCCTTTTTATAACGTTTATCCATTTTAAAAAGATCCCCTTTTTAACACATTTATTCATTTATAAAGATTTACTATTAGTAATGGTTCTTCACTTTATAAATGTCCTTTTAATAATGTTTTCCTTTTTATAACGGTTTCCTTTATAAACCAATTTCCTTTTTATTAACTCTATTAATTTTCTAAATATTCCCCTTTCAATTCTATTTGTAAATGGTTTACAAATATTTCTTTTCTCTATTTTATTTTACTTGCAAATGGTTTGCAAATATTCCCTTTTCAAATTTATTCTTAAAAATATTCTAACTCCTTAAATTCTCGGGAAAATTCGCCATAACCTCCTTTGTATCCGGAGCATCGGGAAAATCCCCAAACCCGCCACACAGGCCTTTCCATTCAAAAAGAAATGTTTTGAATTTATTTTCTTTTTTTAAAATATCTCCTATTTATAAATATACCAATTTATAAATATTCCTTATTTATAAATATTTAAATTTATAAATATCTCTTATTTATAAATATTCCGTTTATAAATATCTCTTATTTATAAATATTCCATTTATAAATATTTTATTTTCAATATCACTTTGAAAATTCCCTTATCAACATCTCGTATGTTATAGTATTCAATCATATCAAATCACGATGTTCAATATCGTCCATACACATATAATCGCCAACAGATTATATATATCACATCATATATTCAATACATGAAACAAAACAGTATATAAATATTGACGAACCCAGTTGGGTCCCTCCAACCTGCTTCCCTACATCCACAGATGTTACACAGTATAATCAACATCACTTTCAGTTCAATATAAATTATACTTATAGCAGAATCAATATATAAATATTTAACGGTTTATATATATATATATATATATATATATATATATAGTTTCCACTAACTGACTAGCAGTTCAACCAATCAACCAACACACAGAAATCAACAGATGATTAACAGTTCTAAAAATACATTATAAAAATATAACTATTCAGAGTTGGTGAGTTTTACTCACATTTGCAGTTCATCGTTAAAGAACGATAAATTGTTATTTGATTTGAATCAAACAATTTATTTTGCCATAAATTCATACTAGCTCGAATCCACTTCCAGTCAGCTTCATTGTGAAGCTCTCGTCCATACGGTCCCAACGTGACTGACCGTTCTGAATTCTGATCATGTATGACCAATTTATCGTTATTACAAATTGAACACAATTTAAATTAAATTAATACTTTAAACCTTTCTTTTCATTGGGCCTTCACCTTATTTTAAAATCCTTGGCCCATCTTCCAACATAGCAGACCCGTACAAGATATTTCCTCCTTCACCGAATTGCTTGGCTCCAGGAAATCCACGCAACTCCAGTATTCTCTTCACCATTAGCGCCAATAACTCCACCTCGTTCAACCTCCCTTCTTCAACGAAAATCAAAACTAAAAACTCCAACATTTCTCACATCGAAAACACTATCCATTCGTACCCATTTTGCCAAACTCGAACCATTTCTGTATCTCGACATTTCGCACCCAAAACAGCCTGAATGTCCAACACAACAGCGGTCTTTAAGCTGCCGCCTCAGTCACCAGAGGTCGTCGAGTCCAACCCCTCAGCCACCAAACAAAACCCCAAGCCGACCTCCTCCGCATCATCAACCCCGTACCCAACTCGACAATCACAACGCCCCCAAAAACCAAACCATAGAAATCCACGGTGAAAAACCCGACCCCAGAACTGACTGTCAAACTCATCTATATAGGTATCAAATTGGAGAGAAGGAAGCCAGGAATCAATATACAAGTATATTAGAATTTATTTGATTTGAATTGTATTTGGTTTTGATTTTCGAAGAGATCGACTTTTGCTGTGAACAAATAAACACGGTAGAATAAAAGTGTTGACCAAAAGTGAACTGAAATTAGGTTAAGGAAGGAAGTAGTGGTATTTATAGTGTTTGTAAATATCTAGATATTTTTCTTTTAACCTTTTTATATCTGTTTTTCCCCTTTTAAAATTCGTGTGATCACCTTTGATACCCAAAAATCACCAAACTGGACATGCAGCTACAGTTCGACATTACGGTCCCAACGAAACTGGTTTCGTCGAATTCCGACATCGTATGCTTACACAGCGTATTTTTAACTGTTAAAATACTGACTGTTTTACACTCTAAAAATCCGTACGGCCACACAGTGACTCTAAAAATCACGAAACTGGAAATCTAACAACTATTTGACATTGCGGATCCAACAAAACTAGTTTCATCGAATTCCGACTTCGTTTGCAAAAGTGGCCATTTTTAAAGCCCTGAATAGCCCTTTTAAATAAATAAATATATTTAAAAACAATTAAATTAAATATTAATAAATTAATATTATCGTATATCTTCACATATGATATCGTACAACTCCAGCATATCATATCAGAATTTACAGCTTGATATTTTCAGATTTCAGATTTATCGATATTCAATTTATATTGAAATTCCTTTTTAAAATATAAATAATTCCTTTATAAATTATAAAGGAATTCCACAGCGACTTTTCTGAAATTTGATTTGGACGTACATCAAAATCTACATGACGAAATCCCGATTTTTCTCTTTCACTAGAAAGATATACTCCACCAGCTCCACACGTTTCTTGTTTCACAAAAATCCGATTTAAAACGAACCCTGTATATTCAGTTGAAGTTCAAATCGCCAAATAGCGAACTGCCGTGCCATTTCAAGCTCTATTTTAATTATATCAAAATTCTACGTTCAAACTGTTGTCGATTGAATATATTCGTCAACACAATTCAACTCTAAGCTGAATTAAATCCTAGGGATGACCCTGTTCACCTTATATTGTGATTTCCAATATTTTTGATTATTTCTGAATTAAATATATTATTTAATTTAATTAAATATTCCATATTGTTTAATTAACGACGATTAAATTCCCTATGTCACTATTTATATAATTAAATAAATTAATTATAACCCCCGAAAAATGCGGGTCATTACAGAGGAAGTGCTTAAAGTTGATTTGGATTCTTTCATCTTAGCTTGGATTTTGGATATTGATGTACTGCTTTGACTTCTGATCAACTCTCTTATGGCTTCACCTGGGAAATATGGTTTTATACTTTTGTACTCTGATATTTTTGGCAAGACAAATTATTTATGTAATTGGTTACTCCAAACTTATGATGTAAACTCAGTATTTGGGACCATGATGTTTTGATTTAAATAAAGTTTTTAATTCCGCTGCTATTTTACATATCTGTCTTGTGATATTATGTTCTTATTAACCAATAACGCTTCACGATACTTAATGCATTCTTTATAGAGAGACGTTAGCAGACGTGGGGTGTCACAGTTCTCGTCGGCGCGATCCCTTCCCAGCCCATTTCTTTTACTCCCTGGCGACACTCTTGGCTTTGGCTTTACGCGATACGTTGAGTCGAGCGTGTCTTGCGTACTTTTAGGAACCGAACCAAAAGGCCGGTTAATAGAAAACCATTTAGTTAGGTAATAAAATATCAATTTGTTGATATTTTATCTCATATTGGAATTGGTATAATAGTTGGCTCCTAATTTTAAGAGTTCACGTTTATAAAATAAAGGGTATGTCCTCATTTTACAATACACGAAAAACCCGACTATAGACAATTATTCTTCTGATCGAAAACCCTAAATAGAATTGGCGGCTAGCAACTTCATTTTCCTTTTTCTCACATTGGATTCATCTGGCGATGATCGAGAGGGCGCTAGTGTGGATACTCATAGCGGTGCAGCAATTGACGCACTATCGGATTCGATCAATCTCCAATTCACTTCTCAGATTCGTGGATTCAACAGGGATATGGTATGATTTTAATTTCGATTTGCTATTATTTCACATAGATGTAGTTATAAATAGTTTAGATTTATAAACTAGGGTTTCGATTAGATCGAATTTACCTTACAGTGGTATTGAAGCTAGAGTTTTTGCGAAATTAGTATTTTGATTTTAGTTATGGGTTGTTTGATTTCGTGAATTATTGATGATATTTATATCATAGAATCGAGATATAAACATATAATCATTGCAGATGTGAAAATGCTCCATTATTATTTGATTACCTGTATTTGATACAAATTATAAAAATGTTTTATTATATATTTGTTTTATATATGATATAAAAGCATGAAATGAATTCATACTTGGTTGAAATAATAAACTTGTTTTTATACTCCTAATTCGTAAACAAAGGAACATGGATGATGAATCAAAATCCAATTTTGATTTGTTAAGGATATCAGGTCCTTTTCTATCAAAATTTGTCTAACATTTTAAATATGTCAATTAAAGTACTTACTATTTTCATCATATCTGAAATAGTTATGTTATGTAAAGATCAATATGTTTGAATCTGTGAAACTGTTTGATACATAATATTTTGTAAAACTGATTACTAATATTGATTGAGAAATGCCAAACCTGTTATTATTTTGCCAATTCTATTAGACATCTCTTATCCATATCTATATATAATAGAAATATACCTGAATTTGAAGCTTTTGAAATGTCCAAAATGCCCTTTTGAATTTGTACTATGTGATTGAGGGCAGTTTTGTCATTTTTCAATCAAGCTATTCAACCACGTTTCAACCCCTCTCCATGACGTCTACTACCGTAGTTTCATTATCATGCGTTCCTCCACTTTACTCTCTTCATTTTTCTCACTGAGAAAATTAATGGCGTCTCTTCTCATGAATTTTCATGTGTTCCATCTTCTCGCAGCAGTAAAATCTTCTCATCAACTTCCACCTCCCCTATTGTACAAAAAAAAACTAATCTTCCAATTTCTCAACGGAAAGATTTTAAACCTACTCTAACCTTTTACTGATTTGTTTTTTTAGGGCTTTCTTCTCATTGTCTTCGGCTGGAATTCAATGGTAAGCTAATCATTGACTAAGCTGATATGGAAACTATCAAGGAGCTGCAAAAGTATTCAACTCATTTTCTGAAATGCATCAGGGCAAACCTACCCGAACCTATTACTGATTTGTTTTTTTGGGCTTTCTTCTTACTGTTTTCGGCTGGAATTCAATAGTAAGGTAATCATTGACTAATATGATACGGAAACTATCAAGGGGATGCAAAAGGTTTCGACTCATTTTATGGAAATGCATCAGGGTACTGTATTTTTTACTTCATATCATGAATTAATTTCATAAGCACTGAATATTTTACCTACACTCACTTTTATGGCTTATGTGACAATTACAAATAGACTAGAAAGAGGGTTGAATCTTATAAATGAAATTTAGGTTGTGATTGTTTTGAGGAAAAAGTGCTTTTTAGGAGCTGAATCAAAATGCTGAATACATTCAGCGGTATTAAGATCGTTTGGTTCCAACCCTCAATCAGCGAAACTCGGTCAAACAAGTAAAATATCATTAAGCTCAAATCTGAGCTTTTTTAGCTGCTGAATCGATGATAATTTTACAATGGATAGCTTCAGTTCTTTTATATGCTGGACTGTTGAAGGAAGTCACACAAGGAAAACAACTTTATCTCTGCACTGCTTCATCACACTCCTTTATCTTTCTGCCATACCAGGTAACAACACTTTTCTTCTTTGAATTTGGTTTATTTTTTGTTTGAATTGGGAAAATCAATAATCATAGAGCTGTTAACAAACGAAACAAGAGACTGTCATTTTGGCTGATTTGCATCATTCTCTATTATTGCCCATTTCAATTCTGATGAACTAATTGTGTATTTAAAGTAGTTGGTTTATGGCTTTTGACTTATCCCTACACCTAAGCCTGTTTATATTTAATAGAAATGAATGTTTTAACATGATTTTTAACTTTAAATGAATTGTGGTTCTCATCGCTGATTTCAACACATGACATGGCAATCTCTCTTATGGTGGTAAATATTATTCTACCAAAGTAGGAAAAGTGGAAGCGTGGTCATCTTAATTATTACCACTTCAGTTTAGAACAACAGTCCTTTAGCTCCTTTATGTGTTTCACGTATGGTAATGTATATAAGAAAACATTTGGAAACCGTACAACAATCTACGTGAATTGTCCTTTTGGTTTGATTTCATTATCAGAATTGTTACTATCATGATCCACAAACAGGTTGCCTAGTAAATTTACCTTTAATTAACGTAATGCATCTGTTCATATTTTAATTGTTGTAGATCGGAACTAGTGGTTGTTTCACTGACTAGAAATCCTTACTTGTTATTTGGTATCAAATTTGATCATGTTTCTATATTGATTTCCCTTGTAAGGAATGATAGATAGTATATGATTTGTCCTTGTATTTGCTGCTTTTTGAATTGGTTGGTTGATTTTGTTTTCACTGGTGCTGGATGAGAAGTAATCAGTTTTCTGCAACTATTACTAATGTCTGATGTTGGTTGAATTAGCAATGTATGTTGCACTAAGAACAAACTTTCTATGAGATTGATTTTTCAATAACAATGTATGTTGCACGAAGAACATATTTTTAGATTAATATGCATTAGCTATTATTTTTATTACGTATTTGTTGAGAACGTGTTTAAACATTTACTTCAAGTGTCCATGTGTAACTTCTGCATAAATGACCTGTTTTAATTTTTAAATGTCCATGTGCAATTCGTAGGATGACATCATGTAGAAACACTAAAAGTAAATATACAGGCAACGAAGCAAACAAAGCTTCCAAGAGCAGGGCAACATTTGCATTAAATCCTGAAATGGAAAAAGATTTTCTTCTGTTATGTGTACGAGAACTCACTAAGCAAGGATATAAAGGTGCTTTGACTTTAGACTCATGGAAAAGACTGGAGAAAGACTCTAATACAAAGTGGAATGTCAACTATGAACATAAGCAATTCAAAAATCATTATGGCTATTTAAAAGAAGATAATTTACTATGGACTAAAATAATTAGGCTGTCCGGACATGGATTCAACGCTGAGACAAATACCATACATTGGCCTTCGAAAAAATGGGATGATGTCATTCAGGCAAGTTCATCATTTTTTAATACTAATTTTATTTTATTTTTCACACTTTGAAAATGATTTATATTTTTTACTGCACTTAACAGCAACATCCTAAAGCATGGAAATTTAGAAATAATCCTTTAGAAAATGTTGACTTGTTGAAGGAGATATTTGATAGTACTATTGCAAAAGGAGGAAACGCACGGTCATCTGCATCATCTAATCCACCTCCTGATACAGACAATGCTCAACCAGAAGATGAAAATAGAAATGAAGCTAATGCAGAGGGAGAAGAACGTTTGCCTACTTATGAGGAAGATGAGTTTTTTGAAGATGTCGCAGTAACTGGAGTGCAAAATAGTCCACCTAATATACAGGCAGATGATAATGACTCACCTAACTTCAAACCTAGTTCGTCTACGAGAAGAAAACATAACAGTTCAAGTGGTGAACCAGTGGATAAACATATTGAAGATTTAATTGGAGTTATTAGAGGCCAATTTGAAAAGGGGGAAGCTTCAAATGGACGTTCAATCGATGTTGTAATTGGTGCATTAAAGGAATTAAGGGACATGAGTGTTATATCTCAGCAGGAGTATATGAAAGCTAAGATATTATTTTGTGACAATCAAGAGTTGAGGGTAGCTTTTTTGGATTAGGAGAGCATAGATAACAGACTTGAATTTTTAAATTATGTATTAGACGTTTAAAAATGATTTTCTTGTTATGGTGGAGATGATTGACTTTTTAGGTTTTATTTTGAAATGAATAATCGTTAAGAGTTGAACTAGTTATTTATGTTTGCTTAACATGTTGTATTTAGGTATGTCTTTGACATTTTCATGAATAAAATTGAAGTTCTGTTTGGTTTTCATTTCATATATATTTCATTTTGGATATGATGCTTATGTGGTAATAAGTAGTGATGATATTTAGTTATATTATGATTTCCTTTCGTCACTTTAATATATGATCTTTAACTAATACGGATATGTTATATTTTGTTATTGCTGGATGATGTCTAAAGAAAGGCTCTTAATGATGTTGTTAGCACTTTCAGTATTACTTAAGAACAAGAAAAATAAAAATGCTAGACAAAAGGTTCTAACTTCATCCCTTTCTGGAAAAGAGCACATGAAAGAGCTCTTGAATGTGTTGTATATAACGCAATTGTATACACAATTATATGATTTTTGTTTGATGATGACAAACAAATATATATTATTATAAATGTGTTTGTTATTGTAATGTTTTATATATACAACACAGATAGGAATATAATATTTGAATTGAATATTATATTTCTAACATTCAAACAGTACAACTATTTGTATAACTCCACTATTTAAACATTCACTGTATATTGTACTTGTATATAAACAGAATAAAATAGACAAGTTGGTTTGACAACAATAAAATGATATTTTATTTCAATCAAACTTGTTTATTACAGACATCAGTACATTTCATATATACACAGCTCCTCACTGCAACACTCATACATTCATTCAGTTTACATTTCATATATATCCTTTTTCACTTGTATATACAGACACATTGACACTCTGTCCTTGTCTTCTATCTTCTGTCTTCACAGCTTTCTCTGTCAGTCTAGTCATCTACACCTGTCATACACAGAAACACACACACAGTACACTGCAATAGAAATAAAAATTGAATACATGCAGATTTAAATTTTAGTTTTTGAAATTTTATTTGCCTCAGTTTTCTGGTGTGTTTCTCATCATTTTTCATGACTTGATCTGATTTATAAAAACCATCAATCTGTGTCTAGACAACTTGTGATATTCACAGTGATACACTGTAAATACCACAAGGCAGACAACATATATCTCAATGTAGGGACAGGGACAACTCGTCTGATGGCTGCATGTACACACGTGTGCACTGCCACGCCAATCAGATTGCAACTGAGGAGTAGCCACATGGACCTGCTCAACTCAGTGCAACTGACAAGTCAAACATGGACAAGCCAGCATTCATGAAAGCCAAATAACAAGTCAGCAATGTAAAAAATGAACAAGCCAGTTCAAGTTCATGTCAAAGCCAACAAAGAGTAAAAATGGTCGACAGCTCAATGGTTCAAATGGTCAAGTTTCTCAAATGATAAATGCCTACATTCGAGTGGGTCAATATACACAAGCCAGACTAAAATGGATAGTGCAGTTCACAAATAAATGATGCATGGTGGTGATGCATGGCAAACAAACATCATCAAGGATCATAAATCAAATGGTGCAACTCAGATTTAAAAAATGGTTGAGCAATACATGTATGCTCAAAGTAAAACAAACTGGGTCATGTAATATGCCAGAATGGTGCAGCTATATGGTTCAGGAAAGGAAGAGAAACAATGCAGTACTTTCATGTACAGGTGCAAGCATGGTGGTGCATGGTTCAACACAGTACATAATGCCAGCAAACACAAGTGGTCAGATCAACATGGAACTTAGTGATAGTTACATGCAATAAACATAATGGCAACAGCCTGGACAACAAGGAGCAATACAGTTGCACAATGTGTCTCAAGAGTGCAAATGAATTCATATAAACAAATATGCATGCAATATACAATGGTGCAAAGAAATCTGGATATGCCTAGAGCATGTGTGCATGTATAACAGTTCAGAATTGCATGTTTCAGCAAGTACACATTTCAAAATGGCCGAGCACCAAGTCAGTGGAACTCAAGTACACAGCAAGATATTCAAATTAAACAAGTCAAGGCAGCTCGACTTCAAGCTAACTGGTGCAAACATGTATGGCTGAAGCTACATGCAACATTCAAGTACAAGTGTCATGGGAAATGTACACAGTGCAAACAAGGGTGTTCAAGAACAGCAAATACATCAAGACAGTGGAGCAAAAATCTACACAGGGCAGAATGAGAATTTGGCAACAGCAAGGTTGCTAAATCAATTAAATGGGTGGCGCACACATCAATGATATATGGTTCAAGAGGCTAAGTCACACAGCAGATATACATGTACAACAATGATACAACAAAACTCATTGGTGCAACAGTCTTGAAGTGAAGTGTACACAACAGCAAGATGTTGGTCGAGGCTACAAATGGTTAGATTTAAATAACAAATGCAATTTCAGTTTTTTGGCAATTTTGGGTGCATGATAAATTTGGCATGAGTCAATGGAGGATAAAATCAAATCTGCAAATCAATATTCAACAAGAAATTGATTTCGAAATTTAATGTTTCCAAAATTTATGGCAATCAGATTTTGACAAAAACCAAGGTTTCATTTTTTTAAATCATTCCAGAATTAAACCAACAAGTCACAACATTGTCATAAAAAAATTTACTGTTTCCAGAATGGTGCACAGCAAATTAGGAAATAGTCTATTGCAGAATTTGAAATTGATTTTTCTACTTCAAAATTGTACTCAATCAAGCAATGGAATAATGGAGCAATTAATTCATATTTGGCAATTTTTCTTATTCATAACATTTCCAGAAATCAGCAGCAAAGTTTTTCTCTTTAGAAAACTGTAAATTCGGCAGACTATTTGAGGGTTAAAAACGTGTCAGAATTCATAGCCAACAATCATGCAAAGTATTCAAGGCAACAAATTTCTCAAATTCATTTCGTGGAACTCAAAAGAGGAAGTTCACAAATCGGCCAAGTCAATACACGCGAAATCAGAGATTAGGGTTTTTATTTCTAACCCTATATGTACACGCATTTCATCACTGGCAAATAGAGGAAAAATCCAAGCAATTGAGATCGAAACCACACAACAACTTGCAAGAAATTCCAAGCAGATACTAAAAATCAAAATTACTCACAGTTTCGATCAGACCAGAGAACAACCCTCAAATCAGAGAGCAATAGATTGAAGAAACAAGGCGCAAGAGAATTGAAGCAATAACAATCATCATCTCGCTCAGAAACCGATTGATTTGGGGGGAATTGCAAAACCCTAGCCGCCATTTTTGAGTTTCAGAACAAAAAGGAGATCGGGCAAAAGCAAAGGAAAGGGGCCGACATAATGGGCTTAAAACCTAGCCATGTGTTAAAAGGGGATGACCCCTTTAATATAAACTCCTTTTTATTTTTATTTTAAAAACTAGGGTTTATAATTTTTTTTTTTTTTTTTTTTTTTTTTGTTAAATTGTGTTGTAAAATCATTTCTGAACAGTTCTAGGTCTGTAAAATCTAGGGGGATTTAGTCAAGGAGTTGACTGTCAGTTTCAGAGTCTGTAAATCTGAGTTACAGGTTACGGGTTTGTAATCTGGGGAAAATCTGATTCAGGGGTTTGAATCAGTCTAGGATTTTGAGCGTAGGGTTAGAATAGGAGCAGGGGTTTGCGAGTGTACATGGTCTTGTATGCGGGAACTGTTCTATCACCTAGTAGAAATCTTAGAAATGCAGCAGTAGGCAGGATTTTGCCGAAGCTGGGTATATCTTTGTGTGATTTATTTTTCTGCATTTCTGTTTCTGCTATATTCTGTGATCAGTTTATTATTATTTATCTCATTAAGTTTTTTAATTCTTGTTAAAAACTGTGAAAAACCCTATTCACCCCCCCTCTAGGGTTATTCTAGATCCAACAAGTGGTGTCAGAGCAAGGTTTTCTATAACTCTAGAGAAATGGTGAATCCTAGTTGTCAGTCCATAGAGAGTCAGTCCAGTCATATTCCATCTATTTTCAATGGTACAGATTTTTTAAATTGGAAATCAGAAATGAAATCTTATTTAAAATCTGTTGATACGAAATGTTGGAATAGTATTAAAAATGGGTATGATATTGTAAGTAGGGTTGATATTGAATTTAATTTACATGCTACTCATATTTTATATTCGTATATTGATGATATTCAATATAGCCTTATTTCTCATTGTTTGACTGCGCAGGAAATCTGGCAGACTCTCAACGCGCTATATGGAAAAATTGACAAATGCTCAAAATCCCAGAAAGATAACTCGGCTTCAGATTTGTGCCTGACAGGTTGTATAGATGGAAATCCAGATGGAGACTCAACAGGAAATATTTCTTTGATTCACCGTTTAAATGGTTTAACTGAATCTGTTGAGAAGTTAAAATCTAAAAATAAACTTCTGAAATCTGAGAAGCTTGAGTTGATCTGCAAAAATAATGTTTTGGAATCAAAACTCAAAAACATTAAGAATTCTTCAAATTCTAATTGCAAAAATTGTTTAAAATTGAAAACCAATCTTGTTCATCTCAATAAAAATATTCAAAAGTTTGAAAAGGAAATTCTGATCTTAAAAGAAAACAAGATTGAGTTATCAAATTTGAACAACCTTCTACAAAAGGAATTTGAAATTTTTAAGACTGATATATATTCCAAATTTGAAATTGCTGAAAATGAAAATTTGGAGAAAAGTGGTTTGATTTTGAAAGAACTTGAAAATGAGATTGAAAAATCCAAGAAGTTTGAGTCGGAAAAGCAAAAACAATTTGAACTTGAAATTTCCGAATCCCAAGCCAAAATTAGATTGTTAGAAAATGAGAATTTGGTTTTGAAACAGACCAATGCTGAACAGATGATCGCTATAAATAATTGCTCAAATTTATTAAAAGAAAATAGCGATCTGAAATCCAAAATTCAACGATTAGAATCAACATTGGATAAATTTTCTAATGGGGAAAAATCGTTGAATATGCTGTTACAAAACCAAGTTTATCGTGGAAATAAATCTGGACTTGGATTCGGGAAAAATGATGTTTTTAGAAATCAAAATTCTTGTGACTTTAAAAATCCCTCAAATCACTTTAGAAATGTTTGTTTTGAAAATTTTAACTCTGAAAACTTCAAAGGATTTGTAAATCACAATCGAAATGAGGATTTGTTTTATAACAAACCATTTAAACCTTCTTGGATCTCAAATGAAAATAAAACGGGTTTTGTTAAATTCAAATCGTTTTGGGTTCCTAAGGGTACAAAAGTTAATTCTAATGGTTTGTTGTATAAGCAAGTCTGGGTACCAAAACAAATGAATACAACTGTGAGTGGTTTTACTAATTTTGTTCGACCACTTGATCATCTCAATCATTAGGTACCAAAGGAGGCTGAGGAACAACTGTGCTGAAAAGAGAAACGGATTCAAACTGCTTCATATCACAGAATCATTCACAGTTCCTTAGCCACATCTGTTGAGTTAGAGATTCTGCTTTACATTGGATTCTGATATGATCTCTAAACTCACCTTTGTATATTCTCTTTGTTTGTTTTTTATTTTCTGTTTTTATTCCTTCCTCTATCTTTTTTTATTTTTTTATTTTGACACTGCCATATTCTTCTCTGTCTGTACTTCTTAAACTTCCAGCTGCAGAATTCATGATCTTTCTTGAAATATGCTTTATTTGTAAAAAATCATCGTGTGTTAATCATTTCCATATCCTAAATTTAATCTTGTAAATATCTGCAATTGTTTTTGAGATTTTTTTTATTTCTGAATTCATAACAGTGTTGATGTATTCTTATCATATCTTGAACACTGTTAATTTGAATCCTAAATTTTTTTGAAGATCTGAATATTTAATGAAATGTCACACACCTTTGTTGTTCTGAGTTTATTCTAATTCATTTTAGAAAAGCTCAAAATATTTTACTCATTACAACACTCTGTTATTTATCAGTTGTGGTAATCTCATTGATTTTCAGATTAGCTTGTATCAGTGATACATCTTGGAATTCATCTTTATTCATGATCATTATATTGAAATATGTTTGTTTGAGATCATCTGAAATTCTAGATATTTTGAATATCACACACCTCTTATTTTTGAAACTGTCAATCTCGTGTGACTGATTCATTATATCCCAAAACTTTACATTGATTCATGTGATTTCAAATAAATTATCCCGATCATGAATATTTTCAAATTTGATGTAAATGACCTGAAATTTCTCTTGAGCTTGTCGGAAATAGTTTTGAGAAATTCTTGAAAATGTTCTTTTTTGAAAATGGTCATTGAAAATCATTGTTATTTCATGATTATTTGATTTGAATATATGTTTGTTTAAAATCATTTGAAATTATTGATTTATTGGATCTCACTCATATCTTGAATCTGAAATATAACTTGGTGTGATTGATTCATTAAATCCTAATACTTTTACATTTCTTCAAATGATTTAAAATAGAGTATATTTGCAAATCTTGGATCATGAACCACCTTATGTGACCAACATCTTGACAAGTCTGTTGTGATACTGATTTCTCTGTACTGCTCTGATACTGTTTTTGAAAAATGTTTGTTTTGGAATCATGCTGCTCTGATTATAAGAAATTGATTTGTAAATATTTTTTTGAGGACTGCTTGATTTGGTATCAAAGGCTTATCATGCTCTGATAAATGAAATTTGTGTGCTTAAGTTGCTTGTTTTGAAATAAAGTCTTTTCTGTTGACTGAGGTACCATTGTTTGCCACCGGGGTGTCATTAAAATCCTCAAGAAAGTGAGAACATTTGGTATCAGAAGCGCCTTATATTTGTCTCATCCATCTGTTCTGATTTTTCACTTTGTAGAGACACCAAGTGGTATCAGATTAGGAAGTGCTGATTTTCTTTATTCTCATCATGTATATATATTTCTTTTCTCTCGTGTGCTTTGTATAGTTCTTCATATTCCTCTTGTATTTTTTTTTTTTTTTTTTTTCAACTTTAAAAATTATTTATTGATTATTCTTTCAGAAATTGAAATCAATATCCAAAATTGAAATGTATTTATAATTCATCAAAATTATTTTTAGATTTTGAAATTGTGATGAATTGGGACTGCAATATATTTCACAACAAGAGGAGATTTTTTTTCTTTAATTTTCATGATTGTTGAACATTTATTATAATGTCTTTGAACTGGCAAATTATCTCACGACCATCTTCATTATCTTTCATCATTCTGCCATCCATTATTTTTTTAAATGTGGAGAGTTTAATATTTTTAAAATCACCTAGAACAAACAGTGAGAATAGTTGTGATGGAATTGTGGTTATGCTATTTTTCAGAATTAGTGTCAAATGAAAATTTTCAATAATCCCGGTACAGTTCATGCATATCTCATAATATAATTAATTTAGAAATCTATTTCACAGTCCATCTCTGTACTTACCATATTTCTATCATCCATATTGGTTTTATATATCGAGGAGTTTTTTTTTAAAAAGGATGAAAATGATGAAAATATAATTAATACATAAGTGTGTCTCTAACTTCATTTAAAAATCCAAGCTCTGGTCATGCACGGTTAAGAGACAACTTATAATTTATGCTGCGACCGACCTCATTTAAAAATCCAAGCTCTGGTTATGCGTGGTCAGGGTGCTCTTAAATCAAAAGAAAAAGAAAAGAAAATAATTTGCAATAAATAATTTTTTAAATGAAATTCTCCTTGGTGTATATTAACCAGCCTATCAATCCACTTTCTAATCTGTGAAATGTGTTGAAATTTTATGACGTATTATGATTTGTTGATTGATAGATATTGGAATTTGAGATTATTCGATTTTGTCATTTAAATTGAATTTATAATTATAAGTCCAAATCCATCACTGCTTTTGAACACATTTTTATAAAATTCTTTTGAAAATATTTGGAAATAATTTTTTTTCTCTCCATTTTATATAAAATTCATCGTAAATCCGTCATTCTCTAAAATGTGAAATATGCCACCTGTTCTCAGAATATTATGATTTTTGTTTGACTGATTGAGATTTATGATGATCGTTCTTCCTCTTAAGCTGATTTAATATTTGTTAGTCGCTATTCATCTATGTTTTAAATTCTGTATCCTTTTGATGATAACAAAAGGGGGAGAATGGATAGAGATTTTGATTTATGAGTGAATATCTTATAAATATTTTAATTTTGAGAATTCTGAATCCTTTTACATTCTTTTCACTCATGCACAGTTATAGGGGGAGTTTCTGTTGTTGGGGGAGCTAATAAATAGGGGGAGTTCAGAATTCACTGCCAAACACATTTATTGTAATCAAAATCTTTTATTTGTTTGTCATCATCAAAAGGGGGAGATTGTTGTATATAACGCAATTGTATACACAATTATATGATTTTTGTTTGATGATGACAAACAAATATATATTATTATAAATGTGTTTGTTATTGTAATGTTTTATATATACAACACAGATAGGAATATAATATTTGAATTGAATATTATATTTCTAACATTCAAACAGTACAACTATTTGTATAACTCCACTATTTAAACATTCACTGTATATTGTACTTGTATATAAACAGAATAAAATAGACAAGTTGGTTTGACAACAATAAAATGATATTTTATTTCAATCAAACTTGTTTATTACAGACATCAGTACATTTCATATATACACAGCTCCTCACTGCAACACTCATACATTCATTCAGTTTACATTTCATATATATCCTTTTTCACTTGTATATACAGACACATTGACACTCTGTCCTTGTCTTCTATCTTCTGTCTTCACAGCTTTCTCTGTCAGTCTAGTCATCTACACCTGTCATACACAGAAACACACACACAGTACACTGCAATAGAAATAAAAATTGAATACATGCAGATTTAAATTTTAGTTTTTGAAATTTTATTTGCCTCAGTTTTCTGGTGTGTTTCTCATCATTTTTCATGACTTGATCTGATTTATAAAAACCATCAATCTGTGTCTAGACAACTTGTGATATTCACAGTGATACACTGTAAATACCACAAGGCAGACAACATATATCTCAATGTAGGGACAGGGACAACTCGTCTGATGGCTGCATGTACACACGTGTGCACTGCCACGCCAATCAGATTGCAACTGAGGAGTAGCCACATGGACCTGCTCAACTCAGTGCAACTGACAAGTCAAACATGGACAAGCCAGCATTCATGAAAGCCAAATAACAAGTCAGCAATGTAAAAAATGAACAAGCCAGTTCAAGTTCATGTCAAAGCCAACAAAGAGTAAAAATGGTCGACAGCTCAATGGTTCAAATGGTCAAGTTTCTCAAATGATAAATGCCTACATTCGAGTGGGTCAATATACACAAGCCAGACTAAAATGGATAGTGCAGTTCACAAATAAATGATGCATGGTGGTGATGCATGGCAAACAAACATCATCAAGGATCATAAATCAAATGGTGCAACTCAGATTTAAAAAATGGTTGAGCAATACATGTATGCTCAAAGTAAAACAAACTGGGTCATGTAATATGCCAGAATGGTGCAGCTATATGGTTCAGGAAAGGAAGAGAAACAATGCAGTACTTTCATGTACAGGTGCAAGCATGGTGGTGCATGGTTCAACACAGTACATAATGCCAGCAAACACAAGTGGTCAGATCAACATGGAACTTAGTGATAGTTACATGCAATAAACATAATGGCAACAGCCTGGACAACAAGGAGCAATACAGTTGCACAATGTGTCTCAAGAGTGCAAATGAATTCATATAAACAAATATGCATGCAATATACAATGGTGCAAAGAAATCTGGATATGCCTAGAGCATGTGTGCATGTATAACAGTTCAGAATTGCATGTTTCAGCAAGTACACATTTCAAAATGGCCGAGCACCAAGTCAGTGGAACTCAAGTACACAGCAAGATATTCAAATTAAACAAGTCAAGGCAGCTCGACTTCAAGCTAACTGGTGCAAACATGTATGGCTGAAGCTACATGCAACATTCAAGTACAAGTGTCATGGGAAATGTACACAGTGCAAACAAGGGTGTTCAAGAACAGCAAATACATCAAGACAGTGGAGCAAAAATCTACACAGGGCAGAATGAGAATTTGGCAACAGCAAGGTTGCTAAATCAATTAAATGGGTGGCGCACACATCAATGATATATGGTTCAAGAGGCTAAGTCACACAGCAGATATACATGTACAACAATGATACAACAAAACTCATTGGTGCAACAGTCTTGAAGTGAAGTGTACACAACAGCAAGATGTTGGTCGAGGCTACAAATGGTTAGATTTAAATAACAAATGCAATTTCAGTTTTTTGGCAATTTTGGGTGCATGATAAATTTGGCATGAGTCAATGGAGGATAAAATCAAATCTGCAAATCAATATTCAACAAGAAATTGATTTCGAAATTTAATGTTTCCAAAATTTATGGCAATCAGATTTTGACAAAAACCAAGGTTTCATTTTTTTAAATCATTCCAGAATTAAACCAACAAGTCACAACATTGTCATAAAAAAATTTACTGTTTCCAGAATGGTGCACAGCAAATTAGGAAATAGTCTATTGCAGAATTTGAAATTGATTTTTCTACTTCAAAATTGTACTCAATCAAGCAATGGAATAATGGAGCAATTAATTCATATTTGGCAATTTTTCTTATTCATAACATTTCCAGAAATCAGCAGCAAAGTTTTTCTCTTTAGAAAACTGTAAATTCGGCAGACTATTTGAGGGTTAAAAACGTGTCAGAATTCATAGCCAACAATCATGCAAAGTATTCAAGGCAACAAATTTCTCAAATTCATTTCGTGGAACTCAAAAGAGGAAGTTCACAAATCGGCCAAGTCAATACACGCGAAATCAGAGATTAGGGTTTTTATTTCTAACCCTATATGTACACGCATTTCATCACTGGCAAATAGAGGAAAAATCCAAGCAATTGAGATCGAAACCACACAACAACTTGCAAGAAATTCCAAGCAGATACTAAAAATCAAAATTACTCACAGTTTCGATCAGACCAGAGAACAACCCTCAAATCAGAGAGCAATAGATTGAAGAAACAAGGCGCAAGAGAATTGAAGCAATAACAATCATCATCTCGCTCAGAAACCGATTGATTTGGGGGGAATTGCAAAACCCTAGCCGCCATTTTTGAGTTTCAGAACAAAAAGGAGATCGGGCAAAAGCAAAGGAAAGGGGCCGACATAATGGGCTTAAAACCTAGCCATGTGTTAAAAGGGGATGACCCCTTTAATATAAACTCCTTTTTATTTTTATTTTAAAAACTAGGGTTTATAATTTTTTTTTTTTTTTTTTTTTTTTTTTTTTGTTAAATTGTGTTGTAAAATCATTTCTGAACAGTTCTAGGTCTGTAAAATCTAGGGGGATTTAGTCAAGGAGTTGACTGTCAGTTTCAGAGTCTGTAAATCTGAGTTACAGGTTACGGGTTTGTAATCTGGGGAAAATCTGATTCAGGGGTTTGAATCAGTCTAGGATTTTGAGCGTAGGGTTAGAATAGGAGCAGGGGTTTGCGAGTGTACATGGTCTTGTATGCGGGAACTGTTCTATCACCTAGTAGAAATCTTAGAAATGCAGCAGTAGGCAGGATTTTGCCGAAGCTGGGTATATCTTTGTGTGATTTATTTTTCTGCATTTCTGTTTCTGCTATATTCTGTGATCAGTTTATTATTATTTATCTCATTAAGTTTTTTAATTCTTGTTAAAAACTGTGAAAAACCCTATTCACCCCCCCTCTAGGGTTATTCTAGATCCAACAGAATGGTCCTTCGGTTGTGATGTATGATAAATTTAGAATGGACAAATCATCATTCTTGATGTTTTGTTGTTACTTTCGAGAAAAGAATTGGCTTCAGGATAGTAAATATGTTGAAGTTGAAGAGAAAATGGCAATGTTTTTGTCCACCATATGCCATAACGTTAGAAATCAGATTATTAGATATCGTTTTCAACATTCAGGTCAAACGGTTAGTAAATATTTTCATGAGGTATTGACGGCTATGAGAGACTTTGCTCGAGAAATGATACTTCCGCCAGATTTTGACAAACCAATTGAAAATATACAGTCTCATGTACAGCTAAGAGAAGGTCCTTTCAAATGGTGCAATCGGGTCATTGGATGGTACATTAATAGATGCAAATATTCCTATACGTGAACAAATTCCATTCAAAGGCAAAGGCCGGGGTAACTGCTATCAAAATGTAATGGCAGTATGCGATTTCAATATGAAATTTGTCTATGTGATGGCAGGATGGGGAGGAGTAGCTCATGGTTCTAGGGTGCTCAATGAAACAATTCGTAATCCTACTAATAACTTTCCTATACCTCCATTATGTAAGTAAATTACACAAGTTTACGTTTTGAAATGAACTGATGTTATATTATGCTTATTTTTTCCTCTTATGTTACAGATAAGTATTACCTTTGTGACGCGGCTTACGCAAATATCAAAGGATTTCTATCGCCTTATCGGAACACACGATATTAGTTGAACAGTTACAGAAACAACTTTGCGACAAATAAAAAAGAAAATTTTAATCGTGCACACGCGCGATTAAAAAATGTCATCGAATGAACTTTTGGTGTTTTAAAGAAAAGATTCCCCATTTTAAGTAAAATTCCTCCATACAAATTTTCCGACCAAAGAGATATTATTATCGCATGCATGGCAATACACAATTTTCTACGTCGCGTCTCGCTTCATGATGAATTATTTTTGGAAGCTGAGCAAGAAGAAGATGCCACAAATGAGGAAACAAGCAATGGAATTGATAATCAAGAACCACCACAGGCTCCACCAACTTACAACGAAGTGTTTCATCCGAGTCACAATCTTTTATGTCAAATTTGCATGATCAAATTGCAGATCTTCTCTAGTTTTTTTTTTTTTTTACTCTAGTCATACTGTTAATAAGTTTCTTTGATTTTTATTTCGTGAAGGCATTCAATGAAAATAATTTCCATTTGTAGTTTGTAATAACTCAAGACAGGTAATTTCATTGGTCATGTCGAATAATACACGAATTAACCATACATGGAAAATTTGTCAACTAACAAGTTATTACAAAAAAACAAATTTACAATTAGCACGTAATCAAACAACATTTTCACAATCAGCATTTAACATTCAACAATCATCATTCAGCATTCAGCAATCAGCATTCAGCAATTTTAACAAACAATACCATAGACACTATGTATAAATCGGGTTTTATTTGGTCTTTAGGGAGTTCTTGGTGTGTATATCACATTGCCCTGCCCCAAACATTTATTTATATTATTATTCAACTTTTTTAAACTTTACATTGGCAAGATGCGTGCTCTAAATTTTTTTAGTACCTTGACAGGAGCAATTCTTAGTAGATGGGAATCACGGATAAGTAGATTGAGCATATCTTGGTTCGTTATTATTACACAAACATACAAGAAATATTTTGTCATCTAGAATACGATTTCCTCTGCCTCGCAGTCAATTAAGCTATGTTGTATTATTATTCGTGGAATTAATAGGATCACCCATATCAAATAGTTGATGTACAACAGAAACGACCAATAGTTAATGGTTATTACTTAGTAGATTAGAAAAAGAGGTGAATTTCATAATCAAAATTTAGATACTATGTAAGATTGAATGTCAAAATTGTGCCTAAAAGTTGTTTATTTAAATTCAAGTGGATATGTCACTATATTATTATCTCCCAATTTCAAAATAGGTTTACTAACTTTTTTTATAGTAAATTTATTGGGGTCTCATCCGTTTACATTTCAAAATTCTTCTGGGAATAAGTGGATGAATACAATAATCGCTAAAAATAGATGTCTTATTTTGTACATATTACACTTAGCTTAAGTAACTCCTACAATCCATAGTCCTTGCTCTGATGGAAAAGATTAACATGACTGCCGACCATTGCTATAGCAAATTTAGTGAATCACCTTACTTGATTCTTCACTTTGTTATCTAAGGCTAATATTATCCTATCCAATTTTCAAACACAAACACCTAATGTATATATGCCTTCTTCACATTTTGTTGTGGCTTTCAACATCTAAGAATGCTCCTTTTATGTATTGCAAATACAGGTGTTATACTTTATAAATGGCATTTCATGCTACGACTATGTTTTGGGTGTTGTTTGTTTGACCACCGCACTATGTAAACCACTCAATATAAATAAGCAATTCTGTATGAACTATTAAAATATAGTTAGATCAATGTAAGATATAACTTTGTCGTGTGCCTAAATTTTGAAATTTTGAAATTGTGCCTAAAAGTTGTTTATTTGCATTTTGTGAAATTCATATTCAATTTTGTACAACATCTATTAATTTTCACCTAATTTTTCAACTTTTGTTACATTATCATACATCGTCGTCATTCACAACTGATTCAGGTTGCATATACGGGTGAATCCACTGAATATTGCTGGCTATTTTGATTCTACTATCATCAGGTATATCAACAACTTTAATGAATTTGTCCTGCTGTATTTTTTAATACGTGCACTGTTCAAATTTTTGAAGTTACTGCATACATTTATGTGATTGTTCACTGATGGCAAACGTTTTTCTACCTTTTCCAATGTATGCTAATTTGAAATTTATTCTTTGATTTATGCATTATTACTTAATTTTGAGTTTTTTTTCTCCTTAATTGTTAGTAGCAATCTCTATTAACTATCGAGATTGATGATTCCATAAATTAGCCTGAGTTTGAATTACTAATATTAAGCAGTCTATGCTTTCCTCAAAGGAGAAAACCCTAAGTTTGAATGTTAACCAGTTTGAAATCAAAGTAATAATTTCAAACTCTTATTTCCTCGAGTTGTTATTAACCAATTTAATCCCTGATAACCTGAGTTTCTCCTTAGTTCGAGGTGTTATTAACCAATTTAAGCTCTGATATCAATCTCTGATCTCATGTTTGTTCTCACCTTATAATTAAGTTATTTTGATGTGAAATGATACAATTTGCATATAATTAATGATAGAGTATGAGAACTTGGTGTTTGGTGGTTCGATGCACAATAAAATATACCAAACATCTTTTAAACTTATAGAGGAATACATTGTCAATTGGTGCTTTGTCAAACATATTTCAAACTTATGTAGTAGGCATTTAGTGCCATTTGGTGTTTTGCAAAACATGTTTCACAATATTTAGGCTGACTTGGATTGTGAATTGTTGCAAAGGATGAAAAACTGGGAGTTGTGAAATGGTTCATTATCGTCCAACATTCAAACATAGTCTTTTGCATAGAGTTGGAAATCTTAAATTTTTAATCAGAGTAGAGTTCTAAAAAATCAATGACGCTTTTGACTTGATACTCAACCCAGCTTTAACAGAGCAGCATCATGCAGTTTGTGTAGTTGCATCAACCAATTCCCAGTCTCAAATTTTTAGGTCCACCACTCCAATATCGGCTGTAAGCACATCTAACATAAAAAATGTCATATCCATAAAATGATCAAAAATGCTATTCGAACCGAACGTGGCTCGGTCAAATTATGCGAACAGAAATATATATTTAGGAGTGGCCCACACTAGACAAAAGTAAATTACAATCATACCCCTATGAATTCAGTTTCTTCTGCCTGCCGCACTTTTAAACCAAATGTATTTCGGTCCGCCTAGCAGTATTCTGTGATACTTTTTCAGTTTCACTTCACGCTGCTATCATGGAGTTGAAAAGGCTTATTTGCATTATCATGTTTTTTCAGGTACAGAGCCACGTGATAATTAAGGTCATGTAGTCTTGGGCTTGCACCACACAAGGACGGAGAGATATGAGCATGCATACCACTTTCGTGAATAATGGCTTGAAGAGGTCAGTACTCAAGATATAAGATATTTTTGGTAGGACAAAACTTCGCTTGCAAACTTTATATCCTTTATAGAAAGAGAAGATGGTTAGACGCATTACCCCTAGACTATATGGATCAACGACTTGCCCAAAAGAAACCAGTTTATAAGGTATATACTTAACCTGTTGCATGTAAATTTTCAGTTTCCGTCTAGTCTAAAGTATGTATCAAATATATAAATGTGTTATCAATCCTAACATTTTATTCAATCGATATTTATGATAACATATAATATAAATACAAACAATTAATTCGACGCTAGATGCTTCGGACATCAAAGCACTAACTTTCGAGGTTCCTTCAATTAGACAGTTACCCTATTTCCCTTGTCATCAAATGCATTAGATGCATCTCACCCTATTTGATTAACAATGTGGTAAAAATTTACTGCGAATACCACCTACGTCCACATTCCTACCTATCATTTGTATTGAATCGATAAAATGGAGACAAACAAATTCATTACAATATATAAGTTAAAATAAGGAAAGATATGGAAACCTTCAACACGTATGTGTACAGACATATACATATATATGTATATATCACAAATTAAAAAAGGGATCAATGTTTGAAAAGAAACATATAAGATTATTTGAATTCAACTAATTGTGATGAAATCATGAAACATAGACAAACAATTTACCAAGGGATAAATGCAATATAAAATACAAAGGTACAAAGTATCTTTAATTGGTTGGATGATACAGTAGAAAATAATAGTGTACTTAGAATAGAAAAAAAATATGTGTCAAACTTAGAAGACTGATCGATCTCATATTAAAACATTATCAAAAATTCTAAATAGAACATATTTATTTACAAAATAGATAAGCTCATTTATTAAAACTTTAAGGTGTTAAAAAATTATATGAGTTACATTTCACATATTGATGCTAAGGTTTAGAATTCCTTTTTTTTATGATAGAATAAAATATAATACTTATGAGCCATGGTTTTTACCGAGTGCAGTTCTCGCTAAAATATGTTTTGCGTACTTGACTACTATCTGCAGTTTCACTCAATAAATGATGATGAATAAATGCATGTACTGATGGGTTTAGTGACGATTAATATGGCAAAAACCACTACGATATTATATAAATATGGTTGATGGACGAGATTGTTAAAGATTACCTTTATTTAATAGCAAATTTTGAGCTCATAAGGTTGTATGTTTATAAGTAAACATATGTTGCCCAAGTAGGAGATTGTTGGGTTAATTTTTTTTTATTTGGGCACATATGTTAAATATACATTGCTATTATAATTAGGTATAAACTAAATGATATTTACAATTTATTGAGGGGCTAAATTGTAAATATAAAATAACTGATTTCTATCAGTCAATAAGAAGCCGTTGGGACCCCGGAATATGTACGCTTCTCATTTTCTTTCCTCCCCATCAGAAAGAAACATCGAAAAGAGAAGGAATGGCAATTCTTGGAAGATCACAACTTTATACAAATTCAATTAATGGATTCCGGTACGCTTCCGCTATCTCCGTTTGTTTATGATTTTAATTTCTCTTGAATTGATTAGGGTTGGGATTGAATGGAAATTTCTGCTTCATGAACAAGAAGTTGGATTCTCAAAATATTTGTTACTGGATAAAATATTTTATTATAGAGAGGATTAGTATAACATCTATTATTTTAAAGGGGAGATGAGCTTAAAAATAGAAAACGAAGTAATTTAGTTTACAATGGGAAGTAACTTAAGTCTGAAAATTTACTCCCGTTAAATGTAAAATCTGGGGCCTTCAATTTGTTTAGAGGCTAAATTACCAGTTTCTTAAAAAAAATCTGTCATAGGTTAAGGCTGCTAGGGATAGAATGATTATAAGGAATCCATTACTTCAAAAATTCAATTGAATAAAATGGAGAGAGAAGAGCATGTCTTTGGGGCACCCCAATACTTCGAGCAGCACAATAACAGGTAAGCTTAATTTACAAGGGTATAAGTTGTTAGCTTTGCATGTTTGTGTTTTTTTTTCCTTCAGTTTTTGTGTGGAATTGAAGGTTTATTAAGCTCTAAAGGATAAGGGGTTGTATCATGGAGAAGAAAGCATGGAGTCATTGTTGAAGTTGGTGTTGACAATATAAGCATATCATACGACACCGTTGTGCCTTTGTTAACGCTGATTCTTGTGGCTATTACAAAAATATGGGAGTTAGTTGAATTTTCATTTGTATTTTGTTTAAACCAAATGATCTACCATGGTAGCGTTCCAAATTCTTTAAGCTTTTACAATCTTCTTTTACATCACTGTTCCTTTATTTTTCTTGTCCCATGCCCACTTTTTTATAAGTATGTATCCATTTAGCCACACATCTTTCCAAACAGGTATATGTTTCCCATTTACAATTTTGCAAGTGATGAATTTTTTAAGGTCATCCTTGCTTTTAAGAATGTTTTTCCAAAATATTTGGGTATTATTATCTTTTTTGTGATCCAAAAATTTATCATTAGAGTATCCATTTCTTATCTAAATCAGCCAAAGCTTTTGAGAGCTAGGAATTTCCTATTCCAGTTTCAAATCTTATGATAGCAGGTTCAAGATAGAATTATGAGGGTCATCATCAAGCTACCATAGGAGATGTTAACATTATAGTTTATACCTTATTACAAATATATGCAAAAGTAGGCAAATAAAGTTTGCATTTTCAAGATTTGGCAATAACTAAAACGTCCTTCTCAATTTTTACTACATGAAAAGGGTATTATTATCATTAAATTGTACATGTTAATAGTTATGACCCGAAATCTTGAGGGATAATTCCCTTTAGTTATATGTTTTCATGCAGTTATAACAGAAAATGGAAAAGTCACAATTAAGGTTTCCAATGCCATCAGCCCAGGCGCTACGTCGTATTCCTGGAAGTTAAGTTGTGATGCAATCAATGAACCGTTGAGCAGTTCCAACTACAAGAAGGAATCCCAGCTGCAGCATTTGAAGGAGAGTCAGCAGATAAAGCCTGCGCATGGATAGGCGAGGCAGGTTAAACAGTAGCGTTTGAAAGGGCAGGACCATGACTGGCAGAGCGAGAAGACGGCGGATACAAAAGAGCGGCAATAGCCGTACCATCACCGGAAGCAGAATTTTATGGCAGTTGGATAGCTTGGCCATTGACATGGATGTTGAAACCATGGTTACATAGGACGTGGTTCGATACCAAACGCGGTACGAAAACGGATACGTGAAGGTTATCTTGAATGTTTCCGGTACGAGGAAACACATGAGTACGATGGAACGCAAGGGTACGAAACATGTTTTTTCTTCTACTTTGGAAAAACTGATCTATTTATTTTTTATGTTAATTACCAAATTTTGTGAAGATCTTGCAAATTTACAACTGCCCTTTCAATCTATATACAAATTGATATATTATATAGTTGTTCTTTCAATATATATTACACCCATATACAGTTGTACAACACAAATCGAAGAGTCGTTTATTCTTTTCAAAAAGCTGTGCGTCATCATCTTCTTTTCGCGACCGCTAACGTTTTCGGATCGCTTTTCGTTTCGAGATCGAGGACGAACAAACCGGTTAGCGGAACGTGGCCACGTCCCACGTTCCTTGTTTCTATGGTTTGAGATATTTATTTTTCTTATGGTAATGTACAAATTTTTTATTAATTAAGATCATTAATAAGCGTGATCCTGTAAGTGAAACATAGTAAGAAAAAGCTCTGAAATAACAATGCAAAATAAATTATGGTGTTATGTACTTTAAACATTAAAAATTTAACATTGTTTTCAAATAAAGTATAAATTAATTTGTACACGTACGTAATTTTGACAATAAACAAAATAGTTGAAAATATGATTCATTTTTCCGATAGAAGAATTCGTTTCATGAGAACATATTAGATTATATACTATCATATATGGAAGTCATAAAATAGCAGACCTATATATAGAACTTTTTATATAATTAGTGCTATACTTGCTGCTGAATCATCAAATTTGTCTTAATATTTTTTCCATTCTGCAAAAAATACAGTATTTTTGTAATTTCTTCTGGCTATTTGCACCGAGACACTGCTTAGCCTAGTCTACCAGTTTATGTTAGATAAGCACAAATTAGTAACAAAGCAGTTTGTGGCAGTGTTTCATGACAAAACATAACAATAATAAGTTATGGTGTTCTATACTTTAAATGTTGAAAATTTAACAATGTTTTCAGATAAAGTATAAATTAATTTGTACATGTAACTGTGACAATAGGCAAAATATTTGAAAATATGATCCATTTTTCTAACAGAAGAATTTGTTTCATCGGAGCGTATTAGATTTTATACCATCATATATGAAAACCATAAAATTGCAGACCTATGTACAAAACTGTTTATATAATTAATGTTAGGCTGCTACTATTCACACCCCGGTTTACACTTCCGGCCACCTTTCTAAATTTAATACAAATGATTATTATTTTTATTCTTCTGGCCACCTGTATTATCCCTTCACTAAGTTATTCAGCACCTTACTTCTCCTAAAAAAACGTACTACTCTACAATTTCAAACCTTAGACCCTAACAAAAGCAGATGTTCTTTTGTGCCTAATAGATATGGAAGATGAAGATAAAAAGGAGGTTATAACTGCTTGATTTTTATTGTTTTCTATTATGTTATAAAACATGTTTTCAGAGTTTTTTTTAATGGTTAGGATTTTACATTGCGTTTTTGGATATTTTTTCCACTCCTTTGGAAATTTCAAACTTAGAGCACATTAAATTTGAGACATTGTAATAGAGAATGATAATGTAAGTTTTGACTTGTATGATTTATCCATATAACTTACGTATCTTCTCTTACAAATTGAGACATTAATTTTTTTTGTCGTATGATAGATGGAGTATTTGAATGATGATAAATTGGACGATAAACATGATCGTTATGATAATATAATGCAAGGTGTTCGATCAAATGACTCAAAAGACATAAATTTTGATTTGACTAATCATTTCACTACCTACGAAGTAAGTACTCATTTATAAAAATTAAAATTGCTAATGTGGTTATGAAAATGGAGGTTGGCTTCTTCATTGGAAGAAATGGACGTCCTGCAAGTGAGGAAGGAAGCGTTCGTTTAGACGAAGGTGCTGGAGGCCTCTTCATTTTTACGTTATTAATTCAGATGGTAGCCAGTAGAGGAAAATTAAAGATTTCGGGGTGATTTTAGTTTTGGTGGCTGGAAGTTTAAATCGGGGTGTGAATAGTAGCACCCTTAATGTTATACTTACTGCTGAATCATCAATTTTTTTTCTTAATATTTATGATATAGTATTTTTTTAATTTCTTCCAACTATTTGCATTGAAACACTGCTTAGCCCAGTCTACCAGTTTATGTCAGATAAACACAGATTAGGAACAAAGCAGTTTGTGGAAGTATTTCATGTAAAATATAATAATAACTTTCTAATACAACTAAGAGATCACAAGTACGGATGTCTTAAAATTTTGAAATACAAGGTAAGTAGTTTGTAAAAATCTATGGGCAATGTTTTTTATTATCTTTGGTTTTTTTCTACATTTTTGTCTTTTAACAGAAAAAATATATGCTATGAACAGCTAAATAATATGTTATGCATGAATTTGTATTGACCACGAGTCTGTTCTGTTTATATTTGTAGTCATTGAATTTTTCTTTTACCTTATGGTTAATATAACTGTCGTTAAAAGACACGTTATGATCCCGTAAGAAAGAATAAGTATCAGACTTTATAACGACCCGAACTCCCCCGGTAAGGAAAGCCCGGATTGAGATGAGAACAACACACAAAAGAACACAAACGGAAGAACATTTCATTGTTATTACAACAATTCCATCAGATACAAGAATATACAGAGTATAAAGGAATAAAATACATTCGAATAAATATCAGAGATTACAATAAATTGCATTTAAATACATTGCAGTGGAAAAACAACATCAAAGCACAACTAGAAATAATGCACGGATACATAGCTTTTTGAGCATCGTTCCAGCTGTAAATCAGGATCCTGTGAATATAAATCTGCAAAACCCAAAACTACTAGCTGCCCGTGTCGAAAATAGGGGCACCCAGAGTTTAGGTTAAAACAATAAACTCCAGGTCAGTCATGTGACTGGTGTGAGAACTAAAACAGTTATTTAAAACTTTACTTTAAAAGATAGTAATTCAAGGGACCACGCCGTATAACACGGAACGGGTTTCCTCCCAAGAATACTAGTGCATATAACAAAACAACGCAATGCTCTTTGGAAAAATGAAGCTATTATAAGACCCAGGTCCCATCACACAATGCAACGCAAGCCGGAGGATAGGGTTTTCCCTTATAATAGCCAAATAATGCTTGATACGTTTAAAAACAAATCATTTGATACTATTATAGGTGTATAGTGTCAAAACAATTTCAAATCATAAATATCAATCATAGGCGGCATGGGCACCATCTATCATGTCGCCATACTAGTTCTACAATTAAAACCGCAATATCACGTATTGGAAATTGGATTTCCATCATGTGCCGAGGCAAGGGGCAAGCTCCTCTCCGCGTTCGAGACACTTTAGTAAATGTCTCAGGACCCCACTATGATCCTTGGATCTTCAGGGTCGGTCCTCTCTTACTTTTGAGGATTGGCAATTCCTGAACACACGTTTCCCGGTCCCTACAGACCTATATCCGAGGCGCCTTGCATTCCAACAACCAAACAGGTGAAAAGTATATAAATGTCAGGGCTGGTAGGTCACTGACACCACCCTAGCTAGAAAGAAACGTCGTGCTCTCCCTGCAGTCACTATCCCGTTTTTGACTCATACGGAGGTGTGAGGCTCGCGAATTCATGTTATACACAAAGCTATGCCACACAGGCCGTACTTTGATCATCAACCCCAAGACTTTGCTTTTCAACAGAAGCCTTGATCAATTGCCACTTACGCGTGCCACACTGGCAATTCACTCCATGCGACTGATGTCCATCGATATACAACCTCTGAGCTCGTACATCTCAGAGAACGGCGTTAAGCAAGAGAATAAATTCTCCGCCGCCAAACAGATGTATATTAAATAGAGATCAATCAACACAGAATAAAATCCAATGTCAGACACACAATCCATTTACAAGTTCGTTCTGGGTCCGAACGAAACCGGAGGCACTTTCCTCGCCTATCCATCAATCTCCAAGTACGTCTGGACGACCACCAACTATTTCCCTCATCTTGGGTGTACAGCCCAATCGTGATCATCAGTAATCACCCAAACGATGTGGAGACTTCCGGTCTTCATCCACCGTCTACATCTTCGACATCTAGTCGAATCTGTTATTCGGAATGAGTATAAACCCGGCCTTTCTGAATATCCCACGTATATAATAAACAAATGTTACACAAACACACAAACGCCTCATTCCAATTTAGAATATTCTTTTATTCACAAAATCACATTCTTAGGGAAAGGTTCCCATTAATTTTATCCAAGATAAATTCTTCTAAATTTATTCTTTAATCTTCCTTTGGATATCATTTCAAACTAGTCGGGATTAGTGAACCACACCGAAGTAATTATTTATTTTGTTTCCCAATCCCAACCTATTCATCCCATGGAGAAAAACTAGTAATACTCCATATCTGTAACAACCCGCATTTCAACAACATGTTAAAACGAGAATCAAGGCGGAATTTAATTTTAAATTCGGAATCAAGTAAAACGGGCTATGCCATTGCATTCGTCTCGGAAAAATACGCGAAATAGAGTCCGAGTTTTCGAGAATCGGAGTCCGTATGACCCGTTTAAGGCCCAAAGAAGATTTCTGGAAATTTGAATTTCGGAAACAGTTTTGGAAATCAGAAATGGGGCCAGGCGGGAATTTTCCCGCCAAAGCCCATGTCGACAGGGGAGTCGACAGGGCTGTCGACACCCCTGGACCCCAAGTCGACAGGGCTGTCGACTTGGGTGTCGACTGGGCCCAAAAACACAACGCCGTGTTTTGGTGGCCTGGTGCACCTGGATGCAGTCTTGGTCTGGTCTGATGGGCCTGTGACGATTTCTGTGGTCTAGATTAACCCTAGATCTAATCCTATGGCCTAAAACTATCTTAATCTCTATAAAAAGACCCTAAATCTAATCTAAATCACTAAAAATAAAACCTAGCAACTAAGTGCTGCCAAAATCAACATTGATCATGGCCTCCATCTCAAATCCCTAGAGCCTATGCACTCAAATCAAGTTCAAATCAAAAGGTGCAAGCTTGCTACACCAAATCAAGGCCAAATCAACGTTGCTATGCGAGTTCCATGACGATTCTTCAACAAAGGGGGCACCTTTCTTAGCCAAGATGATTCATGCTTCTTTGCCTAGGCCTAACTATGTAAGTTCTAGCTACTTTTGGGTCAAAACGGTATTTTAATGTTGACATGGGATAAAATGAGGCTAAACATGATTATGCGAATCCATATGAACCTTACCATGCCTCTTGTGTTCATATTTATGATTTTAGGCCATGTGAGTGACTTAATCATGCCTCTCATGCTATGCATAACCTAGTTTAACTTGCAAGTTTGGATCTTTATGCATGAAATGCTAGCATGAACCTTTAGGAACCATTTTACTTGTGAAACATTGGCCAAGACGAGATTTTGGGGCTTATGCATGTTTATGAACTCAAACCCTTTTATGCTATCATGCAAGTTTGTGGCCAAGTCCTTTATGAGACTATGCATGATTATGGCCAAACCCTTTGTGATAATATGCATGTTTGTGGCCAAAATTACCTTATGACACTATGCATGTTTATGGCCAATCCCTTTACGATGTTATGCATGTGGAAGCCAAGCCCTTTTTGGCATCATGCATGGTTTGTGACCAATATGTGGCATAGTATCCTTACTATGTTGACTCGATTTGCTTGCGTTGGGAAAGCACGATTTGGGTAGTTAGATAAACATGAACTTGTCGCAAGGTCTTAACTTGAATAGGACATGCGTTTATACTTGAAAATATGACTTGAAAGATAACATGGAAGATGACATGTAAGTATGCATAAAAACATGAGCTTGGGAATTTACCTATTAAGTTAGGTCTACCCTTTGGGAATTTACCTATTAAGTTAGGTCTACCCAAATGCTCAGAAACTTGTAACATGTTTTGGAAACATGATGAACTTAGATAATATGAGTGTGGCCAACTCGAGGTTGGGTTGAGTTTGCAACGTAAAACTACCCGGAACCGACCGGCCTAACTAGTAGTTGCAAACAATAGGACCCAATGTGAGAAGTTGGTCATGTCGCGCTTAAGACCCGAGGTTAGACTAGGTTGTGGTGTAAATCTACCCGGACCCGCCCGGCTTAACTAGTAACCACAACAAGGTCTAATGTGAGAGGTTGAGGGTGCATTAATTAAATTAATGCCACATAATAGGGTTAAGTTAATTTGATTAATGAGGCTTAACCAAATATGATATGGACAAATGAGTTAAGTAATTTGATTAGGCTAATGATACTTAACAAAACATGATAAGCTTGGGTAGGTTAAGTAACTTGATTTGCCTAATGACACTTGACCATTTTTTTTATATACGACTAGTGGACGAGATTAAGTTAACCAACACTTAATCAATCCAACACGATAACGTGATAGGGTTAAGTAAATTTTCTTACTGACACTTAACCGTACAATACAGTTGATGGACGGGGTTAAGATTAAGCTTAACTAATCTAAACATGGTAATCGGATGGGGTTAAGTTAGCCTAGACTTAATTAATCCCACTTGGTAATTTAATGGGGTTAAGTTAAACACTTAACTAATTTAACACGAGGAGTTGATGAGGTTAAGTTAACCTATACTTAACCGATCTAACGTGAAAACATGATAAGGCTAAGTCACGAATCGTTTTGAATACGCTTGACCGATTTGACTCGGTAATTTGATAGGGTCAAATTAATATATACTTAACCAATCTAAATTGATAATTAGACGAGGTTAAGTCATGGATTGCTCGATATACTTGACCAACTTGACACATGGTCTGTAGGGTTAAGTCTTGGACTTGGATACTTAGCCAATTTTGACATGATTTGGGGACGGGCTAAGTTATGAACTTAAGTGACATTTAACCCATTAGATAAACCCTAATTCGGAGGATTAGGTAAATAACCATAGTTAACAAGGGCAATGGAAATAAGGCTAAGTGGTAAACCTTAGTTAAGGGAAACTAAGTAATAATTCTTAGTCGAGGAAATCTGGACCACTTCTTAGATAGGTGAGTAACCCGATATGGTAGGTCAACGTTTAAGTATGCGTGAAGGAGCAGGCTATCTGATCTAGATAAAGGCTCCAACGAACTGGGTAACGAAGCAGCGGCTTCGAGGAACGTGAGGATATTCTTGGGATCCCTCTGTGAGCTGTCAGGTCATTATACTAGGCTCACGAGAGGTTGAGGTCTGCGGTAGAAGAACCAAGAATATGCCTTGGTTGCTATGCGAGCGACCTAAAGACTGGGGTGGATAGCAGTGAGTCGGCGAATACATCAGGTGCCCGAGATAGCAAGTTCGTCGATCATCTACCATCTTCAGTCAAGCGTGTACGTACGGAAAGGCAGGGAACACCCAACAGACCATGATTGCTATCTAATTATGGGTGAGGTAGGCCGTAGGATGTGGGCTGGCCGGAGTGTAGTTCTCATGCAAGATTTTCTCTTGTGTTGCCTTTCACTAGTTGAGGGAGGGGTCTCGTGGGACCATAGCCACGTGTAGAAAAGCAGACCTTAGTATCTGCATCGGCAGATAAATCTAAAGCTCCCGACCGAGTCCTGTATTTCTTGTTTTGCCCTGGGACAGGACTCGGATGGCACGATGTGATACATGTGCATACAGTTATAGAAAAATGATTCACGATGAATGCGGGGAAAAGGGCGCGGTCGAGGGTTAGCGTAATCCCCAGTGGCCTAGGTGGTTTAACCCAAACCGAAATACGAAAGCGTGCGATAAGTAAGCGTAATCCCTAGTGGTGCTAGGTGGCGTAAGTCCTAGTAGTTTAAACGATGATTCCTATGGAAGAGCCTAGCTAGAACAAGGGTGACAGTCCGAAACGATTTCAAGGATATTACGACATGAGAAAGCCCGTACGAGGTACGGCAAAGGACTGAACTTATATACATGGAAAGAAACATATGATTTGAGTAACCTATATATGCGATCTTAGGTTGACATGGACCATAACATGACTTTGAGCACGGGACATTCATGGTTTACACGTGACGCGGGTAGGGATACTAGTACGAGAGGTGCAGAGCAAGTATACATGTTAGAACTAGGAAGAATATACATAATAGATACCGTGGGATGTTAGACGGGGTAGATACCTTGGGATAATGTACCCGATAGAGATCTGACGATGTGATACTTTGATTTATCATGACACCGTGGTTTACCACGATACCTTAGTTTAGCTTGCTACAGTAGTTCAGCCCGTTACCCCGATTTAGTTTATCTATCTTGTAGTCATCTTTATGTTTACTTTCAGTTTATGCATGTCATGTTACCTTTACCTGTTTTTATACTGGAAGTAGATAGGACTTACTCAGTCTTTTTGACTGACCCGTTTTGTTTCGCCTCTTTTCTTCCGTTTCCCCCCCCCCCCCAGGTTACAGGGAGGAAACAATGCTGTTTAGTTTGGACTTCTTCTGCCTGAAGGTCATCATGGATGGCTTGGACTTCTCTTGGCTATGGCCACTTTACTGTTTTTACTTGGGGAATAATTTATAAAAGGTTTTTATGCTTCTTTATTTTTGCAAGACAGGTTTTGATGTACTCTGATGTAAAAGGCTTTAGACCTTATTTATTCATGTTATGAAAGTTTGATTTTACTTCCGCTATTTATATATGTTCTGTCTTGTGATATTTCTGTGCATGTTTACCAATAATGCCCCTCTAAAGCTAGTGCATTCCTTTGCGAGTGACCCTAGCGGAGGTGGGGTGTTACATTTGGTATCAGAGCAGAAGGTTACCAGACTGGGCAAAAGTTTTTAAAGACCTTCTGAAAATTATTTGAAAAACCGTTTACAAAGAAGCATTTTTCAGGAAAATTTTCTTTTAAAAAGAAAAAGGCTATTCCCCAAAGGCCATTAGCATCATCCTTGTTTCCTTGATTTAATCTCTTTTCCTTTCTTTCCTCCATCTGTAGTCACAGTAGTTTTAACTGCGACTAGTCTTTTCTACCTACGAAAATGTTTTCCTTACGATGGAGGTGGTTCTCGAGAGACCAGTGGCCGCGTTATAAGAAAGGATAGTAAGGAAGAGGATAAAGGATACGAGCTTAAGGATGAGCAACTTGTTGGTATGGCTTAGTCCTCAAGGGAGGGAGGAAGATGAACCATGAAACCCATGGTGAGAGAGTACCTTCGGCATGGTGAAACGGGATGGATTGTTAAGTATCATGGAACAGGGACAAGATCATTCGAAGGGCAATAGTATGCTCTCATTTCTAGGGTACCTCAGAAGGAGGGTAACGATCGTGTCAAAGGTTTAGCTTTTCTTCTCTATCATCCTGTCGGGACTTTGTTTTGATCACCGCATCTTTTAAGTCCGCTTCGATAGTTGAGTCTCTGCACCTTAGTACTAGCGTAGTAGAGAATCCCGCTTTTGTCTCAAGTCCTATTGGAAGATCGGTCCATTTACTCATGGCTTGTTTGGATTTGAGAATGTCTATATCAAGTGTTGAGCTTGGAAATAATGCTTATGTTTATAAGCTATGGATGGATTCTAGGGATGAAGTGGTTATCCAGCAAGGGGTGCCATTCTCGATTTTGGAAAGAGGGTAGTTAGATTCTCGACTCATCTTGGTCTTGTGTAACCTTTTTGGGCCCTATCATGGCTAGTTACCTAGAATCCCAGGATGCAGTTGTTGGTAATCCGTTTGAATGGAATTCGCCGATAAGACGGACGGTTTACTTCATTTATGCATGGGTTATAGAGATCACCCTAGTAAGTGCGCTTGATAACCTGGTTGGCATCTGTTTACTTTCAAGAGGAAGTTCTTCTACGAGAAATACCCTGTGGTACGAGGTCCGAGATTCACTAGTGAATTTTGGAAAGCTTGCATGAGATCATGAGTACGCAGTCATATTTGCGCCAAGTATTCTAGGAAAAGGATAAGTGCAAGTGGATTGAGAGGCGACGAAGAAATGAGTTCCTGCCCATGTTATGGAAACAGGAATAAGAAGCTACAAAATCGCGAAGTTGAAAGACGACTTTGAGGGTCAAAGACTAGATACACGCATGATATCTCTTTTTGGGAGTATATCGTTGATCCCTGTTTTCTGTAGAGCTTACTTGTAGGCTATCTTTTGTGGGCATCCTCTCGGTCCCATTTTCTGTTACAAACCCCGTAAGGAGTTTGTCCTGTTTATCTTCTCGATCCTGTTTCAGGGAATCTTAGGTAGAACCCTATGGATGTAAACATGTATTTGAAACATGTTATGGTTGATATGGTTGCAAATGGTTGCAAGTGGTTGCTCGTGGATGCGCGAATTTACATTAGATATTAGCTCGACTCGGTCACATTTCATATTGCATATGCACGAGTATTTATACTTGTTATGGATGAAATTGAATGTGTTACCATGTGGACGTTGCATATGGATGAATGTTTGTGCACGCATATAGTATCTATATGACTAGGACTATTTGCATACATGTTGGATTCATGGCACTAAACATATTTTTGCATTCAAAAGATTTTTCAGGCCTGATCATTAGCATTAACTAAGGAACATGTACACACACGTTTTGCATATATTCATATGGCATTAGAAATCATCTAAGGACAATGGTTGCTTGTGGATGATGTTTTGAGTAGATGGATGATGGATGGTAAGATATGTTCTTCCTAACTTGGAGATTTCGGGGACGAAATCCTAAAAGGTGGGGAGAATGTAACAACCCACATTTCAACAACATGTTAAAACGAGAATCAAGGCGGAATTTAATTTTAAATTCGGAATCAAGTAAAACGGGCTATGCCATTGCGTTCGTCTCGGAAAAATACGCGAAATAGAGTCCGAGTTTTCGAGAATCGGAGTCCGTATGACCCGTTTAAGGCCCAAAGAAGATTTCTGGAAATTTGAATTTCGGTAACAGTTTTGGAAATCAGAAATGGGGCCAGGCGGGAATTTTCCCGCCAAAGCTCATGTCGACAGGGGAGTCGACAGGGCTGTCGACACCCCTGGACCCCAAGTCGACAGGGCTGTCGACTTAGGTGTCGACTGGGCCCAAAAACACAACGCCGTGTTTTGGTGGCCTGGTGCACCTGGATGCAGTCTTGGTCTGGTCTGATGGGCCTGTGACGATTTCTGTGGTCTAGATTAACCCTAGATCTAATCCTATGGCCTAAAACTATCTTAATCTCTATAAAAAGACCCTAAATCTAATCTAAATCACTAAAAATAAAACCTAGCAACTAAGTGCTGCCAAAATCAACATTGATCATGGCCTCCATCTCAAATCCCTAGAGCCTATGCACTCAAATCAAGTTCAAATCAAAAGGTGCAAGCTTGCTACACCAAATCAAGGCCAAATCAACGTTGCTATGCGAGTTCCATGACGATTCTTCAACAAAGGGGGCACCTTTCTTAGCCAAGATGATTCATGCTTCTTTGCCTAGGCCTAACTATGTAAGTTCTAGCTACTTTTGGGTCAAAACGATATTTTAATGTTGACATGGGATAAAATGAGGCTAAACATGATTATGCGAATCCATATGAACCTTACCATGCCTCTTGTGTTCATATTTATGATTTTAGGCCATGTGAGTGACTTAATCATGCCTCTCATGCTATGCATAACCTAGTTTAACTTGCAAGTTTGGATCTTTATGCATGAAATGCTAGCATGAACCTTTAGGAACCATTTTACTTGTGAAACATTGGCCAAGACGAGATTTTGGGGCTTATGCATGTTTATGAACTCAAACCCTTTTATGCTATCATGCAAGTTTGTGGCCAAGTCCTTTATGAGACTATGCATGATTATGGCCAAACCCTTTGTGATAATATGCATGTTTGTGGCCAAAATTACCTTATGACACTATGCATGTTTATGGACAATCCCTTTACGATGTTATGCATGTGGAAGCCAAGCCCTTTTTGGCATCATGCATGGTTTGTGACCAATATGTGGCATAGTATCCTTACTATGTTGACTCGATTTGCTTGCGTTGGGAAAGCACGATTTGGGTAGTTAGATAAACATGAACTTGTCGCAAGGTCTTAACTTGAATAGGACATGCGTTTATACTTGAAAATATGACTTGAAAGATAACATGGAAGATGACATGTAAGTATGCATAAAAACATGAGCTTGGGAATTTACCTATTAAGTTAGGTCTACCCTTTGGGAATTTACCTATTAAGTTAGGTCTACCCAAATGCTCGGAAACTTGTAACATGTTTTGGAAACATGATGAACTTAGATAATATGAGTGTGGCCAACTCGAGGTTGGGTTGAGTTTGCAACGTAAAACTACCCGGAACCGACCGGCCTAACTAGTAGTTGCAAACAATAGGACCCAATGTGAGAAGTTGGTCATGTCGCGCTTAAGACCCGAGGTTAGACTAGGTTGTGGTGTAAATATACCCGGACCCGCCCGGCTTAACTAGTAAGCACAACAAGGTCTAATGTGAGAGGTTGAGGGTGCATTAATTAAATTAATGCCACATAATAGGGTTAAGTTAATTTGATTAATGAGGCTTAACCAAATATGATATGGACAAATGAGTTAAGTAATTTGATTAGGCTAATGATACTTAACAAAACATGATAAGCTTGGGTAGGTTAAGTAACTTGATTTGCCTAATGACACTTGACCATTTTTTTTATATACGACTAGTGGACGAGATTAAGTTAACCAACACTTAATCAATCCAACACGATAACGTGATAGGGTTAAGTAAATTTTCTTAGTGACACTTAACCGTACAATACAGTTGATGGACGGGATTAAGATTAAGCTTAACTAATCTAAACATGGTAATCGGATGGGGTTAAGTTAGCCTAGACTTAATTAATCCCACTTGGTAATTTAATGGGGTTAAGTTAAACACTTAACTAATTTAACACGAGGAGTTGATGAGGTTAAGTTAACCTATACTTAACCGATCTAACGTGAAAACATGATAAGGCTAAGTCACGAATCGTTTTGAATACGCTTGACCGATTTGACTCGGTAATTTGATAGGGTCAAATTAATATATACTTAACCAATCTAAATTGATAATTAGACGAGGTTAAGTCATGGATTGCTCGATATACTTGACCAACTTGACACATGGTCTGTAGGGTTAAGTCTTGGACTTGGATACTTAGCCAATTTTGACATGATTTGGGGACGGGGTAAGTTATGAACTTAAGTGACATTTAACCCATTAGATAAACCCTAATTCGGAGAATTAGGTAAATAACCATAGTTAACAAGGGCAATGGAAATAAGGCTAAGTGGTAAACCTTAGTTAAGGGAAACTAAGTAATAATTCTTAGTCGAGGAAATCTGGACCACTTCTTAGATAGGTGAGTAACCCGATATGGTAGGTCAACGATTAAGTATGCGTGAAGGAGCAGGCTATCTGATTTAGATAAAGGCTCCAACGAACTGGGTAACGAAGCAGCGGCTTCGGGGAACGTGAGGATATTCTTGGGATCCCTCTGTGAGCTGTCAGGTCATTATACTAGGCTCACGAGAGGTTGAGGTCTGCGGTAGAAGAACCAAGAATATGCCTTGGTTGCTATGCGAGCGACCTAAAGACTGGGGTGGATAGCAGTGAGTCGGCGAATACATCAGGTGCCCGAGATAGCAAGTTCGTCGATCATCTACCATCTTCAGTCAAGCGTGTACGTACGGAAAGGCAGGGAACACCCAACAGACCATGATTGCTATCTAATTATGGGTGAGGTAGGCCGTAGGATGTGGGCTGGCCGGAGTGTAGTTCTCATGCAAGATTTTCTCTTGTGTTGCCTTTCACTAGTTGAGGGAGGGGTCTCGTGGGACCATAGCCACGTGTAGAAAAGCAGACCTTAGTATCTGCATCGGCAGATAAATCTAAAGCTCCCGACCGAGTCCTGTATTTCTTGTTTTGCCCTGGGACAGGACTCGGATGGCACGATGTGATACATGTGCATACAGTTATAGAAAAATGATTCACGATGAATGCGGGGAAAAGGGCGCGGTCGAGGGTTAGCGTAATCCCCAGTGGCCTAGGTGGTTTAACCCAAACCGAAATACGAAAGCGTGCGATAAGTAAGCGTAATCCCTAGTGGTGCTAGGTGGCGTAAGTCCTAGTAGTTTAAACGATGATTCCTATGGAAGAGCCTAGCTAGAACAAGGGTGACAGTCCGAAACGATTTCAAGGATATTACGACATGAGAAAGCCCGTACGAGGTACGGCAAAGGACTGAACTTATATACATGGAAAGAAACATATGATTTGAGTAACCTATATATGCGATCTTAGGTTGACATGGACCATAACACGACTTTGAGCACGGGACATTCATGGTTTACACGTGACGCGGGTAGGGATACTAGTACGAGAGGTGCAGAGCAAGTATACATGTTAGAACTAGGAAGAATATACATAATAGATACCGTGGGATGTTAGACGGGGTAGATACCTTGGGATAATGTACCCGATAGAGATCTGACGATGTGATACTTTGATTTATCATGACACCGTGGTTTACCACGATACCTTAGTTTAGCTTGCTACAGTAGTTCAGCCCGTTACCCCGATTTAGTTTATCTATCTTGTAGTCATCTTTATGTTTACTTTCAGTTTATGCATGTCATGTTACCTTTACCTGTTTTTATACTGGAAGTAGATAGGACTTACTCAGTCTTTTTGACTGACCCGTTTTGTTTCGCCTCTTTTCTTCCGTTTCCCCCCCCCAGGTTACAGGGAGGAAACAATGCTGTTTAGTTTGGACTTCTTCTGCCTGAAGGTCATCATGGATGGCTTGGACTTCTCTTGGCTATGGCCACTTTACTGTTTTTACTTGGGGAATAATTTATAAAAGGTTTTTATGCTTCTTTATTTTTGCAAGACAGGTTTTGATGTACTCTGATGTAAAAGGCTTTAGACCTTATTTATTCATGTTATGAAAGTTTGATTTTACTTCCGCTATTTATATATGTTCTGTCTTGTGATATTTCTGTGCATGTTTACCAATAATGCCCCTCTAAAGCTAGTGCATTCCTTTGCGAGTGACCCTAGCGGAGGTGGGGTGTTACAATATCTAACACCAAGGTGTTATCGGTAAAATTAATTACCATTTTACGTTCAAATCTTATTAAAGATTTAACTATCGCTTTGGAGCAAAACTGGTGATACTCCACTCTCGATCACTTTTCAGGTTTGATAATTTAAATTATCAATTCACATTTTAATCTAATTAAAGATTCATTAAAACTCTACTTAGTTTTAATCTTTCCAAAAATCAATATGCTGTCTTTAACTGGGTTAAAGAACCAAAGTCATCTAAAACACGATTCACGACAAACCCAAAATCACACTCTATTGTTAATCGGGTTAAAGAACAGGTGTTGTTCAAAACACCGCTCACGATAAACCCAAAAACCAATTCAAATTCAATTCCAATTAAATATTATTTAATTGATACACTTCATTAAATCTAAATAGAAAGATTCAATCTTTTTCTCTATTGGGCTTAAGAACATTGTTAATGAAGACACCATTCACGACAAACCCAAATCACATTTGATATTAAACACTAGGCTGTGAATAGAAAGTATACCGACTTATATTCAATATCAAATCCTGAAACCAACAGATATCGTATTGGAAATAACGATATGAAACATATCTTTCAAATTCCCATAACAATATCTGTATAGTCACGAAATCCAATATCGAAATATTCCAAAGATAATTTCGATTCAACTCCAGTCCAATTCACGTATTGGGGATATTGATTATTTTTAAAATCACTTTCAAATTCAATTTATTTATTTCAAAAATAAATTGATTTTAATTCTAGTTCAAAACTAGTTCATTTCGACAAAAATATATTTTTATCCTTTCAAATGTGGAATTTTTCATCCCAGTTCTTTCCAATTGATATATTATGATTTTACACAAATTATTAATATTTTTAATAATTTTATCAAGGCCCGTACAGTCGATTTCCATCAACGGCCGTCGAACTGCACTTACAACGACCTTTCACAAATTTGATTTGGACATAATTCCAAATCCAACCGTTGGATTTCAAATTTCTAATATTCATTGGAAAGCTCTTTTCGATACAAACCCAACGGTTTTGGTTTTAGGAGAATCCGACGGGCGGATCTCCCGCAACGTCAATTCAAAGTCAATGGTCGAAATTCACGAACTGCCGCGGCACGGCGCGTTCTATTCAGGCCATTTTATATATAATATATATATATTATATATTTCGTCGATTTCCTTTTAAAATGTATTTTATAAATCGTTTTAAATTCGTTTTCAAAACCATTTCAACGCTACATTCAATTTCAAATCAAAATTGAATATTTCATATCATTACTATATAAATGATAATATTTTCAAAACGTTATATTTTGAAATCACTTCTTTTTTATATTCATTATAAAAACGAATATAATCGATATAAATATCGTTCACGTCAAAATAGCGCAACTCTAATCAACACGGCTTTATATATTTCAATAAATTCGTTATTCTATTCAACAAATGAATATTTATTCTATTCAACACATGAATCTATATTTCTTTCAACACACGACTAATCTCAACACATGAGTACTGTCAACACATCACTATTTTTGTTATGTAAAATATTTTATAAAATTAATGTATCTATCGTTTGATTTTTAAATCAGATTCCACCGTGAAGTAGTTCTAATTTTAAAAATGATAAAGATGTAAATTTTATTGTTAAAATATTTTACTTAACACACGAATATTTTCAACACATGAACATCGTCAACACATGACTATTTTCATATTCAACACATGAATTTTCTTTTATAATATTCCTTATTTTCCCGATTGGAATGAGACCCAATCAATCACCATATAGTGTTAATTATATGGATTCCATACAACACATGTATATTGTAGTGACCCGCAAATCCGTAACATCAGAGTTGACTATAAACATCATACGTCCAACCCAAATATCACGAAAATACGAGACATTTTTTTTAGAAGAAAGAGGTAGAAGAAGAACAGAAATAACAACACAGAATCTCACATCGCAACGGAACAAAATATAATATATCACATCTTTGAAATACAAAATCTTAACTGTATATCATACACTTATCAGAGTACAACACTTACAACATAACGGAACTACTATAACTGGATAACGCTGAAGCCTCCTGCTCCAAGCTTCTTTAGATATATCTGAAAAATCCTGAACTACTTGACTGCCCGTACAAATTTAGGCACCCAAGAGTTTAGGTAGAATAAAACAAATAAACTCCGGGTCAGTCATGGGACTGGTATGAGTAAATAGTTTAAAACAGTTTCAGAAAACTAAATGATATCTCATAAGACCACGCCGCATAACACGGAACGGGTTTTTCCCTTATGAAAATCCAAACACTTGATTCAACTTTATATCAAAACTCTTTTGATATTATAATAATGTCTAAATCAAGTAAATAACAATCTAGTGGAACGTTTGCATCTCACGTTCCACGTATATATACAATCAAAACCGCAAGCACGTATTGGGTATTTGGTTTTCCAACTATGACAAGGTATGGAATCACCTTCCGCTGGTATATCTCTAGAGGAGAATACACCGAGTTCAACAAGAACATCTTGCAACTCAGCCACACATGACCGACCACTCATTTCGCTTGAGTGTATCGAATGTATATCACCAAAGATTGGGATCAGCAACCGTTTCCCGAATGGGACAGCATCGACAATAGATTTTTAGAAGTAAATGAAACTCTAGATCAGGTGATTATACACCCTAATAGGTGCGACCTACATAGCCATGCTGCTTGCCCGATTTCTTTCATTTACCGGATGATGAGGCTAGAAGCTACGCTTTATCATCACACCAGATTCACTTTGAATGCCACATCGTCAAATCCATCAAATCACCGATTGACGTCCTCAAAAGTACATTACGTGTTAGCTAAAAGAAGTTTCCTTCTCCGCTTCCACTCTTGGTACGGTTGAAGAAATCAATGTACGTGATCATCTGGAAATACTCTGTCAGACAATCATCCATACAAGTCACCCAGGAACAGGATGAACCGAAGGCACTATTTCTATTAATAGAAAAAGTCCTTGCACTCTACTCCGTCTTCGGTTGTCTTTATATAATCTGATTCGCACGCTACTGCCGATATGGAGTGGTTCTTCGGATAATAATCCAACCGGTCTCTCCATATTGACAACGATGGTCAAAACTTCGATAGTCTGTGATTTAAATATCGAATAAAAACAAGTGTTTCGATAGTCGATGATTTAACTATCGAATAAAACAAGTGTTCATCCAAACATCCAACAATCACTGAGCCTTTAATTAATATACCATTAATTAAATCTCTTTTCTATTTCTTTATCAATATTTGTTAACCAAATATTTTCAATAACCATATTGGCCTTATACGTTCTTTGGAAAACATTTCCATATATCGCCTTCCTTTATTTTCTAAACTTTAGAAAATATATGTTATTTATAAATTGGAAAATACTCCAATTACTTATCTCTTTTCCAATCTCGTTTATTTCTATACTTAGGAAATGTTCATTATTCTATTTCCAAGCTTTGCACATATTTGGGTTAAAACAGATGTTGTGTAAAACATCGTTACGACAACCCAAATATAGTATTTAACTAATTCTTATTCCACATTGATCTTCGAGCCTTAATCTTGCTACTTATCGGTATATCATGAAATCAGCCAAGTTGGGGTATAATTACCTCTCAGACCTTGACTGAATAACATTTAACGTCAAAACAGACAAGACTACTTACTCGAATAATCAATACCATACAACTACTGATTCACTTTTAAACACGTATCTTCTCCCTTTTTTCTATTCTTACTAGATTTTATTCCTAGCCTTCCTTTTTGATTATACTATTCTATTTCTAAGTTCGTTTTCTTATCGACTTCTATATATTTTGATATGTTAATTTCTAACTGTCAAATTATCTTAAAAATATTCTATCTCCTTAAATTCCCGGAAAAATTCGCCATAACCTCCTTTGTACCGGGAGCATCGGGAAATTTCAAATAGCTTTCCCGGTCCTTCTTATTTCAAAAAGAAAAAGAAAAAGCCAAGAGGCTTGCCGATACGGCGCATAAAATCTCATATATGAATTAAATACGTACCTTTTTGTCGGCATTCTATTTATTTCACTTCTATACTTTATTCCATACCTGTCTCCTGTATCTATACCTGCCCAATCTATTTAACTATACCAAATCGTTTTAACTAAATTCGTTAATTATTTCTTTAGTCTATTTCTCCTTTTAATATTTGAATTCTATATTCAAACTCCAATTCGCTTCTATTATTCAATTTCTATATATCAAATTCTATTGTCTTCTCTTATTCAAATCCTATAATAAAAAGTCCGTTTGAATTTCTATATTCAAATCTATAGTTCAAATTCTATATTCAAAGTCTATTTAAATTTCTATATTCAAATTCCATAGTTAAACTCCATTTGAATTCTATTATTCAAATTCTATTTTCAAAGTCTACTTAAATTTCTATATTCAAATCTATAGTTTAAAGTCCATTTGAATTTCTATATTCAAATTTATAGTTTAAAGTCCATTTGAATTCTCTGCATTATTTATAAACAACGTTTATAACTTCAATTCAAATCCCACCTTTCCATTTATAAACAACGTTTATAAATTCATATTTGTTTTATATACCTTCAAACAAGTTAATATTTTCCATATTTTATTTAAAATTCAAATTCTATTTATAAAAATAGAATTTCCTTTTTAAATATCAAATACCCTTTCCGATATTTTTATGAATCAATATTCAAGCTTTAGGGATATTTTAAACAATCAAACCAACCAATTTTCAATCATTTGATTTTTAACACATCATATATGAATATATATGAAATCAAACAAACAACAAACAGATAATATATTTTTGAGGAACCCAGTTGGATTCCTCCAACCTGTTTTCCTGCATCCACAGATGTTAGTCAACATAGTAATACCCATCCTGCTTCGAGGCAGGATATCGCGGTATAGAAGGTCATCCACTAATCATAGCGTGGGGCGTATAGGGTAATCATCCGCTATGGTACCGCGGGCATCCGCTAATGAGACTGCGGGAATCCAACCAATCATCAACCCAATATATATATATATATAATAGTCAATCAATCCTAAAAAACTATATATATTTTAAAACAATAGACAACATTCAAACAAGCATAACAATTATTTTTAACTATATAAAAATAACTTCTAAATAAAAGGTGAGTGAGGTTTACTCACCAGAATTTTCCTTTGTCAAATACCCATTTAAATCCTGTAACTACATAGCTACGAATCCTCTCAAATGATTCTACCTAGCACTGAGGATAATTTTTTTTTATTATCAGTTAAGCTATTATTTATTTAAGTTAAATAATTAACCAAATAAATATTTTATCCTATGTATTTTAAATTCTATAAAATTGTATACCTTAATGATCTTAATTTTAAATATCTTACTAATCTAATTTAAAATTTATATAAGGCTATTGCTAACTAAATTTTCCCATTTTATTTTCAAATTCCATGTTTTGCAGAAAACGAAATTCCTTTTTTCAACAATGTAAAAATCTTATTTTTAATCTATACATTAATCAAACTAAAAACAAGAAATTACCTTAATTCCTGTTTACTTCTTGTTTGAATAAAACACGACATGTCTCAAGCTTTACACAATTACCTATACAGTTTCCATCTTTACTGCTTATCTTTGTTCATATATGCAGTTTACTATTTTCGGCAACGAACGCACCTAATCCTGTGAGCACCACCATATCCCATTTGAACATTTCGCCATCCTCCTGATGTTGACGTCGAGGTTCCTCCAGCCTCGAGAAAAACCCAGCGTGACCTCGTGAACCCAAACCCTCCTTTACTGCCCCAACGTCGAGCGGCCTCCAGTACATCATACCCTTGAACTCAAACCCCCTTCACAGCTTGCGAAAGATCTGACACCACATTCACCGTCGATCCCAATAAATCAACAACCGAACCCTCTCAAACTAGTTGCAGTTGACGCTCCTTACCACTACAAACGCCACGCCAAGCCCAGAACTCCGCTCCGTCAATCACCTCGACCCGTATCCCGTCGCGATTTCAGTACTTAACTCGCGAGCCCTTCCTGACGCAAACTCACGGCTTTAGATCTGAATTTGAAATCGAGTTCGATCTTTTTTTTTTTCGATTTGAATACAGAAATGAGGGATTGGAGCATGATTTTATAAAAGGGACGAACGGAAAGAATAAGGGCCACGGGTTGCTCTGATTTTGTGGTAGAAGAGGAAACACTGGTTTTCTGATTTTGTGGTACAAGAGGAAACACCGTTGTTTTGTTTTGGTCCACCAACAAAAGGATTTAATTTAAATTTATTTTTATTAAAAATCGATATCCTAAAATTTTGAATTTCTTCGTGATACCTAATTCCTTTCTAAACCCAACAACTGACAATTCTAGGGTAATACCCATATTCCGGACACACTGAGATAGATCACGAAGTCCAATTCGATCATCTGGAACAGATACCTATTTAAATTGATATAAATTAAATTTCAAACCATTTAAATTCTTCAATAATAATTTAATATTATTATTCTAACTCAACTGAATTTTATACTGATCATCTGAACTGATTCGATTTAGTTATATATTTTTAAATTAAATTATTACTACATTACGATAATTTTATTTATTCGACATTAAATCGAAATCAATTATTAATTTGATAACTAAATACAAATAATTCCATTTATTTTATCACCTCAATATTTAAATCCATATTAAATATTTAAAATTAATTGACCGGAAAACCCGGGTCATTACAATCTTCCCCACTTAAAATAATTTCGTCCTCGAAATTGCTAAGGTAGGAAAAGTGCTACAAACCCATTTATCTTTCAAAACATATTTATGTTGATACTCAACATTTCAAACTTCCTTACGTAACTCTCTTTCGAATAAATCCCTATTCAATAACTCCTCCCTTCGAATAACTATATTCGATAATCTCTCTTTCGAATAACTTGATTCGAAAACCTTTCTTCGAATAACTATATTCGATAATCTATTCAATTTACTCATATCAATTAACTCTATTGGATTTAAATCTTTTCGATTAACTCCATCGAATAACTAAACTCGATAACTCCTTCGAATAACCAATATTCTATAACTCACTTCGATTAAACTAATCGATAACTCTTTTCGATTAAACTAAAATCGATAACTTCTTTCGAATAAACTATATTCGATAACTCCTTCGATTTACTAATAATCGACAACTCCTTTCGAATAACCAAATTCGATAATTCCTTTAGTTCTATTCGAATAAACTAATATTCGATTTAACTCCATTCGCTTGACTCTAGATCGCAGTGATCACGATGGTTACGCCTGATTTCCCCAGGAAACATCCGACCCCCCTAGGCTATCTGTAGCCCTGCAAATTACGCTAGTAGTCGTACGAAATGGCAACTTATCCTGAGTAACTATGTTTGACTAATTCTATCTCAATAACTATATTCGATCAACTTTAACTGAATAACTAACATTCCATTAAATCCTAATTCGATTTACTATGTTCAATTAACTCTATCTGGTTAACTCTTAATTTGAAGAACAAAGATTCGATAAATTCTAATTGAATAACAAATATTCAATTAACTCTATGGATTAACCCTAACTGATTAACTCTAACTGATTAACTCTAACTGGTTAACTCTAACTGGTTAATTCTTACTCTAATCGATTTATTCTAACTCAAATCGATTATTTCTAGCTCTAATCGACTTCTCCTATTCGAATAACTCCTATTGGATAGCGTTTATTCATTTACAAAGATTTACTTTTAGTAACGGTTCTTCACCTTATAAATGTTCTCTTTAATAACGTTACTTCACTTATACAAGTGTTGTATACTCCTATTTAAAACTATCGGTGTTAAAAACCAATATCTCTTCTCTATATAAGTTCAGACTTATATATCCCATTTATCGAATGATAAATATTTAATTTAATTTATAAATTGTTATTTATAAATTAATCCTTTCTATTTATCTGTTAAAAACAGATTTCCACTTTCTATTCATCTTCTGAATATTCCTTTGATTAAATTCTATTTATTTAACAAATAAATATCTCATTTAATCATTCTATTTATTTTCTATAAATAAATTTTCCATCTAATCTATTTGTAAATGTTTTACAAATATTTCCCCTTCTATTTGTTTACACATAACTCCCTTCGTATTTGTTTTACAAATATATTTCCTTTATTCACACCCAATTCATATTCACATTGATTTTACTCAATTTATTCATTTCGATCCATTTAACTTACTTAAGTTAAATTTAATTTCAATCATTCACATTCCCATTAGCTAGTTGCTAATTAACCGTTTTGCCAATTTCACCTTTTTTTTTTGAACATAACTTGTTCAAATATATGTCAACTTAATTATAAACTAATCTAATTATATTTTCGACTCGAGTTATATATTCGATTTCGAATATAAATTCTCAATCTCTTTCACTTATCCAAAATCCCAATTTCGATTCAAATTTCATTTAACTAATTATTCTCCCATTTAGTTAATTCTATTTAACCATTTAAAATATGATTTTTGTCTAAAAATCATTTTACTTACTTCACTGGAGTTCATATTTATTTTATAACTCAAGTCTGTATTTTCCTCATGGCCATTCGGATTTTATTTACTTTAAAAGTCCTTTTTCTTATATATATAAACCATTGTGGTTTTTAATGGTTTCTGGCGCTGCTTTTCAAAAAAATTGATTTTGACATAACTCAAAATCTATACGACGAAATCCATATTTTTCTCTTTCATTAGAAAACTATCGTTCAACCGGTCCCGACGATTCTTGTTTTAAAGAATTCCGACTTCAATTGAGTTCTGTATACTAAATTGAAGTTTGAATCGCCAATTTACAACTGCCGTGCTATGGCGAGCTCGTTTTAATTATATTTATAAATATAAACGTTTTAACTTCGTTTATAATAAATTCAACTCCATTCTGATATATTTTTAATATATATCCAATCTATTCCAACGTAATATTCCCGATCTATTTCTCTTCAAATATTCAGGTCCTCTACATCTATAATATTCAAATTCCATTTGAATTTCTTTATTCAAACTCTATATTTGAATTTCCTTCTATTCAATTTCTATTTGAATTTCTTCTATTTCAAATTCTATTCGAATTTCTTATCTTCGATTTCTATTTGAAATCCTTTATTAAAAACTCATTTCAAATCCCTTATTCAAATTCCATTTGAAATCCTTTATTCAATTTCTATTTAAATTCCTTTGTTCAATTTCTATTTGAAATCCTTTGAATTTAAATTCTATTTCAAACTCTATATTTTCTTGAATTCTAATATTCAACCTCCACTTTATATTCTCTTTGAAATTCTATTTAACCAAATTCCATTCGAATTCTAATATTCAAATCTCTATTTGACTTTTCTTTATTCAAAACCATTTGAATTCCTTTGAATTCAAATTCCATTTCAATTTCTCTTATACAATTTCTATTTGAGTTTTTCTTAATCAAACTCATTTGAATTCCTTTGAATTCAAATTCTATTTCACTTCTATTTGAATTATATATATATATATTCAAATTCCTTTATTTTACTTCTATTTGAAATCTATATTTCAATCCTCATTTCAAAATTCCTCTGAAGTAATATAAATATATACATATATTTATATCTATCTCAAATTCAAACCATTTGAATTTTCAAACAACTTGTTTTCTTTTCAACAAGTTTCCATCAAAACTTTTCTAAGGCAGCAATTCATCACTTAGAAACTCGAAAATGAACACTGATGATGTTGCGACCATCATCAGAATTATTTCCCAGCTACTGAATGAGTTCAGTACTATATTTCTTTCAAAATCCATTTAGAAAAACATTTTCCAAACTACCAGGATTTTAAATTCAGAATTCAGGTTGGAAATCAAATTTCAATTTAACACATTAGTATATTTGATTTCATATACAAATTCCATTGGTTATATATATAACTATTTCTGTTTTTATAATCTAATTCGATTATAATCCTAACACTCAACTTAACTATTTAAAAACTATATCGTGTCCAATCTTCTGTTCAAGTGTTTAAAAATTCCTATCGACTTCATGGCGTCCCACGATTCGACCAAAATTTATAATCCACTCAACAGACTAGTCAACACAATATAAAACAGTTTTTATATCAAATAACAAGTACGCTCTCTCGTATATATATACACTCAACTCATTCTAGGATACTACTGATCCTATCTCTAATGAGCACATTTCCACACAGCCTAGGTATTCGCTCAACCTAAGCTCTGATACCAACTGTAGTGACCCGCAAATCCGTAACATCAGAGTTGACTATATACATCATACGTCCAACCCAAATATCACGAAAATACGAGACATTTTTTTTAGAAGAAAGAGGTAGAAGAAGAACAGAAATAACAACACAGAATCTCACATCGCAACGGAACAAAATATAATATATCTCATCTTTGAAATACAAAATCTTAAATGTATATCATACACTTATCAGAGTACAACACTTACAACATAACGGAACAACTATAACTGGATAATTCTGAAGCCTCCTGCTCCAAGCTCATTTAGATATATCTGAAAAATCCTGAACTACTTGACTGCCCGTACAAATTTAGGCACCCAAGAGTTTAGGTAGAACAAAACAAATAAACTCCGGGTCAGTCATGGGACTGGTATGAGTAAACAGTTTAAAACAGTTTCAGAAAACTAAATGATATCTCATAAGACCACGCCGCATAACATGGAACGGGTTTTTCCCTTATGAAAATCCAAACACTTGATTCAACTTTATATCAAAACTCTTTTGATATTATAATAATGTCTAAATCAAGTAAATAACAATCTAGTGGAACATTTGCATCTCACGTTCCACGTATATATACAATCAAAACCGCAAGCACGTATTGGGTATTTGGTTTTCCAACTATGACAAGGTATGGAATCACCTTCCGCTGGTATATCTCTAGAGGAGAATACACCGAGTTCAACAAGAACATCTTGCAACTCAGCCACACATGACCGACCACTCATTTCGCTTGAGTGTATCGAATGTATATCACCAACGATTGGGATCAGCAACCGTTTCCCGAATGGGACAGCATCGACAATAGATTTTTAGAAGTAAATGAAACTCTAGATCAGGTGATTATACACCCTAATAGATGCGACCTACATAGCCATGCTGCTTGCCCGATTTCTGTCATTTACCAGATGATGAGGCTAGAAGCTACGCTTTATCATCACACCAGATTCACTTTGAATGCCACATCGTCAAATCCATCAAATCAATAATTGACATCCTCAACAGTACATTACGTGTTAGCTAAAAGAAGTTTCCTTCTCCGCTTCCACTCTTGGTACGGTTGAAGAAATCAATGTACGTGATCGTCTGGAAATACTCTGTCAGACATTCATCCATACAAGTCACCCAGGAACAGGATGAACCGAAGGCACTATTTCTATTAATAGAAAAAGTCCTTGCGCTCTACTCCGTCTTCGGTTGTCTTTATATAATCTGATTCGCACGCTACTGCCGATATGGAGTGGTTCTTCGGATAATAATCCAACCGGTCTCTCCATATTGACAACGATGGTCAAAACTTCGATAGTCTGTGATTTAACTATCGAATAAAAACAAGTGTTTCGATAGTCGATGATTTAACTATCGAATAAAACAAGTGTTCATCCAAACATCCAACAATCACTGAGCCTTTAATTAATATACCATTAATTAAATCTCTTTTCTATTTCTTTATCAATATTTGTTAACCAAATATTTTCAATAACCATATTGGCCTTATACGTTCTTTGGAAAACATTTCCATATATCGCCTTCCTTTATTTTCTAAACTTTAGAAAATATATGTTATTTATAAATTGGAAAATACTCCAATTACTTATCTCTTTTCCAATCTCGTTTATTTCTATACTTAGGAAATGTTCATTATTCTATTTCCAAGCTTTGCACATATTTGGGTTAAAACAGATGTTGTGTAAAACATCGTTACGACAACCCAAATACAGTATTTAACTAATTCTTATTCCACATTGATCTTCGAGCCTGAATCTTGCTACTTATCGGTATATCATGAAATCAACCAAGTTGGGGTATAATTACCTCTCAGACCTTGACTGAATAACATTTAACGTCAAAACAGACAAGACTACTTACTCAAATAATCAATACCATACAACTACTGATTCACTTTTAAACACGTATCTTCTCCCTTTTTTCTATTCTTACTAGATTTTATTCCTAGCCTTCCTTTTTGATTATACTATTCTATTTCTAAGTTCGTTTTCTTATCGACTTCTATATATTTTGATATGTTAATTTCTAACTATCAAATTATCTTAAAAATATTCTATCTCCTTAAATTCCCGGAAAAATTCGCCATAACCTCCTTTGTACCGGGAGCATCGGGAAATTTCAAATAGCTTTCCCGGTCCTTCTTATTTCAAAAAGAAAAAGAAAAAGCCAAGCGGCTTGCCGATACGGCGCATAAAATCTCATATATGAATTAAATACGTACCTTTTTGTCGGCATTCTATTTATTTCACTTCTATACTTTATTCCATACCTGTCTCCTGTATCTATACCTGCCCAATCTATTTAACTATACCAAATCGTTTTAACTAAATTCGTTAATTATTGCTTTAGTCTATTTCTCCTTTTAATATTTGAATTCTATATTCAAACTCCAATTCGCTTCTATTATTCAATTTCTATATATCAAATTCTATTGTCTTCTCTTATTCAAATCCTATAATAAAAAGACCGTTTGAATTTCTATATTCAAATCTATAGTTCAAATTCTATATTCAAAGTCTATTTAAATTTCTATATTCAAATTCCATAGTTAAACTCCATTTGAATTCTATTATTCAAATTCTATTTTCAAAGTCTACTTAAATTTCTATATTCAAATCTATAGTGTAAAGTCCATTTGAATTTCTATATTCAAATCTATAGTTTAAAGTCCATTTGAATTCTCTGCATTATTTATAAACAACGTTTATAACTTCAATTCAAATCCCACCTTTCCATTTATAAACAACGTTTATAAATTCATATTTGTTTTATATACCTTCAAACAAGTTAATATTTTCCATATTTTATTTAAAATTCAAATTCTATTTATAAAAATAGAATTTCCTTTTTAAATATCAAATACCCTTTCCGATATTTTTATGAATCAATATTCAAGCTCTAGGGATATTTTAAACAATCAAACCAACCAATTTTCAATCATTAGATTTTTAACACATCATATATGAATATATATGAAATCAAACAAACAACAAATAGATAATATATTTTTGAGGAACCCAGTTGGATTCCTCCAACCTGTTTTCCTGCATCCACAGATGTTAGTCAACATAGTAATACCCATCCTGCTTCGAGGCAGGATATCGCGGTATAGAAGGTCATCCACTAATCATAGCGTGGGGCGTATAGGGTAATCATCCGCTATGGTACCGCGGGCATCCGTTAATGAGACTGCGGGAATCCAACCAATCATCAACCCAATATATATATATAATAGTCAATCAATCCTAAATAACTATATATATTTTAAAACAATAGGCAGCATTCAAACAAGCATAACTATTATTTTTAAATATATAAAAATAACTTCTAAATAAAAGGTGAGTGAGGTTTACTCACCAGAATTTTCCTTTGTCGAATACCCATTTAAATCCTGTAACTTCATAGCTACGAATCCTCTCAAATGATTCTACCTAGCTCTGAGGATAATTTATTTTATTATCAGTTAAGCTATTATTTATTTAATTTAAATAATTAACCAAATAAATATTTTATCCTATGTATTTTAAATTCTATAAAATTGTATACCTTAATGATCTTAATTTTAAATATCTTACTAATCTAATTTAAAATTTATATAAGGCTATTACTAACTAAATTTTCCCTTTTTATTTTCAAATTCCATGTTTTGCAGAAAACGAAATTCCTTTTTTCAACAATGTAAAAATCTTATTTTTAATCTATACATTAATCAAACTAAAAACAAGAAATTACCTTAATTCCTGTTTACTTCTTGTTTGAATAAAACATGACATGTCTCAAGCTTTACACAATTGCCTATACAGTTTCCATCTTTACTGCTTATCTTTGTTCATATATGCAGTTTACTATTTTCGGCAACGAACGCACCTAATCCTGTGAGCACCACCATATCCCATTTGAACATTTCGCCATCCTCCTGATGTTGACGTCGAGGTTCCTGCAGACTCGAGAAAAACCCAGCGTGACCTCGTGAACCCAAACCCTCCTTTACTGCCCCAACGTCGAGCAGCCTCCAGTAGCATCATACCCTTGAACTCAAACCCCCTTCACAGCTTGCGAAAGATCTGACACCACATTCACCGTCGATCCCAATAAATCAACCACCGAACCCTCTCAAACTAGTTGTAGTTGACGCTCCTTACCACTACAAATGCCACGCCAAGCCCAGAACTCTGCTCCGTCAATCACCTCGGCCCGTATCCCATCGCGATTTCAGTACTTAACTCGCGAGCCCTTCCTGACGCAAACTCACGGCTTCAGATCTGAATTTGAAATCGAGTTCGATCTTATTATATTTTTTTTCTATTTGAATACAGAAATGAGGGATTGGAGCATGATTTTATAAAAGGTACGAATGGAAAGAATAAGGGCCTCGGGTTGCTCTGATTTTGTGGTAGAAGAGGAAACACTGGTTTTCTGATTTTGTGGTACAAGAGGAAACACCGTTGTTTTGTTTTGGTCCACCAACAAAAGGATTTAATTTAAATTTATTTTTATTAAAAATCGATATCCTAAAATTTTGAATTTCTTCGTGATACCTAATTCCTTTCTAAACCCAACAACTGACAATTCTAGGGTAATACCCATATTCCGGACACACTGAGATAGATCACGAAGTCCAATTCGATCATCTGGAACAGATACCTATTTAAATTGATATAAATTAAATTTCAAACCATTTAAATTCTTCAATAATAATTTAATATTATTATTCTAACTCAACTGAATTTTATACTGATCATCTGAACTGATTCGATTTAGTTATATATTTTTAAATTAAATTATTACTGCATTACGATAACTTGATTTATTCGACATTAAATCGAAATCAATTATTAATTTGATAACTAAATACAAATAATTCCATTTATTTTATCACCTCAATATTTAAATCCATATTAAATATTTAAAATTAATTGACCGGAAAACCCGGGTCATTACATATATAATAGCACTGATAAACAATCAACCATCATCAAAAGTGCACCACTCAACTGCATAAGCATCAAATATAAATAATTAACGCTTACACAGCCTGTCGACCAATCGATCGACATACAATTAAATAATCGGGATTAGTGTACGCAGAATTTCATCCCAACACTCGTGTGGGGTTTCAAATCAACAAACACAGATTTTTATTTGTGCAGTTGGGCGATGTGTAAAATTTATCGACCCAATCAATATCAGTCAAATCAGTGTATATAAACAAATTGGCCGATTTGTTTATAAATATTTATTTATTCACTTTCACGTTAAAAATTATATTTTTAACGATAATTAATTTATTTCAACCATCTACAATTTATTATCGGTTTTACATCAACATCACAAACAATTTTCACAACACATCAATCAAACAAACAAGCCATCCATGGTTTGTGGATGACGGGTGTCGGGTGCTGCTAAGCACCGTCTGCATCCTAGTATATATATAACTAGAAAAAGAAATTTAGAGTGAGAAGTTATCACCGATATCTATTCCAACTCCACGACACTTCATTTATAGAAATCTTCGTCGTTCTCGCCTTTTGTCACTTTCGTTGCCCGTATTCACTACATATATAAAAATCACATTTTTATATTATTGCCATGTATATAAAAATCATATTTTTATAATTGCTCCTTATGGATAAAAATTCTATTTTTACATCGCTACTATATAGATAAAAATTCTATTTTTACATCGATGTTCATATAATAAAGATTATATTTTTATCACGCTACTATTCATATAAAGATTTCGCCTTTTCAAATATAAAGATTTCGCCTTTTTCAAATATAAAGATTTCGCCTTTTCAAATATAATAAAAATCGTATTTTTATTTTAGCCTATATATAATGAAAAAAAACAATCCTTTCTTTCGCTAAATATATAAAGATCAAATTTTTACTAACTATATAATATAAAAATTATATTTTTAACCTTTCTATAATATAAAAATCTAATCTTTTTAATTTCAAAAATAAAATCTTTTTCTATATTCGAATAAAAATCCCACCTTTCACGATAAAAAAAACAATCTTTACATGATAAATATCAAAACTTTATTCTAGTTGTACATATGCAAAAATCAACACTTTTCTCTAATCAAAATCAAATTTTAAAAATAAAACTAACCCCTTTTATTTATCCAAAAAAAATATAATCCTAAAAATCAAGCCTTTTGATTTAAATAAAAGCCCGATTCACCCTAGCAAGATCACAATGTTATTTACATAAAAAACAAGAATTTAAACAAATTTTAAAGTAAATAAATAAAAATAAACGCACCATTGGTCGGAGAGGAGGCCTGAGGGGCGGAGGGGGTGTCGGTGATGCGCGTTGGTCAGCAGGGGGCTCTGGGCGGTTCAGGCGATGTGGGGATGATTGGGGGAGGCTCGAACGGGTTAGGGTTTGCATCAGTGGTCGAGGTGATAGAGAAGGGGAGGAAGGGAGGGGCGCGGAATTGGGGGAGGGGGGAATCGACGATGGTCGGCGCCACTAGGGGGCGCGAGGCTGCTCGATCGACGGGCTTCCATGGGTTTTTTTTTCTTTTTTTTCTTTCTAACTGTCGGGTTTGATAGTGGGAGTGGGAGTGGGAGAGAGAGAGAAAGAGAGGGATAGGATAGGGCCTATTTTATAATAATTTAATTTATTTATTTTATCCAAGGATGTTGACTTTTCATGCGAACTCAGAATCAAACCCACTGACTGTCGTCCCTAGCATAATAACCCCATTCCAAACACAATGGGATATGTATTGTAAGCTGATTTGATCGTTACAATCAGTTTTCGTCAAAATCAACATATAACTCTATATATTGATTTTGAATGTGCATTTCAATTTACCGGGGTCACATACGAACTCTAAAATTTCCCAAAAAATATTTTCTAGCTTCGTATTGACGATACGGTCCTAACAAAACTAGTTTCGTCGAATTCTGAGACCGTTGAAAAAAAGGCCATTTTCCAGTCGATTAAAATCAACTGAAACTGGTCAAATGCGTTTTCCTTTGCCACGCTCACATATTGATTCGAAAATTTACGAAATTTGGAATCTAGCAATAATTTGACATCATGGACCCAACAAAAGTGGTTTCGTCGAAATCCGAGGTCGTTTGCAAAATTCCCATTTTTAAGGGCCTAAATTCCATAGCGACTATTCAGAATTTTCAACTGGACATATCTGTTGATTCCCGCTATGAAATATCAATTTTTCGGATTCATTGGAAAGATATCCTCAAATAGATCCTATTATTTTTGGTTTCGCTAAAATTCGGTTTATTTTGCACTCGGTACATTCAATTGAAGTTTGAAATCGAATTATCGAACTACCTCGCCATTTTCAATTCTATTTATAATTTAAAATAAATATTATATTATAACGACGACGTATATAACATATACGTTCGAATTCTATTCAAAATAAATTTCTTGTCGATATTATTTAAAATAATTCATTTTAAATGTTCAAACTTCGCTAAAATTGCCAAAATAAAATTTTAAAACTGGCCCAGATTTTTGGGTTGTTACAATCCCCCTCCCCCACTTAAAACTTTTCGTCCCCGAAAAGGAACAAAGCCGAAAGTGGTTTGATTAATCAACTCTACGTTCGATCTGGCTTCCATTCTCCAACTTTTCAGTTTCTGAGAATTTTCAAATTCTTCAAAAATTTGGCTAACACCCGGAATTTTCGAAATTTTTTGCCATAACCTCCTTTGTACGGGGAGAGGTTTGGAAATTTATTGGGCCGTATTAGGTACCCAATAAATCCTAATAAGCATACACATATTTATAGTGATATATTCTGGTGTTTACAGGGGAGCGTGTATTGATAATAACTCCAGAGAATAAATTCTCGTCACCCTGCCAAAGCCTGAGGCAGTGTGTATTTTAAATGCTCCAGAGGATAAATCCTCGTCACCTCGTCCCGTGTGGAAAATAAATAGTCCATGTGCCGTATCTAATAACTAAAGAGACGTGATTATTGTCAACTCTAGAACCGTGTGGGTTTTTTTATTAATCTGGCAATTTTATCGTTACAATTTAAATAGTCCATATCAGTCATCAGTTCAACCTGTAAAATATAGTCATCGCCATACAAGCCTCTCGCTTGTATGGTAAATCTTCCACCTCGTCACACAAGCTCCAAATGCTTATGTGGTATATGATGAAGTATTCCTATCTTCCAGAAGTATGCCATGTAATGTAGTTCAAAATTAATTGTTGCTATCCTATGGCGATGTTTATTATTTCACACAGAATAACCAGCACTCCGCATCCAATGGCACTCACAGGAGTTGATATAATAATAAAAGTGCGCATCCAACTCAATAAGGTTTACCTATTTGTCGGGCACGCAAATAAAATCTTTACTCAGCAGCTATCCAATTTCCTGTTCAAACATATATAATGCACAAGTATATATTTCTAACTATTTTCTAATCAGTTCAATGTGTGATTTAATTGAATAAATTTGTTTTGGTTTTTATTGATGATATTCTAATCTTCTCTAAATCAGAGGCCGAAAAGGAACGAATTCGAAAGTTGTTTAACAAATCAACTCAACTTCCATTATTTTGACTACGGCTTAAGTTCTTCAACTTTTCAGTTTCTAATAACTTTTCAAATTTTTCAAAAATTTGGCTAACACCCTAAATTTTCGAAAAATTTCGCCATAACCTCCCCTGCACCAGGAGCAACGGGAAAATCCCGAAATTGCCATACAAGCCTTCTGATCTCAAAAAGAAAAAGAAAAAGCCAAGTGGCTAGCCAATCGGCTCATAAAATCATCATCACCAAAACAAAACAGTAAATTATAGTAAATATGTACCTATTTATCGGGCAAACAAATTTTATTCTCTTTTCTAGCCTCCTTGCTATGACCTGTTCAATGTAAGTACATGTATATGCATGCAAATGCGACCAATTTTCAATACAATTCAATATTTGATACAATTAGGCTAAATGGTTCAAAATTATCAAACAAATAGGCAAACAACACAAACATCAATCAATTAGTGAATTAGAGTTTCAAATTCATAATTTTGATACATATACAAAATCATGTTTTTGATGCCAATTCACAACAATGTATTCTAGCTATATTAGTTTTGGTTCTCACACCAGCCTAATGGAAATATATAGATATCACACCTTCGTCACCCGAATATAAATACTAATGATGTGGCCACATCATTAGAATTATCCCCGGGTGTCTAGAATGTGACTCTATATCTATCCAGTATATTAAAACTTCGACTATACGTTCATGTCGCGTATACGCGAAATCTTTATATACTCGATTGTCCAAGTTCAAAATAAATAAATATTCAAATACATATAAAATGGCTTAAATTTTAAAACAAAATTGTTTTCCTTTGAAAAATATACTCTTCACACTCGTTCTAGGATACTACTGATCCTACCTCTAACGAGTCATTCTAATTGGATATTACTAATCCAATATCTGATGAATTCTTTCGTTTGGTTCTATTGTGCCTTGTTCTCGAGCTCTATAAACCAAAGCTCTGATACCACTCTATAACGAAAACGCAAAATCTGGTAGGCTTTGCAACCATCCCTTCATCCTCCATTTCAGCAGGTAAAACCCACCGTGGCTAACAATGGTCCCCCAGTTACTTGTTTTACGGCGACCCTCTCGAGCCTCTTTGTAACAACCCATATTTTTGAATAACATGTTATAACATAAATCAAGGCAGAATTAAACTGTAAAATCAGAATCAAGGGAAATGAGCTATGCCATTGCGTTCGTCTCGGAAAAATACGCGAAATAGATTCCGAGTTTTTGAAAATCGGAGTTCGTATGACCGGGATATGGCCTCGCGAAGTTTCACGAAAAATTCAAATTCAAAACAGATTCAAATTTCAGAAAATCAGGGTAGGCTGGAAAAATCCCGCCCAGACCAGGTCGACCTTGGGGTCGACCTGGGTGTCGACCTGGGTGGGACCAGGTCAACTGGGGAGTCGACCCCAGGGTCGACCTGGGGGTCGACCTGCCTAGTCGGACCCAGGCAACCTGGTGCACCTATTTTGGCTGTTTTGTCCTGTTTTGTTGGCTGGTGACGGGATTTGATGGCTCTGATTGAATCCAGGGTTAATCCTATGGCTAATACTATCCTAATCTTCTATAAAAAGACCCCTAAGCCTAGCCTATATCACGATTATTCAATCCTACAAATAAACTATGTCAAATTTGTTCCTCTCATGGCCTCCACTCTCATGCTAAAATTTCTAAGTTTATTTCTATGAGAGATTTTGAGTTCATACAAGTGTTTTCAAGCTTGTATGAGTGTTCTTAGTTTGCATTCAAGTCAAGTTGCAACATTTCTGTTACAAAGCAGGGGTTTTTATTGATTTGGCTCAAGGGTTTTTCAATTGGAGCTTTCATATTTGGGTCTTTTTGGTGATTGCATAAGGGCTTCGTCTCAATCTTTATAATAAATATTCATTTGTGTCTTCATAGCATTGTAAGCCCTTTTCTACTTTCTTTTTTTGAACTCTAAAGTTAAATGAATGATGCAAGTTTGGGGTTGATCATTATGATATGCAAGTTTGGTTGATCATTATGTTATGCAAGTTGGTTTAATCACTATGTATGACACATGTTGCTATGTTATGCAAGTTTGTGTTGATCATTATACACATGTTATCATGTTATGCAAGTTAAACTTGAGGTTGTGAGCTTAAAGCTTAAAGCTTTATATTAAAGGTTGCATTTTGGCAACATGGAAGTTATCATATCCCTTATGATAACTTACATGTGAGGCTAAATGCGAACTTCTAGCAACTTCTACATGTCATTTATCACCATGTATCACTTATATGCCAAGTTTGGTTTTATGCATACTTTTGAAGCCTAATAATGCAATATGCAAGTATATGAACATATGTACACTTCATATGCCACCATGTTAAACTTGTGGCTTCAACACCTTTTTGTCATGATTATGCCAAGTTCCCTATTTTATCCTTTATGCGTTGATGCGATTATGTAAACGATGAGATTACGTTGGGGTTGGGTAACATTATGACATAAATACGGTTTTTATAACATGACGTGATATGTTAACTTGTAATTATGTTTTGGAAACATAATGGACATGACACTTAGAAAATATGAGTGTGGCCAACTCGAGGTTGGGTTGAGTTTGTAGCATAAATCTACCCGGACCCGCCCGGCTTAACTAGTGGCTAAAAACAATAGGACCCAATGTGAGAAGTTGGTCTTATTGTGCTCGAACCTGAGGTTAGACCAAGTTGTGGTGTAAAGCTACCCGGACCCGCCCGGCTTAACTAGTAACCACAACAAGGTCTAATATGAGAGGTTAAAGCACATTAAGTTAATTAATGCCTCCTGATTAGGGTTAAGTCATGGTCCACTTAATACTTAACCAATTTGGGCTTGATGGGTTAATCGGGGTTAAGTCATGAACCTTGGGTACACTTAACCAATTTAATCCACGTTTGGATCGGGTTAACCACATTTAACCCGTTAAGAAACCCTAGTTGCGTGGTCCTTTGCGGCAGTAACCCTCTTGATAGTATCATAAGACCCTAGGGACTAGGCTAGGGTGGGGCATGATTACTGGGCTGTAATGTAAGCGACCAAAATGACGGCTGAGTAGGTACGCCGGTGTAGGTCCAGGCGGACTATGGTCGTGCACATAGTCCGGAGTTGAAAAATCAGGCACGGGTACCAGTAGATCTAGACTGTGCGTACTTGATTTGTGTCCGAGGTTGACACCCTAGGACTTGATACACCCTAGGGTGGGCCTAGCGCAGTTTAACTACATTTCATGTTTGGGCCGTATGACACCGACACTTGACGAGTTAGGCTTATAGGGAGCTGATCAACTAGACCGTGTAGTTGGACCTTGATTTAGGTCACCTCATGATATTGGGCCAAGCTTGGGCCAAGGGATCAATTCTTGTTTTTACTTGACATGTTAGAATGCTAGTACACCCGTGGTGCAAAACTTAACCTTGATTATGCGATGACACCTTTATTTATCTTGTTAGATAATCACCATGCCAGTATGTTGTTATCCTTATGTTCATCTTAGCTTCTCATGCCAGTTAACTTTACTAGTTCATGAACAGATAGTAGTTAGGGCTTACCAGTCTTTTTGACTGACCTGTTTTCATTCGCCTCTTTTCTTCCGTTCCCCCCCCCCCTTAGGTCCTCTGGGTGGGAACATTGGAGCTTAGCCTTGATCTTTATAGCTTGCTTACTGGATTTTCTCATGTACGGTTTTGGACATTGAGCTAGCTATGGTTTATCCCTTCACTTTGGGGATAGTACTTTATGTATTTCAGTTTTTCAGTTTATGCTTTTCTCTAGACTTTGTTTGTTGGAAAATAATGACCAAGTACTTTGTTGTAACTTAACTATGGTTTTGAAATGCTAGTTTTATCCGCTGCTTTACTACTCTATTTTACTTATATGTTCTGTCTTGTGATATCTGCATGCATGTTTACCTTGTTTAACGCCCCTCCAAAGCTAGTGTGCTTGCAAGAGTTACCCTGGCGGAGGTGGGGTGTTACATTTGGTATCAGAGCATAAGGTTTACAAGATTTTAGCAAAAGTGTTTTTGAAACTTACCTTTTGAAAAACTATTTTCAAAACCAATTAAGTATTTTCCAAGAAAAGTCTAGTTATTTTAAAAAGGCTATTCCCCAAAAGCCATAGCACTATCCTTCGTTTCTTCGTTCTGAATCTATCTTTTTCCTTTTTCAGTATGGCCGATCTTAACCTTCCCGAGGGAGTGACCATTCCCGGATGGTTCCGGAGGTACTTGGAAGCTAGGGCCAACGATGTGGGCCCAGCAAATACCCCCAATATAACTGAGGTTCCTCCTCCTCCTCTTCCTCCTCAGAATCCGCAAGCAGATTTCGCTAAGATTTGCAAAGACTTTAAGACGATGGGTGGCAAGAACTTTATTGGGACGGAGACTTTTGTGGAGGCAAGAAATTGGTTGAAAGAAACTGAAGATCTCTTCGCCATCTTTGATGTACAAGATCATAGGAAGGTTTTATTGGCAGCATGGTTATTAAAAGAAGAAGCTGCTTATTGGTGGGAGGTCACCAATGCTACGAGGCCTATAGAGACTTGGGCCGACTTTAGGACAAGATTTGGGCTTAAGTTTCTATCATCAGCTGAGGTGAATTTGCAATTGGAGAAGTTTATATCTTTGAAGCAAGGGGACATGACAGTGATGGAGTATGTGAATGAGTTTAACAAGCTCACCCGATTCGGTTTGGACATGGCTAATACTCCCCAGAAGAAGGCTTTACGCTTTGCACGAGGGTTGAACGAGCCATTACAAGGGTTAGCCCTATCTCATATACCCATGGGGGCCACTTTTGAAGGACTAGTAGACATGGAATTGCTTCAAGGAGACGATAAGAATGGCAAGAAGGAAGTCAAGGCTAATGAGACTCAAGCCAAGAAGACAGACTCCAAGTGGGGAGGAAATCAGAGCAATCAGAACAACAAAAACAACAAGAACAACAAGGGCAACAAGGCCAAGGCAAAGGATCCAAGAAAATGCCACTACTGTGGGAATGTTGGGCACATAGCTAAAGACTGTAATAAGAAGAAGAGGAAGTTGGGCGAGTGCTTTCATTGTGGAGAGACCGGACATTTTAGCAAGGATTTCCCCAAGAAGCAAGGGCAGAATCAGCGTGAAGGACCTTCTGGAGGGCAAGTGCATGCTCTCAACACTGCTCCAGCTCAGGATCGAGGTAGTATTTCTGTAGAAAGTCTTGTTTATATTTCTGATTATCATGTTCGCACCTTATTTGATTCTGGCGCATCGCATAGTTTTATTTCTTCTGAACTTGTTGAAAGTTTGCACCTAAGTACTAGCCTAGTTGAGGATCCCGTTTGTGTTTCAAATCCAATTGGGGGTTCCGCCCATCTATCGATGATTTGTGTGGATTTGAAGATTTCTATCTTGACTGTAGAATTCACGTGTAATGCTTATGTTCTCGGGTTCACGGGATATGGGTTGATCTTGGGCATGGATTGGTTATCCAGTTATGGAGCCATTCTCGATTGTGAACATAGGGTGGTGAGGCTCATGACTCGCCTCGGTAATACCCTAGAAATTTCTTGTAACCCTAGAGGTCCCGTCATGTTATGTTATCTTGAATCTCTCGACTCGTCCATCGATGGTCTGCAATCTGTAAGGGTGGTCCGAGACTATCCTGATGTCTTTGAAGAAGTTAAGGGGTTACCCCCTAAACGAGAGATAGATTTCCGCATTTATCTAGTCGATAATGCCAAGCCAGTATCATTGCCTGTTAGGCACATGGCCTCACGAGAAAGAAGAGAGCTCAGTAAGCAGATCAAGGAGTTGCTTGAGAAGAATTTTATTAGACGAAGCATTTCTGAATGGGGTGCTCCGGTGGTATTCGCTACTAAGGCGGATGGTTCGCTTCGTCTATGTGTTGATTATCCAGAGTTGAACAAGCTGACAAAGAAGAATAGGCACCCGTTACCGAGGATTGATGAAACACCCCACCTCCGTTAGGGTCGCTTTCAAAGGGAATGCCCTAATTTTGGTGGAGGTTTATAGTTATAAGTCACAGATATACAAGACAGATATAAGAACACATATTTTTGAATAGCGGAAAACAACAACTTTTATTTCATTAAAATATGTGTTACACAATCTATGCCATAATTTGTTTTACAATACTTCCAAAAACATAACATCTTCATAACTGTCTTGATTACATTATTTAAAGAAGCATAAAGGAAACATAAATAAACTGCAAAAGTCCCATAGTTGCTGTCCAAAGCCATAGTCCAAAACGAAAAGATCCAAGCAATACATTCTTTCTCTTCAAGCTGGATATGAAGGCTGGTCAAGCTGCGGTATTCCCTCCCTGTGGACCTGGGGGGGGAACGGAAGAAAAGAAGGCGAAAGAAAAGTAGAGTCAGACATAAAGCCTGAGTAAGTCTAGGACTATTCAGTCTATGAATAAAGAACTGGGTATGATAAGTATAAACTAGAAATGGGGAAAGCACCATAAACTTAGTTAAGTTGTCTAGGGTCGAATATACTATCGTACCCCATTTTAATCTCTGAACCCATATAAACTAATTCCCAACTGGCACCCCATAATCACGGTGAAGTGATCCATTTTATGATGATCGGCTCCTACTCGCATAGTTACATGTGTCTTACGGCCCCCGATGTTGTAGTTACCTATGCTGGTCCCACCATGGGGTGTATCAAGTCCCATGGTGGCGGCCCGACACAATCCTAGAATGCACAGGTATGCTACTGGTGCCCAGTTGTAACAACCCGTAAAATGCGAGCCAGTTTGAAATTTTTATTTTCGCAATTTTAGCGAATTTTGATTATTTAAAATGAATTATTTTAAATAATATCGACGAAAATTTATTTTGAATATAATTCGAACGTATATATTATACGCGTCATCGTTAGAATATAAATATTTATATATAATTATAAATAGAATTGAAAATGGCGCGGTAGTTCGATAATTCGATTTCAAACTTCAATTGAATGTACCGGGTGCAAAACAATCCGGATTTTAGTGAAACAAAAAATGATAGGATCTAATTGATGATATCTTTCTATCGAATCTGAAAAATCAAAAGTTCGTAGCGGGAATCAAAAGATATGTCCAGTTGAAAATTCTGAATAGTCGCTATGGAATTCAGGCCCTTAAAAATGGACATTTTGCAAATGACCTCGGATTTCGACGAAACCAGTTTTGTTGGGTCCGGGATGTAAAGTTATTGATAGGTTTCAAGTTTCATAATTTTTCGAATTAATATGTGAGCGTGGCAAAGGAAAACGCGTTTGACCAGTTTCAGTTGATTTTAAATCGATTGAAAATTGGCCATTTTTCTAACGGTCTCAGAATTCGACGAAACTAGTTTTGTTAGGACCGTATCGTCAATACGAAGCTAGAAAATATTTTTCTGCAATTTATAGAGTTCGTATGCGACCCCGGTAATTCGAAATGCGCGTTTAAATTCAATATAGTGATTTAAATGTAAATTCAAAAGGGATCGCGACAGGCGATCGACGCCACCCCCCCAATCGACCATCGCGACGCCGCCGGGGGGGGGGGGAGTAGCCGTCGCCTCCCCAAGCTCGCACCATCCCTCTGCCTCTCTTCTCTCTCCTCCGCTCCCGATGACCCCAAATCCGCCATACCCGAAACCCCCTTCACCTGACAACCACCGCGACCTCCCCCCCCCCCCCCTCGTTGGCGACGCTGAAGCCGCCGACGACCTCTTCCCCCCCCCCCCCTCTTCTTCGCAGAGCAAGGTAAGCATTTTAATTTTTAATTTTTTTTATTTTTAAGTTCTGAAAAAAACTGATTTCGTTTACGAGAGAAAAACTGATTTTTTTAAAGAATTGAAAACTGTTTTTTTTTAAAAAGTAAAAACTGTTTTTATAAAAAGAAAAACTGTTTTTTTTAAAAAAAGTAAAAACTGTTTTTATAAAAAGAAAAACTGATTTTTAAAAAAAAGTATAAAAACTGAATTTTATAAAAGGATGGAAAACTGAATTGAAAAAAAAGAGTAAAAACTGATTTTTGATTTTTAATAGGTTTTGAAAACTGTTTTTTTTTTAAAGTTTAAAAACTAATTTTTAAAAAGGGTATAAGAAAACTGATTTCTTCTAAAAAGTTTAAAACCGATTTTAATTTTAAGATTTAAAATAGGAAAAAGAAGAAAGGCGAAATCTATATTTTTAAAAATATGATTTTTATATATCGAAAAGCATAATAAAAATATGATTTTTATATGTTGAACTGTGAAATAAAAATTCGATTTTTATATATTGAACTTTGAAATAAAAATATGATTTTTATATGTTGAACTGTGAAATAAAAATTCGATTTTTATATATTGAACTTTGAAATAAACATTCGATTTTTATATATTGAACTTTGAAATAAAAATATGATTTTTATATGTTGAACTTCGAAATCAAAATTCGATTTTTATATATTGAACTTTGAAATAAAAATATGATTTTTATATATTGAACTTCGAAATAAAAATATGATTTTTATATATTGAACTTCGAAATAAAAATATGATTTTTATATATTGAACTTCGAAATAAAAATATGATTTTTATATATTGAACTTCGAAATAAAAATATGATTTTTATATATTGAACTTCGAAATAAAAATATGATTTTTATATATTGAACTTCGAAATAAAAATATGATTTTTATATATTGAACTTCGAAATAAAAGTATGGTTTTTATATATTGAACTTCGAAATAAAAATATGATTTTTATATATTGAATACCGAAGTAAAAATTCGATTTTTACATAGGTAGTGAAAGCGGGCGACGAAGGTAACAAAGAGGCGAGAACGAAGAAGATTTCTATCAATGAGGTGCCGTGGAGCTAGGATAGCTATAGGTGAGAATTTCTCACCTTTCAATTTCTTTTCTAGTTATATATATATACTAGGATCCAGACGGTGTTTAGTAGCACCCGACACAATCGTCCACAGACCATGGACTTGTTTGTTTGGCTGTTTGGTTATTGAGTGCGATATTGGTTTGAATGTGGTTTGTGGTGTGAAAAATTGAATCGATAAATTGGTTAGGATTAGACGTGCGCCATTATAAGGCGAAGGAGTAAGGCTAGGTTAGACTCTTACTCCAAATTTTGTGGTTTGCATAGTGAAATTGATTTGATTGATGTGTGAATGGCGTGGGCCTTCACTAGTCCGGGGATAAGGCTAGGCCTCGTCCCGTTTCTAGTATAGTGCCGTTATGCCGCCGAAATTTTCTAAAATATGTTAGAAAAATAAAAATATCATTTTATTTAAAGAACGAACTGAATAGAAATTCATATGTTGGAATAAAATGTTTTTATCGTTAAAAATATAATTTTTAACGTGAATGTGAATAAATAAATATTCATTTACAAACCAGACGGTTTGTTTATGTACACCTATTTGAAGGACATTGATTGGGTCGATAAATTTTACACATCGCCCAACTGCACAAATAAAATCTGTGTTTGATTGTTTGAAACCCCACAAGGGTGTTGGGATGAAATTTGAAGTTCACTCATCCTGATTGATTAAATATGTCGATCGATTGATTGACATGCTGTTGTAAGCGTTAGATATCTATATTTGATGCTTATACAGTGTAGTGCACTTTGGTTGATGGTTGATTATTTTTCAATGCTATTATATACATGTGTTGTATGAAAATCCATATAATTAACTTTATATGGTAATTGATTGGGCCTCATTCCAGTTTGAAAAATAAAGAATATTAAAAAATAAAAGTTCATGTGTTGACAGTACTCATCCATTGAGATTGGTCATGTGTTGAACGAAATATTTTAGTAATAAAATTTACATCTTTATCAATATAAAATAAAAGTTCATGTGTTGACAGTACTCATCCATTGAGATTGGTCATGTGTTGAACGAGATATTTTGATAATAACAACTATTTTGAAAAAGAAATATTTGAAATAGAATATTTGAAAATAGAAATTTGTGAAGCCGTGTTGATTAGTTTGACGCCATTTTGACGTGAACGATATTTATATCGATTTTATTCATTTCGAAATGAATTGAATTGAAAACGATTTTGAAATGAAATGAATTGAAAACGAATTTGAAAACGATTTCGAAATGAATTGAATTGAAAACGATTTCGAAATGAATTGAATTGAAAACGAATTCAAAGTGAATTGAAAACGATTTCGAAATGAATTGAATTGAAAACGATTTCGAAATGAAATGAATTGAAAACGAATTCAAAGTGAATTGAAAACGATTTCGAAATGAATTGAATTGAAAACGATTTCAAAATGAAATGAATTGAAAACGAATTCAAAGTGAATGGAAAACGATTTCGAAATGAATTGAATTGAAAACGATTTCGAAATGAATTGAATTGAAAACGATTTCGAAATGAATTGAATTGAAAACGATTTCGAAATGAATTGAATTGAAAACGATTTCGAAATGAATTGAATTGAAAACGATTTCGAAATGAATTGAATTGAAAACGATTTCGAAATGAATTGAATTGAAAACGATTTCGAAATGAATTGAATTGAAAACGATTTCGAAATGAATTGAATTGAAAAAAACGATTTTGAAATGAATTGAATTGAAAACGAATTCAAATTGAATTGAAAGCGAAGTGAAATGAATTCAAATTGAATTGAAATTTGAATTGAATAGAAATGGATTTTAAAACGAATTTATAAGGAAGAATTCAATTGTGATTTGAATTGAAAAGGAAGTTGAAAATATTTTTGAAACGAATTCAAAACTATTTATATAATTCGTTTTAAATAGAAATCGACGAAATATATATTATATATATTATATATATAATATAATGGCCTGAATAGAACGCGCCGCGCCGCGGCAGTTCGTGAATTTCGACCATTTATTTCAAACGGACATTACGGGAGATCCGACCGTCGGATTCTCCTAAAACCGGAACCGTTGGGTTCGTATCGAAAAGAGCTTTCTAACGAATATTAGAAATTAGAAATCTAACAGTTGGATTTGGAGATACGTCCAAATCAAATTCGAAAAAGGTCGCTGTAAGTGCAGTTCGATGGCCATTGTTGGAAATCGACTGTACGGGCCTTGATAAAATTATTAAAAATAGTAATAATTTGTGTAAAATCATAAGAAATGATTTGGGGAAAATTGGGATGAAAAACTCCATATTTGAAAAGATAAAAATAGATTTTTATCGAATTGAACTAGTTTTGAACTAGAATTATAATTCTATTTATTTTTAAATAAATAAATTGAATTCGAAAAGGGTTTTAAAAATAACCAAAATTTCCAATGATTGCATTGGAGTGGATTTGAATCGAAATTGTCTTCGGAATATTTCAATGTTGGAATTCGTGATTATACAGGTGTTGTTATGGAAATTTGAAAGATATATATTTATATCGTTATTTCCAATACGACATTTGTTAGTCGTAGAATTCGATATTGAATATAAGCCGATATATTTTCTATTCAGAGCCTTGTATTGAATATCGAATGTGATTTGGGTTTGTCGTGAATGGTGTCTTCACTAACACTGTTCTTGAACCCAGTTGAGAAAAGATTAAATCTTTTTATTTAGATTTAATGAAGTTTACCAATTAAATGATATTTAATTGGAATAGAATTGATATTGATTTTTGGGTTTATCGTGAACAGTGTTTTAAATAACACTCGTTCTTTAACCCGATAATTAATGAATGTGATTTTGGGTTTATCGTGAACCGTGTTTTAAATGACATTGATTCTTTAACCCAGTTAACGATTAAAACTAAGTGGAGTTTTAATGAATCTTTAATTAGATTGAAATGATCGAAAATGGAGTATCACCAGTTTTGCTCCAGGCGATAGTTAAATCTTTAATTAGATTTGAACGTGAAATGGTAATTGAATTTACCGATAACACTGTGGTGTTAGATATGAAGTATTACCAGTTTTACTTCATGGGATAAATAGGTTGGGATTAGGAAATTAAAACAAATGATTACTTCGGCAAGTTTCGTTAATCCCGGCTAGTTGAACCGATGTTCAAAAAATAGATTAAAGAATAAATTTTAAAGAATTTATCTTTGATAAAATTTATGGGAACCTTTCCCTAAGAATGTGAAATTTAGAAACTAACTGTCGGTTAGCCAAGCAGAAGGGTTTTCTGGATATTGATCTGATGTTGGTTTCGGCCTTCGGGGTTAATATTTGGGGGATTATTCTCTTGATTAATTTACGGTTAGTGACTAATGAATTGGAATGAGGCGTATGTTGTGTTTGTGTAACACTTATTTAAAATATACGCGAATTATTCGGAAAGACCGGGTTTATCCCATTCTGAATAACTGATACGACGATAAGTCGAAGATGAAGACGGTGGTCGAAGACCGGAAGTCTTCACGTCGTTTGGGTGATAACTGATGATCTTGATTGGGCTGTACACCCAAGAAGATGGAAACAGTTGGTGATCGTCCAGACGTACTTGGAGATCGATGGATATGCGGGGTACTAGGTGCCTCCGGTTTCGTTCAGCCCTAGAACGGACTTGTAAATGGACTGTGTGTCTGACATCGGATTTCATTCTGTGTGACTGATATCGGTTGCATAGGATGGTTTGCCTGTGTGGCATGCTAAGATGCAAATGATCGAGGCTTCTGTTGAAAAGCAAAGTCTTGTGGTGATGATCAAAGCACGGCCTTTGTGGCGTAGCTTTGTGTAACGTTTACTTCGCGAGTTTCACACCCGGTATGAACCAAAAACGGGAGACGGACCTCAGGGAGGGCATGCGTTTCCTTCAAGATAAAAAGTGGCGTCAGTGGTTTTACATGCCCTGACGAGTTTGACTTATGTGGTTGTTGCTGTTGCGAGGCGCCTCGGATTGATCGGTCGTTCTCGAACCGATGGAGTCATTTAGTTGGCTCATTTACGCCCCAAAGGGCGGGGAAACGTAGTGTTCAGGCATTTTAATCCACATCGGTGGACCGGCCCTGTCGCTCCAAGGGTCACTCGAGCTCTGATCCTGAGACATGGGCTAGATTGTCTCGAATAGGTTGAGGACTATCTTTTGCCTCGGTTCATAGACGGAAATCCAATTTCCAAATACGTGCCATTTGCGGTTTTATTTGTAAACCTATTTATGGCGACATAGTGGGATGGGGCGCTCATGCCGCCTATGATTGATACTTATGATTTGAAATTGTTTTATACACTATGCACTTATAATAGTATCAAACGATTTGTTTTAAACGTATCAAGCATTTTTTGGCTGTTATAAGGGAAAACCCTATCCTCGGCTGCGTTGCATTGTGTGATGGGACCTGGGTCTTATAACAGCTTCATTTTTCTTTATTTAGCATTGCGCTGTTTGTTTTATGCACTGGTATTCTTGGGAGGAAACCCGTTCCGTGTTATACGGCGTGGTCCCTTGATTTACCTAACTTTTAAAATAAAGATTAATAACTGTTTTAGTTCTCACACCAGTCACATGACTGACCTAGAGTTTATTGTTTTAACCTAAACTCTGGGTGCCCTTATTTTGACACGGGCAGCTAGTAGTTTTGGTTTTTGCAGATTTATATTCACAGGTTCCTGGTTTACAGCTGGAACGATATCCGGAAAGCTTTGTATCCGTATATCTCCTTCTAGTTGTGTATTGTATTATTTTCCGCTGCGTTGTATTTAAATGTAATTTAAATCTCTGGTATTTCTGTGTAATATTCATTTATTTATACTCTGTATATTCTTGTAATCTGATGCATTGTTGTAATATACAATGAGATGTTCTTCTGTATGTGTTCTGTTTTGTCCTGTTCTCAAACGATAGGGCGTTTCGAACGGTCTGGGTCGGTTTAGCGACTGGTTCGGACCGAGCGAAATTCCTTGTCGTCACACCAGTGCCTTATTTTTCTGCGCCGGAGTGTGTGCACGCCCTCACCCCGTTAGAACCCACACTGCTGCACCACCACCGTCGATTTGACCTCTTACAATCAGCCCAGTAATCGTGCCCCACCCTGCCTAGTTTCAGGGTATCATGATACCTTGTAGGGTTACTGCGAAAAGGGTCCTCCGCTACTAGGTTTTCTATTTCTAGCCAACATGCTAAGTTGGTTAAGTGTTTTATAAACCTAACCCCCCAATCAGTCAGTTTAGTTTAGCATGTTCCATTTTGATTAAGTATTAATATAATTTACTTAATCCTATCAATCCCGACTCAGCCTTAATTGTCTTATTAAAGCCCTGACCTCTCACATTAGACAGGTATTGTTGTGGCTGCCTGTTGCCGGTTAGGTCCGGGCAGTCTTACGCCACAACTCAGTCTAACCTCGGGTCCTTATTGGTCTCCGTGTTTAACCACCCACATTGGATAGGTATTGTTGTGACTACTGGACAGTCGGGCGGTTCCGGGCAGGTTTACATCACAACTCAATCCAACCTCGGGTTAAACACATCGTATTTTTCTTCATTTACATATTTTGTCTCTTTTCTTTTTATATGTAAATATTTGTGGCCCATTATTCAAATTCATCTTTATTGGTTAAATTTATTTATGCCACTTAATTGTTTTTCAAAGTTATTGGCGTGTGTTAAACATGCCAACACATATGTTCTGTATTTTAGCCCAAACTTCATTACCCCCGTTTTATACGTTCGTTCCAATGTAAGGTGTGTTGGGTTTAATACTTAAACCCAATTTAGCCATATGAAAAGGGGAGGCTATAACATGGTGTTTATAAGGTAACATGAAAAAGGGGAGTGTGAACGCATGAACTTGCAACGAACGATTCAATTAACATAAAATAGGCACATGTGAACTTGCAATTGTAACATCATATAATCATGGCATAACATGAATCCTTTTATCCATATAATAATAGCATAAACAATACTTAAACATGAATCATTCTATTCATATAATTATGGTATAGACAATACTTAAACATGAATCGTTCTATTCATATAATCATGGCATAAATAATACTTAAACATTAATCGTTCTATTCATATGATTATGACATAAACAGTACTTAAACATGAATCATTCTATTCATATAATTATGGTATAGACAATACCTAAGCATGAATTATCTTATTCATATGATTATGGCATAAACAGTACTTAAACATGAATTATTCTATTCATATGATTATGGCATAAACAATACTTAAACATGAATTATAGGTTCAACTAACCATGTAAACTTGAAATTAAGAATCTAACTAAATTAGATATCCTTATTATTGGCACATGGTCTTGACTATATTTTTTATTTAGGCATAATATAAACTAATCATGTTCATAAAATCACTACATGTTAACAAAAAGGTGCTTACTTTTGTCACTGATACAAAAGTATTGTTCAACTAGAATTATCCCAAGCTAATTCTTATATGATTCATGGTTTTCATTCTATTCATAGAATTATAGCATAGACATATCTAAACTTACATCATAGTTTTTATTTTATCTATGTAAACTTGCAAGAGGAATGTAATTCTAATGTAATTCTAATGTAACTTATGATAACAACATGAGCCTAAAAACATGTTTTTCAATTGGGCATAATAACGAACATAGTTTAGTCATGTTCATAAAATTAATACAAATTTACAAAGATGAGTGCTTTTGTCACTATCACAAAAATATGATTTTTATACTTGAACTAGGATGCCAATTCCAACATAACTTCATATGAATCATAATACTTAGGTGAATCAAATTACACTAAAGATGACCATAGAATTTTACATCATGTTGTCATAACAATAGATCATGGACTTGCATGAATTCCAATTAAAATATCATAACATATAGTTGTTAACATGAATCATATACTTGCATGAATCTTAAATAAATTATTACAACATTTAGTTGTTAACATGAATCATATACTTGCATGAATCTTAAATAAATAATTACAACATTTAGTTGTTAACATGAATCATATACTCGCATGAATCTTAAATAAATTATTACAACATATAGTTGTTACTTTCAACATGAATCATATGCTTGCAATTATCAAATGGGTGTTATAAATAACTACCACAAACATGTAGTTTTCAATATGAATCATATGTTTGCATAAGTCCCAATCAAAATTCCACAACATGTGGTTGTCAACATAAGCCACATACTTGTATGAATCAAACCATAGCATTGCCAAATCGTTAGAATCAAAATAACATACAAATATAAGCCATTATCGCCACAATTCCATTTCGTTTCCAACGCAAATCACGTACTTGCAAATATCCAATCGTATACCATAATATTCCCAAATCGTTTTGCATCAAAGCAACATACAAATATAGATTATTATCGCCACAATTCCATTTCTTACATTACACAAATCAACACAATTATTTAATTCATATCGGAATAGCACTCTACTTACAGCATATGGCGAATCTTCAATTCAGAAATCTGAATTCTGAATTTGGAGTTGCTATCCTTTGTTGTAGGCGTTGCTTTGATTTGATTTACGTTGCTTTAAGCTTTGAATTATCTCCTAGTTGTCTCTCTATTTCTGACGTCTATCTTCAGTCTCTCCTCAGCAGCATGACGGTCTCATCTCCATTTTAGTTTATGTGAATTAGGGTTAGCCTTAGGTCCGTTTTATAGAGTTTGTGAGTTGATTTAGACCGTCGATGAAGCTTGGTTCAATAATAGCCGTTCGTTTGAAGGAGAGACCAACCAGGAGCTGACACCTAGCCCTAGTGACAAGGCAAGGCTCAGAAAATCGACCAAACACAGACCTGGCCAGCCAGGGTGGGCTGGGTTCGACCTGGCTCAGGGGCCAAGTCGACAGCCTAGTCGACACCATGTCGACTTGGCAGTCGACACGGGTTACCCAGGTCGACTGCCCAGTCGACCTGGCTAGCCCTAGGTCGACTGCCAAGTCGACCTGGGTGCTTTGGGCGGGAATTTTCCCGCCTTGGCCAATTGGGCCCGATTTTGAATTTTGAATTAGTTTTTCTGAGCTGTTTTCGTCTGTTCGAATTTTAAACCTAATTCTGAAACTTCCGGAGGCCATATCTTGGTCATACGGACTCCGATTTTCGAAAAATCGGACTCTATTTCGCGTATTTTTCCGAGACGAACGCAATGGCGTATCCCGTTTCCCTTAATTCTTTGATTTGAAATTAATTATACTTTAATTTATGAATTTCACGGTTATAGAATACACGGGGTGTTACATTCTCCCCCACTTAAAAGGATTTCGTCCCCGAAATCTTCAAGTTTAAGAAAAATATATCCTAACATCCAAACATCCATCTACTCATCCATCAAACACGAGTATCCATTGTCCTTAAAAGACTTCTAAAGCTTCATGATCATATGCGAAGTGTGTGTGTACATGTACTTATCTAATGCAAAATCAGGCGGTCTACTGATTCAGTTGACCTCCTTAATGCAAATTATGTAAGTGCCATGAATCCATTATGTTTGCAAATTCTCTTATTTATAAATCTACATGAGTGCACAATCATTCATACACATGTAGCATCCGTATGACAACACATTAAAGTTCAACCATATACGAATGCAAACATATATGCATATGCAATATGAAGTGACTGAGCCGATCTAAAACCTAGACTGTGTGTGTATATGCAACCACGAGCAACCACTAGCAATCACTTGCAACCACTTGCAACCATCATCCATAACATGTTTCAATTACATGTTTTCATCCAAAGGGTTTCTACCTAAAAGATAGGGTCGAGGAGATATACCTAAAACAAAGATAGATAAAAGCGCAACTTAAGGAAAAGGAAGGATCAAAGATGTACCCTCGAAAAGAAAAGGGTAGGCAGCGCGTATTCTAGCTTCAGTCTCCCAAGTTGCATCTCCTTCGGCGTCGCTCCACTGAACTTTGACGAGCTTGACTTCGCGGTTGCGTAGCTTCTTCACTTCCGTTCCTAATATGCGGGTTGGAACTTTACTCACGGTTGCTTTGCGTTCCACTTCAGCTTCTTCTAGGATATTTGGCTCTACCACTTCAGCAGACTCATGTAGACATTTTCGGAGATGTGAAACATGAAAGACGTTGTGAACTCCGACCAATCTTTCGGGTAGCTCTAATCTATAGGCCATTTTCCCAATTGTTCCTATCTAAAGGTATAGTCGAATGATAGAAGCAAGTAAAAACTTTGTGCCCATTAGGCAATGTCAAAACTGGAAATCTATGCCACATATATATTGATTAGGAGAAGAACTCTCTAAGCATCAGCCCCGAAGATCGAAATTAACATCAGACTGACACCCAAAGAATTACTCAACCCAACCACTAGATTCTAGGAAACTAAGCATGATGGACTCCTTTTAGGTCACAAGGGAGTCCCTTCCTAAGACCAACCCGTTTCCTATAAAACCCAAAAACTTTAGTCAAACCAACGAACACCCTCGAGCCCCAACATGTGTTACTAACAGATGAGTCATACTCCCTATGGGGTTTGCAACAGAAATTGGATTAAGAATAGGACCGAGAGGATATACACAAAAGATAGCATACAAGTGAGCTCTACAGGAAGAGAGGGATCAAGGGTATACTCTTAAGAAGAGATATGATGCACGAATCTAGTCTTCAATCTTCTAAGTCGCATTTCTTGAGCTTAACTCCATTATGCTTTGTCTGTCTTTAACTTCACAATTTTCGTAGCTTCTTAATTCTTGTTTCCAAAATATGAGTTGGAACCTATTTCACTGCTGCCTCTCGTTCCACTTTCACTTATTCTCCTTCTAGTATACTTGGCTCAAGCATAACTGTGTACTCATGGTTCCATGCAAGCTCTCCAAAATTCACTAGTGAATCTTGGATCTTGTTCACTTACTAGAAGGTATTCCACATAGATGAATTATCTCTTGAAAATAAACAATTGTCAACTATGTTTCCAAATGTACTTACTAAGGTGATTCTTTACAACTTATGCATAAGCGAAATGAACCTTCTGCCTTAGTGGCGAACACTACAGGAGCGCCCCATTCTGAAATGCTCCTCCTAATGAACCCCTTTTCTAGATGCTCTTTAATCTGTTTACTGAGCTCTTTCCTTTCCCGTGGAGCCATATGTCTAACGGGCAACGCAACGGGCTTTGCATTATCTACAAGGTATATGCGGAAGTCTATCTCCCGCTTCGGAGGCAAGCCCTTCACCTCTTCGAAGACATCCGGATATTCCCGGACCACTCTAACTGATTGCAAATTTTCAACAGAGGCATCTAGCGATTCAAGGTAACTAAGCATAACCGCATACGAGGGATTACAAGAAATTTCAAAAGTATTACCGAGCTGGGTTAGGAGCCTAACAACCCTTTTCTCACAATCAAGGATGGCCCCATTACTGGATAGCCAATCCATGCCCAAAATCAAACCATATCCCGAAAAGCCCAAAACAAAGGCACTACATTGAAATTCTACGCTTAGAATAGAAATTTTCAATCCCAAACAGATCATAGACAAATGAGCTGGGCCCCAATTGGGTTTGAAACAATTAAGGGGTCCTCTACCATACTAGTTTTTAGGTGCAGAGATTCTACTAAAGCAGACGAGATAAAGGAGTGTGATGCGCCAGAATCAAATAAAGTGCGAATGGGGTGATCATAAAGATAAACTACACTTTCTACAGAAGTATTTATACCTCGTTGTTGCAGAGGTGGCGCTTCTAGCACATGAACCTGTGCCCCTGTAGTGGATCCAGCCCTCTGCCCCTGTCCTCGTTTCTTTGGGCAGTCCTTAGCCCTGTGGCCTGTCTTACCACAAGAAAAGCACCCACCATTCTCCTTGGCCTTCTTTTTCCGGCAATCTTTCACTAAGTGCCCCACTTTGCCACATAAATTACACTTCCTCTTCTCTTTGTTGCCTTTCCCGCCCTTCTTATAGTCTGTCTTCTTAGGCTGCAAACCCTCTTTCTTCCCTTGAGAGCTTTCTGCCTTTGTCTCCTTCTTGCCCTTATCCTCTTCGTTCAGCAACGCCATCTGTACCAACCTTTCATACGTAGCTCCCATGGGTATATGGGTCATGGCCAAACTGTGTAATGGCTCATTCAACCCTTTGACAAAACGGAGAGCCTTCTTGTGCGGGGTGTTGACTAGGTCCAGCCCAAACCTAGCCAGCTCATCGAACTGATTAACATATTCTTTGACTGTCTTGTACCCTTGCTTAAGAAATAAGAATTTTTCCAATTGCAAACTCCTTTCTGCATCTGAGAGAAATTTAGCCTCAAACCTTGCCCTAAAGTCCTCCCATGTCTCCACTGGTCTTTCTACATTAGTGACTTCCTACCAGTAGGAAGCCTCACCCTTTAGTAGCCATACTGCCAGTTGTACTTTCTGTCTATCTTCTACCTCAAAGATGATGAATAAGTCCTCGGTTTCTTTCAGCCAATTTCTAGCTGCCACGAAGGACTCAGTTCCATGAAAATCCTTTCCTCCCATAGCTTTAAAATCTTTACATATCTTAGCAAACGTGTTTCCCCGTGGAAGAGGTGGAGGAAGAGGTGCTGCTGCAGCTGGATGATTTCCTGCAGCTGGGGGAGGAGGAACGGTAGGACCTGGCTGAGTGGCCCTTGCTTCTAAGAACCGCCTAAACCAACCAGGTATTGGTACACCCTCTGGCAAGTTAAGTTCTTCGGACATGCTGAAACAATAAGGATAGATTCAAAACGAAGGATAAGAGATAGTACCTATGGCTTTGGGGGGACTTTGCCATTTTTTTTAATAAAATAATATTTTTCTTTTAAAAATGCTTCTTTAAATTTCTTTTTTTGAAAATAAATTTTCAAAACTTTTTATCTTATCTGGTAAACCTATGCTCTGATACCAAGTGAAACACCCCACCTCCGCTAGGGTCACTCTCAAAGGGAATGCCCTAATTTTGGTGGAGGTTTATAAGTATAAGTCATAGATATACAAGACAGATATAAGAACACATATTTTTGAACAGCGGAAAACAACAACTTTTATTTCATTAAAATATGTGTTACACAATCTATGCCATAATTTGTTTTACAATACTTCCAAAAACATAACATCTTCATAACTGTCTTGATTACATTATTTAAAGAAGCATAAAGGAAACATAAATAAACTGCAAAAGTCCCATAGTTGCTGTCCAAACCCATAGTCCAAAACGAAAAGATCCAAGCAATACATTCTTTCTCTTCAAGCTGGATATGAAGGCTGGTCAAGCTGCGGTATTCCCTCCCTGTGGACCTGGGGGGGAACGGAAGAAAAGAAGGCGAAAGAAAAGTAGAGTCAGACATAAAGCCTGAGTAAGTCTAGGACTATTCAGTCTATGAATAAAGAACTGGGTATGATAAGTATAAACAAGAAATGGGGAAAGCACCATAAACTTAGTTAAGTTGTCTAGGGTCGAATATACTATCGTACCCCATTTTAATCTCTGAACCCATATAAACTAGTTCCCAACTGGCACCCCATAATCAGGGTGAAGTGATCCATTTTATGATGATCGGCTCCTACTCGCATAGTTACATGTGTCTTACGGCCCCCGATGTTGTAGTTACCTATGCTGGTCCCACCATGGGGTGTATCAAGTCCCATGGTGGCGGCCCGACACAATCCTAGAATGCACAGGTATGCTACTGGTGCCCAGTGCCTTATTTTTCTGCGCCGGAGTGTGTGCATGCCCGCACCCCGTTAGAACCTACACTGCTGCACCACCGCCGTCGATTTGACCTCTTACAATCAGCCCAGTAATCGTGCCCCACCCTGCCTAGTTTCAGGGTATCATGATACCTTGTAGGGTTACTGCGAAAAGGGTCCTCCGCTACTAGGTTTTCTATTTCTAGCCAACATGCTAAGTTGGTTAAGTGTTTTATAAACCTAACCCCCCAATCAGTCTGTTTAGTTTAGCATGTTCCATTTTGATTAAGTATTAATATAATTTACTTAATCCTATCAATCCTGACTCAGCCTTAATTGTCTTATTAAAGCCTTGACCTCTCACATTAGACAGGTATTGTTGTGGCTGCCTGTTGCCGGTTGGGTCCGGGCAGTCTTACGCCACAACTCAGTCTAACCTCGGGTCCTTATTGGGCTCCGTGTTTAACCACCCACATTGGATAGGTATTGTTGTGACTACTGGACAGCCGGGCGGTTCCGGGCAGGTTTACATCACAACTCAATCCAACCTCGGGTTAAACACATCGTATTTTTCTTCATTTACATATTTTGTCTCTTTTCTTTTTATATGTAAATATTTGCGGCCCATTATTCAAATTCATCTTTATTGGTTAAATTTATTTATGCCACTTAATTGTTTTTCAAAGTTATTGGCGTGCGTTAAACATGCCAACACATATGTTCTGTATTTTAGCCCAAACGTCATTACCCCCGTTTTATACGTTCGTTCCAATGTAAGGTGTGTTGGGTTTAATACTTAAACCCAATTTAGCCATATGAAAAGGGGAGGCTATAACATGGTGTTTATAAGGTAACATGAAAAAGGGGAGTGTGAACGCATGAACTTGCAACGAACGATTCAATTAACATAAAATAGGCACATGTGAACTTGCAATTGTAACATCATATAATCATGGCATAACATGAATCCTTTTATCCATATAATCATAGCATAAACAATACTTAAACATGAATCATTCTATTCATATAATTATGGTATAGATACTACTTAAACATGAATCGTTCTATTCATATAATCATGGCATAAATAATACTTAAACATTAATCGTTCTATTCATATGATTATGGCATAAACAGTACTTAAACATGAATCATTCTATTCATATAATTATGGTATAGACAATACCTAAGCATGAATTATCTTATTCATATGATTATGGCATAAACAATACTTAAACATGAATTATTCTATTTGTAAAGACCCGGATTTTCGGCGACTTTGGTTATCGACATAAGCACGATGTCGGTAACCAAAACGTCGAAAAATCCTGGTAATTAGTGAAAGAAATTAGAGGGTGAGGATAGATAAGATAGAACTTAGAATAGAAGAAGAAGAAGACAACAACAACAACATCAGAGTAACACGAATCTCACAGCGGAACAAATAAAATATAACATAACTTTTGAAATACAAAGTTATAACTGTTTATACATACCATTTTCAGAGTACAACATATAACATCACAGCGGAATAAATAATAGCTATCGACTGCTGAAGCCTCCTGCTCCAAGCTCTCCAAGTGCATCCGTAAATCCCGACTACTTGACAGCCCGTACAAATTTAGGCACCCAAGAGTTTAGGGAAGACAAAACAAATAAACTCCGGGTCAGTCATGTGACTGGTGTGAGTAAACTCAAATCATTTAAACGGGTATATGGTATCTCATAAGACCACGCCATGAATACGGAACTGGTTTTTCCCTTATGAGAATCCAAACATCTTTGAAAAGCAATATCATTCTGATATTATGATAATGTCTAAATACAAATAGATATCAGTCTAGTAGAAACGCTTGCATCTCACATTCTACATATATAGTATACAATCAAAACCGCAGGTGCGTATTAGATGATTGGGTTTCCAACTATGACAAGGTATGGAACCACCTTCCGATCAGTGTACTCTAGGAACGATACACTGGAGTTCAACAAGAACATCTTGCAACTCAGCCACACATGACCGACCACTCATTTCGCTTGAGTGTATCGAATGTACATCACCAACGGTCGGGATCAGCAACTGTTTCCCGTATATATATGGGACAGCATTGATAGATTAAAGAAGCAAATGAATATTCTCTAGATAGGTGATTATACACCCTACTTCGGTGCGACCGACTTAGCCATGCTGCCTGCCCGATTTTTGTCATTTACCGGATGTGAGGCTAGAAGCTACGCTTACTTTCCATTCATTTATAACACGATCACTTTGAATGCCACATTATCAGATCCGTTAATCATTAGTTGGATCTACACAAATAGATTCTGGATATTATGCGAAGGGAATAAATCCGTTGGCCACCATATATATTTGTACAGTCCAACTCTCTCGATCATTGAAACTATTCTGTCAAACATTCGTCCATATACGTTCGTTCTGGGACTGAACGAAACCGAAGGCACTATTCTGTTAACAGGACAGCCCTTGCACTTTACTCCGTCTTCAATTTCTTCATCGTATTTGATCACAACGCTTATGTCGATACGGAGTGGTTCTTCGGATAATAATCCAACCGGTCTCTCCATATTAACAACGTAAAATGGTCAAAACTTCGATAGTCTGTGATTTAACTATCAAATGAAAATATGTCGGTGTACAAACAACGATCTTAATTCCAAATGGAATTATCGATCCAATCATCAATCATATATATATATATATATATTCATATTTCCTTATTTTCTAAAATTAGAAAATATACATTTTCAACATTGGAAAACATTTCCAATCCTCATTCACGCATCACTACCATTCCACAACTATTAGTCCCTAACTGTAAACTAGTAAGAGAACAATTCCCTAAGTATAAACCCCGAAGGCCGAAACCAACATCAGATCGATACTTAGAAAACTATTCAACTTACTAATCTCTAGTCAGTTTCTAATTTTTGTTTAACTTCACTTCTTAATTTCTATATTCGATTAACCCCTTTTGATAAACTACGTTTGATTAACTCCTTTTGATAAACTACGTTTGATTAACTCCTTTTGATAAACTACGTTTTCCATTACAACTATTTCCCTTTTTTAACGTTTACTTACCGTTACAAATATTTCCTATTTACAACTTCTATTTACCGTTACAAATATTTCCTATTTATAACTGTTTATTTATCTTCTAAATAACTATTTCTTATTTCTATTTATTTTCTAAATAAATATCCCTTTTTATAAACTATTTGTTTTATAAATACTTCCTTTTTATAAAACCGTGTTCGTTTTATAAATAATTTCCTTTTATAAAACCGTGTTCGTTTTATAAATAATTTCCTTTTATAAAACCGTGTTCGTTTTATAAATACTCTATTTTCAAATTGTTTCCTTTTATAAAATCGGTTGATTTTATAAAACTCCTTTATTTCAATATACCTTGAAATATTCCATTTTACATCCCAAGGTTTCTTATGATATTTAAAATATCAAACAACGATGATCAATATCGTTCTAACATCCATAATCAATAACAGATTATAAATCACAAAATATATCACAATATATGAAAACAGTAAAATAATTGTTGAGGAACCCAGTCGGATTCCTCCAACCTGTCTCCCTGCATCCACAGATGTTACACAGTATAATATATATCATATTTTATTTTGAAATGAAATATCCTGCTGTACAAAACCATATTTGATTAACAATACATAGATTAACTATAACTACGTTTTCAATCAAATCTATTTAACAGTCCAGTTAAACAATCAATATACAGCAGTCAATAAATAAAGTACAATTTATAAAAATATAAATTGTAGAGAGTTAGTGAGTTTTACTCACATTGTAGTTCATCGTTAAAGAACGATAATTGTTGTTTGATTTGAATCGAACAATTAAATTCGCCGTAAATTCAAACGAGCTCAAATCCAATCCCAGTGCGTAGCCGTCGTCCATGCAATCCAAGCGGACCTTATTTTGTCCAATTCTGATAGCGTATGACCAAGTTACGCTATTACGAAGTAAACACAAATACTGCAATTTTAAATTTAAACTTAGTTAATCAAACTGATCGGGCTTTAACCTTTCATTTTCGTTGGCCCATTTTCCATTCTGAAAACAATATCCGATAGCACCTCCTCTTCAAAACAAACGTCAGTCTGACCCCTTCATTATTTTGTTGGGCTACATCATTTGTTTGAACGGTCCATATGAAATCAACCCAGGCCCGTTAACTTACCCTACCGCCTGCAAATAGTTATTTCTTCCTCAACAAAAATATCCGTGAACTCTCACCTTACCAATGGCCACTGGTGCCCCCCACGTACTCCCCTTTCTTCATCATTCTCTCCTTGAACTAAATTGAAACTCCAGGTACCTCCACCCTACTTGGTAAACCCGCCCAACGCAGCACAGTAGTTTTCCCCTTCATCCCAAAACAGTATACGCTGCGCCAGTACCCTTCTCCCCTAAACAATGCCAATCGCTCCAGAAACCACTCGATGTAACAATTCCAAACCATCGCCCATCTCTTCAATCGAATTCCCCAATCTCCGATGTCCTCACCTGACTCGCATCGTTCATTTTCCAACGTCAATAATGGTGCTCGAACACAATGAAAACCATACTGCAGTGAAGAGCGATACTACACGAGTCCTAAAACATTTATCTGAGATTTTATAGAGGAGTATAAGATTTTATATATATTTTTCAACATGCGTTTTTTTTTTGATAAATGAAGAAACTCGGCGGCTTTGAAGCCTTTGATTGAAAAATGGAAAAGTTTAGGTAAAAAGGCAAAGAGGTTATTTATACGGTTTACATGGAATTCTTTTGTGGATTTCTTTGATCAATTTTCCATTTTGATTTCCTTTCTGATTTCTGAGAACGGTTTTGGTAAGAGGAAAATAGAGCGTGGCGGCTTAAAAGAAATAAGATTGAAAACCAGGTTTAACGTGTTAAGGGGGTTATTTATAAGGAGGGATATTATTTCTTTGTGATTCTGCTTATGCCATGTTTTCGTTTGATGGCCAAGGAAATCAGGGGTGGAGAACAGTGATGCGTGGTCCTTCTTCTGACCGTAGGGGATGTAAGGATATTATCAAATCAAACAAATATCTAGATTTTTATAATATTACGTTCTCTTATTATGAACCGTTATCCATGTACGAGTGTTGTGGACTGAAATTAATACACTGTTGAGATGAGCTCGGTGTCATGATCCCAAAAATATAATAATACCGGTAGATTAACTCATATTTTGAAACCCCAAAATCGTTGATTAAGGGTGCAAAATACTCCAAAATAAAAGTCGCTTATTTAATTAATTAAAAATTACAGTAAAATTCTAAAAATTAAATTATCGCTATGTCTTAAAAGAAACTTGTCTAAATTCAAAACCGATCTCTAGTTATATCGAATAAACCGTTACGGTTGATAATCAATTCTATAGCGACTATTCTAAAATTTGATTTGGACATATCTCAAAATCTAGAGGACGAAATCCCGATTTTTCTCTTCCACTAGAAAGATATACTTCACCGGTTCCACACGTTTCTTGTTTCACAGAAATCCGGCTTAAAACGAATCCTGTACATTCAGTTGTAGTTCGAATCGCCAAATAGCGAACTGCAGTGCCATTTCGAGCTCTATTTTAATTATATTATAATTATACGTTCAACTATCGATGATTGAATATATTCGTTACTATAATTCAACTTTAAACTGAATTATATAATTCGAATTTCCCAGTTCACACATACCGCCATTTCAGCCAATTCTGATTATTTCAGAATTAAATATATTACTTAATTTATTATTTTAATTAAATATTCATCATTATTTAATTCCACGACCATTAAATTCACTAAACCACCATTTATATAATTAAATAAATTAATCATAATACCCCTGCCAATGCGGGTCATTACACTATTCATATGAGTATGGCATAAACAATACTTAAACATGAATTATAGGTTCAACTAACCATGTAAACTTGAAATTAAGAATCTAACTAAATTAGATATCCTTATTATTGGCACATGGTCTTGACTATATTTTTTATTTAGGCATAATATAAACTAATCATGTTCATAAAATCACTACATGTTAACAAAAAGGTGCTTACTTTTGTCACTGATACAAAAGTATGGTTCAACTAGAATTATCCCAACCTAATTCTTATATGAATCATGGTTTTCATTCTATTCATAGAATTATAGCATAGACATATCTAAACTTACATCATAGTTTTTATTTTATCTATGTAAACTTGCAAGAGGAATGTAATTCTAATGTAATTCTAATGTAACTTATGATAACAACATGAGCCTAAAAACATGTTTTTCAATTGGGCATAATAACGAACATAGTTTAGTCATGTTCATAAAACTAATACAAATTTACAAAGATGCGTGCTTTTGTCACTATCACAAAAATATGATTTTTATACTTGAACTAGGATGCCAATTCCAACATAACTTCATATGAATCATAATACTTAGGTGAATCAAATTACACTAAAGATGACCATAGAATTTTACATCATGTTGTCATAACAATAGATCATGGACTTGCATGAATTCCAATTAAAATATCATAACATATAGTTGTTAACATGAATCATATACTTGCATGAATCTTAAATAAATTATTACAACATTTAGTTGTTAACATGAATCATATACTTGCATGAATCTTAAATAAATTATTACAACATTTAGTTGTTAAAATGAATCATATACTTGCATGAATCTTAAATAAATTATTACAACATATAGTTGTTACTTTCAACATGAATCATATGCTTGCAATTATCAAATAGGTGTTATAAATAACTACCACAAACATGTAGTTTTCAATATGAATCATATGTTTGCATAAGTCCCAATCAAAATTCCACAACATGTGGTTGTCAACATAAGCCACATACTTGTATGAATCAAACCATAGCATTGCCAAATCGTTAGAATCAAAATAACATACAAATATAAGCCATTATCGCCACAATTCCATTTCGTTTCCAACGCAAATCGCGTACTTGCAAATATCCAATCGTATACCATAATATTCCCAAATCATTTTGCATCAAAGCAACATACAAATATAGATTATTATCGCCACAATTCCATTTCTTACATTACACAAATCAACACAATTATTTAATTCATATCGGAATAGCACTCTACTTACAGCGTATGGCGAATCTTCAATTCAGAAATCTGAATTCTGAATTTGGAGTTGCTATCCTTTGTTGTAGGCGTTGCTTTGATTTGATTTACGTTGCTTTAAGCTTTGAATTATCTCCTAGTTGTCTCTCTATTTCTGACGTCTATCTTCAGTCTCTCCTCAGCAGCATGACGGTCTCATCTCCATTTTAGTTTATGTGAATTAGGGTTAGCCTTAGGTCCTTTTTATAGAGTTTGTGAGTTGATTTAGACCGTCGATGAAACTTGGTTCAATAATAGTCGTTCGTTTGAAAAAGAGACCAACCAGGAGCTGACACCTAGCCCTAGTGACAAGGCAAGGCTCAGAAAATCGACCAAACACAGACCTGGCCAGCCAGGGTGGGCTGGGTTCGACCTGGCTCAGGGGCCAGGTCGACAGCCCAGTCGACACCGTGTCGACTTGGCAGTCGACCGGGTTACCCAGGTCGACTGCCCAGTCGACCTGGCTAGCCCCAGGTCAACTGCCAAGTCGACCTGGGTGCTTTGGGCGGGAATTTTCCCGCCTTGGCCAAATGGGCCCGATTTTGAATTTTGAATTAGTTTTTCTGAGCTGTTTTCGTCTGTTCGAATTTTAAACCAAATTCTGAAACTTCCGGAGGCCATATCTTGGTCATACGGACTCCGATTTTCGAAAACTCGGACTCTATTTCGCGTATTTTTCCGAGACGAACGCAATGGCGTATCCCGTTTCCCTTAATTCTTTTATTTGAAATTAATTATACTTTAATTTATGAATTTCACGGTTATAGAATACACGGGGCGTTACAATTGATGACTCTTTGACCAGCTTGTTGGTGCTTCGGTTTTCTCTCAGCTTGATCTAGCCACCGGATTCCATCAGCTTAGAGTAGCTGAGGATAGCATTGATAAAACTGCGTTTAGGACTCCAGATGGATTCTTTGAATGGCTTGTCATGCCATTCGGTTTGACTAATGCACCCGCCTACTTCGTAGATTTGATGAGTAGGGTGTTCAGGGAGTTCCTTAACAAGTTCGTGGTCGTCTTCGTAGATGATATTCTGATCTTCTCAAAGGATGAGTGTAACAACCCGTAAATTGCGAGCCAGTTTGAAAATTTTAAATTGGCAATTTTAGCGAATTTTGAATATTTAAAATAGAATTATTTTAAATAATATCGACGAGAAATTTATTTTGAATATAATTCGAACGTATATATTATACGCGTCGTCGTTAGAATATAAATATTTATATATAATTATAAATAGAATTGAAAATGGCGCGGTAGTTCGATAATTCGATTTCAAACTTCAATTGAATGTACCGGGTGCAAAACAATCCGGATTTTAGTGAAACCAAAAATAATGGAATCTAATAGTGAATATCTTTCCAATGAATCCGAAAAATCGAGATTTCATATCGGGAATCAAAAGATAAGTCCAGTTGAAAATTCTGAATAGTCGCTATGGAATTCAGGCCCTTAAAAATGGACATTTTGCAAATGACCTCGGATTTCGACGAAACCAGTTTTGTTGGGTCCGTGATGTCAAGTTATTGCTAGGTTTCAAATTTCATAATTTTTCGAATCAATATGTGAGCGTGGCATAGGAAAACGTGTTTGACCAGTTTCAGTTGATTTTAATCGACTGGAAATTGGCCATTTTTCCAACGGTCTCAGAATTCGATGAAACTAGTTTTGTTAGGACCGTATCGTCAATACGAAGCTAGAAAATATTTTTCGAGAATTTTTAGAGTTAGTATGTGACCCCGGTAATTTGAAATGCGCGTTTAAATTCAATATAGTGATTTAAATGTAAATTTAACGGAAACTGATACAAAACGATCGAATCAGTTTGCGATACATATCCCATTGTGTTCGGAATGGGGGTAAAACGCTATGGACGACAGGCGGTGGGCCTCGTTTAGAGGTCGTATGTGAAAGTCAACTTTTTGAAAAAATAAAATAATTAAATTAATAAAAAAAAAATTTAACTTCTCTTTCCCTATTACCCTGGCCCCCCCTTTCCACGTTTAGATTCAGTTTATTAATAAAAAAAAAAAAGGCGATGCCTCTTCCCACACCACCGCGCCACCAGGTCGGCCACCGCCTCTCCGATGATCGCCCGCCTAGCTCCACCCTCCCCTGCTCTCTCTCTCCTCCCTGCGGTCCCTCCTCTCTCCTCTTAAATCGACAGCCGCACCCCACTATCGCGCCACCACATCCCCAAGACCTCACCGCCCTCCGCCTCGACGTAACCCCCCCCCCCCCCACGACGAGGAGCAGCCACCACCGCAAGCCCCTCCGACGAAGCTCGCCTCCCCTCCACTACTTCCTCCCCCAAAACCGCACATCGACGCCGCTAACCCCCCTTTCTCCGATTCAGAACAGCGACTGACAGCCCCCCCCCCCTGTAAGTTTTTTTTAGTTATTTATTTTATTTTTATTTTATATAATTAGAAGAAATCTGAATTTTATTTTATTAGAAGAAAAACTGAATTTTATTTTATTTAAAAACTGGATTTTATTTTGTTAGAAGAAAAACTGAATTTTTTTACTTTAAAAACTGGTTTTTATTTATGTTGTAAAGTCATAACAATATAATCTTTTATATTGTCGAAAATATAATCTTTTATATTGTTGGATTAAAAATTCGATTTTTATATATTGAACTTTGAAATCAAAATTCGATTTTTATATATTGAACTTTGAAATCAAAATTCGATTTTTATATATTGAACTTCGAATTAAAAATTCGATTTTTATATATTGAACTTCGAATAAAAATATAATTTTTATATATTGAACTTCGAATAAAAATATGATTTTTATATATTGAATAGCATAGTAAAAATTCGATTTTTAAATATATGAAGAGATTATAAAAATATGATTTTTAAATTGAAAGTGAATAAATAAAAATGTGATTTTTATTTAAAGACATCGAAATATAAAAATGTGTGATTTTTATATATAGTGACTACGGGCACAAGAAGATGATAAAAAGGCGAGAAGAAGAGAAGATGATTGGATAGCTATCGGTGAGAACTTCTCACTCAAATTCTACTTTTCTAGTTATATATATATATATACTAGGATGCAGACGGTGCTTATTAGAAGCACCCGACACCCGTCCACAGACCATGGACTTGTTTGATTGGTTGTGTAGTTGGTTAGATTATTTGATTTGGATTTGATTGTTTAGGTGAAATTGAAATTGATATGATTGATGTGTGAATGGCGTGGGCCTTCACTAGACCGGGGATAAGGCTAGGCCTTGTCCCGTTTCTAGTATCGTGCCGTTATGCCGCCGGAATTTTCTAAAATATGTTAGAAAAATAAAATATCATTTTATTGAAGAAATGAACTGAATAGAAATTCATGTGTTGAAATAAAATGTTTTATCGTTAAAATATAATTTTTGACGTGAATGTGAATAAATAAATATTCATTTACAAACCGGACGGTTTGTTTATGTACACCTATTTGAAGGACATTGATTGGGTCGATAAATTTTACACATCGCCCAACTGCACAAATAAAATCTGTGTTTGTTTGTTTGAAACCCCACACGGGTGTTGGGATGAAATTTGAAGTTCACTCATCCTGATTGATTAAATATGTCGATCGATTGATTGACAGGCTGTTATAAGCGTTAGATATCTTTATTTGATGCTTATACAGTGTAGTGCACTTTGGTTGATGGATGATCATTTTTCAAGGCTATTATATACATGTGTTGTGTGAAAGTCCATATAATTAATTTTATATGGTAATTGATTGGGCCTCATTCCAGTTTAGAAATGGAAATATTTGAAATAGAAATATCTGAAATAGAATATTTGAAAATAGAAATTTATGAAGCCGTGTTGATTAGTTTGACACCATTTTGACGTGAACGATATTTATAACGATTTCGAAATGAATTGAATTGAAAACGATTTCGAAATGAATTGAATTGAAAACGATTTCGAAATGAATTGAATTGAAAACGATTTCGAAATGAATTGAATTGAAAACGATTTCGAAATGAATTGAATTGAAAACGAATTCAAAGTGAATTGAAAACGATTTCAAAGTGAATTGAAAACGATTTCGAAATGAAGTGAATTGAAAACGATTTCGAAATGAAGTGAATTGAAAACGATTTCGAAATGAATTGAATTAAAAACGATTTCGAAATGAATTGAATTGAAAACGAATTCAAATTGAATTGAAATTTGAATTGAATAGAAATGAATTTTAAAACGAATCTATAAAGGAGAATTCAATTGTGATTTGAATTGAAAAGGAAGTTGAAAAGGTTTTTGAAACGAATTCAAAATTATTTATATAATTCGTTTTAAATAGAAATCGACGAAGTATATATTATATATATTATATATATAATATAATGGCCTGAATAGAACGCGCCGCGCCGCGGCAGTTCGTGAATTTCGACCATTGATTTCAAATGGACATTACGGGAGATCCGACCGTCGGATTCTCCTAAAACCGGAACCGTTGGGTTCGTATCGAAAAGAGCTTTCTAACGAATATTAGAAATTTGAAATCTAACGGTTGGATTTGGAATTACGTCCAAATCAAATTTGAAAAAGGTCGCTGTAAGTGCAGTTCGATGGCCATTGATGGAAATCGACTGTACGGGCCTTGATAAAATTATTAAAAATAGTAATAATTTGTGTAAAATCATAAGAAATGATTTGTGAAGATTTGGGATGAAAAACTTCATATTTGAAAAGATAAAAATATATTTTTATCGAAATGAACTAGTTTTGAACTAGAATTATAATTCTATTTATTTATAAATAAATAAATTGAATTTGAGATGGTTTTGAAAATAACCAAAATTTCCAATGATTGCATTGGAGTGGATTTGAATCGAAATTGTCTTCGAAATATTTCGATGTTGGAATTCGTGATTATACAGGTGTTGTTATGGAAATTTGAAAGATATATATTTATATCGTTATTTCCAATACGACATTTGTTAGTCGTAGAATTCGATATTGAATATAAGCTGATATATTTTCTATTCAGAGCCTTGTATTGAATATCGAATGTGATTTGGGTTGTCGTGAATGGTGTCTTCACTAACACTGTTCTTGAACCCAGTTGAGAAAAGATTAAATCTTTTTATTTGGATTTAATGAAGTGTACCAATTAAATAATATTTAATTGGAATTGAATGGATATTGATTTTTGGGTTTATCGTGAACAGTGTTTTAAATAACACTTGTTCTTTAACCCGATAATTAATGGATAGTGATTTTGGGTTTATCGTGAATCGTGTTTTAAATGACACTGATTCTTTAACCCAGTTAAAGATTAAAACTAAGTGGAGTTTTAATGAATCTTTAATTAGATTGAAATGATCGAAAATGGAGTATCACCAGTTTTGCTCCAGGCGATGGTTAAATCTTTAATCAGATTTGAACGTGAAATGGTAATTGAATTTACCGATAACACTGTGGTGTTAGATATGAAGTATAACCAGTTTTACTTCATGGGATGAATAGGTTGGGATTGGGAAATAAAATAAATGATTACTTCGGTGTGGTTCGCTAATCCCGACTAGTTTGAATTGATATTCAAAGGAGATTAAAGAATAAATTTAAAGAATTTATCTTGGATAAAATTAATGGGAACTTTTCCCAAAGTATAGGAAATTCTGAATAAATGAATATTCTGAATTGGAATGAGGCGTATGTTGTGTTTGTGTAACACTTTTATAATATATACGCGAGTTATTCAGAAAGACCGGGTTTATCCCATTCTGAATAACTGATTCGACGTGGTGTCGAAGATGAAGACGGTGGTCGAAGACCGGAAGTCTTCACGTCGTTTGGGTGATTACTGATGATCTTGATTGGGCTGTACACCCAAGAAGATGGAAACAGTTAGTGATCGTCCAGACGTGCTTGGACATCGATGGATATGCGGGGTACTAGGTGCCTCCGGTTTCGTTCAGACCCAGAACGGACTTGTAAATGGACTGTGTGTCTGACATTGGATTTTAGTCTGTGTGATTGATTTCTATTAAATATATCTGTTTGGCGGCGGAGAATTTATTCTCTTGCTTAACGCCCTTCTCTGAGACGTACGAGTTCAGGGGTTATATACTGATGGATATCAAACACATAGAGTGAATTGCCTGTATGGCATGCCTAAGTGGCAATAGATCGAGGCTTCTGTTGAAAAGCAAAGTCTTGTGGTGATGATCAAAGCACAGCCTGTGTGGCACAGCTTTGTGTAACGTGAATTCGCGAGTTTCACACCCGGTATGAACCAAAAACGGGAGATGGACCTCAAGGAGGACTTGCGTTTCTTTCTAGCTAGAAGTGGCGTCAGTGGTTTTACACGCCCTGACGAGTTTGACTTATGTGGTTGTGGCTGTTGCGAGGCGCCTCGGTTATATCGGTTTCGGCCGATGCATTCTGGTCGGCTGACGGACCAGACTTACACCCCATAGGGTGGGGAGACGTAGTGTTCAGGCATAATAATCCACATCGGTGGACCGGCCCTGACGATCCAAGGGGCAGTTGCGGCTGTTCCTGAGACACGGGCTAGAGCGTCTCGAATCGGTTGAGGACTATCTTTTGCCTCGGTTCATAGACGGAAATCCAATTTCCAAATACGTGACTTTGCGGTTTTATTTGTAAACTTATAAATGGCGACATAGTGGTATGGGACGCTCATGCCGCCTATGATTGATACTTATGATTTGAAGTTGTTTTACACACCATGCACTTATTATAGTATCAAATGATTTGTTTTAAACGTATCAAGCATTCTTTGGCTGTTATAAGGGAAAACCCTATCCTCGGCTGCGTTGCATTGTGTGATGGGACCTGGGTCTTATAACAGCTTCATTTTTCTTTATTTAGCATTGCGCTGTTTGTTTTATGCACTGGGATTCTTGGGAGGAAACCCGTTCCGTGTTATACGGCGTGGTCCCTTGATTTACCTAGCTTTAAAAATAAAGATTAACTGTTTTCGTTCTCACACCAGTCCCATGACTGACCTGGAGTTTATTGTTTTAACCTAAACTCTGGGTGCCCATATTTTGACACGGGCAGCTAGTAGTTTTGGTTTTGCAGATTTATATTCACAGGATCCTGGTTTACAGCTGGAACGATATCCGGAAAGCTTTGTATCCGTATATCTCTTCTAGTTGTGTATTGTATTATTTTCCGCTGCTATGTATTTAAATGTAATTTAAATCTCTGATATTTCTGTGTAATATTCAATTATACTCTGTATATTCTTGTAATCTGATGCATTGTTGTAATATACAATGAATTGTTCTTCTGTATGCGTTCTGATTTGTCTTGTCCTCACAGTAATTCGTTCTTTCTCATCTCTTCGGAGACCGGGGAAGTTCGGGTCGCTTCAGTTAGTATCAGAGCTTTGGTTTACAAAGCAGAGAACAAGGCACATTAGAACCATACGAAAGAATTCATCAGATATTGGATTAGTAATATCCAATTAGAATGACTCGTTAGAGATGGAATCAGTAGTATCCTAGAACGAGTGAGAAGAGTATATTTTTAAAAGTGAAAACAAACTTTTGTTTTAAAGATTTAAATCAATTATTCGTATTTGATTATCTATTTAGATTGATGTGGACAATCCAATATATATAGATTTTGCGTATACGTCTGATCCGCGTGTATTCGAAATTTTAATATACTGGATAGATATAGAGTCACACTCTAGTCGCCCGGACATGATTCTGAAGATGGCGCGCCATCACCAGTATTTATTTTCGTGTTTCGAAGGTGTGATTTCTATATGTTTCCATTAGACTGGTGTGAGAACCAAAATTAGATAGGGCCTATTGTTGTGATTTGGCATCAAAAACCTGATTTTTGACTATGTATCAAAGTTATCAATTTGAAACTCTAATTCACTAATTGATTGATGTTTGGGTTGTTTGTTTATTTGTTTGCTAATTTTTAGCCATTTAGCCTAATAGAACCGAATATTGAATTGTATTGAAAATTGGTTGCATCTGCTTGCATATACATGTATATTATTGAACAGGTCATAGCAAGGAGGCTAGAGCAGAGAATAAAATTTGTTTGCCCGACAAATAGGTACATGTTTACTACATAATTTCCTGTTTTGTTTGGGTGATGATGATTTTGTGAGACTATTGGCTAGCCGCTTGGCTTTTTCTTTTTCTTTTTGAGATCTGAAGGACCGGGGAAGCTATTTGAAATTCCCCGATGCTCCCGGTGCAGGGGAGGTTATGGTGAAATTTTTCGAAAATTTAGGGTGTTAGCCAAATTTTTGAAATTTTGAAAATTCTCAGAAACTAAAAAGTTGGAGAATGGAAGCCTGATCGATCGTAGAGCTGAATAATCAAACCACTTTCGACTTTGTTCCTTTTCGGGGACGAAAAGTTTTAAGTGGGGGAGATTGTAACAACCCGTAAATTGCGAGCCAGTTTGAAATTTTTAAATTGGCAATTTTAGCGAATTTTGAATATTTAAAATAGAATTATTTTAAATAATATCGACGAGAAATTTATTTTGAATATAATTCGAACGTATATATTATACGCGTCGTCGTTAGAATATAAATATTTATATATAATTATAAATAGAATTGAAAATGGCGCGGTAGTTCGATAATTCGATTTCAAACTTCAATTGAATGTACCGGGTGCAAAACAATCCGGATTTTAGTGAAACCAAAAATAATGGAATCTAATAGTGAATATCTTTCCAACGAATCCGAAAAATCGAGATTTCATATCGGGAATCAAAAGATAAGTCCAGTTGAAAATTCTGAATAGTCGCTATGGAATTCAGGCCCTTAAAAATGGACATTTTGCAAATGACCTCGGATTTCGACGAAACCAATTTTGTTGGGTCCGTGATGTCAAGTTATTGCTAGGTTTCAAATTTCATGATTTTTCGAATCAATATGTGAGCGTGGCATAGGAAAACGTGTTTGACCAGTTTAAGTTGATTTTAATCGACTGGAAATTGGCCATTTTTCCAACGGTCTCAGAATTCGATGAAACTAGTTTTGTTAGGACCGTATCGTCAATACGAAGCTAGAAAATATTTTTTGAGAATTTTTAGAGTTAGTATGTGACCCCGGTAATTTGAAATGCGCGTTTAAATTCAATATAGTGATTTAAATGTAAATTTAACGGAAACTGATCGAAACGATCGAATCAGTTTGCGATACATAACCCATTGTGTTCGGAATGGGGGTAAAACGCTATGGACGACAGGCGGTGGGCCTCGTTTAGAGGTCGTATGTGAAAGTCAACTTTTTGAAAAAATAAAATAATTAAATTAATAAAAAAAAATTAACTTCTCTTTCCCTATTACCCTGGCCCCCCCTTTCCACGTTTAGATTCAGATTATTAATAAAAAAAAAAAAGAAAAGGCGACGCCTCTTCCCACACCATCGCGCCACCAGGTCGGCCACCGCCTCTCCGATGATCGCCCGCCTAGCTCCGCCCTCCCCTGCTCTCTCTCTCCTCCCTGCGGTCCCTCCTCTCTCCTCTTAAATCGACAGCCGCACCCCACTATCGCGCCACCACATCCCCAAGACCTCACCGCCCTCCGCCTCGACGTAACCCCCCCCCCCCCACGACGAGGAGTAGCCACCACCGCAAGCCCCTCCGACGAAGCTCGCCTCCCCTCCACTACTTCCTCCCCCAAAACCGCACATCGACGCCGCTAACCCCCCCTTTCTCCGATTCAGAACAGCGACTGACTGCCCCCCCCCCCCCCTGTAATTTTTTTTTTAGTTATTTGTTTTATTTTTATTTTATATAATTAGAAGAAATCTGAATTTTATTTTGTTAGAAGAAAAACTGAATTTTATTTTATTTAAAAACTGGATTTTATTTTGTTAGAAGAAAAACTGAATTTTTTTACTTTAAAAACTGGTTTTTATTTATGTTGTAAAGTCATAACAATATAATCTTTTATATTGTCGAAAATATAATCTTTTATATTGTCGGATTAAAAATTCGATTTTTATATATTGAACTTTGAAATCAAAATTCGATTTTTATATATTGAACTTTGAAATCAAAATTCGATTTTTATATATTGAACTTCGAATTAAAAATTCGATTTTTATATATTGAACTTCGAATAAAAATATAATTTTTATATATTGAACTTCGAATAAAAATATGATTTTTATATATTGAATAGCATAGTAAAAATTCGATTTTTAAATATATGAAGAGATTATAAAAATATGATTTTTAAATTGAAAGTGAATAAATAAAAATGTGATTTTTATTTAAAGACATCGAAATATAAAAATGTGTGATTTTTATATATAGTGACTACGGGCACAAGAAGATGATAAAAAGGCGAGAAGAAGAGAAGATGATTGGATAGCTATCGGTGAGAACTTCTCACTCAAATTCTACTTTTCTAGTTATATATATATATATATACTAGGATGCAGACGGTGCTTATTAGAAGCACCCGACACCCGTCCACAGACCATGGACTTGTTTGATTGGTTGTGTAGTTGGTTAGATTATTTGATTTGGATTTGATTGTTTAGGTGAAATTGAAATTGATATGATTGATGTGTGAATGGCGTGGGCCTTCACTAGACCGGGGATAAGGCTAGGCCTTGTCCCGTTTCTAGTATCGTGCCGTTATGCCGCCGAAATTTTCTAAAATATGTTAGAAAAATAAAATATCATTTTATTGAAGAAATGAACTGAATAGAAATTCATGTGTTGAAATAAAATGTTTTATCGTTAAAATATAATTTTTGACGTGAATGTGAATAAATAAATATTCATTTACAAACCGGACGGTTTGTTTATGTACACCTATTTGAAGGACATTGATTGGGTCGATAAATTTTACACATCGCCCAACTGCACAAATAAAATCTGTGTTTGTTTGTTTGAAACCCCACACGGGTGTTGGGATGAAATTTGAAGTTCACTCATCCTGATTGATTAAATATGTCGATCGATTGATTGACAGGCTGTTATAAGCGTTAGATATCTTTATTTGATGCTTATACAGTGTAGTGCACTTTGGTTGATGGTTGATCATTTTTCAAGGCTATTATATACATGTGTTGTGTGAAAATCCATATAATTAATTTTATATGGTAATTGATTGGGCCTCATTCCAGTTTAGAAATGGAAATATTTGAAATAGAAATATTTGAAATAGAATATTTGAAATTAGAAATTTATGAAGCCGTGTTGATTAGTTTGACACCATTTTGACGTGAACGATATTTATATCGATTTCGAAATGAATTGAATTGAAAACGATTTCGAAATGAATTGAATTGAAAACGCTTTCGAAATGAATTGAATTGAAAACGATTTCGAAAAGAATTGAATTGAAAACGATTTCGAAATGAATTGAATTGAAAACGATTTCGAAATGAATTGAATTGAAAACGATTTCGAAATGAATTGAATTGAAAACGAATTCAAAGTGAATTGAAAACGATTTCAAAGTGAATTGAAAACGATTTCGAAATGAAGTGAATTGAAAACGATTTCGAAATGAAGTGAATTGAAAACGATTTCGAAATGAATTGAATTGAAAACGATTTCGAAATGAATTGAATTGAAAACGAATTCAAATTGAATTGAAATTTGAATTGAATAGAAATGAATTTTAAAACGAATCTATAAAGGAGAATTCAATTGTGATTTGAATTGAAAAGGAAGTTGAAAAGGTTTTTGAAACGAATTCAAAATTATTTATATAATTCGTTTTAAATAGAAATCGACGAAGTATATATTATATATATTATATATATAATATAATGGCCTGAATAGAACGCGCCGCGCCGCGGCAGTTCGTGAATTTCGACCATTGATTTCAAATGGACATTACGGGAGATCCGACCGTCGGATTCTCCTAAAACCGGAACCGTTGGGTTCGTATCAAAAAGAGCTTTCTAACGAATATTAGAAATTTGAAATCTAACGGTTGAATTTGGAATTACGTCCAAATCAAATTTGAAAAAGGTCGCTATATGTGCAATTCGATGGCCATTGATGGAAATCGACTGTACGGGCCTTGATAAAATTATTAAAAATAGTAATAATTTGTGTAAAATCATAAGAAATGATTTGTGAAGATTTGGGATGAAAAACTTCATATTTGAAAAGATAAAAATAGATTTTTATCGAAATGAACTAGTTTTGAACTAGAATTATAATTCTATTTATTTATAAATAAATAAATTGAATTTGAGATGGTTTTGAAAATAACCAAAATTTCCAATGATTGCATTGGAGTGGATTTGAATCGAAATTGTCTTCGGAATATTTCGATGTTGGAATTCGTGATTATACAGGTGTTGTTATGGAAATTTGAAAGATATATATTTATATCGTTATTTCCAATACGACATTTGTTAGTCGTAGAATTCGATATTGAATATAAGCCGATATATTTTCTATTCAGAGCCTTGTATTGAATATCGAATGTGATTTGGGTTGTCGTGAATGGTGTCTTCACTAACACTGTTCTTGAACCCAGTTGAGAAAAGATTAAATCTTTTCATTTGGATTTAATGAAGTGTACCAATTAAATAATATTTAATTGGAATTGAATGGATATTGATTTTTGGGTTTATCGTGAACAGTGTTTTAAATAACACTTGTTCTTTAACCCGATAATTAATGGATAGTGATTTTGGGTTTATCGTGAACCGTGTTTTAAATGACACTGATTCTTTAACCCAGTTAAAGATTAAAACTAAGTGGAGTTTTAATGAATCTTTAATTAGATTGAAATGATCGAAAATGGAGTATCACCAGTTTTGCTCCAGGCGATGGTTAAATCTTTAATCAGATTTGAACGTGAAATGGTAATTGAATTTACCGATAACACTGTGGTGTTAGATATGAAGTATAACCAGTTTTACTTCATGGGATGAATAGGTTGGGATTGGGAAATAAAATAAATGATTACTTCGGTGTGGTTCGCTAATCCCGACTAGTTTGAATTGATATTCAAAGGAGATTAAAGAATAAATTTAAAGAATTTATCTTGGATAAAATTAATGGGAACTTTTCCCAAAGTATAGGAAATTCTGAATAAATGAATATTCTGAATTGGAATGAGGCGTATGTTGTGTTTGTGTAACACTTTTATAATATATACGCGAGTTATTCAGAAAGACCGGGTTTATCCCATTCTGAATAACTGATTCGACGTGGTGTCAAAGATGAAGACGGTGGTCGAAGACCGGAAGTCTTCACGTCGTTTGGGTGATTACTGATGATCTTGATTGGGCTGTACACCCAAGAAGATGGAAACAGTTAGTGATCGTCCAGACGTGCTTGGACATCGATGGATATGCGGGGTACTAGGTACCTCCGGTTTCGCTCAGACCCAGAACGGACTTGTAAATGGACTGTGTGTCTGACATTGGATTTTAGTCTGTGTGATTGATTTCTATTAAATATATATCTGTTTGGCGGCGGAGAATTTATTCTCTTGCTTAACGCCCTTCTCTGAGACGTACGAGTTCAGGGGTTATATACTGATGGATATCAAACACATAGAGTGAATTGCCTGTGTGGCATGCCTAAGTGGCAATAGATCGAGGCTTCTGTTGAAAAGCAAAGTCTTGTGGTGATGATCAAAGCACAGCCTGTGTGGCACAGCTTTGTGTAACGTGAATTCGCGAGTTTCACACCCGGTATGAACCAAAAACGGGAGACGGACCTCAGGGAGGACTTGCGTTTCTTTCTAGCTAGAAGTGGCGTCAGTGGTTTTACACGCCCTGACGAGTTTGACTTATGTGGTTGTGGCTGTTGCGAGGCGCCTCGGTTATATCGGTTTCGGCCGATGCATTCTGGTCGGCTGACGGACCAGACTTACACCCCATAGGGTGGGGAGACGTAGTGTTCAGGCATAATAATCCACATCGGTGGACCGGCCCTGACGATCCAAGGGGCAGTTGCGGCTGTTCCTGAGACACGGGCTAGAGCGTCTCGAATCGGTTGAGGACTATCTTTTGCCTCGGTTCATAGACGGAAATCCAATTTCCAAATACGTGACTTTGCGGTTTTATTTGTAAACCTATATATGGCGACATAGTGGCATGGGACGCTCATGCCGCCTATGATTGATACTTATGATTTGAAGTTGTTTTACACACCATGCACTTATTATAGTATCAAATGATTTGTTTTAAACGTATCAAGCATTCTTTGGCTGTTATAAGGGAAAACCCTATCCTCGGCTGCGTTGCATTGTGTGATGGGACCTAGGTCTTATAACAGCTTCATTTTTCTTTATTTAGCATTGCGCTGTTTGTTTTATGCACTGGGATTCTTGGGAGGAAACCCGTTCCGTGTTATACGGCGTGGTCCCTTGATTTACCTAGCTTTAAAAATAAAGATTAACTGTTTTCGTTCTCACACCAGTCCCATGACTGACCTGGAGTTTATTGTTTTAACCTAAACTCTGGGTGCCCATATTTTGACACGGGCAGCTAGTAGTTTTGGTTTTGCAGATTTATATTCACAGGATCCTGGTTTACAGCTGGAACGATATCCGGAAAGCTTTGTATCTGTATATCTCTTCTAGTTGTGTATTGTATTATTTTCCGCTGCTATGTATTTAAATGTAATTTAAATCTCTGATATTTCTGTGTAATATTCAATTATACTCTGTATATTCTTGTAATCTGATGCATTGTTGTAATATACAATGAAATGTTCTTCTGTATGCGTTCTGATTTGTCTTGTCCTCACAGTAATTCGTTCTTTCTCATCTCTTCGGAGACCGGGGAAGTTCGGGTCGCTTCAATGAGGAAGAGCATGCTAGACATCTCAAGGAAGTGATGGATACGCTTAGAGCGCATCGGTTGAAAGCCAAGTTCTCCAAATGTCATTTTTGGAGAAGGGAAGTTCGGTTTCTTGAACATATAGTTTCTAAGAAAGGCATAGCGGTGGATCCCGCAAAAGTGGTTGTGGTTCAAGACTGGAAGACTCCTAGGAATGCAACCGAAGTAAGAAGCTTTCTCGGTCTGGCGGGCTACTATAGAAAGTTCATCAGGGACTTCGCTAAGATTTCGACCCCTCTTACTAAGTTGACGAAGAAGAACTTAGTCGTTGCATGGGACTTGGAGTGTGAGCTTGCTTTTCAAAGGCTCAAGAGAGCCCTTACCTCAGCTCCAGTTTTGGCATTACCCGATAGTGGTAAGATGTTTACCGTGTACACAGATGCATGTGGCACGGGGTTAGGTGTTGTTCTAATGCAAGAGGGAAGAGTGATATGTTATGGGGTTAGGCAACTTAAAGTTCATGAGAAGAACTATCCCACTCATGATTTGGAGTTAGCAGCAATCGTCTTTGCACTCAAATCCTGGCGCCACTATCTTCTAGGCAAAAGGTTTGAGTTGTATACTGATCACAAGTCACTCAAATACCTCTTCTCGCAAAAAGATCTGAATCTAAGGCAGCAAAGGTGGATGGAATTCTTGGCATCGTATGACTTCGAGATAGCTTATACCCCTGGCAAGGGTAATGTTGTGGCGGATGCGCTAAGCAGAAGGAGGTTGACTTTGAGCCCCTTGTACATTAAGATGAAGAAGTTAGAATTCTTGGCAACCTTTGATTTCACGATGGCTGTTGAGTCTATGACGGGTTCATTAGCATCCCTTGAGCTTAGACCCACACTTCTTGATCAAGTTGGGGCTTCGCAGAAGGAAGATCCACAGATAGTCGAAGTTATGGACAAGTTGATTCGTGGTGAGACGTCTAGTCACCTTGCCAGATATACTATTGATGATAAAGGATGTCTAAGGCGTGATGGGAGGTTATGTGTTCATCGAGTGGGAGATTTAGTCCATAGAGTTCTTGAAGAAGTGCATCACTCGAAGATGACTATACATCCTGGAGGAGATAAGATGTATAGAGATATGAAGCGCATTTTCTTTTGGGCCGGAATGAAGAAGGATGTAGCAGAGTATGTTTCAAAGTGCATGGTGTGCCAACAAGTGAAAGCCGAGTCAAAGAAACCAGGTGGGCTATTACATCCATTGGAGGTCCCGCAATGGAAGTGGGAGAGTATTTCTATGGATTTTGTGGATGGATTGCCTAGGTCAAGGAGAGGGAACACAAGCATATGGGTCATAGTTGACAGACTTACGAAGAGTGCTCACTTCATCCCAGTAAAGAGCAAGAGGACCGCATCATAGCTAGCATCTATTTATCTTCGAGAGATAGTGCGGTTGCATGGAGTTCCTTCTAGCATAGTTAGCGATCGTGACCCAATTTTCACTAGTAAGTTCTAGAATAGTTTGCAAGAAGCGATGGGTACGCGATTGAATCTGAGTACAGCCTATCACCCCCAGACGGATGGCCAAACCGAAAGGGTGAATATAGTGCTAGAAGATCTCTTGAGGCTTTGTGTTCTCGACTTCGGTGGTACTTGGGAAGACCACCTTCCTCTTGTAGAGTTTGCCTATAATAATAGCTATCAAGCCAGCATAGGGATGGCACCATTTGAAGCTTTGTATGGGAGGCCGTGTAGGTCACCATCTTGTTGGTGGGAGACAACAGATAGACTTATACTTGGGCCCGATATGATACGGGACACATCCGAGAAAGTTGAATTAGTGAGAAGAAGAATGAAAGCGGCCCAAGATAGACAGAAATCCTATGCTGACAAGCGAAGGGCAGATTTGGAATTCGAAGTGGGAGACATGGTTTTCGTGAAGGTTTCTCCTTTGCTTAATGTGGTACGTTTTGGAGCAGTTGGGAAGCTGGCACCAAGGTTCGTAGGACCCTTCCCTATCATAGAGAGAATTGGAAAGATGGCCTATAAGGTGGAATTGCCCGAAAAGCTAGCCGGAGTGCATAATGTCTTTCATGTCTCGCATCTCCGAAAGTGCCTACATGAGTCCGCTGAGGTGGTTGAACCAAGCATTCTTGAAGATATTGAGGTAGAGAAAGAAGCAACCTTGAGAAAAGCTCTGATTCGTATCTTGGGAACGGAGATCAAGAAGTTAAGGAATCGAGAAGTCAAATTGGTGAAGGTTCAGTGGAGTGAAGCCGATGAAGACGCAACTTGGGAAACCGAGGAGAAGATGCGTGGGCTTTATCCATTCCTTTTTTAGGGTACATTCTGGACCTCTTTCCTAATTAGCATATCTTTCTTTTTATCCATGTTTATCTTGTTATCTCTTTAATCATGTCATGAGGACCTTAGGTAGAAACCCTTTGGATGAAACATGTATTTGAAACATGTTATGCTTGATGGTTGCAAGTGGTTGCAAGTGTTTGCACGTGGATACTCGTGGATGCATGATACACATTAGGCACTAAGATCGGCTCACACACTTTCATGTTGCATATGCATGAGTGCTTATACTTATTCATGGATGAAACTTGTTATGCTATCACGTGGATGTTGCATATGGATGAATGTTATGTGCACTCATGTAGAGATTATAAATTATGTTAGGAATTTGCATACATATGGACTCATTTCACTAACATAAATATGCATTAAGGAGGTTTACTGTATCAGTAACCGCCTGATTTTTGCATTAGACAAGTACATATACACACACCTTTGCATATGATCATACAGCATTTAGAATCCTTTAAGGACAATGACTGCACGGGGATGATGTTTTGAGTAGATGGATGATGGATGGTAGGATACGTTCTTCCTAACTTGGAGATTTCGGGGATGAAATCATTTAAGGAGGGGAGAATGTAACAACCCGTATTTTTGAATAACATGTTATAACATAAATCAAGGCAGAATTAAACTGTAAAATCTGAATCAAGGGAAACGGGCTATGCCATTGCGTTCGTCTCGGAAAAATACACGAAATAGAGTCCGAGTTTTCGAAAATCTGTGTCCGTATGACCGAGATATGGCCTCGCGAAGTTTCATGAAAAATTCAAATTCAAAACAGATTCAAATTTCAGAAAATCAGGGTAGGCGGGAAAAATCCCGCCCAGACCAGGTCGACCTGGGGGTTGACCTGGGGGTCGACCTGGGTGGGACCAGGTCGACTGGGGAGTAACCCCAGGGACGACCTGGGGGTCGACCTGCCTAGTCGGAGCCAGGCAACCTGGTTTACCTATTTTGGCTATTTTGACCTGTTTTGTTGGCTAGTGACGGGATTTGATGGCTCTGATTGAATCTAGGGTTAATCCTATGGCTAATACTATCCTAATCTTCTATAAAAAGACCCCTAAGCCTAGCCTAAATCACCATTATTCAATCCTACAACTAAACTATGTCAAATTTGTTCCTCTCATGGCCTCCACTCTCATGCTAAAATTTCTAAGTTTATTTCTATGAGAGATTTTGAGTTCATACAAGTGTTTTCAAGCTTGTATGAGTGTTCTTAGTTTGCATTCAAGTCAAGTTGCAACATTTCTATTACAAAGCAAGGGTTTTTATGATTTGGCTCAGGGATTTTTCAATTGGAGCTTTCATATTTGGGTCTTTTTGGTGATTGCATAAGGGCTTCGTCTCAATCTTTATAATAAATATTCATTTGTGTCTTCATAGCATTGTAAGCCCTTTTCTACTTTCTTTTTTTGAAATCTAAAGTTAAATGAATGATGCAAGTTTGGGGTTGATCATTATGATATGCAAGTTTGGTTGATCATTATGTTATGCAAGTTGGTTTAATCACTATGTATGACACACGTTGCTATGTTATGCAAGTTTGGGTTGATCATTATACACATGTTATCATGTTATGCAAGTTAAACTTGAGGTTGTGAGCTTAAAGCTTCAAGCTTTATATTAAAGGTTGCATTTTGGCAACATGGAAGTTATCATATCCCTTATGATAACTTGCATGTGAGGCTAAATGCGAACTTCTAGCAACTTCTACATGTCATTTATCACCATGTATCACTTATATGCCAAGTTTGGTTTTATGCATACTTTTGAAGCCTAATAATGCAATATGCAAGTATCTGAACATATGTACATTTCATATGCCACCATGTTAAACTTGTGGCTTCAACACCTTTTTGTCATGATTATGCCAAGTTCCCTATTTTATCCTTTATGCGTTGATGCGATTATGTAAACGATGGGATTACGTTGGGGTTGGGTAACATTATGACATAAACATGGTTTTTACAACATGACGTGATATGTTAACTTGTAATTATGTTTTGGAAACATAATGGACATGACACTTAGAAAATATGAGTGTAGCCAACTCGAGGATGGGTTGAGTTTGTAGCATAAATCTACCCGGACCCGCCCGGCTTAACTAGTGGCTACAAACAATAGGACCCAATGTGAGAAGTTGGTCATGTTGTGCTCGAACCCGAGGTTAGACCAAGTTGTGGTGTAAAGCTATCGGGACCCGCCCGGCTTAACTAGTAACCACAACAAGGTCTAATGTGAGAGGTTAAAGCACATTAAGTTAATTAATGCCTCCTGATTAGGGTTAAGTCATGGTCCACTTAATACTTAACCAATTTGGGCTTGATGGGTTAATCGGGGTTAAGTCATGAACCTTGGGTACACTTAACCAATTTAATCCACGTTTGGATCGGGTTAACCACATTTAACCCGTTAAGAAACCCTAGTTGCGTGGTCATTTGCAGCAGTAACCCTCTTGATAGTATCATAAGACCCTAGGGACTAGGCTAGGGTGGGGCACGATTACTGGGCTGACATGTAAGCGACCAAAACGACGGCTGAGTAGGTACGCCGGTGTAGGTCCAGGCGGACTATGGTCGTGCACATAGTCCGGAGTTGGAAAATCAGGCACGGGTACCAGTAGATCTAGACTGTGCATACTTGATTTGTGTTCGAGGTTGACACCCTAGGACTTGATACACCCTAGGGTGGGCCTAGCGCAGTTTAACTACATTTCATGTTTGGGCCGTATGACACCGACACTTGATGAGTTAGGCTTATAGGGAGCCGATCAACTAGACCGTGTAGTTGGACCTTGATTTAGGTCACCTCATGATATTGGGCCAAGCTTGGGCCAAGGGATCAATTCTTGTTTTTACTTTACATGTTAGAATGCTAGTACACCCGTGGTGCAAAACTTAACCTTAATTATGCGATGACACCTTTATCTATCTTGTTAGATAATCACCATGCCAGTATGTTGTTATCCTTATGTTCATCTTAGCTTCTCGTGCCAGTTAACTTTACTAGTTCATGAACAGATAGTAGTTAGGGCTTACCAGTCTTTTTGACTGACCTGTTTTCTTATGCCTCTTTTCTTCCGTTCCCCCCCCCCCCCCCCACCCTCAGTTCCTCAGGGTGGGAACATTGGAGCTTAGCTTGGATCTTTATAGCTTGCTTACTGGATTTGCTCATGTACGGTTTTGGACATTGAGCTAGCTATGGTTTATCACTTCACTTTGGGGATAGTACTTTATGTATTTCAGTTTTTCAGTTTATGCTTTTCTCTAGACTTTGTTTGTTGGAAAATAATGACCAAGTACTTTGTTGTAACTTAACTATGGTTTTGAAATGCTAGTTTTATCCGCTGCTTTACTGCTCTGTTTTACTTATATGTTCTGTCTTGTGATATCTGCATGCATGTTTACCTTGTATAACGCCCCTCCAAAGCTAGTGTGCTTGCAAGAGTTACCCTGGCGGAGGTGGGGTGTTACACTCTTGGCCACTGCCTAACCAACCCCCACCACAAGGGACATGTGGGGGTAAGAGTCTCCCGTCGCCACCAAACCGCGAAGCTAGAACCCCCCATCATGACTGCAACAAGAACTGGTGATACTCCACTCTCGATCACTTTTCAGGTTTGATAATTTAAATTATCAATTCACATTTTAATCTAATTAAAGATTCATTAAAACTCTACTTAGTTTTAATCTTTCGAAAAATCAATATCCTGTCTTTAACTGGGTTAAAGAACCAATGTCATCTAAAACATGATTCACGACAAACCCAAAATCACACTCTATTGTTAATCAGGTTAAAGAACAGGTGTTGTTCAAAACACCGCTTACGATAAACCCAAAAACCAATTCAAATTCAAATCCAATTAAATATTATTTAATTGATACACTTCATTAAATCTAAATAGAAAGATTCAATCTTTTCCTCTATTGGGCTTAAGAAAAGTGTTAATGAAGACACCATTCATGAAAAACCCAAATCACATTTGATATTAAATACTAGTCTGTGAATAGAAAGTATACCGACTTATATTCAATATCAAATCCTGAAACCAACAAATATCGTATTGGAAATAACGATATGAAATATATCTTTCAAATTCCCATAACAATATCTGTATAGTCACGAAATCCAATATTGAAATATTCCAAAGATAATTTTGATTCAACTCCAGTCCAATTCACGTATTGGGGATATTGATTATTTTTAAAATCACTTTCAAATTCAATTTATTTATTTCAAAAAAAAATTGATTTTAATTCTAGTTCAAAACTAGTTCATTTCAACAAAAATATATTTTTATCCTTTCAAATGTGGAATTTTTCATCCCAGTTCTTTCCATTTCATATATTATGATTTTACATAAATTATTAATATTTTTAATAATTTTATCAAGGCCCGTACAGTCGATTTCCATCAACGGCCATCGAACTGCACTTACAGCGACCTTTTACAAATTTGATTTGGACATAATTCCAAATCCAACCATTGGATTTCAAATTTCTAATATTCATTGAAAGCTCTTTTCGATACGAACCCAACGGTTCCAGTTTTAAGAGAATCCGACGGTCGGATCTCCCGCAACGTCAATTCGAAGTCAATGGTCGAAATTCACGAACTGCCGCGGCGCGACGCGTTCTATTCAGGCCATTTTATATATAATATATATATTATATATATTTCGTCGATTTCCTTTTAAAACGTATTTTATAAAAAAATTTAAATTCGTTTTCAAAACCATTTCAATGCTGCATTCAATTTCAAATCAAAATTGAATATTTCATATCATTACTATATAAATGATAATATTTTCAAAACGTTATATTTTGAAATCACTTCTTTTCTATATTCATTATAAAAACGAATATAATCGATATAAATATCATTCACGTCAAAATCGCGCAACTCTAATCAACACGACTTTATATATTTCAATAAATTTGTTATTCTATTCAACAAATGAATATTTATTCTATTCAACACATGAATCTATATTTCTTTCAACACACGATTAATCTCAACACATGAGTACTGTCAACACATCACTATTTTTGTTATGTAAAATATTTTATAAAATTATGGTATCTATCGTTTGATTTTTAAATTAGATTCCACCGTGAAGTAGTTCTAATTTTAAAAATGATAAAGATGTAAATTTTATTGTTAAAATATTTTACTCAACACATGAATGTTTTCAACACATGAACATCGTCAACACATGACTATTTTCATATTCAACACATGAATTTTCTTTTATAATATTCCTTATTTTCCCGATTGGAATGAGGCCCAATCAATCACCATATAGTGTTAATTATATGGATTCCATACAACACATGTATGTAATAGCACTGATAAACAAACAACCATCATCCAAAGTGCACCACTCAACTGTATAAGCATCAAATATAAATAATTAACGCTTACACAGTCTGTCGACCAATCGATCGACATACAATTAAATAATCGGGATTAGTATACGCCAAATTTCATCCCAACACCCGTGTGGGGTTTCAAATCAACAAACATAGATTTTTATTTGTGCAATTGGGCGATGTGTAGAATTTATCGACCCAATCAATATCTGTCAAATCAGTGTATATAAACAAATTGGCCGATTTGTTTATAAATATTTATTTATTCACTTTCACGTTAAAAATTATATTTTTAACGATAATTTATTTATTTCAACCATCTACAATTTATTATTGGTTTCACATCAACATCACAAACAATTTTCACAACACATCAATCAAACAAACAAGCCATCCATGGTCTGTGGATGACGGGGTGTCGGGTGCTGCTAAGCACCGTCTGCATCCTAGTATATATATATAACTAGAAAAACAAATTTAGAGTGAGAAGTTCTCACCGATAGCTATTCCAACTCCACGACACTTCATTTATAGAAATCTTCGTCGTTCTCGCCTTTTGTCACTTTCGTTGCCCGTATTCACTACATATATAAAAATCACATTTTTATATTATTGCCATGTATATAAAAATCGTATTTTTATAATTGCTCCTTATGGATAAAAATTCTATTTTTACATCGCTACTATATAGATAAAAATTCTATTTTTACATCGCTACTATATAGATAAAAATTCTATTTTTACATCGATGTTCATATAGTAAAGATTATATTTTTATCACGCTATTCTTCATATAAAGATTATATTTTTATCACGCAATTCTTCATATAAATTTATATTTTTATCACGCTATTATTCATATAAAGATTATATTTTTATCACGCTATTCTTCATATAAAGATTATATTTTTATCGCGCTATTCTTCATATAAAGATTTCGCCTTTTCAAATATAAAGATTTTGCCTTTTCAAATATAAAGATTTCTCCTTTCCAAATATAATAAAAATCATATTTTTATTTCAACCTATATATAATGAAAAAAAAATATTCTTTCCTTCGCTAAATATATAAAGATCAAATTTTTACTAACTATATAATATAAAAATTATATTTTTAACCTTTCTAAAAAATCTAATCTTTTTAATTTCAAAAATAAAATCTTTTTCTATATTCGAATAAAAATCCCACCTTTCAAGATAAAAAAACAATCTTTACATGATAAATATCAAAACTTTATTCTAGTTGTTCATATGCAAAAATCAACACTTTTCTCTAATCAAAATCAAATTTTAAAAATAAAACTAACCCCTTTTATTTATCCAAAAAAAAAATCATAAAAATCAAGTCTTTTGATTTAAATAAAAGCCCGATTCACCTTAGCAAGATCACAATGTTATTTACATAAAAAACAAGAATTTGAACAAATTTTAAAGTAAATAAATAAAAAGAAATGGACCATTGGTCGGAGAGGAGGCCTGAGGGGCGGAGGGGGTGTCGGTGATGCGCGTCGGTCAACAAGGGGGCACAGGGCGGTTCAGGCGATGTGGGGGAGGCTCGAACGGATTAGGTTTGCATCAGTGGCCGAGGAGAGAGAGAAGGGGAGGAAGGGAGGGGAGCGGACTGGGGGGGGGAGAATTGGCAGTGGTCGGCGCCACCAGGGGGCGCAAGGCTGCTCGATCGACGAGATTCCGTGGTTTTTTTTTCTTTTTTTTTCTTTCTTTCTAACTGTCGGGTTTGATAGTGGGAGTGGGAGAGAGAGAGAGAGAGGGATAGGATAGGGCCTATTTTATAATAATTTAATTTATTTATTTTCTCCAAGGATGTTGACTTTTCATGCGAACTCAGAATCAAACCCACCGACTGCCGTCCCTAGCATAATATCCCCATTCCGAACACAATGGGATATGTATCGTAAGCTGATTCGATCATTACAATCAGTTTTCATCAAATTCAACATATAACTCTATATATTGATTTTGAACGCGCATTTCAATTTACTGAGGTCACATATGAACTCTAAAATATGCAGAAAAATATTTTCTAGCTTTGTATCGACGATGGGGTCCTAACAAAACTAGTTTCGTCGAATTCTGAGACCATTGAAAAAAAAGCCATTTTCCAATCGATTAAAATCAACTAAAACTGGTCAAACGCGTTTTCCTTTGCCACGCTCACATATTGATTCGAAACATTACAAAATTTTGAATCTAGCAATAATTTGACATCATGGACCCAACAAAAGTGGTTTCGTCGAAGTCCAAGGCCGTTTGCAAAATTCCCATTTTTAAGGGCCTGAATTCCATAGCGACTATTCAGAATTTTCAAATGGACATCTTTTGATTCCCGCTATGAAATCTCAATTTTTCGGATTCGTTGGAAAGATATCCTCAAATAGATCCTATTATTTTTGGTTTCGCTAAAATCCGGTTTATTTTGCACTCGGTACATTCAATTGAAGTTTGAAATCGAATTATCGAACTACCGCGCCATTTTCAATTCTATTTATAATTTAAAATAAATACTATATTCTAACGACGACATATATAATATATACGTTTGAATTCTATTCAAAATAAATTTCTCGTCGATATTATTTAAAATAATTCATTTTAAATGTTCAAACTTCGCTAAAATTGCCAAAATAAAAATTTTAAACTGGCCCAGATTTTCGGGTTGTTACAGACTTGGTCTTGCTTTTAACACTTTTGAGATTTGTCTGTTTATGATATTGCATTCTTCCATAGACAGAATCTGGATTCCTGTAGCATGCTGAATGATTACCTCTTTCAGTTTCCATTGAACTGTCTTGAACTAGTATGGGTTGTCTTCACTTAGATTGTTGTTGCCTTCAATATTCTTGGTCCGTTCACGACTCATTGAATATAATCTTGCTTTCTTTTTCTTTTTTGTTTTCAATGATCCTCCACTTTTCCTATTATTGAACCCAAAGGAAAAGAGCATGTTACACATGGATTGGAAGCCAACATTTAGATTTATAAGTCAGTATTCTCTCATTCCTGAACCACAAGAAGTTACAGTGATTGTTTCTTACATTGCAATTTTATCCACATTGAAGGGAAATCAAACTTAGGAATTTTATAATTAAGGGCATAAGTTATTAATATACAAAATGACTTAACAAGCATTTTATTATTTCTTTGTGCTGATGCAATTGTTAATTGTATACTACAACAAACAAGTGAAGTATCCTTAAGTTTGCTCTTTTAGGTGTTCTTTGTGTTGGTACAATTGTAAATTGTATAACAACCAATGACATGCGCATCCAGTCACATCCTGTGCATGTGTTATGTCTGTTGATTTCAGCCTATGCATTCACTTGCAGCAAAGAACAACATTAAACTGAATAATGGTCAGCTATTGTACTCGATGTTGGAGTTAATGACCATAAATTGCATTCAATGTTTACTTTCGTCATTGAAGTCCGCAGTAAAAGGTTAGAGTCAAGCCTAATTCATGTTGATCTTCTAATTTATTTTTCTGATTATGTTGGCATTCTTATTTCATTACTTACTGCTTAGCATTAAACATGAAACATGTATAGAAAATGTACCATACTAGGCATTAATTTCATAAAATAAATTATGTTTTTCATAAATGCAAAATTGAAATTTGTACTATATCAAATACCTAATGTGATTGGTAACATTTAGTACTCTGTTTATGGGCATGCATGGTTTCGTTTGTGTTTCCAAGTTACCTTTAAAATTTGTTAAATCGAAAAGCTATATTTTGTTTTTTATTGTACAATGAACTTCACATAAAAAGAAAGAAAATTAATTGGCTATTTCCTCTAAGTAGGCCATTTATTGCTCCTTAAGTTATTTGTTGTTAGTTATTTTTTTCCTTAGTACTTCCGTTTTTAGCTTCCATTAGTTGTTACTTCTGCCATACTACATGAATTCCAGAGCATAATTTTGATGAAGTGTTATTATTATTTTATTTTTAGTAGCCACGTAATTAAATCTATAGTTTATGTGCAAGAAAGCCAAGCAATGGCCATACATGCGGGACCCGTTCCCAGTGCGCAAGGAAGACAAAATATGAGACATAATATGCTACAGGAGGTACACTTCTCACCATATATGTAACTGAATTCATTTATTTCGTAGAGTTGTTTTTACGTGTAGTTGTGATGATGTCGTTGGAGCGACCACATTTATCAGTAGCCAAATGTTGAATAATGATGTGTTCAAATTTAATTTTAACTAAGAAACTATAATTAAGGCAGATTTGGGTACTTTCGGTATATTAGTTGCAACAATACCTTAGTAAGTTCTTGACCCAACAATTCCAAACCTAAAACATTCCATTTGCATTCAACAGTTGCTTCATAAACCTATTAATAATGTATAGTTCTGATATATCTTTTTCTTCTGACTTAAGTATCATTGGTCTTAAAATATAATTAAAGGCTCATTTCCCAATATGCACCAAACATTTGTTAAGGTTTTTTTTCTTCTTCTTTCAGTTTAAGGCTCTTAAACGATGATGAGTACATTGGTTCGATTTAATCATCTATTTGTATTGTAAATTCCTTTTTGTCCATTTCATATCAATATATCTTATGAAATGCTACTATTTCGGAGGTAGATTGTCTCCATTCAATTTTTAATCTCATATGATGGTGCTGCAATTTCTTATTCTCTTTTGAAAGCATACCAAAATAGCTATTTTTATCACATAATACCTCGTGAAATATTTATGGATGTTGTATATTCGTATATTTATGTTCCTATTATCAATAAATCGATCATTTTGTATAACTTCAAAATTTGGTTCAAAATAAATTTCAATCACACATTTTCTAATTGCACCGTAGGTTGTTGATACTAGGTGGACATGTGATAACATGTAGAAACTATTAGGATGAACTAACTAAATTTGAATTGCTGCATATGCACATATGGAAGCTTTAAATGATACTGTCATTTACAAAATTACAAATGGTTGCATGTAGCTGAAGCAGAAGGCTGAAACATTGATAATGGTAGCTGAAGCACAGAGAGCGCAAATACTAGAGAACACATGTAGAAAAGATTTCCTTGTTACAGTGCTTGAATTAGTGGGAAGAGGATATGCAGTGACGCCTTGAGAAAATGAGGACTAAAACGATGAAAATGGCACTTTGATAAGACAAAGAAGACGCAGTTGAGGACTAACATCCTAAACGTAACCCATGTAAAGAAGATGGTGGAGGAAAGGACCTACATAACTACGTATAAGATATAGTTATGTCATCTACTTTGACTGTTAAGGTGTTATATTTTACTAAAGTGTACAACGTATGTATTTTTTTAAACATTTTGGTTTTTTTAATCATTGCTATTTGTTGGAGTATCGTAGTGTTATTCTCTGATGGGTGCATATACAAGTGGTGCTGAGGAAGATAGTGAAAATTAATATGTATTACCCTTATTGTTTTTTTAGTGTTATGATATATCAAGTATATCAAATTTGTAGTTGTGTATATGACTTTTGATATTTCTCTTCATGGTTTTGTTACTAAGTAGGATAATAATTAATTTCTTTACAAGAGAAATAGATAATGTTCTAAGCTACAAAAATACAACTATAAATTTGAATTAATTTAACTAATAAGTATTCATTAATTTATATAATAAATATTTAAATGTGACGGTTTTAATATGTATATCATATTCATACTTAAAAATTAGTCAAATAGTTTATTCACTTAAATATAAAGATATATAATTCAAATATCATAAATAAAATACATGAATAGCATTAACAAAACTAATTTATTATTCATTTATCTTAATAAATATATTTGCATTGTAAAATTTAGTTTTTAACTTTATCCATATTTTGACATTCTTATAGCTATGCACAACTTTATGGACTATTTCCTAATCTTTCAGATTTAGATCATGTATCTATATATCTCCCGAAATCTCAAATTTAAAGAGTTTAATAATCTATATATCAGTTGTATATTTATACAAACATACGAATAAAAAACATAGTAAAAATTTTGTGTTAGCTATATGGATATACAGGTCACATACTATGCTTATGTACATAAATAATAGTAACAAAGTTGATTTTGTAAATTGACTATAATCATTTATGTACATAAACTATAAATTATCACATGCTACATTGGAAAATTCTATTTTTAATTTCGAATATAAGGTCTCTATAATTTTTACAAATTCCTCAATTTATTCATATTATTCACTCTTATTCATTATATTTTAACTACGTAATTTTAAATTTATCCTGTTTAATAGAAGTAAGTTACATAATCTATGAAAGTTCATCTAAAACGATTAAAATATGTTATTTTCAACATGAATATTTGCTCATAGTAATAAGAACAATAAAATTGTTGTTTTAATTTAGAAAAATTTAGGTTACATAACACATACCATATATAAACAGGAATAATAATAACTTACAATATATTTGTTTTTCCAGATTCATCATACATTGTATAACAAAATTCAAAATCAGAATTTTAAATACTATATTTTATAATACTATCGTGTGCAACACACGGGATACACACTAGTATTTTATATGTATAGTTCATATATTTTTTAGCATGGAAGTGCATATCAAGCTTGTCTGTTTCCATTAACTAAGATAAACAAGTGCAGATCGGTGCTCCACACACAGGGTCCACATAATCTTTTCCTTGGGCATCTTTCAAAATTTTACTAATTTCATGAGCATGATGCATCTGCCTTTGGAATATAGTTTTTTTTCTTCTAAATTTACAAGTTTTACAATATGAATAATTTCAATTTCAAAATTTTAATGTTTAGAAGTCAATTTCTTTTTGCCAATTGAATGACAATATTTTTGATATCGGCTTAATTTAAATCTGATTTAAATTAAAGATTTAAAAACTATAATTAATTGGAAATAGTCACATTTTAGTCCAACTAAAATTCAAATACATGTACCTCCAGGCATTTTATGTACTTATATTTTTCCAGTTTACAAAATAAGATGATTCCAAAAATATGCCTTTGACAATAATTTATTACTTTGCTTATGTTGTAAAGACAACCCTTTTTTCCTTGTATGCCGTAAATGTGATTCATTTTTGGATATCTCATATAAAGTTGTGATTATTATTTTTAATATCGATTCCATCAATTGAAAGTGAATATCGAATATAATATTTAAACAACTTACTATTGACATGAATATTAGAATACTATCATGCAATGGGAAAACACTAGGACTCATTATTAGTTTTGACCAAGACGCATAGTTACATAAGAAATGAAAATTCCTACCATGACGATCTATCTATAAAAACATAACACTAACGACATCCGGATGCAACTATAATTAATGGAAGAATAAGACATAATAAAGATAATGTCTGCGGTTAATGTGTAGAAATTAATATTCTTGTAAACCATATTTAATTATCATAATTCTTATTCCTGTAGACAGTTTTTAGTTATCGTTTATTTCTTGACATTGAAAGAAAAAGAAAAATAAATTTTTCCTGATAAGCAATATAGTTATTGTAACAACCCGGAATTTCTGAACCAATTAATTTTTTTTATTTTAGCTATTTTAATGTATTTTGAATATTTAAAATGATTTATTTTAAATAACAACGACTAAAAATTTACTTAAATCAAAGTTAGAACATATAAATTTATTTTAATTATAAAACGAGCCTGAAATGGTGCAGTAGTTTGAAAATTCGATTTTAAATTTCAAATGAATGTACAGGATTCAAAATAAATCGGATTTCAGTAAAACCAAAAATATTTGAATCTGTTTAGTTATGTCTTTCTAACAAATGTGAAAAATTGAGATTTCACCTTATAAATTGAAAGTTATGTCCAGTTTAAAATTAAAAATAGTCGCTATGGAATATATATATATATATATATATATATATATATAAAATATAATATATAGCCCTTAGAATAAAATATATAACCCTTAATAGCGGACTCAAACCCTAACCCAGCTGACATCCATGGATCTACTGAATCTAAAGAAACTGACGATGATACTGGGTGGCAAGAAGTTAGATCAAGGAAGAAAAGTGCGAACGTGTTGCAAAATCCTGGCAGTCAACCATCTTACGTTGAAAATCAAACAAAACAAATACACGTTACGGTGCAAAGGACAAATTTGCATAAATCGAGGCACACAAAGAATCCAACCATGAATAATGGAGCAAAGGTCCAATTTTCAGATTTGGTACAAGATCTTGGGCCAACGCAGTGGCAGGTAACACCGCAATTTCTGGTGGTGTAGAATTATTCGAAACTGCTTCAGATGAAGAAGGTAAATATGTGGAACTGGATGATACAGCTTTTTAATCTGTTAAAACAATATGGAGGAATTCAATTTATATTTATTTAACAGGAAGAAGGCCTTATTATTTGGATTTAAATGCGTATATTAGGAGAAATGGAAGCCAGTGGGTAGATGGGATGTTTCTGCAAGAGAAAATGGTTTCTATCTGATAAATTTTGAAAATGAAGAAGATTGTTTGAAAGTACTAAATGGCGGTCCATGGTTTATGGATAGTAAGTTAATTTTCCTTAAGAGATGAGAGTCGAATATTTGACTTGAACGTGACATGCTAGAATCCCACCCTGTGTGGATCAAACTTAAAAGCCTTGATTTATCATTATGGAATGCGCACGGCATAAGTAAGCTGGCGAGTATGGTTGGTACTCAACTAACAATGAATGACAACACAAGGAACGTTAGAAAATTAAGCTATGCAAGGGTGTTAGTAGACATGAAAGCGGACAGTGAAATTATACATTCCATACGAGCTAAAGACAGTCGGGGTAATTTATATGTAACAACCCGGAAATTCTGAGCCAATTTAAAATTTTTATTTTTGCAATTTTGATGAATTTTGAATATTTAAAATGAATCATTTTAAATAATAACGACGGGAAATTTATTTTGAATAGAAATAAAATGTATATATTTATATAGATCAACGTTAGAATACAAATATTTATTTTTAATTATAAAATGAATTGAAAATGGCGTGGTAGTTTGAAATTTCGATTTCGAATTTCAAGTGAATGTACAGGATTCAAAATAAACCAGATTTTAACGAAACCAAAAATATTAGAATTTATTTCAGAATATCTTTCCAACGAATCTGAAAAATCAAAATTTTATAGCGGGAATAAAAAGTTATGTCCAATTGAAATTTCAGAATAGTCGCTATAGAATTCTAGCCCTTAAAAATGGAAATCTTGCAAACGACCTTTGTTTTCGACGAAACCACTTTTGTTGGATCCGGGATGTCAAGTTATTGCTAGATTCCAAAATTCGTAATTTTTCGAATTAATATGTGAGCGTGGCAAAGGAAAACGCATTTGACCAGTTTCGGTTGAATTTAATCGACTGGAAAATGGCCATTTTTCAAATGGTCTCAGAATTTGATGAAGTCAGTTTTGTTATGTAATAACCCGAAAATCTGAGCTAGTTTAAAATTTTTATTTTGGCAATTTTAAAGAATTATTTTAAATAATATCGACGGAAAATTTATTTTGAATATAATTAGAGCGTATATATTTATATATATCGTCGTTAGAAAATAAATATTTATTTTAAATTATAAAAGGAATTCAAAATGGCACGGTAGTTCGATAATTCGATTTCAAACTTCAAATTAATGTACAGGATTCAAAATAAACCGGAATTTAGCGAAACACAAAAATATTAGAATCTATTTGAGAATATCTTTCCAACGAATCTGAAAATCGAAATTTCATAGCGGGAATCAAAAGTTATGGCCAAATGAATTTTCAGAATAGTCGCTATGGAATTCTGGCCCTTAAAAATGGAAATTTTGCAAACGACCTCGGATTTCGACGAAACAACTTTTGTTGGATCCGTGATGTCAAGTTATTGCTAGATTCCAATTTTCATAATTTTTTGAATCAATATGTGAGTGTGGCAAAGGAAAACGCGTTTGGCCAATTTCAGTTGATTTTAATCGACTGGAAATTGGCCATTTTGCAAACGGTCTCGGAATTCAACGAAACTAGTTTTGTTAGGACCGTATCGTCAATACAAAGTAAGAAAATATTTTTCTGGAATTTTTCAAGTTAGTATGTTACCCTAGTAAATTGAAATGCGCGTTCAAATTCAATATATAGAGTTATATTTTGATTTCGATGAAAACTGATCGAATCAGCCTATGATACATATTCCATTGTGTTCGGAATGGGGGTAATTAGCTATGGACGACAGGCGGTGTGCCTCATTTCGAGGTCGAAATAAAAAGTCAACTTTTTGAAATTTATATAATTAAATAAATAAAAATCTCCCTTCATCCCTTATCACTCTGCCCTCCCCCCCCCCCCCCTGTCGTTCTTCATTCATTCGAGAGTTAAAAAAAAGATGGGAAAAACCGCCAGATCTCGTCGAAGCCCACCCCCTCCGTTGCCGATGGAGGCGCGCGCCTCCCTACCAACCCCGACGCCGTCGCGACCCCCCTTCCCCGACGCCTTCGCCCAGTCGCCCGCACGAGGGAACCGCGATCCAGTTCCATCAATCCACGCATTCGAAGCCCATTCCGCTTGTAGCCTCTTGCGCTCCACCACTGGCCACCACATGCTCCTCCCCGACCACCACAAGCCCTTCCGCACCCTCCCATGAAGCCTGACGTCCTCCTCTTCGATTCGCGAATTGAAACTCTCCCACATATCCGCTGTAAGTCCTTAATCAGTTTTCTTTGTTTTATTTTATAAAGTTAATGTTTTAATTTTATAAAGCTTTGGTTTTTGACGATGGGAAGAATTGGTTTTTAATTATATAAAAATATGATTTTTATGAAGTAGAGACAATAAAAACATGATTTTCATATAGTAGAAAATATAAAAATATAATTTTTATAAAGTAGAAGTATTAAAAAATATGATTTTTATATAATGTTGAAGTTAAAAATATGATTTTTATTTAATGTTGAAATTAAAAAAAATATGTTTTTTATTGTATGTGAAGATAAAACTATCATTTTTATATAAATAAAAAGGCGATATCTTTATATAATCAAGGGTGAGAATTTTTATATTATATAACTAGTAAAAAATTTGATTTTTATTATATGTAGAGATTAAAGATATGATTTTTATAGTATAGAAAGAATAAAAATACGATTTTTATATTATATAGATAATAAAAATTCGATCTTTATATATATAAAGTGGAAATAAAAATATGATTTTTATTTATTGAAATAAAGCAATAAAAAAATAATTTTTATTTGAACAGCGTGAAAAGACTGTATTGGAAATTCAAGCAGATTCAGACGGTTCAGCAGTTCAACAGCAAAGCACGGCGGAGTGGAACCCTCTGTGAGAACTTCTCACCTTAAATTTCTTTTCGAGTTATATAAATATATACTAGGATGCATACGGTGTTTAGTAGCACCCGACACCATTGTCCACAGACCATGGACTTGTTTGTTTGGCTGTTTGGTGATTGATTAGAATATTAGTTGAAATTTTGTGGTGTGAATAATGAAATTGATTTGATTGATATGTGTATGGCGAGGGCCATCACTAGACCGGGGATAAGGCTAGGCCTTGTCCCGTTTATAGTATCGTGCCGTTGTGCCGCCGAAATTTTCTAAAATAAGTTAGAAAAATAAAAATATCATTTTATTGTGTAAATGAACTGAATAAAAATTCATGTGTTGAAATAAAATATTTTATCGTTAAAAATATAAATTTTAACGTGTGTGAATAAAATAAAGTATTCATTTACAAACCAAACGGTTTGTTTATCTACACTGGTTTAACTGATATTTATTGGGACGATAAATTTTACACATCGTCCAACTGCACAAATAATATTCAGTGTTTGTTGATGTGAAACCCCACACGGGTATTGGGATGATATTTGACGTACACTAGTCCCAATAATTAGTTGTGTGTCGATCGATAGGTTGACAGACAGTTATGTTGTGCACTTTGGATGATGGTTGATTATTTATCGTTGTTATTATATACATGTGTTGTATGGAATCCATATAATTAACATTATATGGTAATTGATTGGGCCTCATTCCAATTTAGAAAATAAAGAATATTATAAAATAAGACTAATGTGTTGAGATTAGTCATGTGTTGAAAAAAATATATAGATTCATGTGTTGAACGAAATATATTAACAATAAAAAATAACATCTTTATCAAAAATTTATAAAATATATTACATAACAAAAATAGTTGTGTTGACAGTTCTCATTTGTTGAGATTCGTCATGTGTTGAAAGAAATATAGATTCATGTGTTGAATAGGAGAAAATATTCATTTGTTGAATAAAATAACGAAGTTATTGAGAAATATATAAAGCCGTGTTGATTAGAGATGCGCCATTTTGACGTGAATGATATTTATATTGATTATATTCGTTTTCATAATGAATATAGAAAAAGAAGCGATTTCAAAATATAACGACTTGAAAATATTATCATTTATATAAAGGGGATATGAAATATTCAATTTTGAATTGAAATTGAATATGAAGTTGAAATTGTTTTGAAAACAAATTTAAAACGAATTATAAAATACGTTTTGAATTGAAATCGACGAAATATATAATATATATAATATATATATATTAAATGGCCTGAATAGAACACGCCGCGCCGCGGCAGTTCGTGAATTTCGACCATTGACTTCAAATTGACGTTACGGATGATCCGACCGTCGAATTCTTCTGAAACTAGAATCGTTGGGTTCGTATCGAAAAGAGCTTTCCAATGAATATTTGAAATTTGAAATCTAACGGTTGGATTTGGAGATACGTCCAAATTAAATTTAAATAAGGTCGATGTAAGTGCAGTTCTACGACCGTTATTGGAAATCGACTGTACGTGCCTTGATAAAATTATTAAAAATATATATAATTTGTGTAAAATCAAAATATATGAATTGGAAAGAACTAGGATGAAAAATTCCCTATTTGAAAGGATAAAAATATATTTTTATGAACTAGAATTAAAATCCAATATTTTTTAATAAATAAATTGGATTTGAAGTGGTTTTAAAAATAATCAGAATTTGATATTGAATATAAGCCTATATATTCCCTATTCAGAGCCTTATATTTAATATCAAATGGGATTTGGGTTTGTCGTGAATAGTGTCTTCATTATCGCTGTTATTGAACCCAGTAGGAGAAAAGATTAAATCTTTTTATTTAGATTTAATGAAGTATACCAATTAATTATTATATTTAATTGGAATGGAATTAGAATTGATTTGTGGGTTTATCATGAACGATGTCTTAAATAACACTTGTTCTTTAACCCGATAATAAATAGAATGTGATTTGGGTTTATCGTGAACTGTGTTTTAAATGGCATTATTTCTTTAACCCAGTAAAAGGAGTTTTAATGAATCTTTGATTAGATTGAAATGTGAATTGCTAATTTAAATTATCGGATTTGGAAAGTGATCGAGAATGGAGTATCGCCAGTTTTGCTCCGAGCGATAGTAAATCTTTAATTAGATTTAAACGTGAAATGGTAATTAAATTTACCGATAACACAGTGGTGTTAGCTATGGGGTAATAACAATTTTGCTCCATGGGATAAATAGGTTGGGATTGGGAAATAAAATAAATAATTACTTCGGTGTGGTTCGCTAATCCCGACTAGTTTGGAAAACCATAATATGGTTTAAAATGACATCCAAAGAAAGATTAAAGAATAAATTTTAAAGAATTTATCTTTGATAAAATTAATGGGAACCTTCCCCCTAAGAATGTGAAAAGTTGAATAAAAGAATATTCTGAATTGGAATGAGGCGTATGTTGTGTTTGTGTAACATTTGTTTATTATATACGTGGGTTATTCAGAAAGGCCGGGTTTATACTCATTCTGAATAACCGATTCGACGATATGTCGAAGATGAAGTCGGTTGTTGAAGACCAGAAGTCTTCACATCGTTTGGCTGATTACTGATGATCTTGATTGGGCTGTACACCCAAGATGAGGGAATCAGTTGGTGATCGTCAAGACGTACTTGGAGATCGATGGATATGCGAGGAAAGTGCCTCCAGGTTTCGTTCAGACCCAGAATGAACGTGTAGATGGACTGTGTGTCTGACATTGGATTTTATTCTGTGTTGATTAATCTCTATTAAATATACATCTATTTGGCGGCGGAGAATTTATTCTCTTGCTTAACACCCTTCTCTGAGACGTACGAGCTCAGAGGTTGTATATCGATGGACATCAATCGCATGGCATGAATTGCCTGTGTGGCACGCCTAAGTGGCAAATGATCAAGGCTTTTTTTGAAAAGCAAAGTCTTGTGGTTGATGATCAAAGCACGGCCTGTGTGGCGAGCTTTGTGTATAGCATGAATTCGCAAGCCTCACACCTCGGTATGAGTCAAAAACGGGATACGGACTACAGGGAGCGCACGATGTTTCTTTCTAGCTATGGGTGGTGTCGGTGCCTAAACTGGCTGACATTTATATACTTTTCACCTGTGTGATTGTTGGAATGAGGCACCTCGATATTAGGTCTGTTAGGACCGGGAAACGTGTGTTCAGGATTAATTAATCCTCAAAAGTAAGGTAGGACCGGCCCTGAAGATCCAAGGATAATAGTGGGGTCCTGAGATATTTGCTAGAGTGTCTCGAATCGGAGAGGAGCTTGCCCCTTGCCTTGACTCATGACGGAAATCCAATTTCCAATACGTGTATTGCGGTTTTATTTGTAGAGCCTAGTATGGCGACATGATAGATCGTACCCATGCCGCCTAGGATTGATATTTATGATTGAAATTGTTTTGACACTATACACTTATAATAGTATCAAATGATTTGTTTTAAACGTATCAAGCATGTTTGGCTATTATAAGGAAAACCCTATCCTCTGGCTTGCGTTGCATTGTGTGATGGGACCTGGGTCTTATCATAGCTTCATTTTTCTTTATTTAGCATTGCGTTGTTGTTTTATGCACTAGTATTCTTGGGAGGAAACCCGTTCCTTGTTATACGGCGTGGTCCCTTGATTTACCTAACTTTAAAATAAAGATTAATAACTGTTTTAGTTCTCACACCAGTCACATGACTGACTTGGAGTTTATTGTTTTAACCTAAACTTCGGGTGCCCTTATTTTCGACACAGGCAGCTAGTAGTTTTGATTTTGCAGATTAATATTCACAGGATCGTGATCTACAGCTGGAACAATGCTCAGAAAGCTCTGTATCCGTGTATTACTTTCAAGTGTTTTGTATTGTTTTTCCGCTGCTATGTAATTTATTGTAATTCCTGATATTTATTGAATGTATTTTATTCGTTTATACTCTGTATATTCTTGTATCTGATGGAATTGTTTTAATAACAATGAAATGTTCTTCTGTCTGTGTTCTGATTTATCATGTTCTCATACGATCAGGGGTTTCGAACGGTCTTAGTCGGTTTAGCGACCGATTTGGATCGAGAAAAATTCCTTGTCGTCACATGTTAGGACTGTATCGTCAATATGAAGCTAAAAATAAATTTTATGGAATATTTAGAGTTAGGGTGTGGCCCCGGTAAATTGAAATGTGCGTTCAAATTCAATATACTGATTTATATTTTGAATTTGACGAAAACTAATTGAAATGATGGAATTGGCTTATGAAACATATTCCATTGTGTTCGTAATGAGGGTAATTAGCTATGGACGACAGTCGGTGGGTTCGATTTTGAGTTCGAAACAATAAGTCACTTTGTGGAATTAATTAAATAAATAAATAATATAATTATATATCTCCTTTTCCTCCCCACTCCTATTACCCAGTCAAACCCCCTCCCCCACGTTGAAATTCATTTCAGAAAAGCAAATAATAAAAACGGAGGGGGGGAATCGCCCTTCCCTGCCGTCGAACCCCCCTCGCTTCGATCCTCTCCACCATCCCCCACTTCTCCTTCTTCCTCTCTTCTTCATAAAACTCGCGCTGGCATCCCCCCTCTCGCGCTCGCTCCTCTCTCCAACATCTCCAATCCACAATTCGTAGCCTCCAGCCCCAAAAATGCCCCGCCGCCGCCTTGGATGGCCCACAGCCGCCATGCCCTGGCCTGAGCGCCATTCCCCCTCCTCGATCACAGCAAACCACCCCTCCCTTACGCTGTAAGTGATTATAGATTGCTCCTTTGATTTTGTTGTTCTTTTGTTTATAAAACGATGGTTTGTAGCATGATAAAAATATGATTTTTAATAGAAAGAAGTTTAGATTTTTGCCGTAGGAAGTTTTGATTTTTATTAATAAAAAGGTTTAGATTTTTATTAACATAAAAATACGATTTTTAATTGATAAAGATATAATCTTTATTTGTATAAAGAATATATTTTTATTTGTATAAAGTATAGATTTGTAATCACATAAAGATTAGATTTTTAACACCTTAAAGACATGATTTTTCTTAACTCGAAAAATAAAAATTTTAAATTGAAAAAGTTATGATTTTGAAAACAAAAAGATTAGATTTTTATATCATGAAAATTATAATTTTTATGTGTAGAGAATAAAAATATAATTTTTATATGATGTAGAGAATAAAAATATAATTTTTATATGATGTGGAGGATAAAAATATATTTTTATATGAGTAGCGCATTAAAAATAAAATTTCTACATATGGAATAGCGAAGTAAAAATAGAATTTTTATCTATATAGTAGCAGTATCAAAATGTGATTTTTATCCATATAGAGTAGTTATAAAAATGTGATTTTTATATATATAGTGGGTACGGACAACAAAAGTGACAAAAGGCGAGCACGGCGAAGATTTTCTACATATGAAGAGTCGCGGTATTTGGTTTAGCTAATCTGCGAGAACTCCTCACTTTAATTTTATTTTTCTAGTTGAAATATATACTAGGATGCAGACGGTGCTTAGTAGCACCCGACACCCGTCGTCCACAGACCATGGATGACTTGGTTGTTTGATTGATGTGTCGTGAAAAATTGATTGTGTGATGTGGAATGAATAGATTTGGTGCATTAAGGAGAGTGATTAATTTCCCTTTATAAAGATTTTGTTGAACAAATAGATTGATTAGTTTGGGAATTAAGATATCATCCCATTTTTTAGGCTTTCTTTTGTAATCATTTAGTTAATTAATAAAGGTTTATTAAGAGGAACTCGTTTGTCATTTTCTTACCAAGGTAAGAGATAAAAAAAATAATGCTTATATTTTGTTGTAAGAATTAGTGTATGACATATTCTTTCCAAGGTGATTTTAATGGTGAATGTTATATAATGTGAGCAATATCATAAAAATGTTTCTATTGATGATTTAAATATTTCATTTTTTAAAATTTATTTTATAATATTGTTTAGGATACGATCGATGGCATACATGATTATTTTCTATACTTTGCACAAATTTATGAAAGTCGTAAAAAATATACCCTACTTTTAAAAATTTTGTAGTTCAGTATATTATAACTGTAATGTCCCGACTTTTCTGACGACTTTTAAATCATTTTAATAAGTAATTAAAATGAGATTTGCTATTTAAAATCAAACTAAAGAGATTTTTTGAAACAAATATATATATGGATAAGCACATGTATGTATAGACTTGATTTAATCTTGAAAAAGGAAAAAACAAGTGTAAAACATTTAAGTTGAAAACTTAAATAAAAATACATACAAGAACATAATGGTTCATAGTTTGACCATTTAACGAAGTAAGGATTTAAAAACAAAAAGCCTAGAACATGAATCATTGAAAGGGTATTTTATTCACTTGGAAGATAAAGAGGGACCTTCGGACAAAAACAACCCAACATACATATAACAAAGCAAGACAAAAATATTAATTTAGGATTCTATAAATCTAGTATAGAAAATAGCATACAAGATAAGACAAGAACAAAGATATGATAATATGGCTAATATATGAGGAGTCATCACCTAAGGATCCTAAATAATATCTAACAAAATCTAAACCATGTGCAACAATTAAATGAAGGATACTAGGAATAGTAAGCTAAGATTAGCAAACCATTTCTCTAAATCCTATAGTGTAGATAGCATGAACACCTCAGCAAGAAAATCAAATGGAAACATTTGTTTAAGGCCATAAAATTCCAAAAAGGGGTCATTGCATTTAATGAAGTTAAGGTTCATCTTCTAGAAGCCATCACATAGGGACATGTCATTGGCTACAAGCCTAAGTAAGACAAAATTTGAAACCATGTTCTCCTCATTTTGTGCCGTAGGTGATATAGAAGAGGGGTGAGGCTAGAAGGGTTTAGCTGTTGGAACTTGTGCCCAGAAATTCATTTTTTAATACATGACTTTACCTATATATACCACTCAAATTCTCTCATACTTTCACACAAACAAACTGAGTTTCCATTCAAAAATCTGAAGTCAAATTTCTGGATCATTTGAGAGCAATTTGGTGAGTAAAACATTTATAACTCTCTTGTTTTAAAAATACAGTAAACAGTTTTTGGGTTAATTAGAAATCTGCCATGTTTGATTTTAACCATCGTTTGAAAATACCAGTCAGTAGATCATGGTGTAGAAGACCTTGAATTCATCTGTATAGATGGATCCATCATATAAGATTCATCATAGTATGTGTTGCAAATGGTTGATGTTCACCAGCATTAATTTCCTGTATAAGTTCTGTTAAACACAGAACCTGTTCATTTGCTAGCTAAAATAGGATGATCCACTTTTTGTTGATGAAAGCATGTAAATCTAGTGAATAAACAACATACAAACACATCTCAGATCAAAGAAAATACCATTGGAAATATATTAGTTCAAAAACAGAAATACAGGAGTGTTCTCTGTAAATGGAAAATCAAAGTATAAATTCAAATGAAATAAAAACCTGTTTTGATGTTATGAATTTAATCCCGAATGCAAATGATGATTTTTAAAGTAAAAATCACGATTTTTAAGCTTGTGCATTTCGAGAATTTATGATATGAACGGAAATGGTGTTTTGACCAAATTCCGGCGATCGGAGGGACGAGGGTTCAGGCGGTCAAGGGTGAAGCATCATCGGGGACCAAGGACTACGGGAAAAATACGAAAAGATTTTTATAATGTATGAATTGTGTAAATGGATCAAAATTAAGGTTGAATACTGTGAATGGGTTCGACTGTTTGGCGGCGACGTGGAGCCCCCCATAGGCGTGCGAATTGGCTGGGGTCGAGCATGGGGCGACGTTGGGTCTTGGGGAAGATGGTGGCGGTGGTGCGAGGCGCTCTGGTGGTCGGAGGCGATGGGACGAGCTCGGTTTTAGTGGGGTACTTTTTACTGTTGCGAACGAGAAAACTGATGGAACATCGATTTTGAGGAGGAGGTGATAATTGGAGGTGGTGGCTGGTCGGTTGAGGTCGGCGGAGCAAGTGGAGTTTGTGGGTGGTGGTTCGGTGGTGTCATGGCGGCGTGTGGTGGCGTACACGTGCACGGTGCACCCCGTGTACTGTGCAAAATTGAACGAAGTACCAAGGCTGGTACTTGGCAAATGCCAAGACCGATGCCTTGGCACTTTTCCAAGACCTGGTACTTGGCAAATGCCAAGTCCAGGGCACTTTGGCACTTTGCCAAGTGTTCGGCACTTTGGCAGTGCCAAACTTGACACTTTGGCAGTGCCAAGTTCTGGTACCTTGGCACTGCCAGAGTCCAGTTCTGGCACTTGCCAAACCCGGTACTCGGGCAGTGCTAAAGCCCGGTGTTTTTCGTTCAGTAGAATACGAGATTTTAAATTTAAATAAATTTTAAATTTAAAATATAAATAAATAAATAAATAAATGTTTTATTAAGCCGATGACAAGTGAGAAGTAGAAACCGAATTTTGAACCGACAAGTTCGACCGTGAAAGATCAACCAAGTTGAAATGTAAATTAGACGGAAATAAATAATTTAAAATAAATTATTTGAATTATTTATATAATAATCGTTAAAGGAAAATAAGTTCAAACATCATTTGAACTAAAATAATCAAAGGGAAAATACACCGTGTGCGGAGCACGGGAAATTTTCCAAAGGATGAACAAGCACCGTCAAAAACCATATACACCTCAACTGATGTATGTAACAGATAAACTAATGATGCTAATGCAAACCAAATAAACAAACACTGTTTGGAAAATATATATTTTATCTGAAATAAAGTGATACTCCTGATTTCACTGATAATTATTTATCCACTGTAAAAGACATTTCGTACATCGATTCGAAGAGACCGGAATAAATATTCCACTTTGATTCGAAGTATACGACGCGTGTCAGAAATATTGAAGACGGAGATATGCAATGACTATTTTAAATAGTACCTTCGGTCTGTTCAGTCCCAGGACAAACCCGAATGGACGAGTGTCTGACAACGTATGTCAATTAGATTCTACACATCGTTTTACGTAAGTATATTACGTGGGTGGCGGAGAAATTCGTTTCTCTTAGCCTCATTGCCCGCAATATATTTGGGTAATCGAATGAGTGTTTCTGACGGATATGACGATGTGGCATTCAAAGTAATTGAAGAGAAATCTGTCAGAAGGATAAACGTGACCTCAGAACCGCACAACCCGGAAGTAACAAAAGTTGGGCTAGGCAGCATGGCTAGTTGGGTCATACCCAAGCAGGGTGTATTATCACCATCTAGAGAAATTCCTTTTGTCTTCTCATCTATATTTCACTGCTGCAGCATTCGGTAGTGGTTGCTGATCACAACCGTGGAGGTGATAATATATTCGTTACACTCAAGCTAAATGAGTGGACGGTCATGTGTGGCCGGGTTGCAAGACGTTCTTGTTGAACCTGCAGTGTATACCCTCTAGAGTACACTGATCGGTAGGTGCTCCCATACCTTGTGTGTTGGAATCCAATCTCCACTAAGCACTCTGCGGTTTTCGATTTTATACTATATGTGAACGTGAGATGCAAGCGTTTCACTAGATGGTTATTTATTTGATAAAAACTATTATAATATCACACGTTTTGATATAAAATACTTAGATCATTATCCAGATATTAGACATGGATTGATCTAATGACTTCTAAAATAAATAAACCTGTCAACATGAAAAACCTAAATCCTTATTCCTTGTTTACATCTCTTATCTGTGTTTACTCACACCAGTCCCCCGACTGACCCAGAGTTTATTTTCTGTGTTTCTTAAACTCTTGGGTACTCATAATATTTATTATGAGTAGACAAGTAGTCCAGGTAGGCAAGTGGAATCTATGAAGTTCAAGACCAAGACCAGTATTATATCCACATCTGTATTATTCTAAGTCATGATGTATAATTATGCTGTTAAACTCTGATGATGATGTATTATGATGATGTACTCTGATGTAACAAACTCTGATATGTAATATTATATATATTTTGTGAAATTCCGCTGTGAGATTAATTCCGCTGTGTAATTCTGATGTCTTCTTATTCTTCTATTCTATAAGTTCTAACTTTTCTATCTCATCTTCTAAATTCTTTCAATAATGACACGGTTTTCCAAGCATGGAAAATCGCGCCGTTACAGTTGGTATCAGAGCTATTGGTTGAGTAGTAACCTTGGCTCTGTGGCGTAACTCAGTAGAGATAGGGTTAGTAACACCCTAGATTGAGTTGGGTAAGTATCGAGAGAGCGTATTTTTACTAAAAACTATTTTTATATAGGTCGTCCATAGCTATCAACCCTAGTTATTAACTTAAGATTATCCCTAGGAATATCTTCTGGTTGAGTATTGACTTTCAAATCATATACTCAGAAAATGAGTTCTCAAGGAAGTACAGGGGAGGAGAAGTATGAAAATCGTTTCAAGAATCTTCTGTGTCACAACTGCAAACAGAAGGGACATATCGCTAGGTACTGTAAGGAGTCAAAGGATAAGGAACCAGAACAACTCCAGCAGCAGCAGAAACCTCAACAACAACAGCAGCAGAATCAGAATCAAAGGAATGAGATGGTGGCAAAGAACCTCTGTTTCAACTGTCATCAGCCTGGACACATGATCAGGAACTGCCCATTGATGAAGAAGGCACCACAGCCTAATGTTTACGCTATCATGAATGAACCGTCAACTTCTGGGGACACGAAGGGAAAAGGGATCATGAAAAGTACCTACACAGTGTCAGAGGAGTAGGATGGAGAAATGAGTTGGGCTATATATATATCTATATATATGATATGATAGTCTACAACTTGAATCAGTCAAGTATAGCACTAGTAGGGTAATATGATATGTATGCCTAGATGGTAATATGATATGTATGCCTAGTATGGTAATGTGATATGTAAGCCTAAGTATGAGTTTGAGCCTAATGTATAATTAGAGTGTATGAAGTAATTATGATATGGAATATCATCTTTGGGAAAATCTTTCTATCTTCTTACTTTAATTTCGGGGACGAAATTCTTATAAGGGGGGTGGACTGTAATGTCCCGACTTTTCTGACGACTTTTAAATCATTTTAATAAGTAATTAAAATGAGATTTGCTATTTAAAATCAAACTAAAGAGATTTTTTGAAACAAATATATATATGGATAAGCACATGTATGTATAGACTTGATTTAATCTTGAAAAAGGAAAAAACAAGTGTAAAACATTTAAGTTGAAAACTTAAATAAAAATACATACAAGAACATAATGGTTCATAGTTTGACCATTTAACGAAGTAAGGATTTAAAAACAAAAAGCCTAGAACATGAATCATTGAAAGGGTATTTTATTCACTTGGAAGATAAAGAGGGACCTTCGGACAAAAACAACCCAACATACATATAACAAAGCAAGACAAAAATATTAATTTAGGATTCTATAAATCTAGTATAGAAAATAGCATACAAGATAAGACAAGAACAAAGATATGATAATATGGCTAATATATGAGGAGTCATCACCTAAGGATCCTAAATAATATCTAACAAAATCTAAACCATGTGCAACAATTAAATGAAGGATACTAGGAATAGTAAGCTAAGATTAGCAAACCATTTCTCTAAATCCTATAGTGTAGATAGCATGAACACCTCAGCAAGAAAATCAAATGGAAACATTTGTTTAAGGCCATAAAATTCCAAAAAGGGGTCATTGCATTTAATGAAGTTAAGGTTCATCTTCTAGAAGCCATCACATAGGGACATGTCATTGGCTACAAGCCTAAGTAAGACAAAATTTGAAACCATGTTCTCCTCATTTTGTGCCGTAGGTGATATAGAAGAGGGGTGAGGCTAGAAGGGTTTTGCTGTTGGAACTTGTGCCCAGAAATTCATTTTTTAATACATGACTTTACCTATATATACCACTCAAATTCTCTCATACTTTCACACAAACAAACTGAGTTTCCATTCAAAAATCTGAAGTCAAATTTCTGGATCATTTGAGAGCAATTTGGTGAGTAAAACATTTATAACTCTCTTGTTTTAAAAATACAGTAAACAGTTTTTGGGTTAATTAGAAATCTGCCATGTTTGATTTTAACCATCGTTTGAAAATACCAGTTAGTAGATCATGGTGTAGAAGACCTTGAATTCATCTGTATAGATGGATCCATCATATAAGATTCATCATAGTATGTGTTGCGAATGGTTGATGTTCACCAGCATTAATTTCCTGTATAATTTCTGTTAAACACAGAACCTGTTCATTTGCTAGCTAAAATAGGATGATCCACTTTTTGTTGATGAAAGCATGTAAATCTAGTGAATAAACAACATACAAACACATCTCAGATCAAAGAAAATACCATTGGAAATATATTAGTTCAAAAACAGAAATACAGGAGTGTTCTCTGTAAATGGAAAATCAAAGTATAAATTCAAATGAAATAAAAACCTGTTTTGATGTTATGAATTTAATCCCGAATGCAAATGATGATTTTTAAAGTAAAAATCACGATTTTTAAGCTTGTGCATTTCGAGAATTTATGATATGAACGGAAATGGTGTTTTGACCAAATTCCGGCGATCGGAGGGACGAGGGTTCAGGCGGTCAAGGGTGAAGCATCATCGGGGACCAAGGACTACGGGAAAAATACGAAAAGATTTTTATAATGTATGAATTGTGTAAATGGATCAAAATTAAGGTTGAATACTGTGAATGGGTTCGACTGTTTGGCGGCGACGTGGAGCCCCCCATAGGCGTGCGAATTGGCTGGGGTCGAGCATGGGGCGACGTTGGGTCTTGGGGAAGATGGTGGCGGTGGTGCGAGGCGCTCTGGTGGTCGGAGGCGATGGGACGAGCTCGGTTTTAGTGGGGTACTTTTTACTGTTGCGAACGAGAAAACTGATGGAACATCGATTTTGAGGAGGAGGTGATAATTGGAGGTGGTGGCTGGTCGGTTGAGGTCGGCGGAGCAAGTGGAGTTTGTGGGTGGTGGTTCGGTGGTGTCATGGCGGCGTGTGGTGGCGTACACGTGCACGGTGCACCCCGTGTACTATGCAAAATTGAACGAAGTACCAAGGCTGGTACTTGGCAAATGCCAAGACCGATGCCTTGGCACTTTTCCAAGACCTGGTACTTGGCAAATGCCAAGTCCAGGGCACTTTGGCACTTTGCCAAGTGTTCGGCACTTTGGCAGTGCCAAACTTGACACTTTGGCAGTGCCAAGTTCTGGTACCTTGGCACTGCCAGAGTCCAGTTCTGGCACTTGCCAAACCCGGTACTCGGGCAGTGCTAAAGCCCGGTGTTTTTCGTTCAGTAGAATACGAGATTTTAAATTTAAATAAATTTTAAATTTAAAATATAAATAAATAAATAAATAAATGTTTTATTAAGCCGATGACAAGTGAGAAGTAGAAACCGAATTTTGAACCGACAAGTTCGACCGTGAAAGATCAACCAAGTTGAAATGTAAATTAGACGGAAATAAATAATTTAAAATAAATTATTTGAATTATTTATATAATAATCGTTAAAGGAAAATAAGTTCAAACATCATTTGAACTAAAATAATCAAAGGGAAAATACACCGTGTGCGGAGCACGGGAAATTTTCCAAAGGATGAACAAGCACCGTCAAAAACCATATACACCTCAACTGATGTATGTAACAGATAAACTAATGATGCTAATGCAAACCAAATAAACAAACACTGTTTGGAAAATATATATTTTATCTGAAATAAAGTGATACTCCTGATTTCACTGATAATTATTTATCCACTGTAAAAGACATTTCGTACATCGATTCGAAGAGACCGGAATAAATATTCCACTTTGATTCGAAGTATACGACGCGTGTCAGAAATATTGAAGACGGAGATATGCAATGACTATTTTAAATAGTACCTTCGGTCTGTTCAGTCCCAGGACAAACCCGAATGGACGAGTGTCTGACAACGTATGTCAATTAGATTCTACACATCGTTTTATGTAAGTATATTACGTGGGTGGCGGAGAAATTCATTTCTCTTAGCCTCATTGCCCGCAATATATTTGGGTAATCGAATGAGTGTTTCTGACGGATATGACGATGTGGCATTCAAAGTAATTGAAGAGAAATCTGTCAGAAGGATAAACGTGACCTCAGAACCGCACAACCCGGAAGTAACAAAAGTTGGGCTAGGCAGCATGGCTAGTTGGGTCATACCCAAGCAGGGTGTATTATCACCATCTAGAGAAATTCCTTTTGTCTTCTCATCTATATTTCACTGCTGCAGCATTCGGTAGCGGTTGCTGATCACAACCGTGGAGGTGATAATATATTCGTTACACTCAAGCTAAATGAGTGGACGGTCATGTGTGGCCGGGTTGCAAGACGTTCTTGTTGAACCTGCAGTGTATACCCTCTAGAGTACACTGATCGGTAGGTGCTCCCATACCTTGTGTGTTGGAATCCAATCTCCACTAAGCACTCTGCGGTTTTCGATTTTATACTATATGTGAACGTGAGATGCAAGCGTTTCACTAGATGGTTATTTATTTGATAAAAACTATTATAATATCACACGTTTTGATATAAAATACTTAGATCGTTATCCAGATATTAGACATGGATTGATCTAATGACTTCTAAAATAAATAAACCTGTCAACATGAAAAACCTAAATCATTATTCCTTGTTTACATCTCTTATCTGTGTTTACTCACACCAGTCCCCCGACTGACCCAGAGTTTATTTTCTGTGTTTCTTAAACTCTTGGGTACTCATAATATTTATTATGAGTAGACAAGTAGTCCAGGTAGGCAAGTGGAATCTATGAAGTTCAAGACCAAGACCAGTATTATATCCACATCTGTATTATTCTAAGTCATGATGTATAATTATGCTGTTAAACTCTGATGATGATGTATTATGATGATGTACTCTGATGTAACAAACTCTGATATGTAATATTATATATATTTTGTGAAATTCCGCTGTGAGATTAATTCCGCTGTGTAATTCTGATGTCTTCTTATTCTTCTATTCTATAAGTTCTAACTTTTCTATCTCATCTTCTAAATTCTTTCAATAATGACACGGTTTTCCAAGCATGGAAAATCGCGCCGTTACAATAACTATCTTTAGTACTTGTAATAATCTTTTAACACCAAAACTAAGAGTCGCAACAAGGTTATTTTGTGGTGTGTAAATAAATAACAATTGTTTTAAGTAGTTGTAAATATTTTATTACAGTGTTTTATTGCAACCTTTATGAAAAATTGTAACAAGTTTATCTTATTACATTTTTTTTCTAAAATGATGTTTTGCAAAATGTTGTAAAGTATCTAAAACAACCTTTCTGATATCTATAAAAGCAATTTTTTGTTGAAGCACAACCTTATCTGAATACAAAGAATTATACAAAGTCTACAATCAGACTGAAAGATATTGACCTTTCTAAAAAAATATGCTTTTTAAAATTTACTTATAACAAAATATAGAATGTTGATTGTAAAGATAAGCAATTACTTGGAGTTTAATTGAATTTGCGAAGAAAAGGGAGTTGCTTCAAACTACAACCCAATTACTATTTTTGCATGATTGCTACAACTTTTAAATTTTATTTTATAAAATATTAAACGACATATTTTATATTCGTTGAATAAACAAAATGCTAAATTAAAGTAGCAGAAAACAATTGCATAAAATAAAACAAGATATCATTCGAAATTAGAGTTGAAGAAATGTCAAATTAATATATCATTACATATTACACATATATTATATTAAGTACATATGTAATTATATATATAATTCTTAGTCCATAAAACATTTGTTTTTATAGTTGATATTATGTGTTTTTTAATCTATTTTTTTATGCATATAATATTTATTATCCTTTACACTGGATTGTAAAATTTGTATCCTTCATGATGTGGTTGTAGTTTTCTATCCTGCCTATTTTCTTCATTATAGAATGATTCTTTGTAATAATGTTTTCTAAATGGCACATCAAATATAAGACTGGAATAAATAGATGGTAAAAAAGAATAAATAACTAATGCAAGCCACTCATATATCAGCTTAACAAAACCAAATTTCAAACATTCCAGATGAAATTATAATGAAAATTTAGGAAATGCTTATAATAAATTTATAGAGCGCATGGGCGACTGCATTGACAAGTTTTTGAATCCACATAGGCAGCAACAAAATTTTGTGGCATATTCCCACAAGCGACTTCGCATTGACTTGCTAGGCAGGGGGATAGGCTAATATCAATTGTGCATAGACATGATGATGTGCCAGGATCGCCGCAAATCATCTGTCCGCTGCCAAACACTAAAATATTTAATAAGAACAAAAAACATTTATTACTCAAAATACTAAGAGAAAAATTGAGTATTTACTATCTTAGGATTAGATGAAAATTAATATGGACAAAGAATACATTTTGTTTTGTATTTTATATTTAATCTTTAAAATAATCCTTATTTTTTCACTATAATATTAGAAAGATAAATAAAATTCTTGGATGTAAACCAATGCTACTGAATTAAAGGATGAATTCTGAGTAGAAGAAATGGGAGTTCTGACTAAATTTCATTTTTATTTTAAATTGTATTGGCTGTACAAGATTGAAAGTTTTAATGAATAATATATATGTTCTATAAAGTGTGTCTATTTATTAAAATCTAAAATTTATTTATAGAATGAGGCTATTACATCAAATATTTTGCTTCTATCCTAAGATAATAATAAAGAACATCTTTCATCTCAAACAATTGTTCACCATTCAACACAATAAAAATCCAAATTGAAAAAAAATGCAAATTATCAGAAATCATTTAATTGCGTTTTTGCATTGAGACAACAAGTTATGAAAGGCTGTAGAGAATCGAAAAACATATATGCGTAGAATGAAAGTATTAGAAATCTTGTAAATACAAATACACAAAAAATAAATTTCTATCATTACTAGGTCGATTTCTTTACCGTATGGAATAATCAGAAAGAAGAACAAAAAAAAGGTTGAAATTGAAGCCATCTTCATTCATTATTCCAATTCCCTAGTTGGGCGTATTTTCAACTCCCTTTGATGTTTCTTAGTAAGTTGAACTAACAACTTGTTGTATATATAGTTGTTAGGATTATTGAAAAAAGTAAATTAATCAATATTGTAACACCCCGTAAATTTTGACATTAATGTTGACATTAATAGTCAAATAAATCATACATATAATTTTACCTCTCAATATTTTCTTTCCCCTTCTTTATTTACTTTCCCCAAATTCACAATCTCATTTCTTTCCACTTTATTTATTCACTAATAATGCATTTATTTCTTTCCTTCCATCTATCAATTTACTTCCCTTCAATCTATTAATTTCTTTCCCTTCAATCCATTAATTTCTTTCCCTCCATTCTGTTTTCATGCATCTTATATCATTTATTCATCCTAATTCCTAAAATTTCAGTGCCCTTGTTTTTTCCTTTCTACTTTTGTTTCCTATTGTTTTTTTTTTTTTTGCAAAAGAAAACAATCACCATGTAAATATATACATTCCTTCTCTTCTATATACCATTGTTTATATTTAGAAAAAACGACGATAAAAAAACACTTAACTATCAACATTATTCATGTGTATTTCTTGTCATTTTCTTTGCCTTATTTTTGTCTATCAAATTGAATATATCCCTTAAATTCTTAAATTTTAGTATCATGTGTTTTGAAATTTGAAAACTCATGCAACTTACTAACAACTAGCATCAAGCAATAAACCACGCATTCAATTGTTACTGTTATTTTCGTTTCCTGTTAGATTTAAAAATAAATATTAATTATATGGGAATTTAATTAAATAGTAATCTATTAAATAATATTAATTTCTACCTTTCTCCTTAATTATCTCAATTCTTTCAGTTCTCCTTATGTAATAACCCGAAAATGCGAGCCAGTTTGAATTTTTTATTTTGGCAATTTTAGCGAATTTTGCATATTTAAAATAGATTATTTTGAGTAATATCGACGAGAAATTTATTTTGAATATAATTCGAACGTATATATTATACGCGTCGTCGCTAGAATATAAATATTTATATATAATTATAAATAGAATTGAAAATGGCGCGGTAGTTCGGTAATTCGATTTCAAACTTCAATTGAATGTACCGGGTGCAAAACAATCCGGATTTTAGTGAAACCAAAAATATTAGAATCTAATTGAGAATATCTTTCCAACGAATCCGACAAATCAAGATTTCATAGCGGGGAGCAAAAGATATGTCCAGTTGAAAATTCTGAATAGTCGCTATGGAATTCAGGCCCTTAAAAATGGACATTTTGCAAACGACCTCGGATTTCGACGAAACCACTTTTGTTGGGTCCGTGATGTCGAATTATTGCTAGGTTTCAAATTTCATAATTTTCTGAATCAATATGTGAGCGTGGCAAAAGAAAACGCGTTTTGACCATTTCAGTTGATTTTAATCGACTGGAAATTGGCCATTTTTCATACGGTCTCAGAATTCGACGAAACTAGTTTTGTTAGGACCGTATCGTCAATACGAAGCTAGAAAATATTTTTCTGCAATTTATAGAGTTAATATGTGACCCCGGTAATTTGAAATGTACGTTTAAAATTCAATATAGTGATTTAAACGTAAATTTAACGGAAACTGATTCAAACAGTCGAATCAGCTTGCGGTACATATCCCATTGTGTTCGGAATGGGGGTAAAACGCTGTGGACGACAGGCGGTGGGCCTCGTTTCGAGGTCGTATGTAAAAGTCAACTTTTTAATAATTAAATAATAAAATAAAAATAAAAAATATATTCTCTTTCCCTTTTATACGTTGGCCCCCCCTCTTTATTTCAAAATTGATTTTTATAAAAAAAAAAAAAGAAAGGCGACGGGGTGGGGGCGATTCGCCGCCGGCAAGCCCGCCACGCCTCAGGCGCCACCTCCCAGGGGGACCACCGCCCTCCTCCGCCCCTCGTTCTCCACTCCCCTCCTTCGATCGACGCAAGCACCCAGACCCCCCTCCCCTAACGCGACGCGCCGCGCTGCCCACCCGCCACCCCACCGCTCCGACGAACCCTCTCCTCCACCCCCCGCTCGATTCCTCCTCCCTTCCGCCTTCTGATGACCACCAGCGCACACCCCCCCTGTAAGTAACTGGTTTTTTTTATTTTATTTACTTAAAAACTGGATTTTATTTTATTTAAAATCTGAATTTTATTTTGTTTTAAAAACTAATTTTTATCTACCTTAAAAACTGTTTTTTTTATGTTGTCAAGTTATAAAAATGTAATCTTTTATATGGTAGGAAGATAAAAATATAGTTTTTATATTTTTAAAGTATTAAAAATATAGTCTTTACTATATAGAAATATTAAAAATATAGTTTTTATATTTTTAAAGTATTAAAAATATAATCTTTATAGGATAGAGAAGATAAAAATATCATCTTTGTATATGTAACGAAATAAAAATCTGATTTTTATTTTATATACGTTGAAATCAAGTGATTAAATTTAAAAAGGTGAAATCTTTGAATTTAAAAAGGTGAAATCTTTGAATTTAAAAAGGTGAAATCTTTGAATTTAAAAAGGTGAAATCTTTGAATTTAAAAAGGTGAAATCTTTAAATGTAAAAAGGCGAGATCTTTATATATAGAATAACGATGTAAAAATAGAATTTTTATCTATATAGTAGCGGTGTAAAAATAGCATTTTTATCCATATAGCGTGAAAGTAAAAATTCGATTTTTATATATTGAACTTCGAAATAAAAATATGATTTTTATATATTGAATAGCGTAGTAAAAATTCGATTTTTAAATATATGAAGTGATTATGAAAATATGATCTTTAAATTGAAAGTGAATAAATAAAAATGTGATTTTTATTTTAAAAACATCGAAATATAAAAATGTGTGATTTTTATATATATAGTGACTACGGGCAACGAAGATGACGAAGATGGGATAACGGCGAAGATCTCTACAATAGAAGTGTCGTGAAGTTGGATAGCTATCGGTGAGAACTTCTCACTCTTAATTCTCTTTTTCTAGATATATATATATATACTAGGATGCAGACGGTGCTTATTAGAAGCACCCGACACCCGTCCACATACCATGGACTTGTTTGTTTGGATGTTTGGTGATTGATTGAGATATTGGTTTGAATGTGGTTTGTGGTGTGAAAAATCGAATCGATAAATTGGTTAGGATTAGACGTGCGCCGTTATAAGGCGAAGGAGTAAGACTAGGTTAGACTCTTACTCCAAATTTTGTGGTTTGCATAACGAAAGTGATTTGATTGATGTGTGAATGGCGTGGGCCTTCACTAGACCGGGGATAAGGCTAGGCCTTGTCCCGTTTCTAGTATCGTGCCGTTATGCCGCCGAAATTTTCTAAAATATGTTAGAAAAATAAAAATATCATTTTATTGAATAAATGAACTGAATAGAAATTCAAGTGTTAAGATAAATTGTTTTATCGTTAAAAATATAATTTTTAACGTGAAAGTGAATAAATAAATATTTATAAACAAATCGGTCGATTTGTTTATATACACTGATTTGACTGATATTGATTGGGTCGATAAATTTTACACATCGCCCAACTGCACAAATAAAATCTGTGTTTGATTGTTTGAAACCCCACACGGGTGTTGGGATGAAATTTGATGTTCACTCATCCTGATTGATTAAATATGTCGATCGGTCGATTGACAGACTGTGTAAGCGTCAATTATTTATATTTGGTGCTTATACAGTGTAGTGCACTTTGGTTGATGATTGATTATTTTTCAAAGCTATTATATACATGTGTTGTATGGAATCCATATAATTAACGTTATATGGTGATTGATTGGGCCTCATTCCAATTTGAAAAATAATGAATATTATAAAAGAGAATTCATGTGTTGAATATAAAAATAGTCATGTGTTGACGATGTTCATGTGTTGAGTGAAATATTTTAAATAAAATAAATTACATCTTTATCATATTTAAAATTAGAACTACTTCCTAGTAGAAGTCTAATTAAAATCAAACGATAGATACCATAGTTTTATAAAATATTTTACATAACAAAAATAGTGATGTGTTGACAGTACTCATGTGTTGAGATTAGTCGTGTGATGAAAGAAATATAGATTCATGTGTTGAATGGGATAAATATTCATTTGTTGGATAGAATAAAGGAGTTTTGAAAAATATAAAGCCGTGTTGATTAGAGATGCGTTATTTCGACGTGAACGATATTTATATCGATTTGAAAACGATTTCGAAATGAATTGAATTGAAAACGATTTCGAAATGAATTGAATTGAAAACGATTTCGAAATGAATTGAATTGAAAACGATTTCGAAATGAATTGAATTGAAAACGATTTCGAAATGAATTGAAAACGAATTCAAATTGAATTGAAAGTGAATTGAAATGAATTCAAATTGAATTAAAATTTGAATCGAATAGAAATGAATTTTAAAACGAATTTGTAAAGAAGAATTCAAATTTTGGCTTTGAATGGAAATAGTGTTGAAATGGTTTTGAAACGAATTTAAAACGATTTATAAAATTCGTTTTAAATAGGATTCGACGAAATATATATTATATATATTATATATATAATATAATGGCCTGAATATTACGCGCCGCGCCGCGGTAGTTCGTGAATTTCGACCATTAACTTCAAACGGACATTGCGGGAGATCCGACCGTCGGATTCTCTTAAAACCGGAACCGTTGGGTTCGTATCGAAAAGAGCTTTCCAATGAATATGAGAAATTTGAAATCTAACGGTTGGATTTGGAATTATGTCCAAATCAAATTCGAAAAAGGTCGCTGTAAGTGCAGTTCGATGGCCATTGATGGAAATCGACTGTACGGGCCTTGATAAAATTATTAAAAATATCTATAATTTGTATAAAATTATAATATGTGAATTGGAAAAGAACTGGGCTGGAAAATTACACATTTGAAAAAGGTAAAAATAGATTTTTATCGAAATGAACTAGTTTTGAACTAGAATTAAAATCAATTTATTTTTGAAATAAATAAATTGAATTTGAAAGTGATTTTGAAAATAATCGATAATTTCCAATACGTGGATTGGACTGGAGTTGAATCGAAATTATCTTCGGGATATTTCGATGTTGGATTTCGTGACTATACAGATTTTGTTATGGAAATTTGAAAGATATATTATATATCGTTATTTCCAATACGATATTTGTTAGTTTCAGAATTTGATATTGAATATAAGTCGATATATTTTCTATTCAGAGCCTTGTATTTAATATCAAATGTGATTTGGTTTGTCGTGAATCGTGTTTTTGATGACATTGGTTCTTTAACCCAGTTAAAGGCAGAATATTGATTTTTGAGAAGATTAAAACTAAGTGGAGTTTTAATGAATCTTTAATTAGATTAAAATGTGAATTGATAATTTAAATTATCAAATCTGAAAGGTGATCGAGAATGGAGTACCACCAGTTTTGCTCCAAAGCGATAGTTAAATCTTTAATTAGATTTGAACGTGAAATGGTAATTAATTTTACCGATAACACCGTGGTGTTAGATATGGAGTATCGCCAGTTTTGCTCCATGGGATATATAGTTTGGGATTGGGAAATAAACTAAATAATTACTTCGGTGTGGTTCGTTAATCCCGACTAGTTTGAGATGATATCCAAAGGAAGATTAAAGAATAAATTTAGAAGAATTTATCTTTGATAAAATTAATGGGAACCTTTCCCTAAGAATGTGATTTTGTGAATAAAGGAATATTCTGAATTGGAATGAGGCGTTTGTTGTGTTTGTGTAACATTCGTTTATTATATACGTGGGTTATTCAGAAAGGCCGGGTTTATACCCATTCTGAATAACCGATTCGACGAGATGTCGAAGATGAAGACGGTGGTTGAAGACCGGAAGTCTTCACATCGTTTGGGTGATTACTGATGATCTTGATTGGGCTGTACACCCAAGATGAGGGAAACAGTCGGTGATCGTCCAGACGTACTTGGAGATCGATGGATATGCGAGGAAAGTGCCTCCGGTTTCGTTCAGACCCAGAACGGACTAGTAAATGGACTGTGTGTCTGACATTGGATTTTAGTCCGTGTGATTGATCTCTATTAAATATATATCTGTTTGGCGGCGGAGAATTTATTCTCTTGCTTAACGCCCTTCTCTGAGACGTACGAGCTCAGGGGTTATATATTGATGGATATCAAGCGCATGGAGTGAATTGCCAGTGTGGCATGCGTAAGTGGCAATTGATCAGGGCTTCTGTTGAAAAGCAAAGTCTTGTGGTTGATGATCAAAGCACGGCCTGTGTGGCATAGCTTTGTGTATAACGTGAATTCGCGAGCCTCACACCTCGGTATGAGTCAAAAACGGGATAGTGACTGCAGGGAGAGCACGACGTTTCTTTCTAGCTAGGGTGGTGTCAGTGACCTACCAGCCCTGACATTTATATACTTTTCACCTGTGTGGTTGTTGGAATGCGAGGCGCCTCGGATATAGGTCTGTAAGGACCGGGAAACGTGTGTTCAGGAATTGCCAATCCTCAAAAGTAAGAGAGGACCGGCCCTGAAGATCCAAGGATCATAGTGGGGTCCTGGGACATTTGCTAGAGTGTCTCGAACGCGGAGAGGAGCTTGCCCCTTGCCTCGACTCATGACGGAAATCCAATTTCCAATACGTGTATTGCGGTTTTAATTGTAGAACTAGTATGGCGACATGATATATGGTACCCATGCCGTCTATGATTGATATTTATGATTGAAACTGTTTTGACACTATACACCTATAATAGTATCAAATAATGTGTTTTAAACGTATCAAGCATGCTTTGGCTGTTATAAGGGAAAACCCTATCCTCCGGCTTGCGTTGCATTGTGTGATGGGACCTGGGTCTTATAACAGCTTCATTTTTCTTTATTTAGCATTGCGCTGTTGTTTTATGCACTGGTATTCTTGGGAGGAAACCCGTTCCGTGTTATACGGCGTGGTCCCTTGATTTACCTAACTTTAAGAATAAAGATTAATAACTGCTTTAGTTCTCACACCAGTCACATGACTGACCTGGAGTTTATTGTTTTAACCTAAACTCTGGGTGCCCCTATTTTCCGCACGGGCAGCTAGTAGTTTTGGTTTTGCAGATTTATATTCACAGGGTCCTGATATACAGCTGGAACGATGCTCGGAAAGCTCTGTATCCGTGTATCACTTCTAGTTGTGCTTTTGTATTATCTTCCGCTGCTATGTAATTTATTGTAATCTCTGATATTTATCGAATGTAATTTATTCATTTATACTCTGTATATTCTTGTATCTGATGGAATTGTTGTAATAACATTGAAATGTTCTTCCGTATGCGTTCTGTTTTGTCTTGTTCTCACAGTAATTCGTTCTTTCTCATCTCTTCGGAGACCGGGGAAGTTCGGGTCGCTTCACCTTAATTCTTTCAATTCACCTTAATTCTCTCGATTCTCCTTCGAAACTCTACAGATATTTTTATTAAATCAACAATATAAATATGTTAAATCCACTGGGTCTAAAATTAAGCAAACACACACAATCTACCAATCTAGGATGAACCGTCCATTTTAAACTTTTTATTCAATTTATTCTCATTGTGACGACCCAAACCTCGTAACACGGCGGCAAGGGTAATCTTTGGGAATATAACACATAAACAGATAATAGCAGAATATACTGGATAAATATAAACATCAGAGTTACACAGTATACAGGATTATACTTAGTACAAATACAGTTCAGCTATACATAAATGTCTACAGCGGAAAACAACATAACATGTACAATAGGAGCTGAACAGCATAAAAAGAGATAAATGACAAAATCGATCTTCAGCTCCAGCTATCCAGAAAGAGCCTGCTAAACCTGAATACAAGGCTGCCCATGTAGAAAAGGGGCACCCGAGTTTGCAAGTGAAACAAACTACGAGTCAGTCATGGGACTGGTATGAGAAATCTACTTAACACATTTTACAATATGGCAAGTCATAGGACCACGCCACTTTCGCGGAACGGGTTTACTCCAGTGATTGCCTGTGCTTTAAAACAAGTAAATCATTTAAACATCGCTATGCTTTTTATAAAAATGAAGCCATTATAAGACTCAGGTCCCATCACACAATGCAACACAAACCGGAGGATAGAGTTTTACCTTATAATGTCCAAAATATGCTTGATATGATCAAAACAAATCATCTGATATTATATGTTTCAAAAACAATTTGAATCATAACTATCAATCATAGATGGCATTAATGCCCCATACCACTATGTTGCCATATATAGGTATACAATCAACATTGCACGATGTCGTATTTGGAAATTGGATTTCCGTCATGAACCGAGGCAAGGGATCGTCCTTACCGCTTTGAGACGCTCTAGCCCGCCCCTCAGGAACAGCTGCAATTGCCCCTTGGATCGTCAGGGCCGGTCCACCGATGTGGATTAAAATGCCTGAACATTGCGTTTCCCCGCCCTTTGGAGCGTAGGTGAGCCAACGAATGACTCCATCAGTCTCGGGTCGACCGAAATAACCGAGGCGTCTCACAACAGCAACAACCATACAGGTGAAAGTAATATAAATGTCAGGGCTGGTAGGTCACTGACCCCATCCTAGCTAGAAGGAAACGCATGCCCTCCCCGAAGTCCTCTCCCGTTTCTGGCTCATACCTAGGTGTGAGGCTTGCGAAACAACGATAAAACACAAAGCTCTGCCACACAGGCGGTGCTTTGATCATCAACCACAAGGCTCTGCTTTTCAACAAAAGCTTTGATCATAGCATCTCTGTATGCCACGTTGTCAATATACAACGTCAGACACACGTCCATTTACAAGTCCGTTCTGGGTCTGAACGAAACCGGAGGATATTTATTCCTCGGTCATCCGTACAATCAACACGTATGTCCGGACGGTTACTACTTCAGCCCCTTCCAGGTAGCTACTCCCATCACGAGCATCCGTAGCACCCATCCATTCGACGTGAAGATCATTGACCTTGCACCGTCTTCGTATCTTCGACTTTTAATCGCCGATCAATTATTTGAAATGAGAATTAACTCGGCCTTTTCAAGTAATTCACGTATATTTGGGTTTTCACATCAATTTATTTCAATGGTTAAATTATTCGATAACAATCATTTTGTTCTTTAATGTAATTTTCACGCCAAAAACATTCAACCATCAAATATCCAATAAACCGAGCAAATGCAGTTTATTTTCCATTCCATATCATTTATAATATTTTATCACTATTTATCGCTATTTTTATTTATTTAAAACTAGCCAATTCATTCAAACGACGCTTCAGGCCATAACGCGGCTGTAGCGCTTTTTTTCTTCAGATTTGATTTACACATATCTGAAAATCTAACTGTTGGATCTTCACAAATTTTATATCATTAGAAAGATCTTCTTAAAACGAATCCAATAGTTTCAGTTTTGGGAAAATCCGACGGTCGGATCTCCCGGTACAATCGTTTGAAGTTTCGATTTCAAATATCGAACTGCAGCCTCGTTATTCAATTTATTTTAATTATAATTATATATATATAATTATAATTTATTCTAGCGCTGTTTTTCTTCAGATTTGAATTAAACATTCCAGACAATCCAACCATTGGATCCTTACAAAGTTGGTGCCATTGGAAAAATATTTCCAAGGCGAACCCAACGGTTGTGGTTTCGGGAAAATCCGATGGTCGGATCCCCCGCAATAATCGTTTGAAATCATGGTTTCAAAATACGAACTGCAGCTTTGTTATTCGATATATTATAATTATATATGTTTCTATATAGTCCATTTTTTGATTTCAAAACCATATTCATTTCATACTTTCGATAAAAATGACATTTTTATCCAACAGATATTTATTTCAACACATCACCATTTTCAACAATTCATGTATATAGTAAAAATGTGATTTTTAATATAAAACAATTTATTTCAAAACACGATTATCTTATATATAATGCAAGTACTTGCCCAAATGAAGCCTTTTTCGAACTGCCATAAATATCCTCCTCCACTGTACGTCTTTTTATTATCAGGTAAGGGTAGCTCCGGTCATTTACACCCCATTTTCCTTCCTTTCGTGCACATGTCTACCTATCCTGCCCTCATTTCCTCTCCCACGAAGCAGACAACAAAATTTTAAACTGTTAATCCATCTCCTCCTTTCTCAAATTCCTTCGCCTAGAACTCCAACAACGAACAAAATAAACAAAAAGACGGTCGCTCGAACTTTCCCAATTTGAAGCACCAGGCACCATAAGCTACGACATCTGCGAACAGTTGCAATATGATCCATCCTCCACCGACAATTAGGTTTCCTCCGTTCTCTAATTAAGCAACTGTTTGACCAATTTGTTTTTCTACACTTTGTTTGGTATATGCTTCATTGTCTTTTCAGTAATTTGTGCTTCAGGTTAAACAGACCAAGGAAAGGACGGAGTTTTTTTTTACAATTGGTAACTACCCAAAGACTAGGAAGTTGATTCAACGGTGTATAAAGGTATGATTTTTATGTTATGTTGTTATTCGTGTCGAAATCATTCAGCGCTATTACAAATTCTGAGCGCACTACTTACTCCGTCTGTTCATAGAAAGGTCTTCTTTGATATGCTCTGATATTTCCAACAACAATTTTATAGTTGCTTCCATATTTGCTAATGTACCATATTTGTTTCATATTTGCTAATGTGTTTATTTTCATTCTCACTGTATTGCGCTTCTACTCTCCTTCCTCCCCTGATTAGGTACTGACACAAACTTAGGCTACGATTTCCTCCCTTCTCTAATTTAGCAACCGTTCGAACAATTACTTTTTCTACACTTCGTTTGGTATATGCTTCACCGTTTTTTAACTAATTTGTGCTTCAAGTTAAATGCTTTTTGTTTATTGTACAATTGGGAATGGTGTTTGAAGGTATGATTTTTATTGTACTGACCGTGTTAAACTGCCTTCCGCAGTCTTATTACTCTTATCTGCAAAAATAGAAGTTATAGTTCTTCATTTATTACTTTTTTGGGTTTTTCCTTTCCGCTCATGAATCTTCGCATGGTTATAACTGATTATAACTTATCTAACACGAAAAGTTTATGGAGCATAAATAGTGCTATGATTATTGGCTTGCTTGACCTTAAACTGTACATGTTATATATAATATTTCAACTGCAGCAGCATGTCGATGATTCACGAATGGTAAAAATGAAGAAGCCAATGGTTATTCATCGACATGACAGCGAAGCGGAAAAAAGAGTGGACTGGGATATTCAACTGATGTCTTCACAGAAACCATGAATCATCAATATAAATTTAGACTTTGAGACTTCCATTTCCAATGGTAGAAATTATTTACTATTAGATTTTTGTTTACTCTATTTTGTATGTAGTCACAACCAGATTAAAGTATTGAATTGCAAAATGCAAGGGTATTACTTTACACTTTTTCTTTTTTTGTCATGATCTGTGCCATAATTTCAAGATCTCTACAGAAATAGTAGAATGTTTGAGATGTTCAAAAAACAATGGACTGGGTCGAGTAGCTGTTCACTTTGTAATATAACATCTAGAACTATCATAAATGAGTTTGTCGTGAGATTAGACTATCTTAGATGTTCACTTTGTAATATAACATCTAGAACTATCATAGATGTTCACTTTTTCATTAGACAAAACCGCCAGAAACGAATGCAGCCTTAGACGACAAAGCAAGCAGCAGCCCTCCATCAACAAATACGTAATTGAATTGCATTCTTTCTGACATTAGAGTAACTTGCACTTGAACAACATCAAAAAGGGAAGAAGCACTTGGCAAATGTCATAAAAAAAATCACTGATCAAAATGGAGAAAGTCACGATGCTACTATTATAACACCCTCTTAGGAATGTTATCAAAATTGTACTCCCAGTCCCATTGGTATTAGCATGATGCTTTTTGTTTATTGTACAATTGGGAATGGTGTTTGAAGGTATGATTTTTATTGTACTGACCATGTTAAACTGCCTTCCGCAGTCTTATTACTCTTATCTGCAAAAATAGAAGTAATAGTTCTTCGTTTGTGACTTTTTTGGATTTTTCCTTTCCACTCATGAATCTTTGCATGGTTACAACTGATTATAACTTATCTAACACGAAAAGTTTATGGAGCATAAATAGTGGTATGATTATTGGCTTGCTTGACCTTAAACTGTACATGTTATATATATTATTTCAACTGCAGCAGCATGTTGACGATTCACGAATGGTAAAAATGAAGAAGCCAATGGTTATTCATCGACATGACAATGAAGCGGAAAAAAGAGTGGGCTGGAATATTCAACTGATGTCTTCGTAGAAACCGTGAATCATCGGTATAAATTTAGACTTTGAGACTTCCATTTCCAATGGTAGAAATTATTTACTATTAGATTTTTGTTTACTCTACTTTGTATGTAGTCACAACCAGATTAAAGTATTGAATTGCAAAATGCATGGGTATTAGTTTACACTTTTGCATCTTTTCTCATGATCTGTGCCACAATTTCAAGATCTCTACAGCAATAGTAGAGAAATAGTAGAATGTTTGAGATGTTCAAAAAACAATGGACCGGGTCGACTAGCTGTTCACTTTGTAATATAACAGCTAGAACTATCATAAATGAGTTTGTCGTGAGATTAGACTATCTTAGATGTTCACTTTGTAATATAACATCTAGAACTATCATAGATGTTCACTTTTTCATTAGACAAAACCGCCAGAAACGAATGCAGCCTTAGACGACAAAGCAAGCAGCAGCCCTCCATCCACAAATACATAATTGAATTGCATTCTTTCTAACATTAGAGTAACTTGCACTTGAACAACATCAAAAAGGGAAGAAGCACTTGTCAAATGTCATAAAAAAAAGAATCACTGATCAAAATGGAGAAAGTCACGATGCTACTATTATAACACCCTCTTAGGAATGTTATCAAAATCGTACTCCCAGTCCCATTGGTATTAGCCTGATTTTCTAACAAGAGTTGTCTTCTCACCACGATGTCTATACAAGATGCTGATTGAATACATGATGTATGTTTCAGATATTTGCATATGGTATGATGGATTTTATATATAGATTGTTAGTATTTTTAGTGTGAACTCCTTTTGTAAAATGATCCTTTCTACCCTCTCATATGTAGTGTCTAATTTTATGTTTAATTTTGCTTTTCAATAGCTACTGCTATATATCTTGATATTTGTTGATATGTTAATTAGGCAGGTTTTGATTATTTTATTCTTTATATGATTTATGAATTTAAATATGTATGGGATGCTGGTGGTCTTTTATTTTGATTTGTAAAGCTAAGGGTTAGGCTACACATATAAGGGATAGGTGATTAAATTGTACTAATTATATATCATCATTTTATATAAACATTGACCTAAACTAAAGTTATGCGTACGTAAATTGGGATGATATATTTACAGGTTAGTTAAGAACTGAAAGTTTATTAACCATATATTTTCATAATATGTTGGACGAAGTAGAGGGTTTGGTCTAAATATAATTAGTTTGACATTCATTGCATACATAATTGAAGGGTTTCATGTATAATTCTGAATATGTTCGCATGAATGTAAACTTTTATTTTGATGATATCACAGCATGGATGATAATGATGAGGTTATGCTATCCAGATTTGTAATACTTTTCATTTTCAAATTTTATGATATGTGCATTACAGCAAAGAGATATGGTGCATGCTGAATCTATACAATTTCAGTCGTCCCGGCTTATTTTTGGTAAACTTTTTATTATACATAAATTATTTACAGAGCCACAAACTCTTGCATAACAAACTCTTGCAAAATATTTGATCGAAGGTATTTTTTAAGTTTTTAAAATTATTACTACACGATCGCCTGATATGCTTATTTTCTGTCTTATGTCACTTAATTTTTGATGTCGTATACTAATTCAACAATTTGTTTTTCATGTTGTTCCTTTGGAAATATTTGGAAGAAAAGTATCTTAGTTTCTATATACAAGATCATGGATATTAGCCTTCCATTTAAGATGATTGTGACATGTTACAAAATATACTGATCTGCTTATCAAATTCAATGCAGTTTATAAATCATTTTGGAAGTTCTTTTCCCCTTAGTTTAGCAATGTTATAGCAGTTTTATTCCCGATTATGATACTTTCTGTTTGTTGGCTGACAAACTCGATGCTTCTTCCTAACTATTTAGTATGAGATTGAGCAATATGGTTCATGTCAAATCTTCATAAACTGTGAGTTTTCTGGGTTTAATCTACAGTCTGGCTGTGGAAAAACGTGAGCAAATAGTTTCATCAATATAAACAAGTAGGAGCAGATAATGTGATTCACATACTTCAACTTGACCAATTTTCATTTCAACGACATATGTTTCAATTCGATGTTATAGATATTCACTGAATCATTAATGTTATTAGTATAGCTTTCTTCCTTATTTGCAATACAGCTATGTCTCACGATTGTTCTGCCAAACTTTTTTTTTTGTACTATTATACGTACACAGATTTCATGTGTTGCTTGCGTGATGATTGTAATGTGGGCGCTTTATTCAGCAAAGCAAAGTTTACTTCCTCTTTTAGAGTTCTAAGAGGTATTCAATTATTATTCGAACACTTGGTATTTTTTCTTTTTACTGTATTTATAATGTATTTTTCATTTCCCATTGATGTTTGCTATATTCACGCCCAGCCATAATTTAGGACATTAAACTTTACCCATTCTTTTCCCTGTGGACATCGGTGTGATAATTAGAAGTGCTAATTGACTGCATGATAATTGGGATGCATTTCCATGTCCAGCATGAACCTACATCAGGAACAAACATAACATGAGCATAAAGTATTGGTAAACTTTATTTTTTTATATTTAATAAACAACTAAAAATTACTCAGATATTTATTATATACATTCTATATTAGCTTTTTATGGGTATCCTCGACTCTATTCTCATGTACCATATTTGTTTCCATATATGCTAATCAATTCTACTTTTTTTTTATGTTTATTTTGATTCTCGCATTATTTTGAACTCTCAAAGTTTACATGCTACCGAAAGTAGATGTTGACGTATCAACCAACAGATATAAATTAATGCTTTAAAAAAAATACGTTTTTAAAAGAATGTCAGTTCACCAACATCATCTTTTAATATTTAGTTATGAAATCTGTTTATTTATTTTAATTTATAAACTATTTTGGCATCAATCGCATGAATATTACATGTTGACTAAAAAATTACATGATTATCATACGATGGTTCTACCATAAGAACGTTGCAGGTTATATTTTAAGGTTTTATCATCAGTATTGCTTCAGTTTTACCACTCTGTCATGCTACATTTTACATTATAAAAAAATTCCCATAGTCATACATACCAGAATGAATATATTTCTTCCACAAAATACAACATATTGCAACATACAATTTTAACTTGGCATACAAAGTTAATTTACTACTGCAGTTTATAGTATTAAACTCAATATGAAGACATTAGTATTCTTCATAACTACGTTATCACTTGATATTTACATAGTTAGCTTCTACAATTTTCTTCTGCGGGACTTAGATGGCAGAACCATTGACCTGTCTACAGCATAAGCAAGGCACCACGGCAGTTGTACAACTTATCATGTTTGTGCTCACTTTATTCGGTCCCCATGTTTTCAGTTCTCAGATATTATGGTGTGAATATCAATTAATTTTGCTATTTGGCCACTTTATCTTCTCTTCATTTTGTTTTATGTCATACCAGTTTCTACTATCAGTGTTGTTTAGCTGCTTCTTTTATCTTCTCACACTGCTACAGCTAATCTATGAGACACAAACGGGAAACATGTTTCAACATTGTGACAATTACTCTGTTGATGTTATGATGCCAATTGTACAACACTTCAACGGATACGTAAGTGTGTTCTCTGTAGTTTTTTTCCCCTACTTTAGCACGTGTTAACAAGTTTTGTAACCTGGCTATTATTTATTCACAGCCTTCATTTCTTCCACCGTTTACTTTATTCAACAAGACTTTATTTCAGAATTGGATGTTCGAATCAAAAGGCTCAGCAGTTGAACCGATTCATGATTTCTTTCATGCAATTAGCAGGTGAGGATTAAAGATATTCAAACTTTCATCAAGGAAGGAATATTTAAGGGATGCCACAGTTAACAATTTATTTAATGTTGGATACCATGGGTGGAAATGCCTCATGTTAACGTAAGCTTCTTTATATTAGTGCGCTTTAAGAACCATATAAAAATTAAAATACTTTTTTTTACTATTATATTAGGAGCAACTATGACGTGTTTGATAGAGTGAGGGAATACAAGTCAGAACAAAGGATCAAACTGATAAGCCAAGGGGACAGGCTTTGGGGAATAGTCGATGATCAATGGATCAGCGTTTCAGGCCACCCTCACACCAAAAGAACTTTCAAAGTTCCTACCCCTATGTACTATGTTTCTTAATTTACTCATTTGATGTTTGAAGAACAATTCACTTTGTGGTGTTTGTTCGATAATTGTAACCGTTACCAGGGCATGCACACAGTTACCTCGCATATGATTAACTAAATGTGGTTTGTCGCAACAACGTTTGAAGAATCATGCATCTCATTCTTACCAGTTACAACTCAAAAATGCAAAAATTATAGTTATCCAGTCTATGTATTAAAAATATGGCCATTGTGTTTGCATTCGCTTTCTGTGAAGCTTACGTATTTTAGTTTTTATGATTCTCATCTTCTGTATGATGGTGAGGCTAATTATCATGTTGTGTTTTATGGTCTGGAACTTATGATACGATAAATTTACAACAATTACAAAATAATCTACTTAATAGCACACCATATTTGAGGTTCAGCGTTCCATGGGCAAAACGCGTACCTTGACCACGCGCGAAGCGCGTGCCTACACACGCGCGAAGCGCGTGCCATTACGCTCGTTTTATATAGTTCAAACAGGTGATAAAAATGTGATTTTTAATATAAAACAATTTATTTCAAAACACGATTATTTTCTATACATGAATTTCTATTCAACAAATGAATATAGTTTCAACAAATGAAAATAAACCAAACACAGAAAGATTTTAGGAAATTTCGGCAGCATAACGGCAGGGTAGTTAAAACCGGGACCGTATGGATGTACGGATCCTCGCTCTACCTTAAAACCTTGCGGTTTTTGACAATGGGGATTCATGCATCTAGTTCGCATGCAGGCGGCATGTTTTATTTTCATTTCCACACCCTATTCTATTTTTGTTTTCAACCACAAATGGTTATTTTTCAACCACAATCAATCATTCTCAACCATTCGCATTATTCACCAAATTTCACATCAACCAAATAATCCAAACAACGACACAACCAATAAATATCGCCCATGGTCTGTGGATGAGGGGAGTATACAAACATACATACATACATATATATATATATATATATATATATATATATATATATATTCGTATATAAATATATTTCAATCCATTTCAATTCAATTCAATATCATTGCATATATAATTTTTACAACGCATATATAACTTATACATCGAACATACAACTTATACAATGCTTATACAAGGGATGTACAACACTTATATATCTCATACATCTAATATATAATTTATACATCGTTGTTTTCCATATCGTTTATAATTTAGAAATCTCACATTGGGTTCCACTCCACCAAAAATTGCAGAAGGCTCAAAAAAATATGCGGTCTCTTCTAGAATGTAGAAGACGTCCACACGAGTCCACTGTCTCTTGTTTCACTGAGTTTCGACAAGAAACGAAAAAGATATGATTTTTACAAGTTTGCAACACTTAAAAGTGTAAAAATCAGTTCAAAATAAATTTGCTATATACCTTCAACGCGTCGTTCAAAACTAGTTCTTCCTTTTTCTCTCGATCCGTGAAGCTAGAGGGCGATCGGCCTATACCACGACGAAGAGCTTGGAGGGGCGCCTCCAGGGGGTACCACCACGTCGAACTCGCACGCAGATCGAAGGCGCAGCGGCGCTTAGAAGGGCGCGACTTTCGGGGTTCCAATCTCGAGATTCTGGCCATGGGGGATGGTAAATCGGATATGGATTGGAAGGCCTTGAGGAGCTCTTCAAAATACTCCGAAGGAGCGTTGGGTTTCGATGAGTGTGGGATGAGAAAACGAGGGAGGAAGGATTGAAGAACTGTCGCCGTTAATCGTGAGGTGCAGGAGAGAGGAGACGTGGAGTGTGACGATCCCAAAACCCCGTGACACGGTGTTAAGGATAATCATTGGAATATAACACATTAATCATCATTAGCAGATCATAGATTATAGCATAAACAGAAAATAGAGTAATTTACACACATATGACAGCGGAATCATATAGATATCATCACATCAGAGAAGCACGGTACAGGATACAACTTAGTGCATAATGATACATAGTCAGTCACCATCGCCTGAGGCGGAATCATACATAAAGAGTACACAAAATAATATCAGTCTACATCGCCAATGGCGGAATCATAATATACATACAATAATGGCGGAGAAAATCCAAGTCAGCACGGTGTAGTCAAGCCTCGCCATGAGCCAAAAGGTGCGTCAGAAACTTATAACTAGGCTGCCCGTGTGAAAATGTGGGCACCCGAGTTTGCAAGGTGAAACAAACTACGAGTCAGTCATCGGTCTGGTATGAGAAATCTACTTAACTTATTAACAACAATAATAAGGCAAATCAAAGGACCATGCCACTTTCGCGGAACGGGTTTACTCCAATGAGTGCTAGTGCATGAAATAAAGTAAATGATTAAATCATCGTAATGCTTTTTATAAAATGAAGCCATTATAAGACTCAGGTCCCATCACACAATGCAACGCAAGCCGTAGGATAGAGTTTTTACCTTATAATGGCCAAAAATGCTTCATACGTATAAAACAGAAGTGTTTGATATTATTACTAGTGTATATATATTTCAAAAGCGATTTCAATCATAAATATCAATCATAGGCGGCATAAATGACCTATACCACTGTTACGCCGTACTAGTAATACAATCACCTCCGCATATTTCGTATTGGAAATTGGATTCCTTCATGAGTCGAGGCAAGGGGCAAGCTTCTCTCCGATTCGAAACACTCTGGCAAATGCCTCGGGACCGCACACAACAAACCCTGGATCCTCCAAGGCCGGTCCTCTCTTACTTCTGAGGATTAGTTATTCCTGAACACACGTTTCCCGGTCCTTACAGACCTATAATCGAGGAGCCCCGTATTCCAACAACCACATAGGTGAAAAGTAGATATAAATGTCAGTGCTGGGAGGTCACTGACACCACCATAGTTAGAAAGAAACGTCGTGCACTCCTTCGGTCCTTCTCCCGTTTTTGACTCATACCGGGGTGTGAGGCTCGCGAATTCACGTTATACACAAAGCTGCGTCACACAGACCATGCTTTGATCATCAACCACAAGACTTTGCTTTGCAACAGAAGCCTTGATCATATGCCACTTAGGCATGCCACATAGGCATTCCACTCCATGCGACTGATTTCTGTCAATACATAACCTCTGAGCTCGTACGTCTCAGAGAAGGGCGTTAAGCAAGAGAATAAATTCTCCGCCTCCAAACAGATATATATTTAACAGAGATCAATCAACACAGAACAAAATCCAATGTCAGACACATAGTCCGTTTACAAGTCCGTTCTGGGTCTGAACGAAACCGGAGGCACCAATTCCTCGCATATCCGTACAATCAACAATATGTTTGGACGGCTACTACTTCAGTTCCTTCATGGTAGCTACTCCAATCACGAGCATCAGTAGCGCCCATCCAACCAATGTGAAGATCGTCGGTCTTCAACCATCTTCGACTCTTCGACTAATCGACGTCGATCGATTATTTGAAATGAGATAAACTCGGCCTTTTCAAATAACCCATGTATATTTAGATTTTTAAATCAATTATTCACATGGTTGGACTATTCAACATTCACATTTCAGTTCTTTAGTTATAATTTTCATGACAAATACATTAAACCATCACATATCAAGCAAACACAACAAAATTGGTTTATTTCCACTCTATATCGTCTATAGTATTTTATAACGATATATCGCCATTTTTATTTAATTTTAAACGGCCATATTTAATTAAACGACATTTCAGGTCGTGCCGATGCACCGGCGCTGCTTTTCACTAATTTTGTTTTACACATTTCTGAAAATCCAACCGTTGGATCTTCACAAATTTTATATCATTAGGAGGTCTTTTCAAAGCGAATCCAACAGTTTCAGTTTTGGGAAAATCCGACGGTCGGACCTTCCACACTAGCCATTTGAAATCACAGTTTCAAAACACGAACTGCACGGCCACGTTTCGTTTTAATTTCATTTATATTTATATATTTATATAAATATAGTTCATTCAAAAATTCCTATATCGTTTTCACTTCAATTATTTCACTAACGCCTTTAAATTTTGGAAAATTTCGCCATAACCTCCATTGTACGGGAGGGGTTGGGAAAATTCCCAAATAGCCACACGGGCGTCTCATGTCAAAAAGAAAAAGAAAAAGCCAAGTGGCTAGCCAACAGGCTTATAAAATCATCACCCAAACAAAACAGTAAATGTGTACCTATTTGTCGGGCACAAAATTTTATTCCTCTTCTCTAGCCCCTTGGCTATAACCTGTTCAATAAATATGCATGTACATATATACAGTTTTTATCACTTATCATTTTCCATTCAACTTCATATTCAATTGAGACGACCCGAATTCCCGTTCAGACGGAGACAGGGCTATCTTTGGAATATAACACAGAAACAGATAATAGCAGAACAGAATTAAATAAATACACCAGATAATGAACAACAAAATATACTGGATAAAAGTAATCATCAGAGTTACACAGTATACAGGATCTTACTTAGTACAAATACAGTTCAGCTATACATAAATGTCTACAGCGGAAATAAACAAAATATGTACAATAGGAGATGAACAGCATAAAAGGAAATAAATGATAGAATCCATCTTCAGCTCCAGCTATCCAGAAAGAACCAGCTAAACCTGAATACAAGGCTGGCCGTGTGGAAAAAGGGGGCACCCGAGTTTGAGAGTGAAACAAACTACGAGTCAGTCATGGGACTGGTATGAGAAATCTATTCAACACATATATAATATGGCTAATCACAGGACCACGCCACTTGGTGGAACGGGTTTACTCCATTGGATTGCCAGTGCTTTAAAACAAATCTTTCTTTTAAACATCGCTATGCTTTTAACAAAAATGAAGCCATTATAAGACTCAGTTCCCATCACACAATGCAACGCAAACCGGAGGATAGAGTTTTACCTTATAATGGCCAAAATATGATTGATACGAATAAAACAAAAGCATTTGGTATTATGACTAGTGTTTATATGTTTCAAAAACAATTTCAATCATAACTATCAATCATAGACGGCATGGGTACCATATATCATGTCGCCATATATATATACAATCAAAACCGCACGATGTCGTATTTGGAAATTGGATTTCCGTCATGAACCAAGGCAAAATATAGTCCTTACCGAATTCGAGACAATCTAGCCTACCATGTCTCAGGATCAGAGCTCGAGTGACCCTTGGATCGTCAGGGCCGGTCCACCGATGTGGATTAAAATGCCTGAGCAATACGTTTCCCCGCCCTTTGGGGCGCAAACGAGCCAACGAATGACTCCATCGGACCCGGATCGTCCGATCAAACCGAGGCGCCTCGCAACAGCAACAACCACATAGGTGAAAAGTATATAAATGTCAGGGCTGGTAGGTCACTGACACCACCCTAGCTAGAAAGAAACGCAAGCCCTCCCTGATGTCCTCTCCCATTTCTGGTTCATACCGGGGTGTGAGGTTCGCGATTCTACGTTATACACAAAGCCACGCCACACAGGCGGTGCTTTGATCATCACCACAAGACTTTGCTTTTCAACAGAAGCCCTGATCACTGCATCTTAGCATGCCACACAGGCAATTCATGCCATGCGACTGATGTCCATCGATATACAACCCCTGAGCTCGTGCGTCTCAGAGAAGGGCGTTAAGCAAAAGAATAAATTCTCCGCCGCCAAACAGATGTATATTTAACAGAAATAAATCAACACAGAATAAATTCCAATGTCAGACACACAGTCCATTTACAAGTCCGTTCTGGGTCTGAACGAAACCGGAGGCACTAAATACCTCGCAAACCCTTCGATCACCACGTACGTCTGGACGATCACCACTCATTATCCATATTTCGGGATGCCTCCCAATCAGGACCTCGGTTACCATCCAAACGAGGTGAAGATCTCCGGTCTTCGACCATCGTCTTCATCTTCGACTTTCAATCGTCGGTCAATTATTTGAAATGAGAATTAACTCGGCCTTCTCAAATAATTCACGTATATTTAGAATTTCAAATCAATTTATTTCAATGGTTAAATTATTCGACAACACCAATTGTGTTCTTTAATGTAATTTTCACACCAAACACATTCAACCATCAAAAGCCACATAAATCAAGCAAATTCAGTTTATTTCCATTCCATATCGCTTATGATATTTTATAACTATTTATCGCTATTTTTATTTATTTTAAAATAGCCATTTTATTCAAAACGACGCTTCGGGCCATAAGGCGGCCGTGGCGCTGTTTTTCTTCAGATTTTATTTACACATATCTGAAAATCTAACCGTTGGATCTTCACAAAATTTACATCATTAGAAAGGTCTTTTCAAAACGAATCCAACGGTTCCAGTTTCGGGAAATTCCGACAATCGGATTTCCCGGTACAATCGTTTGAAGTTTCGATTTCAAAATACGAACTGCAGCATCGTTATTCGATTAAATATATAATTATATTTATATATATATAAATATAATCGCTTCTGGCGCTGTTTTTCTTCAGATTTGAATTAAACATTCCAGACAATCCAACCATTGGATTTTTACAAGGTTGGTGCCGTTGGAAAGATTATTCCAAGGCGAACCCGACGGTTGAGGTTTCGGGAAAATCCAATGGTCGGATTTCCCGCATTAGTTGTTTGAAATCACGGTTTCAAAATACGAACTGCACGGCTTCGTTTCGTTTTAATTTTATTTATATTTATATATATTTATATAAATATAGTTCATTCAATGATTTCCATATCGTTTTCACTTCAAATATTTTTCTAACACCTTAAAATTTTGGAAAATTTCGCCATAACCTCCCCTGCACCGGGAGCATCGGGAAATCGCAAATAGCGTTCCCGGTCCTTCTAATCTCAAAAAGAAAAAGAAAAAGCCAAGCGGCTAGCCAACTGGCTCATAAAATCATCACCCAAGCAAAGCAGTAAATGTGTACCTATTTGTCGGGCACAAAATTTTATTCCTCTTCTCTAGCCCCTTTGCTATAACCTGTTCAATGAATATGTATGTACATATATACACAGTTCTTATCATTTATCATTTTCTATTCGACTTCATATTTGATTTCTATTTGGTTTAAAAACACCATTCATTCTAATGTTACATAAATAGGTGCAAATCATTTCATTAGCTAATTAATGAATATTTCAACTCATATATGTTTATTTTGAACAAGTGGCTATTTTTAACACTTCACACTTCAACGATTTATGCATACAATAAAAATGTGATTTTTATTGTAAGACAATTCATTTCAAAACACTATTTTTCTATATAGTTCAAGTTGGTGATAAAATAGGATTTTTATCATCAAACAATTTATTTCAAAATATGAATACCATTCAACACATGAATTTCTAATCAACGAATGAATATCAATTCAACACATGAATGTTTCTATAGTTTTTATATATAGATAAAATGTGATTTTTATTATCGAACAATTTATTTCAAAATAGGAATATCATTCAACACATGAATTTCTAATCAACGAATGAATATCAATTCAACACATGAATGTTTTCTATAGTTTCTATATATAGATAAAAATGTGATTTTTATTATCGAACAATTTATTTCAAAATATGAATACCATTCAACACATGAATTTCTAATCAACGAATGAATATCAATTCAACACATGAATGTTTTCTATACAATGAATAAATATAGTTTAAGCATATGAAAATAATTCAAACACAAGAATATTATTCAAAATTTCGACAGCATAACGGCAGGGTAGTTAAACCGGGACCGTCCCTAGTACGGCTCCTCGCTCTACCTTAAAACCTCGCGGTTTTTGACAATGGGGATCATGCATCTAGTTCGCACGCAGACGGCATGTATATATTTATTTCATTTCCACAAACTAATCCTATGTGGTTTCAACCAAATATTTCTCAACCACAAATGGGTATTTTTCAACCACAATCAACCAATATCAATCACAAACAATCCCAAACAATCATTCGCTATCAATCAATTTTCACAACAATTTCAATCAATAAATATCGTCCATGGTTTGTGGACGAGGGGCGTATATATATATATATTTATATATGGCAATTCACTTTTATTTCACACATATATAATATATTTTTTTAATCAGAAATCTCACCAATAGCTATCCAACTGCACGACACTTCCTTGCATAAAATCTTCGCCAATCTCTCTTGCTTGTCGCTTTCGTTGCCCGTATCCTCTACATATGTAAAAATCGAATTTTTACTATGTTATTCAATATATAAAAACTGCATTTCAAAAATATATATTCCGCCTTTTCAAAAATAAAGATTATATTTTTAATATTTCTATGATGTAAAAATTATATTTTTATTGCTTTAAAAATAAAAAAATTCATATCTTACTTCTTTTGCTTAATAAAAATTCCGTCTTTTCTATTTTGAAAATATGATCTTTTCCATTCTAAAGTTCTGATCTTTTTCTATTTAAAGTTTAAATCTTTTTTCTTTTAAAATTCAAACCTTTTTCTATTTAAAGTTTAAAATAAAATCAGTTTTAAACTCTTTCGAAAAATCAGTTTTAACTTCCTATTAAAATCAGTTTTAACTTCCTATTAAAAATCAGTTTTAACTTCCTATTAGAAATCAGTTTTAACTTCCTATTAAAATCAGTCAAACCTTTTTCTATTTAAAGTTTAAAATAAAATCAGTTTTAAACTCTTTCGAAAAATCAGTTTTAACTTCCTATTAAAATCAGTTTTAACTTCCTATTAAAAATCAGTTTTAAATTCCTATTAAAAATCAGTTTTAACTTCCTATTAAAATCAGTTTTAACTTCCTATTAAAATCAGTTTTAACTTCCTATTAAAATCAGTTTTAACTTCCTATTAAAATCAGTTTTAACATTCTATTAAAATCAGTTTTATATCTTAAAAAAAAAATCAGAAATTACTTTTTTTAAATCATAAAAAAAAAGAATCGGTTTTTTTTTCTTTTTGCAAAACAAAAATAAAAACAAAAAATAAAATAAACTAAATGCTCACCGATAGCTTGCGAAGTGGAGGGAAGAAGAAGGTGGCATCGGCGGCAGGTTGTGGTGGTCAGAGGTGTCGGCGTCGAGGCTTCAGGGCGGGGGCTGCTTCGATTTGCGTCGTGGCGGCTTCGAGGTAAGGCGGTGGCTTCGGGGTGAGGCGGCGGCTTCGAGGGTAAGGCGGCGGCGATGTCTGGAGGGGGGGCGGCGGCTTGATTCGATTTAGGTTTTTTCCTTTTTTTATTTTTTTTTCTTCGTTGCTGCTAAATGAATCGGGGGGGGGGGGGCAAGCAGAAGAAAAGGAGGGAAGAGTATATTTTTTTTATTTATTATTTAATTATTATATTTTTCAAAAAGGTTGACTTTTACATATGACCTCGAAACGAGGCCCACCGCCTGTCACCCATAGCGTTTCACCCCCATTCCGAACACAATGGGATATGTATCGCAACCTGATTTGATCGTTACAATCAGTTTCCTTTTGAATTTTCATTTAAATCTCTATATTGAATTTTAAACGCACATTTCAAATTACCGGGGTCACATACTAACTAGAAAAATTCCAGAAAAATATTTTCTAGCTTCGTATTGACGATACGGTCCTAAAAAAACTAGTTTCGTCGAATTCTGAGACCGTTTGAAAAATGGCCAATTTCCAGTCGATTAAAATCAACTAAAATCGGTCAAACGCGTTTTCCCTTGCCACGCTCACATATTGATTCGAAAAATTATGAAATTTGGAATCTAACCATAACTTGACACTGCGGATCTATCAAAAGTGGTTTCATCCAAATCCGAGGTCGTTTGCAAAATGTCCATTTTTAAGGGCCTGAATTCCATAGCGACTATTCAGAATTTTCAACTGGACATATCTTTTGATTCCCGCTATCAAATTTCGATTGGTCGGATTCGTTAGAAAGATATTCACTTACAGATTTAAATATTTTTGGTTTCACTAAAATCCGGATTGTTTTGCACCCGGTATTTTCAATTGAAGTTTGAAATCGAATTATCGAACTACCGCGCCATTTTCAATTCTATATATAATTATAATTAATTATATTCGTTTTCAATTGCCGATTCAAACTTAGTTTTCATCGCCATTATCTAAAATATTTATTTTAAATATTTAAAATCCATTATTTTAGCCAATTTAAAACTTTTAAATTGGTTCAGATTTTCTGGGTCGTTACAATCTCCCCCACTTAAAACTTTTCGTCCCCGAAAAGGAATAAAGTCGAAAGTGGTTTGATAAATCTACGATCACACAACACAACAACCAATCCAATTGTTTTTAACCTTTCAAATCCATACAAATTAATTCCTATTTTTCTTCTAAAATCATTCAAACAATTATAATAGAATAGAGAATTAAATGGTGAGGTAAAGTATGGTAAATATACCTTGCACCGGAGTCAATCAGAGATATCTACTCGGCATTTGGGATAAGCTTTCTGAATGCTCTCCTCGGTTTCCCAAGTACAATCTCTCGGATCTCCACTCCATTGCACTTTGACTAAGTGAACCTTCTTGTTCCTCAGCTCTTTGGTTTCTTTGCCGATGATCTTCAGCGGCTCACGCCTCACGGCTAATTCTGGAGTAATTTCAATGTCTTGCTGAGCTGCTTCTTCCACGATCAAGTCTGGATCATGAACGTGCTTTCGAAGTTGAGATATATGAAATACATCATGCACTCCAGGAAACCAGTCTGGCAATTTAACTTTATATGCGAGAGTTCCAATCCGTTCCAGAATAGGAAACGGACCAATGAATTTGGGTGCCAACTTTCCAGTTTTACCGAACCGGATAACTCCTCTCATCGGCGATACCTTCAAATATACATAGTCGCCAACTTCAAAGGATATATCTCTTCTTCTTCTATCGGCATAGCTCTTTTGTCGGCTTTGAGCGGCGAGTAATCGCTTCTTAATAAAATCGACTTTGTCGGCAGCTTCTTGAATCATATCGGGACCCAACACAAGTCTATTTCCAGGCTCGACCCAACAAGCAGGAGATCGGCACGGTCTACCATACAATGCTTCGAATGGCGACATTGTCAGGCTTGCCTGATAGCTGTTGTTATAAGAGAATTCAGCCAAATGCAGATGGTCTTCCCATGTTCCACCGAAATCTAGAACACATGCCCGTAATAGATCTTCTAAAATGCGATTCACCCTCTCAGTCTGACCGTATGTCTGAGGATGATAAGCGGTGCTCAAGTTTAACTTTGTTCCCAGCTCGACTTGAAATGCTTCCCAGAATTTGCTAGTGAATATTGTATCTCTATCTCTTACTATGCTGAGCGGCACTCCATGTAGTCTAACTATTTCCCTGACGTAAATCTGCGCCAGACTCTGAGCGGTTCTGTTTGATCTGACAGGTATGAAATGGGCGGTCTTCGTGAAACGATCTACGATCACACAAATACTGTCATTCCCTTTTCTGGTTCTGGGAAGACCATCAATGAAATCCATAGAAATATGCTCCCACTTCCAACCAGGAACTTCCAGTGGTTGTAATAATCCAGCCAATTTCTGTTGGTCACTCTTGACTAGCTGGCAAGTATGGCATCGGCTAACATATAAGGAAATGTCCCTTTTCATCGACTTCCACCAGAAAGTGTGTTTGATGTCATTATACATTTTGCTTACTACCGGATGGATACTGAGTTTTGACTTGTGGCATTCATCCAGTACTTCCTTTCGAAGTTCAGGAATGTTAGGGACACAGATTCGACCTTTGAGCCTTAAAATCCCATCATTATCAACTTGAAAACTCGAGGGTTCGCCTTGTTGAATTATCCCTCTGATCTTCTGAATGAAGTGATCATCCTCCTGAAGAGCAGATATCTTATCTAACAATGAAGTCGTGATAATAAAACTGGCGATCATTACATTCTTTCTGCTTAATGCATCAGCCACGACATTGGCTTTCCCTGGAGTATATATAATTTCAAAGTCATATGCTGCAAGAAACTCCAGCCAACGTTGCTGCCTCAAATTCAAGTCTTTCTGAGTGAACAGATATTTTAGCGACTGGTGATCTGTAAACAGTTCAAATCTCTCGCCCAGAAGATAGTGTCTCCAGATTTTCAAAGAGAATATGATAGCCAATAACTCAAGATCATGAGTTACGTAGTTTTTCTCATGCGGCTTCAGTTGACGGCTAGCATAAGCAATCACTTGACCTCTTTGCATTAACACTGCGCCGAGGACCTCTCTAGACGCATCAGTCCAGACTTTTAAATCTTGGTTGCCATCGATGATGGTTAACACTGGAGCTGTCGTTAATCTCAACTTCCGCTCTTCGAAAGCCTCCTCACTCTCTTGAGTCCATTTGAACTTAGAATGCTTCTTTGTAAGCTTCGTTAAGTGGCCAGATATCTTCGAAAAGTCTTTAACGAACTTTCGGTAATAGCTAGCCAATCCGAGAAAACTGCGGACTTCAGTGGGAGTACTGGGTTGTTTCCAATTTTGAATAGCCGTGATTTTGCTTGGATCCACAGCAATTCCTTCTTTCGATACAACATGGCCCAGAAATTTTACTTCATCTTGCCAGAATATACATTTGGAAAACTTGGCTTTTAATACATTCCGTCTGAGAATTTCTAACACTTGTTCCAGATGCTTTTCATGTTCGGCCTTTGATTTAGAGAAGATTAGAATATCATCAATAAAAACCAGAACAAATTTATTCAATACTCCTCTGAATACTCTGTTCATCAGATCGACGAAATAAGCTGGAGCTTTACATAAGCCGAACGGCATTACTAACCACTTGTAGAATAAGTCGGGGCCTCTGAACGCTGTCATTGGAACACACTCTTCGGCAATTCGAAGTTGATGGAATCCTGTAGCTAGGTCCATTCGTGAGAATACTTGTGCTCCATTTAATCGATTTAACAAATCATCTATTCGCGGCAATGGATATTTGTTCTTTATTGTCTGTTTGTTCAGATCTCGATAATCCACGCATAGCCGTAGAGTACCATCAGATTTTGGGACAAATACCACTGCTGCACCCCAATCAGAGAAACTAGGCCTGATCAGACCCTTCCATACTAGCTGTCGTGTTTGATTGTCTAATTCTTCCTTCTCTTTCAAGGACATTCTTCGAATAGCGTGAACTACCGGCCTTGCATTGGGAATTAAAGCAATCTTGAAATCTATTTCTCTCTGCGGAGGTAAACGAACAACTTCTTCGAACACATCCGCATATTTTTTGACGACAGGGATATCTTTGACTAGATCGGGAATATTCTCTGTGACTTCAGGGACATTTTCTATTTGGTCCGGAGAAACATTTAGAGCTGCCCAGATGTCTTTTCTATTAGCATTCTGACCTTCACACGGTATGGTTATATAACTCCCGGATTTAATCTTAGCTCTAACAACTCTCTCGGCGCATCTAACCTCTGCTTCATATTTGGTTAACCAATCTAATCCCAAAATAAGATCGAATTCATCAAAATTCATGACGACAGAGATAATAGGGAATTTATAGTAAGAAAAGGAGACGGGTACTGCACAAACCCAACTGAGATTGATGGAACCTCCAACTGGATTTCGGACAGTCATTGTCTCTTTGAGTTTCTTCAAATTCAAATCCAACTTCTTGACTGCACTCTTTGCAATAAAGCTTCGTGACGCGCTCGTGTCAAACAGTACTTTAACTGGAATGTTTTTGACATTGAGCGTGCCTTCCAAAACATCAGACCTTTCCTGAGCAGACGAAGACGTAGGCACTTCTGCCACTTCATTTACAAGTACTGCTTCAGGTTTTCGGAATAGCGGGCAGGCCTTTGAAAGATGACCGGACTGATGGCATTGACTGCACTTCCTATTCTCTAGGAAATTCATCCCGGACTTAGACCCGCCATCCTTTCGTCTGTTCGAAGATCTGCAGTTTCTCATCGAATGCCCTTGTTGATCACACTTAAGGCATACGATTGGCTTTACCTTTTTCTGATTGATCTTTGGCCTCTTCATGACTTCAGCCTTCGTGCTGACCTCAGGCTGCATATTTGCCTCTGGGCTATCAGCTTCAGATTTTCTTTTGCTGCTAGAACTGATTTCTGCTTCATCTCGCAACATGCCTTTCCTGTCGAGATCTTCGTACTGATAAGCCATGTATATCATTTCTGAGAAAGGAAGCTTCACATGCCCCAATACATTATTCTGGTATTTCCTTTGAAGGCCATGAATAAATCTCAGATTTTTCCTCTTTGGGTCTTGAATTAGATGAGGAGCAAAGTGAGAAAGTTCATTGAATTTCTTATGATATTCGGGAATTGTCATGTCTCCTTGTATTAGATAAGAAAATTCATCGCATAATCGCTCAGTTGCTTCGGGAGGAGTAAATCTTTCTAAGAAAATCACTTTGAATCTATCCCAGGTGATATCACTTTCTGGATTATCCTTAACAACAGAATCCCACCAGAACAAAGCTTTGTCTTTAAATGCCCAGGAGGCCAGTAATCTTTTCTGGTCATCTCTAAGCTTTAATGCTTCGAAGATTTTCTCAGCCGAACGAATCCAAGCTTGTGTCTTTATAATAGATTCTTCACCAGAGAACGGTATTCCACCCATATTTCGATATTTGATTAATAGGGCCTCAATATCCGGTTCTGTATTCCTTCTGCTTCTGACACTCATTTTTCTAGTACTTCTGCAAATGGCAGATCAAGTGTCAGGTCACAGAAAAGGTATTTTAAAATATAGAAACACATACTTCAAATGTAAATGTGTCTATCAAGGTGTAATTTCATTCCGCTTTACTCATACTAGGATATTACTGATCCTATCTGTATAGAGTTACCCATCCTAGAACACTACCGGTTCTATTTCTGACGAGTTCGTTCAAATGTTATATTCCAGAACTAAGCTTAACCAAAGCTCTTATACCACGTTGAGACGACCCGAATTCCCGTTCAGACGGAGACAGGGCTATCTTTGGAATATAACACAGAAACAGATAATAGCAGAACAGAATTAAATAAATACACCAGATAATGAACAACAAAATATACTGGATAAAAGTAATCATCAGAGTTACACGGTATACAGGATCCTACTTAGTACAAATACAGTTCAGCTATACATAAATGTCTACAGCGGAAATAAACAAAATATGTACAATAGGAGCTGAACAGCATAAAAGGAAATAAATGATAGAATCCATCTTCAGCTCCAGCTATCCAGAAAGAACCAGCTAAACCTGAATACAAGGCTGCCCGTGTGGAAAAAGGGGGCACCTGAGTTTGAGAGTGAAACAAACTACGAGTCAGTCATGGGACTGGTATGAGAAATCTATTCAACACATATATAATATGGCTAATCACAGGACCACGCCACTTCGTGGAACGGGTTTACTCCATTGGATTGCCAGTGCTTTAAAACAAATCTTTCTTTTAAACATCGCTATGCTTTTAACAAAAATGAAGCCATTATAAGACTCAATTCCCATCACACAATGCAACGCAAACCGGAGGATAGAGTTTTACCTTATAATGGCCAAAATATGATTGATACGAATAAAACAAAAGCATTTGGTATTATGACCAGTGTTTATATGTTTCAAAAACAATTTCAATCATAACTATCAATCATAGACGGCATGGGTACCATATATCATGTCGCCATATATATATACAATCAAAACCGCACGATGTCGTATTTGGAAATTGGATTTCCGTCATGAACCAAGGCAAAAGATAGTCCTTACCGAATTCGAGACAATCTAGCCTACCATGTCTCAGGATCAGAGCTCGAGTGACCCTTGGATCGTCAGGGCCGGTCCACCGATGTGGATTAAAATGCCTGAGCAATACGTTTCCCCGTCCTTTGGGGCGCAAACGAGCCAACGAATGACTCCATCGGACCCGGATCGTCCGATCAAACCGAGGCGCCTCGCAACAGCAACGACCACATAGGTGAAAAGTATATAAATGTCAGGGCTGGTAGGTTACTGACACCACCCTAGCTAGAAAGAAACGCAAGCCCTCCCTGATGTCCTCTCCCGTTTCTGGTTCATACCGGGGTGTGAGGTTCGTGATTCTACATTATACACAAAGCCACGCCACACAGGCGGTGCTTTGATCATCACCACAAGACTTTGCTTTTCAACAGAAGCCCTGATCACTGCATCTTAGCATGCCACACAGGCAATTCATGCCATGCGACTGATGTCCATCGATATACAACCCCTGAGCTCGTGCGTCCTAGAGAAGGGCGTTAAGCAAAAGAATAAATTCTCTGCCGCCAAACAGATGTATATTTAACAGAAATAAATCAACACAGAATAAATTCCAATGTCAGACACACAGTCCATTTACAAGTCCGTTCTGGGTCTGAACGAAACCGGAGGCACTAAATACCTCGCAAACCCTTCGATCACCACGTACGTCTGGACGATCACCACTCATTATCCATATTTCGGGATGCCTCCCAATCAGGACCTCGGTTACCATCCAAATGAGGTGAAGATCTCCGGTCTTCGACCATCGTCTTCATCTTCGACTTTCAATCGTCGGTCAATTATTTGAAATGAGAATTAACTCGGCCTTCTCAAATAATTCACGTATATTTAGAATTTCAAATCAATTTATTTCAATGGTTAAATTATTCGACAACACCAATTGTGTTCTTTAATGTAATTTTCACACCAAACACATTCAACCATCAAAAGCCACATAAATCAAGCAAATTCAGTTTATTTCCATTCCATATCGCTTATGATATTTTATAACTATTTATCGCTATTTTTATTTATTTTAAAATAGCCATTTTATTCAAAACGACGCTTCGGGCCATAAGGCGGCCGTGGCGCTGTTTTTCTTCAGATTTTATTTACACATATCTGAAAATCTAACCGTTGGATCTTCACAAAATTTACATCATTAGAAAGGTCTTTTCAAAACGAATCCAATGGTTCCAGTTTCGGGAAATTCCGACGGTCGGATCTCCCGGTACAATCGTTTGAAGTTTTGATTTCAAAATACGAACTGCAGCGTCGTTATTCGATTAAATATATAATTATATTTATATATATATAAATATAATCGCTTCTGGCGCTGTTTTTCTTCAGATTTGAATTAAACATTCCTGACAATCCAACCGTTGGATTTTTACAAGGTTGGTGCCGTTGGAAAGATTATTCCAAGGCGAACCCGAAAGTTGAGGTTTCGGGAAAATCCAATGGTCGGATTTCCCGCATTAGTTGTTTGAAATCACGGTTTCAAAATACGAACTGCACGTCTTCGTTTCGTTTTAATTTTATTTATATTTATATATATTTATATAAATATAGTTCATTCAATGATTTCCATATCGTTTTCACTTCAAATATTTTTCTAACACCTTAAAATTTTGGAAAATTTCGCCATAACCTCCCCTGCACCGGGAGCATCGGGAAATCGCAAATAGCGTTCCCGGTCCTTCTAATCTCAAAAAGAAAAAGAAAAAGCCAAGCGGCTAGCCAACAGGCTCATAAAATCATCACCCAAACAAAGCAGTAAATGTGTACCTATTTGTCGGGCACAAAATTTTATTCCTCTTCTCTAGCCCCTTTGCTATAACCTGTTCAATGAATATGTATGTACATATATACACAGTTCTTATCATTTATCATTTTCTATTCGACTTCATATTTGATTTCTATTTGGTTTATAAACACCATTCATTCTAATGTTACATAAATAAGTGCAATTAATTTAATTAGCTTATTAATGAATATTTCAACTCATATATGTTTATTTTGAACAAGTGGCTATTTTTAACACTTCACACTTCAACGATTTATGCATACAATAAGAATGTTATTTTTATTGTAAGACAATTCATTTCAAAACACTATTTTTCTATATAGTTCAAGTTGGTGATAAAATAGGATTTTTATCATCAAACAATTTATTTCAAAATATTAATACCATTCAACACATGAATTTCTAATCAACGAATGAATATCAATTCAACACATGAATGTTTCTATAGTTTTTATATATAGATAAAATGTGATTTTTATTATCGAACAATTTATTTTAAAATAGGAATACCATTCAACACATGAATTTCTAATCAACGAATGAATATCAATTCAACACATGAATGTTTTCTATAGTTTCTATATATAGATAAAAATGTGATTTTTATTATCGAACAATTTATTTCAAAATATGAATACCATTCAACACATGAATTTCTAATCAACGAATGAATATTAATTCAACACATGAATGTTTTCTATACAATGAATAAATATGGTTTAAGCATATGAAAATAATTCAAACACAAGAATATTATTCAAAATTTCGGCAGCATAACGGCAGGGTAGTTAAACCGGGACCGTCCCTAGTACGGCTCCTCGCTCTACCTTAAAACCTCGCGGTTTTTGACAATGGGGATCATGCATCTAGTTCGCACGCAGGCAGCATGTATATATTTATTTCATTTCCACAAACTAATCCTATGTGGTTTCAACCAAATATTTCTCAACCACAAATGGGTATTTTTCAACCACAATCAACCAATATCAATCACAAACAATCCCAAACAATCATTCGCTATCAATCAATTTTCACAACAATTTCAATCAATAAATATCGTCCATGGTTTGTGGACAAGGGGCGTATATATATATATTTATATATGGCAATTCACTTTTATTTCACACACATATAATATATTTTTTTAATCAGAAATCTCACCAATAGCTATCCAACTGCACGACACTTCCTTGCATAGAATCTTCGCCAATCTCTCTTGCTTGTCGCTTTCGTTGCCCGTATCCTCTACATATGTAAAAATCGAATTTTTACTATGTTATTCAATATATAAAAACTGCATTTCAAAAATATATATTCCGCCTTTTCAAAAATAAAGATTATATTTTTAATATTTCTATGATGTAAAAATTATATTTTTATTGCTTTAAAAATATAAATTTTCATATCTTACTTCTTTTGCTTAATAAAAATTCCGTCTTTTCTATTTTGAAAATATGATCTTTTCCATTCTAAAGTTCTGATCTTTTTCTATTTAAAGTTTAAATCTTTTTTCTTTTAAAATTCAAACCTTTTTCTATTTAAAGTTTAAAATAAAATCAGTTTTAAACTCTTTCGAAAAATCAGTTTTAACTTCCTATTAAAATCAGTTTTAACTTCCTATTAAAAATCAGTTTTAACTTCCTATTAAAATCAGTTTTAACTTCCTATTAAAATCAGTTTTAACTTCCTATTAAAATCAGTTTTAACTTCCTATTAAAATCAGTTTTAACATTCTATTAAAATCAGTTTTATATATCTTAAAAAAAATCAGAAATTACTTTTTTTAAATCATAAAAAAAAAGAATCGGTTTTTTTTTCTTTTTGCAAAACAAAAATAAAAACAAAAAATAAAATAAACTAAATGCTCACCGATAGCTTGCGAAGTGGAGGGAAGAAGAAGGTGGCGTCGGCGGCAGGTTGTGGTGGTCGGAGGTGTCGGCGTCGAGGCTTCAGGGCGAGGGCTGCTTCGATTTGCGTCGCGGCGGCTTCGAGGTAAGGCGGTGGCTTCGGGGTGAGGCGGCGGCTTCGAGGGTAAGGCGGCGGCGATGTCTGGAGGGGGGGGGGGCGGCGGCTTGATTCGATTTAGGTTTTTTCCTTTTTTTTTCTTTTTTTTTCTTCGTTGCTGCTAAATGAATCGGGGGGGGGGGGGGCAAGCAGAAGAAAAGGAGGGAAGAGTATATTTTTTTTATTTATTATTTAATTATTATATTTTGCAAAAAGGTTGACTTTTACATATGACCTCGAAACGAGGCCCACCGCCTGTTGCCCATAGCGTTTCACCCCCATTCTGAACACAATGGGATATGTATCGCAAGCTGATTTGATCGTTACAATCAGTTTCCTTTTGAATTTTCATTTAAATCTCTATATTGAATTTTAAACGCACATTTCAAATTACCGGGGTCACATACTAACTAGAAAAATTCCAGAAAAATATTTTCTAGCTTCGTATTGACGATACGGTCCTAACAAAACTAGTTTCGTCGAATTCTGAGACCGTTTGAAAAATGGCCAATTTCCAGTCGATTAAAATCAACTAAAATCGGTCAAACGCGTTTTCCCTTGCCACGCTCACATATTGATTCGAAAAATTATGAAATTTGGAATCTAACCATAACTTGACACTGCGGATCTAACAAAAGTGGTTTCATCCAAATCCGAGGTCGTTTGCAAAATGTCCATTTTTAAGGGCCTGAATTCCATAGCGACTATTCAGAATTTTCAACTGGACATATCTTTTGATTCCCGCTATCAAATTTCGATTGGTCGGATTCGTTAGAAAGATATTCACTTACAGATTTAAATATTCTTGGTTTCACTAAAATCCGGATTGTTTTGCACCCGGTATTTTCAATTGAAGTTTGAAATCGAATTATCGAACTACCGCGCCATTTTCAATTCTATATATAATTATAATTAATTATATTCGTTTTCAATTGCCGATTCAAACTTAGTTTTCATCGCCATTATCTAAAATATTTATTTTAAATATTTAAAATCCATTATTTTAGCCAATTTAAAATTTTTAAATTGGTTCAGATTTTCTGGGTCGTTACATCAATTTACTTTGGTTTAAAAACACCATTCATTCTAATGTTGCATGCATAGGCTAAAATCATATCATTAGCTAATTAATGTATATTTCAACTCATGCACATTTATTTGAACAAGTGGCTATTTTAACACTTCATATTTCAAAGATGATAAATTTGGCGAACTAAAATGGATTTCAACACATGACTATTTTATTTAGTTCCTATGCATGTTAAAAATAATATTTCTTCACAAATATTTATTCCAACGTCCGCATATCTCTAGCATATCACATATATGATAAAAATGATATTTTTATCATTTAAAATATTTATTCGACAAAAGGATGTTTTCAACACTTCATAGTTTCAATAAAAATGTAATTTTTATTGTTCGATCTTTTTATTCAACACATGAACTTTTCCACTACACACACTTCTCAACACATGAGCATTTCCACACATGGATATTTTATTTATGTTGTTCATATTAGAAAGATGGAATTTTTATTGTTGAAACTATTTATATATAAGGCGAATATTTTACATACTTCATATATATTATAAAAAGGTGATTTTTATTGTTTAGACACTTCATTCATTCACAAATGAATTTAATTTTCACACATAACTTTTCAACACATGAACATTTCCACACATGTATATAGTTTCAACATAGGACCTTAATTTCAACGCATGAAAATAATTTCAACATATGAAAATTATTCTAACACATAAAGATTACTCAAAATTTCGGCAGCATAACGGCAGGGTAGTTAAAACCGGCACCGTCCTCAGTACGGGTCCTCGCTCTACCTTAAAACCTCGCGGTTTTTGACAATGGGGATTCATGCATCTAATTCGCACGCAGGCGGCATGTTTTATTTTTATTTCCACAAATATTTCCAATTCATTTCAATCACCAATCGGTATTTTTCAACCACAACGAAACAATTATCAACCACAAACAATTATGCAACCATTCGTATTTTTCATCGAATATTTCACACCAATTCACAACAATAAATATCGTCCATGGTTTATGGATGAGGGGAGTATATACATATATATATATATATATATATATATTTAATTGCTATATTTCACTTGCATTTCAACACATATATCAATAAGTCCATGCATGTAAAATTCAAACTTCGCTTATATAGCTTACACCACGCATGTACATGAGGTATACAACACGTGTGTAATTTAAATTTCGCTAATATAATTTATACACGACATTTTCCATTCAAATTCTATTAATTTAGATTTCTCACATTGGTTTTTGGAGTGCTTAAAATCGTAGATGACTAAGAAAAATCCGCGGCTTCTTCTATGTGGTAGAGAGCTTCCTTGCGGTCACAATGTTTCCTGTTTCATCGAATTTCGTCAACACACCAAAAAGATATGATTTTTCAAAGTGTAAACATAAAAAAGAACTCACCTTTCTATTTGGTTCGAAACTAGGTTTGAGGTTTTCGTGAAATCCTTGGCACGAAGGATGTTCGGCGGGTTGGACGTGGAAGGGCTTCGAGAGGGGGTCCTGTCGGTTGTGGTTTGGTGGTGCTCGGTGGTCGGGATCGTCGTCGGCGGCGATGGGAAGTGGCGGGCTTTCTGGCCTCGATTCAGGAAGAGGAGGCGTCGGTCGGGGTCGTGGTGGGGTCGGATTTGAAGAGGGGGCGGAGACGCGTCGAGGGGTAGTGTTGGCGGCGTCTGGAAGTGGCTGTAGCGGCGGCGGCGGAGGACAGAAGGGGGGAACGGGTTTCGCCGTTGTTTCGAGGGTTTGGGGTAATTTTTTTTAATTATGAAAGAAAAAATCCTATTGGCCGATATATATATTATATTTTTAAATAGTGTTTTCTCCAACGAACTCCTTTTCACGTCCAACGACTGTCGTCCCTAGCTAAATACCCCCATCCCGGACACAATGGGATATGTTTCGTTGGCCAATTCGACTATTACAGTCAATTATTTTTCAAATTAAAGTAAAAAACATTTAATTTTTAACTTTGAACGTACATTTCAATTTGCTAGGGCCACAAACTGATTCAAAAAATTCCAGAAAAATAATTCTAGCTATGTTTTGATGCTATGGTCCCAACAAAACTAGTTTCGGCGAATTCTGAGATCGTTTGAAAAATGGCCATTTTCTGGTCGATCCAATTTAACAAAAATTGACCAAGCACATTTTCTTTTGCCACGCTCACATACTAGCTTCAAAAATCATGAAATTTGAAACTTAGCAATAGTTTGACATCCCGGACCCAACAAAAGTAGATTCGTCGAATTCCGAGGTCGTATGCAAAATATCAATTTTCTAGGGCTATATATTCTATATAGCGACCATTCTGAAAATTCATTCAGCCATAACTTTTGATTCCCGTTATGAAACTTCGATTTCAGATTCGTTAGAAAGGTATTGACTAACAGATTTAAATATTTTTGGTTTCGCTAAAATCCGTTATATTCTCCACCCTGCATAGTCAGTCAAAGTTTGAATTCAAATTTTCAAACTGACTCACTATTTCTAATTCACTATTTTATTGAAATATTCTATTTCAATTGTTCAAATTCTTTTGAAATCACCAATTTAAAAAATTTAAATTAACTCGAATTTTCCGGGTTATTACAATCTCCGCACTTAAAACTTTTCGTCCTCGAAAAGGAAACAACAGTAAAGTAGGAAACAAAATGTAAATGCAAAGTATTGTAAAGGTACCTTGCACCGGAGTTAGTCAGAGATGTCCACTCTGCATTTGGGGTAAGCCTGCTTAATGCTTTCCTCAGTCTCCCAAGTACAGTCTCTAGGATCACTGCTCCACTGCACTTTAACTAAATGAACCTTTTTGCTTCTTAGTTCTCTAGTTTCTTTGCCAACAATCTTTAATGGCTCTCTTCTGATTGCTAAATCTGGAGTTATATCTATATCATGTTGCGCTGCTTCTTCTACAACAAGATCCGGATCATGCACATGTCTTCTAAGTTGAGACAACCAGTCTGGTAATTGAACCCTATAAGCAAGAGTTCCAATTCGTTCGAGTATAGGAAAGGGACCAATAAATCTCGGTGCCAACTTCCCAGTTTTGCCAAATCTGATTACTCCTCTCATCGGAGAAACTTTCAAATAAACATGATCACCAACAGCAAATGTCAAATCTCTTCTTCTGGAATCTGCATAACTTTTCTGTCGGCTTTGCGCGCTTCTCAAACGCTTTTTGATGAAGTCGACCTTATCAGATGCTTCTCTAATCATATCGGGTCCTAACACAAGTCTGTTGCCAGGTACTACCCAACATGCTGGAGATCTGCATGGTCTGCCATATAATGCTTCAAATGGCGACATTCCCAAACTTGCTTGATAGCTATTGTTATATGAGAATTCTGCCAAATGCAAGTGATCTTCCCATTACCCACCAAAATCAATTATATAAGCCCGCAATAAATCTTCTAGAATTCTATTCACCCGCTCAGTTTGGCCATCTGTTTGAGGGTGATAAGCGGTGCTCATATTCAGTTTCGTTCCCAATTCTGTCTGGAAAGCCTCCCAGAATTTGCTAGCAAATATCGGGTCTCTATCACTGACTATGCTGATGGGAATTCCATGCAGCTTTACGATTTCTTTGAAATATATTTGTGCTAGACTTTGAGTGGTTCTATTGGATTTGACAGGTATAAAATGGGCAGTCTTCGTGAAGCGATCTACGATTACCCAATTGCTGTCATTACCTTCCCTGGTTCGCGGCACACCATCTATGAAATCCATGGAAATCTGTTCCCATTTCCAACCTAGGACTTCCAACGGTTGCAACAATCCAGCTAGCTTCTGTTGGTCGCTCTTGACCAACTGACAAGTAGGGCATCTACTAACATACAAAGAAATATCCCTTTTCATTGCCTTCCACCAGAAAGTGCGTTTGATATCATTGTACATTTTACTCACCCCAGGATGGATGCAAAATTTGGATTTATGGCATTCATCCAGAACCTCTCTTTTGAGCTCAGGAATGTCGGGGACACATATTCTTTTATTCAGCCTCAGAACTCCCTCACTATCCAGCTGGAAACTGGAGCCTTCGCCCCTATGAATCCTTTTTATCATCTGTTTCAAAAAATTGTCACTTTTCTGAAGAACATATATTCTATCAATCAATCCTGGCGTAATTATAAGATTGGCAACGATTGCGGTTTTCCTACTAAGCGCATCCGCTACAACGTTAGCCTTCCCCGGCGTATACAGGATATCAAGATCATACGCTGCAAGAAATTCTAGCCAACGCTGCTGTCTCAAATTCAGATCTTTCTGGGTGTATAAATACTTCAATGATTGATGATCTGTGTACATTATAAATTTCTCAACCAATAAATAATGCCTCCAGATTTTCAAGGCAAAAACGATAGCTAGCAACTCAAGATCATGAGTCACATAATTCTTCTCATGCAGCTTAAGTTGGCGGCTTGCATAAGCGACTACTTGGCCTCTTTGCATTAACACTGCACCAAGACCTCTAATAGAAGCATCTGTCCAAACCGTTAAATCCTGGTTGCCATCAATAATGGTTAACACTGGAGCTATCGTCAGTTTCGATTTCAATTCCTGGAAAGCTTCTTCACAGTCAGAAGTCCACTTAAACTTCTCATGTTTCTTAGTGAGCTTCGTTAACGGACCGGATATCTTCGAAAAATCCTTAACGAACTTTCGATAATAACTAGCCAACCCCATAAAACTTCTAACTTCTATGGGAGTAGTGGGTTGTTTGCAGTCTTGAATCGCTGTTATTTTGCTTGGGTCTATAGAAATCTGTAACGACCCGGATTTCGAGCGACTTTGGTTATCGACGTAAGCACGACGTCGATAACCAAAACGTCGAAAAATCCTGGTAATTAATGAAAGAAATTAGAGGGTGAGGAAAGATAAGATAGAAACTTAGAATAGAAGAAGAAGAACACAATATCATAGTAACACGAATCTCACAGCGGAACGAATAAATATATTTCATAACATAACTTTGAAATACAAATCTGTACTTGCATATACATATCATTATCAAAGTACAGCACTTACAACACAGCGGAAATAACTATAGCTATATGATCCTGAAGCCTCCTGCTCCAACTCTTCCAGTATATCTGTAAAATCCCGACTACTTGACTGCCCGTACAAATTTAGGCACCCAAGAGTTTAGGGAAAACAACAAAGTAAACTCCGGGTCAGTCATGGGACTGGTGTGAGTAAAACAGTTAAAAACAGTTCGAACAAGTAAACGATATCTCATAAGACCACGCCGCATAACGGAACGGGTTTTTCCCTTATGAGAACCCAAAATATCTTTATATCAAAAACCTTTTGATATTATAATAATGTCTATCAACCACAGTATATATATATAATCATCTAGCAGAAACGCTTTCATCTCACGTTCTACATATATAGTATACAATCAAAACCGCAAGCACGTATTGGGTAATGGATTTCCAACTATGACAAGGTATGGAACCACCTTTCGCTCGTGTACCTCTAGAGAGGAATACACTGGGTTCAACAAGAACATCTTGCAACCCGGCCACACATGACCGACCACTCATTTCGCTTGAGCGTATCGAATGTATATCACCAACAGTTGGGATCAGCAACCGTTTCCCGAATGGGACAGCATCAACAATAGATTTTTAGAAGTAAATGAAACTCTAGATCAGGTGATTATACACCCTACTTCGGTGCGACCGACTTAGCCATGTTGCCTGCCCGATTTCTGTCATTTACCGGATGATGAGGCTAGAAGCTACGCTTTATCATCACATCAGATTCACTTTGAATGTCACATCATCAAATCCATCAAATCACCAATTGACGTCTACAACAATACATTATGTGTTAGCTAAAAGAAGTTTCCTTCTCCGCTTCCACTCTTGGTACAGTTGGAGAAATCAATATATGTGATCATCTGGAAATACTCTGTCAGACATCCGTCCATACAAGTCACCCAGGAACAGGATGAACCGAAGGCACTATTCTGTAAACAGGATAGCCCTTGCATAACTCCGTCTTCAATTTCCTTTGGCATATATGATTCGCAACGCTTATGCCAATACAGAGTGGTTCTTTGGATATTAATCCAACCGGTCTCTCCATATTAACAACGTTAAAATGGTCAATACTTCGATAGTCTGTGATTTAACTATCGAATAAAAACAAGTGTGCAAACAACGATATTATTTCCAAATGGAAATTATATCGATCAAACATCATTTAACATTTATATCCTTATTTCATAAATTTACTTATCTCCTGTTTCCCTATATTCAATATTTCTTATTTTTCACATTTAGAAAATATACGTTATTAACAATGGAAAACATTTCCATTTCTTGTTTTCTTTATTAGAAAACATTTCTGGTTTCTTATTTGGAAAACATTTCCAAAGCTTCTTCATCGGACTTAGACAGATGTTTAAACAAACAATCGCGATGCCAACTCAAACAATTTCCTTTACTGCCGAGCCTTAACTATTCCTTAGTAAAAACGAAGCCAATCAAGTTGGGGTGGAACTACCTCTCAGACCTTAACTGAACAACATTTCTAACTTTGAAATAGGCAAAGTTCACTTTATTCCTTTTCACTATCTAATTTCCTTACTTAACCCTCCTTCGAATACTTATATTCGATTGACTCCTTTTACTTAACTTTATTTGATTTAACTCTAACTCTATTCACTTAGCTCCTATCGAATAAACTATATTCGATAGCTCTTTTAATTCTATTTGAAAACTATATATTTGATTTACCCATTTCATTCTATTCGAATGAACTATATTCGATTTACTCCTTTTACTTTCTATTCGAATAACTATATTCGATTAACTCATTTGCTTCTATTCTAATCGATTAAACTAACATCGATTAACTTCTTTTACTTTAACACTAATCGATTAACTAACATCGATTAACTTCTTTTTATAAACTACGTTCTCAAATCGATCAACTAACATCGAATAACTTCTTTTACTTTAACACTAATCGATTAACTAACATCGATTAACTTCTTTTTAACTTTATCACTAATCGATTAACTAACATCGATTTACTTCTTTTACTTTAACACTAATCGATTAACTAACATCGAATAACTTCTTTTTATAAACTACGTTTTCCGTTACAACCATTTCCTTTTTATAACGTTTACTTACCGTTACAAATATATCCTATTTATAACTTCTATTTACCGTTACAAATATTTCCTATTTATAACTTCTATTTACCGTTACAAATATTTCCTATTTATAACTTCTATTTACCGTTACAAATATTTCCTATTTATAACTTCTATTTACCGTTACAAATATTTCCTATTTATAACTTCTATTTACCGTTACAAATATATCCTATTTATAACTTCTATTTACCGTTACAAATATATCCTATTTATAACTTCTATTTATTTTCTAAATAAATATCCCTTTTATAAAACCGTGTTCGTTTTATAAATAATTCCTTTTATAAAATCCTGTGATTTTATAAAATTTCTTTATTTCAATATACATTGAAATACTTCTTTTTACATCCCAGGGTCTTTTTATGATATTTACAATATCGAATAACAATGATCAACATCATTCCAATACACATAATCCATAACAGATTATATAACACATCATATATCACAATATATGAAAACAGTAAAATAATTGTTGAGGAATCCAGTCGGATTCCTCCAACCTGTTTCCCTGCATCACAGATGTTAAACAATATAGATAACATCACTTTTCAGTTCTATATGATATATTCTGTTAAACAGAATCAATATAGAAAATTTAACTAACTGACTAGCAGTTCAATCAAACAGTCAACATACAGTAAATCAACCAATATCTAACAGTTCTAAAAATACGTTATAAAAATATAACTGTTCAGAGTTGGTGAGATTTACTCACCGTTGCGCGTTAACCGTTAAATAACGGTTTGCGTTATTTGATTCAGTCGGACAATTTATTTCTCCATAAATTGTAACTAGCTCGGATTCACTCACAGTCAGCTCCATGATGTAGCCACCGTCCATACGATCCCAATGCAACTTACGGTTCGTGATTCTGATATCATATGACCAAGATATTTGCTTTTATAAGTTAATACATTCATTAAATTTAAATAAAACTCAAGTAAAATAAATGTCGGGCCTCACCCCTCTTTTAAATCACCGGCCCATTCTCCTATTCAAAGCCCACCCTCTTCCACGTACAAGCCCACCCGAACTGTTTCTTCCCCAAATAGTAATACCGTAACCTGCTCCCTCAAACATTTGCCCTTTCCACTTCGTTCTCCACTTCGTTCTCCTCCTTCATTTCATATAAACCCAAACCGAAATCACCATCTTCATCTCCTTCAATTTCTCTTCTAACCTATACAACTTCTGTTGAACTCGGTGGCCATAAATTCATTGCGTCGAATGGTGGTTTCACGGCCTCCTTTACATCACGGATCTCGAAACAGATGTTTCCATTACCCTTCTCTTTCCGAACTCCATACGTCGGACCCTCAACAAACACTCGACCCCTCCCATGAAACTTGCGACTTCCAGCTACCTGCTTCGTCGATTACAGCAACTCACGACATTTCTGTTGACCAAACCCACTCAATTTCCGTCGTCGTTCATGTTTTGGCATCATAGAGAATGAAGTTCGAACTTCTCGAAATGGGTACTGCTGTGGAGAGAATTTTCTTGCGAACCCAGATGTAGGCTTGTGGTGATTTTAGGATTTTCAAATGATTTGTTTTTGAATTATGAAGTTTCAGATTTGTTTGTTAAGAACACTTTGGTGGCGGCTCAATTTTTGAACAGATAAAATATCTCATTAGGTTAGAAGAAGGTAGGACATTTTATAGTGATTTATAGGATAACGCCGGGATGAATTTGTGGAAGAAAAAGGGTACACGGTTTGTTTAAGTTTGCGGAAGAAAAAGGGTGAACGGGTAATATATATGTATATAAGGTTCCTTTGATTTCTAGGCCTAGGCTTGTCCACGTTTTAGTTTTAACCACCATTTAAAAGTTGCAACAAATCCTTGTAGCCAACAGAAGGAATTCGTTTTACCTCGGTGTATTTAAGTTTTATATTTGAGAGCACCCCATTATGCGAAACTCTATTCGATCACGGACGGATATGAGAATATCCTGGAGTCTAGTACTGTGTCGTGATCCCAAAAACATAAAAATACCGGTAGATTAACTCATATTGTGAAACTCCAAAATGTTGATTTCAGGGTGCGAAATACTTCAAATAAAAAGTCGTTTATTAAATTTATTAAAAATTACAGTAAAATTCTAAAAATTAAATTATCGCTATTTCCCAAAAGAACCTTGTTTAAATTCAAACCCGATCTCCAGTTATATCGAATAAACAGTTATGGTCGGTAAACGATTCCATAGCGACTTTTCTGAAATTTGATTTGGACATATCCCAAAATCTACACGACGAAATCCCGATCTTTCTCTTCCACTAGAAAGATATACTTCACCAGTTCCACACGTTTCTTGTTTCACAGAAATCCGGCTTAAAACGAATCCTGTACATTCAGTTGAAGTTCGAATCGCCAATTTACGAACTGCAGTGTCATTTCGAGCTCGTTTATAATTATATTATAAACTATACGTTCAAATGTCGACGATTGAATATATTCGTTATTCAAATTCAATTCCAAAACTGAATTATATATCACAGATGATCCGGTTCACACCATATCGTCATTTCCACTATTTCTGACTATTTCAGAATTAAATATATTATTTAATTTATTATTTTAATTAAATATTCTCCATTATTTAATTCCACGATCATTAAATTCACTATATCACCATTGATATAATAAAATAAATTAATCATAATACCTCTGCCAATGCGGGTCATTACAATCTTCCCCACTTAAAATAATTTCGTCCTCGAAATTGCTAAAAGGTAGAGAACGACCCTATCGACTGGTTAGAACATAATTGTTCACTTCTTAACTTCAGTTTCAACTGAACCAATTTAATTTCAATTAAATTATTAATTAATTCTTATCAACGAAAATTTTCAAAAATCCTGAAAATTTTCTAACACCTTAACTCTTCGAAATTTTTTTGCCGGTACCTCCTTTGTACTGGTCAATAGGTCAAACTCCAACTCGCCTCTCTGGGCCATCTCCAACCCAAAAGAAAATCAAACAGCCAAGCGGCTTGCCTATTCGGCTCATAAATCTTATATCAAATATAAACTCGTACCTTTTTGTCGGCATATCATTATATCCTTTCCACCTGTTATCAATTCAGCGGATACAAGGATCATTCCAATCAAATTCCCATCTGCTTTTATCCACGACACAACCATTCACTTATATCCTAAGTCAAATTTTATTTCAAATTCGAGTTCCATTGTCGATTTCAAACTCTTAACTTCCCAATCCAATTTTTATTTCAGATTCTTATCTCGACAATCCAATTTTATTCAAGAATAAATTCTTCTTGATATCGTTCTATTTCCATTCAGCTTTCACTTAACTGTTTCAATTCAATTTCAGCTTACTTCCGCAAACTTCTATTTAAATTTGTTCTTAATTCAAACAGTCTCTTCCTGGGAATTTTAAACAGTTTACTTTTTCAAAAATCAAATTTTCTTTTTTTGAAATTCAACTGAGCCCAAAATCAATATTCCATTAGTTAAATCACTTCTCTATTTCTTTATCAATATTTGTTAACCAAATATTTGCAATAACCATATTGGCTTTTATGTTATATTGGAAAACATTTCCGAATATCGCCTTCCTTTATTTTCTAAACTTTAGAAAATATATGCCATTTATAATTGGAAAATATTCCAATTACTTATCTCTTTCCCGATCTCGTTTATTTCCATACTTACACTTATTTGGGTCAAAACAGATGTTGTGTAAAATATCGTTACGACAACCCAAATACTATATTCAACTAATTCTTATTCACCATTGATCTCCGAGCCTGAAATCTTACTATTTATTTGTTAATAATGAAATCAATCAAGTTGGGGTATAACTACCTCCCAGACCTTGATTGAATAACATTTATAACGTCAAAACAGATATGACTACTTACTCGAATAATCAATACCATACAATTTACTTATTCACCTTTAAACACGTACGCTTTCTCTTTCTATTCCTACGAGATTTTATTCTAGACTTCCTTTTTGATTTTTCTATTCTATTTCTAAGTTCGTTCCCTTATCGACTTCTATATATATCGATACGTTGATTTCTAACTATCAAATTATCTTAACAATATTCTATCTCCTTAAATTCCCGGAAAAATTCGCCATAACCTCCTTTGTACCGGGAGCATCGGGAAAATCCCCAAACTGCCACACAGGCCTTCTCCAATCAAAAAGAAAAAGAAAAGCCACGCGGCTAGCCGATACGGCGCATAAAATCTCATATATGAATTAAATACATACCTTTTGTCGAGCAATCTATTTATATACCTTCTGTACTTTATTCCAAACCTGTCTCATGTATATTTATACATTTCTAATTCATTTCAACTTAATCCAATCATTTTAACTTAGTTCGTTAAGTGATTTTCAAATTACTGGTTTGCCCATTTCACCTTCATATTTGAGTATAACATGTTCAAATATATTTTTAACTTACTTATAAACAAATCCAATTCTATCCTTTCAAACTCAGGTTTCATATTCGATTTCGAATATAAATCCTCAAACCCCCTTTTGAATGCTATATTCAAATTCCATTTGAATTCTATTTGAATCCTATATTCAAATTCCTTTTTAATTCTAATTGAATTTTCCTAATTCAAATTCTATTTGAATTTCATATATTTAAACTCCTTTAAATTTCTATGTTCAATTTGAATTACAAATATTCAAATTCCCTTTCAAATCCTTTATTCAATTTCTATACTTGAATTTCATTTCAAATCTCTTATTCAAATCCCATACGATTTCTCTTATGTCAAATTTTATTCGATTTCTCATATGTCAAATTTTATTCGATTTCTATATTCGAATTTCCTCTATTCAAATTCTATATCACTTCCATTGAATTTCATATATTCAAACTCCCTTTGAATTTCTATATTCAATTTCTATTTGAATTCTCTTTATTCAAATCCCCTTTGAATTTTTCTATATTCAAATCCTATGTTTGAACTTCCTTTATTCAAATTCCTTTAAATAAGTCTCGGTTTCAATTCCTATTGAAATCGATATTCCTACCTTTGGAAAATAGTTTCCCTTTCAATTTCATACTTGTATATTTATTTCTGAATTATCCAATGATAATTCTCTTCACTTCATTTATAAACTTCGTTTATAAAAGAACTATTTATAAACTTCGTTTACAAAGGAACTTCTCGTTTTATTTCTTTTAAACCAAGTTAATATTTCAAATCTATTTCAAAATTCAACTTCTATATTATAAATCCCATTTTGAAATTCAACACACTTGTCTTTCCAATAACAATTTCAAAACAGTATCTCTGGTAGTAATTCGTCACTTACAACTCGAAAATGAATACTGATGATGCAGCTGTCATCATCAGAATCTAATTTCCAGCGATCGAAGTGAGTTCAATACTATAAAACCTTTTCTAAACATTGCCACTTTGAAATTTATTTCAAAATATAATTCACACTGCTTGTAAAACAATTTAAAATCTCCCAGGATCTTAAATTTTCCTTATTTTCAATTCAAATCCATTTACAAACACTTATCCAATTTTCCAGAATTTTAACTTCAATTTCTGGTTTAAATTTCAGATTTAACCCATCTGATTTCACGTATTTCACTTATATGAATTCTGATTGGTTATTTACATAACCATTTAATTTATAATCTTACTCGATCATAATAACACCCAATATGTCCAATATATTCAAAATATACGTTGGGTAAACTATTTCGTTTACCCTCTTTCAAAACATACCATGATGGTTCATCGTATTCAAGTGTTTAGTAACTCCTACCGATACAGTGGATCAAACTGATCGACCAGAACTCATAAACGACTCAACCAATGAATCTCCACAATATAAAACAAATTTTTATATCAATAACAAATACGTTCACTCATATATATACACTCAATCTCAGTCTAGGGTATTACTAACCCTATCTCTACCGAGTCACGCCACAGAGCCAAGTAATTCTTAACTTAAGCTCTGATACCAACTGTAACGACCCGGATTTCGAGCGACTTTGGTTATCGACTTAAGCACGACGTCGATAACCAAAACGTCGAAAAATCCTGGTAATTAATGAAAGAAATTAGAGGGTGAGGAAAGATAAGATAGAAACTTAGAATAGAAGAAGAAGAACACAATATCAGAGTAACACGAATCTCACAGCGGAACGAATAAATATATTTCATAACATAACTTTGAAATACAAATCTGTACTTGCATATACATATCATTATCAAAGTACAGCACTTACAACACAGCGGAAATAACTATAGCTATATGATCCTGAAGCCTCCTGCTCCAACTCTTCCAGTATATCTGTAAAATCCCGACTACTTGACTGCCCGTACAAATTTAGGCACCCAAGAGTTTAGGGAAAACAACAAAGTAAACTCCGGGTCAGTCATGGGACTGGTGTGAGTAAAACAGTTAAAAACAGTTCGAACAAGTAAACGATATCTCATAAGACCACGCCACATAACGGAACGGGTTTTTCCCTTATGAGAACCCAAAATATCTCTATATCAAAAACCTTTTGATATTATAATAATGTCTATCAACCACAGTATATATATAATCATCTAGCAGAAACGCTTTCATCTCACGTTCTACATATATAGTATACAATCAAAACCGCAAGCACGTATTGGGTAATGGATTTCCAACTATGACAAGGTATGGAACCACCTTTCGCTCGTGTACCTCTAGAGAGGAATACACTGGGTTCAACAAGAACATCTTGCAACCCGGCCACACATGACCGACCACTCATTTCGCTTGAGCGTATCGAATGTATATCACCAACAGTTGGGATCAGCAACCGTTTCCCGAATGGGACAGCATCAACAATAGATTTTTAGAAGTAAATGAAACTCTAGATCAGGTGATTATACACCCTACTTCGGTGCGACCGACTTAGCCATGTTGCCTGCCCGATTTCTGTCATTTACCGGATGATGAGGCTAGAAGCTACGCTTTATCATCACATCAGATTCACTTTGAATGTCACATCATCAAATCCATCAAATCACCGATTGACGTCTACAACAATACATTATGTGTTAGCTAAAAGAAGTTTCCTTCTCCGCTTCCACTCTTGGTACAGTTGGAGAAATCAATATACGTGATCATCTGGAAATACTCTGTCAGACATCCGTCCATACAAGTCACCCAGGAACAGGATGAACCGAAGGCACTATTCTGTAAACAGGATAGCCCTTGCATAACTCCGTCTTCAATTTCCTTTGGCATATATGATTCGCAACGCTTATGCCAATACAGAGTGGTTCTTTGGATATTAATCCAACCGGTCTCTCCATATTAACAACGTTAAAATGGTCAATACTTCGATAGTCTGTGATTTAACTATCGAATAAAAACAAGTGTGCAAACAACGATATTATTTCCAAATGGAAATTATATCGATCAAACATCATTTAACATTTATATCCTTATTTCATAAATTTACTTATCTCCTGTTTCCCTATATTCAATATTTCTTATTTTCCACATTTAGAAAATATACGTTATTAACAATGGAAAACATTTCCATTTCTTGTTTTCTTTATTAGAAAACATTTCTGGTTTCTTATTTGGAAAACATTTCCAAAGCTTCTTCATCGGACTTAGACAGATGTTTAAACAAACAATCGCGATGCCAACTCAAACAATTTCCTTTACTGCCGAGCCTTAACTATTCCTTAGTAAAAACGAAGCCAATCAAGTTGGGGTGGAACTACCTCTCAGACCTTAACTGAACAACATTTCTAACTTTGAAATAGGCAAAGTTCACTTTATTCCTTTTCACTATCTAATTTCCTTACTTAACCCTCCTTCGAATACTTATATTCGATTGACTCCTTTTACTTAACTTTATTTGATTTAACTCTAACTCTATTCACTTAGCTCCTATCGAATAAACTATATTCGATAGCTCTTTTAATTCTATTTGAAAACTATATATTTGATTTACCCATTTCATTCTATTCGAATGAACTATATTCGATTTACTCCTTTTACTTTCTATTCGAATAACTATATTCGATTAACTCATTTGCTTCTATTCTAATCGATTAAACTAACATCGATTAACTTCTTTTACTTTAACACTAATCGATTAACTAACATCGATTAACTTCTTTTTATAAACTACGTTCTCAAATCGATCAACTAACATCGAATAACTTCTTTTACTTTAACACTAATCGATTAACTAACATCGATTAACTTCTTTTTAACTTTATCACTAACCGATTAACTAACATCGATTTACTTCTTTTACTTTAACACTAATCGATTAACTAACATCGAATAACTTCTTTTTATAAACTACGTTTTCCGTTACAACCGTTTCCTTTTTATAACGTTTACTTACCGTTACAAATATATCCTATTTATAACTTCTATTTACCGTTACAAATATTTCCTATTTATAACTTCTATTTACCGTTACAAATATTTCCTATTTATAACTTCTATTTACCGTTACAAATATTTCCTATTTATAACTTCTATTTACCGTTACAAATATTTCCTATTTATAACTTCTATTTACCGTTACAAATATATCCTATTTATAACTTCTATTTACCGTTACAAATATATCCTATTTATAACTTCTATTTATTTTCTAAATAAATATCCCTTTTATAAAACCGTGTTCGTTTTATAAATAATTCCTTTTATAAAATCCTGTGATTTTATAAAATTTCTTTATTTCAATATACATTGAAATACTTCTTTTTACATCCCAGGGTCTTTTTATGATATTTACAATATCGAATAACAATGATCAACATCATTCCAACACACATAATCCATAACAGATTATATAACACATCATATATCACAATATATGAAAACAGTAAAATAATTGTTGAGGAATCCAGTCGGATTCCTCCAACCTGTTTCCCTGCATCACAGATGTTAAACAATATAGATAACATCACTTTTCAGTTCTATATGATATATTCTGTTAAACAGAATCAATATAGAAAATTTAACTAACTGACTAGCAGTTCAATCAAACAGTCAACATACAGTAAATCAACCAATATCTAACAGGTCTAAAAATACGTTATAAAAATATAACTGTTTAGAGTTGGTGAGATTTACTCACCGTTGCGCGTTAACCGTTAAATAACAGTTTGCGTTATTTGATTCAGTCGGACAATTTATTTCTCCATAAATTGTAACTAGCTCGGATTCACTCACAGTCAGCTCCATGATGTAGCCACCGTCCATACGATCCCAACGCAACTTACGGTTCGTGATTCTGATATCATATGATCGAGATATTTGCTTTTATAAGTTAATACATTCATTAAATTTAAATAAAACTCAAGTAAAATAAATGTCGGGCCTCACCCCTCTTTTAAATCACCGGCCCATTCTCCTATTCAAAGCCCACCCTCTTCCACGTACAAGCCCACCCGAACTGTTTCTTCCCCAAATAGTAATACCGTAACCTGCTCCCTCAAACATTTGCCCTTTCCACTTCGTTCTCCACTTCGTTCTCCTCCTTCATTTCATATAAACCCAAACCGAAATCACCATCTTCATCTCCTTCAATTTCTCTTCTAACCTATACAACTTCTGTTGAACTCGGTGGCCATAAATTCATTGCGTCGAATGGTGGTTTCACGGCCTCCTTTACATCACGAATCTCGAAACAGATGTTTCCATTACCCTTCTCTTTCCGAACTCCATACGTCGGACCCTCAACAAACACTCGACCCCTCCCATGAAACTTGCGACTTCCAGCTACCTGCTTCGTCGATTACAGCAACTCACGACATTTCTGTTGACCAAACCCACTCAATTTCCGTCGTCGTTCATGTTTTGGCATCATAGAGAATGAAGTTCGAACTTCTCGAAATGGGTACTGCTGTGGAGAGAATTTTCTTGCGAACCCAGATGTAGGCTTGTGGTGATTTTAGGATTTTCAAATGATTTGTTTTTGAATTATGAAGTTTCAGATTTGTTTGTTAAGAACACTTCGGTGGCGGCTCAATTTTTGAACAGATAAAATATCTCATTAGGTTAGAAGAAGGTAGGACATTTTATAGTGATTTATAGGATAACGCCGGGATGAATTTGTGGAAGAAAAAGGGTACACGGTTTGTTTAAGTTTGCGGAAGAAAAAGGGTGAACGGGTAATATATATGTATATAAGGTTCCTTTGATTTCTAGGCCTAGGCTTGTCCACGTTTTAGTTTTAACCACCATTTAAAAGTTGCAACAAATCCTTGTAGCCAACAGAAGGAATTCGTTTTACCTCGGTGTATTTAAGTTTTATATTTGAGAGCACCCCATTATGCGAAACTCTATTCGATCACGGACGGATATGAGAATATCCTGGAGTCTAGTACTGTGTCGTGATCCCAAAAACATAAAAATACCGGTAGATTAACTCATATTGTGAAACTCCAAAATGTTGATTTCAGGGTGCGAAATACTTCAAATAAAAAGTCGTTTATTAAATTTATTAAAAATTACAGTAAAATTCTAAAAATTAAATTATCGCTATTTCCCAAAAGAACCTTGTTTAAATTCAAACCCGATCTCCAGTTATATCGAATAAACAGTTATGGTCGGTAAACGATTCCATAGCGACTTTTCTGAAATTTGATTTGGACATATCCCAAAATCTACACGACGAAATCCCGATCTTTCTCTTCCACTAGAAAGATATACTTCACCAGTTCCACACGTTTCTTGTTTCACAGAAATCCGGCTTAAAACGAATCCTGTACATTCAGTTGAAGTTCGAATTGCCAATTTACGAACTGTAGTGTCATTTCGAGCTCGTTTATAATTATATTATAAACTATACGTTCAAATGTCGACGATTGAATATATTCGTTATTCAAATTCAATTCCAAAACTGAATTATATATCACAGATGATCCGATTCACACCATATCGTCATTTCCACTATTTCTGACTATTTCAGAATTAAATATATTATTTAATTTATTATTTTAATTAAATATTCTCCATTATTTAATTCCACGATCATTAAATTCACTATATCACCATTGATATAATAAAATAAATTAATCATAATACCTCTGCCAATGCGGGTCATTACAAAATCCCTTTCTCTGACACGACATGGCCAAGAAATTTGACTTCTTCTTGCCAGAAAACACATTTAGAGAATTTGGCTTTGAAGACGTTCTTCCTTAGAATCTCCCATACTTGTTCTAAGTGTTTTTCATGCTCGGGTTTCGATTTGGAGTAGATTAAAATATCATCGATGAATACGAGGACAAATTTATTCAGAACTCCCCTGAACACTCTATTCATTAGATCGACAAAGTATGCTGGAGCGTTACATAGGCCAAACGGCATTACTAACCATTCATAAAATATGTCTTGACCTCTGAAAGCTATTAAAGGAGCACACTCTTCTGCTATTCTCAATTGATGAAAACCTGTAGCTAGGTCCATTCAGGAAAATACTTTCGCCCCATTCAATTGGTCTAGCAAATCATCGATGCGGGGTAATGGATACTTATTTTTGAGCGTCTGTTTGTTGAGGTCTCGGTAATCAACGCATAACCGAAGAGTACCGTCTGACTTTGGGACAAACACAATAGCTGCACCCCAATTAGAAAAACTAGGTCTGATTAGACCCTTCCACAACAGTTGATGAGTTTGATCGCCTAATTCTTCTTTTTCCTTCGGAGTCATTCTGCGAATTGGATGTACCACTGGTCTGGCATTGGGAATTAGATCGATTCGGAATTCTATTTCTCTTTGCGAAGGTAAGTTTTCAACTTCTTCAAACACATCCGCATAGTTTCTAACAATCAGAATCTTTTCTATGGAAGTGGGATAACTTCTAATGCTAACCAAAATTCTTCTCTATTTGGATTCTAACCCTGACAGGGTACCGTAATATATCCAAGCTTCATTCGAATTTTAACAATTCTTTCTACACAATTCACTTCGGCTTCGTATTTCGTTAACTAATCTAGCCCGAGAATGATATCGAATTCGAGAAAATCCATAACGATTAAATTGAAGGGAAACTTGTAGAAAGAATAAGAGATTGGCACTTTACAACTTGAAATAAGAATAAGAGATCCTCATATCGGATTATGTACTTCAACTGAATCTTTAAGCTTTCTCTGTTTTAACTTTAATTTGTGCAATGTGTTACTAGCAATAAAACTACGCGACGCACCCATGTCAAACAATACAGAAACAGGAATATTTTTAATTGTAAGGGTACCTCCCAAAACATCGGGTTTACCTGCTCCATCGGAAGCAGCTGGCGGGCTCGACCCATCATAGACGTGAGCTACTATAGCTTTCTTCAGCAAAGGACAGTCTTTGACAAGATGATCTGTCTTGCGGCAATAAAAGCAGGAGCGAGGGTTCTGAGAACCCTGGCTTGAACCTTGTGAATTTGTCTTCTGGCTCTTCGGGGCTGTGCACACATTAGAGTAGTGCCCCGCTTTGCCACAGTTAAAGCAATTTCCTCATAGCGGATTGCCAGTCTGAGGTTTTGAAGATGCTGCTTGGCTTGACTCGGCTTGATTCGCAGCAGGTTTGTGTTTGTTCCCGGCTTGGCTTCTAGCGCGATCCTGCTCCAGATGCCTATGGTCAAGGTCTTCGTAGTTGCATGTCATTTCCACCAATTAATTGAATTCCAGCTTGACATGGGCCATGGCTCTATCATGATACTGTCACCTTAGCCCAAGGATAAACCTCTTATTTTTGGACTTTGCAGTAGCGACGAGCCCCGGAGCATAGGGCGACAACAGTGTAAATTTATTTAGATAATCCTGCACGGAAAGATCCCCTTGTTGGAGGTTGGCGAAGTCATCGTGCATTCGTTCTAGTGCTTGTTCCAGGACATATTTCTCCTTGAAGAGTTCTTTGAATCCATCTCATGTTCTTCCAGCTTCTCTATTCCCGGCAGTGAGAGATTCCCACCATAGTTCAGCTTGTTCCTGCATAAGCCAGGCGCCCATAATAGCTTTATCTTCGTCTCCGAGCCTTAGGCCTTCCAGGATTTTCTCGCATGTTTTGAGCCATGCAAGGGCCTCTATTACTGTGCCAGTTCCCGAGAAGGTCTTGCCTCCTAAGTTTTTGTATCTCTTAGCTACAAGGTCCAGCTCGAAGTTTTGAGCGGCCGGAGGTTGTATCAAAGGTCCTTCTTGAACTAGGGCTTCTCCCCGTCCTCGGCCTCGGCTGGCACGGCCTCCTCTAACGGCGGCTGCTCTGGTAGCCATTTGTCAAATTCTGTATAAGCAAGGAAAGAGTCAGCTAACAGAAATGATAGTTTATTGCATGATTAAGCAGAAAATTTACGGAGAGATAATGATGGACTGATCCAATTGTTTTTGCTATTCTGCTCGGCTCATTCAAGGACTTTACTAGTCCTATCTCTAATGAGCGACTCGCCTTAGAATACTACAGATTCTATTTTGACGAAGTGTTTAATGTGTTAGACTCCAGAACTAAGGTTAACCAAAACTCTGATACCAGCTGTGACGATCCCAAAACCCCGTGACACGGTGTTAAGGATAATCATTGGAATATAACACATTAATCATCATTAGCAGATCACAGATTATAGCATAAACAGGAAATAGAGTAATTTACACACATATGACAGCGGAATCATATAGATATCATCACATCAGAGAAGCACAGTACAGGATACAACTTAGTGCATAATGATACATAGTCAGTCACCATCGCCTAAGGCGGAATCATACATAAAGAGTACACAAAATAATATCAGTCTACATCGCCAATGGCGGAATCATAATATAGATACAATAATGGCGGAGAAAATCCAAGTCAGCACGGTGTAGTCAAGTCTCGCCATGAGCCAAAAGGTGCGTCAGAAACCTGTAACTAGGCTGCCCGTGTGAAAATGAGGGCACCCAAGTTTGCAAGGTGAAACAAACTACGAGTCAGTCATGGGACTGGTATGAGAAATCTACTTAACTTATTAACAACAATAATAAGGCAAATCAAAGGACCACGCCACTTTCGCGGAACGGGTTTACTCCAATGAGTGCTAGTGCATGAAATAAAATAAATGATTAAATCATCGCAATGCTTTTTATAAAATGAAGCCATTATAAGACTCAGGTCCCATCACACAATGCAACGCAAGCTGGAGGATAGAGTTTTTACCTTATAATGGCCAAAAATGCTTCATACGTATAAAACAGAAGTGTTTGATATTATTACTAGTGCATATATATTTCAAAAGCGATTTCAATCATAAATATCAATCGTAGGCGGCATAAATGACCCATACCACTATGTCGCCGTACTATGAATACAATCACGTCCGCATATTTCGTATTGCAAATTGGATTCCTTCATGAGTCGAGGCAAGGGGCAAGCTCCTCTCTGATTCGAGACACTCTAGCAAATGCCTCGGGACAGCACACAGCAATCCCTGGATCCTCCAAGGTCGGTCCTCTCTTACTTTTGAGGATTAGTTATTCCTGAACACACGTTTCCCGGTCCTTACAGACCTCTAATCGAGGCGCCTCGTATTCCAACAACCACACGGGTGAAAAGTAGATATAAATGTTAGGGCTGGGAGGTCACTGACACAACCATAGTTAGAAAGAAACGTCCTGCACTCCTTGGGTCCTTCTCCCGTTTTTGACTCATACCGGGGTGTGAGGCTCGCGAATTCACGTTATACACAAAGCTACGTCACACAGACCATGCTTTGATCATCAACCACAATACTTTGCTTTGCAACAGAAGCCTTGATCATATGCCACTTAGGCGTGCCACACAGGCAATCCACTCCATGCGACTGATTTATTTCAATGCATAACCTCTGAGCTCGTACGTCTCAAAGAAGGGCGTTAAGCAAGAGAATAAATTGTAATAACCTGAAAAATCTGGGCCAGTTTAAAAATTTTATTTTTGCAATTTTAGCGAATTTTGCATATTTAAAATAGATTATTTTAAATAAAATTGACGAAAAATTTATTTTGAATATAATTCGAACGTATATATAATATACGTCGTCGTTAGAATATAAATAATTATATATAATTATAAATAGAATTGAAAATGGCGCGGTAGTTCGATAATTCGATTTCAAACTTCAATTGAACATACCGGGTGCAAAACAATCCGGATTTTAGTGAAACCAAAAACATTAGAATCTAATTGATAATATCTTTCCAACAAATTTGAAAAATCAAAATTTCATAGCGGGAATCAAAGGATGTGTCCAGTTAAAATTTCTGAATAGTCGCTATGGAATTCAGGCCCTTAAAAATGGAAATTTTGCAAATGACCTCGGATTTCGACGAAACCACTTTTTTGGGTCCGTGATGTCAAGTTATTGCAAGATTCCAAATTTCATAATTTTTCGAATCAATATGTGAGTGTGGCAAAGGAAAACGCGTTTGACCAGTTTTAGTTGATTTTAACCGACTGGAAAATGGCCATTTTTCCAACGGTCTCGGAATTCGACGAAACTAGTTTTGTTAGGACCGTATCATCAATACGAAGCTAGAAAATATTTTTCTGGAATTTTTAGAGACTGTGTGTGACCCTAGTAATTTAAAATGTACGTTTAAAATTCAATATAATGATTTAAATGCAGATTTGACGAAAACTGATTCAAACAGTCGAATCGGCCTACGATACATATCCCATTGTATTCGGAATGGGGGTAATACGCTATGGACGACAGGCGGTGGACCTCGTTTAGAGGTCGTATGTAAAAGTCAACTTTTTGAAAATAAAATAATAAAAAATTAATTAATTAAATCTCCCTCCTCCCCTTATCTTCTTCAGGTTGCCCCCCCCTCCTTTATTCATTCGTTCGATTCAGAAAAAAGAAAAAAAGAAAAAGAAACAGTTGCTCCTCAAATCACCGCCGCCCTACCTCGCGGAGCGCCACCCGCCGCCGCCCACGTCGCCAGGGTCGCCGCCTGACCCTGCCCCTCCGTTCTTCCTCCTTCTCCTCCCTCCAGTGCTAGGTCGCGAGCCCCAGCCTCGATTTCCACACCCCTCCACTGCCAGAAGCAATCACCGCCGCCACTCACCTTCCTGTGACCCGCCGCCACCTTCTCCGCCTTCTCCACCACCTGGAGCGACGCCCTGACCCCCCCTTCTCTGTTATAAAATCAGAAAACTGTGAGCTCTTTCTTTCTTTTCTATTTTAAATAATGTTGTATTTCTTTTGTAATTCAGTTTTATTTGTATAAGTTAAAAGCATTCATGAAAGATTGAATTTTTGTTATCATGAAGTGATAAAAATACGATTTTTACTATAAAGCTGAAGTGATATAAAAAAAACTGATTTTTAAAGATTAAATTTTTAAAAATGGAAAAGATTAAATTTTTAAAAATGGAAAAGATTAAATTTTTAAAAATGGAAAAGATTAGATTTTTAAAAGTGAAAAGACGATATTTTTAAAAGTGAAAAGACGAGATTTTTAAAAGTGAAAAGACGATATTTTTAAAAGTGAAAAGACGATATTTTTAAAATAGAAAAAAGATTAGATTTTAAAAATAGGAAAGGCGAAATCTTTTTAGTTGAAAAGGCGAAATCTTTATATGTAATAACGTAGTAAAAATTCGATTTTTATATATTGAATAGCGTAGTAAAAACTCGATTTTTATATATTGAATAACGTAGTAAAAATTCGATTTTTTAATATATGAAGTGATTATAGAAATATGATTTTTAAATTGAGAGTGAACAAATAAAAATGTGATTTTTATTTTAAAGACATCAAAATATAAAAATGTGTGATTTTTATATATGTAGTGGCTACGGGCAACGAAGATGCGATAACGATGAAGATTTCTCTAAATGAAGTGTCGTGAAGTTGGATAGCTTTCGGTGAGAACTTCTCACTCTTCAATTTCTTTTTCTAGTTATATATATACTAGGATGCAGACGGTGCTTAGTAGCACCCGACACAATCGTCCACAGACCATGGACTTGTTTGTTTGGTTGCATAAATTAGTTAGATGATTTGATTTGAATTTGGTGAAATGGAATGGATTTGATTGATGTGTGAATGGCGTGGGCCTTCACTAGACTGGGGATAAGGCTTGGCCTTGTCCCGTTTCTAGTATCGTGCCGTTATGCCGCCGAAATTTTCTAAAATATGTTAAAAATATCATTTTATTGTGTAAATGAAATGAATAGAAATTCATGTGTTAAAATAAAATATATTATCGTTAAAAATATAAGTTTTTAACGTGGAAGTGAATAAATAAATAATTATAAACAAATCGGCCGATTTGTTTATATACACTGATTTGACTGATATTGATTGGGGCGATAAATTTCACACATCGCCCAACTGCAGAAATAAAATCTGTGTTTGATTGTTTGAAACCCCACACGGGTGTTGGGATGAAATTTGAAGTTCACTCATCCTGATTGATTAAATATGTCGATCGATTGATTGACAGACTGTTATAAGTGTAAGATATCTATATTTGATGCTTATACAGTGTAGTGCGCTTTGGTTGATGGTTGATTTTTTTTTTATATGCTATTATATACATGTGTTGTATGGAATCCATATAATTAACATTATATGGTGATTGATTGGGCCTCATTCCAATCGGGAAAATAATGAATATTATAAAGGAAAATCCATGTGTTGAAACTATTCATGTGTTGAGTGAAATATTTTAACAATAAAATTCACATCTTTATCATATTTAAAATTAGAACTACTTTACGGTGGAGTCTAATTAAAATCAATCGATAGATACCATAGTTTTATAAAATATTTTACATAACAAAAATAGTCGTGTGTTGGAAGAAATATAGATTCATGTGTTGAATAGAATAAATATTCATTTGTTGAATATAATAAAGAAGTTTTTGAAAAATATAAAGCCGTGTGGTTTAGAGATGCGCTATTTTGACGTGAATGATATTTATATCGATTTTATTCGTTTTACAATGAATATTGAAAAGTGATTTCAAGATATAATATTTGAAATGAATTCGAATTGAATAGAAAATGAACTCGATTCGAATTGAATATAAAACGAATTAGAATTTGAATTGAACAGAAAGTGAATTTGAATTCGAATAAAATAGAAATGAATTCAAATTGAATTAAATTGAAATTGAATTAAAAACGAATTGAAATCGCTTTGACTGAAATTTAAAACGAACTGAAATTGAATTGAAATCAATTTGAAATGAATTCGAATTGAATTGAAATCAAATCGATTTGAAATTGAAAGTAACGTTGAAATGTTTTTGAAACGAATTTAAAACAATTTATAAAATACGTTTTAAAAAGGAAATCGACGACATATATGTAATATATATATATTATATATATATATAATGGCCTGAATAGAACGCGCCGCGCCGCGGCAGTTCGTGAATTTCGACCATTTATTTCAAACGGACATTACGGGAGATCCGACCGTCAGATTCTCCTAAAACTGGAACCATTGGGTTCGTATCGAAAAGAGCTTTCCAATGAATATTAGAAATTTGAAATCTAACGGTTGGATTTGGAATTATGTCCAAATCAAATTTAGAAAAGGTTGCTGTAAGTGCAGTTCGATGGCCGTTGAGGGAAATCGGCTGTACGGGCATTGATAAAATTATTAAAAATATCTATAATTTGTGTAAAATCATAAGAAATGATTTGGGAAAAATTGGGCTGAAAAAATCCACATTCGAAAAGATTAAAATAGATTTTTATCGAAATAAACTAGTTTTGAACTAGGACTAAAATCAATTTATTTTTGAAATAAATAAATTGAATTTGAAAGTGATTTTAAAAATAATCAATATTCCCAATACGTGGATTGGACTGGAGTTGAATCGAAATTATCTTCGGGATATTTCGATGTTGGATTTCGTGACTATACAGATATTGTTATGGGAATTTGAAAGATATATTTTATATCGTTATTTCCAATACGATATAAGTTGGTTTCAGAATTTGATATTGAATATAAGCCGATATTTTCTATTCAGAGCCTTGTATTTAACATCAAATGTGATTTGGTTTTATTGTGAATCGTGTTTTAGATGACATTGGTTCTTTAACCCAGTTAAAGGCAAGATATCGATTTCTGAGAAGATTAAAACTAAGTGGAGTTTTAATGAATCTTTAATTAGATAAAAAAAAGTGAATTGATAATTTAAATTATCAAATCTAAAAAGTGATCGAGAGTGGAGTATCTCCAGTTTTGCTCCAAAGCGATAGTTGAATCTTTAATTAGATTTGAACGTGAAATGGTAATTAATTTTACCGATAACACCGTGGTGTTAGGAATGGAGTATCACCAATTTTGCTCCATGGGATATATAGGTTGGGATTGGGAAATCAAATAAATAATTACTTCGGTGTGGTTCGCTAATCCCGACTAGTTTGGAAAACCATAAAATGATTTGAAATGATATCCAAAGGAAGATTAAAGAATAAATTTAGAAGAATTTGTCTCGGATAAAATTAATGGGAACCTCTCCCTAAGAAGGTGATTTGGTGAATAAAAGAATATTCTGAATTGGAATGAGGCGTTTGTTGTGTTAGTGTAACCTTTGTTTATCATATACGTGGGTCATTCAGAAAGGCCGGGTTATACCCATTCTGAATAACCGATTCGACGAGATGTCGAAGATGAAGACGGTGGTTGAAGACCGGAAGTCTTCACATCATTTGGGTGATTACTGATCTCGATTGGGCTGTACACCCAAGATGAGGGAAACAGTTGGTGATCGTCCAGACGTACTTGAAGATGGATGGATATGCGAGGAAAGTGCCTCCGGTTTCGTTCAGACCCAGAACGAACTTGTAAATGGATTGTGTGTCTGACATTGGATTTTATTCTGTGTTGATTGATCTTTATTAAATATACATCTGTTTGGCGGCAGAGAATTTATTCTCTTGCTTAACGCCCTTCTCTGAGACGTACGAGCTCAGAGGTTGTATATCGATGGACATCAGTCGCATGGAGTGAATTGCCAATGTGGCATGCGTAAGTGGCAATTGATCAGGGCTTCTGTTGAAAAGCAAAGTCTTGTGGTTGATGATCAAAGCACGGCCTGTGTGGTGTAGCTTTGTGTATAACGTGAATTCGCGAGCCTCACACCTAGGTATGAGTCAAAAACGGGAGACGGACCGCTGGGAGAGCACGACGTTTCTTTCTAGCTAGGGTGGTGTCAGTGACCTACCAGCCCTGACATTTATATACTTTTCACCTGTGTGGTTGTTGGAATGCGCGGCGCCTCGGATATAGGTCTGTAAGGACCGGGAAACGTGTGTTCAGGAATTGCCAATCCTCAAAAGTAAGAGAGGACCGGCCCAGCCGATTCCAAGGATCATAGTGGGGTCCTGAGGCATTTGCTAGAGTGTCTCGAACGCGGAGAGGAGCTTGCCCCTTGCCTCGGCTCATGACGGAAATCCAATTTCCAATACGTGATATTGCGGTTTTATTTGTAGAACTAGTATGGCGACATGATATATGGTACCCATGCCGTCTATGATTTATATTTATGATTGAAATTGTTTTGACACTATACACTTATAATAGTATCAAATGATTTGTTTTAAACGTACCAAGCATGTTTGACTATTATAAGGGAAAACCCTATCCTCCGGCTTGCGTTGCATTGTGTGATGGGACCTGGGTCTTATAATAGCTTCATTTTTTCAAAGAGCATTACGTTGTTTTGTTATATGCAATAGTATTCTTGGGAGGAAACCCGTTCCGTGTTATACGACGTAGTCCCTTGAATTACTCTCTTTTAAACTAGAGTTTTAAATAACTGTTTTAGTTCTAACACCAGTCACATGACTGACCTGGAGTTTATTGTTTTAACCTAAACTCTGGGTGCCCCTATTTTCCACACGGGCAGCTAGTAGTTTTGGTTTTGCAGATTTATATTCACAGGGTCCTGATTAACAGCTGGAACGATGCTCAGAAAGCTCTGTATCCGTGTATCACTTTCAGTTGTGTTTTGTATATTTTTCCGCTGCTATGTAATTTATTGTAATCTCTAATATTTGTCGAATGTAATTTATTCATGTATACTCTGTATATTCTTGTATCTGATGGAATTGTTGTAATAACAATGAAATGTTCTTTATGCGTTCTATTTTGTCTTATCCTCAATTCTATCCGTGCTTTCCTTCACGGGGAAGTTCGGGTCGTCTCATAAATTCTCCGCCGCCAAACAGATATATATTTAATAGAGATCAATCAACACAGAACAAAATCCAATGTCAGACACACAGTCCATTTATAAGTCCGTTCTGGGTCTGAACAAAACCGGAGGCACCAATTCCTCGCATATCCGTACAATCAACAGTATGTTTGGACGGCTACTACTTCAGTTCCATCATGGTAGCTACTCCAATCACGAGCATCAGTAGCGCCCATCCATCCAATGTGAAGATCGTCGGTCTTCAACCATCTTCGACTCTTCGACTTCTCAACGTCGATCTATTATTTGAAATGAGATAAACTCGGCCTTTTCAAATAACCCACGTATATTTAGATTTTTAAATCAATTATTCACATGGTTGGACTATTCAACATTCACATTTCAGTTCTTTAGTTATAATTTTCATGTCAAATACATTCAACCATCACATATCAAGCAAACACAACAAAATTGGTTTATTTCCACTCTATATCGTCTATAGTATTTTATAACGAAATATCGCCATTTTTATTTAATTTTAAACGGCCATATTTAATTAAACGACATTTCAGGTCGTGCCGATGCACCGGCGCTGCTTTTCACTAATTTTGTTTTACACATATCTGAAAATCCAACCGTTGGATCTTCACAAATTTTATATCATTAGGAAGGTCTTTTCAAAACGAATCCAACGGTTTCAGTTTTGGGAAAATCCGACGGTCGGATCTTCCACACTAGCCATTTGAAATCACGGTTTCAAAACACGAACTGCACGGCCACGTTTCGTTTTAATTTCATTTATATTTATATATTTATATAAATATAGTTCATTCAAAAATTCCTATATCGTTTTCACTTCAATTATTTCACTAACGCCTTTAAATTTTGGAAAATTTCGCCATAACCTCCTTTGTACGGGTGGGGCTGGGAAAATTTCCAAATAGCCACACGGGCGTCTCATGTCAAAAAGAAAAAGAAAAAGCCAAGCGGCTAGCCAACAGGCTCATAAAATCATCACCCAAACAAAACAGTAAATGTGTACCTATTTGTCGGGCACAAAATTTTATTCCTCTTCTCTAGCCCCTTGGCTATAACATGTTCAAAAAATATGCATGTACATATATACAGTTTTTATCACTTATCATTTTCCATTCAACTTCATATTCAATTTACTTTGGTTTAAAAACACCATTCATTCTAATGTTGCATGCATAGGCTAAAATCATATCATTAGCTAATTAATGTATATTTCAACTCATGCTCATTTATTTGAACAAGAGGCTATTTTAACACTTCACATTTCAAAGATGATAAATTTGGCGAACTAAAATAGATTTCAACACATGACTATTTTATTTAGTTCCTATGCATGTTAAAAATAATATTTCTTCACAAATATTTATTCCAACGTCCGCATATCTCTAGCATATCACATATATGATAAAAATGATATTTTTATCATTTAAAATATTTATTCGACAAATGGATGTTTTCAACACTTCATAGTTTCAATAAAAATGTAATTTTTATTGTTCGATCTTTTTATTCAACACATGAAATTTTCCACTACACACACTTCTCAACACATGAGCATTTCCACACATGGATATTTTATCTATGTTGTTCATATTAGAAAGATGGAATTTTTATTGTTGAAACTATTTATATATAAGGCGAATATTTTACATACTTCATATATATTATAAAAAGGTGATTTTTATTGTTTAGACACTTCATTCATTCACAAATGAATTTAATTTTCACACATCACTTTTCAACACATGAACATTTCCACATATGTATATAGTTTCAACATAGGACCTTAATTTCAACGCATGAAAATAATTTCAACATATGAAAATTATTCTAACACATAAAGATTATTCAAAATTTCAGCAACATAACGTCAGGGTAGTTAAAACTGGCACCGTCCCTAGTACGGCTCCTCGCTCTACCTTAAAACCTCGCGGTTTTTGACAATGGGGATTCATGCATCTAATTCGCACGCAGGCGGTATGATTTATTTTTATTTCCACAAATATTTCCAATTCATTTCAATCACCAATTGGTATTTTTCAACCACAACCAAACAATTATCAACCACAAACAATTATGCAACCATTCATATTTTTCATCGAATATTTCACACCAATTCACAACAATAAATATCGTCCATGGTTTGTGGACGAGGGGAGTATATACATATATATAAATATATATATATATATATATATATATATTTAATTTCTATATTTCACTTGCATTTCAACACATATATCAATTATTCCATGCATGTAAAATTCATACTTCGCTTATATAGCTTACACCACGCATGTACATGAGGTATACAACACGTGTGTAATTTATATTTCGCTAATATAATTTATACACGACATTTTCCATTCAAATTATATTAATTTAGATTTCTCACATTGGTTTTTGGAGTGCTAAAAATCGTAGATGACTCAGAAAAATCCGTGGCTTCTTCTATGTGGTAGAGAGCTTCCTTGCGGTCACAATGTTTCCTGTTTCATCGAATTTCGTCAACACACCAAAAAGATATGATTTTTAGAAGTGTGAACATAAAAAAGAACTCACCTTTCTATTTGGATCGAAACTAGGTTTGAGGTTTTCGCGAAATCCGTGGCACGAGGGGATGATCGGCGGGTTGGACGTGGAAGAGCTTCGAGAGGGGGTCCTGTCGGTGGTGGCTTGGTGGCGCTCGGTGGTCAGGATCGTCGTCGGCGGCGATGGGAAGTGGCTGGCTTTTTGGCCTCGATTCAGGCGGAGGAGGCGTCGGTCGGGGTCGTGCTGGGGTCGGATTTGAAGAGGGGGCGGAGACGCGTCGAGGGTAGCGGTGGCGGCGTCTAGAAGTGGCTGTAGCAGCGGCGGCGGAGGAGAGAAGGGGGGAACGGGATTCGCCGTTGTTTCGAGGGTTTGGGTTTTTTTTTAATTATGAAAGAAAAAATCCTATGGGCCGATATATATATATATATATATATATTATATTTTTAAATAGTGTTTTCTCCAACGAACTCCTTTTCAAGTCCAACGACTATCGTCTCCAGCTAAATACCCCCATCCCGGACACAATGGGATATGTTTCGTTGGCCAATTCGACTGTTACAGTCAGTTATTTTTCAAATTAAAGTATAAAACATTTAATTTTTAACTTTGAACGTACATTTCAATTTGCCAGGGCCACAAACTGATTCGAAGAATTCCAGAAAAATAATTCTAGCTATGTTTTGATGCTACGGTCCCAACAAAACTAGTTTCATCGAATTCTGAGATCGTTTGAAAAATGGCCATTTTCCGGTCGATCCAATTTAACAGAAATTGACCAAACACAATTTCTTTTGCCACGCTCACATACTAGCTTCAAAAATCATGAAATTTTAAACCTAGCAATAATTTGACATCCCGGACCCAACAAAAGTGGTTTCGTCGAATTCCGAGGTCGTATGCAAAATATCAATTTTCCAGGGCTATATATTCTATATAGCGACCATTCTGAAAATTCATTCGGCCATAACTTTTGATTCCCATTATGAAACTTCGATTTTTCAGATTCGTTAGAAAGGTATTAACTAACAGATTTAAATATTTTTGGTTTCGCTAAAATCCGTTATATTCTCCACCCTGCACAGTCAGTCAAAGTTTGAATTCAAATTTTCAAACTGACTCACTATTTCTAATTCACTATTTTATTGAAGTATTCTATTTCAATTGTTCAAATTCCTTTGAAATCACCAATTTAAAAATTTTAAATTGGCTCGTATTTTCTGGGTTATTACAGGGAGAGAGAAGATGACTTGGCCCAATGAGATGTTTTTTATATTTATAAATTTTTAAAAAACCAAAAATACCCCTTATCTCCTACTAACTCCAATCCACATCCAACGACTGTTGTCCCTAGCTAAATACCCCCATTCCGAACACTATGGGATATGTTTCGTAATCCCATTCGACTGTTTGAGTCAGTTTTCCTTCAAATTGAAATATAAAACATTCAATACTTAATTTGAACGTAAATTTCAATTTACCGGGGCCACATACTACTTCTAAAAATTCCCGAAAAATAAATCTAACTATGTTTTGATGATACGGTCCCAACAAAACTAGTTTCATCGAATTCTGAGGTTGTTTGAAAAATGGCCCTTTTCTGGTCGATCCAATTTAACTGTAATTGACCAGAACACATTTTCCTTTGCCACGCTCACATACTAGCTTCAAAAATTATGAAATTTGAAACCTAGCAATAATTTGACATCCCGGATCCAACAAAAGTGGCTTCGTCAAATTCTGAGGTCGTATGCAAAATGTCTATTTTCAAGATCGATATAATTTCTATAGCGACCTTTCTGAAAATTCATTTGGCCATAACTTTTGATTCCCGCTATGAAACTTCGATTTTTCGGATTCATTAGAAAGATATTCACTAACAGATTTAAATATTTTTGGTTTAACTAAAATACGTTTTATTTTGCACCTGGTACAGTCAGTTAAAGTTTGAATTCAATTTTTGAAACTGCAGCGCCATTTCAGGCCTTGTTTATAATTTATAATAATTATATTTATTTTCAAACTTCGATTCAAACATACTTTTCACCCCTTTTATTTAAAATATTTATTTACATATTTAAAATCCACTATTTTAGCCAATTTAAATTTTTTAAACTGGTTCAGATTTTCCAGGTTGTTACACTCATCCAACCCAAATGTGCCCATTTCGTACTCTAATTTTATCTAATCGCTGAAATCCTCTTCCACTCATTTCCACCGACTTGTATAAGAAGGCTGCAATCCCCTTCCTCTACTTTCATCTACCCTCGATATGAATCTCCAACACGATTGGGTATCTTGTTTTTGATCGGGCTATCATTCAGATGTGGATTTTTAGGTCTAATTCTAAATTCTATCTCAGGTACTCATCTCTAACTTGGACCTCTTTTTCTTATTTTGGAAAATTTAGTTTTCATAAAAATATCATTTTTTTATTGCTCGAAATCAATTTCTATTCAAACTTGATTTTGAGTGTATTGCATTCATTAATAAAATTTAACATACTATTTTTTTTCCATCTGACCATGGATTGTAGAAGAGTCGATTCAGACTTTTTTCGGTTCTTAGCCAATTCGGACGTCAACTTTAGGTTCGATTCGAAGTTTGATCTCAATTACTCATTATTATCCTAATTTTTCTTATTACAATTTAATTGCACATGTTTTATTATTCACGATTGTGTTCATTTTGAAGACCCGATGTTATTATTAGCACAGTAACCGACAATAAATGAAAAAAAATTAGTTTTTTTATTTTTATTTTCATTTTATGTAACAATACCGTTAAAAGGTTTAAGGTCGAAGTATGATAACTTTAATTAATCTTGAATATAAGGTTCAAAACCATCAGTGGTGAGCTACAGAAAAGATGTTGGAACTTTGGTCTTATGTAAAATCAAACTACTCCCTTTTAATCTCTTAGTAAGATTAAGTCCCTTCTTTCATATTTTCGTACTACACATTTTCTGCATGAATACATGATTATCGAATGTGTTTCCCATTCTTTTCTAGGTCTAATTAATTTCTATAAATTATGATCCTTAATATATGTTCTGTAATCGTACATGTTTTGTTATTCCTGATGGTGTTCATTTTTAAAATCTTATGTTTTTATTAGCACATATAATGTAATTCATGAGCATACAAACACAATTTATAATCCTATGATAATAATTCCCCTTAACTCGATACTAGACTATCAGCCAAATTTTGTTTGTTCTTCTTCTTAAGCTATTAACTTGTGATTTTAGATCTCTGAGACCTAACTTCTAATGCCTTATTCGTTTTGAAATACAGAATAGAATTCATATATGATAGTAATAAAATAATTGTATTCATATCACGTATTTAGAGCTAATAAAGCTTATAAAATTATGTCAATAACGAGTACACATAAATGTTGTTTTGGAATCCGTAAATCACCATGATTAAGCAAGACTTTTAAGCATATGCTTCGAAGTAAAATATAAGCAGTCAATGTACTTTCTGTTTAATACTTTTTACAATGAATTCTTTTGACAATTGCTGAAAATGCCAGTGATTAACAAAATAAATAATGAAAATTTAGAATTATCAAACAAACATGATTGACATGCTTTTAATTTATTTGCATGCTTTAATTTTTTCGACTGAACTGTTATATCATTGACGTACTTCTATGAAGATGTAGAAAAACAAATAATAAACGCATGACTATGTTAACAATACCATGAACAGCGCTAAACATAATTATATTGAGATCTTTTATTTTATTTATTGAACTATTTCTGATTCACTTGAAATATGTTTTGTATAACAATGTAAAAGTTGTACAATCGTTCAAATTTCAGAGGAGGTTCAAATTCTTTACGAATGAATTAGCTCTTCCCTCTTCAGTGTTATGTACGTTAGAATTATTTGGTTCTCTTATTTATTTTATTTAAAGTTTGCAATTTCTGAATCCTCTAAAACCTTAGATGCTTTATCGACTGAAATTCTCAGCAGTTTATGTTTTATCTTGGATTTTAGTTCATGCTTATCGTACTTATTATTTTTCCATTCTTCGCAACTATCAATAAATTTTTCGTTCCATTACTTACTATCTTTTAATCGTTTTGTAAGTCTGTTTCATCTATATATTCATCTTTACTACTCTACTACATGTAGTTTCGTTATGTGTGCATCTTATTAATTTTACTTTCTTTACCTTAATTAGTTCTCTCACAAGCCAATATGTCCGGATTTTTGAATTATTATTATAAATTACTCCACTATTGTCGTCCCTTGACTGTAGAACCATTTCTATTGCTAGACTTTGAATATTAATATGCAATTTTTTTTTAATTTTTTGATATTATCATGCTGACTAAGATATTTATATCCATTTCTTACTACTTCTAACTTTTCATGTTCATAGAGTTAACACTAATACCTTGGTATTTTATATATGGTAACTTTATATGAATTTATATAGCTTTTATTATTTTTCAATATTTGTTAACTGTTGTAGGTAATGGGACTTTCTTTAAGTTTTTATTTATAAGATAAATTTGGAATGTCTTTTGGGACCATTGACTTTTATTTATAGCTTAACAAAAAAGTTTTCAAGGAAAATTCACATTTCTAACAAATGTGTTAACCATCTTCGACTTAATCAACATTCGCTCAACGGTTTTTTGTGTATCTTATAGTTTTCATAAAACTCTAATTCTTTTAGAAGTGTGTTATACATTTTCATTATCTGCTGCTACTATAATTAATCTTTTTAATCTTTTATGTTTAACCAATAGCATGTGATAAAAAAAACTTGGTGACTTCACCTTTAACAAGTTTTTCTCTGTACATGACATGTTGGAAAATTTAGTTTATGCCTAATTTGACATTGAAAACAATGACAAATAAAGTTCAATATAAATGTTTTATTGGTTGTCAATATTGCCCTATAACAAAATAATTTCTATGGACATACAATTTTTTATTTAAAAATGTATTGTCCTTCAGCCTATATATCTGAATGTTGCACTACAGGAAAAAAATGTCAGTAAATGACCCTTGAATGCTGCTCTTTTTTTTCATTAGTCTGAAGGGGTAAAATATAAAGCACATTTAACAGATTTTTCTCTCCCGGACAAATTATAGGTAAAGAAATGTTTATGATATTATCAACAAACTGATCGATTACTTATTTAGTATAACATAATTTGATTTGTTGGACTGCTCAGTGCTAGATGACTGATTTTAGTTTGACTACATAATTGAAAATTCTTTCTGACATTGGACTAATGTTGTTTGTTATCAAACATGCATTGTTTGAAAAGCAATTCTTGCTATATATTGCAGTTACCTACCAAAGACTAAAGTGAATCTTAGGCTTACAAGCAACCTTTGGTAAGTTACTGGAAATTCAAACCTCATATGAAAGTGCATATGCATCACTTATGAGTTCTAATAAACATCGTTGTGTTATTTTTTTATATAGGCCGTAGTGGAAGAACAAATAGAAGCGCAAAGATTTAAGGATTCAGGGGAGGTGCCCGACCTAAACTGAAGCACAAAAATCAAAAGGTTGGTATTTTTAATAAATAGAAGTATGACAGTTTTAATAAACAAAAAGAATTTCCAATAATATGATAATGCAAAAGTAATCGAATTTGAGTTTATTCTTGAGTTCTACCCCAAATTCATAACTTCTCTTTTTATTCTAATTACAATATTGTACTGACCTTGACGGTGTTGAGAGGAAACTTATGTATTATGTCCAGTTGCGCTTTCAATCATGATTTTTTTTATTCTTTTTAAAAAATTAAACTTATTTCGATGTGTCTTATCTATTACCTATAATAGAAAGTAGAATAGATGAAATGATGAAGTGGCACAGTTCTTTTTGGTTCAGATCCAACGTGTCTGTTTCTTAAGTGGCTTTTGGCTTATTCTTTTCTACGAAGGAGCGCGAACGGATAGTTTAATTTCTCCCACTCACGTTATCGTAACTTCTTTCTGTTTTGCCCTTTCTTCCCCAAAATCTCCCCTCCAATCAAATTGAGTTCCAATTATCTGGTTACTCCTAATTCTGTGCGTACTGCGTGCATCTTCTTCCAACCCTCCTTCCGTCGTTCTTATCAGGTACCCATATTTTCACTGTACCCAATTTTTATTTTTATATTTACTTGTCGATTTTGAGCTTTGCTTCCTATTTACATTCAACGACAGTGTATTCAGCCAGTCTTTTCTACGGATGTGCGTAATTGTTGTTTATTCGTGCTCTTCGACTACTCAGAAGTATAAATTACTGTTTAATTTCAACGAATTGACTTTCCTGTGCATGTTGTGAGGACGGCGTGAGTTAGAATAGATCTTGTCCTTGATGTGCACATAAACACACAGAAGTGTACTCATGACTCTCACTGTTTGTTTTAATTTTCCTTCATTTAGTTTTTTTCATGTCAATATTTACTGAGTAATTTTGTTTGCACTACATATACGAAATGTTCTCAGTTTACAATAGTTATTTGGTATTAATTACTGCAAGTGAAGTAAGCATTTTATTGTACTTTGACACTATGGTGATCTTTACTGTTTCTGAACTCACTGTACTTTTCCCACCTCACTGACCATTTGTAGCAATTAAAGCTCAAGAGCTTATCTATGTGTATTCTATACTCCATAACCCTGAACATAAATAGGGTATGCTCTCTAAATATTTGATAAAATTATGTTCTTTGTGCAATTATTCAGTTGGAGAAGGGGAAAACAAATTTGAAAAACATGACAAAGATATAAATTTAGCAGCAATGAAACAATAGATATATAGATAAGGTATTCTCAACTAATATGATCTTACTGTTGACTTAATTAAAAGAAGCTGTTTTGAATACTATAAATAAATTGGTTTCAGTAAAAAAAAGTGTAACCTTGCTGATGTTATCCAATTGCCTAGGGACTTATATTATATTGAGACGATACCTGTCAGACCGCATTACTATCTTCTTTATAGACTTGGGTTGTTTCTATATTCATAAATTAAGCATGTGAAATAAGTCTAATACCTGTTTCGAAATTTATCATTTTGCCTTCCATTTCCGCCTTTGAAATTATACTTTTTATCAGATTTTTAGAACTTTGTTTTGTTGCATCTGAGAATACATAATTTGATTGGCAAAAAAGGTAGATAGTGACTACCAAAACTGAGTTATCTATTACTCTAAGAGTTGAACTGCAAATTGCTTGAAGTTGGGATTACACTTATATGATTATTTCACTATTTATAGGAATGAGGGTACTAAACTTTTTGAGATCATTCCGAGTGAATCCACAAGTTGACCTCAAATTTTTAAGCAATTTAAAAAAATTCCAATAGTTTTAACTGATGTCATCTAAATTCATAAATCTGATCAAGAAATCAACACATAACGATTAATAACAGTTGATTTCCATTCATCTTCATTCATCATTCAATTTTGCTACTTGATTCCTAGCAGTGGAAATTCGGCTTTAACACAAACCATCAAACAATAGTCATTTCAAATTTGTTCATGTATTTCCTGTTCTATACCGACTAGGGTTATGATGTATACAATTTAGTAGTATGTGTACCCCTTTTTAGATTCCGTACAAAGTATAAATGACTTCGTGCTACTACAATTGATATTTTTTTAATGTTCCAATGATTGAAGTATGTTTATTTTATGAATGGTCATTTCCCATGATTTTTTTGATGTGGGGTTTTGTTATTATGACGATCTTATGTTCGAAACATATTTGACTGTTCTTTTCAAACAATGTACATATTCCTAAACTGTTATGAAAACTGAAACTTAAATAAAATTCCATACATGTGCAGAACTTCAACTTGGATTACATGAGCATGTATTATTACTAGGGAAATGTTTTACTATGATAATTTTTATTTCTGTGGCATGCAACTAATATATTATCAACATGATTTCAGATTTAGCAATAGTGGAAACAAAGAGTTAAGGGTCATAGCTTATTGTCAGTGGCACTATCAACAAAATTAACTTGAGTTTGCAGAAATTCGGTGCAGCTAATTGATTGCGCTCAAGCATCATTGTTCTGATATTCATTATAATTCGATCACATGTAATTATTTTATGACTTTCATTGACTAAATCATATTTTGAGTCCTTTCTAGGTTTCTTAACGATTCATGTATTACAATCAAATCCAATGGTAGTTCTTAACCTACCGATACTTTTTGATAGTTTTGGGTATTTTCTTATTTTATTTCTGTTTATCTTCATGCTTAAACTCGATTACTTTGTTTTGCAATGAAATTTGCTTTATTCGTTAATCTATACGGTTACTTTTAAAATGAATGATATAATTCAGATGTTTTTGAGAAAGAATTTGATGAATTTAATTTTTCTACAGTATACTTGATTATTGTTCAGAATAAAATGTTCAGGGTTGTTAAAGGTAATACAGAACATTCACTTATGAGCATGGTATAATTTGACTTAAGTATAAGTTGTATGCTAACCTTAACGAAGTTTGTTTTGTAGTGTATTTGTATATTGTTTACACTATAAGTTTTTTTTGGATTTAGACATCATTTAAAACTTTGGTTATTTATTGTTGTATGCAAAAATTTTGCAATTCAAGTGCAGGTTATGTAGGTCACTTTTAGGAATTTTTCATATACATAGGAAATTGCAGCTAATTCATTATGCTTGTAACGACACGGATTTCGCTCGGACCTAATCGATCGCTAAATCGACCAAGACTGTTCGAATCCCGCATACGCAAACTCTGTGCATACAACACATCAGAACAAATAACAAAAGACTTTTATAAACATCATAATAATGTTACATCAGAGTACAGAGTATCAGAGTATATCGAAAATAATACACAGTGGAAGATAAATTTACATAAATGTAATACAATGCACAGCGGAAGACTGTAAATGCCTGGACACAGCTTAAAGCTTCAATCCAGAATCCTGCTCAATACATCTGCAAAATAAAACTACTCGACTGCCCGTGTGGAAAACAGGGGCACCCGAGTTTGCAAGGGAAAAACAAACTACAGGTCAGTCATGGGACTTGTGTGAGAAACTCTAAACAGTTATTAATTTATATAAAATGATAAGGCAAATCACGGGACCACACCGCTAACGCGGAACGGGTTCACCCCCATGAATGCCAGTGTATAAACAACAATCAATATAGATATATGGATCTACTATGCATCAATCAACATGCAATATCCCAATCTACCCATTTAGATTAATCACCACACTTAAATTTTCCAAATCAATTCAATTTACAGAAATTATTCCATTGGATTTTATTCTCGATTTCTTATTTCAAACCATTTGAAATACATATCTAACTTTCTATATCTAAGTAGATTTCAATTCGGGATCTCAAATCAAATCGTTTGGAAATATGAATTCCAAAACATAACAATGCATACAAACAAGTATGCAACCAAATATCGTGCTCCCCATCGACAAGCCAAAGGGTACGCACCTAGCAACTCGATATATAAATGTGCACCTACCCCACATAAGAGCAGGCTACACCGACGATGCACCTCCCACGCATGGAGAGCATACACCGCCCTCTTACCCATACTTTTAGTCTCAGGGTTACCCGAATCTTTAGCCACACACTAAACCATTTCATATCCCGAAGTAGTGAAAATCTTTTCACAACATAATAATCACAAGTATAATCAAATCTATAGTACTTCACATCAGCAATTCACGCATATGATCAGTCACTATTAATCACATAACCTTTGAGCTCGTACGTCTCAAAGAAGGGTGTTAAGCAAGCGAATGAATTCTCCGCCACCAAACAGATACATCATTAATAGCAACTAATCGAATATGTGATGAACTACAATGTAAAACCATAATATATTTCCAAATCATTTCGAAATCATCAGGTTTTATCCCTCGAAATCCTTTCTGTATCATAAAACATTTTTGTAAAACATTCCTTGTCCAAAATCGGGAATACATTTCTTTTCACTTAAGAAAAAAGATATCATTTCACAATCATTCATTAAATTTGAAATGAACACAACGTCGCTAAACACCTTATCGTCAAATTGTGAAGTGTTTCACAAGGTGTTAGCACATAGATATCTTTACCCAACATAATGCTAAATGTAAAAGCATATACTGCTCATAAACTGGTCGAGCACCATTTACACAGTCTATCAATCAATAAGAATCAATATCAACAATCAAGTAAATTTGGTTTAATCACATCATGTGTTTTGGTAAATTTAATCACCGTTCATCCATTCAAATCTAATTAAAGATTTAATCAAACTCCAATTGGTTTCATCTCTAAAATCATTTCATATTGATTGTTCTACTTTTTGGAAATAAATCCTGCTTTTACTTGGGTTAAAGAACTAATGTCATTTAAACACAGTTCACGACAAACCCCAAATCCAATTTGATATTAAATACAAGGCTCTGAATAGAAAATATATCGGCTTATAATCAATATCAAATTCTGAAATCAAGAAATATCGTATGGGAATAACGATATATATATCTTTCAAATTCCTCCACAATATCCGTATAATCACGGAATCCAATATCAAAATATTCCGAAGATAATTTCGATTCAAATCCATTCCAATTCATATATTGGAAATTCTGGTTATTTTAAAACCACATCTCAATCCATTTTATTTATTATATAGGATTATTTTTCTAGTTAATAACTAGTTCATTTCGATAAAAATATATTTTTATCTTTTCAAATGTGGAATTTTTCATCCCAACTCTTTCCAAATCATTTATTATGATTTTACACAAATTATTGATATTTTTAATAATTTTATCAAGGCCCGTACAGTCGATTTCCATCAACGGCCATCGAACTGCACTTACACCGACCTTTTCCAAATTTGATTTGGACATAATTCCAAATCCAACCGTTAGATTTCTAATTTCTAATATTCTTTAGAAATCTCTTTTCGATACGAACCCAACGGTTCCAGTTTTAGGAGAATCCGATGGTCGGATCTCCCGTAATGTCCGTTCGAAGTCAATGGTCGAAATTCACGAACTGCCGCAGCGCGACACCTTTTATTCAGGCCATTATATATATACTATATATTATATATATTTCGTCGATTTCCATTTAAAATGAATTTTATAAATTGTTTTAAATTCATTTCAATTTCTATTCTGGCTCAATTTCTTCAAATTTTCAGTTTCTAAGAACTTTCTAATTTTTCAAAAATTTGGCTAACACCCTAAATTTTCGAAAAATTTCGCCATAACCTCCCCTGCACTGGGAACTTCGGGATATTTCAAGCAGCCTCCAATGGCCCTCATCAATCCAAAATAAAAAGAAAAAGCCAAGCGGCTAGCCAAACGGCTCATAAAATCATCATACCCAAACAAAACAGTATATATGTACCTATTTGTCGGGCATACAATTTTATTCCTTTTCTCTAGCCTCCTTGCTATGACCTGATCAATATATATATATATGCATGTACATGTATGCAATTCTAATCAAATTTCAATTCAGTTCAATATTTGATTCGATTTGGTTCGCTTTACCATTCATTCTCTTATTGGTTTGATTATTCTAATTCTTATTTAACTTCTTAGCTTTGCCAATTCTAGTTTGGCATTCAAACTATTTAAGCTTACATGACGATCAACAATGAGGTTATTATATCGCTAATCACTTACTTGAATAATAATAAATGTTTACTATTATTCCACAAAACTTATATATTTTCTTACAACGTATATATACATGTTCATACAACGTATATGTATATTTTCATACTACGTATACATTCTCATATAACGTTTACATATTTTCACACAACGCCTATATAGTTTATACAACGCGTATATATTTTCTATATGGCGTACATACGTTAAAAATCAAATTTTTAACGAACTAGTAATTTTTTTTTTAGCATTACTATTTTATTCACTTCATTATCATGTTAAAAATAATATTTTTAACTAACAAATATTTATTCCAACACTTGGTTATTTTTAACACTTCATACATATGATAAGAATGATATTTTTGGCGAAAAAAATATATTTCGACAACTGTCTATTTTATTTACTTCATATACACAATAAAAATGTTATTTTTATCGTTCAAACAATTTATTCAACATATGAATATTTTATTTACTTAATATATACTTTTATCGTTTAAACAATTTACTCAACATATTAATATTTTATTTACTTCATACATACGATAAAAATGTGAATTTTATCGTTCAAACAATTTATTCAACATATGAATATTTTATTTACTTCATATACACAATCACAATCAATTTGCACAACACAATCAAACAAACAAGTCGTCCATGGTCTGTGGACGACGGGGAACAGTTCATATATGCAGTTATGAAATAAATAACTATATAAGAAAATTTATAGTGAGAGAATTCTCACCTTTGGGATCCACTCCTCCGTTCTCTATTTCTGAACGGATCAGATCTGTAACACCCCGCCTCCGCTAGGGTACCTCGCAAAAGGAATGCACTAGCTTTAGAGGGGCATTATTGGTAAACATGCACAGAAATATCACAAGACAGAACATATAAAATAGCGGAAGTAAAATCAAACTTTCATAACATGAATAAATAAGGTCTAAAGCCTTTTACATCAGAGTACATCAAAACCTGTCTTGCAATAGTAAAGAAGCATAAAGACATTTTCATAAATTATTCCCCAAGTAAAAACAGTAAAGTAGCCATTAGCCAAGAAAAGTCCAAGCCATCCATGATGGCCTTCAAGCAGAAGAAGTCCGAACTAAACAATAGTATTTCCTCCCTGTAACCTGGGGGGGAAACGGAAGAAAAGAGGCAAAACAAAACGGGTCAGTCAAAAAGACTGAGTAAGCCCTATCTATTATTAGCATAAAAACTAGTAAAGTTAACTGACATGAGAAACTGAGATGAACATAAGCATGATAACAAGATAGATAAGCTAAATCAAAATAACAGGATGAACTACTGAACTCAGATAAACTAAGGTGTCATGATAAATTACGATGTCAAGATAAAACAAGGTATCACATCGTCAGGTTTCTATCAAGTATAATATCCCCAAGATATCTGTCACGTATAACGCCCCGTGATATCTATCCTGTATTTTAGCTTTGCACCTACCGTACTAGTATCCCCACCGTGTCATGTGTTAACCAAGAATGACCCTCACTCAAAAGTCGTGTAATGGTCCAAGTCAACCTAATATATCGCATATATAGGTTACTCAACTTGTATGTTTTATTCCATGTAAATGTTCAGTCCCTTGCCGTAGACCATACGGGCTTTCCCATGAGATTCTATATTACTTTAACATAGTTCCATGATCCTTAAGATTGGTTTGGACTGTTACCCTAAACCTAGCTAGGGTCTTCCAACATGAATTATTGTTTGTACAACTAGGAATTATGCTACCTAGGGCTGCTAGGGATTATGCTTACCTATTGCACGTTTTCGTATCTTGGTTTGGGTTCAACCACCTAGGGCCACTAGGGATTACGCTAACCGCCAACCGCGCCCTTTTTCCCACGCATTCATCGTGAATCGCTTTTCCATGACTGTAAGCACATGTATCACATCGTGCCATCCGAGTCCTGTCACAGGGCAAATCAAGAAATACAGGACTCGGTCGGGAGCTTTCGATTTATCTACCGATGCAGATGCTAAGGTCTGTTTTTCTTATACGTGGCTATGGTCCCACGAAACCACTCCCTCAACTAGTGAAAGACAAGACAGGATAAATCCTGTATGAGAATACAACACTGGCCAACCCACATCCAAGCCTTACCGCAACCATAATTAGATAGCAATTATGGTCTTTTGGGTGTTCTCTGCCTTTCCGTACGTACACGCTTGACCAAAGATGGTAGGTAGCCTGACGAAATGCTATCTAGGGTACGACCATGTATCGTCGACTATCCCCTATCCATCCCCGTCTTTAGGTCGCTCGTATAGCAACCAAGGCATACTCTTGGTTCTTCTAACGCAGACCTTAACCTCTCATGAGCCTAGTATAATCACCTGGCAGCTCATAGAGGGATACCAAGAATATCCTCACGTTCCCCGAAGCCGCTGCTTCGTTACCCAGTTCGCTGGAGCCTTTATCTAAATCAGATACTTGCTCCTACTCGTATGCTTAAACGATGACCTACCGTATCAGGATACTCATCTATCTATGAACTGGTCTAAATTTCCTTGACTAAGAATCATTACTTAGTTATTCTTCAACTAAGGTTTACCATTTAGCATTGTTCCCGTTATCCTTGTTAACTACGGTTATCCACCTAATCCTCAGAACTAGGGTTTACATAATGGATTAAGTGTCACTTAAGTTCATGACTTAACCCGTCTACAAATCCTGTCAAAATTGGCTAAGTATCCAAGTTCAAGGCTTAACCCTACAAACCATACTCAAGTTGGTTAAGTATATTAAGCAATTCACGACTTAACCTCGTCCAATTATCATTCTAGATTGGTTAAGTATATATTGACTTGACCCTATCAATTTACTTAATCAAATCGGTCAAGTGTATTCAAGCGATTCGTGACTTAGCCTTATCATGTTTTCAAGTTATATTGGTTAAGTATTGGTTAACTTAACCACAATAAATTAATGAGTTAGATTGGATAAGTATAGGTCACTTAACCACATCAATTCATCATGTTTAGATCAGTTAAGTGTTTAACTTAACCCCATTAAACTACCAAGTTGGATTAATTAAGTCTAGGCTAACTTAACCCCATCCGATTTCCATGTTTAGACTAGTTGAGTCTAATCTTAACCCCATTCATTAACCGTATTTTTCGGTTAAGCGTCATTAAGAAAACTTACTTAACCTTACCAAGTTATCGCGTTGGATTGATTAAGTGTTGGTTAACTTAACCCCATCCACTAGTCATATAAAAATGGTTAAGTGTCATTAGGCAAATCAAGTTACTTAACCTACCCAACCTTGTCATGTTTTGTTAAGTATCATTAGCCTAATCAAATTACTTAACCCATTTGTCCATGTCATATTTGGTTAAGAGTCATTAATCAAATTAACTTAACCCTATCATGTGGCATTAATTACTTAATGCACCTTCACCTCTAACATTAGACTTTGTTGGGGTTACTAGTTAAGCCGGTCGGTTCCGGGTAGCTTTACACCACAACTTGGTCTAACCTCGGGTTCAAGCACAACATGACCAACTTCTCACATTGGGTCCTATTGTTTGCAACTACTAGTTAGGTCGGTCGGTTCCGGGTAGTTTTATGTTGCAAACTCAACCCAACCTCGAGTTGGCCACACTTATATTATCTAAGTGTCATGTCCATCATGTTTCCCAAAACATGTTACAAGTTTTCAAGCATTTGGGTAGACCTAACTTAATAGGTAAATTCCCAAAGGGTAGACCTAACTTAATAGGTAAATTCCCAAGCTTATGTTTTTATGCATACTTACATGTCAACTTCCATGTTATATTTCAAGTCATGTTTTCAAGTTGTATTTCATGTCATTAGAAATTACCCATAACATAACCCAACGCTTTTAAACTCGCATATACGTTCGCGACAACGTAATGGATTAAAAGAAGAGACTTGGCAAAGGCATGACAAAAATGGATATTAAGCCACAAGTTAATCATGGTGGAAAATGAGGCACAAATGTGTTCATTAACTTGCATGTTACATTCTTAAGCCTCAAAACATGCATAAACCCAAACTTGGCACATAAGCGAATCATGGTGACAAATGATATGGAATGATGACTAGTAACTCGCATATATCATCATATAAGGGTTATGACTTCATATGCAAGTTGACATAAAGGTTATGAGGGTTCTCATGTTGCATAATGCAACATTTCAACATAAAGGTTGTAGCTTTTAGCTCACAAGATCAAGATAATGACTTCATAAACTTGCATGACATGATAGCATGTATCATACTAAATGATCAAACCCAAGCTTGCAACATGAACATTTAACTTCATAGTTAATATCTAAGAGTAGGGAAAGGGCTTACATTGCTATGAAGGCACAAAAGATATGACAAAGCCCTTATGCAATAAAATAGACCCAAAATGCAAGCTCTAACATAAAAACCCTTGAGCCAAAATGATCAAAACCCTTGCTTTATGATGCAAAGATAGAAACTTGACTTGAATGCAAGCTAATGACACTCATACAAGCTTGAAAACACTTGTATGCATGGAAAATCTATCATAGAAACCATTTAGAAATTTTATGAAGAGAGTGGAGGCCATGAGAGGTAAAATTTTGCCATAGTTTAGTTGCATGAATGAATAATGAGGATTTAGGATAGGTTAGGGTCTTATTTATAGATTAGGCAAGTGTTTTAGGCCATAGGATTAAACCTAGATTCAATCCAAGCCATCAAAACATGTCTTGGGGAAGAAGTCAAGTCTAAAAAATGGAGTGGTGTCTTAACCAGGCCTAAAAATGGAGTGGTGTCTTAATTGGGCTGAATTTCAAATCTGTTTTCGGATTTGAATTTTCGTGAAACTTTGCGAGGCCATATCTCAGTCATACGAACTCCGATTTACGAAATTTCGGACTCTATTTCGCGTATTTTTCCAAGACGAACGCAATGGCGCAACCCGTTTATCCTGATTCAGGTTTTATAATTAAATTCTTCCTTGATTTCTTGTTTTAACGTGTTATCGAAATACGGGTTGTTACATTCTCCCCTCCTTTTAGGATTTCGTCCCCGAAATCTCCAAGTTAGGAAGAACATATCCTACCATCCATCATCCATCTACTCAAAACATTATCCATAAGCAACCATTGTCCTTAGATGATTTCTAATGCTGTATGAATATATGCAAAACGTGTGTGTACATGTTCCTTAGCTAATGCTAATGGTCAGGCCTGAATAATCTTTCTAATGCAAAATATGTATAGTGCCATGAATCCAACATGTATGCAAATAGTCCTAGTCATATAGATACTATATGCGTGCAAAATCATTCATTCATATGCAACAATCACATGATAACACATTCAATTTCATCCATGAACAAGTATAAATACTCGTGCATATGCAATATGAAATGTGACCGAGTCGAGCTAGTATCTAATGTGTATTCGCGCATCCACGAGCAACCACTTGCAACCATATCAATCATAACATGTTTCAAATACATGTTTACATCCATAGGGTTCTACCTAGGATTCCCTGAAACAGGGTCGAGAAGATAAACAAGACAAACTCCTTACGGGGTTTGTAACAGAAAATAGGACCAAGAAGATGTCCACAAAAGATAGCCTACAAGTAAGCTCTACAGAAAACAGGGATCAAGGATATACTCCCAAAAAGAGATATCATGCGCGTATCTAGTCTTTGACCATCAAAGTCGTATTTCCTCGAGCTTAATTCCATTGTGCCTTGACCGTCTTTTAACTTCGCGATTTCGTAGCTTCTTATTTTCTGTTTCCATAACATGAGCTGGAACTCATTTCTTCGTCGCCTCTCGTTCCACTTGCACTTATCATTTTCCTAGAATACTTGACGCAAACATGACTGCATACTCATGATCTCATGCAAGCTTTCCAAAATTCACTAGTGAATCTTGGATCTCGTTTATATACTATAAGGTATTCCATGTAGAAGAACTTTCTCTTGAAAGTAAACAGGTGTTAATCAGGTTATCAAGCGCACTTACTAGGGTGATCTCTATAACCCATGCATAAATGAAGTAAACCATTCGTCTTATCGGCGCACACCACTCGATCGGGCTTCAAATTTCCAATAAAGGCATCAAGGGATTCTAAGTAACTAGTCATGACAGAACCTCAAAAAGGTTACACGATACTTCGAGGGCATTACCAAGGCTAGTCAAAAGGTCTAACTACCCTCCTATCAAAACCGAGAGTGGCACCCCCTACTGGATAACCACTTCATCCCTAGAATCCATCCATAGCTTATAAACATAAGCATTATTTCCAAATTCAACACTTGGCATAAACATTCTCAAATCCAAACAGGTCATGTATAAATGGACTGATTCTCCAATAGGACTTTGAGACAAAAATGGGATCCTCTATTACGCTAGTACTTAAGGTGCAGAGACTCAACTACCAAAGCGGACTTAAATGATGCGGGGATCAAAACAAAGTCTTGGCGGGATGATAGAAAAGAATAACTAGATCTTCAACAAGGATGTTATCCCCCTACTCAGGTACTCTAGTGAGGGTATACAATTATCTTCACGATGATCTTGTCCTTGTCCCACAATACTTAACTATCCGTCCCGTTTCACCATACCAAAGATACTTTTTCGTTATGGGTTGAGCCATACCAACAAGTTGCTCATCCTTAAGCTTGTATCCTTTATCCTCTTTCTCACTATCCTTTCTTATAACGCGGCCACTGGTCTCTCGAGAACCACCTCCATCGCATGGAAAGCACTTTCGTATATAGAAAAGACTAGTCGCAGTTAAAACCACTGTGACTACAGATGGAGGAAAGAAAGGAGAAGAGATTCAATTAAGGAAACAAGGATAATGCTAATGGCCTTTGGGGAATAGCCTTTTTCTTTTAAAAGAAAATTTTCTTAAAAAATGCTTCTTTGTAAACAGTTTTCAAATAGTTTTCAGAAAGTCTTTAAAAACTTTTGCCCAGTCTGGTAACCTTCTGCTCTGATACCAAATGTAACACCCCGCCTCCGCTAGGGTCACTCGCAAAAGGAATGCACTAGCTTTAGAGGGGCATTATTGGTAAACATGCACAGAAATATCACAAGACAGAACATATAAAATAGCGGAAGTAAAATCAAACTTTCATAACATAAATAAATAAGGTCTAAAGCCTTTTACATCAGAGTACATCAAAACCTGTCTTGCAATAGTAAAGAAGCATAAAGACATTTTCATAAATTATTCCCCAAGTAAAAACAGTAAAGTAGCCATTAGCCAAGAAAAGTCCAAGCCATCCATGATGACCTTCAAGCAGAAGAAGTCCGAACTAAACAACAGTATTTCCTCCCTGTAACCTGTGGGGAAACGGAAGAAAAGAGGCGAAACAAAACGGGTCAGTCAAAAAGACTGAGTAAGCCCTATCTACTATTAGCATAAAAACTAGTAAAGTTAACTGACATGAGAAACTGAGATGAACATAAACATGATAACAAGATAGATAAGCTAAATCAAAATAACAGGATGAACTACTGAACTCAGATAAACTAAGGTGTCATGATAAATTACGATGTCAAGATAAAACAAGGTATCACATCGTCAGGTTTCTATCAAGTATAATATCCCCAAGATATCTGTCACGTATAACACCCCGTGATATCTATCCTGTATTTTAGCTCTGCACCTACCGTACTAGTATCCCCACCGTGTCATGTGTTAACCAAGAATGACCCTCACTCAAACGTCGTGTAATGGTCTAAGTCAACCTAATATATCGCATATATAAGTTACTCAACTTGTATGTTTTATTCCATGTAAATGTTCAGTCCCTTGCTGTAGACCATATGGGCTTTCCCATGAGATTCTATATTACTTTAACATAGTTCCATGATCCTTAAGATTGGTTTGGACTGTTACCCTAAACCTAGCTAGGGTCTTCCAACATGAATTATTGTTTGTACAACTAGGACTTATGCTACCTAGGGCTGCTAGGGATTATGCTTACCTATTGCACGTTTTCGTATCTCGGTTTGGGTTCAACCACCTAGGGCCACTAGGGATTACGCTAACCGCCAACCGCGCCCTTTTTCCCACGCATTCATCGTGAATCGCTTTTCCATGACTGTATGCACATGTATCACATCGTGCCATCCGAGTCCTGTCATAGGGAAAATCAAGAAATACAGGACTCGGTCGGGAGCTTTCGATTTATCTTCCGATGCAGATGCTAAGGTCTGTTTTTCTTATACGTGGCTATGGTCTCACGAGACCACTCCTTCAACTAGTGAAAGATAAGACAGGATAAATCCTGTATGAGAACACAACACTGGCCAACCCACATCCAAGCCTTACCGCAACCATAATTAGATAGCAATTATGGTCTTTTGGGTGTTCTCTGCCTTTCCGTACGTACACGCTTGACCAAAGATGGTAGGTAGCCTGACGAAATGCTATCTAGGGTACGACCGTGTATCGTCGACTATCCCCTATCCATCCCCGTCTTTAGGTCGCTCGTATAGCAACCAAGGCATACTCTTGGTTCTTCTAACGCAGACCTTAACCTCTCATGAGCCTAGTATAATCACCTGGCAGCTCATAGAGGGATACCAAGAATATCCTCACGTTCCCCGAAGCCGCTGCTTCGTTACCCAGTTCGCTGGAGCCTTTATCTAAATCAGATACTTGCTCCTACTCGTATACTTAAACGATGACCTACCGTATCAGGTTACTCATCTATCTATGAACTGGTCTAAATTTCCTTGACTAAGAATCATTGCTTAGTTATTCTTCAACTAAGGTTTACCACTTAGCATTGTTCCCGTTATCCTTGTTAACTACGGTTATCCACCTAATCCTCAGAACTAGGGTTTACATAATGGATTAAGTGTCACTTAAGTTCATGACTTAACCCGTCTACAAATCCTGTCAAAATTGGCTAAGTATCCAAGTTCAAGGCTTAACCCTACAAACCATACTCAAGTTGGTTAAGTATATTAAGCAATTCACGACTTAACCTCGTCCAATTATCATTCTAGATTGGTTAATGTAACAACCCGGAAAATCTGGGCCAGTTTAAAATTTTTATTTTGGCAATTTTAGCGAATTTTGAATATTTAAAATAGATTATTTTAAATAATATCGACGAGAAATCTGTTTTGAATATAATTCGAACGTATATATTTATACGCGTCGTCGTTAGAATATAAATAATTATATATAATTATAAAAGGAATTGAAAATGGCGCGGTAGTTCGAAAATTCGATTTCTAATTTCAAATGAATATACAGAATTCAATATAAGTCAGAATTGAACGAAACAAGAAATATTTGAATCTGTATAACTATATCTTTGTAATGAAGTTAACAAACTGGGATTTCATCTTAGAAATGATAAGATATGTCCAGTTAAAAATTAGAAATAGTCGCTGTGGAATTTATATATATTTTTATATATATAAGGCCCTTAAAAATAGCAATTTTGCAAACGACCTTGGATTACGACGAAACCAGTTTTGTTGGGTCCGTGATGTCGAGTTATTGCTAGATTCCAAATTTCATAATTTTTCGAATCAATATGTGAGCGTGGCAAAGGAAAATGCGTTTGACCATTTTCAGTTGATTTTAATCGACTGGAAATTGGCCATTTTTCAAACGGTCTCGGAATTCGACGAAACTAGTTTTGTTAGGACCGCATCGTCAATACGAAGCTAGAAAATATTTTTCTGGAATTTTTCTAGTTAGTATGTGACCCCGGTAATTAGAAATGTACGTTTAAAATTCAATATAATGATTTAAATGTAAATTCAACAGAAACTGATCAAAGCGATCAGATCAGCTTACGTTACATATCCCATTGTGTTCGGAATGGGGGTAATTAGCTAGGGGCGACAGTCGGTGGGCTTGATTTCGAGTTAAAACGAAAAGTCAACTTTAAATTGAATTAAATAACTAAATTAAAATAAAAAAAAATATAAAATATACCCCTTCCCCTTAAAAACCCGCTGGCCCCCCCCCTTTTGTTTTTTTCTCAAATCGATTTCAAATAAAAAAAAAAAAAAAAGAGAAAGGCGACGGGGTGGGGGGCGATCGAAACGGTCAAATCAGCTTGCGATACATATCCCATTGTGTTCGGAATGGGGGGGAAACGCTATGGGCGACAGGCGGTGGACCTCGTTTTGAGGTCGTATGTGAAAGTCAACCTTTAAATAATTAAATAAATAAAATAATACAAAAAAAAAAAAAAAAAAAATATTCCTTACTCTCCTTTATTTCTTCTGGCCCCCCCCGTTTCAATTTCAGTTCTTAAATAAAATAAAAAAAAAAAAAGGGGGAAAGCCATCGCGCGATGGCGACAGCCTACCGCCGCCCGAACCCTCCACCGACCCACCTCCCTCCAGCCTCACCTTGGCCACCGCGACGACAGAAGACCCCTCCCCTCGACTGGCGCCTGGCGCGAAGGCCCCACCCCTGCCCTCCTCGACGAAGACGAGACGCCCCCCCCCCCCAAATCGTTCGACGCCTCCGCGACCCTGGCCAGCGAGCCTGTGCCGCCGCCTCGAAGCCAGGAGCCTCCGACGATCAGCAGAACCCCCCCCCCCATCTGTAAGTTTTTGTTTTTGTTTTTGGCTTTGCTATTTTATTTTCAAGTTTTAGAAAACTGATTTTAATTAATTTTAAAAACTGTTTTTTTTTTTAGATTTAAAAACAGAAATGTTAAACTGATTTTAGATTTAAAAATGTTAAACTGATTTTAGATTTAAAAATGTTAAAACTGATTTTGATTTAAAAATTAAAAAAAAAACTGAATTTTAAGAGTTTAAAAACTGATTTGAAAAGGATAAAGGAAAAAAAAAAAAAAACTGCATTTTTAAAAAGGCAAAACTGCATTTTAAAAAAAAACAAAAACTGTTTTGAAAAACTGTTTTGAAAAGAAAATAAAAACTGATTTGAAAAGGAAAAGAAAACTGATTTTATTTTAAACTTTGAGATAGAGAAAAAAAGGGGTTTGATCTCTTAATAGAAAAAGATTTGAACTTGAAAATAAAGATCATATTTTTAAAAACAGAAAAGATGGAATTTTTGTTAAGTAGAAATAGTAAGGTATGATTCTTATATTTTTAAAGCAATAAAAATATAATTGTTACATCATAAGAATAGTAAAAATATAATCTTTGCATAGTAGGAACTATAAAAATCAAATCTTTGTTTTTGAAAAAGGTGAAATCTTTAAATTTAAAAAAAGGTGAAATCTTTAAATTTAAAAAGGCGAAATCTTTAAATTTAAAAAGGCGAAATCTTCATATAGAAAATAGCGTGATAAAAATATAATTTTTATCTATATAACATAGTAGAAAAAAACTTCGATTTTTATATATTGAATAGCAAAGTAAAAATTCGATTTTTACATATTGAATAGCGAAGTAAAAATGTGATTTTTACGTATGTAGTGAAAGCAGCAACGAAGGTGACAAAAAGGCGAAACGACGAAGACTTCTGCAAAAGAAGAGTCGAGATGGTTGGATAGCTAAAGGTGAGAATTTCTCACCTTTCTATTTTATTTCTAGTTATATATATATACTAGGATGCAGACGGTGCTTAGTAGCACCCGACACAATCGTCCACAGACCATGGACTTGTTTGTTTGACTGTTTGGTGATTGATTGCGATATTGGTTTGAATGTGGTTTGTGGTGTGAAAAATCGAATCGATAAATTGGTTAGGATTAGACGTGCGCCGTTATAAGGCGAAGGAGTAAGGCTAGGTTAGACCCTTACTCCAAAGTTTGTGGTTTGCATAACGAATTGATTTGATTGATGTGTGAATGGCGTGGGCCTTCACTAGACCGGGGATAAGGCTAGGCCTTGTCCCGTTTCTAGTATCGTGCCGTTATGCCGCCGAAATTTTCTAAAATATGTTAGAAAAATAAAAATATCATTTTATTTGTGTAAATGAAGAATAGAAATTCATATGTCAAAATAAAATGTGTTATCGTTAAAAATATAATTTTTAACGTGAATGTGAATAAATAAATATTCATTTACAAACCAGACGGTTTGTTTATGTACACCTATTTGAATGACGTTGATTGGGTCGATAAATTTTACACATCGCCTAACTGCACAAATAAAATATGTGTTTGATTGTTTGAAACCCCACACGGGTGTTAGGATGAAATTTGAAGTTCACTCATCCTGATTGATTAAATATGTCGATCGATTGATTGACAGGCTGTTATAAGCGTTGAATATCTATATTTGATGCTTATACAGTGTAGTGCACTTTGGTTGATGGTTGATTATTTTCAATGCTATTATATACATGTGTTGTATGAAAATCCATATAATTAATTTTATATGGTAATTGATTGGGCCTCATTCCAGTTTTGAAAAAGAAATATTTGAAAAAGAAATATTTGAAATAGAATATTTGAAAATAAAGGAATATATGAAGCCGTGTTGATTAGATTGACGCCATTTTGACGTGAACGATATTTATATCGATTTTAAAAACGAATTCGAAATGAATTGAAAACGATTTCGAAATGAAATGAATTGAAAACGATTTCGAAATGAATTGAATTGAAAACGATTTCGAAATGAATTGAATTGAAAACGATTTCGAAATGAATTGAATTGAAAACGATTTCGAAATGAATTGAATTGAAAACGATTTCGAAATGAATTGAATTGAAAACGATTTCGAAATGAATTGAATTGAAAATGAATTCGAATTGAATTGAAAACGATTTCGAAATGAATTGAATTGAAAACGATTTCGAAATGAATTGAATTGAAAATGAATTCGAATTGAATTGAAAACGATTTCGAAATGAATTGAATTGAAAATGAATTCGAATTGAATTGAAAACGATTTCGAAATGAATTGAATTGAAAACGATTTCGAAATGAATTGAATTGAAAATGAATTCGAATTGAATTGAAAACGATTTCGAAATGAATTGAATTGAAAACGATTTCGAAATGAATTGAATTGAAAATGAATTCGAATTGAATTGAAAACGATTTCGAAATGAATTGAATTGAAAACGATTTCGAAATGAATTGAATTGAAAACGATTTCGAAATGAATTGAATTGAAAACGAATTCGAATTGAATTGAAAACGATTTCGAAATGAATTGAATTGAAAACGAATTCGAATTGAATTGAAAACGATTTCGAAATGAATTGAATTGAAAACGAATTCGAATTGAATTAAAAGCGAATTGAAATGAATTCAAATTGAATTGAAATTCGAATTGAATAGAAATGAATTTTGAAACGAATTTATAAAGAAGAATTCAATTTTGATTTGAATTGAAAAGGAAGTTGAGATTGCTTTTGAAACGAATTTTAAAACTATTTATATAATTCGTTTTAAATAGAAATCGACGAAGTATATATTATATATATATTATATATATAATATAATGGCCTGAATAGAACGCGCCGCGCCGCGGCAGTTCGCGAATTTCGACCATTTATTTCAAACGGACATTACGGGAGATCCGACCGTCGGATTCTCCTAAAACCGGAACCGTTGGGTTCGTATCGAAAAGAGCTTTCTAATGAATGTTAGAAATTTGAAATCTAACGGTTGGATTTGGAATTATGTCCAAATCAAATTCGAAAAAGGTCGCTATAAGTGCAGTTCGATGGCCATTGATGGAAATCGACTGTACGGGCCTTGATAAAATTATTAAAAATAGTAATAATTTGTGTAAAATCATAAGAAATGATTTAGAAAGAATTGGGATGAAAAATTCCATATTAGAAAAGATAAAAATAGATTTTTATCGAAATGAACTAGTTTTGAACTAGAATTATAATTCTATTTATTTTTAAATAAATAAATTGAATTCGAAAAGGGTTTTAAAAGTAACCAAAATTCCAATGATTACACTGGAGTGGATTTGAATCGAAATTGTCTTCGGAATATTTCGATGTTGGAATTCATGATTATACAGGTGTTGTTATGGAAATTTGAAAGATATATATGTATATCGTTATTTCCAATACGACATTTGTTAGTCGTAGAATTCGATATTGAATATAAGCCGATATATTTTCTATTCAGAGCCTTGTATTGAATATCGAATGTGATTTGGGTTTGTCGTGAATGGTGTCTTCACTAACACTGTTCTTGAACCCAGCTGAGAAAAGATTAAATCTTTTTATTTAGATTTAATGAAGTGTACCAATTAAATAACATTTAATTGGAATTGAATTGATATTGATTTTTGGGTTTATCGTGAACAGTGTTTTAAATAACACTCGTTCTTTAACCCGATAATTAATGAATGTGATTTGGGTTCGTCGTGAATGGTGTCTTCACTAACACTGTTCTTGAACCCAGTTGAGAAATGATTAAATCTTTTTATTTAGATTTAATGAAGTGTACCAATTAAATAACATTTAATTGGAATTGAATCGATATTGATTTTTGGGTTTATCGTGGACAGTGTTTTTAAATAACACTCGTTCTTTAACCCGACGATTAATGAATGTGATTTTGGGTTTATCGTGAACCGTGTTTTTAAATGACACTGATTCTTTAACCCAGTCAAAAGATTAAAACTAAGTGGAGTTTTAATGAATCTTTAATTAGATTGAAAAGATCGAGAATGGAGTATCACCAGTTTTGCTCCAGGCGATAGTTAAATCTTTAATTAGATTTGAACGTGAAATTTAGAAACTAACTGTCGGTTAGCCAAGCAGAATGGTTTTCTGGATATTGATCTGATGTTGGTTTCGGCCTTCGGGGTTAATATTTGGGGAATTATTCTCTTGATTAATTTACGGTTAGTGACTAATGAATTGGAATGAGGCGTATGTTGTGTTTGTGTAACACTTTTATAATATATACGTGAGTTATTCGGAAAGACCGGGTTTATCCCATTCTGAATAACTGATACGACGATAAGTCGAAGATGAAGACGATGGTCGAAGACCGGAAGTCTTCACGTCGTTTGGGTGATAACTGATGATCTTGATTGGGCTGTACACCCAAGAAGATGGAAACAGTTGGTGATCGTCCAGACGTACTTGGAGATCGATGGATATGCGGGGTACTAGGTGCCTCCGGTTTCGTTCAGACCCAGAACGGACTTGTAAATGGACTGTGTGTCTGACATCGGATTTCATTCTGTGTGACTGATATCGGTTGCATAGGATGGTTTGCCTGTGTGGCATGCTAAGATGCAAATGATCAAGGCTTCTGTTGAAAAGCAAAGTCTTGTGGTGATGATCAAAGCACGGCCTTTGTGGCGTAGCTTTGTGTAACGTTTACCTCGCGTGTTTCACACCAGGTATGAACCAAAAACGGGAGACGGACCTCAGGGAGGACTTGCGTTTCTTTCTAGCTAGAAGTGGCGTCAGTGGTTTTACACGCCCTGACGAGTTTGACTTATGTGGTTGTTGCTGTTGCGAGGCGCCTCGGTTATATCGGTTTCGGCCGAATGCATTCTGGTCGGCTGACGGACCAGACTTACACCCCATAGGGTGGGGAGACGTATTGTTCAGGCATAATAATCCACTCCGTGTGGACCGGCCCTGACGATCCAAGGGGCAGTTGCGGCTGTTCCTGAGGGGCGGGCTAGAGCGTCTCGAATCGGTTGAGGACTATCTTTTGCCTCGGTTCATAGATGGAAATCCAATTTCCAAATACGTGACATTTGCGGTTTTATTTGTAAACCTATATATGGCGACATAGTGGCATGGGACGCTCATGCCGCCTATGATTGATACTTATGATTTGAAGTTGTTTTATACACTTATAATAGTATCAAATGATTTGTTTTAAAACGTATCAAGCATCCTTTGGCTGTTATAAGGGAAAACCCTATCCTCGACTGCGTTGCATTGTGTGATGGGACCTGGGTCTTATAACAGCTTCATTTTTCTTTATTTAGCATTGCGCTGTTTGTTTCATGCACTGGTATTCTTGGGAGGAAACCCGTTCCGTATTATACGGCGTGGTCCCTTGATTTACCTAATGATTTAAAATAAAGATTAATAACTGTTTTAGTTCTCACACCAGTCACATGACTGACCTGGAGTTTATTGTTTTAACCTAAACTCTGGGTGCCCTTATTTTGACATGGGCAGCTAGTAGTTTTGGGTTTTGCAGATTTATATTCACAGGATCCTGGTTTACAGCTGGAACGATATCCGGAAAGCTTTGTATCCGTATATCTCATTCTAGTTGTGTATTGTATTATTTTCCGCTGCTATGTATTTAAATGTAATTTAAATCTCTGATATTTCTGTGTAATATTCATTTATACTCTATATATTCTTGTAATCTGATGCATTGTTGTAATATACAATGAAATGTTCTTCTGTATGCGTTCTGCTGTGGTTTGTTCTCGAACTATCCGTCGCTTTCCTTTACGGGGAAGTTGCGGGTCTTCACAGTTAAGTATATATTAACTTGACCCTATCAATTTACTTAGTCAAATCGGTAAAGTGTATTCAAGCGATTCGTGACTTAGCCTTATCATGTTTTCACGTTATATTGGTTAAGTATTGGTTAACTTAACCACAATAAATTAACGAGTTAGATTGGATAAGTATAGGTCACTTAACCACATCAATTCATCATGTTTAGATTAGTTAAGTGTTTAACTTAACCCCATTAAACTACCAAGTGGGATTAATTAAGTCTAGGCTAACTTAACCCCATCCGATTTCCATGTTTAGACTAGTTGAGTCTAATCTTAACCCCATTCGTTAACCGTATTTTTCGGTTAAGCGTCATTAAGAAAACTTACTTAACCTTACCAAGTTATCGCGTTGGATTGATTAAGTGTTGGTTAACTTAACCCCATCCACTAGTCATATAAAAATGGTTAAGTGTCATTAGGCAAATCAAGTTACTTTACCTACCCAACCTTGTCATGTTTTGTTAAGTATCATTAGCCTAATCAAATTACTTAACCCATTTGTCCATGTCATATTTGGTTAAGAGTCATTAATCAAATTAACTTAACCCTATCATGTGGCATTAATTACTTAATGCACCTTCACCTCTCACATTAGACTTTGTTGTGGTTACTAGTTAAGCCGGTCGGTTCCGGGTAGCTTTACACCACAACTTGGTCTAACCTCGGGTTCAAGCACAACATGGCCAACTTCTCACATTGGGTCCTATTGTTTGCAACTACTAGTTAGGCCGGTCGGTTCCGGGTAGTTTTATGTTGCAAACTCAACCCAACCTCGAGTTGGCCACACTTATATTATCTAAGTGTCATGTCCATCATGTTTCCCAAAACATGTTACAAGTTTTCAAGCATTTGGGTAGACCTAACTTAATAGGTAAATTCCCAAAGGGTAGACCTAACTTAATAGGTAAATTCCCAAGCTTATGTTTTTATGCGTACTTACATGTCAACTTCCATGTTATATTTCAAGTCATGTTTTCAAGTTGTATTTTCATGTCATTAGAAATTACCCATAACATAACCCTACGCTTTTAAACTCGCATATACGTTCGCGACAACGTAATGGATTAAAAGAAGAGACTTGGCAAAGGCATGACAAAAATGGATATTAAGCCACACGTTAATCATGGTGGCAAATGAGGCACAAATGTGTTCATTATCTTGCATGTTACATTCTTAAGCCTCAAAACATGCATAAACCCAAACTTGGCACATAAGCGAATCATGGTGACAAATGATATGGAATGATGACTAGTAACTCGCATATATCATCATATAAGGGTTATGACTTCATATGCAAGTTGACATAAAGGTTATGAGGGTTCTCATGTTGCATAATGCAACATTTCAACATAAAGGTTGTAGCTTTTTGCTCACAAGATCAAGATAATGACTTCATAAACTTGCATGACATGGTAGAATGTATCATACTAAATGATCAAACCCAAGCTTGCAACATGAACATTTAACTTCATAGTTAATATCTAAGAGTAGGGAAAGGGCTTACATTGCTATGAAGGCACAAAAGATATGACAAAGCCCTTATGCAATCAAATAGACCCAAAATGCAAGCTCTAACATAAAAACCCTTGAGCCAAAATGATCAAAACCCTTGCTTTATGATGCAAAGATAGAAACTTGACTTGAATGCAAGCTAATGACACTCATACAAGCTTGAAAACACTTGTATGCATGGAAAATCTCTCATAAAAAACATTTAGAAATTTTATGAAGAGAGTGGAGGCCATGAGAGGTAAAATTTTGCCATAGTTTAGTTGCATGAATGAATAATGAGGATTTAGGATAGGTTAGGGTCTTATTTATAGATTAGGCAAGTGTTTTAGGCCATAGGATTAAACCTAGATTCAATCCAAGCCATCAAAGCATGTCTTGGGGAAGAAGTCAAGTCTAAAAAATGGAGTGGTGTCTTAACCAGGCCTAAAAATGGAGTGGTGTCTTAATTGGGCTGAATTTCAAATCTGTTTTCGGATTTGAATTTTCGTGAAACTTTGCGAGGCCATATCTCAGTCATACGAACTCCGATTTATGAAATTTCGGACTCTATTTCGCGTATTTTTCCGAGACGAACGCAATGGCGCAACCCGTTTATCCTGATTCAGGTTTTATAATTAAATTCTGCCTTGATTTCTTGTTTTAACGTGTTATCGAAATACGGGTTGTTACAAGATCCACCAAAATTCCAACGAAATCTTTTTCATGTTGTTCATAGTAAAAATCACATTTTTATTTTGTTATCTTCATAATAAAAATCATATTTTTATTTCGCTAAAATATAGATAAAAATCATATTTTTACAACTCAGTTTTCTATATAAAAATCATATTTTTACTTTGCTAACTTCATAATAAAAATTATATTTTTATTTCGCTACTTCTCATATAACAATCAAAATTTTATCGCTACTTCATATATATAAAAATCGAATTTTTATCCCTGCTTCATATATATATATATATATATATATATATCAAATTTTTATCGCTACTTCATATATACGAAAATCAAAACTTTCATATAAATAAAAATCATATTTTTCCTATGAATAAAAATCATAACTTTAGTATGCTACCTTGTAAATAAAAATCAAAATTTTATTATGCTTCTACATATGTAAAAATAATATTTTTAAATTGCTATTCCTAAAAAAAACCGATTTTTTTTCTTTTTTCTACATTGCTTTTCATAAAAAAAACTGATTTTTCCTATATTTCTTTTCATAAAAAAACTTATTTTTTCTATATTGCGTTTCATAAAAAAACTGATTTTTCCTATATTGCTTTTCATAAAAAAAATTGATTTTTCCTATATTGCTTTCCATAAAAAAAAACTGATTTTTCCTATTTTTCTTTTCGTAAAAAAACTGATTTTTTAAAACTAATTAAAATAAAAATAATTAAATAAAAACTCACCGTTCAGAGTTAGGATTGAGAGGGGCGCCGGAGTCGGGGTTTGCTGGCCAGAGAGGGAGGCGACGCAGGTGGTGCTCAAGTGGCGGTTTGGGGCATTTTAGGTTCTAGGGTTTTCAATTTGAAGAGAGAAAGAGGAGAGAAGGAAGAGGAGGAGGAGAAGGGGAGGGGGAGGAAAGGAGGAGGAGGGAGCGGTGGTGGTAGCGAAGACGGGAGGGGGGGCTGGAGTGCGGCGGTCGTGCGTCCGTTCCTCTTTCTTTTCATTTTTTTCTCTGTGTTGTATCTGGATTGAGGAGAGAGAGAAAGAAGGGGGAGCTTATATAATTATTTATTTATTTATTTTATTTTATTTTCCGCCAAAAAGTAACTTTTTATTTCGAACTCGAAACGAAACCCACCGCCTGTTGTCTCTAGCTAGTTACCCCCATTCTGAACACAATGGGATATGTATCGTAAGCTGATTCGGTCATTTCGATCAGTTTTCGTCAAAATCAAAATATAACTCTATATATTGAATTTGAACGGTCATTTCAATTTACCGAGGCCACATACTAACTCGAAAAATTCCAGAAAATATTTTCTTGCTTCGTATTGATGATACGTTCCTAACAAAACTAATTTCATCGAATTCTGAGACCTACTGAAAAATGGTCATTTTCCAGTCGATTAAAATTAACTAAAACTGGTCAAACGCATTTTCCTTTGCCACGCTCATGTATAGAATCGAAAAATTATTAATTTTGTAATCTAGCAATAACTTGACATCACGGATCCAACAAAAGTGGTTTCGTCGAAATCCATGGTCATTTGCAAAATTTCCATTTTTAAGGGCCAGAATTCCATAGCGACTATTCTGAACTTTCAACTGGGCATAACTTTTGATTCCCGCTATGAAATTTTGATTTTTCAGATTCGTTGGAAAGATATTCTCAAATAGATTCTAATATTTTTGGTTTCGCTAAAATCCGGCTAATTTTGAATCCTGCACATTCATTTGAACTTTGAAATCGAATTATCGAACTACCGCGCTATTTTCAATTCCTTTTATAATTTAAAATAAATATTTATATTCTAACGACGATCTATATATGTAATGACCCAAATTTTCCGCAACATCGGAGTTGACTATATACATCATACATCCAACCCAAATATCACGAAAATATGAAACATTTTTTTTTAGAAGAAAGAGATAGAAGAAGAACAGAAATAACAACACAGAATCTCACATCGCAGCGGAACAAAATATAATATATCATATCTTTGAAATACAAAATCTTCACTTATGAGAAATCCTGCTCCAAGCTCCTTTAGATATACCTGAAAAACCCTGAACTACTTGACTGCCCGTACAAATTTAGGCACCCAAGAGTTTAGGAAGAACAAAACAAATAAACTCCAGGTCAGTCATGGGACTGGTATGAGTAAACAGTTTAAAACAGTTTCAGAAAGCTAAATGATATCTCATAAGACCACACTGTATAACACGGAACAGGTTTTTCCCTTATGAGAATCCAAACACTTGATTTAACATTTCAAAATCCCTTGTGAAAGGAACGATAATCTTTATATGAAAACTCTTTTGATATTATAATAATGTCTAAATCAAGTAGATAACAATCTAGTGGAACGTTTGCATCTCACGTTCCACATATATAATATACGATCAAAATCGCAAGCACGTATTGGGTAATGGATTTCCAACTATGACAAGGTATGGAACCACCTTCCGCTGGTATATCTCTAGAGGAGAATACACCGAGTTCAACAAGAACATCTTGCAACTCAGCCACACATGACCGACCACTCATTTCGCTTGAGTGTATCGAATGTATATCACCAACGGTTGGGATCAGCAACCGTTTCCCGAATAGGACAGCATCGACAATAGATTTTTAGAAGTAAATGAAACTCTAGATCAGGAGATTATACACCCTAATAGGTGCGACCTACATAGCCATGCTGCTTGCCCGATTTCTGTCATTTACCAATTGATGAGGCTTAAAGCTACGCTTTATCATCACACCAGATTCACTTCGAATGTCACATCATCAGATCCATCGAAAATCACTAATTTGTGTCTACAACAGTACATTACGTGTTAGCTAAAAGAAGATTCCTTCTCCGCTTCCACTCTTGGTACGGTTGAAGAAATCAATGTAAGTGACCTTTTTGGAAATACTCTGTCAGACATTCATCTATACAAGTCACCCAGGAACAGGATGAACCGAAGGCACAATTTCCATAAATGGAAAAAGTCCTTGCACTCTACTCCGTCTTCGATTATCTTTATATAATCTGATTCGCAACGCTACTGCCAATACGGAGTGGTTCTTCGGATAATAATCCAATCGGTCTCTCCATATTGACAACGATGGTCAAAACTCCGATAGCCTGTGATTTAACTATCGAATAAAAACAAGTGTTTCGATAGTCGATGATTTAACTATCGAAGAAAACAAGTGTTCATCCAATTATCAAACAATCCCTAAGCCCCTAATTAATATTTCATTAATTAAATCTCTTCTCTATTTCTTTATCAATATTTGTTAAATAAATATTTTCAATAACCATATTGGCATTTCACGTTATTTTCTAACTTTAGAAAATATATGCTATTTAATATTGGAAAACATTCCAATTACTTATCTCTTTTCCGATCTCGTTTATTTCTATACTTACACTTATTTGGGTCAAAACAGATGTTGTGTAAAACATCGTTACGACAACCCAAATACTATATTCAACTAACTCTTATTCAACATTGATCTTCGAGCCTGAAATCTTACTATTTACTTGTTAATAATAAAATCAATCAAGTTGGGGTATAACTACCTCTCAGACCTTGACTGAATAACATTTATAACGTCAAAACAGATAAGACTACTTACTTGAATAATCAATACCATACAACTACTTCTTCAGTTTTAAACACGTATACACTTTCTCTTTCTATTCTTACTAGATTTTACTCTTATACTTCCTTTTTGATTATACTATTCTATTTCTAAGTTCGTTTTCTTATCGACTTCTATATATTTTGATATGTAAATTTCTAACTATCAAATTATCTTAAAAATATTCTATTTCCTTAAGTTTCCGGAAAAATTCGCCATAACCTCCTTTGCACCGGGAGCATCGGGAAAATCCCCAAACTGCCACACAGGCCTTTTCCTATCAAAAAAGAAAAAGAAAAGCCAAGCGGCTTGCCGATACGGCGCATAAAATCTCATATATGAATTAAATACGTACCTTTTTGTCGGCACTCTATTTATTTCACTTCTAACACTTTATTCCAAACCTGTCTCCTATATGTCTATACCTGTCCAATCTATTTTAACTATACCAATCTTTTTAACTAAATTTGTTAACTAAATTTGTTAATTTACTCCTTAGTCTATTTCACTTTCATATTTGAACATGACATGTTCAAATATATTTTAACTCGCTTATTAACTACTTTGAATTCTATATTCAAATTATGTTCCACTTCTATTTGAAATCCATATGAATTTCTATATTCGACTTCTATATTATAAATCCCATTTGAATTTCTATATTCAAATTCATTTTAACTCTATTTGAATCTTATATTTAAAGTCCATTTTAACTCTTTAAATTCTATATTCAAATCTATTTCAAGTTCTTTTGAATTCTCTTTTCAAATTCTATATTCAAATCTATTTCAATATCTCTTTTCAAATTCTATATTCAAATCTATTTGAATATCTCTGCATTTCTTTATAAACAATGTTTATAACTTTACTTAAAATCCCCCATTACATATTTATAAACAAAGTTTATAAATTCAATTCAAATCCCACCTTTTCATTTATAAACAGAGTTTATAAATTCAATTCAATCCCACCTTTTCATTTATAAACAGAGTTTATAAATTCCTTCCTTGTTTTATATATTCAACCAAGTTAATATTTTCCCTAGTTCATTAAAAATTCAAATTCTATTTATAAAAATAGAATTTCCTTTTTAAAATCTCAAATACCCTTTTCGATATTTTTATAGATCAATATTCAAGCCCCAGTGATATTTTTAAACAATCAAATCAACCAATTTTCAATCATTTGATTTTTAACACATCATATATGAATATATATGAAATCAAACAAACAACAGATAATATATATTTTTGAGGAATCCAGTTGGATTCCTCCAACCAGTTTTCCTGCATCCACAGACGTTAGTCAACATAGTAATACCCATCCTGCTTCGAGGCAGGATATCGCGGTATGAAGGTCATCCACTATCATAGCGTGGGGCGCATAGTGTAATCATCCGCTACGAAACTGCGGGCATCCGCTAATGGGACTGCGGGAATCCAACCAATCATCAACCCAAAATATATGTATATATATATATATCCTAAATAACTAATATATATTTTAAAACAATCCAACAGCATACAAACAAGCACAGACAATTATTTTTAACTATATAAAAATAAATTCTAAATAAAAGGTGAGATTTACTCACCTTTTTATTTGCACTCAACATCCAGTCAAATTCTGGGTTGTCCCAGCTATGACTTCACTCGAATGAATTTATCCTTTACCTAGGATTATATTATTTTAGTTTACCGATTAAACATTTATTTATTTAAATTAATTACTTAAACGCATAAATAAATGTCCTATATATTTTATTTAATGTTTTAAACGACTATTTACTTAAATTAAATAAGTACATTTTTTACCTTACTTGAGCCCTAAATCCTTTTTCTCTTCTTCACGGCCTCCTTCTGATCCTCGTCACTATCCCAGCATCGAACTGGACCCAGTTTCCCCTATCGCCATTTCCATCTCCATTAAGCACGCAGCAGAAACAAATGATCAGAGTTTGATCGAAATTACGTCCACCAACTCGCCTTACTGGAACACCACACTGTAAACCGAGCCCCTAACCTCCTACTGCATCGACAGCTATTTGCAGCCCTAGCTGGAGTATCTACGTTGCTCGCGCATTCCTGCCTCAGAAGCGAACTAGAAATCGGAATCCCCCTTTGTCTTCGATGCTCGAGCCTCACAGGATCGTGATTCATTTTCTTGCGGTTGCCTTCAATTAGTTCAAGCTCAGGATTGTATCGCGATTTCAAATACTGATTTCTTCAAGTTTGCTCGAGCTTCAGAGGGCCTCGTATTACACTCGCGATGAGAAAGGGCACCGCAAATTCCATTTCCGATTTCTTCTTTTTCGGAATTGATTTTAATTTGCTGAAGCTTTTGTATTCGATTCCTTCACAAAAATGAAAATTCCTGGAAATAGAAAAGGGCGATGTGATTTTATATAGAATAGGAGTGGAAGAAAAAAAAGGGCACGGGGTTGATTTTAAAGTGTGGACATCGGGAAAGCACCGTGCTTAAATTTTGTGGAAGGAAGGAGAACACACGTTTTATACTTGGCCATTTACTTCTTCCTGCTTGTTTCATTTGTGTCCACAAATAAAAAGGATTTTCTTTATGATTTTTATTATATTTTATTTTTAATTAAACCGATATCCTTAAATAAAAATACTCTTTGACTACGAACTCCTTTCTGAACCAAACAAGTGTCAATTCTAGGGTAAAACCACTATTCTGAACCCACTGGGATAAGTACCGAGGTCCAGTTCGATCATCTGAAGGAGATATTAATTTAAATCAATATAAATTAATTTCAAATAATTAATTTCCTCGATAAATAAATAAATGTTATTATCGCTATAAATTCAAAATAAAATTTCCTATTATTTAATTTGAACTATATTTAATTCAAATTAAATTTTGAATTCAACTAAATCCATTTTCGCATTCTGACAATTTAATATATTCACTATTAAATTGAAATTGATTTTGTAGTGAACCGAAAATCCGGTCCAATTTGAGCTGACCAAAAACACAAGTCCAAGCCCAAATTGCACTGGAAATTCAAGAAAACTAATAGAAAGAAGATAGAGGGTGAGGATAGATAAGGTAGAACTTATAGAATAGAAGAAGAAGAAGAAGAACATCATCATCAGAGTAAACACGAATCTCACAGCGGAACGAATAAAATATAACATAACTTTTGAAATACAAACAGTTATATATACAATAGCACTTATCAGAGTACAACACTTACAACAACAGCGACAATAATAATAGCTATAGAATCCTGAAGCCTCCTGCTCCAAGCTCTCCAAGTGTATCTGTAAAATCCCGACTACTTGACTGCCCTTACAAAATTAGGCACCCAAGAGTTTAGGGAAACAAAACAAATAAACTCGGAGTCAGTCATAGGACTGGTACGAGTAAAACAGTTTAAAACAGTTTGAACAAGTAAACGATATCTCATAAGACCACGCCGCATAACGGAACGGGTTTTTCCCTTATGAGAGTCCATCAACTTTGTAAACAATATCATTCTGATATTATAATAATGTCTAAATACAATTAGATAACAATCTAGCAGAAATGCTTTCATCTCACGTTCTACAAATATAATATACAGTCAAAACCGCAAGCACGTATTGGGTAATGGATTTCCAACTATGACAAGGTATGGAACCACCTTCCGATCAGTGTACTCTAGGAACGATACACTGGAGTTCAACAAGAACATCTTGCAACTCAGCCACACATGACCAACCACTCAATTCGCTTGAGTGTATCGAATGTACATCACCAACGGTTGGGATCAGCAACCGTTTCCCGTATATATATGGGACTACATTGATAGATTCAAAGAAGCAAATGAATATTCTCTAGATAGGTGATTATACACCCTACTTCGGTGCGACCGACTTAGCCATGTTGCCTGCCCGATTTCTGTCATTTACCGGATGTGAGGCTAGAAGCTATGCTTACTTTCCATTCATTTATAAGACGATCACTTTGAATGCCACATTATCAGATCCGTAAATCATTAGTTGGTTTATACAAATATCCTGGATGTTACGCTAAGGGATAAATCCGTTGCAACCATATATATTTATACAGACCAACCCATTCGATCGTTGGAAATACTTTGTCAGACATTCGTCTATTTACGTTCGTTCTGGGACTGAACGAAACCGAAGGCACTATTCAGTACATCCATCTTAGTCCATTGTTATCTAAGATTTATACAACAGCCCTTGCACTTTACTCCGTCTTCAATATATTCAGCATATATGATTCGCAAAGCTTATGCCAATACAGAGTGGTTCTTTGGATAATGATCCAACCGGTCTCTCCATATTGACAACGTTAAAATGGTCAAAACATTGATAGTCTGTGATTTAACTATCAAAGAAAAACTCGTGTGCAAACAACGATATTATTTCCAGACGGAAATTATATCAACAAATCATCATTTAACATTTATCTCTTTAGTTCATTAATTTACTTATCTCCTGTTTCCCTATATTCTAAATTTCTTATTTTCTAATTTTAGAAAATATACTTTATTAACAATGGAAAACATTTCCATTTCCTTGTTTTCTATATTAGAAAACATTTCTGATTTCTTATTTGGAAAACATTTCCAAAGTTCCTTTATTGGATTTAAACAGATGTTTAAATAAAACATCGCTATGCCAACTCAAACCATTTACTGAATTCACTTAACCATCATTTACTATCAACCTTACCATTCCTTAGTTAAGAAGGAAGCCAATCAAGTTGGGGTATAATTACCTCTCAGACCTTAACTGAACAACGCTATAACTTCGATATAGTAACCGTTTATCTTTTAAACCTTTAACAACTTCTTTACGTAACTCTCGGATTCAATTTATGAATCCACTTCTTTATTGAAAACATTGATTTTAACAATAACGTTATAATCCCTACTTCCGCAATATCTAACTTCAATTATAACCTTTATTCTTTAATTCGAATAATTAAACCTAACCCTAATTTATTAGTGTATACTCTTGATTTAAAAACCGGAAAGTAAATATTACTTTCCCGAATTCGATATAATTGAATTCGACTTGTAATTCTCTTACGAGTAAATCTCTATTTGATTAGCTCTTCTTCGAATAACCTATATTCGATTATCTCTCTTCGAATAACTTATATTCGAAATCTCTCTCTTTCGAATAAACTATATTCGATCTCTTTCTTTCGAATACGATATATTCGATAATCTCCTTTCGATTAAACTAATCGATAACTCCTTTTGATTAAACTAATCGATAACTCCTTTAACTCTATTCGAATAACCTATATTCGACTACCTCCTTTAACTCTATTCGAATAACTAATATTCGACTAACTCCTTTAATTTAACTCATTTGGATTAACTCGGTTTGATTAACTTATCTTGACTAACTTAACTTAATTAACTCGACCTATTTAACTCCACTAGATTAACTCTTGTCGAATAACTAATATTCGATAACTCTATTCAACTCCGTTTAACTCTATTCAACTCCACTCGAATAACTAATATTCGATAACTCTATTTAACTCCATTCGCTTAACTCTAGATCGCAGCGATCACAATGGTTATGCCTAATTCCCTCAGGAAACATCCGACCGCCTTAGGCTATTTGCAGCCCTGGGAATTACGCTAGCAGTCGTGCTAAATGACACTTATCCTGAATAACTATGTTTGACTAACTCTAACTCAAATAACTACACTTGATTAACTCTAGTGGTTAACTCTAACTGATTAACTCTACTGGTTAACTCTAACTGATTAACTCTACTGGTTAACTCTAACTGATTAACCCTAACTGATTAACTCTAACTGGTTAACTCTATTTGACTAACCCGACTCGACTAACCCCTTTTGAATAACATATTAGATTAACTAACATCGAATACCATATTCGATTAACTAACTTCGAATACCATATTCGATTAACTAACTTCGAATACCATATTCGATTAACTAACTTCGAATACCATATTCGATTAACTAACTTCGAATACCATATTCGATTAACTAACTTCGAATACCATATTCGATTATCTAACATCGAATACCATATTCGATTAACTTCTTTCGAATACCATATTCGATTAACTAACTTCGAATACCATATTCGATTAACTAACTTCGAATACCATATTCGATTATCTAACTTCGAATACCATATTCGATTTCTACTTTTTATAACGTTTATCCATTTAAAAAGATCCCCTTTTAACAACGTTTATTCATTCATAAAGATTCACTTTTTAGTAATGGTTCTTCACTTTATAAATGTCCTTTTAATAACATTTTCCTTTTTATTAACTCTATTTATTTGCTAAATATTCCCTTTTCAATTCTATTTGTAAATGGTTTACAACTATTTCCTTTTTCTATTTGCAAATGGTTTGCAAATATTTCCTTTTTCTATTTGCAAATGGTTTGCAAATATTTCCTTTTCATTCTATTCTTAAAAATATTCTAACTCCTTAAATTTCCGGGAAAATTCGCCATAACCTACTTTGTATCGGGAGCATCGGGAAAATCCCCAAACCCGCCACACAGGCCTTTCCATTCGAAAAGAAATGTTTTGAATTTATTTCCCTTTTTAAATTATCTCCTATTTATAAATATCCCAATTTATAAATATTCCTTATTTATAAATATTCAAATTTATAAATATCTCTTATTTATAAATATTCCAATTTATAAATATTTTGTTTTCAATATCACTTTGAAAATCTACTTATCAACATCCCGTATGTTATGGTATTCAATCATATCAAATCACGATGTTCAATATCGTCTAAGCACATATAATCGCCCACAGATTTTATATCTCATCATATAACAATATATGGAAAAAAATAACTGTTGAGGAATCCAGTCGGATTCCTCCAACCCGTCTCCCTGCATCCACAGATGTTACACAATATGATTATCATCACTTTCAGTTCAATATAAATTATTCTGATAACAGAATCAATATATAAATATTTAACGGTTTATATATATATATATAATTAAATATATATATATATATATATATATATATAATTTTCACTAACTGACTAGCAGTTCAATCAATCAACCAACACACAACAATCAACAGATGATTAACAGTTCTAAAAATACATTATAAATATATAAATGTTCAGAGTTGGTGAGTTTTACTCACATTGGACGATCATCGTTAATAACGGTAACCATCGCTTTATTTGAACAGACAATTTATTTCGCTATAAATTGTAATGGGCTCAGATGGACTTCCAGTCAGTTCCAGCGTGTAGCTCTCATCCCTACGGTCCAAACGGATCCGACCGTTCGTGATTCCCTTATTCATTTGTTGGCCCATCACCTTATATTTGACCTGCCTGAAGTGTTCTCGCCGAAAACATATGTTCCCTCTTGGAATCCGAACGCGGCCTCCATGATCCTACGTTTCCCTCTCCTCTTACCTTTTAGTTTTCGATACTCCCTTTTTTTATTAGCATTGGGCTTCCCAGAAAGGCCCACACCGCATTGATTTTCTTCCCAAACAGATCTCGTTACTCCCTTTTGTTGAATGGCCATTAGCAGACACCGCGCCTCCAATCTTGACCGACGTTTGACCTCCTCTTCCCCGTTGCCTCGGCCACCTACCCCACTCGAGACCACCACCATTCTATCCAGCATCGAAATCTCCTCCGTGACAGCCCCACACTCGAACTCGAGTTCACCGTTCAATTTCCGTCGCCTGCTACTGTAAGCGGAGCACCGAACTCCAACACCCTCAAACCCCTTTAAAACTACACGCCAGGTTCCATTTTCCCTCCCAAACCCCAATCTCATAAAAAAATACCAATTGGGAACCCGAAGTTCACCATTGCTGGAAACCTAGGTTCGACAGCAGGTTTCTGGTGGAATCAAAACCCACCGAGCCCCATGATTTTAATATAGAATCGAAGGCTTGTTGATGATGAATACGATTGTATGTATATTATGATTTATACGATTTTACTTGATTTTCTTTTGATTTGTTTTTGCTCGCCATGTTTGTTGTGTGAACAACTAACCGATAGCGGAAAAAAAAGGTGTTGATTTCCCAATTAGGTTAGGCAGTTAAGTCCTATTTATAGGATGAATTTGGTCATCTTTTTGTTATTTATTAAATAAATTAACTTACACGTGAAGTTCTATCTTGAAACCAATCCATATGAATTCTGTTATTTACAAACTAAGCTATTCCTAGCATAGAAAAATATTCCGGACCCAATGGGATAGGTTTCGTCGAATTCCGACACCGTTTGTGAAAATCCCTTAGAAAATATCGATGACAAACACTGAGCAATAATTCATAACAATTCCAGAAAAAATCCTAAAAATATGAGGCCTTGACGTTTCACTAGACCTCTTCCTAAGGTTTCGTATGAAACTTGTTTTGTTGAATTTCGAGTTCGTTTGACCAGCTAACTATTCAGTTTAGTTTGTTTTAAGTTAAAAACATAGCGTACCCCACTATGAAATAGTCTTTTCACGTAGGGACAGTTATGGACAGAAACAAAAATACCATTGAAATGAGTGACGTGCTCTGGTCCCAAAAATGTAATAATACCGGTAGATGAACTCATATTGTGTAACCCCGAAATGTTGATTATAGGGTGCAAAATACCCCACATAAAAAATTGCTTATTAAATTAATTAAAAATTACCATAAAATTCTAAAAATTAAATTATCACTATTTTCCAAAAGAACCTTGTCTAAATTCAAACCCGATCTCTAGTTTATCGAATAAACCGTTACGGTCGATAAACGATTCTATAGCGACTATTCCAAAATTTGATTTGGACATATCTCAAAATCTACACGACGAAATCCAGATTTTTCTCTTCCACTAGAAAGATATACTCCACCAGCTCTACGCATTTCGTGTTTCACAGAAATCCGGCTTAAAATGAATTCTGTACATTCAGTTGAAGTTCAAATCACCAAATAGCGAACTGCAGCGCCATTTCGAGCTCGATTATAATTATAATTATAAATTATACGTTCTGACGTTGTATATTAAATATATTCGTTATTTAAATAGTTGATAACTAAATACAAATAATTCCATTTATTTTATCACCTCAATATTTAAATGAAATATTAAATATTCAAAAATTAACCCATAAGGATCCGGGTCATTACAATCTTCCCCACTTAAAATAATTTCGTCCTCGAAAATGCTAAGGTAGAAAAAGTGCTACAAACCCATTTATCTTTTAAAAACTTATTTATGTTGATACTCAACATTTCAAACTTCCTTACGTAACTCTCCTTCGAATAAATCCCTATTCGATAACTCCTCCCTTTGAATAACCATATTCGAAAATCTCTCTTTCGAATAACTAGATTCGAAAACCTTTCTTCGAATAAACTATATTCGATAACTCCTTTAAATCTGTTCGAATAAACTATATTCGATAACTCCTTTAACTCTATTCGAATAAACTATATTCGATAACTCCTTTCACTTGACTCTAGATCGCAGCGATCACAATGGTTATGCCTGATTCCCTCAGGAAACATCCGACCGCCCTAGGCTATCTACAGCCCTGTGAATTACGCTAGCAGTCGTACAAAATGGCAACTTATCCTGAGTAACTATGTTTGACTAACTCTATCTCAATAACTATATTCGATAAATTCTAACTGAATAACTAATATTCAATTAACTCTACGGAGTAATCCTAACTGATTAATTCTTACTCTAATCGATTTATTCTAACTCTAATCGATTTCTCCTATTCGAATAACTCTTATTGGATAATGTTTATTCATTTATAAAGATTTACTTTTAGTAACGGCTCTTCACTTTACAAATGTTCTCTTTAACAACGTTACTTCACTTATACAAGTGTTGTGTACCCCTTCTATTTAAAACTATCGGTGTTAAAAACCAATATCTCTTCTCGATATAAGTTCAGACTTATATATTCCATTTATCGAATGATAAATATTTAATTTAATTTATAAACTGTTATTTATAAATTTATCTCTTCTATTTATCTATTAAAAACAGATTTCCATTTTCTATTCATCTTCTAAATATTCCTTCGATTAAATTCTAATTATTTAACAAATAAATATCTCATCTATATTTATTTTCTATAAATAAATATTCCCATCTAATCTATTTGTAAATGTTTTTACAAATATTCCCTTCTAAATTCTTTACACATAACTTCCTTTGTATTTGTTTTACAAATATATTTTCTTTATTCACACCCAATTCATATTTCATTCACATTGATTTTACTCAATTTATTCATTTCGATCCATTTAACTTACTTAAGTTAAATTTAATTTCAATCATTCAAATTCCCATTAACTAGTTGCTAATTAATCGTTTTGCCTATTTCACCCTTTTTATTTGAATATAACTTGTTCAAATATATGTCAACTTAATTATAAACTAACTAATTATAATTTCAACTCGAGTTATATATTTGATTTCGAATATAAATTCTCAATTTCTTTCACTTATCCAAAAACCCAATTTCGATTCAAATTTCCTTTAACTAATTATTTTTCAATTTAGTTAATTCTATTTAACCATTAAAATATGATTTTTGTCTCAAAAATCATTTCACTTACTTCACTGAAGTTCATATTTATTTTATATCTCCAGTCTGGATTTTTCTAATGCCAATTCGGATTTTATTTCCTAAAAATCATTTTACTTATTTAATTAAACCGTTATGGTTTTATAATGGTTCTGGCGCTGCTTTTCTAAAAATTTGATTTTGATATAACTCAAAATCTATACGACGAAATCCAGATTTTTCTCTTTCATTAGAAAACTATTGTTCAACTAGTCCCGATGATTCTTGTTTCAAAGAATTCCGACTTCAATTGAGTTCTGTGTACTAAATTGAAGTTCGAATCGCCAATTTACGAACTGTCGTGCTATGGTGAGCTCATTTTAATTATATTTATAAATATAGACATTCTAACTTTGTTTATAATAAATTCAACTCCATTCTGATATATTTTTAATATATATCAAATCCATTTCATAATATTCCCGATCTATTTCACTTCTTTTATTCAAATCCTATATATTTACAATATTCAAATTCCATTTGAATCTCTTTATTCAAACTCTATATTTGAATTTCCTTCTATTCAATTTCTATTTGAATTTCTTCTATTCAAATTCTATTTCAATTCCTTATCTTCAAATTCTATTTAAATTTCTTATCTTCAATTTCTATTTGAAATCCTTCATTCAAAAACCCATTTCAAATCCCTTGTTCAAATTCCATTTGAAATCCTTTATTCAATTTCTATTTAAATACCTTTGTTCAATTTCTGTTTAAATTCCTTTGTTCAATTTCTATTTAAATTCCTTTGTTCAATTTCTATTTGAAATCCTTTGAATTTAAATTCTATTTTAACTCCTTTGAATTCAAATTTTATTTCAACTCCTTTGAATTCAAATTCTATTTAATTTCACTTTGAATTCAAATTCTATTTAATCTCCTTTTATTTAAAATTCTATTTCAAACTTTATATTTTCTTTGAATTCTAATATTCAACCTCCACTTTATATTCTCTTTGAAATTCTATTTAACCAAATTCCATTTGAATTCTAATATTCAAATCTCTATTTGACTTTTCTTTATTCAAATCCATTTGAATTTTCTATATTGAATTTCTATTTTGAATTTTCTTTATTCAAATTCTATATTCAAATGTCATACTTACCTTTTATTTGAATTATATATATTTAAAATTCGATTTCAAATCCTATTTAAATTCCTATATTTACTTATATTTGAAATTTATATTCCAATTCCCATTTCAAAATTTCCTTGAAGTAATATAAATATATACATATTTTTATATCTATCTCAAATTCAAAACATTTGAATTTTCAAACAACTTGTTTCTTTTCAAACGAATTTCCATCAAAACTTTTCTAAGGCAGCAATTTATCACTTAGAAACTCGAAAATGAACACTGATGATGTTGCGACCATCATCAGAATTATTTCCCAGCTACTGAATGAGTCCAGTGCTATATTTCTTTCAAAATCCATTTAGAAAAATATTTTCCAAACTCCCAGGATTTTAAATTCTTAATTCTAGTTGGAATTCAATTTCAATTTATCACATTTGTATATTTGATTTCATATAAAAATTCCATTGGTTATATATAACTATTTCTGTTTTTTTTTCATAATCTAATTTGATTATAATCCTAACAATCAACTTAACTATTTAAAACAATATCGTGTCCAATCTTCTATTCAAGTGTTTATAAACTTCTATCGACATCGTGGCGTCCCATGATTCGACCAAAATTTATAATCCACTCAACAGTCTAGTCAACACAATATAAACAGTTTTTATATCAAATAACAAATACGCTCTCTCGTATATATATACACTCAACTCATTCTAGGATACTACCGATCCTATCTCTAATGACCACATTCCAACAAGCCTAGGTATTCGCTCAACCTAAGCTCTGATACCAACTGTAATGACCCAAATTTCCGCAACATCGGAGTTGACTATATACATCATACATCTAACCCAAATATCACGAAAATACGAAACATTTTTTTTAGAAGAAAGAGATAGAAGAAGAACAAAAATAACAACACAGAATCTCACATCGCAGCGGAACAAAATATAATATACCATATCTTTGAAATACAAAATCTTCACTGTATAACATACACTTATCATAATACAACACTTACAACACAGCGGAACAACACTATAACTAGATAACGCTGAAGCCTCCTGCTCCAAGCTCCTTTAGATATACCTAAAAAATCCTGAACTACTTGACTGCCCATACAAGTTTAGTCACCCAAGAGTTTAGGTAGAACAAAACAAATAAACTCCGGGTCAGTCATGGGACTGGTATGAGTAAACAGTTTAAAACAGTTTCAGAAAGCTAAATGATATCTCATAAGACCACACCGTATAACACGGAACGGGTTTTTCCCTTATGAGAATCCAAACACTTGATTTAACATTTCAAAATCACTTTTGAAAGGAACGATAATCTTTATATCAAAACTCTTTTGATGTTATAATAATGTCTAAATCAAGTAGATAACAATCTAGTGGAACGTTTGCATCTCACGTTCCACATATATAATATACGATCAAAACCGCAAGCACGTATTGGGTAATGGATTTCCAACTATGACAAGGTATAGAACCACCTTCCGCTGGTACATCTCTAGAGGAGAATACACCAAGTTCAACAAGAAAATCTTGCAACTCAGCCACACATGACCAACCACTCATTTCGCTTGAGTGTATCGAATGTATATCACCAACGGTTGGGATCAACAACCGTTTCCCAAATAGGACAGCATCGACAATAGATTTTTAGAAGTAAATGAAACTCTAGATCAGGTGATTATACACCCTAATAGGTGCGACCTACATAGCCATGCTGCTTGCCCGATTTCTGTCATTTACCGATTGATGAGGCTTGAAGCTACGCTTTATCATCACACCAGATTCACTTCGAATGTCACATCGTCAGATCCATCGAAAATCACTAATTTGTGTCTACAACAGTACATTACGTGTTAGCTAAAAGAAGTTTCCTTCTCCGCTTCCACTCTTGGTACGGTTGAAGAAATCAATGTACGTGACCTTTTGGAAATACTCTGTCAGACATTCATCCATACAAGTCACCTAGGAACAGGATGAACCGAAGGCACAATTTCCATAAATGGAAAAAGTCCTTGCACTCTACTCCGTCTTCGATTATCTTTATATAATCTAATTCGCAACGCTACTGCCAATACGGAGTGGTTCTTCGGATAATAATCCAACCGGTCTCTCCATATTGACAACGATGGTCAAAACTTCGATAGTCTGTGATTTAACTATCGAATAAAAACAAGGGTTTCGATAGTCGATGATTTAACTATCGAAGAAAACAAGTGTTCATCCAATTATCGAACAATCCCTAAGCCCTTAATTAATATTCCATTAATTAAATCTCTTCTCCATTTCTTTATCAATATTTGTTAACCAAATATTTTCAATAACCATATTGGCATTTCACGTTATTTTCTAACATTCGAAAATATATGCTATTTAATATTGGAAAACATTCCAATTACTTATCTCTTTTCCGATCTCGTTTATTTCTATACTTACACTTATTTGGGTCAAAACAGATGTTGTGTAAAACATCGTTACGACCACCCAAATATTATATTCAACTTATTATTATTCAACATTGATCTTCGAGCCTAAAATCTTACTATTTATTTGTTAATAATGAAATCAATCAAGTTGGGGTATAACTACCTCTCAGACCTTGATTGAATAACATTTATAACGTCAAAACAGATAAGACTACTTACTTGAATAATCAATACCATACAACAACTTCTTCACTTTTAAACACGTATACACTTTCTCTTTCTATTCTTACTAGATTTTATTCTTATACTTCATTTTTGATTATATTATTCTATTTCTAAGTTCGTTTTCTTATTGACTTCTATATATTTTGATATGTAAATTTCTAACTATCAAATTATCTTAAAAATATTCTATCTCCTTAAGTTTCCGGAAAAATTCGCCATAACCTCCTTTGTACCGGGAGCATCGGGAAAATCCCCAAACTGCCACACAGGCCTTTTCCAATCAAAAAAGAAAAAGAAAAGCCAAGCGGCTTGCTGAAACGGCGCATAAAATCTCATATATGAATTAAATACGTACCTTTTTGTCGGCATTCTACTTATTTCACTTCTAACACTTTATTCCAAACCTGTCTCCTATATGTCTATACCTGTCCAATCTATTTTAACTATACCAATCTTTTTAACTGAATTTGTTAACTAAATTTGTTAATTTACTCCTTAGTCTATTTCACTTTCATATTTGAACATGACATGTTTAAATATATTTTAACTCGCTTATTAACTACTTTGAATTCTATATTCAAATTCCGTTCCACTTCTATTTGAAATCCATATGAATTTCTATATTCGACTTCTATATTATAAATCCCATTTGAATTTCTATATTCAAATTCATTTTAACTCTATTTGAATCATATATTCAAAGTCCATTTTAACTCTTTAAATTCTATATTCAAATCTATTTCAAGTTCTATTTGAATTCTCTTTTCTAATTCTATATTCAAATCTATTTGAATATCTCTTTTCAAATTCTATATTCAAATCTATTTGAATATCTCTTTTCAAATTCTATATTCAAATCTATTTGAATATCTCTGCATTTCAATACAAACAATGTTTATAACTTTACTTAAAATCCCCCATTACATATTTATAAACAAAGTTTATAAATTCAATTCAAATCCCACCTTTTCATTTATAAACAGAGTTTATAAATTCAATTCAATCCCACCTTTTCATTTATAAACAGAGTTCATAAATTCCTTCCTTGTTTTATATATTCAAACAAGTTAATATTTTCCCTAGTTCATTAAAAATTCAAATTCTATTTATAAAAATAGAATTTCCTTTTTAAAATCTCAAATACCCTTTTCGATATTTTTATAGATCATTATTCAAGCCCCAGTGATATTTTTAAACAATCAAATCAACCAATTTTCAATTATTCGATTTTTAACACATCATATATGAATATATATGAAATCAAACAAACAACAGATAATATATGTTTTTGAGGAATCCAGTTGGATTCCTCCAACCTGTTTTCCTGCATCCATATATGTTAGTCAACATAGTAATACCCATCCTGCTTTGATGTGAAAACCCGTAACTTCCCCGTAAAGGAAAGCGTCGGATAGTTCGAGAACAAGCCACAACAGAACACAAACAGAAGAACATTTCATTGCTTATTACAACAATGCATCAGATTACAAGAATATACAGAGTATAAATGAATATTACACAGAAATATCAGAGATTTAAATTACATTTAAATACATAGCAGCGGAAAAATAATACAATACACAACTAGAATGAGATATACGGATACAAAGCTTTCCGGATATCGTTCCAGCTGTAAACCAGGATCCTGTGAATATAAATCTGCAAAACCAAAACTACTAGCTGCCCGTGTCAAAATAGGGGCAACCAGAGTTTAGGTTAAAACAATAAACTCCAGGTCAGTCATGTGACTGGTGTGAGGACTAAAACAGTTATTAATCTTTATTTTTAAAGTTAGGTAAATCAAGGGACCACGCCGTATAACACGGAACGGGTTTCCTCCCAAGAATGCCAATGCATAAAACAAACAGCGCAATGCTAAATAAAGAAAAATGAAGCTGTTATAAGACCCAGGTCCCATCACACAATGCAACGCAGCCGAGGATAGGGTTTTCCCTTATAACAGCCAAAGAATGCTTGATACGTTTAAAACAAATCATTTGATACTATTATAAGTGCATAGTGTATAAAACAACTTCAAATCATAAGTATCAATCATAGGCGGCATGGGTACCATATATCATGTCGCCATACTAGTTCTACAATTAAAACCGCAAAGGTCGTATTGGAAGTTGGGTTATCATTTATGGTATGAACCGAGGCTAGGGGCAAGATCCTCTACCGATTTGTGACTCTCTAGCCCGAGCCACCGGAACAGCCGCAACTGCCCCTTGGATCGTCAGGGCCGGTCCACCGATGTGGATTATAGTGCCTGAACAATACGTTTCCCCGCCCTTTGGGCCGTAAAACTGGCCTGTCAGCCGACCAGAAGCATCGGCCGAAACCGATATCACGAGGCGCCTCGCTTTTCAGCAAGTAACAATAAGTAACATCCACATGAGTCAAACTCGTCAGCCAGTTCAAGCACTGACACCACTCCTAACTAGAAAGAAACGCATGTCCTCCCTGATGTCCGTCTCCCTTTTTGATTCATACCGGGTGTGATACTCGCGAATCAACGTTACACAAAGCAACGCCACAAAGGCCGTGCTTCGATCATCAACCACAAGACATTGCTTTTCAACAGAAGCCTTGATCATTTGCATCTTAGCATGCCACACAGGCAATTCACTCCATGCGATTGATATCCATCAATATATAACCCCTGAGCTCGTACGTCTCAGAGAAGGGCGTTAAGCAAGAGAATAAATTCTCCGCCGCCAAACAGATATATATTTAATAGAGATCAATCACACGGACTAAAATCCAATGTCAGACACACAGTCCATTTACAAGTCCGTTCTGGGTCTGAACAAAACCGGAGGCACCTAGTACCCCGCATATCCATTGATCTCCAAGTACGTCTGGACGATCACTAACTGTTTCCATCTTCTTGGGTGTACAGCCCAATCAAGATCATCAGTAATTACCCAAACGACGTGAAGACCTCCGGTCTTCGACCATCGTCTTCATCTTCGACTTATCGTCGTATCAGTTATTCAGAATGGGATAAACCCGGTCTTTCCGAATAACTCGCGTATATTTTAAATAAGTGTTACACAAACACAACATACGCCTCATTCCAATTCATTAGTCACTAACCGTAAATTAATCAAGAGAATAATTCCCCAAATATTAACCCCGAAGGCCGAAACCAACATCAGATCAATATCCAGAAAACCCTTCTGCTTGGCTAACCGACAGTTAGTTTCTAAATTTCACATTCATAGGGAAAGGTTCCCATTAATTTTATCCAAGATAAATTCCTTGAATTTATTCTTAAATCTATTTTTGAATATCAATTCAAACTAGTCGGGATTAACGAAACTTACCGAAGTAATCACTTGTTTTAATTTCCCAATCCCACCCTATTCATCCCATGAAGTAAAACTGGTAGTACTTCATATCTAACACCACGGTGTTATCGGTAAATTCAATTACCATTTCACGTTCAAATCTAATTAAAGATATAACTATCGCCTGGAGCAAAACTGGTGATACTCCATTCTCGATCATCTCAAACTAATTAAAGATTCATTAAAACTCCACTTAGTTTTAATCGTTAACTGGGTTAAAGAATCCGTGTCATTTGAAACACGGTTCACGATAAACCCAAAGTCACATTCCATTAATTATCGGGTTAAAGAACGAGTGTTATTTGAAACACTGTTCACGATAAACCCAAAAATCAATATCAATTCAATTCCAATTAAATATTATTTAATTGGTACACTTCATTAAATCTAAATAAAAAGATTTAATCTTTTCTCAACTGGGTTCAAGAACAGTGTTAGTGAAGACACCATTCACGACAAACCCAAATCACATTTGATATTCAATATAAGGCTCTGAATAGAAAATATATCGGCTTATATTCAATATCAAATTCTACGATTAACAAAAGTCATATTGGAAATAACGATATAAATATATATCTTTCAAATTTCCATAACAACATCTGTATAGTCACGAAATCCCACATCGAAATATTCCGAAGACAATTTCGATTCAAATCCATTTCAATGCAATCATTGGAAATTCTTGTTATTTTCAAAACCATTTCAAATCCAATTTATTTATTTAAAAATAAATAGAATTGTAATTCTAGTTCAAAACTAGTTCATTTCGATAAAAATCTATTTTTATCTTTTCAAACATGGTGTTTTTCATCCCAATTCTTTCTAAATCATTTCTTATGATTTTACACAAATTATTACTATTTTTAATAATTTTATCAAGGCCCGCACAGTCGATTTCCATCAACGGTCATCGAACTGCGCTTACAGCGACCTTTTTCAAATTTGATTTGGACGTCACTCCAAATCCAACCGTTAGATTTCAAATTTCTAATATTCGTTAGAAAGCTCTTTTCGATACGAACCCAACGGTTCCGGTTTTAGGAGAATCCGACGGTCGGATCTCCTGTAATGTCCGTTTAAAATAAATGGTCGAAATTCGCGAACTGCCGCGGCGCGGCGCGTTCTATTCAGGCCATTATATTATATATATAATATATATATAATATATACTTCGTCGATTTCTATTTAAAACGAATTATATAAATAGTTTTAAAATCATTTCAAAAGCAATTTCAACTTTCCTTTCAATTCAAATCAAAATTGAATTCTTCTTTATAAATTCGTTTTAAAATTCATTTCTATTCAATTCAAATTTCAATTCAATTTGAATTCATTTCAATTCACTTTCAATTCAATTTGAATTCGTTTTCAATTCAATTCATTTCGAAATCGTTTTCAATTCAATTCATTTCGAAATCGTTTTCAATTCAATTCATTTCGAAATCGTTTTCAATTCAATTCATTTCGAAATCGTTTTCAATTCAATTCATTTCGAAATCGTTTTCAATTCAATTCATTTCGAAATCGTCTTCAATTCAATTCATTTCGAAATCGTTTTCAATTCATTTCCTTTCGAAATCGTTTTCAATTCATTTCCTTTCGAAATCGTTTTCAATTCAATTCATTTCGAAATCGTCTTCAATTCAATTCATTTCGAAATCATTTTCAATTCAATTCATTTCGACATCGTCTTCAATTCAATTCATTTCGAAATCGTTTTCAATTCATTTCCTTTCGAAATCGTTTTCAATTCATTTCCTTTCGAAATCGTTTTCAATTCATTTCATTTCGAAATCGTTTTCAATTCAATTCATTTTGAAATGAATAAAATCGATATAAATATCGTTCACGTCAAAATGGCGTCAATCTAATCAACACGGCTTCATAAATTTCTATTTTCAAATATTCTATTTCAAATATTTCTTTTTCAAAATAGTTGTTATTATCAAAATATTTCGTTCAACACATGACCAATCTCAATGGATGAGTACTGTCAACACATGAACCTTTATTTTATATTGATAAAGATGTAAATTTTATTACTAAAATATTTCGTTCAACACATGACCAATCTCAATGGATGAGTACTGTCAACACATGAACCTTTATTTTATAATCTTCTTTAATTTTCAAATTGGAATGAGGCCCAATCAATTACCATATAAAGTTAATTATATGGATTTTCATACAACACACGTATAATAGCATTGAAAAATAATCAACCATCAACCAAAGTGCACTACACTGTATAAGCATAAAATATAGATATCTAACGCTTATAACAGCCTGTCAATCGATCGATCGACATATTTAATCAATCAGGATGAGTGAACTTCAAATTTCATCCTAACACCCGTGTGGGGTTTCAAACAATCAAACACAGATTTAGTTGTGCAGTTGGGCGATGTGTAAAATTTATCGTCCCAATCAATGTCCTTCAAATAGGTGTACATAAACAAACCGTCTGGTTTGTAAATGAATATTTATTTATTCACATTCACGTTAAAAATTATATTTTTAACGATAAAACATTTTATTTCAACATATGAATTTTTATTCAATTCATTTATTCGATAAAATGATATTTTTATTTTTCTAACTTATTTTCAACATATGAATTTTTATTCAATTCATTTATTCGATAAAATGATTTAGGTGTGAGGCTCGCGAATTCACGTTATACACAAAGCTACGCCACACAAGCCGTGCTTTGATCATCAACCACAAGACTTTGCTTTTCAACAGAAGCCTTGATCAATTGCCACTTACGCATGCCACACTGCCAATTCACTCCATGCGATTGATGTCCATCGATATACAACCTCTGAGCTCGTACATCTCAGAGAAGGGCGTTAAGCAAGAGAATAAATTCTCCGCCGCCAAACAGATGTATATTTAATAGAGATCAATCAACACAGAATAAAATCCAATGTCAGACACACAATCCATTTACAAGTTCGTTCTGGGTCTGAACGAAACCGGAGGCACTTTCCTCGCATATCCATCCATCTCCAAGTACGTCTGGACGATCACCAACTGATTCTCTCATCCTGGGTGTACAGCCCAATCAAGATCATCAGTAATCACCCAAACGATGTGAAGACTTCCGGTCTTCAACCACCGTTTTCATCTTCGACATCTCGTCGAATCGGTTATCCAGAATGGGTATAACCCGGCCTTTCTGAATAACCCACGTATATAATAAACAAATGTTACACAAACACAACAAACGCCTCATTCCAATTCAGAATATTCTTTTATTCACAAAATTACATTCTTAGGGAAAGGTTCCCATTAATTTTATCCAAGATAAATTCTATTAAATTTATCCTACAATCTTCCTTTGGATATCATTTCAAACTAGTCGGGATTAACGAACCACACCGAAGTAATTATTTATTTTATTTCCCAATCCCAACCTATATATCCCATGGAGAAAATTGGTAATACTCCACATCTAACAATACGGTGTTATCGGTAAAATTAATTACCATTTCACGTTCAAATCTAATTAAAGATTTAACTATCGCTTTGGAGCAAAACTGGTGGTACTCCATTCTCGATCACCTTTCAAATTTGATAATTTAAATTATCAATTCACATTTTAATCTAATTAAAGATTCATTAAAACTCCACTTAGTTTTAATCTTTTCAAAAATCGATATCTTGCCTTTAACTGGGTTAAAGAACCAATGTCATCTAAAACACGATTCACGATAAACCCAAATCATATTTGATATTAAATACAAGGCTCTGAATAGAAAATATATCGGCTTATACTCAATATCAAATTCTGAAACCAACAAATATCGTATTGGAAATAACGATATATAATATATCTTTCAAATTCCCATAACAATATCTGTATAATCACGAAATCCAACATCGAAATATTCAGAAGATAATTTCGATTCAACTCCCGTCCAATCCACGTATTGGGAATTTTGATTATTTTTAAAATCACTTTCAAATTCAATTTATTTATTTCAAAAATAAATTGATTTTAATTCTAGTTCAAAACTAGTTTATTTCGATAAAAATCTATTTTTATCTTTTCAAATGAGGAATTCTCCAGCTCAATTTTTTCCCAAATCATTTCTTATGATTTTACACAAATTATAGATATTTTTAATAATTTTATCAAGGCCCGTACAGTCGATTTCCATCAGCGGCCATCGAACTGCAATTACAGTGACCTTTTTCGAATTTGATTTGGACATAATTCCAAATCCAACCGTTAGATTTAAAATTTCTAATATTCAATGGAAAGCTCTTTTCGATACGAACCCAACGGTTTCGGTTTTAGGAGAATCCGACGGTCGGATCTCTCGCAACGTCAATTCGAAGTTAATGGTCGAAATTCACGAACTACCGCCGCGCGGCGCGTTCTATTCAGGCCATTATATATATAATATATATATTATATATATTTCGTCGATTTCCTTTTGAAACGAATTTTATAAATAGTTCTAAATTCGTTTCAAAACAATTTCAACTTTATCTTCAATTTCAAATCGATTTGATTTCAATTCAATTCAAATTCATTTCAATTTTATTTAATTCGAATTCAAATTCGTTTCAATTCAATTCAAATTCTAATTTGTTTCAATTCAGTTCAATTTGAATTTACTTTCTATTTAATTCAATTCGAATTCAAATTCACTTTCTATTCAATTCGAATCGAATTCATTTTCTATTTAATTCGAATCGAATTCATTTTCTATTCGATTCAAATTTATTTCAAATTGATTCAATAAAATTTCAATGTGAATTTTAATCTAATTTAAATTGAATTTCATTTCAAAATATTAAAATTTGAAATCACTTTTCAATATTCATTGTAAAACGAATAAAATCGATATAAATATCGTTCGCGTCAAAATAACGCAACTCTAATCAACACGGCTTTATATTTTTCAAAAACTTCTTTATTCTATTCGACAAATGAATATTTATTCTATTCAGCACATGAATCTATATTTCTTCCAACACACGACTATTTTTGTTATGTAAAATATTTTATAAAACTATGGTATCTATCGTTTGATTTTCAATTAGACTTCAACCGTAAAGTAGTTCTAATTTAAAATATGATAAAGATGTAAATTTCATTGTATAAAATATTTCACTCAACACATGAACATCGTCAACACATGACTATTTTTATATTCAACACATGAATTTTCTTTTAAAATATTTATTATTGTCCCGATTGGAATGAGGCCCAATCAATCACCATATAACGTTAATTATATGGATTCCATACAAGACATGTATATGATAGCATTGAAAAATAATCAACCATCAACCAAAGTGCACTACACTGTATAAGCATCAAATATAGATATCTTACGCTTATAACAGTCTGTCAATCAATCGATCGACATATTTAATCAATCAGGATGAGTGAACTTCAAATTTCATCCCAACACCCGTGTGGGGTTTCAAACAATCAAACACAGATTTTATTTGTGCAGTTGGGCGATGTGTAAAATTTATCGTCCCAATCAATGTCCTTCAAATAGGTGTATATAAACAAACCGTCCGGTTTGTAAATGAATATTTTATTTTATTCACTTCCACGTTAAAAATTATATTTTTAACGATAAAATATTTTATTTCAACACATGAATTTCTATTCAGTTCATTTACGAAATAAAAATGATTTTTTTTATTTTTCTAACATATTTTAGAAAATTTCGGCGGCATAACGGCACGATACTAGAAATGGGACGAGGCCTAGCCTTATCCCCGGTCTAGTGAAGGCCCACGCCATTCACACATCAATCAAATCCATTCCATTTCACCAAACAATTCAATTCAAACCAAATAAACTAACCAATTACTCAACCAAACAATTTAACAAATAAGCCATCCATGGTCTGTGGATGACGGGTGTCGGGTGCTACTAAACACCGTCTGCATCCTAGTATATATATATATATATATATATATATATATAACTAGAAAAAGAGAATTTATAGTGAGAAGTTCTCACCAATAGCTATCCAACTCCACGACACTTCATTTATAGAAATCTTCGTCGTTCTCGCATCTTTGTCATCTTCGTTGCCCGTATTCTCTACATATGTAAAAATCGAATTTTTACTTTGCTATCCAATATATAAAAATCGAATTTTTACTTTGCTATCCAATATATAAAAATCGAATTTTTTCTTTGCTATTCAATATATAAAAATCGAATTTTTACTTTGCTATTCAATATATAAAAATCGAATTTTTACTTTGCTATTCAATATATAAAAATCGAATTTTTACTTTGCTATTCAATATATAAAAATCGAATTTTTACTTTGCTATTAAATATATAAAAATCGAATTTTTACTTTGCTATTCAATATATAAAAATCGAATTTTTACTTTCATGCTATATGGATAAAATTTCTATTTTCACACCGCTACTATATAGATAAAATTCTATTTTTACATCGTTATCATCTATATAAAGATCTCGCCTTTTCAACTATAAAGATTTCTCCTTTTCAAATATAAAGACTTCATCTTTTCAAAAATATAGATTTCATCATTATAAAAATCACCACTTTATTTCAACGTATATATAATAAAAATCATATTTTTATTTCGCTACAAATACAAAGATGATATTTTTATATTTTCTATCTCATAAAGATTACATTTTTTTATAGTTCCTACTATGTAAAAGTCATATTTTTAACCCACTACATATGTAAAAATTACACCTTTCTCCATTTAAAAATATCGTCTTTCTTCCTTTAAAAATCTAATCTTTTCTATTTTAAAAAATCACGTCTTTTCTATTTTAAAAATCACGTCTTTTCTATTTTAAAAATCACGTCTTTTCTATTTTAAAAATCACGTCTTTTCTATTTTAAAAACCCTATGTTTAAAACTGAAAATAAAATCTACATTATTAACTATAGTTAACAAATTAAAACTAAGTAATTAAATTAACAAATTACCTTAGCTCGTCGCTTGTCGAAGAGGGGGGGGGGGGTTTGCGCAGGCAGGCGGTGGTCGTGGGTGGTGCGGGTCTGGTGGCGTCGAATTTAAGAGGAGAGGAAGAAGGGGATAGGGAGAACGAGGAGGAGGGGTGCGAGCCAACGGGAGGAGGAAGAAGATGGAGGGCGGCGGTGGTTGGCGGCCCCATCTGGTGGCGTCGGGGTCGTGGCTTGGAGGGGCTCGCGCGTCGAGCTTCGAGGAGGGGGGGTGCAGCTCCGCCACCTGCGGCGGTGCGGTGGTCATCGGGGAGGGGCGGCGGCTCCTCCCCCTGCTTCGTCATCTTCTTCTTTTTCTTTTTTTTTCTTTTTTCTTCTGATCGAATTGAAAACGAGAAGGGGGGGGCAGATGTATAGGAGAGGGTGAGGAGAGAGAATAATATTTTTTTTTATTTAATTTACAAAAAGTTGACTTTTACATACGACCTCTAAACGAGGCACACCGCCTGTCGTCTGTAGCTAATTACCCCCATTCCGAACACAATGGGACATTTATCGTAGGCTGATTCGATCATTTCGATCAGTTTTCGTCAAAATCAACATATAACTCTATATATTGATTTTGAACGCGCATTTCAATTTACCAGGGTCACATACGAACTCTAAAAATTGCAGAAAAATATTTTTTAGCTTCGTATTGACGATACGGTCCTAACAAAACTAGTTACGTCGAATTCTGAGACCGTTAGAAAAATGGTCATTTTCCAGTCGATTAAAATCAACTGAAACTGGTCAAACGCGTTTTCCTTTGCCACGCTCACATATTGATTCAAAAAATTATGAAATTTGGAATCTAGCAATAATTTGACATTGCGGATCCAACAAAAGTGGTTTCGTCGAAATCCGAGGTCGCTTGCAAAATTTCCGTTTTTAAGGGCCTGAATTCCATAGCTACTATTCAGAATTTTCAACTGGACATATCTTTTGATTCCCGCTATGAAATTTTGATTTTTCGGATTTGTTGGAAAGGTATTATCAATTAGTTCCTGATGTTTTTGGTTTCACTAAAATCCGGATTGTTTTGCACCCGATACGTTCAATTGAAGCTTGAAATCGAATTATCGAACTACCGCGCCATTTTCGATTCTATTTATAATTATATATAAATATTTATATTCTAACGACGACGTGTATAATACATACGCTCGAATCCCATTCAAAACGAATTTCTCATCGATATTATTTAAAATAATTCATTTTAAATGTCAAAATTCGCTAAAATTGCAAAAATAAAAATTTTAAACTGGCCCAGATTTTCGGGTTGTTACAGGATTTTTATATATTGAATAACGAAGTAAAAACTCGATTTTTATATATTGAATAACAAAGTAAAAATTCGATTTTTATATATTGAATAACGAAGTAAAAATTGGATTTTTATATATTGTATAACAAAGTAAAAATTCGATTTTTATATATTGAATAGCAAAGTAAAAATTCGATTTTTATATATTGAATAGCAAAGTAAAAAATCGATTTTTATACATTGAATAGCGAAGGAAAAATTCGATTTTTATATATTGAATAGCATAATAAAAATTCGATTTTTATATATTGAATAGAGAAGTAAAAATTCGATTTTTACATATTTAGAGAATACGTGCAACGAAGGTGATAAAAAGGCGAGAACGATGAAGATTTCTATCAATGAAGAGTCGTGGTATTGGATAGCTATTGGTGAGAATTTCTCACTCTTCAATTTCTTTTTCTAGTTATATATATATACTAGGATGCAGTCGGTGTTTAGTAGCACCCGATACAATCGTCCACAGACCATGGACTTGTTTGTTTGGTTGTGTAGTTGGTTAGATTATTTGGTTTGAATTGAATTGTTTGGTGAAATGGAATGGATTTGATTGATGTGTAAATGGCGTGGGCCTTCACTAGACCGGGGATAAGGCCATGCCTTGTCCCATTTCTAGTCTTGTGCCGTTATGCCGCCGAAATTTTCTAAAATATGTTAGAAAAATAAATACATCATTTTTATTGTGTAAATGAACTGAATAGAAATTCATGTGTTGAACAAAATATTTTATCGTTAAAAATATCATTTTTAACGTGGAAGTGAATAAAATAAAATATTCATTTACAAACCGGACGGTTTGTTTATGTACACCTATTTGAAGGATATTGATTGGGTCGATAAATTTTACACATCGCCCAACTGCACAAATAAAATCTGTGTTTGATTGTTTGAAACCCCACACGGGTATTGGGATAAAACACGATATACACTAATCCCAATAATTAGTTATATGTCGATCGATTGATTGACAGGCTGTTATAAGCGTTAGATATCTATATTTGATGCTTATACAATGTAGTGCACCTTGGATGATGGTTGATTATTTATCGCTGCTATTGTATACATGTGTTGTATGGAATCCATATAATTAACTTTATAGGGTAATTGATTGGGCCTCATTCCAATTTAGAAGATAAAGAACATTATAAAATAAAGGTTCATGTGTTGACCGTACTCATCCGTTGAGATTAGTCATGTGTTGAACGAAATATTTTAATAATAAAATTTACATCTTTATCAATATAAAATAAAGGTTCATGTGTTGACCGTACTCATCCGTTGAGATTAGTCATGTGTTGAACGAAATATTTTAAAATAGAAATATTTGAAATAGAATTATTTGAAATAGAAATATTTGAAATAGAAATATTTGAAAATGAAATATTTGAAAAAGAAATATTTAAAACAGAATATTAGAAAACAAAAATAAATGAAGCCGTGTTGATTAGATTGACGCCATTTTGACGTGAACGATATTTATATCGATTTTATTCATTTTAAAATGAATATTAAAAAGTGATTTCGAAATCGAATATTTTGAAATGAAATTTGAATTAAATTGAATATAAAATGAATTCAAATTGAATATATAACAAATTTCAATTGAATATAAAATGAATTCAAATTGATTAGAAAACGAAATAAATTCGAACTGATTAGAGAACGAAATGAATTCGAACCGATTAGAAAACAAAATGAATTCAAATTGATTAGAAAACGAAATGAATTCGAACTGATTAGAAAACGAAATGAATTCGAACTGATTAGAAAACGAAATGAATTCAAATTGAATTGAAAAGAAAACAAATTCGAATTGAATTGAAAAGAAAATGAATTCGAATCGAATTGAAATCAAATAGAAATGAAGGAAAAAAGGATTTTTAATAGAAAATTCAATTTTGATTTGAATTTGAAATAAAGGTTGAAATTGTTTTTGAAACGAATTCAAAACTATTTATAAAATTCGTTTCAAATAGAAATCGACGAAATATATATTATATATATTATATATGTAATATAATGGCCTGAATAGAACGCGCCGCGCCACGCCGCGGCAGTTCGCGAATTGCGACCATTAACTTCGAATGGACATTGCGGGAGATCCGACCGTCGGATTCTCCTAAAACCAGAACCGTTGGGTTCGTATCGAAAAGAGATTTCTAACGAATATTAGAAATTTGAAATCTAACGGTTGGATTTGAGATACGTCCAAATCAAATTTGGAAAAGGTCGCTGTAAGTGCAGTTCGATGGCCGTTGTTGGAAATCGACTGTACGGGCCTTGATAAAATTATTAAAAATAGTAATAATTTGTGTAAAATCATAAGAAATGATTTGGGAAAAATTGAGGTGAAAAACTCCATATTTGAAAATATAAAAATAGATTTTTATCGAATTGAACTAGTTTTGAACTAAAATTAAACCCGTTGTTTTTAAAATAAATAAATTGGATTTGAAACGGGTTTTAAATAGAATTGATTTGTGGGTTTATCGTGAACGGTGTTTTAACTAATACTTGTTCTTTAACCCGATAATCAATAGAATGTGATTTGGGTTTGTCGTGAACTGTGTTTTAAAAGACATTAGTTCTTTAACCCAGTAAAAGGAGTTTTAATGAATCTACAAATAGATTGAAATGTGAATTGATAATTTAAATTAACAAATTTGGAAAATGAGCGAGAATGGAGTACCACCAGTTTTGCTCCAAGCGATAGTTAAATCTTTAATTAGATTTGAACGTGAAATGGTAATTAATTTTACCGATAACACCACGGGGTTAGATATGGAGTATTACCAGTTTTTCTTCATGGGATGAATAGGTTGGGATTGGGAAATAAAATAAATAATTACTTCGGTGTGGTTCGCTAATCTCGACTAGTTTGGAGAACCCTAATTTGGTTTGAAATGACATCTAAAGGAAGATAAAAGGATAAATTTTAAAGAATTTTTCTTGGATAAAATTAATGGGAACTTTTCCCTAAGAATGTGAAATTTAGGAACTAGCTATAGGTTAGTTAAGAAGAATGGTTTCCTAGTATTGGTCTGATGTTGGTTTCGGTCTTCGGGGTTAATATTTAGGAAATTGCTCTCTTACTGATTTACGGTTAGTGGCTAATGAATTGGAATGAGGCGTATGTTGTGTTTGTGTAACATTTGTTTTTAATATACGCGGGTTGTTCAGAAAAGCCGGGTTTATACCCATTCTGAATAACCAATTCGACGATAAGTCGAATTCAAATGTCTAATGCAACCACATTTCATCTCAACCATTACGATTGTCAGCTGTCAATACAGTTCAACATTTCCTAGCTTATAAGCAATTCACAAAATATATGAAAACAAGACACACAATTGACAAAATCTTATATCATTTGAAAAGAAAACACTAACTTTGATAATCATACAACAAAAATAGTTTGCATGAGTCATAACTAGTCATATGCTAAGCTCCAACACAAAATACTTATTTCACCAGAACAAAATGGATCATCCGGCTGAATTAAAACTTAAAATAGCACAATTTGTCTTCATGATGGTTGACTTGAATCAGCATCTGTCAAAAAACCAACATAACATTATTTAAACTGCAATGAAAATATATCGATCATGTAAGCACAATTTCAGTTGTAATTCAAAAGAAATGAAGGTATACCAGTAAGCACAAAATGATCAAGAAATATTATAAGCAAAAAATAAGCTCAATGAGTGTAACTAGTGCTAAGTAATTAATAAATACCTTTGCGAGAATGAAGTCCCAAAATTCTAATCCATTGTTCTCAGTGCAGTAGTGAAAAAATGTGAACAAAGTGTACAGCACGGGAGTATATCAATACAAAAAGTAAAAAGTAAAAAAAAAAAAAAAAAAAAAAAAAAAACACACCCTTCACTGCAAAATGAATGGGCTTTGTTTGCTAAATCAGGCTGATAGGACAGCAGCACATTACATCATATTAGTGCAAAAAACTGGCAATTCAAACCCTTATCACATGTTTTAAATTTTTCACGCAGTAACACAAGATAATAATGAACTGCTTATTTTAAATAAACATGTACGCTCTGGTCCCAAAATACATCAAACATACATTCTACTTAAAATGAATATTAGACAAATGTAAGCGATACAGCGTCGAAGGGTAAGGCATTTGGCGTGGGGGCAAACAGTTTCAGGGAGATGGAAGGGGAGTACGCGGAGTACTACGTGAAATTTTACAGTGAGAAGACTTGGCTGGTCTAACCACCATTAGGAAATGGAACATACAATAGGCTAGTTTATTTGTCCTCAAGAAGAAGAAAAAACACCTTGAATTTTTCCCAGCAGTCTGCTTCCTCGTATCCTTGCCGTGTTTCTGAATTTATTCTTTGTAAACCAGCAATATAGGACATCAAGGATCCTCAGACCTGTTGACAACCAGTAAAATATTATAGTTTATAAATTTATTTTTGTAAAAATGGAATGACCTATGTTTATGCTACTTAAAATAGAAGGTGCATCTCTCAACAGAAAATTAGACAAATGACTGAAACATATTTTAACAACAGAGTATACGAGCATGTTCTTCATGATGCACAACAAGTTTTCACTAACATAGGAAGAATGCCGATAAAAATTTCCAATTGAACTGGGGCATACTCTATCAATAACTGACCTGAACTTATAGCAAGCTTTATGCTCCATTCATTGCTACAGAAGGATGGGTAGGCAAAACTGAATGAAATTGGTGAACAAAATGAACTGCAACTGATGACGTTTACGGTTTGAGCAGTGATTATGCAAACAAAGACTGAGCGCTAACAAAAAGCAATTTTAATGGGATTTAACCGAAAATCCTTAAGCTAAACTGGAATGAAATATGGTATTATTGTTTATTTTTTTACATTTCTAACAGTGAAATAAATGTCACTATTGAAAAGGAAATGGATTGAAATCCAAATGTTCTAGTGGAAATATGTAACCACATCCATGGCAGCATGATACCTATCACAAATATTATTTATTTTTAGAAAACTGTACAAATTGATGATAATTATACACAGGAACTATATTAAAATATTGTGAATGTGATTTGAAGTATGTTTATTTTTATATGTGTACAAGCACCCATATTTTTACATACAATTATCAGTTACTCTAACCACAGGTTCAACTTATTTCGATCTTTCTTAATCCAACAACTGCAACAGAATAGTTCAAGAAGAAACTAATCAAATTCTACTTTATTTGATTTCCATAGTCCTATAATCCATAAGTAACCAAACTCATGTGAGAATGTAAATACATATTCTGCTACATTGAGTGGTAATGTCAGAATAGAGTGGTAGTTAAGCAAATAATCTAACTACATATTCTGCTTATTTTTTCATGCTGCTGTTGTCTTTGGCAAAAGGTTATTCCTTGTTCAGGTATAAGGAAAACACCATGATTTTTGTTTGAGGCACCAAAATATATTTACAATAGAATGGCAAAATTGTATTGAGATGTAACAAAGAATGCATATGCCATAAAGAAAATTATTTACCTTGTTCAGCCCTTGTTTGAACGACATCACATATTTGTTCTGTAATGTCAAAGAGTGTATGCTTTTAGGCAACCACTTCTTCGCCTAGGATGACCTATTGTGAATAGCAAACAGTCCATTAATATATTGAATTTTCCTAGATGATCCAAATATATTTATCATTACCCATATATGCAAATGTTTACTATATATACATGCAAAGTATCAATTTCATAACGATGGACCACGTACCCAAAATAACATCTTGGTTTCATATCATCTGTCATCCTAATTTACGTTTTCTTAGCAAAACCTGTATTACTGATGAGTGCCTACCCTGTGCAGAACATGAAACAACCAACTTTATTTGCTTGAGCATGTAATTTAAAATAAATTCTCAAATGGAAAACTAACTTATGTATTGCTTTTGCTACGCGCGCACACAGGCAACTATAAAATTCTACACTGTTCTATTTTTTTTAATGAAACTCTTTTCATATGTTCTTCCTATTTTATACTCGAACACAATACGTTGTATCATCTTTACTTTTTCAATTTAACTTCGGTTTCAAACTTCTTTTACAGTTTAGGGCTAAAAAGTGTTGGACTAAGTTCAGGTAAACAGTGAACTTAGAAACTGTGTATGTCAAAATATACTTGATTCAATGTATCTTGAAGCTAAAATAAGTAAAATATTTTCATAATCTCTAGAATGGTGAATAACCTTTTTCCTTAAATCTAATATTTTTAGTGGAATACTGAATTACCAACCGTCCAGCTGGCTCTCTAAAAAATTGCAGTGACAATTGAATTACCAACCGCCCAGCTGGCTCTCAAATTGACACTGAAGCTAATGTTACATCCTGTTATGAATGACTTGTTTTAGAAAACACGTTGGTAGCATTCAAGTTCATTTATTTTACAGAAATATGTAGATATAAATCAAGTGAACCATATAACCAAGGATATACAAGTATTTGGTTCCTATACTTCACAAACCTGAAGTAAAATAGGTTATTTTCTAGTACTATTATTGCATTAAGCACGAAGACTATGTCCGTCACCTTGATGCTTATTAAAATGACAAAGAAGAAAAAGAACCCCCTCCCCTCGAATTACGCAACAAACCTGTCACAACTTGGTTATCTGAATATGTTACCTAAAACTGCCATGCTATAGAACTCCATATGACACAAATTTTACTTTTCTCATTTATGCACTCATTACTGCAAAATTTCAGTTCGGTAAAAATCCATTGGCAAATAGATTTAAATCATCATTCGACATTTTATGTTCAAACAAAGCCACCATTAAACCTTTAAATCTGCTAATGTGATCTAAAAATATCAAATTTTCTAGTACGGGAATTCATACCCCTCACACTCAAAAAAATAAATGACATTAATTAGATGAAGGGAATTATTTGCGGTATTAGCATCACTAGAAGGATCACTCACTTTACTCTGCTTGCTATGCTTGTTTTTCCCTTTTGCTTGTTTTATCATGTCTAACCATGCAGGGTTATTTACAAGTTACAACGCCATCTGATTCTAAATCAGAGCACATAGCAGCTTCGGGCTGATCCATGGGCACCATGTGTCCAGCATCAAGCATCTACAGCCAAATAATGACTGTAAACTTGCGTCCACTGAAAATTACAGGTGTCCAATTTTTTGGTACCAATACAATTTACAGTATATGTCTTGCACGGGATAGTGTTGATTGCCAAATACATCCTCATGTGTAAGGGTATTGAGTGCATTAGTCAAATAGTTGATTTAGTACTACAACTACCATTCAAATAAAGTAATGACAGAAATACATGGAGTAAATAAAAATAAAGTAATGACAGCAGTACACGGCTTAAAAGAAATGATAAGAGTTAAAATATCAGAATGCCAAAATAATGAAAGATGCATTTCTTTAAAATATCATATTGTTTGCCTCAAGTTTATTTATAGTTTTAACAGTTAATCTGCTATTTATACTTTATTCCTGACTATGGAATCCATAATTGCACTTTATCAAGTTTTTTTAATTATCAGTTCTCTATTTATACTTTATTCTTGACGATGGAATCCTTATTTGCACTTTATCAAGTTTTTTTAATTATCAGTTCTCCATCACTTTCAAAAAATGAAATGGGTATGAAATGAAAATCTCAGTGAAAACTCTGTTAACATTAAAATTCTATTAAAAATCAATATATATTAAGTTCAAAAACAAAATCATCTCAAAACCGAATAATCATGGAAATGTTCAAAATGCAACCGCTGGTAGAGGAAATCAAAGCTGAATTAATTTTGAAATATTTCTCGAGTTGAAGCGTAATGTTATTAGTTAAATCGAGGACCTGAGGAAACAATTACTATGAAAGAATGGAAAATGGCTAAGAGTTTGAGTAAAAATTTGATACATTGTTCATTTGATGTACAGTTATAATTAGTAAATTCGTTGTAGTCTTTTGCCTAAATCTTAACATTAAACTATATGCACCCAACCTCTCAATCGAATAGACAAAGTCCACCCAATCCCTGCTTAACTTTTATCCAGATACATTAATTAATTAAAATTAAAAGATCATGCTCTAGAAGTTAGTAACCTCTTTTAGATGGAAAATGAAAAAATTAAAACGCCATGGTAACCCAAATACAGGATTGAATTCTTTTTGGGACTTCCAAACCCTTTCAGCATATAATTTTCCTAAGTACATATTAGTGCACAGTACATATCAGTGCACAATGCTAATCAAGATAGTAAAAAAGGTAGATTTTTCAGTTTATATCTACCAGTTTTTCTCCCTTTTTGCTTGATGAAAGCTATAAAAGGAATAGTGTGCTAGAAAGTTCTTGTAAATTTTTACAACTAAATGCATGGTTCAATAATATATATAATGCGAGAGAACTCAGAAAAGTGGAAGGAACCTAACAGTAACAAACATGATTGGACCATGCACAATCTGTAGGAAGTTTCATGAATTTTCATTGGACGTTTAGCATCACTATCTCAATACAAGGTAAGTGTGAATTCATGAGAAATGGTACATGGTAAAAATGCAAAAATTAGTAAAACAAGTATTCAACTTATTAACATTTACTGTTAAGCGAGCGAAAGAATTCATGAGAAAAATTATAAATCTATTTCAAAGACTCAATGTAAATGCTTAAGAAAAAATAAAACAATCACTTTGAATAGCTAATATCAGACATATCAATAAATCATCCATTGCATTATGCTTTAAAAGCTTGTATACTATACAATTGTGTCAATTTTGTTACAATTGTCAATATTTAATTACTCTCTTATTTTAAATGATCAACATACAACTATGTAAAATAAAAGGTTTGAAAAACAAAACTATAAATTTGGTAAAAGAAAAGGAAATAAGGCTTAACGAAATTGTTGTTTTTAATATTCACAGTTACTTCAGCCAACCAAAAAAATAGGAAGCTTGCTATAGTTGCTGATAGAAACAGAATTTCTTTTGAGAGTGATGCCATTTTGGAAAAGAATATAGGTTACTACGGAGAGAGAAATACTTAGTATCATAGAGGGACTATTAGGAAGGAGCATGTAATAAGAAGTAGCGAAGTTACTTTCCAAATGCTTAAATGTTGGAAATCTACGACTTGATAGATAATCATGAATGATTACCAATTTTAATAAATGTGACCCAATAAATAATATATGTGAATTTTGATGCAAATATCCCTGTCCAGGACTCCCAAACCAATCGATTACATAAGCAATCTAAAACCTCGTGAAGGCTTTATTGCACTTACAAGTAATAGTATCACTTGTATACCTATAGCCAAAAAAGAATAACTTTGCCACTGATTATTATCAACAAACCATGTCAAAATCGTCTTATTTCTTTTCACTGGGCGTTTTTTATTTAAATCAGCTAAGTCCAACTTCTAATGTACAAATCAGAACTTTCTATATTGTCTTCTTTTTTTTTGTCGGTTTTCTGAATAAAGCCATATATTCAAAAAAAAAATTACTCAAACCTATTATATTTTTTGTTTTGACTGTTTAATGCAATCGAACACATAACTCATTATTCAGAATTTGGTATTCAGTAATTAACATGCAGACATCAAAGTTCAACAATCAAAATCTAAAATTTTGCATTTTGAACAAACAAAAAAGCTTAATTTGCGAATAAGGATCACTTCTAACTAACAAGCGATTCGATTTCAAGTAACTGCTTTCAACCTTAACCAACACACCGTATTATCTACTTTAGCTACTCATTCATGTTGTGCAATATATGTTTGAGAATCTCCATCCTAACTATCATCCAACATAATATTGTTGTATACATCGATCTGTGTGAAGCTACTATTTTTTCTCGGACCATGTTATAAATTGTAAAAACTGCTGTTGAAATATATACATGTTGAGTTTATAGTTTGTTGTTGAAATTTCAGACAAAACTTCACCACTTCTAAAAGTAAGGCATCTACATGGATTCAGGTTCAGGAAAATTCATATACAAAATAAAGTAGAGTACTATTGCTTCTGATTAGAGTAACATTCAACACAAAAAACAAAAAACAAAAACAAAAAAAAAAAAAAAAAAATTTCTCAATTGTTCTTCCTTAGTAAATCAAGTTTACATAAACTTTGTTTGTTTGCTTGCTTGCTTAACCAAAGAGATGGAAATTCACAATGAAACCAAAAAATACCGTAGTTTAAAAAATAATGGAAATCTGATGATGTCAGAATATAAATACTTGGAACATTCCCAAAAAACTTCCTGGCTATGCTATATTTGGACAACAAAAACTTTCCCAACAATAGCATCCGAAGTGTAATAGTCAAAGAAAATCAATACCCCTTTAGCAATCAACAGAATATCCACTTAAGTTACTACTTGTGTAATAATCAACAGTAAGTGAGAAACTATGAAATTAAGTCTAAAAAATAAACAATAATCTAGTAAATCACCTGAATCCAGTTTGAGACGCGACAGGTGAGACCGAGCAGAGCCGGCGGTAGCGTCACCAGAGTAGGAATAGCTGGATCGATTTTGGAGAGGAAGAAGTGGACTTGAAAGGAAAGAATTAAATTTAGGGTTGAAGATGCCATTCGTGAGAAAGAGGAAGTATTTGACGAAGAAAAATTGGAGTGGTCAAGCATTCATGCAGACATAAGTTTTGCCTGCTTAATGGATCAAGAAAAGTCGGTTTTGATTATTTATTTGTTTATTTGCTAGTGTCGTATATGATAACAATCGCAAATTATTTTTCAAATTATTTAACTACAATTCATTAATCGCTTGCTACTGTTTTTAAGGAAAACCGTCGCAAATCATAAATATTTGCTATTGTTTTCAAACAAAACTATCGCAAATTTGTCTTTTACATCATTTTCCCGACAACCTGCTACGGTTTGTAACTAAAACAGTCGCACATAACCATATGTGCTACTGTTTTTAGCTAAATCGACGCAAATAAGCAGTTTTGTACTAGTGAGAGCGGTTGGATTATTATCCAAAGAACCACTCTGTATTGGCATAAGCGTCGCGAGTTATATATGCCAAAGATAATTGAAGACGGAGTAAAGTGCAAGGGCTATTGTATAAGTCTTAGATAACAGTGACTAAGATGGATATACTGAATAATGCCTTCGGTTTGTCCAGTCCCAGGACAACTTGTATGGACGAAGGTCTGACAGAGTATATCCAATAGATCGCGTAAGTTGATCTGTTCAAACGTATATATGTTGGTGGCGGAGGAATTCGTTTCTCTTAGCGGTATACCCGTGTTATTTTTGGATAAGTCAATTTGTGATTTGGTGGGTATGACGATGTGACATTTTAAGTGAATGAAGATAAATGTCTGACAGAGTATTTCCAGAAAGGTCACGTACATTGATTTCTTCAACCGTACCAAGAGTGGAAGCAGAGAAGGAAACTTCTTAGCTAACATGTAATGTATTGTTGTAGACGTCAATTAGTGATTTTCGAGGGATTTGACGATGTGGCATTCAAAGTGAATCTGATGTGATGATAAAGCGTAGCTTCTAGCCTCATCAACCGGTAAATGACAGAAATCGGGCAGGCAGCATGGCTATGTAGGTCGCATGTAACAACACGGAAATCTAAGCCAATTTAAAATTTTTATTTTGGCAATTTTAATGAATTTTGAATATTTAAAATGGATTATTTTAAATAATAACGACGAGAAAATTTATTTTGAATAGAATTCGAACGAATATATTTATATGGTTTGTCGTTAGAATATATATAGTATTTATAATTATAAAAGGAATTGAAAACGGCGTGGTAGTTCAATAATTCGATTTCAAACTTCAAATGAATGTACCGGGTGCAAAATAAACCAGAATTTAACGAAACCAAAAATAAAAGAATCTATTTGAGAATATCTTTCCAACGAATCCGAAAAATCAAAATTTCATAGCAGGAATCAAAAGATATGTCCAAATGAATTTTCATAATAGTCGCTATGGAATTCTGGCCATTAAAAATGGAATTTTTGCAAACGACCTCGGATTTCGATGAAACCACTTTTGTTGGATCCGTGATGTCAAGTTATTGCTAGGTTTCAAAATTCGTAATTTTTTGAATCAATATGTGAGCGTGGCAAAGGAAAACGCGTTTGACCAGTTTTAGTTGATTTTAATCAACTGGAAAATGGTCATTTTTCAAACGGTCTCAGAATTCGACGAAACTAGTTTTGTTAGGACCGTATCATCAATACGAAGCTAGAAAATATTTTTCTAGAATTTTCTGGGTCTGTATGTGGCCTCAGTAAATTAAAATGTGCGTTTGAATTGAATATATATATATATATATATTTATATTTTAATTTGAACGGAAACTGATCGTAACGATCTTATTGGCTTGCGAAACATATCCCATTATGTTCGGAATGGGGGTAATTAGCTAGGGATGACAGTCGATGGGTTTGATTTCGAGTTCAAAAATAAAAGTTACTTTTTGGATTCAAAATTAAAAATAAATTAATAAATAATTATATAATCCTTCCCCCACACTCTCTCTCCCTCATTAGTCAAACCGTCGTTCAAAATCAGAAAACCCAAAACGCCCCTCATCCCTGTCGATCAACGTCCGCCCACCTCCATCAGCCCCCCCCCCCTCCGCGCGCCGCCTCCATCTTCTTCCCCCTCCCCTCCGTCGAACCTCTCTCCTCCTCTCCCGATTGAGAACCCGCACCCCCCTTTTTACACCCAAACCCGCTCTGCCCTCCAACCGACGCCATCGCGATAGCGCAGCCACCAAGCCGGTGCATCCCGCCGCCGTTACCCCTCTGACTCCCTTCCCTCTCCTATCCACCTCGCTCCCTCTTCTGACCCAAGAAAACGCAGCACCAAAAACCCTAGAAGTAGCTGAAGCCAGCCGCCCTCCGTCAGATCCGAAGAGCCCCACACCACGGCGAGCAAACCCCTTCCTTTCCGAACGATGTAAGCCCCTTTTACCTATCTCGATTTATGTTATTTTATTTTAAAAAAAGAATTCTGATTTTTAAATCATATAAATAGGAATTTTATATTTAAAAGCTAGGAATTTTATATAGGAAAAGGCGAAAACTTTATATAGGAAAAGGCGAAAAATTTAATAAAGGAAAGACGTGATTTTTAATATATGAAAGCTTCGATTTTTAAAAATATAAAAGATTTGATTTCTAAAGTTAAAGATCGGATTTTTAATAGCATAAAGCTATGATTTTTATCGTTGAAAAAAAACATTGTTGGCTAGTTGAAAATATTTTTAGAAGTATAAAAATATGATTTTTACACTTGTAGCAAATTAAAAATATGATATTTATATAAGGGAAGATATAAAAATATTATTTTTATATAGGTAAAGTATAAAAAATATAATTTTTATAATATAGAAAGGTTAAAAATATAATTTTTATAATATAGAAAGGTCAAAAATATAATTTTTATAATATAGAAAGGATAAAAATTTAATTTTTATATGATGTAGATAATAAAAATATAATCTTTATTAGGAGAAGAGCAATATAAAAATATAATTTTTATTGTGAACAGCGTGAAAAGAACTGCATACGAATTCCAAGCAGATCCAGATGATTCAGCAGTTCAACAGCAAAGCACGGTGGAGTGGAACCCTCTGTGAGAACTTCTCACCTTTATTTTTATTTTTTTTCTAGTTATAAATATATACTAGTATGCAGACGGTGTTTAGTAGCACCCGACACCCGTCGCCCACAGACCATGGACGGCTTGTATGCTTGTTTGTTTGATTTTGATGTGTAGTTGATTGTGTGATGTGAAATGAAATAAAATATTTATATAGTTAAAAATAATTTATCATTAAAAATAGTATTTTTAACGGTTATTTAAAATGAAATAAATATTTATAAACAAATCGGACGATTTGTTTATATACACACATTTGACTGATATTGATTGGGATGATAAATATTACACATCGCCCAACTGCACATATAAAACTGTGTTTGATTGATTGAAACCCCACATGGGTGTTGGGATGATATTTGATGTACATTATTCCCAATTGTTTAATGATTTGTCGATCGATTGATTGACAGGTTGTAATGAGCGTTGAATATTTATATTCGATGCTTATGCAGTGTAGAACACACTTTGGATGATGGTTGATTGTTTATCGTCATTGTTGTGTATTTGAATTGGGTGAAATCCATATAATCCGTATTATATGGTAAGTGACTGTGTCTGATTCCAGTTCAGAATTAATAAATATTTTAAAATAATATTTAGTGAATATTGAAATGTGAAGTCGTGTTAAGTAGTTAAACGCCATTTTAACACGAACGGGAATTTTGTCGATTTTATTCATTTTACAATGAATATCGAAAGTGAATTCAAAATCTGATATTTTGAAATGAATTGAATTTGAATTGAAATTAAATAGAATTAAATTCAAATTGAAATTAAAAAGAAATGAATTTGAATTGAAATTAAATGGAAAAGAAATTCGAATTAAATAGAATAGAGTAGAAATTCGAATTAAATAGAATTGAATAGAAATTTGAATTGAATAGAATTACATAGAAATTCGAATTGAATAGAATTGAATAGAAATTCGAATTGAATAGAACTGAATGGAAATTCGAATTAAAATAGAATTGAACTGAAATTCGAATTTAATAGAATTGAATTGAAATTCGAATTAAATGGAAACAGAATTGAAATCGTTTTAAATTGAATTTAAAACGAATTGAAATTGAATTGAAATCGATTTGAAATGAATTTAAACCGAATTTATAGTGGAATATTCAATTTTGATTTGAAATCGAATATGAAGTTGAAATCGTTTTGAAAACGAATTTAAAATGATTTGTAAAATTCGTTTTAAATAGAAATCGATGAAATATATATTATATATATTATATATAATATAATGGCCTGAATAGAACGCGCCACGCTGTGGCAGTTCGTGAATTTCGACCATTGACTTCAAACGGAAATTACGGGAGATCCGACCGTCATATCCTCCTAAAACTGGAACCGTTGGGTTCGTATCAAAAAGAGATTTCTAAGGAAGGTGAGAAATTAAAAATCTAATGGTTGGATTTGGAATAATGTCCAAATCAAATTTGGAAAAGGTCGGTGTAAGTGCAGTTCGATGGCCGTTGATGGAAATCGACTGTACGGGCCTTGATAAAATTATTAAATATATCTATAATTAGTGTAAAATCATAAGAAATGATTTGGAAAGAATTGGGATGAAAAAATCCATATTTGAAAAGATAAAAATAGATTTTTATCGAAATGAACTAGTTTTGAACTAGAATTAAAAATCCATTTATTTTTAAAATAAATAAATTGAATTTGAAATGGTTTTGTAAATAACCAGGATTTCCAATATATAGATCGTAAATGGATTGGAATCGAAATTGTCTTCGGAATATTTCGATGTGGGATTTTGTGATTATACAGATATTGTTATGGAAATTTGAAAGATATATTTATATCGTTATTTCCAATACGATATTTGTTGGTCGTAGAATTTGATATTGAATATAAGACAATATATTTTCTATTCAGAGCTTTGTATTTAACATCAAATGGGATTTGGGTTTGTTGTGAATGGTGTCTTCATTAACACTGTTCTTAAACCCAGTTGAGAAAAAGAGTAAATCTTTTTATTTAGATTTAATGAAGTGTACCAATTAAACAATATTTAATTGGAATGGAATTGATTTTTGGGTTTATCATGAACGGTGTTTTAAATAACATTTGTTCTTTAACCCAACAATTAATGGAATGTGATTTTGGGTTGTCGTGAACGGTATCTTTAATAATACTGTTCTTAGACCCAATGGAGTTAAGAAAATCAGAAATTAACTAAAGATTAGTTAAGTTGAATGGTTTCTTGGGCATTGATCTGATGTTGGTTTCGGCCTTTGGGGTTATTGCTTAGGGAATTATTCGCTTGCTAATCTACGGTTAAGGGCTGATGAAATAGAATGTGATTATGGGTTTATCGTGAATCGTGTTTTAAATGACATTGGTTCTTTAACCCAGTTAAAGATTAAAACTAAGTGGAGTTTTAATGAATCTTTAAATAGATAGAAAAGTGATTTTGATAATTAAAATTATCAAATTCAAGGAATAATTGAGAATGGAGTACCACCAGTTTTACTCCTGATGATAGTTAAATCTTTAATTAGATTTGAACGTGAAATGGTAATTGAATTTACCGATAACACCGTGGTGTTAGATATGGAGTATAACCAGTTTTACTTCATGGGATGAATCGGTTGGGATTGGGAATTAAAATAAATGATTATTTCGGTGTGGTTCGCTAATCCCGACTAGTTTGAATTGATATTCAAAAGAAGATTAAAGAATAAATTTAAAGAATTTATCTTTGATAAAATTAATGGGAACCTTTCCCAGAGAATAAGAGTATTTGAATAAAAGAATATTCTGAATTGCAATGAGGCGTATGTTGTGTTTGTGCAACACTTGTTTATTATACACGCAAGTTATTCAGAAAGACCAGGTTTATCCCATTCTGAATAACTGATACGACGATAAGTCGAAGATGAAGACAGTGGTCGAAGACCGGAGGTCTTCACATCGTTTGGATAATTACTGATGATCTTGATTGGGCTGTACACCCAAGAGGAGGGAAACAGTTGGTGGTCGTCCAGACGTATTTGGAGATCAATGGGTATGCGAGGTACGTCGTACCTCCGGTTTCGTTCAGATCCAGAACGGACTTGTATGGACTGTGTGTCTGACATCGGATTTCATTCTATGTGATTGATATCGGTTGCATAGCGTGAATTTCCTGTGTGGCATGTTGAGATGCAAATGATCAAGGCTTCTGTTGAAAAGCAAAGTCTTGTGGTTGATGATCAAAGCACGGCCTTTGTGGCGTAGCTTTGTGTAGCGTGAATTCGCAAGCCTCACACCCCGGTATGAACCAAAAACAGGACGAGGACCTCAGGGAGGACATGCGTTTTCTTCTAGCTAGGTGGTGTCAGTGCTTAAACTGGCTGACATTTATATACTTTTCACCTGTGTGGTTGTTACTGTTGCGAGGCGCCTCGGATTTATCGGTCGTTCTCGAACTGATGGAGTCATTCGTTGGCTCACTTACGCCCCAAAGGGCGGGGAAACGCAGTGTTCAGGAATTTTAATCCACATCGGTGGACCGGCCCTAACGATCCAAGGGTTACTCGAGCTCTGATCCTGAGACTCGAGCTAGACAGTCTCAAATCGTTAGAGGACTATCTTTTGCCTCGGTTCATAGATGGAAATCCAACTTCCAATACGTGATTTTACTGTTTTAATTGTAGAACTAGTATGGCGACATGATATATGGTACCCATGCCGTCTATGATTGCTACTTATGATTTAAATTGTTTTAACATTATACACCTATTATAGTATCAAATGATTTGTTTTAAACGTATCAAGCATGCTTTGGCTATTATAAGGGAAAACCCTATCCTCTGGTTTGTGGTGCATTGTGTGATGGGACCTAGGTCTTATAATAGCTTCATTGTTCTTTATTTAGCATTGCGCTGTTGTTTTATGCACCGGTATTCTTGGAAGAAAACCCGTTCCGTGTTATACGGGGTGGTCCTTTGATTTACCTAACTTTAAAATAAAGATTAATAACTGTTTTAGTTCTCACACCAGTCACATGACTGACCTGGAGTTTATTGTTTTAACCTAAACTCTGGGTGCCCTTATTTTCGACATGGGCAGCTTGTAGTTTTGGTTTTGCATATTTATCTTCACAGGGTCTTGCTACAGTTGGAACGATATCCGGAAAGCTTTGTATCTGTATATCTCCTTCAGTTGTATTTTGTATTATTTTCCACTGCTATGTAATGTATTGTAATCTCTGATATTTATCGAATGTATTTTATTTGTTTATACTCTGTATATTCTTGTATTCTGTTGAATTGTTGCAATATACAATGAAATGTTCTTCCGTTTGTGCTATGATGTGGTTTGGTCTCAATTCAATCCGGCTTTTCCTTACCGGGGAAGTTCGGGTCGTCTCAGCTTGGTATCAGAGCTTTGGTTTACAAAGCTCAGAGAACAAGACACATTAGAACCATACGCAAGAATTCATCAGAAATTGGATTAGTAATATCCAATGAGAATGACTCGTTAGAGATAGGATCAGCGGTATCTTAGGACGAGTGTGAAGACTATATTTTTAAAATGAAAACCAACCTTGTTTTAAAAATTTAAATCGATATACGTATTTGAATATTTATTTATAATAGATTTGGACAATCCGATATATAAAGATTTTGCATATATGTCTTGCAATGTGTATTCGAAGTTTTAATATACTGGATAGTTGTAGAATCATACTCTAGTTGCCCGGGAATAATTCCGGTAATGGGGCACCGTCGCCAGTATTTATTTTCGAGTTACGAAAGTGAGATTTCTATATTTCCATTAGACTGGTGTGAGAACCAAAATATAGCTAGAATACATTGTTGTGAATTGGCACCAAAAATGTGATTTTTGACTATATATCAAAGTTATGAATTTGAAATGATAATTCATTAATTAATTGATGGTTGTGTTGTTTGATTATTGTTTGAATAATTAAATGTTGAACCTTTAACCAAATTGGTCAAATATTGAACTGTATTGAAAATTCATTGCAATTGCATGCATATACATGTCTATACATTGAACAGGTCATAGCAAGGAGGCTAGAGCAGAGGAATAAAATTGTTTTCCCGACAAATAGGTACATGTTTATTGTATTTCTTGAGTTTTGGGTGATTTTATGAGCCGATTGGCTAGCCGCTTGGCTTTTTCTTTTTCTTTTGGATTGAAGAAGGCCATGGGAGGCTATATGAAATATCCCAAAATCCCCGGTGCAGGGGAGGTTATGGCGAAATTTTTCAAAAATTTAGGGTGTTAGCCAAACTTTTGAAGAATTTGAAAAGTTCTTAGAAACTAAAAAGTTGAAGAACTTAAGTTGTAGTCAAAATAATGAAAGTTGAGTTGGTTTATAAAACAACTTTCGGCTTCGTTCCTTTTCGGGGATGAAAAGTTTTAAGTCGGGGAGATTGTAACAACCCTGAAATCATAGCCAATTTAAAATTTTTATTCTGGCAATTTTAATGAATTTTGAATATTTAAAATGGATTATTTAAAATAATAACGACGAGAAAATTTATTTTGAATATAATTCGAACGAATATATTTATATGGTTCGTCGTTAGAATATAAATATTATTTATAATTATAAAAGGAATTGAAAACAGCGCGGTAGTTCAATAATTCGATTTCAAACTTCAAATGAATGTACCGGGTGCAAAATAAATCGGAATTTAACGAAACAAAAAATAATAAAATCTATTTGAGAATATCTTTCCAACGGTCTCAGAATTCGATGAAACTAGTTTTGTTAGGATCGCATCGTCAATACGAAGCTAGAAAATATTTTTCTGGAATTTTCTGGGTCCGTATGTGGCCCCAGTAAATTAAAATGTGAGTTTGAATTGAATATATATAGATTTATATTTTAATTTTAACGGAAACTGATCGTAACAGTCGAATTGGCTTGCGAAACATATCCCATTGTGTTCGGAATGGGGGTAATTAGGTAGGGATGATAGTCGGTGGGTTTAATTTCAAGTTCGAAAATAAAAGTTACTTTTAGGATTCAAAATTAAAAATAAATTAGTAAATAATTATATAATCCTTCCCCCACACTCTCTCTCCCTCATTAGTCAAATCGTCGTCCAAAATCAGCGTAATAACCCGGAAAATCTGAGCCAGTTTGAAAATTTTATTTTGGCAATTTTAGTGAATTTTGAACATTTAAATTGAAATATCTTAAATAATATCAACGAAAAATTTATTTTGAATAGAATTCGAACGTATATAATACATAGATCGCCGTTAGAATATAAATAATTATTTATAATTATAAAAGGAATTGAAAATGGCATGGTAGTTCGATAATTCGATTTCAAAATTCAAATGAATATACCGGGTGCAAAATAAATCGGATTTTAGTGAAACCAAAAATATTAGAATCTATTTGTGAATATTTTTCCAACGAATCCGAAAAATCAAAATTTCATAGCGGGAATCAAAAAGATATGTCCAGTTGAAATTTCAGAATAGTCGCTATGGAATTTCGGCCCTTAAAAATAGCCATTTTGCAAACGACCTCGGTTTTCGACGAAGCCACTTTTGTTGGATTCGGGATGTCAAATTATTGCTAGGTTTCAAATTTCGTCATTTTTCGAATCAATATGTGAGCGTGGCAAAGGAAAACACGTTTGACAATTTTCAGATGATTTTAATCATCTGGAAAATGGCCATTTTTCAGATGGTCTCAGAATTCGATGAAACTAGTTTTGTTAGGACCGTATCGTTAATACGAAGCTAGAAAATATTTTTCAGGAATTTTTCGATTCCGTATGTGACCCCGGTAATTTGAAATGTACGTTTAAAATTCAATATAATGATTTAAATGTAAATTCAACGGAAACTGATCGAAACGATCGAATCAGCTTACGTAACATATCCCATTGTGTTCGGAATGGGGGTAATTAGCTAGGGATGACAGTCGGTGGGTTCGATTTCGAGTTTGTAATAAAAAGTTGCTTTTTAAAGGTTAAAAATAATAAAATAATAAATTAAATTCAAATACCCCCCTCTTTCCCTCTTTTCCCAGTTAAACCCCCCCCCCCACTTTTCTTTCACTTTCCCGATCCCCTTTCTTCCTTGTCTCACCGCGCCCCCTCCCACTCTCGTCGCCAACGAACTCCCCTGGCACCGCCTGCCTCACGCCCGGTCCCCCCTTCATCTCCGCCCTCCCCATCGCCTCTTTCCCCTTCCTCCTTTCAAGATCCGACCTCCTAAATGACCCAAGCCCCAAATAGATGTCTGCTCCGCCCCGTTCAGCACCCCTCGCGCCCTTCGCCTGGCCCTACTGTCCACCGCACTCCCTTCCGACGAAGCATAACACGCCCCCAGCTCGCAAATCCCTCCTCCTCTTCTATTGAGACGTGAGCCCCTTCTCAGCAGCCGACACCCAATGTACCACCTGCCTGAGCCACCGCGTGCCATCAAGCAGCCTCCTCCGCCTCCTCTGCCCAGTCAAGCGACGAACAACACTCCACTTTCTCCGATTTGTTGTAGAAAAAAAGTGAGTTTTCCTTTTTTTTATTATTTGGTTTAGTTTGATTAATTTCTGTAAATTTAAATCTGATTTTAAATTAAAGTTTTCATGAAATAAAAATGAGTAATTTTTACAATGTTCTCATGAAAAAAAACCTGATTATTTTTGTATAGGAAAGGTTATATTTTTAAAGCAAGAAAGGTATAATTTTTATAGATAAAAATGTCGTTTTAATCTAAGTGGCTTTGGAGAAAAAAAAATCTAATCTTTAGGATGTGAACAACAAAATAAAAATGTAATTCTTATTTTAAAGGTAAGTGAATTCGAATTTAATTCTTTTATTTTTACTTGTATGAGGCTATGATCTTTAATCATATGTTTAACATTGAAAAGTTCATATTTTTAACAAGGAAAGGTTCATATAAGTTCGCATTTTTAACATATGAAAGGTATGATTCTTATATGTAGAAAAAAATAGATTTTTACTTTTAAAAATATGATTTTTATTCATGTAGGGTAATAAAAATATAACCTTTGTTAGGAGAAAAGCAATATAAAAATATAATCTTTACATACGAAGTAACGATATAAAAATATGATTTTTATATGCGTAGCGAATTAAAAATATGACTTTCATATAATAGAGAATATAAAAATATGATTTTTATATATGTAGTGAGTACGGACAACGAAAGTGAAAAAAGGAAGAGCGATGAAGATTTTCTACATATGAAGAGGCGTGGCGTTTGGTTTAGCTATTCGGTGAGAACTTCTCACCTTTAATTTAATTTTTTCTAGTTAAAATTTATACTAGGATGCAGACGGTGTTTAGTAGCACCCGATACTCGTCGTCCACAGACCATGGACGGCTTGTATGCTTGTTTATTCGATTTTGATGAGTAGTTGATTGTGTGATGTGATGTGAAATGAAATAAAATATTTATATAGTTAAAAATATTTTATAGTTGAAAATAGAATTTTTAACGTATATTTAAAATGAAATAAATATAAACAAATCGGACGATTTGTTTATATACACACATTTGACTAATATTGATTGGGACGATAAATTTTACACATAGCCCAACTGCACAAATAAAATCTGTGTTTGATTGTTTGAAACCCCACACGGGTATTGGGATGATATATGACATACACAAATCCCAATAATTAGTTGTATGTCGATCGATTGATTGACAGACTGTCATAAGCGTTAAATATTTATATTTGATGCTTATACAGTGTAGAATGCATTCTGGATGATGGTTGATTATTTATCGTTCTTATTTTATACATGTGTTGTAGTAAATCCATATAATTAACATTATATGGTAATTGATTGGGCCTCATTCCAGATTTGAACAGAAATATTTGAAATAGAATATTTGAAATTAGAAATATATGAAGTCGTGTTGATTAGATTGACGCCATTTCGACGTGAACGATATTTATATCGATTTTATTCAATTTTCACTGTATATTGAAAGTGATTTCGAAATTTGAATTATATTGAAAATAATCAAAATTCGAATTTAATTGAAAGGAATTGAATTCAAATTGAAATTGAAAGGAATTGAATTCAAATTGAGATTGAAAAGAAATGAAATTAAATTGAAATTGAATAGAGATCGATTTGATATGAATTTAAAATGATTTATAAAGCACGTTTTGAATTGAAATCAACGAAGTATATATTATATATATTATATATATAATATAATGGCCTGAATAGAATGCGCCACGCTGCGGCAATTCGCGAATTTCGACCATTGACTTCGAATGGATATTGCGGGAGATCCGACCGTCGGATTCTCCTAAAACAGGAACCGTTGGGTTCGTATCGGAAAGAGCTTTCTAATTAGTATTGGAAATTTGAAATCTAATGGTTGGATTTGGAATTATGTCCAAATAAAATTTGAAAAAGGTCGCTGTAAGTGCAATTCGGTGGCCATTGATGGAAATCGACTGTGCGGGCCTTGATAAAATTATTAAAAATATCAACAATTTGTGTAAAATCATAAGAAATGATTTGGGAAGAATTGGGATGAAAAACTCCATATTTGAAAAGATAAAAATAGATTTTTATTGAAATGAACTAGTTTTGAACTAGAATAATAATTTATTTATTTTTAAAATAAATAAATTGGATTTGAAATGGTTTTGAAAATAACTAGAATTTCCAACAATTGCATTGGAATGGATTTGAATCGAAATTGTCTTCGGAATATTTCGATGTTGGATTTCGTGAGTATACAGATATTGTTATGGAAATTTGAAAGATATATAAATATTGTTATTCCCAATACGATATTTGTTGGTCGTAGAATTTGATATTGAATATAAGCCGATATATTTTCTATTCAGAGCCTTGTATTTAATATCAAATATGATTTGGGTTTGTTGTGAATGGTGTCTTCATTAACACTGTTCTTAAACCCAGTTGAGAGAAAGATTAAATCTTTTTATTTAGATTTAATGAAGTGCACCAATTAAATAATATTTGATTGGAATTGAATTGGGATTGATTTTTGGGTTTATCGTGAACGGTGTTTTAAATAACACGGGTTCTTTAACCCGATAATTAATGGAATGTGATTATGGGTTTATCGTGAACCGTGTTTTAAATGACATTGGTTCTTTAACCCAGTTAAAGACAGGATATTGATTTCTGTAAAGATTAAAACTAAGTGGGGTTTTAATGAATCTTTAATTAGATTGAAATGGTCGAGAATGGAGTATCACCCGTTTTGCTCCAGGCGATAGTAAATCTTTAATTAGATTTGAACGTGAAACGGTAATTGAATTTGCCGATAACACCGGGGTGTTAGATATGAAGTGTTACCAGTTTTACTTCGTGGGATGAATAGGTGGGGATTGGTAAATAAAATAAATGATTACTCCGGTGTGGTTCGCTAATCCCGACTAGTTTGAATTGATATTCAAAGGAGATTAAAGAGTAAATTTAAAGAATTTATCTTTGATAAAATTAATGGGAACCTTTCCCAAAGTATAAGAATATTTGAATAAAAGAATATTCTGCATTGGATTGAGGCGTATGTTGTGTTTGTGTAACACGTGTTTATTATATACGCGAGTTGTTCAGAAAGACCGGGTTTATCCCATTCTGAATAACTAATTCGACGTGGTGTCGAAGATGAAGACGGTGATTGAAGACCGGAGGTCTTTACGTTGTCTGGATAATTACTGATGATCTTGATTGGGCTGTACAACCAAGAAGATGGAAACAGTTGGTGATCGTCCAGACATACTTGGAGATCGATGGACATGCGGGGTACTAGGTGCCTCCGGTTTCGTTTAGACCCAGAACGAACGTGAAAATGGACTGTGTGTCTGACATTGGAATTTTAGTCTGTGTGACTGATTTCTGTTAAATATATATCTGTTTGGCGGCGGAGAATTTATTCTTTTGCTTAACGCCCTTCTTTGAGACGCACGAGCTCAGGGGTTATATATTGATGGATATCAAACGCATGGAGTGAATTGCCTATGTGGCATGCCTAAGTGGCAATTGATCAAGGCTTCTGTTGAAAAGCAGTCTTGTGGTGATGATCAAAGCACAGCCTGTGTGGCATAGCTTTGTGTAACGTTGATTCGCGAGCATCACACCCCGGTGTGGACCATAATGGGAGAGAACGTCAGGGAGGGCATGCGTTTCTTTCTAACTAGAAGTGGCGTCAGTGGTTTTACACGCCCTGACGAGTTTAACTTATGTGGTAGTTGCTGTTGCGAGGCTCCTCGGTTTGATCGGACGATCCGGGTCCGATGGAGTCATTCATTGGCTCATTTACGCCCCATAGGGCGGGGAAACGCATGTTCACGGTTTAAGTTTAATCCACATCGGTGGACTGGCCCTGAGGATCCAAGGGCCCACCTGAGTCTGGGTCCCGAGACATGGGCTAGATTGTCTCGAATCGGTGAGGACTATCTTTTGCCTCGGTTCACAGATGGAAATCCAACTTCCAATACGTGATTTTGCAGTTTTATTTGTAGAGCCTAGTATGGCGACATAGTGGGATGGGGCGCTTATGCCATCTATGATTGATACTTATGATTTGAAATTGTTTTGACACTATACACTTATAGTAATAATAAAACATGAAATTTCACGTACCAAGCATTCTTGGCTATTATAAGGTAAAAACCCTATCCTACGGCTTGCGTTGCATTGTGTGATGGGACCTGGGTCTTATAATAGCTTCATTTTTCTTTACTTAGCATTGCGCTGTTGTTTTATGCACTGGTATTCTTGGGAGGAAACCCGTTCCGTGTTATACGGCGTGGTCCTTTGATTTACCGAACTTTAAAATAAAGATTAATAACTGTTTTAGTTCTCACACCAATCCCATGACTGACCTGGAGTTTATTGTTTTAACATAAACCCTGGGTGCCCTTATTTTGATACGGGCAACTAGTAGTTTTGGTTTTGCAGATTTATATTCACAGGATCCTGGTTTACAGCTGGAACGATATCCGGAAAGCTTTGTATCCGTATATCTCCTTCAGTTGTATTTTGTATTATTTTCCGCTGCTATGTAATGCATTGTAATCTCTGATATTTTCTGTGTAATATTTATTCATTTATACTCTGTATATTCTTGTATTCTGATGAATTGTTGTAATTAACAATGAAATGTTCTTCCGTGTGCGTCCTTTTGTGGCTTGTTCTCGAACTATCTGCGCTTTCCTTACCGGGGAAGTTACGGGCTTTTACAATTAAAAAACCCAAAACGCCCCTCATCCCTGTTGTGACAAAAAGGAATCTCGCTCGATCCGAATCAGTCGCTAAACCGACCCAGACCATTCGAAACGCCTGATTGTTTGAGAACACGACAAAATAGAACGCAGACGGAAGAACATTTCATTGTATATTACAACAATGCATCAGATTACAAGAATATACAGAGTATAAGCAAATAAATATTACACAGAAATATCAGAGATTACAATAAATTACATAGCAGCGGAAAATAATACAAAACACAACTAGAAGGAGATATATGGATACAAAGCTTTCCGGATATCGTTCCAGCTGTAAACCAGGATCCTGTGAATATAAATCTGCAAAATCAAAACTACTAGCTGCCCGTGTCAAAATAAGGGCACCCAGAGTTTAGGTTAAAACAATAAACTCCAGGTCAGTCATGGGACTGGTGTGAGAACTAAAACAGTTATTAATCTTTATTTTTAAAGTTAGGTAAATCAAGGGACCACGCCGCTAACACGGAACGGGTTTCCTCCCAAGAATACCAGTGCATAAAACAAACAACGCAATGCTAAATAAAGAAAAATGAAGCTGTTATAAGACCCAGGTCCTATCAAACAATGCAACGCAAGCCGGGGGATAGGGTTTTCCCTTATAATAGCCAAAGAATGCTTGATACGTTTTAAAACAAATCATTTGATACTATAATACGTGTATAGTGTTTAAAACAATTTCAATCATAAATATCAATCATAGACGGCATGGGTACCATATATCATGTCGCCATACTAGGCTCTACAATCAAAACCGCAAATGTCACGTATTTGGAAATTGGATTTCCGTCTATGAACCGAGGCAAAAGATAGTCCTCAACCGATTCGAGACTCTCTAGCCCGAGCCTCAGGATCAGAGTTCGAGTGACCCTTGGATCGTCAGGGCCGGTCCACCGATGTGGATTAAAATGCCTGAACACTGCGTTTCCCGCCCTTTGGGGCGTAAATGAGCCAACGAATGGCTCCATCGGACCCGGATCGTCCGATCTAACCGAGGCGCCTCGCAATAGCAACAACCACACAGGTGAAAAGTATATAAATGTCAGGGCTGGTAGGTCACTGACACCACCCTAGCTAGAAGGAAACGCATGCCCTCCCTGATGTCCTCTCCCGTTTCTGGTTCACAACTAGGGTGTGAGGCTCACGAATTCACGTTACACAAAGCTGTGCCACAGAGGCTGTGCTTTGATCATCACCACAAGACTTTGATTTTCAACAGAAGCCACGATCAATTGCATCTTAGCATGCCACACAGGCAATTCACTCCATGCGTTTGATATCCATCAGTATATAACCCCTGAGCTCGTACGTCTCAGAGAAGGGCGTTAAGCAAGAGAATGAATTCTCCGCCGCCAAACAGATATATATTTAATAGAGATCAATCACACAGACTAAAATCCAATGTCAGACACACAGTCCATTTACAAGTCCGTTCTGGGTCTGAACGAAACCGGAGGCACCTAGTACCCCGCATATCCATCGATCTCCAAGTACGTCTGGACGATCACCAACTGTTTCCATCTTCTTGGGTGTACAGCCCAATCAAGATCATCAGTAATCACTCAAACGACGTGAAGACCTCCGGTCTTCGACCATCGTCTTCATCTTCGACTTATCGTCGTATCAGTTATTCAGAATGGGATAAACCCGGTTTTTCCGAATAACTCGCGTATATTTTAAATAAGTGTTACACAAACACAACATACGCCTCATTCCAATTCATCAGTCACTAACCGTAAATTAATCAAGAGAATAATTTCCCAAATATTAACCCCGAAGGCCGAAACCAACATCAGATCAATATCCAGAAAACCATTCTGCTTGGCTAACCGACAATTACTTTTTAAATTTCACATTCATAGGGAAAGGTTCCCATTAATTTTATCCAAGATAAATTCCTTGAATTTATTCTCTAATCTTCTTTTGAATTTCGATTCAACTAGTCGGGATTAACGAACCTTACCGAAGTAATAATTGGTTTTAATTTCCCAATCCCAACCTATTCATCCCATGAAGTAAAACTGATAATACTTCATATTTAACACCACGGTGTTATCGGTAAATTCAATTAACATTTCACGTTCAAATCTAATTAAAGATTTAACTATCGCCTGGAGCAAAACTGGTGATAATCCATTCTCGACTATTTCAATCTAATTAAAGATTCATTAAAACTCAACTTAGTTTTAATCGGTAACTGGGTTAAAGAATCAGTGTCATTTAAAACACGGCCCGCAATAAACCCAAAATCACATTCATTAATTATCGGGTTAAAGAACAAGTGTTATTTAAAACACTGTTCACGATAAACCCAAAAATCAGTATCAATTCAATTCCAATTAAATATTATTTAATTGGTACACTTCATTAAATCTAAATAAAAAGATTTAATCTTTTCTCAACTGGGTTCAAGAACAGTGTTAATGAAGACACCATTCACGACAAACCCAAATCACATTTGACATTAAATAGAAGGCTCTGAATAGAAAATATATCGGCTTATATTCAATATCAAATTCTACGACTAACAAATATCGTATTGGAAATAACGATATAAATATATCTTTCAAATTCCCATAACAATATCTGTATCATCACGAAATCCAACATCGAAATAATCCAAAGACAATTTCGATTCAAATCCATTCCAATATAATTATTGGAAATTCTGGTTATTTTCAGAACCATTTCTAATCCAGTTTATTTATTTTAAAAACAAATAGAAATATAATTCTAGTTCAAAACTAGTTCATTTCGATAAAAATCTATTTTTATCTTTTCAAATATGGAGTTTTCATCCCAATTCTTCACAAATCATTTCTTATGATTTTACACAAATTATTACTATTTTTAATAATTTTATCAAGGCCTGAACAGTCGATTTCCATCAACGGCCATCGAACTACACTTACAGCGACCTTTTTCAAATTTGATTTGAACATAGTTCCAAATCCAACCGTTAGATTTCAAATTTCTCACATTCGTTAGAAAGCTCTTTTCGATACGAACCCAACGGTTCCAGTTTTAGGAGAATCCGACGGTCGGATCTCCCGCAATATCCATTCGAAGTCAATGGTCAAAATTCGCGAACTGCCGCGGCGCGGCGTGTTCTATTCAGGCCATTAGATTATATGTATAATGTATATAATATATACTTCGTCGATTTCAATTCAAAACGTGCTTTATAAATCGTTTTTAAATTCGTTTTCAAAACGGTTTCAACTTCATATTCAATTTCAAATCAAAATTGAATATTCCAATATAAATTCGTTTTAAATTCATTTCAAATCGATTTCAATTCAAATTGATTTCTAATTCAATTTCAGTTCGTTTTCAATTCAATTCAATTTCAATTCGAATTCATTTCTGTTCCATTTCAATTCGAATTCATTTATATTCAATTTCAATTCGAATTCATTTATATTCAATTTAAATTCGAATTCATTTCTATTCAACTTCAATTCGAATTCATTTCTATTCAAAATACCAGATTTTGAAATCACTTTCGATATTCATTATAAAATGAATAAAATCGATATAAATGTCATTCACGTCAAAATGGCGTCAATCTAATCAATACGGCTTCATATATTCCTATTTTCAAATATTCTATTTCAAATATTTCTGTTTCAAATATTTCTATTTTAAAACTAGAATGAGGCCCAATCAATTACCATATAATTTTAATTATATGGATTTTCTACAACACATGTATATATCAACAACGATGAATAATCAACCATCATCCAAAGTGCATTCTACACTGTATAAGCATCAAATATAAATATTCAATGCTTATAACAGCCTGTCAATCAATCGATCGACATACAACTAAACAATCGGGATTAGTGTACGTCAAATATCATCCCAATACCCGTGTGGGGTTTCAAGCAATCAAACACAGATTTTTATTTGTGCAGTTGGGAGATGTGTAAAATTTATCATCCCAATCAATGTCCTTCAAATAGGTGTACATAAACAAACCGTCTGGTTTGTAAATGAATATTTATTTATTCACATTCACGTTAAAAATTATATTTTTAACAATCAAACTATTTTATTCAACCTATGAATATTCTATTCGGTTCATTTATTAAATAAAATGTTATCTTTATTTTTCTAACTTATTTTTTTAGAAAATTTCGGCGGCATAACGGCACGATACTAGAAACGGGACAAGGCCTAGCCTTATCCCCAGTCTAGTGAAGGCCCATGCCATTCACACATCAATCAAATCAATTTCATTTCACCAAACAATTCAATTTCGAACCAAATAATCTAACCAACTACACAACCAAACAATTAAACGAACAAGCCATCCATGGTCTGTGGATGACGGGTGTCGGGTGCTGCTAAGCACCGTCTGCATCCTAGTATATATATAATTAGAAAAAGAAATTGAAGAGTGAGAAGTTCTCACAAATAGCTATCCCAACTTCACGACACTTCATTTATAGAAATCTTCGCCGTCCTCGTCTTTCGTCACTTTCGTTGCCCGTAGCCACAACATATGTAAAAATCGAATTTTTACTTCGCTATTTAATATATAAAAATCGTATTTTTACTTCGCTATTCAATATATAAAAATCGAATTTTTACTTCGCTATTCAATATATAAAAATCGAATTTTTACTTCGCTATTCAATATATAAAAATCGTATTCTTATATTCTCCATCTTATAAAAAACATATCTTTATAATCCCTACTTTATAAAAATCATATTTTTATTATCTCTACTTTATAAAAATCTCATTTTTATAACTCTAACTTCATATTAAAAATCAGATTTTTATAGCTTCGACTTCATATTAAAAATCACGCCTTTATCACATTAAAAATCAATACTTTGACATGTTAAAAATCAATACTTTCTTATCCTATACATTTAAAACCCAATCCCATTTTTAAAATTAACACCTTTCCTACGAAAATCATATTTTAAAATGAAGGTTATTAATATAAAAATCCTATTTTTACTTTCCATAAATAAATAGAAATTGAAAATAATAAAATAAAAACTTATAGGAGGACTGGAGATGGGGGATAGCTCGTCAGAGCGGCGTCTGGGCAGCAGAGGGGCGGTTGCAGGTCGGCAGCGGTCAGAGTAGGGTTCGGCGGAGCTGGGCGTTGGCCATCGGCGGTGGAGCGATGCAGAAAAGTGGCGACGGGGGAGGTGGCTTGGATCGAACTAGAAGGGGAAGGATGTGGCGTCGGAGCTGTGGAGGAGGGGACGTGGTCTTCGATGGCGGTTCCAAGCTGACCTAGGTCTGGGCGGTGCGGTTTTTTTTATTGGCGATGGGGGGAGAGGGAAGCGGGAGAATCAAGAGGAGGGGGATAGGTTGGAGGCGTGGCGGAGGAGATGGACGTGGACGGGGAGCGACAGGGGCGGCGACGACGAAGGGGGCGCGGTCACCATTTCTAATCGAGGAAAGGGATGTCTGGAAAATGAAATTGGGGGAGGGGGGGTTAAAGTGAAAAGTGTTATATAAATATTTATTTATTATTTTATTTTATTTTTCTATTTGAGTCTCCATTAAGTTGACTTTTCATTCGAGCTTGGAATCGAGTCCAACGATTGTCGTCCCTAGTGTAATACCCCCATTCCGAACACAATGGGATATGTATCGTACCCCAGTTTGATCGTTTCGATCAGTTTCCGTTCAAACTAAAATATAAATCTTTGTATATTCAATTTAAACGCACATTTCAATTTACTGGGGTCACATACGAACTCTAAAAATTGCAGAAAAATATTTTCTAGCTTCGTATTGACGATACGGTCCTAACAAAACTAATTTCATCGAATTCTGAGACCGTTTGAAAAATGGCCGTTTTCCAGTCGATTAAAATCAACTAAAACTGGTCAAACACGTTTTCCTTTGCCACGCTCACATATTGATTCGAAAAATTATGAAATTTGGAACCTAGCAATAATTTTACATCACAGACCCAACAAAAGTGGTTTCGTCGAAATCCGAGGTCGTTTGCAAAATGTCTATTTTTAAGGGTCTGAATTTCATATCGACTATTCAGAATTTTCAACTGGACATATCTTTTGATTCCCGCTATGAAATTTCAATTTTTCGGATTCGTTGGAAAGATATTCTCAATTAGATCCTAATGTTTTTGGTTTCACTAAAATCCGGTTTATTTTGCACCCGGTACATTCAATTGAAGTTTGAAATCGAATTATCGAACTACCGCGCCATTTTCAATTCCTTTTATAAATATAAATAAATATTTATATTCTAATGACGACGTATATAATATATACGTTGAATTCTATTCAAAATAAATTTCTCGTCGATATTATTTAAAATATTCTATTTTAAATGTTCAAAATTCATTAAAATTGCCAAAATAAAAATTTAAACTGGCCCAGATTTTCAGGTTGTTACACCTGTCGATCGATGTCCGCCCACCTCCATCAGCCCCCCCTCCGCGCGTTGCCTCCATCTTCTTCCCCCTTCCCTCCGTTGAACCTCTCTCCTCCTCTCCCGATTGAGAACCCGCACCCCCCTTTTTACACGCAAACCCGCTCTGCCCTCCAACCGACACCATCGCGACAGCGCAGCCACCAAGCCGGAGCATCCCGCCGCCGTTACCCGTCCGACTCCCTTCCCTCTCCTATCCACCTCGCTCCCTCTTCTGACCCAAGAAATCGCAGCACCCAAAATCCTAGAAGTAACTGACGCTAGCAGCCCTCCGTCAGATCCGAAGAGCCACACACCACGGCGAGCAAACCCCCTCCTTTTCCGAACGATGTAAGCCCCTTTTACCTATCTCGATTTATGTTATTTTATTTTTAAAAAAGAATTCTGATTTTTAAATCATATAAATAGGGAATTGTACGCTTGCTAATCTACGGTTAAGGGCTGATGAAATAGAATGTGATTATGGGTTTATCGTGAACCGTATTTTAAATGACATTGGTTCTTTAACCCAGTTAAAGAATAAAACTAAGTGGAGTTTTAATGAATCTTTAAATAGATAGAAAACTGAATTTGATAATCAAAATTATCAAATTCAAGGAATAATTGAGAATGGAGTACCACCAGTTTTACTCCAGACGATAGTTAAATCTTTAATTAGATTTGAATGTGAAATGGTAATTGAATTTACCGATAACACCATGGTGTTAGGTATGGAGTATAACCAGTTTTACTTCATGGGATGAATAGGTTGGGATTGGAAAATAAAATAAATGATTACTTCGGTGTGATTCACTAATCCCAACTAGTTTGAATTGATATTCAAAAGAAGATTAAAGAATAAATTTATAGAATTTATCTTTGATAAAATTAATGGGAAACTTTCCCAAAGAATAAGAATATTTGAATAAAAGAATATTCTGAATTGGAATGATGAGTATGTTGTGTTTGTGTAGCACTTGTTTATTATATACGCAAGTTATTCAGAAAGACCGGGTTTATCCCATTCTGAATAACTAATACGACGATAAGTCGAAGATGAAGAAGGTGATCGAAGACCGGAGGTCTTCACATCGTTTGGATAATTACTAATGATCCTGATTGGGCTGTACACCCAAGAGGAGGGAAATAGTTGGTGGTCGTCCAGACGTATTTGGAGATGAATGAGTATGCGAGGTACGTGGTGCCTCCGGTTTTGTTCAGACCCAGAACGGACTTGTATGGACTGTGTGTCTGACATCGGATTTCATTCTGTGTGATTGATATCGGTTGCATAGCGTGAATTGCCTGTGTGACATGCTAAGATGCAAATGATCAAGGCTTATGTTGAAAAGCAAAGTCTTGTGGTTGATGATTAAAGCACGGCCTTTGTAGCGTAGCTTTGATTAGCGTGAATTCGCAAGCCTCACACACCGGTATGAACCAAAAATAGGACGAGGACCTCAGGGAGGACATGCGTTTTCTTCTAGCTAGGCGGTGTCAGTGCTTAAACTGGCTGACATTTATATACTTTTCACCTGTGTGGTTGTTGCTGTTGCGAGGCGCCTCGGATTTATCGGTCGTTCTCGAACCGATGGAGTCATTCGTTGGCTCACTTATGCCCCAAAGGGTGGGGAAACGCAGTGTTCAGGAATTTTAATCCACATCGGTGGACCGGCCCTGACGATCCAAGGGTCACTCGAGCTCTGATCCTGAGACTCAGGCTAGACAGTCTCGAATCGGTAGAGGACTATCTTTTGCCTCGGTTCATTGATGGAAATCCAACTTCCAATACGTTATTTTGTTGTTTTAATTGTAGAACTAGTATGGCGACATGATATATGGTACCCATACCGTCTATGATTGATACTTATGATTTAAATTGTTTTAACTCTATACACCTATTATAGTATCAAATGATTTGTTTTAAACGTATCAAGCATGCTTTAGCTATTATAAGGGAAAACCTTATCCTCTTGTTTGTGGTGCATTGTGTGATGGGACCTGGGTCTTATAATAGCTTCATTGTTCTTTATTTTGCATTGCGCTGTTGTTTTATGCATTGGTATTCTTGGGAGGAAACCCGTTCCGTGTTATACGGGGTAGTCCCTTGATTTACCTAACTTTAAAATAAAGGTTAGTAACTGTTTTAGTTCTCACACCAGTCACATGACTGACCTGGAGTTTATTGTTTTAACCTAAACTCTGGGTGCCCTTATTTTCGATACGGGCAGCTAATAGTTTTGGTTTTATAGATTTATCGTCACAGGGTCCTGCTACAGCTGGAATGATATCCAGAAAGCTTTGTATCCGCAAATCTCCTTCAGTTGTATTTTGTATTATTTTCCGCTGCTATGTAATGTATTGTAATCTCTGATATTTATCGAATGTATTTTATTTGTTTATACTCTGTATATTCTTGTATTCTGATGAATTGTTGCAATATACAATGAAATGTTCTTTCGTTTGTGTTATGATGTGGTTTGTTCTCAATTCAATCTGTCCTTTCCTTACCGGGGAAGTTCTGGTCGTCTCATTGCACCTATTAGGTTGTATAATCATCTGATCTAGAGTTTTATTTACTTCTAAAAATCTATTGTTGATGTTGTCCCATTCGGGAAACGGTTGCTGATCCCAACCGTTGGTGATATACATTCGATACACTCAAGTGTAATGAGTGGTCGGTCATATGTGGCCAGGTTGCAAGATGTTCTTGTTGAACCTAGTGTATTCCTCTCTAGAGGTACACTAGCAGAAGGTAGTTCCATACCTTGTCATAGTTGGAAATCCATTATCCAATACGTGATTGCGATTTTGATTGTATACTATATATGTAGAACGTGAGATGAAATCATTTCTGCTAGATTGATATCTATTTGTACTTAGACATTATTATAATATCAGAATGATATTGCTTGTCAAAGATGTTGGATTCTCATAAGGGAAAAACCCATTCCGTATTCACGGCGTGGTCTTATGAGATATCATATATCTATTAAACTATGTTAAACTATTTTACTCACACCAGTCCCATGACTGACCCGGAGTTTATTTTGTTTGTTTTCCCTAAACTCTTGGGTGCCTAAATTTGTACGGGTAGTCAAGTAGTCAGGATTTACAGATATACTTGGAGAGCATGGAGCAAGAGGTTTCAATATTTTATAGCTATTGTTTTTCCGCTGTGTTGTAAGTGTTGTATTATGATAAAGTGCTATTGTATACATAACTGTTATATTTCAAAGTTATGTTATATATTATATGTTATTCGTTCCGCTGTGAGATTCGTGTTACTTTGATGATGTAAGTTCTTCTTTTCTTCTTCTATTCTAAGTTTCTATCTTATCTATCCTCACCCTCTAAATTCTTTCATTAATTACAAGGATTTTTCGATGTTTGGTTATCGACATCGAGTTTATGTCGATAACCAAAGTCGCTAAAAAAATCCGGGTCATTACAGTTCAAATAGATGTATATGGGTATAGGTGGACTAAAGTGAGTACAAATGTGTCATTGGTGCACCTTTTCCTAATGCAAGTCGCTTATGAATAAAAAGGGAAATACATAGGCCTTTTGATATGGTAAATGATGTAGGCGTTCATGTTATCATAGGTTATTTTATTTAGCTGTAGGTAGGCACATACTATATCTTACATATAACTTCCCTATTGTTTTTTTACCAATAATTTTGCATATCCTTATTTAGTTCATTTTAAAATTAAAGCCAACAAACCTTCCTTCCAAGCCACTATTTATTATGTACTACCTGCAGTTTGCAATATAATAATCATATCTATTACCTATATAATAGAAAGTAGAATAGATGACTTGCTGATGTGGCATAGTTTATTTTATTTTAGATACAATGTGGCAGGCTCTCGGAATTTCCGCTCTGGTTCTAACATTGATTGTAGCATCTCCAACAAGATTCAGACTGAATATTACAAAACATAATGTTCAGGAGAAATACCGCAGTTTTTCCCAACAGAAGGTCAGCGCCAGAAAAGATGAAGGAATTATATGCGTATCGCGCCGATTGTATGAGCGCGCGCTAAAAAATTGCCCTTCTTTCTATCATGCGCCGAATTTTTAGGCGCTTTGGACCAATTCCGAATTCAGAATGCTCCCCGTACTATTTCACTGAATATTAAGGATCATAATATCTGTTGGGGACGCTTTCTCCCCAAACTCACGATTCAAAAGCTAAATCACTCCACCGTTGGAGATGCTCTAACCACCGTCATTTCCTTCTCTCTAAAAACTAATCTCTTCATTTACCGTTTCCATAACATCTCCAATTGCTTCCTCTTCCACCCAAAATCGTAAACTTCCCACCCCCAAAAGAGTAATCTTCCGTAAATTTAAAAAATAAGTAATTGTACACTCCTAATAGTCAAGATCTGACCGTCTTGCGTTGATCGATCTTCGTGTGTTGACAAGGGTTGCGAATATCCTACCTCTGCTTGAATAAGGTATCAATTCAAATTCCCTTCTTCCCTTAGCTTCTTACACAATCGTACAGTTTATATTTGATCCTACTTCCAATTCTGTTTTCGAAATAATTATAAGTTCTTCCTCATCTTCTTCTTCGTACCGTGATTGTTAAATTCTGTTACGGTATACGAGCTTTATTAAAATTTGAGAAGAAATAAAAATAACACGAATATTCAATTCGTTTCCTGAAAATGACCAATGTAACATTAGGTACGGTGTGGTTGACGATGATAATCTGAAGGAAAAGAGAAGTCATCTTTACATAGTTACAGCATAAAATTCTGTATTCGCAACTGAGTATAGTAGAAGAATATGACAAATCGGTAACAAAAAAAGGGAGAGGATAGAAACTAAAATCTGAAACCATAACGCGGTGTGCATACCATGTAAAAGGTAAACAACACCAATAGGAGGAAGTTGATGTAAAAAAGTGAAAAAAATAGTCTACATGAATACCAGTCATTGGCACAATCTTAAGTGTAATAACCCGGAAATCCGAGCCAATTTAAAAATTTTATTTCGGTAATTTCGCTGAATGTTGAATATTTAAAATGGATTATTTTAAATAATAATGACGAGAAATTTATTTTGAATTGAATTAGAATGGAAATATTTATATGAATCGTCGTTAGAATATAAATATTTATTTTAAATTATAAAAGGAATTGAAAATGGCGCGGTAGTTCGATAATTCGATTTCAAACTTCAAATGAAAGTACAGGATTCAAAATAAACCGGATTTTAGTGAAACCAAAAAATTTGAATCTATTTGAGAATATCTTTCCAACGAATCTGAAAAATCAAAATTTCATAGCGGGAATCAAAAGATATGCCCAGATGAAAATTCAGAATAGTCGTTATGGAATTCTAGCCCTTAAAAATGTGAATTTTGCAAACGACCTCGGATTTCGACGAAACCACTTTTGTTGGAACCGTGGTGTCAAGTTATTACTAGATTCCAAAATTCGTAATTTTTCGAATCAATATGTGAGCGTGGCGAAGGAAAACGCGTTTGACCAGTTTCAGTTGATTTTAATCGACTGGAAATTGGCCATTTTTCCAACGGTCTCAGAATTCGATGAAATTAGTTTTGTTAGGACCGTATCGTCAATACGAAGCTAGAAAATATTTTTCTGGAATTTTTTGAGTTAGTATGTGGCTCCAGTAAATTGAAATGCGCGTTCAAAATTCAATAAATAGAGTTATATGTTGATTTTGACGAAAACTGAGCGAAACGATCGAATCAGCTTACGATACATATCCTATTTTGTTCGGAATGGTGGTAATTAGCTATAGACGACAGTCGTCGAGTCTGATTTGGGGTTGAATTGAAAAGGTAGCTTTTAGGGAGAAAAATAAAATAAAATAAAATAATTATATAAGGGTAAATTGGGGTCAAGCCCTTATTCCCTCTTCCCCAAAGTCAAAACGAAATATTCAGAGCCCCCCCCCCCCGGTTTTCGATCTCGTCGCCCTCCCAGGAGCGCGCCGCCGTGTTGGAGCTGCCCCCTCCTCCCCTGGCGTCTCGTCTCCGACTGGCATCCCTCCCTTGCTGGCGCTCGCTCTCTCCTCTAAACCTCCTCCTCTCAAAGAACGAACGGGAAACACCTGAGGTGGATGGCGCCCGCCATCGGAGGGGCCCCGCCGCTTGCCCACGTCCCTGCGCCCCCCTCAAACCACATCCGACCACCTCAGCACCCCAATGCCACTTAGCTTCCTCCCTCCTCTTCAATTTGACGCTCCACCGTCCAAGAAACCCTAGCTGCGCCGCCTTCGAACGCCAGCAACCGACGCCGTGACCGCCTGGACGAGCATCACCACCTCGGCGCCACCATCTCCACCCCGATTCAACCGGTAAGCTTTAATATAATTTATTTTTAAGTAATGGTTCTAATTTAAATAAAAAGCGCAGTTTGAATTCTGATTTTCATTATATAAAACATCGTTTAAAAATCGGTTTCAGTTTATAGAAAACATAGTAAATAAAAATTATATTTTTAATAGATAAAGTTTTTATTTTTAAAATATAAAAGATCGTATTTTTAAAATATAAATGATCGGATTTTTAAAAATATAAAAGACCGGATTTTTAGTACATAAAGAAACGATTTTTATTTAGAGTAATAGATAATAAAAATATAATTTTTATATAAGTCGGAAGTTAAAAATATAATTTTTATAAGGTAGAGGATATAAAAATACGATTTTTATATATATGAACACGACAAAAAGTTGTGGTTTTTATCCATAAAAGGGTTTAGATTTGAAAACCATATAAAGGAATGATTTTTGTTTATATCAAAATGAGTAGAAGAGACTTTTGAAAACAAAAAGAAGTTATTTTTAATGAAGCAAAATTATAATTTTTATATAAAATAAAAGCGTTGTTAAATATATATGAAGTAGAGATAAAAATATGATTTTTATTTATTGAATGAAGCGATAAAAATATAATTTTTATTATGAACGGCGGGAAAAGAACTGCATTGGAATGTCGAGCAGATCCAGATGGTTCAGCAGTTCAGGAACAAAGCACGGCGGAGTGGAACCCTCTATGAGAACTTCTCACCTTTAATTTTTTTTTCTAGTTTAAAATATATACTAGGATGCAGATGGTGTTTAGTAGCACCCGACACCCATCATCCACAGACCATGGACGGCTTGTATGCTTGTTTGTTTGATTTTGATGTGTAATTGATTGTGTGATGTGATGTGAAATGAAATAAAATAATTACATAGTAAAAAAAATTATATTTGAAAATAGAAATTTTAATGTGTATTTAAAATGAAATAAATATAAACAAATCGGAAGATTTGTTTATATACACACATTTGACTGATATTGATTGGGATGATAAATTTTACACATCGCCCAACTGCACAAATAAAATTTGTGTTTGATTGTTTGAAAACCCCACACGGGTATTGGGATGAAATATGACATACGCTAATCCCAATAATTAGTTGTATGTCGATCGATTGATTGACAGACTGTTATAAGCGTTAAATATTTATATTTGATGCTTATACAGTGTAGAATGCCTTTGGATGATGGTTGATTATTTGTCATTGTTGATATATACATGCGTTGTATGGAAATCCATAGAAATAAAATCTATGGTAATTGATTGGGCCTCATTCCAGTTTTGAAATAGAATATTTGAATGAGAAATATTTGAATAGAATATTTGAGAAGAAATATTTGAAACGAAATATTTTAATAGAATATTTGAAATAGAAATATATAAAGCCATGTTGATTAGATAGGCGCTATTTTGACGTGAACGATATTTATATCGATTATATTCGTTTTTATAACGAATATTGAAAAGTGATTTCAAAATCGAATATTTTGAATTGAATTCGAATTGAAATTAAATAGAATTGAATTCGAATATAAATAAAATAGAAATGAAATTCGAATTGAAATTGAATAGATTTGAAATTCAAATTGAATTGAAAACGAACTGAAATTGAATTAAAAATCGATTTGAATTGAAATCAAGTTGAAATGAATTTAAAACGAATTTATAAGGAAAAATTCAATTTTGTTTTGAAATTGAATATGAAGTGGAAATTGTTCTGAAAACGAATTTAAAACGATTTATAAAATACGTTTTAAAAGGAAATCGACGAAGTATATATTAAATATATTATATATATAATATAATGGCCTGAATAGAATGCGTCGCGCTGCGGTAGTTCGCGAATTTCGACTATTGGCTTTGAATTGACGTTGCGGGAGATCCGACCGTCGGATCCTCCTAAAACCGGAACCGTTGGGTTTGTATCGAAAAGGGTTTTCTAAAGAATATAAGAAATTATAAATCTAATGGTTGGATTTGGAATTATGTCCAAATCAAATTTGGAAAAGGTCGCTATAAGTGTAGTTCGATGGCCATTGATGGAAATCGACTGTACATGCCTTGGTAAAATTATTAAAAATATCAGTAATTAGTGTAAAATCATAAGAAATGATTTGGAAAGAATTGGGATGAAAAACTCCACATTTGAAAAGATAAAAAATAGATTTTTATCGAAATGAACTAGATTTGAACTAGAATTATAATCAATTTATTTTTGAAATAAATAAATTGGATTTGAAATGGTTTTAAAAATAACTAGGATTTCCAATATATAGATTGGAAATGGATTTGAATCGAAATTGTCTTCGGAATATTTCGATGTGGGATTTTGTGATTATACAGATATTGTTACGGAAATTTGAAAGATATATTTATATCGTTATTTCCAATACGATATTTGTTGGCTGCAGAATTTGATATTGAATATAAGCCGATATATTTTCTTTTCAGAGCCTTGTATTTAATATCAAATGAGATTTGGGTTTGTCGTGAATGGTGTCTTCATTAACACTGTTCTTAAACCCAATTGAGAAAAAGATTAAATCTTTTTATTTAGATTTAATGAAGTGTACCAATTAGATAATATTTAATTGGAATTGACTTGGAATTGATTTTTGGGTTTATCGTGAACAGTGTTTTAAATAACACTTGTTCTTTAACCCGATAATTAATGGAATGTGATTTTGGGTTGTCGTGAACGGTATCTTTAATAATACTGTTCTTAGATCCAATAGGGTTAAGAAAATCAGAAATTAACTAAAGATTAGTTAAGTTGAATGGTTTCTTTGGTATTGATCTGATGTTGGTTTCGGCCTTTGGGGTTATTACTTAGGGAATTGTTCACTTGCTAATTTGCGGTTAAAGGCTGGTGAAAATGAAATGCGATTTTGGGTTTATCGTGAACCGTGTTTTAAATGACATTGGTTCTTTAACCCAGTTAAAGATTAAAACTAAGTGGAGTTTTAATGAATCTTTAAATAGATTGAAAATGAATTTGATAATCAAAATTATCAAATTCAAGAAATGATCGAAAATGGAGTACCACCAGTTTTACTTTAGACGATAGTTGAATCTTTAATTAGATTTAAACGTGAAATGGTAATTGAATTTACCAATAACACCGTGGTGTTAGGTATGAAGTACTACCAGTTTTACTTCATGGGATGAATAGGTTGTGGTTGGGAAATTTAACAATTGATTACTTCGGTAAGGTTCGTTAATCCCGACTAGTTTGGATAAACCATAATTTGGTTTGAATTGATATTCAAAAGAAGATTAAAGAATAAATTTAAATAATTTGTCTTTGATAAAATTAATGGGAACCTTTCCCTAAGAATGTGAAATTTAGCAACTAACTGAAGATTAGTCAAGATGAATGGTTTCCTAAGTATTGATCTGATGTTGGTTTCGGCCTTCGAGGTTAATATTTGGGGAATTGTTCTCTTACTAATTTACGGTTAGTGACTGATGAATTGGAATGAGGCGTAAGTTGTGTTTGTGTAACACTTGTTTATAAAATACGCAAGTTATTCAGAAAGACCGGGTTTATCCCATTCTGAATAACTGATACGACGATAAGTCGAAGATGAAGACGGTGGTCGAAGACTGGTAGTCTTTACATCGTTTGGATAATTACTGATGATCCTGATTGGGTTGTACACCCAAGAGGAGGGAAATAGTTGGTGGTCGTCCAGACGTATTTGGAGATCAATGGATATGCAAGGTATAAAGTGCCTCCGGTTTCGTTCAGACCCAGAATGAACTAGTATGGACTGTGTGTCTGGCATCAGATTTCATTCTGTGTGATTGATATCGATTGCATAGCGTGAATTGCCTGTGTGGCATGCTGAGATGCAAATAATCAAGGCTTCTGTTGAAAAGCAGAGTCGTGTTGTAACAACCCGCAAATTCTGAACAAATTTAAAATTTTTATTTTAGAAAATTTTTATGAATTTTGAGGTTATAATATAATTTATTATTAATAATAATGGCTAGAATTTATTTTTATCGAAGTTAAAACGAATAAATTTAATTTAAATATAAAAGGAATTAGAAATAACGCGGATGATTGAAAAGTCAAACTTGAACTTTGACTGACCGTACAGGATGCAAAATTTAACGGATTTTAGTGAAACCAAAAATATTAGAATCTATTTAAAAATATCTTTCTAAAGAATCTGAAAAATTGAAATTTCATAGCGGAAATCAAAAGTTATGGCCAATTCAATTTTTAGAAAGGTCGATGCAGAATTTATATAATATGTAGAGCCCGAAAGGCTACTTTTCACATATGTAGGCATTTCGACTCGAAACCACATCCATTGAGTTCTGAATGATGTTTCTTCATTGAAAAACAGTAAACACTTATATATTTTGAGTTTCAAAAATTATTTGTTTAAAAATGTATTTTTAATATTAAATATATTAGCCTTGGAAATAGTCATTTTTCAAACGACCTCCGTTTTCGACAAAACCACTTTTGTTGGAACCGGAATGTCAAATTATTGCTAGGTTTCAATTTTCAGAATTTTTAAATTTAATATGTGAGCGTGGCGGAGGAAAATGTGTTTTGACTATTTACAGTTAAATTTAAACGCCTTAAAAATAGCCATTTTTCAAACAGTCTTAGAATTCGACGAAAATAATTTTGTTGGATTCGTATCGTCATAAGACAGCTAAAAATATTTTTTTTTAGAATTTTCTGAGGTCGTATGTGGCCCCGGCATATTTAAATGTATGGTAGAAATTAAATTATTTATTTAATATTGTATTTTTAAATTAAAACGAAAAAAAAACGATATAGACATCAGAATTGGAGCCCGGGACATAGCCTATCGCGTTCAGAAGGCCTCAAAACATTAAGATCGACAGTAAGCAGGCCCAAATCGGAGAAAGTCCAAAAATCCACCTTTTTAGCACATTTTTCGAAATTAAATATTAAAATAATATTAAAAAAATCGGGCTGAAACTCTAATGGCAGCCGCAGCCCAGATTTCAAGGGCTGAAAAGCTCTGATTTTCAAACGCTAATATCTCTCAATCCGTTCAACGAAAATCGACGTACGATATACCAAATCGAAGAGAATTCAGTGAGCTACAAATCTATACGGTCAAGATCGGGTTTTGATTCACGGATTTTGCGAATTTTGGCCGAGAAGGGGCTGCGGTTTTTGGTGGTTTGCGGGTCCTAGAGATGGCCGAGTTCGACATGGTCGGGGGTGTAGGCGGCTCTTGGCAAGGCGGTCGAAGTGGTAACGTTTGATCGGGGTCCGGTGCTGTGTGGAGGGGTGTGATTTTGGCATTGGAAAGTGGGTAATGGGTTCGGCGGTTTCACGTCGGTTAGGAAGAAGAAGGTCCGACTTTTCTTTTTTATTATTTTATTTATTTTAATATTTTAATTTTCCAATCTTTAAAAATCGATATCTCTCTCATACGAGGTCCGATTGACGAACCGTCAGTTGCATTGGACTCGTCTTTCCGAGAGCTTCGCGATGGCGCTGACCAGAGCTGATTCCGAGACAGTCAAATTTTCAGCAAAAATCAATGTGAGATTCTTTATTTAAAATTAATAATAAATTAAATTTTTTAAATTGCGATGTAATATATCTATGATTACGTTTCAGATATGTTTGGTATTGGTAATGGATGATTCTGTGTTTGTATTGAATAGTATAGATCCATGTGATTGTCACTTATTCTATGTTATAACCTTGTTTAGATTTGAATTGATTTACTTGTCAATTCAAAATAAAAGAATATGGTTGTCACCATTTATGTGTCATCACTTTGTTTAGATTTGAGTTGATCAAATTTTCAATTACAAAAGAATAAAAAGATTTTATTTTGTTTGCATCCCTCAATGCGAACAAAATTACAGAAGAATAAAAAGATTATATTTTGTTTGCATTCCTCGATGCGAACAAAATGTTTAAAATAAAAGAGGATTATACTTTGTTTGCATCCCTTAACGCGAACAAAGTGTTAGAATAAAGATTGTTAGAAAAAAAAATTATATTTTTATTTGTGTTCTTAAAACACAAATAAAACTTGAAAGTAAAACTTACTTCTTTTTTTTACATTTTATAATGTAAATATGACTTGAAACTAAAATTGACTCTTTAAATTGTAAATATAACTTAGGAACAAAACTTAATTTTTTTTTATTTGTGTTCTCAAAAACACAAACATGACTTGAGAATAAAATTTACCTTTTTATTTATGTTTTATAATGTAAAAATAAACTTGCTTTCTTTGTTTTGCATTTACAATGCAAACAAACCTTTCAAAACAAAATTGTTCATTATATTTTTATTTACTTTCCATGTGTAAATAAAAAGACAAAATTGTTTATTATATTTTTATTTACTTTCCATGTGTAAATGAAAAGAGACAAAATTGTTTTATATATTTTTGATGTACACTACATGTGTAAATAAAAGGACAAAATTTGTACACACATTTTTATTTACATTTTATTTGTAAATAAAAGAAATTGAAATAGAGGTTATTATTTTTATTGTAAATCATTACAATAAAAGAATGGGCATTAAAGATTTTATTTTTTAAAAGCTATATCTTCATGTAATATTTAAAATAAAAAGATTAGCTTTTATTGTCAAAAGAGTTACAATAAAAAGATGTGATTCAATAGCTAACGTTTTTATTGACAAATTGTTACAATGAAAGGATTTAATATTTTTATTGATAATTTGTTCAAATAAAAGATAGGACATTTAAAATTTCATTTTTCATGAAATACCATTTTAGAAAAGATTATGTTTACATTTTTATTTTGTCACATTAGAGAAATAGAAATGTAGGATTACATTTTGTTGTAATTTTCTTTTATTAAAAAGATTAGATATTAAAACTTGCATTTATAATGTAAAATTGTTTACAACAAAAGTGGTAGGAAATTAATATTACATTTTAATTGTAAGGTTATTTTATTTAATAAGTTAGATTTCAATAAAAAGTTTAGAATTTGAAAATTATGTTTTTATTTCCAAAGTGATTAAAATATTAAGAATAGATTTTAAAACCACATTTCTATTGTCATTCTACATTCAGTAAAGAGTTGTATTTTTATTGGCATTTCTTGATGCAAATAAAACAAGGATTTAATAGTGATATCTTTATTTACATTTTTAATGTAAATAAATACATGGAGTATAAAGGGTGTAAGTTATTTGCATGCTAGATGAAAATAAAAGAATAGATTAACGGGTTGCATTTTTATTTACGATTCCAATGTAAATAAAAGATTCCATTTTATTCTTAAATTAGTTATAAAGATTAGAATTGAAATAAAGGATTCCACCTTTATTTTCAACTAGTTAAAATGAAATAGTGTTAAAATTAAAGAGGTACATTTTTATTGTCATTTTATATATAATAAAAGGTGAAAATAAAAAGGTAGTACTTTTATTGACATTCTACATGCAATAAAAATAGTAGAATTAAAGGTAGTATTTTTATTGACATGTTAATATGCAATAAAATAAAAGAGCTTAGAATATGAATCACTGCTTTTTATTTTGTTAAGCTAGAATTGTTGACAAAATAAAATTACGACTTTATAATCACTTTGTTGAAATAGGATTGTCAACAAAATGCCTATATCGCTTATATACATTTTTGGTTGAAACTAAACTTTTATGCAAGTAGAATAATCATTTTTATTTGCATAATGAGCAATGAAATTAATATGCAATGATACTAACCATTTTAAATTGCATATTATACAATTGAATTTATAGGCAAATACATAAAAATCACTTTTTACTTGCAGTCTATATTAGAATTTATATTCTAAAATAAGGATGATATTATCGGTCAAATACATACATTAGGAATGTAGAGGGCAATTATTTGAGTAAAATACATTTTTTATTTGACATTAGGAATAAATGACATGTTTGATTATTATCATCAACTTGTTAGTAAAACTGAAATTGGTTAAATCCATTAACCAATTATTTGTTTATTTTTATGAACTGCTGTTGGTTGAAAACCCAACACGGGTGTTGGGATGAAAATTCACATACACTAATCCCAATATTTAGTTTTATGTTGATCGTTAGATCGACAGGCTGGGATGAGCGTTATTATTTAATTTTAACGCTTACACAGTGGAAATTACACTTTGGATGTAATGGATGACTTGATGATTATACCGTTATTGTCATATATATGATGTGTGTGAAATCCATATAATCCAAATTATATGGTAAATGTTTGAGTCGCATTTCGATTCAAGTGTTCTTTTAAATAAGACTATTTTTACATTAGAAATCCTTTTTATATAAAGTGCATATATTTTTCGTAATATATTTTTAATCAACTATATGTTAAACAAAGAATATTTGTAAAAGATAAAGATTTGTAAAATAAAGAATACTTCTCATTTAGAATCTTTTATTTAAAGAATATTTTTATGATTATTTTAAAATATGTTTTTAAAAGATTACTAGCATTTGCAATTATATTTTGTGATATGTAATAAATTGAGATGTGAAGTGGATTTACCGTGGACGATGTTTTAAACGACATTTGTCCTTTAATCCAATTTACATTGAAATTGTTATTTGGAACTTATGAATCTATTTTCTAGATTTGAAAAAGGCATTTTCTAAAATCAAAGTCTTCCTATTTAATATATTAAATAGGAATTAAGTGGAAATTCTATTGGTAATAATTGAGATGGGCTTCTGTAAAAGAAGACCGATATTATATATGGAATTTAAGAGGCTTTGCCGTTATTTCATTTATACTATTAGTCTGATACAGAAATTTATATCGATTATGTATTGATTGGATTTCTGTGGAATTCCATATTTTTAGAAATTGATTTATAGATTTTATTTTAAATATTTATCTTTGATAAAATTAATGAGAATCTTCTCAAACGAATATTAATTAAAAGAATATTCTGAGAAGGAATGTGGCGAAATGTGTGATTTTCCAATATTTGTTTTTAATCCCAAATTACGCAAGTTATTCAGAAAGACCGGGTTTAACCCATTCTGAATAATCATCACGACGATCAAGAGTCGAAGACGAAGACGGTGATTGAAGACCGAAGGTTTTCACATCGTTGGGATGATGATGACTGGTATCTTGAATTGGGATTGGCCTTCCAAGGCAAGGTATTTGGTAATGATCGTCCAAACGCATTTGGAGATCGAGGGACACGATGTTTCGCTCAGACCTAGAGCGGACTTGTAAATGGATTGTGTGTCTAACATTGTATTCCTTTCAACTTTATTTGTTGAACGCTACTGATTATATATTTCTATTTGGTGGTGAAGAATTTATTCTTTACTTATCACACTTCTCCAAGACGTATGAACTTAGAGGTTATATATATTGGTAGATGATCAATAATATGGTAGGGTTTGACAATGTGGCACGCCAAGATGCAAATTGATCAAGGCTTTTGTTGAAAAGCAGGGCCTTGTGGAATGATCAAAACATAGCCTATTACAGCATAGCTTTGTGTATATCGTGACTTCGCGAGCCTCACACCCCGGTATGAGTCAAAAAGGGGATTTGGACCGTAGGGAGTGCACACGTTTCTTTCTAGCTAGAGTGGTGTCAGAGACCTACTAGCCCTGACATTTTACTTATGTGGATGATGGATTTTGAGGCACCTTGGATTTTTATAGGCCGATAGTGGTCATATTATAGGTTCAAAGGAACCGGTAAGCATGTGTTCAGGCATAACCAATCCACTGCCGATAGGCGGGGACCGGCCCTACCACATCCAAGGGTTCACTGCGGGGGATCCTGAGGCATTTGCTAGAGTGTCTCGAATCGGAGAGGAGCTTGCCCCTAGCCTCGACTCATGACGGAAATCCAATTTCCAATACGACCTTGCGGTTTCGATTGTAGAACCAGTACGGCGACATAGTAGGATGGGGTACTATGCCGTCTATGATTGATACATTATGATTGAAATGTTTATTATATATATATACCCATATATATACACACTAATAATAATATCGTTTTCACGTATCAAGCATCTTTTGACCATTATAAGGTAAAACCCTATCCTCTGGTGTGCGTTGCATTGTGTGATGGGACCTGGGTCTTATAATGGTTTCATTTTTCTAAAAAGCATTGCGTTATTTGACGATTTACTTTAATTATGCACTGGCAATCCAATGAAGTAAACCCGTTCCGCGTTAGCGGCGTGGTCCTGTGATTAGCCTACTTATTAGATAAGTTAAGTTAAGAATTCTCACACCAGTCCCACGACTGACCTATAGTTTGTTTCACTTTGCATACTCGGGTGCCCTCTTTCCACACGGGCAGTCGAGTAGCTTTTGCAGATGTAGTTAAGCAGGATCCTGGATTGAAGTCTGAAGCTGGGTCCAGAATATTGATGGCCTTCCGCTGAGATCAGTTCCGCTGCAATGTATTTAATTTATTTTAAATGTATCTTCCGCTGTATTATTTATTGATGTACTCTGATATATTCTGTACTCTGATGTAACATTTATTATTGATGTTATAAAAGTCTGTGTTGTTGTTCTGATGTGTTGTATGCCCAAAGTTAACGTACGCGGGTTTTTAACGGTCTTAATCGATCTTGCGATCAATTGGGGTCGGGCGAAATTCGGGTCATTACAGCTGGTATCAGAGCCAGGTTAGCTCAAGACTTTGGGGTACAATTCATTAGAATTAAACAGAAGACTCATCAAAGGTTGGATTAGTAATATCCAATAGGAATACTCATTAGAGATAGGATCAGCAGTATCCTAGAATGAGAATACTCATTAGAGTTGAGGTTAGCAATGCCCTAGAATGAGTCAGAGTGAAGAAGAATTCATAATTCACGTACTTGTTATTATATATAATTCGATTTTAGAAAATATGATTTTGTATATATAAAAGTTATATATTTTTGAAAATTTAATCAACTAATTGATTGATGATTGTGTTGTGTGAATATGAATACAACTAATAAAATTATTAAACAATTAATGAATGAAAATTAATAAATTAGTTAAATTAACAACTTTAGCTTCATTTCCTTTTCGACGACGAAAAGATCTTAAGTCGGGGAGATTGTAACAACCCGCAAATTCTGAACCAATTTAAATTTTTTATTTTAGAAAATTTTTATGAATTTTGAGGTTATAATATAATTTATTATTAATAATAATTGCTAGAATTTATTTTTATCGAAGTTAAAACGAATAAATTTAATTTAAATATAAAAGGAATTAGAAATAACGTGGTAGTTTGAAAAGTCAAACTTGAACTTTGACTGACCGTACAGGATGCAAAATTTAACGGATTTTAGTGAAACTAAAAATATTAGAATCTATTTAAAAATATCTTTCTAACGAATCTGAAAAATTGAAATTTCATAGCGGAAATCAAAAGTTATGGCCAATTCAATTTTTAGAAAGGGCCGCTGTAGAATTTATATAATATATAGGGCCCGAAAGGCTACTTTTCACATATGTAGGCATTTCGACTCGAAACCACTTCCATTGAGTTCGGAAAGACGTTTCTGCATTGAAAAACAGTAAACACTTATATATTTTGAGTTTCGAAAATTATTTGTTTAAAAATGTATTTTTAATATTAAATATATTGGCCTTGGAAATAGTCATTTTTCAAACGACCTCCGTTTTCGACGAAACCACTTTTGTTGGAAGCGGAATTCTAATTATTGCTAGGTTTCAATTTTCAGAATTTTTCGAATTAATATGTGAGCGTGGCGGAGGAAAATGTGTTTTGACTATTTACAGTTAAATTTAAACGCCTTAAAAATAGCCATTTTCCAAACAGTCTCAGAATTCGACGAAAATAATTTTGTTGAATTCGTATCGTCATAAGAAAGCTAAAAATAATTTTTTTAGAATTTTCTGAGGTCTTATGTGGCCCCGGCATAATTAATGTACGATAGAAATTAAATTATTTATTTAATATTGTATTTCTAAATTAAAACCGAAAAAAAAAACATTATAGACATCAGAATTGGAGCCCGGGACATAGCCCATTGTGTTCAGAAGGCCTCAAAACGTTAAGATCGACAGTAAGTAGGCCCATATCGGAGAAAGTCCGAAAATCCACCTTTTTAGCACATTTTTTCGAAATTAAATATTAAAATAATATTAAGAAAATCGGGCTGAAACCCTAATGGCAGCCGCCGCCCAGATTTCAAGGGCTGAAAAGCTCCGATTTTCAAACGCTAATATCTCTCAATCCGTTCAACGAAAATCGACGTATGATATACCAAATCGAAGAGAATTCCGAGAGCTACAAATCTATACGGTCAAGATCGGGTTTTGATTCACGGATTTTGCGACTTTTGGCTGAGAAGGGGCTGCGGTTTTTGGTGGTTTGCGGGTCCTAGAGATGGCCGAGTTCGACATGGTCGGGGGTGTAGGCGGCTCTTGGCAAGGCGGTCGGAGTGGTAACGTTTGATCGGGGTCCTGTGCTGTGTGGAGGGGTGCGATTTTGGCATTGGAAAGTGGGTAATGGGTTCGGCGGTTTCACGTCGGTTAGGAAGAAGAAGGTCCGACTTTTCTTCTTTATTATTTTACTTATTTTAATATTTTAATTTTCCAATCTTTAAAAATCGATATCTCTCTCATACGAGGTCCGATTGACGAACCGTCAGTTGCGTTGGACTCGTCTTTCCGAGAGCTTCGCGATGGCGCAGACTGCAGCTGATTCCGAGACAGTCAAATTTTTAGCAAAAATCAATGTTAGATTCTTTATTTAAAATTAATAATAAATTAAATTATTTAAATTGCGATGTAATATATCTATGATTACGTTTCAAATCTGTTTGGTATTGGTAATGGATGATTCTGTGTTTGTATTGAATAGTATAGATCCATGTGATTGTCACTTATTCTATGTTATAACCTTGTTTAGATTTGAATTGATTTACTTGTCAATTCAAAATAAAAGAATATGGTTGTCACCATTTATATGTCATCACTTTGTTTAGATTTGAGTTGATCAAATTTTCAATTACAAAAGAATAAAAAGATTTTATTTTGTTTGCATCCCATGATGCGAACAAAATTACAGAAGAATAAAAAGATAATATTTTGTTTGCATTCCTCGATGCGAACAAAATGTTTAAAATAAAAGAGGATTATACTTTGCTTGCATCCCTTAACGCGAACAAAGTGTTAGAATAAAGATTGTTAGAAAAAAAAATTATATTTTTATTTGTGTTCTTAAAACACAAATAAAACTTGAAAGTAAAACTTACTTTTTTTTTTTTACATTTTATAATGTAAATATGACTTGAAACTAAAATTGACTCTTTATATTGTAAATATAACTTAGGAACAGAACTTAATTTTTTTTTATTTGTGTTCTCAAAAACACAAACATGACTTGAGAATAAAATTTACCTTTTTATTTATGTTTTATAATGTAAAAATAAACTTGCTTTCTTTGTTTTGCATTTACAATGCAAACAAACCTTTCAAAACAAAATTGTTCATTATATTTTTATTTACTTTCCATGTGTAAATAAAAAGACAAAATTGTTTATTATATTTTTATTTACTTTCCATGTGTAAATGAAAAGAGACAAAATTGTTTTATATATTTTTGATGTACACTACATGTGTAAATAAAAGGACAAAATTTGTACACACATTTTTATTTACATTTTATTTGTAAATAAAAGAAACTGAAATAGAGGTTATTATTTTTATTGTAAATCATTACAATAAAAGAATGGGAATTAAAGATTTTATTTTCTAAAAGCTATATCTTCATGTAATATTTAAAATAAAAAGATTTTCTTTTATTGTCAAAAAGTTACAATAAAAAGATGTGATTCAATAGATAACGTTTTTATTGACAAATTGTTACAATGAAAGGATTTAATATTTTTATTGATAATTTGTTCAAATAAAAGATAGGACATTTAAAATTTCATTTTTCATGAAATACCATTTTAGAAAAGATTATGTTTACATTTTTATTTTGTCACATTAGAGAAATAGAAATGTAGGATTACATTTTGTTGTAATTTTCTTTTATTAAAAAGATTAGATATTAAAACTTGCATTTATAATGTAAAATTGTTTACAACAAAAGTGGTAGGAAATTAATATTACATTTTAATTGTAAGGTTATTTTATTTAATAAGTTAGATTTCAATAAAAAGTTTAGAATTTGAAAATTATGTTTGTATTTCCAAAGTGATTAAAATATTAAGAATAGATTTTAAAACCACATTTCTATTGTCATTCTACATTCAATAAAGAGTTGTATTTTTATTGGCATTTCTTGATGCAAATAAAACAAGGATTTAATAGTGATATCTTTATTTACATTTTTAATGTAAATAAATACATGGAGTATAAAGGGTATAATTTATTTGCATTCTAGATGAAAATAAAAGAATAGATTAACGGGTTGCAATTTTATTTACGATTCCAATGTAAATAAAAGATTCCATTTTATTCTTAAATTAGTTATAAAGATTAGAATTGAAATAAAGGATTTCACCTTTATTTTCAACTAGTTAAAATGAAATAGTGTTAAAATTAAAGAGGTACATTTTTATTGTCATTTTATATATAATAAAAGGTGAAAATAAAAAGGTAGTACTTTTATTGACATTCTACATGCAATAAAAATAGTAGAATTAAAGGTAGTATTTTTATTGACATGTTAATATGCAATAAAATAAAAGAGCTTAGAATATGAATCACTGCTTTTTATTTTGTTAAGCTAGAATTGTTGACAAAATAAAATTACGACTTTATAATCACTTTGTTGAAATAGGATTGTCAACAAAATGCCTATATCGCTTATATACATTTTTGGTTGAAACTAAACTTTTATGCAAGTAGAATAATCATTTTTATTTGCATAATGAGAAATGAAATTTATATGCAATGATACTAACCATTTTAAATTGCATATTATACAATTGAATTTATAGGCAAATACATAAAAATCACTTTTCACTTGCAGTCTATATTAGAATTTATATTCTAAAATAAGGATGATATTATCGGTCAAATACATACATTAGGAATGTAGAGGGAAATTATTTGAGTAAAATACATTTTTTATTCGACATTAGGAATAAATGACATGTTTGATTATTATCATCAACTTGTTAGCAAAACTGAAATTGGTTAAATCCATTAACCAATTATTTGTTTATTTTTATGAACTGCTGTTGGTTGAAAACCCCACATGGGTGTTGGGATGAAAATTCGCATAAACTAATCCCAATATTTAGTTTTATGTTGATCGTTAGATCGACAGGCTGTGATGAGCGTTATTATTTAATTTTAACGCTTACACAGTGGAATTACACTTTGGATGTAATGGATGACTTGATGATTATACCGTTATTGTCATATATATGATGTGTGTGAAATCCATATTATCCAAATTATATGGTAAATGTTTGAGTCGCATTTCGATTCAAGTGTTCTTTTAAATAAGACAATTTTGCCATTAGAAATCCTTTTTATATAAAGTGCATATATTTTTCGTAATATATTTTTAATCAACTATATGTTAAACAAAGAATATTTGTAAAAGATAAAGATTTGTAAAATAAAGAATACTTCTCATTTAGAATCTTTTATATAAAGAATATTTTTATGATTATTTTAAAATATGTTTTTAAAAGATTACTAGAATTTGCAATTATATTTTGTGATATGTAATAAATTGAGATGTGAAGTGGATTTACCGTGGATGATGTTTTAAACGACATTTGTCCTTCAATCTAATTTACATTGAAATTGTTATTTGGAACTTATGAATCTATTTTCTAGATTTGAAAAAGGCATTTTCTAAAATCAAAGTCTTCCAATTTAATATATTAAATAGGAATTAAGTGGAAATTCTATTGGTAATAATTGAGATGGGCTTCTGTAAAAGAAGACCGATATTATATATGGAATTTAAGAGGCCTTGCCGTTATTCCATTTATACTATTAGTCTGATACGGAAATTTATATCGATTATGTATTGATTGGATTTCTGTGGAATTCCATATTTTTAGAAATTGATTTATAGATTTTATTTTAAATATTTATCTTTGATAAAATTAATGAGAATCTTCTAAAATGAAAATCTTATTAAAAGAATATTCTGAGAAGGAGTGTGGCGAAATGTGTGATTTTCCAATATTTGTTTTTAACCAAATTACGCAAGTTATTCAGAAAGACCGGGTTTAACCCATTCTGAATAATCATCACGACGATCAAGAGTCGAAGACGAAGACGGTGATTGAAGACCGAAGGTTTTCACATCGTTGGGATGATGATGACTGGTATCTTGAATTGGGATTGGCCTTCCAAGGCAAGGTGTTTGGTAATGATCGTCCAAACGCATTTGGAGATCGAGGGACACGATGTTTCGCTCAGACCCAGAGCGGACTTGTAAATGGATTGTGTGCCTGACATTGTATTCCTTTCTACTGTATTTGTTGAACGCTACTGATTATATATTTCTATTTGGTGGTGAAGAATTTATTCTTTACTTATCACCCTTCTCCAAGACGTATGAGCTTAGAGGTTATATATATTGGTAGATGATCAATAATATGGTAGGGTTTGACAATGTGGCACGCCAAGATGCAAATTGATCAAGGCTTTTGTTGAAAAGCAGGGCCTTGTGGAATGATTAAAGCATAGCCTATTACAGCATAGGTTTGTGTATATCGTGACTTCGCGAGCCTCACACCCCGGTATGAGTCAAAAACGGGATGTGGACCGTAGGGAGTGCACACGTTTCTTTCTAGCTAGAGTGGTGTCAGTGACCTACCAGCCCTGACATTTTACTTATGTGGATGATGGATTTTGAGGCGCCTCGGATTTTTATAGGCCGATAGTGGTCATATAATAGGTTCAAAGGAACCGGGAAGCATGTGTTCAGGCATAACCAATCCACTGCCGATAGGCGGGGACCGGCCCTACCGCATCCAAGGGTTCACTGTGGGGGATCCTGAGGCATTTGCTAGAGTGTCTCGAATCGGAGAGGAGCTTGCCCCTAGCCTCGACTCATGATGGAAATCCAATTTCCAATACGACCTTGCGGTTTTGATTGTAGAACTAGTATGGTGACATAGTAGGATGGGGTACTATGCCGTCTATGATTGATACATTATGATTGAAATGTTTATTATATATACACCCATATATATACACACTAATAATAATAATATCGTTTTCACGTATCAAGCATCTTTTGGCCACTATAAGGTAAAACCCTATCCTCTGGTGTGTGTTGCATTGTGTGATGGGACTTGGGTCTTATAATGGTTTCATTTTTCTAAAAAGCATTGCGTTATTTGACGATTTACTTTAATTATGCACTGGCAATCCAATGGAGTAAACCCGTTCCGCGTTAGCGGCGTGGTCCTGTGATTAGCCTACTTATTAGATAAGTTAAGTTAAGAATTCTCACACCAGTCCCACGACTGACCTGTAATTTGTTTCACTTTGCATGCTCGGGTGCCCTCTTTCCACACGGGCAGTCGAGTAGCTTTGGCAGATGTAGTTAAGCAGGATCCTGGATTGAAGTCTTAAGCTGGGTCCGGAATATTGATGGCCTTCCGCTGAGATCAGTTCCGCTGCAATGTATTTAATTTATTTTAAATGTATCTTCCGTTGTATTATTTATTGATGTACTCTGATATATTCTGTACTCTGATGTAACATTTATTATTGATGTTATAAAAGTCTGTGTTGTTGTTCTGATGTGTTGTATGCCCAAAGTTAACGTACGCGGGTTTTTAACGGTCTTAATCGATCTTGCGATCAATTGGGGTCGGGCGAAATTCGGGTCGTTACACCTGGTATCAGAGCCCGGTTAGCTCAAAACTTTGGGGTACAATTCATTAGAATTAAACAGAAGACTCATCAGAGGTTGGATTAGTAATATCCAATAGGAATACTCATTAGAGATAGGATCAGCAGTATCCTAGAATGAGAATACTCATTAGAGATGGGGTTAGCAATGCCCTAGAATGAGTTAGAGTGAAGACGAATTCATAATTCACGTACTTGTTATTATATATAATTCGATTTTAGAAAATATGATTTTGTATATATAAAAGTTATATATTTTTGAAAATTTAATCAACTAATTGATTGATGATTGTGTTGTGTGAATATGAATACAACTAATAAAATTATTAAACAATTAATGAATGAAGATTAATAAATTAGTTAAATAAACAACTTTAGCTTCATTTCCTTTTCGAGGACGAAAAGATCTTAAGTCGGGGAGATTGTAACAACCCGCAAATTCTGAACCAATTTAAATTTTTTATTTTAGAAAATTTTTATGAATTTTGAGGCTATAATATAATTTATTATTAATAATAATGGCTAGAATTTATTTTTATCGAAGTTAAAACGAATAAATTTAATTTAAATATAAAAGGAATTAGAAATAACGCGGTAGTTTGAAAAGTCAAACTTGAACTTTGACTGACCATACAGGATGCAAAATTTAACGGATTTTAGTGAAACCAAAAATATTAGAATCTATTTAAAAATATCTTTCTAACGAATCTGAAAAATTGAAATTTCATAGCGGAAATCAAAAGTTATGGCCAATTCAATTTTTAGAAAGGTCGTTGTAGAATTTATATAATATATAGGGCCCGAAAGGCTACTTTTCACATATGTAGGCATTTCGACTCGAAACCACTTCCATTGAGTTCGGAATGACGTTTCTGCATTGAAAAACAGTAAACACTTATATATTTTGAGTTTCGAAAATTATTTGTTTAAAAATGTATTTTTAATATTAAATATATTGGCCTTGGAAATAGTCATTTTTCAAACGACCTCCGTTTTCGACGAAACCACTTTTGTTGGTACCGGAATGTCAAATTATTGCTAGCTTTCAATTTTCAGAATTTTTCGAATTAATATGTGAGCGTGGCGGAGGAAAATGTGTTTTGACTATTTACAGTTAAATTTAAACGCCTTAAAAATAGCCATTTTTCAAACAGTCTCAGAATTCGATGAAAATAATTTTGTTGGATTTGTATCGTCATAAGAAAGCTAAAAATAATTTTTTTAGAATTTTCTGAGGTCTTATGTTGCCCCGGCATATTTAAATGTACGGTAGTAATTAAATTATTTATTTAATATTGTATTTTTAAATTAAAACCGAAAAAAACCGTTATAGACATCAGAATTGGAGCCCAGGACATAGCCCATCGCGTTCAGAAGGCCTCAAAACGTTAAGATCGACAGTAAGTAGGACCAAATCGGAGAAAGTCCGAAAATCCACCATTTTAGCACATTTTTCGAAATTAAATATTAAAATAATATTAAAAAAATCGGGCTGAAACCCTAATGGCAGCCGCCGCCCAGATTTCAGGGGCTGAAAAGCTCCGATTTTCAAACGCTAATATCTCTCAATCCGTTCAACGAAAATCGACGTATGATATACCAAATCGAAGAGAATTCAGAGAGCTACAAATCTATACGGTCAAGATCGGGTTTTGATTCACGGATTTTGCGAATTTTGGCCGAGAAGAGGCTGCGGTTTTTGGTGGTTTGCGGGTCCTAGAGATGGCCGAGTTCGACATGGTCGGGGGTGTAGGCGGCTCTTGGCAAGGCGGTCGGAGTGGTAACGTTTGATCGGGGTCCGGTGCTGTGTGGAGGGGTGCAATTTTGGCATTGGAAAGTGGGTAATGGGTTCGGCGGTTTCACGTCGGTTAGGAAGAAGAAGGTCCGACTTTTCTTTTTTATTATTTTATTTATTTTAATATTTTAATTTTCCAATCTTTAAAAATCGATATCTCTCTCTCACACGAGGTCCGATTGACGAATCGTCAGTTGCGTTGGACTCGTCTTTCCGAGAGCTTCGCGATGGCGCAGACCACAGCTGATTCCGAGACAGTCAAGTTTTCAGCAAAAATCAATGTGAGATTCTTTATTTAAAATTAATAATAAATTAAATGATTTAAATTGCGATGTAATATATCTATGATTACGTTTCAAATCTGTTTGGTATTGGTAATGGATGATTCTGTGTTTGTATTGAATAGTATAGATCCATGTGATTGTCACTTATTCTATGTTATAACCTTGTTTAGATTTGAATTGATTTACTTGTCAATTCAAAATAAAAGAATATGGTTGTCACCATTTATATGTCATCACTTTGTTTAGATTTGAGTTGATCAAATTTTCAATTACAAAAGAATAAAAAGATTTTATTTTGTTTGCATCCCTCGATGCGAACAAAATTACAGAAGAATAAAAAGATTATATTTTGTTTGCATTCCTCGATGCGAACAAAATGTTTAAAATAATAGAGGATTATACTTTGTTTGCATCCCTTAACGCGAACAAAGTGTTAGAATAAAGATTGTTAGAAAAAAAAATTATATTTTTATTTGTGTTCTTAAAACACAAATAAAACTTGAAAGTAAAACTTACTTTTTTTTTTTTACATTTTATAATGTAAATATGACTTGAAACTAAAATTGACTCTTTAAATTGTAAATATTACTTGGGAACAAAACTTATATTTTTTTTTATTTGTGTTCTCAAAAACACAAACATGACTTGAGAATATAATTTACCTTTTTATTAATATTTTATAATGTAAAAATAAACTTGCTTTCTTTGTTTTGCATTTACAATAAATAAAAAGACAAAATTGTTTATTATATTTTTATTTACTTTCCATATGTAAATGAAAAGAGACAAAATTGTTTTATATATTTTTGATGTACACTACATGTGTAAATAAAAGGACAAAATTTGTACACACATTTTTATTTACATTTTATTTGTAAATAAAAGAAACTGAAATAGAGGTTATTATTTTTATTGTAAATCATTACAATAAAAGAATGGACATTAAAGATTTTATTTTTTAAAAGTTATATCTTCATGTAATATTTAAAATAAAAAGATTTGCTTTTATTGTCAAAAGAGTTACAATAAAAAGATGTGATTCAATAGATAACGTTTTTATTGACAAATTGTTACAATGAAACGATTTAATATTTTTATTGATAATTTGTTCAAATAAAAGATAGGACATTTAAAATTTCATTTTACATGAAATACCATTTTAGAAAAGATTATGTTTACATTTTTATTTTGTCACATTAGAGAAATAGAAATGTAGGATTACATTTTGTTGTAATTTTCTTTTATTAAAAAGATTAGGTATTAAAACTTGCATTTATAATGTAAAATTGTTTACAACAAAAGTGGTAGGAAATTAATATTACATTTTAATTGTATGGTTATTTTTTTAATAAGTTAGATTTCAATAAAAAGTTTAGAATTTGAAAATTATGTTTTTATTTCCAAAGTGATTAAAATATTAAGAATAGATTTAAAAACCACATTTCTATTGTTATTCTACATTAAGTAAAGTGTTGTATTTTTATTGGCATTTATTGATGCAAATAAAACAAGGATTTAATAGTGATATCTTTATTTACATTTTTAATGTAAATAAATACATGGAGTAAAAAGGGTATAATTTATTTGCATTCTAGATGAAAATAAAAGAATAGATTAACGGGTTGCATTTTTATTTATGATTCCAATGTAAATAAAAGATTCCATTTTATTCTTAAATTAGTTATAAAGATTAGAATTGAAATAAAGGATTTCACCTTTATTTTCAACTAGTTAAAATGAAATAGTGTTAAAATTAAAGAGGTACATTTTTATTGTCATTTTATATATAATAAAAGGTGAAAATAAAAAGGTAGTACTTTTATTGACATTCTACATGGAATAAAAATAGTAGAATTAAAGGTAGTATTTTTATTGACATGTTAATATGCAATAAAATAAAAGAGCTTAGAATATGAATCACTGCTTTTTATTTTGTTAAGCTAGAATTGTTGACAAAATAAAATTACTACTTTATAATCACTTTGTTGAAATAGGATTGTCAACAAAATGCCTATATCGCTTATATACATTTTTGGTTGAAACTAAACTTTTATGCAAGTAGAATAATCATTTTTATTTGCATAATGAGTAATGAAATTTATATGCAATGATACTAACCATTTTAAATTGCATATTATACAATTGAATTTATAGGCAAATACATAAAAATCACTTTATACTTGCAGTCTATATTAGAATTTATATTCTAAAATAAGGATGATATTATCGGTCAAATACATACATTAGGAATGTAGAGGGAAATTATTTGAGTAAAATACATTTTTTATTCGGCATTAGGAATAAATGACATGTTTGATTATTAACATCAACTTGTTAGCAAAACTGAAATTGGTTAAATCCATTAACCAATTATTTGTTTATTTTTATGAACTGCTGTTGGTTGAAAACCCCACACGGGTGTTGGGATGAAAATTCACATACACTAATCCCAATATTTAGTTTTATGTTGATCGTTAGATCGACAGGCTGTGATGAGCGTTATTATTTAATTTTAACGCTTACACAGTGGAAATTACACTTTGGATGTAATGGATGACTTGATGATTATACCGTTATTGTCATATATATGATGTGTGTGAAATCCATATAATCCAAATTATATGGTAAATGTTTGAGTCGCATTTCAATTCAAGTGTTCTTTTAAATAAGACTATTTTTACATTAGAAATCTTTTTTGTATAAAGTGCATATATTTTTCGTAATATATTTTTAATCAACTATATGTTAAATAAAGAATATTTGAAAAGATAAAGATTTGTAAAATAAAGAATACTTCTCATTTAGAATCTTTTATATAAAGAATATTTTTATGATTATTTTAAAATATGTTTTTAAAAGATTACTAGCATTTGCAATTATATTTTGTGATATGTAATAAATTGAGATGTGAAGTGGATTTACCGTGGACGATGTTTTTAACGACATTTGTCCTTTAATCCAATTTACATTGAAATTGTTATTTGGAACTTATGAATCTATTTTATAGATTTGAAAAAGGCATTTTCTAAAATCAAAGTCTTCCAATTTAATATATTAAATAGGAATTAAGTGGAAATTCTATTGGTAATAATTGAGATGCTCTTCTGTAAAAGAAGACCGATATTATATATGGAATTTAAGAGGCTTTGCCGTTATTCCATTTATACTATTAGTCTGATACAGAAATTTATATCGATTATGTATTGATTGGATTTCTGTGGAATTCCATATTTTTAGAAATTGATTTATAGATTTTATTTTAAATATTTATCTTTGATAATATTAATGAGAATCTTCTAAAACGAATATCTTATTAAAAGAATATTCTGCGAAGGAATGTGGCATAATGTGTGATTTTCCAATATTTGTTTTTAATCCCAAATTACGCAAGTTATTCAGAAAGACCGGGTTTAACCCATTCTGAATAATCATCACGACGATCAAGAGTCGAAGACGAAGACGGTGATTGAAGACCGAAGGTTTTCACATCGTTGGGATGATGATGACTGGTATCATGAATTGGGATTGGCCTTCCAAGGCAAGGTATTTGGTAATGATCGCCCAAACGCATTTGGAGATCGACGGACACGATGTTTCGCTCAGACCCAGAGCGGACTTGTAAATGGATTGTGTGTCTGACATTGTATTCCTTTCTACTGTATTTGTTGAAAGCTACTGATTATATATTTCTATTTGGTGGTGAAGAATTTATTCTTTACTTATCACCCTTCTCCAAGACGTATGAGCTTAGAGGTTATATATATTGGTAGATGATCAATAATATGGTTGGTTTTGACAATGTGGCACGCCAAGATGCAAATTGATCAAGGCTTTTTTTGAAAAGCAGGGCCTTGTGGAATGCTCAAAGCATAGCCTATTACGGCATAGCTTTGTGTATATCATGACTTCGCGAGCCTCACACCCCGGTATGAGTCAATAAGGGATATGGACCGTAGGGAGTGCACACGTTTCTTTCTAGCTAGAGTGGTGTCAGTGACCTACCAGCCCTGACATTTTACTTATGTGGATGATGGATTTTGAGGCGCCTCAGATTTTTATAGGCCGATAGTGGTCATATTATAGGTTCAAAGGAACCGGGAAGCGTGTGTTCAGGCATAACCAATCCACTGCCGATAGGCGGGGACCGGCCCTACCGCATCCAAGGGTTCACTGCGGGGGATCCTGAGGCATTTGCTAGAGTGTCTCGAATTGGAGAGGAGCTTGCCCCTAGCCTCGACTCATGATGGAAATCCAATTTCCAATACAACCTTGCGGTTTTGATTGTAGAACTAGTATGGCGACATAGTAGGATGGGGTACTATGCCGTCTATGATTGATACATTATGATTGAAATATTTATTATATATATACCCATATATATACACACTAATAACAATAATATCGTTTTCACGTATCAAGCATCTTTTGACCATTATAAGGTAAAACCCTATCCTCTGGTGTGCGTTGCATTGTGTGATGGGACCTGGGTCTTATAATGGTTTCATTTTTCTAAAAAGCATTCCGTTATTTGACGATTTACTTTAATTATGCACTGGCAATCCAATGGAGTAAACCCGTTCCGCGTTAGCGGCATGGTCCTGTGATTAGCCTACTTATTAGATAAGTTAAGTTAAGAATTCTCACACCAGTCCCACGACTGACCTGTAGTTTGTTTCATTTTGCAAACTCGGGTGCCCTCTTTCCACACGGGCAGTCGAGTAGCTTTTGCAGATGTAGTTAAGCAGGATCCTGGATTGAAGTCTGAAGCTGGGTCCATAATATTGATGGCCTTCCGCTGAGATCAGTTCCGCTGCAATGTATTTAATTTATTTTAAATGTATCTTCCGCTGTATTATTTATTGATGTACTCTGATATATTCTGTACTCTGATGTAACATTTATTATTGATGTTATAAAAGTCTGTGTTGTTGTTCTGATGTGTTGTATGCCCAAAGTTAACGTACGCGGGTTTTTAACGGTCTTAATCGATCCTGCGATCAATTGGGGTCAGGCGAAATTCGGGTCGTTACACTTGTATTCTGATGGAATTGTTGTAATAAACAATGAAATGTTCTTCTGTTTGTGTTCTGATTTGTCGTGTTCTCGAAACAATTCAGGGGTTTCGAACGGTCTTGGTCGGTTTAGCGATCGATTCGGATCAAGCGCAATTCCTTGTTGTCTCATTAAGTGACATGTAGAATCATCTATGTTGAATCAGCTGCCTGGAGTGAATGCCATCATGTTTTCCAGTCCTTATTATCAGTAGACCCTGCAATAAAAAAGAATATATTAAAAATTTCCAACAATGAAAAAATTCAGAGTCAAAGTTGAGTATCATATTCATTCTTCAGAAGCGAGCAGTGAAACCTTTGTAAGTCACAACAAATTCACCAAGCTTTTGAACAAAAACTTGCTTGAGTGCCCCTTTTATCCTGTAACTATGTAAAGATGACCTCTCTTTTCCTTTAGATTTCCATCGTCAACCACATCGTTAAACGCCCTATTTGCAAATTATGTTCACCATCTAACCCATGGTTGGTTCATAGGACAATCAGTTGGCTTGCCGTTGGGTTGCACATTCATTATATAAACCGACGTCGTCTGGTACTACTACAAGCTTAAATATATGACCATAATGCTAAGTAAATTTGTTGGGTTAGTGGTTCCATCACCCCTTCTACAGTTTTATGGCAATTGTATTTCAACGATATGAACCTTCATATTGTTCATACCTGTTTATACTTTGGGATAGTTGAATTTCACTATTTTTCACTATCAAGGTGAACCTTCACACCTTGCATGATTAATAACAAGATTCAACATTAATGATTCTTGATTTTCGTGTCTCACTTGAAAGTAGACATAGTAGTGGTACACCCATTGTTGCAAAGTTTAATAAGTATTACACCTTTTTCTACTATATAGTACAATCTTTATATGAATTAAATACACAATTATATAAAAATATTGATTATCCTTACCATGTTATCAACCAATGTACTTACCGTCCTGCAAGTCCAGTGGATTTTTGTAATCAAGCAATGTCAATATCGTAAAATTGGTTGTGTATATTTCCTCCCATTCGATCATTAGCATCAGCAACTACGGTCTGATATTTCCATCTGTCTATCCTTATTTTTGACTTATAGAATAAAACACAATGAATTTACGCCTTTTCTAATAATAATATTTGTCCACCCTTTGTGCATGTAATGACCAAATAACTCCATGATATTGCAGTGCTGACTGATACAATTATATGGCCTATGGCAGTTCGTCATGCCTAGGTTTGTATTTAATTTGGGCATTGTTATTGACACTCCAAATATTGGTAAGGGGAGGTCAAATTTCAAAAACACTCCAACCATAAAAAGAATGTTACGGGGAGTCACATACTTAATTTTTTACGTTCCCTTTTTACCCTGGTAATAACATCAGTTACCATCCCAAATCCCAATAAATTTCAAATGCAAAGAAACAAATCTCTAAATTATTTGCAAAAAAAAAGTGATCGTTTAGAGAGAAATAATGGTGCAAACAAAGAACGTAAAACAATTGAGAATACTGATAAGTTAACATATGAGAAATGAAATTATTTAAAATAAGAGATCGACAAATGAGAAATGAAATTATTTAAAAAAAGCGGTCAACAAATGAGATTATTGATGATTTGATATAAAAATCTGATGCAGTTCGACTAATATACCATATAATTTTTTTTAATTAACAACTAAAAAAGAATTATTGTAAAGAAGACTAATTTGGTAAAATAAACTTTATTTGTTAAGGGGGTGCTCTCCGCGTTGATACTCCATTAACAAATTCTTTTTTCTTTTTAAATTGACACCTCCCCCACCCCGAACAATATTTGGAGTGTCAATAACAACACCCTTAAATTTTTGATTGATTTCTATTTACGGAAATCAATAATTACTGGCGGAAGCTGTTTTATAATGACCATAACTGTTGTGTTGATTCATATAGTCTAGGTGTATATGTATAGAGGAGTGTCATACCGTTTAAGTGACAGTGGTGTAAAGCTAATTTTTTTCCAATTAGAGCGCTACCTTTACTTTTCTTATGTAATTGTGTTATAATAAGAAATAACTCAGACCAAAATTCAAATATTGATATTTAAATAGGTGATTAAACTAACATTTTTTTCTACCTTTTCACCATATGCATATGTTTTTCTTTTCTATTTATTACTTGGATGTGCCATGACATGGCATATAATGATTTTTTAATTATTTGATATATATCACAGAGTTAATTTATCACCGATCCTACTAAACTGTCTTAATTACACATTCCAGTTAAGTCCCATTTCCTTTTTGTGATTCACATTCCCTCAGATCATATGACTACTGGCTAAATTTCCATTCCCTCTTCTTTTTAAAGGAAACACTGTGTAACACCCCACCTCCGCCAGGGTGTCTCTTGCAAGCACTCTGACTTTGGAGGGGCGTTTGAATCAGGTAAACATGCATAATGATATATCAAGGCAGAACAAGAACATATGTATATATGTAATCAGAGTAAATAAGATAAGTAAAACAGCGGAAGATTTCAATCTATTTCAAAACAAGTCTGATACATCATAATGTCAACTTTCCAAATACACAAGTCTAGATAAAAACAACATTACTGAAAAACTGAAATACATAAGTACTATCCCCAAAATAAGTGATAACCATAGCTAGCTTCATGTCAAGACCGTACATGAGCTAAAATCCCACAAGCAAGCGATCAGAAATCCAGCTAAACTCCAATATTCCCTCCTTGAGAACCTGGGGGGGGGGGGGGGGAACGGAAGAAAAGAGGCGAAAGAAAACAGGTCAGTCAAAAAGACTGAGTAAGCCCTACTACAATCAATGTAAACTGATAAAGTTAACTGGCATGAGAAGCAGGTATGATCATAAGGATAACAACATACTAGCATGGTGATTAACTAACAAGGTAGATAAAGGTGTCATCGCATAATCAGGTTTAAGGTTTTGCACCACAGGTGTACTAGCAAACTAACATGACTTGAATAAACAAGTATTGATCCCTTGGCCCAAGCTTTGGCCCAATAACATGTAGTGACCCCAATACGAGGTCCAAAGTGTAAACAAGAAGTGATCCCCAGGCCCAAGTTTGGCCCAAACATCATGAATGACCTAAACCAAGGTCCAACTAGCACGGTCTAGTCGATCGGCTCCCTATAAGCCTAACTCGTCAAGTGTCGGTGTCATACGGCCAAACTACGAAGTGTAGCTAAACTGTGCTAGGTCCACCCTAGGGTGTATCAAGTCCTAGGGTGTCAACCACTGACACAAATCAATGCACGCACAGTCTAAACCTACTGGTGCCCGTGCCTGCTTTTTCAACTTCGGACCATGTGCATGACCATGGCCCGCCTGAACCTACACCGGCGCACCTACTCAGCCGTCGTTTTAGTCGCTTACATGGCATCCAGTAATCGTGCCCCTCCCTAGCCTAGTCCCTAGGGTATCATGATACAACTAAGAGGGTTACTGGTGCAAAGGACCACGTAACTAGGGTTTCCTTAATGGGTTAAACGTGGTTAACCCAACCATTCAAGTACCAAGTTGGTTAAGTGTACCCAAGGTTCATGACTTAACCCTACCAACCCATCGTGTTTAATTGGTTAAGTATTCAAGCGGTCCATGACTTAACCCTAATCATGAGGCATTAATTAATTTAATGCGCCTTAACCTCTCACATTAGACTTTGTTGCGGTTACTAGTTAAGCCGGTCGGTTCCGGGTAGCTTTACACCACAACTTGGTCTAACCTCGGGTTCAAGGTACAACATGACCAACTTCTCACATTGGGTCCTATTGTTTGTAGCAACTAGTTAAGCCGGTCGGTTCCGGGTAGGTTTACGCTACAAACTCAACCCAAACCTCGAGTTGGTCACACTTATATTTTCTAAGTGTCATGTCCATCATGTTTCCAAAACACATTACAAGTTTTCAAGCAATTGGGTAGACCTAACTTAATAGGTAAATTCCCAATGGGTAGACCTAACTTAATAGGTAAATTCCCAAGCTTATGTTTTTATGTCTTTTAAGTTTACCCAACCCCAAACGCAATCCCATCGCTTACATATCGCAATAGCGCATAAAGGATAGAAAGAGGGAACTTGGCATAATCGTGGCATAAAGGTGTTGAAGCCACAAGTTCAACATGGTGGCATAAGAAATGTACATATGTTCATATACTTGCATATTACATTTTTAGGCCTCAAAAGCATGCATAAAACCAAACTTGGCATATTGGTGATACATGGTGCTAAATGACATGTAGACATGGCCATAAGTTTGCATTTAGCCTCACATGCAAGTTATCATAAGAGATATGATAACTTACATGTTGCCAAAATGCAACCTTTAGCATAAAGCTTGGAGCTTTATGTTCATATACTCAAGATAAGCTTGCATAACATGATAACATGAACCAAATGATCAACCCAAACTTGCATAACATAACTTGCATATCATATGACAAACTTGCATATCAAACTTGCATAACATAACATGATAAACTTGCATATCATAACATGATTAACTTGCATAACATAGCATGGCAAACTTGCATATCATAACATATCAAACTTGCATAACATAACTTGATGAACTTGCATAACATAACTTGATGAACTTGCATAACATAACTTGATGAACTTGCATAACATAACTTGATGAACTTGCATAACATAACTTGATGAACTTGCATAACACATCATAGTAAACTTGCATATTATGGCAAACTTGCATATCATACATTTAACTTTAGAGTTTAAGTATGAAAGTAGAATAGGGCTTACAATACTTATGAAGGCACAAAAGATATGACAAAGCCCTTATGCAATCAAATAGACCCAAAATGCAAGCTCTAACATAAAAAGCCTTGAGCCAAAATGATCAAAACTCTTTCTTTATGATGCAAATATAGAAACTTGACTTGAATGCAAGCTAATGATGCTCATACAAGTTTGAAAACACTTGTATGCATGGAAAATCACTTAGAAATTTATTTAGGAATTTTATGAAGAGAGTGGAGGCCATGAGAGGATTGATTTTGCCATTGTTTAGTTGTATGAATGAATAATGATGATTTAGGCTAGATTTAGGGGTCCTTTTATAGAAGTTTAGGTTAGTTTAGGCCATAGGATTAACCCTAGTTTAGATCTAAACCATCAAAAATCGTCATAGGCCAGCAGAACAGACCAGAGAACCAAAACAGGTGCACCAAGCTAGCCAGGGTCAAGCCAGAAAGCTGTGCAGGCTTCTGGCTCGACACGGGCGCACTTCCCAAGTGCGCCAGTGTATTTTTGTGCTGGCGCACTTCACAAGTGCGCCAGTGCATTCTGGCTTGATTTTCGGTTTTTCTGCCTAACTTCGTTCGTCCATATCTTCTTCATACGGACTCCGATTTTCGAAAACTCGGACTCTATTTCGCGTATTTTTCCGAGACGAACGCAATGACACAGTCCGTTTCCCTTGATTCAGATTTTAGAATTAAATTCTGCCTCGATTTATGTTATAACTGGTTATTGAAAATACGGGTTGTTACATTCTCCCCTCCTTAAAGGATTTCGTCCCCGAAATCTTCAAGTTAGGAAGAACGTATCCTACCATCCAACATCCATCTACTCAAAACATCATCCACGAGCAATCATTGTCCTTACAAGATTCTAAATGTTGCATGAACATATGCAAAGGTGTGTGTATATGTACTTATCTAATGCAAATATCATCAATGCAAATTATGTTAGTGAAATGAATCCATATGTATGCAATTCCTAACATAATGTATAACATCTATATGTGTGCACATAACATACATCCATATGCAACATCCATGTGATAACACAAAAATTTCCATCCATGAATAAGCATAAACACTCATGCATATGCAATATGAGGAGTGTGTGAGCCGATCTAGTGCCTAACGTGTATAATGCATCCACGAGTAACCACTTGCAAACACTTGCAACCACTTGCAACCATCAAGCATAACATGTTTCAAACACATGTTTCATCCAAAGGGTTTCTACCTAAGGTTCTCATGACAAGATTAACACGATAAACTAGATAATCAAGACAAACATGGATAGCAAAAGATATGCTACAAAGAGATCGGGAAGATAAGTAGGATATACTCCTCTTCCATGGCGGGGACCTCCAATGGATATAATAGCCCACCGGGCTTCTATAACTCGGCCTTAATCTGTTGGCACCACATGCACCTTGGGACAAACTTGGCCACCTCCTCGGGTGATGTGCATCTTCAAGAACCTTCTTTCTCTCATCGCGTCTTAGTCATCCCTTTATATCTATAGTGAGGTGTCTTAACATCTCGCCTCGAATCAACTTGTCCATGATCTCGACTAACTGCGGGTCTTCTTTCTGTGAAGTCCCTACTTGATCCAGAAGGGTAGGTCTAAACTCAAGGGACGCTAACTGACTAATTAAACTGAGAAAGCTTCTTACTTCAGTTGCATTCCTTGGAGTCTTCCAATCCTGAACTGCAACTACCTTAGCGGGATCCACCGCTAAGTCTTGCTTAGAAACTATGTGCCCAAGAAATCTAACTCCTTTTTCTCCAAAATGACACTTGGAGAACTTGGCCTTCAACTGATGCGCTCTAAACGTATCCATCACCTCCACGAGATGCCTTGCGTGCTCTTCCTCATCCTTAGAGAAGATCAGAATTTCGTCTACGAAGACCACGACAAACTTGTTTAAGAACTCCCTGAACACCCTACTCATCAAGTCCACGAAGTAGGCGGGTGCATTAGTCAAACCGAATGGCATGGCCAGCCATTCTAAGAATCCATCTGGAGTTCTGAACGCAGTTTCGCCTATACTATCCTCAGCTATTCTGAGCTGATGGAACAGATGTTCCTACAAGCTGATCAAACAAATCATCGATCCTTGGCAATGGTTGTCTATTCTCACGATAATCAACACAAAGTCGAAGAGAACCATCTGCCTTGGTAGTAAATACTACAGGCGCTCCCCATTCAGATATACTTCGTGTAATGAAGTTCTTCTCAAGCAGCTACCTGACTTGCTTTCATAACTCTCATCTTGCGGGACCATGTGCCTAACCGGCCACGAAACTATCTTGGCATTATCAACCAGATAAATGCGGAAATCAATCTCTCGCTTGGGGGTAACCCCCCTTCACTTCACCCAAGATATCAGGATATTCTTGGACCACCCTCACCGATTGCAAACTATCGATAGACGAGTTTGAGGGATTCAAGATAACACAACATGACGGGCCTCATAGGGTTACAAGAAATTTTTAGGGTGTCACCGAGGCGAGTCATGAGCCTCACAACCCTATGCTCAAAAATCAAGGATGGCTCCAAAACTGGACAACCCATCCAAGCCCAAAATCAACCCATACCCCAAGAAACTGAGAATATAAGCATCACACGAGATCTCTACACTAATGATAGAGATTTTCAGGTCCACGTAGATAACAGACAAATGGGCGGAACCCCCAATTGGATTTAAAACACACACACGAGATCATTAACTAGACTAGTACTTAGGTGCAAACTTTCAACTAGATCAGATGGGATAAAGCTATGCGATGCACCAGAATCAAACAAGGTAAGAAATATATATAAGGCTCTCAACAGAAATACTACCTCGATCGGGAACTGGAGCGGCATTGAGAGCATGAACTTGCCCTCCTGAAGGTCCAGCACGCTGAGGCTGACCCTGGCCTTGCCCTTGCTTCCTAGGGCAATCCTTGTTAAAATGTCCCGTCTCTCCACAGTGAAAGCACCCACCCAATTTCCTTTTCTTCTTCCTACAGTCCTTGACTATGTGCCCAACAATCCCACAGAAGTTGCACTTTCTTGTTTCCTTTGCCTTGTTCTTGTTGCCCTTGTTGTTCTTGTTGTTCTGATTGCCTTGACTGCTCTGACCACTTGGATTACCCTGATTTCCTTTTCCCTGGGAATCAGTCTTCTTGGCTTGAGTATCATTTTTCTTGACATCTCCTTGAAGTAACGCCATATCAACCAAGCTCTCAAACGTGGCCCCATGGGGAATATGTGACATAGCCAATCCCTGCAATGGCTCATTCAATCCTCTAGCAAAACGAAGAGCCTTCTTCTGAGGAATATTCACCATATCCAAGCCAAAACGAGCTAACTGATTGAATTTGTTCACATATTCTTTGACAGACATATCTCCTTGTTTCAAAGTTATGAACCTCTCCATTTGCAGATTCTCCTCAGCAGAAGATAGAAACTTAAGCACGAACCTTGCCCTGAAATCGGCCCAAGTCTCAACAGGCCAAGTACCATTGGTGACTTCCCACCAATAAGCGGCCTCATCCTTCATAAGCCAAACCGCCAACAAGATCTTCCTCTGATCGTCTAACCCAAAGATAGCAAATAAATCCTCGGTCTCTTTCAACCAATTTCTGGCCTCTACAAAAGTCTCAGTGCCTTGAAAGTTCTTGCCACCCATTGCTTTGAAATCTTTGCAAGTCTTTGCGAAGTCAGCTTGAGGATGCTGAGGGGGAGGAGGAAGAGGAACCTCAGCAACAGGAGGAGAACATTAACTACCGGAGGAGGAGGAGGAGGAGGAACATTAACTACTAGAGGAGGAGGAACATCTGCGGGGCCGGCTTCGGTCGCCCTAGCCTCCAAAAGTCTCCTATACCAAACAGGTACGTGTACTCCCTCCGGAATAGCAAAGTTATCGGCCATACTGAAAACGAAGAAAAAGACAGATTCAGAATGGAGAAAAACGAAGGAATTTTTGCTAATGGCTTTTTGGGGAATAGCCTTTAAAATAAACTAGACTTTTCTTTGAAAAATACTTTATACTTGGTTTTGAAAATAGTTTTCCAAAAGTTTTAAAGACCTTGTTGTTCCTTCTCGTAAACCATATGCTCTGTTACCAAATGTAACACCCCACCTCCGCCAGGGTGTCTCTTGCAAGCACTCTGACTTTGGAAGGGTGTTTGAATCAGGTAAACATGCATAATGATATATCAAGGCAGAACAAGAACATATGTATATATGTAAACAGAGTAAATAAGATAAGTAAAACAGCGGAAGATTTCAATCTATTTCAAAACAAGTCTGATACATCATAATGTCAACTTTCCAAATACACAAGTCTAGATAAAAACAACATTACTGAAAAACTGAAATACATAAGTACTATCCCCAAAATAAGTGATAACCATAGCTAGCTTCATGTCAAGACCGTACATGAGCTAAAATCCCACAAGCAAGCGATCAGAAATCCAGCTAAACTCCAATATTCCCTCCCTGAGAACCTGGGGGGGGGGGGGGGGGGGGAAACGGAAGAAAAGAGGCGAAAGAAAACAGGTCAGTCAAAAAGACTGAGTAAGCCCTACTACAATCAATGTAAACTGATAAAGTTAACTGGCATGAGAAGCAGGTATGATCATAAGGATAACAACATACTAGCATGGTGATTAACTAACAAGGTAGATAAAAGTGTCATCGCATAATCAGGTTTAAGGTTTTGCACCATAGGTGTACTAGCAAACTAACATGACTTGAATAAACAAGTATTGATCCCTTGGCCCAAGCTTTGTCCCAATAACATGTAGTGACCCCAATACGAGGTCCAAAGTGTAAACAAGAAGTGATCCCCAGGCCCAAGTTTGGCCCAAACATCATGAATGACCTAAACCAAGGTCCAACTAGCACGGTCTAGTCGATCGGCTCCCTATAAGCCTAACTCGTCAAGTGTCGGTGTCATACGGCCCAACTACGAAGTGTAGCTAAACTGTGCTAGGTCCACCCTAGGGTGTCCTAGGGTGTCAACCACTGACAAAAATCAATGCACGCACAGTCTAAACCTACTGGTGCCCGTGCCTGCTTTTTCAACTTCGGACCATGTGCACGACCATGGCCCGCCTGAACCTACACCGGCGCACCTACTCAGCCGTCGTTTTAGTCGCTTACATGGCATCCAGTAATCGTGCCCCTCCCTAGCCTAGTCCCTAGGGTATCATGATACAACTAAGAGGGTTACTGGTGCAAAGGACCACGTAACTAGGGTTTCCTTAATGGGTTAAACGTGGTTAACCCAACCCATTCAAGTACCAAGTGGGTTAAGTGTACCCAAGGTTCATGACTTAACCCTACCAACCCATCGTGTTTAATTGGTTAAGTATTCAAGCGGTCCATGACTTAACCCTAATCATGAGGCATTAATTAATTTAATGCGCCTTAACCTCTCACATTAGACTTTGTTGCGGTTACTAGTTAAGCCGGTCGGTTCCGGGTAGCTTTACACCACAACTTGGTCTAACCTCGGGTTCAAGGTACAACATGACCAACTTCTCACATTGGGTCCTATTGTTTGTAGCAACTAGTTAAGCCGGTCGGTTCCGGGTAGGTTTACGCTACAAACTCAACCCCAACCTCGAGTTGGTCACACTTATATTTTCTAAGTGTCATGTCCATCATGTTTCCAAAACACATTACAAGTTTTCAAGCAATTGGGTAGACCTAACTTAATAGGTAAATTCCCAATGGGTAGACCTAACTTAATAGGTAAATTCCCAAGCTTATGTTTTTATGTCTTTTAAGTTTACCCAACCCCAAACGCAATCCCATCGCTTACATATCGCAATAGCGCATAAATGATAGAAAGAGGGAACTTGGCATAATCGTGGCATAAAGGTGTTGAAGCCACAAGTTCAACATGGTGGCATAAGAAATGTACATATGTTCATATACTTGCATATTACATTTTTAGGCCTCAAAAGCATGTATAAAACCAAACTTGGCATATTGGTGATACATGGTGCTAAATGACATGTAGACATGGCCATAAGTTCGCATTTAGCCTCACATGCAAGTTATCATAAGAGATATGATAACTTACATGTTGCCAAAATGCAACCTTTAGCATAAAGCTTGGAGCTTTATGTTCATATACTCAAGATAAGCTTGCATAACATGATAACATGAACCAAATGATCAACCCAAACTTGCATAACATAACTTGCATATCATATGACAAACTTGCATATCAAACTTGCATAACATAACATGATAAACTTGCATATCATAACATGATTAACTTGCATAACATAGCATGACAAACTTGCATATCATAACATATCAAACTTGCATAACATAACTTGATGAACTTGCATAACATAACTTGATGAACTTGCATAACATAACTTGATGAACTTGCATAACATAACTTGATGAACTTGCATAACACATCATAGTAAACTTGCATATTATGGCAAACTTGCATATCATAAATTTAACTTTAGAGTTTAAGTATGAAAGTAGAATAGGGCTTACAATACTTATGAATGCACAAAAGATATGACAAAGCCCTTATGCAATCAAATGGACCCAAAATGCAAGCTCTAACATAAAAACCCTTGAGCCAAAATGATCAAAACTCTTTCTTTATGATGCAAATATAGAAACTTGACTTGAATGCAAGCTAATGATGCTCATACAAGTTTGAAAACACTTGTATGCATGGAAAATCACTTAGAAATTTATTTAGGAATTTTATGAAGAGAGTGGAGGCCATGAGAGGATTGATTTTGCCATTGTTTAGTTGTATGAATGAATAATGATGATTTAGGCTAGGTTTAGGGGTCCTTTTATAGAAGTTTAGGTTAGTTTAGGCCATAGGATTAACCCTAGTTTAGATCTAAACCATCAAAAATCGTCATAGGCCAGCAGAACAGACCAGAGAACCAAAACAGGTGCACCAAGCTAGCCAGGGTCAAGCCAGAAAGCTGTGCAGGCTTCTGGCTCGACATGGGCGCACTTCCCAAGTGCGCCAGTGTATTTTTGTGCTGGCGCACTTCACAAGTGCGCCAGTGCATTCTGGCTTGATTTTCGGTTTTTTTGCCTAACTTCGTTCGTCCATATCTTCTTCATACGGACTCCGATTTTCGAAAACTCGGACTCTATTTCGCGTATTTTTCCGAGACGAACGCAATGACACAGTCCGTTTCCCTTGATTCAGATTTTAGAATTAAATTCTGCCTCGATTTATGTTATAACTGGTTATTGAAAATACGGGTTGTTACATTCTCCCCTCCTTAAAGGATTTCGTCCCCGAAATCTTCAAGTTAGGAAGAACGTATCCTACCATCCAACATCCATCTACTCAAAACATCATCCACGAGCAATCATTGTCCTTACAAGATTCTAAATGTTGCATGAACATATGCAAAGGTGTGTGTATATGTACTTATCTAATGCAAATATCATCAATGCAAATTATGTTAGTGAAATGAATCCATATGTATGCAATTCCTAACATAATGTATAACATCTATATGTGTGCACATAACATACATCCATATGCAACATCCATGTGATAACACAAAAATTTCCATCCATGAATAAGCATAAACACTCATGCATATGCAATATGAGGAGTGTGTGAGCCGATCTAGTGCCTAACGTGTATAATGCATCCACGAGTAACCACTTGCAAACAATTGCAACCACTTGCAACCATCAAGCATAACATGTTTCAAACACATGTTTCATCCAAAGGGTTTCTACCTAAGGTTCTCATGACAAGATTAACACGATAAACTAGATAATCAAGACAAACATGGATAGCAAAAGATATGCTACAAAGAGATCGGGAAGATAAGTAGGATATACTCCTCTTCCATGGCGGGGACCTCCAATGGATATAATAGCCCACCGGGCTTCTATAACTCGGCCTTAATCTGTTGGCACCACATGCACCTTGGGACAAACTTGGCCACCTCCTCGGGTGATGTGCATCTTCAAGAACCTTCTTTCTCTCATCGCGTCTTAGTCATCCCTTTATATCTATAGTGAGGTGTCTTAACATCTCGCCTCGAATCAACTTGTCCATGATCTCGACTAACTGCGGGTCTTCTTTCTGTGAAGTCCCTACTTGATCCAGAAGGGTAGGTCTAAACTCAAGGGACGCTAACTGACTAATTAAACTGAGAAAGCTTCTTACTTCAGTTGCATTCCTTGGAGTCTTCCAATCCTGAACTGCAACTACCTTAGCGGGATCCACCGCTAAGTCTTGCTTAGAAACTATGTGCCCAAGAAATCTAACTCCTTTTTCTCCAAAATGACACTTGGAGAACTAGGCCTTCAACTGATGCGCTCTAAACGTATCCATCACCTCCACGAGATGCCTTGCGTGCTCTTCCTCATCCTTAGAGAAGATCAGAATTTCGTCTACGAAGACCACGACAAACTTGTTTAAGAACTCCCTGAACACCCTACTCATCAAGTCCACGAAGTAGGCGGGTGCATTAGTCAAACCGAATGGCATGGCCAGCCATTCTAAGAATCCATCTGGAGTTCTGAACGCAGTTTCGCCTATACTATCCTCAGCTATTCTGAGCTGATGGAACAGATGTTCCTATAAGCTGATCAAACAAATCATCGATCCTTGGCAATGGTTGTCTATTCTCACGATAATCAACACAAAGTCGAAGAGAACCATCTGCCTTGGTAGTAAATACTACAGGCGCTCCCCATTCAGATATACTTCGTCTAATGAAGTTCTTCTCAAGCAGCTACCTGACTTGCTTTCATAACTCTCATCTTGCGGGACCATGTGCCTAACCGGCCACGAAACTATCTTGGCATTATCAACCAGATAAATGCGAAAATCAATCTCTCGCTTGGGGGTAACCCCCTTCACTTCACCCAAGATATCAGGATATTCTCGGACCACCCTCACCGATTGCAAACTATCGATAGACGAGTTTGAGGGATTCAAGATAACACAACATGACGGAACTCATAGGGTTACAAGAAATTTTTAGGGTGTCACCGAGGCGTGTCATGAGCCTCACAACCCTATGCTCAAAAATCAAGGATGGCTCCAAAACTGGACAACCCATCCAAGCCCAAAATCGACCCATACCCCAAGAAACTGAGAATATAAGCATCACACGAGATCTCTACACTAATGATAGAGATTTTCAGATCCACGTAGATAACAGACAAATGGGCGGAACCCCCAATTGGATTTAAAACACACACGGGATCATCAACTAGACTAGTACTTAGGTGCAAACTTTCAACTAGATCAGATGGGATAAAGCTATGCGATGCATCAGAATCAAACAAGGTAAGAAATATATACAAGGCTCTCAACAGAAATACTACCTCGATCGGGAACTGGAGCGGCATTGAGAGCATGAACTTGCCCTCCTGAAGGTCCAGCACGCTGAGGCTGACCCTGGCCTTGCCCTTGCTTCCTAGGGCAATCCTTGTTAAAATGTCCCGTCTCTCCACAGTGAAAGCACCCACCCAATTTCCTTCTCTTCTTCCTACAGTCCTTGACTATGTGCCCAACAATCCCACAGAAGTTGCACTTTCTTGTTTCCTTTGCCTTGTTCTTGTTGCCCTTGTTGTTCTTGTTGTTCTGATTGCCTTGACTGCTCTGACCACCTGGATTACCCTGATTTCCTTTTCCCTGGGAATCAGTCTTCTTGGCTTGAGTATCATTTTTCTTGACATCTCCCTGAAGTAACGCCATATCAACCAAGCTCTCAAACGTGGCCCCATGGGGAATATGTGACATAGCCAATCCCTGCAACGGCTCATTCAATCCTCTTGAAAAACGAAGAGCCTTCTTCTGAGGAGTATTCACCATATCCAAGCCAAAACGAGCTAACTGATTGAATTTGTTCACATATTCTTTGACAGACATATCTCCTTGTTTTAGAGTTATGAACCTCTCCATTTGCAGATTCTCCTCAGCAGAAGATAGAAACTTAAGCACGAACCTTGCCCTGAAATCGGCCCAAGTCTCAACAGGCCTAGTACCATTGGTGACTTCCCACCAATAAGCGGCCTCATCCTTCATAAGCCAAACCGCCAACAAGATCTTCCTCTGATCGTCTAACCCAAAGATAGCAAATAAATCCTCGGTCTCTTTCAACCAATTTCTGGCCTCTACAAAAGTCTCAGTGCCTTGAAAGTTCTTGCCACCCATTGCTTTGAAATCTTTGCAAGTCTTTGCGAAGTCAGCTTGAGGATGCTGAGGGGGAGGAGGAAGAGGAACCTCAGCGACAAGAGGAGAACATTAACTACCGGAGGAGGAGGAGGAGGAACATTAACTACTGGAGGAGGAGGAACATCTGTGGGGCCGGCTTCGGTCGCCCTAGCCTCCAAAAGTCTCCTATACCAAACAGGTATGTGTACTCCCTCCGGAATAGCAAAGTTATCGGCTATACTGAAAACGAAGAAAAAGACAGATTCAGAATGGAGAAAAACGAAGGAATTTTTGCTAATGGCTTTTTGGGGAATAGCCTTTAAAATAAACTAGACTTTTCTTTGAAAAATACTTTATACTTGGTTTTGAAAATAGTTTTCCAAAAGTTTTAAAGACCTTGTTGTTCCTTCTCGTAAACCATATGCTCTGATACCAAATGTAACACCCCACCTCCGCCAGGGTGTCTCTTGCAAGCACTCTGACTTTGGAGGGGCGTTTGAATCAGGTAAACATGCATAATGATATATCAAGGCAGAACAAGAACATATGTATATATGTAAACAGAGTAAATAAGATAAGTAAAACAGCGGAAGATTTCAATCTATTTCAAAACAAGTCTGATACATCATAATGTCAACTTTCCAAATACACAAGTCTAGATAAAAACAACATTACTGAAAAACTGAAATACACAAGTACTATCCCCAAAATAAGTGATAACCATAGCTAGCTTCATGTCAAGACCGTACATGAGCTAAAATCCCACAAGCAAGCGATCAGAAATCCAGCTAAACTCCAATATTCCCTCCCTGAGAACCTGGGGGGGGGGGGGGGGGGAAACGGAAGAAAAGAGGCGAAAGAAAACAGGTCAGTCAAAAAGACTGAGTAAGCCCTACTACAATCAATGTAAACTGATAAAGTTAACTGGCATGAGAAGCAAGTATGATCATAAGGATAACAACATACTAGCATGGTGATTAACTAACAAGGTAGATAAAGGTGTCATCGCACAATCAGGTTTAAGGTTTTGCACCACAGGTGTACTAGCAAACTAACATGACTTGAATAAACAAGTATTGATCCCTTGGCCCAAGCTTTGGCCCAATAACATGTAGTGACCCCAATACGAGGTCCAAAGTGTAAACAAGAAGTGATCCCCAGGCCCAAGTTTGGCCCAAACATCATGAATGACCTAAACCAAGGTCCAACTAGCACGGTCTAGTCGATCGGCTCCCTATAAGCCTAACTCGTCAAGTGTCGGTGTCATACGGCCCAACTACGAAGTGTAGCTAAACTGTGCTAGGTCCACCCTAGGGTGTCCTAGGGTGTCAACCACTGACACAAATCAATGCACGCACAGTCTAAACCTACTGGTGCCCGTGCCTGCTTTTTCAACTTCGGACCATGTGCACGACCATGGCCAGCCTGAACCTACACCGGCGCACCTACTCAGCCGTCGTTTTAGTCGCTTACATGGCATCCAGTAATCGTGCCCCTCCCTAGCCTAGTCCCTAGGGTATCATGATACAACTAAGAGGGTTACTGGTGCAAAGGACCACGTAACTAGGGTTTCCTTAATGGGTTAAACGTGGTTAACCCAACCCATTCAAGTACCAAGTTGGTTAAGTGTACCCAAGGTTCATGACTTAACCCTACCAACCCATCGTGTTTAATTGGTTAAGTATTCAAGCAGTCCATGACTTAACCCTAATCATGAGGCATTAATTAATTTAATGCGCCTTAACCTCTCACATTAGACTTTGTTGCGGTTACTAGTTAAGCCGGTCTGTTCCGGGTAGCTTTACACCACAACTTGGTCTAACCTCGGGTTCAAGGTACAACATGACCAACTTCTCACATTGGGTCCTATTGTTTGTAGCAACTTGTTAAGCTGGTCGGTTCCGGGTAGGTTTACGCTACAAACTCAACCCCAACCTCGAGTTGGTCAAACTTATATTTTCTAAGTGTCATGTCCATCATGTTTCCAAAACACATTACAAGTTTTCAAGCAATTGGGTAGACCTAACTTAATAGGTAAATTCCCAATGGGTAGACCTAACTTAATAGGTAAATTCCCAAGCTTATGTTTTTATGTCTTTTAAGTTTACCCAACCCCAAACGCAATCCCATCGCTTACATATCGCAATAGCGCATAAAGGATAGAAAGAGGGAACTTGGCATAATCGTGGCATAAAGGTGTTGAAGCCACAAGTTCAACATGGTGGCATAAGAAATGTACATATGTTCATATACTTGCATATTACATTTTTAGGCCTCAAAAGCATGCATAAAACCAAACTTGGCATATTGGTGATACATGGTGCTAAATGACATGTAGACATGGCCATAAATTCGCATTTAGCCTCACATGCAAGTTATCATAAGAGATATGATAACTTACATGTTGCCAAAATGCAACCTTTAGCATAAAGCTTGGAGCTTTATGTTCATATACTCAAGATAAGCTTGCATAACATGATAACATGAACCAAATGATCAACCCAAACTTGCATAACATAACTTGCATATCATATGACAAACTTGCATAACATAACATGATAAACTTGCATATCATAACATGATTAACTTGCATAACATAGCATGACAAACTTGCATATCATAACATATCAAACTTGCATAACATAACTTGATGAACTTGCATAACATAACTTGATGAACTTGCATAACATAACTTGATGAACTTGCATAACATAACTTGATCAACTTGCAAAACATAACTTGATGAACTTGCATAACATAACTTGATGAACTTGCATAACACATCATAATAAACTTGCATATTATGGCAAACTTGCATATCATACATTTAACTTTAGAGTTTAAGTATGAAAGTAGAATAGGGCTTACAATACTTATGAAGGCACAAAAGATATGACAAAGCCCTTATGCAATCAAATAGACCCAAAATGCAAGCTCTAACATAAAAACCCTTGAGCCAAAATGATCAAAACTCTTTCTTTATGATGCAAATATAGAAACTTGACTTGAATGCAAGCTAATGATGCTCATACAATTTTGAAAACACTTGTATGCATGGAAAATCACTTAGAAATTTATTTAGGAATTTTATGAAGAGAGTGGAGGCCATGAGAGGATTGATTTTGCCATAGTTTAGTTGTATGAATGAATAATGATGATTTAGGCTAGGTTTAGGGGTCCTTTTATAGAAGTTTAGGTTAGTTTAGGCCATAGGATTAACCCTAGTTTAGATCTAAACCATCAAAAATCGTCATAGGCCAGCAGAACAGACCAGAAAACCAAAACAGGTGCACCAAGCCAGCCAGGGTCAAGCCAGAAAGCTGTGCAGGCTTCTGGCTCGACACGGGCGCACTTCCCAAGTGCGCCAGTGTATTTTTGTGCTGGCGTACTTCACAAGTGCGCCAGTGCATTCTGGCTTGATTTTCAGTTTTTCTGCCTAACTTCGTTCATCCATATCTTCTTCATACGGACTCCGATTTTCGAAAACTCGGACTCTATTTCGCGTATTTTTCCGAGACGAACGCAATGGCACAGCCCGTTTCCCTTGATTCAGATTTTAGAATTAAATTCTGCCTCGATTTATGTTATAACAGGTTATTGAAAATACGGGTTGTTACACACTGCATTCAACATCTGTGTGTCAACTTAAGGTAAATCTATTTAAATCATCTCTGTATGTTATTTAAAACATATTTTTAAGAACCAAAAAAAAATCAAAGTTTAATTTGAATGCTCTTTGGTTGATATGTAACTATATATTTACCAAAGGCATAACTGAAAAACTACATATGTTTTCCTTTTTCAAGATTGGTTCACCGTAATTTCTGGACTTATTCATGGGTGACAAAATTAAACTTTTGGTGAACATATTTTTTTTGGACTTAAGGCATTTTGGTATCTGCTTTATATATTAACTTAGTAAACATACATACATATATATATATATATATATATATACATATACATATATATATATATATATATATATATATATATATATATATATAAGGTCTGTTCTACGCACAAGTTGTTCTTGACCTGTAACTGCACATATTTTGCCTCCTCCAAAAATGCTTATGGTATTTATCCTTTTCTTTTCTTTTCCTTCAAGTTAGATGTTTTTTTAACTTTCTCATTTTTATAATTCTATTGTTAGTCATCGTGAATTTTTTAATCTTATACCTGCGTGTCCTATTTTTATATCCACAAAACTGTAATAGGAAAAAAGTTCCATTTTAAAAGTTGGTTAAAGTGCATAAAAAGTGAGGCATATGATTTCGTCTACCTTAAAATTTCACATTTTAAATATTTACTAAAAGCGTTTAAGAATTATTTTACAAGCTGTGTACTGATTTACTACATTCACATATATTATTATAAAACAAATATAATTTGCAGGTAAAGGTAATCATGGAGGATATGCTACTACATCCGCTTGTGGCTTGATGGTAAAGGTGACACTATCACACTCTTACTTTAAACCATTCCTAATTTATTCTTTATTATTGTATTTGATAAAATGAAAGTTTGCCGTTAAAAATAGTCGAATCACTTTCTTTGGTGTGAATAAAATAGAAAAACAATGGTCACTATATCAGTTACTATCTTTGATTAATGGCGTATCTTGGTTGGGTTTAAAGATTAAATGCATTTTTGGTTCATAACATTGGTCTTTCAAATTATTCAGCATTTTTTTGTTATTTATATGGTTTAGACCAAAGAAAATGGCTCAATCGCAAAACCTTCTCAAATTTAGTGTCAAAATATACAGGTTTTGCACTTAATTGATCTTGCCCATTGTTTTATTTCCAATTTGCAATTATTCTGCTTTTAAGGAATTCATAAGGCAAAATTAATAAATATAAATTATACGATTTTTTATTTGTACATGCTGATTGAAATGGTAATAAGAGGACAAGGAAAAAATACGTTTAGATAACTCGTGTAAATATATGCATTGAACTTGATTGTGCAACGAGTGCTAATTGAGTGTGGACAGAAAATTATGTACGTATAAGTAGGATGCAGACCTTATTAAAATTTTGGACAGGAATAGAAAATATGCCAGCCTTAATAAAATTTGAGAAGAAATAAAAATAACATGAATAATAAAATGACCAAGTAGCATAAGGTAGCACGGGGACGATGATTGTAAGTTGAAGGGAAAGAGAAGTCATCATTTAATGGTTTGAAGGTCAATGAAACTGATAGGCAGATTATTGTTTAGAAGCTTTGTGAATTTGCTGTGACATATGATGATTTCAATGCTTGCCTTTTGGGGAATGAATGCAGATATGCCACTTTCAACTTCACTTTTTTTCACTATTAACATTTTTTATTGTATTTTTCATTCCACGTTGTCCAGCTACCACAACAATGGAAAACAACATGCATTATTTGATCTGTAAATGACACTTCATGGGGGAACATGATAGCATTCAACTGGATCTTCAACCAACTGAGGAAACTGAGATGGTTGTAGCTGTCATTCAAGCTTGAGCCAATGACTGGTTTGCACGGGTTGTTTTTTTTGACTTACGACAATTTCCTTCTATTAATGTTGTTTATATTTGCACGGTATGCACACCGTATTGTGATTTCAGGATGAGTCTCTTTCACTGGCTCTCTTTTGTTACTGCTTTATATTCCTCTATCATATTCTATCAAATTTGTGACGAATCATTTATCTCTATCTGTTTGTATCATGACATGTACAGGCTAAATATGTTGTATGTAATTCTACATTGACATCTCTTTGTGAAATAAAAACTAAAATATTTGTCTACTTATCATATTTTGGTTTTAAATTGTGGATGTCCTCTCTAATAGTTTTCAATCACATCATTTAAAACTTAAGTGAAAAACAAATAAAAATTGTATTGTTTCTGTTTCAGAAGAACTGTATGAAACATTTGAAAGAATATGTTTGTGTTGAGATTGTTTTGAGAGAATCGAATTGCCCTTCCATTCATTCATTGATTGATATATATAAGTTACAAAGGAATGTTCTAGATTACAATCAGAGATTTTATACTATCAATCAAGCCTAAAGATAAGGAAGCTAAATAATATCCCATTATTGCTTCAATATTCCTTAACAATCAGAGATTTTATACTATCAATCAAGCCTAAAGATAAGGAAGCTAAATAATATCCCATTATTGCTTCAATATTCCTTAACACCCCCCTCAAGTTGGAGCTTCCGTAGAGAAAATGCCCAACTTGGATAATAAATTATCAAACTGCGATTTACCAAGTGCCTTTGTGAAAACATCAGCCAGTTGTGTATGAGTAGGGACATAAGAAGGATCAATAAGACCTGTAAACACTGCATCACGAACAAAGTGACAATCAACTTCAATATGTTTTGTCCGCTCATGGAACACCGGATTTTTGGCTATATGTAAGCAGACTGACTGTCGCAGAACAATTTTATAGCCTTAGGATGTTGCACACCTAAGCTTAACAATAAACCTTTCAGCCATTTCAATTCACAAGTAATCGCAGCCATGGATCGGTATTCAGCTTCTGCAGAACTACGAGACACAGTGTTTTGCTTTTTAGTCTTCCAAGAAATAGGAGATTGTCCCAGAAAGACTAACCACCCCGTCAAAGAACGTCGAGTAAGTGGACAAGCTGCCCAATCAGAGTCACACCATCCCTGCAAAGTAAGATCACTATCGGATCGTAATAAAATACCCTGTCCGGGAGTACCTTTCAAATATCGTACAACCCGCAAGGCCGCCTCCCAATGTTCAGTCCTAGGTTGATGCATGAATTGTGATAAAATATGTACTGAATAAGCAAGGTCGGGCCGAGTAACTGCCAAATAAATCAATCTGCCAACAAGTCTGCGATAAGATTCAGGATCAGACAACAGAGCACCTGTGGCTAAACCAAGTTTATGGTTTTGTTCAATTGGAGATCCGACAGGTTTAGAGCCTAATAAACCTGTTTCAGACAAAATATCAAGAGTATACTTTCTTTGACAGAGAAATATACCTGAGGTACTCCGAGCAACCTCGATACCCAAAAAATATTTCAGACTCCCTAAATCCTTCATATGAAAACAGTCAGACGAATAAGCTTTAAATGTTTGTAAAGCTGCAGAATTATTTCCGGATATAAGCAGATCATCCACATAAACTAAAACTTTTATTTGAATGGAACCTGAAGTGTAGGTAAATAGAGAGTAATCGGAGTAAGACTGAAGAAAGCCGTAGTCTTTCAGGGCAGATACTAATTTGGCAAACCAACATCTAGGAGCCTGCTTTAAACCATATAAGGATTTCCGGAGGCGACATACCTTGTTAGGAGATGATGACTCAAAGCCAGGTGGAAGTCTCATGTATACTTCTTCATCAAGATCACCGTGTAGAAAGGCATTGTGAACATCCATCTGGTGCAACTCCCAGTTTTTGGAGGCTGCAATAGCCAGAAAGGCCCGTACGGTGACCATTTTAGCGACCGGAGCAAAGGTCTCGTTATAGTCAATGCCTTCTGTTTGATGATTGCCAAAAACAATGAGCCTGGATTTTAGTCGTTCGATGGTTCCATCGGACTTTTATTTGATACGATACACCCATTGACTTCCAAGGGAGTTCTTCCATAGTCCATGTTTCATTCTTTTCCAGAGCCCGTATTTCATCCTGCATTGAGCGTCTCCATCCTTCATCCTTCATAGCCTCCTTAAACGAACGTGGCTCTTTTCCTGAAATTATAGCTGCAAGAAAATTTCGATAACGCAAAGAATAACTGTTACAATTTACATAATGTGCTATAGGATAAGGAGTACCTGAGGGATGCTTATGGGACGAGTCATTCAAAGAAGATGGACTTTCTGTCAAAATAGTATGAGTAACAAAATCCCTGTGTCGGACATTAGGAAACTTCGTTCGTAAACCACGTCCTAAATTCATATCCTCTTGATCCGGATCATTAGTGGTTGAGTGTGGTATATTTGCGGGCTGAGGTGTTTCTGGGGTGGGCTGATCCATTTCAGTAGTGGCGGACTGATCTGGTATGGTGGGATTTATTTCGTGGCTTGGATGTGTGGGAGGGTTTGATGGATAAGACTGATTTGGTGGAGTGGGCCGTCTGGGAGTAGTGGGCTGATTTGGAGTAGAATTAGGCATGCAATCAGAAGTACACTCAGCAAAATCAAAATCCACATGGTTATGTATTGGGACAATATTTTCGGGTGTAATATTTGTAGATTCCGGAACAAGAAAGGGAAAAACATCCTCAAAGAATTTCACATCTCGAGAGACAAAAAATTGCTTAGAATCCAAATCAAATAGTTTCCACCCTTTTTGACCAAAAGGATAACCCATAAAAACACACTTTCGACTTCGACTAGCAAACTTGTCCCCCTTCGTCTTTTGGTTTTGGGCAAAACAAAGACACCCAAAGGTACGAATTGTATTATATGAGGGTGACTTGTTAAAAAGAATTTCAAAAGGTGATTTATTTTGGAGTAAAGGTGTAGGTGTGCGATTAATTAAGTGAGCAGCAGTTAAAACACTTTCACCCCAAAAATAAATTAGTAAGTTTGCTTGAAACCGTAGAGCCCGTGCTACATTTAAAATATGTTTATGCTTACGTTCAACCCGGCCATTCTGTTGTGGAGTCCCAACACAAGAAGTTTGGAATAAAATCCCATTATCATTAAAGTAGTCAAGTAAACAATTAAATTCCGTTCCATTATCAGTTTGAACTACTTTAATGGTTTGAGAAAACTGTTTATCAATCATGGCCACAAAAGACATAAACATACTAAACACTTCTGTTTTATCAAGTAACAAATAAAGCCAAACAGCCCTCGAAAAATCATCAATGATAGTCAAAAAATACCTTGCATCGCAGGAAGAGGGATGTCTATATGGTCCCCATAAATCACAATGAACTTTTTCAAATATTCGAGAGGCTTTATTTTCACTCAAATTAAATTTATCACGAGAATGTTTTGCCCGGAAACAAACATCACAAACTTTATTTAAACTACCCCTATAACTAGAGACAGGAGGAAGAAGTTTCACTACTTTTTCAGAGGGGTGGCCCATCCTTTTATGCCATAAATCCAAAGTGGAGGAAACCGCATTCACCGAAATCTGTTGCTCATAGTTGTCTCCCTCAAAGTAGAAAAGTCCATCCCTTCTAATGCTCGTTCCAATCGGCCCCCTCAACTGGTCCTGTATAACACAAGTAGTTGGAGTAAATTGTACAGTACATTTTAAATCATCAATAATTTGCGAAACCGAAATTAAATTGCAACATAATTCCGGGACAAAAAGCACATGTTTAAGAATTAAATTTTTAGACAAATGAATGGACCCTTCTTTCGTAGCAATTACAGTTTTTCCATTAGGGAGACCAACCGGACAAGTAACATTATTTACATCAAACAACCACAGATCATTGCAAGTAACATGTCGTGAGGCACCGGTATCAATAATCCATGAATTACAATTAAACTCACTAGTTAAACGGTCATCAGAAATTTTAGTATTACCAATAAAAGAAGCAAGAAATTTCCATTGTTCCGAGGTAAAAACTTGCGAAGAGGCCTGACCAATTGACGAAGCAGATGAAGCAGTATGATTGCTGATGGTGGCGTGTGCTTTTGCTGGAGCACCACGATCCTTGCTGGCGGTCTGGGAAGGCTTTCCGCGACCTGTGCTGATGGTCTGATTGGGTTGCTGCTTCGAGGAGGTGGGCGGCCACCAGTCGGGATACCCGATTAATTCAAAACACCCAGAAACGAGGTGTCCTGTCTTCTTGCAATGAGTGCAATGTAAGGCTGACTTGTCTGATCTATCTCGCTGGTTAGATGATGAGTCCGGCCTTCCACGTCCGGCTGTGGTTCGAACCGCGAAACCCACCGCTTCCGGTGGCTTCTCGTCGGTGCTTGATTTGGCTAAACGTACACGCTCGTCTTGAATTAATAATTGATAGGCTCGATCAAGAGAAGGCAAAGGATCTGTAGAAAGGATGTTCGCCCGTGTTTGAGAGTGATAATCGGGATATAATCCCATGAGAAATTGGTGAAGACGAGCATTATCACGACGTTTTTCGTGTTCTCTTCCGGCAGAGCAAGAGGAACAACAATCACACATTATTAATGGTTCATAATTGTTTATTTCCTCCCACAACGCGGTTAATTTTCCAAAATACGTTGAAACAGACATAATTTTCGTTTGCTCGCAATGAGCAATTGCAGATTTCAGTTGTTGTATTCGAGGTCCATTGACAACCGAAAATCGGGACTTTAGGGTATCCCAAAGACGCTTAGCATCCTTGTATCGGGAGAGTGTAGCCTTGATTTCGGGGTTGATAGTGTTCATAAGCCATGAGATGAGCATGGCTTGAAGAGTGTCCCAATCATCTTGTGTACAAGGAGATTTGGGAGCAGTAATTGTCCCATTCAAGAAGCCAAATTTTCGTCTTGCTTGTAAGGCCATTTGTACGTCATTGGACCATTCATCATAATTATCTCCACGGAGACGAGTTGGGTTATGAAGTCGCCGGGTCGATCATGAGGACCAAGATAGTATGGAGATGAGGGGTCGATTTTTGTTGAAGGCGGCGGTTGTGGTGAATCCTAGTCGCCGGCCATGGAAGCAGTTTTTTTTTTTTTTTTTTTGAGAGAATTAAAAATCCTGATGCTCTGATACCATGTTGAGATTGTTTTGAGAGAATCGAATTGCCCTTCCATTCATTCATTGATTGATATATATAAGTTACAAAGGAATGTTCTAGATTACAATCAGAGATTTTATACTATCAATCAAGCCTAAAGATAAGGAAGCTAAATAATATCCCATTATTGCTTCAATATTTCTTAACAATCAGAGATTTTATACTATCAATCAAGCCTAAAGATAAGGAAGCTAAATAATATCCCATTATTGCTTCAATATTAAATCAATCATATTTGATTAATCACCATGTTCTGACGGTGCAAGTAATGGAAGGTTAATTTTTTTTGAATAAAGTCAATGCCAAGCTAAACCTTTTTGTTGCATTCAGAAGAAAAACTGGAATTCTTTTCCATGTACAGAACGTGCACCAAATTCTGACCATAATAATACATTAAAGGGTTGCCCCTAAAGATGAGTCATTTCTCACACAAGCAACTGAACTGCTATTTTTTTTCATATTAATACTCTCATAAAAAATATCCCTACTCTATTCTACTGTGATGTTTAAAGTGGATGTATAGGGAAAATTAGAAAAGAATGACATGTGAAGACAGAGATAGTTAGGAACCACAGGGAGTCAACGAGGCCCTGTGACATCACAAAGCAATGCATCAATTGGTGATAATTATTTTTGATTCATATCATAAAGTAATGCATCAATCTGTGATATCATAGAGTAATGCATCAATTGGCGATAATTTATTTTGGAGGAAAAGGAACTGTGTTGAATGTGCTAAAGATGATGGGGAAACTAGAACAATTGAATATGTAGTCATGAAAGCTGTAGACTTTTCGGATCCAAAGGTCTCCGATTACAAACATGGCAGGGGATAATGGAAATCTGGAAGCACAACTGGTTAATGTATGGTTGACTGCTGTGCCAAGGTACTTGGAATTTATTTTGCACTTGAACATTGTTGAGTGTGGCTCACCAGGGTTGTCATCGCCTCATCGGCAATGGAAGAAATGGGCTTTTTCCAAATCATTAAGAAGTAGGACTGAATATCAAATGATTTGAGCAGTGTCTTAACTTCGTAGTCTACCGTTAGATCCAATCTGAGATCATAACCTATTTTTGCATCAGAAAGAAATAAATTGACTGTCTCCCTTATTATGCAGTTATCAGGACGCATACATAAAAGGATGGTAGTGCAAGTGTTCCAAAGTAGGATCAATGCCATATATTGATTTACTTGATGGACTGAGTCCAACATGGTCTGCAGCAATGAGGTTCTTACAAAAGAAGAGCAGGAAAAGTCCAAAAATGAATGATCGTGACTTCGTTCTCATTATAGTCCTATAATGGGACATACTAGCTCTCTAATAATGAAATTGAGTTTCCTTTACACTTTAATGTTTTTTACATGTAATACTGGAATATGTTTGTTTGTAGAATGAATGGAGCACAAGTAGTACAGGAAGTACTCGGTTTTTTTATGTTAGTCATTCTCATTGTGCGTAAAATGAAATACTATACTAAAATTGCGACAAAAATGGATTATAAATAAGCCTATAATATTATTATATGAATACGTGAATTGGAATCAAAAGTTCATGGCTATGTTTGATGATTATATCCACCTATTCTGTATAACAATTACGTTAACCTTGAAATTCGTTATTTTCCTAGGCATGAAATTTAGTCTTTATAAATGAAAATTTCATTACTTAATGATGATAGTAAGTCTGCAGTAAATAGAAAAATTATAGAAAACCCACACTTTTCTCTTCCGTAAATAAGGGTAATTGATTTTTACTTTATGTTTCTTTAATGTTCTTGGATTTTATTCATATGACAAATTACTAGACTTGCTTTGGTACAAAATCAACAATATAAGTCTATAGTTATTGATATAAATTATTCCATAGATATCTTTACTATACACTAAGCAGCAAATTCCTTTTTGAAAATAACAATCCATATAAATTATCCTTTAGGTATCTTTACTTCAGAATAAGCAGCAACTCATCTTTTTTTCTTTCTTTCTTTTTTTGAAATAACAATCCAAAATTAAAGGTTACTCACTGGCTGGGATAACCAAAAGAATGAAATTATACGTTGTTAATGTCATATTTGACTATCATTTTCTTAACTTTTTGTTTGCAAATGTCCTAAGGTCAAGTTCATGTCAGACGACTTAACAATTGCCCGTGTGGATCATATTATTTTAATCTTATTCACAAACTACATCCTTAGAATGTTATTCGTAAATACACAATACTGTTAGATTTTTGTTGTTAGCTTGCTCTATTAAACAAAATCATCATGCTATCAAAACATAGTTAAGTTATATGTAATGAGTTACTACTAGCTATTGTACAGACGTATAGGCCCAAAATCGCAAGTGATTGGTACCGGTTTTTTTATGGACGGGCATATATGCGTTGCACGTACATTAACTTTAGGAAAAGATATGAGCATTGATTTATGATATTGACTTGCTGCAAGTTGATTCTTCACATTCTTAACTTCATTTAAATAAATATCTAATGCTGCCTTACTATATGTAATTTTTTGTTTTAAATTGAACATTTTATTACATACCAATTTTCCAAACGTATATTTTACAGATTCCTTTCAGAGATATCTCACCCATTTATGTATCACCCATTGTAATTATGGCTTATACATTCTTTTTAATTTATAATATATCAAAATACTGTATTCTGTTTTTTACATTAGACAACATGACATATTATATACCATTACTTCCAGTAAATTTCAAATAATTGATTGAAATACTTTTTAAATGTCCCGTTAACTGACCCGAACGAAGCCACAAACGCATTTCCAACTGAACTATTGTCTACATTAAAACAACCTAGTAAATTTTCTAGCTTAACTGCACCATCTGGCTTTGGCATGTTATGCACTATCCTAATGTTTTCTTCCAGTTGATCTTTTTGTTCATTTTAGTATCTTATTATCCCCATGTTCCTATAGCATAGAAAACATACCTTCCTTGATTTTTTGTAATAACCCGGAAATCTGGGCCAATTTAAAAATTTTATTTTGGCAATTTTAGCGAATTTTGATTATTTAAAATGAATTATTTTAAATAAAACCGACGGGAAATTTATTTTGAATAAAATTCGAACGTATATATTTGTTTGAATCGACGATAGAATATAAATAATTATTTATATATAAAAAAGGAATTGAAAATGGCTATGCAGTTCGATAATTCAATTTCAAACTTCAATTGAATGTACAGGATTCAAAATAAACCGGATTTTAGTGAAACCAAAAATATTTGAATCTAATTGATAATATCTTTCCAACGAATCCGAAAAATCAAAATTTCATAGCGGGAATCAAAAGATATATCCAGTTGAAAATTCTGAATAGTCTCTATGGAATTCAGGCCCTTAAAAATGGCCATTTTGCAAACGACCTCGGATTTTGACGAAACCACTTTTGCTGGTTCCGCGATGTCAAATTATTGCTAGGTTTCAAATTTCGTATTTTTTCGAATCAATATGTGAGCGTGGCAAAGGAAAACGCGTTTGACCAGTTTCAGTTGATTTTAATCGACTGGAAAATGGCCATTTTTCAAACGATCTCGGAATTCGATGAAACTAGTTTTGTTAGGACCATATCGTCAATATGAAGCCAGAAAATATTTTTCTGGAATTTTTCGAGTTAGTATGTGACCCCGGTAAATTGAAATGCACGCTCAAATACAATATATAGAGTTATATATTGATTTTGACGGAAACTGATTGTAATAGCCGAGCTGGGTTACGAAACATATCCCATTGTGTTCGGAATGGGGGTAATTAGCTAGGGACGACAGTCAGTGGGTTCGATTTCGAGTTCAAAATAAAAACTTACTTTTTGGTACAAAATAAAATAAAATAATTAATATTTCCTTCCACCCCTGTTCTCCTGCCTTAGCGGTCAAACCCCCATACCCGGTCAGCTTAAAAATCGATTAAAAAGAAAGAAAAAAAACCCTAGCGATCGATTCCACCCAGCCATCGCGCCCGCCACCGCGCCAACCCCAGTCGCCAGCGCCAACACCCCTCCCTCCGATCAACCCCAGCTCGAGCCCCTCCAGCCGACGAGAAGGACGCCGCCTCTCCACCTCGCGACACCTGAAGACCGCCGCATCACCCATGAAACTGCCACCGTGGCCCTGCCGACCACCCACCATCGAGCTCCGCTCCGTCAGCTACCCACGCCACCCCCCTCCTGCGACTGGCCAGCGAGATCCCCCCCTCCATTCAACAACACTGTAAGTTTTTCCCTTTTTTTTACTTCCATATATTTGATAAAAATCATATTTTTAATCACGTAAAATTTAGATTTCTATTTAAATAAAGTAGGAAGCTTATTTGTATAAAAAAGGATTTTTAAGCGAGAGAAGATATGATTTTTATTTGTTCATTTGCAAAAGAAAATTCGAATTTTATATATTGAATAGCGAAGTAAAAATTCGATTTTTCTATATTGAATAGAAAAGTAAAAATTCGATTTTTCTATATTGAATAGCGAAGTAAAAATTCGATTTTTATATATTGTATAGAGAAATAAAAATTTGATTTATATATATTGAATAGCGAAGTAAAAATTCGATCTTTATATATTGAATAGCGAGGTAAATTCGATTTTTATATATTGAATAGCAAAGTAAAAATTCGATCTTCATATATTTAATAGCGAGGTAAAAATTCGATTTTTATATATTGAATAGTGAGGTAAAAATTCGATTTTTATATATTGAATAGCAAGGTAAGAAATTCGATTTTTATATATTGAATAGCGAGGTAAAAATTCGATTTTTATATATTGAATAGCAAGGTAAAAATTCGATTTTTATATATTGAATGGCGAAGTAAAAATTCGATTTTTATATATTGAATGGCGAAGTAAAAATTCGATTTTTATATATTTAATATCGAAGTAAAATTCAATTTTTATATATGTAGCGAACACGGATGGTTGAAGTGACAAAACGAAGAAAGGTGAAGATTTCCTACATTTGAAGTGTCGTGGAGCTGGGATAGCTTTGGTGAGAATTTCTCACTCTTTAATTTAATTTACTAGTTATATATATATATATATATATATATATATATATATATATATATATATATATATATATATATATATATATATATATATATATATATATACTAGGATCTAGACGGTGTTTAGTAGCACCTGACACCCGTCGTCCACAGACCATGGACGGCTTATATGCTTGGTTGTTTGATTTTGATGTGTAGTTGATTGTGTGATGTGATGTGAAATGAAATAAAATATTTATATAGTTGAAAATATTTTATAGTTAAAAATGGAATTTTTAATGTGTATAATAAATGAAATAAAAATAAACAAATCGGACGATTTGTTTATGTACATAAATTTGACTGATATTGATTGGGACGATAAATTTTACACATCGCCCAACTGCACAAATAAAATCTGTGTTTGATTGTTTGAAACCCCACACGGGTATTGGGATGATTTTTGACGTACACTAATCCCGATTATTTAGTTGTATGTCGATCGATTGATTGACAGACTGTTATAAGTGTTAAATATTTATATTTGATGCTTATACAGTGTAGAACGCACTTTGGATGATGGTTGATTATTCATCGTTGTTATTGTATACATGTGTTGTAGAAAATCCACATAATTAACATTATATGGTAATTGATTGGGCCTCATTCCAGTTTTAAAATAGAAATATTTGAAAAAGAAATATTTGAAAAAGATATATTTGAAATAGAATATTTGAAAATAGGAATATATGAAGCCGTATTGATTAGATTGACGCCATTTTGACGTGAACGATATTTATATCGATTTTATTCATTTTATAATGAATATCGAAAGTGATTTCAAAGTCTGATTTTTCGGAAAGAATTGAAATTGAATAGAAATGAATTCGAATTGAAATTGAATAGAAATGAATTCGAATTGAAATTGAATAGAAATGAATTCGAATTGAAATTGAATAGAAATGAATTCGAATTGAAATTGAATAGAAATGAATTCAAATTGAAATTGAATAGAAAGGAATTCGAATTGAAATTGAATAGAATTGAATTTGAATAGAAAACAAATTCGAATTGAGTAGAAATGAATTCGAATTGAAATTGAATAGAATTTGAATAGAAAACGAATTCGAATTGAATAGAAATGAATTCGAATTGAAATTGAGAATTGACTTCGAATTGAAATTGAATAGAAACGAATTCGAACTGAAATTGAATTAAAAATCAATTTGAATTAAATCAATTTGAAATGAAATGAGAATGAATTTATGTTGAAAAATTCGATTTTGATTTGAAGTTGAAATAGAAGTTGAAATCGTTTTGAAAACGAATTTAAAACGATTTATAAAATACGTTTTGTAAGGAAATCGACAAAGTATATATTATATATATTATATATGTAATATAATGGCCTGAATAGAACGCGCCGCGACAGTTCGCGAATTTCGACCATTGACTTCGAACGCGGCACTTATAGCGACCTTTTCTAAATTCGATTTTTATATATTGAATGGCGAAGTAAAAATTCGATTTTTTTATATTGAATATCGAAGTAAAAATTCAATTTTTATATATGTAGCGAACACGGATGGTTGAAGTGACAAAAGGAAGAAAGGTGAAGATTTCCTACATTTGAAGTGTCGTGGAGCTGGGATAGCTTTGGTGAGAATTTCTCACTCTTTAATTTAATTTTCTAGTTATATATATATATATATATATATATATATATATACTAGGATCCAGACGGTGTTTAGTAGCACCCGACACCCGTCGTCCACAGACCATGGACGGCTTGTATGCTTGGTTGCTTGATTTTGATGTGTATTTGATTGTGTGATGTGATGTGAAATGAAATAAAATATTGACATAGTTGAAAATATTTTATAGTTAAAAATGGAATTTTTAATGTGTATAAGAAATGAAATAAAAATAAACAAATCGGACGATTTGTTTACATACACACATTTTACTGATATTGATTGGGTCGATAAATTTTACACATCGCCCAACTACACAAATAAAATCTGTGTTTGATTGTTTGAAACCCCACACGGGTATTGGGATGATATTTGACGTACACTAATCCCGATTGTTTAGTTGTATGTCGATCGATTGATTGAAAGACTGTTATAAGCGTTAAATATTTATATTTGATGCTTATACAGTATAGAACTCACTTTGGATGATGGTTGATTATTCATCATTGTTATTGTATACATGTGTTGTAGAAAATCCATATAATTTACATTATATGGTAATTGATTGGTCCTCATTCCAGTTTTAAAATAGAAATATTTGAAAAAGAAATATTTGAAAAAGAAATATTTGAAATAGAATATTTGAAAATAGGAATATATGAAGCCGTATTGATTAGATTGACGCCATTTTGACGTGAACGATATTTATATCGATTTTATTCATTTTATAATGAATATCGAAAGTGATTTCAAAATCTGTTTTTCGGAAAAAATTGAAATGGAATAGAAATGAATACGAATTGAAATTGAATAGAAATGAATTCGAATTGAAATTGAATAGAAATGAATTCGAATTGAAATTGAATAGAAATGAATTCGAATTGAAATTGAATAGAAATGAATTCGAATTGAAATTGAATAGAAATGAATTCAAATTGAAATTGATTAGAAATGAATTCGAATTGAAATTGAATAGAAAACGAATTCGAATTGAATAGAAATGAATTCGAATTGAAATTGAATAGAATTGAATTTGAATATAAAACGAATTCGAATTGAATAGAAATGAATTCGAATTGAAATTGAATAGAATTGAATTCGAATTGAAATTGAATAGAAATGAATTCGAACTGAAATTGAATTAAAAATCAATTTGAATTAAATCAATTTGAAATGAAATGAATTTATGTTGAAAAATTCGATTTTGATTTGAAGTTGAAATAGAAGTTGAAATCGTTTTGAAAACGAATTTAAAATGATTTATAAAATACGTTTTGTAAGGAAATCGATGAAGTATATATTATATATATTATATATATAATATAATGGCCTGAATAGAACGCGTCGCGGCAGTTTGCGAATTTCGACCATTGATTTCGAATGGATATTGCGGGAGATCCGACCGTCGGATTCTCCTAAAACTGGAACCGTTGGGTTCGTATCGAAAAGAGCTTTCTAACGAATATTAGAAATTTGAAATCTAACGGTTGGATTTGGAATTATGTCCAAATAAAATTTGGAAAAGGTCGCTATAAGTGCAGTTCGATGGCCGTTGATGGAAATCGACTGTACGGGCCTTGATAAAATTATTAAAAATAGTAATAATTTGTGTAAAATCATAAGAAATGATTTGGGAAAGATTGGGATGAAAAACTCCATATTTGAAAAGATAAAAATAGATTTTTATCGAAATGAACTAGTTTTGAACTAGAATTATAATTTATTTATTTTTTTAAATAAATAAAGTGGGTTTGAAATGGTTTTGAAATACAACCAGAATTTCCAATAATTGAATTGGAAGAGATTTGAATCGAAATTGTCTTCGGAATATTTCGATGTTGGGTTTCGTGATTATACAGATATTGTTATGGAAATTTGAAAGAAATATTTATATCGTTATTTCCAATATGATATTTGTTAGTCGTAGAGTTTGGTATTGAATATAAGCCGATATATTTTCGATTCAGAGCCTTGTATTTAATATCAAATGTGATTTGGGTTTGTCGTGAATGGTGTTTTCATTAACACCGATTCTCTTGACCCTAGTTGAGAAAAGATTAAATCTTTTTATTTAGATTTAATGAAGTGTACCAATTAAATAATATTTAATTGAATTGATATTGATTTTTGGGTTTATCGTGAACAGGGTTTTAAATAACACTCGTTCTTTAACCCGATAATTAATTAAATGTGATTTTGGGTTTATCGTGAACCGTGTTTTAAATGACACTGATTCTCTAACCCAGTTAAAGATTAAAACTAAGTGGAGTTTTAATGAATCTTTAATTAGATTGAAAATATCGAAAATGGAGTATCACCAGTTTTACCCCAGGCGATAGTTAAATCTTTAATTAGATTTGAACGTGAAATGGTAATTGAATTTACCGATAACACCGTGGTGTTAGATATGAAGTATTACCAGTTTTACTTCATGGGACGAATAGGTTGGGATTGGGAAATTAAAATAAATGATTACTTCGGTGTGGTTCGCTAATCCCGACTAGTTTGAATTGATATTCAAAAGAAGATTAAAGAATAAATTTAAAAGAGTTTATCTTTGATAAAATTAATGAGAACCTTTCCCAAAGAATATTATGAATTGGAATGAGGCGTATGTTGTGTTTGTGTAACACTTGTTTAATATATACGCGAGTTATTCAGAAAGACCGGGTTTATCCCATTCTGAATTACTGTTTCGACGTGGTGTCGAAGATGAAGACGGTGGTCGAAGACCGGAGGTCTTCACGTCGTTTTGGTGATTGCTGATGATCTTGATTGGGCTGTACACCCAAGAAGATGGAAATAGTTGGTGATCGTCCAGACGTACTTGGAGATCGATGGATATGCGGGGTACTAGGTGCCTCCGGTTTCGTTCAGACCCAGAACGAACTTGTAAATGGATTGTGTGTCTGACATTGGATTTTACTCTGTGTGATTGATTTCTATTAAATATATATCTATTTCGCGGCGGAGAATTTATTTTCTTGCTTAACGCCCTTCTCTGAGACGTACGAGCTCAGGGGTTATATACAGATGGATATCAAACGCATAGAGTGAATTGCCTGTGTGGCATGCCTAAGTAGCAAATGATCAAGGCTTTTGTTGAAAAGAAAAGTCTTGTGGTTGATGATCAAAGCACGGCCTGTGTGGCATAGCTTTGTGTAGCATTGATTCGCGAGCCTCACACCCCGGTTGTGAACCAAAAACGGGAGAAGGATCCAGGGAGGGCATGCGTTTCTTTCTAGCTAGGGTGGTGTTAGTGACCTACCAGCCCTGACATTTATATACTTTTCACCTATGTGGTTGTTGCTGTTGCAAGGCGCCTCGGTTTGATCGGACGATCCGGGTCCGATGGGGTCATTCGTTGACTCATTTACGCCCCAAAGGGCGAGGAAACGTAGTGTTCAGGCATTTTAATCCACATCGGTGGACCGGTCCTATGGCTCCTAGGTGCAGTCGCGGCTGTAGCCTGAGGCTCGGGCTAGAGAGTCTCGAATTCGGTAGAGGACTTTCTTTTGCCTCGGTTCACAGACGGAAATCCAATTTCCAAATATGTGACATTTGCGGTTTTATTTGTAGAGCCTAGTATGGCGACATAGTGGGATGGGGCGCTTATGCCGTCTATGATTGATACTTATGATTTGAAATTGTTTTATGCACTATGCACTTATAATAGTATCCAATGATTTGCTTTAAACGTATCAAGAATTCTTGGCTATTATAAGGTAAAACCCTATCCTCTGTTTGTGTTGCATTGTGTGATGGGACCTGGGTCTTATAATAGCTTCATTTTTCTTTATTTAGCATTGCGCTGTTGTTTTATGCACTGGTATTCTTGGGAGGAAACCCGTTCCGTGTCATACGGCGTGGTCCCTTGATTGACCTAACTTTAAAATAAAGATTTATAACTGTTTTATTTCTCACACCAGTCCCATGACTGACCTGGAGTTTATTGTTTTAACCTAAACTCTGGGTGCCCTTATTTTGACAAGGGCAGCTAGAGTATTGGTTTTGCAGATTTATATTCATAGGATCCTGGTTTACAGTTGGAACGATATCCGGAAAGCTTTGTATCCGTATATCTCTTCTAGTTGTGTATTGTATTATTTCCCGCTGCTATGTAATGTATTGTAATCTCTGATATTTATCGAATGTAATATTCATTTATACTCTGTATATTCTTGTATTTTGATGGAATTGTTGTAATATACAATGAAATGTCCTTCCATCTGCGTTCTATTTGTGGCTTGTTCTCGAACTATCCGCGACTTCCCTCACGGGTAAGTTACGGGTTTTTACAGTTGGTATCAGAGCTTTGGTTTACAAAGCTCAGAGAACAAGGCACCTTAGAACCATACGAAAGAATTCATCAGATATTGGATTAGTAATATCCAACGAGAATGACTCGTTAGAGATAGGATCAGTAGTATCCTAGAACGAGTGTTAAGAGTATATTTTTAAAATGAAACGAATTTTGTTTTGAAAATTTAAAATCAATTATTCGTATTTGATTATTTATTTCATATTGATTAGGACAATCCAATATATAAAGATTTTGCGTATGCGCCTAGCTAGCGTGTATTCGAAATTTTGATATATTGGATAGATATAGAGTTACACTCTAGTCGCCCGGGGGTGATTCTGATGATTGATATATCATCATCAGAATTTATATTCGAGTGACGAACGTGTAATATCTATATATTTCCTATTGACTGGTGTGAGAACCAAAATTAGATAGGGCTTATTGTTTTGATTTTGCATCAAAAATCTGATTTTTAGACTATATATCAAAGTTATAAATTTGAAATGATAATCAACTAATTTATTGCTGATTGTGTTGTTTGATTATAGTTTGATTAATTAAAATGTTGAACCTTTAGCCAAATTGTATCAAATAGTGAATTGTATTGAAAACTTGTCGCATTTGCATGCATATACATGTACTTACATTGAACAGGTCATAGCAAAGAGGCTAGAGCAGAAGAATAAAATTTGTTTGCCCGACAAATAGGTACATGTTTATCATAATTTAGTGTTTTGTTTGGGTGATGATGATTTTATGAGCCGATTGGCTAGCCGCTTGGCTTTTTCTTTTTCATTTTGAGATCAGAAGGCCTGTATGGCAATTTCGGGATTTTCCCGTGCTCCCGGTGCAGGGGAGGTTATGGCGAAATTTTTCAAAAATTTAGGGTGTTAGCCAAATTTTTGAAAAATTTGAAAAGCTTTTAGAAACTGAAAAGTTGAAGAACTTAAGCCGTAGTCAAAATAATGGATGTTGAGTTGAATTCTTAAACAACTTTCAGCTTTGTACCTTTTCGGGGACGAAAAGTTTTAAGTGGGGGAGATTGTAATAACCCGGAAATCTGGACCAATTAAAAAAATTTATTTTGGCAATTTTAGCGAATTTTGATTATTTAAAATGAATTATTTTAAATTAAATCGAAGGGAAATTTATTTTGAATAAAATTCGAACGTATATACTCGTTTGAATCGACGATAGAATATAAATAATTATTTATATATAAAAAAGGTATCGAAAATGGCCCTGTAGTTCAATAATTCAATTTCAAACTTCAATTGAACGTACAGGATTCAAAATAAACCGGATTTTAGTGAAACCAAAAGTATTTGAATCAAATTGATAATATCTTTCCAACGAATCCGAAAAATCAAAATTTCATAGCGGGAATCAAAAGATATGTCCAGTTGAAAATTCTGAATAGTCGCTATGGAATTCAGGCCCTTAAAAATGGCCATTTTGCAAACGACCTCGGATTTTGACGAAACCACTTTTGTTGGATCCGCGATGTCAAATTATTGCTAGGTTTCAAATTTCGTATTTTTTCGAATCAATATGTGAGCGTGGCAAAGGAAAACGCGTTTGACCAGTTTCAGTTGATTTTAATCGACTGGAAAATGGCCATTTTTCAAACAGTCTCGGAATTCGATGAAACTAGTTTTGTTAGGACCGTATCGTCAATACGAAGCTAGAAAATATTTTTCTGGAATTTTTCGAGTTAGTATGTGACCCCGGTAAATTGAAATGCACGTACAAATTCAATATATAGAGTTATATGTTGATTTTGACGGGAACTGTTCGTAACAGCCGAGCTAGGTTACGAAACATATCCCATTGTGTTCGGAATGGGGGTAATTAGCTAGGGACAACAGTCGGTGGGTTCGATTTCGAGTTCAAAATAAAAAGTTACTTTTTGGTACAAAATAAAATAATTAATATTTCCTTCCACCCCTTTTCTCCTTCCTTAGTGGTCAAACACCCTATACCCGGTCAGCTTCAAAATCGATTAAAAAGAAAGAAATAAAAAAACCCTGGCGATCGATTCCACCCAGCCATCGCGCCCGCCACCGCGCCAACACCCCTCCCTCCGATCAACCCCAGCTCGAGCCCCTCCAGCCGACGAGAAGGACGCCGCCTCTCCCCCTCGCGACACCTGAAGACTGCCGCATCACCCATGAAACCGCCGCCGTGGCCCTGCCGACCACCCACCATCGAGCTCCGCTCCGTCAGCTACCCACGCCACCCCCCTCCTGCGACTGGCCAGCGAGATCCCCCCCTCCATTTAACAACACTGTAAGTTTTTCCGTTTTTTTTACTTCCATTTATTTGATAAAAATCAGATTTTTAATCACGTAAAATTTAGATTTCTATTTAAAGAAAGATAGGAAGCTTATTTGAATAAAATAGGATTTTTAAGTGAGAGAAGATATGATTTTTATTTGTTCATTTGCAAAAGAAAATTCGATTTTTATTTATTGAATAGCGAAGTAAAAATTCGATTTTTCTATATTGAATAGCGAAGTAAAAATTCGATTTTTCTATATTGAATAGCGAACTAAAAATTCAATTTTTATATATTGAATAGGGAAATAAAAATTCGATTTTTATATATTGAATAGCAAAGTAAAAATTCGATCTTTATATATTGAATAGCGAGGTAAAAATTCGATTTTTATATATTGAATAGCAAATTAAAATTCGAACTTTATATATTGAATAGCGAGGTAAAAATTCAATTTTTTTAATTGAATAGAGAGGTAAAAATTTGATTTTTATATATTGAATAGCAAGGTAAAAAATTTGATTTTTATATACTGAATAGCGAGGTAAAAATTCGATTTTTATATATTGAATAGCAAGGTAAAAATTCGATTTTTATATATTGAATAGCAAGGTAAAAATTCGATTTTTATATATTCAATAGCAAGGTAAAAATTCGATTTTTCTATATTGAATAGCGAAGTAAAATTCGATTTTTATATGTTGAATAGAGAAATAAAAATTCGATTTTATATATTGAATGGCGAAGTAAAAATTCGATTTTTATATATTGAATGGCGAAGTAAAAATTCGATTTTTATACATTGAATAGTGAAGTAAAAATTCGATTTTTATATATGTAGCGAACACAGATGGTTGAAGTGACAAAAGGAAGAAAGGTGAAGATTTCCTACATTTGAAGTGTCGTGGAGCTGGGATAGCTTTGGTGATAATTTCTCACTCTTTAATTTAATTTTCTAGTTATATATATATATACTAGGATGCAAACGGTGTTTAGTAGCACCCGACACCCGTAGTCCACAGACCATGGACGGCTTGTATGCTTGGTTGTTTGACTTTGATGTGTAGTTGATTGTGTGATGTGATGTGAAATGATATAAAATATTTATATAGTTAAAAATGGAATTTTTAATGTGTATAAGAAATGAAATAAAATTAAACAAATTGCATGATTTGTTTATATACACACATTTGGCTGATATTGATTGGGACGATAAATTTTACACATCGCCCAACTGCACAAATAAAATTTGTGTTTGATTGTTTGAAACCCCACACGGGTATTGGGATGATTTTTGACGTACACTAATCCCGATTGTTTAGTTGTATGTCGATCGATTGATTGACCGACTGTTATAAGTGTTAAATATTTATATTTGATGCTTATACAGTGTAGAACGCACTTTGGATAATGGTTGATTATTCATCGTTGTTATTATATACATGTGTTGTAGAAAATCCATATAATTAACATTATATGGTAATTGATTGGGCCTCATTCCAGTTTTAAAATAGAAATATTTGAAAAAGAAATATTTGAAATAGAATATTTGAAAATAGGAATATATGAAGCCGTATTGATTAGATTGACGTCATTTTGACGTGAATGATATTTATATCGATTTTATTCATTTTATAATGAATATCGAAAGTGATTTCAAAGTCTGTTTTTTCGGAAAGAATTGAAATTGAATAGAAATGAATTCGAATTGAAATTGAATAGAAATGAATTCGAATTGAAATTGAATAGAAATGAATTCGAATTGAAATTGAATAGAAATGAATTCGGATTGAAATTGAATAGAATGAATTCGAATTGAAATTGAATAGAAATGAATTCGAATTGAAATTGAATAGAAATGAATTCGAATTGAAATTGAATAGAATTGAATTTGAATAGAAAACGAATTCGAATTGAATAGAAATGAATTTGAATTGAAATTGAATAGAATTGAATTTGAATAGAAAACGAATTCGAATTGAATAGAAATGAATTCGAATTGAAATTGAATAGAATTGAATTCGAATTGAAATTGAATAGAAACGAATTCGAACTGAAATTGAATTAAAAATCAATTTGAATTAAATCAATTTGAAATGAAATGAAAATGAATTTATGTTGAAAAATTCGATTTTGATTTGAAGTTGAAATAGAAGTTGAAATCGTTTTGAAAAAGAATTTAAAACGATTTATAAAATACGTTTTATAAGGAAATCGACGAAGTATATATTATATATATTATATATATAATATAATGGCCTGAATAGAATGCGCCGTGGCAATTCGCGAATTTCGACCACTGACTTCGAATAGATATTGCAGGAGATCCGACCGTCGGATTCTCCTAAAACCAGAACCATTGGGTTCGTATCGAAAAGAGCTTTCTAACGAATATTAGAAATTTGAAATCTAACGGTTGGATTTGGAATTATGTCCAAATCAAATTTGGAAAAGGTCGCAATAAGTGCAGTTCGATGGCCGTTGATGGAAATCGACTGTACGGGCCTTGATAAAATTATTAAAAATAGTAATAATTTGTGTAAAATCATAAGAAATGATTTGGGAAAGATTGGGATGAAAAACTCCATATTTGAAAAGATAAAAATAGATTTTTATCGAAATGAACTAGTTTTGAACTAGAATTATAATTTATTTATTTTTAAAATAAATAAAGTGGGTTTGAAATGGTTTTGAAATACAACCAGAATTTCCAATAATTGTATTGGAAGGGATTTGAATCGAAATTGTCTCCGGAATATTTCGATGTTGGATTTCGTGATTATACAGATATTGTTATGGAAATTTGAAAGATATATTTACATCGTTATTTCCAATACGATATTTGTTTGTCGTAGAGTTTGGTATTGAATATAAGCCGATATATTTTCTATTCAGAGCCTTGTATTTAATATCAAATGTGATTTGGGTTTGTCGTGAATGGTGTTTTCATTAACACCGATTATCTTGACCCCAGTTGAGAAAAGATTAAATCTTTTTATTTAGATTTAATGAAGTGTACCAATTAAATAATATTTAACTGAATTGATATTGATTTTTGGGTTTATCGTGAACAGCGTTTTAAATAACACTCGTTCTTTAACCCGATAATTAATGAAATGTGATTTTGGGTTTATCGTGAACCGTGTTTTAAATGGCACCGATTCTCTAACCCAGTTAAAGATTAAAACTAAGTGGAGTTTTAATGAATCTTTAATTAGATTGAAAATATCGAAAATGGAGTATCACCAGTTTTACCCCAGGCGATAGTTAAATCTTTAATTAGATTTGAACGTGAAATGGTAATTGAATTTACCGATAACACCGTGGTGTTAGATATGAAGTATTACCAGTTTTACTTCATGGGATGAATAGGTTGGGATTGGGAATTTAAAATAAATGATTACTTCGGTGTGGTTCGCTAATCCCGACTAGTTTGAATTGATATTCAAAAGAAGATTAAAGAATAAATTTAAAAGAGTTTATCTTTGATAAAATTAATGAGAACCTTTCCCAAAGAATATTCTGAATTGGAATGAGGCGTATGTTGTGTTTGTGTAACACTTGTTTAATATATACGCGAGTTATTCAGAAAGACCGGGTTTATCCCATTCTGAATTACTGTTTCGACGTGGTGTCGAAGATGAAGACGGTGGTCGAAGACCGGAGGTCTTCACGTCGTTTTGGTGATTGCTGATGATCTTGATTGGGCTGTACACCCAAGAAGATGGAAATAGTTGGTGATCGTCCAGACGTACTTGGAGATCGATGGATATGCGGGGTACTAGGTGCCTCCGGTTTCGTTCAGACCCAGAACGAACTTGTAAATGGATTGTGTGTCTGACATTGGATTTTACTCTGTGTGATTGATTTCTATTAAATATATATCTATTTGGCGGCAGAGAATTTATTCTCTTGCTTAACGCCCTTCTCTGAGACGTACGAGCTCAGGGGTTATATACAGATGGATATCAAACGCATAGAGTGAGTTGCCTGTGTGGCATGCCTAAGTGGCAAATGATCAAGGCTTCTGTTGAGAAGCAAAGTCTTGTGGTTGATGATCAAAGCACGGCCTGTGTGGCATAGCTTTGTGTAGAGTTGATTCGCGAGCCTCACACCCCGGTTGTGAACCAAAAACGGTAGAAGGATCCAGGGAGGGCATGCGTTTCTTTCTAGCTAGGGTGGTGTCAGTGACCTACCAGCCCTGACATTTATATACTTTTCACCTGTGTGGTTGTTGCTGTTGCAAGGCGCCTCGGTTTGATCGGACGATCCGGGTCCGATGGGGTCATTCGTTGACTCATTTACGCCCCAAAGGGCGAGGAAACGTAGTGTTCTGGCATTTTAATCCACATCGGTGGACCGACCCTGTGGCTCCTAGGTGCAGTCGCGGCTGTAGCCTGAGGCTCGGGCTAGAGAGTCTCGAATTCGGTAGAGGACTAACTTTTGCCTCGGTTCACAGATGGAAATCCAATTTCAAAATACGTGACATTTGCGGTTTTATTTGTAGAGCCTAGTATGGCGACATAGTGGGATGGGGCGCTTATGCCGTCTATGATTGATACTTATGATTTGAAATTGTTTTATACACTTATAATAGTATCCAATGATTTGTTTTAAACGTATCAAGCATTCTTGGCTATTATAAGGTAAAACCCTATCCTCTGGTTTGTGTTGCATTGTGTGATGGGACCTAGGTCTTATAATAGCTTCATTTTTCTTTATTTAGCATTGCGCTGTTGTTTTATGCACTGGTATTCTTGGGAGGAAACCCGTTCCGTGTCATACGGCGTGGTCCCTTGATTTACCTAACTTAAAAATAAAGATTTATAACTGTTTTAGTTCTCACACCAGTCCCATGACTGACCTGGAGTTTATTATTTTAACCTAAACTCTGGGTGCCCTTATTTTGACACGGGCAGCTAGAGTTTTGGTCTTGCAGATTTATATTCACAGGATCCTGGTTTACAGCTGGAACGATATCCGGAAAGCTTTGTATCCGTATATCTCTTCTAGTTGTGTATTGTATTATTTTCCGCTGCTATTTAATGTATTGTAATCTCTGATATTTATCGAATGTAATATTCATTTATACTCTGTATATTCTTGTATTCTGATGGAATTGTTGTAATATGCAATGAAATGTCCTTCCGTCTGCGTTCTATTTGTGGCTTGTTCTCGAACTATCCGCGACTTCCCTCACGGGGAAGTTACGGGTTTTCACAGTTGGTATCAGAGCTTTTGTTTACAAAGCTCAGAGATCAAGGCACCTTAGAACCATACGAAAGAATTCATCAGATATTGGATTAGTAATATCCAACGAGAATGAGTCATTAGAGATAGGATCAGTAGTATCCTAGAACGAGTGTGAAGAGTATATTTTTAAAATGAAACGAATTTTGTTTTGAAAATTTAAAATCAATTATTCGTATTTGATTATTTATTTCATATTGATTAGGACATTCCAATATATAAAGATTTGGAGTATGCGCCTAGCTAGCGTGTATTCGAAGTTTTGATATATTGGATAGATATAGAGTTACACTCTAGTCGCCCGGGGGTGATTCTGATGATTGATATATCATCATCAGAAATTATATTCGAGTGACGAACGTGTAATATCTATATATTTCCTATTGACTGGTGTGAGAACCAAAATTAGATAGGGCTTATTGTTGTGATTTTGCATCAAAAATCTGATTTTAAACTATATATCAAAGTTACAAATTTGAAATGATAATCAACTAATTGATTGCTGATTGTGTTGTTTGATTATAGTCTGATTAATTAAAATGTTGAACCTTTAGCCGAATTGTTTCAAATAGTGAATTATATTGAAAATTTGTCGCATCTGCATGCATATACATGTACTTACATTGAACAGGTCATAGCAAAGAGGCTAGAGCAGAAGAATAAAATTTGTTTGCCCGACAAATAGGTACACGTTTATCATAATTTACTGTTTTGTTTGGGCGATGATGATTTTATGAGCCGATTGGCTAGCCGCTTGGCTTTTTCTTTTTCTTTTTGAGATCAGAAGGCCTGAATGGCAATTTCGGGATTTTCCCGTGCTCCCGGTGCAGGGGAGGTTATGGCGGAATTTTTCGAAAATTAAGGGTGTTAGCCAAAATTTTGAAAAATTTGAAAAGTTTTTAGAAACTGAAAAGTTGAAGAACTTAAGCCGTAGTCAAAATAATGGAAGTTGAGTTGAATTGTTAAACAACTTTCGGCTTTGTTCCTTTTCGGGGACGAAAAGTTTTAAGTGGGGGAGAATGTAATAACCCGGAAATCTGGGCCAATTTAAATTTTTTATTTTGGCAATTTTAGCGAATTTTGATTATTTAAAATGAATTATTTTAAATAAAACCGACGGGAAATTTATTTTGAATAAAATTCGAACGTATATATTCGTTTGAATCGACGATAGAATATAAATAATTATTTATATATAAAAAAGGAATTGAAAATGGCTGTGCAGTTCGATAATTCAATTTCAAACTTCAATTGAATGTACAGGATTCAAAATAAACCGGATTTTGGTGAAACCAAAAATATTTGAATCTAATTGATAATATCTTTCCAACGAATCCGAAAAATCAAAATTTCATAGCGGGAATCAAAAGATATGTCCAGTTGAAAATTCTGAATAGTCGCTATGGAATTCAGGCCCTTAAAAATGGCCATTTTGCAAACGCCTCGGATTTTGACGAAACCACTTTTGTTGGATCCGCGATGTCAAATTATTGCTAGTTTTCAAATTTCGTATTTTTTCGAATCAATATGTGATCGTGGCAAAGGAAAAAGCGTTTGACCAGTTTCAATTGATTTTAATTGACTAGAAAATGGCCATTTTTCAAACGGTCTCGGAATTCGATGAAACTAGTTTTGTTAGGACCATATCATCAATACGAAGCTAGAAAATATTTTTCTGGAATTTTTCAAGTTAGTATGTGACCCCGGTAAATTGAAACGCACGTTCAAATTCAATATATAGAGTTATATGTTGATTTTGATGGAAACTGATCGTAACAGCCGAGCTGGGTTATGAAACATATCCCGTTGTGTTCGGAATGGGGGTAATTAGTTAGGGACGACAGTCGGTGGGTTCGATTTCGAGTTCAAAATAAAAAGTTACTTTTTGGTATAAAATAAAATAAAATAATTAATATTTCCTTCCACCCCTTTTCTCCTTCCTTAGCGGTCAAACCCCCCATACCCGGTCATCTTCAAAATCGATTAAAAAGAAAGAAAAAAAAACCTGGCGATCGATTCCACCCAGCCATCGCGCCCGCCACCGCGCCAAACCCAGTCGCCAGCACCAACACCCCTCCCTTCGATCAACCCCAGCTCGAGCCCCTCCAGCCGACGAGAAGGACGCCGCCTCTCCCCCTCGCGACACCTGAAGACCACTGCATCACCCATGAAACCACTGCCGTGGCCCTGCCGACCACCCACCATCGAGCTCCGCTCCGTTAGGTACCCACGCCACCACCCCCCTCCTGCGACTGGCCAGCGAGATCCCCCCCTCCATTCAACAACACTGTAAGTTTTTCCGTTTTTTTTACTTCCATTTATTTGATAAAAATCAGATTTTTAATCACGTAAAATTTAGATTTCTATTTAAAGAAAGTTAGGAAGCTAATATGAATAAAATAGGATTTTTAAGCGAGAGAAGACATGATTTTTATTTGTTCATTTGCAGAAGAAAATTCGATTTTTATATATTGAATAGCGAAGTAAAAATTCGATTTTTATATATTGAATAGCGAGATAAAAATTCAATTTTTATATATTGAATAGCAAAGTAAAAATTCGATCTTTATATATTGAATAGCTAGGTAAAAATTCGATTTTTATATATTGAATAGCAATGTAAAAATTCGATCTTTATATATTGAATAGCGAGATAAAAATTCGATTTTTATATATTGAGTAGCGAGGTAAAAATTCGATTTTTATATATTGAATAGCAAGGTAAAAAATTCGATTTTTATATATTGAATAGCGAGGTAAAAATTCAATTTTTATATATTGAATAGCGAGGTAAAAATTCGATTTTTATATATTGAATAGCAAGGTAAAAATTCGATTTTTATATATTGACTATCAAGGTAAAAATTCGATTTTTCTATATAGAATAGCGAAGTAAAAATTCGATTTTTATATATTGAATAGCGAAATAAAAATTCGATTTTTATATATTGAATGGCGAAGTAAAAATTCGATTTTTATATATTGAATGGCGAAGTAAAAATTCGATTTTTATATATTGAATAGCGAAGTAAAAATTCGATTTTTTTATATGTAGCGAACACGGATGGTTGAAGTGATAAAAGGAAGAAAGGTGAAGATTTCCTACATTTGAAGTGTCGTGGAGCTGGGATAGCTTTGGTGAGAATTTCTCACTCTTTAATTTAATTTTCTAGTTGTATATATACTAGGATGCAGACGGTGTTTAGTAGCACCCGACACCCATCGTCCACAGACCATGGACGGCTTGTATGCTTGGTTGTTTGATTTTGATGTGTAGTTGATTGTGTGATGTGATGTGAAATGAAATAAAATATTTATATAGTTGAAAATATTTTATAGTTAAAAATGGAATTTTTAATGTGTATAAGAAATGAAATAAAAATAAACAAATCGGACGATTTGTTTATATACACACATTTGACTGGTATTGATTGGGACTATAAATTTTACACATCGCCCAACTGCGCAAATAAAATCTGTGTTTGATTGTTTGAAATCCCACACGGGTATTGGGATGATATTTGATGGACACTAATCCCGATTGTTTAGTTGTATGTCGATCGATTGGTTGACAGACTGTTATAAGCGTTAAATATTTATATTCGATGCTTATACAGTGTAGAACGCACTTTGGATGATGGCTGATTATCCATCGTTGTTATTGTATACATGTGTTGTAGAAAATGCATATAATCAAAATTATATGGTAATTGATTGGGCCTCATTCTAGTTTTAAAATAGAAATATTTGAAAAAAAATATTTGAAAAAGAAATATTTGAAATAGAATATTTGAAAATAGGAATATATGAAGCCGTATTGATTAGATTGACGCCATTTTGACGTGAACGATATTTATATCGATTTTATTCATTTTATAATGAATATCGAAAGTGATTTCAAAATCTGATTTTTCGGAAAGAATTGAAATTGAATAGAAATGAATTCGAATTGAAATTGAATAGAAATGAATTCGAATTGAAATCGAATAGAAATGAATTCGAATTGAAATCGAATAGAAATGAATTCGAATTGAAATTGAATAGAAATGAATTCAAATTGAAATTGAATAGAATTGAATTTGAATAGAAAACAAATTCGAATTGAATAGAAATGAATTCGAATTGAAATTGAATAGAATTGAATTTGAATAGAAAACAAATTCGAATTGAATAGAAATGAATTCGAATTGAATAGAAATGAATTCGAATTGAAATTGAATAGAATATAATTCGAATTGATATTGAATAGAAACGAATTCGAACTGAAATTGAATTAAAAATCAATATGAATTAAATCAATTTGAAATGAAATGAAAATGAATTTATGTTGAAAAATTCGATTTTGATTTGAAGTTGAAATAGAAGTTGAAATCGTTTTGAAAACGAATTTAAAACAATTTATAAAATACATTTTGTAAGGAAATCGACGAAGTATATATTATATATATTATATGTAAAATATAATGGCCTGAATAGACCGCGCCACGCCGCGGCAGTTCGCGAATTTCAACCATTGACTTCGAATGGATATTGCGGGAGATCCGACCGTCGGATTCTCCTAAAACCGGAGCCGTCTGGTTCGTATCGAAAAGAGCTTTCTAACGTATATTAGAAATTTGAAATCTAACAGTTGGATTTGGAATTATGTCCAAATCAAATTTGGAAAAGGTCGCTATAAGTGCAGTTCGATGGCCGTTGATGGAAATCGACTGTACGGGCCTTGATAAAATTATTAAAAATAGTAATAATTTGTGTAGAATCATAAGAAATGATTTGGGAAAGATTGGGATGAAAAACTCCATATTTGAAAAGATAAAAATAGATTTTTATCGAAATGAACTAGTTTTGAACTAGAATTATAATTTATTTATTTTTAAAATAAATAAAGTGGATTTGAAATGGTTTTGAAATACAACCAGAATTTCCAATAATTGAATTGGAAGGGATTTGAATCGAAATTATCTCCGAAATATTTCGATGTTGGATTTCGTGATTATACATATATTGTTATGGAAATTTGAAAGATATATTTATATCGTTATTTCCAATACGATATTTGTTTGCCGTAGAGTTTGGTATTGAATATAAGCCGATATATTTTCTATTCAGAGCCTTGTATTTAATATCAAATGTGATTTGGGTTTGTCGTGAATGGTGCTTTCATTAACACCGATTCTCTTGAACCTAGTTGAGAAAAGATTAAATCTTTTTATTTAGATTTAATGAAGTGTACCAATTAAATAATATTTAATTGAATTGATACTGATTTTTGGGTTTATCATGAATAGTGTTTTAAATAACACTCGTTCTTTAACCCGATAATAATTGAAATGTGATTTTGGGTTTATCGTGAACCGTGTTTTAAATGACACCGATTCTCTAACCCAGTTAAAGATTAAAACTAAGTGTAGTTTTAATGATTCTTTAATTAGATTGAAAATATCGAAAATGGAGTATCACCAGTTTTACTCCAGGCGATAGTTAAATCTTTAATTAGATTTAAAGTGAAATGGTAATTGAATTTACCGATAACACCGTGGTGTTAGATATGAAGTATTACCAGTTTTACTTCATGGGATGAAATATTCTGAATTGGAATAAGGCGTATGTTGTGTTTGTGTAACACTTGTTTAATATATACGCGAGTTATTCAGAAAGACCGGGTTTATCCCATTTTGAATAAATGTTTCGACGTGGTTTCGAAGATGAAGACGGTGGTCGAAGACCGGAGGTCTTCACGTCATTTTGGTGATTACCGATGATCTTGATTGGGTTGTACACCCAAGAAGATGGAAACAGTTGGTGATCGTCCAGACGTACTTGGAGATCGATAGATATGCGGGGTACTAGGTGCCTCCGGTTTCGTTCAGACCCAGAACGGACTTGTAAATGGACTGTGTTTCTGACATTGGATTTTAGTCTGTGAGATTGATTTATATTAAATATATATCTGTTTGGAGGCGGAGAATTTATTCTCTTGCTTAATGCCCTTCTTTGAGACGTACGAGCTCAGAGGTTATATATACAGATGGATATCAAACGCATAGAGTGAATTGCCTATATGGCATGCCTAAGTGGCAAATGATCAAGGATTCTGTTGAAAAGCAAAATCTTGTGGTTGATGATCAAAGCACGGCCTGTGTGGCATAGCTTTGTGTAGCGTTGATTCGCGAGCCTCACACCCCGGTTGTGAACCAAAAACGGGAGAAGGATCCAGGGAGGGCATGCGTTTCTTTCTAGCTAGGGTGGTGTTAGTGACCTACTAGCCCTGACATTTTTATACTTTTCACCTGTGTGGTTGTTGCTGTTGCGAGGCGCCTCGGTTTGATCGGACGATCCGTGTCCGATGGGGTCATTCATTGACTCATTTACGCCCCAAAGGGCGGGGAAACGTAGTGTTCAGGCATTTTAATCCACATCGGTGGACCGGCCCTGTGGCTCCTAGGTGCAGTCGCGGCTGTAGCCTGAGGCTCGGCCTAGAGAGTCTCGAATTCGGTAGAGGACTATCTTTTGCCTCGGTTCACAGACGGAAATCCAATTTCCAAATACGTGACATTTGCGGTTTTATTTGTAGAGCCTAGTATGGCGACATAGTGGGATGGGGCGCTTATGCCTTCTATGATTGATACTTATGATTTGAAATTGTTTTATACACTATGCACTTATAATAGTATCCAATGATTTTTTTTAAACGTATCAAGCATTCTGGGCTATTATAAGGTAAAACCCTATCCTCTGGTTTGTGTTGCATTGTGTGATGAGACCTGGGTCTTATAATAGCTTCATTTTTCTTTATTTAGAATTGCGCTGTTGTTTTATGCACTGGTATTCTTGGGAGGAAACCCGTTCCGTGTCATACAGCGTGGTCCCTTGATTTACCTAACTTTAAAATAAAGATTTATAACTGTTTTAGTTCTCACACCAGTCCCATTACTGGCCTGGAGTTTATTGTTTTAACCTAAAATCTGGGTGCCCTTATTTTGACACGGGCAGCAAGAGTTTTGGTTTTGCAGATTTATATTCACATGATCCTGGTTTATAGCTGGGACGATATCCGGAAAGCTTTGTATCCGTATATCTCTTCTAGTTGTGTATTGTAACAACCCGAAAATTCTGGGCCAGTTTAAAATTTTTATTTTGGAAATTTTAGCGAACTTTGAATATTTAAAATAGATTATTTTAAATAATATCGACGAAAATTTATTTTGAATATATTTAGAACGTATATATTTATATACGTCGTCGTTAGAATATAAATAATTATATATAATTATAGAAGGAATTGAAAATGGCGCGGTAGTTCGATAATTCGATTTCAAATTTCAATTGAATGTACCGGGTGCAAAATAAACCGGAATTTAGCAAAACCAAAAAAATTAGGATCTAATTTAGAATATCTTTCTAACGAATCCGAAAAATCAAATTTTCATAGCGGGAATCAAAAGATATGTCCAGTTGAAAATTCTGAATAGTCGCTATGGAATTCAGGCCCTTAAAAATGGGAATTTCGCAAACGACCTCGGATTTCAACGAAACGGCTTTTGTTGGATCTGTGATGTCAAGTTATTGCTAGATTCCAAATTTCGTAATTTTCTGAATCAATATGTGAGTGTGGCAAAGGAAAACGCGTTTGACCAGTTTCAGTTGATTTTAATCGACTGGAAAATGGCTATTTTTCAAACGGTCTCAGAATTCGACGAAACTAGTTTTGTTAGGTCCGTATCGTCAATGCGAAGCTAGAAAATATTTTTCTGGAATTTTTCGAGTTAGTATGTGGCCCCAGTAAATTGAAATGCGCGCTCAAATTCAATATATAGAGTTATATTTTGATTTTGACGAAAACTGACCGAAATGGTCGAATTGGCCTATGAAATATATCCCATTGTGTTCAGAATGAGGGTATTTGGCCAGGGGCGACGGTCTTTGGGATTCGTTTGGAGTTCGAATAGGACATTCACCTTTTAAAAATTAAATTGAATTAAATAATAAAATATACCCTTATAAATACTTATTTAACCAGTCAAAAGAAACCCTAGCCTCAATCAAGCGCCTCCAGTCACGATTTATGGCTGATATCATCCGAATTTTGAACCCCAATTCCTCTCAAGTCAGATCGATTTAAATCAGGAAACCAAAATGAAAATGATAGTACTTTGTTAGATCTTCAAAATGGTATAAGCTTGGTCATCTATCGTGGAGTGGTGTTCGCGATTCCTGCGTTCAAAGTGGCCAGCTTCAGAGAGGTTTTTCACACCGTATGGGCGTGCGAGTGGACTGCAATTCCGGCTGATGGGGCGGTGGTAGATGGGCTCCGACGTGGCGCATCCCGATGAAGTTCTGGCGCCTCGAATGTTGCGCGATGTGAAGCCCTAAGGATAGCTGATGGGTTCAGAAATGGAGAGACGGCCTGGAGTAACAAACAAATGAGGAAGAAGACAAGGTTATTTAATTTAATTTATTAATTAGCTTTGTAAATCAATTTGGCTTTATTTTTGTATATCAAATTAGCATTATTTTTGAAAGAGAAGTTAACATTGTTAAAAAGAGATATTGGAATAGCAAAGCAAAATATTAGTAAATGTTTAATTTAATACATTGCAAGGAAAAAATTCAGTTTTTATTTGATTTAATACATTGTTAAAAATCAGTTTGACAAGAAACAAAAAAAAAAAAATTTGCTTTGAAAAAAATAAATGAATTTGCTTTGAAAACAAAAAAATGAATTTGCTTTGAAAACAAAAAAATGAATTTTCTTTGAAAACAAAAAAATGAATTTGCTTTGAAAACAAAAAAATAAATTAACTTTGTAAACAAAATCTGAATTAGCTTTGAAAACAAAGTTTGCATTCTTTTTGAAAATAAAGTTAACATTGTTTTTAAAATAGAAATAGCGAAGTAAAAATTCGATTTTTATATATTGAATAGCGAATTAAAAATTCGATTTTTATATATTGAATAGCGAAGTAAAAATTCGATTTTTATATATTGGATAGCAAAGTAAAAATTCGATTTTAACATATGTAGAGAATACGGGCAACGAAGATGACAAAAAGGCGAGAACGACGAAAACTTCTGCAAAAGAAGAGTCGAGATGGTTGGATAGCTATTGGTGAGAATTTCTCACTCTTCAATTTCTTTCCTAAGTTATATATATATATATATATATATATATATATATATATATATATATATATATATATACTAGGATGCAGACGGTGCTTAGTAGCACCCGACACCCGTCATCCACAGACCATGGATGGCTTGTTTGTTAAATTGTTTGGTTGTGTGGTTAGTTAGAATATTTTGTTTGAATTGAATTGTTTGGTGAAATGAATTGATTTGATTGATGTGTGAATGGCATGGGCCTTCACTAGACCGGGGATAAGGCTAGGCCTTGTCCCGTTTCTAATATCGTGCCGTTATGCCGCCGAAATTTTCTAAAATATGTTAGAAAAATAAAAATATCATTTTATTGAATAAATGAACCGAATAGAATATTCATAGTTTGAATAAAACATTTTGATCGTTAAAAATATAATTTTTAACGTGGAAGCGAATAAAATAAAATATTCATTTACAAACCGGATGGTTTGTTTATGTACACCGATTTGACTGACATTGATTGGGACGATAAATTTTACACATCGCCCAACTGCACAAATAAAATCTGAGTTTGATTGTTTGAAACCCCACACGGGTGTTGGGATGAAATTTGAAGTTCACTCATCCTGATTGATTAAATATGTCGGTTGATGGATCGACAGGCTGTTATAAGCGTTAGATATCTATATTTGATGCCTATACAGTGTAGTGCACTTTGGATGATGGTTGATTATTTATCGTTGCTATTATATACATTTGTTGTATGGAATCCATATAATTAACATTATATGGTAATTGATTGGGCCTCATTCCAATCGGAAAAATAAAGAAAATATAAAATAAAGGTTCATGTGTTGATAGTACTCATCCGTTGAGATTAGTCATGTGTTGAACGAAATATCTTAATAATAAAATGTACATCTTTATAAATATAAAATAAAGGTTCATGTGTTGACAGTACTCATCCATTGAGATTAGTCATGTGTTGAACGAAACATTTTGATAATAGAAATATTTGAAATAGAAATATTTGAAATAGAAATATTTGAAACGGAAATATTTGAAAAAGAAATATTTGAAGTAGAATATTTGGAAACTGAAATATATGAAGCCGTGTTGATTAGATTGACGCCATTTAGACGTGAACGATATTTATATCGATTTTTATTCATTTTAAAATGAATATTGAAAAGTGATTTCAAAATCGAATATTTTGAAATGAAATTTGAATTAAATGGAATAGAAAACGAATTTAATTTGAATGGAATAGAAAACGAATTTGATTTGAATGGAATAGAAAACGAATTTGATTTGAATGGAATAGAAAACGAATTGAATTTAAATTGAATAGAAATCGAAATGAATTGAATTGAAAATGATTTCGAAGTGAATTGAATAGAAAACGAATTCAATTTAAATTGAATAGAAAACGAATTCAATTTAAATTGAATAGCAAACGAATTGAATTTAAATTGAATAGAAAACGAAATGAATTCGAATTGAATAGAAAACGAAATGAATTCGAATAGAGTTAAAATCAATTTGAATTGAAATCAAATAGAAATGAAAGTAAAAAGAATATTTTGAATTCGAAATTTGAATTGAATAGAAATGAATTTTAAAACGAATTTATAAAGAAGAATTCAATTTTTCTTTGGATTGAAATGGAAGTTGAAATTGTTTTTGAAACAAATTTAAAACTATTTATAAAACTCGTTTTAAATAGAAATCGACGAAATATATATTATATATATATAATATAATGGCCTGAATAGAACGCGCCGCGCCGCGGCAATTCGTGAATTTCGACCATTTATTTCAAACGGACATTACTGGAGATCCGACCGTCGGATTCTCCTAAAACCAGAACCGTTGGGTTCGTATCGAAAAGAGATTTCTAACGAATATTTGAAATTTGAAATCTAACGGTTAGATTTGGAGATACGTCCAAATCAAATTCGAAAAAGGTCGCTGTAAGTGTAGTTCGATGGCCGTTGATGGAAATCGATTGTACGGGCCTTGATAAAATTATTAAAAATATCAATAATTTATGTAAAATCATAAGAAATGATTTGGGAAAATTTGGGATGAAAAACTCCATATTTGAAAAGATAAAAATAGATTTTTATCAAAATGAACTAGTTTGAACTAAATTTAAAACCCGATTTGTTTTTAAATAAATAAATTAGATTTAAAAAGGGGTTTTAAATAATCGGAATTCCTAATATATTTGAACTAAATTAAACTAGAATTGATTCATGGGTTTATCGTGAGCTGTGTTTTAAATAACACTAGTTCTTTAACCTGAAAATAAATAGAATGTGAATTGGGTTTGTCGTGAACTGTGTTTTAAATAATACCTAGTTCTTTAACCCAGTAAAAGGAGTTTTAATGAATCTGCAATTAGATTGAAATTGTAACAACCCGAAAATCTGGGCCAGTTTAAAATTTTTATTTTGGCAATTTTAGCGAATTATAATTATTTAAAATAGATTATTTTAAATAAAATCAACGAGAAATTTAGTTTGAATATAATTCGAACGTATATATTATACGCGTCGTCGTTAGAATATAAATATTTATATATAATTATGAATAGAATTGAAAATGGCGCGGTAGTTCGATAATTCGATTTCAAACTTCAATTTATTGTACCGGGTGCAAAACAATCCGGATTTTAGTGAAACAAGAAATCAAAGGATCTATTTGATAGTATCTTTCCAACGAATCCGACTAATCGAAATTTCATGGCGGGAATCAAAAGATATGCCCAGTTGAAAATTCTGAATAGTCGCTATGGAATTCAGGCCCTTAAAAATGGACATTTTGCAAACGACCTCGGATTTCGACGAAACCAGTTTTGTTGGGTCCGTGATGTTAAGTTATTTCTAGATTCCAAATTTCATAATTTTCTGAATCAATATGTGAGCGTGGCAAAGGAAAACGCGTTTGACCAGTTTCAGTTGATTTTAAATCGACTGGAAATTGGCCATTTTTCCAACGGTCTCAGAATTCGACGAAACTAGTTTTGTTAGGACCGTATCGTCAATACGAAGCTAGAAAATATTTTTCGGGAATTTTCCTAGTTAGTATGTGACCCCGGTAATTTGAAATGTACGTTCAAAATTCAATATAGAGATTTAAATGTAAATTCAAAGGAAATAGATCGAAACAGTCGAATCAGCCTACGATACATATCCCATTGTGTTCAGAATGGGGGTAATTAGCTATGGACGACAGGCAGTGGACTTCGTTGCGAGGTCGATAGAAAAAGTTACTTTATGTGAATATTATATTGAAATTAAATAAAAAAAAAGAAATTCTCCTCCCCCTTTTTACCCGTTCTGCCCCCCCCCCCCCCCGACTACATATTTCAGAAGGAAAAAAAAAGGAGAAGGAGGCGACGAAGGCGGGGAGGAGCCGCCGCCCTCCCCAAGGGCCACCGCGCCTCGTCGAAGACCCAGCCATCACCAACATCCATCGCGATTTGGAGCCCCATCGCGTCGCTCAGCCTCTCCATCACCTCCGCTTCCTCCTTCTCCCATTGTAGTATTCCCCGATCGACCCCCCCCCTTCGACCTTCAAAAACCGAGAGCCTCCCTCACCACCGACGCCTCCTCCAAGTCCCGTCGCCAAAACCCTAGTCGCTGGTAGCCCTCCGTTCGAACCAGAAGCAGAGATGAGTGAAAAACAGTGAGGTGATTTATTTGCAATTTACAATTAAGAAACATTGGTTTATTTCAGATTTTTTTTATAGTAAATAACATAGTTTATTTTCAGATTTTAAAATAAAACTGCGTTGTTTATTTTCAGATTTTAAAGTAAAACTGCTTTGAATTTATTTTCAGATGTTAAAGATAATATAACATTGTTTATCTTCAGTTTTAATTATATAGAATGCATTCAAAAAGAATAGACTTTTTATACAAGAAAAGAATAGATTTTTAGATCAAGATTTGGTTTTTAATTTGTAAAGGGGTAAGATTTTAATATGAAATAGGTTCGATATTTGATATGAAAAAGATTTGGTCTTTAGTTTAGAAAAGATTATATTTTTAAATATAAAAAGATTTGATTTTTGGTAGATAAAGAAACGATTTTTATTTATAGTTATAGATAATAAAAATATAATTTTTATGTTATAGAAAAGGAAAAAAAATATATAATCTTTATATTGAAAATGGCGTTATAAAAATATGATTTTTATATATTGAACTTCGAAATAAAAATATGATTTTTATATGTTGAACTTCGAAATAAAAATATGATTTTTATATATTGAACTTCGAAGTAAAAATGTGATTTTTATATATTTAACATCGAAGTAAAAATGTGATTTTTATATATTTAACATCGAAGTAAAAATGTGATTTTTATATATTGAATAGCGAAGTAAAAATTCGATTTTTACATATGTAGAGAATACGGGCAACGAAGATGACGAAGATGCGATAGCGATGAAGATTTCTATCAATGAAGTGCCGTGGAGCTAGGATAGCAATATGTGAGAATTTCTCACCTTTCAATTTATTTTTTTCTAGTTATATATATATATATACTAGGATGCAGACGGTGCTTAGTAGCACCCGACACAATCGTCCACAGACCATGGACTTGTTTGTTTGGCTGTGTTGTTAGTTAGATTGTTTGAGTTGATTTGAATTGTTTGGTGAAATGGAATTGATATGATTGATGTGTGAATGGCGTGGGCCTTCACTAGACCGAGGATAAGGCTAGGCCTTGTCCCGTTTCTAGTATCGTGCCGTTATGCCGCTGAAATTTTCTAAAATATGTTAGAAAAATAAAAATATCATTTTATTTAAAGAATGAACTGAATAGAAATTCATATGTTGGAATAAAATGTTTTATCGTTAAAAATATAGTTTTAACGTGAAGTGAATAAATATTCATTTACGAACCAGACGGTTTGTTTATGTACACCTATTTGAAGGACATTGATTGGGTCGATAAATTTTACACATCGCCCAACTGCACAAATAAAATCTGTGTTTGATTGTTTGAAAACCCCACACGGGTGTTGGGATGAAACTTGAAGTTCACTCATCCTGATTGATTAAATATGTCGATCGATTGATTGACAGGCTGCTATAAGCGTTAGATATCTATATTTGATGCTTATACAGTGTAGTGCACTTTGGTTGATGGTTGATTATTTTTCAATGCTATTATACATGTGTTGTATGAAAATCCATATAATTAACTTTATATGGTAATTGATTGGGCCTCATTCCAATTTGAAAAATAAAGAATATTATAAAATAAAAGTTCATGTGTTGACAGTACTCATCCATTGAGATTGGTCATGTGTTGAACGAAATATTTTAGTAATAAAATTTACATCTTTATCGATATAAAATAAAAGTTCATGTGTTGACAGTACTCATCCATTGAGATTGGTCATGTGTTGAACGAAATATTTTAGTAATAAAATTTACATCTTTATCGATATAAAATAAAAGTTCATGTGTTGACAGTACTCATCCATTGAGATTGGTCATGTGTTGAACGAAATATTTTAGTAATAAAATTTACCTCTTTATCGATATAAAATAAAAGTTCATGTGTTGACAGTACTCATCCATTGAGATTGGTCATGTGTTGAACGAAATATTTTGAAAAAGAAATATTTGAAATAGAATATTTGAAAATAGAAATTTATGAAGCCGTGTTGATTAGATTGACGCCATTTTGACGTGATCGATATTTATATCGATTTTAAACGATTTTGAAATGAATTGAATTGAAAATGATTTCGAAATGAATTGAATTGAAAACGATTTCGAAATGAATTGAATTGAAAACGATTTCGAAATGAATTGAATTGAAAACGATTTCGAAATGAATTGAATTGAAAACGATTTCGAAATGAATTGAATTGAAAACGATTTCGAAATGAATTGAATATAAAACGATTTCGAAATGAATTGAATTGAAAACGATTTCGAAATGAATTGAATTGAAAACGATTTCGAAATGAATTGAATTGAAAACGAATTCAAATTGAATTGAAAGCGAATTGAAATGAATTCAAATTGAATTGAAATTTGAATTGAATAGAAATGAATTTTAAAACGAATTTATAAAGAAGAATTCAATTTTGATTTGAATTGAAAAGAAAGTCGAAATTGCTTTTGAAACGATTTTAAAACTATTTATATAATTCGTTTTAAATAGAAATCGACGAAGTATATATTATATATATTATATATATAATATAATGGCCTGAATAGAACGCGCCGCGCCGCGGCAGTTCGTGAATTTCGACCATTTATTTCAAACGGACATTACGGGAGATCCGACCGTCGGATTCTCCTAAAACCGGAACCGTTGGGTTCGTATCGAAAAGAGCTTTCTAACGAATATTAGAAATTAGAAATCTAATCGGTTGGATTTGGAATTATGTCCAAATCAAATTTGAAAAAGGTCGCTGTAAATGCAGTTCGATGGCCGTTGATGGAAATCGACTATACGGGCCTTGATAAAATTATTAAAAATAATAATAATTTGTGTAAAATCATAAGAAATGATTTGTGAAGAATTGGGATGAAAAACTCCCTATTTGAAAAGATAAAAATAGATTTTTATCGAAATGAACTAGTTTTGAACTAGAATTATAATTCTATTTATTTTTAAATAAATAAATTGAATTTGAAAAAGGGGTTTTGAAAATAACCAAAATTTCCAATGATTGCATTGGAATGGATTTGAATCGAAATTGTCTTCGGAATATTTCGATGTTGGATTTCGTGATTATACAAATGTTGTTATGGAAATTTGAAAGATATATATATATATATATATATCGTTATTTCCAATGCGATATTTGTTAGTCGTAGAATTTGATATTGAATATAAGCCGGTATATTTTCTATTCAGAGCCTTGTATTTAATATCAAATGTGATTTGGGTTTGTCGTGAATGGTGTCTTCATTAACACTGTTCTTGAACCCAGTTGAGAAATGATTAAATCTTTTTATTTAGATTTAATGAAGTGTACCAATTAAATAATATTTAATTGGAATTGAATTGATATTGATTTTTGGGTTTATCGTGAACAGTGTTTTAGACAACACTCGTTCTTTAACCCGATAATTAATGGAATGTGATTTTGGGTTTATCGTGAACCGTGTTTTAAATGACACTGATTCTTTAACCCAGTCGAAGATTAAAACTAAGTGGAGTTTTGATGAATCTTTAATTAGATTGAAATGATCGAAAATGGAGTATCACCAGTTTTGCTCCAGGCGATAGTTAAATCTTTAATTAGATTTGAACGTGAAATGGTAATTGAATTTACCGATAACGCTATGGTGTTAGATATGAAGTATTACCAGTTTTACTTCATGGGATGAATAGGTTGGGATGGGGAAGTTAAAATAAATGATTACTTCGGTAAGATTCGCTAATCCCGACTAGTTTGAATTGAGATTCAAAAATAGAATAAAGAATAAATTCAAGAAATTTATCTTGGATAAAATTAATGGGAACCTTTCCCTATGAATGTGAAATCAGAAACTAACTGTCGGTTAGCTAAGCAGAATGGTTTTCTGGATATTGATCTGATGTTGGTTTCGGCCTTCGGGGTTAATATTTGGGGAATTATTCTCTTGATTAATTTACGGTTAGTGACTGATGAATTGGAATGAGGCGTATGTTGTGTTTGTGTAACACTTATTTAAAATATACGCGAGTTATTCGGAAAGACCGGGTTTATCCCATTCTGAATAACTGATACGACGATAAGTCGAAGATGAAGACGATGGTCGAAGACCGGAAGTCTTCACGTCGTTTGGGTGATTACTAATGATCTTGATTGGGCTGTACACCCAAGAAGATGGAAACAGTTGGTGATCGTTCAGACGTACTTGGAGATCGATGGATATGCGGGGTACTAGGTGCCTCCGGTTTCGTTCAGACCCAGAACGGACTTGTAAATGGACTGTGTGTCTGACATTGGATTTTAGTCCGTGTGATTGATCTCTATTAAATATATATCTGTTTGGCAGCGGAGAATTTATTCTCTTGCTTAACGCCCTTATCTGAGATGTACGAGCTCAGGGGTTATATATTGATGGATATCAATCGCATGGAGTGAATTTCCTGTGTGGCATGCCTAAGTGGCAAATGATCAAGGCTTCTGTTGAAAAGCAAAGTCTTGTGGTTGATGATCGAAGCACGGCCTTTGTGGCGTAGCTTTGTGTAACGTTGATTCGCGAGTATCACACCCGGTATGAATCAAAAACGGGAGACGGACCTCAGGGAGGGCATGCGTTTCTTTCTAGTTATGAGTGGCGTCAGTGCTTGAACTGGCTGACGAGTTTGACTCATGTGGATGTTACTTATTATTACTTGCTGAAAAGCGAGGCGCCTCATGATATCGGTTTCGGCCGATGCTTCTGGTCGGCTGACGGGCCAGGCTTACGCCCCAAAGGGCGGGGAAACGCAGTGTTCAGGCATAATAATCCACATCGGTGGACCGGCCCTGACGATCTAAGGGGCAGTTGCGGCTGTTCCGGTGGCTCGGGCTAGAGAGTCACAAATCGGTAGAGGATCTTGCCCCTAGCCTCGGTTCATACCATAAATGATAACCCAACTTCCAATACGACGTCTTGCGGTTTTGATTGTAAACTTATATATGGCGACATAGTGTTATGGGGCATACATGCCGCCTAGGATTAATACTTATGATTTGAAGTTGTTTTATACACTACACACTTATAATAGTATCAAATGATTTGTTTTAAACGTATCAAGCATTCTTTGGCTGTTATAAGGGAAAACCCTATCCCCCGGCTTGTGTTGCATTGTGTGATAGGACCTGGGTCTTATAACAGCTTCATTTTTCTTTATTTAGCATTGCGCTGTTGTTTTATGCACTGGTATTCTTGGGAGGAAACCCGTTCCGTGTTATACGGCGTGGTCCCTTGATTTACCTAATGATTTAGAATAAAGATTAATAACTGTTTTAGTTCTCACACCAGTCACATGACTGACTTGGAGTTTATTGTTTTAACCTAAACTCTGGGTGCCCTTATTTTGACACGGGCAGCTAGTAGTTTTGGTTTTGCAGATTTATATTCACAGGATCCTGGTTTACAGCTGGAATGATATCCGGAAAGCTTTGTATCCGTATATCTCTTCTAGTTGTGTATTGTATTATTTTCCGCTGCTATGTATTTAAATGTAATTTAAATCTCTGATATTTCTGTGTAATATTCATTTATACTCTGTATATTCTTGTAATCTGATGCATTGTTGTAATATACAATGAAATGTTCTTCTGTATGTGTTCTGTTGTGGTTTGTTCTCGAACTATCCGACGCTTTCCTTTACGGGGAAGTTACGGGTTTTCACAGTTGGTATCAGAGCTTTGGTTTACAGAGCTCGAGAACATGGCACATTAGAACCGTACGAAAGAATTCATCAGATATTGGGTTAGTAATATCCAATTAGAATGACTCGTTAGAGATGGGATCAGTAGTATCCTAGAATGAGTGTGAAGAGTATATTTTTCTAATGAAAACAAATTTTGTTTTAAAGATTTAAATCAATTATTCGTATTTGATTATCTATTTAGATTGATGTGGACAATCCAGTATATATAGATTTTGCGTATACGTCTGATCCGCGTGTATTCGAAATTTTAATATACTGGATAGATATAGAGTCACACTCTAGTCGCCCGGACATGATTCTGATGATGGCGCGCCATCACCAGTATTTATTTTCGTGTTTCGAAGGTGTGATTTCTATATGTTTCCATTAGACTGGTGTGAGAACCAAAACTAATATAGCTAGAATACATTATTGTGATTTGGCATCAAAAACCTGATTTTTGACTATGTATCAAAGTTATCAATTTGAAAATCTAATCCACAAATTGATTGATGTTTGTGTTGTTTGTTTATTTGTTTGCTAATTTTTAGCCATTTAGCCTAATTGAAACAAATATTGAATTGTATTGAAAATTGGTTGCATTTGCTTGCATATACATATATATCATTGAACAGGTCATAGCAAGGAGGCTAGAGCCAGAGAATAAAATTTGTTTGCCCGACAAATAGGTACATGTTTACTACATAATTTACTGTTTTGTTTGGGTGATGATGATTTTATGAGCCTATTGGCTAGCCGCTTGGCTTTTTCTTTTTCTTTTTGAGATCTGAAGGACCGGGGAAGCTATTTGAAATTCCCCGATGCTCCCGGTGCAGGGGAGGTTATGGCGAAATTTTTCAAAAATTTAGGGTGTTAGCCAAATTTTTGAAATTTTAGAAAATTCTCAGAAACTGAAAAGTTAGAGAATGGAAGCCTGATCGAGCATAGAGTTGATTGATCAAACCACTTTCGACTTTGTTCCTTTTCGGGGACGAAAAGTTTTAAGTGGGGGAGATTGTAACAACCCGAAAATCTGGGCCAGTTTAAAATTTTTATTTTGGCAATTTTAGCGAATTCTAATTATTTAAAATAGATTATTTTAAATAAAATCAACGAGAAATTTAGTTTGAATATAATTCGAACGTATATATTATACGCGTCGTCGTTAGAATATAAATATTTATATATAATTATGAATAGAATTGAAAATGGCGCGGTAGTTCGATAATTCGATTTCAAACTTCAATTTATTGTACCGGGTGCAAAACAATCCGGATTTTAGTGAAACAAGAAATCAAAGGATCTATTTGATAGTATCTTTCCAACGAATCCGACTAATCGAAATTTCATGGCGGGAATCAAAAGATATGCCCAGTTGAAAATTCTGAATAGTCGCTATGGAATTCAGGCCCTTAAAAATGGACATTTTGCAAACGACCTCGGATTTCGACGAAACCAGTTTTGTTGGGTCCGTGATGTTAAGTTATTTCTAGATTCCAAATTTCATAATTTTCTGAATCAATATGTGAGCGTGGCAAAGGAAAACGCGTTTGACCAGTTTTAGTTGATTTTAAATCGACTGGAAATTGGCCATTTTTCCAACGGTCTCAGAATTCGACGAAACTAGTTTTGTTAGGACCGTATCGTCAATACGAAGCTAGAAAATATTTTTCGGGAATTTTCCTAGTTAGTATGTGACCCCGGTAATTTGAAATGTACGTTCAAAATTCAATATAGAGATTTAAATGTAAATTCAAAGGAAATAGATCGAAACAGTCGAATCAGCCTACGATACATATCCCATTGTGTTCAGAATGGGGGTAATTAGCTATGGACGACAGGCGGTGGACTTCGTTGCGAGGTCGATAGAAAAAGTTACTTTATGTGAATATTATATTGAAATTAAATAAAAAAAAAGAAATTCTCCTCCCCCTTTTTACCCGTTCTGCCCCCCCCCCCCCCCGACTACATATTTCATAAGGAAAAAAAAAAGGAGAAGGAGGCGACGAAGGCGGGGAGGAGCCGCCGCCCTCCCCAAGGGCCACCGCGCCTCGTCGAAGACCCAGCCATCACCAACATCCATCGCGATTTGGAGCCCCATCGCGTCGCTCAGCCTCTCCATCACCTCCGCTTCCTCCTTCTCCCATTGTAGTATTCCCCGATCGACCCCCCCCTTCGACCTTCAAAAACCGAGAGCCTCCCTCACCACCGACGCCTCCTCCAAGTCCCGTCGCCAAAACCCTAGTCGCTGGTAGCCCTCCGTTCGAACCAGAAGCAGAGATGAGTGAAAAACAGTGAGGTGATTTATTTGCAATTTACAATTAATAAACATTGGTTTATTTATGATTTTTTTTATAGTAAATAACATAGTTTATTTTCAGATTTTAAAATAAAACTGCGTTGTTTATTTTCAGATTTTAAAGTAAAACTGCTTTGAATTTATTTTCAGATGTTAAAGATAATATAGCATTGTTTATCTTCAGTTTTAATTATATAGAATGCATTCAAAAAGAATAGACTTTTTATACAAGAAAAGAATAGATTTTTAGATCAAGATTTGGTTTTTAATTTGTAAAGGGGTAAGATTTTAATATGAAATAGGTTCGATATTTGATATGAAAAAGATTTGGTCTTTAGTTTAGAAAAGATTATATTTTTAAATATAAAAAGATTTGATTTTTGGTAGATAAAGAAACGATTTTTATTTATAGTTATAGATAATAAAAATATAATTTTTATGTTATAGAAAAGGAAAAAAAATATATAATCTTTATATTGAAAATGGCGTTATAAAAATATGATTTTTATATATTGAACTTCGAAATAAAAATATGATTTTTATATGTTGAACTTCGAAATAAAAATATGATTTTTATATATTGAACTTCGAAGTAAAAATGTGATTTTTATATATTTAACATCGAAGTAAAAATGTGATTTTTATATATTTAACATCGAAGTAAAAATGTGATTTTTATATATTGAATAGCGAAGTAAAAATTCGATTTTTACATATGTAGAGAATACGGGCAACGAAGATGACGAAGATGCGATAGCGATGAAGATTTCTATCAATGAAGTGCCGTGGAGCTAGGATAGCAATATGTGAGAATTTCTCACCTTTCAATTTATTTTTTTCTAGTTATATATATATATATACTAGGATGCAGACGGTGCTTAGTAGCACCCGACACAATCGTCCACAGACCATGGACTTGTTTGTTTGGCTGTGTTGTTAGTTAGATTGTTTGAGTTGATTTGAATTGTTTGGTGAAATGGAATTGATATGATTGATGTGTGAATGGCGTGGGCCTTCACTAGACCGAGGATAAGGCTAGGCCTTGTCCCGTTTCTAGTATCGTGCCGTTATGCCGCTGAAATTTTCTAAAATATGTTAGAAAAATAAAAATATCATTTTATTTAAAGAATGAACTGAATAGAAATTCATATGTTGGAATAAAATGTTTTATCGTTAAAAATATAGTTTTAACGTGAAGTGAATAAATATTCATTTACGAACCAGACGGTTTGTTTATGTACACCTATTTGAAGGACATTGATTGGGTCGATAAATTTTACACATCGCCCAACTGCACAAATAAAATCTGTGTTTGATTGTTTGAAAACCCCACACGGGTGTTGGGATGAAACTTGAAGTTCACTCATCCTGATTGATTAAATATGTCGATCGATTGATTGACAGGCTGCTATAAGCGTTAGATATCTATATTTGATGCTTATACAGTGTAGTGCACTTTGGTTGATGGTTGATTATTTTTCAATGCTATTATACATGTGTTGTATGAAAATCCATATAATTAACTTTATATGGTAATTGATTGGGCCTCATTCCAATTTGAAAAATAAAGAATATTATAAAATAAAAGTTCATGTGTTGACAGTACTCATCCATTGAGATTGGTCATGTGTTGAACGAAATATTTTAGTAATAAAATTTACATCTTTATCGATATAAAATAAAAGTTCATGTGTTGACAGTACTCATCCATTGAGATTGGTCATGTGTTGAACGAAATATTTTAGTAATAAAATTTACATCTTTATCGATATAAAATAAAAGTTCATGTGTTGACAGTACTCATCCATTGAGATTGGTCATGTGTTGAACGAAATATTTTAGTAATAAAATTTACCTCTTTATCGATATAAAATAAAAGTTCATGTGTTGACAGTACTCATCCATTGAGATTGGTCATGTGTTGAACGAAATATTTTGAAAAAGAAATATTTGAAATAGAATATTTGAAAATAGAAATTTATGAAGCCGTGTTGATTAGATTGACGCCATTTTGACGTGATCGATATTTATATCGATTTTAAACGATTTCGAAATGAATTGAATTGAAAACGATTTCGAAATGAATTGAATTGAAAACGATTTCGAAATGAATTGAATTGAAAACGATTTCGAAATGAATTGAATTGAAAACGATTTCGAAATGAATTGAATTGAAAACGATTTCGAAATGAATTGAATTGAAAACGATTTCGAAATGAATTGAATATAAAACGATTTCGAAATGAATTGAATTGAAAACGATTTCGAAATGAATTGAATTGAAAACGATTTCGAAATGAATTGAATTGAAAACGAATTCAAATTGAATTGAAAGCGAATTGAAATGAATTCAAATTGAATTGAAATTTGAATTGAATAGAAATGAATTTTAAAACGAATTTATAAAGAAGAATTCAATTTTGATTTGAATTGAAAAGAAAGTCGAAATTGCTTTTGAAACGATTTTAAAACTATTTATATAATTCGTTTTAAATAGAAATCGACGAAGTATATATTATATATATTATATATATAATATAATGGCCTGAATAGAACGCGCCGCGCCGCGGCAGTTCGTGAATTTCGACCATTTATTTCAAACGGACATTACGGGAGATCCGACCGTCGGATTCTCCTAAAGCCGGAACCGTTGGGTTCGTATCGAAAAGAGCTTTCTAACGAATATTAGAAATTAGAAATCTAATCGGTTGGATTTGGAATTATGTCCAAATCAAATTTGAAAAAGGTCGCTGTAAATGCAGTTCGATGGCCGTTGATGGAAATCGACTATACGGGCCTTGATAAAATTATTAAAAATAATAATAATTTGTGTAAAATCATAAGAAATGATTTGTGAAGAATTGGGACGAAAAACTCCTTATTTGAAAAGATAAAAATAGATTTTTATCGAAATGAACTAGTTTTGAACTAGAATTATAATTCTATTTATTTTTAAATAAATAAATTGAATTTGAAAAAGGGGTTTTGAAAATAACCAAAATTTCCAATGATTGCATTGGAATGGATTTGAATCGAAATTGTCTTCGGAATATTTCGATGTTGGATTTCGTGATTATACAAATGTTGTTATGGAAATTTGAAAGATATATATATATATATATATATCGTTATTTCCAATGCGATATTTGTTAGTCGTAGAATTTGATATTGAATATAAGCCGGTATATTTTCTATTCAGAGCCTTGTATTTAATATCAAATGTGATTTGGGTTTGTCGTGAATGGTGTCTTCATTAACACTGTTCTTGAACCCAGTTGAGAAATGATTAAATCTTTTTATTTAGATTTAATGAAGTGTACCAATTAAATAATATTTAATTGGAATTGAATTGATATTGATTTTTGGGTTTATCGTGAACAGTGTTTTAAACAACACTCGTTCTTTAACCCGATAATTAATGGAATGTGATTTTGGGTTTATCGTGAACCGTGTTTTAAATGACACTGATTCTTTAACCCAGTCGAAGATTAAAACTAAGTGGAGTTTTAATGAATCTTTAATTAGATTGAAATGATCGAAAATGGAGTATCACCAGTTTTGCTCCAGGCGATAGTTAAATCTTTAATTAGATTTGAACGTGAAATGGTAATTGAATTTACCGATATCACTGTGGTGTTAGATATGAAGTATTACCAGTTTTACTTCATGGGATGAATAGGTTGGGATGGGGAAGTTAAAATAAATGATTACTTCGGTAAGATTCGCTAATCCCGACTAGTTTGAATTGAGATTCAAAAATAGAATAAAGAATAAATTCAAGAAATTTATCTTGGATAAAATTAATGGGAACCTTTCCCTATGAATGTGAAATCAGAAACTAACTGTCGGTTAGCTAAGCAGAATGGTTTTCTGGATATTGATCTGATGTTGGTTTCGGCCTTCGGGGTTAATATTTGGGGAATTATTCTCTTGATTAATTTACGGTTAGTGACTGATGAATTGGAATGAGGCGTATGTTGTGTTTGTGTAACACTTATTTAAAATATACGCGAGTTATTCGGAAAGACCGGGTTTATCCCATTCTGAATAACTGATACGACGATAAGTCGAAGATGAAGACGATGGTCGAAGACCGGAAGTCTTCACGTCGTTTGGGTGATTACTGATGATCTTGATTGGGCTGTACACCCAAGAAGATGGAAACAGTTGGTGATCGTTCAGACGTACTTGGAGATCGATGGATATGCGGGGTACTAGGTGCCTCCGGTTTCGTTCAGACCCAGAACGGACTTGTAAATGGACTGTGTGTCTGACATTGGATTTTAGTCCGTGTGATTGATCTCTATTAAATATATATCTGTTTGGCAGCGGAGAATTTATTCTCTTGCTTAACGCCCTTCTCTGAGACGTACGAGCTCAAGGGTTATATATTGATGGATATCAATCGCATGGAGTGAATTGCCTGTGTGGCATGCCTAAGTGGCAAATGATCAAGGCTTCTGTTGAAAAGCAAAGTCTTGTGGTTGATGATCGAAGCACGGCCTTTGTGGCGTAGCTTTGTGTAACGTTGATTCGCGAGTATCACACCCGGTATGAATCAAAAACGGGAGACGGACCTCAGGGAGGGCATGCGTTTCTTTCTAGTTATGAGTGGCGTCAGTGCTTGAACTGGCTGACGAGTTTGAATCATGTGGATGTTACTTATTATTACTTGCTGAAAAGCGAGGCGCCTCATGATATCGGTTTCGGCCGATGCTTCTGGTCGGCTGACGGGCCAGGCTTACGCCCCAAAGGGCGGGGAAACGCAGTGTTCAGGCATAATAATCCACATCGGTGGACCGGCCCTGACGATCTAAGGGGCAGTTGCGGCTGTTCCGGTGGCTCGGGCTAGAGAGTCACAAATCGGTAGAGGATCTTGCCCCTAGCCTCGGTTCATACCATAAATGATAACCCAACTTCCAATACGACGTCTTGCGGTTTTGATTGTAAACTTATATATGGCGACATAGTGTTATGGGGCATACATGCCGCCTAGGATTAATACTTATGATTTGAAGTTGTTTTATACACTACACACTTATAATAGTATCAAATGATTTGTTTTAAACGTATCAAGCATTCTTTGGCTGTTATAAGGGAAAACCCTATCCCCCGGCTTGTGTTGCATTGTGTGATAGGACCTGGGTCTTATAACAGCTTCATTTTTCTTTATTTAGCATTGCGCTGTTGTTTTATGCACTGGTATTCTTGGGAGGAAACCCGTTCCGTGTTATACGGCGTGGTCCCTTGATTTACCTAATGATTTAAAATAAAGATTAATAACTGTTTTAGTTCTCACACCAGTCACATGATTGACTTGGAGTTTATTGTTTTAACCTAAACTCTGGGTGCCCTTATTTTGACACGGGCAGCTAGTAGTTTTGGTTTTGCAGATTTATATTCACAGGATCCTGGTTTACAGCTGGAATGATATCCGGAAAGCTTTGTATCCGTATATCTCTTCTAGTTGTGTATTGTATTATTTTCCGCTGCTATGTATTTAAATGTAATTTAAATCTCTGATATTTCTGTGTAATATTCATTTATACTCTGTATATATTCTTGTAATCTGATGCATTGTTGTAATATACAATGAAATGTTCTTCTGTATGTGTTCTGTTGTGGTTTGTTCTCGAACTATCCGACGCTTTCCTTTACGGGGAAGTTACGGGTTTTCACAGAAATGGGGAATTGATAATTTAAATTATCAACTTTAGAAAATGAGCGAGAATGGAGTATCAACAGTTTTGCTCCAAAGCGATAGTTAAATCTTTAATCAGATTTGAACATGAAATGGTAATTGATTTTACCGATAACAATGTGGTGTTAGATATGGAGTATTACCAGTTTTCTTCATGGGATGAATAGGTTGGGATTGGGAAATAAAATAAATAATTACTTCGTTACGGTTCGCTAATCTCGACTAGTCTAGAAAACCATAATCTGGTTTGAAACGACATCCAAAGGAAGATTAAAGGATAAATTTTAAAGAATTTATCTTGGATAAAATTAATGGGAACCTTTGCCTAAGAATGGGATTTCGTGAATAAAAAGGATATTCTGCATTGGAATGAGGCGTATGTTGTGTTTGTGTAACATTTGTTTTAAATATACGCGGGTTGTTCGGAAAGGCCGGGTTTATTCCCATTCTGAATAACCGATTCGACGATATGTCGAAGATGAAGACGGTGGTTGAAGACCGGAAGTCTTCACATCGTTTGGATAATTACTGACGATCCTGATTGGGCTGTACACCCAAGAGGATGGAAATAGTTGGTGGTCGTCCAGACGTACTTGGAGATGGATGGATATGCGAGGAAAGTGCCTCCGGTTTCGTTCAGACCTAGAACGGACTTGTAAATGGATGGTGTGTCTGACATTGTATTCCTTTATATTGTATTTGTTGATCTCTGCTAAATATATATCTGTTTGGCGGCGGAGAATTTACTCTCTTGCTTAACGCCCTTCTCTGAGACATATGAGCTCAGAGGTTAATATTGGCAGAAATCAGTGGTACGATATGGATTGATAGTGTGGCATGCTGAGATGCAGTGATCCAGACTTTTGTTGAAAAGCAAAGTTTGGTGGTTGATGATCAAAGCGCAGCTGATATAGCATGGCTTTGTGTATAGCGTTGATCCGCGAGCCTCACACCCCGGTATGGTGGTAAACTGATGGTTTGATCAATATGCTTTTTCGTGGATGGGCACCTTAGTGGTGTCGTGGATTCGGTCGACCGAGATGAGCCTAGTGCTCAGGGATATATAGAGTAGGCGGTGTTTTCTCTCGCTGGGACATAAGCCGCGGTGGTACTCTGGTCCCAAATGTGCGGATGTGCAGATGGTGTTTCCTCTTGTTGGGACGTAAGCCGTGGTGAATTGCATTACGCGATCGATCTTTCGAATCAGGAGCCACCATGATGGAAATCCAATTTCCGATACGTGTATTTTGGCTTTATTTGTAGAGCCTAGTATGGCGACATAGTAGCATGGGATGCTATGCCGTCTATGATTTATATTTATGATTGAAATTGTTTTGACACTATACACATATTATAGTATCAAATGATTTGTTTTAAACATACCAAGCATGTTTGGCTATTATAAGGGAAAACCCTATCCTCCGGCTTGCGTTGCATTGTGTGATGGGACCTAGGTCTTATAATAGCTTCATTTTTCGAAAAAGCATTGCGCTGTTTATTCTATGCACTATTATTCTTGGGAGGAAACCCGTTCTGTGTCATACGGCGTGGTCCCTTGAATTACTCTCTTTTAAAGTAATGTTTTAAATAATTGTTTTAGTTCTCACACCAGTCACATGACTGACCTGGAGTTTATTGTTTTAACCTAAACTCTGGGTGCCTTTATTTTGACACGGGCAGCTAGTAGTTTTGGTTTTGCAGATTTATATTCACAGGATCCTGGTTTACAGCTGGAACGATATCCGGAAAGCTTTGTATCCGTATATCTCCTTCAGTTGTGTATTGTATTATTTTCCGCTGCGATGTATTTAAATGTAATTTAAATCTCTGATATTTCTGTGTAATATTCATTTATACTCTGTATATTCTTGTATTCTGGAGCATTGTTGTAATGTACAATGAAATGTTCTTCTGTATGTGTTCTGTTGTGGCTTGTTCTCGAACTATCCGCGCTTTCCCAACCGGGGAAGTTACGGGTTTTCACAGTTGGTATCAGAGCTTTGGTTTACAAAGCTCAGAGAACAAGACACATTATAACCATACGAAAGAATTCATCAGATATTGGATTAGTAAAATCCAATTAGAGTGACTCGTTAGAGATAGGATCAGTAGTATCCTAGAACGAGTGTGAAGAGTATATTTTTGAAAGTGAAAACAAATTTTTGTTTTGAAAATTTAAATCAATTATTCGTATTTGATTATCTATTTATATTGAGTTGGACAGTCCAGTATATAAAGATTTTGCGTATACGTCTGATCCATGTGTATTTGAAATTTTAATATACTGGATAGATATAGAATTACACTCTAATCGCCCAGAGATGATTTTGATGATGGAGCTCCATCATTAGAATTAATGTTCGAGTGACGAAAGTGTGATTTCTATATATTTCCTATTGACTGGTGTGAGAACCAAAATTAGATAGGACCTATTGTTGTGATTTGGCATCAAAAATGTGATTTTGACTATATATCAAAGTTACGAATTTGAAAAGCTAACCAACTAATGGATTGATGTTTGTGTTGTTTATTTATTTGTTTGATAATTTTGAACCATTACGCCTAATTTATCAAATATTGAATTGTATTGAAAGTTGGTCGCATTTTCTTGCATATACATGTACTTACATTGAACAGGTCATAGCAAGGAGGCTAGAGCAGAGAATAAAATTTGTTTGCCCGACAAATAGGTACATGTTTACCATAATTTCTTATTTTGTTTGGGTGATGATGATTTTATGAGCCGATTGGCTTTTTTTTTCTTTTTGAGATCAGAAGGCCTATATGGCAATTTCGGGTTTTTCCCGTGGCTCCCGGTGCAGGGGAGGTTATGGCGAAATTTTTCGAAAATTCCGGGTGTTAGCCAAATTTTCGAAGAATTTGAAAATTCTCAGAAACTGAAAAGTTGGAGAATGGAAGCCAGATCGAACGTAGAGTTGATTAATCAAACCACTTTCGACTTTGTTCCTTTTCGGGGACGAAAAGTTTTAAGTGGGGGAGATTGTAACAACCCGGAAATTCTGGGCCAGTTTAAAATTTTTATTTTGGCAATTTTAGCGAACTTTGAATATTTAAAATAGATTTTTTTAATTAATATCGACGAAAATTTATTTTGAATATATTTAGAATGTATATATTTATATACGTCGTCGTTAGAATATAAATAATTATATATAATTATAAAAGGAATTGAAAATGGCGTGGTAATTCGATAATTCGATTTCAAATTTCAATTGAATGTACCGGGTGCAAAATAAACCGGATTTTAGCGAAACCAAAAATATTAGGATCTAATTTAGAATATCTTTCCAACGAATCCGAAAAATCAAATTTTCATAGCGGGAATCAAAAGATATGTCCAGTTGAAAATTCTGAATAGTCGCTATGGAATTCAGGCCCTTAAAAATGGGAATTTTGCAAACGATCTCGGATTTCAACGAAACCGCTTTTATTGGATCTGTGATGTCAAGTTATTACTAGATTCCATATTTCGTAATTTTCTGAATCAATATGTGAGCGTGGCAAAGGAAAACGCGTTTGACCAGTTTAAGTTGATTTTAATCGATTGGAAAATGGCCATTTTTCAAACGGTCTCAGAATTCGACGAAACTAGTTTTGTTAGGTCCGTATCGTCAATACGAAGCTAGAAAATATTTTTCTGGAATTTTTCGAGTTAGTATGTTTGCCCCAGTAAATTGAAATGCGCGTTCAAATTCAATATATAAAGTTATATTTTGATTTTGATGAAAACTGACCGAAATGGTCGAATTGGCCTATGAAACATATCCCATTGTTTTCGGAATGAGGGTATTTGGCCAGGGGCGACGGTCGTTGGGATTCGTTTGGAGTTCGAATAGGACATTCACCTTTTAAAAATTAAATTGAATTAAATAATAAAATATACCCTTATAAATACTTATTTGACCAGTCAAAAGAAACCCTAGCCTCAATCAAGCGCCTCCAGTCACGATTTATGGCTGATATCATCCGAATTTTGAACCCCAATTCCTCTCAAGTCAGATCGATTTAAATCAGGAAACCAAAATGAAAATGATAGTACTTTGTTAGATCTTCAAAATGGTATAAGCTTGGTCATCTATCGTGGAGTGGTGTTCGCGATTCCTGCGTTCAAAGTGGCCAGCTTCGGAGAGGTTTCTCACGCCGTATGGGCGTGCGAGTGCACTGCAATTCCGGCCGACGGGGCGGTGGTAGATGGGCTCCGACGTGGCGCATCCCGATGAAGTTCTGGCGTCTCGAATGTTGCGCGATGTGAAGCCCTAAGGATAGCTGATGGGTTCAGAAATGGAGCGACGGCCTGGAGTAACAAACAAATGAGGAAGAAGACAAGGTTATTTAATTTAATTTATTAATTAGCTTTGTAAATCAATTTGGCATTATTTTTGTAAATCAAATTAGCATTATTTTTGAAAGAGAAGTTAACATTGTTAAAAAGAGATATTGGAATAGCAAAGCAAAATATTAGTAAATGTTTAATTTAATACATTGCAAGGAAAAAATTCAGTTTTGATTTGATTTAATACATTGTTAAAAATCAGTTTGACAAGAAAAAAAAAAAATTTGCTTTGAAAAAAAATGAATTTGCTTTGAAAACAAAAAAATGAATTTGCTTTGAAAACAAAAAAATGAATTTGCTTTGTAAACAAAATCTGAATTAGCTTTGAAAACAAAGTTTGCATTCTTTTTGAAAATAAAGTTAACATTGTTTTTAAAATAGAAATAGCGAAGTAAAAATTCGATTTTTATATATTGAATAGCGAAGTAAAAATTCGATTTTTATATATTGGATAGCAAAGTAAAAATTCGATTTTAACATAGGTAGAGAATACGGGCAACGAAGATGACAAAAAGGCGAGAACGACGAAGACTTCTGCAAAAGAAGAGTCGAGATGGTTGGATAGCTATTGGTGAGAATTTCTCACTCTTCAATTTCTTTCCTAAGTTATATATATATATATATATATATATATATATATATATATATATATACTAGGATGCAGACGGTGCTTAGTAGCACCCGACACCCGTCATCCACAGACCATGGATGGCTTGTTTGTTAAATTGTTTGGTTGTGTGGTTAGTTAGAATATTTTGTTTGAATTGAATTGTTTGGTGAAATGAATTGATTTGATTGATGTGTGAATGGCATGGGCCTTCACTAGACCGGGGATAAGGCTAGGCCTTGTCCGGTTTCTAGTATCATGCCGTTATGCCGCCGAAATTTTCTAAAATATGTTAGAAAAATAAAATTATCATTTTATTGAATAAATGAACCGAATAGAATATTCATAGTTTGAATAAAACATTTTGATCGTTAAAAATATAATTTTTAACGTGGAAGCGAATAAAATAAAATATTCATTTACAAACCGGACGGTTTGTTTATGTACACCGATTTGACTGACATTGATTGGGACGATAAATTTTACACATCGCCCAACTGCACAAATAAAATCTGAGTTTGATTGTTTGACACCCCACACGGGTGTTGGGATGAAATTTGAAGTTCACTCATCCTGATTGATTAAATATGTCGGTCGATGGATCGACAGGCTGTTATAAGCGTTAGATATCTATATTTGATGCCTATACAGTGTAGTGCACTTTGGATGATGGTTGATTATTTATCGTTGCTATTATATACATTTGTTGTATGGAATCCATATAATTAACATTATATGGTAATTGATTGGGCCTCATTCCAATCGGAAAAATAAAGAAAATATAAAATAAAGGTTCATGTGTTGACAGTACTCATCCGTTGAGATTAGTCATGTGTTGAACGAAATATCTTAATAATAAAATGTACATCTTTATAAATATAAAATAAAGGTTCATGTGTTGACAGTACTCATCCATTGAGATTAGTCATGTGTTGAACGAAACATTTTGATAATAGAAATATTTGAAATAGAAATATTTGAAAGGGAAATATTTGAAAAAGAAATATTTGAAGTAGAATATTTGGAAATTGAAATATATGAAGCCGTGTTGATTTGATTGACGCCATTTAGACGTGAACGATATTTATATCGATTTTTATTCATTTTAAAATGAATATTGAAAAGTGATTTCAAAATCGAATATTTTGAAATGAAATTTGAATTAAATGGAATAGAAAATGAATTTAATTTGAATGGAATAGAAAACGAATTTGATTTGAATGGAATAGAAAACGAATTGAATTTAAATTGAATAGAAATCGAAATGAATTGAAACACCCCACCTCCGTTAGGGTCACTCTCAAGGGGAATGCCCTAATTTTGGTGGAGGTTTATAAGTATAAGTCACAGATATACAAGACAGATATAAGAACACATATTTGTAACAGCGGAAAAACAACAACTTTTATTTCATAAAAGCAAATACGTGCTACAACAACATCACCACAATCAAGTATACAAACCAACACAGTTATTTGTTCATACCAAAGTAATACTCTACTTACAATGGTGTGGCGAATTCTCTAATTTAGGGATTTGAAGATGCGGTTTGATTTGATTGAGTTACTTTATGCCTTAGAATTTGCCTCCTAATCCTCTCTCTCCAATTGGCGGCTACTCTTAGTCGTTCCTCAGCAACATGGCGGCTTTGTTCTTATTTTTGAATGAATAGATTAGGGTTAGTCTAGGGTTGTTTATATAGAGGTTATAAACTGATTAGGACCATTGATGTTGCTTGAATTGATCGTAGCCATTCATTCGCAAGAGAGACCAATTAGAGCCTGCCACCTAGCCCTAATGACAAAGCAAGCTTCTGAAAATCGGCCAAACACAGACATGGCCAGCCAGGGCTAGACCAGACCTGGCTAGCAGGTCATTTTTGACCTGGGCGCACTTGGCAGGTGCGCCAGGTCAAAAATGTACTGGCGCACTTCACAGGTGCGCCAGTTCATTTTTGTTCTGGCGCACTTCCCAAGTGCGCCAGTGCATTCTGACCCTTCTCCGGTTTTTCGCCCAACTTCGTTCGTCCATAACTTCTTCATACGATATCCATTTTTCGAAAACCCGGACTCTATTTTGCGTATTTTTCCGAGACGAACGCAATGGCGTATCCCGTTTCCCTTAGTTCTTTGATTTGAAATTAATTATACTTTAATTTGTGAGTTTCACAGTTATAGAATTCGCGGGGTGTTACATTCTCCCCCACTTAAAAGGATTTCGTCCCCGAAATCTTCAACTTAGGAGGAATGTATATCCTAACATCCAATCATCCATCTACTCATCCATCAAACACGAGCATCCATTGTCCTTAAAAGACTTCTAATGCTTCATGATCATATGCGAAGTGTGTGTGTATACATGTACTTATCTAATGCAAAATCAGGCGGTCTACTGATTCAGTTGACCTCCTTAATGCGAATTATGTAAGTGCCATGAATCCATTATGTATGCAAATTTTCCTATTCATGATTCTACATGAGTGCACAATCATTCAATACAAATGCAACATCCACATGACAACACATTAAAGTTCAACCATATACGAATGCAAACATATATGCATATGCAATATGAAGTGATTGAGCCGATCTAAAACCTAGATTGTGTGTGTATATGCAACCACGAGCAACCACTAGCAATCAATTGCAACCACTTGCAACCATCATCCATAACATGTTTCAATTACATGTTTCCATCCAAAGGGTTTCTACCTAAAAGATAAGGTCGAGGAAATATACCTAAAAAGATAGATAAAAGCGCAACTTAAGGAAAATGAAAGATCAAGGATGTACCCTCGAACAGAAAAGGGTAGGCTGTACGGATTCTAGCTTCAGTTTCCCAAGTCGCGTCTTCCTCGGCGTCGCTCCACTGAACTTTGACGAGCCTGACTTCACGGTTGCGTAGCTTCTTCACTTCCGTTCCTAAGATGCGGGTTGGAACTTTTCTTATGGTTGCTTCGCGTTCCACTTCGGCCTCTTCTAGGACATTTGGCTCTACCACCTCAGCAGACTCATGTAGACATTTTCGGAGATGTGAAACGTGAAAGACGTTGTGGACTCCAGCCAACTTCTCGGGTAGCTCTAATCTATAGGCCATTTTCCCAATTGTTCCTAAAGGTATAGTCGAATGAAGCAAGTAAAAACTTTGTGCCCATTAGGAAATGTCAAAACTGAAAACCTATGCCACATATATATTGATTAGGAGAAGAACTCTCTAAGCATCAGCCCCGAAGACCGAAATCAACATCAGACTGACACCCAAAGAGTTACTCAACCCAACCACCATATATGATTCTAGGAAACTAAGCATGATGGACTCCTTTTAGGTCACAAGGGAGTCCCTTCCTAAGACTAACCTATAAAACCCAAAAAAAAGTTTAGTCAAACCAATGAACACTCTCGAGCCCTAACATGTGTTACTAACAGATGAGTTATACTCCCTATGGGGTTTGCAACAGAAATTGGATTGAGAATGGGACCGAGAGGATATACACAAAAGATAGCATGCAAGTAAGTTCTATAGGAAGAGAGGGATCAAAGATATACTCTTAAGGAGAGATATGATGCACGAATCTAGTCTTCAATCTTCTAAGTCGCATTTCTTGAGCTTAACTCCATTATGCTTTGTCCGCCTTTAACTTCACAATTTCGTAGCTTCTTAATTCTTGTTTCCAAAATATGAGTTGGAACCTATGTCACTGTTGCCTCTCGTTCCCCTTTCACTTACTCTACTTCTAGTATACTTGGCTCAAACATAACGACGTACTCATGGTTCCATGCAAGCTCTCCAAAATTCACTAGTGAATCTTGGATCTTGTTCACTTACTAGAAGGTATTCCACATAGATGAATTATCTCTTGAAAATAAACAAATGTCAACTTTGTTGCCAAATGAACTTACTAAGGTGATTCTTTACGACTCATGCATAAGTGAAATGAACCTTCTGCCTTAGTGGCGAACACTACTGGAGCACCCCATTCTGAAATGCTCCTCCTAATGAACCCCTTTTCTAGAAGCTCTTTAATCTGTTTACTGAGCTCTTTCCTTTCCCGTGGAGCCATGTGGGCGACACAACGGGCTTTGCATTATCTACGAGATATATGCGGAAGTCTATCTCCCGCTTCGGAGGCAAGCCCTTCACCTCTTCGAAGACATCCGGATATTCCCGGACCACTTTAACTGATTGCAAATTTTCAACAGAGGCATCCAGCGATTCAAGATAACTAAGCATAACCGCATACGAGGGATTACAAGAAATTTCCAAAGTATTACCGAGCTGGGTTAGGAGCCTAACAACCCTTTTCTCACAATCAAGGATAGCCCCATTACTGGATAGCCAATCCATACCCAAAATCAAACCATAACCCGAAAAGCTCAAAACAAAGGCACTACATTGAAATTCTACACTTAGAATAGAAATTTTTAATTCCAAACAGATCATAGACAAATGAGCTGGGCCCCCAATTGGGTTTGAAACAATTAAGGGGTCCTCTACCATACTAGTTTTTAGGTGCAGAGATTCTACTAAAGCAGACGAGATAAAGGAGTGTGATGCGCCAGAATCAAATAAAGTGCGAACGGGGTGATCATAAAGATAAACTACACTTTCTACAGAAGTATTTATACCTCGCTATTGCAGAGGTGGTGCTTCCAGCACATGAACCTGTGCCCCTGGGGTGGATCCAGCCCTCTGCCCCTGTCCTCGTTTCTTTGGGCAGTCCTTAGCCCTGTGGCCTGTCTCACCGCAAGAAAAGCACCCACCATTCTCCTTGGCCTTCTTTTTCCGGCAGTCCTTTACTAAGTGCCCCACTTTGCCACAGAAATTACACTTCCTCTTCTCTTTGTTGCCTTTCCCGCCTTTCTTAAAGTCCGTCTTCTTAGGCTGCAAACCCTCTTTCTTCCCTTGAGAGCTTTCTGCCTTTGTCTCCTTCTTGCCCTTATCCTCTTCATTCAGCAATGCCATTTGCACCAGTCTTTCATACGTGGCTCCCATGGGTATATGGGTCATGGCCAAACTGTGTAATGGCTCATTCAACCCTTTGACGAACCGGAGAGCCTTCTTGTGCGGGGTGTTGACTAGGTCAAGCCCAAACCTAGCCAGCTCATCGAATTGATTCACATATTCTCTGACTGTCTTGTCCCCTTGTTTAAGAAATAAGAATTTTTCCAACTGCAAACTTCTTTCCGCATCTGAGAGAAATTTAGTCTCAAACCTTGCCCTAAAGTCCTCCCATGTCTCCACTGGTCTTTCAGCATTAGTGACTTCCCACCAGTAGGAAGCCTCGCCCTTCAATAGCCACACTGCCAATTGTACTTTTTGTCTATCCTCTACTTCAAAGATGATGAATAGGTCCTCCGTTTCTTTCAGCCAATTTCTAGCTGCCACGAAGGACTCAGTTCCATGGAAATCCCTTCCTCCCATAGCTTTAAAATCTTTACATATCTTAGCAAACGTGTTTCCCCGTGGAGGAGGTGGAGGAAAAGGTTCCGCTGCAGCTGGATGATTTCCGGCAGCTGGGGGAGGAGGAATGGTAGGACCTGGCTGAGTGGCTCTTGCTTCTAAGAACCGTCTAAACCAACCAGGTATTGGCACCCCTTCTGGCAAGTTAAGATCTTCGGACATGCTGAAACAAAAAGGATAGATTCAAAACGAAGGATAAGAGATAGTACCCATGGCTTTGGGGAGTGGACTTTGCCTTTTTAAAATAAAATAATACTTTTGTCTTTTTAAAAAATGCTTCTTTAAATTTCCTTTTTTGAAAATAATTTTTCAAAACTTTTTATCTTATCTGGTAAACCTATGCTCTGATACCAAGTGAAACACCCCACCTCCGTTAGGGTCACTCTCAAAGGGAATGCCCTAATTTTGGTGGAGGTTTATAAGAATAAGTCACAGATATACAAGACAGATATAAGAACACATATTTGTAACAGCGGAAAAACAACAACTTTTATTTCATAAAAGCAAATACGTGCTACAACAACATCACCACAATCAAGTATACAAACCAACACAGTTATTTGTTCATACCAAAGTAATACTCTACTTACAATGGTGTGGCGAATTCTCTAATTTAGGGATTTGAAGATGCGGTTTGATTTGATTGAGTTACTTTATGCCTTAGAATTTGCCTCCTAATCCTCTCTCTCCAATTGGCGGCTACTCTTAGTCGTTCCTCAGCAACATGGCGGCTTTGTTCTTATTTTTGAATGAATAGATTAGGGTTAGTCTAGGGTTGTTTATATAGAGGTTATAAACTGATTAGGACCATTGATGTTGCATGGATTGATTGTAGCCATTCATTCGCAAGAGAGACCAATTAGAGCCTGCCACCTAGCCCTAATGACAAAGCAAGCTTCTGAAAATCGGCCAAACACAGACCTGGCCAGCCAGGGCTAGACCAGACCTGGCTAGCAGGTCATTTTTGACCTGGGCGCACTTGGCAGGTGCGCCAGGTCAAAAATGTACTGGCGCACTTCACAGGTGCGCCAGTTCATTTTTGTTCTGGTGCACTTCCCAAGTGCGCCAGTGCATTCTGACCCTTCTCCGGTTTTTCGCCCAACTTCGTTCGTCCATAACTTCTTCATACGATATCCTTTTTCGAAAACCCGGACTCTATTTTGCGTATTTTTCCGAGACGAACGCAATGGCGTATCCCGTTTCCCTTAGTTCTTTGATTTGAAATTAATTACACTTTAATTTGTGAGTTTCACAGTTATAGAATTCGCGGGGTGTTACATGAATTGAATTGAAAACGATTTCGAAATGAATTGAATAGAAAACGAATTCAATTTAAATTGAATAGAAAACGAATTCAATTCAAATTGAATAGCAAACGAATTGAATTTAAATTGAATAGAAAACGAAATGAATTCGAATTGAATAGAAAACGAAATGAATTCGAATCGAATTAAAATCAATTTGAATTGAAATCAAATAGAAATGAAAGTAAAAAGAATATTTTGAATTCGAAATTTGAATTGAATAGAAATGAATTTTAAAACGAATTTATAAAGAAGAATTCAATTTTGCTTTGGATTGAAATGGAAGTTGAAATTGTTTTTGAAACAACTTTAAAACTATTTATAAAACTCGTTTTAAATAGAAATCGACGAAATATATATTATATATATTATATATATAATATAATGGCTTGAATAGAACGCGCCGCGCCGCGGCAGTTCGTGAATTTTGACCATTTATTTCAAACGGACATTACGGGAGATCCGACCGTCGGATTCTCCTAAAACCGGAACCATTGGGTTCGTATCGAAAAGAGCTTTCTAACGAATATTTGAAATTTGAAATCTAGCGGTTAGATTTGGAGATACGTCCAAATCAAATTCGAAAAAGGTCGCTGTAAGTGAAGTTCGATGGCCGTTGATGGAAATCGACTGTACAGGCCTTGATAAAATTATTAAAAATATCAATAATTTGTGTAAAATCATAAGAAATGATTTGGGAAAATTTGGGATGAAAAACTCCATATTTGAAATGATAAAAATAGATTTTTATCAAAATGAACTAGTTTGAACTAAATTTAAAACCCGATTTGTTTTTAAATAAATAAATTAGATTTAAAAAGGGGTTTTAAATAATCGGAATTCCTAATATATTTGAACTAAATTAAACTAGAATTGATTCATGGGTTTATCGTGAACTGTGTTTTAAATAACACGAGTTCTTTAACCCGAAAATAAATAGAATGTGAATTGGGTTTGTCGTGAACTGTGTTTTAAATAACACCTAGTTCTTTAACCCAGTAAAAGGAGTTTTAATGAATCTGCAATTAGATTGAAATGGGGAATTGATAATTTAAATTATCAACTTTAGAAAATGAGCGAGAATGGAGTATCACCAGTTTTTCTCCAAAGCGATAGTTAAATCTTTAATCAGATTTGAACGTGAAATGGTAATTGATTTTACCGATAACACTGTGGTGTTAGATATGGAGTATTACCAGTTTTCTTCATGGGATGAATAGGTTGGGATTGGGAAATAAAATAAATAATTACTTCGTTACGGTTCGCTAATCTCGACTAGTCTAGAAAACCATAATCTGGTTTGAAACGACATCCAAAGGAAGATTAAAGGATAAATTTTAAAGAATTTATCTTGGATAAAATTAATGGGAACCTTTCCCGAAGAATGGGATTTCGTGAATAAAAAGGATATTCTGCATTGGAATGAGGCGTATGTTGTGTTTGTGTAACATTTGTTTTAAATATACGCGGGTTGTTCGGAAAGGCCTGGTTTATTCCCATTCTGAATAACCGATTCGACGATATGCCGAAGATGAAGACGGTGGTTAAAGACCGGAAGTCTTCACATCGTTTGGATAATTACTGACGATCCTGATTGGGCTGTACACCCAAGAGGATGGAAATAGTTGGTGGTCGTCCAGACGTACTTGGAGATGGATGGATATGCAAGGAAAGTGCCTCCGGTTTCGTTCAGACCTAGAACGGACTTGTAAATGGATGGTGTGTCTGACATTGTATTCCTTTATATTATATTTGTTGATCTGTGCTAAATATATATCTGTTTGGCGGCGGAGAATTTATTCTCTTGCTTAACGCCCTTCTCTGAGACATATGAGCTCAGAGGTTATATATTGGCAGAAATCAGTGGTACAATATGGATTGATAGTGTGGCATGCTGAGATGCAGTGATCCAGACTTTTGTTGAAAAGCAAAGTTTGGTGGTTGATGATCAAAGCGCAGCTGATATAGCATGGCTTTGTGTATAGCGTTGATCCGCGAGCCTCACACCCCAGTATGGTGGTAAACTGATGGTTTGATCAGTATGCTTTTTCATGGATGGCACCTTAGTGGTGTCGTGGATTCGGTCGACCGAGATGAGCCTAGTGCTCAGGGATATATAGAGTAGGCGGTGTTTTCTCTCGCTGGGACGTAAGCCGCGGTAGTACTCTGGTCCCAAATGTGCGGATGTGCAGACGGTGTTTCCTCTTGTTGGGACGTAAGCCGTGGTGAATTGCATTACGCGATCGATCTTTCGAATCAGGAGCCACAATGATTGAAATCCAATTTCCGATACGTGTATTTTGGCTTTATTTGTAGAGCCTAGTATGGCGACATAGTAGCATGGGATGCTATGCCGTCTATGATTTATATTTATGATTGAAATTGTTTTGACATTATACACATATTATAGTATCAAATGATTTGTTTTAAACGTACCAAGCATGTTTGGCTATTATAAGGGAAAACCCTATCCTCCGGCTTGCGTTGCATTGTGTGATGGGACCTGGGTCTTATAATAGCTTCATTTTTCGAAAAAGCATTGCGCTGTTTATTCTATGCACTAGTATTCTTGGGAGGAAACCCGTTCCGTGTCATACGGCGTGGTCCCTTGAATTACTCTCTTTTAAAGTAATGTTTTAAATAACTGTTTTAGTTCTCACACCAGTCACATGACTGACCTGGAGTTTATTGTTTTAACCTAAACTCTGGGTGCCCTTATTTTGACACAGGCAGCTAGTAGTTTTGGTTTTGCAGATTTATATTCACAGGATCCGGGTTTACAGCTGGAACGATATCCGGAAAGCTTTGTATCCGTATATCTCCTTCAGTTGTGTATTGTATTATTATCCGTTGCGATGTATTTAAATGTAATTTAAATCTCTGATATTTCTATGTAATATTCATTTATACTCTGTATATTCTTGTATTCTGGTGCATTGTTGTAATATACAATGAAATGTTCTTCTGTATGTGTTCTGTTGTGGCTTGTTCTCGAACTATCCGCGCTTTCCCAACCGGGGAAGTTACGGGTTTTCACATGTATTGTATTATTTTCCGCTGCTATGTAATGTATTATAATCTCTGATATTTATCGAATGTAATATTCATTTATACTCTGTATATTCTTGTATTCTGATGGAATTGTTGTAATATAAAATGAAATGTCCTTCCGTCTGCATTCTATTTGTGGCTTGTTCTCGTACTATCCGCGACTTCCCTCACGGGGAAGTTACGGGTTTTTACATTTTTTGTCATGGTCATTGATGGAATTTGTTCTTAAGATTCAGTGTCTTCTTTCAAAATTATGCATCTTTGTTATAATAGCAAACGCAATGGAAAAATGTATGTTTGACAAAGATTTTGACTTCTGTTCTGAACATTTCCATCCGTAGGACAAATGCACATTTGATTCAAATGCATGTCTTTTTGTTAACACAAGATAATTTATGTTTTGTTGCGGTTTTGATCAGGGAAGAAAATTGGAAAGAATTTCAGAACTAGGAGTTGTGAGCACCATTTTTTGACAATATGATGTGTATTTTTAAACCTCGCTGCCAAAAACTAACATCCGATCCATATTGTTCACTGTAACACCCCGCCTCCGCCAGGGTGGCTCTTGCAAGCACTCTGACTTTGGAGGGGCGTTTGAATCAGGTAAACATGCATAATGATATATCAAGGCATAACAAGAACATATGTATATATGTAAACAGAGTAAATAATATAGATAAAACAGCGGAAGATTTTAAACCATTTCAAAACAAGTCTGGTACAACATAATGTCAATTTTCCAAATAAACAAGTCTAGTACATAAAATAACATCATCTGGAACTGAAAAGGAAAACATAAAGTAGCTATCCCCAAAGTGGAAAAACCATAGCGAGCTCAAGTCCAAAGCATACATGAGCTATCCAAGAAAGCAGCTAAGATCCAAGCTAGGCTCCATTATTCCCTCCCTGAGAACCTGGGGGGGGGGGGGGGAACGGAAGAAAAGAGGCGAAAGAAAACAGGTCAGTCAAAAAGACTGAGTAAGCCCTACTACAATCAATGTAAACTGATAAAGTTAACTGGCATGAGCAGCAGGCATGAACATAAGGATACTGGCATGATGATATACTAACAAAGTAGATAAAGGTGTCATCGCATAATCAGGATTAAGGTTTGCACCACAGGTGTACTAGCAAACTAACATGACTTGGATACGCAAGTATTAATCCCCTGGCCCAAGCTTTGGCCCAATAACATGAAGTGACCCTACCACGAGGTCCAATAACATGAAGTGACCCTACCACGAGGTCCAATAACATGAAGTGACCCTACCACGAGGTCCAACCCAACGGTCTAGTTGATCGGCTCCCTTAGCCTAACTCGTCACGTGTTGGTGTCAATACGGCCCAAACATGAATGTAGTCGAACTGTGCCGGGTCCACCCGTCTGGTGTATCAAGCCCTAGGGTGTCAACCCCTGGACACCATAAACATGAGTGCACAGTCTCGATCTATCGGTACCCGTGCTTGTTTTCTCCGGCTACGGACTATGTGCACGACCAGAGTCCGCCCGGAACTACACCGGCGTACCCCCTGCCGTCGCTTTTGGTCGCTTACCTCCAGCCCAATAATCGTGCCCCCTCCCTAGCCTAGTCCCTAGGGCCTTAATGATACAAACTTGGGATTACTGCGGAGTGGAACCCCATTGCTAGGATTTTTCTAGTGGGTTAAGTACAGTTTAACCCCTTCACTAATCATGGATTAACTTGGTTAAGTGTAACGATGAGTTCACGACTTAACCCCGATTAATCTACCAAGCCCAAATTGGTTAAGTATTAAATGGTCCATGACTTAACCCTAATCATGAAGCATTAATTAATTAATGCGCCTTAACCTCGCACATTAGACTTTGTTGTGGTTACTAGTTAAGCCGGGCGGGTCCGGGTAGCTTTACACCACAACTTGGTCTAACCTCGGGTCCAAGGTACAACATGACCAACTTCTCACATTGGGTCCTATTGTTTGTAGCAACTAGTTAAGCCGGTCGGTTCCGGGTAGGTTTACGCTACAAACTCAACCCAACCTCGAGTTGGCCACACTTATCTTTTCTAAGTGTCATGTCCATCATGTTTCCAAAACACATTACAAGTTTTCAAGCAATTGGGTAGACCTAACTTAATAGGTAAATTCCCAATGGGTAGACCTAACTTAAGAGGTAAATTCCCAAGCTCATGTTTTTATGTCTTTTAAGTTTACCCAAACCCCAAACGCAATCCCATCGCTTACATATCGCAATAGCGCATAAAGGATAGAAAGAGGGAACTTGGCATAATCATGACATAAAAGTGTTAAAGCCACAAGTTCAACATGGTGGCATATGAAAGGTTCATGTGTTCATACACTTGCATATTACATTTTTAGGCCCAAAAAGCATGCATAAAACCAAACTTGGCATGTTCATGATACATGGTGCTAAATGACATGTAGAAATGGCCACAAGTTCGCATTTAGCCTCACATGCAAGTTATCATAAAGGATATGATAACTTACATGTTGCCAAAATGCAACCTTTGGCATAAAGCTTGAAGCTTTATGTTCACATACTCAAGATAAGCTTGCATAACATGATAACGTGAACCATATGACCATCCCAAACTTGCATAACATACTTGCATATCTTAGCATAGTAAACTTGCATATTAACTTGCATATTACAACATGATAACTTGCATATCTTAGCATAGTAAACTTGCATATTAACTTGCATATTACAACATGATAACTTGCATATCTTAGCATAGTAAACTTGCATATTAACTTGCATATTACAGCATGATAACTCATCATAATAAACTTGCATATCATACATTTAACTTTAGAGTTTAAGTATGAAAGGAATAGGGCTTACAATGCTTATGCGGACTCAAATGAGTATAGCAAATGTAAGAAAACCCTTATGCAACCAATTAAACCCCAAAAATGCAAGCAAAATTGATCAAAACTCTTCCTTTGTGGTGCAAATAGAGGAACTTGACTTGAATGCAAGCTAATGATGATCATACAAGTCTAAAAACACTTGTATGCATGAAAATCTCTTAAAAATTTATTTAGGAATTGTATGAAGAGAGTGGAGGCCATGAGAGGATTGATTTTGCCATAGTTTAGTTGCTAGAATGAATAATGAGGATTTAGGGTAGGTTAGGGTCTTATTTATAGATTAGGAAAGTGTTTTAGGCCATAGGATTAAACCCTAGTTGCAATCTCAGCCCTCTAAACCGAATCTGGCCCCCTAGCTCAACACATTCTCAAAATGGTGCACCAGGCAGGACTTATCGTCTGAGCCAAGTCGACAGCAAAGTCGACAGGGCTGTTGACCGGGTCAGACCAAGTCGACTCCCAAGTCGACAGGGCTGTCGACTTGGGTACTGTGGCGGGAATTTTCCCGCCTGGCCCAACTGGCCCAATTTTCCAAATTCAAGTTTGAATTTGAAATCTGTTTTTACTTAGGAATTTTCTGAAAACTTCGTTGGGCCTTATTCGGGTCATACGTACTCCAATTTTCGAAAAATCGGACTCTATTTCGTGTATTTTTCCGAGACGAACGCAATGGCATAGCCCGTTTCCATAGATTCAGATTTTAGAATTAAATTCTGCCTCGATTTATGTTATAACAGGCTATTGAAAATACGAGTTGTTACATTCTCCCCTCCTTAAAGGATTTCGTCCCCGAAATCTTCAAGTTAGGAAGAACGCATCCTACCATCCAATCATCCATCTACTCAAAACATCATCCACGAGCAGTGATTGTCCTTACAAGATTCTAAATGTTGTATGAACATATGCAAAGGTGTGTGTATATGTCCTTATCTAATGCAAATATCATCAATGCAAATTATGTTAGTGAAATGAATCCATATGTATGCAATTCCTAACATAATGTATAACATCTATATGTGTGCACATAACATACGTCCATATGCAACATCCATGTGATAACACAAAAATTTTCATCCATGAATAAGCATAAACACTCATGCATATGCAATATGAGGAGTGTGTGAGCCGATCTAGTGCCTAATCGTGTATAATGCATCCACGAGTAACCACTTGCAAACACTTGCAACCACTTGCAACCATCAAGCATAACATGTTTCAAGCACATGTTTCATCCAAAGGGTTTCTACCTAAGGTTCTCATGACAAGATTAACACGATAAACTAGATAAATATGGATAGCAAAGAGAAAGATATGCTAACAAAGAAAAGAGATTGAGAGTGTACCCTCAAAAAGGAATGGATAAAGCCCACGCATCTTCTCCTCGGTTTCCCAGGTTGCGTCTTCTTCGGCTTCACCCCATTGAACCTTTACCAACTTGACCTCTCGATTCCTTAGCTTCTTGGTCTCCGTCCCCAAGATACGAATCGGAGCTCTCCTCAAGGTAGCTTCTTTCTCCACTTCCACATCTTCCAAAACTCTTGGCTCAACAACCTCTGCTGATTCATGTAAACACTTCCGGAGATGCGAGACATGAAAAACATCGTGCACTCTGGCAAGTTTCTCGGGCAACTTCACTTTATAAGCCATCTGCCCGATCTTCTCAATAATGGGGAATGGTCCAACAAACCTCGGTGCTAACTTCCCAACGGCTCCAAATCGGACCACATTCCGCAAAGGAGAAACCATCACGAAAACCATATCCCCAACATCAAACTCCAAATCAGTTCTTCGCTTATCAGCATAGGATTTCTGTCGGTCTTGGGCCACTTTCATCCGTCTCCGAATCAACTCGATCTTCTCGGATGTATCTCTGATCATATCAGGCCCAAGTATGAGCTTATCTATAGTCTCCCACCAACATGTAGGCGACTTGCACGACCTCCCATATAAAGCTTCAAATGGTGCCATCCCCATGCTTGCCTGATAACTGTTATTATATGCAAACTCAACAAGAGGAAGATGGTCTTCCCAAGTACCACCAAAATCCAGAATACAAAGCCTCAACAGATCCTCGAGTACCCTATTCACCCTTTCGGTTTGACCGTCCGTCTGTGGGTGATAAGCAGTACTCAGATTCAACCTCGTGCCCATAGCCTCTTGCAAGCTATTCCAGAACTGACTTGTAAAGATTGGGTCACGGTCACTGACTATACTAGAAGGGACTCCATGTAGTCTCACAATCTCACGAAGATATACAGACGCTAGCCAAGATGCTGTCCTCTTGCTCTTCACCGGGATGAAATGAGCACTCTTCGTAAGTCTATCTACAATAATCCATATGCTCGTATTCCCTTTTCTTGACCTTGGTAGCCCATCAATAAAATCCATGGAGATACTCTCCCACTTCCAAAGTGGAACGTCTAGAGGATGCAATAGCCCACCGGGCTTCTTTGACTCGGCCTTAACTTGCTGGCAAATGATACATCTAGAGACAAACTCTGCCACATCCTTTTTCATCCCAGGCCAAAAGAAAATACGCTTCATATCTTTATACATCTTATCTCCGCCTGGATGTATAGTCAACTTAGAGCGATGCGCTTCCTCAAGAACTTTTCTTACTAAATCTTCTACCATGGGAACACATAACCTTCCATCTCTCCTCAGCCAACCCTTGTCATCAACAGAATATCGAGCGAGATGACTAGACGTCTCTCCTCGAATCAGCTTATCCATAATCTCAACTATCTGAGGGTCTTCTTTCTGCGAAGCCGCAACTTGATAAAGAAGGGTAGGCCTGAGTTTCAGAGATGCTAAAGAACCGGTCATCGACTCAACCGCTAAAGAGAAATAAAAGGTTGCCACATACTCTAGATTCTTCATCTCAACGAATAGAGGACTTAGGGTCAACCTTCTTCTACTCAATGCATCTGCCACCACATTCCCCTTGCCAGGGGTATAAGCTATCTCAAAATCGTAGGACGCCAAGAATTCCATCCATCTTTGTTGCCTCAGATTCAGATCCTTCTGAGAAAAGAGATACTTCAATGACTTGTGATCGGTATAAAGCTCAAATCTTTCTCCCAGAAGATAATGGCGCCAAGCCTTGAGTGCATATACTATTGCTGCCAACTCTAAGTCATGAGTGGGATAATTCTTCTCATGCACTTTGAGTTGTCTACCGCCAAAGCATATCACCCTTCCTTCTTGCATCAGAACAACTCCCAACCCCGTGCCACATGCATCGGTGTACACTGTGAATAACTTCCCTCCATCGGGCAAAGCTAGAACAGGTGCTGATGGAAGAGCTCTCTTGAGCTTTTGAAAAGCAAGCTCGCATTCTATGCTCCAAGCAAAAACTAAATTCTTTTTCGTCAATTTAGTGAGAGGAGCGGAAATCTTCGCGAAGTCCTTGATGAACTTCCGGTAAAAGCCTGCAAGACCTAGAAAACTTCTTACTTCAGTCGCATTCCTTGGAGTCTTCCAATCCTGAACTGCAACTACCTTAGCGGGATCCACCGCTAAGCCTTGCTTAGATACTATGTGCCCAAGGAATCTAACTTCCCTTCTCCAAAAGTGACACTTGGAGAACTTGGCCTTCAACTGATGCGCTCTAAGCGTATCCATCACCTCCACGATATGCCTTGCGTGCTCTTCCTCATCCTTAGAGAAGATCAGAATATCATCTACGAAGACCACGACAAACTTGTTCAAGAACTCCCTGAACACCCTACTCATCAAGTCCACGAAATATGAGGGTGCATTAGTCAAGCCGAACGGCATGACAAGCCATTCAAAGAATCCATCTGGAGTTCTGAACGCAGTCTTGTCTATACTATCCTCAGCTACCCTGAGCTGATGGAATCCAGTAGCAAGATCAAGCTGAGAGAAAACAGAAGCACCGACAAGCTGGTCAAAGAGATCATCTATCCTTGGTAACGGGTGTCTGTTCTTCTTAGTCAGCTTATTCAACTCTCGATAATCAACACAAAGTCAGAGAGAACCATCTGCCTTGGTAGCAAATACCACAGGCGGTCCCCACTCAGATATACTTCGTCTAATGAAGTTCTTCTCAAGCAACTCTTTCACTTGCTTGCTTAGCTCCCGCCTTTCACGCGGAGCCATGTGCCGAACGGGCAAAGAAACCGGCTTTGCATTATCCACCAGATAAATGCGAAATCAATCTCTCGCTTAGGGGGCAACCCCCTAACTTCATCGAAAACATCCGGATACTCTCGAACCACTCTTACAGACTGAAGAGTATCCACTGACGAGTCGAGTGATTCAAGATAGCACAACATGACGGGACCTCTCGGATTACAAGAAATTTCTAGGGTGTTCCCGAGGCGAGTCACGAGCCTCACAACCCTATGCTCACAATCAAGAATGGCTCCATATCTGGACAGCCAATCCATGCCCAATATCAATCCGTATCCCCTGAAACCAAGAACATAAGCACTGCACAAGAACTCTACACTCAGTATAGAGATCCTCAAATCCCCACATATCATAGACAAATGGGCAGAACCCCCAATAGGATTTGAGACACAGACGTGATCATCTACCAAGCTAGTACTAAGGTGCAAACTATCAACAAGATCAGATGAGATAAAACTATGCGATGCACCAGAATCAAACAAGGTACGAACTGGAAAATCAGAAATATATATAAGGCTCTCAACAGAAATACTACCTCGATTGGGAACTGGAGCGGTGGTGAGAGCATGAACTTGCCCTCCTGAAGGTCCAGCACGCTGAGTCTGACCCTGGCCTTGCCCCTGTTTCTTCGGGCAATCCTTGCTGAAATGTCCAGTCTTACCACATAAAAAGCATTCACCATTATTCCTTTTCCTCTTCTTACAATCCTTAATAAGATGCCCAACTGAACCGCAATAATGGCACTTTCCCTTGTTGTTCTTGCCCTTGTTGTTGTTCCCCTTGTTGCCTTGACTCTTGTTCTTGTTCTGATTGCCTTGACTGCTTTGACCACTTGGATTACCCTGGTTTCCTTTTCCCTGGGAATCAGTCTTCTTGACTTGAGTATCATTCTTCTTAACATCTCCCTGAAGTAACGCCATATCAACCAAGCTCTCAAACATGGCCCCATGAGGAATATGTGACAAAGCCAATCCCTGCAACGGCTCATTCAACCCTCTAGCAAAACGAAGAGCCTTCTTCTGAGGAGTATTCACCATATCCAAGCCAAAACGAGCTAACTGATTGAACTTGTTCACATATTCTTTGACAGACATATCTCCTTGCTTCAAAGCAATAAACCTTTCCATTTGCAAATTCTCTTCGGCAGAAGATAGAAACTTAAGCATGAACCTTGCCCTGAAATCGGCCCAAGTCTCAATAGGCCTAGTACCATTGGTGACCTCCCACCAATAAGCGGCTTCATCCTTCATAAGCCAAACCGCCAACAAGATCTTCCTCTGATCGTCTATCCCAAAGATAGCAAATAAATCCTCGGTCTCTTTCAACCAATTTCTGGCCTCTACAAAGGTCTCAGTGCCTTGAAAGTTCTTGCCACCCATTGCTTTGAAATCTTTGCAAGTCTTTGCGAAGTCAGCCTGGGGATGCTGAGGGGGAGGAGGAAGAGGAACCTCAGCAACAGGTGGAGGAGGAACATTAGCGACAGGAGGAGGAGGAATATTAACTACTGGAGGAGGAGGAGGGACATCTGCGGGGCCGGCTTCGGTCGCCCTAGCCTCCAAAAGTCTCCTATACCAAACAGGTACGTGCACTCCCTCCGGAATAACAAAGTTATCAGCCGTACTGAAAAAGAAAAAGGCAGATTCAGAATGGAGAAAAACGAAGGAATTTTGCTAATGGCTTTTTGGGGAATAGCCTTTAAGATAAACTAGACTTTTCTTTGGAAAATACTTTATACCTGGTTTTGAAAATAGTTTTCAAAAAGTTTTCTAAAAACCTTTTTGTTCCTTCTCGTAAACCATATGCTCTGATACCAAATTGTAACACCCCGCCTCCGCCAGGGTGGCTCTTGCAAGCACTCTGACTTTGGAGGGGCGTTTGAATCAGGTAAACATGCATAATGATATATCAAGGCAGAACAAGAACATATGTATATATGTAAACAGAGTAAATAACATAGATAAAACAGCAGAAGATTTTAAACCATTTCAAAACAAGTCTGGTACAACATAATGTCAATTTTCCAAATAAACAAGTCTAGTACATAAAATAACATCATCTGGAACTGAAAAGGAAAACATAAAGTAGCTATCCCCAAAGTGGAAAAACCATAGCGAGCTCAAGTCCAAAGCTACATGAGCTATCCAAGAAAGCAGCTAAGATCCAAGCTAGGCTCCAGTATTCCCTCCCTGAGAACCTGGGGGGGGGGGGGGGAACGGAAGAAAAGAGGCGAAAGAAAACAGGTCAGTCAAAAAGACTGAGTAAGCCCTACTACAATCAATGTAAACTGACAAAGTTAACTAGCATGAGCAGCAGGCATGAACATAAGGATACTAGCATGATGATATACTAACAAAGTAGATAAAGGTGTCATCGCATAATCAGGATTAAGGTTTGCACCACAGGTGTACTAGCAAATTAACATGACTTGGATACGCAAGTATTGATCCCCTGGCCCAAGCTTTGGCCTAATAACATGAAGTGACCCTACCACGAGGTCCAATAACATGAAGTGACCCTACCACGAGGTCCAATAACATGAAGTGACCCTACCATGAGGTCCAACCCAACGGTCTAGTCGATCGGCTCCCTTAGCCTAACTCGTCACGTGTTGGTGTCAATACGGCCCAAACATGAATGTAGTCGAACTGTGCCGGGTCCACCCGTCGGGTGTATCAAGCCCTAGGGTGTCAACCACTGGACACCATAAACATGAGTGCACAGTCTCGATCTACCGGTACCCGTGCTTGTTTTCTCCGGTTACGGACTATGTGCACGACCAGAGTCCGCCCGGAACTACACCGGCGTACCCCCTGCCGTCGCTTTTGGTCGCTTACCTCCAGCCCAGTAATCGTGCCCCCTCCCTAGCCTAGTCCCTAGGGCCTTAATGATACAAACTTGGGATTACTGCGGAGTGGACCCCTATTGCTAGGAATTTTCTAGTGGGTTAAGTACAGTTTAACCCCTTCACTAATCATGGATTAACTTGGTTAAGTGTAACGATGAGTTCACGACTTAACCCCGATTAATCTACCAAGCCCAAATTGGTTAAGTATTAAATGGTCCATGACTTAACCCTAATCATGAGGCATTAATTAATTAATGCGCCTTAATCTCTCACATTAGACTTTGTTGTGGTTACTAGTTAAGCCGGGCGGGTCCGGGTAGCTTTACACCACAACTTGGTCTAACCTCGGGTCCAAGGTACAACATGACCAACTTCTCACATTGGGTCCTATTGTTTGTAGCAACTAGTTAAGCCGGTCGGTTCCGGGTAGGTTTACGCTACAAACTCAACCCAACCTCGAGTTGGCCACACTTATCTTTTCTAAGTGTCATGTCCATCATGTTTCCAAAACACATTACAAGTTTTCAAGCAATTGGGTAGACCTAACTTAATAGGTAAATTCCCAATGGGTAGACCTAACTTAAGAGGTAAATTCCCAAGCTCATGTTTTTATGTCTTTTAAGTTTACCCAAACCCCAAACGCAATCCCATCGCTTACATATCGCAATAGCGCATAAAGGATAGAAAGAGGGAACTTGGCATAATCATGACATAAAATTGTTAAAGCCACAAGTTCAACATGGTGGCATATGAAAGGTTCATGTGTTCATACACTTGCATATTACATTTTTAGGCCCAAAAAGCATGCATAAAACCAAACTTGGCATGTTCATGATACATGGTGCTAAATGACATGTAGAAATGGCCAAAAGTTCGCATTTAGCCTCACATGCAAGTTATCATAAAGGATATGATAACTTACATGTTGCCAAAATACAACCTTTGGCATAAAGCTTGAAGCTTTATGTTCACATACTCAAGATAAGCTTGCATAACATGATAACATGAACCATATGACCATCCCAAACTTGCATAACATACTTGCATATCTTAGCATAGTAAACTTGCATATTAACTTGCATATTACAACATGATAACTTGCATATCTTAGCATAGTAAACTTGCATATTAACTTGCATATTACAACATGATAACTTGCATATCTTAGCATAGTAAACTTGCATATTAACTTGCATATTACAGCATGATAACTTGCATAACTCATCATAATAAACTTGCATATCATACATTTAACTTTAGAGTTTAAGTATGAAAGGAATAGGGCTTACAATGCTTATGCGGACTCAAATGAGTATAGCAAATGTAAGAAAACCCTTATGCAACCAATTAAACCCCAAAAATGCAAGCAAAATTGATCAAAACTCTTCCTTTGTGGTGCAAATAGAGGAACTTGACTTGAATGCAAGCTAATGATGATCATACAAGTCTAAAAACACTTGTATGCATGAAAATCTCTTAAAAATTTATTTAGGAATTGTATGAAGAGAGTGGAGGCCATGAGAGGATTGATTTTGCCATAGTTTAGTTGCTAGAATGAATAATGAGGATTTAGGGTAGGTTAGGGTCTTATTTATAGATTAGGCAAGTGTTTTAGGCCATAAGATTAAACCCTAGTTGCAATCTCAGCCCTCTAAACCGAATCTGGCCCCCTAGCTCAACACATTCTCAAAATGGTGCACCAGGCAGGACTTGTCGTCTGAGCCAAGTCGACAGGGCTGTCGACCTGGTCAGACCAAGTCGACTCCCAAGTCGACAGGGCTGTCGACTTGGGTACTGTGGCGGGAATTTTCCCGCCTGGCCCAACTTGCCCAATTTTCCAAATTCAAGTTTGAATTTGAAATCTGTTTTTACTTAGGAATTTTCTGAAAACTTCGTTGGGCCTTAATTGTGTCATTTGGACTCCGATTTTCGAAAACTCGGACTCTATTTCAAGTATTTTTCCGAGACGAACGCAATGGCATAGCCCGTTTCCCTTGATTCAGATTTTAGAATTAAATTCTGCCTCGATTTATGTTATAACAGGTTATTGAAAATACGAGTTGTTACATTCACCATTGGATAATCTTATCTTCGTGAACTTCGAATGTTATTTAGAATTTTTTTTCAAGCTACACATTCTTTTTCAAGGGAATTATAAGGCAATTTTTTATAAAATTCTATTTTTCCTTATTTATAATTTACTTTCTACCAAATCAATGAGCTTTCCAAAACATAGCATACAATAAGGCTTGAAAGAATTCTATTTGAATGGCTTTACTACTGATATAAGCATCATGGTTTTTTAAAAATACATTCAGTTTTATTATTAAAACAAGAGTAATACTGCGTAGTTTTGTCATTTCTAAATAAATTGTAACAGAAACTTAAAAAGGATTGGTCTCTCTGTAGGTGCTCACAAGTGCATCAAGAACCAAGTGGAAAGTTGGTATTAAACTTCATTTGTACAGCAGGGCGATGAACTAACATTTTAATGGCTGACTTTGACGCAGGCGATTCGTATGTTAATTTCTCTCAATTCCCGGTTTGAATTAATTTTTCCGATCTGTTGTGTTAGGTCTTCCGTGTTCTGTGGTTTCTTCTTCTTTACTACAAACCATGGTATTAACATATTAATATCTTGATTCACCTTGGTCACCGCAGGGAATTTGTAATGACCTAGTTTCCGTCGACATTCAATCGTCAGGTGTTAAATTAAGCTTTCCATGGCTCACCATGACTCAGGTGATTTATAGATAGGTTTATCTTGATTTCCAATAATAATTTGTCCCTTCGATCTATTTTGCTATGTTGTTCGTATTCTACTATGTTTCCATCTTTTTAATTCTGCACCATGGTATTCACATGCATATTAATATCTTAATTCTCTTTGACCGCTGCAGTGACTGTGCTCATAACTTTCATGCGCGGAACTGGTTTGTCTTTAAGAACACTGGGACCGAGGATTTAATTAGGTAAGTGTATAATCTCAATTACCATTTATTATTTTAATGATGTATGTACCGATTGATCATTTGATTTTATTTTTTTTCACTTCACTTCTCAAACACATTTATTGTAAACATGTATATCATTGTAAGGAGGCGTTTGTGGCTGCAACAGTTCATGTCGTACTGCTACAGTTTTTTTTTCCTCTTATTTCGAAATCCATGATAAAACCTTTCCAACTAAATTATTTTCCATTGCTAATGCATGATGCTCTGTACAAGTAATGAGTATACCTTTTGTGTTCATGTTATGTAGCTAAGTGTATTTTATATGGCAATATAAAAAGTTCATATATAAGCATGCCCCTTTTGGACACGCGATATAGGCTTATAAATTTCTACTATTTTATTTTTCACTACACTATGTCTGTATACTTAATTTCATTTATCCAAAAAATAATGATAAATGTTTTAAAAAATAATGATATACGCAAGGTGTTCGATCAAATGACTCAAAAGACATAAATTTTGATTTGACTAATCATTTCACAACCAACGAAGTAAGTACTCATTTATAAAAATTAAAATTGCTAATGTGGTTATGAAAATGGAGGTTGGCTTCTTCATTAGAAGAAATGGACGTCCTGCAAGTGAGGAAGGAAGCGTTCGTTTGGATGAAGGTGCTGGTGGCCTGTTCATTTTTACGTTATTAATTCAGACGGTAGCCAGTAGAGGAAAATTAGAGATTTCGGGGTGATTTTAGTTTTGGTGGCCGGAATTGTAAATCGGGGTGTGAATAGTAGCACCCTTAATGTTATACTTACTGCTGAATCATCAATTTTTTTCTTAATATTTACGATATTATTTTTTAATTTCTTCCAACTATTTGCATTGAAACACTGCTTAGCCCAGTCTACCAGTTTATGTCAGATAAACACAGATTAGGAACAAAGCAGTTTGTGGAAGTATTTCATGTAAAATATAATAATAACTTTCTAATATAACTAAGAGATCACAAGTATGGATGTCTTAAAATTTTTAAATACAAGGTAAGTAGTTTGTAAAAATCTATGGGCAACGTTTTGATTATCTTATGTTTTTTTCTACGTTTTTTTCTTTTAACAGAAAAATATGCTATGAACTGCTAAACAATATGTTATGCATGAATTTGTATTGACCATGAGTCTGTTCTGTTTATATTTGTAGTCGTTGAATTTTTCTTTTACCTTATGGTTAATATAACTGTCGTTATAAGACACGATATGATCCCGTAAGAAAGAGTTAGTATCAGACTTGGTCTTGCTTTTAACGTTTTTGAGATTTGTCTGTTAATGATATTGCATTCTTCCGTAGACAGGATCTTGATTCCTGTAGCATGCTGAATGATTACCTCTTTCAGTTTCCATTGAACTATCTTGAACTAATATGGGTTGTCTTCACTTAGATTGTTGTTGCCTTCCATATTCTTGGTCCGTTCATGACTCCTTGAATATAATCTTGCTTCCTTTTTCTTTTTTGTTTTCAATGATCCTCCACTTTTCCTATTATTGAACCCAAAGGAAAAGAGCATGTTACACATGGATTGGAAGCCAACATAGAGATTTATAAGTCAGTATTTTCTCATTCCTGAACCACAAGAAGTTACGGTGATTGTTTCTTACATTGTAATTTTATCCAGAGTGAAGGGAAATCAGACCTAGGAATTTGATAATTAAGGGCATAGGTTATTAATATACAAAATCACGTAACAAGCATTTTATTATTTCTTTGTGCTGATGCAATTGTTAATTGTATACTACAACAAACAAGTGAAGTATCCTTAAGTTTGCTCTTTTAGGTGTTCTTTGTGTTGATACAATTGTAAACTGTATAATAACCAATGACATGCGCATCCACTCACGTCCTGTGCATGTGTTATGTCTGTTGATTTCAGCCTGTGCATTCACTTGCAGCAAAGAACAACATTAAACTGAATAATGGTCTGCTATTGTACTCGATGTTGGAGTTAATGACCATAAATTGCATTCAATGTTTACTTTCGTCATTGATGTCCGCAGTAAAAGGTTAGAGTCAAGCCTAATTCATGTTGATCTTCTAATTTATTTTTCTGATTCTGTTGGCATTCTTATTTCATTACTTACTGCTTAGCATTAAACTTGAAACATGTATAGAAAACGTACCATACTAGGCATTAATTTTCATAACATAAATTATGTTTTTCATAAATGCAAAATTGAAATTTGTACTATATCAAATACCTAATGTGATTGGTAACATTTAGTACTCTGTTTATGGGCATGCATGGTTTCATTTGTGTTTCCAAGTTACCTTTAAAATTTGTTAAATCGAAAAGCTATATTTTGTTTTTTTATTGTATAATGAACTTCACATAAAAAGAAAGAAAATTAATTGTCTATTTCCTCTAAGTAGGCCGTTTATTGCTCCTTAAGTTATTTATTGTTAGTTAATTTTTTTCCTTAGTACTTCCGTTTTTAGCTTCCATTAGTTGTTACTTCTGCCATACTACATGAATTCTAGAGCATAATTTTGATGAAGTGTTATTATTATTTTATTTTTAGTAGCCACCTAATTAAATCTATAGTTTATGTGTAAGAAAGCCAAGCAATGGCCATACATGCGGGACCCGTTCTCAGTGCGCAAGGAAGACAAAATATGAGACATAATATGCTATAGGAGGTACACTTCTCACCATATCTGTAACTGAATTCATTTATTTCGTTGAGTTGTTTTTACGTGTAGTTGTGATGATGTCGTTGGAGTGACCACATTTTATCAGTTGCCAAATGTTGAATAATGATGTGTTCAAATTTAATTTTAGCTAAGAAACTATAATTAAGGCAGTTTTGGGTACTTTCGGTATATTAAAAAAATTAAATACAAATTTATTGCAACATTTAAATTCAACTTAGAAACAATATCATGATACAATTTTCTTATCAAATTATAATTGTTTATAACTAATTGACAACTGTTGCCGTATTTCAACCTACATGATAATGATGACATTTTTTTAAAGATGTTTTAATGTCTATTATATGAATTTTTGCTTATCTTCTTCCATCAAACCGGCCTAAGTTGCAAAAATACCTTATTAAGTTCTTGACCCAACAATTCCAAACCTAAAACATTCCATTTGCATTCAACAGTTGCTTCATAAACCAATTACTACTGTATAGTTCTCACATATCCTTTTCTTCTGACTTAAGTATCATTGGTCTTAAAAGATAATTAAAGGCTCATTTCCCAGTTTGCACCAAACGTTTGTTAAGGTTTGTTTTCTTCTTCTTCCAGTTTAAGGCTCTTAAACGATGATGAGTACATTGGTTCGATTTAATCATCTATTTGTATTGTAAATTTCTTTTTGTTTGTTTCATATCAATATATCCTATGAAATGCAACTATTTCGGAGGTAGATTGTCTCCTTTCAATTTTTAATCTCATATGATGGTACTGCAATTTCTTATTCTCTTTTGAAAGCATACCAAAATAGCTATTTTTATCACATAATACCTCGTGAAATATTTATGAATGTTGTATATTCATATATTTATGTTCCTGTTATCAAGAAATTGATAATTTTGTATAACTTCAAATTTTGGTTCAAAATAAATTTCAATCACACATTTTCTAATTGCACCGTAGGTTGTTGATACTAGGTGGACATGTGATAACATGTGGAAACTATTAGGATGAACAAACTAAATTTTAATTGCTGCATATGCACATATGGAATCTTTAAATGATACTGTCATTTACAAAAATTACAAATAGTTGCATGTAGCTGAAGCGGAAGGCTGAAACATTGATAATGGTAGCTGAAGCACAGAGAGCGCAAATACTAGAGAACACATGTAGAAAAGATTCCCTTATTATAGTGCTTGAATTAGTGGGGAGAGGATATGCAGTGACGTCTTGAGAAAATGAGGACTAAAACGATGAAAATGGCACTTTGATAAGACAAAGAAGATGCAGTTGAGGACTAACATCCTAAACGTAACCCAAGTAAAGAAGATGGTGGAGGAAAGGACCTACATAACTGCGTATAAGATATAGTTATGTCATGTACTTTGACTATTAAGGTGTTATATTTTACTAAAGTGTACAACGTATGTATTTTTTAAACATTTTAGTTTTTTTAATCATTGCTATTTGTTGGAGCATCGTAGTGTTATTCTCTGATGGATGCATATACAAGTAGTGCTGAGGAAGATATTGAAAATTAATATGTATTACGCTTATTGTTTTTTTAGTGTTATGATATATCAAATATATCAAATTTGTAGTTGTGTATATGACTTTTGATATTTCTCTTCATGGTTTTGTTACTAAGTAGGATAGTAATTAATTTCTTCATAAGAGAAATAGATAATGTTCTAAGCTACAAAACTACCACTATAAATTTTAATTAATTTAACTAATAAGTATTCATTAATTTATATAATAAATATTTAAATGTGACAGTTTTAATATGTATATCATATTCATACTTAAAAAGTAGTCAAATAGTTTATTCACTTAAATATAAAGATATATAATTCAAATATCATAAATAATATACATGAATAGCATTAAAAAAACAAATTTATTATTCATTTATCTTAATAAATATATTTGCATTGTAAAATTTAGTTTTTAACTTTATCCATATTTTGACATTCTTATAGTTATGCACAACTTTATGGACTATTTCCTAATCTTTCAAATTTAGATCATGTATCTATATATCTCTCGAAATCTCACATTTAAAGTATTTAATAATCTATATATCAGTTGTATATTTATACAAACATATGAATAAAAAACACATTAAAAAATTTGTGTTTAGCTATATGGATATACAGGTCACATACTATGCTTATATACATAAATAATAGTAACAAAGTTGATTTTGTAAATTGACTATAATCACTTGTGTACATAAACAATAAATTATCACATGCTACACTGGAAAATTCTATTTTTAATTTCGAATATAAGGTCTCTATAATTTTTACAAATTCCTCAATTTATTCATATTATTCACTCTTATTTCAATATATTTTAACTACGTAATTTTAAATTTAACATGTTTAATAGAAGTAAGTTACATAATCTATGTTAGTTCATCTAAAACGATTAAAATATGCTATTTTCAACATGAATATTTGCTCATAGTAATAAGAACAATAAAATTGTTGTTTTACTTTAGAGAAATTTAAGTTACATGTGACGAAAAGGAATTTCGCTCGGTCCGAACCAGTCGCTAAACCGATCCAGGCCGTTCGAAACGCCCTATCGTTTGAGAACACGACAAAACAGAACGCATACAGAAGAACATTTCATTGTATATTACAATAATGCATCAGATTACAAGAATATACAGAGCTTAAATGAATATTACACAGAAATATCAGAGATTTAAATTACATTTAAATACATAGCAGCGGAAAATAATACAATACACAACTAGAAGATATATACGGATACAAAGCTTTCCGGATATCGTTCCAGCTGTAAACCAGGATCCTGTGAAATATAAATCTGCAAAACCAAAACTACTAGCTGCCCGTGTCAAAATAGGGGCACCCAGAGTTTAGGTTAAAACAATAAACTCCAGGCCAGTCATGTGACTGGTGTGAGAACTAAAACAGTTATTAATCTTTATTTTCAAAGTTAGGTAAATCAAGGGACCACGCCGTATAACACGGAACGGGTTTCCTCCCAAGAATACCAGTGCATAAAACAAACAGCGCCATGCTAAATAAAGAAAAATGAAGCTGTTATAAGACCCAGGTCCTATCACACAATGCAACGCAAGCCGGGGGATAAGGTTTTCCCTTATAACAGCCAAAGAATGCTTGATACGTTTAAAACAAATCATTTGATACTATAATAAGTGCATAGTGTATAAAACAACTTCAAATCATAAGTATCAATCATAGGCGGCATGGGTACCATATATCATGTCGCCATACTAGTTTTACAATTAAAACCGCAAATGTCACGTATTTGGAAATTGGATTTCCGTCTATGAACCGAGGCAAAAGATAGTCCTCAACCGATTCGTGACTCTCTAGCCCGAGCCACAGGATCAGAGCTCGAGTGACCCTTGGAGCGACAGGGCCGGTCCACCGATGTGGATTAAAATGCCTGAACACTACGTTTCCCCGCCCTTTGGGGCGTAAGTCTGGTCCGTCTGCCGACCAGAATGCATCGGCCGAAACCGATATAACCGAGGCGCCTCGCAACAGCAACAACCACATAAGTCAAACTCGTCAGGGCGTGTAAAACCACTGACGCCACTTCTAACTAGAAAGAAACGCATGCCCTCCCTGAGGTCCGTCTCCCGTTTTTGGTTCACAACCGGGGTGCGAGGCTCGCGAATTCACGTTACACAAAGCTGTGCCACACAGGCTGTGCTTTGATCATCACCACAAGGCTTTGCTTTTCAACAGAAGCCTCGATCAATTGCCACTTAGGCATGCCACACAGGCAATTCACTCCATGCATTTGATATCCATCAATATATAACCCCTGAGCTCGTACGTCTCAGAGAAGGGCGTTAAGCAAGAGAATAAATTCTCCGCCGCCAAACAGAAATATATTTAATAGAAATCAATCACACAGACTAAAATCCAATGTCAGACACACAGTCCATTTACAAGTCCGTTCTGGGTCTGAACGAAACCGGAGGCACCTAGTACCCCGCATATCCATCGATCTCCAAGTACGTCTAGACGATCACCAACTGTTTCCATCTTCTTGGGTGTACAGCCCAATCAAGATCATCAGTTATCACCCAAACGACGTGAAGACTTCCGGTCTTCGACCACCGTCTTCATCTTCGACACCACGTCGAATCAGTTATTCAGAATGGGATAAACCCGGTCTTTCTGAATAACTCGCGTATATATTATAAAAGTGTTACACAAACACAACATACGCCTCATTCCAATTCAGAATATTCATTTATTCAAATATTCCTATATTTTGGGAAAAGTTCCCATTAATTTTATCCAAGATAAATTCTTTAAATTTATTCTTTAATCTCCTTTGAATATCAATTCAAACTAGTCGGGATTAGCGAACCACACCGAAGTAATCATTTATTTTATTTCCCAATCCCAACCTATTCATCCCATGAAGTAAAACTGGTAGTACTTCATATCTAACACCACAGTGTTATCGGTAAATTCAATTACCATTTCACGTTCAAATCTAATTAAAGATTTAACCATCGCCTGGAGCAAAACTGGTGATACTCCATTTTCGATCATTTCAATCTATTTAAAGATTCATTAAAACTCCACTTAGTTTTAATCTTTAACTGGGTTAAAGAATCAGTGCCATTTAAAACACGGTTCACGGTAAACCCAAAATCACATTCCATTAATTATCGGGTTAAAGAACAAGTGTTATTTAAAACACTGTTCACGATAAACCCAAAAATCAATACCAATTCAATTCCTATTAAATATCGTTTAATTGGTACACTTCATTAAATCTAAATAAAAAGATTTAATCATTTCTCAACTGGGTTCAAGAACAGTGTTAGTGAAGACACCATTCACGACAAACCCAAATCACATTCGATATTCAATACAAGGCTCTGAATAGAAAATATATAGGCTTATATTCAATATCGAATTCTACGACTAACAAATTTCGTATTGGAAATAGCGATATAAATATATATCTTTCAAATTTCCATAACAACACCTGTATAATCACGAATTCCAACATCGAAATATTCCGAAGACAATTTCGATTCAAATCCACTCCAATGCAATCATTGGAAATTTTGGTTATTTTCAAAACCCTTTTTCAAATTCAATTTATTTATTTAAAAATAAATAGAATTATAATTCTAGTTCAAAACTAGTTCATTTCGATAAAAATCTATTTTTATCTTTTCAAATATGGAGTTTTTCATCCCAAATCTTCACAAATCATTTCTTATGATTTTACACAAATTATTACTATTTTTAATAATTTTATTGTAACAACCCGTAAAATGCGAGCCAGTTTGAAATTTTTATTTTGGCCATTTTAGCGAATTTTGATTATTTAAAATGAATTATTTTAAATAATATCGACGAGAAATTTATTTTGAATATAATTCGAACGTATATATTATACGCGTCGTCGTTAGAATATAAATATTTATATATAATTATAAATAGAATTGAAAATGGCGCGGTAGTTCGATAATTCGATTTCAAAATTCAATTGAACATACCGAGTGAAAAACAATCCGGATTTTAGTGAAACCAAAAATAATGGAATCTAATAGTGAATATCTTTCCAACGAATCCGAAAAATCAAAAGTTCGTAGCGGGAATCAAAAGATATGTCCAGTTGAAAATTCTGAATAGTCGCTATGGAATTCAGGCCCTTAAAAATGGACATTTTGCAAACGACCTCGGATTTCGACGAAACCACTTTTGTTGGGTCCGTGGTGTAAAATTATTGCTAGATTCCAAATTTCATAATTTTTCGAATCAATATGTGAGCGTGGCAAAGGAAAACGCGTTTGACCAGTTTCAGTTGATTTTAATCGACTGGAAATTGGCCATTTTTCAAACGGAGTCAGAATTCAACGAAACTAGTTTTGTTAGGACCGTATCGTCAATACGAAGCTAGAAAATATTTTTCAGGAATTTTTCTAGTTAGTATGTGGCCCCGGTAATTTGAAATGTACGTTTAAAATTCAATATAGTGAATTAAATGTTAATTCAACGGAAACTGATTCAAACGATCGAATCAACATACGAAACATGTCCCATTGTGTTCGGAATGGGGGTAAAACGCTATGTACGACAGGCGGTGGGCCTCGTTTAGAGGTCGTATGTGAAAGTCAACTTTTTGAAAAAATATAAAATAATTAAATTAAATAAAAAAAAAAAAAAAAAACTAAACCCTTCCCCTTTATTTCGTTCTGGCCCCTCCCCCTTTTCTTTTTATTTCCTAATCGATTTTACCAGAGAAAAAAAACAATGGCCGTCGATCCACGTCGCCGCCCAGGGGTGGGCGCATCGCCGCCACCATTTGCCTCGACACCTCCCTCCTCCCGATTCCCTCCTCCTACCCGAAGCCGATGCTTCCCTCTCCCCTCCTCTGACCATTCGCGAGCATCGCAGGCCCCCCCCCTTATTTCCACGCCGCCTCGAAACCCACCTCAAATCCGACCCTCACCCGACGCTTCCGACCGACCAGCGCCGCCATCTTCCCCCTTCTACTTGCTGTAAGTTTTTTTAATTTTATTTTACTTAGTTTTATTTTTTTCGGTTTTATTTAAATTAGTTGTTATAGAAATGCTTTGTAAAAAATTAAAATGATGAGATCTTTAGATATAAAATAGCACTGATTTTTATTTAAGTAAAAAACTGATTTTTGATTAAGTAAAAAAAAAAACTGATTTTTATGATTTTAAAAACTGGTTTTATTTTTAGATTTTAAATTAGAGAAAGATTTAAAACTTTAAAATTAGAAAAGGTGAAAACTTTAAAAATAGAAAAGGCGGAATCTTTATTATGTGGAAGAAAGAAAAATATGATTTTTATATTTTTAAGGTATTAAAAATATAATCTTTATAGGATTGAGAATATAAAAATATCATCTTTGTATATGTAGCGAAATAAAAATCTGATTTTTATTTTTATTTTATATACGTTGAGATAAAGTGATGATTTTTATAAAGATGAAATCTATATTTTTGAAAAGGCGAAATCTTTATATAGAGAATAGAGAAGTAAAAATTCGATTTTTATATATTGAATAGCAAAGTAAAAATTCGATTTTTATATATTGAATAGCAAAGTAAAAATTCGATTTTTATATATTGAATAGCGAACTAAAAACTCGATTTTTACATATGTAGTGAAAGCGGACAACGAAGGTGACAAAAAGGCGAAACGACGAAGACTTCTGCAAATGAAGTGCCGGGGAGCTAGGATAGCTATAAGTGAGAATTTCTCACCTTTCAATTTAAATTTTCTAGTTATATATATATACTAGGATGCAGACGGTGCTTAGTAGCACCCGACACCCGTCCACATACCATGGACTTGTTCGTTTGGTTGTGTAGTTGGTTAGATTATTTGATTAGGATTTGATTGATTGGTTGAATTGGAAATTGATTAAAATTGATATGTGAATGGCGTGGGCCTTCACTAGACCGGGGATAAGGCTAGGCCTCGTCCCGTTTCTAGTATCGTGCCGTTATGCCGCCGAAATTTTCTAAAATATGTTAGAAAAATAAAAATATCATTTTATTGAGAATGAACTGAATTGAAATTCATATGTTGAAATAAAATGTTTTATCGTTAAAAATATAATTTTTAACGTGAATGTGAATAAATAAATATTCATTTACAAACCCGACGGTTTGTTTATGTACACCTATTTGAAGGACATTGATTGGGTCGATAAATTTCACACATCGCCCAACTGCACAAATATAATATGTGTTTGATTGTTTGAAACCCCACACGGGTGTTGGGATGAAATTTGAAGTTCACTCATCCTGATTGATTGAATATGTCGATCGGTTGATTGACAGGCTGTTTTAAGCGTTGGAGATCTATATTTGATGCTTATACAGTGTAGTGCACTTTGGTTGATGGTTGATTATTTTTCCATGCTATTATATACATGTGATGTATGAAAATCCATATAATTAACTTTATATGGTAATTGATTGGGCCTCATTCCAATTTGAAAAATAAAGAATATTATAAAATAAAAGTTCATGTGTTGACAGTACTCATTCATTGAGATTGGTCATGTGTTGAACGAAATATTTTGATAATAACAACTATTTTGGGAAAAGAAATATTTGAAATAGAATATTTGAAAATAAAGGAATATATGAAGCCGTGTTGATTAGATTGACGCCATTTTGACGTGAACGATATTTATATTGAATTGAAAACGATTTCGAAATGAAATGAATTGAAAACGATTTCGAAATGAATTGAATTGAAAACGATTTCGAAATGAAATGCATTGAAAACGATTTCGAAATGAAATGAATTGAAAACGATTTCGAAATGAATTGAATTGAAAACGATTTCGAAATGAAATGAATTCAAATTGAATTGAAAGCGAATTGAAATGAATTCAAATTGAATTGAAATGAATTCAAATTGAATTGAAATTTGAATTGAATAGAAATGAATTTTGAAACGAATTTATAAAGAAGAATTCAATTTTGCTTTGAATTGAAATGGAAGTTGAAATAGGTTTTGAAACGATTTTAAAACTATTTATATAATTCGTTTTGAATAGAAATCGACGAAATATATATTATATATATTATATATATAATATAATGGCCTGAATAGAACGCGCCGCGCCGCGGTAGTTCGTGAATTTCGACCATTGATTTCAAACGGACATTACGGGAGATCCGACCGTCGGATTCTCCTAAAACCGGAACCGTTGGGTTCGTATCGAAAAGAGCTTTCTAACGAATATTAGAAATTTGAAATCTAACGGTTGGATTTGGAATTATGTCCAAATCAAATTCGAAAAAGGTCGCTGTAAGTGCAGTTCGATGGCCATTGATGGAAATCGACTGTACGGGCCTTGATAAAATTATTAAAAATAGTAATAATTTGTATAAAATCATAAGAAATGATTTGTGAAGAATTGGGATGAAAAACTCCCTATTTGAAAAGATAAAAATAGATTTTTATCGAAATGAACTAGTTTTGAACTAGAATTATAATTCTATTTATTTTTAAATAAATAAATTGAATTTGAAAAGGGTTTTGAAAATAACCAAAATTTCCAATGATTGCATTGGAGTGGATTTGAATCGAAATTGTCTTCGGAATATTTCGATGTTGGATTTCGGGATTATACGGATGTTGTTACGGAAATTTGAAAGATATATATGTATATCGTTATTTCCAATACGACATTTGTTAATCGTAGAATTTGATATTGAATATAAGCCGATATATTTTCTATTCAGAGCCTTATATTGAATATCAAATGTGATTTGGGTTTGTCGTGAATGGTGTCTTCACTAACACTGTTCTTGAACCCAGTTGAGAAAAGATTAAATCTTTTTATTTAGATTTAATGAAGTGTACCAATTAAATAATATTTAATTGGAATTGAATTGGTATTGATTTTTGGGTTTATCGTGAACAGTGTTTTAAATAACACTCGTTCTTTAACCCGATAATTAATGAATGTGATTTTGGGTTTATCGTGAACCGTGTTTTAAATGACACTGATTCTTTAACCCAGTTGAAGATTAAAACTAAGTGGAGTTTTAATGAATCTTTAATTAGATTGAAATGATCGAGAATGGAGTATCACCAGTTCTTGTTGCTGGCCCTGAGTAGGCCGGGTACACATGATAGGGGGTTCTCGCTTCTCTGGGTGCCCCTATTTTGACACGGGCAGCTAGTAGTTTTGGTTTTGCAGATTTATATTCACAGGATCCTGGTTTACAGCTGGAACGATATCCGGAAAGCTTTGTATCCGTATATCTCTTCTAGTTGTTTATTGTATTATTTTCTGCTGCTATGTATTTAAATGTAATTTAAATCTCTGATATTTCTGTGTAATATTGTTTCATACTCTGTATATTCTTGTAATCTGATGCATTGTTGTAATATACAATGAAATGTTCTTCTGTATGCGTTCTGCTATGGTTTGTTCTCGAACTATCCGACGCTTTCCTTTACGGGGAAGTTACGGGTTTTCACATTTGGTATCAGAGCTTTGGTTTACAAAGCTCAGAGAACAAGACACATTAGAACCATATGAAAGAATTCATCAGATATTGGATTAGAAAAATCCAATGAGAATGACTCGTTAGAGATAGGATCAGTAGTATCCTAGAACGAGTGTGAAGAGTATATTTTTCAAATGAAAACAAATTTTGTTTTGAAAATCTAAATCAACTATTCGTATTTGGTTATTTATTTATATTGATGTGGACAGTCCAGTATATATAGATTTTGCGTATACGTCTGATCCACGTGTATTTGAAATTTTAATATATTGGATAGATATAGCAACACACTCTAGTCGCCCGAAGATGATATTGATGATAGCGATCGCATCATCAACATTTATATTCGTGTTTCGAAGGTGTGATTTCTATATATTTCCATTAGACTGGTGTGAGAACCCAAAACTTATATAGTTAGAATTCATTGTTGTGATTTGGCATCAAAACATGATTTTTTGTATATGTATCAAAATTATGAATTTGAAACTCTAATTCACTAATTGATTGATGTTTGTATTGTTTGATAATTTTGAATCATTATGCCTAATTGAACCAAATATTGAATTGTATTGAAATTTGGTCGCATTTGCTTGCATATACATATACTTACATTGAACAGGTCATAGCAAGGAGGCTAGAGCCAGAGAATAAAATTTGTTTGCCCGACAAATAGGTACATGTTTACTACATAATTTCCTGTTTTGTTTGGGTGATGATGATTTTGTGAGCCTATTGGCTAGCCGCTTGGCTTTTTCTTTTTCTTTTTGAGATCTGAAGGACCGGGGAAGCTATTTGAAATTCCCCGATGCTCCCATTGCAGGGGAGGTTATGGCGAAATTTTTCGAAAATTTAGGGTGTTAGCCAAATTTTTGAAGTTTTGAAAATTCTCAGAAACTAAAGAGTTGGAGAATGGAAGCCAGATCGAGCGTAGGGCTGATTAATCAAACCACTTTCGACTTTGCTCCTTTTCGGGGACGAAAAGTTTTAAGTGGGGGAGATTGTAACAACCCGTAAAATGCGAGCCAGTTTGAAATTTTTATTTTGGCCATTTTAGCGAATTTTGATTATTTAAAATGAATTATTTTAAATAATATCGACGAGAAATTTATTTTGAATATAATTCGAACGTATATATTATACGCGTCGTCGTTAGAATATAAATATTTATATATAATTATAAATAGAATTGAAAATGGCGCGGTAGTTCGATAATTCGATTTCAAAATTCAATTGAACATACCGAGTGAAAAACAATCCGGATTTTAGTGAAACCAAAAATAATGGAATCTAATAGTGAATATCTTTCCAACGAATCCGAAAAATCAAAAGTTCGTAGCGGGAATCAAAAGATATGTCCAGTTGAAAATTCTGAATAGTCGCTATGGAATTCAGGCCCTTAAAAATGGACATTTTGCAAACGACCTCGGATTTCGACGAAACCACTTTTGTTGGGTCCGTGGTGTAAAATTATTGCTAGATTCCAAATTTCATAATTTTTCGAATCAATATGTGAGCGTGGCAAAGGAAAACGCGTTTGACCAGTTTCAGTTGATTTTAATCGACTGGAAATTGGCCATTTTTCAAACGGAGTCAGAATTCAACGAAACTAGTTTTGTTAGGACCGTATCGTCAATACGAAGCTAGAAAATATTTTTCAGGAATTTTTCTAGTTAGTATGTGGCCCCGGTAATTTGAAATGTACGTTTAAAATTCAATATAGTGAATTAAATGTTAATTCAACGGAAACTGATTCAAACGATCGAATCAACATACGAAACATGTCCCATTGTGTTCGAAATGGGGGTAAAACGCTATGTACGACAGGCGGTGGGCCTCGTTTAGAGGTCGTATGTGAAAGTCAACTTTTTGAAAAAATATAAAATAATTAAATTAAATAAAAAAAAAAAAAAAAACTAAACCCTTCCCCTTTATTTCGTTCTGGCCCCTCCCCCTTTTCTTTTTATTTCCTAATCGATTTTACCAGAGAAAAAAAACAATGGCCGTCGATCCACGTCGCCGCCCAGGGGTGGGCGCATCGCCGCCACCATTTGCCTCGACACCTCCCTCCTCCCGATTCCCTCCTCCTACCCGAAGCCGATGCTTCCCTCTCCCCTCCTCTGACCATTCGCGAGCATCGCAGGCCCCCCCCCCTTATTTCCACGCCGCCTCGAAACCCACCTCAAATCCGACCCTCACCCGACGCTTCCGACCGACCAGCGCCGCCATCTTCCCCCTTCTACTTGCTGTAAGTTTTTTTAATTTTATTTTACTTAGTTTTATTTTTTTCGGTTTTATTTAAATTAGTTGTTATAGAAATGCTTTGTAAAAAATTAAAATGATGAGATCTTTAGATATAAAATAGCACTGATTTTTATTTAAGTAAAAAACTGATTTTTGATTAAGTAAAAAAAAAACTGATTTTTATGATTTTAAAAACTGGTTTTATTTTTAGATTTTAAATTAGAGAAAGATTTAAAACTTTAAAATTAGAAAAGGTGAAAACTTTAAAAATAGAAAAGGCGGAATCTTTATTATGTGGAAGAAAGAAAAATATGATTTTTATATTTTTAAGGTATTAAAAATATAATCTTTATAGGATTGAGAATATAAAAATATCATCTTTGTATATGTAGCGAAATAAAAATCTGATTTTTATTTTTATTTTATATACGTTGAGATAAAGTGATGATTTTTATAAAGATGAAATCTATATTTTTGAAAAGGCGAAATCTTTATATAGAGAATAGAGAAGTAAAAATTCGATTTTTATATATTGAATAGCAAAGTAAAAATTCGATTTTTATATATTGAATAGCAAAGTAAAAATTCGATTTTTATATATTGAATAGCGAACTAAAAACTCGATTTTTACATATGTAGTGAAAGCGGACAACGAAGGTGACAAAAAGGCGAAACGACGAAGACTTCTGCAAATGAAGTGCCGGGGAGCTAGGATAGCTATAAGTGAGAATTTCTCACCTTTCAATTTAAATTTTCTAGTTATATATATATACTAGGATGCAGACGGTGCTTAGTAGCACCCGACACCCGTCCACATACCATGGACTTGTTCGTTTGGTTGTGTAGTTGGTTAGATTATTTGATTAGGATTTGATTGATTGGTTGAATTGGAAATTGATTAAAATTGATATGTGAATGGCGTGGGCCTTCACTAGACCGGGGATAAGGCTAGGCCTCGTCCCGTTTCTAGTATCGTGCCGTTATGCCGCCGAAATTTTCTAAAATATGTTAGAAAAATAAAAATATCATTTTATTGAGAATGAACTGAATTGAAATTCATATGTTGAAATAAAATGTTTTATCGTTAAAAATATAATTTTTAACGTGAATGTGAATAAATAAATATTCATTTACAAACCCGACGGTTTGTTTATGTACACCTATTTGAAGGACATTGATTGGGTCGATAAATTTCACACATCGCCCAACTGCACAAATAAAATATGTGTTTGATTGTTTGAAACCCCACACGGGTGTTGGGATGAAATTTGAAGTTCACTCATCCTGATTGATTGAATATGTCGATCGGTTGATTGACAGGCTGTTTTAAGCGTTGGATATCTATATTTGATGCTTATACAGTGTAGTGCACTTTGGTTGATGGTTGATTATTTTTCCATGCTATTATATACATGTGATGTATGAAAATCCATATAATTAACTTTATATGGTAATTGATTGGGCCTCATTCCAATTTGAAAAATAAAGAATATTATAAAATAAAAGTTCATGTGTTGACAGTACTCATTCATTGAGATTGGTCATGTGTTGAACGAAATATTTTGATAATAACAACTATTTTGGGAAAAGAAATATTTGAAATAGAATATTTGAAAATAAAGGAATATATGAAGCCGTGTTGATTAGATTGACGCCATTTTGACGTGAACGATATTTATATTGAATTGAAAACGATTTCGAAATGAAATGAATTGAAAACGATTTCGAAATGAATTGAATTGAAAACGATTTCGAAATGAAATGCATTGAAAACGATTTCGAAATGAAATGAATTGAAAACGATTTCGAAATGAATTGAATTGAAAACGATTTCGAAATGAAATGAATTCAAATTGAATTGAAAGCGAATTGAAATGAATTCAAATTGAATTGAAATGAATTCAAATTGAATTGAAATTTGAATTGAATAGAAATGAATTTTGAAACGAATTTATAAAGAAGAATTCAATTTTGCTTTGAATTGAAATGGAAGTTGAAATAGGTTTTGAAACGATTTTAAAACTATTTATATAATTCGTTTTGAATAGAAATCGACGAAATATATATTATATATATTATATATATAATATAATGGCCTGAATAGAATGCGCCGCGCCGCGGTAGTTCGTGAATTTCGACCATTGATTTCAAACGGACATTACGGGAGATCCGACCGTCGGATTCTCCTAAAACCGGAACCGTTGGGTTCGTATCGAAAAGAGCTTTCTAACGAATATTAGAAATTTGAAATCTAACGGTTGGATTTGGAATTATGTCCAAATCAAATTCGAAAAAGGTCGCTGTAAGTGCAGTTCGATGGCCATTGATGGAAATCGACTGTACGGGCCTTGATAAAATTATTAAAAATAGTAATAATTTGTATAAAATCATAAGAAATGATTTGTGAAGAATTGGGATGAAAAACTCCCTATTTGAAAAGATAAAAATAGATTTTTATCGAAATGAACTAGTTTTGAACTAGAATTATAATTCTATTTATTTTTAAATAAATAAATTGAATTTGAAAAGGGTTTTGAAAATAACCAAAATTTCCAATGATTGCATTGGAGTGGATTTGAATCGAAATTGTCTTCGGAATATTTCGATGTTGGATTTCGGGATTATACGGATGTTGTTACGGAAATTTGAAAGATATATATGTATATCGTTATTTCCAATACGACATTTGTTAATCGTAGAATTTGATATTGAATATAAGCCGATATATTTTCTATTCAGAGCCTTATATTGAATATCAAATGTGATTTGGGTTTGTCGTGAATGGTGTCTTCACTAACACTGTTCTTGAACCCAGTTGAGAAAAGATTAAATCTTTTTATTTAGATTTAATGAAGTGTACCAATTAAATAATATTTAATTGGAATTGAATTGGTATTGATTTTTGGGTTTATCGTGAACAGTGTTTTAAATAACACTCGTTCTTTAACCCGATAATTAATGAATGTGATTTTGGGTTTATCGTGAACCGTGTTTTAAATGACACTGATTCTTTAACCCAGTTGAAGATTAAAACTAAGTGGAGTTTTAATGAATCTTTAATTAGATTGAAATGATCGAGAATGGAGTATCACCAGTTTTGCTCCAAGCGATAGTTAAATCTTTAATTAGATTTAAACGTGGAATGGTAATTGAATTTACCGATAACACCGTGGTGTTAGATATGAAGTATTACCAGTTTTACTTCATGGGATGAATAGGTTGGGATTGGGAAATTAAAACAAATGATTACTTCGGTAAGGTTCGCTAATCCCGACTAGTTTGAATTGAGATTCAAAAATAGAATAAAGAATAAATTCAAGGAATTTATCTTTGATAAAATTAATGGGAATCTTTCCCTATGAATGTGAAATTTAGAAACTAACTGTCGGTTGGCCAAGCAGAATGGTTTTCTGGATATTGATCTGATGTTGGTTTCGGCCTTCGGGGTTAATATTTGGGGAATTATTCTCTTGATTAATTTACGGTTAGTGACTAATGAATTGGAATGAGGCGTATGTTGTGTTTGTGTAACACTTTTATAATATATACACGAGTTATTCGGAAAGACCGGGTTTATCCCATTCTGAATAACTGATACGACGATATGTCGAAGATGAAGACGGTGGTCGAAGACCGGAAGTCTTCACGTCGTTTGGGTGATAACTGATGATCTTGATTGGGCTGTACACCCAAGAAGATGGAAACAGTTAGTGATCGTCCAGACGTACTTGGAGATCGATGGATATGCGGGGTACTAGGTGCCTCCGGTTTCGTTCAGACCCAGAACGGACTTGTAAATGGACTGTGTGTCTGACATTGGATTTTAGTCTGTGTGATTGATCTCTATTAAATGTATATCTGTTTGGCGGCGGAGAATTTATTCTCTTGCTTAACGCCCTTCTCTGAGACGTACGAGCTCAGGGGTTATATATTGATGGATATCAAACGCATGGAGTGAATTGCCTGTGTGGCATGCCTAAGTGGCAATTGATCGAGGCTTCTGTTGAAAAGCAAAGTCTTGTGGTGATGATCAAAGCACGGCCTTTGTGGCGTAGCTTTGTGTAACGTTTACTTCGCGAGTTTCGCACCCGGTATGAACCAAAAACGGGAGACGGACCTCAGGGAGGACTTGCGTTTCTTTCTAGTTAGAAGTGGCGTCAGTGGTTTTACACGCCCTGACGAGTTTGACTTATGTGGTTGTTGCGGTTGCGAGGCGCCTCGGTTATATCGGTTTCGGCCGATGCTTCTGGTCGGCTGACGGACCAGACTGACACCCCATAGGGTGGGGAAACGTAGTGTTCAGGCATAATAATCCACATCGGTGGACCGGCCCTGTCGCTCCAAGGCTTGCCTGCGCGCTTGCCTGAGACACGGACTAGAGCGTCTCGAATCGGTTGAGGACTATCTTTTGCCTCGGTTCATAGACGGAAATCCAATTTCCAAATACGTGACATTTGCGGTTTTATTTGTAAACCTATATATGGCGACATGATATATGGTACCCATGCCGCCTATGATTGATACTTATGATTTGAAGTTGTTTTATACACTATGCACTTATAATAGTATCAAACTATTTGTTTTGAACGTATCAAGCATTCTTTGGCTGTTATAAGGGAAAACCCTATCCCCCGGCTTGCGTTGCATTGTGTGATAGGACCTGGGTCTTATAACAGCTTCATTTTTCTTTATTTAGCATTGCGCTGTTTGTTTTATGCACTGGTGTTCTTGGGAGGAAACCCGTTCCGTGTTATACGGCGTGGTCCCTTGATTTACCTTACTTTGAAAATAAAGATTAACTGTTTTAGTTCTCACACCAGTCCCATGACTGACCTGGAGTTTATTGTTTTAACCTAAACTCTGGGTGCCCCTATTTTGACACGGGCAGCTAGTAGTTTTGGTTTTGCAGATTTATATTCACAGGATCCTGGTTTACAGCTGGAACGATATCCGGAAAGCTTTGTATCCGTATATCTCTTCTAGTTGTTTATTGTATTATTTTCCGCTGCTATGTATTTAAATGTAATTTAAATCTCTGATATTTCTGTGTAATATTGTTTCATACTCTGTATATTCTTGTAATCTGATGCATTGTTGTAATATACAATGAAATGTTCTTCTGTATGCGTTCTGCTGTGGTTTGTTCTCGAACTATCCGACGCTTTCCTTTACGGGGAAGTTACGGGTTTTCACATTTATCAAGGCCCGTACAGTCGATTTCCACCAATGGCCATCGAACTGCACTTAAAGCGACCTTTTTCCAATTTGATTTGGACATAATTCCAAATCCAACCGTTAGATTTCTAATTTATCACATTCGTTAGAAAGCTCTTTTCGATACGAACCCAACGGTTCCGGTTTTAGGAGAATCCGACGGCCGGATCTCCCGTAATGTCCGTTTGAAATAAATGGTCGAAATTCACGAACTGCCGCGGCGCGGCGCGTTCTATTCAGGCCATTATATTATATATATAATATATATAATATATATATCGTCGATTTCTATTTAAAACGAATTTCAATTCAATTTGAATTCATTTTCAATTCAATTCATTTCGAAATCGTTTTCAATTCAATTCATTTCGAAATCGTTTTCAATTCAATTCATTTCGAAATCGTTTTCAATTCAATTCATTTCGAAATCGTTTTCAATTCATTTCATTTCGAAATCGTTTTCAATTCAATTCATTTCGAAATCGTTTTCAATTCAATTCATTTCGAAATCGTTTTCAATTCAATTCATTTCGAAATATTCGATTTCAATTCAATTCATTTCGAAATCGTTTTCAATTCAATTCATTTCGAAATCGTTTTCAATTCAATTCATTTCGAAATCGTTTTCAATTCAATTCATTTCGAAATCGTTTTCAATTCAATTCATTTCGAAATCGTTTTCAATTCAATTCATTTCGAAATCGTTTTCAATTCAATTCATTTCGAAATCGTTTTCAATTCAATTCATTTCGAAATCGTTTTCAATTCAATTCATTTCGAAATATTCGATTTCAAAATTACTTTTTAATATTCATTTTAAAATGAATAAAATCGATATAAATATCGTTCACGTCAAAATGGCGTCAATCTAATCAACACGGCTTCATATATTGATATTTTCAAATATTCCATTTCGAATATTTCTATTTCAAATATTTCTATTTTAAAACTGGAATGAGGCCCAATCAATTACCATATAAAGTTAATTATATGGATTTTTCATACAACACATGTATATAATAGCAACGATAAATAATCAACCATCAACCAAAGTGCACTACACCGTATAAGCATCAAATATAGATATCTAACGCTTATAACAGCCTGTCAATCAATCGATCGACATATTTAATCAATCAGGATGAGTGAACTTCAAATTTCATCCCAACACCCGTGTGGGGTTTCAAACAATCAAACACAGATTTTATTTGTGCAGTTGGGCGATGTGTGAAATTTATCGACCCAATCAATATCAGTCAAATCAGTGTATATACAAACAAATCAGCCGATTTGTTTATAACTATTCATTTATTCACATTCACGTTAAAAATTATATTTTTAACGATAAAACATTTTATTTCAACCTATGAACTTTTATTCAATTCATCTACACAATAAAATGATATTTTTATTTTCTAACATATTTTAGAAAATTTCGGCGGCATAACGGCACGATACTAGAAACGGGACAAGGCCTAGCCTTATCCCCGGTCTAGTGAAGTCCCACGCCATTCACACATCAATCAAATCAATTTCATTTTGCAAACCACAAATTTTGGAGTAAGAGTCTAAACTAGCCTTACTCCTTCGCCTTATAACGGCTCACGTCTAATCCTAACCAATTTATCGATTCGATTTTTCACACCACAAACCACATTCAAACCAATATCGCAATTAATCACCAACCAGCCAAACAAACAAGTCCATGGTCTGTGGACGATTGTGTCGGGTGCTACTAAACACCGTCTGCATCCTAGTATATATATATAACTAGAAAATAAATTGAAGAGTTAGAAATTCTCACTTATAGCTATCCAATCATCTTGACTCTTCTTTTGCAGAATTCTTCGTCGACCTCGCCTTTTTGTCGCTTTCGCCCGTATTCTCTACATATATAAAAATCACATTTTTATATTCTCTATTATATAAAAATCATATTTTTATCGCTAACTTCATTTTGTGAAAATAGAATTTTCATCGCTATTTCATATTTGTAAAAATAGAATTTTCACTTCGTTATACTTTATATAAAAATTGAATCTTTACCATGTTATTCAATATAAAAAAAATCGAATTTTTACTACGGTGTTCAATATATAAAAATTATATTTTTATCACGCTATTTTCCACATGAAGATTTCGCCTTTTCTAAAATAAAGATTTAGCCTTTTCAAAAATAAAGTTTTCGCCTTTATAAAAATAAAGTTTTCGCCTTTATAAAAATAAAGTTTTCGCCTTTATAAAAATAAAAAGATTTCATCTTTATAAAAATAAAAAGATTTCATCTTTATAAAGATCACATTTTTATCTTTCTACACATATAAAGATGATATTTTTAATATTTTTATCATGTAAAAATTATATTTTTAACTCTCTACCTAACCAAAAATCATATTTTTACATCTTCTACTTAATAAAGATTATATTTTTAATACTTTAAAAATATAAAAATCATTTTTTTTACTATTTCTATATTATAAAAATTATATTTTTACTCTTTACCTTCAATAAAAATTATATTTCCTAATACAAAAACCTAAACTTTAATAAATTAAAAATCTAAACTGAAAAATAAATAAAACGAAATTAACATGAAAACTTACAGCGTTGATTGGAGGAAGAAAAAGGGGGGGGGTGTCCTTTGCGGCGGTGCAACTGGGAGGTGGAGGACTGGGCGGAGGTGGGTGGCGGCTCTGGGTCTCGGCGGCGTCGGATTGGGTTTTGGGGGTATTCGGGTTTCGTGGCAGAGGAGGGGGCGGAGTGGAGGAAGAAGAGATTGGAGGAGAGGGAGGCGGATTACGGGGAGGTGGCGCAGTGGCGAGCCCCGCCTCTGGCGGCGGTCGAGGCAACGGCGGGGGGGGGGGGGGGGGGGGGGGGCGATCGCGATTTTCGTTTCTCTCTTTTTTTTTTTTATTAATTCGATCTGAAATAAATTGGGGGGGGGGGGCAGAGCGGTTAAAAGGGGGGAAAGAAAAGAATTTTTTTTTTATTTTTTTAATTATTTTATTTTCGAAAAAGTTGACTTTTACATACGAACTCGAAACGAGGCCCACCGCCTGTCGTCCATAGCGTTTTACCCCCATTCCGAACACAATGGGATATGTATCGTAGGCTGATTCGATCGTTTCGATCAGTTTCCGTTAAGTTTACATTTAAATCACTATATTGAATTTTAAACGTACATTTCAAATTACCGGGGTCACATACTAACTCTAGAAATTCTCGAAAAATATTTTCTAGCTTCGTATTGACGATACGGTCCTAACAAAACTAGTTTCGTCGAATTCTGAGACCGTTAGAAAAATGGCCATTTTCCAGTCGATTAAAATCAACTAAAACTGGTCAAACGCGTTTTCCTCTGCCACGCTCACATATTGATTCAGAAAATTATGAGATTTGGAATCTAGCAATAATTTTACATCACGGACCCAACAAAACTGGTTTCGTCGAAATCCGAGGTCGTGTGCAAAATGTCCATTTTCAAGGGCCTGAATTCCATAGCGACTATTCAGAATTTTCAACTGGACATATCTTTTGATTCCCGCTACGAACTTTTGATTTTTCGGATTCGTTGGAAAGATATTCACTATTAGATTCCATTATTTTTGGTTTCACTAAAATCCGGATTGTTTTGCACCCGGTACATTCAATTGAAGTTTGAAATCGAATTATCGAACTACCGCGCCATTTTCAATTCTATTTATAATTATATATAAATATTTATATTCTAACGACGACGTATATAAATATATACGTCGAATTCTATTCAAAATAAATTTCTCGTCGATATTATTTAAAATAATTCATTTATATAATCAAAATTCGCTAAAATTGCCGAAATAAAAATTTTAAACTGGCCCAGATTTTCGGGTTATTACAATACATAACACATACCATATATAAACAGGAATAATAATAACTTACAATATATTTATTTCGCCAGATTCATCATACATTGTATAACAAAATTCAAAATTAGAATTTTAAATACTATATTTTATAATACTATTGTGTGCAACGCACGGGTTACACACTAGTATTTTATATGTATAGTTCATATATTTTTTAGCATGGAAGTGCATATCAAGCTTGTCTGTTTCCGTTAACAAAGATAAACAAGTGCAGATTGGTGCTCCACACACGAGGTCCACATAATCTTTTCCTTGGGCATATTTCAAAAATTACTAATTTCATGAGCATGATGCATCTTCCTTTTGAATATAGTTTTTTTTCTTCTAAATTTACAAGTTTTACAATATGAATAATTTCAATTTCAAAATTTTAATGTTCAGAAGTTAATTTCTTTTTGCCAATTGAATGACAGTATTTTTGATATCGGCTTAATTTAAATCTGATTTAAATTAGAGATTAAAAAACTATAATTAATTGGAAATAGTCACATTTTAGTCCAACTAAAATTCAAATACATTTACCTCCAGGCATTTTATGTACTTCTATTTTTCCAATTTACAAAATAAGATGATTCCAAAAATATGCCTTTGACAATAATTTATTACTTCGCTTATATTGTAAAGACAACCCTTTTTTCCTTGTATGCTGTAAATGTGATTCATTTTTGGATATCTCATTTACATCTGTGATTATTATTTTTAATATCGATTCCATCAATTGAAAGTGAATATTGAATATAATATTTAAACAACCTACTATTGACATGAATATTAGAATACTATCATGCAATGGGAAAACACTAGGACTCATTATTAGTTTTGACCAAGACGCATAGTTACATAAGAAATGAAAATTCCTACCATGACGATATATCTATAAAAACATAACACTAACGACATCCGGATGCAACTATAATTAGTGGAAGAACAAGATATAATAAAGATAATGTCTGCGGTTAATGTGTAGAAACTAATATTCTTGTAAACCACATTTAATTATCATAATTCTTACTCCTGTAGACAGTTTTTAGTTATCGTTTATTTCTTGACGTTGAATAGAAAAAGTAAAAGAAATTTTGCATGATAAGCAATATAGTTATTGTAACAACCCAGAATTTCTGAACCAATTTAAATTTTTTATTTTAGCTATTTTAATGTATTTTGAATATTTAAAATGATTTATTTTAAATAACAACGACTAAAAATTTACTTAAATCAAAGTTAGAACGTATAAATTTATTTTAATTATAAAACGAGCCTGAAATGGTGTAATAGTTTGAAAATTCGATTTTAAATTTCAAATGAATGTACAGAATTCAAAATAAATCGGATTTCAGTAAAACCAAAAATATTTGAATCTGTTTAGTTATGTCTTTCTAACGAATGTGAAAATTTGAGATTTCACTTTATAAATTGAAAGTTATGTCCAGTTAAAAATTCAAAATAGTCGCTATGGAATATATATATATATATATTAATATAATATATAGCCCTTAGAATAAAATATATAACCCTTAATAGCGGACTCAAACCCTAACCCAGCTAACATCCTTGGATCTACTGAATATGAAGAAATTGACGATGATATTGGGTGGCAAGAAGTTAGATCAAGGAAGAAAAGTGCGAACGTGTTGCAAAATCCTGGCAGTCAACCATCTTACGTTGAAAATCAAACAAAACAAATACACGTTACGGTGCAAAGGACAAATTTGCATAAATTGAGGCACATAAAGAATCCAATCATGAATAATGGAGCAAAGGTCCAATTTTCAGATTTGGTACAAGATCTTGGGTTAACGCAGTGGCAGGTAACACTACAATTTTTGGTGGTGTAGAATTATTCGTAACTGCTTCAGATGAAGAAGGTAAATATGTGAAACTGGATGGTACAGTTTTTTCATCTGCTAAAACAATGTGCAGGAATTCAATTTATATCTATTTAATAGGAAGAAGGCCTTATTATATGCATTTAAATGTGTATATTAGGAGAAATGGAAGCCAGTGGGTAGATGGGATGTTTTTGCAAGAGAAAATGTTTTCTATCTGATAAAGTTTGAAAATGAAGAAGATTGTTTAAAAGTACTAAATGGCGGTCCATGGTTTATGGATAGTAAGTTATTTTTCCTTAAGAGATGAGGGCCGAATATTTGACTTGAACGTGACATGCTAGAATCACATCCTGTGTGGATCAAACTTAAAAGTCTTGATTTATCATTATGGAATGCGCACGGCATCAGTAAGCTGGCGAGTATGTTGGTACTTAACTAACAATGGATGACAACACAAGGAACGTTAGAAAATTAAGCTATGCAAGGGTGTTAGTAGACATGAAAGCGGACAGTGAAATTATACATTCCATACGAGCTAAAGACAGTCGGGTTAATTTATATGTAACAATCCGGAAATTCTGGGTCAATTTAAATTTGTTATTTTGGCAATTTTGATGAATTTTGAATATTTAAAATGAATTATTTTAAATAATAACAACGAGATATTTATTTTGAATAGAAATAAAACATATATTTTTATATAGATCGACGTTAGAATATAAATATTTATTTTAATTATAAAAGGAAATGAAAATGGTGCGGTAGTTTGAAATTTTGGTTTCAAATTTCAAATGAATGTACAGGATTCAAAATAAACTGGATTTTAGTGAAACCAAAAATATTAGAATTTATTTGAGAATATCTTTACAACGAATCCGAAAAATCAAAATTTCATAGCGGAAATAAAAAGTTTGTCCAATTGAAATTTCAGAATAGTCGCTATGGAAATCTGACCCTTAAAAATGGAAATCTTGCAAACGACCTCTGTTTTCGACGAAACCACTTTTGTTGGATCCAGGATGTCAAGTTATTGCTAGATTCCAAAATTCGTAATTTTTCGAATCAATATGTGAGCGTGGCAAAGGAAAACGCGTTTGATCGGTTTTGGTTGAATTTAATCGACTGGAAAATGGCCGTTTTTCAAACGGTCTCAAAATTTGACGAAGTCAGTTTTGTTAGGACCGTATCGTCAATACGAATCTAGAAATAACTTTTATGGAATTTTTAGAGTTAGGGTGTGGCCCCGGTAAATTGAAATGTGCGTTCAAATTCAATATACTAATTTATAGTTTGAATTTGACGAAAACTGATCGAAACGATGGAATTGACTTACAAAACATATTCCATTGTGTTCGAAATGGGGGTAATTAGCTATGGACGACAGTCGGTGGGTTCGATTTTGAGTTTGAAACAAAAAGTTACTTTATGGAATTAATTAAATAAATAATATAATTGTATATCTCCTTTTCCTCCCCATCTCCTATTACCCACTCAACCCCCCCCCCCCCCCGATTGAAATTCATTTCAGAAAAGCAAATAATAAAAAAGGGGGGAAATCGCCCTTCCCTGCCGTCGAACCCCCCTCGCTTCGATCCTCTCAGCCATCCCCCATTTCTCCTTCTTCCTCTCTTCTTCTTAAAACTCGCGCTGGCGTCCCCTCTCTCACGCTCGCTCCTCTCTCCAACATCTCCAATCCCCAATTCGAAGCCTCCAACCCCAAAAATAGCCACCCCGCCGCCATGCCCTGGCCTGAGCGCTATTCCCCCTCCTCGATCGCAGCAAACCACCCCTCCCTTGCGCTGTAAGTGATTATATATTGCTCCTTTGATTTGGTTGTTCTTTTGTTTATAAAACGATGGTTTGTAGCACGATAAAAATACGATTTTTAATAGAAAGAAGTTTAGATTTTTGCCGTAGGAAGTTTTGATTTTTATTAATAGAAAGGTTTAGATTTTTGTTAACATAAAAATACGATTTTTATTTGATAAAGATATAATCTTTATTTGTATAAAGAATATGTTTTTATTCTATGAAGTATAGATTTTTAATCACATAAAGATTAGATTTTTACACCTTAAAGACATGATTTTTCTTAACTCGAAAAATAAAATTTTTAAAATGAAAAAGTTATGATTTTGAAAACAAAAAGATTAGATTTTTATATCATGAAAAATATAATTTTTATATGATGTAGAGAATAAAAATATAATTTTTATATGATGTAGAGAATAAAAATATAATTTTTATATGATGTAGAGGATAAAAATATTTTTTATATGAGTAGCGCATTAAAAATAGAATTTTTACATATGGAATAGCGAAATAAAAATAGAATTTGTATCTATATAGTAGCAGTATATAAATGTGATTTTTACCCATTTAGAGTAGTTATAAAAATGTGATATTTATATATATAATGGGTACGGACAACAAAAGTGACAAAACGCGAGCACGGCGAAGATTTTCTACATATGAAGAGTCGCGGTGTTTGGTTTAGCTAATATGTGAGAACTCCTCACTTTAATTTTATTTTCTAGTTGAAATATATTGTAATAACCCGTAAAATGCGAGCCAGTTTGAAATTTTTATTTTGGAAATTTTAGCGAATTTTGAATATTTAAAATAGATTATTTTAAATAATATCGACGAGAAATTTATTTTGAATATAATTCGACGTATATATTATATACGTCGTCGTTAGAATATAAATATTTATATATAATTATAAATAGAATTGAAAATGGCGCGGTAGTTCGATAATTCGATTTCAAACTTCAATTGAACATACCGGGTGCAAAACAATCCGGATTTTAGTGAAACCAAAAATAATGGAATCTAATTGATGATATCTTTCCAACGAATCCGACCAATCAAGATTTCATGGCGGGAATCAAAAGATATGTCCAGTTGAAAATTCTGAATAGTCGCTATGGAATCCAGGCCCTTAAAAATAGCCATTTTGCAAACGACCTCGGATTTCGACGAAACCACTTTTGTTGGGTCCGTGATGTAAAATTATTGCTAGGTTTTAAATTTCATAATTTTTCGAATCAATATGTGAGCGTGGCAAAGGAAAACGTGTTTTGACCATTTCAGTTGATTTTAATCGACTGGAAATTGGCCATTTTTCTAACGGTCTCAGAATTCGACGAAACTAGTTTTGTTAGGACCGTATCGTCAATACGAAGCTAGAAAATATTTTTCTGGAATTTTTCTAGTTAGTATGTGACCCCGGTAATTTGAAATGTACGTTTAAAATTCAATATAGTGATTTAAATGTAAATTTAACGAAAACTGATTGTAACGATCGAATCAACATACGAAACATGTCCCATTGTGTTCGGAATAGGGGTAAAACGCTAGGGACGACAGTCGGTGGACTTGATTTCGAGTTAGTATGAAAGTCAACTTTTTTGAAACTAAAATAAAATAAATATTATATATAATATTTCCCTTACCCTCTACTCTCTCTCCTCCTTTTCACTTTTAAGATCGTAGAGAAAAAAAAAAGGGGGAAGAACGTTGCTCGATCGACACCCCTCCGCCAGGCGCAGCGCCTCCGTCGGCGCCCTAACCTGCCGTCCTCCAGCCTTCCTCCTCTCGCAGCGAACCACCCGATTACCTCCTCCGTTTGAAGACCGCCGAGACCCCCTTCATCCGCCACGCCAGAGAAGCCCTCCCCCCTACGAGCACTTCCGACGCCGAACTCCGGCGAGAGCACCACCCCTCCGACGATCTACGAAACCCCCCCTCCTCAGTAAGTTTATTTATTTATTTTATTTCATTTATTTTATTTTTATTTTATATAAACAGTATTAAAACTGATTTTAATTAAGTATTAAAACTGATTTTAATTAAGTATTAAAACTGATTTTAATAAGGAATAAAACTGATTTTGAAAAAGAAATAAAAAACTGATTTTGAAAAAGAAATAAAAAACTGATTTTGAAAAAGAAGTAAAAACTGATTTTGAAAAAGCATTTAAAAACTGATTTTATTTTTAGATTTTAAAAGGAAAAAGATTTAGACTTTAAAATAGAAAAGATTTAAACTTGAAAAGTAAAAGAGTTAAACTTTAAAAAGTAAAAGAAAAGATTTGATCTTTAAAATGGAAAAGGCGGAAACTATATTTTTGAAAATTCGATTTTTATATATCGAATAGCATAGTAAAAATTCGATTTTTATATATTGAATAGCATAGTAAAAATTCGATTTTTATATATTGAATAGCATAGTAAAAATTCGATTTTTATATATTGAATAGCATAGTAAAAATTCGATTTTTATATATTGAATAGCGAAGTAAAAATATGATTTTTCTATATTGAACTTCGAAGTGAAAATTCGATTTTTATATATTGAATAGCATAGTAAAAATTCGATTTTTATATATTGAATAGCGAAGTAAAAATATGATTTTTATATATTGAACATCGAAGTAAAAATTCGATTTTTACATATGTAGTGAAAGCGGGCAACGAAGGTGACAAAAGGGCGAAACGACGAAGACTTCTGCAAAAGAAGAGCCGTGGAGCTAGGATAGCTATATGTGAGAACTTCTCACCTTTCAATTTAATTTTTCTAGTTATATATATATATACTAGGATGTAGACGGTGTTTAGTAGCACCCGACACCCGTCATCCACAGACCATGGATGGCTTGTTTGTTAAATTGTTTGGTTGTGTAGTTGATTAGATGATTTGATTTGAAATTGAATTGTTGGGTGAAATAAATTGATTTGATTGATGTGTGAATGGCGTGGGCCTTCACTAGACCGGGGATAAGGCTAGGCCTTGTCCCGTTTCTAGTATCGTGCCGTTATGCCGCCGAAATTTTCTAAAATAAGTTAGAAAAATAAAAATATCATTTTATTTAAAGAATGAACTGAATAGAAATTCATATCTTGGAATAAAATGTTTTGTCGTTAAAAATATAATTTTTAACGTGAAGTGAATAAAATAAATATTCATTTACAAACCAGACGGTTTGTTAATGTACACCTATTTGAAGGACATTGATTGGGACGATAAATTTTACACATCGCCCAACTGCACAAATAAAATCTGTGTTTGATTGTTTGAAACCCTACACGGGTGTTGGGATGATATTTGACGTACACTAATCCCGATTGTTTAGTTGTGTGTCGATCGATTGATTGACAGACTGTTATAAGCGTTGAATATTTATATTTTATGCTTATACAGTGTAGAATGCACTTTGAATGATGGTTGATTATTCATCGTTGTTGATATATACATGTGTTGTAGAAAATCCATATAATTAACATTATATGGTAATTGATTGGGCCTCATTCCAGTTTCGAAAAAGAAATATTTGAAATGAAAATATTTGAAATAGAAATATTTGAAATAGAATATTTGAAAATAGAAATATGTGAAGCCGTGATGATTAGATTGACGCCATTTTGACGTGAACGATATTTATATCGATTTTAAACGATTTCGAAATGAATCGAATTGAAAACGATTTCGAAATGAATCGAATTGAAAACGATTTCGGAATGAATCGAATTGAAAACGATTTCGAAATGAATTGAATTGAAAACGATTTCGAAATGAATTGAATTGAAAACGATTTCGAAATGAATTGAATTGAAAACGATTTCGAAATGAATTGAATTGAAAACGATTTCGAAATGAATTGAATTGAAAACGATTTCGAAATGAATTGAATTGAAAACGAATTCAAATTGAATTGAAAGCGAATTGAATTGAATTCAAATTGAATTGAAATTTGAATTGAATAGAAATGAACTTTGAAACGAATTTATAAAGAAGAATTCAATTTTGCTTTGAATTGAAATGGAAGTTGAGATTGTTTTTGAAACGAATTTAAAACTATTTATATAATTCGTTTTAAATAGAAATCGACGAAGTATATATTATATATATTATATATATAATATAATGGCCTGAATAGAACGCGCCGCGCCGCGGCAGTTCGTGAATTTCGACCATTTATTTCAAATGGACATTGCGGGAGATCCGACCGTCAGATTCTCCTAAAACCGGAACCGTTGGGTTCGTATCGAAAAGAACTTTCTAATGAATATTAGAAATTTGAAATCTAACGGTTGGATCTGGAATTATGTCCAAATCAAATTTGAAAAAGGTCGCTGTAAGTGCAGTTCGATGGCCATTGATGGAAATCGACTGTACGTGCCTTGATAAAATTATTAAAAATATTAATAATTTGTGTAAAATCATAAGAAATGATTTGTGAAGATTTGGGATGAAAAACTCCATATTTGAAAAGATAAAAATAGATTTTTATCGAAATGAACTAGTTTTGAACTAGAAATATAATTCTATTTATTTTTAAATAAATAAATTGAATTTGAGATGGTTTTGAAAATAACCAAAATTTCCAATGATCGCATTGGAGTGGATTTGAATCGAAATTGTCTTCGGAATATTTCGATGTTGGAATTCGGGATTATACGGATGTTGTTATGGAAATTTGAAAGATATATTTATATCGTTATTTCCAATACGGCATTTGTTAGTCGTAGAATTCGATATTGAATATAAGCCGGTATATTTTCTATTCAGAGCCTTGTATTGAATATCGAATGTGATTTGGGTTTGTCGTGAATGGTGTCTTCACTAACACTATTCTTGAACCCAGTTGAGAAAAGATTAAATCTTTTTATTTAGATTTAATGAAGTGTACCAATTAAATAATATTTAATTGGAATTGAATTGATATTGATTTTTGGGTTTATCGTGGACAGTGTTTTAAATAACACTCGTTCTTTAACCCGATAACTAATGAATGTGATTTTGGGTTTATCGTGAACCGTGTTTTTAAATGACACTGATTCTTTGACCCAGTTGAAGATTAAAACTAAATGAAGCTTTAATTAAGATTGAAATGATCGAGAATGGAGTATCACTAGTTTTACTCCAGGCGATAATTAAATCTTTAATTAGATTTGAACGTGAAATGGTAATTGAATTACCGATAACACTGTGGTGTTAGATATGAAGTACTACCAGTTTTACTTCATGGGATGAATAGGTTGGGATTGGGAAATAAAATAAATGATTACTTCGGTGTGGTTCGCTAATCCCGACTAGTTTGAATTGATATTCAAAGGAGATTAAAGAATAAATTTAAAGAATTTATCTTGGATAAAATTAATGGGAACTTTTCCCAAAGTATAGGAATATTTGAATAAAAGAATATTCTGAATTGGAATGAGGCATATGTTGTGTTTGTGTAACACTTTTATAATATATACGCGAGTTATTCAGAAAGACCGGGTTTATCTCATTCTGAATAACTGATTCGACGTGGTGTCGAAGATGAAGACGGTGGTCGAAGACCGGAAGTCTTCACGTCGTTTGGGTGATTACTGATGATCTTGATTGGGCTGTACACCCAAGAAGATGGAAACAGTTAGTGATCGTCCAGACGTGCTTGGAGGTCGATGGATATGCGGGGTACTAGGTGCCTCCGGTTTCGTTCAGACCCAGAACGGACTTGTAAATGGACTGTGTGTCTGACATTGGATTTTAGTCTGTGTGTTTGATTTCTATTAAATATATATCTGTTTGGCGGCGGAGAATTTATTCTCTTGCTTAACGCCCTTCTCTGAGACGTACGAGCTCAGGGGTTATATACTGATGGATATCAAACACATAGAGTGAATTGCCTGTGTGGCATGCCTAAGTGGCAATAGATCGAGGCTTCTGTTGAAAAGCAAAGTCTTGTGGTGATGATCAAAGCACAGCCTGTGTGGCACAGCTTTGTGTAACGTGAATTCGCGAGTTTCACACCCGGTATGAACCAAAAACGGGAGAGGACGTCAGGGAGGGCATGCGTTTCTTTCTAGCTAGAAGTGGCGTCAGTGGTTTTACACGCCCTGACGAGTTTGACTTATGTGGTTGTTGCTGTTGCGAGGCGCCTCGGTTATATCGGTTTCGGCCGATGCATTCTGGTTGGCAGACGGACCAGACTTACACCCCATAGGGTGGGGAAACGTAGTGTTCAGGCATTTTAATCCACATCGGTGGACCGGCCCTGAGGATCCAAGGGCCCACCTGTGTCTGGGTCCTGAGACACGGGCTAGAGCGTCTCAAATCGGTCGAGGACTATCTTTTGCCTCGGTTCATAGATGGAAACCCAATTTCCAAATGCGTGACTTTGCGGTTTTATTTGTAAACCTATATATGGCGACATGATATATGGTACCCATGCCGCCTATGATTGATACTTATGATTTGAAGTTGTTTTATACACTATGCACTTATTATGGTATCAAATGATTTGTTTTAAAACGTATCAAGCATTTTTGGCTGTTATAAGGGAAAACCCTATTCCCCGGCTTGCGTTGCATTGTGTGATAGGACCTGGGTCTTATAACAGCTTCATTTTTCTTTACTTAGCATTGCGCTGTTTGTTTTATGCACTGGTATTCTTGGGAGGAAACATGTTCCGTGTTATACGGCGTGGTCCCTTGATTTACCTAGCTTTAAAAATAAAGATCAACTGTTTTAGTTCTCACACCAGTCACATGACTGACCTGGAGTTTATTGTTTTAACCTAAACTCTGGGTGCCCTTATTTTGACACGGGCAGCTAGTAGTTTTGGTTTTGCAGATTTTTATTCACAGGATCCTGGTTTACAGCTGGAACGATATCCGGAAAGCTTTGTATCCGTATATCTCTTCTAGTTGTGTATTGTATTATTTTCCGCTGCTATGTATTTAAATGTAATTTAAATCTCTGATATTTCTGTGTAATATTTATTCATTTATACTCTGTATATTCATGTAATCTGATGCATTGTTGTAATATACAATGAAATGTTCTTTTGTATGCGTTCTGTTTTGTCATGTTCTCAAACGATAGGGCGTTTCGAACGGCCTGGATCGGTTTAGCGACTGGTTCGGACTGAGCGAAATTCCTGTTCGTCACATATATACTAGGATGCAAACGGTGCTTAGTAGCACCCGACACCCACTGTCCACAGACCATGGATGACTTGGTTGTTTGATTGATGTGTTGTGGTAAATTGATCGTGTAATGTGGAATGAATAGATTTGGTGCATTAAGGAGAGTGATTAATTTCCCTTTTTAAAGATTTAGTGTAACAAATAGGTTGATTAGTTTGGGAATTAAGATATCATCCCATTTTTTAGGCTTTCTTTTGTAATCATTTAGTTAATTAATAAAGGTTTATTTAGAGGAATTCGTTTGTCATTTTCTTACCAAGGTAAGAGATAAAAAAATTAATTCTTATATTTTGTTGTAAGAATTAGTGTATGACATATTCTTTCCAAGGTGATTTTAATGGTGAATGTTATATAATGTGAGAAATGTCGTAAAAATGTTTCAATTGATGATTTAAATATATCATTTTTTAAAATTTATTTTATAATATTGTTTAGGATACGACCGATGGCATACATGATTATTTTCTATACTTTGCACAAATTTATGAAAGTCGTAAAAAATATATCCTACTTCTAAAAATTTTGTAGTTCAGTATATTATAACTATCATTAGTACTTGTAATAACCTTTTAACACCAAAACTAAGAGTCGCAACAAGGTTATTTTGTGGTGTGTAAATAAATAACAATTGTTTTAAGTAGTTGTAAATATTTTATTACATTGTTTTATTGCAACCTTTATGAAAAACTGTAACAAGTATATCTTATTACAATTTTTGCTAAAATGATGTTTTGCAGAATGTTCTAAAGTATCTAAAACAACCTTTCTGATATTTATAAAAGCGATTTTTTGTTGAAGCGCAACCTTATCTGAATACAAAGAATTATACAAAGTCTACAATCAGACCGAAAGATATTGACCTTTCTAAAAAATTATGCTTTTTAAAATTTACTTATAACAAAATATAGAATGTTGATTGTAAAGATAAGCAATTTCTTGGAGTTTAATTGAATTTACGAAGAAAAGGGAGTTGCTTAAAACTACAACCCAATTCCTATTTTTGCATGATTGCTACAACTTTTAAATTTTAGTTTATAAAATATTAAATGACATATTTTATATTCGTTGAATAAACAAAATGCTAAATTAAAGTAGCACAAAACAGTTGCATAAAATAAAACAAGATATCATTCAAAATTAGAGTTGAAGAAATGTCAAATTAATATATCATTACATATTACACATATATTATATTAAGTACATATGTAATTATATATATAATTCGTAGTCCATATAACATTAGTTTTTATAGTTGATATTATGTGTTTTTTAGTCTATTTTTTATGCATATTGTAATGACCTAGGATTTCGGTCAGCTAATTTTAAATATTTAATCTAGATTTAAATATTTGAGTTAATAAAATAAATGAATTATTTATATTAAGTTATCAATTCTAAATAATCAATTTCGTTTTAATATTGAAAATATTAAATTACAAGAATACGAAAATGGATTTAGTTGAATTCAAAATTTGATTTGAATCAAATACAGTTCAAATAATTAATAGGGAATTTCATTTGAATTTATAACGATAATAATATTTATTTATTATCGAGGAGAATAAATTGTCTAAAATTAATTTATACTGATTTAAATTAATATCTCCTTCAGATGATCGAATTGGACTTCGTGACCTATCCCAGTGTGTCCGAAATAGGGGTATTACACTAGAATTGCCAGTTGTTGGGTTCAGAAAGAAGTTCGAAATCAGGGTGTGTTTTAATTAAAGAATACCAATTTAAATTAATTAAAATATAATATAAATATCATAAAGAAAAATAAAAGGTAGAAAATGGAAACACATCTTCTCTTTCAAACCGCAGAAAATACAAGGAGGAAATGGTGGCACATTTTGCTCCATTCTCAGCTATATAAACACCTGCAACCCCCTTACCACTTTTATTTTCTCTCGTTTCTTTCTTCTGTTCGAAATCAAACCAAAACCGCACTTTCCTATTTTCTCCCAAATCAAATCAAATCGAATCCTCAACAAAATCGAGATCAATGATTTCGGATACTAGTTAGGGCTCGATCAAATCCCTAGCGCTCGACATTCCAACAGTGACCTAAGGAACAGGCATCGCGAGGCTAACCTTCGAAGGAGAGTTCAGAGTTCAAATCGAGGCTTGCAGTTGCAAGGGTACGGTAAGCGTTCGACGATGGTCTTGTTGCGTTCGATTTTGAAGAGGAAGGGGTCGCGACAGGTAGCGGAGGAAGGGTGCGATGATGGTAAATGCAAATGTACTGACATCTGAACCTGGTGGAGTTTGATTTAGAGTTGCGAAATAGGATGGCGAATTTGAGTTCGAATCAAGGATCGGAAGTTGTTTCGATTTTCTGATGAAATTTAAAGACGAAGGGGTTCGATGCTTTCTCTGTACGGAGTCATGAGGCAATTCGAGGCCACTGATGGACGGACGGTGTAGGATTGGAGGAACATAACAGTCAGCGATCGAGATGGTGGGGTTAGGGTTGAAGCGGCAAGGCCTGTTGGTTGCAGGAGGGTCTGGAGATGGTCAGTTTGGGTGCAGATGCAAAAATAAAGAAGCACCAGTAATGAACATCAATCGTTCAGTGAAATACCAAGGAGAGGATTTGCAAAATCAATAAGTAATTAAGGAAAAAGATTTTTATTCGAGATTTCATTCAAGAAGATGGAATGGCATTTGACTGCGAGATGTTCGATGAATCTCCGGAGTCGGGCTGATTATAGTTTTGGAGTGGTTCAAGGTTATGTCGTGGAGTGGTAGAATAATCGGTAAGGCCATAAGGTATACAGTTTTACCAAATATAAATTTCAAATTTTGTTAGTAAATTTAAATAGTCATAAAATCGTTAAATTTAAAATAATCACAGGTACAGAATTAAATTCATTCGAGACGATTCGTTGATACAACAATATGGAATTTATCGGATAATCAGCAAACAAAAATCCTGGTGAGTAAATCTCACTCACCTTTAGTTAGAATTATTTTTATATCATAAAAAATAATTGTTTGTTTCTTGTTGAATGCTTTCTGATTGTTTGAAATATATTAGTTATTTAGGGTTGACTATTATATATATATATACTGGGTTGATGATTGAATTGATTCCCGCAGGATCATTAGCGGATGCCCGCAGTATCATTAGCGGATGACCATATACGCCCCACGCTATGATAGTGGATGACCTTCTATACCGCGATATCCTGCCTCGAAGCAGGATGGGTATTACTATGTTGACTAACATCTGTGGATGCAGGAAAACAGGTTGGAGGAATCCGACTGGATTCCTCAAAACTATATTATCTGTTTGTTTATTTGTTTGCATATATACGGTCATATATGATGTGTTGGAAAACCCGAAATAAATAATTGGTTTGTTTGGTGTTTAATATCACTGGGTCTAAGTGTTGATATTTAAAAATATCCTGAAAAGGATATTTGAGATTTTTAAAGGAAAATTCTATTTTTAAATAGAATTGGAATATAAGAGATTCAAAGAGGATTTGAATATAAGAGATTCAAATAGAACTTGAATTCAAAGTGAAATTTAAATATGGTATTTAAATTTAAAGAGAATAAATATAGAATTTGAATTCAAAGAATAAATATAGAATTTGAATTAAAGAGAATAAATATAGAATTTGAATTGAATATAATAAATATAGAATTTGAATTCAAGAGAATAAAATTCAAAGAAAATATAAGGGAGTTTGAATATTAGATTTCAAAGAAAATATAAGGGAGTCTGAATATTTGATTTCAAAGAAAATATAAGGGAGTTTGAATATTAGATTTCAAAGAAAATATAAAGTGGAGTTTGAATATTAGAACTTAAAGAGAATAGTAAAAGGAGTTTGAATATTAGAATTCAAAGGAGCTAAAATAGAAATTGAATAAAGGATTTAATTAGGAATTGAATAAAGGATTTAAATAGAAATTGAATATAGGATTTAAATAGAATTTGAATAAAGGATTTGAAAGGGAATTTGAATATTTGTAATTCAAATTGAATATAGAAATTCAATGGAGTTTAAATATATGAAACTGAAATAGAATTTGAGTTAGGAAAATTCAAATAGAGTTAAAAAGGAATTTGAATATAGGATTCGAATAGAGTTGAAATAGAATTTGAATAAGAGTTGAAATTGAATTTGAATACAGAAATTCAAATGTAACTTGAATATAAAATTCAAATAGAATTCAAATGAAAGTTGAATATAGCATTCAAAGGGAATTTGAGGATTTATATTCGAAATTGAATATGAAGCTTAAGTTGAAAATGGAGTTCAAATTAGTTGTAAACAAGTTAAAATATATTTGATAATGTCATGTTCAAATATAAAAGTGAAATAGGCTAAAGAGTTAACTGAGAAATTAATTTACGAATTGAGTTAAACGATCAGGCATAATTGAAATAAATTGGACGGGTATAGACATACAGGAGACAGGTATGAGATAAGGATAATGAAGGTATATAAATAGTATGCTCGACAAAAAGGTACGTATTTAATTCATATATGAGATTTTATGCACCGTATCGGCTAACCGCTTGGCTTTTCTTTTTCTTTTTGGATTGGTGAGGGCCATGGGAGGCTATTTGAAATATCCCGATGATCCCGGTACAAAGGAGGTTATGACGAATTTTTCCGGGAATTTAAGGAGTTAGAATACTTTTAAGAAAATTTGATAGTTAGAAATCAACATATCGATATATATAGAAGTCGATAAGGAAACGAACTTAGAAATAGAATAGTATAATAAAAAAGGAAGTATAAGAATAAAATCTAGTAAGAATAGAAAGAGAAAGTGTATGTGTTTAAAAGTGAAGAAGTAGTTGTATGGTATTGATTGTTCGAGTAAATAGTCATATCTGTTTTGACGTTATAAATGTAATTCAGTCAAGGTCTGAGAGGTAGTTGTACCCCAACTTGATTGATGTCATTATTAACAAATAAATAGTAAGATTTCAGGCTCGAAGATCAATGTTGAATAGGAGATAGTCGAATATAGTATTTGGGTTGTCATAACGATGTTTTACACAACATCCGTTTTAACCCAAATAAGTGTAAAACTTGGAAATATAATAAAGAATATTTCCTAAGTATAGAAATAAACGGGATCAGTAAAGAGATAAGTAATTGGAATATTTTCCAATTATAAATAGCGTATATTTTCTAAGTACAGAAAATAAAAGGAAGGCGATACTCGGAAATGTTTTCCAAATAGCGTAAAAGGCCAATATGATCATTGAAAATATTTGATTAAAAGATATTGATAAGGAAATAGAGAAGTGAATTAACTAATGGAATATTAATTAAGGGCTCAGTGATTGTTTGATAATTGGATGAACACTTGTTTTCTTCGATAGTTAAATCATCGACTATCGAAACACTTGTCTTTATTCGATAGTTAAATCACAGACTATCGAAGTTTTGACCATCGTGGTCAATATGGAGATACCAGTTGGATTATTATCCGAAGAACCACTCCGTATTGGCAGTAGTGTTGCGAATCAGATTATATGAAGATAATCGAAGACGGAGTAAAGTGCAAGGACTTTTTCTATTAATAAAAATTGTGCCTTCGGTTCATCCTGTTCCTGGGTGACTTGAATGGATGAATGTCTGACAGAGTATTTCCAGAAAGGTTACGTACATTGATTTCTTCAACCGTACCAAGAGTGGAAGCGGAGAAGGAAACTTCTTTAGCTAACACATAATGTACTGTTGTAGACGTCAATTAGTGATTTTCGATGGATCTGCCAATGTGGCATTCGAAGTGAATCTGGTGTGATGATAAAGCGTAGCTTTAAGCCTCATCAACCGGTAAATGATAGAAATCGGGCATGCAACATGACTTTGTAGGTCGCACCTATTAGGTTGTATAATCACCTGATCTAGAGTTTCATTTACTTCTAAAAATCTATTGTCGATGTTGTCCCATTCGGGAAACGGTTGCTGATCCCAACCGTTGGTGATATACATTCGATACACTCAAGCGAAATTAGTGGTCGGTCATGTGTGGCTGAGTTGCAAGATGTTCTTATTGAACTCGGTGCAATCTCCTCTAGAGGTACACCAGGGGCAGGTGGTTCCATACCTTGTCATAGTCGGAATCCAATATCCAGTAAGTGCCCGCGATTTATGATTGTATATTACATATGTGGAACGTGAGATGCAAACGTTCCACTAAATTGTTATTTACTTGATTTAGACATTATTATAATATCAAAAGAGTTTTGATATAAAGACTATGGTTCCTTTCAAAGGGATTTTGAAAGTTAAATCAAGTGTTTGGATTCTCATAAGGGAAAAACCCGTTCCGTGTTATACGGCGTGGTCTTATGAGATATCATTTAGTTCTGAAACTATTTTAAAATGTTTACTCATACCAGTCCCATGACTGACTTGGAGTTTATTTTGTTTTGTTCTACCTAAACTATTAGGTGCCTAAATTTGTACGGGCAGTCAAGTAGTTTAGGATTTTATAGATCTATCTAAAGGAGCTTGGAGCTGGAGGCTTCAGCGTTAGTTATATAGGGTTTTGTTCCGCTGTATTGTAAGTGTTGTACTCTGATAAGTGTATGTTATACAGTTAAGATTTTGTATTTCAAAGATATGATATATTATATTTTGTTCCGCTGCGATGTGAGATTCTATGTTGTTGTTTCTGTTCTTCTTCTACCCTTTGGTTTATTCAAAAAAAATGTTTCGTATTTTCGTGATATTTGGGTTGGACGTATGATGTATATAGTCAACTCTGATACTATGGATTTGCGGGTCATTACAGTTGGTAACAGAGCTTAGGTTGAGGGAATACCTAGGCTTGTTGAAATGTGCTCATTAGAGATAGGGTCAGTAGCACCCTAGAATGAGTTGAGTGTATATATATACGAGAGAGCATATTTGTTATTTGATATATAAACTGTTTTATATTGTGTTGACTAGTCTGTCGAGTGAATTATAAATTTTGGTCTAATCGTGGGACGCCACGATGTCAATAGGAGTTTATAAACCCTTGAACAGAAGATTGGACATGATATTGAATTTAAATGGTTGAGTTGATTGTTAGGATTATAATTAAATGGGATTATAGAATTGAAATGGTTATATATAACCAAGTAGAATTTGTATATAAAATAATATATACAAGTGAGATGAATTAAAATTGAATTCAAACAAGAATTCAGAATTTAAATCCTGGGAGTTTGGAAAATGTTTTTCGAAATGAATATCAAGTAATATAGCACAGAAGTCATTCAGTGGCTGGGAAATAATTCTGATGATGGTCGCAACATCATCAGTGTTCATTTTCGAGTTTCTAAGTGATAAATTGCTGCCTTAGAAAAGTTTTTGATGGAAATTTGTTTGAAAAGAAAACAAGTTGTTTGAAAATTCAAATGTTTTGAATTTGAGATGGATATAAATCTATGTATATATTTATATTACTTCAAAGGAGTTTTGAAATAAAACCCTGGGAATTTGAATGATTGAAAACTAATTTAACTTAAGTAAGTTAAATGGATCGAAATGAATAAATTGAGTAAAATCAATGTGAATGAAATATGAATTGGGTGTGAATAAAGGAAAAACTAAAACAAATATAAAGGAAATATATTTGTAAAACAAATACAAAGGAAGTTATGTGCAAACAAATAGAAGGAGAAATATTTGTAAAAACATTTACAAATAGAATTTAAAAGGAAATATTTGTAAAACATTTACAAATAGATTAAATGGAAATATTTATTTATAGAAAATAATTAGAAAGTTATAAATGAGATATTTAATTGTTAAACACATAGAATTTAATCAAAGGAATATTTAGAAGATGAATAGGAAAATGGAAATCTGTTTTTAACAGATAAATAGAAAAGATTAATTTATAAATAACAGTTTATAAATTAAATTAAATATTTATCATTCGATAAATGGAATATATAAGTCTGAACTTATATATAGAAGAGATATTGGTTTGTAACACCGAAGTTTTAAATAGAAGGGGTACACAACACTTGTATAAGTGAAGTAACGTTATTAAAGAGAACATTTATAAAGTGAAGAACCGTTACTAAAAGAAAATCTTTATAAATGAATAAATGTTATCCAATAGGAGTTGTTCGAATAGGAGAAGTCGATTAGAGTTAGAATAAATCGATTAGAGTAAGAATTTACCAGTTAGATTTAATCAGTTAGGGTTAATCCATAGAGTTAATTGAATATTAGTTATTCAATTAGAATTTATTGAATATTTGTTATTTAAATTATGTAATGACCCGCATTGGCAGAGGTATTAGAATTAATTTATTTAATTATTGAGATGGTGGTTTAGAGAATTTAATGGTCATGGAATTAAATAATGGTGAATATTTAATTAAAATAATAAATTAAATAATATATTTAATTCTGAAATAATCAGAATTGGCTGAAATGGCGATATGGTGTGAACCGGATCATCTATGATATTTCATTCAGCTTGGAATTTGAATTTGAATAACGAATATATTCAATCGTCGACAGTTGAACGCATAGTTTATAATATAATTATAAACGAGCTCGAAATGGCACTGCAGTTCTTAAATTGGCGATTCGAACTTCAACTGAATGTACAAGATTCGTTTTGAATCGGACTCCTATGAAACAAGAAACGTGTGGAGCTGGTGGAGTATATCTTTCTAGTGGAAGAGAAAAATCGGGATTTCATCGTGTAGATTTTGATGTATGTCCAAATCAAATTTTAGAAAAGTCGCTGTGGAATTCCTTTATAATTTATAAAGGGATTATTTATATTTTTAAAAGGGATTTCTATATAAATCAAATATTGGGTTGACCCAGAAGTGAATATCGAGTTGTAAATACATACAGGAATATTCTAGAGCTGTGTGGTATGCCACTGTGAATATAGACGATAATATTTAATTTTAAATATTTAATTTAATTATACTTATATATTTAAATAGGCTATTTAGAACATTAAAAATAGGCACTTTTGCAAACGAAGTCGGAATTCGACGAAACCCGTTTTGTTGGATCCGCAATATCAAATAGTTGTTAGATTTCCAGTTTCGTGATTTTTAGAGTCACTATGTGGCCGTACGGAATTTTAGAGTGTAAAATAGTCAGTATTTCGACAGTTAAAAATATGTTGTGTGAGCATACGGAGTCGGAATTCGACGAAACCAGTTTCGTTGGGACCGTAATGTCGAACTCTAGCTACATGTCCAGTTTGGTGATTTTTAGGTATCGTTTGTAATCACTGGGATTTTTAGATGGCAGGTTGTGAAGATCCCAAAACCCCGTGACACGGTGTTAAGGATAATCATTGGAATATAACACATTAATCATCATTAGCAGATTACAGATAATAGCATAAACAGAAAATAGAATAATTTACACACATATGACAGCGGAATCATATGGATATCATCACATCAGAGAAGCACAGTACAGGATACAACTTAGTGCATAATGATACATAATCAATCACCATCGCCTGAGGCGGAATCATACATAAAGAGCACTCAAAATAAATATCAGTCTACATCGCCCGTGGCGGAATCATAATATAGATACAATAATGGCGGAGAAAATCCAAGTCAGCATGGTGTAGTCAAGCCTCGCCATGAGCCAAAAGGTGCGTCAGAAACCTGTAACTAGGCTGCCCGTGTGAAAATGAGGGCACCCGAGTTTGCAAGGTGAAACAAACTACGAGTCAGTCATGGGACTGGTATGAGAAATCTATTCAACTTATTAACAATAATAATAAGGCAAATCAAAGGACCACGCCACTTTCGCGGAACGGGTTTACTCCAATGAGTGCTAGTGCATGAAATAAAGTAAATGATTAAATCAACGCAATGCTTTTTATAAAATGAAGCCATTATAAGACTCAGGTCCCATCACACAATGCAACGCAAGCCGGAGGATAGAGTTTTCCCTTATAATGGCCAAAAATGCTTCATACTTATAAAACAAAGGTGTTCGATATTATTACTAGTGCATATATGTTTCAAAAGCAATTCAATCATAAATATCAATCCTAGACGGCATGGGTACCATATATCATGTCGCCATACTAGTAATACAATCACAACCGCATATTTCGTATTGGAAATTGGATTCCTTCATGAGTCGAGGCAAGGGGCAAGCTCCTCTCCGATTCGAGACACTCTAGCAAATGCCTCGGGACCGCACACAGCAATCCCCTGGATCCTCCAAGGCCGGTCCTCTCTTACTTTTGAGGAATAGTTATTCCTGAACACACATTTCCCGGTCCTTATAGACCTATAATCGAGGCGCCTCGCATTCCAACAACCACACAGGTGAAAAGTAGATATAAATGTCAGGGCTGGGAGGTCACTGACACCACCATAGCTAGAAAGAAACGTCATGCACTCCTTGGGTCCTTCTCTGGTTTTTGACTCATACCGGGTTGTGAGGCTCGCGAATTCACGTTATACACAAAGCTACGTCACACAGACCATGCTTTGATCATCAACCACAAGACTTTGCTTTGCAACAGAAGCCTTGATCATATGCCACTTAGGCGTGCCACACAGGCAATCCACTCCATGCGACTGATTTCTGTCAATACATAACCTCTGAGCTCGTACGTCTCAGAGAAGGGCGTTAAGCAAGAGAATAAATTCTCCGCCGCCAAATAGATATATATTTAACAGAGATCAATCAACACAGAACAAAATCCAATGTCAGACACACAGTCCATTTACAAGTCCGTTCTGGGTCTGAACGAAACCGGAGTGTAACAACCCGAAAATCTGGGCCAGTTTAAAATTTTTATTTTGGCAATTTTAGCGAATTTTGAATATTTAAAATAGATTATTTTAAATAATATTGTCGAGGAATTTATTTTGAATAGAATTCGAACGTATATATTATACGCGTCGTCGTTAGAATATAAATATTTATATATAATTATAAATAGAATTGAAAATGGCGCGGTAGTTCGATAATTCGATTTCAAACTTCAATTGAATGTACCGGGTGCAAAACAATCCGGATTTTAGTGAAACCAAAAATAATAGGATCTCTTTGTGAATATCTTTCCAATAATTCGAATAATCAAGATTTCATTGGAAAGATATTCACAAAGAGATCCTATTATTTTTGGTTTCACTAAAATCCGGATTGTTTTGCACCCGTTACATTCAATTGAAGTTTGAAATCGAATTATCGAACTACCGCGCCATTTTCAATTCTATTTATAATTATATATAAATATTTATATTCTAACGACGACGCGTATAATATATACGTTCGAATTCTATTCAAAATAAATTCCTCGACAATATTATTTAAAATAATCTATTTTAAATATTCAAAATTCGCTAAAATTGCCAAAATAAAAATTTTAAACTGGCCCAGATTTTCGGGTTGTTACACGGAGGCACCAATTCCTCGCATATCCGTACAATCAACAATATGTTTGGACAGCTACTACTTCAATTCCTTCATGGTAGCTACTCCAATCACGAGCATCAGTAGCGCCCATCCATCCAATGTGGAGATCGTCGGTCTTCAGTCGTCTTCGACTCTTCGACTTCTCAACGTCGATCGATTATTTGAAATGAGATAAACTCGGCCTTTTCAAATAACCCACGTATATTTAGATTTTCAAATCAATTAATCACATGGTTGGACCATTTAACATTCACTTTTCAGTTATTTAGGTATAATTTTCATGTCAAATACATTCAACCATCACATATCAAGCAAACACAACAAGATTGGTTTATTTCCACTCTATATCGTCTATAGCACTTTATAAAGATATATCGCCATTTTTATTTGATTTAAAACGACCATATTTAATTGAACGATGTTTCAGGTCGTGTCGATGCCCTGGCGCTGCTTTTCACTAATTTTGTTTTACATATATATGAAAATCTAACCGTTGGATCTTCACAAATTTTACATCATTAGGAAGGTCATTTCAAAACGAATCCAACGGTTTCAGTTTTGGGAAAATCCGACGGTCGGATCTTCCACACTAACCATTTGAAGTTACGATTTCAATTTACGAACTACAGCGTCGTTATTCGATTTAATTTAATTATATTTATATTTATATATAAATATAATCGTTTCTGGCGCTGTTTTTCTTCAGTTTTGAATTAAACATTCCAGACAATCCAACCGTCGGATCTTCACAAAGTTGGCGTCGTTGGAAAGATATTTCCAAGGCGAACCCAACGGTTGAGGTTTCAGGAAAATCGAATGGTCGGATTTCCCGCACTAGTCGTCTGAAATCACGGTTTCAAAACATGAACTGCACGGCCACGTTTTGTTTTAATTCTATTTATATTTATATATTTATATAAATATAGTTCATTCAAAAATTCCTATATCGTTTCCACTTCAATTATTTCACTAACGCCTTTATTTTTCGGAAAATATCGCCACAACCTCCTTTGTACGGGAGGGTCTGGGAAAATTCCCAAATAGCCACACGGGCGTCTCATATCAAAAAGAAAAAGAAAAAGCCAAGCGGCTAGCCAACAGGCTCATAAAATCATCACCCAAACAAAGCGGTAAATGTGTACCTATTTGTCGGGCGCAAAATTCTATTTCGCTTCTCTAGCCCCTTTTACTTTAACCTGTTCAATAGATATGCATATACATATATACAATTTCTAACATTTATCATTTTCCATTCAATTTCATATTTGATTTGCTTTGGTTTAAAAACACCATTCGTTCTAATGTTGCATGCATAGGCTAAAATCATATCATTAGCTAGTTAATGTATATTTCAATTCATGCACGTTTATTTGAACAAGTGGCTATTTTTAACACTTCACATTTCAAAGATGATAATCTTGGCGAACTAAAATAGATTTCAACACATGACTATTTTATTTAGTTCCTATGCATATTAAAAATACTATTTCTTTCACAAATATTTATTTCAACGTCCGCATATCTTTAGCATATCACACATATGATAAAAATGATGTTTTTATCATTTAAAATATTTATTCGACAAATAGATGTTTCAACACTTCATAGTTTCAATAAAAATGTAATTTTTATTGTTCAATCTTTTTATTCAACTCATGAATATGTTCCACTACACACACTTCTCAACAAATGAGTATTTCCACACATGGACATTTTATTTATGTTGTTCATATTAGAAAGATGGGATTTTTATGGTTGAAATTATTTATATAAGGCGAATATTTTTCATACTTCATATATAATAAAAATGTGATTTTTATTGCTTAAACACTTCGTTCATTCACAAACGAATTCAATTTTCTCACAGCACCTTTCAACACACAAACATTTCCGCACATGGATATAGTTTCAACATATGGCTTTAATTTCAACGCATGAAAATAATTTCAACATATGAAAATAATTCTAAGACACAAAGATTATTCAAAATTTCGGCAGCATAACGGCAGGGTAGTTAAAACCGGCACCGTCCCTAGTACGGCTCCTCGCTCTACCTTAAAACCTCGCGGTTTTTGACAATGGGGATTCATGCATCTAATTCGCACGTAGGCGGCATGTTTATTTTTATTTCCACAAATATTTCCAATTCATTTCAATCACCAATGGGTATTTTTCAACCACAACCAAACAATATCAACCACAAACAATTATTCAACCATTCGTATTTCACACCAATTCACCACAATAAATATCGTCCATGGTTTGTGGACGAGGGGAGTATATATATAATATAATATAATATAATATAATATATTTTTGCTATATTTCACTAGCATTTCAACACATATATCAATTATTCTATGCATGTAAAAATTCATACTTCGCTTATATAGCTTACACTACGCATGTACATGAGGTATACAACATGTATGTAATTTATATTTCGCTTATATAAATTATACACGACATTTTCCATTCAATTTCACATTAATTTAGATTCCTCACCTTGGTTTTCTGAGCGCTAAAAATCGGTACAATGTCAGAAAATTCCACAGCTTCTTCTATTGGGTAGAGAGCTTCCTTGCGGTCTCGATGTTTCCTGTTTCATCGAATTTCGTCAACATACCAAAAAGATATGATTTTTCAAAGTGTAAAGATCAAAGAAAAACTCACTTTCAAAAAGCTTCAAAACTAGGTTTACAGTTTTCGCGAGAACCGGGACACGAGGGGACGATCAGGGAGTTGGACGTGGAAGAGCTTCGAGAGGGCTACAGGTGCGCGGAGGTTTGGTGGGGTTCGGTGGTGCAGATCGGCGGCGGCGGCGGCTTAAATGTCGGAACTTTGGAAGGGGATATCTCGACGTAGAGGCGACGATAAGGGGAGCTCCTTATATGGATTTGAAGAGGGGAGGGAGAACTACAAAAAGTTGAACTGGGGGAGGAGCTAATTCGGGCTGTGGCGATCGGAAATCGCCTGGAAAGGGGGAAAAGGGTTTCGTTCGTCGAAGTCGGGGTCGGGGGGGGGGGGGGGGGGGGGGGGTTTCTGATTTTTTTTTAATGAATGGAGAAATATGATTGGTCGAGGATTATATTTAATTTTTAAATAGTGTTTTCTCAAACGAACTCCTTTTTAAACCCAACGACTGTCGCCCCTAGCTAAATACCCCCATTCCGGACACAATGGGATATGTTTCGTAGACCAATTCGACTGTTACAGTCAGTTATTTTTCAAATTAAAGTATAAAACGTTTAATTTTTAACTTTGAACGTACATTTCAATTTGCCGGGGCCACAAACTGATTCGAAAAATTCTAGAAAAATAAATCTAGCTATGTTTTGACGCTACGGTCCCAACAAAACTAGTTTCGTCGAATTCTGAGGTCGTTTGAAAAATGGCCATTTTCTGGTCGATCCAATTTAACAGAAATTGACCAAACACATTTTCTTTTGCCACGCTCACATACTAGCTTCAAAAATTATGAAATTTGAAAGCTAGCAATAGTTTGACATCCCGGACCCAACAAAAGTGGTTTCGTCGAATTCCGAGGTCGTATGCAAAATATCAATTTTCCAGGGCTATATATTCCATATACCGACTCTTCTGAAAATTCATTCGGCCATAACTTTTAATTCCCGTTATGAAACTTTGATTTTTCAGATTCGTTAGAAAGGTATTAACTAACAGATTTAAATATTTTTGGTTTCGCTAAAATCCGTTATATTTTCCACCCTGCACAGTCGGTCAAAGTTTGAATTCAAATTTTCAAACTGACTCACTATTTCTAATTCACTATTTTATTGAAATATTCTATTTCAATTGTTCAAATTCCTTTGAAATCACCAATTTTAAAATTTTAAATTGGCTCGTATTTTCCGGGTTATTACAATGGTACAAGGAGAAAATCGATAAAATAAATACGAAAATCAAATTGAAAATATCCCTCCCATTTTCTGAGGTTCCGCACAGGCCACACGGCCTTCGATCTCCACCACAAACCTTACCTAACCCATTCAAGCCTATATAAGGCGTATAAACCAAACACAGCAAGAAAATTCCCACAAAGAAAAATCAAAACAATTCAAATGAAAATCCTTAAATCCTAAACCATATATATCTAGGTTCAGCGTGAGTTCCTCTTCAAGCTGGTACCTCTCGTTTTGGTCGCGATCAATTTTTCCTGGAGCTCGAAAGTCCACCGTGGACCTAGGGTTCGAGGATTCGAGGTACTAAGGCATGGATTGGCAAAACCGAGTTGGTATTTATACTCAGGGTTGGATTCCGAATGTGTGGTGATGGAGTGGGGGTATTCGGTGATGGTTTCGGTCGCTGGTACTTTGGTGACGTGGGCTCGCTGGTGAACTCGAGTTGAAGGTTGGGATGAGGAGGTTGAAGAGTAGTTGATAAGGGAAATTTTGGTGATTTTAGTCGGATTTTAAAGTGAAGGAAGAAGGAGATGGAAACAAGGGGAGATCAGCTGAATTAGTTTGGAGCAAAGTCTGGAGCTTGCGTTGAAGGATTTGGTGAAGACAACGATGCGGGTTCGGTTTTGTTGATGGTATTGGGTTGGGTTTGAAAAGGTTGAGGCCCATTTATTTTATAATCCAAGTTCTTAAATTTATTTAAATTGCGTTCTAACTTCGTAAAACCATAACATCGTCATACGACATCAGATTTTCGAACGGTTAGATCCGTTGGGATCATATGGACGGGAGCAACACAATGAGACTGACCGGGAGTGAATCCGAGCCCGTTACAATTTATGGTGAAATAAATTGTCCGACTGAATCAAATAACGCAAACCGTTATTTAACGGGTAACGCGCAAATGTGAGTAAATCTCACTAACTCCGAACAGTTCAGAGTTTCATGTTGTATTTTTAGAACTATTAGATATTGGCTGATTTACTGTATGTTGACTGTTTGATTGAATTGCTAGTCAGTTAGTTGAATTTCTATATTTGATTCTGTTTAACAGAATATATCATATGGAACTGAAAGTGATGTTATCTATATTGTTTAACATCTGCGATGCAGGGAAACAGGTTGGAGGAATCCAACTGGATTCCTCAACATTTATTTTACTGTTTTCATATATTGTGATATATGATGTGTTATATAATTTGTTATGGATTATGGGTGTTGGAATGATGTTGATCATTTTTATTCGATATTTTAAATATCATAAAAGACCCTTGGATGTAAAAAGAATTATTTCAATGTGTATTGAAATAAAGGGAATTTATAAAATCCACAGATTTTATAAAAGGAAATATTTCGAAAGAAAATAAAAAGGGAAAAATGTTTTTAACACGAATAGAGTTTTATAAAAGGGAAATCATTTGTAAAGTGAAGAACTATTACTAAAAGTAAATCTTTATAAATGAATAGTTTATTCGAAAAGAAGTTAATCGATGTTAGTTAATCGATGTTAGTTAATCGATTAGAGATAATGTTAAAAGAAGTTAGTCGATGTTAGTTAATCGATTAGAGATAAAGTTAAAAGAAGTTAGTCGATGTTAGTTAATCGATTAGGGATAAAGTTAAAAGAAGTTAATCGATGTTAGTTAATCGATTAGAGATAAAGTTAAAAGAAGTTAATCGATGTTAGTTAATCGATTAGAGATAAAGTTAAAAGAAGTTAATCGATGTTAGTTAATCGATTAGAGATAAAGTTAAAAGAAGTTAATCGATGTTAGTTAATCGATTAGAGATAAAGTTAAAAGAAGTTAATCGATGTTAGTTAATCGATTAGAGATAAAGTTAAAAGAAGTTAATCGATGTTAGTTAATCGATTAGAGATAAAGTTAAAAGAAAGTAAAAGGAGTTATCGAATATAGTTTATTCGAAAGGAGTTAAGTGAAATGAGTAAATCAATAGTGTTAGTCCAATAGAGTTAATTGATAAGGGTTAATCGAATAGAGTTAAGCGAAAAGAGTCAATCGAATATAGCTATTCAAAGGAGGGTTAAGTAAGGAAGTTAGTAAAAGGGATATAAAGTGAACTTTGTCTATTTCAAAGTTAGAAATGTTGTTCAGTTAAGGACTGAGAGGTAATTCTACCCCAACTTGATTGCCTTCGTTTTTAACTAAGGATTAGCTATGGTTCGGTAGTAAAGGAAATGGTTTGAGTCGGCATCGCGATGGTTTGTTTAAACATCTGTCTAAGACCAAATGAAGAAGCTTTGGAAATGTTTTCCAAATAAGAAACCAGAAATGTTTTCTAATAAAGAAAACAAGAAATGTAAATGTTTTCCATTGTTAATAACGTATATTTTCCAAATTTAGAAATATTGAATATAGGGAAACAGGAGATGAAAATGAAATAAAGAGATTAATGTTAAATGACGTTTGATCGATATAATTTCCATTTGGAAATAATATCGTTGTTTGCACACTTGTTTTTATTCGATAGTTAAATCACAGACTATCAAAGTTTTGACCATTTTAACGTTGTTAATATGGAGAGACCGGTTGGATTATTATCCAAAGAACCACACTGTATTGGCATAAGCGTTGTGAATCATATATGCCAAAGATAATTGAAGACGGAGTTATGCAAGGGCTATCCTGTTTATAGAATAGTGCCTTCGGTTCATCCTGTTCTTGGATGACTTGTATGGACGGATGTCTGACAGAGTATTTCTATACGATCACGTATATTGATTTCTCCAACTGTACTAAGAGTGGAAGCGGAGAAGGAAACTTCTCTTAGCTAACACGTAATGTATGGTTGAGGACGTCAATCAGTAATTTGATGGATTTGACGATGTGCATTCAAAGTGAATCGGGTATAATGATAAAGCGTAGCTTCTAGCCTCATCATCCGGTAAATGACAGAAATCGGGCACGCAGCATGGCTAAGTCGGTCACACCGAAGTAGGGTGTATAATCAGCTGATCTAGAGTTTCATTTACTTCTAAAAATCTATTGTTGATGCTGTCCCATTCGGGAAACGGTTGCTGATCCCAGCCTTTGGTGATATACATTCGATAAACTCAAGCGAAATGAGTGGTCGGTCATGTGTGGCCGGGTTGCAAGATGTTCTTGTCGAACCCAGTGTATTTCTCTCTAGAGATATACCAGTGAAAGGTGGTTCCATACCTTGTCATAGTTGGAAACCATTACCCAATACGTGCTTGCGGTTTTGATTGTATACTATATATGTAGAACGTGAGATGAAAGCGTTTCTGCTAGATGATTATATATATACTATGGTTGATAGACATTATTATAATATCAAAAGGGTTTTTGATATAAAGATAATTTGGATTCTCATAAGGGAAAAACCCGTTCCGTTATGCGGCGTGGTCTTATGAGATATCGTTTACTTGTTCGAAATGTTTTTAAACTATTTTACTCATACCAATCCCATGACTGACCCGGAGTTTACTTTGTTGTTTTCCCTAAACTCTTGGGTGCCTAAATTTGTATGGGCAGTCAAGTAGTCGATATTTACAGATACATTGAAGAGCTGGAGCAGGAGGCTTCAGGATCATATAGCTATTATTATTCCGCTGTGTTGTAAGTGTTGTACTTTGATAATGATATGTATATGCAAGTACATATTTGTATTTCAAAGTTATGTTATGAAATATATTTATTCGTTCCGCTGGAGATTCGTGTTACTCTGATATTGTGTTCTTCTTCTTCTTCTATTCTAAGTTTCTATCTTATCTTTCCTCACCCTCTAATTTCTTTCACTAATTACCAGGATTTTTTGATGTTTTGGTTATCGACATCGAGCTTATGTCGATAACCAAAGTCGCTAAAAATCCGGGTCATTACAGTTGGTATCAGAGCGTAAGTTAAGAATTACTTGGCTATGTGGCGTGACTCGGTAGAGATAGGGTTAGTAATACCCTAGACTGAGTTTGAGTGTATATATACGAGTGAACGTATTTGTATATTGATATAAAAATTGTTTTATATTGTGGAGATTCATTGGTTGAGTAGTTTATGAGTTCTGGTCGATCAGTTTGATCCACTGTATCGGTAGGAGTTACTAAACACTCGAATATGATGGGTCGGCACGATATGTTTTGAAAGAGGGTAAATGAAAATAATTTTACCCAAAGTATATTTGATACATATTAGATATATTGGTTGTTATTATAATCCAGTAAGATTATAAGTAAAATGGTTATGTAAATAACCAATCAGAATTAATATAAGTGAAATACGTGAAATCAGATGAGTTAAATCTGAAATTTAAACCAGAAATTGAAATTAAAACTCTAGAGAATGGGATAAGTGTTTGTAAATGGATTTGGATTAAAAATAAGGAAAATTTAAGATCCTGGGTGATTTTAAATTGTTTTACAAGCAGTGTGAATTATATTTTGAAATGAATTTCAAAGTGGAAATGTTTAGAAATGGTTTTATAGTATTGAACTCACTTCGATCGCTGGAAAATAGATTCTGATGATGACAGCTGCATCATCAGTATTCATTTTTGAGTTGTAAGTGACGAATTACTACCAAAGATACTGTTTTGAAATTGTTTTGGGAAAGACAAGTTGTGTTGAATTTCAAATGGCATTTATAATAAAGGATGAGTAAAGAAAGTTTGAAAAGGAATTAGGATAAGGGAAGTTCAAACATAGAATGTAAATAAGAAAATTCAAAGGGGATTTGAATATAGAAAATTCAAAGGGAGTTTGAATATATGAAATTCAATGGAAGTGATATAGAATTTGAATATAGAAATTCAAATGGGGTTTGAATATAGAAATACAAATGGAATTCAAATGGAATTCAAATATAGAATTTGAATATAGAAAATATAAAGGGATTCAAATATAGGATTTGAATATCGAAAGTGAAATGAAATTTGAATAAAGAAGATTCAAATAGAATTGAAATTGAAATTTGAGTATAGAAGATTCAAAGGGAATAGAAATGAAATAAAGAGAATTCAAATAGATTTGAGTTTAGAAATTCAAATGGAGTTTGAAAATAGATTTGAATAATGAAATTCAAATATGGTGTAACGACCCGGGAAAAGACGACCTTGGTTATCCGATATACAACACCTATCGAACAATCAAAAGTCAAAATTACCGGATAGTCCAAGAAAGAAATTAGAGGGTGAGGATAGATAAGATAGAAAATTAGAATAGAAGAAGAAGAAGAACACAACAACATCAGAGTAACACGAATCTCACAACGGAACGAATAAAATATAATAGACAACATATCTTGAAATCAAAGCAGTATATGTATATCATACCATTATCAAAGTACAACACTTTCATCACAGCGGAATAATCAATAGCTAGAAAAATCTTGAAGCCTCCTGCTCCAAGCTCTTCAAGCATACCTGTAAATCCTGACTACTTGACTGCCCGTACAAATCTGGGCACCCAAGAGTTTAGGGAAAACAAAACAAAATAAACTCTGGGTCAGTCATGAGACTGGTGTGAGTAAACTCAAATCATTTGGTTTAACTTTCAAAATCCTTTTCAAAAGAAAAGATAATCGTAAGACCAATCCACACATAAATACGGATGGCTTTTACCTTACGATAACCCAAAACACTTTGGAAATCATATATTATCTGATATTATAATAATGTCTAATCACAAGTAATTAAAATCTAGTAGAATGCTTGCATCTCACGCTCTACGTATATAGTATACAAATCAAACTCGCGGGCACTTATTGGAGATTGGATTCCGACTTTGATAAGGTATGGGACCACCTGCTGATAGTGTATCTCTAGAGGCGAATACACTGGGTTCAACAACAACATCTTGCAACCCGGCCCTCACATGACCGACCACTCATTTCGCTTGAGTGTATCGAATGTATATCACCAACGGTTGGGATCAGCAACCGTCTCCCGAAATGGGACAGCATCGATAGATTTAAGAACAAAAGGAATTTCTCTAGATAGGTGATCATACATCCTAATGGGTGCGACCTACATAGCCATGCTGCCTGCCCGATTTTTGTCCTTTCCTGGTTGATGAGGCTTGAGGTCATAACGTATCTTTTGACAGATCACACCTCCATTACTTTGAATGCTACAACGTCGTACCCGCCTAATCACAAATTGATTTCACCAAAAATACCACGGATATACAGCTAAGGGAAACGAATTCCTCCGCCACCAAACGTAAGTACGTTTGAAGAGATCAACTTATGCGATCTATTGGATATACTCTGTCAGACACTCGTCCATACACGTTTGTCCTGGGACTGGACAAACCAAAGGCACTATTCTATAAACAGGATAGCCCTTGCATAACTCCGTCTTCAATATATTCAGCATACTTGATTCGCAACGCTTATGCTAATACGGAGTGGTTCTCTGGATAATAATCCAACCGGTCTCTTCATATTAACAACGTTAAAATGGTCCAAACTTTGATAGTCGGTGATTTAACTATCAAATGAAAACATGTCTGTGTGCATACAATGATATTATTTGCAGAAGGAAATTCTATCGAACAATCATCATTTCATTCAGTCGTCCATTTCCCTATTCCTGTTGTTTAATTTTTCTTATTCACTATATTTAGAAAATATATATCATTATCATTGGAAAACATTTCCAGCTCTTGTTTCTAAATTCAGAAAACAATTCTGCTTCTCATTTGGAAAACATTTCCAAATCTCTTTCATTTGATTAAACAGATGTTTGAATAAACATCATTATGCCAAATCTCCTTCATTTGGTTTCCACTTAACAACTTTCCACTATCGAACCTTAACCATTTCTTAGTTAAAAACGAAGTCAATCAAGTTGGGGTATAATTACCTCTCAGACCTTAACTGAACGACATTTCTAACTTCGAAATAGACAGTTCAAACTTCACTTTTTAAAAAACTTCCTTGCGAACTCTCGGATTCTATTTATGAATCCACTTCCTTTACTGAATCATTTGATTATAACTATAAATGTTATAATTCCATGCTTTCAAAATATGTTAAATATATTTCCATATCTTAATTTGGATAAATAAACAACCAACTACTTTATTAACAGATAATTAAAACTTGATTTGAAATGGAAAGTAAACATTACTTCCCTTGATTCGATATAATCAAATTTCCATGTATGATTCACTCTCGAATAATCACTATCCGATAATTCTCTTTCGAATAAACTATATTCGATTCCCCTGTTCGAATAACTAATATTCTATAATCCTTTTCTTCGAATAACTAATATTCGAAAAATCTCACTTCGAATAAACCATATTCGATAATTCTCTCCTTCGAATAACTATATTCGATTTAACACACTTCGAACGAACTATATTCGATTACTCTTCTCGAATAAACTATATTCGATAACTCTACTTCGAATAGGTGATATTCGATTAATTCCCTTTTTGACTAACCATACTTAATTTACTAATACTCGACTAACTCGACTTAATTAACTTCTGTTGATTAATTACTATTTGATTTAACACCATTTGCTTGACTCTAGATCGCAGCGATCACAATGGTTACGCCTGATTCCCCCAGGAAACATCCGACCGCCGTAGGCTATCTGCAGCCCTGCGAATTACGCTAGCAGTCGTGCTAAATGGAAATTCATCCTTAAATAACTTTGTCTATTTTTAACTCTATCTCGAATAATTAGATTCGATCAACTCTAATTGAATAACTAATATTTAATTAACCCTTATTCGATTACTATATTTGAATAACTCTAGTTCGATTTGACTCAAAACGATTAACTCTAACTGATTAACTCTAACTGGTTAATTCTAACCGAATAACTCTAACTGGATAACTCTAACTGAATAACTCTAACTGGTTAACTCTAACTAACTAACTCTAACTGTTTAACTTTACGGTTTAACTCTAACAATTTAACTCCAACTGTTTAACTCTAACAGTTTAACTCCAACGGTTTAACTCTAATGGTTTAACTCCAACGGTTTAACTCTAACGGTTTAACTCGAACGGTTTAACTCTAACGGTTTAACTCGAACGGTTTAACTCCAACAGTTTAACTCCAATGGTTTACCTCAAACAGTTTAGCTCCAACGGTTTAACTCCAACAGTTTAACTCCAATGGTTTAACTCTAACAGTTTAACTCCAACGGTTTAACTCCAACAGTTTAACTCCAACGGTTTAACTCTAGTTGATTAACTCTTTTGAATTAATCCCTTTGACTTTTCTCTTTTGAATAATTCCTTTTGAATAACTCCTTTGGAATAATTCCTTTGAATTACCTCCCTTGAATAGATTCTTTTTCTATTCGTTTACTCAACAATATAACTATTCTCTTTTCGCTTCTATTTATTTAACAAATAAATATTCCCTTTAACTTTTCTATTTATTCAACAAATAAATATTTCTTTTAACTTTTCTATTTATTTAACAAATAAGTACTTCTTTCAACTTTTCTTTATTCCCTACATGAATATTCCCTTTTCAATTCCATTTGTAAATACTTTTACTAATGTTTCCCTTTTTATTTCTATTTGTAATCGTTTCACAAATATTTCCCTTCAATTTGGTTTCACCAATATTTTCCCTTCTATTTGATTTCACCAATATTTTTCCTTCTATTTGATTTCACCAAAATATTTGTTTTTTAACAAATGCTTTGATTCTATAATCATTTTCTCTCATGAAATTCTCTTTATATATAAAATCTATTGATTTTATATAAATAATTTATTTTCAAAATAAACTTTGAAAATCCCTTTTCACTTTCTAGTATCACTTATGGTATAAAAATACCAAATCAAAAGGTTCAATCATCATCCAAACACATAGGTTCAACAACAGATGATATAACACATCATATATCAGAATATATGAAAAACGGTAAAATAAATGTTGAGGAACCCAGTCGGATTCCTCCGACCTGTTTCCCTGCATCCACAGATGTCAGTCAACATAAATAACATGGAGGTAAAATATTCTGATAAACAGAATCAATATTTCGATACGATTTATATATATCGTTATCGATATTTTCAATCAACTGACTAGCAGTTCAACCAAACAACCAATACACAGCAAATCAGCTAATATTTATCAATTCTAAAAATACTTTAGAGAAATATAAAATGTTCAGAGTTAGTGAGATTACTCACATTGGACGGTTTATCGTTGAATAACGATAATCGGTCATTGATTTGGTTCAGACGTTAAATTTCACCATAAATCCAAACGAGCTCCAATCCACTTGCGGTCAGTTCCATTGCGTAGTGCTCGTTCATACGATCCCAACGGATCCGGTTTCGTTAAATTTCGTTAATGTATGCAAAAGTTATGCTATTTACAATATTTACCTAATTTAAATGAATATATATATTTAATTAAATTAATTAAATTAATTAAATTATTTTTTTCTTAATTAATTTCTAATTGCGTTATTAGCTAAATTACCTTCCCTGCCCTTCTAAAAAATCCTACTTTCCCATCTCTAGCCATATCCAATTTTTTTAAAATTGAAAAACCATTTTAATATTAATTAAATTTAATTTTCAAATAAAATACTTAAAAATATTCATTTAATTATAACTTAAAAATTTTAACCCGGATCAAAAATCTGCTTCCACTCATTTTAAAGTATTTTTCGATAAGAATCCAACGGTTCTTATTTCGTGGAAATCCGACTTGTTTTGAAAAAGTTATAAGCTTTTAAAGTTTATAGTTAAAAATTACGAAAATTCCCCTGGTTTGTTTTAAATTCAAATTAAATTTTAAATTTAAATTTAAATTAATCATCCCATCCATCGGATCAGTTAGGGATAGCCAGGGAGAGCAGGAAACTATATTTTCCAAACTCAAGCCTTAGACACTATCCTCTCTGTCACCCTTAGAATGTTCTGATATTTATTTTTACAAATTCTATTTTAATTATATATATATATATATATATATATATATATATATATATATATATATTACACAAATAAATAAATAAATAAATAAATATTATTTAAAAACTTACCCCGCGAAGCCCAAGCCACTGCCTAAGAGTCCCTAGCTCCCCGTCTTGCCATCATTTCTCCCTTCCTTCCCTTTTCCCTATTTCCTAATATTTTATTATTATTTCTGCCATTGCCAAAGCTTGAAAAAGGAGGAGGAGGAGTGAGTTTAAAATGAAGGGGGGGGGGCTATTTATAGCCGAAGGAGTCATATGGATTGCTGAGGTAGCGCGAATCCAAAGGTCGAAAATGGATGGCTAGGATTAATTCTAAAATTTATTAAATTATAAATAAATTTAATAATTTATGAATAGTAAAGTGTGTTTTCTCAACCCTATTCGGACGTTAATTTGACTTACTTATTGATACCTTATCCAAAATCTTTTTCAACCATGTTGTTCAATTTTTCTTGCTCTTCAATACTATATAAAAATATATCAATTTTGAATTTGTTTGAACTTTCAAATAATTTAAATTCAAATTCAAAATAGTGTTTTGTGTTAGTTTCAACACCTTCCGGTCTCATGTTGGAGTATCAAACGATAACGGTTTTCAGAAATTCTTCCACCATCTGGTCCGGGTTTTAACGTACTTCAATCCTATGTATTCAAATAAAAAATCGGAGTTCGTTTAGATTTTCAAATAATTTATTTAAATTTTATTTCCTTAATAACTTCCTATATCCGTTATAGGATTTTTCCAGATTTCATATATAGCTAATATCCTATGTTTAGAATTTTCCTGGATAGGTCTCAGGTTCCAATTTTGCCGTTAGCATTAGAAAATTCCAATTACCGTCAAAATTTAGTTCAAATTTTGGCCCTTTTATTTTTTCTTTTCCACATACGGATGCCATTTTTGACGTAACTTGGTTGGTTACCTAATTTCATCATTTCAGATTTAATGAAACTGATTTTATCGAAATCCGAGTTCGTTAGCTACTACATCCTTTGTAAACGTACTATTTTAAATTAAAAATTTATCCTTTTATACAGCCACTTCACATTATATTGCAGATCCACTAAATTTCTACCATTTCGGAATAAAATAAAATATTCAAAATTATTGAAATTAAACCATTTAGAATTCCAAAATAATAAAAAAACATTTTTAAATAATAACTAAATGGTCAAAAAATATGGGCCGTTACATTCTTCCCCCCTTAAAATAATTTCGTCCTTGAAATTTCTAAGGTAGAAAAATGAATTTTATAACTAGGTTAAAATTAATTGGTTACTCTGATTTCACTAAACCAATCTATTCTAATTAATTTATTAATTTATTTCTATAAACGAAAATTTTCAAAAATTCTGAAAATTTTCTAACACTCGAAATTTCTGAAAAATTTCGCCAGCACCTCCTTTGTACTGGTCAATAGCTCAAACTCCAACTCGCCTCTCTAGACCTTCTTCAACCCAAAAGAAAATCAAACAGCCAAGTGGCTGTAATAACCCGAAAATCTGGGCCAGTTTAAAATTTTTATTTTGGCCATTTTAGCGAATTTTGAATATTTAAAATGAATTATTTTAAATAATATCGACGAGAAATTTATTTTGAATTGAATTCGACGTAAATATTTATATACGTCGTCGTTAGAATATAAATATTTATATATAATTATAAATAGAATTGAAAATGGCGCGGTAGTTCGATAATTCGATTTCAAACTTCAATTGAATGTACCGGGTGCAAAACAATCCGGATTTTAGTGAAACCAAAAATAATGAGATCTAATTGATGATATCTTTCCAGCGGATCCGAATAATCAAATTTTCATAGCGGGGATCAAAAGATATGTCCAGTTGAAAATTCTGAATTGTCGCTATGGAATTCAAGCCCTTAAAAATGGACATTTTGCAAACGACCTCGGATTTCGACGAAACTAGTTTTGTTGGGTTCGGGATGTGAAGTTATTGCTAGGTTTCAAATTTCATAATTTTTCGAATCAATATGTGAGCGTGGCATAGGAAAACGTGTTTTGACCATTTCAGTTGATTTTAATCGACTGGAAATTGGCCATTTTTCTAACGGTCTCAGAATTCGACGAAACTAGTTTTGTTAGGACCGTATTGTCAATACGAAGCTAGAAAATATTTTTCTGGAATTTTTCGTGTTAGTATGCGACCCCGGTAATTTGAAATGTACGTTTGAAATTCAATATAGTAATTTAAATGTAAATTCAACGGAAACTAATCAAAACGGTCAAATCAGCTTGCGATACATATCCCATTGTGTTCAGAATGGGGGTAGAACGATATGGACGACAGGCGGTGGGCCTCGTTTCGAGGTCGTATGTAAAAGTCAACTTTTTGAAAATTAATTAATTAAATAAAAAAAAAACATATCTCTCTCCCCTTTTATTCTCCTGGCCCCCCCCTCCCCCGTTCAAAAACTAAATTCAGAATAAAAAAAAAAGAGAAAAATGGAAACCTCGATCGGTCGCCCCCCCCAGGTGGCGTCGCCGCCGGCGCCAAACCCACCACCGAACCCTCGCCCCACTCTCCTCCTGCTCGACGCCGTGCGAAGACCCTCCTCCTCGTCAGAACGGAAACCCCCCCTCTCCACGAATTCGATCGCGATGCAAGCAGCGCCCACCACCAGCCACTGCTCTGGCCATCCGTTGCGGCCAGCGCCCCATTGGCCTCCTCAACCGCGGTGAAGACCCCCCCCCCCTTCAACAACTTCGATTTTGGCAAAGTATTATAATTTTTAATTTTCATTTTAAAACTGATTTTTCTGCTTATTAAAAACTGATTTTCTTTGCTTGCTAAAAACTGATATTTTTTTATAGTTATTAAGACTGATTTTATACTTTAAAAGATTTGGTTTTTTTTACTTTAAAAGAGTTGATTTTTATCTTAAGAAAAGAACCAATTTTTATAACGAGGAAGGATTGATTTTTATAGAAGAAAGAATTGATTTTTAAAGGTGAAAAGGCGAGATTTTTAAAGGTGAAAAGGCGAGATTTTTAATATGGAAAAGATTAGATCTTTAATTTAGAAAAGAGTATATTTTTGAAAAAATATAAAAAGGTTTGATTTTTGGTAGATAAAGAAATGATTTTTATTCATAGTTATAGATGATAAAAATATAATTTTTATATTACAGAAAGGCTAAAAATATAATTTTTATTCGAGTGGTAAGTTAGAAATATAATTTTTATATAAATATGAATATAAAAATACGATTTTTATATGTGTTGTAGCGAAATAAAAAAATTCTATCTTTGAATATAGGAGGTAGCGATAAAAATTATATTTTTACACTATAGAAGCGATAGTAAAAATATGATTTTTATATAATTAACTTCGAAATAAAATATGATTTTTATATATTGAATAGCATAGCAAAAATTCGATTTTTATATATTGAATAGCAAAGTAAAAATTCGATTTTTACATATGTAGTGAATGCGGGCGAAAGCGGCAAAAAGGCGAGAGCGGAGAAGATTTATATCCAAGAAGAGTCAAGATGTTTGGATAGCTTTATGTGAGAATTTCTCACCTTCCAATTTATTTTTCTAGTTATATATATATACTAGGATGCAGACGGTGTTTAGTAGCACCCGACACAATCGTCCACAGACCATGGACTTGTTTGTTTGGTTGCATAGATTAGTTATATGATTTGATTTGAATTTGGTTGTTTGGTGATTTTGATTGATGTGTGAATGGCGTGGGCCTTCACTAGACCGGGGATAAGGCTAGGCCTCGTCCCGTTTCTAGTATCGTGCCGTTATGCCGCCGAAATTTTCTAAAATAAGTTAGAAAAATAAAAATATCATTTTATCGAATAAATGAATTGAATAGAAATTCATATGTTGAAATAAAATGTTTTATCGTTAGAAATATAATTTTTAACGTGAATGTGAATAAATAAATATTTATGAACAAATCGGCCGATTTGTTTATATACACTGATTTGACGGATATTGATTGGGTCGATAAATTTTACACATCGCCCAACTGCACAACTAAATTCTGTGTTTGATTGTTTGAAAACCCTACACGGGTGTTGGGATGAAATATGAATTTCACTCATCCTGATTGATTAAATATGTCGATCGATTGATTGACAGGCTGTTATAAGCGTTAGATATCAATATTTGATGCTTATACAGTGTAGTGCACTTTGGTTGATGGTTGATTATTTTTCAATGCTATTATACATGTGTTGTATGGAAATCCATATAATTAACTTTATATGGTAATTGATTGGGCCTCATTCCAATTTGAAAAATAAAGAATATTATAAAATAAAAGTTCATGTGTTGACAGTACTCATCCATTGAGATTGGTCATGTGTTGAACGAAATATTTTGATAATAAAATTTACATCTTTATCAATATAAAATAAATGTTCATGTGTTGACAGTACTCATCCATTGAGATTGGTCATGTGTTGAACGAAATATTTTGATAATAACAACTATTTTGAAAAAGAAATATTTGAAATAGAATATTTGAAAATAGAAATTTATGAAGTCGTGTTGATTAGATTGACGCCATTTTGACGTAAACGATTTATATCGATTCTATCGATTTCGAAATGAATTGAATTGAAAACGATTTCGAAATGAATTGAATTGAAAACGATTTCGAAATGAATTGAATTGAAAACGATTTCGAAATGAATTGAATTGAAAACGATTTCGAAATGAATTGAATTGAAAACGATTTCGAAATGGATTGAATTGAAAACGATTTCGAAATGAATTGAATTGAAAACGTTTTCGAAATGAATTGAATTGAAAACGATTTCGAAATGAATTGAATTGAAAACGATTTCGAAATGAATTGAATTGAAAACGATTTCGAAATGAATTGAAAACGAATTCAAATTGAATTGAAAGTGAAGTGAAATGAATTCAAATTGAATTGAAATTTGAATTGAATAGAAATGGATTTTAAAACGAATTTATAAAGAAGAATTCAATTTTGATTTGAATTGAAATGGAAGTTGAAAATGTTTTTGAAACGAATTCAAAACTATTTATATAATTCGTTTTAAATAGAAATCGACGATATATATATTATATATATAATATAATGGCCTGAATAGAACGCGCCGCGCCGCGGCAGTTCGTGAATTTCGACCATTTATTTCAAACGGACATTACGGGAGATCCGACCGTCGGATTCTCCTAAAACTGGAACCGTTGGGTTCGTATCGGAAAGAGCTTTCTAACGAATATTAGAAATTAGAAATCTAACGGTTGGATTTGGAATTATGTCCGGATCAAATTCGAAAAAGGTCGCTGTAAGTGCAGTTCGATGGCCATTGATGGAAATCGACTGTACGGGCCTTAATAAAATTATTAAAAATAATAATAATTTGTGTAAAATCATAAGAAATGATTTAGAAAGATTTGGGATGAAAAACTCCATATTTGAAAAGATAAAAATAGATTTTTATCGAAATGAACTAGTTTTGAACTAGAAATATAATTCTATTTATTATTAAATAAATAAATTGAATTAGAAAAGGGTTTTAAGAATAACCATAATTTCCAATGATTGCATTGGAGTGGATTTGAATCGAAATTGTCTTCGGGATATTTCGATGTTGGAATTCGTGATTATGCAGATGTGGTTATGGAAATTTGAAAGATATATATCCATATCGTTATTTCCAGCACGACATTTGTTAATCGTAGAATTTGATATTGAATATAAGCCGATATATTTTCTATTCAGAGCCTTGTATTTAATATCGAATGTGATTTGGGTTTGTCGTGAATGGTGTCTTCATTAACACTGTTCTTGAACCCAGTTGAAAAAAGATTAAGTCTTTTTATTTAGATTTAATGAAGTGTACCAATTAAATGATATTTAATTGGAATTGAATTGATATTGATTTTTGGGTTTATCGTGGACAGTGTTTTAAATAACACTCGTTCTTTAACCCGATAATTAATGAATGTGATTTTGGGTTTATCGTGAACTGTGTTTTAAATGACACTGATTCTTTAACCCAGTTAAAGATTAAAACTAAGTGGAGTTTTAATGAATCTTTAATTAGATTGAAATGATCGAAAATGGAGTATCACCAGTTTGCTCCAGGCGATAGTTAAATCTTTAATTAGATTTGAACGTGAAATGGTAATTGAATTTACCGATAACACTGTGGTGTTAGATATGAAGTATTACCAGTTTTACTTCATGGGATGAATAGATTGGGATGGGGAAATTAAAATAAATGATTACTTCGGTAAGGTTCGCTAATCCCGACTAGTTTGAATTGAGATTCAAAAATAGAATAAAGAATAAATTCAAGGAATTTATCTTGGATAAAATTAATGGGAACCTTTCCCTATGAATGTGAAAATCAGAAACTAACTATCGGTTAGCTAAGCAGGATGGTTTTCTGGATATTGATCTGATGTTGGTTTCGTCCTTCGGGGTTAATATTTGGGGAATTATTCTCTTGATTAATTTATGGTTAGTGACTGATGAATTGGAATGAGGCATATGTTGTGTTTGTGTAACACTTATTTAAAATATACGCGAGTTATTCGGAAAGACCGGGTTTATCCCATTCTGAATAACTGATACGACGATAAGTCGAAGATGAAGACGGTGGTCGAAGACCGGAAGTCTTCACGTCGTTTGGGTGATTACTGATGATCTTGATTGGGCTGTACACCCAAGAAGATGGAAACAGTTGGTGATCGTCCAGACGTACTTGGAGATCGATGGATATGCGGGGTACTAGGTGCCTCCGGTTTCGTTCAGACCCAGAACGGACTTGTAAATGGACCGTGTGTCTGACATTGGATTTTAGTCCGTGTGATTGATCTTTATTAAATATATATATCTGTTTGGCGGCGGAGAATTTATTCTCTTGCTTAACGCCCTTCTCTGAGACGTACGAGCTCAGGGGTTATATATTGATGGATATCAAACGCATGGAGTGAATTGCCTGTGTGGCATGCCTAAGTGGCAATTGATCGAGGCTTCTGTTGAAAAGAAAAGTCTTGTGGTGATGATCAAAGCACGGCCTTTGTGGCGTAGCTTTGTGTAACGTTTACTTCGCGAGTTTCACACCCGGTATGAACCAAAAACGGGAGACGGATCTCAGGGAGGGCCTGCGTTTCCTCCTAGCTAGAAGTGGCGTCAGGGGTTTTACACGCCCTGACGAGTTTGACTTATGTGGTTGTTGCTTTTTCAAGGCGCCTCGGTTAGATCGGACGATCCGGGTCCGATCGAGTCATTCGTTGGCTCGCTTACGCCCCAAAGGGCGGCGAAACGCAGTGTTCAGGATTTAAGTTTAATCCACATCGGTGGACCGGCCCTATCGCTCCAAGGGTCGATGCGTTCTGATCCTGAGACTCGGGCTAGGCAGTCTCGAATCGGTTGAGGACTATCTTTTGCCTCGGTTCATAGACGGAAATCCAATTTCCAAATACGTGACTTTGCGGTTTTATTTGTAAACCTATATATGGTGACTTAGTGGCATGGGACGCTCATGTCGCCTATGATTGATACTTATGATTTGAAGTTGTTTTATACACTATGCACTTATAATAGTATCAAACGATTTGTTTTAACCGTATCAAGCATTCTTTGGTTGTTATAAGGGAAAACCCTATCCTCGGCTGCGTTGCATTGTGTGATGGGACCTGGGTCTTATAACAGCTTCATTTTTCTTTATTTAGCATTGCGCTGTTTGTTTTATGCACGGGTATTCTTGGGAGGAAACCCGTTCCGTGTTATACGGCGTGGTCCCTTGATTTACCTAATGATTTAAAATAAAGATTAATAACTGTTTTAGTTCTCACACCACTCACATGACTGACCTGGAGTTTATTGTTTTAACCTAAACTCTGGGTGCCCCTATTTTGACACGGGCAGCTAGTAGTTTTGGTTTTGCAGATTTATATTCACAGGATCCTGGTTTACAGCTGGAACGATATCCGGAAAGCTTTGTATCCGTACATCTACTTCTAGTTGTGTATTGTATTATTTTCCGCTGCTATGTATTTAAAATGTAATTTAAATCTCTGATATTTCTGTGTAATATTCATTTTTACTCTGTATATTCTTGTATTCTGATGCATTGTTGTAATATACAATGAAATGTTCTTCTGTATGCGTTCTGATTTGTCGTGTTCTCAAACGATAGGGCGTTTCGAACGGTCTGGGTCGGTTTAGCGACTGGTTCGGACCGAGCGAAATTCCTTGCCGTCACAGTTGGTATCAGAGCTTTGGTTTACAAAGCTTAGAGAACAAGGCACATTAGAACCATACGAAAGAATTCATCAGATATTGGATTAGTAATATCCAATGAGAATGACTCGTTAGAGATGGGATCAGTGGTATCCTAGGACGAGTGTGAAGAGTATATTTTTAAAATAAAAACAAATTTTGTTTTGAAAATTTAAATCAATTATTCGTATTTGATTATTTATTTTGATTTGGACAATCCGATATATAAAGATTTTGCATATATGTCTTGCAAACGTGTATTCGAAGTTTTAATATATTGGGTAGATATAGAATCCCTCTAGTGCCCGGGAATAATTCTGGTGATGGGGCACTGTCGCCAGTATTTATTTTCGAGCGACGAAAGTGAGATTTCTATATATTTCCTATTGACTGGTGTGAGAACCAAAATTAGATAGGACTTATTGTTGTGATTTGGCATCAAAAATCTGATTTTTGACTATGTATCAAAATTATGAATTTGAAACTCTAATTCACTAATTGATTGATGTTTGTGTTGTTTGTTTATTTGGTTGCTAAATTTTGAACCATTAAGCCTCATTGTATCAAATATTGAACTGTATTGAAAATTGGTTGCATTTGCTTGCATATACATATACTTACATTGAACATGTCATAGCAAGGAGGCTAGAGCAGAGAATAAAATTTGTTTGCCCGACAAATAGGTACATGTTTACTACATAATTTACTGTTTTGTTTGGGTGATGATGATTTAATGAGCCTATTGGCTAGCCGCTTGGCTTTTTCTTTTTCTTTTTGAGATCTGAAGGACCGGGGAAGCTATTTGAAATTCCCCGATGCTCCCGGTGCAGTGGAGGTTATGGCGAAATTTTTCGAAAATTTAGGGTGTTAGCCAAATTTTTGAAATTTTGAAAATTCTCAGAAACTAAAGAGTTGGAGAATGGAAGCCAGATCGAGCGTAGGGTTGATTAATCAAACCACTTTCGACTTTGTTCCTTTTCGGGGACGAAAAGTTTTAAGTGGGGAGATTGTAATAACCCGAAAATCTGGGCCAGTTTAAAATTTTTATTTTGGCCATTTTAGCGAATTTTGAATATTTAAAATGAATTATTTTAAATAATATCGACGAGAAATTTATTTTGAATTGAATTCGACGTAAATATTTATATACGTCGTCGTTAGAATATAAATATTTATATATAATTATAAATAGAATTGAAAATGGCGCGGTAGTTCGATAATTCGATTTCAAACTTCAATTGAATGTACCGGGTGCAAAACAATCCGGATTTTAGTGAAACCAAAAATAATGAGATCTAATTGATGATATCTTTCCAGCAGATCCGAATAATCAAATTTTCATAGCGAGGATCAAAAGATATGTCCAGTTGAAAATTCTGAATAGTCGCTATGGAATTCAGGCCCTTAAAAATGGACATTTTGCAAACGACCTCGGATTTCGACGAAACTAGTTTTGTTGGGTCCGGGATGTGAAGTTATTGCTAGGTTTCAAATTTCATAATTTTTCGAATCAATATGTGAGCGTGGCATAGGAAAACGTGTTTTGACCATTTCAGTTGATTTTAATCGACTGGAAATTGGCCATTTTTCTAACGGTCTCAGAATTCGACGAAACTAGTTTTGTTAGGACCGTATTGTCAATACGAAGCTAGAAAATATTTTTTCTGGAATTTTTCGTGTTAGTATGCGACCCCGGTAATTTGAAATGTACGTTTGAAATTCAATATAGTAATTTAAATGTAAATTCAACGAAAACAAATTGAAACGGTCAAATCAGCTTGCGATACATATCCCATTGTGTTCAGAATGGGGGTAGAACGCTATGGACGATAGGCGGTGGGCCTCGTTTCGAGGTCGTATGTAAAAGTCAACTTTTTGAAAATTAATTAATTAAATAAAAAAAAACATATCTCTCTCCCCTTTTATTCTCCTGCCCCCCCCCCCCCCCCCCCCGTTCAAAAACTAAATTCAGAATAAAAAAAAAGAGAAAAATGGAAACCTCGATCGGTCGCCCCCCCAGGTGGCGTCGCCGCCGGCGCCAAACCCACCACCGAACCCTCGCCTCACTCTCCTCCTGCTCGACGCCGTGCGAAGACCCTCCTCCTCGTCAGAACGGAAACCCCCCCTCTCCACGAATTCGATCGCGATGCAAGCAGCGCCCACCACCAGCCACTGCTCCGGCCATCCGTTGCGGCCAGCGCCCCCTTGGCCTCCTCAACCGCGGTGAAGACCCCCCCCTTCAACAACTTCGATTTTGGCAAAGTAAGTTTTATAATTTTGAATTTTCATTTTAAAACTGATTTTTCTGCTTATTAAAAACTGATTTTCTTTGCTTGCTAAAAACTGATATATTTTTTTATAGTTATTAAGACTGATTTTATACTTTAAAAGATTTGGTTTTTTTTACTTTAAAAGAGTTGATTTTTATCTTAAGAAAAGAACCAATTTTTATAACGAGGAAGGATTGATTTTTATAGAAGAAAGAATTGATTTTTAAAGGTGAAAAGGCGAGATTTTTAAAGGTGAAAAGGCGAGATTTTTAATATGGAAAAGATTAGATCTTTAATTTAGAAAAGAGTATATTTTTAAAAAAATATAAAAAGGTTTGATTTTTGGTAGATAAAGAAATGATTTTTATTCATAGTTATAGATGATAAAAATATAATTTTTATATTACAGAAAGGCTAAAAATATAATTTTTATTCGAGTGGTAAGTTAGAAATATAATTTTTATATAAATATGAATATTAAAATACGATTTTTATATGTGTTGTAGCGAAATAAAAAAATTCTATCTTTGAATATAGGAGGTAGCGATAAAAATTATATTTTTACACTATAGAAGCGATAGTAAAAATATGATTTTTATATATTGAACTTCGAAATAAAATATGATTTTTATATATTGAATAGCATAGCAAAAATTCGATTTTTATATATTGAATAGCAAAGTAAAAATTCGATTTTTACATATGTAGTGAATGCGGGCGAAAGCGGCAAAAAGGCGAGAGCGGAGAAGATTTATATCCAAGAAGAGTCAAGATGTTTGGATAGCTTTATGTGAGAATTTCTCACCTTTCAATTTATTTTTCTAGTTATATATATATACTAGGATGCAGACGGTGTTTAGTAGCACCCGACACAATCGTCCACAGACCATGGACTTGTTTGTTTGGTTGCGTAGATTAGTTATATGATTTGATTTGAATTTGGTTGTTTGGTGATTTTGATTGATGTGTGAATGGCGTGGGCCTTCACTAGACCGGGGATAAGGCTAGGCCTCGTCCCGTTTCTAGTATCGTGCCGTTATGCCGCCGAAATTTTCTAAAATAAGTTAGAAAAATAAAAATATCATTTTATCGAATAAATGAATTGAATAGAAATTCATATGTTGAAATAAAATGTTTTATCGTTAGAAATATAATTTTTAACGTGAATGTGAATAAATAAATATTTATGAACAAATCGGCCGATTTGTTTATATACACTGATTTGACGGATATTGATTGGGTCGATAAATTTTACACATCGCCCAACTGCACAACTAAATTCTGTGTTTGATTGTTTGAAAACCCCACACGGGTGTTGGGATGAAATATGAATTTCACTCATCCTGATTGATTAAATATGTTGATCGATTGATTGACAGGCTGTTATAAGCGTTAGATATCAATATTTGATGCTTATACAGTGTAGTGCACTTTGGTTGATGGTTGATTATTTTTCAATGCTATTATACATGTGTTGTATGGAAATCCATATAATTAACTTTATATGGTAATTGATTGGGCCTCATTCCAATTTGAAAAATAAAGAATATTATAAAATAAAAGTTCATGTGTTGACAGTACTCATCCATTGAGATTGGTCATGTGTTGAACGAAATATTTTGATAATAAAATTTACATCTTTATCAATATAAAATAAATGTTCATGTGTTGACAGTACTCATCCATTGAGATTGGTCATGTGTTGAACGAAATATTTTGATAATAACAACTATTTTGAAAAAGAAATATTTGAAATAGAATATTTGAAAATAGAAATTAATGAAGCTGTGTTGATTAGATTGACGCCATTTTGACGTAAACGATTTATATCGATTCTATCGATTTCGAAATGAATTGAATTGAAAACGATTTCGAAATGAATTGAATTGAAAACGATTTCGAAATGAATTGAATTGAAAACGATTTCGAAATGAATTGAATTGAAAACGATTTCGAAATGAATTGAATTGAAAACGATTTCGAAATGAATTGAATTGAAAACGATTTCGAAATGAATTGAATTGAAAACGATTTCGAAATGAATTGAATTGAAAACGATTTCGAAATGAATTGAATTGAAAACGATTTCGAAATGAATTGAATTGAAACGATTTCGAAATGAATTGAATTGAAAACGATTTCGAAATGAATTGAATTGAAAACGATTTCGAAATGAATTGAATTGAAAACGAATTCAAATGGAATTGAAAGCGAAGTGAAAAGAATTCAAATTGAATTGAAATTTGAATTGAATAGAAATGGATTTTAAAACGAATTTATAAAGAAGAATTCAATTTTGATTTGAATTGAAATGGAAGTTGAAAATGTTTTTGAAACAAATTCAAAACTATTTATATAATTCGTTTTAAATAGAAATCGACAGTATATATATTATATATATTATATATATAATATAATGGCCTGAATAGAACGCGCCGCGCCGCGGCAGTTCGTGAATTTCGACCATTTATTTCAAACGAACATTACGGGAGATCCGACCGTCGGATTCTCCTAAAAACGGAACCGTTGGGTTCGTATCGGAAAGAGCTTTCTAACGAATATTAGAAATTAGAAATCTAACGGTTGGATTTGGAATTATGTCCAGATCAAATTCGAAAAAGGTCGCTGTAAGTGCAGTTCGATGGCCATTGATGGAAATCGACTGTACGGGCCTTAATAAAATTATTAAAAATAATAATAATTTGTGTAAAATCATAAGAAATGATTTAGAAAGATTTGGGATGAAAAACTCCATATTTGAAAAGATAAAAATAGATTTTTATCGAAATGAACTAGTTTTGAACTAGAAATATAATTCTATTTATTATTAAATAAATAAATTGAATTAGAAAAGGGTTTTAAAAATAACCATAATTTCCAATGATTGCATTGGAGTGGATTTGAATCGAAATTGTCTTCGGGATATTTCGATGTTGGAATTCGTGATTATGCAGATGTGGTTATGGAAATTTGAAAGATATATATCCATATCGTTATTTCCAGCACGACATTTGTTAATCGTAGAATTTGATATTGAATATAAGCCGATATATTTTCTATTCAGAGCCTTGTATTTAATATCGAATGTGATTTGGGTTTGTCGTGAATGGTGTCTTCATTAACACTGTTCTTGAACCCAGTTGAAAAAAGATTAAGTCTTTTTATTTAGATTTAATGAAGTGTACCAATTAAATGATATTTAATTGGAATTGAATTGATATTGATTTTTGGGTTTATCGTGGATAGTGTTTTAAATAACACTCGTTCTTTAACCCGATAATTAATGAATGTGATTTTGGGTTTATCGTGAACTGTGTTTTAAATGACACTGATTCTTTAACCCAGTTAAAGATTAAAACTAAGTGGAGTTTTAATGAATCTTTAATTAGATTGAAATGATCGAAAATGGAGTATCACCAGTTTGCTCCAGGCGATAGTTAAATCTTTAATTAGATTTGAACGTGAAATGGTAATTGAATTTACCGATAACACTGTGGTGTTAGATATGAAGTATTACCAGTTTTACTTCATGGGATGAATAGGTTGGGATGGGGAAATTAAAATAAATGATTACTTCGGTAAGGTTCGCTAATCCCGACTAGTTTGAATTGAGATTCAAAAATAGAATAAAGAATAAATTCAAGGAATTTATCTTGGATAAAATTAATGGGAACCTTTCCCTATGAATGTGAAAATCAGAAACTAACTATCGGTTAGCTAAGCAGGATGGTTTTCTGGATATTGATCTGATGTTGGTTTCGGCCTTCGGGGTTAATATTTGGGGAATTATTCTCTTGATTAATTTATGGTTAGTGACTGATGAATTGGAATGAGGCGTATGTTGTGTTTGTGTAACACTTATTTAAAATATACGCGAGTTATTCGGAAAGACCGGGTTTATCCCATTCTGAATAACTGATACGACGATAAGTCGAAGATGAAGACAGTGGTCGAAGACCGGAAGTCTTCACGTCGTTTGGGTGATTACTGATGATCTTGATTGGGCTGTACACCCAAGAAGATGGAAACGGTTGGTGATCGTCCAGACGTACTTGGAGATCGATGGATATGCGGGGTACTAGGTGCCTCCGGTTTCGTTCAGACCCAGAACGGACTTGTAAATGGACCGTGTGTCTGACATTGGATTTTAGTCTGTGTGATTGATCTTTATTAAATATATATATCTGTTTGGCGGCGGAGAATTTATTCTCTTGCTTAACGCCCTTCTCTGAGACGTACGAACTCAGGGGTTATATATTGATGGATATCAAACGCATGGAGTGAATTGCCTGTGTGGCATGCCTAAGTGGCAATTGATCGAGGCTTCTGTTGAAAAGCAAAGTCTTGTGGTGATGATCAAAGCACGGCCTTTGTGGCGTAGCTTTGTGTAACGTTTACTTCGCGAGTTTCACACCCGGTATGAACCAAAAACGGGAGACGGACCTCAGGGAGGGCCTGCGTTTCCTCCTAGCTAGAAGTGGCGTCAGTGGTTTTACACGCCCTGACGAGTTTGACTTACGTGGTTGTTGCTGTTGCGAGGCGCCTCGGTTAGATCGGACAATCCGGGTCCGATGGAGTCATTCGTTGGCTCGCTTACGCCCCAAAGGGCGGCGAAACGCAGTGTTCAGGATTTAAGTTTAATCCACATCGGTGGACCGGCCCTGTCGCTCCAAGGGTCGATGCGTTCTGATCCTGAGACTCGGGCTAGGCAGTCTCGAATCGGTTGAGGACTATCTTTTGCCTCGGTTCATAGACGGAAATCCAATTGCGGTTTTATTTGTAAACCTATATATGGTGACATAGTGGCATGGGACGCTCATGTCGCCTATGATTGATACTTATGATTTGAAGTTGTTTTATACACTATGCACTTATAATAGTATCAAACGGTTTGTTTTAACCGTATCAAGCATTCTTTGGCTGTTATAAGGGAAAACCCTATCCTCTGCTGCGTTGCATTGTGTGATGGGACATGGGTCTTATAACAGCTTCATTTTTCTTTATTTAGCATTGCGCTGTTTGTTTTATGCACGGGTATTCTTGGGAGGAAACCCGTTCCGTGTTATACGGCGTGGTCCCTTGATTTACCTAATGATTTAAAATAAAGATTAATAACTGTTTTAGTTCTCACACCAGTCACATGACTGACCTGGAGTTTATTGTTTTAACCTAAACTCTGGGTGCCCCTATTTTGACACGGGCAGCTAGTAGTTTTGGTTTTGCAGATTTATATTCACAGGATCCTGGTTTACAGCTGGAACGATATCCGGAAAGCTTTGTATCCGTACATCTACTTCTAGTTGTGTATTGTATTATTTTCCGCTGCTATGTATTTAAAATGTAATTTAAATCTCTGATATTTCTGTGTAATATTCATTTTTACTCTGTATATTCTTGTATTCTGATGCATTGTTGTAATATACAATGAAATGTTCTTCTGTATGCGTTCTGATTTGTCGTGTTCTCAAACGATAGGGCGTTTCGAACGGTCTGGGTCGGTTTAGCGACTGGTTCGGACCGAGCGAAATTCCTTGCCGTCACAGTGGCTTGCCAAACAGGCTCATAAATCTCATCAAACTCATATGAATATATACGTGTACCTTTTTTCGACATTCAATTCTGCTATCAATTTAGCATGTACCACTATCATCCCAATCAAACTCCCAATCACTTTTCTCTTCAACACGACCATCCGCTTATAACCAAACCAAATTTCAATCAAACTGCAATTCCAATCTCAATTCAAATTTCTTGCTCGACCATCCATTTCTATCCCAGATTATCTCTAATCCAGTCCAATTCTACTTGGTACCATTCTATTTCAATTCAACTCAATTTCCACTGAACTGCCTTCAATTCACTTTCAAATTTGCTTTCACAAATTTCTATTTAATTTGTGTTTATTTCAATAATCTGTACCTGGGAATTTCAAGTAGCTTTGCCTTTTCCAAAAATCAAATATCCCTTTGGAATATCAAAACAACTCGGTTTCTCAAAACAATTCAAAAACAAAATCTTTGGTAGTAATCCGTCACTTACAAACTCGAAAATGAGCACCGATGATGTCCGGATCAACATCGGAATTTATTTTCCAGCTATCGAAGTGAGTTCAATACTACAGCACTTTCAAAATCCATTTTTAAACATTTTCATTTTGAAATTCATTTCAAAATATCCCTTTTCAATGCTTGTAACAAATTTAAAATCTCCCAGGATTTTAAAATTCACATATATTCAATTTAATTCCATTTACAACGCTTATTCAAATTTTAGCAATTTTAATTCCAATTCTGAACTTAAATTCAGATTTAATTCATCTGATTTCATATATTTCACTTATATGAATTTTGATTTGTTATTTACATAACCATTCCACAATTTATAATCTTATTCGATTATAATCACAACCAACACATTCAATATACTATAATAATTTCAAATATCTATACTTTGCTTATATCAAAATATAATTTGGGTAAAATTATTTCATTCACCCTTTTTCAAAACATACTGTGTCGGTTCATCGTATTCAAGCGTTTAGAAACCCCTATCGATACAGTGGATCAAACTGATCGACCAGAATTCATAAACAACTCAACCAATAAATCTCCACAATATAAAATCATTTTATATCAGATAACAAATACGTTCACTCGTATATATACACTCAAACTCAGTCTAGGGCATTACTAACCCTATCTCTACTGAGTCACGCCACAGAGCCAAGGTAAATCACTAAACCTTCAGCTCTGATACCACTGTAACGACCCAGGAAAAGACGACCTTGGTTATCCGATATACAACACCTATCGAACAATCAAAAGTCGAAATTACCGGATAGTCCAAGAAAGAAATTAGAGGGTGAGGATAGATAAGATAGAAAATTAGAACAGAAGAAGAAGAAGAACACAACAACATCAGAGTAACACTAATCTCACAACGGAACGAATAAAATATAATAGACAACATATCTTGAAATCAAAGCAGTATATGTATATCATACCATTATCAAAGTACAACACTTTCATCATAGCGGAATAATCAATAGCTAGAAAAATCTTGAAGCCTCCTGCTCCAAGCTCTTCAAGCATACCTGTAAATCCTGACTACTTGACTGCCCGTACAAATTTGGGCACCCAAGAGTTTAGGGATAACAAAACAAAATAAACTCTGGGTCAGTCATGAGACTGGCGTGAGTAAACTCAAATCATTTGGTTTAACTTTCAAAATCCTTTTCAAAAGAAAAGATAATCGTAAGACCAATCCACACATAAATACGGATGGCTTTTACCTTACGATAACCCAAAACACTTTGGAAATCATATATTATCTGATATTATAATAATGTCTAATCACAAGTAATTAAAATCTAGTAGAACGCTTGCATCTCACGCTCTACATATATAGTATACAAATCAAACTCGCGGACACTTATTGGAGATTGGATTCCGACTTTGACAAGGTATGGGACCACCTGCCGATAGTGTATCTCTAGAGGCGAATACATTGGGTTCAACAAGAACATCTTGCAACCCGGCCCTCACATGACCGACCACTCATTTCGCTTGAGTGTATCGAATGTATATCACCAACGGTTGGGATCAGCAACCGTCTCCCGAAATGGGACAGCATCGATAGATTTAAGAACAAAAGGAATTTCTCTAGATAGGTGATCATACATCCTAATGTGTGCGACCCACATAGCCATGCTGCCTGCCCGATTTTTGTCCTTTCCTGGTTGATGAGGCTTGAGGTCATAACGTATCTTTTGACAGATCACACCTCCATTACTTTGAATGCCACATCGTCGTACCCACCAAATCACAAATTGATTTCACCAAAAATACCACGGGTATACAGCTAAGAGAAACGAATTCCTCCACCACCAAACGTAAGTACGTTTGAAGAGATCAACTTATGCGATCTATTGGATATACTCTGTCAGACACTCGTCCATACAAGTTTGTCCTGGGACTGGACAAACCAAAGGCACTATTCTGTAAACAGGATAGCCCTTGCATAACTCCGTCTTCAATATATTCAGCATACTTGATTCGCAACGCTTATGCTAATACGGAGTGGTTCTCTGGATAATAATCCAACCGGTCTCTCCATATTAACAACGTTAAAATGGTCCAAACTTTGATAGTCGGTGATTTAACTATCAAATGAAAACATGTCTGTGTGCATACAATGATATTATTTCCAGAAGGAAATTCTATCGAACAATCATCATTTCATTCAGTCGTCCATTTCCCTATTCTTGTTGTTTAATTTTTCTTATTCACTATATTTAGAAAATATATATCATTATCATTGGAAAACATTTCCAGCTCTTGTTTCTAAATTCAGAAAACAATTCTGCTTCTCATTTGGAAAACATTTCCAAATCTCTTTCATTTGATTAAACAGATGTTGGAATAAACATCATTATGCCAAATCTCCTTCATTTGGTTTCCACTTAACCACTTTCCACTATCGAACCTTAACCATTTCTTAGTTAAAAACGAAGTCAATCAAGTTGGGGTATAATTACCTCTCAGACCTTAACTGAACGACATTTCTAACTTCGAAATAGACAAAGTTCAAACTTCACTTTTTAAGAAACTTCCTTGCGAACTCTCGGATTCTATTTATGAATCCACTTCCTTTACTGAATCATTTGATTATAACTATAAATGTTATAATTCCATGCTTTCAAAATATGTTAAATATATTTCCATATCTTAATTTGGATAAATAAACAACCAACTACTTTATTAACAGATAATTAAAACTTGATTTGAAATGGAAAGTAAACATTACTTCCCTTGATTCGATATAATCGAATTTCCATGTACGATTCACTCTCGAATAATCACTATCCGATAATTCTCTTTCGAATAAACTATATTCGATTCCCCTGTTCGAATAACTAATATTCGATAATCCTTTTCTTCGAATAACTAATATTCGAAAAATCTCACTTCGAATAAACCATATTCGATAATTCTCTCCTTCGAATAACTATATTCGATTTAACACACTTCGAACGAGCTATATTCGATTACTCTTCTCGAATAAACTATATTCGATAACTCTACTTCGAATAGGTGATATTCGATTAATTCCCTTTTTGACTAACCCTACTTAATTTACTAATACTCGACTAACTCGACTTAATTAACTTCTGTTGATTAATTACTATTTGATTTAACACCATTTGCTTGACTCTAGATCGCAGCGATCACAATGGTTACGCCTGATTCCCCTAGGAAACATCCGACCGCCGTAGGCTATCTGTAGCCCTGCGAATTACGCTAGCAGTCATGCTAAATGGAAATTCATCCTTAAATAACTTTGTCTATTTTTAACTCTATCTCAAATAATTAGATTCGATCAATTCTAATTGAATAACTAATATTTAATTAACCCTTATTCGATTACTATATTTGAATAACTCTAGTTCGATTTGACTCAAAACGATTAACTCTAACTGAATAACTCTAACTGGATAACTCTAACTGAATAACTCTAACTGGATAACTCTAACTGAATAACTCTAACTGGTTAACTCTAACTAACTAACTCTAACTGTTTTAACTTTACGGTTTAACTCTAACAATTTAACTCCAACTGTTTAACTCTAACAGTTTAACTCCAACGGTTTAACTCTAATGGTTTAACTCCAACGGTTTAACTCTAACGGTTTAACTCGAACGGTTTAACTCTAACGGTTTAACTCGAACGGTTTAACTCCAATAGTTTAACTCCAATGGTTTAACTCCAACAGTTTAACTCCAACGGTTTAACTCCAACGGTTTAACTCCAACGGTTTAACTCCAACGGTTTAACTCCAACGGTTTAACTCCAACGGTTTAACTCCAACGGTTTAACTCCAACAGTTTAACTCCAACGGTTTAACTCTAGTTGATTAACTCTTTTGAATTAATCCCTTTGACTTTTCTCTTTTGAAAAATTCCTTTTGAATAACTCTTTTGGAATAATTCCTTTGAATTACCTCCCTTGAATAGATTCTTTTTCTATTCGTTTACTCAACAATATAACTATTCTCTTTTCGCTTCTATTTATTTAACAAATAATTATTCCCTTTAACTTTTCTATTTATTCAACAAATCAATATTTCTTTTAACTTTTCTATTTATTTAACAAATAAGTACTTCTTTCAACTTTTCTTTATTCCCTACATGAATATTCCCTTTTCAATTCCATTTGTAAATACTTTTACGAATGTTTCCCTTTTTATTTCTATTTGTAATCGTTTCACAAATATTTCCCTTCAATTTGGTTTCACCAATATTTTCCCTTCTATTTGATTTCACCAATATTTTCCCTTCTATTTGATTTCACCAATATTTTCCTTTCTATTTGATTTCACCAAAATATTTTTTTTTTAACAAATGCTTTGATTCTATAATCATTTTCTCTCATGAAATTCTCTTTATATATAAAATCTATTGATTTTATATAAATAATTTATTTTCAAAATAAACTTTGAAAATCCCTTTTCACTTTCTAGTATCACTTATGGTATAAAAATACCAAATCAAAAGGTTCAATCATCATCCAAACACACAGGTTCAACAACAGATGATATAACACATCATATATCAGAATATATGAAAAACGGTAAAATAAATGTTGAGGAACCCAGTTGGATTCCTCCGACCTGTTTCCCTGCATCCAAAGATGTCAGTCAACATAAATAACATAGAGGTAAAATATTCTGATAAACAGAATCAATATTTCGATACGATTTATATATATCGTTATCGATATTTTCAATCAACTGACTAGCAGTTCAACCAAACAACCAATATGCAGCAAATCAGCCAATATTTATCAATTCTAAAAATACTTTAGAGAAATATAAAATGTTCAGAGTTAGTGAGATTACTCACATTGGACGGTTTATCGTTGAATAACGATAATCGGTCATTGATTTGGTTCAGATGTTAAATTTCACCATAAATCCAAACGAGCTCCAATCCACTTGCGGTCAGTTCCATTGCGTAGTGCTCGTTCATACGATCCCAACGGATCCTGTTTCGTTAAATTTCGTTAATGTATGCAAAAGTTATGCTATTTACAATATTTACCTAATTTAAATGAATATATATATTTAATTAAATTATTTTTTTCTTAATTAATTTCTAATTGCGTTATTAGCCAAATTACCTTCCCTGCCCTTCTAAAAAATCCTACTTTCCCATCTCTAGCCATATCCAATTTTTTTAAAATTGAAAAACCATTTTAATATTAATTTAATTTAATTTTCAAATAAAATACTTAAAAATATTCATTTAATTATAACTTAAAAATTTTAACCCGGATCAAAAATCTTCTTCCACTCATTTTAAAGTATTTTTCGATAAGAATCCAATGGTCCTTGTTTCGTGGAAATCCGACTTGTTTTGAAAAAGTTATAAGCTTTTAAAGTTTATAGTTAAAAATTACGAAAATGCCCCTGGTTTGTTTTAAATTCAAATTAAATTCAAATTAAATTTTAAATTTAAATTTAAATTAATCATCCCATCCGTCGGATCAGTTAGGGATAGCCAGGGAGAGCAGGAAACTATATTTTCCAAACTCAAGCCTTAGACACTATCCTCTCTGTCACCCTTAGAATGTTCTGATATTTATTTTTACAAATTCTATTTTAATTATAATATATATATATATATATATTACACAAATAAATAAATAAATAAATATTATTTAAAAACATACCCCGCGAAGCCCAAGCCTCTGCCTAAGAGTCCCTAGCTCCCCGTCTTGCCATCATTTCTCCCTTCCTTCCCTTTTCCCTATTTCCTAATATTTTATTATTATTTCTGCCATTGCCAAAGCTTGAAAGAGGAGGAGGAGGAGTGAGTTTAAAATGAAGGGGGGGGGGGCTATTTATAGCCCAAGGAGTCACATGGATTGCTGAGGTAGCACGAATCCAAAGGTCGAAAATGGATGGCTAGGATTAATCCTTAAATTTATTAAATTATAAATAAATTTAATAATTTATGAATAGTAAAGTGTGTTTTCTCAACCCTATTCGGACGTTAATTTGACTTACTTATTGATACCTTATCCAAAATCTTTTTCAACCATGTTGTTCAATTTTTCTTGCTCTTCAATACTATATAAAAATATATCAATTTTGAATTTGTTTGAACTTTCAAATAATTTAAATTCAAATTCAAAATAGTGTTTTGTGTTAGTTTCAACACCTTCCGGTCTCATGTTGGAGTATCAAACGATAACGGTTTTCAGAAATTCTTCCACCATCTGGTCCAGTTTTTAACGTACTTCAATCCTATGTATTCAAATCAAAAATCGGATTTCGTTTAGATTTTCAAATAATTTATTTAAATTTTATTTCCTTAATAACTTTCTATATCCGTTATAGGATTTTTCCAGATTTCATATATAGCTAATATCCTATGTTTAGAATTTTCCTGGATAGGTCTCAGGTTCCAGTTTTGCCGTTAGCATTAGCAAATTCCAATTACCGTCAAAATTTAGTTCAAATTTTGGCCCTTTTATTTTTTCTTTTCCACATACGGATGCCATTTTTGACGTAACTTGGTTGGTTACCTAATTTCATCATTTCAGATTTAATGAAACTGATTTAATCGAAATCCGAGTTCGTTAGCTACTACATCCTTTGTAAACGTTCTATTTTAAATTAAAAATTTATCCTTTTATACTGCCAGTTCACATTATATTGCAGATCCACTAAATTTCTACCATTTCAGAATAAAATAAAATATTCAAAATTATTGAAATTAAACCATTTAGAATTCCAAAATAATAAAAAAACATTTTTAAATAATAACTAAATGGTCAAAAAATCTGGGACGTTACATATGGAATTTGAATAAGAAAATTGAAACGAAATTCAAATATAGAGTTTGAATAAGAGAATTGAAATAAAATCCAAATATAGAATTTGAATAAGGGAATTGAAATGGAATTTGAATATAGGAAATTCAAATAAAATTGAAATGGAATTCAATTAGTTGATAAACAAGTTAAACCTATATTTGAACATGTATATTCAAATAAAAAGGTGAAATGGGCAAACCAGTAATTTGAAAATCACTTAACGATCTAAGTTAAAATGATTGGATTAAGTTGAAATGAATTTGAAATGTATAAATATACATGAGATAGGTATGGATAAGGTATGAAGGTATATAAATAGAATGCCCGACGGAAAGGTATGTATTTAATTCATATATATGAGATTTTATGCGCCGTATCGGCTAGTCGCTTGGCTTTTTCTTTTTCTTTTGGATTGGTGAGGGCCGTGGGAGGCTATTTGAAATATTCCGATGCTCCTAGTACAAAGGAGGTTATGGCGAACTTTTCCGGGAATTTAAGGAGTTAGAATATTTTTTTAAGATAATTTGATAGTTAGAAATCAACGTATCGATATATATATATATATATATATATATATATATATATATATGTAAGTCGATAAGAAAACGAACTTAAAAATAGAATAGAAAAATCAAAAAGGAAGTCTAGAATAAAATCTAGTCAGGATAGAAAGAGGAAGCGTATACGTGTTTAAAAGTGAATAAGTAGTTGTATGGTATCGATTATTCGAGTAAGTAGTCATATCTGTTTTGATGTTATAAATGTTATTCAGTCAAGGTTTGAGAGGTAGTTATACCCCAACTTGATTGATTTCATTATTAACAAATAAACAATAAGATTTCAGGCTCAAAGATCAATGTTGAATAAGAGTTAGTTGAATATAGTGTTTGGGTTGTCGTAACGATATTTTACACAACACCCGTTTTAACCCAAATAAGTGTAAGCTTGGAAATATAATAAAGAATATTTCCTAGGTATAGAAATAAACGAGATCGGAAAAGAGATAAGTAATTGGAATATTTTCCAATTATAAATAGCATATATTTTCTAAAGTTTAGAAAATAAAGGAAGGCCATATTCGGAGATGTTTTCCAAATAACATAAAAGGCCAATATGGTTATTGAAAATATTTGGTTAACAAATATTGATAAAGAAATAGAGAAGTGATTTAACTAATGGAATATTGATTATGGGCTCAGTTGAATTTCAAAAAGGAAAATTTGATTTTTTTGAAAAAGTAAACTATTTAAAATTCCCAGGAAGAGACTGTTTGGATTAAGAACAAATTTAAATAGAAGTTTGTGGAAGTAAGCTGAAATTGAATTGAAACAGTTAAGTGAAAACTGAATGGAAATAGAACGATATCAGGAAAAATTTATGCTTGAATAAAATTGGATTGTCGAGATAGGAATCTGAAATGAAAATTGGATTGGGAAGTTAAGAGTTTGAAATCGAGAATGGAACTCGAATTTGAAATAAAATTCGACTTAGGATATAAGCGAATGGTTGTGTCGTGGATAAAAGCAGATGGGGATTTGATTGGAATGATCCTTATATCCGTTGAAGTGATAACAGGTGGAAAGGATATAATGATATGCCGACAAAAGGTACAAGTTTATATTTCTATTGGATATAGGATTTATGAGCCGAATTGGCAAGCCGCTTGGCTGTTTGATTTTCTTTTGCGTTGGAGATGGCCCAGAGAGGCGAGTGGGAGTTTGACCTATTGACCAGTACAAAGGAGGTGTTGGCGTAATTTTTCGAAAAGTTAAGGCGTTAGAAAATTTTCAGGATTTTTGGAAATTTTCGTTGATAAGAATTAATTAATAATTTAATCGAAATTAAATTGGTTCAGTTGAAACTGAAGTTAAGAAGTGAACAAATATGTTCTAACCAGTCGATAGGGTCGTCCTCTACTTTTTAGCAATTTCGAGGACGAAATTATTTTAAGTGGGGAATATTGTAATGACCCGCAATGGCAGAGGTGTTAGAATTAATTTATTTAATTATTGAGATGGTGGTTTGGAGAATTTAATGGTCGTGGAATTAAATAATGGTGAATATTTAATTAAAATAATAAATTAAATAATATATTTAATTCTGAAATAATCAGAATTGGCTGAAATGGCGATATGGTGTGAACCGGATCATCTGTGATATTTCATTCAGCATGGAATTTGAATTTGAATAACGAATATATTCAATCGTCGACAGTTGAACGTATAGTTTATAATATAATTATAAACGAGCTCGAAATGGCGCTGCAGTTCGTAAATTGGCGATTCGAACTTCAACTGAATGTACAGGATTCGTTTTGAATCGGATTCCTGTGAAACAAGAAACGTGTGGAGCTGGTAGAGTATATCTTTCTAGTGGAAGAGAAAAATCGGGATTTCGTCGTGTTGATTGTGATGTATGTCCAAATCAAATTTTAGAAAAGTCACTGTGGAATTCCTTTATAATTTATAAAGGGATTATTTATATTTTTAAAAGGGTTTTCAACATAAATCAAATATCGGGTTGACCCAGAAGTGAATATCGAGTTGTAAATACATACAGGAATATTCTAGAGCTATGTGGTATGCCACTGTGAATATAGACGATAATATTTAATTTTAAATATTTAATTTAATTATATTTAAATATATTTATATATTTATATAGGCTATTTAGAACGTTAAAAATAGGCACTTTTGCAAACGAAGTCAGAATTCGACGAAACCAGTTTTGTTGGATCCGCAATATCAAATAGTTGTTACATTTCCAGTTTCGTGATTTTTAGAGTCACTGTGTGGCCGCACGGATTTTTAGAGTGTAAAATAGTCAGTATTTCGACAGTTAAAAATACGTTGTGTGAGCATACGGAGTCGGAATTCGACGAAATCAGTTTCGTTGGAACCGTAATGTCAAACTTTAGCTACATGTCCTGTTTTGTGATTTTTAGGTATCGTATTTAATCACCGGGATTTTTAGAAGGCAGGTACAAGGAGAAAATCGATAAAATAAATACGAAAATCAAATTGAAAATATCCCTCTCATTTTCTGAGGTTTCATACAGGCCACACGGCCTTCGATCTCCACCACAAACCTTACCTAACCCATTCAAGCCTATATAAGGCATATAAACCAAACACAGCAAGAAAATTCCCAAAAGAAAAATCAAAACAATTCAAATGAAAATCCTTAAATCCTAAACCATATATATCTAGGTTCAGCGTGAGTTCCTCTTCAAGCTGGTACCTCTCGTTTTGGTCGCGATCAATTTTTCCTGGAGCTCGAAAGTCCACCGTGGACCTAGGGTTCAAGGATTCGAGGTACTAAGGCATGGATTGGCAAAACCGAGTTGGTATTTATACTCAGGGTTGGATTCCGAATGTGTGGTGATGGAGTGGGGGTATTCGGTGATGGTTTCGGTCGCTGGTACTTTGGTGATGCGGGCTCGCTGGTGAACTCGAGTTGAAGGTTGGGATGAGGAGGTTGAAGAGTAGTTGATAAGGGAAATTTTGGTGATTTTAGTCGGATTTTAAAGTGAAGGAAGAAGGAGATGGAAGCAAGGGGAGATCGACTGAATTGGTTTGGAGCAAAGTCTGGAGCTCACGTTGAAGGATTTGAGGAAGACAACGATGCGGGTTCGGTTTTGTTGATGGTATCGGGTCGGGTTTGAAAACGTTGAGGCCCATTTATTTTATAATCCAAGTTCTTAAATTTATTTAAATTGCGTTCTAACTTCGTAAAACCATAACATCGTCATACGACATCAGATTTTCAAACGGTTAGATCTGTTGGGATCGTATGGACGGGAGCAACACAATGAGGCTGACCGGGAGTGAATCCGAGCCCGTTACAATTTATGGCGAAATAAATTGTCCGACTGAATAAAATAAAGCAAACCGTTATTAAACGGCTAACGCGCAAATGTAAGTAAATCTCACTAACTCTGAACAGTTTATAATTTCATGTTGTATTTTTAGAACTGTTAGATATTGGCTGATTTACTGTATGTTGACTGTTTGATTGAACTGCTAGTCAGTTGGTTGAATTTCTATATTTGATTCTGTTTAACAGAATATATCATATGGAACTGAAAGTGATGTAATCTATATTGTTTAACATCTGTGATGCAGGGAAACAGGTTAGAGGAATCCAACTGGATTCCTCAACATTTATTTTACTGTTTTCATATATTGTGATATATGATGTGTTATATAATAAGTTATGGATTATGGGTGTTAGAATGATGTTGATCATTTTTATTCGATATTTTAAATATCATAAAAGACCCTAGGATGTAAAAAGAATTATTTCAATGTATATTGAAATAAAGGGAATTTATAAAATCAACAGATTTTATAAAAGGAAATATTTCGAAAGAAAATAAAAAGGGAAAAATGTTTTTAACCCGAATAGAGTTTTATAAAAGGGAAATCATTTGTACAGTAAAGAACTGTTACTAAAAGAAAATCTTTATAAATGAATAGTTTATTCGAAAAGAAGTTAATCGATGTTAGTTAATCGATGTCAGTTAATCGATTAGAGATAAAGTTAAAAGAAGTTAATCGATGTTAGTTAATCGATTAGAGATAAAGTTAAAAGAAGTTAATCGATGTTAGTTAATCGATTAGAGATAAAGTTAAAAGAAGTTAATCAATGTTAGTTAATTGATTAGAGATAAAGTTAAAAGAAGTTATTCGATGTTAGTTAATCGATTAGAGATAAAGTTAAAAGAAGTTAATCGATGTTAGTTAATCGATTAGAGATAAAGTTAAAAGAAGTTAATCGATGTTAGTTAACTGATTAGAGATAAAGTTAAAAGAAGTTAATCGATGTTAGTTAATCGATTAGAGATAAAGTTAAAAGAAGTTAATCGATGTTAGTTAATCGATTAGAGATAAAGTTAAAAGAAGTTAATCGATGTTAGTTAATCGATTAGAGATAAAGTTAAAAGAAGTTAATCGATGTTAGTTAATCGATTAGAGATAAAGTTAAAAGAAAGTAAAAGGAGTTATCGAATATAGTTTATTCAAAAGGAGTTAAGTGAAATGAGTAAATCAATAGTGTTAGTCCAATAGAGTTAATTGAAAAGGGTTAATCGAATAGAGTTAAGCGAAAAGAGTCAATCGAATATAGCTATTCGAAGGAGGGTTAAGTAAGGAAGTTGGTAAAAGGGATATAAAGTGAACTTTGTCTATTTCAAAGTTAGAAATGTTGTTCAATTAAGGTCTGAGAGGTAATTCTACCCCAACTTGATTGGCTTCGTTTTTAACTAAGGAATAGCTATGGTTCGACAGTAAAGGAAATGGTTTGAGTCGGCATCGCGATGGTTTGTTTAAGCATCTATCTAAGACCAAATGAAGAAGCTTTGGAAATGTTTTCCAAATAAGAAACCAGAAATGTTTTCTAATAAAGAAAACAAGAAATGGAAATGTTTTCCATTGTTAATAACGTATATTTTCCAAATTTAGAAATATTGAATATTGGGAAACAGGAGATGAAAATGAAATAAAGAGATTAATGTTAAATGATGTTTGATCGATATAATTTCCATTTGGAAATAATATCGTTGTTTGCACACTTGTTTTTATTCGATAGTTAAATCACAGACTATCGAAGTTTTGACCATTTTAACGTTGTTAATATGGAGAGACCGGTTGGATTATTATCCAAAGAACCACTCTGTATTGGCATAAGCGTTGTGAATCATATATGCCAAAGATAATTGAAGACGGAGTTATGCAAGGGCTATCCTGCTTACAGAATAGTGCCTTCGGTTCATCCTGTTCTTGGATGACTTGTATGGACGGATGTCTGACAGAGTATTTCCAGACAATCACGTATATTGATTTCTCCAACTGTACCAAGAGTGTAAGCGGAGAAGGAAACTTCTCTTAGCTAACACGTAATGTATGGTTGAGGACGTCAATCAGTAATTTGATGGATTTGACGATGTGCATTCAAAGTGAATCGGGTATAATGATAAAGCGTAGCTTCTAGCCTCATCATCCGGTAAATGACAGAAATCGGGCAGGTAGCATGGCTAAGTCGGTCGCACCGAAGTAGGGTGTACAATCACCTGATCTAGAGTTTCATTTACTTCTAAAAATCTATTGTTGATGCTGTCCCATTCGGGAAACGGTTGCTGATCCCAGCCGTTGGTGATATACATTCGATACACTCAAGCGAAATGAGTGGTCGGTCATGTGTGGCCGGGTTGCAAGATGTTCTTGTTGAACCCAGTGTATTCCTCTCTAGAGATATACCAGCGAAAGGTGGTTCCATACCTTGTCATAGTTGGAAACCCATTACCCAATACGTGCTTGCGGTTTTGATTGTATACTATATATGTAGAACGTGAGATGAAAGCGTTTCTGCTAGATGATTATATATATACTGTGGTTGATAGACATTATTATAATATCAAAAGGGTTTTTGATATAAAGATAATTTGGATTCTCATAAGGGAAAAACCCGTTCCGTTATGCCGCGTGGTCTTATGAGATATCGTTTACTTGTTCGAACTGTTTTTAAACTGTTTTACTCATACCAGTCCCATGACTGACCTGGAGTTTACTTTGTTGTTTTCCCTAAACTCTTGGGTGCCTAAATTTGTATGGGCAGTCAAGTAGTCGGGATTTACAGATACACTGAAGAGCTGGAGCAGGAGGCTTCAGAATCATATAGCAATTATTATTCCGCTGTGTTGTAAGTGTTGTACTTTGATAATGATATGTATATGCAAGTACATATTTTTATTTCAAAGTTATGTTATGAAATATATTTATTCGTTCCGCTGTGAGATTCGTGTTACCCTGATATTGTGTTCTTCTTCTTCTATTTAAGTTTCTATCTTATCTTTCCTCACCCTCTAATTTCTTTCACTAATTACCAGCATTTTTCGATGTTTTGGTTATCGACATCGAGCTTATGTCGATAACCAAAGTCGCTAAAAATCCGGGTCATTACAAATTAAGAGTGAACCAGATAGAGTTAATTGAACTTAGTTAATCAAATTAGGAGTTAATTGAATGTTAGTTATTCAATTAAAGTTGATCGAATATAGTTATTGAGATAGAGTTAGTCAAAAATAGTTACTCAGGATAAGTTCCCATTTCGTACGACTACTAGCGTAATTCGCAGGGCTGCAGATAGCCTAGGGCGGTCAGATGTTTCCTGAGGGAATCAGACATAACCATTGTGATCGCTGCGATCTAGAGTCATGCGAATGGAGTTAAATCAAATATTAGTTATTCGAATAAAGTTAAATGGAGTTATCGAATATTAGTTATTCAAATAGAATAAAAGGAGTTATCGAATATAGTTTATTCGAATAGAGTTAAAGGAGTTATCGAATATAGCTTATTCGGAGGGAGTTAAGTGAAAAGAGCTAATCAAATAGGGTTAATCGATAAGAGTTAAATCCAATAGAGTTAATTGATAAGAGTAAATTGAATAGAGATTATCGAATATAGTTATTCAAAGGGAGGAGTTATCGAATAAGTATTTATTCGAAAGAGAGTTATGTAAGGAAGTTTGAAATGTTGAGCATCAACATAAATAAATTTTGAAAAGTTAACGGGCTTGTAGGACTTTTTCTACCTTAGCAATTTCGAGGACGAAATTATTTTAAGTGGGGAAGATTGTAATGACCCGGGATTTCGGTCAGCTAATTTTAAATATTTAATCTGGATTTAAATATTTGAGTTAATAAAATAAATGAATTATTTACATTAAGTTATCAATTCTAAATAATCAATTTCGTTTTAATATTGAAAATATTAAATTATCATAATACGAAAATGGATTTAGTTGAATTCAAAATTTGATTTGAATTAAATACAGTTCAAATAATTAGTAGGGAATTTTATTTGAATTTATAACGATAATAATATTTATTTATTATCGAGGAGAATAAATTGTCTGAAATTAATTTATATTGAATTAAATTAATATCTCCTTCAGATGATCGAATTGGACTTCGTCACCTATCCCAGTGTGTCCGAAATAGGGATATTACCCTAGAATTGTCAGTTGTTGGGTTCAGAAAGGAGTTTGGAATCAGGGTGTGTTTTAATTAAAGAATACCAGTTTAAATTAATTAAAATATAATATAAATATCATAAAGAAAAATAAAAGGTAGAAAATGGAAACACATCTTCTCTTTCAAACCGCAGAAAATACAAGGAGGAAATGGTGGCACGTTCTGCTCCATTCTCAGCTATATAAACACCCGCAACCCCCTTACCTCTTTTATTTTCTCTCATTTCTTTCTTCTGTTCGAAATCAATCCAAAACCGCACTTTCCTATTTTCTCCCAAATAAAACCAAATCGAATCCTCAACAAAATTGAGATCATTGATTTCAGATACCAGTAAGGGCTCGATCAAATCCCTAGTGCTCGACATTCCAACAGTGACCTAAGGAACAGGAATCGCGAGGCTGACCTTCGAAGGAGAGTTTGGAGTTCAAATCGAGGCTCGCAGTTGCAAGGGTACGGTGAGCGTTCGACGATGGTTCTCGCGTTCGATTTTGAAGAGGAGGGGGTCGCGACAAGTAGCGGAGGAAGGGTACGATGATGGTAAATGCAAACGTACTGACATCTGAACCTGGTGGAGTTCTATTTAGGGTTGCGAAATAGGATGACGAATTTGAGTTCGAATCAAGGATCGGAAGTTGTTCCGATTTTCTGATGAAATTTAAAGAAAAAGGGGTTCGATGCTTTCTCTGTACGGAGTCGTGAGGCAATTCGAGGCCACTGATGGACGGACGGTGTAGGATTGGTGGAACAGAACAGTTAGTGATCGAGATGGTGGGGTTAGGGTTGAAGCGACAAGGCCTGTTGGTTGCAGGAGGGTCTGGAGATGGTCATTTTGGGTGCAGATGCAGAAATAAAGAAGCACCAATAATGAACATCAATCGTTCGGTGAAATACCAGGGAGAGGATTTGCAAAATCAGTAAGTAATTAGGGAAAAAGATTTTATTCGAGATTTCATTAAAGAAGATGGAATGGCATATGACTGCGAGATGTTCGATGAATCTCCGTAGTGGGGCTGACTATAGTTTTGGAGCGGTTCAAGGTTATGTCGTGGAGTGGTAGAATAATCGGCAAGGCCATAAGGTAGACAGTTTTACCAAATATAAATTTCACATAGAATAGATTATTTAATTTTGTTAGTAAATTTAAATAGTCATAAAATCGTTAAATTTAAAATAATCGTAGGTACAGAATTAAATTCATTCGAGATGATTCGTTGATACAACAATATGGAATTTATCGGATAATCGGCAAACAAAAATCCTGGTGAGTAAATCTCACTCATCTTTAGTTAGAATTATTTTTATATCGTTAAAAATAATTGTTTGTTGCTTGTTGAATGCTTTCTGATTATTTGAAATATATTAATCATTTTGGGTTGACTATTATATATATATATTGGGTTGATGATTGAATACGCCCCACGCTATGATAGAGGATGACCTTCTATACCGCGATATCCTGCCTCGAAGTAGGATGGGTATTACTATGTTGACTAACATCTGTGGATGCAGGAAAACAGGTTGGAGGAATCCGACTGGATTCCTCAAAACTATATTGTATGTTTGTTTATTTTTTTGCATATATACGGTCATATATGATGTGTTAGAAAACCCGAAATAAATAATTGGTTTGTTTGGTGTTTAATATCACTGGGTCTAAGTGTTGATATTTAAAAATATCCTGAAAAGGATATTTGAGATTTTTAAAAGAAAATTATATTTTTAAATAGAATTGGAATATAAGAGATTCAAAGTGGATTTGAATACAAGAGATTCAAATAGAACTTGAATTCAAAGTGAAATTTAAATATGGTATTTAAATTTAAAGAGAACAAATATAGAATTTGAATTCAAGAGAATAAATATAGACTTTGAATTCAAGAGAATAAATATAGAATTTAAATTCAAGAAAATAAAATTCAAAGAAAATATAAGGGAGTTTCAATATTAGATTTCAAATAAAATATAAGGGAGTTTGAATATTAGATTTCAAAAAAATAAATAAGGAAGTTTGAATATTAGATTCCAAAGAAAATATAAGGGAGTTTGAATATTAGAATTTGAAGAGAATAGTAAAAGGATTTTGAATACTAGAATTCAAAGGAGCTAAAATAGAAATTGAATAAAGGATTTAAATAGGAATTGAATAAAGGATTTAAATAGAAATTGAATAAAGGATTTAAATAGAATTTGAATAAAGGATTTGAAAAGGAATTTGAATATTTGTAATTCAAATTGAATATAGAAATTCAATGGAGTTTGAATATATGAAACTCAAATAGAATTTGAATTAGGAAAATTCAAATAGGGTTAAAAAGGAATTTGAATATAGGATTCGAATAGAGTTGAAATAGAATTTGAATAAGAGTTGAAATAGAATCTGAATATAGAAATTCAAATGTAATTTTAATATAAAATTCAAATAGAATTCAAATGAAATTTGAATATAGCATTCAAAGGGTATTTGAGGATTTATATTCGAAATTGAATATGAAACGTAAGTTGAAAATGGAGTTCAAATTAGTTGTAAACAAGTTAAAATATATTTGAACATGTCATGTTCAAATATAAAAGTGAAATAGGCTAAAGAGTTAACTAACAAATTAATTTACGAATTGAGTTAAACGATCAGGTATAGTTGAAATAAATTGGACAGGTATAGACATATAGGAGACAGGTATGAGATAAGGATAATGAAGGTATATAAATAGTTTGCTCGACAAAAAGGTACGTATTTAATTCATATATGAGATTTTATGCGCCGTATCGGCTAGCCGCTTGGATTTTATTTTTCTTTTTGGATTGGTGAGGGCCATGGGAGGCTATTTGAAATATCTCGATGCTCCCGGTACAAAGGAGGTTATGGCAAATTTTTCTGGGAATTTTAGGAGTTAGAATATTTTTAAGATAATTTGATAGTTAGAAATCAACGTATCGATATATATAGAAGTCGATAAGGAAACGAACTTAGAAATAGAATAGTATAATAAAAACGGAAGTATAAGAATAAAATCTAGTAAGAATAGAAAGAGAAAGTGTATGTGTTTAAAAGTGAAGAAGTAGTTGTATGGTATTGATTATTCGAGTAAGTAGTCATATCTGTTTTGACGTTATAAATGTTATTCAGTCAAGGTCTGAGAGGTAGTTATACCCCAACTTGATTGATGTCATTATTAACAAATAAATAGTAAGATTTCAGGCTCGAAGATCAATGTTGAATAAGAGATAATCGAATATAGTATTTGGGTCTTCATAACGATGTTTTACACAACATCCGTTTTAACCCAAATAAGTGTAAAACTTGGAAATATAAAAAAGAATATTTCCTAAGTATAGAAATAAACGGGATCGGAAAAGAGATAAGTAATTGGAATATTTTCCGATTATAAATAACATATATTTTCTAAGTATAGAAAATAAAAAGAACGCGATATTCGGAAATGTTTTCCAAATAGCGTAAAAGGCCAATATGATCATTGAAAATATTTGGTTAACAGATATTGATAAAGAAATAGATAACTGATTTAATTAATGGAATATTAATTAAGGGCTCAGTGATTGTTTGATAATTGGATGAACACTTGTTTTCTTCGATAGTTAAATCATCGACTATCGAAACACTTGTTTTAATTCGATAGTTAAATCACCGACTATCGAAGTTTTGACCATCGTGGTCAATATGGAGAGACCGGTTGGATTATTATCCGAAGAACCACTCCGTATTGGCAGTAGCATTGCGAATCAGATTATATGAAGGTAATCGAAGACGGAGTAAAGTGCAAGGACTTTTTCTATTAATAGAATTTGTGCCTTCGGTTCATCCTATTCCTGAGTGACTTGAATGGATGAATGTCTGACAGAGTATTTCCAGAAAGGTCACGTACATTGATTTCTTCAACCGTACCAAGAGTGGAAGCGGAGAAGGAAACTTCTTTAGCTAACACATAATGTACTGTTGTAGACGTCAATTAGTGATTTTCGATGGATCTGACAATGTGGCATTCGAAGTGAATCTGGTGTGATGATAAAGCGTAGCTTCAAGCCTCATCAACCAGTAAATGACAGAAATCGGGCACGAAACATGGCTATGTAGGTCGCACCTATTAGGGTGTATAATCACCTGATCTAGAGTTTCATTTACTTCAAAAAATCTATTGTCGATGCTGTCCCATTCAGGAAAAGGTTGCTGATCCCAACCGATGGTGATATACATTCGATACACTCAAGCGAAATGAGTGGTCGGGCATGTGTGGCTGAGTTGCAAGATGTTCTTGTTCAACTCGGTGTATTCTCCTCTAGAGGTGCACCAGGGGCAGGTGGTTCCATACCTTGTCATAGTCGAAATCCAATATCCAGTAAGTGCCCACGATTTATGATTGTATATTACATATGTTGATCATGAGATGCAAACGTTCCACTAAATTGTTATTTACTTGATTTAGACATTATTATAATATCAAAAGAGTTTTGATATAAAGACTACGGTTCCTTTCAAAGGGATTTTGAAAGTTAAATCAAGTGTTTGGATTCCCATAAGGGAAAAACCCGTTCCGTGTTATACGGTGTGGTCTTATGAGATATCATTTTGTTCTGAAACTATTTTAAACTGTTTACTCATACCAGTCCCATGACGGACCCTAAGTTTATTATGTTTTGTTCTACCAAAACTCTTGGGTGCCTAAATTTGTACGGGCAGTCAAGTAGTTCAGGATTTTACAGATCCATCTAAAGTAGCTTGGAGCAGGAGGCTTCGGTGTTAGTTATATAGAGTTTTGTTCCGCTGTATTGTAAGTGTTGTACTCTGATAAGTGTATGTTATACAGTTAAGATTTTGTATTTCAAAGATATGATATATTATATTTTGTTCCGCTGCGATGTGAGTGTAATAACCCGGAAAATACGGGCCAATTAATTTTTTTTTAAATTGGTGATTTCAAAGGAATTTGAACAATTGAAATAGAATATTTCAATAAAATAGTGAATTAGAAATAGTGAGCCAGTTTGAAAATTTGAATTCAAACTTTGACTGACTGTGCAGGGTGGAAAATATAACGAATTTTAGCGAAACCAAAAAATTTTAAATCTGTTTATCAATACCTTTCTAACGAATCTGAAAAATTGAAGTTTCATAACGGGAATCAAAAGTTATGGCCGAATGAATTTTCAGAGAGGTCGCTATATAGAATATATAGCCCTGGAAAATTGATATTTTGCAAGCGATCTCGGAATTCGATGAAACCACTTTTGTTGGGTCCAAGATGTCAAATTATTGCTAGGTTTCAAATTTTATAATTTTTGAAGCTAGTATGTGAGCGTAGCAAAAGAAAATTTGTTTGGTCAATTTCTGTTAAATTGGATCGAGTAGAAAATGGCCATTTTTCAAACGATCTCAGAATTCGACAAAACTAGTTTTGTTGGGACCGTAGCGTCAAAACATAGCTAGATTTATTTTTCTGGAATTTTTCGAATCAGTTTGTGGCCCTGGCAAATTGAAATGCACGTTTAGAGTTAAAAATTAAATGTTTTATACTTTAATTTGAAAAATAACTTACTGTAGCAGTCGAATTGGCTAACGAAACATATCCCATTGTGTCCGGGATGGGGGTATTTAGCTAAGGACGACAGTCGTTGGACTTGAAAAGGAGTTCGTTGGAGAAAACACTATTTAAAAATATAATATATATATCGTCCAATCAGAATTTTTCTTTCATAAATTAAAATAAAAAAAGCCCTCGTTCCTCTAAAACGAACGGCGAAACCCGTTCGATTCTTCCCGACGAGATTCTGACCGCCTCAGCCCTCTATCACCGCCGCCACCACCAGCCATCGAACCGCCTCCTCCTCCTCTTCAAAACCAACCAACTCCATCCACCTCTCGTCGCCGCCTCTGCCAGAATCGAGCCCAAAAAGTCCGACGCTTCCCATCGCTGCCCCGACAAGATCCGACCACCGAGCCACCCCAAACCGCCACCGACAGGACCGTCGCTCCTCCCTCTTCCATGTCAGCACCCCCGATCGGCCCCACGTGCCACGGATTTCGTGAAAACCGCAACCCTAGTTTCGAACCATCGTGAAAGGTGTGTCCTTTTTTATGTCTGCACTTTGAAAAATCATATCTTTTTGGTGTGTTGACGAAATTCGATGAAACAGGAAACATCGGGACCGCAAGGAAGCTCTCTACCACATAGAAGAAGCCGCGGATTTTTCTGAGTCATCTACGATTTTTAGCACTCCGCAAACCAATGTGAGAAATCTAAATTAAATGAATTTGAATGGAAAATGTCGTGTATAAATTATATAAGTGAAATATAAATTACACACGTGTTGTATACCTCATATACATGCGTGGTGTAAGCTATATGAGCGAAGTATGAATTATACATGCATAGAATAATTGATATATGTGTTGAAATGCAAGTGAAATATAGCAATAATATAATATATGTATATATATATATACTCCCCTCGTCCACAAACCATGGACGATATTTATTGTTGTGAATTGGTGTGAAATATTGGATGAAAAATGCGAATGGTTGAATAATTGTTTGTTGTTGATATTGTTTGGTTGTGGTTGAAAAATACCCATTGGTGATTGAGATGAATTGGAAATATTTGTGGAAATAAAAATAAAACATGCCGCCTGCGTGCGAATTAGATGCATGAATCCCCATTGTCAAAAACCACGAGGTTTTAAGGTAAAGCGTGGAGCCGTACTAGGGACGGTGCCGGTTTTAACTACCCAGCCGTTATGCTGCCGAAATTTTGAATAATATTCATGTGTTAGAATTATTTTCATATGTTGAAATTATCTTCATGTGTTGAAATTAAAGTCATATGTTGAAACTATATCCATGTGTGGAAATGTTCATGTGTTGAAAAGTGATGTGTGAAAATTAAATTCATTTGTGAATGAATGAAGTGTTTAAACAATAAAAATCACATTTTTATAATATATATGAAGTATGAAAAATATTCGCCTTATATAAAGAGTTTCAACAATAAAAATTCCATCTTTCTAATATGAACAACATAAATAAAATATCCATGTGTGGAAATGCTAATGTGTTGAGAAGTGTGTGTAGTGGAAAAGTTCATGTGTTGAATAAAAAGATCGAACAATAAAAATTACATTTTTATTGAAACTATGAAGTGTTGAAAACATCCATTTGTCGAATAAATATTTTAAATGATAAAAATATCATTTTTATCATCTATGTGATATGCTAAAGATATGCGGACGTTGAAATAAATATTTGTGATTGAAATATTATTTTTAACATGCATAGGAACTAAAGAAAATAGTCATGTGTTGAAATCTATTTTAGTTCGCTAAAATTATCATCTTTGAAATGTGAAGTGTTAAAAATAGCCACTTGTTCAAATAAATATGCATGAGTTGAAATATACATTAATTAGCTAATGATATGATTTTAGCCTATGCATGCAACATTAGAATGAATGGTGTTTTTAAACCAAAGTAAATCAAATATGAAGTTGAATGGAAAATAATAAGTGATAAAAATTATATATATGTACATGCATATTTATTGAACAGGTTATAGCAATGGGGCTAGAGAAGAGAAATAAAATTTTGTGCCCGACAAATAGGTACACATTTACTGTTTTGTTTGGGTGATGATTTTATGAGCCTGTTGGCTAGCCGCTTGGCTTTTTCTTTTCCTTTTTGACATGAGACGCCCATGTAGCTATTTGGGAATTTTCCCAGCCCCTCCCGTACAAAGGAGGTTATGGCGAAATTTTACAAAATTTAAAGGCGTTAGTGAAATAATTGAAGTGAAAACGATATAGGAATTTTTGAATGAACTATATTTATATAAATATAAATAAAATTTAAACGAAACGTGACCATGCAGTTTGTGTTTGAAAACCGTGATTTCAAATGACTAGTACGGGAAATCTGGCCATTGGATTTTCCCGAAACCGCAACCGTTGGTTTGCCTTGGAAAATCTTTCCAACGGCACCAACTTTGTGAAGATCCGACGGTTGGATTGTCTGGAATGTTTACTTCAAATCTAAGGAAAAACAGCGCCAGAAACGATTATATATATATATATAATTAAATTAAATCGAATAACGACGCTGTAGTTCGTAAATTGAAATCGTAAATTCAAACGACTAGTGTGGAAGATCTGACCGTCGGATTTTTCCAAAACTGAAACCGTTGGATTCGTTTTGAAATGACCTTCCTAATGATAAAAAATTTGTGAAGATCCAACGGTTAGATTTTTAGATATGTGTAAAACAAAATTAGTGAAAAACAACGCCAGTGCATCGGCACGACCTGAAACGTCGTTTAATTAAATATGGCCGTTTTAAATTAAGTAAAAATGGCAATATATCGTTATAAAATACTATAGACGATATAGAATGGAAATAAACCAATTTCGTTGTGTTTGCTTGATATGTGATGGTTGAATGTATTTAACATGAGAATCATAACTAAGAACTGAAATGTGAATGTTGAATAGTCCAACCATGTGATAAATTGATTTGAAAATCTAAATATACGTGGATTATTTGAAAAGGCCGAGTTCATCTCATTTCAAATAATCGATCGACGTTGAGAAGTCGAAGAGTCGAAGATGGTTGAAGACCAACGATCTTCACATTGGATGGATGTGCGCTACTGATGCTCGTGATTGGAGTAGCTACCATGAAGGAGCTGAAGTAGTAGCTGTCCAAAGATACTGTTGATTGTACGGATAGGCGAGGAACTGGTGCCTCCGATTTCGTTCAGACCCAGAACGGACTTGTAAATGGATTGTTTGTCTGACATTGGATTTTGTTCTGTGCTGATTGATCTCTGTTAAATATATATCTGTTTGGCGGCGGAGAATTTATTCTCTTGATTAACGCCCTTCTCTGAGACGTATGAGCTCAGAGGTTATGTATTGATAGAAATCAGTCGCATGGAGTGGATTGCCTGTGTGGCACGCCTGAGTGGCATATGATCAAGGCTTCTGTTGCAAAGCAAAGTCTTGTGTTTGATGATCAAAGCATGGTCTGTGTGACGTAGCTTTGTGTACAACGTAAATTCGGGAGCCTCACACCCCGGTATGAGTCAAAAACGGGAGACGAACCGCTGGGAGAGCACGAGGTTTCTTTCTAGCTAAGGTGGTTTCAGTGACCTACCAGCCCTGACATTATATATACTTTTCACCTGTGTGGTTGTTGGAATGCGAGGCGCCTCGATTATAGGTCTATACGGACCGAAAAACGTGTGTTCAGGAATAACTAATCCTCAAAAGTAAGAAAGGACCGGCCCAGCCGATTCCAAGGATCATAGTGGGGTCCTGGGACATTTGCTAGAGTGTCTCGAATCGGAGAGAAGCTTGCCCCTTGCCTCGACTCATGAAGGAACCCAATTTCCAATACGAAATATGCGGACGTGATTGTATTACTAGTACGGCGACATGGTAGATGGTAGCTATGCCGCTTAGTATTGATATTTATGATGGAATTTGCTTTTAAAACATATATGCACTAGTAATAATATCAAACACTTTTGTTTTATACGTATGAAGCATTTTTGGCCATTTTAAGGTAAAACACTATCCTACGGCTTGCGTTGCATTGTGTGATGAGACCTGAGTCTTATAATGGCTTCATTTTATAAAAAGCATTGTGATGGTTTAATCATTTACTTTATTTCATGCACTAGCACTCATTGGAGTAAACCCGTTCTGCAAAAGTGGCGTGGTCCTTTGATTTGCCTCATTATTGTTTTTAATAAGTTAAGTAGATTTCTCGTACCAGTCCCATGACTGACTCGTAGTTTGATTCACCTTGCAAACTCGGGTGCCCTCATTTTCACACGGGCAGCCTAGTTACAGGTTTCTGACGCGCTTTTGGCTCATGGCGAGGCTTGACTACACCGTGCTGACTCGGATTTTCTCCGCCATTATTGTATCTATATTTTGATTCCGCCATTGGCGATGTAGACTGATATTTATTTTGTGTACTCTTTATGTATGATTCCGCCTCTGGCGATGGTGACTGATTATGTATCATTATGCACTAAGTTGTATCATGTACTGTGCTTTCTGATGTGATGATATGTATATGATTCTGCTGTCATATGTGTGTAAATTATTCTATTTTCTGTTTATGCTATTATCAATGATCTGCTAATGACGATTAATGTGTTATATTCCAATGATTATCCTTAACACCGAGTCATGGGGTTTTGGGATCGTCACAGCTGGTATCAGAGCTTTGGTTAACCTTAGTTCTGGAGTCTAACACATTAAACACTTCGTCAAAATAGAATCAGTAGTATTCTAAGGTGAATCGCTCATTATAGATAGGGCTAGTAAAGTCCTAGAATGAGCCGAGCAGAATAGAAAAAACAATTTGATCAGTCCATCGTTATCTTTCCATAAATTTTTTTGCTTAATCATGCAATAAACTATCATTTCTGTTAGCTGACTCTTTTCTTGCTTATACAAAATTAAAAAAATGGCTACCAGAGCAGCTGCCGCTAGAGGAGGCCATCCCAGCCGTGGTAGAGGACGGGTAGAAGCCCCAGTTGAAGGAGGACCTTTGATACAACATCCGGCCGCTCAATACTTCGAGCTGGACCGTGTAGCTAAGAGATACAAAAACTTAGGAGGCAAGACCTTCTCGGGAACTGGCACATTAATAGAGGCCCTTGCATGGCTCAAAACATGCGAGAAAATTCTAGAAGGCCTAAGGCTTGGAGACCAAGATAAAGCTATTATGGGCGCCTGGCTTATGCAGGAACAAGCTGAACTATGGTGGGAATCTCTCACCGCCGCGAATAGAGAAGCTGGAAGAACATGGGATGGATTAAAAGAACTCTTCAAGGAGAAATATGTCCCGGAACATGCACTGGAACGAATGCACGATTACTTCGCCAACCTCCAGCAGGGGGATCTTTCCGTGCAGTATTATCTGAATAAATTTACACTGTTGTCGCCCTATGCTCTGGAGCTCGTGGCCACTGCAAAGTCCAAAATAAGAGGTTTATCCTTGGGCTAAAGCGACAATATCATGATAGAGCCATGGCCCATGTCAAGCTGGAATTTAACGAATTGGTGGAAATGATATGCAACTCCGAAGACCTTGACCAAAGGCATCTGGAGCAGGATCGCGCTAGAAGCCAAGCCGGGAACAAACGCAAGCCTGCCGCGAATCAAGCCGAGTCAATCCAAGCAGCATCCTCAAAACCTCAGACAGGCAAGCCGCCAAGAAGAAGCTGCTATAACTGTGGCAAAATGGGCCACTTCTCTAATGTGTGCACAACCCCGAAGAGGCAGAAGACAAATTCACAAGGTTCAAGCCAGGGTTCTCAGAACCCTTGCTCCTGCTTTAATTGCCGCAAGACGGATCATCTAGTCAAAGACTGTCCTTTGCTGAAGAAGGCCACAGTAGCTCACGTTTATGACGGGTCGAGCCCGCCAGCTGCTTCAGATGGAGCAGGTAAACCCGATGTTTTGGGTGGTACCCTTACAATTAAAAATATTCCTGTTTCTGTATTGTTTGACATGGGTGCGTCGCGTAGTTTTATTGCTAGTAACACAATGCTCAAATTAAAGTTAAAACCGAGAAAGCTCAAAGAATCGGTTGAAGTACATAATCCGATAGGGGGTTCTATTGCCCTCAGTTCGTGTTGTTAGGTGCCTACTTCTTTCTCCCGATACCAGTTTCCTTTCAATTTGATTGTTATGAATTTTCCCAAATTCGATATCATTCTCGGGCTGGATTGGTTAACGAAATACGAAGTCGAAGTGAATTGTGCAGAAAGAATCGTTAAAATTCGAACGAAGCTTGGATATATTACGGTACCATGTCATGGTTCGAATCCAAATAGAGAAGAATTTTGGTCGGCATTAGAACTTATCCCCACTTCCTTGGAAAAGATTCCGATTGTTAGAAACTATGCGGATGTGTTTGAAGAAGTTGAAAACTTACCCCCACAAAGAGAAATAGAACTCTGAATCGATCTAATTCCCAATGCCAGACCAGTGGTACATCCAATTCGCAGAATGACTCCGAAGGAAAAAGAAGAATTAGGCGATCAAACTCATCAACTGTTGTGGAAGGGTCTAATCAGACCTAGTTTTTCTAATTGGGGTGCAACTGTTGTGTTTGTCCCAAAGTCAGACGATACTCTTCGATTATGCATTGATTACTGAGACCTCAACAAACAGACGCTCAAAAACAAGTATCCGTTACCCCGCATCGATGATTTGCTAGACCAATTGACGGGGGTGAAAGTATTTTCCCGAATGGACCTAGCTACAAGTTTTCACCAATTGAGAATAGCAGAAGAGTGTGTTTGTAACGACCCACATTTTTGACCATTCAAATCGACAGTAAACCGCACATGTCGACCCAAACAAATCGCAATTGCAGGTAGTTATTGGAAAAAAAAGAAAAGAAAGAAAGAAGAGAAAAACCAATCACAGAACCTCACAGCGGAAGGACAACATATAATAAACAAATAGCAGTTTAAAAGCCGTTGAAATGTGTACATCGGTTATAACATTCAATGATTATCAGAGTTACATATACATACAGCTGTACATAATAAGCAGCGGAAATAATGCAGCGGATATATATATGTATAAATAATAGATATACCAAATCTTCGTCTTCGATCTCTTAGTCACAGTCATCCCTGTTAACTGCAAACGCCTGCTGACCCGAGCGTATTGCATAAAAAGGAAAACACAACAAACACTCGGATCAACACTAAATCATTCTCATGTTAGTCAAATTAAAAGATGAAATAACATCAGTGTCATGGGTACAGTAACTCAAGAGATGTTACGGGATTTTTCCATCTCTCAAGGATCCGTCAAATTAATACATACATAATATAGTACGCTATTATGATAGTGTCTATCCAGTAAAGTATAAATACTGAAAATAGCGTAAGCGGGATTACCATATTACCCTTACGCCGTTTATAGGCACCAACAGTCTATACAGTACCTTAAATTCACCGTACTGGTGTTATCAGAGGGCACTCCATAGAAGGCAATGCTAAATCAAAATCGTATGGGGCTCGATATGGATATATATGACAAGGCACTCGAGGCAATGCCCAGGGTAGGATTCTACCAATTGCACTCCCGGACCGGTGGTAGCGCATAGTAGCCACTACCGTCCACCTCGGAACACACTCTTAAAGTCATAAATGGGCCCAAATCATCATCATCATAGTCATAGAAATAGTATCGAAGAAGTGTGTCCGATCAAAGGTGCTACCTCAGTTAGTCACGGTATAGCTCCTGTTTTAGTCATTTCAATTCTGCCCCGAAGGTCAGGGCTATTTCGTCCTCGATCATCTTCTTCGATTCAATAATCGACTCCAAGTCATCATATCTCGTTCTGGGTACGTCAAAACGTTCACAGCAGTCAAAGTGGTATCGACACTGATTGATACGACCCGAACTTCCCCGTGAAGGAAAGCACGGATAGCGTTGAAAACAACACACAAATGAACGCATACGGAAGAACATTTCATTGTTATTACAACAATTCCATCAGATACAAGAATATACAGAGTATAAATGAATAAATTACATTCGATAAATATCAGAGATTACACTAAATTACATAACAGCGGAAAATAATACAAAAGCACAACTAGAAGTGATACACGGATACAGAGCTTTCCGAGCATCGTTCCAGCTGTAAATCAGGACCCTGTGAATATAAATCTGCAAAACCAAAACTACTAGCTGCCCGTGCGGAAAATAGGGGCACCCAGAGTTTAGGTTAAAACAATAAACTCCAGGTCAGTCATGGGACTGGTGTGAGAACTAAAACAGTTATAATTCTTTATTTTAAAGTTCGGTAAATCAAGGGACCACGCCGTATAACACGGAACGGGTTTCCTCCGAAGAATACCAGTGCATAAAACTAATAGCGCAATGCTAAATAAAGAAAAATGAAGCTGTTATAAGACCCAGGTCCCATCACACAATGCAACGCAAGCCGGAGGATAGGGTTTTTACCTTATAACAGCCAAAGCATGCTTGATACGTTTAAATCACATTATTTGATACTATTATAGGTGTATAGTGTCAAAACAATTTCAATCATAAATATCAATCATAGGCGGCATGAATGACCCATACCACTATGTCGCCATACTAGGTTCTACAAATAAAACCGAAACACACGTATTGGAAATTGGATTCCATCATGAGTCGAGGCAAGGGGCAAGCTCCTCTCCGCGTTCGAGACACTCTAGCAAATGTCCCAGGACCCCACTATGATCCTTGGAATCGGCTGGGCCGGTCCTCTCTTACTTTTGAGGATTGGCAATTCCCGAACACACGTTTCCCGGTCCTTACAGACCTATATCCGAGGCGCCTCGTATCCAACAACCACACATGTGAAAAGTATATAAATGTCAGGGCTGGTAGGTCACTGACACCACCCTAGCTAGAAAGAAACGTCGTGCTCTCCCAGCGGTCCGTCTCCCGTTTTTGACTCATACCGAGGTGTGAGGCTCGCGAATTCATGTTATACACAAAGCTACGCCACACAGGCCGTGCTTTGATCATCAACCACAAGACTTTGCTTTTCAACAGAAGCCTTGATCTATTGCCACTTACGTATGCCACACTTCACTCCATGCGACTGATGTCCATCGATATACAACCTCTGAGCTCGTACGTCTCAGAGAAGGGCGTTAAGCAAGAGAATAAATTCTCCGCCGCCAAACAGATGTATATTTAATAGAGATCAATCAACACAGAATAAAATCCAATGTCAGACACACAATCCATTTACAAGTTCGTTCTGGGTCTGAACGAAACCGGAGGCACTTTCCTCGCATATCCATCGATCTCTAAGTACGTCTGGACGATCACCGACTGTTTCCCTCATCTTGGGTGTACAGCCCAATCAAGGTCATCAGTAATCACCCAAACGATGTGAAGACTTCCGGTCTTCAACCACCGTCTTCATCTTCGACCTCTCGTCGAATCGGTTATTCAGAATGGGTATAACCCGGCCTTTCTGAATAACCCACGTATATAATTAACAAATGTTACACAAACACAACAAACGCCTCATTCCAATTCAGAATATTCTTTTATTCACAAAATCACATTCTTAGGGAAAGGTTCCCATTAATTTTATCAAAGATAAATTCTTCTAAATTTATTCTTATCCTCCTTTGGATATCATTTCTAACTAGTCGGGATTAACGAACCACACCGAAGTAATTATTTATTTTATTTCCCAATCCCAACCTATATATCCCATGGAGCAAAACTGGTGATACTCCATATCTAACACCACGGTGTTATTGGTAAAATTAATTACCATTTCACGTTCAAATCTAATTAAAGATTTAACTATCGCTTTGGAGCAAAACTGGTGATACTCCACTCTCGATCACTTTTCAGATTTGATAATCTAAATTATCAATTCACATTTTAATCTAATTAAAGATTCATTAAAACTCCACTTAGTTTTAATCTTTTCAAAAATCAACATCTTGCCTTTAACTGGGTTAAAGAACCAATGTCATCTAAAACACGATTCACGATAAACCCAAATCACATTTGATATTAAATACAAGGCTTTGAATAGAAAATATATCGGCTTATATTCAATATCAAATTCTGAAACCAACATATATCGTATTGGAAATAACGATATAAAATATATCTTTCAAATCCCCATAACAATATCTGTATAGTCACGAAATCCAACATCAAAATATCCCGAAGATAATTTCGATTCAGCTCCAGTCCAATCCACGTATTGGAAATTATCGATTATTTTCAAAATCACTTTCAAATTCAATTTATTTATTTTAAAAATAAATTGGTTTCAATTCTAGTTCAAAACTAGATCATTTCGATAAAAAACTATTTTTACCTATTCAAATGTGGAATTTTCCAGCCCAATTCTTTCCAATTCACATATTATAATTTTACACAAATTATAGATATTTTTAATAATTTTATCAAGCCCCGTACAGTCGATTTCCATCAACGGCCATCGAACTGCACTTACAACGACCTTTTCTGAAATTGATTTGGACATAATTCCAAATCCAACCGTTAGATTTCAAATTTCTAATATTCATTGGAAAGCTCTTTTCAATACGAACCCAACGGTTCCGGTTTTAGGAGAATCAGACGGTCGGATCTCCCGCAATGTCCGTTTAAAATAAATGGTCGAAATTCACGAACTGCCGCGGCGCGGCGCGTTCTATTCAGGCCATTATATTATATATATAATATATATAATATATATTTCGTCGATTTCTATTTAAAACGAATTTTATAAATCGTTTTAAAATTGTTTCAAAAGCAATTTCAACTTTCTTTTCAATTCAAATCAAAATTGAATTCTTCTTTATAAATTCGTTTTAAAATTCATTCCTATTCAATTCAAATTTTAATTCAATTTGAATTCATTTCAATTCACTTTCAATTCAATTTGAATTCGTTTTCAATTCATTTCGAAATCGTTTTCAATTCAATTCATTTTCGATTTTATTCGAATTCAAACACACTTTCTATTCAATTCATTTCGAAATCGTTTTCAATTCAATTCATTTCGAAATCGTTTTCAATTCAATTCATTTCGAAATCGTTTTCAATTCAATTCATTTTCGATTTTATTCGAATTCAAACTCACTTTCTATTCAATTCATTTCGAAATCGTTTTCAATTCAATTCATTTCGAAATCGTTTTCAATTCAATTCATTTTCGATGTTATTCGAATTCAAACTCACTTTCTATTCAATTCATTTCGAAATCGTTTTCAATTCAATTCATTTCGAAATCGTTTTCAATTCAATTCATTTCGATTTTATTCGAATTCACACTCACTTTCTATTCAATTCGAATCGAATTCATTTTCTATTCGACTCGAATTCATTTCAAATTGATTCAATAAAATTTCCATTTGAATTTTTAATCTAATTCAATTTGAATTTCCTTTCAAAATATTAAATTTTGAAATCACTTTTCAACATTCATTATACAACGAATAAAATCGATATAAATATCGTTTGCGTCAAAATAACGCATCTCTAATCAACACGGCTTTATATTTTTCAATAAATTCGTTATTCTATTCAACAAATGAATATTTATTTCATTCAACACATGAATTTTCCTTTATAATATTCATTATTTTCCCGATTGGAATGAGGCCCAATCAATCACCATATAATGTTAATTATATGGATTCCATACAACACATGTATATAATAGCATTGAAAAATAATCAACCATCAACCAAAGTGCACTACACTGTATAAGCATCAAATATAGATATCTAACGCTTATAACAGCCTGTCAATCAATCGATCGACATATTTAATCAATCAGGATGAGTGAACTTCAAATTTCATCCCAACACCCGTGTGGGGTTTCAAACAATCAAACACAGATTTTATTTGTGCAGTTGGGCGACGTGTAAAATTTATCGACCCAATCGATATCAGTCAAATCAGTGTATATAAACAAATCGGCCGATTTGTTTATAAATATTCATTTATCCATTTTCACGTTAAAAATTATATTTTTAACGACAAAAATATTTATTTCAACACCTGAATTTCTATTCATTTCATTTACACAATAAAAATGATATTTTTATTTTTCTAACATATTTTAGAAAATTTCGGCGGCATAACGACACGATACTAGAAACGGGACAAGGCCTAGCCTTATCCCCGGTCTAGTGAAGGCCCACGCCATTCACACATCAATCAAATCACTTTCGTTATGCAAACCACAAAATTTGGAGTAAGAGTCTAACCTAGCCTTACTCCTTCGCCTTATAACGGCGCACGTCTAATCCTAACCCATTTATCGATTCGATTTTCCACACCACAAACCACATTCAAACCAATATCGCAATCAATCACCAAACAGCCAAACAAACAAGTCCATGGTCTGTGGACGATTGTGTCGGGTGCTACTAAACACCGTCTGCATCCTAGTATATATATATAACTAGAAAGTAAATTGAAGAGTGAGAAATTCTCACCGAAAGCTATCCAATCATCTTGACTCTTCTTCTCACCTTTTTATTGTCTTCTTGTGCCCGTAGTCACTACATATATAAAAATCACACATTTTTATATTTCGTTGTCTTTGAAATAAAAATCACATTTTTATTTATTCACTTTCAATTCAAAAATCATATTTTTATAATCACTTCATATATTTAAAAATTGAATTTTTACTACGATGTTCGATATATAAAAATCTCATTTTTACTATGCTATTCAATATATAAAAATCATATTTCCTTACCGCTAATATATAGATAAAAATTCTATTTTTATAACGCTATTCTCTATATAAAGATTTCGCCTTTTCAAAAATATAGATTTCATCATTATAAAAAATCATCACTTTACTTCAACGTATATAAAATAAAAATCAGATTTTTATTTCGCTACATATACAAAGATGATATTTTTATATTCTCTATCCTATAAAGATTATATTTTTAATACTTTAAAAATATAAAAATCATATTTTTAATATTTCTATATAGTAAAGATTATATTTTTAATACTTTAAAAATATAAAAATCATATTTTTCTTTCTTCTACATAGTAAAGATTATATTTTTAATACTTTAAAAATATAAAAATCATATTTTTATTACTTTAAAAATATAAAGGTCATATTATTATAATCACTACATTTCTCAAAATATCGTCTTTCCTATTTTTAAAAATCATGTCTTTTGCCTTTTTACATATAAAGATCTTTACAGTTTTTTAAAAAAAAATAAAAAAAATCAGAATTGAAAATGAAAAAAAAAAACCACTTACAGTAAAAATCGAAGGCGGCGGGGGGGGGGGGGGTTCGTTGTCTCGTGGGTGAGGCGAGAGGGGGGTCTGGGGTTGGCGGAGGGCGCAAGGTAGGAGGCGGAGTCCTCAGGTGGGTGGCGCGGTGGGTTTTTGGGGGGGGGGGGGGGGCTCGAGGTGGATTGGCGAGGAGGAGAAGAGAGGATCGCGGGAGAGAGAAGCAGGAAGAGGGGCGGAGGATCGGAGGGGGGGGTCGGCGCCAGGGCGCGGCGGCCCTGGTGGCAGCGGCGGTGGCGACTTTGGTCCCCCCGTCGTTCGCCCTTTCTTCTTTTATTTTTATTTTTTTTATTTTTCGTTTCTGAATGAAAACGAGAGGGGGGTTATATTTTTTTTTATTATTATTTTAATTAATTTATATTTCAAAAAGTTGACTTTTACATACGACCTCGAAACGAGGCCCACCGCCTGTCGTCCACAGCATATTACCCCTATTCCGAACACAATGGGATATGTATCGCAGGTTGATTTGATCGTTTGAATCAGTTTCCGTTAAATTTACATTTAAATCACTATATTGAATTTTAAACGTACATTTCAAATTACCGGGGTCACATACTAACTCTAAAAATTCTCGAAAAATATTTTCTAGCTTCGTATTGACGATACGGTCCTAACAAAACTAGTTTCGTCGAATTCTGAGACCGTTGGAAAAATGGCCAATTTCCAGTCGATTAAAATCAACTAAAACTGGTCAAATGCGTTTTCCTTTGCCACGCTCACATATTGATTCGAAAATTTACGAAATTTGGAATCTAGCAATAACTTGACATCACGGACCCAACAAAACTGGTTTCATCGAAATCCGAGGTCATTTGCAAAATATCTATTTTTAAGGGCCTGAATTCCATAGCGACTATTCAGAATTTTCAACTGGACATATCTTTTGATTCTCGCTACGAAATTTCGATTTGTCGGATTCGTTGGAAAGGTATCATCAATTAGATCCTATTATTTTTGGTTTCACTAAAATCCGGATTGTTTTGCACCCGGTACATTCAATTGAAGTTTGAAATCGAATTATCGAACTACCGCGCCATTTTCAATTCTATTTATAATTATATATAAATATTTATATTCTAACGACGACGTATATAAATATATACGTTCGAATTCTATTCAAAATAAATTTCTCGTCGATATTATTTAAAATAATTCATTTTAAATATTCAAATTAGCTATAATTGCCAAAATAAAAATTTTAAACTAGCTCGCATTTTCGGGTTATTACAATCTCCCCCACTTTAAACTTTTCGTCCCCGAAAAGGAACAAAGTCGAAAGTGGTTTGATTATTCAACTCTACGTTCGAACTGGCTTCCATTCTCCAACTTTTCAGTTTCTGAGAATTTTCAAATTCTTCAAAAATTTGGCTAACACCCTAAATTTTCGAAAAATTTCGCCATAACCTCCCCTGCACCGGGAGCATCGGGGAATTTCAAATAGCTTCCCCGGTCCTTCAGATCTCAAAAAGAAAAAGAAAAAGCCAAGCGGCTAGCCAATAGGCTCACAAAATCATCATCACCCAAACAAAACAGGAAATTATGTAGTAAACATGTACCTATTTGTCGGGCAAAAAATTTTTATTCTTCGGCTCTAGCCTCCTTGCTATGACCTGTTCAATGTGAGAATATGTATATGCATGCATATGCTACCAATTTTCAATACAATTCAATATTTGATTATATTAGGCATAAATGGTTAAAATTAGCAAACAATTAAACAAACAACCCAAACATCAATCAATTAGTGAATTAGAGTTTCAAATTCATAATTTTGATATATATACACGGAAAATCTTGTTTTTGATGCCAATTCACAACAATGTGTTCTAACTATATTAGTTTTGGTTCTCACACCAGTCGAATGAAAATATATCGATATCACACCTTCGTTACTCGAACATGAATACTAATGACAACTAGTCAATCATTAGAATCATCTTCGGGCCACTAGAGTATGATTCTATATCTATCCAATATATTAAAACTTCGAATATACGTTCATGACGCGTATACGCGAAATCTTTATATACTCGATTGTCCATATTCAAAATAAATAAATAGTCAAATACGTATAAAACGATTTAAATTTCAAAACAAAATTGTTTTCATTCGAAAAATATACTCTTCACACTCGTTCTAGGATACTACTGATCCTATCTCTAACGAGTCATTCTAATTGGATATTACTAATCCAATATCTGATGAATTCTTTCGTATGGTTCTAATGTGTCTTGTTCTCGAGCTCTAAAAACCAAAGCTCTGATACCAAACTGACACGACCCGAACTTCCCCGTGAAGGAAAGCACGGATAGCGTTGAAAACAACACACAAATGAATGCACACGGAAGAACATTTCATTGTTATTACAACAATTCCATCAGATACAAGAATATATAGAGTATAAATGAATAAATTACATTCGATAAATATCAGAGATTACACTAAATTACATAACAGCGGAAAATAATACAAAAGCACAACTAGAAGTGATACACGGATACAGAGCTTTCCGAGAATCGTTCCAGCTGTAAATCAGGACCCTGTGAATATAAATCTGCAAAACCAAAACTACTAGCTGCCCGTGCGGAAAATAGGGGCACCCAGAGTTTAGGTTAAAACAATAAACTCCAGGTCAGTCATGGGACTGGTGTGAGAACTAAAACAGTTATAATTCTTTATTTTAAAGTTCGATAAATAAGGGACCACGCCGTATAACACGGAACGGGTTTCCTCCCAAGAATACCAGTGCATAAAACTAACAGCGCAATGCTAAATAAAGAAAAATGAAGCTGTTATAAGACCCAAGTCCCATCACACAATGCAACGCAAGCCGGAGGATAGGGTTTTTACCTTATAACAGCCAAAGCATGCTTGATACGTTTAAATCACATTATTTGATACTATTATAGGTGTATAGTGTCAAAACAATTTCAATCATAAATATCAATCATAGGCGGCATGAATGACCCATACCACTATGTCGCCATACTAGGTTCTACAAATAAAACCGAAACACACGTATTGGAAATTGGATTCCATCATGAGTCGAGGCAAGGGGCAAGCTCCTCTCCGCGTTCGCGACACTCTAGCAAATGTCCCAGGACCCCACTATGATCCTTGGAATCGGCTGGGCCGGTCGTTTCTTACTTTTGAGGATTGGCAATTCCTGAACACACGTTTCCCGGTCCTTACAGACCTATATCCGAGGCGCCTCGTATCCAACAACCACACAGGTGAAAAGTATATAAATGTCAGGGCTGGTAGGTCACTGACACCACCCTAGCTAGAAAGAAACGTCATGCTCTCCCAGCGGTCCGTCTCCCGTTTTTGACTCATACCAAGGTGTGAGGCTCGCGAATTCACGTTATACACAAAGCTACGCCACACAGGCCGTGCTTTGATCATCAACCACAAGACTTTGCTTTTCAACAGAAGCCTTGATCTATTGCCACTTACGCATGCCACACTGGCAATTCACTCCATGCGACTGATGTCCATCGATATACAACCTCTGAGCTCGTACGTCTCAGAGAAGGGCGTTAATCAAGAGAATAAATTCTCCGCCGCCAAACAGATGTATATTTAATAGAGATCAATCAACACAGAATAAAATCCAATGTCAGACACACAATCCATTTACAAGTTCGTTCTGGGTCTGAACGAAACCGGAGGCACTTTCCTCGCATATCCATCGATCTCCAAGTACGTCTGGACGATCACCGACTGTTTCCCTCATCTTGGGTGTACAGCCCAATCAATATCATCAGTAATCACCCAAACGATGTGAAGACTTCCGGTCTTCAACCACCGTCTTCATCTTCGACCTCTCGTCGAATCGGTTATTCAGAATGGGTATAACCCGGCCTTTCTGAATAACCCACGTATATAATTAACAAATGTTACACAAACACAACAAACGCCTCATTCCAATTCAGAATATTCTTTTATTCACAAAATCACATTCTTAGGGAAAGGTTCCCATTAATTTTATCAAAGATAAATTCTTCTAAATTTATTCTTATCCTCCTTTGGATATCATTTCTAACTAGTCGGGATTAACGAACCACACCGAAGTAATTATTTATTTTATTTCCCAATCCCAACCTATATATCCCATGGAGCAAAACTGGTGATACTCCATATCTAACACCACGGTGTTATCGGTAAAATTAATTACCATTTCACGTTCAAATCTAATTAAAGATTTAACTATCGCTTTGGAGCAAAACTGGTGATACTCCACTCTCGATCACTTTTCAGATTTGATAATCTAAATTATCAATTCACATTTTAATCTAATTAAAGATTCATTAAAACTCCACTTAGTTTTAATCTTTTCAAAAATCAACATCTTGCCTTTAACTGGGTTAAAGAACCAATGTCATCTAAAACACGATTCACGATAAACCCAAATCACATTTGATATTAAATACAAGGCTTTGAATAGAAAATATATCGGCTTATATTCAATATCAAATTCTGAAACCAACATATATCGTATTGGAAATAACGATATAAAATATATCTTTCAAATCCCCATAACAATATCTGTATAGTCACGAAATCCAACATCAAAATATCCCGAAGATAATTTCGATTCAGCTCCAGTCCAATCCACGTATTGGAAATTATCGATTATTTTCAAAATCACTTTCAAATTCAATTTATTTATTTTAAAAATAAATTGGTTTCAATTCTAGTTCAAAACTAGATCATTTCGATAAAAATCTATTTTTACCTATTCAAATGTGGAATTTTCCAGCCCAATTCTTTCCAATTCACATATTATAATTTTACACAAATTATAGATATTTTTAATAATTTTATCAAGGCCCGTACAGTCGATTTCCATCAACGGCCATCGAACTGCACTTACAGCGACCTTTTCTGAAATTGATTTGGACATAATTCCAAATCCAACCGTTAGATTTCAAATTTCTAATATTCTTTGGAAAGCTCTTTTCGATACGAACCCAACGGTTCCGGTTTTAGGAGAATCCGACGGTCGGATCTCCCGCAATGTCCGTTTGAAATAAATGGTCGAAATTCACGAACTGCCGCGGCGCGGCGCGTTCTATTCAGGCCATTATATTATATATATAATATATATAATATATATTTCGTCGATTTCTATTTAAAACGAATTTTATAAATCGTTTTAAAATTGTTTCAAAAGCAATTTCAACTTTCTTTTCAATTCAAATCAAAATTGAATTCTTCTTTATAAATTCGTTTTAAAATTCATTCCTATTCAATTCAAATTTTAATTCAATTTGAATTCATTTCAATTCACTTTCAATTCAATTTGAATTCGTTTTCAATTCATTCAGAAATCGTTTTCAATTCAATTCATTTTCGATTTTATTCGAATTCAAACACACTTTCTATTCAATTCATTTCGAAATCGTTTTCAATTCAATTCATTTCGAAATCGTTTTCAATTCAATTCATTTCGAAATCGTTTTCAATTCAATTCATTTTCGATTTTATTCGAATTCAAACTCACTTTCTATTCAATTCATTTCGAAATCGTTTTCAATTCAATTCATTTCGAAATCGTTTTCAATTCAATTCATTTTCGATGTTATTCGAATTCAAACTCACTTTCTATTCAATTCATTTCGAAATCGTTTTCAATTCAATTCATTTCGAAATCGTTTTCAATTCAATTCATTTCGATTTTATTCGAATTCACACTCACTTTCTATTCAATTCGAATCGAATTCATTTTCTATTCGATTCGAATTCATTTCAAATTGATTCAATAAAATTTCCATTTGAATTTTTAATCTAATTCAATTTGAATTTCCTTTCAAAATATTAAATTTTGAAATCACTTTTCAACATTCATTATACAACGAATAAAATCGATATAAATATCGTTCGCGTCAAAATAACGCATCTCTAATCAACACGGCTTTATATTTTTCAATAAATTCGTTATTCTATTCAATAAATGAATATTTATTTCATTCAACACATGAATTTTCCTTTATAATATTCATTACTTTCCCGATTGGAATGAGGCCCAATCAATCACCATATAATGTTAATTATATGGATTCCATACAACACATGTATATAATAGCATTGAAAAATAATCAACCATCAACGAAAGTGCACTACACTGTATAAGCATCAAATATAGATATCTAACGCTTATAACAGCCTGTCAATCAATCGATCGACATATTTAATCAATCAGGATGAGTGAACTTCAAATTTCATCCCAACACCCGTGTGGGGTTTCAAACAATCAAACACAGATTTTATTTGTGCAGTTGGGCGACGTGTAAAATTTATCGACCCAATCGATATCAGTCAAATCAGTGTATATAAACAAATCGGCCGATTTGTTTATAAATATTCATTTATCCATTTTCACGTTAAAAATTATATTTTTAACGACAAAAATATTTATTTCAACACCTGAATTTCTATTCATTTCATTTACACAATAAAAATGATATTTTTATTTTTCTAACATATTTTAGAAAATTTCGGCGGCATAACGACACAATACTAGAAACGGGACAAGGCCTAGCCTTATCCCCGGTCTAGTGAAGGCCCACGCCATTCACACATCAATCAAATCACTTTCGTTATGCAAACCACAAAATTTGGAGTAAGAGTCTAACCTAGCCTTACTCCTTCGCCTTATAACGGCGCACGTTTAATCCTAACCCATTTATCGATTCGATTTTCCACACCACAAACCACATTCAAACCAATATCGCAATCAATCACCAAACAGCCAAACAAACAAGTCCATGGTCTGTGGACGATTGTGTCGGGTGCTACTAAACACCGTCTGCATCCTAGTATATATATATATAACTAGAAAGTAAATTGAAGAGTGAGAAATTCTCATCGAAAGCTATCCAATCATCTTGACTCTTCTTCTCGCCTTTTTATCGTCTTCTTGTGCCCGTAGTCACTACATATATAAAAATCACACATTTTTATATTTCGTTGTCTTTGAAATAAAAATCACATTTTTATTTATTCACTTTCAATTCAAAAATCATATTTTTATAATCACTTCATATATTTAAAAATTGAATTTTTACTACGATGTTCGATATATAAAAATCTCATTTTTACTATGCTATTCAATATATAAAAATCATATTTCCTTACCGCTAATATATAGATAAAAATTCTATTTTTATAACGCTATTCTCTATATAAAGATTTCGCCTTTTCAAAAATATAGATTTCATCATTATAAAAAATCATCACTTTACTTCAACGTATATAAAATAAAAATCAGATTTTTATTTCGCTACATATACAAAGATGATATTTTTATATTCTCTATCCTATAATGATTATATTTTTAATACTTTAAAAATATAAAAATCATATTTTTAATATTTCTATATAGTAAGGATTATATTTTTAATACTTTAAAAATATAAAAATCATATTTTTCTTTCTTCTACATAATAAAGATTATATTTTTAATACTTTAAAAATATAAAAATCATATTTTTATTACTTTAAAAATATAAAGGTCATATTTTTATAATCACTACATTTCTCAAAATATCGTCTTTCCTATTTTTAAAAATCATGTCTTTTGCCTTTTTACATATAAAGATCTTTACAGTTTTTTAAAAATAAATAAAAAAAAATCAGAATTGAAAATGAAAATAAAATAAAATAAAATAAAAACCACTTACAGTAAAAATCGAAGGCGGCGGGGGGGGGGGGGGGGGGGGGGTTCGCTGTCTCGAGGGTGAGGCGAGAGGGGGGTCTGGGGTTGGCGGAGGGCGCAAGGGAGGAGGCGGAGTCCTCAGGTGGGTGGCGCGGTGGGTTTTAGGGGGGAGCTCGAGGTGGATTCGGCGAGGAGGAGAAGAGAGGATCGCGGGAGAGAGAAGCAGGAAGAGGGGCGGAGGATCGGAGGGGGGGGGGGGGTCGGCGCCAGGGCGCGGCGGCCCTAGTGGCAGCGGCGGTGGCGACTTTGGTCCCCCCGTCGTTCGCCCTTTCTTCTTTTTTTTTTTTCGTTTCTGAATGAAAACGAGAGGGGGGGGGTTATATAATTTTTTTTTTATTATTTTAATTAATTTATATTTCAAAAAGTTGACTTTTACATACGACCTCGAAACGAGGCCCACCGCCTGTCGTCCACAGCATATTACCCCTATTCCGAACACAATGGGATATGTATCGCAGGTTGATTTGATCGTTTGAATCAGTTTCCGTTAAATTTACATTTAAATCACTATATTGAATTTTAATCGTACATTTCAAATTACCGGGGTCACATACTAACTCTAAAAATTCTCGAAAAATATTTTCTAGCTTCGTATTGACGATACGGTCCTAACAAAACTAGTTTCGTCGAATTCTGAGACCGTTGGAAAAATGGCCAATTTCCAGTCGATTAAAATCAACTGAAACTGGTCAAATGCGTTTTCCTTTGCCACGCTCACATATTGATTCGAAAAATTACGAAATTTGGAATCTAGCAATAACTTGACATCACGGACCCAACAAAACTGGTTTCGTCGAAATCCGAGGTCATTTGCAAAATATCTATTTTTAAGGGTCTGAATTCCATAGCGACTATTCAGAATTTTCAACTGGACATATCTTTTGATTCTCGCTACGAAATTTCGATTTGTCGGATTCGTTGGAAAGGTATCATCAATTAGATCCTATTATTTTTGGTTTCACTAAAATCCGGATTGTTTTGCACCCGGTACATTCAATTGAAGTTTGAAATCGAATTATCGAACTACCGCGCCATTTTCAATTCTATTTATAATTATATATAAATATTTATATTCTAACGACGACGTATATAAATATATACGTTCGAATTCTATTCAAAATAAATTTCTCGTCGATATTATTTAAAATAATTCATTTTAAATATTCAAATTAGCTATAATTGCCAAAATAAAATTTTAAACTGGCTCGCATTTTCGGGTTATTACACTGATAGAGAGTATGTCGTACGTCGACTCCGGTCTCTTTAACAACCAACGGTTACATCTTTCACGTCGGTCGGTTCTTTTATATTTGATAAAGGTTTGCTTTCATATCAAAATATCATCTTCTGCTTGGAACTCAATTTATATTCAAACGAATCAAATTTTCATATCAACCTTTCATAATCATACCCAAACCGATTATATTCTAAAACTAGAATATATTTCATATCATTATATTATAATCATATAATATTTCAAAACGATTTATACTCAAATAGAATATAATTTATCTCAAAGATTTCAAATTATCATGGATTCTTATCTCAACTCCATTTGAACTAGCGGTTCAACTCAAGCATTTCCATTCGGAAGAAATTTATAATTCCAAAACACTTGTAAACTAAATGTTTATATATAATAATAACAATAGTAATAAAAAAATAATAATAAAATAAATTTTATATAAATAAATATATAGATATACATATAGGATATAGTAATTAAAATAAATTAGTAATTTAAATACTATATATTTACTTAAATATAGGTTTACTAGAAATTTTGAAAAACGAATTATAAGGAAAAATTTAATTAAAAATACAAAAGTTATAAGTAAAAGGTAAGTAATAAATTTAAAGCAACAATAATTATTTGGAATCAAATGCATAAATATATTTAAAAATAAATTTCTCTAATCAAAATCTTCCTTCCTTCCAAATTTCAATACTTGAATCTATCCTCCGGTCTCAACGGAGTTCATTAAATTCCATATCTCTTTTCAACCCCGTTCAAAACAACTATTTGATTTCAAGAGTTCAAATATATATTTGAACTGAGTTAAAACAACTCAAATACCCTTGATTTCCAAATTTCCCAAAACTTATATTCCATAATAATTTATTTCCTTATAATCCAAACTCTTAATTTGAAAGATTTAAATCATACTCAAATCCCAATTTAAATATTTCCCCTTTGTTTTGGAAAATTCCTTTAACCCTTTTAAATCAACATCCCAGTTCAGAATCTTCAAAGAATTGAATTATCGAGTATCGACACATTTCTTTAAATGAAATTCTATCAAATAAAATTTCAAATATTTAAAAATCATTTAACCAACCGATGTCTGTATATAATTATCTATCCAATGGCCAAGTGATTTTAAATTTAATTTCTCGATATTTCAGGGATGGTGTAATGACCCGGATTTTTCAGCTATTTGATTTGAATATTTAAACTTGTTTTAAATATTTTATTTGGAAATATTAATGAATTTTAATATTGAATTCGTTATTTAACGACGATTAAATGTTTATATTTATATTTAATATAAAACGAACTCGAAATGGCGCGGTAGTTCGTAATATTGAGTTTGAACTTCAATTGAATATACAGAATCCGTTTGAATTCGGATTTCTGTGAAACAAGAAACGTTAGGATCGATTTGACTATATTTTTCTAATGAAAGTGGAAAATGGAGATTTCGTAGTATAGATTGCAAGATATGTCCAAATCAAATTTTCAAATAGTCGCCATTGAATCGTTTATCGACCATAACAGTTTATTTGAAATAACTGCATACCAGTTTCGAATTTAGACAGGATTCTTTTGAGACATAATGATAATTTAATTTTTAAAATTTTACTGTGATTTTTAATTAATTAAATAGGCAACTTTTTATGTGGAGTATTTTGCACTCGATATCAATATTTTGGAGTTTCACAATATGAGTTAACCTACCGATATTATTACATTTTTGGGATCGTGGCACCTCGCTGGACACGACTGTATTTTTATTTTTATCTGTGGTCGTCTGTGAGATGGGATCAAACCAAACCTCTGTGAAGCAGTACACGTTTTGCGGAACAGAGAAACCACATGTTTAATTTTACTGCCATACAAACCTACCCCTAGTTTTGCAGTAGAGCACATGCCATTTGAAAGACTTCTTTCTAGCTTGCACGATGAGTCCCCTTGAAAAATCCCATCATACAGCTAAACGAAGGAGCACAGCTACTCATAAGGACACCATAGGCTAACCGTTCAAATCACGAGCTAATGAAAACACATACTGCTCTGATGTGCCTACACAGTCATGGAGATGAAAATACGTTTATCCGTAAAACCCACTGGCTACATCTGATATGAAAAAGGAAACACTGCATACCCTAACATTTGTAGACACAGCTAATATATATAAGGGGAATCAAATCGAAATTTTTACATTTATGCGGACAAGACTTAAGCTTTTAATGGTGTGTACAACGTCCTTGTTGTGTTCCCAATGAAGGCCTCATGAAATAAAATCGTGCACAGCTAATATAAATCAAAAGCATGCCTACCTTCAAAAGCAGCCACTCTTCACTGTGCCTAAGCACATCATATCTTATATCTGCAGCTTTCAAGAGTACCCATTTCATTTGCTTGGCTACCCAATTGCTTGTATTGCTTTCCAACAGTCTACATTGACTAAAACAAATAGCTGCACCTACTGGAGAAACGAAATGACCAACATTGTATTTTCTTTTCGATGTACAATCTGCAACCCCTATGTATGTTTTGTAATTTCTTTTCAGCTTTAACAAACCGTGCCAACCAAGTTTACAAACTTCTAGCCTATTCAATCAAATTAAATGTAGCAAAGCCTAGTCGCAAACCAAAATTATAGTATATAATATAATGTCGTGGCCACCACGTAAAATTCTATTATAAATACAGGCCGTTCTTCCCATTTAGTCAGAGAACTTTTAAACAAAGCTTCTCCTCCACAAACTTAAACAAATTTTAAACATCTCATTTTCTTTTGCCAACGCAATGAACACGAGTGGCATGAGGTCCGGTGGCGTTAAGAAGTGGGGGCGATGAGGAAGAAGTAGCGGATGGGTTTGGTGATGTATGCAGTGGTGTGGGAACTGTTTGGGGTGCACGCTGGAGTTGGTTCCAGGCAAAAACAAAAAAGAAAGTGATTGAAGTGGCTTCAACTAGGACGCTGGAAGGTTAGTGGTGTTGGGTGTGTTGTTGGTAGAAATGTGTACACTGGTGTGTTCACACGAGGATTCAGCGAAGAGAATACATATTTGAAGAAGAAACCCCACTGTAGCTTGCGGGTTCATTTGAACGTGGGTAAGTTAATGGGCTTGGGCCCATTAGAGGAAAAAAAAGGAAAAAAAAAGAGTTGTTGAAGCTTACGAAAGTGATGGAAAATGGTTAGAAGAAAGTGGGAACTGGAAGAGAAGTTTGTTGCGAAAAGAAGAAGGTTAAGAAGGGGGTGACGTGGAGCTGTTTGGGCTTGGGTGTAAAATAAAAAAGGAAGAAGAAAAAGAAGTCCGAAGGATCAACCGCTTAGGAGTGAGTTGCTACAAGTATGAAAGAATGGACGGGCATGTTCCAGACGAATAGTTCGGCAATTTGTTATGAACATGGGTGACTTTTGAGAATGGTTTTCAGAAGGCCTGTGCCACTCGTTCTTTTCGGTAAGGCCTGTTCATATTTAAAATATAATAAAATAAAATAAAAAACTTATATAATGATATTATTTAAACATCTCAACCGTATATTATCATATTTAAACGCGGACAGTTTCACTAGGATCATATCGAAAAGGGGCAATGCGATGGAGCGAGTTTGGTCAACACCGACAGCTACCGGAATCCTTGATAAAATTGGACGTTTGTTTAGTTTTATCTGAGCAGATTGTTTTATCGACAAACGAAATCAAGGTGAGTTCAACTCACTCAGTTTCCCCTACTTATAATTTTTATAAGTTGGGTTTATTTACTTGTTTGCTAATTGTTGGTTGATTTGATTGTTGAGATGTTGTTAAACATTGTTATATCGATTATTTAAATTAAACCATTGTTTAATTTAAATGAAACGACATCGTTATTTTTAACGATGGTCTCCAAACAAGGTAATTTACCTTGTTGGTTACGTTTACAATATAAACGTATTTGATTGAATTGTATGCTTGAACCGATGTTATTAGTTGACCGTTATCAGTTAAATTTATTGTTTATCATCATCACGTGAATTGTCGAACTTATATGATTTGATTATTGCATTGAATATTGATTATTGAACCCAAAATATCAACATTTGTTTGATTTTTAACCAACGAGTGATATTGGTTAAGGAATTGATAGAAGATGGCCAAAATACGAACTGTTTATAAAGAATGATTTACCGTCAGGTAAATCGATAAGAGTAAAGTTATGTAATTTATTTATACTTGAAAATATATTTTCGAAATATATTATTTTAATGAAGTTTATAAAAATGAAATAAACCAACTATGTATGTATATTGTTTGGTTAACCACAAAACACCATTTTTGTGCCAAAACATATCGTGTGCGAAGCACGTGCTTCTTGTAAATTTTTAAATGATTTATAACATAAATCCTTATACTAATAGGCAAGTAACCAGGGATTAACGTGACGACTGGTAACTAAAATTAATTGTTTTTATGAGACAATGGAAAGGAGATTTCATTGAATTGATTATTATTTAATAATCAAATGCGGTTATTTAAATAGGAAGATAAATCGAGATTTGATTAACCAGTTAACCATATTTGGAGTTGACTAAGTCTGCTGTGTTAACTGAAAAGGATTCATTAAATTTATTTATTTAATGGATATATTTTATGGTCAAGTAAGAAATTTTTATTTGATTATCATTTATTGAATAATCAAAGTGGAGATCTTGGGTTTAAGAAGGAATGATGGAAGTTTATGAAGTCGTAAGGAACTGTGTTGATAAGTGAAGTTTTAAGTAAATTATATTGATAATAATATAAGTTAAGTTGAAAGTTCAAATTTAATTATTATTGGAATTTTATCAAACGGAATTCTATAAAATCCAAGGTTTTATGAAATTATGGAAACCCAAGTTTTATTAAGTGGAATGTAAATAGTTCCGTCTATCGAGCGAATTATTAAGGTTATGAATTTTATATTGGGTTGGGTAAAATGAAAGGTAGAGGTATGAAATGAAGATCAAACGAGGACCCAAGTTTGAATTTAAGTAGTTAAACAAGTAAGTTATAAAGATGCGATATAGATCCGCTATTTTGAAGAAGAGGAGAGTTTCCATCAAGATATAACCAAATGGGATTTGTTTTGATATTGGGAATAAATATGAAGTTTTGGTATTACAATTGATATTTATCTTAAGATAATAACATTGTTAATCAAGGTCTGAGAGGTAATTAAATACCCCAACTTGAACGATTTCGGGATTATCGGAGGATGGTATTAGTTGTGATGGTAAAAATGTTAGTGTAATTTATTTTGGGAATAATAGTGTAACGCTATTAAAGACCTTGAAATGTATAATGGAATTTTGAAATAAAAGAATTAAAAGGGGCTTGAGAATACGAAGTGATATTTTGAAATAAAAGAAATAAAAAGGAGTTTTGTAAAGTATAACGATATGTTCAAAGTAACGGGATGAGATGTAAAGTGAATTTATTTCAAAGGTATAAGTGATGATTACTTTGTTAATAACGAGACAAAAGGAGATTTCGTAAGGATTGTTTTACGATGATGAGTTGAATCAACTCTGTAAGTATAGATAATAAGTAATGGTGTAGAAATGTTTTAGAAATGGTAACTAATGTGAAATTTTGAAATGAAACTAGGTATAGTTTTAAGACATTGTTCTAAGTATATCAATGGAATGATTTGAGAATATTTACATATTGGAATGATTTGAGGATATTAATGTATTAAACTGATATATTATTTTTAAATAGCCAAGTGATGCTGTATAAACCAATGGATTCGTTTTACTTATATGTTGTTTATTTTGATAGTTAAATAACCGACTATCAAAAATCTTACCCAACGTGTTGGTACGGAAAGACCGGAATCGAATTTATATTCGAAAACCATTCCGACCAATGAATACGAAAACGTGGAAGATGGTGATCGAGATGGAGCAATTGAAGACCGTATATCTTCATGAATGGAAGGACTATTGTTGGGTTTCTCTAGCTGATCCCTAGAGATATTTTGGCAATGATTCTGTCAAGAGTGAAATCTACGGATTGCAAGGACTGCTCGCTACTAATCTATAGGGTGATTCCTAGGATGTGGTAGGAGGGTGCCTTCGGTTCACCCTGTTCCTGGATGACGTGTATGGACGATGTGAACGGTGGCCAGATGTTTCAAAAGTCGATTATAACCTCAATCCTCATCATCCAAGAAATGGCAAAAAATCGGGCAGGCAGCATGGCTATGTGGGTCGCTCCCATTAGGGTGTATACTCACCTATCTAGAGAAAATTCTTTTGCTTCTTTAATCTATCGATGCTGTCCCGTTTCGAGAGAGACGGTGGGTCGCACCCAACCGTTGGTGATATACATTCGATACACTCAAGCGAAATGAGTGGTCGGTCATGTGTGGGCCGGGTTGTAAGACGTTCTTGTTGAACCCAGTGTATTCGCCTCTAGAGATACACTATCGGCAGGTGGTCCCATACCTTGTCATAGTCGGAAACCAGTCTCCAATAAGCGCCCGCGGTTTTATTTGTATACTATATATGTGAAGCGTGAGATGCAAGCGTTCCACTAGGTTGATATTTACTTGTATTTAGACACTATTATAATATCAGAGAAGATATTGATTTCAAAACTGTTTTGGGTTATCGTAAGGTAAAAACCGTCCGTATTTATGTGTGGATTTGGTCTTACGATTATCCTTTTCTTTCTAAAGGATTTTAACTTTAAAATCAAGTTGTGTGATACCCTTAATACTGTGTGTGTTTACTCACTCTGGTTCACCAGACTGACCCGGAGTTTTGTAAATGCTCGGGTTAGACCGGGTGTACAGGTTCAGGTTATCGGATGCTGTGAATTCCAAAGACAAGCTGAAGGTGCTCAGACATATGATGTTCGATCGTTATTATTCCGCTGTGTGATGTATATAAGGACAGATTATTATAACTGTCCCAGTGTATTGATGTACTCTGATGAATTGTAAGTTTTATTTCAAAGCTCTCTATAAAGTTTATTTATATATTATATTTTGTTCCGCTGCGATGTGAGATTCTATGTTGTGTTCTTCTTCTTATTCTTCTATTCTAACATCTCTTTCTTTCTTTTCTCACCCTCTAACTTCTTTCTCCTAGCTTTCTGGGGTTTTCGGTACTTGTGTTTTGGACAGGAAATGGGTTAGTGTCAAGATTCAAGTGTCGAAATGCCTCGGGTCGCTACAGTTGGTATCAGAGCAATGGTTTAGGAATAACCTTGGCTCTGTGGTGTAACTCGATAGAGTTGGAGTTAGTAATACTCTAGATCGAGTTGGTGTGTATATATATAAGAGAGCGTAATTGCAAATTTTATAAATGTTTTGTATTATGTTGTTTGATCGGTTCCAGTTGAACTGACAAATCGATATAATATGCTTTTGTAAAGTGGGTGGACAAAATAAATTTTAAATAGAAAAAGAAATTTTTTATTTAATTATTGATATTGGTGTATTTGTTGGAAATTGTGAATAAGAATTCTGATAGGAATGAAATGAATCATAGTTTAACTTAAGGATAAGTTAAATGGAAATCACAAGATGAAGAGTAAAATAATTGCAAGGTTAATATATGAATTCAATTGGTTTGAATGATGTTGGTTGCTGTTTGTTTGTTCATTGTATGATAAAAATTCATCAACAGTTAAATATGGATTGAAAACTGAAGTGATAAATTCCAATATAATGAATATGAATAGAATCAAGTATGGAATTAAATGAATTAATCTTGGATATGTTATTTCCTTGGGAATTGAGTAAGTGCAGAAAATCAGTTGGCTAAGGGAGTAAATTAGTTGTAGAGATTGGGGTACAAGTTGAAAGAAGATGAAGAGCCATCAGTGCTTTATTTTGTAATTGAAGAAAGAGTTGCTCAACAATAAGGTAAACCTTAATATTATTGATTTGGGTTTTGATCTCTATACCCCTGAGTTGGGTAGACACTTGGTTTTGTTTTTTATTGATCGACGGGAAGCCCGAAAGGCGAGTTGTAGTTGTTTGGATCGAACATTTCAAAGGAGATACTGGCGACTTTTTCAAAAATTTAAGACTTAATAATATTTTTGATAATATTTTTATTTTAGTTATTTTGGAAATAATTGGGTTCAGACCATTCTTCTTAACTTAGCAATTTCGAGGACGAAATTATTTTAAGGGGGGAAGAACGTAACGACCCGGATTTTTCAGCTATTTGATTTGAATATTTAAACTTGTTTTAAATATTTTATTTGGAAATATTAATGAATTTTAATATTGAATTCGTTATTTAACGACGATTAAATGTTTATATTTATATTTAATATAAAACGAACTCGAAATGGCGCGGTAGTTCGTAATATTGAATTTGAACTTCAATTGAATATACAGAATCCGTTTCAATTCGGATTTTTGTGAAACAAGAAACGTTAGGATCGATTTGACTATATTTTTCTAATGAAAGTGGAAAATGGAGATTTCGTAGTATAGATTGCAAGATATGTCCAAATCAAATTTTCAAATAGTCGCCATAGAATCGTTTATCGACCATAACAGTTTATTTGAAATAACTGCATACCAGTTTCGAATTTAGATAGGATTCTTTTGAGACATAATGATAATTTAATTTTTAAATTTTTTTTAATTAATTAAATAGGCAACTTTTTATGTGGAGTATTTTGCACTCGATATCAATAATTTGGGGTTTCACAATATGAGTTAACCTACCGATATTATTACATTTTTGGGATCGTGGCACCTCGCTGGAAACAACTGTATTTTTATTTTGTTCTGTGGTCATCTGTGAGATGGGATCAAACCAAACCTCTGTGAAGCAGTACACGTTTTGCGGAACAGAGAAACCACATGTTTAATTTTACTGCCATACAAACCTACCCCTAGTTTTGCAGTAGAGCACATGCCATTTGAAAGACTTCTTTCTAGCTTGCACGATGAGTCCCCTTGAAAAATCCCATCATACAGGTAAACGAAGGAGCACAGCTACTCGTAAGGACACCACAGGCTAACTGTTCAAATCACGAGCTAATGAAAACACATACTGCTCTGATTTGCCTACACAGTCATGGAGATGAAAATACGTTCATCCGTAAAACCCACTGGCTACATCTGATATGAAAAAGGAAACACTGCATACCCTAACATTTGTAGACACAACTAATATATATAAGGGGAATCAAATCGAAATTTTTACATTTATGCGGACAAGACTTAAGCTTTTAATGGTGTGTACAACGTCCTTGTTGTGTTCCCAATGGAGGCCTCATGAAATAAAATCGTGCACAGCTAATATAAATCAAAAGCATGCCTACCTACAAAAGCAGCCACTCTTCACTATGCCTAAGCACATCATATCTTATATCTGCAGCTTTCAAGAGTACCCATTTCATTTGCTTGGCTACCCAATTGCTTGTATTGCTTTCCAACAGTCTACATTGACTAAATCAAATAGCTGCACCTACTGGAGAACCGAAATGACCACCATTGTATTTTCTTTTCGATGTACAAGCTGCAACCCCTATGTATGTTTTGTAATTTCTTTTCAGCTTTAACAAACCATGACAGCCAAGTTTACAAACTTCTAGCCTATTCAATCAAATTAAATGCAGCAAAGCCTAGTCGCAGACCAAAATTATAGTATATAATATAATGTCGTGGCCACCACGTAAAATTCTATTATAAATACAGGCCGTTCTTCCCATTTAGTCAGAGAACTTTTAAACAAAGCTTCTCCTCCACAAACTTAAACAAATTTTAAACATCTCATTTTCTTTTGCCAACGCAATGAACTGGAGTGGCATGAGGTCCGGTGGCGTTAAGAAGTGGGGGCGATGATGAAGAAGTAGCGGATGGGTTTGGTGATGCATGCAGTGGTGTGGGAACTGTTTGGGGTGCACACTGGAGTTGGTTCCAGGAAAAAACAAAAAAGAAAGTGATTGAAGTGGCTTCAACTTGGACGCTGGAAGGTTAGTGGTGTTGGGTGTGTTGTTGGTAGAAATTTGTACACTGGTGTGTTCACAGGAGGTTTCAGCGAAGAGAATACATATTTGAAGAAGAAACCCCACTGTAGCTTGCAGGTTCATTTGAACGTGGGTAAGTTAATGGGCTTGGGCCCATTAGAGAAAAAAAAGAAAAAAAAAGAGTTGCTGAAGCTTACGAAAGTGATGGAAAATGGTTAGAAGAAAGTGGGAACTGGAAGAGAAGTTTGTTGCGAAAAGAAGAAGGTTAAGAAGGGGGTGACGTGGAGCTGTTTGGGCTTGGGTGTAAAATAAAAAAGGAAGAAGAAAAAGAAGTCCGAAGGATCAACCGCTTAGGAGTGAGTTGCTACAAGTATGAAAGAATGGACGGGCATGTTCCAGACGAATAGTTCGGCAATTTGTTATGAACATGGGTGACTTTTGAGAATGGTTTTCAGAAGGCCTGTGCCACTCGTTCTTTTCGGTAAGGCCTGTTCATATTTAAAATATAATAAAATAAAAAAAACTTATATAATGATATTAGTTAAACATCTCAACCGTATATTATCAGATTTAAACGCGGACAGTTTCACTAGGATCATATCGAAAAGGGGCAATGTGATGGAGCGAGTTTGGTCAACACCGACAGCTACCGGAATCCTTGATAAAATTGGACGTTTGTTTAGTTTTATCTGAGTAGATTGTTTTATCGACAAACGAAATCAAGGTGAGTTCAACTCACTCAGTTTCCCCTACTTATAATTTTTATAAGTTGGGTTTATTTACTTGTTTGCTAATTGTTGGTTGATTTGATTGTTGAGATGTTGTTAAACATTGTTATATCGATTATTTAAATTAAACCATTGTTTAATTTAAATGAAACGACATCGTTATTTTTAACGATGGTCTCCAAATAAGGTAATTTACCTTGTTGGTTACGTTTATCATATAAACGTATTTGATTGAATTGTATGCTTGAACCGATGTTATTAGTTGACCGTTATCAGTTAAATTTATTGTTTATCATCATCACGTGAATTGTCGAACTTATATGATTTGATTATTGCATTGAATATTGATTGTTGAACCCAAAATATCAACATTTTTTTGATTTTTAACCAACGAGTGATATTGGTTAAGGAATTTATAGAAGATGGCCAAAATACGAACTGTTTATAAAGAATGATTTACCGTCAGGTAAATCGATAAGAGTAAAGTTATGTAATTTATTTATACTTGAAAATATATTTTCGAAATATATTATTTTAATGAAGTTTATAAAAATGAAATAAACCAACTATGTATGTATATTGTTTGGTTAACCACAAAACACCATTTTTGTGCCAAAACATACCGTGTGCGAAGCACGTGCTTCTTGTAAATTTTTAAATGATTTATAACATAAATCCTTATATTAATAGGCAAGTAACCAGGGATTAACGTGACGACTGGTAACTAAAATTAATTGTTTTTATGAGACAATGGAAAGGAGATTTCATTGAATTGATTATTATTTAATAATCAAATGGGGTTATTTAAATAGGAAGATAAATTGAGATTTGATTAACCAGTGTAAAAACCCGTAACTTCCCCGTAAAGGAAAGAGCGAATAGTTCGAGAACAAGCCACAACAGAACGCATATAAACGAACATTTCATTGTATATTACAACAATGCATCAGAATACAAGAATATACAGAGTATAAATGAATATTACACAGAAATATCAGAGATTTAAATTACATTTAAATACATAGCAGCGGAAAATAATACAATACACAACTAGAAGAGATATACGGATACAAAGCTTTCCGGATATCATTCCAGCAGTAAACCAGGATCCTGTGAAAATAAATCTGCAAAACCAAAACTACTAGCTGCCCGTGTCGAAAATAAGGGCACCCAGAGTTTAGGTTAAAACAATAAACTCCAGGTCAGTCATGTGACTGGTGTGAGAACTAAAACAGTTAATCTTTATTTTAAAGTTAGGTAAATCAAGGGACCACGCCGTATAACACGGAACGGGTTTCCTCCCAAGAATACCAGTGCATAAAACAAACAGCGCAATGCTAAATAAAGAAAAATGAAGCTGTTATAAGACCCAGGTCCCATCACACAATGCAACGCAGCCGAGGATAGGGTTTTCCCTTATAACAGCCAAAGAATGCTTGATACGTTTAAAACAAATCATTTGATACTACTATAAGTGCATAGTGTATAAAACAACTTCAAATCATAAGTATCAATCACAGACGGCATGGGTACCATATATCATGTCGCCATACTAGTTCTACAATTAAAACCGCAAATGTCACGTATTTGGAAGTTGGATTTCCATCTATGAACCGAGGCAAAAGATAGTCCTCAACCAATTCGAGACAATCTAGTCCATGTCTCAGGCAAGTACTCAGTCAAGCCTTGGAGCGACTGGGCCGGTCCACCGATGTGGATTAAAATGCCTGAACACTACGTTTCCCCGCCCTTTGGGGCGTAAATGAGCCAACTAAACGACTCCATCGGTTCGAGAACGACCGATCAATCCGAGGCGCCTCGCAACAGCAACAACCACATAAGTCAAACTCGTCAGGGCATGTAAAACCACTGACGCCACTTTTTAGCTAGAAGGAAACGCATGCCCTCCCTGAGGTCCGTCTCCCGTTTTTGGTTCATACCGGGTGTGAAACTCGCGAAGTAAACGTTACACAAAGCTACGCCACAAAGGCCGTGCTTCGATCATCAACCACAAGACTTTGCTTTTCAACAGAAGCCTCGATCAATTGCCGCTTAGGTATGCCACACAGGCAATTCACTCCATGCATTTGATATCCATCAATATATAACCCTTGAGCTCGTACGTCTCAGAGAAGGGCGTTAAGAAAGAGAATAAATTCTCCGCCGCCAAACAGATATATATTTAATAGAGATCAATCACACAGACTGAAATCCAATGTCAGACACACAGTCCATTTACAAGTCCGTTCTGGGTCTGAACGAAACCTGAGGCACCTAGTACCCCGCATATCCATCGATCTCCAAGTACGTCTGGACGATCACCGACTGTTACCATCTTCTTGGGTGTACAACCCAATCAAGATCATCAGTAGTCACCCAAACGACGTGAAGCCCTCCGGTCTTCGACCATCGTCTTCATCTTCGACTTATCATCGTATCAGTTATTCAGAATGGGATAAACCCGGTCTTCCCGAATAACTCGCGTATATTTTAAATAAGTGTTACACAAACACAACATACGCCTCATTCCAATTTATCAGCACTAACCGTAAATTAATCAAGAGAATAATTCCCCAAATATTAACCCCGAAGGCCGAAACCAACATCAGATCAATATCCAGAAAACCCTTCTGCTTGGCTAACCGACAGTTTGTTTCTAAATTTCACATTCATAGGGAAAGGTTCCCATTAAATTTATCCAAGATAAATTCCTTGAATTTATTCTTTAATCTTCTTTTGAATTTTGATTCAACTAGTCGGGATTAACGAACCTTACCGAAGTAATCATTGGTTTTAATTTCCCAATCTCAACCTACTCATCCCATGAAGTAAAACTGGTGGTACTTCATATCTAACACCATGGTGTTATCGGTAAATTGAATTACCATTTCACGTTCAAATCTAATTAAAGATTTAACTATCGCCTGGAGCAAAACTGGTGATACTCCATTCTCGATGATTTCAATCTAATTAAAGATTCATTAAAACTCCACTTAGTTTTAATCTTTAACTGGGTTAAAGAATCAGTGTCATTTAAAACACAGTTCACGATAAACCCAAAATCACATTCCATTAATTATCGGGTTAAAGAACGAGTGTTATTTAAAACACTGTCCACGATAAACTCAAAAATCAATATCAATTCAATTTCAATTAAATATTTATTAATTGGTTCACTTCATTAAATCTAAATAAAAGATTTAATCTTTTCTCAACTGGGTTCAAGAACAGTGTTAGTCAAGACACCATTCACGACAAACCCAAATCAGATTTGATATTCAATACAAGGCTCTAAATAGAAAATATATCGGCTTATATTCAATATCAAATTCTACGACTAACAAATGTCGTACTGGAAATAACGATATAAATATATATCTTTCAAATTTCCATAACAACATCTGTATAATCACGAATTCCAACATCGAAATATTCCGAAGACAATTTCGATTCAAATCCACTCCAATGCAATCATTGGAAATTGTGGTTATTTTTAAAACCCTTTTCAAATTCAATTTATTTATTTAAAAAATAAATAGAATTATAACTCTAGTTCAAAACTAGTTCATTTCGATAAAAATCTATTTTTATCTTTTCAAATATGGAGTTTTTCATCCCAATTCTTTCTAAATCATTTCTTATGATTTTACACAAATTATTGATATTTTTAATAATTTTATCAAGGCCCGTACAGTCGATTTCCATCAACGGCCATCGAACTGCACTTACAGCGACCTTTTTCAAATTTGATTTGGACATAATTCCAAATCCAACCGTTAGATTTCAAATTTCTAATATTCGTTAGAAAGCTCTTTTCGATACGAACCCAACGGTTCCAGTTTCAGGAGAATTCGACGGTCGGATCTCCCGTAATGTCCGTTTGAAATAAATGGTCGAAATTTACGAACTGCCGCGGCGCGGCGCGTTCTATTCAGGCCATTATATTATATATATAATATATATAATATATATTTCGTCGATTTCTATTTAAAACGAATTATATAAATAGTTTTAAAATTCGTTTCAAAAGCAATTTCAACTTCCATTTCAATTCAAATCAAAGTTGAATTCTTCCTTATAAATTCGTTTTAAAATTCATTTCTATTCAATTCAAATTTCAATTAAATTTGAATTCATTTCAATTCGCTTTCAATTCAATTTGAATTCGTTTTCAATTCAATTCAAATTTCTTCGTTTTCTAATCAAATCAAATTCGTTATATATTCAATTGAAATCAAATTCGTTATATATTCAATTCGAATTCATTTTCTTTATATATTCAATTCGAATTCATTTTCTTTATATATTCAATTCGAATTTTATTTCAAAATATTCGATTTCGAAATCACTTTTCAATATTCATTTTAAAATGAATAAAATCGATATAAATATCGTTCACGTCAAAAATGGCGTCAATCTAATCAACACGGCTTCATATATTTCTATTTTCAAATATTCTATTTCAAATATTTCCTTTTCAAATATTTCTATTTCAAATATTCTATTTCAAATATTTCTATTATTAAAATATTTCGTTCAACACATGACTAATCTCAACGGATGAGTACTGTCAACACATGAACCTTTATTTTATATTATTCTTTATTTTCTAAATTGGAATGAGGCCCAATCAATTACCATATAAAGTTAATCATATGGATTTTCACACATCACACGTACATAATAGCATTGAAAAATAATCAACCATCAACCAAAGTGCACTACACTGTATAAGCATCAAATATAGATATCTAACGCTTATAACAGCCTGTCAATCAATCGATCGACATAATTAATCAATCAGGATGAGTGAACTTCAAATTTCATCCCAACACCCGTGTGGGGTTTCAAACAATCAAACACAGATTTTATTTGTGCAGTTGGGCGATGTGTAAAATTTATCGTCCCAATCAATGTCAGTCAAATCAGTGTATATAAACAAATCGGCCGATTTGTTCATAAATATCTATTTGTTCACTTTCACGTTAAAAATTATATTCTTAACGATAAAACATTTTATTCAACCTATGAAAATATTCTATTCAGTTCATTTATTCAATAAAATGATATTTTTATTTTCTAACATATTTTAGAAAATTTCGGCGGCATAACGGCACGATACTAGAAACGGGACGAGGCCTAGCCTTATCCCCGGTCTAGTGAAGGCCCACGCCATTCACACATCAATCATATCAATTTCATTTCACCAAACAATTCAATTCAACCCAAATATTCTTACTAACTACTCAACCAAACAATTTAACAGACAAGCCATCCATGGTCTGTGGATGACGGGTGTCGGGTGCTACTAAACACCGTCTGCATCCTAGTATATATATAACTAGAAAGAGAAATTGAAAGGTGAGAAATTCTCACCGATAGCTATCCAACTTCACGACACTTCTAATGCAGGAAATCTTCACTGTTCTCGCCTCTTATCGCTTTCGTTGCCCGTATTCACTACCTATGTAAAAATAGAATTTTTACTTCGCTATTCAATATATAAAAATCGAATTTTTATTATGCTATTCAATATATAAAAATCGAATTTTCACATCGATGTTTAATATAAAAAAATCATATTTTTACTTCGATGTTCAATATATAAAAATCATATTTTTACTTCGATGTTCAATATATAAAAATCATATTTTTACTTCGATGTTCAATATATAAAAATCATATTTTTACTTCGATGTTCAATATATAAAAATCATATTTTTACTTCGATGTTCAATATATAAAAATCATATTTTTACTATGATGTTCAATATATAAAAATCGAATTTTTACTATGATGTTCAATATATAAAAATCGAATTTTTATTTTCAAATTCATATTTTTATAATAAAAATCATCTTTTTATTCTATTTCAGATACAATACTAATCATATAAACTGATTTTAATCCTCGTTTAAAACCAATTTCGTTAATTAAATAAAAATAAAATAGAAGGAAGACTTACAGTGGAAACGGGAAGATGGGGCCATTACCGGAGGTTTGGGGGGTTTAAATCGAGAAAAAAGGGGGAGGGGTCAGCACTGATGGTCGGCGGTCTGGGGACGGGAGCGGTGCGGCGAACGGACGGCGGACGTTGGTCGAGCGACGGGCTGGAGTGTTCGATGCGCGAGTCTGCGGTGGCGTGGTGGGCTCTGAGGTGCTCCGTCGCTGGTGGTAGGGTTTGGAGGGGGAGGGGTCTGAAGTGGCGGCGGCGGCTATGCAACCGGAGGGCGATGGTGTGGTGGAGCAGCCTCCGCCCATTTCTTCTTTGTTTTTTTATTTTGTTTTGATTTAAAATGAATCTGGGGGGGGGGGGGGGGGGAGGGGGGCTGGGTAGTTAAGGAGAGGGGAGGGTATTATATATTTTTTTTAATTATTTAATTTTCCACCAAAAAGCAACTTTTATTTTCGACCTCAAAACGAGGCCCACCGCCTGTCGTCCATAGCGTTTTACCCCTATTCCGAACACAATGGGATATGTATCGCAAGCTGATTTAATCGTTTCGATTAGTTTCCATTAAATTTACATTTAAATCACTATATTGAATTTTAAACGTACATTTCAAATTACCGGGGTCGCATACGAACTTTAAAAATTCCAGAAAAATATTTTCTAGCTTCGTATTGACGATATGGTCCTAACAAAACTAGTTTCGTCGAAATCTGAGAACGTTGGAAAAATGGCCATTTTCCAGTCGATTAAAATCAACTTAAACTGGTCAAACGCGTTTTCCTTTGCCACGCTCACATATTGATTCAAAAAATTATGAAATTTGAAACCTAGCAATAATTTGACACTGCGGATCCAACAAAACTAGTTTCGTCGAAATCCGAGGTCGTTTGCAAAATGTCCATTTTTAAGGGCCTGAATTCCATAGCGACTATTCAGAATTTTCAACTGGACATATCTTTTGATTCCCACTATGAAATTTTGATTTTTCGGATTCGTTGGAAAGATATTATCAATTAGATCCTATTGTTTTTGGTTTCACTAAAATCCGGATTGTTTTGCACCCGGTATGTTCAATTGAAGTTTGAAATCGAATTATCGAACTACCGCGCCATTTTCAATTCCTTTTATAAATATATATAATTATTTATATTCTATCGACGACGTATATAATATATACGTTCGAATTCTATTCAAAATAAATTTCTGGTCGATTTTATTTAAAATAATCTATTTTAAATATTCGAAATTCCTCAAAATTGCCAAAATAAAAATATTTAAACTGGCCTAGATTTTCCGGGTTATTACAATCAGTTAACCATATTTAGAGTTGACTAAGTCAACTGTGTTAACTGAAAAGGATTCATTATATTTATTTATTTAATGGATATATTTAATGGTTAAGTAAGAAATTTTTATTTGATTATCATTTGTTGAATAATCAAAGTGGAGATCTTGGGTTTAAGAAGGAATGATGGAAGTTTATGAAGTCGTAAGGAACTGTGTTGATAAGTGAAGTTTTAAGTAAATTATATTGATAATAATATAAGTTAAGTTGAAAGTTCAAATTTAATTATTATTGGAATTTTATCAAATGGAATTCTATAAAATCCAAGGTTTTATGAAATTGTGGAAACCCAAGTTTTATTAAGTGGAATGTAAATAGTTCCGTCTATCGAGCGAATTATTAAGGTTATGAATTTTATATTGGGTTGGGTAAAATGAAAGGTAGAGGTATGAAATGAAGAAAAACGAGGACCCAAGTTTGAATTTAAGTAGTTAAACGAGTAAGTTATAAAGATGCGATATAGATCCGCTATTTTAAAGAAGAGGAGAGTTTCCATCAAGATATAACCAAATGGGATTTGTTTTGATATTGGGAATAAATATGAAGTTTTGGTATTACTATTGATATTTATCTTAAGATAATAACATTGTTAATCAAGGTCTGAGAGGTAATTAAATACCCCAACTTGAACGATTTTGGGATTATCGGAGGATGGTATTAGTTGTGATGGTAAAAATGTTAGTGTAATTTATTTTGGGAATAATAGTGTAACGCTATTAAAGACCTTGAAATGTATAATGGAATTTTGAAATAAAAGAATTAAAAGGGGCTTGAGAATACGAAGTGATATTTTGAAATAAAAGAAATAAAAAGGAGTTTTGGAAAGTATAACGATATGTTCAAAGTAACGGGATGAGATGTAAAGTGAATTTATTTCAAAGGTATAAGTGATGATTACTTTGTTAATAACGAGACAAAAGGAGATTTCGTAAGGATTGTTTTACGATGATGAGTTGAATCAACTCTGTAAGTGTAGATAATAAGTAATGGTGTAGAAATGTTTTAGAAATGGTAACTAATGTGAAATTTTGGAATGAAACTAGGTATAGTTTTAAGACATTGTTCTAAGTATATCAATGCAATGATTTGAGAATATTTACATATTGGAATGATTTGGGGATATTAATGTATTAAACTAATATATTATTTTTAAATAGCCAAGTGATGCTGTATAAACCAATGGATTCGTTTTACTTATATGTTGTTTACTTTGATAGTTAAATAACCGACTATCAAAAATCTTACCCAACGTGTAGGTACGGAAAGACCGGAATCGAATTTATATTCGAAAACCATTCCAACCAATGAATACGAAAACGTGGAAGATGGTGATCGAGATGGAGCAATTGAAGACCGTATATCTTCATGAATGGAAGGACTATTGTTGGGTTTCTCTAGCTGATCCCTAGAGATATTTTGGCAATGATTCTGTCAAGAGTGAAATCTACGGATTGCAAGGACTGCTCGCTACTAATCTATAGGGTGATTCCTAGGATGTGGTAGGAGGGTGCCTTCGGTTCACCCTGTTCCTGGATGACGTGTATGGACGATGTGAACGGTGGCCAGATGTTTCAAAAGTCGATTATAACCTCAAGCCTCATCAACCAAGAAATGACAAAAATCAGGCAGGCAGCATGGCTATGTGGGTCGCTCCCATTAGGGTGTATAATCACCTATCTAGAGAAAATTCTTTTGCTTCTTTAATCTATCGATGCTGTCCCGTTTCGGGAGAGATGGTGGGTCGCACCCAACCGTTGGTGATATACATTCGATACACTCAAGCGAAATGAGTGGTCGGTCATGTGTGGGCCGGGTTGCAAGACGTTCTTGTTGAACCCAGTGTATTCGCCTTAGAGATACACTATCGGCAGGTGGTCCCATACCTTGTCATAGTCGGAAACCAGTCTCCAACAAGCGCCCGCGGTTTTGTTTGTATACTATACATGTGAAGCGTGAGATGCAAGCGTTCCACTAGGTTGATATTTACTTGTATTTAGACACTATTATAATATCAGAGAAGATATTGATTTCAAAACTGTTTTGGGTTATCGTAAGGTAAAAACCGTCCGTATTTATGTGTGGATTTGGTCTTACGATTATCCTTTTCTTTCTAAAGGATTTTAACTTTAAAATCAAGTTGTGTGATACCCTTAATACTGTGTGTGTTTACTCACTCTGGTTCACCAGACTGACCCGGTGTTTTGTAAATGCTCGGGTTAGACCGGGTGTACAGGTTCAGGTTATCGGATGCTATGAAGTCCAAAGACAAGCTGAAGGTGCTCAGACATAGGATGTTCGATCGTTATTATTCCGCTGTGTGATGTATATAAGGACAGATTATTATAACTGTCCCAGTGTATTGATGTACTCTGATGAATTGTAAGTTTTATTTCAAAGCTCTCTATAAAGTTTATTTATATATTATATTTTGTTCCGCTGCGATGTGAGATTCTATGTTGTGTTCTTCTTCTTATTCTTCTATTCTAACATCTCTTTCTTTCTTTTCTCACCCTCTAACTTCTTTCTCCTAGCTTTCTGGGGTTTTCGGTACTTGAGTTTTGGACAGGAAATGGGTTAGTGTCAAGATTCAAGTGTCGAAATGCCTCGGGTCGCTACAGATGGATCTATCATTTCAATCCAAATCAGGGTCACAGAGATTTATCATTTCACTCCGTGTTCTTAATTCATTTTATCGATAAATCCCGGGTTCATTAGATGCCCGCAACATCAAGGGTAAATGGGATTTATCGTCAAAATCAACATGCATTACAATATACTGAATAAGGAGCATAAAAATGTCACTATAAATTCAGTAATAAATTTCAACCAACATCCATTACAACCATTTCATTCAACTGATCAGAATTAAACTGTTTCAGGATTTTACAAGGGTTCGAATTCAACTAGAAATTTAAATTTAATTTAATAACAAATCAATTACTTAAATTGCATGTTAACACACTTGCATGTTAAATTCAAACCAAACATCAACAATCCAAAACAACCATGCAACCAAACTTACTTCATAATTTAATTCAATAAATATGGGAATAATTCAGTATTTCGTGAGCGAAGAATCACTCACCTTTGGGTTCTTAGTGGATCGAACTTCCAACCATAGCCCAAAATTTCACAGTCTCTAAACGCTGCCAGGTTATTTCCAAAACGTCCGCAACTCCGCCACGATCCCAACGCAACCAACCACGTCCAAAACCGAGCTCGTATGTACAAGTTATAAGCGTTTTATTATTTGAATTTTAAAATATATAAAATTATTAAATAATTTCTCTCACCCAATGACCAGTTGCCACGTCAGCAGAGGGGCTCCCTCTTTCCCGCTCGCCTACAGTAAATCAACCGAAGAAAGAACCCAACTTCCGCCGACTTTGACCATCTCGTACGCACACCTCAGACCATCGGAGAAGCTCCAATCACCCGCGATAGAATCCCCACCTCGAGGTGTGTCCGCCAGTGCCAGCCATACCAACTCCGATGGCCCCCAGCGCCCGCGACGGAACGATGAACGGAAGGGTATCCAACCCTTTAATGATCAAATTCCGGCACTCCAATCAACTATAAACGCAATGACCACCACCGTTGAACTCAGATGACAACCCTCTACAATACCCAGGTCTTGGTTTCCTCGATTGTTGCTGAAATCAGAAACCCCCAAACCAAACCCTAGAATTTCGAATTCTAGAACCTTTGACCGTGATTTCTGGCTACCTCGCTTACTGCATGACAAATCTGAGGGCACCCGTAGGTTTGTATCGTCGAGCTCTTCGTTTTGATGTATAATTTGCCATTGTTTGGGGAGATTAAATTTTTGAGTTGGATTTTCTTTTGAAACTAGGGTTTGATAAATTTCTTCAGCTATGGAAAAGTTTTGATGGGGAAAATGAACGTATAATAGTGAATAGGCTGATAAGGAGGAGGTGGAAATTTATTTATATGTAAAAGGAGGCCCAAATATGATGAACACCCAGTTATCTTATTTCATTGATTCCTTTCACACTCTCTCTCGTATGGTCCAACGATAAGTCGGATTGTAACGCAAACTAGAATCCTGCTATAATTCATCGTTCCGGATCCAATAGCGCCAGTTTCGTCGAATTCCGAGACAGTTGCCAAAACAGTTAAATTTCTTAGTTAATTAAATGAATAAAATATTCAATTGTCCCATCAATTGTTTTAATTCAAATTTAAATATTTATAAAATTCAAATTCAACCAAATTATAACTTAAATATAATTCTATAAATTTATTTTATAACTTTTAAGTTCCACCTTTGATTATTTTCAAATTTAAAAATTGGAATTTCAAATTCAATTTAAACAACTTAAATTCCATCTTTTAACAATCCAAATTTGAATTCCTTTAACTTAAATATTTTAAAATTCTATGCAAATCAAATTACAACTTAAGTAAAGTTTATGAATCGATTTCACCAATCCTAAGTTCTCAAGTTTGGTTATTTAAATTTTTGATTTGAATTTCAATTATTACTCAACGACTTAAAAGTCCCACCAATCCCAATTTAAATTTGAATTCTACTTTTAAATTAACCCACTCAAATAAATTTAATTATTTAAATATTAAATTTCAAATTACAGCCCTTTTAAATAAAAATTAAATTTGAAAAATCTACTTATACTAAATCCAGATAATTATCAACATTAAAACCAACAAAAATGTATTTTTCATAATATATTCCAATTTATTTAATTTAAATAGAAATTTAAATATACTAAAAATTATGGGATGTTACATTCTCCCCCACTTAAAATCTTTTCGTCCTCGAAAAGAGAACGAAACGATATGAAGCACATATCTATTTCAATTCAAATCAAATGATTATAAAATAAGTTATATAATTGTAAGACTAATGAATTTTATAACTCCCGAAATAACGGAAAATTTCGGTAGCATCTCCCTTGTACGGAGGGCCCCGGGAAAAATCCCGATACATATATCAACCCAAAATATACATCTCATCATCGATGAGGCATACCTATATAAGGGGAAAAACACAAAAACCCATATAAACCCAAACACGTACCTCTTTTAGCGTTTATTTTGCAATTTTCTTACCTTATCACCTTAATACTTAGCGCAAGCGAGCTCTAACGCATAACCCCTTTCTTGCACCTACTAAACACTCGAACATGCATTAGAATTAAACACACAACAGTACATAGCAATGGCATATAATCTATACAACATATATTCAAGCATATCAACTACAAAACAACTTATTAGCAACCGGCCAGCAAACAAATCGTTGATTATCCCTTAATAAATGATGGAATTTGCTTAAGACACCCTAGGAACAAGTTGTAATATTTGTTTCCAGCTTTCCAAATTGTCTAGATTCGTCGAATTCGGATAATCCGTCCAAAAGTTATGACTGTTTTAATAAAAGTGAACACTTCAGCCCGCACACTGAAAATGCAGATCTGAAATGTTTTACCCAGTTTTTAACCCCTTAACCATCAGATTTAGGCTTAATACTTTACGAAAAAGTTTTAGTTTACGTCCTGGCCTTTCCAAAATGTACCCGCACATTAAAATCCGACGCTCCGTCAGAGAGTTATGGTTAAAACAATATCGCTATTCAGTTCAGATTTTTATTTTCTGCACATACAACTACGACTAGTTCTTGGTCTTCAGCCTAATAAACATGAAAATTAGACATGGCTCTATTAACAAAAGTTTTAGTTCTGTTTTCGAGGTTTCTAAAAAAGTCTGGAGTTGTCGAATTCCGATCAGCCATTAAAAAGTTATGACTATTCTACTACAGCCTATCGAACAATTCAGATTTTCGCATGAACGTCGACTTATATAATTGGAGTTCCACACTTCCAGGAAAGAAAATTTGTGAATTCGTTATGACCTCACTTTATCATCACTACTTTACTCGAGAAATGGATTCGCATTGAATTTCTTACTCAATTTCCGAGTATTTCTATTCATTTCCCATTTTATTTTAAATGTCAATTTTAGTCAAACTCGAATTCATTTTACTTTTCCAAATTTTATTCGATTATATTAAAACATTAATTCATTGACCTTGGTCAAATTTTCTTTCATTCACTATTTTCTTATTCATTCACTCATATTATATTGAACTTCATTCCAATATATTTTATTCACTTCTCATTTCGTTTTCAAGTATTACGTCTCAAAATAACTTGAATTCATTTAACGTTCTCAACCGACTCGATTAATTTAAATCCCTTGAATTCATTATTATGAATCAATATACCACATTTCGAGACTCATTCTTTCTTAAGTATTAAATTTTAAATCAATCTTTATGCGGTTCCTTTAAGTTAACTTTTATCGAGTCAACTCACTTGGCTCGACTAACCTTTAGTTCGATTTCGTATTTCAATTTTCTTCGTCCGATTTTTAGTTAACTTCGGTCTTATATTAATGGAGTTAGATTAGTTATGGTCTTTATATAAACCATTCTATCTCGTCATGTTCATTAAATTTCATTTTTTTTCTTTCCAAACTAACTTGATTGTATTGAACCATTAATTCATTTTAAAATTTTCAATGAACTTGATTACGTTGATCCTTTAATTCATTACCCGTTAGTTGTTTGTATTAATCATATTATATTTAATCAATCCAATTATCCATATGAATTCTAAATCAACCCATTTAATTCCCTTAAGTTGTTTTCTTTTACTTAACCATTTCTTATTCACTCTTTCCCATTTTCATTTTAAATTAAACGATATTCCATTCACTCAACTTATTTATTCGACTCTCAAATAATGATTCAAAATAAGGATGGTTCATAAAGTCAAATTTATACTCAGTTCTCAATCAATTCCTATTTGATTTCTTAAGTATACTTTATTTAATTCAATTTCTTTACTCAACTTAACTCCTATTCCGTTGATAATAGGATTTACACTACATTTATTTCACTATTTACTTAGATTTCCATTCAACGTAATGTGCTAACGAGGTTTTACCCCATTTAGACTTATACGCCTCAATTTCACATGTACACTAATTCACCATCTAATTCCTTATTTTAATTTATCGACCATTCACACTTTATTACCTTAAATTTCTTTTCAATTCCTTCTCGACTAACTTCACATACTTATTAATTAACCAAAGCATAGGCTATTTCCTTTCTTATTTACACACTAAATCTTCCATTTCATTCTTGGTCGACTTTAGTCGAGTGTTATTTCATAGTTAACTTACATGTTTCTCTAATGCTTATATCAACTAAATTTGGAATTTGCTAAGCTTAATTATCGCTCACCTTAAGCGTTTTAACGACCATTTCTTCCTCTTATAATACTTAAGTCTGCTTCTTAGTTAAAAATCTAAATTTTAACGAATCGAGTTACCTTAATACACATTCAACATTATTAGCTAAGGCGAACTTAAATACCTTGATTCCGGGTTTAAAACCAAGTTTAAAATACTATATGTACTTATGTTATTTTATAGAAAACCCTACCATATGAATTTTAAACCCAAACTTTAATCTAAGGAAGAATATAAAAATTTCAATTCTTGTTAAATCTTAAACTTGGTTTTAATATCATTTACCTATACTCTTATACGTACTTATACTATAGGAATTTAAATCCAAAAATCCTTTCAAAATAGTTATGAAAATACGGGTGGTCTCCCCCACTTAGACGCTTCAGAATAAACGTCGATAATGTGTGCACTCATTACCGACATCATTTCTAAGGTCCAATAAGGGATAACACACTTGTTTCTTTTAAAAATTCTTTGAACCATTCCTTTCGAAAATACTTATAATACAATATTATTTTAAAAATTTGACAAAACTATTTCGAAAGTACCCCAGGATCAAGTTCCAAGTTCATTTCTATCCTATTCCCAAGATATATTTGCCTAATGTCTTTTATACCTATTATTTTTAAACCCTTTTAACCATTTAATTTGTCCCGTACATTTGATTTATTATTTAATCAACCACCACCAGTAATAACTTAATGTATACCAAAACCAATAATACTATACTTAACATATCAAATATTATCGAAACCATATTATGTCGATCCATTCTGTTCAAGTATTTAGAAATTCCTGTCGATTCCATGGCGTCCCATAAATTGACCAGAATCCATAAATACTCTACAGAATTACCAACACAATATAAAACCATTTTATATCAAAAATACAAGTATGCTCTCTCATAAATACTCTCAAACTCATTCTAGGGCGTTTCTAACCCTATCTCGAATGAGTATATTCCCAAATAGAGCCAAGGTTATCGCTAACCATCGTTCTGATACCAAATTGTAATGACCCACATTTTTGACCATTCAAATCGACAGTAAACCGCACATGTCGACCCAAACAAATCGCAATTGCAGGTAGTTATTGGAAAAAAAAAAAAAGAAAGAAGAGAAAAACCAATCACAGAACCTCACAGCGGAAGGACAACATATAATAAAAAAATAGCAGTTTAAAAGCAGTTGAAATGTATACATCGGTTATAACATTCAATGATTATCAGAGTTGCATATACATACAGCTGTACATAATAAGCAGCGGAAATAATGCAGCGGATATACATATGTATATATAATAGATATACCAAATCTTTGTCTTCGATCTCTTAGTCACAGTCATCCCTATTAACTGCAAACGCCTGCTGACCCGAGCGTATTGCATAAAAAGGAAAACACAACAAACACTCGGATCAGCACTAAATCATTCTCATATTAGTCAAATTAAAAGATGAAATAACATCAGTGTCATGGGTACAGTAACTCAAGATATGTTACGGGATTTTTCCATCTCTCAAGGATCCGTTAAATTAATACATACATAATATAGTAAGCTATTATGATAGTGTCCATCCAGTAAAGTATAAATACTGAAAATAGCGTAAGCGGGATTACCATATTACCCTTACGCCGTTTATAGGCACCAACAGTCTATACAGTACCGTAAATTCACCGTACTGGTGTTATCAGAGGGCACTCCATAGAAGGCAATGTTAAATCAAAATCGTATGGGGCTCGATATGGATATATATGACAAGGCACTCGAGGCAATGCCCAGGGTAGGATTCTACCAATTGCACTCCTGGACCGGTGGTAACGCATAGCAGCCACTACCGCCCACCTCAGAACACACTCCCAAAGTCATAAATGGGCCCAAATCATCATCATCATAGTCATAGAAATAGTATCGAAGAAGTGTGTCCGATCAAAGGTGCTACCTCAGTTAGTCACGGTATAGCTCCTGTTTTAGTCATTTCAATACTGACCCGAAGGTCAGGGCTATTTCGTCCTCGATCATCTTCTTCGATTCAATAATCGACTCCAAGTCATCATGTCTCGTTTTGGGTATGTCAAAACGTTCACAGTTGTCAAAGTGGTATCGACACTGACAGAGAGTATGTCGTATGTCGACTCCGGTCTCTTTAACAACCAACGCTTACATCTTTCACATCGGTCGGTTCTTTTATATTTGATAAAGGTTCGCTTTCATATCAAAATATCATCTTCTACTTGGAACTCAATTTATATTCAAACGAATCAAATTTTCATATCAACCTTTCATAATCATACCCAAACCGATTATATTCTAAAACTAGAATATATTTCATATCATTATATTATAATCATATAATATTTCAAAACGACTTATACTCAAATAGAATATAATTTATCTCAAAGATTTCAAATTATCATGGATTCTTATCTCAACTCCATTTGAACCAGCGGTTCAACTCAAGCATTTCCATTCGGAAGAAATTTATAATTCCAAAACACTTGTAAACTAAATGTTTATATATAATAATAACAATAGTAATAATAAAAATAATAATAAAATAAATTTTATATAAAAAAAATATATATATACATATAGGATATAGTAATTAAAATAAATTAGTAATTTAAATACTATATATTTACTTAAATATAGGTTTACTAAAAAATTTGAAAAATGAATTATAAGGAAAAATTTATTTAAAAATACAATAGTTATAAGTAAAGGTAAGTAATAAATTTAAAGCAAGAATAATTATTTGGAATCAAATGCATAAATATATTTAAAAATAATTTTCTCTAATCAAAATCTTCCTTCCTTCCAAATTTCAATACTTGAATTGTAAAAACCCGAAACTTCCCCGTAAAGGAAAGCGGCGGATAGTTCGAGAACAGGCCACAAAACAGAATGCAGACGGAAGAACATTCATTGTATATTACAACAATGCATCAGATTACAAGAATATACAGAGTATAAATGAATAAAAATTACATAGAAATATCAGAGATTACAATAAATTACATAGCTGCGGAAAATAATACAATACACAACTAGAAATGGATATATGGATACAAAGCTTTCCGGATATCGTTCCCGCTGTAAACCAGGATCCTGTGAATATAAATCTGCAAAACCAAAACTACTAGCTGCCCTTGTCAAAATATGGGCACCCAGAGTTTAGGTTAAAACAATATACTCCAGGTCAGTCATGTGACTGGTGTGAGAACTAAAACAGTTAATCTTTATTTTTAATGTTCGGCAAATCAAGGGACCACGCCGTATAACATGGAACGGGTTTCCTCCCAAGAATACCAGTGCATAAAACAAACAGCGCAATGCTAAATAAAGAAAAATGAAGCTGTTATAAGACCCAGGTCCTATCACACAATGCAACGCAAGCCGGGGGATAGTGTTTTCCCTTATAACAGCCAAAGAATGCTTGATACGTTTTAAAACAAATCATTTGATACTATTATAAGTGCATAGTGTATAAAACAACTTCAAATCATAAGTATCAATCATAGGTGGCATGGGTACCATATATCATGTCGCCATACTAGGCTCTACAAATAAAATCGCAAATGTCACGTATTTGGAAATTGGATTTCCGTCTGTGAACCGAGGCAAAAAATAGTCCCCAACCGATTCGAGACTCTCTAGCCCGGGCCTCAGGATCAGAACGCATCAACCCTTTAGATCGTCAGGGCCGGTCCACCGATGTGGATTATTATGCCTGAACACTACGTTTCCCCGCCCTTTGGGGCGTAAATGAGCCAACGAATGACTCCATCGGACCCGGATCGTCCGATCAAACCGAGGCGCCTCGCAACAGCAACAACCACACAGGTGAAAAGTATATAAATGTCAGGGCTGGTAGGTCACTGACACCACCCTAGCTAGAAAGAAACGCATGCCCTCCCTGAGGTCCTCTCCCATTTTTGGTTCACAACCGGGGTGCGAAACTTGCGAAGTAAACGTTACACAAAGCTATGCCACAAGGCCGTGCTTTGATCATCACCACAAGACTTTGCTTTTCAACAGAAGCCTCGATCAATTGTCACTTAGGCATGCCACACAGGCAATTCACTCCATGCGTTTGATATCCATTAATATATAACCCCTGAGCTCGTACGTCTCAGAAAAGGGCGTTAAGCAAGAGAATAAATTCTCCGCCGCCAAACAGTTATATATTTAATAGAGATCAATCACACGGACTAAAATCCAATGTCAGACACACAGTCCATTTACAAGTTCGCCCTGGGTCTGAACGAAACCGGAGGCACCTAGTACCCCGCATATCCATCGATCTCCAAGCACGTCTGGACGATCACCAATTGTTTCCATCTTCTTGGGTGTACAGCCCAATCAAGATCATCAGTAATCACCCAAACGACGTGAAGACCTCCGGTCTTCGACCATCGTCTTCATCTTCGACTTATCATCATATCAGTTATTCAGAATGGGATAAACCCGGTCTTTCCGAATAACTCGCGTATATTTTAAATAAGTGTTACACAAACACAACATACGCCTCATTCCAATTCATCAGTCACTAACCGTAAATTAACAAGAGAACAATTCCCCAAATATTAACCCCAAAGGCCGAAACCAACATCAGATCAATATCCAGAAAACCATTCTGCTGGCTAACCGACAGTTAGTTTCTAAATTTCACATTCTTAGGGAAAAGGTTCCCATAAATTTTATCCAAGATAAATTCCTTGAATTTATTCTTTAATCATCTTTTGAACTTTGATTGAATTAGTCGAGATTAACGAACCTTACCGAAGTAATCATTCGTTTTAATTTCCCAATCCCAACCTATTCATCCCATGAAGTAAAACTGGTAATACTTCATATCTAACACCATGGTGTTATCGGTAAATTCAATTACAATTTCACGTTCAAATCCAATTAAAGATTTAACTATCGCCTGGAGCAAAACTGGTGATACTCCATTCTCGATCTTTTCAATCTAATTAAAGATTCATTAAAACTCCACTTAGTTTTAATCTTTAACTGGGTTAAAGAATCTATGTCATTTAAAACACAGTTCACGATAAACCCAAAATCACATTCCATTAATTATCGGGTTAAAGATCGAGTGTTATTTAAAACACTGTCCACGATAAACCCAAAAAACAATATAAATTCAATTTCAATTAAATATTATTTAATTGGTACACTTCATTAAATCTAAATAAAAGGATTTAATCTTTTCTCAACTGGGTTCAAGAACAGTGTTAGTGAAGACACCATTCATGACAAACCCAAATCACATTTGATATTCAATACAAGGCTCTGAATAGAAAATATATCGGCTTATATTCAATATCAAATTCTACGATTAACAAATGTCATATTGGAAATAACGATACAAATATATTTCTTTCAAATTTCCATAACAACATCCGTATAATCACGAATTCCAACATCGAAATATTCCGAAGACAATTTCGATTCAAATCCACTCCATTGCAATCATTTGAAATTCTGGTTTTTTTTAAAACCCTTTTCAAATTCAATTTATTTATCAAAAAAATAAATAGAATTATAATTCTAGTTCAAAACTAGTTCATTTCGATAAAAATCTATTTTTTTCTTTTCAAATATGGGATTTTTCATCCCAGTTTTTTCTAAATCATTTCTTGTGATTTTACACTAATTATTACTATTTTTAATAATTTTATCAAGGCCTGTACAGTCGATTTCCATCAACGGCCATCGAACTGCACTTACAGCGACCTTTTTCAAATTTGATTTGGACATAATTCCAAATCCAACCGTTAGATTTCAAATTTCAAATATTCGTTAGAAAGCTCTTTTCGATACGAACCCAACGGTTCCGGTTTTAGGAGAATCCGACGGTCGGATCTCCCGCAATATCTATTCGAAGTCAATGGTCGAAATTCGCGAACTACCGTGGCGCGGCGCGTTCTATTCAGGCCATTATATTATATATATAATACATATAATATATACTTTGTCGATTTCAATTCAAAACGTTCTTTATAAATCATTTTAAATTTATTTTCAAAACGGTTTCAACTTCATATTCAATTTCAAATCAAAGTTGAATATTCCAACATGAATTCATTTTAAATTCATTTCAAATTGATTTCAATTCAAATTGATTTCTAATTCAATTTCAATTCGTTTTCAATTCAATTTCAATTCGAATTCATTTCCATATAGTTCGAATTTCAAATCTATTCAATTTTCATTGAAGAATGAATAAAATCGATACAAATATCGTTCACGTCAAAATCGCGTCAATCTAACTAACACGGCTTCATATGTTTCTATTTTCAAATATTCTATTTCAAATATTTCTATTTCAAATATTTCTATTTCAAATATTTCTTTTTCGATACTGGAATGAGGCCCAATCAATTACATATAAAGTTAATTACACGGATTTTCTACAACTCATGTATACAATAACAACGATGAATAATCAACCATCATCCAAAGTGCATTCTACACTGTATAAGCATCGAATCTAAATATTCAACGCTTATAGCAGCCTGTCAATCAATCGATCGACATACAACTAATTATTGGGATTAGTGTACATCATATATTATCCCAATACCCGTGTGGGGTTTCAAACAATCAAACACAGATTTTATTTGTGCTTTTGGGCGATGTGTAAAATTTATCGTCCCAATCAATGTCCTTCAAATAGGTGTACATAAACAAACCATCCGGTTTGTAAATGAATATTTATTTATTCACATTCACGTTAAAAATTATATTTTTAACGCCCAAATTATTTTATTCAACCTATGAATATTCTATTCGGTTCATTTATTCAATAAAATGATATTTTTATTTTTCTAACATATTTTAGATAATTTCGGCGGCATAACGGCACGATACTAGAAACGGGACGAGGCCTAGCCTTATCCCCGGTCTAGTGAAGGCCCACGCCATTCACACATCAATCAATCCATTCCATTTCACCAAACAACTCAAATTTCAATCAAATAATTTAACTAATTTTTGCAATCAAACAACCAAGTCCATGGTCTGTGGACGATTGTGTCGGGTGCTACTAAGCACCGTCTGCATCCTAGTGTATATATATATAACTAGAAAAAGAAATTGAAAGGTGAGAAATTCTCACAAATAGCTATCCAATCATCTTGACTCTTCTTTGATAGAAATCTTCATCGTTATCGCATCTTTGTCATCTTCATTGCCCGTAGCCACTATATATATAAAAATCACATTTTCATATTGCTATTCAATATATAAAAATCGAATTTTTACTATGCTATTCAATATTAAAAAATCGAATTTTTACTATGCTATTCAATATTAAAAATCTGATTTTTTGTCAATTCGACTTCATATTAAAAATATAACCCTTCATGCTTAAAAATATAATCTTCCATGAACAAAAATATCCAATCTTTCTATTATAAAAATATTCAACCTTTCACGATAAAAATATTCAACCTTTCATGATAAAAAAATTCAACCTTTCACGATAAAAAAATTCAACCTTTCACGATAAAAAAATTCAACCTTTCTTGATAAAAATCATATTTTCATATAACTAAAACCATAACCTTTTATAGCTAAAAATTTATAACCTTACGTAATTAAAGATCGTACTTTTAGCTATGTAAAAATCTAATCTTTTTATTTTATAAACAATCTAGACTTTATATATTATTCTTCTAGATAAAAATCCTATTTTTATTTAATTAAAAATCCTATTTTTATTTATAAAGATGAAAAGAAATTAATAAATAACTCACATTGTTTTTTTTTTCTTCCAGAACAAAAAGGGGAGGGGGTGTTGCGCTCGAGAGGTGGAGCTGGGGAGGCGCCGTTGGTCGAGGTGGTGGTGAGGGGGTGGAGCGGTTTCAGGCTCCAGCGTTCTGGGGTGCGGCAGCCTTCTGGCGGTGCTAGGGTTTTGGGATCGGGTGTCATCGAGGTGGGGTTGCGCTTCTTGTTCGAGAGGAGGGAGAGCTGCGAGGGGAGAGGAGGAAGGAGGGGGTGTTGGAGGGGAGGCAGCGCGGTGGTGGAGTGCCTCCTGCGGCTGGAGGCGCCGACGAGCGACGGGGATTCCTCCGTCATCCTCTTTTTTTTTTTAATTTGAAATGATTTGGGTCAACGGGGAGAGAGAAATGGAGGAGGAGGGGTTATATATAAATATATTATTATATTCAATTAATTTCAAAAAGAAACTTTCTATCTCGAACACGAAACGAAACCCACCGCCTGTCGCCCCTAGCTAATTACCCCCATTCCGAACACTATGGGATATGTATCGCAAGCTGATTCGATCGTTTCGATCCGTTTTCATCAAAATCAACATATAACTCTATATATTGAATTTGAACACACATTTCAATTTACTGGGGTCACGTACTAACTCGAAAAATCCCAGAAAAATATCTTCTGGCTTCGTATTGACGATACGGTCCGAACAAAACTAGTTTCGCCAAATTCTGAGACCATATGAAAAATGGCCAATTTCCAGTCGATTAAAATCAACTGAAACTGGTCAAACACGTTTTCCTTTGCCACGCTCAAATATTGATTCGAAAAATTATGAAATTTGAAATCTAGCAATAATTTGACATCACGGACCCAACAAAAGTGGTTTCGTCGAAATCCGAGGTCATTTGCAAAATTTCCATTTTTAAGGGCCTGAATTCCACAGCGATTATTCAGAATTTTCAACTGGACCTATCTTTTGATTCCCGCTATGAAATTTCGATTTTTCGGATTCATTGGAAAGATATCATCAATTAGATCCTAATGTTTTTGGTTTCACTAAAATCCGGATTGTTTTGCACCCGGTACATTCAATTGAAGTTTGAAATCGAATTATCGAACTACCGCGCCATTTTCAATTCTATTTATAATTATATATAATTATTTATATTCTAACGACGACGTATATAATATATACGTTCGAATTCTATTCAAAATAAATGTCTCATCGTTATTATTTAAAATAATCTATTTTAAATATTCAAAATTCACTAAAATTGCCAATTTAAAAATTTCAAACTGGCTCGCATTTTTCGGGTTGTTACAATCTCCCCCACTTAAAACTTTTCGTCCCCGAAAAGGAACAAAGTCGAAAGTGGTTTGATTAATCAACTCTACGTTCGATCCGGCTTTCATTCTCCAACTTTTCAGTTTCTGAGAATTTTCAAATTTTCAAAAATTTGGCTAACACCCTAAATTTTTGAAAAATTTCGCCATAACCTCCCCTGCACCGGGAGCCACGGGAAAATCCCGAAATTGCCATACAGGCCTTCTGATCTCAAAAAGAAAAAGAAAAAGCCAAGCGGCTAGCCAATAGGCTCATAAAATCATCATCACCCAAACAAAACAGTAAATTATGTAGCAAACATGTACCTATTTGTCGGGCAAACAAATTTTATTCTTCGGCTCTAGCCTCCTTGTTATGACCTGTTCAATGTAAGTATATGTATATGCAAGCAAATGCGACCAATTTTCAATACAATTCAATATTTGGTTCAATTAGGCATAATGGTTCAAAATTATCAAATAAATAAACAAACAACACAAACATCAATCAATTAGTGGATTAACATTTCAAATTCATAATTTGATACATATATACAAAAAATCATGTTTTTGATGCCAAATCACAACAATAAATCCTATCTAGTTTCGATTCTCACACCAGTCAATAGGAAATATACAGATATTACACGTTCGTCACTCGAATATAAATTCTGATGATGATATATCAATCATCAGAATCACCCCAGGGCGACTAGAGTGTAATTCTATATCTATCCAGTATATTAAAACTTCAAACACACGTTTGCAAGTCGTATATGCAAAATCTTTATATAATGGACTGTCCTAATCAATATAAAATAAATATGCAAATACGTATACAACGATTTAAATTTTCAAACTAAAAATTGTTTTCATTTTAAAAATATACTCTTCACACTCGTCCTAGGATACTACTGATCCCATCTCTAACGAGTCATTCTAATTGGATATTACTAATCCAATATCTGATGAATTCTTTCGTACGGTTCTAATGTGTCTTGTTCTCTGCTTTGTAAACCAAAGCTCTGATACCAACTGTAAAAACCTGTAACTTCCCCGTAAAGGAAAGCGGCGGATAGTTCGAGAACAAGCCACAAAACAGAACGCAGACGGAAGAACATTTCATTGTATATTACAACAATGCATCAGATTACAAGAATATATAGAGTATAAATGAATAAAAATTACACAGAAATATCAGAGATTACAATAAATTACATAGCAGCGGAAAATAATACAATACACAACTAGAAATGGATATACGGATACAAAGCTTTCCGGATATCGTTCCAGCTGTAAACTAGGATCCTGTGAATATAAATCTGCAAAACCAAAACTACTAGCTGCCCGTGTCAAAATATGGGCACCCAGAGTTTAGGTTAAAACAATAAACTCCAGGTTAGTCATGTGACTGGTGTGAGAACTAAAACAGTTAATCTTTATTTTTAATGTTCGGTAAATCAAGGGACCACGCCGTATAACACGAAACGGGTTTCCTCCCAAGAATACCAGTGCATAAAACAAACAGCGCAATGCTAAATAAAGAAAAATGAAGCTGTTATAAGACCCAAGTCCTATCACACAATGCAACGCAAGCCGGGGGATAGGGTTTTCCCTTATAACAGCCAAAGAATGCTTGATACGTTTTAAAGCAAATCATTTGATACTATTATAAGTGCATAGTGTATAAAACAACTTCAAATCATAAGTATCAATCATAGGCGGCATGGGTACCATATATCATGTCGCCATACTAGGCTCTACAAATAAAATCGCAAATGTCACGTATTTGGAAATTGGATTTCCGTCTGTGAACCGAGGCAAAAGATAGTCCTCAACCGATTCGAGACTCTATAGCCCGAGCCTCAGGATCAGAACGCATCAACCCTTTAGATCGTCAGGGCCGGTCCACCGGTGTGGATTATTATGCCTGAACACTACGTTTCCCCTCCCTTTGGGGCGTAAATGAGCCAACGAATGACTCCATCGGACCCGGATCATCCGATCAAACCGAGGCGCCTCGCAACAGTAACAACCACACAGGTGAAAAGTATATAAATGTCAGGGCTGGTAGGTCACTGACACCACCCTAGCTAGAAAGAAACGCATGCCCTCCCTGAGGTCCTCTCTCATTTTTGGTTCACAACAGGGGTGCGAAACTCGCGAAGTAAACGTTACACAAAGCTACGCCACAAGGTCGTGCTTTGATCATCACCACAAGACTTTGCTTTTCAACAGAAGCCTCGATCAATTGCCACTTAGGCATGCCACACTGGCAATTCACTCCATGCGTTTGATATCCATTAATATATAACCCCTGAGCTCGTACGTCTCAGAGAAGGGCGTTAAGAAAGAGAATAAATTCTCCGCCGCCAAACAGATATATATTTAATAGAGATCAATCACACGGACTAAAATCCAATGTCAGAAACAAAGTCCATTTACAAGTTCGCCCTGGGTCTGAACGAAATCGGAGGCACCTAGTACCCCGCATATCCATCGATCTCCAAGTACGTCTGGACGATCACCAACTATTTCCATCTTCTTGGGTGTACATCCCAATCTAGATCATCAGTAATCACCAAAACGACGTGAAGACCTCCGGTCTTCGACCATCGTCTTCATCTTTGACTTATCGTCGTATCAGTTATTCAGAATGGGATAAACCCAGTCTTTCCGAATAACTCGCGTATATTTTAAATAAGTGTTACACAAACACAACATATGCCTCATTCCAATTCATCAGTCACTAACCGTAAATTAACAAGAGAACAATTCCCCAAATATTAACCCCGAAGGCCGAAACCAACATCAGATCAATATCCAGAAAACCATTCTGCTTGGCTAACCGACAATTAGTTTCTAAATTTCACATTCTTAGGGAAAAGGTTCCCATAAATTTTATTCCAAGATAAATTCCTTGAATTTATTCTTTAATCATCTTTTGAATTTCGATTGAACTAGTCGAGATTAACGAACCTTACCGAAGTAATCATTTGTTTTAATTTCCCAATCCCAACCTATTCATCCCATGAAGTAAAACTGGTAATACTACATATCTAACACCACGGTGTTATCGGTAAATTCAATTACCATTTCACGTTCAAATCCAATTAAAGATTTAACTATCGCCTGGAGCAAAACTGGTGATACTCCATTCTCGATCTTTTCAATCTAATTAAAGATTCATTAAAACTCCACTTAGTTTTAATCTTTAACTGGGTTAAAGAATCAGTGTCATTTAAAACACAGTTCACGATAAACCCAAAATCACATTCCATTAATTATCGGGTTAAAGAACGAGTGTTATTTAAAACACTGTCCACGATAAACCCAAATATCAATATAAATTCAATTTCAATTAAATATTATTTAATTGGTACACTTCATTAAATCTAAATAAAAGGATTTAATCTTTTCTCAATTGGGTTCAAGAACAGTGTTAGTGAAGACACCATTCACGACAAACCCAAATCACATTTGATATTCAATACAAGGCTCTGAATAGAAAATATATCGGCTTATATTCAATATCAAATTCTACGATTAACAAATGTCATATTGGAAATAACGATATAAATATATATCTTTCAAATTTCCATAACAACATCCGTATAATCACGAATTCCAACATCGAAATATTCCAAAGACAATTTCGATTCAAATCCACTCCAATGCAATCATTGGAAATTCTGGTTATTTTTAAAACCCTTTTCAAATTCAATTTATTTATTAAAAAAATAAATAGAATTATAATTCTAGTTCAAAACTAGTTCATTTCGATAAAAATCTATTTTTATCTTTTCAAATAAGGGATTTTTCATCTCAGTTCTTTCTAAATCATTTCTTGTAATTTTACACTAATTATTACTATTTTTAATAATTTTATCAAGGCTTGTACAGTCGATTTCCACCAACGACCATCGAACTGAACTTACAACGACCTTTTTCAAATTTGATTTGGACATAATTCCAAATTCATCCGTTAGATTTCAAATTTCTAATATTCGCTAGAAAGCTCTTTTCGATACGAACCCAACGGTTCCGGTTTTAGGGGAATCCGACGGTCGGATCTCCCGCAATATCTGTTCGAAGTCAATGGTAGAAATTCGCGAACTGCCGCGGCGCGGCGCGTTCTATTCAGGCCATTATATTATATATATAATATATATAATATATACTTCGTCGATTTCAATTCAAAACGTGCTTTATAAATCATTTTAAATTTATTTTCAAAACGGTTTCAACTTCATATTCAATTTCAAATCAAAGTTGAATATTCCAACATAAATTCGTTTTAAATTCATTTCAAATTGATTTCAATTCAAATTGATTTCTAATTCAATTTCAATTCGTTTTCAATTAAATTTCAATTCGAATTCATTTCCATATAGTTCGAATTTCAAATCTATTCAATTTTCATTGAAGAATGAATAAAATCGATACAAATATCGTTCACGTCAAAATGGCGTCAATCTAACCAACACGGCTTCATATGTTTCTATTTTCAAATATTCTATTTCAAATATTTCTATTTCAAATATTTCTTTTTCGAAACTGGAATGAGGCCCAATCAATTACCATATAAAGTTAATTATATGGATTTTCTACAACTCATGTATACAATAACAACGATGAATAATCAACAATCATCCAAAGTGCATTCTACACTGTATAAGCATCGAATATAAATATTCAACGCTTATAGCAGCCTGTCAATCAATCGATCGACATACAACTAATTATTGGGATTAGTGTACGTCATATATTATCCCAATACCCGTGTGGGGTTTCAAACAATCAAACAAAGATTTTATTTGTGCATTTGGGCGATGTGTAAAATTTATCGTCCCAATCAATGTCTTTCAAATAGGTGTACATAAACAAACTGTCCGGTTTGTAAATGAATATTTATTTATTCACATTCACGTTAAAAATTATATTTTTAACGCCCAAATTATTTTATTCAACCTATGAATATTCTATTCGGTTCATTTATTCAATAAAATGATATTTTTATTTTTCTAACATATTTTAGAAAATTTCGGCGGCATAACGGCACGATACTAGAAATGGGACGAGGCCTAGCCTTATCCCCGGTCTAGTGAAGGCCCACGCCATTCACACATCAATCAATCCATTCCATTTCACCAAACAACTCAAATTTCAATCAAATAATTTAACTAATTTTTGCAATCAAACAACCAAGTCCGTGGTCTGTGGACGATTGTGTCGGGTGCTACTAAGCACCGTCTGCATCCTAGTATATATATATATAACTAGAAAACGAAATTGAAAGGTGAGAAAGCCTCACAAATAGCTATCCAATCATCTTGACTCTTCTTTGATAGAAATCTTCATCGTTATCGCAACTTTGTCATCTTCGTTGCCCGTAGCCACTATATATATAAAAATCACATTTTCATATTGCTATTCAATATATAAAAATCGAATTTTTACTATGCTATTCAATATTAAAAAATCGAATTTTTACTACGCTATTCAATATTAAAAATCTGATTTTTTGTCAATTCGACTTCATATTAAAAATATAACCCTTCATGCTTAAAAATATAATCTTCCATGAACAAAAATATCCAATCTTTCTATTATAAAAATATTCAACCTTTCACGATAAAAATATTCAACCTTTCATGATAAAAATATTCAACCTTTCACGATAAAAAAAATCAACCTTTCACGATAAAAAAATTCAACCTTTCATGATAAAAATCATATTTTCATATAACTAAAACAATAACCTTTTATAGCTAAAAATTTATAACCTTACGTAATTCAAGATCGTACTTTTAGCTATGTAAAAATCTAATCTTTTTATTCTATAAACAATCTAGACTTTATATATTGTTCTTCTAGATAAAAATCCTATTTTTATTTAATTAAAAATCCTATTTTTATTAATAAAGATGAAAAGAAATTAATAAATAACTCACAACGTTGTTTTTTTTCTTCCAGAACAAAAAGGGGGGGAGGTGTTGCGCTCGGGAGGTGGAGCTGGGGAGGCGCCGTTGGCTGAGGTGGTGGTCAGGGGGTGGAGTGGTTTCAGGCTCCAGCGTTCTGGGGTGATTCATCCTTCTGGCGGTGCTAGGGTTTTGGGATCGGGTGTCATCGAGGTGGGGTTGCGCTTTTCGTTCGAGAGGAGGGAGAGCAGCGAGGGGAGAGGAGGAACGAGGGGGTGATGGAGGGGAGGCGGCGCGGTGGTGGAGTGCCTCCTGCGGCTGGAGGTGCCGACGAGCGATGGGGATTCCTCCGTCGTCGTCTTTCTTTTTTTTTCTTTTTTTAATTTGAAATGATTTGGGTCAACGGGGAGAGAGAAATGGAGGAGGAGGGGTTATATATAAATATATTATTATATTCAATTAATTTCAAAAAGCAACTATCTATCTCGAACACGAAACGAAACCCACCGCCTGTCGCCCGTAGCTAATTACCCCCATTCCGAACACTATGGGATATGTATCGCAAGCTGATTCGATCGTTTCGATCCGTTTTCGTCAAAATCAACATATAACTCTATATATTGAATTTGAACACACATTTCAATTTACTGGGGTCACGTACTAACTCGAAAAATCCCAGAAAATAACTTCTGGCTTCGTATTGACGATACGGTCCGAACAAAACTAGTTTCGCCGAATTCTGAGACCGTATGAAAAATGGCCAATTTCCAGTCGATTAAAATCAACTGAAACTGGTCAAACGCGTTTTCCTTTGACACGCTCACATATTGATTCAAAAAATTATGAAATTTGAAATCTAGCAATAATTTGACATCACGGACCCAACAAAAGTGGTTTCGTCGAAATCCGAGGTCATTTGCAAAATTTCAATTTTTAAGGGCCTGAATTCCACAGCGATTATTCAGAATTTTCAACTGGACCTATCTTTTGATTCCCGCTATGAAATTTCGATTTTTCGGATTCATTGGAAAGATATCATCAATTAGATCCTAATGTTTTTGGTTTCACTAAAATCCGGATTGTTTTGCACCCGGTACATTCAATTGAAGTTTGAAATCGAATTATCGAACTACCGTGCCATTTTCAATTCTATTTATAATTATATATAATTATTTATATTCTAACGACGACGTATATAATATATACGTTCGAATTCAATTCAAAATAAATTTCTCATCGTTATTATTTAAAATAATCTATTTTAAATATTCAAAATTCACTAAAATTGCCAATTTAAAAATTTCAAACTGGCTCGCATTTTCCGGGTTGTTACATGAATCTATCCTCCGGTCTCAATGGAGTTCATTAAATTCCATATCTCTTTTCAACCCCGTTCAAAACAACTATTTGATTTCAAGAGTTCAAATATATATTTGAACTGAGTTAAAACAACTCAAATACCCTTGATTTCCAAATTTCCCAAAACTTATATTCCATAAGAATTTATTTCCTTGTAATCCAAACTCTTAATTTGAAAGATTTAAATCATACTCAAATCCCAATTTAAATATTTCCCCTTTGTTTTGGAAAATTCCTTTAACCCTTTTAAATCAATATCCCAGTTCAGAATCTTCAAAGAATTGAATTATCGAGTATCGACACATTTCTTTAAATGAAATTCTATCAAATAAAATTTCAAATATTTAAAAATCATTTAACCAACCGATGTCAGTATATAATTATCTATCCAATGGCCAAGTGATTTTAAATTTAATTTCTCGATATTTCAGGGATGGATCTATCATTTCAATCCAAATCAGGGTCACAGAGATTTATTATTTCACTCCGTGTTCTTAATTCATTTTATCGATAAATCCCGGGTTCATTAGATGCCCGCAACATCAAGGGTAAATGGGATTTATCGTCAAAATCAACATGCATTACAATATACTGAATAAGGAGCATAAAAATGTCACTATAAATTCAGTAATAAATTTCAACCAACATCCATCACAACTATTTCATTCAACTGATCAGCATTAAACTGTTTCAGGATTTTACAAGGGTTCGAATTCAACTAGAAATTTAAATTTAATTTAATAACAAATCAATTACTTAAATTGCATGTTAACACACTTGCATGTTAAATTTAAACCACACATCAACAATCCAACACAACCATGCAACCAAACTTACTTCATAATTTAATTCAATAAATATGGGAATAATTCAGTATTTCGTGAGCGAAGAATCACTCACCTTTGGATCCTTAGTGGATCGAACGTCCAAACAATAGCCCAAAATTTCACAGTCTCTAAACGCAGCCAGGTTAGTGCCAAAACGTCCGCAACTCCGCCACGATCCCAACGCAAGCAACCACATCCAAAACCGAGCTCGTATGTACAAGTTATAAGCGTTTTATTATTTGAATTTTAAAATATATAAAATTATTAAATAATTTCTCTCACCCAATGACCAGTTGCCACGTCAGCAGAGGGGCTCCCTCTTTCCCGCTCGCCTACAGTAAATCAACCGAAGAAAGAACCCAACTTCCGCCGACTTTGACCATCTCGTACGCACACCTCAGACCATCGGAGAAGCTCCGACCACCCGCGATAGAATCCCCACCTTGAGGCGCGTCCGCCAGTACCAGCCATACCAACTCCAATGGCCCCTGCGCCTGTGACGGAACGATGAACGGAAGGGTATCCAACCATTTAATGACCAAATTCCGGCACTCCAATCAACTATAAACGCAATGACCACCACCGTTGAACTCAGATGACAACCCTCTACAATACTCAGGTCTTGGTTTCCTCGATTGTTGCTCAAATCGGAAACCCCCAAACCAAACCCTAGAATTTCGAATTCTAGAACCTTTGACCATGATTTCTGGCCACCACGCTTACTGCATGTCAAATCTGAGGGCACCCGTAGGTTTGTATCGTCGAGCTCTTCGTTTTGATGTATAATTTGCCATTTTTTGGGGAGATTAAATTTTTGAGTTGGATTTTCTTTTGAAACTAGGGTTTGATAAATTTCTTCAGCTATGGAAAAGTTTTGATGGGGAAAATGAACGTATAATAGTGAATAGGCTGATAAGGAGGAGGTGGAAATTTATTTATATGTAAAAGGAGGCCCAAATATGATAAACACCCAGTTATCTTAATTTCATCGATTCCTTTCACACTCTCTCTCGTACGGTCCAACGATAAGTCAGATTGTAACGCAAACTAGAATCCTGCTATAATTCATCGTTTCGGATCCAATAGCGCCAGTTTCGTCGTATTCCGAGACAGTTGCCAAAACAGTTAAATTTCTTAGTTAATTAAATGAATAAAATATTCAATTGCCCCATCAATTGTTTTAATTCAAATTTAAATATTTATAAAATTCAAATTCAACCAAATTATAACTTAAATATAATTCTATAAATTTATTTTATAACTTTTAAGTTCCACCTTTGATTATTTTCAAAATTAAAAATTGGAATTTCAAATTCAATTTAAACAACTTAAATTCCATCTTTTAACAATCCAAATTTGAATTCCTTTAACTTAAATATTTTGAAATTCTATGCAAATCAAATTACAACTTAAGTAAAGTTTATGAATCGATTTCACCAATCCTAAGTTCTCAAGTTTGGTTATTTAAATTTTTGATTTGAATTTCAATTATTACTCAACGACATAAAAGCCCCACCAATCCCAATTTAAATTTGAATTCTACTTTTAAATTAACCCACTCAAATAAAATTAATTATTTAAATATTAAATTTCAAATTACAGCCCTTTTAAATAAAAATTAAATTTGAAAAATCTACTTATACTAAATCCAGATAATTATCAACATTAAAACCAACAAAAATGGATTTTTCATAATATATTCCAATTTATTTAATTTAAATAGAAATTTAAATATACTAAAAATTATGGGATGTTATAGTGTTCTTTTGACAGCTTTCAGAGGTCCAGACATATTTTATGAATGGTTAGTAATGCCGTTCGGCCTGTGCAACGCTCCAGCATACTTTGTCGATCTAATGAATAGAGTGTTTAGGGGAGTTCTCAATAAATTTGTCCTCGTATTCATCGATGATATTTAAATCTACTCCAAATCAAAACCCGAGCATGAAAAACACTTAGAACAAGTATTGGAGATTCTAAGAAAGAACATCTTCAAAGCCCAATTCTCTAAATGTGTCTTCTGGCAAGAAGAAGTGAAGTTTCTTGGCATGTTGTGTCAGAGAAAGGGATTTCTGTAGACCCAAGCAAAATAATAGTGATTCAAGACTGGAAACAACCCACTACTCCCACAGAGGTTAGAAGTTTTATGGGGTGGGCTAGTTATTATCGAAAGTTAGTTAAGGATTTTTCGAAGATATCCGGTCTGTTAACGAAGCTCACGAAGAAGCATGAGAAGTTCAAGTGGACTTCCGAATGTGAAGAAGCTTTCCAGGAATTGAAATCGAAACTGACAACTGCTCCAGTGTTAACCATTATTGATGGTAATCAGGATTTAACGGTTTGGACAGATGCTTCTATTAGAGGTCTTGGTGCAGTGTTAGTGCAAAGAGGCCAAGCAGTCGCTTATGCAAGCCGCCAACTGAAACCGCATGAGAAGAATTATGTGACTCATGATCTTGAGTCGCTAGCCATCGTTTTTGCCTTGAAAATCTGGAGGCATTATTTACTGGGTGAGAAATTTATACTATATACAGATCATCAATCATTGAAGTATTTATACACCCAGAAAGATCTGAATTGGAGACAGCAGCGTTGGCTAGAATTTCTTGCAGCGTATGATCTTGAAATCCTGTATACGCCGGGAAAGGCTAACGTTGTAGCGGATGCGCTTAGTAGAAAAACCGCAATCATGGCCAATCTTATAATTACGCCTGGATTGATTGATAATATTTCAGCCCTTCAAAAAGATGATGAATTCATTCAGAGAATCAGTCAGAGGGTTAAGGAAGGTGAAACCACAAGTTTCCGTATTGACAATAAGGGGGTTCTCAGGTTAAATAATAGGATTTGCATTCCAAATATTCCAGGCCTTCGAAGAGAAGTGCTAGACGAATGCCATAAATCCAAATTTTGCATCCGTCCTGGTGTGAGTAAAATGTACCACGATATCAAACGCACTTTCTGGTGGAGGGCAATGAAAAGGGATATTTCTTTGTATGTTAGCAGATACCCTGCTTGTCAATTGGTCAAGAGAGACCAACAGAAGCAAGCTAGACTGTTGCAACCACTGGAAGTCCCAGGTTGGAAATGGGAACAGATTTCCATGGATTTCATAGATGGTTTGCCGCGAACCAGGAAAGGTAATGACAGCATTTGGGTAATCGTAGATCGCTTCACGAAGAATGCCCATTTTATACCTGTCAGATCCAATAGAACCGCTCAAAGTCTAGCACAGATATATTTCAAAGAAATTGTTAAGCTGCATGGGATTCCCATCAGCATAGTCAGTGATAGAGACCCGATATTTGCTAGCAAATTCTGGGAGGCTTTCCAGATAGAATTGGGAATGAAACTGAATATGAGCACCGCTTATCACCCTCAAACAGATGGCCAAACTGAGAGGGTGAATAGAATTCTAGAAGATTTATTGCGGGCTTGTATAATTGATTTTAGTGGGTCGTGGGAAGATCACTTGCATTTGGCAGAATTCTCATATAACAATAGCTATCAGGCAAGTTTGGGAATGTCGCCATTTGAAGCATTATATGGTAGATCGTGCAGATCTCCAGCATGTTGGGTAGAACCAGGCAACAGACTTGTGTTTGGACCCGATATGATTAGAGAAGCATCTGATAAAGTCGACTTCATCAAAATGCGATTGAGAACTGCACAAAGCTGACAGAAAAGTTATGCAGATTCTAGAAGAAGAGATTTGACATTTGCTGTTGGTGATCATGTTTATTTGAAAGTTTCTCCGATGAGAGGAGTAATCATATTTGGCAAAACTGGGAAGTTGGCACCGAGATTTATTGGTCCCTTTCCTATACTCGAACAAATTGGAACTCTAGCTTATAGGGTTCAATTACCAGATTGGTTACCTTGAGTGCATGATGTATTTCACGTATCCCAACTTAGAAGACATGTGCATGATCCGGATCTTATTGTAGAAGAAGCAGCGCAATAGGATATAGACATAACTCCAGAATTAGCTCTCAGAAGAGAGCCATTAAAGATTGTTGGAAAAGAAACTAGAGAACTAAGAAGGAAAAAGGTTCATTTAGTTAAAGTGCAGTGGAGCAGTGATCCTATAGACTGTACTTGAGAGACTGAGGAAAGCATTAAGCAAGCTTACCTCAAATGCAGAGTGGACATCTCTGACTAACTCCGGTGCAAGGTACCTTTACAATACTTTGCATTTACATTTTGTTTCCTACTTTACTGTTGTTTCCTTTTCAAGGACGAAAAGTTTTAAGTGGGGGAGATTGTAATAACCCGGAAAATACGGGCCAATTTAAAAATTTTAAATTGGTGATTTCAAAGGAATTTGAACAATTGAAATAGAATATTTCAATAAAATACTGAATTAGAAATAGTGATCCAGTTTGAAAATTTGAATTCAAACTTTGACCGACTGTGTAAGGTGGAAAATATAACGGATTTTAGCGAAACTAAAAATATTTAAATCTGTTTATCAATACCTTTCTAACGAATCAGAAATTCGAAGTTTCATAACGGAATCAAAAGTTATGGCCGAATGAATTTTCAGAGAGGTCGCTATATAGAATATATAGCCCTGGAAAATTGATATTTTGCAAGCGACCTCAGAATTCGACGAAAGCACTTTTGTTGAGTCCGAGATGTCAAATTATTGCTAGGTTTCAAATTTCATAATTTTTGAAGCTACTATGTGAGCGTAGAAAAAGAAAATGTGTTTGGTCAATTTCTGTTAAATTGGATCGACCAGAAAATGGCCATTTTTCAAACGATCTCAAAATTCAACGAAACTAGTTTTGTTGGGACCGTAGCGTCAAAACATAGCTAGATTTATTTTTCTAGAATTTTTTGAATCAGTTTGTGGCCCTGGCAAATTGAAATGCACGTTCAGAGTTAAAAATTAAATGTTTTATACTTTAATTTGAAAAATAACTGACTGTAACCGTCGAATTGGCAAACGAAACATATCCCATTGTGTCCGGGATGGGGGTATTTAGCTAGGGACGACAGTCGTTGGACTTGAAAAGGAGTTCGTTGGAGAAAAAACTATTTAAAAATATAATATATATATTGGCCAATCAGAAATTTTCTTTCATAAATTAAAATAAAATAAAAACCCTCGTTCCTCTGAAACGAACAGCGAAACCCGTTCGATTCTTCCCAACGAGATTCCGACCGCCTCAGCCCTCTATCGCCGCCGCCACCACCTGCCATCGAACCGCATCCTCCTCCTCATAAAATCCGACCAACTCCCTTCACCTCTCATCGCCGACTCTACCAGAATCGAGCCCAGGAAGTCCGACCCTTCCCATCGCCGTCCCAACCAGATCCGACCATCGAGCCACCCCATACCGCCACCGACAGGACCGCCGCTCCTCCCTCTTCCACGTCAACACCCCCGATCGTCCCCACGTGACACGGATTTTGCGAAAATCGCAACCCTAATTTCGAACCATCGTGAAAGGTGAGTCCTTTTTGATATCTACACTTTGAAAAATCATATCTTTTTGGTGTGTTCACGAAATTCAATGAAACAGCAAACATCGGGACCGCAAGGAAGCTCTCTATCACATAGAAGAAGCCGCAGATTTTTCTGAGTCATCTACGATTTTTAGCACTCCGCAAACCAATGTGAGAAATCTAAATGAAATGAATTTGAATGAAAATGTCGTGTATAAATTATATAAGCGAAATATAAATTACACACGTGTTGTATACCTCATGTACATGCGTGGTGTAAGCTATATGAGCGAAGTATGAATTATACATGCATAGAATAATTGATATATGTGTTGAAATGCAAGTGAAATATAGCAATAATATATATATATATATATATATATATATATATATATATATATATATTTATATATATACACCCCTCGTCCACAAACCATGGACGATATTTATTGTTGTGAATTGGTGTGAAATATTGGATGAAAAATGCGAATGGTTGAATAATTGTTTATGGTTGATATTGTTTGGTTGTGGTTGAAAAATACCCATTGGTGATTGAGATGAATTGGAAATATTTGTGGAAATAAAAATAAAACATGTCGCTTGCATGCGAATTAGATGCATGAATCCCCATTGTCAAATACCGCGAGGTTTTAAGGTAGAGCGAGGAGCCGTACTAGGGACGGTGCTGGTTTTAACTACCCTGCCGTTATGCTGCCGAAATTTTGAATAATATTCATGTGTTAGAATTATTTTCATATGTTGAAATTATCTTCATGCGTTGAAATTAAAGTCATATGTTGAAACTATATCCATGTGTGGAAATGTTGATGTGTTGAAAAGTGATGTGTGAAAATTAAATTCATTTGTGAATGAATGAAGTGTTTAAACAATAAAAATCACATTTTTATAATATATATGAAGTATGAAAAATATTCGCCTTATATAAATAGTTTCAACAATAAAAATTCCATCTTTCTAATATGAACAACATAAATAAAATATCCATGTGTGGAAATGCTCATGTGTTGAGAAGTATGTGTAGTGGAAAAGTTCATGTGTTGAATAAAATGATCGAAAAATAATAATTACATTTTTATTGAAACTATGAAGTGTTGAAAACATCCATTTGTCGAATAAATATTTTAAATGATAAAAATATCATTTTATCATCTATGTGATATGCTAAAGATATGCGGACGTAGAAATAAATATTTGTGAATGAAATATTATTTTTAACATGCATAGGAACTAAAGAAAATAGTCATGTGTTGAAATCTATTTTAGTTCGCCAAAATTATCATCAATGAAATGTGAAGTGTTAAAAATAGCCACTTGTTCAAATAAATATTCATGAGTTGAAATATACATTAATTAGCTAATGATATGATTTTAGCCTATGCATGCAACATTAGAATGAATGGTGTTTTTAAACTAAAGTAAATCAAATATGAAGTTGAATGGAAAATGATAAGTGATAAAAATTGTATATATGTAGATGCATATTTATTTTGTGCCTGATGAATAGGTACACATCTACTGTTTTGTTTGGGTGATGATTTTATGAGCCTGTTGGCTTTTTCTTTTTCTTTTTGACATGAGACGCCCGTGTGGCTATTTGGGAATTTTCCCAGCCCCTCCCGTACAAAGGAGGTTATGGCGAAATTTTCCAAAATTTAAAGGCGTTAGTGATATAATTGAAGTGAAAACGATATAGGAATTTTTGAATGAACTAAATTTATATTAATATATAAATATAAATAAAATTTAAACGAAACGTGGCCGTGCAGTTCGGGTTTTGAAACCGTGATTTCAAACGACTAGTGCGGAAATCCGACCATTGGATTTTTCCGAAACCGCAACCGTTGGGTTCGCCTTGAAAATATCTTTCCAACGGCACCAACTTTGTGAAGATCCGACGGTTGGATTGTCTGGAATGTTTAATTCAAATCTGAAGAAAAACAGCGCCAGAAACGATTATATTTATATATATATAAATATAATTAAATTAAATTGAATAACGACGCTGCAGTTCGTAAACTGAAATCGTAACTTCAAACAACTAGTGTGGAAGATCCGACCGTCGGATTTTCCCAATACTGAAACCGTTGGATTCGTTTTGAAATGACCTTTCTAATGATATAAAAACTGTGAAGATCCAACGGTTAGGTTTTCAGATATATGTAAAACAAAATTAGTGAAAATAGCGCCAGTGCATCGGCACGACCTGAAACGTCGTTTAATTAAATATGGCCGTTTTAAATTAAATAAAAATGGCGATATATCGTTATAAAATACTATAGACGATATAGAATGGAAATAAACCAATTTCGTTGTGTTTGCTTGATATGTGATGGTTGAATGTATTTAACATGAGAATTATAACTAAGAACTGAAATGTGAATGTTGAATAGTCCAACCATGTGATAAATTGATTTGAAAATCTAAATATACGTGGATTATTTGAAAAGGCCGAGTTCATCTCATTTCAAATAATCGATCGACGTTGAGAAGTCGAAGAGTCGAAGACGGTTGAAGACCGACGATCTTCACATTGGATGGATGGGCGCTACTGATGCTCGTGATTGGAGTAGCTACCATGAAGGAGCTGAAGTAGTAGCCGTCCAAACATATGGTTGATTGTACGGATATGCGAGGAACTGGTGCCTCTGGTTTCGTTCAGACCCGGAACGGACTTGTAAATGGATTGTGTATCTGACATTGGATTTTGTTCTGTGCTGATTGATCTCTGTTAAATAAATATATGTTTGGCGGCGGAGAATTTATTCTCTTGCTTAACGCCCTTCTCTGAGACGTATGAGCTCAGAGGTTATGTATTGATAGAAATTAGTCGCATGGAGTGGATTTCCTGTGTGGCACGCCTGAGTGGCATATGATCAAGGCTTATATTGCAAAGCAAAGTCTTGTGGTTGATGATCAAAGCATGGTCTGTGTGACGTAGCTTTGTGTACAATGTGAATTCGCGAGCCTCACACCTTGGTATGAGTCAAAAACGGGAGACGGACCGCTGGGAGAGCACGACGATTCTTTCTAGCTAAGGTGGTGTCAGTAACCTACCAGCCTTGACATTATATATACTTTTCACCTGTGTGGTTGTTGGAATGCGAGGCGCCTCGATTATAGGTCTGTAAGGTCTGGGAAATGTGTGTTCAGGAATAACTAATCCTCAAAAGTAAGAGAGGACCGGCCCAGCCGATTCCAAGGATCATAGTGGGGTCCTGGGACATTTGCTAGAGTGTCTCAAATCGGAGAGGAGCTTGCCCCTTGCCTCGACTCATGAAGGAACCCAGTTTCCAATACGAAATATGCGGACGTGATTTTATTACTAGTATGGCGACATAGTAGATGGTAGCTATGCCGCCTATGATTGATATTTATGATGGAATTTGCTTTTAAAACATATATGCACTAGTAATAATATCAAACACTTTTGTTTTATACGTATGAAGAATTTTTGGCCATTATAAGGTAAAACTCTATCCTCCGGCTTGCGTTTCATTTTGTGATGGGACCTTAGTCTTATAATGGCTTCATTTTATAAAAAGAATTGCGATGATTTAATCATTTACTTTATTTCATGCACTAGCACTCATTGGAGTAAACCCGTTCCGCGAAAGTGGCGTGGTCCTTTGATTTGCCTTATTATTGTTGTTAATAAGTTAAGTAGATTTCTCATACCAGTCCCATGACTGACTCGTAGTTTGTTTCACCTTGCAAACTCGGGTGCCCTCATTTTCACATGGGCAGCCTAGTTACAGGTTTCTGACGCGCTTTTGGCTCATGGCGATGCTTGACTACACCGTGCTGACTTGGATTTTCTCCGCCATTATTGTATCTATATTATGATTCCGCCATTGGCGATGTAGACTGATATTTATTTTGTGTACTCTTTATGTATGATTACTCCTCTGGCGATGGTGTTTGATTATGTATCATTATGCACTAAGTTGTATCCTGTACTGTGCTCTCTGATGTGATGATATCTATATGATTCTGCTGTCATATGTGTGTAAATTATTCTATTTTCTGTTTATGCTATTATCTGTGATCTGCTAATGATGATTAATGTGTTATATTCCAATGATTATCCTTAACACCGTGTCACGGGGTTTTGGGATCGTCACAGTGAGATTCTGTGTTGCTGTTTCTGTTCTTCTTCTACCCTTTGGTTTATTCAAAAAAAAAAAGTTTCGTATTTTCATGATATTTGGGTTGGACGTATGATGTATATAGTCAACTCTGATGCTATGGATTTGCAGGTCATTACACATATAATATTTACTATCCTTTGCACTAGATTGTAAAATTTGTATCCTTCATGATGTGGTTGTAGTTTTCCGTTCTACCTATTTTCTTCATTATAGAATGATTCTTTGTAATAATGTTTTCTAAATGGCACATCAAATATAAGACTGGGATAAATAGCTGGTAAAGAAGAATAAATAACTAATGCAAGCCACTCATAAATCAGCTTAACAAAACCAAATTTCAAACATTCCAGATGAAATTATAATGGAAAATTAGGAAATGCTTATAACATGTTTATAGAGCGCATGGGCTATTACATTGACAAGTTTTTGAATCCACACAGGAAGCAGCAAAATTTTGTGGCATATTCCCATAAGCGACTTCGCATTGACTTGCTAGGCAGGGGGACAGGCTAATATCAATTGTGCATAGACATGATGGTGTGCTAGGATCGCCGCAAATCATCTGTCTTCTGCTAAACCCTTAAATATTTAATAAGAACAAAAATCATTTATAACTCAAAATACTAAGAGAAAAATTGAGTATTTACTATCTTAGGATTAGATGAAAATTAATATGGACAAAGAATACGTTTTGTTTTGTATTTTATATTTAATCTTTAAAATAATCCTTATTTTTTCACTATAATATTAGAAAGATAAATAAAATTCTTGGATGTAAACCAATGCTACTGAATTAAATGATGAATTCTGAGTAGAAGAAATTGGAGTTCTGACTAAATTTCATTTTTTTTAAATTGTATTGGCTGTACAAGATTCATGTTTTAATGAATAAGATATATGTTCTATAAAGTGTGTCTATTTATTAAAATCTAAAATTTATTTATAGAATGAGGCTATTACATCAAATATTTTGCTTCTATCCTAAGATAATAATAAAGAACATCTTTCATCTCAAACAATTGTTCACCATTCAAAACAATAAAAATCCAAATTGAAAAAAATGCAAATTATCAGAAATCATTTAATTGGGTTTTTGCATTGAGACAACAAGTTATGAAAGGCTTTAGAGAATCGAAAAACATATATACGTAGAATGAAAGTATTAGAAATCTTGTAAATACAAATACTCAAAAAATAAATTTCTATCATTACTAGGTCGATTTCTTTACCGTATGGAATAATCAGAAAGAAGAACAAAAAAAAGGTTGAAATTGAAGCCATTCCCTGGTTGGGCGTATTTTCAACTCCCTTTGATGTTTCTTAGTAAGTTGAACTAACAGCTTGTTGTATATATAGTTGTTAGGAATATTGAAAAAAGTAAATTAATCAATATTGTAACACCCCATAAATTTTGACACTAATGTTGACATTAATAATCAAATAAATCATACATATAATTTTACTTCTCAATATTTTCTTTCCCCTTCTTTATTTACTTTCCCCAAATTCACAATCTCATTTCTTTCCACTTTATTTATTCACTAATAATGCATTTATTTCTTTCCTTCCATCTATCAATTTACTTCCTTCAATCTATTAACTTCTTTCCCTTCAATCTATTAATTTCTTTCCCTTCATTCTATTTTCATGCATCTTATATCATTTATTCATCCAAATTCCTAAAATTTCAATGCCCTTGTTTTTTCCTTTCTACTTTTGTTTCCTATTGTTTTTTTTGCAAAAGAAAACAATCACCATGTAAATATATACATTCCTTCTCTTCTATATCCCATTGTTTATATTTAGAAAAAAGGACGATAAAAAAACCATTAACTATCAACATTATCCATGTGTATTTCTTATCATTTTCTCTGCCTTATTTTTGTCTATCCAATTGAATATATCCCTTAAATTCTTAAATTTTAGTATATGTGTTTTGAAATTTGAAAACTCATGCAACTTACTAACAACCAGCATCAAGCAATAAACCACACATTCAATTGTTACTGTTATTCTCGTTTCCTGTTAGATTTAAAAATTAATATTTATTATATGGGAATTTAATTAAATAGTACTCTATTAAATAATATTAATTTCTACCTTTCTCCTTAATTATCTCAATTCTTTCAGTTCTCCTTAATTCTTTCAATTCGCCTTAATTCTCTCGATTCTCCTTTGAAACTCTACAGATATTTTTATTAAATCAAATAAATCAACAATATAAATCTGTTAAATCCACTGGGTCAAAAATTAAGCAACCACACGCAATCTACCAATCTAGGATGAACCGTCCATTTTAAACTTTTTATTCAATTTATTCTCTTCCAACCCAAATGTACCCATTTCGTACTCTAATTTGATCTAATCGCTGAAATCCTCTTCCGCTCATTTCCTCCGACTTGTATAAGAACGCTGCAATCCCCTTCCTCTACTTTCATCTACACTCGACATGAATCTCCAACACGATTGGGTAGTGCGTTTTTGATCGGGCTATCATTCAGATGTGGATTTTTAGGTCTAATTCTAAATTCTATCTTAGGTACTCATCTCTAACTTGAACCTCTTTTTTTTATTTTGGAAAATTTAGTTTTCATAAAAATATCCTTTTTTTTTATTGCTCGAAATCAATTTCTATTCAAACTTGGTTTTGAGTGTATTGCATTCTTTAATAAAATTTATAACATACTAATATTTTTTTCCATCTGACCATGGATTGTTGAATAGTCGATTCATACTTTTTTTGGGTTTTAAGCCGATTCAGACGTCAATTTTAGGTTCGATTCGAAGTTTGATCTCAAGTACTCATTATTATTCACGATGGTGTTCATTTTGAAGATTCGATGTTATTATTAGCACAGTAACCGACAATAAATGAAAAAAAAATTGAGTTTTTTTAGTTTTATTTTATGTAACAATACCGTTAAAAGGTTTAAGTTCGAAGTATGACAACTTTAATTAATCTTGAATATAAGGTTCAAAACTGTTGGATCTAGATTAACCCTAGAGGCGGGGTGAATAAGGTTTATCATAGTTTTTAACTAAATTAAAATTCTAATGAGATATATAACAGATCGCAGAATATAGCAGAAACAGAAATGCAGAAAATAAATCACACATAGATATACCCAGCTTCGGCAAAACCCTGCTTACTGCTGCATTTCTAAGGTTTCTACTAGGTGATAGAATAGTTCCCGCATACAAGACCATGTACACTCGCAAACCCTGCTCCTATTCTAACCCTACGCTCAAAACCGTAGACTGACTGATATCCACTCAATCAGATTTCCCCGAATTACAACCCTGTAATCCGTAGCCCAAATTTTACAAACTCTGAAACTGACAGTCAACACCCTGACTGATTTTCCCCTAGATTTTACAGACTCTAGAACTGTTTGATTGTTTTACAACTTAAAATAAAAAACAATACAAAACAAAATTAAAAAAACAAAAAGAACCCTAGTTTTAAATTGAGAAGAGGAGTTTAAATTATTAAAGGGTCATCCCTTTTCACATATTGTAATAACCCGGAAAATCTGGGCCAACTTAAAATTTTTATTTTGGCAATTTTAGCAAATTTTGAATATTTAAAATAGATTATTTTAAATAATATCGACAAGAATTTATTTTGAATAGAATTCGACGTATATATTTATATACGTCGTCATTAGAATATAAATAATTATATATAATTATAAATAGAATTGAAAATGGCGCGGTAGTTCGACAATTCGATTTCAAACTTCAATTGAATGTACCGGGTGCAAAACAATCCGGATTTTAGTGAAACCAAATATATTAGAATCTATTTGATAATATCTTTCGAATAAATCCGAAAAATCGAAATTTCATAGCGGGAATCAAAAGATATGTCCAGTTGAAAATTCTGAATAGTCGCTATGGAATTCAGGCCCTTAAAAATAGACATTTTGGAAACGACCTCGGATTTCGACGAAACCACTTTTGTTGGATCCGTGATGTCAAATTATTGTTAGATTCCAAACTTCATAATTTTTCGAATCAATATGTGAGCGTGGCAAAGGAAAACGCGTTTTGACAGTTTTAGTTGATTTTAATCGACTGGAAAATGGCCATTTTTCAAACTGTCTCAGAATTCGACGAAACTAGTTTTGTTAGGACCGTATCGTCAATACGAAGCTAGAAAATATTTTTCTGGAATTTTTCGAGTTAGTATGTGGCCCCGGTAAATTGAAATGTGCGTTCAAATTCAATATATAGAGTTATATGTTGATTTTAACGGAAACTGATTGTAACAGCCGAATCAGCCTACGATACATATCCCAATGTGTTCGGAATGGGGGTAATTAGCTATGGATGACAGGCGGTGAGCCTCGTTTAGAGGTCATATGTAAAAGTCAACTTTTTGAAGTAAAAAAATTTTAAACTCTCCCTCTCTCCTCCCCTTAAATCCTTCTGGCCCCCCTTTTCTTCTTCAAAATCGATTCAGTAATAAAAATTAAAAAAAAAAGAGAAAAGAAAAAAGGGGCGACAGGGGGGGGGGTGAGCCGCCCCCACCGAATCGCCCCCCTCCCCCCTTAGTGACGCTGCCTCGCCCCCTCCATCTTCCTCCTCCTCCCCTGCTCCCCTGACGTGAAGACCCCCCCTCACCCTAGGCTGCCGCGATCGAAGACCCCCCTTCCACCTTGGCCTCGTAGACCCCCCCTCTTCGATCGACGCGACACAGCCCCCTCCTCCCTCAATCTTCTCCTTCGAAGCCCTCCCCCCTGCGCGCAACCACCGCATCCTTCTTTTCACCCCCTAGCGATCGATCGAGGACCCCGAACCCCCACAGCCCACCGCACCCTCCTGCGCCGCCTCCTGTTCTTCTTCTTCTTCGACTGAGAAGCCCTCCTTCTTCTCCTCTGACCAATAACAAAGTGAGTTTATACATTGTTTTAATTTATTTTATTCATTGATGTTAGTTAAATCAGTTTTATTTTTAGTGATGATAAGCTTAGATTTTTAAAATAGAAAAGCTTAGATTTTTAAAATAGAAAAGATTAGATTTTTAAAATAGAAAAGCTTAGATTTTTAAAATAGAAAAGCTTAGATTTTTAAAATTGAAAAGATTAGATTTTTAAAATATAAAAGATTAGATTTTTAAAGAAAGAAAGACGATATTTTTAAATGGAGAAAGGCGAAATCTATATTTTTGAAAAGATGAAATCTATATTTTTGAAAAGATGAAAGCTATATTTTTGAAAAGATGAAATCTATATTTTTGAAAAGGCGAAATCCATATATATGAAAAGAGCCATATTTTTGAAAGTCTATATTTTTATAAGTGAAAGGAATTATAAAAGAATAATCTTTATCGATTCGAACACTGTTATCAAAATATGATTTTTATATATTGAATATCAAAGTAAAAATTCGATTTTTATATATTGAATAGCAAAGTAAAAATTCGATTTTTACATATGTAGTGAATACGGGGAATGAAGGTGACAAAAAGGCGAGAACGACGAAGATTTCTACATAAGAAGAGTCGAGATGATTGGATTGGCTAGTTGGTGAGAATTTCTCACTCTTCAATTTCTTTTTCTAGTTATATATATATATACTAGGATGCAGACGGTGTTTAGTAGCACCCGACACCATCATCCACAGACCATGGACTTGTTTGTTTGGTTGTGTAGTTGGTTAGATTATTTGATTGGAGTTTGATTGTTTGGTGAAATGGAATGGATTTGATTGATGTGTGAATGGCGTGGGCCTTCACTAGACCGGGGATAAGGCTAGGCCTCGTCCCGTTTCTAGTATCGTGTCGTTATGCCGCCGTAATTTTCTAAAACAAGTTAGAAAAATAAAGATATCATTTTATTTGATAAATGAACTGAATAGAATATTCATAGGTTGAATAAAATAATTTGGTCATTAAATATATAATTTTTAACGTGAATGTGAATAAATAAATATTCATTTACAAACCAGACGGTTTGTTTATGTACACTGATTTTACTAACATTGATTGGGACGATTAATTTTACACATCGCCAAACTGCACAAATAATGTAACGACCCGGATTTTCGGCGACTTTGGTTATCGACCTAAGCACGATGTCGATAACCAAAACATCGAAAAATCCTGGTAATTAGTGAAAGAAATTTGAGGGTGAGAAAAGATAAGATAGAATCTTAGAATAGAAGAAGAAGAAGAAGAACACAACATCAGAGTAACACGAATCTCACAGCGGAACGAATAACATATAATAGATAACATATCCTTGAAATAAATCATTATATGTATACAATACATTATCAAAGTACAACACTTACAACACAGCGGAAATAACTATAGCTATATGATCCTGAAGCCTCCTGCTCCAGCTCTTCCAGTATATCTGTAAAATCCCGACTACTTGACTGCCCATACAAATTTAGGCACCCAAGAGTTTAGGGAAAATAACAAAGTAAACTCCGGGTCAGTCATGGGACTGGTGTGAGTAAAACAGTTAAAAACAGTTGAACAGGTAAACGATATCTCATAAGACCACGCCGCATAATGGAACGGGTTTTTCCCTTATGAGAATCCAAATATCTTTATATCAAAAACCTTTTGATATTATAATAATGTCTATCAACCACAGTGTATATATAATCATCTAGCAGAAACGCTTTCATCTCACGTTCTACATATATAGTATACAATCAAAACCGCAAGCACGTATTGGGTAATGGATTTCCAACTATGACAAGGTATGGACTCACCTTCCGCTTGTGTACCTCTAGAGAGGAATACACTGGGTTCAACAAGAACATCTTGCAACCCGGCCACACATGACCGACCACTCATTTCGCTTGAGTGTATCGAATGTATATCACCAACAGTTGGGATCAGCAACCGTTTCCCGAATGGGACAGCATCAACAATAGATTTTTAGAAATGAATGAAACTCTAGATCAGGTGATTATACACCCAACTTTGGTGTGACCGACTTAGCCATGCTGCCTGCCCGATTTCTGTCATTTACCGGATGATGAGGCTAGAAGCTACGCTTTATCATCATACCAGATTCACTTTGAATGCCACATCATCGAATCCATCAAATCACCGATCGACGTCCTCAACCGTACATTATGCGTTAGCTAAAAGAAGTTTCCTTCTCCGCTTCCACTCTTGGTACAGTTGGAGAAATCGATATATGTGATCATCAGGAAATACTCTGTCGGACATCCGTCCATACAAGTCATCCAGGAACAGGATGAACCGAAGGCACTATTCTGTAAACAGGATAGCCCTTGCATAACTCCGTCTTCAATTTCCTTTGGCATATATGATTCGCAATGCTTTTGCCAATACAGAGTGGTTCTTTGGATAATAATCCAACCGGTCTCTCCATATTAACAGCGTTAAAATGGTCAAAACTTCGATAGTCTGTGATTTAACTATCGAATAAAACAAGTGTGCAAGCAACGATATTATTTCCAAATGGAAATTATATCGATCAAACATCATTCAACATTTATCCCTTTATTTCATTAATTTACTTATCTCCTATTTGCCTACGTTCAATATTCCTTATTTTCTAAATTGGGAAAATATACGTTATTAACAAATGGAAAACATTTCCATTTCTTGTTTTCTTAATTAGAAAACATTTCTGGTTCCTCCTTTGGAAAACATTTCCAAAGCTTCTTCATTGGACTTAGACATATGTTTAAACAAACCATCGCGATGCCAACTCAAACCATTTCCTTTACTGTCGAACCTTAACTATTCCTTAGTTAAAAATGAAGTCAATCAAGTTGGGGTAGAACTACCTCTCAGACCTTAACTGAACAACATTTCTAACTTTGAAATAGACAAAGTTCACTTTATATTTCTTTAACAAACTTCCTTACTTAACTCTCGTTCGAATAACTATATTCGATTGACTCTTATCAATTAACTCTATTGGACTAACCCCTATCAATTAACTCTATTGGACTAACACTATTTGACTAACGCTATTTATTTACTCATTTCACTTAACTCCTTTCGAATAAACTATATTCGATAATTCCTTTTACTTTCTATTCGAATAACTATATTCGATTAACTTATTTGCTTTAACTCTAATCGATTAGACTAACATCGATTAGCTCCTTTTACTTTATCTCTAATCGATTAACTAGCATCGATTAGCTCCTTTTTCTTTATCTCTAATCGATTAACTAGCATCGATTAGCTCCTTTTACTTTATCTCTAATCGATTAACTAGCATCGATTAACTTCTTTTTACTTTATCTCTAATCGATTAACTAACATCGATTAGCTCCCTTTTAACTTTATCTCTAATCGATTAACTAGCATCGATTAACTCCTTTTGATAAACTACGTTTTCCGTTACAACGATTTCCTTTTTATAACGTTTACTTATCGTTACAAATATTTCCTATTTATAACTTCTATTTACCGTTAAAAATATTTCCTATTTATAACTTCTATTTACCGTTACAGATATTTCCTATTTATAACTTCTATTTACCGTTACAAATATTTCCTATTTATAACTTTTATTTACCGTTACAAATATTTCCTATTTATAACTTCTATTTATTTTCTAAATAAATATTCCTTTTCTATTTCTATTTATTTTCTAAATAAATAACCCTTTTATAAAACCGTGTTCGTTTTATAAATATTTCCTTTTATAAAATCCTGTGATTTTATAAAATTCCTTTATTTCAATATACATTGAAATACTTTTTTTTACATCCCAGGGTCTTTTATGATATAAAAATATCGAATAAAAATGATCAACATCATTCCAACACCCATAATCTATAACAGATTATATAACACATCATATATCACAATATATGAAAACAGTAAAATAAATGTTGAGGAATCCAGTTGGATTCCTCCAACCTGTTTCCCTGCATCACAGATGTTAAACAATATAGATAACATCACTTTCAGTTCTATATGATATATACTGTTAAACAGAATCAATATAGAAAATTTAACTAACTGACTAGCAGTTCAATCAAACAGTCAACATACAGTATCAGCCAATATCTAACAGTTCTAAAATACAACATGAAATTATAAACTGTTCAGAGTTAGTGAGATTTACTCACATTGGCAATTCATCGTTAAAGAACGATAAACTGTTGTTTGATTTGAATCAAACAGTTTATTTCGCCATACATTCAAACGAGCTCGAATCCATTCCCAGTCAGTTCCACGGTGTAGCCACCATCCATACGATCCCAACGGGTCTTGTTTCGCTCAATTCTGATAACGTACGATCAAGTTACAAAGGTTACAAGTTATACACTATTTAATTTATATTAAACCAATATATTTTGTTTCAATTCCTTTGGGCCTTTACCTTCTTACACATCGGCCCACCAGAGAACCAGGCCCGCCCCATTTTGACGCACCCTTCTTCCTCAGATTTCAGAACTTCGGTCCTCCACTATTTCCACGCAACTAACAGTAGCAACCGACCATTTCCAATGTCCATGAAATCAACACTTCCTCCATACTTATTTTCTTTAATCTCCCCCTTTCAACTAATTAAGCCACAAATCCACCCTAATACTGCTGCTCATCGTCCTCCCATTCACGAACACAGTAGCATCCCATCCTTTTCAAACCAAATACCCAAACCGCTCCTCCATCTGTTGATACCATTTCAAATCAACGTCACCAATCAATTCTCCTTCACGTTCTCATCACTTCCATGCCATACCGTTACCCTCTCACTCGACGTCCACTTTTGAAACGCACCTTCAGGCTCCCCTTCGAGATTCAGGTACAGGTCCGATTTTTTACTTTTTTTTTTGAATCCCTCTTGAACTTCATCCATACGTGCGCCTCCTCAACCAAAATCGACTGCACCTCCTACTTTCAACATCGTTGCTTCAGTATACCCCCAGACATGAACCCTAGGTTCACCGCACCCTACCATATTTGCCCCTCCGATGCTGTATGCTCACCGCAACACAAATCAGCTCCGCCATGGAAAAATGGACTGACCAAAACCAAGATCGAACCCTGAACTGAGAACCCTAGTGCGAAGTACAAGACTAAACGATCTCAATGAACTATCACTCGTTTGATTCCATTTAGTAAAGTGGGAGATTTAAATTATAGAAGAAGGCGGCTGCTGTTTTGATTTACAATGACAATGAAATTAGGTTGTAAGGGAACTTAATGAGTATTTATAGAGTTTTGTTCTGAATGTATCGTGCCTCCACATTTTTTCTTTTAAATCCACGAACATCACTGCTGCCGTGTTCCTTTTTCTACCTTATTAAGTTTCAGACCCCAAATTGACCACGTGGACCATTAAATAATATTTAATTATATTATAACTTAGCTATGGGGCACCACCTTAAAATCAGTTCATACGATCTCCATTTCATGCAAATACAAGCCACTAAGAACAGAAATAAAAGTACGATCATGACAAGCGATGTGTTGCGATTCCAAAAATATAATAATATCGGTAGGTTGACTCATATTTTGAAACCCCAAAATGTTGATTACAGGGTGCGAAATACTTCAAATAAAAAAAAAGTTTCTTATTTAATTAATTAAAAATTACAGTAAAATTCTAAAAATTAAATTATCGTTACGTCTTAAAAGAACCTTATCTAAATTCAAACCCGATATCTAGTTATTTTGAAATAACCGTTATGGTCGATAAACGATTCTATAGCGACTATTTTAAAATTTCATTTGGACATATCTCAAAATCTACACAATGAAATTCCCATTTTTCTCTTCCACTTGAAAGATATACTCCACCAGCTCCACACGTTTCTTGTTTCACAGAAATCCGGCTTAAAACGAATCCTGTACATTCTGTTGAAGTTCAAATCGCCGAATAGCAAACTGCAGCGCCATTTCGTGCTCGTTTATAATTATATTATAAACTATACGTTCAACTGTCGATGATTGAATATATTCGTTATTCTAAATCAAATTCCAAGCTGAATTAAATATCACAGATGATCCAGTTCACAACATATCGTCATTTCAGCCAATTCTGATTATTTCAGAATTAAATATATTATTTAATTTATTATTTAAATTAAATATTCACCATTTTTTTATTCCACGGCCATTAAATTCACTAACCCACCATTGATATAATTAAATAAATTAATCATAATACCCCTGCCAATGCGGGTCATTACATTCTTCCCCACTTAATAATAATTTCGTCCTCGAAATTGCTAAAAGGTAGAGGACGACCCTATCGATTGGTTAGAACATATTTGTTCACTTCTTAACTTCAGTTTTAACTGAACCAATTTAATTTCGATTAAATTTTTAATTAATTCTTATCAACAAAAATTTTCAAAAATCCTGAAAATTTTCTAATGCCTTAACTCTTTTTGAAAAATTTCGCCAGCACCTCCTTTGTACTGGTCAATCAGTCAAACTCCCACTCGCCTCTCTGGGCCATCTCCAACCTAAAAGAAAATCAAACAGCCAAGCGGCTTGCCAATTCAGCTCACAAATCTCATACCATATGAAATATAAACTTGTACCTTTTTGTCGGGCAATCTACTCTGTCACTTCCATATGCTATCAACTCAGCATATACCAGAGTTACCCCAATCAAATCCAATCTGCTTTTATCAATGACACAACCATTCGCTTATATCCCCGCCAAATCCCATTTCAACTCAAGTTCAATTCTTGATTTTCAATTCCTTAACTCCTCAATCCAATACCATTTTGGATTCTAATTTCACAAATCCAATCTTATTCGATTTCAATTCAACTTCAGTTACCACTTAACTGACTTTACTTTAATTCAAATCTTCTTTCACAATTTCTGTTAAATTTGTTTTTAATTTAAACAGTCTTTCCCTGGGAATTTTTAAACAGTTTACTATTTTCAAAAAATAATTTTTCCTTTTTTGAAATTCACTTGAGTCCTTAATCAATATTCCATTAGTTAAATCACTTCTCTATTTCTTTATCAATATTGGTTAACCAAATATTTTCAATAACCATATTGGCCTTTTATGTTATGTGGAAAACATTTCCGAATATCGCCTTCCTTTATTTTCTAAACATTAGAAAATATATGCTATTTATAATTGGAAAACATTCCAATTACTTATCTCTTTTCCGATCTTGTTTTTTCTATACTTAGGAAATATTTAACATCTATTTCCAAGCTTACACTTATTTGGGTTAAAACGGATGTTGTGTAAAACATCGTTACGACAACCCAACTACTATATTCAACTAACTCTTATTCAACATTGATCTTTGAGCCTAAAATCTTACTATTTATTTGATAATAATGAAATCAATCAAGTTGGGGTATAACTACCTCTCAGACCTTGACTGAATAACATTTATAACATCAAAACAGATATGACTACTTACTCGAATAATCAATACCATATAATTAATTCTTCACTTTTAAACACGTATACTCTTTCGTCTTTCTATTCTTACTAGATTTTATTCTAGGCTTCCCTTTGATTTTTTTTCTATTCTATTTCTAAGTTCGTTTCCTTATCGACTTCTATATATATCGATACGTTGATTTCTAACTATCAAATCATCTTAAAAATATTCTAACTGATTAAATTCCCGGAAAAATTCGCCATAACCTCCTTTGTACTAGGAGCATCGGGATATTTCAAATAGCCTCCCATGGCCCTGACCAATCCAAAAGAAAAAGAAAAAGCCAAGCGGCTAGCCGATACGGCGCATAAAATCTCATATATGAATTAAGTACATACCTTTTTGTCGAGCATTCTATTTATATACCTTCATACCTTATCCATACCTATCTCATGTATATCCATACATTTCTAATTCATTTCAACTTAATCCAATCGTTTTAACTTATTTCGTTAAGTGATTTTCAAATTACTGGTTAGCCCATTTCACCTTCATATTTGAGTATAACATGTTCAAATATATGTTAACTTGTTTATCAACTAATTGAATTCCATTTCAATTTTATTTGAATTTCCTATATTCAAATTCCATTTCGATTCTCTTATTCAAATTCTATATTTGAATTTCATTTCAAATCTCTTATTCAAATTCTATACTTGAATTCCATTATTCAAATCTATTTTCAAAATCCATTTGAATTCCTATATTCAAATCTATTTGAATTCTCTTTATTTCATTTTAATTCCCTATGAATCTTCTATATTCAAATTTCAAATTCAATTTCTATTTGAATCCTCTACATTCAAATTTCATTCCGCTTTCGATATTCAAATCCTATATTTGAAACCTTTTATATTTTCTATATCCAAATGCCATTTGAATTTCTATATTCAAACTCTATATCAATTCCATTGAATTTCATATATTCAAACTCCTATTGAATTTCTATATTCAATTTCTATTATTACTCTACATGAATTCTATATTCAATTTTCTTATTTCAAATTCTATTTTGAAATTCTATATTCACTTTTCCATTATTTAAATCTCCTTTATTCAAATTTCCTTTTCAATTTCGATATTCAAATCCTCTTTTGAATTTTCTATATTCAAATTCTATGTTTGAACTTCCTTTCTTCAAATTCGTTTTCAAACTTTCTTTATTCATTCTTTACATAAGTCTCGATTTTAATTCCTTTTGAAATCGATATTACTACCTTTGGAAGATAGATTTCCCTTTCCATTTCACACTTGTATTTTTATTTTTGAATTATCCAGTGATAATTCTTTTCACTTCATTTATAAACTTCGTTTATAAAAGAACTATTTATAAACTTCGTTTATAGAGGAACTCTCGTTTTATTTCTTTTAAAACAAGTTAATATTTCAAATCTATTTCAAAATTCCAATTATATATATTCAAATTCTATTTTGAAATTCAACACAACTTGTCTTTCCCAAAACAAATTCAAAACAGTATCTTTGGTAGTAATTCGTCACTTACAACTCGAAAATGAATACTGATGATGCAGCTGTCATCATCAGAATCTATTTCCCAGCGATCGAAGTGAGTTCAATACTATAAAACCATTTCTAAACATTTCCACTTTGAAATTCATTTCAAAATATAATTCACACTGCTTGTAAAACAATTTAAAATCTCCCAGGATCTTAAATTTTTCTTATTTTTAATCCAAATCCGTTTACAAACATCCAATTCTCCAGAGTTTTAACTTCAATTTCTGGTTTAAATTTCAGATTTAACTTATCTGAATTCACGTATTTCACTTATATGAATTCTGATTGGTTATTTACATAACCATTCAATTTATAATCTTACTCGATTATAATAACAACCCATATATCCAATATATTCAAAATATGCGTTGGGTAAACTATTTCGTTTACCCTCTTTCAAAACATACCATGATGGTTCATCGTATTCAAGTGTTTAGTAACTCCTACCGATACAGTGGATCAAACTGATCGACCAGAATTCACAAACAACTCAACCAATAAATCCCCACAATAAAAAAATATTTTTATATCGAATAACAAATACGTTCACTCGTATATATACACTCAATCTCAGTCTAGGGTATTACTAACCCTATCTCTACCGAGTCACGCCACAGAGCCAAGTAATTCTTAACTTAAGCTCTGATACCAACTGTAACGACCCGGATTTTCGGCGACTTTGGTTATCGACATAAGCACGATGTCGATAACCAAAACATCGAAAAATCCTGGTAATTAGTGAAAGAAATTAGAGGGTGAGAAAAGATAAGATAGAATCTTAGAATAGAAGAAGAAGAAGAACACAACATCAGAGTAACACGAATCTCACAGCGGAACGAATAACATATAATAGATAACATATCCTTGAAATAAATCATTATATGTATACAATACATTATCAAAGTACAACACTTACAACACAGCGGAAATAATTATAGCTATATGATCCTGAAGCCTCCTGCTCCAGCTCTTCCAGTATATCTGTAAAATCCCGACTACTTGACTACCCATACAAATTTAGGCACCCAAGAGTTTAGGGAAAACAACAAAGTAAACTCCGGGTCAGTCATGGGACTGGTGTGAGTAAAACAGTTAAAAACAGTTGAACAGGTAAACGATATCTCATAAGACCACGCCGCATAACGGAACGGGTTTTTCCCTTATGAGAATCCAAATATCTTTATATCAAAAACCTTTTGATATTATAATAATGTCTATCAACCACAGTATATATATAATCATCTAGCAGAAACGCTTTCATCTCACGTTCTACATATATAGTATACAATCAAAACCGCAAGCACGTATTGGGTAATGGATTTCCAACTATGACAAGTTATGGAATCACCTTCCTCTTGTGTACCTCTAGAGAGGAATACACTGGGTTCAACAAGAACATCTTGCAACCCGGCCACACATGACCGACCACTCATTTCGCTTGAGTGTATCGAATGTATATCACCAACAGTTGGGATCAGCAACCGTTTCCCGAATGGGACAGCATCAACAATAGATTTTTAGAAATGAATGAAACTCTAGATCAGGTGATTATACACCCTACTTCGGTGCGACCGACTTAGCCATGCTACCTGCCCGATTTCTGTCATTTACCGAATGATGAGGCTAGAAGCTACGCTTTATCATCATACCAGATTCACTTTGAATGCCACATCATCGAATCCATCAAATCACCGATCGACGTCCTCAACCATACATTACGCGTTAGCTAAAAGAAGTTTCCTTCTCCGCTTCCACTCTTGGTACAGTTGGAGAAATCGATATATGTGATCGTCAGGAAATACTCTGTCGGACATCCGTCCATACAAGTCATCCAGGAACAGGATGAACCGAAGGCACTATTCCGTAAACAGGATAACCCTTGCATAACTCCGTCTTCAATTTCCTTTGGCATATATGATTCGCAATGCTTATGCCAATACAGAGTGGTTCTTTGGATAATAATCCAACCGGTCTCTCCATATTAACAGCGTTAAAATGGTCAAAACTTCGATAGTCTGTGATTTAACTATCGAATAAAACAAGTGTGCAAGCAACGATATTATTTCCAAATGGAAATTATATCGATCAAACATCATTCAACATTTATCCCTTTATTTCATTAATTTACTTATCTCCTATTTGCCTACGTTCAATATTCCTTATTTTCTAAATTGGGAAAATATACGTTATTAACAAATGGAAAACATTTCCATTTCTTGTTTTCTTTATTAGAAAACATTTCTGGTTTCTCCTTTGGAAAACATTTCCAAAGCTTCTTCATTGGACTTAGACAGATGTTTAAACAAACCATCGCGATGCCAACTCAAACCATTTCCTTTACTGTCGAACCTTAACTATTCCTTAGTTAAAAATGAAGTCAATCAAGTTGGGGTAGAACTACCTCTCAGACCTTAACTGAACAACATTTCTAACTTTGAAATAGACAAAGTTCACTTTATATTTCTTTAACAAACTTCCTTACTTAACTCTTGTTCGAATAACTATATTCGATTGACTCTTATCAATTAACTCTATTGGACTAACCCCTATCAATTAACTCTATTGGACTAACACTATTTGACTAACGCAATTTATTTACTCATTTCACTTAACTCCTTTCGAATAAACTATATTCGATAATTCCTTTTACTTTCTATTCGAATAACTATATTCGATTAAATTATTTGCTTTAACTCTAATCGATTAAACTACCATCGATTAGCTCCTTTTACTTTATCTCTAATCGATTAACTAGCATCGATTAGCTCCTTTTTCTTTATCTCTAATCAATTAACTAGCATCGATTAGCTCCTTTTACTTTATCTCTAATCGATTAACTAGCATCGATTAACTTCTTTTTACTTTATCTCTAATCGATTAACTAACATCGATTAGCTCCCTTTTAACTTTATCTCTAATCGATTAACTAGCATCGATTAACTCCTTTTGATAAACTACGTTTTCCGTTACAACTATTTCCTTTTTATAACGTTTACTTACCGTTACAAATATTTCCTATTTATAACTTCTATTTACCGTTACAAATATTTCCTATTTATAACTTCTATATAACTTCTATTTACCGTTACAAATATTTCCTATTTATAACTTCTATTTACCGTTACAAATATTTCCTATTTATAACTTTTATTTACCATTACAAATATTTCCTATTTATAACTTCTATTTATTTTCTAAATAAATATTCCTTTTCTATTTCTATTTATTTTCTAAATAAATATCCCTTTTATAAAACCGTGTTCGTTTTATAAATATTTCCTTTTATAAAATCCTGTGATTTTATAAAATTCCTTTATTTCAATATACATTGAAATACTTCTTTTTACATCCCAGGGTCTTTTATGATATAAAAATATCGAATAAAAATGATCAACATCATTCCAACACCCATAATCCATAACAAATTATATAACACATCATATATCACAATATATGAAAACAGTAAAATAAATGTTGAGGAATCCAGTTGGATTCCTCCAACCTGTTTCCCTGCATCACAGATGTTAAACAATATAGATAACATCACTTTCAGTTCTATATGATATATACTGTTAAACAGAATCAATATAGAAAATTTAACTAACTGACTAGCAGTTCAATCAAACAGTCAACATAGAGTATCAGCCAATATCTAACAATTCTAAAAATACAACATGAAATTATAAACTGTTCAGAGTTAGTGAGATTTACTCACATTGGCAATTCATCGTTAAAGAACGATAAACTGTTGTTTGATTTGAATCAAACAGTTTATTTCGCCATACATTCAAACGAGCTCGAATCCATTCCCAGTCAGTTCCACGGTGTAGCCACCATCCATACGATCCCAACGGGTCTTGTTTCGCTCAATTCTGATAACGTACGGTCAAGTTACAAAGGTTACAAGTTATACACTATTTAATTTATATTAAACCAATATATTTTGTTTCAATTCCTTTGGGCCTTTACCTTCTTACACATCGGCCCACCAGAGAACCAGGCCCGCCCCATTTTGACGCACCCTTCTTCCACAGATTTCAGAACTTCGGTCCTCCACTATTTCCACGCAACTAACAGTAGCAACCGACCATTTCCAATGTCCATGAAATCAACACTTCCTCCATACTTATTTTCTTTAATCTCCCCCTTTCAACTAATTAAGCCACAAATCCACCCTAATACTGCTGCTCATCGTCCTCCCATTCACGAACACAGTAGCATCCCATCCTTTTCAAACCAAATACCCAAACCGCTCCCTCCATCTGTTGATACCATTTCAAATCAACGTCACCAATCAATTCTCCTTCACGTTCTCATCACTTCCATGCCATACCGTTACCCTCTCACTCGACGTCCACTTTTGAAACGCGCCTTCAGGCTCCCCTTCGAGATTCAGGTACAAGTCCGATTTTTTACTTTTTTTTTTGAATCCCTCTTGAACTTCATCCATACGTGCGCCTCCTCAACCAAATTCGACTGCACCTCCTATTTTCAACATCATTGCTTCAGTATACCCCCAGACATGAACCCTAGGTTCACCGCACCCTACCATATTTGCCCCTCCGACGCTGTATGCTCACCGCAACACAAATCAGCTCCGCCATGGAAAAATGGACTGACCAAAACCAAGATCGAACCCTGAACTGAGAACCCTAGTGCGAAGTACAAGACTAAACGATCTCAATGAACTATCACTCGTTTGATTCCATTTAGTAAAGTGGGAGATTTAAATTATAGAAGAAGGCGGCTGCTGTTTTGATTTACAATGACAATGAAATTAGGTTGTAAGGGAACTTAATGAGTATTTATAGAGTTTTGTTCTGAATGTATCGTGCCTCCACATTTTTTCTTTTAAATCCACGAACATCTCTGCTGCCGTGTTCCTTTTTCTACCTTATTAAGTTTCAGACCCCAAATTGACCACGTGGACCATTAAATAATATTTAATTATATTATAACTTAGCTATGGGGCACCACCTTAAAATCAGTTCATACGATCTCCATTTCATGCAAATACAAGCCACTAAGAACAGAAATAAAAGTACGATCATGACAAGCGATGTGTTGCGATTCCAAAAATATAATAATATCGGTAGGTTGACTCATATTTTGAAACCCCAAAATGTTGATTACAGGGTGCGAAATACTTCAAATAAAAAAAAGTTTCTTATTTAATTAATTAAAAATTACAGTAAAATTCTAAAAATTAAATTATCGTTACGTCTTAATAGAACCTTGTCTAAATTCAAACCCGATATCTATTTATTTTGAAATAACCGTTATGGTCGATAAACGATTCTATAGCGACTATTTTAAAATTTGATTTGGACATATCTCAAAATCTACACAATGAAATTCCCATTTTTCTCTTCCACTAGAAAGATATACTCCACCAGCTCCACACGTTTCTTGTTTCATAGAAATCTGGCTTAAAACGAATCCTGTACATTCTGTTGAAGTTCAAATTGCCGAATAGCAAACTGCAGCGCCATTTCGAGCTCGTTTATAATTATATTATAAACTATAAGTTCAACTGTCGACGATTGAATATATTCGTTATTCTAAATCAAATTCCAAGCTGAATTAAATATCACAGATGATCCAGTTCACAACATATCGTCATTTCAGCCAATTCTGATTATTTCAGAATTAAATATATTATTTAATTTATTATTTAAATTAAATATTCACCATTATTTTATTCCACGGCCATTAAATTCACTAACCCACCATTGATATAATTAAATAAATTAATCATAATACCCCTGCCAATGCGGGTCATTACAAATAAAATATGTGTTTGTTGATTTGGAACCCCACACAGGTATTTGGATAAAATACAGCATACACTAATCCCAATAATTAGTTGTATGTCGATCGATTGATTGATAGGCTATTATAAGCGTTAGATATCTATATTTGATGCTTATACAGTGTAGTGCACTTTGGATGATGATTGATTATTTATCGTTGCTATTATGTACATGTGTTGTATGGAATCTATATAATTAACTTTATATGGTAATTGATTGGGCCTCATTCCAATTTAGAAAATAAAGAATTATATAAAATAAAGGTTCATGTGTTGACAATACTCATCCGTTGAGATTAGTCATGTGTTGAATGAAATATTTTAATAATAAAATTTACATCTTTATCATTATAAAATAAAGGTTCATGTGTTGACAGTACTCATCCGTTGAGATTAGTCATGTGTTGAACGAAATATTTTAATAATAAAATTTACATCTTTATCATTATAAAATAAAGGTTCATGTGTTGACAGTACTCATCCATTGAGATTAGTCATGTGTTGAACGAAATATTTTAATAATAAAATTTACATCTTTATCATTATAATATAAAGGTTCATGTGTTGACTGTACTCATCCGTTGAGATTAGTCATGTGTTGACAAAAATATAGATTCACATATTGAATAAAATAAATATTCATTTGTTGAATAGAATAACGAATTTATTGAAATATATAAAGCCATGTTGATTAGAGTTCCGCTATTTTGACGTGAACGATGTTTATATCGATTATATTCGTTTTTATAATGAATATTGAAAAGGAAGTGATTTCAAAATATAACGTTTTGAAAATATTATCATTTATATAGTAATGATAGGGAATATTCAATTTTGATTTGAAATTGAATATAGAAATGAAATGTTTCGAAAACGAATTTAAAACGATTCATAAAATATGTTTTAAATAGAAATCGACGAAATATATATTATATATATAATATAATGGCCTGAATAGAATGCGCCGCGCCGCAGCAGTTCACGAATTTCGACCATTGACTTCGAACGGACATTACGGGAGATCCGACCGTCGGATTCTCCTAATACCGGAACCGTTGGGTTCGTATCGAAAAGAGCTTTTTAACGAATATTGGAAATTTGAAATCTAACGGTTGGATTTGGAGATACATCCAAATCTAATTTGGAAAAGGTCGTTGTAAGTGCAGTTCGATGGCCGTTGATGGAAATCGACTGTACGTGCCTTGATGAAATTATTAAAAATAGAAATATTTTGTGTAGAATCATAAGAAATGATTTGGGAAAAATTAGGATGAAAAACCCCATATTTGAAAAGATAAAAATAGATTTTTATCGAAATGAACTAGTTTTAAAATAAAATTAAAACCCGTTTATTTTTAAATAAATAGATTGGATTTGAAATGGGTTGTAAATAGAATTGATTTGTGGGTTTATCGTGAAGGGTGCTTTACATGACACTTGTTCTTTAACCCGGTAAATAAATAGAATGTGATTTGGGTTTGTCGTGGACTATGTTTTAAATGACGTTAGTTCTTTAACCCAGTAAAAGGAATTTTAGATGAATATGCAATTAAATTGAAATGTGAATTGATAATCTAAATTATCAAATTTATAAATTGAGCGAGAATGGAGTATTACCAGTTTTGCTCCAAAGCGATAGTTAAATCTTTAATTAGATTTGAACGTGAAATGGTAATTAGTTTTACCGATAACACCGTGGTGTTAGATATGGAGTATTACAAGTTTTGCTTCATGGGATGAATAGGTTAGGATTGGGAAATAAAATAAATAATTAGTTCGGTACGGTTCGCTAATCTCAACTAGTTTGGAAAAACCATAATTTGGTTTGAAATGACATCCAAAGGAAGATTAAAGGATAGATTTTAAAGAACTTATCTTGGATAAAATTAATGGGAACCTTTCCCTAAGAATATGAAATTTAGAAACTAGTTGTAGGTTAGCTAAGAAGAATGGTTTCTTGGGTATTGATCCGATGTTGGTTTCGGCCTTCGGGGTTCATATTTGGGAAATTGTTCTCTTGCTAATTTGCGGTTAGTGGCTGCTGAATTGGAATGTGGCGTATGTTGTGTTTGTGTAACATTTGTTTTTAATATACGCCGGTTGTTCGGAAAGGCCGGGTTTATACCCATTCTGAATAACCGATTCGACGATATGTCGAAGATGAAGACGGTGGTTGAAGACCGGAAGTCTTCACATCATTTGGGTGATTACTAATGATCTTGATTGGGATGTACACCCAAGATGAGGTAATCAGTTGGTCGTCGTCCAAACGTACTTGGAGATCGATGGATATGCGAGGAAAGTGCCTCTGGTTTCGTTCAGACCCAGAACGAACTTGTAAATAGATTGTGTGTCTGACATTGGATTTTATTCTGTGTTGATTGATTTCTGTTAAATATATATCTGTTTGGCGGCGGAGAATTTATTCTCTTGCTTAACGCCCTTCTCTGAGACGTACGAGCTTAGAGGTTATATATCAATAGATATCAATCGCATGGCATGAATTGCCTGTGTGACAAGCTGAGTTGCATGGATCAAGGCTTCTGTTGAAAAGCAAAGTCTTGTGGTTGATGATCAAAGCACGGCCTACGTGGCAGCCTTGTGTATAACGTAAATTCGCGAGCCTCACACCTCGGTATGAGTTAAAAACGGCATAAGGACTATAGGGAGAGCACGACGTTTCTTTCTAGCTTTGGTGGTGTCAGTGACTTACCAGCCCTGACATTTATATACTTTTCACTTATGTGGTTGTTGGATGAGGCGCCTCGATTTTAGGTCTGTAAGGACCGGGAAACGTGTGTTCAGGAATTGCCAATCCTCTAACGTAAGAGAGGATCGTCCCTGAAGCATCCAGGGGTTACCCAGAGTGTGTAGCCCTGAGGCGTTTGCTAGAGTGTCTCGAAGCGGAGAGGAGCTTGCCCCTTGCCTCGACTCATGACGGAAATCCAATTTCCAATATGTGTATTTCGGTTTTATTTGTAGAGCCTAGTATGGCGACATAGTGGTATGGGGCACTTATGCCGTCTATGATTTATATTTATGATTGAAATTGTTTTGACACTATACACTTATTATAGTATCAAATGATTTGTTTTAAACGTACCAAGCATGTTTGGATGTTATAAGGTAAAACCCTATCCTCCGGCTTGCGTTGCATTGTGTGATGGGACCTGGGTCTTATAATAGCTTATTTTTAGAAAAAGCATTGCGTTGTCTTTCCTATGCACTGGTATTCTTGGGAGGAAACCCGTTCCGTGTTATATGGCGTAGTCCCTTGAATTACTCTCTTTTAAAGAAAAAGTGTTAAATAACCGTTTTAGTTCTCACACCAGTCACGTGATTGACCTGGAGTTTATTGTTTTAACCTAAACTCTGGGTGCCCTTATTTTCGACACGGGCAGCTAGTAGTTTTGGTTTTGCAGATTTATATTCACAGGGTCCTGATTTACAGCTGGAACGATGCTCAGAAAGCTCTACATCCGTGTATTACTTTCAGTTGTGTTTTTTTATTATTTTCCGCTGCTATGTAATTTATTGTAATCTCTAATATTTATTGAATGTAATTTATTCATTTATACTCTGTATATTCTTGTATCTGATGGAATTGTTGTAAAAGTAATGAAATGTTCTTCCGTCTGCGTTCATTTGTGTGTTGTTCTCAAAGTATCCGCTCTTTCCTTCACGGGGAAGTTACGGGTCCTCACATTTGGTATTAGAGCTTTGGTTTACAGAGCTCGAGAACAAGACACATTAGAACCATACGAATGAATTCATCAGATATTGGATTAGTAATATCCAATTAGAATAACTCGTTAGAGATAGGATCAGTAGTATCCTAGAACGAGTGTGAAGAGTATATTTTTCAAACGAAAACAATTTTGTTTTGAAATTTAAATTATTTTATACGTATTTAATTATTTATTAAATTTGAATTTGGACAATCCATTATATAAAGATTTTTGCGTATACGCGTCATGAACATATATTCGAAGTTTTAATATACTGGATAGATTTAGAATCACATTCTAGACACCTGGAGATGGTTCTGATGATTGACTGATCATCATCAGGACTTATGTTCGTGTTTCGAAGGTATGATATCTATATATTTCCTTTAGACTGGTGTGAGAACCAAAACTAATATAGCTAGAATACATTGTTGTGAATTGGCATCGAAAACATGATTTCAGTATATATATCAAAATTATGAATTTGAAACGTTAAATTCACTAATTGATTGATGTTTGTGTTGTTTGTTTATTTGTTTGATAATTTTGAACCATTATGCCTAATTGCATCAAATATTGAATTGTATTGAAAATTGGTCACATTTGCTTGCATATACATGTATATCCATTGAACAGGTCATAGCAAGGAGGCTAGAGCAGAGAATAAAATTTGTTTGCCCGACAAATAGGTACATGTTTACTATAATTTAGTGTTTTGTTTAGGTGATGATGATTTGTGAGCCTATTGGCTAGCCGCTTGGCATTTTCTTTTTCTTTTTGAGATCAGGAGGCCTATATGGCAATTTCGGGATTTTCCCGTGGCTCCTGGTGCAGGGGAGGTTATGGCGAAATTTTTCGAATATTTTGGGTGTTAGCCAATTTTTTGAAGAATTTGAAAATTCTCAGAAACTGAAAAGTTGGAGAACGGAAGCCAGATCGAACGTAGAGTTGATTGATCAAACCACTTTCGACTTTGTTCCTTTTCGGGGATGAAAAGTTTTAAGTGGGGGAGATTGTAATAACCCGGAAAATCTGGGCCAGCTTAAAAATTTTATTTTGGCAATTTTAGCGAATTTTGAATATTTAAAATAGATTATTTTAAATAATATTGACGAGAATTTATTTTGAATAGAATTCAACGTATATATTTATATACGTCGTCGTTAGAATATAAATAATTATATATAATTATTAGAATTGAAAATGGCGCGGTAGTTCGATAATTTGATTTCAAACTTCAATTGAATGTACTGGGTGCAAAATAATCCGGATTTTATTGAAACCGAAAATATTAGAATCTATTTGATAATATCTTTCCAACAAATCCGAAAAATTGAAATTTCATAGCGGGAATCAAAAGATATGTCCAGTGGAAAATTCTGAATAGTCGCTATGGAATTCAGGCCCTTAAAAATAGACATTTTGCAAACGACCTCGGATTTCGATGAAACCACTTTTGTTGGATCCGTGATGTCAAATTATTGTTAGATTCCAAACTTCATAATTTTTCGAATCAATATGTGAGCGTGGCAAAGGAAAACGCGTTTTGACAGTTTCAGTTGATTTTAATCGACTGGAAAATGGCCATTTTTCAAACAGTCTCAGAATTCGACGAAACTAGTTTTGTTAGGACCGTATCATCAATACAAAGCTAGAAAATATTTTTCTGGAATTTTTTGAGTTAGTATGTGGCCCCGGTAAATTGAAATGTGCGTTCAAATTCAGTATATAGAGTTATATGTTGATTTTAACGGAAACTGATTGTAACAGCCGAATCAGCCTATGATACATATCCCATTGTGTTCGGAATGGGGGTAATTAGCTATGGAAGACAGGCGGTGGGCCTCGTTTAGAGGTCGTATGTAAAAGTCAACTTTTTGAAAAAAAATAAAAACTCTCCCTCTCTCCTCCCCTTAAATCCTTCTGGCCCCCCTTTTCTTCTTCAAAATCGATTCAGTAATAAAAATAAATAAAAAAGAGAGAAAAGAAAAAAGGGGCGAAGGGGGGGGGGGGTGAGCCGCCACCGCATCGCCTACTCCCCCCCCCCCCCCGCTGCGACGCTGCCGCGCCCCCTCCATCTTCCTCCTCCTCCCCTGCTCCCCTTATGTGAAGACCCCCCCACCCTAGGCTGTCGCGATAGAAGACCCCCCCTCTTCGATCGACGCGACACAGCCCCCTCCTCCCTCCATCTTCTCCGTCGAAGCCCCCCTGCACGCAACCACCGCATCCTTCTTTTCTCCCCCTAGCGATCAATCGAGGACCCCGAACCCCCACAGCCCACCACACCCTCCTGCGCCGCCTCCTATTCTTCTTCTTCTTCAACTGAGAAGCCCTCCTTCTCCTCCTCTGACCAAAAACAAAGTGAGTTTATATATTGTTTTATTTTATTTTATTCAACGAAGTTAGTTAAATCAATTTTATTTTTAGTGATGATAAGTTTAGATTTTTAAAATAGAAAAGCTTATATTTTTAAAATAGAAAAGATTAGATTTTTAAAATAGAAAAGCTTAGATTTTTAAAATAGAAAAGATTAGATTTTTGAAATAGAAAAGATTAGATTTTTAAAATAGAAAAGATTAGATTTTTAAAGGAAGAAAGACGATATTTTTAAATGGAGAAAGGCGAAATCTATATTTTTGAAAAGATGAAATCTATATTTTTGAAAATATGAAATATATATTTTTGAAAAGGCGAAATCCATATATATGAAAAGAGCCATATTTTTGAAAGTCGATATTTTTATAAGTGAAAGGAATTATAAAAATATAATCTTTATCGAAACGAACACTGTTATCAAAATATGATTTTTATATCTTTAATAGCAAAGTAAAAATTCGATTTTTATATATTGAATAGCAAAGTAAAAATTAGATTTTTACATATGTAGTGAATACGGGCAAGAAGGTGACAAAAAGGCGAGAACGACGAAGATTTCTACATAAGAAGAGTCGAGATGATTGGATTAGCTAGTTGGTGAGAATTTCTCACTCTTCAATTTCTTTTTCTAGTTATATATATATATACTAGGATATAGACGGTGTTTAGTAGCACCCGACGCCATCGTCCACAGACCATGGACTTGTTTGTTTGGTTGTGTAGTTGGTTAGATTATTTGATTGGAATTTGATTGTTTGGTGAAATTGAATGGATTTGATTGATGTGTGAGTGGCGTGGGCCTTCACTAGACTGGGGATAAGGCTAGGCCTCGTCCCGTTTCTAGTATCGTGCCCTTATGCCGCCGAAATTTTCTAAAACAAGTTAGAAAAATAAAGATATCATTTTATTTGATAAATGAACTGAATAGAATATTCATAGGTTGAATAAAATAATTTGGTCTTTAAAAATATAATTTTTAACGTGAATGTGAATAAATAAATATTCATTTACAAACCAGACGGTTTGTTTATGTACACTGATTTTACTGACATTGATTGGGACGATAAATTTTACACATCGCCAAACTGCACAAATAAAATATGTGTTTGTTGATTTGAAACCCCACACAGGTATTAGGATAAAATACAGCATACAATAATCCCAATAATTAGTTGTATGTCGATCGATTGATTGACAGACTATTATAAGCGTTAGATATCTATATTTGATGCTTATGCAGTGTAGTGCACTTTGGATGATGGTTGATTATTTATCGTTGCTATTATGTACATGTGTTGTATGGAATCCATATAATTAACTTTATATGGTAATTGATTGGGCCTCATTCCAATTTAGAAAATAAAGAATATTATAAAATAAAGGTTCATGTGTTGACAGTACTCATCCGTTGAGATTAGTCATGTGTTGAACGAAATATTTTAATAATAAAATTTACATCTTTATCATTATAAAATAAATGTTCATGTGTTGATAGTACTCATCTGTTGAGATTAGTCATGTGTTGAACGAAATATTTTAATAATAAAATTTACATCTTTATCATTATAAAATAAAGGTTCATGTGTTGACAGTACTCAACCGTTGAGATTAGTCATGTGTTGAACGAAATATTTTAATAATAAAATTTACATCTTTATTATTATAATATAAAGTTTCATGTGTTGACTGTACTCATCCGTTGAGATTAGTCATGTGTTGACAAAAATATAGATTCACATATTGAATAGAATAAATATTCATTTGTTGAATAGAATAACGAATTTATTGAAATATATAAAGTCGTGTTGATTAGAGTTGCGCTATTTTAACATGAACGATGTTTATATCGGTTATATTCGTTTTTATAATGAATATTGAAAAGGAAATGATTTCAAAATATAACGTTTTGAGAATATTATCATTTATATATCAATGATAGGGAATATTCAATTTTGATTTGAAATTGAATATAGAAATGAAATGTTTCGAAAACGAATTTAAAACGATTCATAAAATACGTTTTAAATAGAAATCGACGAAATATATATTATATATATAATATAATTGCCTGAATAGAATGCTCCGCGCCGCGGCAGTTCGCGAATTTCGACCATTGACTTCGAACGGACATTACGGGAGATCCGACCGTCGGATTCTCCAAAAACCGGAACCTTGGGTTCGTATCGAAAAGAGCTTTCTAATGAATATTGGAAATTTGAAATATAACGGTTGGATTTGGAGATACGTCCAAATCAAATTTGGAATAGGTCGTTGTAAGTGCAGTTTGATGGCCGTTGATGGAAATCGACTGTACGGACCTTGATGAAATTATTAAAAATAGAATATTTTGTGTAGAATCATAAGAAATGGTTTGGGAAAAATTAGGATGAAAAACCCCATATTTGAAAAGATAAAAATAGATTTTTATCGAAATGAACTAGTTTTGAAATAAAATTAAAACCCATTTATTTTTAAATAAATAGATTGGATTTGAAATGGGTTGTAAATAGAATTGATTTGTGGGTTTATCGTGAAGGGTGTTTTACGTGACACTTGTTCTTTAACCCGGTAAATAAATAGAATGTGATTTGGGTTTGTCGTGGACTGTGTTTTAAATGACGTTAGTTCTTTAACCCAGTAAAAGGAATTTTAAATGAATCTGCAATTAAATTGAAATGTGAATTGATAATCTAAATTATCAAATTTATAAATTGAGCGAGAATGGAGTATTACCAGTTTTGCTCCAAAGCGCTAGTTAAATCTTTAATTAGATTTGAACGTGAAATGGTAATTAATTTTACCTATAACACCGTGGTGTTAGATATGGAGTATTACCAGTTTTGCTTCATGGGATGAATAGGTTCGGATTGGGAAATAAAATAAATAATTACTTCGATACGGTTCGCTAACCTCGACTAGTTTGGAAAAACCATAATTTGGTTTGAAATGACATCCAAAGGAAGATTAAAGGATAAATTTTAAATAATTTATCTTGGATAAAATTAATGGGAACGTTTCCTTAAGAATATGAAATTTAGAAACTAGCTTTAGGTTAGCTAAGAAGAATGGCTTCCTGGGTATTGATCCGATGTTGGTTTCAGCCTTCGGGGTTAATATTTGGGAAATTGTTCTCTTGCTAATTTGCGGTTAGTGGCTGCTGAATTGGAATGATGCGTATGTTGTATTTGTGTAACATTTGTTTTTAATATACGCGGGTTGTTCGGAAAGGCCGGGTTTATACCCATTCTGAATAACCAATTCGACGATATGTCGAAGATGAAGACGGTGGTTGAAGACCAGAAGTCTTCACATCGTTTGGGTGATTACTAAAGATCTTGATTGGGCTGTACACCCAAGATGAGGGAATCAGTTGGTGGTCGTCCAGACGTACTTGGAGATCGATGGATATGCGAGGAAAGTGCCTCCGGTTTCGTTCAGACCCAGAACGAACTTGTAAATGGATTGTGTGTCTGACATTGGATTTTATTTTGTGTTGATTGATTTCTGTTAAATATATATCTGTTTGGCGGCGGAGAATTTATTCTCTTGCTTAACGCCCTTCTCTGAGATGTACGAGCTTAGAGGTTATATATCGATAGATATCAATCGCATGGCATGAATTTCCTGTGTGACACACTAAGTTGCATGTATCAAGGCTTCTGTTGAAAAGCAAAGTCTTGTGGTTGATGATCAAAGCACGGCCTACATGGCAGCTTTGTGTATAACGTAAATTTGCGAGCCTCACAACTCGTTATGAGTTAAAAACGGTATAAGGACTGCAGGGAGAGCACGATGTTTCTTTTAGCTTTGGTGGTGTCAGTGACTTACCAGCCCTGACATTTATATACTTTTCACCTATGTGGTTGTTGGATGAGGCGCCTCGATTTTAGGTCTGTAAGGATCGGGAAACGTGTGTTCAGGAATTGCAAATCCTCATACGTAAGAGAGGACTGGCCCTGAAGCATCCAGGGGTTACCCAGAGTGTGTAGTCCCGAGGCATTTGCTAGAGTGTCTCGAAGCGGAGAGTAGCTTGCAACTTGCCTCGACTCATGACGGAAATCCAATTTCCAATGTGTATTTCGGTTTTATTTGTAGAGCCTAGTATGGCGACATAGTGGTATGGGGCACTTATGTCGTCTATGATTTATATTTATGATTGAAATTGTTTTGACACTATACACTTATTATAGTATCAAATGATTTGTTTTAAACGTACCAAACTTGTTTGGCTGTTATAAGGTAAAACCCTATCCTCCGGCTTGCGTTGCATTGTGTGATGGGACCTAGGTCTTATAATAGCTTCATTTTTAGAAAAAGCATTGCGTTGTCATTCCTATGCACTGGTATTCTTGGGAGGAAATCCGTTCCGTGTTATACGGCGTGGTCCCTTGAATTGCTCTCTTTTAAAGAAAAAGTTTTAAATAACTGTTTTAGTTCTCACACCAGTCACATGACCGACATGGAGTTTATTGTTTTAACCTAAACTCTGGGTGCCCATATTTTCGACACGAGCAACTAGTAGTTTTGGTTTTGCAGATTTATATTCACAGGGTCCTGATTTACAGCTAGAACGATGCTCGGAAAGCTCTGTATCCTTGTATTACTTTCAGTTGTGTTTTTTTATTATTTTCCGCTGCTATGTAATTTATTGTAATCTCTGATATTTATCGAATGTAATTTATTCATTTATACTCTGTATATTCTTGTATCTGATGGAATTGTTGTAATTGCAATGAAATGTTCTTCCGTCTGCGTTCATTTATGTGTTGTTCTCAAAGTATCCACTCTTTCCTTCATGGGGAAGTTACGGGTCCTCACACATATGCTTGGCCGGCCCATTCATTTGCGTTTCACCATTATAAACTGATCCCTTTCTCTCTAAAAATGGCAGCTCTGATGAAAAAACTAGGGTTTTCAAAAAATCACTCCAACTCGATGCTTTTGTTGATGATACTGAAATCTCTGATGCTCGAGTTGATGCACTTGATCAATACTATTCTCTGATGCCTCGATTTGGGATACGACATGGAAAAACAGATGATCGAAACCCCAATTTCAATTGTGAGTTTTCTGAGGTTTCTTTGAATTCCTTGAATTCCTTGAATTTGTTTTCGTGGGTTTTTGATATATTTGGCAGTGATGATTCAGTGTAGAATAGGATTATAGAATCCTTTTAAACTCTCTGATTTCGTGAGTGACTTGATCTGATTTTGCCCCTGATTCGTGCGATTTCCACTTTTGAAATGGTTTGATTGAATTTGAATTTTGCGTGGCCCTTTAAAAATAGATCTTCCACTTTTGGAATTTAAAACCATTGGCTTTGATTAAATCAAATCTGGAAAAAAAATGGCCCTCGATTTTCTCTTGTGTGATTAACCAAAAAAACTTGTTTCCCTTTTTGAATTAATTATTCTGCTCCAAAGAATACTGGAATTTATTGCCTATTTGATTTCGAATTGTTGAAAAGAAATTCGAAGGTTTCCATTTTTACAGATTATTCCTGAGATAGATTCTTGCTTTAATCATTATGCTATATATGAATAAAAAACAGGCATTTATCATGTTGTCCCATGTATGATTTAAAACCTTCCTGTTTTCCTTGATTGGCTTGCATGCTATCTGATTAGCACTCGCTAAAAAACAAACTTTGTATTTTAAAAAGAAATAATTCGTCAACAATTATTTCTTCCCTGATTTGTTTCCCTGCACGATTGAATCATGACAGCTTTGTGATCAAACTAGCAGAAATGATTTTCCATATATAACATTGTTTAAAAACTGCATGTTACTCCGAAAAAATTTGGCAATGATTTTGTTTCATGAACTCCTTGCCATGCATGAAATTGTGTAGCTGATTTTCCATCCTCCATCCTTGTATCAAGTCTGTTTGTGCTTATGACCAAATATATACTCCATCTTGACTTAAATCATTGCCGAGACTACACCATGTGTTTGCTGTCTTGAAATCAATGTTGACCCTAATTGTTGCTCCACCATTCTTTACATGTATTTGAATCATTCTCATGTGCTGTAACAACCCGCAAAATCTGGGCCAGTTTAAAATTTTTATTTTGGCAATTTTAGCGAATTTTGAATATTTAAAATGAATTATTATAAATAATATCGAAGAGAAATTTATTTTGAATATAATTCGAACGTATATATTATACGCGTCGTCGTTAGAATATAAAAATTTATATATAATTATAAAAGGAATAGAAAATGGCGCGGTAGTTCGAAAATTCGATTTCTAATTTCAAATGAATATACAGAATTCAATATAAGTCAGAATTGAACGAAACAAGAAATATTTGAATCTGTATAACTATATCTTTGTAACGAAGTTAACAAACTAAGATTTCATCTTAGAAATGATAAGATATGTCCAGTTTAAAATTAGAAATAGTCGCTGTGGAATTTATATATATATAAGGCCCTTAAAAATAGCAATTTTGCAAATGACCTCGGATTTCGACGAAACCAGTTTTGTTGGGTCCGTGGTGTTAAGTTATTGCTAGGTTTCAAATTTCATAATTTTTCGAATCAATATGTGAGCGTGGCAAAGGAAAACGCGTTTGACCAGTTTCAGTTGATTTTAATCGACTGGAAAATGGCCATTTTTCAGACGGTCTCAGAATTCGACGAAATTAGTTTTGTTAGGACCGTATCGTCAATACGAAGCTAGAAAATATTTTTCTGGAATTTTTCTAGTTAGTATGTGACCCCGGTAATTTGAAATGTGCGTTTAAAATTCAATATAGTGATTTAAATGAATTGAAAACGATTTCGAAATGAAATGAATTGAAAACGATTTCGAAATGAAATGAATTGAAAACGATTTCGAAATAAAATGAATTGAAAACGATTTCGAAATGAAATGAATTGAAAACGATTTCGAAATGAAATGAATTGAAAACGATTTCGAAATGAAATGAATTGAAAACGATTTCGAAATGAAATGAATTGAAAACGATTTCGAAATGAAATGAATTGAAAACGATTTCGAAATAAATTGAATTGAAAACGATTTCGAAATGAATTGAATTGAAAACGATTTCGAAATGAAATGAATTGAAAACGAATTCAAATTGAATTGAAAGTGGATTGAAATGAATTCAAATTGAATTGAAATTTGAATTGAATAGAAATGAACTTTGAAACGAATTTATAAAGAAGAATTCAATTTTGCTTTGAATTGAAGTGGAAGTTGAAATAGATTTTGAAACGAATTTTAAAACTATTTATATAATTCGTTTGGAATAGAAAATCGACGAAATATATATTATATATATTATATATATATAATATAATGGCCTGAATAGAACGCGCCGCGCCGCGGCAGTTCGTGAATTTCGACCATTTATTTCAAACGGACATTACGGGAGATCCGACCGTCGGATTCTCCTAAAACCGGAACCGTTGGGTTCGTATCGAAAAGAGCTTTCTAACGAATATTAGAAATTTGAAATCTAACGGTTGGATTTGGAATTATGTCCAGATCAAATTCGAAAAAGGTCGCTGTAAGTGCAGTTCGATGGCCATTGTTGGAAATCGACTGTACGGGCCTTGATAAAATTATTAAAAATAGTAATAATTTGTGTAAAACCATAAGAAATGATTTAGAAAGAATTGGGATGAAAAACTCCATATTTGAAAAGATAAAAGTAGATTTTTATCGAAATGAACTAGTTTTGAACTAGAATTATAATTCTATTTATTTTTAAATAAATAAATTGAATTCGAAAAGGGTTTTAAAAGTAACCGAAATTCCAATGATCGCATTGGAGTGGATTTGAATCGAAATTGTCTTCGAAATATTTCGATGTTGGAATTCGTGATTATACGGATGTTGATATGGAAATTTGAAAGATATATATTTATATCGTTATTTCCAATACGATATCTGTTAGTAGTGGAATTTGATATTGAATATAAGCCGGTATATTTTCTATTCAGAGCCTTGTATTGAATATCAAATGTGATTTGGGTTTGTCATGAATGGTGTCTTCACTAACACTGTTCTTGAACCCAGTTGAGAAAAGATTAAATCTTTTTATTTAGATTTAATGAAGTGTACCAATTAAATGATATTTAATTGGAATTGAATTGATATTGATTTTTGGGTTTATCGTGAACAGTGTTTTAAATAACACTTGTTCTTTAACCCGATAATTAATGGGACGTGACTTTGGGTTTATCGTGAACCGTGTTTTAAATGACACTGATTCTTTAACCCAGTCACAGATTAAAACTAAGTGGAGTTTTAATGAATCTTTAATTAGATTGAAAAGATCGAGAATGGAGTATCACCAGTTTTGCTCCAGGCGATAGTTAAATCTTTAATTAGATTTGAATGTGAAATTTAGAAACTAACTGGCGGTTAGCCAAGCAGAATGGTTTTCTGGATATTGATCTGATGTTGGTTTCGGCCTTCGGGGTTAATATTTGGGGAATTATTCTCTTGATTAATTTACGGTTAGTGACTAATGAATTGGAATGAGGCGTATGTTGTGTTTGTGTAACACTTATTTAAAATATACGCGAGTTATTCGGAAAGACCGGGTTTATCCCATTCTGAGTAACTGATACGACGATAAGTCGAAGATGAAGACGATGGTCGAAGACCGGAGGTCTTCACGTCGTTTGGGTGATAACTGATGATCTTGATTGGGCTGTACACCCAAGAAGATGGAAACAGTTAGTGATCGTCCAGACGTACTTGGAGGTCGATGGATATGCGGGGTACTAGGTGCCTCCGGTTTCGTTCAGGCCCAGAACGGACTTGTAAATGGACTGTGTGTCTGACATTGGATTTCATTCTGTGTGACTGATATCGGTTGCATAGAGTGGTTTGCCTGTGTGGCATGCTAAGATGCAAATGATCAAGGCTTCTGTTGAAAAGCAAAGTCTTGTGGTGATGATCAAAGCACGGCCTTTGTGGCGTAGCTTTGTGTAACGTTTACCTCGCGTGTTTCACACCCGGTATGAACCAAAAACGGGAGACGGACCTCAGGGAGGACTTGCGTTTCTTTCTAGCTAGAAGTGGCGTCAGTGGTTTTACACGCCCTGACGAGTTTGACTTATGTGGTTGTTGCTGTTGCGAGGCGCCTCGGATTGATCGGTCGTTCTCGAACCGATGGAGTCATTCGTTGGCTCGTTTGCGCCCCAAAGGGCGGGGAGACGTATTGTTCAGGCATAATAATCCACATCGGTGGACCGGCCCTGACGATCCAGGGGGCAGTTGCGGCTGTTCCTGAGACATGGTAGGCTAGATTGTCTCGAATCGGTAGAGGACGATCCCTGGCCTCGGTTCATAGACGGAAATCCAATTTCCAAATACGTGACTTTGCGGTTTTATTTGTAAACCTATATATGGCGACATAGTGGCATGGGACGCTCATGTCGCCTATGATCGATACTTATGATTTGAAGTTGTTTTATACACTATGCACTTATAATAGTATCAAAAGATTTGTTTTAGACGTATCAAGCATGCTTTGGCTGTTATAAGGGAAAACCCTATCCCCCGGCTTGCGATTGCATTGTGTGATAGGACCTGGGTCTTATAACAGCTTCATTTTTCTTTATTTAGCATTGCGCTGTTTGTTTTAAGCACTGGTATTCTTGGGAGGAAACCCGTTCCGTGTTATACGGCGTGGTCCCTTGATTTACCTAACTTTCAAAATAAAGATTAACTGTTTTAGTTCTCACACCAGTCACATGACTGACCTGGAGTTTATTGTTTTAACCTAAACTCTGGGTGCCCTTATTTTGACACGGGCAGCTAGTAGTTTTGGTTTTGCAGATTTATATTCACAGGATCCTGGTTTACAGCTGGAACGATATCCGGAAAGCTTTGTATCCGTATATCTAATTCTAGTTGTGTATTGTATTATTTTCCGCTGCTATGTATTTAAATGTAATTTAAATCTCTGATATTTCTGTGTAATATTCATTTATACTCTGTATATTCTTGTAATCTGATGCATTGTTGTAATATACAGTGAAATGTTCTTTTATATGCGTTCTGTTGTGGTTTGTTCTCGAACTATCCGACACTTTCCTTTACGGGGAAGTTACGGGTCTTCACAGTTGGTATCAGAGCTTTGGTTTACAAAGCTCAGAGAACAAGGCACATTAGAACCATACGAAAGAATTCATCAGATAATTGGATTAGTAATATCCAATGGGATGACTCGTTAGAGATAGGATCAGTAGTATCCTAGAACGAGTGTGAAGAGTATATTTTTGAAAATGAAAACAAATTTTTGTTTTGAAAATTTAAATCACTTATTCGTATTTGATTATTTAATTATATTGATGTGGACAATCCAGTATATATAGATTTTGCGTATACGTCTGATCCGCGTGTATTTGAAATTTTAATATATTGGATAGATATAGAATCACACTCTAGTCGCCCGAAGATGATATTGATGATAGCGATCGCATCATCAACATTTATGTTCGAGTTTCGAAGGTGTGATTTCTATATATTTCCATTAGGCTGGTGTGAGAACCAAAACTTATATAGTTAGAACACCTTGTTGTGAATTGGCATCAAAAACAAGATTTTCAGTATATGTATCAAAATTATGAATTTGATAATCTAATTCACTAATTGATTGATGTTTGTGTTGTTTGTTTAATTGTTTGATAATTTTGAACCGTTTAGCCTAATTATATCAAATATTGAACTATATTGAAAATTGGTCGCATCTGCTTGCATATACATGTATATCATTGAACAGGTCATAGCAAGGAGGCTAGAGCCAGAGAATAAAATTTGTTTGCCCGACAAATAGGTACATGTTTACTACATAATTTCCTGTTTTGTTTGGGTGATGATGATTTTGTGAGCCTATTGGCTAGCCGCTTGGCTTTTTCTTTTTCTTTTTGAGATCTGAAGGACCGGGGAAGCTATTTGAAATTCCCCGATGCTCCCGGTGCAGGGGAGGTTATGGCGAAATTTTTCAAAAATTTAGGGTGTTAGCCAAATTTTTGAAATTTTGAAAATTCTCAGAAACTAAAGAGTTGGAGAATGGAAGCCAGATCGAACGTAGAGTTGAATAATCAAACCACTTTCGACTTTGTTCCTTTTCGGGGACGAAAAGTTTTAAGTGGGGGAGATTGTAACAACCCGCAAAATCTGGGCCAGTTTAAAATTTTTATTTTGGCAATTTTAGCGAATTTTGAATATTTAAAATGAATTATTATAAATAATATCGAAGAGAAATTTATTTTGAATATAATTCGAACGTATATATTATACGCGTCGTCGTTAGAATATAAAAATTTATATATAATTATAAAAGGAATAGAAAATGGCGCGGTAGTTCGAAAATTCGATTTCTAATTTCAAATGAATATACAGAATTCAATATAAGTCAGAATTGAACGAAACAAGAAATATTTGAATCTGTATAACTATATCTTTGTAACGAAGTTAACAAACTAAGATTTCATCTTAGAAATGATAAGATATGTCCAGTTTAAAATTAGAAATAGTCGCTGTGGAATTTATATATATATAAGGCCCTTAAAAATAGCAATTTTGCAAATGACCTCGGATTTCGACGAAACCAGTTTTGTTGGGTCCGTGGTGTTAAGTTATTGCTAGGTTTCAAATTTCATAATTTTTCGAATCAATATGTGAGCGTGGCAAAGGAAAACGCGTTTGACCAGTTTCAGTTGATTTTAATCGACTGGAAAATGGCCATTTTTCAGACGGTCTCAGAATTCGACGAAATTAGTTTTGTTAGGACCGTATCGTCAATACGAAGCTAGAAAATATTTTTCTGGAATTTTTCTAGTTAGTATGTGACCCCGGTAATTTGAAATGTGCGTTTAAAATTCAATATAGTGATTTAAATGAATTGAAAACGATTTCGAAATGAAATGAATTGAAAACGATTTCGAAATGAAATGAATTGAAAACGATTTCGAAATAAAATGAATTGAAAACGATTTCGAAATGAAATGAATTGAAAACGATTTCGAAATGAAATGAATTGAAAAGGATTTCGAAATGAAATGAATTGAAAACGATTTCGAAATGAAATGAATTGAAAACGATTTCGAAATGAAATGAATTGAAAACGATTTCGAAATGAAATGAATTGAAAACGATTTCGAAATAAATTGAATTGAAAACGATTTCGAAATGAATTGAATTGAAAACGATTTCGAAATGAAATGAATTGAAAACGAATTCAAATTGAATTGAAAGTGGATTGAAATGAATTCAAATTGAATTGAAATTTGAATTGAATAGAAATGAACTTTGAAACGAATTTATAAAGAAGAATTCAATTTTGCTTTGAATTGAAGTGGAAGTTGAAATAGATTTTGAAACGAATTTTAAAACTATTTATATAATTCGTTTTGAATAGAAAATCGACGAAATATATATTATATATATTATATATATAATATAATGGCCTGAATAGAACGCGCCGCGCCGCGGCAGTTCGTGAATTTCGACCATTTATTTCAAACGGACATTACGGGAGATCCGACCGTCGGATTCTCCTAAAACCGGAACCGTTGGGTTCGTATCGAAAAGAGCTTTCTAACGAATATTAGAAATTTGAAATCTAACGGTTGGATTTGGAATTATGTCCAGATCAAATTCGAAAAAGGTCGCTGTAAGTGCAGTTCGATGGCCATTGTTGGAAATCGACTGTACGGGCCTTGATAAAATTATTAAAAATAGTAATAATTTGTGTAAAACCATAAGAAATGATTTAGAAAGAATTGGGATGAAAAACTCCATATTTGAAAAGATAAAAGTAGATTTTTATCGAAATGAACTAGTTTTGAACTAGAATTATAATTCTATTTATTTTTAAATAAATAAATTGAATTCGAAAAGGGTTTTAAAAGTAACCAAAATTCCAATGATCGCATTGGAGTGGATTTGAATCGAAATTGTCTTCGGAATATTTCGATGTTGGAATTCGTGATTATACGGATGTTGATATGGAAATTTGAAAGATATATATTTATATCGTTATTTCCAATACGATATCTGTTAGTAGTGGAATTTGATATTGAATATAAGCCGGTATATTTTCTATTCAGAGCCTTGTATTGAATATCAAATGTGATTTGGGTTTGTCGTGAATGGTGTCTTCACTAACACTGTTCTTGAACCCAGTTGAGAAAAGATTAAATCTTTTTATTTAGATTTAATGAAGTGTACCAATTAAATGATATTTAATTGGAATTGAATTGATATTGATTTTTGGGTTTATCGTGAACAGTGTTTTAAATAACACTTGTTCTTTAACCCGATAATTAATGGGACGTGACTTTGGGTTTATCGTGAACCGTGTTTTAAATGACACTGATTCTTTAACCCAGTCACAGATTAAAACTAAGTGGAGTTTTAATGAATCTTTAATTAGATTGAAAAGATCGAGAATGGAGTATCACCAGTTTTGCTCCAGGCGATAGTTAAATCTTTAATTAGATTTGAATGTGAAATTTAGAAACTAACTGGCGGTTAGCCAAGCAGAATGGTTTTCTGGATATTGATCTGATGTTGGTTTCGGCCTTCGGGGTTAATATTTGGGGAATTACTCTCTTGATTAATTTACGGTTAGTGACTAATGAATTGGAATGAGGCGTATGTTGTGTTTGTGTAACACTTATTTAAAATATACGCGAGTTATTCGGAAAGACCGGGTTTATCCCATTCTGAGTAACTGATACGACGATAAGTCGAAGATGAAGACGATGGTCGAAGACCGGAGGTCTTCACGTCGTTTGGGTGATAACTGATGATCTTGATTGGGCTGTACACCCAAGAAGATGGAAACAGTTAGTGATCGTCCAGACGTACTTGGAGGTCGATGGATATGCGGGGTACTAGGTGCCTCCGGTTTCGTTCAGGCCCAGAACGGACTTGTAAATGGACTGTGTGTCTGACATTGGATTTCATTCTGTGTGACTGATATCGGTTGCATAGAGTGGTTTGCCTGTGTGGCATGCTAAGATGCAAATGATCAAGGCTTCTGTTGAAAAGCAAAGTCTTGTGGTGATGATCAAAGCACGGCCTTTGTGGCGTAGCTTTGTGTAACGTTTACCTCGCGTGTTTCACACCCGGTATGAACCAAAAACGGGAGACGGACCTCAGGGAGGACTTGCGTTTCTTTCTAGCTAGAAGTGGCGTCAGTGGTTTTACACGCCCTGACGAGTTTGACTTATGTGGTTGTTGCTGTTGCGAGGCGCCTCAGATTGATCGGTCGTTCTCGAACCGATGGAGTCATTCGTTGGCTCGTTTGCGCCCCAAAGGGCGGGGAGACGTATTGTTCAGGCATAATAATCCACATCGGTGGACCGGCCCTGACGATCCAGGGGGCAGTTGCGGCTGTTCCTGAGACATGGTAGGCTAGATTGTCTCGAATCGGTAGAGGACGATCCCTGGCCTCGGTTCATAGACGGAAATCCAATTTCCAAATACGTGACTTTGCGGTTTTATTTGTAAACCTATATATGGCGACATAGTGGCATGGGACGCTCATGTCGCCTATGATCGATACTTATGATTTGAAGTTGTTTTATACACTATGCACTTATAATAGTATCAAAAGATTTGTTTTAGACGTATCAAGCATGCTTTGGCTGTTATAAGGGAAAACCCTATCCCCCGGCTTGCGATTGCATTGTGTGATAGGACCTGGGTCTTATAACAGCTTCATTTTTCTTTATTTAGCATTGCGCTGTTTGTTTTAAGCACTGGTATTCTTGGGAGGAAACCCGTTCCGTGTTATACGGCGTGGTCCCTTGATTTACCTAACTTTCAAAATAAAGATTAACTGTTTTAGTTCTCACACCAGTCACATGACTGACCTGGAGTTTATTGTTTTAACCTAAACTCTGGGTGCCCTTATTTTGACACGGGCAGCTAGTAGTTTTGGTTTTGCAGATTTATATTCACAGGATCCTGGTTTACAGCTGGAACGATATCCGGAAAGCTTTGTATCCGTATATCTAATTCTAGTTGTGTATTGTATTATTTTCCGCTGCTATGTATTTAAATGTAATTTAAATCTCTGATATTTCTGTGTAATATTCATTTATACTCTGTATATTCTTGTAATCTGATGCATTGTTGTAATATACAGTGAAATGTTCTTTTATATGCATTCTGTTGTGGTTTGTTCTCGAACTATCCGACACTTTCCTTTACGGGGAAGTTACGGGTCTTCACATGTGCCTTGAATTTGCTTGTTGCTGCTTTGTATCTTTGTAGCTGCCATATACTTTCTCTGATGTGTAAACTGCCTTGCACTACATTGTTGAACCCTGTAGATGTGTCCACTTGCACACTTGAAATTGAGAGACTTATCCTGTTCATGCGGTTTGCAGAAATGTTGTGTGCACTTGAACATTTAAACACTTGCTTGACCTTGCCATTATTTTGCTGACTTGAACCACCATGCTGTGGTAATTTGTACATGCCCATTGACATGCACCCATGTGCTTATTTCATGCTATGTGGACACTTTTCTTACTTGATTACACACTGACTTGTGTATCCGTGCTAACTTTGTTGAAGTTGCCACACATGCTTGAACATTGTTGACGCTATTTTCACTTGAACTTGTTGATCATCATCAAAAAGAACTGAACTGTTTTGACCTGTTCTTTCATGTACACAAGTACTTGTGGGTTAACTATTTGTTCATGCTGAAGTGATAATTGCTCCACCATGTCTTGTGTTTTCTTATGTCGACACATACACTTGGATATGATTTGCTGTTCCCATCCCTTGTATTCCATCTTGACAATGACAGTTGACACATGAAAGTTGCCACATGAAAGTTGCCACTTGTGCTCGACCATGAGTTTAGCTGCTCAAACTTCATCATGTATTCTTGTTGAATTTACATTGGGTTGTTGTACACTTGACATTTGCACTGTGTCGAGCTTGGTCCATGAAACGACCCGCAAATCCATACCCTTTGAGTCGACTAATAACACCACACGTCCAACCCAAATTGCAAAGGAATACGAATCGTTATTAGAAAGAAGTTAGAGGATGAGAAATAGAAAGGAAGAAATATTAGAATAGAAGAAAACGCAGATCACAAACTCACAGCGGAACGAATAAAATATATTAGATAACATAAACTTTGAAATACAAATCAGAATTTGTATATACATACCATCACAAGAGCACAACAGTTATCCCTGGAACAGTTATAAACTCCTGTTTCCAGATACATAAACAATACACAGCGGAAATATGATAGTCTACAGCTAACTGGTGAAGCCTCCTGCTTCGAGCTCCTCTAAGTGCATCTGAAAAATCCCGACTACTTGACTGCCCGTACAAATTTGGGCACCCAAGAGTTTAGGGAAAACAAACAAAATAAACTCTGGGTTAGTCATGGGACTGGTGTGAGTAAACTTCAACCATTTGTTTAACTTTCCAAAAATCCTTTCGAAAGAAATGATAATCGTAAGACAGATCCACACATAACACGGATGGTTTTTACCTAATGATAACCCAAAAATATTTTTGATATCAAATCCAGTGATATTATAATAATGTCTACATCAAATAAATAGAATCTAGCGGAACGCTTGCATCTCACGCTCCATATATAATTTAAAATTAAAAACCACAGGGCGCTTATTGGAGATTGGTTTTCCAACATGACAAGGTATGGGACCACCTCCCGATAGTGTATCTCTAGAGGCGAATACACTGGGTTCAACAAGAACATCTTGCAACCCGGCCCACACATGACCGACCACTCATTTCACTTGAGTGTATCGAATGTATATCACCAACGGTTAGGATCAGCAACCATTCCCCGAAAGGGACAGCATCGATAGATTTAAGAAGAAAAAGTAATTTCTCTAGATAGGTGATTATACACCCTAATGGGAGCGACCCACATAGCCATGCTGCCTGCCCGATTTTTGTCATTTCCCGGTTGATGAGGCTTGAGGTTTGAATTATCTTTCAGAACATCTGGCCACCATTCACTTTGAATGCCACATCGTCATACTCGCCAAATCACAAATTGATTTCCTCAAAAATACCACAGGTATAAAGCTAAGAGAAACGAATTCCTCCGCCACCAAATGTAAGTACATTTGAAGAGATCAACTTACGCGATTCGTTAGGTATACTCTGTCAGACATTCGTCCATTCACGTTGTCCTGGGACTGGACAACCCGAATGCACTATCCCGTAAACAGGATAGCCTTGGCATAACTCCGTCTTTAATTATCTTCATCATGTTCGATCGCAACGTTAACATCCATACAGAGTGGTTTCAGATAATGAATTTGATCCCGGTCTCTCCGCATTGACGACGGAAAAATGGTCAAAAACTTCGATAGTTGGTGATTTATCTATCAAAGAAAAATAAGTGTGCAACCAACGATCTTATTTCCAGGTAGGAATTCGATCGATCAATCATCAATCAACATCGGCCCCTTTAAATTAACTCCTTATTATATTATCATTTCAAAAATCCATTTTCAATTTCCATATCTTTTCAAATCTAAATATCGATTCTTGGAAGACATTTCCAACGTCATCATTTCTTTATTTGAGAAGATATCTCTTACTCCAATTTGAAACCATTTCTATATATTCATATATTCTCCTACTAATCTGATCTCTAACCACTCTTCACTACCGAACCTTAACCATTCCTCAGTTAATTATGAAGTCAATCAAGTTGGGGTATAATTACCTCTCAGACCTTAACTGAATAACATTCTTAACTTTGAAACAGTCAAAGCTCACCACTTCAAACGAACCATCGCTTACGCGACTTTTGGATTTAATCTAAGAACACACTTCCTTTACAGAAAAATATTGATTATAACGGTTGCGTTATAATCGCTGTTTCCAAATATTCGATTTATAAAACATCACTTTTAACAATAGCGTTACAATCGCTGTATAGAATTATAGAACACTTATTATAATAATAGCATTAAGATCGCTGTTAAAATTTTCAAAACATCTTTTATAACAGCAGCGTTAAAATCACTGTCTAGAATTTACCAACACTTATTATAGCGGTAGCGTTAAAATCACTATCTAGAATTTTCAAAACATTTATTATAGCAACATTATAATCGCTGTGTTTCCAAATAATTGATTTATATAAAAATATACTTGTACTTATTAATTCAATTAATAAGTAAATAATCAAATAATTAAATAACTAAATTTGATTCGAAACGGAAAGTAAAAGTAAATACTTCCCTTAATTCGATATAATCGAATTCCAATAAACAACTTTCTCTCGAATAATCTGTATTCGATTTCTAATCCAAATTTCGAGATAAAACACATCACTTTCTTTTAAACGATTACTCATTTTCCCCTTTCTCATTCAAGTTCCAATTTAGATTTATATTTCCAATCAAAATTTCCTTTGTAGATAATTGATTTGCAAAATACTTTCTTTGACCCATTATTCACTTTAATCGTAAATATATCCTTTTTTATAAAATCAAATCAATTTGATTTTCATACTTAAAAAAATAATATCTTAAACCCCAAATTCTATTTATAACCTTTATTCAGAATGACTTACTTAAGTCTCATTTCTTTTTATTTTAATCATTCAAAATCTCGTTTAACATATTCTTGATAATAGCTAAGTTTTAAATCTCATTTCAACTATTGGCTTAAAAACTGATTTCCACTTCTCCATATAAATTCAAATTTGCCCTTTTGAATTCATATTTCAAATATAATTTTCCTTTATAGATATTTCATCCAATATTTCTTTAATCGTGGGTATATTTCTTTTTCATACAAATCAAGTCCGTTTAATTCTTATACTTGTAAATTACATAACAAGTCCAATTTCCATTTATACCGTCTATTTAGAAATTGTCATAGGAAATCTCTTATTTTATTCGAACCATTTCTAATCTCGTTTATATTTCCTTTCATAACTACTAACTTCAAATCCACTTACACTTATCGATTTCAAACTCGAATTTCACTTTTCTATATAAATTCAGATTTGAATTTATTTTCAATTAATCCAATCATAATATTTTATTAAGTTTATAACAGTTATTTATAATCAACCTTTTTGTTTTATTTATTAAAACAAGTTCCTACTTTCAAGTCTAGTTAAAATTCAATTTTCTACTTTGGAAATAATCTCCCTTTCAAATTCTTAAAATTCTTTTTCTATATTTGTAAATACTCTACGGTATTTTAAATACCCGAAATTCTAGGACTAGGATAACACAACATGACCTAATCAAACATGGATCATGTATCACATCATAAATTAAAAACAGTAAATAAAATATTGAGGAATCCAGTTGGATCCCTCCAACCTGTTTCCCTGCATCCACAGATCTTAATCAACATCAATAATATTATTTCACATCAATATGAAATATCAGAACTAACCATCGACTAACGATGTAATCATATCAACCAATTTTATCAACCGTTCAACCAAGCAACCATTTCACGGTATAAAATAAATTTAAAATTCGTTTATATAAAATTATAAACGAAGTAGAGTTAGTGCGTTTACTCACCTCGTTTATTAATCGTTGAATAACGATAAATTGTTACAAGATCTGATCAGGCGCTCTATTCCGCTATAATCCGCAGCGAGCACCGAATCGCTTCAACCAGCTTTATTCGTCCATACGCACTCAATGCAATTGACCATGTCAACTTCTGTTAATGCATGTAGAATTTATAAACTTGCAGGTTAGTACGCTACTTAAGTTAACTTAAAGATTAAACCTTATCCCTTTATTTCTGGTCCATGAATGTACTCACCGTACTGTAGCTTTTTCTTAATGTTTTAAACTACCAAAACCTCATGAAATTTCCCCAAATGATTCGCAATTCTCTGTACATAGGAACCAAGCCATTTCCTTTAAATCCGAATACATAGTATTCTACTACCCTTAATGATGTAATCATGTGCCTAATCCTCCTCTAACCCTCTTCTTCCATTGTAAACGCAGCTACAGGAAACCGCTCCCCATTTAATTTGCACCCAGCACCTTATAACAGTGCTTCCTCATCTGCCGTGATTCCCTCCCCCATCTCCAGCTCGTTACCACCCTTACTCCGCATTCACACTCCGAAGTTTCAGCTCGACCTCCTCCTAGCTCACATTGGGTATTTCGAATGCCTGAAAGGTGACTGGTCCAATTTTTGAACAGTCCATCGAAACAAGATTAAGCTTTTGCCCCTAACGCAGTAAATTTGATCGCTACCACTGTAGATGTCTTTGCAAAGCCCTCCCTCCACCGAGCTCAAGTCATTTGGGATCTTAAAGTCATGGAATCTAAGCGGAAATAGGGGCAGTGGGCTTCGTTTGGGTTTGTCTGAGGAAGAACACACCTTGTTATTATATACTACTAAACAACTTGGGCATCACGTATACATAGAATAGGATAGGTATATCGTTTTCAAAGTAGGCTACTGTCTTATTAATACTTAAGCATGTGCCTCATTTAATTTGTTCCTGTATTGAATACATTTCCATGTGCTTTCATACATGATGGGTTGGCAAAAAAAATCAAATCACAGTTCTTGCATTTATGAATCTGCATGTGTTCACACAGTTTTTCTTTTATCTTAGTGAAGAAAAATAAATGGTTTTCCGTTTGTTTCTGATGGTTTCGTATTAAATAAAAACAAAGATGGCTTTGCAACATAAGACGTGACAGGCAAGGTATTTAATTTATTTATTTATAGGGATAGGAATTCACTGTTCGAACATGTGCAAGCCAAAGTTTTGACTTGAAGGAAGAACGTGTACCCATCTGAAGATGTGCCGAAGATTTTCTCAGGATTTCAAATTAACGTGGAAAGATTCATATATTTTCATATATACTAATATATATTTTATAATGTCAGATACTGTCGGATCAGTCATGTGCCCTAGATTTCGATTTGGCTAAAGTTCCGTGTTTTTAAGTTAGAGGACTGATGTTTTGTTTTTATAGAGATGAGTGGCTTCCTATGTAAGCTACATATTGGATAATTTATGACTGTCGGCGCATGGGGTTCTTATCCCAAAATTTATTGTTGAGCTGGGATATACCGGCTCTCTAAAGAACATGCACGGTAAGTCACCGAAGTCCAATTTCTTTAGTCTGGAACAATACAAATATATCTGTCGAAGATTTTGAATGAGGATTGCGTCTTGTCGGGATTACATCTGAGGCTATGAATCGGTTCAGCAAGATTTAGATCAAGACTTTGTGTGATTTTCAAAGATTTTGACCAAATTACGGGACGCTCCCAATATTCGGAAGATTTTGTTTTGAATTCCTCTCAAAGTGATTCTAATTTTTATTAATGCGCAATTATCGTTTTAATTAATAAACTCCATATAAATTTACATTTATACTTCTAATGCAACATTTAAAATAATTTAAATGTTCAAAATAAATCAGCAAAAATTCGGGGCGTTACAGTCCATGTGACTGCTCCGCAGCTGTATACACTGATTGGCGAGGGAGTGCACACGTGTATTTATACACGTGTGTATATGCAGTCATCAGTTAAATTTTCCTGTCCCTGTACTATATATATACTGGCTCAAATCAGATCAAGTCAGAAAAATGATGAGAAAAACACCAGAAAACTGAGGCACATAAAATTTTAAAAATAAAATTGGTATTTGCATAAATTTTGAATATTATTTCTGTTCCATATACTGTGTGTATGTTTCTGTATATGACAGGTATGAAGACTGGACTGACTGAAGAATGCTGTGAAGACAGAAGATAAAAGACAGAAGGCAGAAAACAAGAACAGTGTGTGTAACAGTGAAAGTGTCTGTATTTGAGTCTGTGTATGTATAACTGAATATATAATCAAATGAGTGTTGAGTGATATAGTGAGGAGCTAATGTATATGAAAAAGTGATTGTACTGATTATTTGTAATAAATAAAATCTGTTTGAAATAAAATATCATTTCATTGTTGTCATACAGACTTGTCTATTCTATTCTGTTTATTTATAAGTACAAATATGTGAAGAGATTAAATAGTGGAGTTAAAATAGATGTACTGTTTTAATGTTAGAAATATAATATTTATATTTTAAATAAAATACAGTAAATATTTGAATTTCTGTATAGATGTATTTTATTTAAATATAAATATTACATTCCTGTCTGTGATGTAAATATAGAACAGTACAGTAACAAACACATTTATAAAATATACTTGGTTGTGATCATCAAACAAAAATCATATAATTGTGTATATAACACCATTATACACAACAATCTCCCCCTTTTGATGATGACAAACAAATAAAAGATTTTGAATCAAACAAATGTGTTTTACAGTGAAAATTGAACTCCCCGTATTTATTAGCTCCCCCTACAACAGAAAACTCCCCCTATAACTGTGCATGAGTAAAAATATTTATAAAATATTCACTCATAAATCAAAATCTAATCCATTCTCCCCCTTTTGTTATCATCAAAAGGATACAGAGTTTAAAATACAGATGAAAATTGACTAAATATATAATTTTAGCTTAAGAGGAAGAACCGTCATCATAAATTTCAATCAGACAAACAAAAATCATAATATTCTAAGAACAGGTTGCATATCTCACATTGTAGAGAATGATGGATATACGATGAATTTTATATAAAATGGAGAGAGTTTTAAAAACAATTCATTTCCAATTATTTTCAAAGGATTTTTATCAAAATAAAACACAAAAACAGTGATGGATTTGGACTATAATTAATAATTCAATTTAAGTGACAAGATCGAATAATCTCAAATCCCAATATCTATCAATCAACAATCATAATACGTCATAAGATTTCAACACATTTCATAGATTAGAATATGGATTGATAGACTTGTTTTTACACACCTAGGAGAATTTCATATAGATTTTTATTTATTCAAATTATTTTCTTTTCTTTTTCTTTTAATTTTATTTAAGAGCACACTGACCACGCATAACCAGAGCTTGGATTTTTAAATGAGGTCAGTCGCAGCTTAAATTATAAGTTGTCTCATAACCGTGCATGACCAGAGCTTGGATTTTTAAATGAGGTTAGAGACACACTTATGTATTAATTATATATATTTATCATTTTCAGCTTCAAAAGAAAAACTCCACGATATATAAATCCAATATATGGATGATAGAAAATGGGGTAGGTACAGAAATGGACTATGAAATAAATTTCTAAATTAATAATATTATGAAATATGACTAACTGTACCAGGATCATTGAAAATTTCTAATTATCACTAATTCTGAATAATAACATAGTCCAATTTCTATCACAAATATTTCCACTGTTTATTCAAAAGATTTTAAGAAAATAACTCTCCACATTAATATAAAATCATAATGGACGGCAGAAGGATGATAAATAATGAAGATGGTCGTGAAATAATTGCCAATTCAAAGATATTATAATAATTATTCAACTATCATGAAAATCCAAATAAAGTCTCCTCTTGTTGTGAAATATATACTGCAGTCACAATTCATCACAATTTCAAACACTGATAATAATTTTGATGAATTAGAAATACAGTTCAATTTGGATATTTATTTAAATTTCGTAATGAATAATCAATAAATAATTTTAAAATTGAAAATCAATTACAAGAGGAAATTAAATAGATTTATACAAAAAAATTGAATCTATACAAGGTGATAATTAAATAAAAAGATGAGTGAAAAAGCAGATACCAATTGTAGTGTCCTTTATCGAGGAATTTAATTACACCCTGATGAACTATCATGGATATCTCAGACCAAAGAAATTTAAACACAAACCCAACCAGACAAATTTAGCACATTTATTAGAGTAGCAGATAAGAACAAGCTGTTATTTGAAGAACAGTATCAGAGTAGTAATCAAATCATAAACAAGCAATTTCCAACATATTTTCAAAACAATATCAAAGTAACACAAGACATCAGCCATGAATCAGACTTGTCAGAAAATGTTTCACAGAAGTTTTAGATGGTCACAAAAGATGATTCATGATCCTAGATTTAAAAATATTGTTTATTTTAAATCATTTGAAGGAATATGAAAATATTAGAATTTAATGAATCAATCACAGCAAATTATAAATATTTGATTCGAGATATGTGTAAGACTCAATAAATCAATAATTTCAAATGATTTTAAACAAACATATATTCAAACCAAATAATCATGGAATAATAGAGAATTTTAAAACCGGTTTTACAAAAGAAATTTTCACAAGTATCTCTGACAAGTGTGAGATTAAATTCAGATCATTTACATCAAATTTGAGAGGTATTCATGAACTAGAAAATTAAAGTAATTTATTTGAAATCACTTAAATCAATGTCAAGATCTGGGATATAATGAATCAATCACATAAGGTTGATAATTTCAAATTTAGGAGGTGTGTGAGATTCATAATATCAAGAACTTCAGATGATTTCAAACAAACTAATTTCAACTGTACTAATCATGAATAAAAATGAATTTTAAGATGTATCACTAAGACAAGACATTTCAAAAAAAATTAAGCCAAACTGAAAATTACTGGAATTGTCACAACTGGTAAATAACAGTGTGCTGTAATGAGTATAATATTTTGAGCTTTTCTAAAATGAATTAGAATAAACTTAGAACAGCAAAGGTATGTGAATTTCCATATAATTTTCAGATCTTCAAAACAATTTAGAATTCAGATTAACATTTTTCAAGATATAACAAGAATACGTCAACACCGTTAGGAATTCAGAAAACAGAAAATGAACTTCAAAATAATTGCAGATAAAAAATTCAGTATCTAGAAATGATTAAAAGTATCAGAGTTCTCTACATGCAAAACAAATTTCCAGAATATCATGAATACTGCAATTCAAAAAGAACAAAATAATACGACACTGATAAATCAAATCAGAATAGACCGAAGAAAGAGATAGAAGGGATAAGAAGAAGAAATAAACAAAAGAAATAAATCAAAACAGAAAATATTTACAGAGGTGAGTTTAGAGATCATACCAGAATCCAATGTAAATCAGAATCTCTAACTCAACAAGATTTGCTAAGGAACTGTGGAAGATACAGGAAAATTTGAGCAGCTCGAAATCAATTCTCTTTTGTAAATCAGTTCCTCAGCCTCCTTCGGTACCTAACAGTTTAGGGGATTGAGTGGTCTAACCAAGTTTGTAAAACCACTCACAGCTGTATTCATATGTTTTGGTACCCAGACTTGTTTATATAACAAACCATTAGAATTAACTTTCGTACCCTTAGGAACCCAAATCTGTTTGAACTTGACGAAACCCGTTTTATTTTTTGGGATCCAAGAATGTTTAAATGGTTTATTATAAAACAATTTCTCATCACAATTTTGACTCAAAAGACCACTGAAATTTTCGGTGTACAAATTTTCTAAGCAGTTCTTTCCAAAGAAGTTTAAGGGATTTATCAAATCATCTGAATTTTGTATTCCAAAAACATCATTTTTCCCGAAGCCAAGACCAGATTTATTTCCAATAGATACTTGGATTTGTAACAGCATATTCAACGATTTTTCCCCACTAGAAAATTTATCCAAAGTTGATTCTAATCGTTGAATTTTGGATTTTAGATCGCTATTTTCTTTTAGTAAATTTGAGCAATTTTTTATAGCAATCTTCTGTTCAGCATTGTACTGTTTCAAAACCAAATTCTCATTTTCAAGCAATTTAATTTTGGCTTGGGATTCGAAGATTTCAAGTTCAAATCGTTTTTGTTTTTCAGCCTCAAAATTCTTGGAAATTTCAATCTCATTTTCAAGTTCTTCTAAAATCAAATTTGATTTCAACAAGTTCTCCTTTTCAACAATTTCAAATTTGGAATTTATATCTATTTTAAATTTTCAAATTCTTTTTGCAGAAGGTTATTCAAATTTGATAACTCAGTCTTGTTCTCATTTAAGATCAGAATTTCATTTTCAAACTTTTGAATATTTTTATTGAGAACAAGATTGGTTTTCAATTTCAAACAATTTTTGCAAACTGAATTTGAAGAATTATTAACATATTCTAGTTGTGATTCCAAATTATCAATTTTGCTGGTCAACTCAAAATTCTTAGATTTTAGAGAATTATTTTTCATTTGGAGTTTATCATCAGATTTCGTTAAATCAAGACACATGTAAACCAGATCTTCATTTGAGAGATTTTCTGTTTCAGCATTTGTTGATTCTCCATCATCTGATTCATCTGAAGTTTCATCTACATGACTTGTTAAGCATAGATCTGAATCTGAGTTGACATTCTGGGGTTTTGAGCTATTGTCAGATTCTCCATACTTTGTATTGAGAGTATCCCAGATTTGCTGTGCAGATAAACAATGGCCGGTAAGATTAAACTGTTCAGTACCAAGATAATCAAATATAATTTTCATAGCATGAGTATTGTAATTAATATCTACACTATCAAATCCATTAATTACAACATCCCAATATTTAATATTAACAGATTTTAAATAAAATTCCATTTTGGATTTCCAGTTTAAAAAATCTGTTCCATCAAAAATAGTTGGAGATGAACTGGATTGACTCTTTATCGACTGACAACTAGGAATCACCATTACTCTAGAGTTAACAGAATACCTGCTCTAATACCACTTGGTGTCTCTATTTACGAGGAATTTTAAATCACCCCGGTGGCCACCAAAGATACCTCAGACACTGGTTTCACGTCCTGCCTCTCGACACGGATAACCACCCACGAGCATGTAGGGGCAAGAGTCAATACTTCGCCACATGATCATACAGCAAGAACCCCATATCATGTTGTTACCTTATACCAGCTCTGATACCACTTGTTGGATCTAGATTAACCCTAGAGGGGGGAGGGGGCGAATAGGGTTTATCACAGTTTTTAACTGAATTAAATTTCTAACGAGATATATAACAGATTGCAGAATATAGCAGAAACAGAAATGCAGAAAATAAATCACACACAGATATACCCAGCTTCGGCAAAACCCTGCCTACTGCTGCATTTCTAAGGTTTCTACTAGGTGATAGAACAGTTCCTGCATACAAGACCATGTACACTCGCAAACCCTGCTCCTATTCTAACCCTACGCTCAAAACCGTAGACTGACCGATATCCACTCAATCAGATTTCCCCGAATTACAACCCTGTAATCCGTAACCCAGATTTTACAGACTCTGAAACTGACAGTCAACACCCTGACTGATTTTCCCCTAGATTTTACAGACTCTAGAACTGTTTGATTGTTTTACAACTTGAAATAAAAAAACAATACAAAACGATATTAAAAAACAAAAAGAACCCTAGTTTTAAATTGAGAAGAGGAGTTTAAATTATAAAAGGGTCATCCTCTTTCACATATGCTTGGCCGGCCCATTCATTTGCGTTGTACCCTTATAACCCGATCCCTTTCTCTCTAAAAATGGCGGCTCTGATGAAAAAACTAGGGTTTTCAAAAAATCACTCCAAATCGATGCTTTGGTTGATGATACTGAAATCTCTGATGCTCGAGTTGATGCTCTTGATCAATACTGTTCTCTGATGCCTCGATTTGGGATACGTCGTGGAAAAACAGATGATCGAAACCCCGATTTCAATTGTGAGTTTTCTGAAGTTACTTGAATTCCTTGAATTTGTTTTTGTGGGTTTTCGATATATTTGTCAGTGATGATATGGTGTAGAATAGGATTATAGAATCCTTTTAAACTCTCTGATTTCGTGAGTGACTTGATCTAATTTTGCCCCTGATTCGTGCAGTTTCCACTTTTGAAATGGTTTGATTGAATTTGAATTTTGCATGGCCCTTTAAAAACAGATCTTCCCCTTTTTGAATTTAAAACATTGGCTTTGATTAAATCAAATCTGGAGAAAAAAATGGCCCTCGATTTTCTCTTGTGTGATTAAACAAAAAAACTTGTTTCTCTTTTTGAATGAATTATTCTGCTCCAAAGAATACTGGAATTTATTGCCTACTTGATTTCGAATTTTTGAAAAGAAATTTGAAGGTTTCCATTTTTACAGATTATTGCTGAGATAGATTCTTGCTTTAATCATCATGCCATATATGAATAAAAAACAGGCATTTATCATGTTGTCCCATGTATGATTTAAAACCTTCCTGTTTTCCTTGATTGGCTTGCAAGCTAACTGATTAGCACTCGCAAAAAAAACAAACTCTGTATTTTAAAAAGAACTAATTCGTCAATAATTATTTCTTCCCTGATTTGTTTCCCTGCATGATTGAATCATGACAGCTTTGTGATGAAACTAGCAGAAATGATTTTCCATATATAACATTGTTTAAAAACTGCATGTTACTCTGAAAATTTTTGGCAATGATTTTGTTTCATGAACTCCTTATCAAGCACGAAATTGTGTAGCTTATTTTCCATCCTCCATCCTTGAATCAAGTCTGTTTGTGCTAATGACCATATATATACTCCATCATGACTTAAATCATTGCTGAGACTACACCATGTGTTTGCTGTCTTGAAATCAATGTTGACCCTAATTGTTGCTCCACCATTCTATACATGTATTTAAATCATTCTCGTGTGCCTTTAATTTTCTTGTAGTTGCTTTGTATCTTTGTAGCTGCCATATACTTTCTCTGATGTGTAAATTGCCTTGCACTACATTGTTGAACCATGTAGACGTGTCCACTTGCACACTTGAAATTGAGAGACTTGTCCTGTTCATGCAGTTTGCAGAAATAGTGTGTGCACTTGAACATTTAAACACTTGCTTGACCTTGCCTTTATTTTGCTGACTTGAACCACCATGCTGTGGTAATTTGTACATACCCATTGACATGCACCTATGTGCTTATTTCATGCTGTGTGGACACTTTGCTTACTTGATTACACACTGACTTGTGTATCCATGCTAACTTTGTTGAAGTTGCCACACATGCTTGAACATTGTTGACACTATTTTCACTTGAACTTGTTGATCATCATCACACAGAACTGAACTGTTTTGACCTGTTCTGTCATGAACACAAGTACTTGTGGGTTGACTATTTGTTCATGCTGAAGTGATAATTGCTCCACCATGTCTTGTGTTTGCTTATGTCAACACATACACTTGGATATGATTTGCTGTTCCCATCCCTTGTATTCCATCTTGACAATGACAGTTGACACATGAAAGTTTCCACTTGTGCTTGACCATGAGTTTAGCTGCTCAAACTTCATCATGTATTCTTGTTGACTTTTCATTGGGTTGTTGTACACTTGACATTTGCACTATGTCGAGCTTGGTCCATGTGACTGCTCCACAGCTGTACACACTGATTGGCGAGGCAGTGCACACATGTATTTATACACGTGTGTATATGCAGTCATCAGTTAAATTTTCCTGTCCCTGTACTATATATATATACTGGCTCAAATCAGATCAAGTCGGAAAAATGATGAGAAATACACCAGAAAACTGAGGCAAATAAATTTTAAAAATAAAATTTGTATTTGCATAAATTTTGAATATTATTTCTGTTCCATATACTGTGTGTGTGTTTCTGTATATGACAGGTATGAAGACTGGACTGACTGAAGAATGCTGTGAAGACAGAAGATAAAAGACAGAAGGCAGAAAACAAGAACAGTGTGTGTGACAGTGAAAGTGTCTGTATTTGAGTCTGTGAATGTATAACTGAATATATAATCGAATGAGTGTTGAGTGATATAGTGAGGAGCTAATGTATATGAAAAAGTGATTGCACTGATTATTTGTAATAAACAAAATCTGTTTGAAATAAAATATCATTTCATTGTTGTCAAACAGACTTGTCTATTCAATTCTGTTTATTTATAAGTACAAATATGTGAAGAGATTAAATAGTGGAGTTAAAATAGATGTACTGTTTGAATGTTAGAAATATAATATTTATATCTTAAATAAAATACAGTAAATATTTGAATTTCTGTATAGATGTATTTTATTTAAATATAAATATTACATTCCTGTCTGTTATGTAAATATAGAATAGTACAGTAACAAACACATTTATAAAATATATTTGGTTTTTATCATTAAACAACAATCATATAAGTGTGTATACAACACCGTTATATACAACAAAAACCATCAGTGGTGAGCTACAGAAAAGATGTTGGAACTTTGGTCTTATGTAAAATCGAACTACTCCCTTTTATTCTCTTAGTAAGATTAAGTCCCTTCTTTCATATTTTCGTACTACACATTTTTTGCATGAATACATGATTATCGAATGTGTTTCCCATTATTTTCTAGGTTTAATTAATTTCTATAAATTATGATCCTTGATGTATGTTCTGTACATGTTTTGTTATTCCTGATGGTGTTCATTTTTAAAATCTTATGCTTTTATTAGCACATATAATGTAATTCATGGGCATACAAAGACAATTTATAATCCTATGATAATAATTCCCCTTAACTCGATACTATACTATCAGCTAAATTTTGTTTGTTCTTCTTCTCAAGCTATTAACTTGTGATTTTAGATCTCCGAGATCTAACTTCAAATGCCTTATTTGTTTTGAAATACAGAATATAATTCATATATGATAGTAATAAAATAAATGTATTCATATCATGTATTTAGAGCTAATAAAGCTTATAAAATTATGTCAATAACGAATACACATAAATGTTGTTTTGGAATCCGTAAATCACCATGATTAAGCAAGACTTTTAAGCATATGCTTCGAAGTAAAATATAAGCAGTCAATGTACTTTCTGTTTAATACTTTTTACTGTGAATTCTTTGGACAATTGCTGAAAATGCCGGTGATTAACAAAATAAATAATGAAAATTTAGAATTATCAAACAAACAGGATTGACATGCTTTTAATTTATTTGCATGCTTTAATTTTTTCGACTGAACTGTTATATCATTGACATACTTCTATGAAGATGTAGAAAAACAAATAATAAACGCATGACTAATGTTAACAATAACATGAACAACACTAAACATAATTATATTGAGATCTTTTATTTTATTTATTGAACTAATTCTGATTCACTTGAAATATGTTTTTGTACAACAATGTAAAAGTTGTACAATCGTTCAAATTTCAGAGGAGGTTCAAATTCTTTACGAATGAATTAGCTCTTCCCTCTTCAGCGTTATGCACGTTAGAATTATTTGGTTCTCTTATTTTATTTTATTTAAAGTTTGCAATTTCTGAATCCTCTGAAACCTTAGATGCTCTATCGACTGAAATTCTCAGTAGTTTTTGTTTTATCTTGGATTTCAGTTCATGCTTATCGTACTTATTATTTTTACAGTCTTGGCAGCTATCAATAAATTTTTCATTCCATTACTTACTATCTTTTAATCATTTTGTAAGTCCGTTTCATCTATATATTCATATTTACTACTCTACTACATGTAGTTTCGTTATGTGTGCATCTTATTATTTTTACTTTCTTTACCTTAATTAGTTCTCTCACAATCCAATATGTCCAGATTTTTGAATTATTATTATAAATTACTCCACTATTGTCGTCCCTTCACTGTAGAACCATTTCTATTGCTAGACTTTGAATATTAATATGCATTTTTTTTTTAATTTTTTTGATATTATCATGGTGACTAAGATATTTATATCCATTTCTTACTACTTCTAACTTTTCATGTTCATAGAGTTAATACTAATACCACTGTATTTGATATATGGTAGCTTTATATGAATTTATATAGCTTTTATTATTTTTCAACACTTTTAACTGTTGTAGGTAATGGGATTTTCTTTAAGTTTTTATTTATAAGATAAATTTGGAATGTCTTTTGGGACCATTGACTTTTATTTATAGCTTAACAAAAAAGTTTTCAAGGAAAATTCACATTTCCAACAAATGTGTTAACCGTCTTCGACTTAATCAACATTCGCCCAACGGTTTTTTGTGTATCTTATAGTTTTCATAATACTCTAATTCTTTTAGAAGTGTGTTATACATTTTCATTATCTGCTGCTACTATAATTAATCTTTTTAATCTCTTATGTTTAACCAATAGCATGTGACAAAAAAAGCTTGGTGACTTCACCTTTAACAAGTTTATCTCTATACATGACATGTTGGAAAAATTAGTTTATGCCTAATTTGACATTGAAAACAATGTCAAATAAAGTTCAATTGAAATGTTTTATTGGTTGTCAATATTGCCCTATAAAAAAATAATTTCTGTGGACATATAATTTTTTATTTAAAAATGTATTGTCCTTCAGCCTATATACCTGAATGTTGCACTACAGGAAAAAAATTGTCAGTAAATGGCCCTTGAATGCTGCTCTTTTTTTCTTTAGTCTGAAGGGGTAAAATATAAAGTACATTTAACAAATTTTTCTCTCCCGGACAAATGATAGGTAAAGAAATGTTTATGATATTATCAACAAACTCATCGATTGCTTATTTAGTATAACATAATTTGATTTGTTGGACTGCTCAGTTCTAGATGACTGATTTTAGTTTGACTACATAATTGAAAATTCTTTCAGACATTGGACTAATGTTGTTTGTTATCAAACATGCATTGTTTGAAAAGCTATTCATGCTATATATTGCGGTTACCTACCAAAGACTAAAGTGAATCTTAGGCTTACAAGCAACCTTTGGTAAGTTACTGGAAATTCAAACCTCATATGCAAGTGCATAAGCATCACTTATGAGTTCTAATAAACATCATTGTGTTATTCTTTTGTATAGGCCGTAGTGGAAGAACAAATAGAAGCGCAAAGATTTAAGGAGTCAGGGGAGGTGCCCGACCTAAACTGAAGCACAAAAATCAAAAGATTTGTATTTTTTATAAATAGAAGTATGACAATTTTAATAAACAAATATAATTTCCAATAATATATGATAATGTAAAAGTAATCGAATTTGATTTTACTTTTGAGTTCTACCCCAAATTCATAACTTTTCTTTTTATTCTAATTACAACATTGTACTGACCTTGACAGTGTTGAGAGGAAACTTATGTATTATGCCCAGTTGCGCTTTCAATCATGATTCTTTTTATTGTTTTTCAAAAATTAAACTTATTTGGATATGTCTTATCCATTACCTATAATAGAAAGTAGAATAGATGAAATGATGAAGTGGCACAGTTCTTTTTGGTTCAGATCCAACGTTTCGGTTTCTTAAGTGGCTTCTGGCTTATTCTTTATTACGAAGGAGCGTGAACAGATAGTTTAATTTCTCCCACTCATGTTATCGTAACTTATTTCTATTTTTCCCTTTCTTCCCCCAAATCTCCCCTCCAACCAAATTGAGTTCCAATTAACTGGTTTCTCCCAATTTTGTGCGTACTGCGTGCATCTTCTTCCAACCCTCCTTCCGTCGTTCTTATCAGGTACCCATATTTTCACTGTACCTAATTTTTATTTTTATATTTACTTGTCGATTTTGAGCTTTGCTTCCTATTTACGTTCAACGACAGTGTATTCAGCCATTCTTTTCTCCTGATGTGCGTAATTGTTTTTTATTCGTGCTCTTCGACTACTCAGAAGTATAAATTACTGTTTAATTTCAACAAATTGACTTTCCTGTGCATGCTGTGAGGACGACGTGAGTTAGAATAGATCTTGTCCTTGATGTGCACATAAACACACAAAAGTATACTCATGACTCTCACTGTTTGTTTTAATTTTCCTTCATTTAGTTTTTTTCATGTCAATATTTACTGAGTAATTTTGTTTGCACTACATATACGAAATGTTCTCAGTTTACAATAGTTATTTGGTATTAGTTGCTGCAAGTGAGGTAAGCATTTTATTGATTACTTTGACACTATGGTGATCTTTACTGTTTCTGAACTCACTGTACTTTTCCTACCTCACTGACCATTTGTTGCAATTAAATCTCAAGAGCTTATCTTTGTGTATTCTATACTCCATAACCCTGAACATAAATAGGGTATGCTCTCTATATATTTGATAAAATTATGTTCTTTGTGCAATTATTCAGTTCGAGAAAGGGAAAACAAGTTTGAAAAACATGATAAAGATATAATTTAGCAGCAATGAAACAATAGATATATAGATAAGGTATTCTCAACTAATATGATCTTACTGTTGACTTAATTAAAAAAGCTATATTGAATACTATAAATAAATTGGTTTCAGTAAAAAAAAAAAGTGTAACCTGCTGATGTTATCCAATTGCCTAGGGACTTATATTATATCGAGACGGTACCTGTTAGACCGCATTACTATCTTCTTTATAGACTTGGGTTGTTTCTATAATCATAAATTAAGCATGTGAAATAAGTCTAATACCTATTTCGAAATTTATCATTTTGCCTTCCATTTCCGCCTTTGAAATTATACTTTTTATCATATTTTTAGAACTTTGTTTTGTTGCATTTGAGAATACATAATTTGATTGGCAAAAAAGTAGATAGTGGCTACCAAAACTGAGTTATCTATTACTCTTAGAGTTGAACTGCAAATTGCTTGAAGTTGGGATTACACTTATATGATTATTTCACTATTTATAGGAATGAGGGTACTAAACTTTTTGAGATCATTCCGACTGAATCCACAAGTTGACCTCAAATTTTTAAGCAATTTAAAAAAATTCCAACAGTTTTAACTAATGTCTTCTAAATTCATAAATCTGAACAAGAAATCAACACATAACGATTAATAACAGTTGATTTCCATTCATCTTCATTCATCATTCAATTTTGCTGCTTGATTCCTAGCAGTGGAAATTCGGCTTTAACACAAACCGTCGACCAATAGTCATTTCAAATTTGTTCATGTATTTCCTGTTCTATACCGACTAGGGTTATGATGTATACAATTTAGTAGTAATGCGTACCCCTTTTTAGATTCCGTACAAAGTATAAATGATTCGTGCTATTAAAATTGATTTTTTTTTATGTTCCAATGATTGAAGTATGTTTATTTTACGAATGGTCATTTCCCATAATTTTTTTGATGAGGGGTTTTGTTATTATGACGATCTTACGTTTGAAACATATTTGACTGTTCTTTTTCAAACAATGTACATATTCCTAAACTGTTATGAAAAATGAAACTTAAATAAAATTCCATACATGTGCAGAACTTCAACTTGGATTACATGAGCATGTATTATTACTAGGGAAATGTTTTACTATGATAATTCTTATTTCTGTGGCATGCAACTAATATATTATCAACTTGATTTCAGATTTAGCAACAGTGGAAACAAAGAGTTAAGGGTCATAGCTTATTTTCAGTGGCACTAGCAACAAAATTAACTTGAGTTTGCTGAAATTCGGTGCAGCTAATTGATTGCGCTCAAGCATCATTGATATGATATTCATTATAATTTGATCATAGGTAATTATTTTATGACTTTCATTGACTAAATCATATTTTGAGTCCTTTCTAGGTTTCTTAACGATTCATGTATTACAATCAAATCCAATGGTAGTTCTTAACCTACCGATACTTATTAATAATTTTGGGTATTTTCTTATTTTATTTCTGTTTATCTTCATGCTTAACCTTTGTTGCTTTGTTTTGCAATGAAACTTGCTTTATTCGTTAATCTATACGGTGTCTTTTAAAATGAATGATAGAATTTAGATGTTTTTGGGAAATAATTTGATGAATTTAATTTTTCTACAGTATACTTGATTATTGTTCAGAATAAAATGTTTAGGGTTGTTAAAGGTAATATACAACATTCACTTATGAGCATGGTATAATTTAACTTAAGTATAAGTTGTATACTAATCTTAACGAAGTTTGTTTTGTAGTGTATTTGTATACTGTTTACACTATAAGTTTTTCTTTTTTGGATTTAGACATCATTTAAAGCTTTGGTTATTTATTGTGTAACACCCCACCTCCGCCAGGGTGGCTCTTGCAAGCACTCTGACTTTGGAGGGGCGTTTGTATCGGGTAAACATGCATAATGATATATCAAGGCAGAACAAGAATGTAACACCCCGCGAATTCTATAACTGTGAAATTCACAAATTAAAGTATAATTAAATTGAAATCAAAGAACTAAGGGAAACGGGATACGCCATTGCGTTCGCCTCGGAAAAATACACGAAATAGAGTCCGAATTTTCGAAAAACGGAGTCCGTATGAAGAAGATATGGCCTTCGGAAGTTTCTGAATTAAATTTAAAATTCAAACAGAATAAAACAGCTCCGAAAAACAAGTTTAAATTCCAAAATCGGGCCCAATGGGCTAGGGCGGAAAAACACCCGCCTAATGCACCCAGGTCGACTGGGCTGTCGACCTGGTCTAGCCAGGTCGACAGGGCTGTCGACAGGGCTGTCGACAGGCATGTCGACCTGGTCCAGAGCCAGGTCGAACCCAGCCCAACCTGGCTGGCCTATTCTATGTTGGTCGATTTTCTGTAGTCTGCTTTGTCATTAGGGCAAGGTGGCAGGCTCTAATTGGTCTCTCTTTAGAATGAATGGCTACGATCAATCCAAGCAACATCAATGGTCCTAATCAGTTCATAACCCCTATAAAAATGACCCTAGACTCAACCCTAATCTATTCATTCAAAAATAAGAACAAAGCCGCCATGTTGCTGAGGAACAACTAAGAGTAGCCACCAATTGGAGAGAGGATAAGAAGGCAAATTCTAAAGCATAAGGCAACCTAAACAAATCAAATCAACAAGGAATCGCATCTTCAAATCCCTAAATTTGAGAATTCGCCACACAATTTTAAGTAGAGTATTATTTTGGTATGAACAAATAACTGTGTTGGTTTGTATACTTGATTGTGGTGATAAATAATTCATATTTGTGCGTTACTATGATTCTTATCGGTTTGGAATATTGTATAGCGATTGGAAAGTATGTTATTCATTATAAAAACTACATGTTTGCGGTAGTTTTATGCAAGTATACGTTTGGAATATTCGCAAATTATGTAATCCATGTTGAAGCTACATGTATGTAGTTGTTTAATTGAAACTCATGCAAGTTTGGGGTTTTGATACTATGCCATCATGATGTATATTTTTGTACATAAATCATTTTGTACGTAATTGGAACAAATTTGGGTTATTATAGTTCATATGAAACTATGTTGAAATTTTGGCACCATGATCTATGTATTAAGCCATGCTTTTGTACTAGAGAACCTAATTGCAAACTTATGAATATGACTAGGCTATGATTGATATTTTGCATAATTGAAATCCATATTGTTAACAAGAATTATATGATGACATATGTGGTACATAGCTAGGTTAGATTCCAAAATCCCTTTTGCAAGTTGCATGACTAAAGTAAAAATCATGATTTCGTATTAGAAATATTTATGCCATGTGAATAGATTTAAAATCATGATTAGTTTGAACTATACTTTTGTGTTAGTAACAAAAGTAAACACCTTTGTAAACATATAGTAATCTTATAAACATGAATTGCTTATGTTTGATATTATGCCTAAATAAAATATAGGTTTATGTTGTAGTTAAGCCTATGTGTCGATAGTGGTATTCTTAACTTAACTACAAGTTTACATGGTTTGATTCATGTCACTTATGCTTTATGACCAAAGTATATGTTGCCACTATGCAAGTACACCAGTTTCTATTTTGTAGTTCCAACGTCACATTGCAGGTTCATGCGTTCACATTCCCCTTTTTTTTGTATGTAATCACGCTTTAAGCCTCCCCTTTTTCTCATGGCTAAGTTGGGCTTTAAAAGGCTAAGCCCAACATATATATAATAAACGGACGTGTTAAACGGGGGAAAATAACGTTGGGTTAAATTAATTAATAAATGAAAACATAAAGTAGAAGGGCCCAAATTCAAGTATGGGTTGGGCCCATGATTGGTGTAACCTTTACACCATTAACTTAATAATGGGCCGCAAATATTTACATATAAGAAAATAAAGAAGAAAGACAAAATATGTAAATGTAGAACATACGATGTGTTTAACCCGAGGTTGGATTGAGTTGTGATGTAAACCTGCCCGGAACCGCCCGGCTGTCCAGTAGTCACAACAATACCTATCCAATGTGGGAGGTTAAACATGGAGCCCAATAAGGACCCGAGGTTAGACTGAGTTGTGGCGTAAGACTGCCCGGAACCAACCGGCAACAGGCAGCCACAACAATACCTGTCTAATGTGAGAGGTCAGGGCCTTAATAAGACAATTAAGGCTGAGTCAGGATTGTTAGGATTAAGTGAACTAAAGACTTAATCAAAATGGAACATGCTAAACTAAACGGACTGGTGGAGGTTAGGTTAGAAAACACTTAACCAACTTAGCATGTTGGCTAGAGATAGAAAACCTAGTAACGGGGGACCCTTTTCAGCAGTAACCCTAGAAGGTGTATCAGGATACCCTGAAACTAGGCAGGGTGGGGCACGATTACTGGGCTGATTGTAAGAGGTCAAATCGACGGCGGTGGTGTAGCAGTGTAGGTTCTAACGGGGTGCGGGTGTGCACACACTCCGGCGCAGAAAAATAAGGCACTGGGCACCAGTAGCATACCTGTGCATTCTAGGATTGTGTCGGGCCCCCACCATGGGACTTGATACACCCCATGGTGGGACCAGCATAGGTAACTACAACATCGGGGGCCGTAAGACACATGTAACTATGCGAGTAGGAGCCGATCATCATAGAATGGATCACATCACCCTGGTTATGGGGTGCCAGTTGGGAACTAGTTTATATGGGTTCAGAGATTACCATGGGGTACGATAGTATATTTGACCCTAGACAACTTAACCAAGTTTATAGTGCTTTCCCACTTCTTGTTTATACTTATCATACCCAGTTCTTTATTCATAGACAGAATAGTACTAGACTTACTCAGGCTTTATGTCTGACTCTACTTTTCTTTCGTCTTCTTTTCTTCTGTTTCCCCCCCCCCCCCCCCCCCAAGGTCCACAGGGAGGGAACACTGCAGCTTGACCAGTCTTAACATCCAGCTTGAAGAAGAGAAATGTATTGCTTGGACCTTTTCGTTTTGAACTATGGCTTTGGACAACCACTATGGGGCTTTTGCAGTTTATCTATGTTTTATTTATGCTTCTTTAAATAATGTAATCAAGACAGATTATGAAAGTATTATGTTATGTTTTTGGAAAGGATGTAAGACAATTATGGTGATGTTGTTGTAACACGTATTTGCTTTTATGAAATAAAAGTTCTTGTTTTTCTGCTGTTTACAAATATGTGTTCTTATATCTGTCTTGTATATCTGTGACTTATACTTATAAACCTCCACCAAAATTAGGGCATTCCCTTTGAGAGTGACTCTAACGGAGGTGGGGTGTTTCACTTGGTATCAGAGCATAGGTTTACCAGATAAGATAAAAAGTTTTGAAAAATTATTTTCAAAAAGGAAATTTAAAGAAGCATTTTTAAAAGAAAAATATTATTTTATTTTAAAAAGGCAAAGTCCCCCCAAAGCCATAGGTATTATCTCTTATCCTTCGTTTTGAATCTATCCTTTTTGTTTCAGCATGTCCCAAGAACTTAACTTGCCAGAAGGGGTGCCAATACCTAGTTGGTTTAGACGGTTCTTAGAAGCAAGGGCCACTCAGCCAGGTCCTACCGTTCCTCCTCCCCCAGCTGTAGGGAATCATCCAGCTGCAGCAGCACCTTTTCCTCCACCTCCTCCATGGGGAAACACATTCGCTAAGATATGTAAAGATTTTAAAGCTATGGGAGGAAAGGATTTCCATGGAACTGAGTCCTTCGTGGCAGCTAGGAATTGGCTGAAAGAAACGGAGGACCTATTCATCATCTTTGAGGTAGAGGATAGACAAAAAGTACAATTGGCAGTGTGGCTATTGAAGGGCGAGGCTTCCTACTGGTGGGAAGTCACTAATGCTGAAAGACCAGTAGAGACATGGGAGGACTTTAGGGCAAGGTTTGAGACTAAATTTCTCTCAGATGCGGAAAGAAGTTTGCAGTTGGAAAAATTCTTATTTCTTAAGCAAGGGGACAAGACAGTCAGAGAGTATGTGAATCAGTTCGATGAGCTGGCTAGGTTTGGGCTTGACCTAGTCAACACCCCGCACAAGAAGGCTCTCCATTTCGTCAAAGGGTTGAATGAGCCATTACACAGTTTGGCCATGACCCATATAGCCATGGGAGCCACGTATGAAAGATTGGTGCAAATGGCATTGCTGAATGAAGAGGATGAGGGCAAGAAGGAGACAAAGGCAGAAAGCTCTCAAGGGAAGAAAGAGGGTTTGCAGCCTAAGAAGACAGACTTTAAGAAAGGCGGGAAAGGAAACAAAGAGAAGAGGAAGTGCAATTTCTGTGGCAAAGTGGGGCACTTAGTAAAGGACTACCGGAAAAAGAAGGCCAAGGAGAATGGTGGGTGCTTTTCTTGCGGTGAGACAGGCCACAGGGCTAAGGACTGCCCAAAGAAACGAGGACAGGGGCAGAGGGCTGGATCCACCCCAGGGGCACAGGTTCATGTGCTGGAAGCGCCACCTCTGCAACAGCGAGGTATAAATACTTCTGTAGAAAGCGTAGTTTATCTTTATGATCACCCCGTTCGCACTTTATTTGATTCTGGCGCATCACACTCCTTTATCTCGTCTTCTTTATTAGAATCTCTGCACCTAAAAACTAGTATGGTAGAGGACCCCTTAATTGTTTCAAACCCAATTGGGGGCCCAGCTCATTTGTCTATGATCTGTTTGGGATTGAAAATTTCTATTCTAAGTGTAGAATTTCAATGTAGTGCCTTTGTTTTGGGCTTTTCGGGTTATGGTTTGATTTTGGGTATGGATTGGCTATCCAGTAATGGGGCCATCCTTGATTGTGAGAAAAGAGTTGTTAGGCTCCTAACCCAGCTCGGTAATACTTTGGAAATTTCTTGTAATCCCTCGTATGCAGTTATGCTTAGTTATCTTGAATCGCTAGATGCCTCTGTTGAAAATTTGCAATCAGTTAGAGTGGTCCGGGAATATCCGGATGTCTTCGAAGAGGTGAAGGGCTTGCCTCCGAAGCAGGAAATAGACTTCCGCATATATCTTGTAGATAATGCAAAGCCCGTTGCGTTGCCCGTTAGACACATGGCTCCACGGGAAAGGAAAGAGCTCAGTAAACAGATTAAAGAGCTTCTAGAAAAGGGGTTCATTAGGAGAAGCATTTCAGAATGGGGCGCTCCAGTGGTGTTCGCTACAAAGGCGGATGGTTCACTCCGTCTATGTGTTGACTATAGGGAGCTCAACAAGCTAACGAAAAAGAATAGGCACACTCTCCCTAGAATTGACGATTTATTTGACCAGCTTGTAGGAGCGTCTGTTTTCTCCCAACTCGATTTAGCAACCGGTTTTCATCAGCTAAGGGTGGCTGAAGATAGCATCGATAAAACGGCGTTCAGAACCCCAGATGGCTTCTTTGAATGGCTTGTCATGCCTTTCGGCTTGACAAATGCACCTGCTTACTTCGTGAACCTGATGAGTAGGGTATTTAGAGATTTCCTCAACAAATTCGTAGTGGTCTTCGTAGATGATATCCTTATCTTCTCAAAGAGTGAAGAGGAACATGCTCAACACTTAAGGGCAATCATGGAAACTTTGCGAGTCCATCAACTAAAAGCCAAATTCTCCAAATGCCACTTTTGGAGAGAAGAGGTGAGGTTCCTTGGGCACATAGTATCCAAACAAGGGTTAGCAGTGGACCCTGCTAAGGTAGTGGCGGTACAGGATTGGAAGACACCAAGGAATGCAACTGAGGTCCGAAGCTTTCTAGGACTAGCAGGTTTCTATCGAAAATTTATAAGGGATTTTGCGAAAATCTCAGCTCCGCTCATGAAATTGACTAAGAAGAATCTAGTGTTCAATTGGGATTTGGATTGCGAATTTGCTTTCCAACGACTGAAAAGGGCTCTTACAACAGCCCCAGTTTTGACGCTGCCAGATGGGAGCAAGATGTTCACTGTTTATACGGATGCATGTGGGACAGGGCTAGGCGCCGTCTTAATGCAAGAAGGAAGGGTAGTAGCTTATGGCGGGAGGCAGTTGAAAGTACACGAAAAGAACTACCCAACCCACGATCTTGAGTTAGCCGCCATCGTCTTTGCATTCAAGTCTTGGCGACACTATCTCCTAGGTGAGAAGTTCGAACTTTACACTGACCATAAATCGTTGAAATATCTTTTCTCGCAGAAGGATCTTAACTTGAGGCAATAGAGATGGATGGAGTTTCTTGCCTCGTACGATTTCGAAATCTCCTACACTCCGGGCAAAGGCAACGTAGTGGCAGACGCGTTGAGCCGAAAGAAATTGACCCTAAGCCCGTTGTTTGTTGAAAGACAAAGCCTAGAGTTTATAGCCAGCTTCGACTTTAGGCCTTCCTCCGATTTCGTACCAGGCTTGCTAGCATCTCTCGAAGTGCGCCCAACTTTAGTGGATTCAGTAGGGACAACACAACGCGAAGACCCTCAGCTTGTGGAAATAATTGATAGGCTAATTAGGGGTGAAACTTCAAGTCACCTCAACAGATACTCCATCGACGATAAGGTTTTGCTAAGGCGAGACGGAAGACTATGCGTCCCACAGACAAAAGATTTAATAAAGAAGGTTCTCGAGGAAGCACATCACTCCAAGATGACGATACACCCAGGCGGAGATAAAATGTACAAAGACATAAAAAGGACTTTCTTCTGGAACGGCATGAAAAAGGACGTGGCAGAATTCGTTTCTAAGTGCATGGTGTGCCAACAGGTTAAGGCGGAACAGAAAAAGCCTGGCGGACTGCTACATCCTCTGGAGGTCCCGCAGTGGAAGTGGAATAGCATCTCAATGGACTTTATCGATGGGCTGCCTAGGTCTAGGAGAGGCAACACTAGCATTTGGGTAATAGTGGATAGGCTTACTAAAAGCGCCCACTTTTTACCTGTCAAAAGTAAAAGAACTGCCTCATCCCTAGCATCACTTTACCTCAAGGAAATCGTTCGACTCCATGGAATACCATCTAGCATTGTTAGTGACCGAGACCCCATCTTCACCAGTGAGTTTTGGCGGAGCCTGCAAGAAGCAGTAGGAACGCAGTTATGCTTGAGCACAGCCTATCATCCCCAAACCGACGGCCAAACAGAGAGAGTGAACAGAGTTTTGGAAGACCTCTTAAGGCTATGCGTCCTTGACTTCGGAGGGACATGGGAAGACCACCTTCCTTTGGTGGAATTTGCCTACAACAACAGCTATCAAGCAACCATCGGAATGGCGCCCTTCGAAGCTTTATATGGAAGACCGTGCCGATCGCCCACTTGTTGGTGGGAGTCTACGGACAAGCTCATACTTGGACCAGATATGATCCGAGAGACTTCAGAGAAAGTAGACTTAATACGAAGAAGGATGAAGACGGCCCAAGATAGACAAAAGTCCTATGCCGACAAGAGAAGGACCGACCTTGAATTTGAGGTTGGAGACAGAGTTTTTCTCAAGGTATCACCACTAAGAAACGTTGTTCGTTTTGGAACCACAGGAAAACTGGCACCAAGGTTCGTAGGGCCATTCCCTATCATCGAGAAAATTGGGAAATTGGCCTATAAATTAGAGCTACTCGAGAAGTTGGCTGGAGTCCAAAACGTTTTTCATGTTTCACATCTCCGAAAATGTCTACATGAGTCTGCTGAGGTGGTAGAGCCAAATATCCTCGAAGAGGCCGAAGTGGAACGCGAAGCAACCATAAGAAAAGTTCCAACCCGCATATTAGGAACGGAAGTGAAGAAGCTACGCAACCGCGAAGTCAAGCTCGTCAAAGTTCAGTGGAGCGACGCCGAGGGAGACGCGACTTGGGAAACCGAAGCTAGAATACGCACTGCCTACCCTTTTCTGTTCGAGGGTACATCCTTGATCTTTCATTTTCCTTAAGTTGCGCTTTTATCTATCTTTTTAGGTATATTTCCTCGACCTTATCTTTTAGGTAGAAACCCTTTGGATGGAAACATGTAATTGAAACATGTTATGGATGATGGTTGCAAGTGATTGCTAGTGGTTGCTCGTGGTTGCATATACACACACAATCTAGGGTTTAGATCGGCTCAGTCACTTCATATTGCATATGCATATATGTTTGCCTTCGTATATGATTGAACTCTAATGTGTTGTCATATGGATGTTGCATTTGTATTGAATGATTGTGCACTCATGTAGAATCATGAATAGAAAAATTTGCATACATAATGGATTCATGGCACTTACATAATTCGCATTAAGGAGGTCAACTGAATCAGTAGACCGCCTGATTTTGCATTAGATAAGTACATGTACACACACACTTCGCATATGATCATGAAGCATTAGAAGTCTTTTAAGGACAATGGATGCTCGTGTTTGATGGATGAGTAGATGGATGATTGGATGTTAGGATATACATTCCTCCTAACTTTGAAGATTTCGGGGACGAAATCCTTTTAAGTTGGGGAGAATGTAACACCCCGCGAATTCTATAACTGTGAAATTCACAAATTAAAGTATAATTAAATTGAAATCAAATAACTAAGGGATACGGGATACGCCATTGCGTTCGTCTCGGAAAAATACACGAAATAGAGTCCGAGTTTTCGAAAAACGGAGTCCGTATGAAGAAGATATGGCCTTCGGAAGTTTCTGAATTAAATTTAAAATTCAAACAGAATAAAACAGCTCCGAAAAACAAGTTTAAATTCCAAAATCGGGCCCAATGGGCCAGGGCGGAAAAACACTCGCCTAATGCACCCAGGTCGACTGGGCTGTCGACCTGGTCTAGCCAGGTCGACAGGGCTGTCGACAGGGCTGTCGACAGGCATGTCGACCTGGTCCAGAGCCAGGTCGAACCCAGCCCAACCTGGCTGGCCTATTCTATGTTGGTCGATTTTCTGTAGTCTGCTTTGTCATTAGGGCTAGGTGGAAGGCTCTAATTGGTCTCTCTTTAGAATGAATGGCTACGATCAATCCAAGCAACATCAATGGTCCTAATCAGTTCATAACCCCTATAAAAATGACCCTAGACTCAACCCTAATCTATTCATTCAAAAATAAGAACAAAGCCGCCATGTTGCTGAGGAAGAACTAAGAGTAGCCACCAATTGGAGAGAGGATAAGAAGGCAAATTCTAAAGCATAAGGCAACCTAAACAAATCAAATCAACAAGGAATCGCATCTTCAAATCCCTAAATTTGAGAATTCGCCACACAATTGTAAGTAGAGTATTATTTTGGTATAAACAAATAACTGTGTTGGTTTGTATACTTGATTGTGGTGATAAATAATTCATATTTGTGCGTTACTATGATTCTTATCGGTTTGGAATATTGTATAGTGATGGGAAAGTATGTTATTCATTATAAAAACTACATGTTTGCGGTAGTTTTATTCAAGTATACGTTTGGAATATTCGCAAATTATGTAATCCATGTTGAAGCTACATGTATGTAGTTGTTTAATTGAAACTCATGCAAGTTTGGGGTTTTGATACTATGCCATCATGATGTATATTTTTGTACATAAATCATTTTGTACGTAATTGGAACAAATTTGGGTTATTATAGTTCATATGAAACTATGTTGAAATTTTGGCACCATGATCTATGTATTAAGCCATGCTTTTGTACTAGAGAACCTAATTGCAAACTTATGAATATGACTAGGCTATGATTGATATTTTGCATAATTGAAATCCATATTGTTAACAAGAATTATATGATGACATATGTGGTACATAGCTAGGTTAGATTCCAAAATCCCTTTTGCAAGTTGCATGACTAAAGTAAAAATCATGATTTCGTATTAGAAATATTTATGCCATGTGAATAGATTTAAAATCATGATTAGTTTGAACTATACTTTTGTGTTAGTAACAAAAGTAAACACCTTTGTAAACATGTAGTAATCTTATAAACATGAATTGCTTATGTTTGATATTATGCCTAAATAAAATATAGGTTTATGTTGTAGTTAAGCCTATGTGTCGATAGTGGTATTCTTAACTTAACTACAAGTTTACATGGTTTGATTCATGTCACTTATGCTTTATGACCAAAGTATATGTTACCACTATGCAAGTACACCAGTTTCTATTTTGTAGTTCCAACGTCACATTGCAGGTTCATGCGTTCACATTCCCCTTTTTTGTGTATGTAATCACGCTTTAAGCCTCCCCTTTTTCTCATAGCTAAGTTGGGCTTTAAAAGGCTAAGCCCAACATATATATAATAAACGGACGTGTTAAACGGGGGAAAATAACGTTGGGTTAAATTAATTAATAGAAAACATAAAGTAGAAGGGCCCAAATTCAAGTATGGGTTGGGCCCATGATTGGTGTAACCTTTACACCATTAATTTAATAATAGGCCGCAAATATTTACATATAAGAAAATAAAGAAGAAAGACAAAATATGTAAATGTAGAACATACGATGTGTTTAACCCGAGGTTGGATTGAGTTGTGATGTAAACCTGCCCGGAACCGCCCGGCTGTCCAGTAGTCACAACAATACCTATCCAATGTGGGAGGTTAAACATGGAGCCCAATAAGGACCCGAGGTTAGACTGAGTTGTGGTGTAAGACTGCCCGGAACCAACCGGCAACAGGCAGGCACAACAATACCTGTCTAATGTGAGAGGTCAGGGCCTTAATAAGACAATTAAGGCTGAGTCAGGATTGTTAGGATTAAGTGAACTAAAGACTTAATCAAAATGGAACATGCTAAACTAAACGGACTAGTGGGGGTTAGGTTAGAAAACACTTAACCAACTTAGCATGTTGGCTAGAGATAGAAAACCTAGTAACGGGGGACCCTTTTCAGCAGTAACCCTAGAAGGTGTATCAGGATACCCTGAAACTAGGCAGGGTGGGGCACGATTACTGGGCTGATTGTAAGAGGTCAAATCGACGGCGGTGGTGTAGCAGTGTAGGTTCTAACGGGGTGCGGGCGTGCACACACTCCGGCGCAGAAAAATAAGGCACTGGGCACCAGTAGCATACCTGTGCATTCTAGGATTGTGTCGGGCCGCCACCATGGGACTTGATACACCCCATGGTGGGACCAGCATAGGTAACTACAACATCGGGGGCCGTAAGACACATGTAACTATGCGAGTAGGAGCCGATCATCATAGAATGGATCACATCACCCTGGTTATGGGGTGCCAGTTGGGAACTAGTTTATATGGGTTCAGAGATTACCATGGGGTACGATAGTATATTTGACCCTAGACAACTTAACCAAGTTTATAGTGCTTTCCCACTTCTTGTTTATACTTATCATACCCAGTTCTTTATTCATAGACAGAATAGTACTAGACTTACTCAGGCTTTATGTCTGACTCTACTTTTCTTTCGTCTTCTTTTCTTCCATTCCCCCCCCCCCCCCAGGTCCACAGGGAGGGAACACTGCAGCTTGACCAGTCTTAACATCCAGCTTGAAGAAGAGAAATGTATTGCTTGGACCTTTTCGTTTTGAACTATGGCTTTGGACAACCACTATGGGGCTTTTGCAGTTTATCTATGTTTTATTTATGCTTCTTTAAATAATGTAATCAAGACAGATTATGAAAGTATTATGTTATGTTTTTGGAAAGGATGTAAGACAATTATGGTGATGTTGTTGTAACACGTATTTGCTTTTATGAAATAAAAGTTCTTGTTTTTCCGCTGTTTGCAAATATGTGTTCTTATATCTGTCTTGTATATCTGTGACTTATACTTATAAACCTCCACCAAAATTAGGGCATTCCCTTTGAGAGTGACTCTAACGGAGGTGGGGTGTTTCAAAGAACATATGTATATATGTAAACAGAGTAAATAAGATAAGTAAAACAGCGGAAGATTTCAAACTATTTCAAAACAAGTCTGGTACAACATAACTTTCCAAATAAACAAGTCTAGATAAAAACAACATCAACTGAAAAACTGAAATACACAAGTACTATCCCCAAAATAAGTGATAACCATAGCTAGCTTCATGTCCAGACCGTACATGAGCTAAAATCCCACAAGAAAGCGATCAGAAATCCAAGCTAAGCTCCAATATTCCCTCCCTGAGAACCTGGGGGGGAAACGGAAGAAAAGAGGCGAAAGAAAACCGGTCAGTCAAAAAGACTGAGTAAGCCCTACTACAATCAATGTAAACTGATAAAGTTAACTGGCATGAGAAGCAGGGATGAACATAAGGATAACAACATGCTAGCATAATGTTTAACTAACAAGGTTGATAAAAGGTGTCTTCGCATAATCAGGTTTAAGGTTTTGCACCACAGGTGTACTAGCAAACTAACATGACTTGAATAAACAAGTATTGATCCCTTGGCCCAAGCTTTGGCCCAATAACATGAAGTGACCCTAATACGAGGTCCATTAACATGAAGTGACCCTAATAAGAGGTCCAATAACATGAAGTGACCCTAATACGAGGTCCAACCAAATGGTCTAATCGATCGGCTCCCTAAGCCTAACTCATCACGTGTTGGTGTCAATACGACCCAAACATAATTGTAGTCAGACTGTGCCGGGTCTCCCGTCGGGTGTATCGAGCCCTAGGGTGTCAACCCCTGGACACCATAAACATAAGTGCATAGTCTCGATCTACTGGTACCCGTGCATGTTTTCCCCGGCTCCGGACTACGTACACGACCATAGTCCGTCCGGAACTACACCGGCGTACCACTCTGCCGTCGTTTTTGGTCACTTACCTCCAGTCCAGTAATCGTGCCCCCACCCTAGCCTAGTCCCTAGGGCCGTAATGATACAAACTTGGGATTACTGCTGGAGTGGACCCCCGTTGCTAGGATTTTCTAGTGGGTTAAGTACGGTTTAACCCTCTTGCTAATCATGGATTAACTTGGTTAAGTGTAACGATGAGTTCACGACTTAACCCTGATTAATCTACCAAGCCCAAATTGGTTAAGTATTAAGTGGACCATGACTTAACCCTAATCATGAGGCATTAATTAATTAATGTGCCTTAACCTCTCACATTAGACTTTGTTGCGGTTACTAGTTAAGCCGGCGGGTCCGGGTAGCTTTACACCACAACTTGATCTAACCTTGGGTTCAAGGTACAACATGACCAACTTCTCACATTGGGTCCTATTGTTTGTAGCAACTAGTTAAGCCGGTCGGTTCCGGGTAGGTTTACGCTACAAACTCAACCCAACCTCGAGTTGGTCACACTTATATTTTCTAAGTGTCATGTCCATCATGTTTACAAAACATATTACAAGTTTTCAAGCAATTGGGTAGACCTAACTTAATAGGTAAATTCCCAATGGGTAGACCTAACTTAATAGGTAAATTCCCAATCTTATGTTTTTATTTCTTTTAAGTTTACCCAACCCCAAATGCAATCCCATCGCTTACATATCGCAATAGCGCATAAAGGATAGAAAGAGGGAACTTGGCATAATCATGACATAAAGGTGTTGAAGCCACAAGTTTAACATGGTGGCATATGAAATGTACATATGTTCATATACTTGCATATTACATTTTTAGGCCTCAAAAGCATGCATAAAACCAAACCTAGCATATTGGTGATACATGGTGATAAATGACATGTAGAAATGGCCATAAGTTCGCATTTAGCCTCACATGCAAGTTATCATAAGGGATATGATAACTTACATGTTGCCAAAATGCAACCTTTAGCTTAAAGCTTGAAGCTTTAAGCTCATAAACCCAAGATAAGCTTGCATAACATGATAACATGAGCAAAATGATCAACCCAAACTTGCATAACATAACTTGCATATCATATGGCAAACTTGCATATCATAACCTAGCAAACTTGCATAACATAACATGATAAACTTGCATATCATAACATAGCAAACTTGCATAACATAACATGATAAACTTGCATGTCATAACATAGCAAACTTGCATAACATGGTAAACTTACATATCATATCATAATGATCAAACACAACTTGCATCATTCATTAACTTTAGAGTTTAAATATGAAAGTAGAAAAGGGCTTACAATGCTTATGAAGACACAAAAATATGACAAAGCCCTTATGCAATCAAATAGACCCAAAATGCAAGCTCTAATAGAAAAACCCTTGAGCCAAAATGATCAAAACTCTTGCTTTATGATGCAAATATAGAAACTTGACTTGAAGGCAAGCTAATGAAACTCATACAAGCTTGAAAACACTTGTATGCATGGAAAATCTCTCATAAAAATTTATTTAGGAATTTTATGAAGAGAGTGGAGGCCATGAGAGGAATGATTTTGCCATAGTTTAGTTGTATGAATGAATAATGATGATTTAGGGTTAGGTTAGGGGCTTATTTATAGAGATTAGGACTAGTTTTAGCCTTAGGATTAAACTCTAGTTCCAATCTCAACCCTTAAAACCGAATCTGGCCCAAAGACCTAACCAAAACCCCAAAATGGTGCTCTAGGCAAAACTGCCCGGCTGGACCAAGTCGACAGCCAAGTCGACAGGGCTGTCGACTTAGATCCAACCAAGTCGACTCCTAAGTCGACAGGGCTGTCGACTTGGGTACTCTGGCGGGAATTTTTCCACCTGCGCCCAACTGCCCTAATTTCCAAATTCAAACTTGAATTTGAAATCTGTTTTTACTTTGAAATTTTCTGAAAACTTCGTTGGGCCTTAATCGGGTCATACGGACTCCGATTTTCGAAAACTCGGACTCTATTTCGCGTATTTTTCCGAGACGAACGCAATGGCAAAGCCCGTTTCCCTTGATTCAGATTTATAAATTAAATTCTGCCTCGATTTACGTTATAACAGGTTATTGAAAATACGGGTTGTTACATTCTCCCCTCCTTAAAAGATTTCGTCCCCGAAATCTCTAAGTTAGGAAGAACATATCCTACCATCCAACATCCATCTACTCAAAACATCATCCACGAGCAATCATTGTCCTTACAAGATTCTAAATGTTGTATGAACATATGCAAAGGTGTGTGTATATGTACTTATCTAATGCAAATATCATCAATGCAAATTATGTTAGTGAAATGAATCCATATGTACGCAATTCCTAACATAATGTATAACATCTATATGTGTGCACATAACGTACATCCATATGCAACATCCATGTGATAACACAAAAATTTTCATCCATGAATAAGCATAAACACTTATGCATACGCAATATGAGGAGTGTGTGAGCCGATCTAGGTCCTAACGTGTATAATGCATCCATGAGTAACCACTTGCAAACACTTGCAACCACTTGCAACCATAAAGCATAACATGTTTCAAACACATGTTTCATCCAAAGGGTTTCTACCTAAGGTTCTCATGACAAGATTAACACGATAAACTAGATAAACATGGATAGCAAAGAGAAAGATATGCTAACAAAGAAAAGAGATTGAGAGCGTACCCTCAAAAAGGAATGGATAAAGCCCATGCATCTTCTCCTCGGTTTCCCAAGTTGCGTCTTCTTCGGCTTCACCCCATTGAACCTTCACCAACTTAACCTCTCGATTCCTTAGCTTCTTGGTCTCCGTCCCCAAGATACGAATCGGAGCTCTCCTCAAGGTAGCCTCTTTCTCCACTTCCACATCTTTAGAACACTTGGCTCAACAACCACTAGTGATTCATGTAAACACTTCCGGAGATGCGAGACATGAAAAACATCGTGTACTCCGGCAATCTTCTCGGGCAACTCCACTCTATAAGCCATCTGCCCGATCCTTTCTATAATAGGGAATGGTCCAACAAACCTCGGTGCTAACTTCCCAACGGCTCCAAATCGGACAACATTCCGCAAAGGAGAAACCTTCACGAAAACCATATCCCCAACATCAAACTCCAAATCATTTCTTCGCTTATCAGCATAGGATTTCTGTCGGTCTTGGGCCGCTTTCATCCGTCTCCGAATCAACTCGACCTTCTCGGATGTATCTCTGATCATATCGGGCCCAAGTATAAGCTCATCTGTAGTCTCCTACCAACATTTAGGCGACTTGCACGGCCTCCCATATAAAGCTTCAAATGGTGCCATCCCTATGCTTGCCTGATAACAGTTATTATATGCAAACTCAACAAGAGGAAGATGGTCTTCCCAAGTACCACCAAAATCCAGAATACAAAGCCTCAACAGATCCTCGAGTACCCTATTCACCCTTTCGGTTTGACCGTCCGTCTGTGGGTGATAAGCCGTACTTAGATTCAACCTCGTGCCCATAGCTTCTTGCAAGCTATTCCAGAACTGACTTGTAAAGATTGGGTCACGGTCACTGACTATACTAGAAGGGACTCCATGTAGTCTCACAATCTCACGAAGATATACAGACGCTAGCCAAGATGCGGTCCTCTTGCTCTTCACTGGAATGAAATGAGCACTCTTCGTAAGTCTATCCACAATAACCCAAATGCTCGTATTCCCTTTCCTTGACCTTGGTAGCCCATCGATAAAATCCATGGAAATATTCTCCCACTTCCATAGTGGAACGTCTAGAGGATGTAATAGCCCACCGGGCTTCTTCGACTCGGCCTTAACTTGCTGGCAAATGATACATCTAGAGACAAACTCTGCCACATCCTTCTTCATCCCAGGCCAAAATAAAATGCGCTTCATATCTTTATACATCTTATCTCTGCCCGGATGTATAGTCAACTTAGAGTGATGCGCTTCCTCAAGGACTTTTCTTACTAAATCTTCTACCATTGGAACACATAACCTTCCATCTCTCCTCAGCCAACCCTTGTCATCAATAGAATATCGAGCGAGATGACTAGACGCCTCTCCTCGAATCAGCTTATCCATAATCTCAACTATCTGAGGGTCTTCTCTCTGCGAAGCCCCAACTTGATCAAGAAGGGTAGGTCTGAGTTCCAGAGATGCTAAAGAACCGGTCATCGACTCAATCACCAAAGAGAAATCAAAGGTTGCCACATACTCTAAATTCTTCATCTCAACGAATAGAGGACTCAGAGTCAACCTTTTTCTACTCAATGCATCAGCTACCACATTCCCCTTGCCAGGGGTATAAGCTATCTCAAAATCGTAGGACGCCAAGAATTCCATCCATCTTTGTTGCCTCAGATTCAGATCCTTCTGAGAAAAGAGATACTTCAATGACTTGTGATCGGTATAAAGCTCCAATCTTTCTCCCAGAAGATAATGGCGCCAAGCCTTGAGTGCATATACTATTGCTGCCAACTCTAAGTCATGAGTGGGATAATTCTTCTCATGCACTTTGAGTTGTCTACCGCCAAAGCATATCACTCTTCCTTCTTGCATTTGAACAGCTCCTAACCCCGTGCCACATGCATCGGTGTATACTGTAAATAACTTCCCTCCATCGGGAAAAGCTAGAACAGGTGCTGATGTGAGAGCTCTCTTGAGCTTCTGAAAAGCAAGCTCGCATTCTATGCTCCAAGCAAAAACTAAATTCTTCTTCGTCAATTTAGTGAGAGGAGCGGAAATCTTCGCGAAGTCCTTGATGAACTTCCGGTAAAAGCCTGCAAGACCTAGAAAACTTGTCACTTCGGTTGCATTCCTTGGAGTCTTCCAATCCTGAACTGCAACTACCTTAGCGGGATCCACCGCGAAGCCTTGCTTAGATACTATATGCTCAAGGAATCTAACTTCCCTTCTCCAAAAGTGACACTTGGAGAACTTGGCCTTCAACTGATGCGCTCTAAGCGTATCCATCACCTCCACGAGATGCCTTGCGTGCTCTTCCTCATCCTTAGAGAAGATCAGAATATCATCTACGAAGACCACGACAAACTTGTTCAAGAACTCCCTGAACACCCTACTCATCAAGTCCACGAAATATGCGGGTGCATTAGTCAAGCCGAACGGCATGACAAGCCATTCGAAGAATCCATCTGGCGTTCTGAACGCAGTCTTGTCTATACTGTCTTCAGCTACCCTAAGCTGATGGAATCCAGTAGCAAGATCAAGCTGAGAGAAAACAGAAGCACCGACAAGCTGGTCAAAGAGATCATCAATCCTCGGTAACGGATGTCTGTTCTTCTTAGTCAGCTTATTCAACTCTCGATAGTCAACACAAAGTCGGAGAGAACCATCTGCCTTGGTAGCAAATACCACAGGCGCTCCCCATTCAGATATACTTCGTCTAATGAAGTTCTTCTCAAGCAACTCCTTCACTTGCTTACTTAGCTCCCGCCTTTCACGCGGAGCCATGTGCCGAACGGGCAAAGAAACTGGCTTTGCATTATCCAACAGGTAAATGCGGAAATCAATCTCTCGCTTAGGGGGCAACCCCCTAACTTCATCGAAAACATCCGGATACTCTCGAATCACTCTCACAGACTGAAGAGTTTCCATTGACGAGTCGAGTGATTCAAGATTGTACAACATGACGGGACCTCTCGGATTACAAGAAATCTCTAGGGTGTTTCCGAGGCAAGTCACGAGCCTCACAACCCTATGCTCACAATCAAGGATGGCTCCATACCTGGACAACCAACCCATGCCCAATATCAATCCGTATCCCCTAAAACCAAGAACATAAGCACTACACAAGAACTCTACACTCAATATAGAGATCCTCAAATCCCCACATATCATAGACAGTTGGGCGGAACCCCCAATAGGATTTGAGACACAGACGGGATCCTCTACCAAGCTAGTACTAAGGTGCAAACTATCAACAAGATCAGATGAGATAAAGCTATGCGATGCACCAGAATCAAACAAGGTACGAACTGGAAAATCAGAAATATATACAAGGCTCTCAACAGAAATACTACCTCGATCGGGAACTGGAGCGGCATTGAGAGCATGAACTTGCCCTCCTGAAGGTCCAGCACGCTGAGTCTGACCTTGGCCTTGCCCTTGCTTCTTCGGGCAATCCTTACTGAAATGTCCAGTCTCACCGCAGAAAAAGCATTCACCATTCTTCCTTTTCCTCTTCTTACAATCCTTAATAAGATGCCCAACTGAACCGCAATAATGGCACTTCCCCTTGTTGTTCTTGCCCTTGTTGTTGTTCCCCTTGTTGCCTTGACTCTTGTTCTTGTTCTTGTTCTGATTGCCTTGACTGCTCTAACCACTTGGATTACCCTGATTTCCTTTCCATTGGGAATCAGTCTTCTTGGCTTGAGTATCATTCAACTTGATTTCTTTCTTGACATCTCCCTGAAGTAACACCATATCAACCAAGCTTTCAAACGTGGCCCCATGGGGAATATGTGACATAGCCAATCCCTGCAACGGCTCATTCAATCCTCTAGCGAAACGAAGAGCCTTCTTCTGAGGAGTATTCACCATATCCAAGCCAAAACGAGCTAACTGATTGAACTTGTTCACATATTCTTTGACAGACATATCTCCTTGTTTCAAAGTTATGAACCTTTCCATTTGCAGAATCTCCTCAGCAGAAGATAGAAACTTGAGAACGAACCTTGCCCTGAAATCGGCCCAAGTCTCAACAGGCCTAGTACCATTGGTGACTTCCCACCAACAAGCAGCTTCATCCTTCATAAGCCAAACCGCCAACAAGATCTTCCTCTGATCGTCTAACCCAAAGATAGCAAATAAATCCTCGGTCTCTTTCAACCAATTTCTGGCCTCTACAAAGGTCTCGGTGCCTTGAAAGTTCTTGCCACCCATTGCTTTGAAATCTTTGCAAGTCTTTGCGAAGTCAGCTTGAGGATGCTGAGGGGGAGGAGGAAGAGGAACCTCAGCGACAGGAGGAGGAGGAACATTAACTACCGGAGGAGGGGGAGGAGGAACATCTGCGGGGCCGGCTTCAGTCGCCCTAGCCTCCAAAAGTCTCCTATACCAAACAGGTACGTGTACTCGCTCCGGAATAGCAAAGTTATCGGCCATACTGAAAACGAAGAAAAAGACAGATTCAGAATGGAGAAAAATGAAGGAATTTTGCTAATGGCTTTTTGGGGAATAGCCTTTAAAATAAACTAGACTTTTCTTTGGAAAATACTTTATACTTGGTTTTGAAAATAGTTTTCCAAAAATTTTTTAAAAACCTTTTTGTTCCTTCTCGTAAACCATATGCTCTGATACCAAATGTAACACCCCACCTCCGCCAGGGTGGCTCTTGCAAGCACTCTGACTTTGGAGGGGCGTTTGAATCGGGTAAACATGCATAATGATATATCAAGGCAGAACAAGAATATATGTATATATGTAAACAGAGTAAATAAGATAAGTAAAACAGCGGAAGATTTCAAACTATTTCAAAACAAGTCTGGTACAACATAACTTTCCAAATAAACAAGTCTAGATAAAAACAACATCAACTGAAAAACTGAAATACACAAGTACTATCCCCAAAATAAGTGATAACCATAGCTAGCTTCATGTCAAGACCGTACGTGAGCTAAAATCCCACAAGAAAGCGATCAGAAATCCAAGCTAAGCTCCAATATTCCCACCCTGAGAACCTGGGGGGGAACGGAAGAAAAGAGGCGAAAGAAAACAGGTCAGTCAAAAAGACAGAGTAAGCCCTACTACAATCAATGTAAACTAATAAAGTTAACTGGCATGAGAAGCAGGGATGAACATAAGGATAACAACATGCTAGCATAATGTTTAACTAACAAGGTTGATAAAGGTGTCATCGCATAATCAGGTTTAAGGTTTTGCACCACAGGTGTACTAGCAAACTAACATGACTTGAATAAACAAGTAATGATCCCTTGGCCCAAGCTTTGGCCCAATAACATGAAGTGACCCTAATACGAGGTCCATTAACATGAAGTGACCCTAATACGAGGTCCATTAACATGAAGTGACCCTAATACGAGGTCCAATAACTTGAAGTGACCCTAATACGAGGTCCAACCAAACGGTCTAATCGATCGTATCCCTAAGCCTAACTCGTCACGTGTTGGTGTCAATACGGCCCAAACATAATTGTAGTCAGACTGTGTCGGGTCTCCCGTCAGGTGTATCAAGCCCTGGGGTGTCAACCCCTGGACACCATAAACATAAGTGCACAGTCTCGATCTACTGGTACCCGTGCATGTTTTCCCCGGCTCCGGACTACGTGCACGACCATAGTCCGTCCGGAACTACACCGGCGTACCACTCTGCCGTCGTTTTTGGTCACTTACCTCCAGTCCAGTAATCGTGCCCCCACCCTAGCCTAGTCCCTAGGGTCGTAATGATACAAACTTGGGATTACTGCTGGAGTGGACCCCAGTTGCTAGGATTTTCTAGTGGGTTAAGTACGGTTTAACCCTCTTGCTAATCATGGATTAACTTGGTTAAGTGTAACGATGAGTTCACGACTTAACCCTGATTAATCTACCAAGCCCAAATTGGTTAAGTATTAAGTGGACCATGACTTAACCCTAATCATGAGGCATTAATTAATTAATGTGCCTTAACCTCTCACATTAGACTTTGTTGCGGTTACTAGTTAAGCCGGGCGGGTCCGGGTAGCTTTACACCACAACTTGGTCTAACCTCGGGTTCAAGGTACAACATGACCAACTTCTCACATTGGGTCCTATTGTTTGTAGCAACTAGTTAAGCCGGTCGGTTCCGGGTAGGTTTACGCTACAAACTCAACCCAACCTCGAGTTGGTCACACATATATTTTCTAAGTGTCATGTCCATCATGTTTACAAAACATATTACAAGTTTTCAAGCAATTGGGTAGACCTAACTTAATAGGTAAATTCCCAATGGGTAGACCTAACTTAATAGGTAAATTCCCAATCTTATGTTTTTATGTCTTTTAAGTTTACCCAACCCCAAACGCAATCCCATCGCTTACATATCGCAATAGCGCATAAAAGATAGAAAGAGGGAACTTGGCATAATCATGACATAAAGGTGTTGAAGCCACAAGTTTAACATGGTGGCATATGAAATGTACATATGTTCATATACTTGCATATTACATTTTTAGGCCTCAAAAGCATGCATAAAACCAAACCTAGCATATTGGTGATACATGGTGATAAATGACATGTAGAAATGGCCATAAGTTCACATTTAGCCTCACATGCAAGTTATCATAAGGGATATGATAACGTACATGTTGCCAAAATGCAACCTTTAGCATAAAGCTTGAAGCTTTAAGCTCATAAACCCAAGATAAGCTTGCATAACATGATAACATGAGCAAAATGATCAACCCAAACTTGCATAACATAACTTGCATATCATATGGCAAACTTGCATATCATAACCTAGCAAACTTGCATAACATAACATGATAAACTTGCATATCATAACATAGCAAACTTGCATAACATAACATGATAAACTTGCATATCATAACATAGAAAACTTGCATAACATGGTAAACTTGCATATCATATCATAATGATCAAACACAACTTGCATCATTCATTAACTTTAGAGTTTAAATATGAAAGTAGAAAAGGGCTTACAATGCTTATGAAGAAACAAAAATATGACAAAGCCCTTATGCAATCAAATAGACCCAAAATGCAAGCTCTAATAGAAAATCCCTTGAGCCAAAATGATCAAAACTCTTGCTTTATGATGCAAATATAAAAACATGACTTGAATGCAAGCTAATGACACTCATACAAGCCTGAAAACACTTGTATGCATGGAAAATCTCTCATAAAAATTTATTTAGGAATTTTATGAAGAGAGTGGAGGCCATGAGAGGAATGATTTTGCCATAGTTTAGTTGTATGAATGAATAATGATGATTTAGGGTTAGGTTAGGGGCTTATTTATAGAGATTAGGACTAGTTTTAGCCTTAGGATTAAACCCTAGTTCCAATCTCAGCCCTTAATACCGAATCTGGCCCAAAGACCTAACCAAAACCCCAAAATGGTGCACCAGGCAAAACTGCCCGGCTGGACCAAGTCGACAGCCAAGTCGACAGGGCTGTCGACTTGGGTCCAACCAAGTCGACTCCCAAGTCGACAGGGCTGTCGACTTGGGTACTCTGGCGGGAATTTTCCCACCTGCGCCCAACTGCCCTAATTTCCAAATTCAAACTTGAATTTGAAATCTGTTTTTACTTTGAAATTTTCTGATAACTTCGTTGGGCCTTACTCAGGTCATACGGACTCCGATTTTCGAAAACTCGGACTCTATTTCGCGTATTTTTCCGAGACGAATGCAATGGCGTAGCCCGTTTCCCTTGATTCAGATTTATAAATTAAATTCTGCCTCGATTTACGTTATAACAGGTTATTGAAAATACGGGTTGTTACATATTGTTGTATGCAAAAATTTGCAATTCAAGTGCAGGTTATGTAGGTCACTTTTAGGAAGTTTTCATATACATAGGACATTGTAGCTAATTCATTATGCTTTAGGTGTGTGTTTCTTTTTAAGTGTACACATGAAAAATCAAAATTTATAATCATAGTTTGTATTTTCTTTGTCTTATCTACTTCTGAAGATCATTATAATGCACTAAATCTGACATAACTGTTTTTCATTTATGAATATTAGTTTATACTACAACTTATGTAAAGATCAAGCCAAACTTCTGGCTACAAATGTAGATTATGTTAACTTTCACAACATTTAATAATTATAGAAAATTACATTGTCTTATTGTCAGTTCAAATGGATGTATATGGGTATGGGTGGACTAAAGCCTATACAAATGTGTCATTGGTGCACGTTTTCCTAATACAAGTCGCTTATCAATAAAAAGGGAAATACATCGGCCTTTTGATATGATAATTGGTGCAGACGTTCATGTTATCCCAGGTTATTATATTTAGCTGTAGGTAGGCACATAATGTATCTTACATATAACTTCACTGATGTTTTATAGCAATAATTTTGCATATCCTTATGTAGTTCATTTTAAAATTAAAGCTACCTAACCTTCCTTCCACACCACTATGTACTACGTGCATCTTACAATATAATAATCTTATTACGCATATTGTACATAAGCAATCACACGTCGTGTTTGATCAGTAGTATGATACTTGATGCTCATGCTCATCAAAATAACAATATTCTATTTATTTGTGCAGGAATCCAAATCTTCTACACAGATAAAACAAAAGCATGGAGAGTAGGTGAGAAACATGTGATTGCAAGGTGAGCACAAAAGAAAATATTGAACCAATGTACATGTATTTGTCACCCTATAATAAAAATATAGTGCTTATGATGAAAAAATAGCTCTTAACAATAGACCATATAATTAACAAAAATATCCCAATTTATAACAAAATCAAGAGTTTACATCAGGGATATTTTCAAATATGCATTGTAACACAGAGCACTCCTTGGGTTATACCACTGCATGTTCATTTTTCTGATTAAAAAATGCAACTCAATGCTAGGCATACATAAGTTAAAAATGTTCACATGCAGAATGGAACCATTATTGAAATCCTGAAATGGTAAAACATTGACATAAGCTTAAATGCATCAGCACATTCTGCAACGCTTACTTTGACCTCTCCTAACACTCTAGATCTTTGTTATCACTGAAATAAGTTTAATAAAATTGATATTAGAAAACTGAATCTGTATTAAAACTACTATAACATAAAAATGGCTTTTCCAAATGAAGATATTGATCAGACATACAATTGTAGAAATAACGAATTCATAAATTTTGTCACCAACCTATCTAAGATTTACATCTTAGGTAAGCTTTACTATCCAATAAACTGAATTCTGGGACTTTGTAACTTTTAAAACGTATTTATAGCAGTTCTATATTTCTGAATGTAGATGGAACATATTTCTTCAACGTTAAATTATATGGATCCATAAATGAAAATCTGAACTCTGTGTTAGTTATTTAAGACTAAAATCTTAATACATATTATGCTTTAGATATGATTCTTCCCAAGTCCAGCAAGTGAGTTGCATAGAATTATGTATTTACTTTACTGTCCAATGGATATTTTACAAATCTTTCATCTGCATCCTTCTTATTCAAATAACAACTGAGGAGTCATGGCTCTTATTTGATCAAGAAGTGAGATCAATCCATAACAAGGTAATTTTACTTGATTAGTACACCAACTTGGCTTTGATTAGTACACCATTTTGCGACTGATGTAAAATCTTTTCATTTGTAAAAGTAACACTTGGCCGTTTTTAATAGTTACAAACTTTATATTGGTAGTTTCCTAGCAAACTGAATGTATGTGGAGCAAGAAAGGGAGTGTGTATTGTAATTTAAGTTATTGACATCTTTTTATACTTACGCAAGGCTCCCGAGCTTCAGCTTCCAAGAAAGAAAGTGATACAAGCTCGGCAGTTTTAGAGTGGTTTGCATGGCCAAAAGGTGCAAATTGTACCATAAGATAATTTCCGCATGTTTTCATGTTTATAAAGGTAAGTAAGAGCTAAATTAGTTATATTACTATTTTTCAGTTCGCCTAGCATTCCTTTATTCGGTCCTAGCCCTGTCAGCAATATGATGTCTTGGTGCTGATCTACTACACTGGTGTAGAAGAACGGGTTTCAATCTTCTAACACTGGTTATAGGCTATATCGTTTTTTCTTCATGGGAAATGTTTTGAGTCTAGGAAAAAACTCAATTTCCATTCAAAAATGTCAGAGTTGAATTACTTCCATTAGCTAAACGTTGTTATGAAATATGTTTCAGTTCAACTTTGAAGATTTAATTTGAATGGTTTTGAGAAATGTTCTGTTGTTTTACTTAGGTCTGAAGTACCAAATACTGAAGGTAGACGCTCATTTTGGATTAGTGAGATTTTTTTCCTTTCAATGCATGAGCTAAAAGCATGGTACTTTATTATTTCTATTGTACTCTGCTTAGAATATTGGTTTCCATAAATGTTTTAAAACTCTTTGATCACGAGAACACAGTTTTCAACTTTTAGCTTCCTTATTCTATTGCTTCTCCCTTAATTTGCGAATGTATCTTCCAGAAAATTTATTTTCCATTATAATTTAATCCAGACAGGCTGTGCGTTCTTCAATTCAGACAGCATTTCTGATTCCTATTTTTACCTCGATCCTCAAATACTCTATGTTTATTCTGCGAATAGTCATTTCTCCTTATTTTTTTGATGAGGGGTTTTGTTATTATGACAATCTTATGATTGAAACATATTTGACTGTTCTTTTATAAACAATGTACATATTCCTAAACTGTTATGAAAACGAAACATAAATAAAGTTCCATACATGTGCAGAACTTCAACTTGGATTATATGAGTATGTATTATTACCAGGGAAATGTTTGACTATAATAATTCTTATTTCTATGGAATGCAACTAATATATTATCATCTTGATTTCAGATTTAGCGAAGTGTCAATAGCAACAAAATTAACCTGAGTTTGCTGAAATTCGGTGCAGCTAATTGATTGCGCTCAAGCATCATTGATCTGATATTCATTATAATTTGATTACAGGTAATTATTTGATGACTTTCATTGACTAAATCATATTTTGAGTCTGTTCTAGGTTTCTTAACGATTCATGTATTACAATCAAATCCAATGGTAGTTCTTAACCAACCAATATTAATTGATAGTTTTGGGCATTTTCTTATTTTATTTCTGTTTATCTTCATGTTTAACCCTTGTTGCTTTGTTTGCAATGAAACTTGCTTTATTCATTAATTTATACGGTGTCTTTTAAAATGAAATGATAAAATTTTGATGTTTATGAGAAAAAATCTGATGAATTTAATTTTTCCACAATACACTTGATTATTGATCAAAATAAAATGTTTAGGTTTATTCAAGGTAATATTGAACATTCACTTATGATCATGGTATAATTTAACTCAAGTATTAGTAGTATACCAATCCTAACGATGTTTGGTTCATAGTGTATTTGATATACTCTCTACGTTTTTTTATGGATTTAGACATCATTAAAAGTTTTGATTTTTTATTAATGTTGTATGCAAAAATTAGCAATTCAAGTGCAGGTTAAGTAGGTCACTTTTAGGAAGGTTCAATATACATAGGAAATTGCAGCTAATTCATTATGCTTTAGGCATGTGTCTATTGGTGAATTTCTTTTTAGGTATGCACATCAAAAATCCAAATTTATAATCATAGTTTGTATTTTCCTTTTCTTATCTACTTCTGAAGATCAAAATAATGCACTAAATCTAACATTTTTTTTCATTTAGGAATATTAGTTTATAGTACAATTTATGTAGAGTTGAAGCCGAACTGCTAGCTACAAATGTACGATTATGTTAACTTTAACAACACTTGATAATTACAGAAAATTATATTGTATTATTGAAGACAGTTCAAATAGATGTATATGGGTATAGGTGGACTAAAGTGAGTACAAATGTGTCATTGGTGCACCTATTCCTAATGCAAGTCGCTTATGAATAAAAAGGGAAATACATAAGCCTTTTGATATGTTGAATGGTGTAGGCGTTCATGTTATCACAGGTTATTTTATTTAGCCGTAGGTAGGCACATACTATATCTTACATATAACTTTCCTATTGTTTTTTTACCAGTAATTTTGCATATCCTTATTTAGTTCATTTTAAAATTAAAGCTACCAAACCTTCCTTCCACGCCACTATGTAGTATGTACTACCTGCAGTTTGCAATATAATAATCATATCTATTACCTATTTAATAGAAAGTAGAATAAATGACTTGCTGATGTGGCATAGTTTATTTTATTTTAGATCCAATGTGGCAAGCTCTCGGAATTTCCACTCTGGTTCTAACATTGATTGTAGCATCTCAACAAGATTCAGACTTTGAATATTAGAAAACGTAATGTTCAGAAGAAATACCGCAGTATTGCCTAATAGAAGGTCGGTGCCAGAAAAGATGAAGGAATTATATGTGTATCGCGCCGATTGTATGAGCGCACGCTCAAAAATTGCCCTTCTTTCTGTCATGCGCCAAATTTTTAGGCGCTTCGGACCTATTCCGAATTCAGAATCCTCCTTGTACTATTTCACTGAATATTAAGGATCATAATTTCTGTTGGGGATGCTTTCTCCCCAAATTCACGATTCAAAAGCTGAATCACTCCACCATTGGAGATGCTCTAACCTCCGTCATTTCCTTCTTTCCAAAAACTAGTCTCTTCATTTACCGTTTCCATAACGTCTCCAACTGCTGCCTCTTCCACACCAAAATCGTAAACCTCCCACCCCCAAAAAAGTAATCTTCCGTAAATTTAAAAAATAAGTAATAATACACTCCTATGTAGTCAAGATCTGACCGTCTTTCGTTGATCGATCTTTGTGAATTGTCAAGGGTTGCGAATATCCCACCTCCATGCCTCAATCTCTGCTTGAATAAGGTATGAATTCAAATTCCCTTCTTCCCTTAGCTTCTTACACAATCGTACAATTTATATTTGATCCTACTTCCAATTCTGTTTTTGAAATAATTATAAGTTCTTCTTCATCTTCCTCTTCGTATCGTGATTGTGAAATTCTGCTACAGTATACGAGCTTTATTGAAATTTGAGAAGAAATAAAAATAACAGGAATAATCGATTCGTTTCCTAAAAATGACCAATGTAACATTAGGTACGGTGTGGTTGACGATGAAAATCTGAAGGAAAAGAGAAGTCATCTTTACATAGTTACAGGATAAAATTCTATATCTGCAACTGAGTATAGTAGAAGAATATGACAAATCGGTAATAAAAAAAAGAGAGGATAGAAACTAAAATCTAAAATCATGACGCGGTGTGCATACCATGTAAAATGTAAACAACACTAATAGGTGGAATTTGATGTAAAAAATTGAAAAAAAATTAGTCTACATGAATTCCAGTCATTGGCACTATCTTAAGTGTAACGACCCACATTTTTGACCATTCAAATCGACAGTAAACCACACATGTCGACCAAAACAAATCGCAAATGCAAGTAGTTATTGGAAAAAAAAGAAGAAGAAAAGAAAGAAAGGACAGAAAAACCAATCACAGAACCTCACAGCGGAAGGATGACATATAATAACCAAATAGCAGTTTAAAAGCGGTTGAAATGTATACATCGGTTATAACATTCAATGATTATCAGAGTTACATATACATACAGCTGTACATAATAAGCAGCGGAAATAATGCAGTGGATATACATATGTATAGATAATAGATATACCAAATCTTCGTCTTCGATCTCCTAGTCACCGTCATCCCTGTTAACTGCAAACGCATGTTGACCCGAGCGTATTGCATAAAAAGGAAAACACAACAAACACTTGGATCAGCACTAAATCATTCTCATATCAGTCAAATTAAAAGATGAAATGACATCAGTGTCATGGGTACAGTAACTCAAGAGATGTTACGGGATTTTTCCATCTCTCAAGGAACCGTTAAATTAATACATACATAATATAGTACGCTATTATGATAGTGTCTATACAGTAAAGTATAAATACTGAAAATAGTGTAAGCGGGATTACCTTATTACCCTTACGCCGTTTATAGGCACCAACAGTCTATACAGTACCGTAAATTCACCGTACTGGTGTTATCAGAGGGCACTCCATAGAAGGCAATGCTAAATCAAAATCGTATGGGGCTCGATATGGATATATATGACAAGGCACTCGAGGCAATGCCCAGGGTAGGATTCTACCAATTGCACTCCCGGACCGGTGGTAACGCATAGCAGCCACTACCGCCCACCTCGGAACACACTCCCAAAGTCATAAATGGGCCCAAATCATCATCATCATCTTAGTCATAGAAATAGTATCGAAGAAGTGTGTCCGATCAAAGGTGCTACCTCAATTGGTCACGGTATAGCTCCTGTTTTAGTCATTTCAATTTTGACCCGAAGGTCAGGGCTATTCGTCATCGATCATCTTCTTCGCTTCAATAATCGCCTCCAAGTAATCGTACTCAATCTGGATACGTCATAACGTTCACAGTTGTCAAAGTGGTATCGACACTGACAGAAAGTATGCCTTATGTCGACTCCGGTCTCTTTAACAACCAACGCTTACATCTTTCACATCGGTCGGTTCTTTTATATTTGATAAAGGTTCGCTTTCATATCAAAATATCTTCTTCTGTTTCGAACCCAATTTATATTCAACGAATAAAATTTTCATATCGACAATTCATAATCAGACCCAACCCGATTATATTCTAAAACTAGAATATATTTCATATCATTATATTATAATCACAAAATATTTCAAAAACGACTTATATTCAATAGAATATAATTTACCTCAAAGATTTCAAATTATCACGGATTCTTATTTCAACTCCATTTGAACCAGCGGTCCAAACTCAAGCATTTCCATTCGGAAGAAATGTATAATTTCAAAATACTTGTAGACAAATGTTTATATAAAAATAATAATGATAATGATAATAAAATTTATATAAATAATAAAATATATATAATATAATAATTAAAATAAATCAGTAATTCAAATATTAAATATACACTTAAAAATAAGGTTACTAGAAAATTTTGAAAAATGAATTATAAGGAAAAATTATTTAAAATACAATAGTTATAAGTAAAGGTAAATAATAAATTTAAAGAAAAATAATTATTTGGAATCAAATGCATAAATATATTTAAAATAAATTTCTCTAATCAAAATCTTTCCTTCCTTCCAAATTTCAAATACTTGAATCTATCCTCCGATCTCAATGGAGTTCATTTAATTCCATATCTCATTTCAACCCCATTCAAAACAACTATTTGATTCCTAGAGTTCAAATATATATTCAAACTGAGTTAAAAACAACTCAGAATACCCTCGATTTCCAATTTCCCAAAAATCAGATTTCATAAGAATTTATTCCCTTCTAATCCAACTCTTAATTTGAAAATATTTTTAAATCATATTAAAATCTCCATTTAAATATTTCCACTTTGTTTTGAAAAATTCCTTTAACCCTTTTAAATCAACATCCCAGTTCAGAATCTTTAAAGAATTGAATTATCGAGTATCGGTACATTCTTTTAAAAGGAAAAATTCTATCAAATAAAGTTTTCCAATATTTAAAATCATTTAACCAACCGATGTCTGTATATAATTATCTACCCAATGGCCAAGTGATTTTAAATTTAATTTCTCGATATTTCAGGGATGGATCTATCATTTCAATCCAAATCAGGGTCACAGAGATTTATCATTTCACTTCGTGTTCTTAATTTATTTCATCGATAAATTCCGGGTTCATTAGATGCCCGTAACATCAAGGGTAAATGGAATTTATCGTCACAATCAACATGCATTACAATATACTGAAATAAGGAGCATTTAAACATGTCACTATGAATTCAGTAATAATTTCAACCAACATCCATCACAACAATTTCATTCAACTGATTCAGCATTAAACTGTTTCAGGATTTAACCAGGGTTCGAAGTCAACTAGAGATTTAAATTAAATTAAATAACAAATTATTTACTTAGATTGCATGTTAACATACTTACATGTTAAATTTAAACCACGCATCAACAATCCAACACAACCATGCAACCAAACTTACTTCATAATTTATTTCGATAAATATGGGAATAATTCAGTATTTCGTGAGCGAAGAATCACTCACCTTTGCGTCCATAGTTGATCGAAAGTCCAACTAAGGGCCAAAATTTGACAGTCACCAAACGCAGCCAGATTAGTGCCAAAACGTCCGCAATTCCGCCACGATCCCAACGCAACAAACCGCGTCCAAATCCAAGTCAAAATGAAAGAGTTATCAGCGTTTTACTCTCTGAATTTTAAATATATATATATATATATATATATAATTAATTAAATCAAGTATCACCTAATTATAGGGAGACACGTCAGCACCCTATATCCCCTTCTTCCCGCTCCTCAGCAAATTCGCTACAGTAGCCAACTTTGAACCCACCAAAACAACCGCGTTGACCACCAATTGCAACGAGCTCCGACCACGATAAGACCCGAGACTACCCTCAAATGAAAGCTTATCCTCCGACGCCCCTACCACTCCATCGACGCGACCTCCGGTGGTCAGAATTGCTGCCGGCGGCGCTGTAAACGGAGTGGGTTTTCACCACATATCGACCAAATTCCGACGATGTACTTGATGATAAATAGAGAGACCAGGTTCGTTGCAATCCAGACGACGATACGAACAATACCCATGTGCTCGAATTCGCGATTAACTCCAGAATCAAAAACCCCCAAAATCATGCTTAGGGTTTCGAAATCTGAAAGTTTGACCGAGTTTTCTGGCGAATCCATGCACTGCATGTTGAAACTAATCACACCAGCAGCTTCGTATCGTCGAGAGCTTCAAAATGATATATAATACACTGGGGTTTGAAGAGATTTTATTTTGAAGCTTGAATTTTGTTTTGCACCAGGGTTTGAAAACTGATTTCAGCCATTAGAGATAGAGTTTTGATGAAGAAAACGTACGTAGAATGAAAAATGAGCTGATGGAGTTAAGTGGGTTTTATTTATATATAATTATAAGGCCCAAATATGAGAAATACCCAATTATCCATTTACAAAGACCTCGTTCACATTTTCTCTCGTACGGTCAAACGGTAAGTCGGATTGTAACGCAAATTGAAATCCTATCATAATTCCTCGTTCTGAATCCAATGGTGCCAGTTTCGTCAGATTCCGAGACAGTTGCCAAAACAGTTAAATTTCACTGTTAATCAATCAATTAATTAAATATTCAATTATTCGATTAACCATTTTAAATTCAAATTAAATATTCATTGAATTCAAATTTAAATCAAATTATAACTTAAATAAATTTCTACATATAAGTTTCACACATTTCAAATCATAATTTGATTATTTGAATCTTGATTGAAATTTCAGTTATAAATTAACGACTTAAAATCCCACCATTAAATTTGAATTCCCTTTTTAAATTAACTCACCCACATTAATTTAATTATTTAAATATTCAATTTCAAATTACTGCTTTTCAAAACTAAATTTGAAAAATCTATTTACTCAATTTAAACAATCATCATCATTAAAATTAACACAAATTTGATTTTCCCTATATATTCCAATTTATTTAATTTAAATTGAAATCTAAATATACTGAAAATTATGGGACGTTACATTCTCCCCCACTTAGAATCTTTTCGTCCTCGAAAAGAGAACGAAATAAGGTATTTACTGAAATCATACTTTCAAACCCGTACTTATAAAGTAGTATTTATAAAATAAGTCATAAGGTTGTAAAACTCATAAATTTTTCTAACTTCCGAAATCACGGAAAATTTCGACAGCATCTCCTTTGTACGGAGAGCCCCGGGAAATATCCCGATACATATATCAACCCAAACATACATCTCATCAACTATGAGGCCTCCCTGAACCAGGGGAAAACACAAAAACAAAACCCCAACTTTGTAACAAAACGTACCTCTTTAGCGGTTTATGCAACTTTATTTACCTTAGCTTTTTAGTTTTTTAAGCGCAAGCGAGCTCCGAGCATAATCCTATTCCCTGCACCTACTAGAACACTCAAATATGTATAAGAATCAACATATAACAATACATAGCAATTTCATATGACCTACACAACATAACTTAAACATCCACTACAAAACCAAGATTTTCATAATAGACCAGCGAACAAATCATCAATTGTCACTCTTTAAAAGCTGGAATTTGATTGAGACACACTAGGCACGAGTTGTAGTTTTCGTTTCAAGCTTTCCGAATTGTCCGGATTCATCGAATTCGGATAATTCGTTCAAAAGTTATGACTATTTTAGTAACAACAAACGCTTCAGCCCGGGTAAATAAAATTGCAGGCCTTAACCATTCAACACAGTTTTTAACCCATTAAACATTGAAATTACGCTCAGCATATAAAGGAAATGTTTTACTTTACATTCTGGCCTTTCCGAATTGTACTCGCACATCGAAATCCGGCGCTCCGTTAGGGAGTTATGGTCAGAACAACATGGGTATTCAGTTCAGATTTTTATTTTCTGCACATACAACCACATCTAAACCTTTGATTTCAGCATAGTAAACATGAGAATTTCGACGGGCGCTATTAACGAAAGTTTTAGCTCAGTTTCTAAGGCTTCCAAAAAGTCCAGAATCGTCAGATTCCGATCATCAATTCAAAAGTCACGGTCATTTTACTTTAGCTTATCTTATGTTTCAGATTTAACTTCAACGTCGATCTACTACATTCCAAGTTTTAACCTTCCGACTCCACAAGTTTAAGCCAAGTTTAACCATCTAAAATAGTTATCAATCCATCATGTTCAAGGTATGATTTTCCCTTCATTTCTTACATACATTCCTATTCGTTTCATTCTTATTAAGTAAATTCATTCCATGTATTTATGTTCTATTATCATCCAATCCTATTTAAGTTCGTTTTCAACTCATCCATTTCGTTTCAAGCCTTAAGCTCCAATTAACTTGGATTCACTTAATATTTTCAACTAATCTTAATTACTTAAATCATTAACTCATTAACTTTGGTCGATTTACTAACTTCATTGCCTATTCTTATTTGTTTTATCATATTCGATCAACCATTCGTTGAAATAAATTCCGATTTTTCTTCCTCTTCCATTCTAATTATTCAAGTTTATGCTTACTTTATTTTCACTCCTTTGTACTTGGTCTAAATCGACCAATTTACCTTTCTCGAATTTGCTTCACTTATTCAAGTTCCTTCACTTACATAAGTTCATTTTAAAATTTCTAACGAACTTGATTACCATAAATAAATTTGCCAATATCCTGTAATTCACTTCTTTCTACGTACAACATTTCAAACAACCATTATGTAGTCGTTTAAGTTAACTCCTTTCGAGTTGACTCATTTAACTCGATTAAATTAGTTCTTGTTTCATATTTCAATTTCTTATTCATTTTTTTCTCCATAAGGTTAAATCATTATTAAAACGATCCTTTTGTATTCATTATTTAGTTCTAAATCGATCGCTTAAATTACTCGAGTTTATTTCTATTCATTCTACTTCATTCGACTCGATCAAATCCATTTAATTCCAAATCTTTCTATATTCTAATTTAATAAATTTGATTTGGTTTAAAATTGATACACCTTATTTCATATTTAAACCTCGAGTTTAATTCACTTAACTAAATCTATTATTTGACTCACAAATCCTGAGTTGAATTTAGAACCATTCACGACTCAAATCCTATGATTAATTCTCAACCATTATTATTATTCAATTTCTAAGTTACTTGTTTAACTCGAATCAAGTTACGTTCCATTTTCCTTTCACGGCTTACTTAGATCTTGTATCGTTGCATTGCCTAAATGAGGTCCAACCCATTTAGACTTACATATATTCATTCTACGTGTATTCTAATTCACCATTTACTTCTTTGTTTTAGTTTATTAACCATTCATATATTTCGACAACTTCACTTCTTATCAATACCTTCCTCGCCTAGCTTACCATATTCATAAATCTTACCGAGTCACCAGCTATGCCAATATTATTTATACAACTACTTCCCCATTTATTTACTTGGTTGGGTTTCATTTCTTAGTCAATTTCCAACTTTATCGATCACTTACATTGACTGAATTTGGTTCTAAATTCTATTATTACCTACACTTAAGTATTCCAATGACCATTTCGCCTTCCTTAATACTTAAGCTCTTTTCCTGTTTTTAAACCAAAATTTCTAATAACATGAGTTACCTTAATACTTAAATTCGTCTTACTTATTAAAACGAACTTAAATACCTTATTTCCGGGTTTTAACCAAGTCTAAAATAACATAAGTTTTTAAAATTTTATAGAAAACAATTCCATAAAATATTAAGTCCGAATTCTTAATTACCGAAGAACATAAGAACCTCGGTTTTTCTTAAATTTAATCTCAACTTCAAATACAATACTAATATCATTATTCAACCCTTTACATTATGTGGAATCTCAATTTAAAACTTTTTCCCAAACTAGTTATAAAAATACGGAGTGGTCTCCCCCACTTAGACACTTCATAATGAACGTCGATAATGCGTGAACTCATTATCGAAGTCATTTCTGAAGTCCGAGGAGGGATTATACACTCATTTCTTTTGAAACTATTTCCAAACTATTTCTTATAATACGATATTATTTAAAACTTTGGCAAACTATCTCAAAAGTACCCCAGGATCAAGTTTCATGTTCATTTCTATTTAAATCTCACCCAATTATACTTAGGATATCATTTCATTTCTAAATATTTTCTAAATTCATTACCCTTTTTTTCCTTATTAGATTTATTGTCTAATTAACCTTAACATGTGATAAATTAATATCACCACCTACTAAAACAGATGTATATATATATTTGAACCAATAATATATTTGATATACATATATTTAAAGATATAATCAAAACCATGTTGTGTCGTTCCATTCTATTCGATTATTTAGAAATTCCTATCGATAACATGGCGTCCCATATATCGACTAGAACCCATAAATATTCAATAGAACAAGCCAACACAATACAAACCATTTTTATATCAAAATACAAGTACGCTCTCTCATGTCACTCAAACTCATTCTAGGGCGTTTCTAACCCCATCTCTAATGAGTTAATTCCCAACAGAGCCAAGGCTATCGCTAACCATCGCTCTAATACCAACTGTAACGACCCACATTTTTTACCATTCAAATCGACAGTAAACCACACATGTCGACCAAAACAAATCGCAAATGCAAGTAGTTATTGGAAAAAAAAAAGAAGAAAAGAAAGAAAGGAGAGAAAAACCAATCACAGAACCTCACAGCGGAAGGACGACATATAATAACCAAATAGCAGTTTAAAAGCGGTTGAAATGTATGCATCGGTTATAACATTCAATGATTATCAGAGTTACATATACATACAGCTGTACATAATAAGCAGCGGAAATAATGCAGTGGATATACATATGTATAGATAATAGATATACCAAATCTTCGTCTTCGATCTCCTAGTCACCGTCATCCCTGTTAACTGCAAACGCCTGCTGACCCGAGCGTATTGCATAAAAAGGAAAACACAACAAACACTTGAATCAGCACTAAATCATTCTCATATCAGTCAAATTAAAAGATGAAATGACATCAGTGTCATGGGTACAGTAACTCAAGAGATGTTACGGGATTTTTCCATCTCTCAAGGAACCGTTAAATTAATACATACATAATATAGTACGCTATTATGATAGTGTCTATCCAGTAAAGTATAAATACTGAAAATAGCGTAAGCGGGATTACCATATTTCCCTTACGCCATTTATAGGCACCAACAGTCTATACAGTACCGTAAATTCACCGTACTGGTGTTATCAGAGGGCACTCCATAGAAGGCAATGCTAAATCAAAATCGTATGGGGCTCGATATGGATATATATGACAAGGCACTCGAGGCAATGCCCAGGGTAGGATTCTACCAATTGCACTCCCGGACCGGTGGTAACGCATAGCAGCCACTACCGCCCACCTCGGAACACACTCCCAAAGTCATAAATGGGCCCAAATCATCATCATCATCTTAGTCATAGAAATAGTATCGAAGAAGTGTGTCCGATCAAAGGTGCTACCTCAATTAGTCACGGTATAGCTCCTGTTTTAGTCATTTCAATTCTGACCCGAAGGTCAGGGCTATTCGTCATCGATCATCTTCTTCGCTTCAATAATCGCCTCCAAGTCATCGTACTCAATATGGATACGTCATAACGTTCACAGTTGTCAAAGTGATATCGACACTGACAGAGAGTATGCCTTATGTCGACTCCGGTCTCTTTAACAACCAACGCTTACATCTTTCACATCGGTCTGTTCTTTTATATTTGATAAAGGTTCGCTTTCATATCAAAATATCTTCTTCTGTTTCGAACCCAATTTATATTCAACGAATAAAATTTTCATATCGACAATTCATAATCAGACCCAACCCGATTATATTCTAAAACTAGAATATATTTCATATCATTATATTATAATCACAAAATATTTCAAAAACGACTTATATTCAATAGAATATAATTTATCTCAAAGATTTCAAATTATCACGGATTCTTATTTCAACTCCATTTGAACCAGCGGTCCAAACTCAAGCATTTCCATTCGGAAGAAATGTATAATTTCAAAATACTTGTAGACAAATGTTTATATAAAAAAAATAATGATAATGATAATAAATTTTATATAAATAATAAAATATATATAATATAATAATTAAAATAAATCAGTAATTCAAATATTATATATACACTTAAAAATAAGGTTACTAGAAAATTTTGAAAAAAGAATTTTAAGGAAAAATTATTTAAAATACAATAGTTATAAGTAAAGGTAAATAATAAATTTAAAGCAAAATAATTATTTGGAATCAAATGCATAAATATATTTAAAATAAATTTCTCTAATCAAAATCTTTCCTTCCTTCCAAATTTCAAATACTTGAATCTATCCTCCGATCTCAATGGAGTTCATTTAATTCCATATCTCATTTCAACCCCGTTCAAAACAACTATTTGATTCCTAGAGTTCAAATATATATTCAAACTGAGTTAAAAACAACTCAGAATACCCTCGATTTCCAATTTCCCAAAAATCAGATTTCATAAGAATTTATTCCCTTCTAATCCAACTCTTAATTTGAAAAGATTTTTAAATCATATTCAAATCCCCATTTAAATATTTCCACTTTGTTTTGAAAAATTCCTTTAACCCTTTTAAATCAACATCCCAGTTCAGAATCTTTAAAGAATTGAATTATCGAGTATCGGTACATTCTTTTAAAAGGAAAAATTCTATCAAATAAAGTTTTCCAATATTTAAAATCATTTAACCAACCGATGTCTGTATATAATTATCTACCCAATGGCCAAGTGATTTTAAATTTAATTTCTCAATATTTCAGGGATGGATCTATCATTTCAATCCAAATCAGGGTCACAGAGATTTATCATTTCACTCCGTGTTCTTAATTTATTTCATCGATAAATTCCGGGTTCATTAGATGCCCGTAACATCAAGGGTAAATGGAATTTATCGTCACAATCAACATGCATTACAATATACTGAAATAAGGAGCATTTAAACATGTCACTATGAATTCAGTAATAATTTCAACCAACATCCATCACAACAATTTCATTCAACTGATTCAGCATTAAACTGTTTCAGGATTTAACCAGGGTTCGAAGTCAACTAGAGATTTAAATTAAATTAAATAACAAATTATTTACTTAGATTGCATGTTAACATACTTACATGTTAAATTTAAACCACGCATCAACAATCCAACACAACCATGCAACCAAACTTACTTCATAATTTAATTCGATAAATATGGGAATAATTCAGTATTTCGTGAGCGAAGAATCACTCACCTTTGCGTCCATAGTTGATCGAACGTCCAACTAAGGGCCAAAATTTGACAGTCACCAAACGCAGCCAGGTTAGTGCCAAAACGTCCGCAATTCCGCCACGATCCCAACGCAACAAACCGCGTCCAAATCCAAGTCAAAATGAAAGAGTTATCAGCGTTTTACTCTCTGAATTTTAAATATATATATAATTAATTAAATCAAATCTCACCTAATTATAGGGAGACACGTCAGCACCCTATATCCCCTTCTTCCCGCTCCTCAGCAAATTCGCTACAGTAGCCAACTTTGAACCCACCAAAACAACCGCGTTGACCACCAATTGCAACGAGCTCCGACCACGATAAGACCCGAGACTACCCTCAAATGAAAGCTTATCCTCCGATGCCCCTACCACTCCATCTACGCGACCTCCGGTGGTCAGAATTGCTGCCGGCGGCGCTGTAAACGGAGTGGGTTTTCACCACATATCGACCAAATTCCGACGATGTACTTGATGATAAATAGAGAGACCAGGTTCGTTGCAATCCAGACGACGATACGAACAATACCCATGTGCTCGAATTCGCGATTAACTCCAGAATCAAAAACCCCCAAAATCATGCTTAGGGTTTCGAAATCTGAAAGTTTGACCGAGTTTTCTGGCGAATCGATGCACTGCATGTTGAAACTAATCACACCAGCAGCTTCGTATCGTCGAGAGCTTCAAAATGATATATAATACACTGGGGTTTGAAGAGATTTTATTTTGAAGCTTGAATTTTGTTTTGCTCTAGGGTTTGAAAACTGATTTCAGCCATTAGAGATAGAGTTTTGATGAAGAAAACGTACGTGGAATGAAAAATGAGCTGATGGAGTTAAGTGGGTTTTATTTATATATAATTATAAGGCCCAAATATGAGAAATACTTAATTATCCATTTACAAAGACCTCGTTCACATTTTCTCTCGTACGGTCAAACGGTAAGTCGGATTGTAACGCAAATTGAAATCCTATCATAATTCCTCGTTCTGAATCAAATGGTGCCAGTTTCGTCAGATTCCGAGACAGTTGCCAAAACAGTTAAATTTCACTGTTAATCAATCAATTAATTAAATATTCAATTATTCGATTAACCGTTTTAAATTCAAATTAAATATTCATTGAATTCAAATTTAAATCAAATTATAACTTAAATAAATTTCTACAAATAAGTTTCACACATTTCAAATCATAATTTGATTATTTGAATCTTGATTGAAATTTCAGTTATAAATTAACGACTTAAAATCCCACCATTAAATTTGAATTCCCTTTTTAAATTAACTCACCCACATTAATTTAATTATTTAAATATTCAATTTCAAATTACTGCTTTTCAAAACTAAATTTGAAAAATCTATTTACTCAATTTAAACAATCATCATCATTAAAATTAACACAAATTTGATTTTCCCTATATATTCCAATTTATTTAATTTAAATTGAAATCTAAATATACTGAAAATTATGGGACGTTACATTAAGTGACATGTAGAATCATCTATGTTGAATCAGCTGCTTGGAGTGAATGCTATCATGTTTTCCAGTCTTTATTATCAGTAGACCTTGCAATAAAAAAGAATATATTAAAAATTTCCAGCAATGAAAAAATTCAGAGTCAAAGTTGAGTATCTTATTCATTCTTCAGAAGCGAGCAGTGAAACCTTTATAAGTCACAACAAGTTCGCCAAGCTTTTGAACAAAAACTTTCTTGAGTGTCCCTTTTATCCTGTAACTATGTAAAGATGACCTCTCTTTTCCTTCAGATTGCCATCATCAACCACATCGTTAAACGCCCTATTTGCAAATCATGTTCACCATCTAACCCATGCTTGGTTCACTGGACAATCAGTTGGCTTGTCGTTGGGTTGCACATTCATTATATAAACTGATGTCGTCTGTTACTACTACAAGCATAAATATATAACCATAATGCTAAGTACAATTTGTTGGGTTAATGGTTCCCTCAACCCTTCTACAGTTTTATGGCAATTGTATTTCAACGATATGAACCTTCATATTGTTCATACCTATTTATACTTTGGGATAGTTGAATTTCACTATTTTTCCACTATCAAGGTGAAACTTCACACCTTGCATGATTAATAACAAGATTCAACATTAATGATTCTTGATTTTTGTGTCTCACTTGAAAATAGACATAGTAGTGGTACACCCATTGTTGCAAAGTTTAATAAGTATTACACCTCTTTCTACTATATAGTACAATCTTTATATGAATCAAATAGACAATTATATAAAAATATTGATTATCCTTACCATGTTATCAACCGATGTACTTACCGTCCTGCAAGTCCAGTGGATTTTTGTAATCGAGCAATGTCAATATCGTAAAATTGGTTGTGGATATTTCCTCCCATTCGATCATTAGCATCAACAACTACAGTCTGATATTTCCATCTGTTCTATCCTTATTTTTGACTTATAGAATAAAACACAATGAATTTACGCCTTTTATAATAATAATATTTGTCCACCCTTTGTGCATGTAATGACCAAATAACTCCATGATATTGCAGTGCTGACTGATACAATTATATGGCCTATGGCAGTTTGTCATGCCTAGGTTTGTATTAAATTTGGGCATTGTTATTGAAACTCCAAATATTGGTAAGGGGAGGTCAAATTTCAAAAACACTCCAATCATAAAAAGAATGTTACGGGGAGTCACATACTTAATTTTTTACGTTCCCTTTTTCCCTGGTAATAACATTAGTTACCATCCCAAATCCCAATAAATTTCAAATGCAAAGAAACAAATAACTAAATTATTTACAAAAAAAAGTGATCGTTTGGAGAGAAATAATGGTGCAAACGAAGAACGTGAAACAATTGAGATTATTGATAATTTAACATATGAGAAATGAAATTATTTAAAATAAGCGATCGACAAATGAGAAATGAAATTATTTAAAAAAAGCGGTCGACAAATGAGATTATTGATGATTTGATATAAAAATCTGATGCAGTTCAACTAATATACCATATAATTTTTTTTAATTAACAAATAAAAAAAATTATTGTAAAGAAGACTAAATTGGTAAAATAATCTTTATTTGTTAAGGGGGTGCTCTCCGCATTGATACTCCCCTTAACAATTTCTTTTTTCTTTTTAAATTGACCCCCCCCCCCCCCGAACAATATTTGGAGTGTCAATAACAACACCCTTAAATTTTTGGTTGATTTCTACTTACGAAAATCAATAATTACTGGCGGAAGCTGTTTTATAATGACCATAACTGTTGTTTTGATTCATATAGTCTAGGTGTATATGTATAGTGGAGTGTCATACCGTTTAAGTGACAGTGGTGTAAAGCTAAATTTTTTTTCCCATTAGAGCGCTACCTTTGCTTTTCTTATTTAACTGTGTTATAATAAGAAATAACTCAGACCAAAATTCAAATATTGATATTTAAATAGGTGATTAAACTAACATTTTTTTCTACCTTTTCACCATATGCATATGTTTTTCTTCTCTAATTAATGTTAGGCTGCTACTATTCACACCACAGTTTACACTTCCGGCCACCTTTCTAAATTTAATACAAATGATTATTATTTTTATTCTTCTAGCCACCTATATTATCCCTTCACTCAGTTATTCAGCACCTTACTTCTCCTAAAAAAATGTACTTCTCTACAATTTCAAACCTTAGACCCTAATAATAGCAGTTGTTCTTTTGTGCCTAATAGATATGGAAGATGAAGATAAAAAGGAGGTTATAACTGCTTGATTTTTATTGTTTTCTATTATGTTATAAAACATGTTTTTATAGTTTTTTTTAATGGTTAGGATTTTCCATTGCGTTTTTGGATATTTTTTCCACTCCGTTGGGAATTTCAAACTTAGAGCACATTAAATATGAGTTGTAATAGAGAATGATAATGTAAGTTTTGACTTGTATGATTTATCAATATAACTTACGTATCTTCTTTTACAAATTGATACATTAATTTTTTTTGTCGTATGATAGATGGAGTATTTGAATGATGATAAATTGGATGATAAACATGATCGTTGTGATAATATAACGCAAGGTGTTCGATCAAATGACTCAAAAGACATAAATTTTGATTTGACTAATCATTTCACAACCGACGAAGTAAGTACTCATTTATAAAAATTAAAATTGCTAACGTGGTTATGAAAATGGAGGTTGGCTTCTTTATTGGTAGAAATGGACGTCCTGCAAGTGAGGAAGGAAGCGTTCGTTCATATGAAGGTGCTGGTGGCCTCTTCATTTTTACGTTATTAATTCAGACGGTAGCCAGTAGAGGAAAATCAAAGATTTCTGGGTGATTTTAGTTTTGGTGGCCAGAAGTGTAAATCGGAGTGTGAATAGTAGCACCCTTAATGTTATACTTACTGCTGAATCATCAAATTTTTTTCTTAATATTTACAATATAGTATTTTTTTAATTTCTTCCAACTATTTGCATCGAAACACTGCTTAGGTGTAACGAAATTTTTTTTTAATTTCTTAATATTTACAATATAGTCTACCAGTTTATGTCAGATAAACACAGATTAGGTGTAACGACCCGGAAATCTATACCAATTTGAGCTGACTAATATCCAACACATTCAACTCAAAGTGCACGAAAATTCAGTTCATTAATAGAAAGAAACAAGAGGATGAGAAAGATAAGATAGAACTAATAGAATAGAAGAAGAAGAAGAAGAACACAACTGAGCAGAATCAGAGTAAACACGAATCTCACAGCGGAACGAATAAAATATATTATATAACATAACTTTGAAATACAAATATTGTTTGTATATACATACCATATCAGAGTATAACATAACATTTGATACAGCGGGAATAACTCCAAATAACTAACACTGAAAACTCCTGCTTCAAGCTCCTCCAAGTGTATCTGTAAAACTTGAAACACTTGACTGCCTGTACAAATTTGGGCACCCAAGAGTCTAGGGGAAAACAAACAAAATAAACTCTGGGTCAGTCATGGGACTGGTGTGAGTAAATTCCAACCATACGGTTTAACTTTGAAAATCCTTTTAAATCAAAAGGATAGTAGTAAGACCAGTCCACACGTAAACATGGACGGTTTTTACCTTACTATAACCCAAAATATTTTGATATCAAAATCTAGTGATATTATGATAATGTCTAATCAAGTAAATAACCAAATAGCAGAACGCTTGCATCTCACGCTCTACATACGTAGTATAAAATCAAAAACCGCAGGGCGCTTATTGGAGATTGGATTCCGACTATGACAAGGTATGGGACAACCTGCCGATAGTGTATCTCTAGAGGCGAATACACTGGGTTCAACAAGAACGTCTTGCAACCCGGCCCACATGTAATGACCCGGATTTTGAGCGACTTTGGTTATTGACATAAACTCGATGACGATAACCAAAACATCGAAAAATCCTGGTAATTAGTGAAAGAAATTAGAGGGTGAGAATAGATAAGATTGAAACTTAGAATAGAAGAAGAAGAAGAACACAACATCAGAGTAACACGGACCTCATAGCGGAACGAATAACATATAATATATATAACATAACTTGAATCAAAGTACATCACTTACAACACAGCGAAAATAACTATAGCTATATGATCCTGAAGCCTCCTGCTCCAGCTCTTTAACTATATCTATAAATCCCGACTACTTGCTTGCTCGTACAAATATAGGCACCCAAGAGTTTAGGGAAAACAAACAAATAAACTCCGGGTCAGTCAAGGGACTGGTATGAGTAAAACAGTTTAAAAACAGTTCGAACAAGTAAACGATATCTCATAAGACCATGCCGCATAACGGAACGGGTTTTTCCCTTATGAGAATCCAAAATATCTTTATATCAAAAACCTTTTGATATTATAATAATGTCTATCAACCACAGTATATATAATCATCTAGCAGAAACGCTTTCATCTCACGTTCTACGTACATAGTATACAATCAAAACCACAAGCACGTATTGGGTAATGGGTTTCCAACTATGACAAGGTATGGAACCACCTTTCGCTAGTGTACCTTTAGAGAGGAATACACTGGGTTCAACAAGAACATCTTGCAACCCGGCCACACATGACCGACCACTCATTTCGCTTGAGTGTATCGAATGTATATCACCAACGGTTGGGATCAGCAACCATTTCCCGAAATGGATAGTATCGACAATAGATTTTTAAAAATAAATGAAACTCTAGATGAGGTGATTATACACCCTAATAGGTGCGACCTACATATCCATGCTGCCCGCCCGATTTCTGTCGTTTACCGGATGTGAGGCTAGAAGCTACGCTTTATCATCACACCAGATTCACTTTGAATGCCACATCATCAAATCCATCCAATCACCGATTGATGTCCTCAACAATACATTATGTGTTAGATAAAAGAAGTTTCCTTCTCCACTTCCACTTTTGGTACAGTTGGAGAAATCAATATACATTACCGTCTAGAAATACTCTGTCAGACATCCGTCCATACAAGTCATCCATGAACAGGATGAACCGAAGGCACTATTCAGTACATCCGTCTTAGGTAGTGTTATCTATGACTTATACAATAGCCCTTGCACTTTACTCCGTCTTCAATTATCTTTGGCATATATGATTTGCAACGCTTATGCCAATACAGAGTGGTCCTTTGGATAATGATCCAACCGGTCTCTCCATATTAACAACGTTAAAATGGTCAAAACTTCGATAGTCTCTGAGTTAGATATCAAAGAAAAACACGCGTGCAAACAACGATATTATTTCCAAATGGAAATTATATCAATCAATCATCAATCATATATATATCTATATATATATATATTCATATTTTCCTTGTTTCAATATTTGATTACGTTTCTGATTCTATTTGGAAAATATTTCCAAATCTTCTATACTTGGATTTAAACAGATGTTTAAATCAACATCGCAACGACAACTCAAACCACTTTACTTATTTACTAAATTCACTTAACCACTTTCACTCTCAAACCTTACCCATTTCTAAATTAAAAACGAAGTCAATCAAGTTGGGGTATAATTACCTCTCAGACCTTAACTGAACAACATTTCAAATCTCGAAATAGGGTAAGTTCATCTCTTTACTCTTTAACACTTCCTTACGAAATTCTCTTTCGAAAAATCTCTATTCGATAACTCCTCTCTTTGAATAGACTATATTTGGTTAACTCCTTTAATTCTATTTGAATAAGCTATATTCGATTTAACTCCTTTTATTTAACTCTATTCGAATAAATTAATATTCGATTAACTTAGTTTGCCTAACTCTATCTCAATTAACTCCTACCGAATAACTAATTCGATAACTCTACTTGAATAACTGATATTCAATTAACTCTACTTGTCGATTTACCCTTGTTCGCTAACTTTACATGCTTTATAAAGATTTCCTTCTACAGCGTTTATTTACTTATAATGATTACCTTCTACAGCGTTTATTCAGTTATAATGATTACCTTCTACAGCGTTTATTTACTTATCTATTTGTTTACTTAACAAATAACTACTCCCTTTTTCCATTCTATTTATTTAACAAATAAATATTTCTTTTATCTCTTCTATTCTATTTAGCCAATAATATTTCCTTTTATATCCATTTCAAATATATGTCCTTTATATTTGATTAACAAATAAATTCCTTTATTTAAAATCCTTTTTCTTTTATAATATAAAATCCATTGATTTTATATAAATAAATTATTTTCAAAATATACTTTGAAATTCCCTTTTCCACATTCTGGTATTTCTTATGTTATGTAACATGCCATATAACAACGATAATTATCGTCCAAACACACACAATCAACAACAGATTATACATCACATCATATATCACAATATATGAATCATAGTAAAATAAATGTTGAGGAATCCAGTCGGATTCCTCCAACCTGTGTCCCTGCATCACAGATGTTTAAACAATATAGATAACATCACTTTCAGTTCCATATGATATATTTTGTTAAACATAATCAATATAGAATTTATCTCATAAGACCATGCCGTATAACGGAACGGGTTTTTCCCTTATGAGAATCTAAAATATCTTTATATCGAAAACCTTTTGATATTATAATAATGTCTATCAACCACAGTATATATAATCATCTAGCAGAAACGCTCATCTCATGTTCTACATATATAGTATACAATCAAAACCGCAAGCACGTATTGGGTAATGGGTTTCCGACTATGACAAGGTATGGAACCACCTTTCGCTAATGTACCTCTAGAGAGGAATACACTGGGTTCAACAAGAACATCTTGTAACCCGGCCACACATGACTGACCACTCATTTTGCTTGAGTGTATCGAATGTATATCACCAACGGTTGGGATCAGCAACCGTTTCCCGAATGGGACAGTATCGACAATAGATTTTTAGAAATAAATGAAACTCTTGATCAAGTTATTATACACCCTAATAGGTGCGACCTACATAGCCATGCTGCCCGCCCGATTTATGTCTTTTACCGGATGTGAGGATAGAAGCTACGCTTTATCATCACACCGGATTCACGTTGAATGCCACATCATCAAATCCATCCAATCACCGATTGACGTCCTCAACAATACATTATGTGTTAGCTAAAAGAAGTTTCCTTCTCCGCTTCCACTCTTGGAACGGTTGGAGAAATCAATATACGTGATCGTCTGGAAATACTCTGTCAGACATCCGTCCATACAAGTCATCCAGGAACAGGATGAACCGAAGGCACTATTCAGTACATCCATCTTAGGTAGCGTTATCTAAGACTTGTACAATAGCCCTTGCACTTTACTCCGTCTTCAATTATCTTTGGCATATATGATTCGCAACGCTTATGCCAATACAGAGTGGTTCTTTGGATAATGATCCAACCGGTCTCTCCATATTAACAACGTTAAAATTGTCAAAACTTCGATAGTCTGTGAGTTAACTATCGAAGAAAAACACGTGTGCAAACAACGATATTATTTCCAAATGGAAATTGTATCAATCAATCATCAATCATATATATATATATCTATATGTATATATTCATATTTTCCTTGTTTCAATATTTGATTACGTTTCTGATTCTATTTGGAAAACATTTCCAAATCTTCTATACTTGGATTTAAACAGATGTTTAAATCAACATCGCAACGACAACTCAAACCACTTTACTTATTTACTAAATTCACTTAACCACTTTCACTCTCGAACCTTACCCATTTCTAAATTAAAAACGAAGTCAATCTAGTTGGGGTATAATTACCTCTCAGACCTTAACTGAACAAGATTTCAAATCTCGAAACAGGGTAAGTTCATCTTTTAACACTTTAACACTTCCTTATGAAATTCTCTTTCAAAAAATCTCTATTCAATAAATCCTCCCTTCGAATAAACTATATTCGATTAACTCCTTTAATTCTATTCAAATAAACTATATTCGATTTAACTCCTTTTATTTAACTCTATTCGAATAAACTAATATTTGATTAACTTAGTTTGCCTAACTCTGTCTCAATTAACTCCTATCGAACAACTAATTCGATAACTCTAATTGAATAACTGATATTCAATTAACTCTACTTGTCGATTTACCCTTATTCACTAACTTTATATGCTTTATAAAGATTTCCTTCTACAACGTTTATTTACTTATAATGATTATCTTCTACAGCGTTTATTCAGTTATAATGATTACCTTCTATAGCATTTATTTACTTATCTATTTGTTTACTTAACAAAAAACTACTCCCTTTTTCCATTCTATTTATTTAACAAATAAATATTTCTTTTATCTCTCCTATTCTATTTAGCCAATAATATTTCCTTTTATATCCATTTCAAATATAGCTCCTTTATATTTGATTAACAAATAAATTCCTTTATTTAAAATCCTTTTTCTTTTATAATATAAAATCCATTGATTTTATATAAATAAATTATTTTAAAAATATACTTTGAAATTCACTTTTCCAGATTCTGGTATTTCTTATGGTATTTAACACGCCATATAACAATGATAATTATCATCCAAACACACACTATCAACAACAGATTATACATCACATCATATATCACAATATATGAATCACAGTAAAATAAATGTTGAGGAATCCAGTCGGATTCCTCCAACCTGTTTCCCTGCATCACAGATGTTTAAACAATATAGATAACATCACTTTCTATTCCATATGATATATTCTGTTAAACAGAATCAATATAGAAAATTTAACTAACTGACTAGCAGTTCAATCAAACAATCAACACACAGTAAATCAGACAATTTCTAATAGTTCTAGAAATTAAACATGAAATTATAAACAGTTCAGAGTTAGTGAGATTTACTCACTTTGGCAGTTCATCATTAAAGAACGGTAAACTGTTATTAGATTTGAATCAAACAGTTTATTTCTCCATAAATTCAAACGAGCTCCAATGGACTTCCAGTCAGCTTCATTGTGAAGCTCTCGTCCATACGGTCCCAACGTAACTTGTTTCGCTGAAAATCGATATCGTATGAAGCAGATATTTGTTATACAAGTTAATACGTTATTTATATTTAAAATAAAATAAACTATTTCTAACTGGGCTTTACTTCCTCTCCTGGCCAATTACCTTTATAAATTTCCCAAGCCCGTTTAAGTCCTTCTTCCCCAATCCATTGTTCTCGCTCCAGTATTCCTCCAAACCACACACAGCCGACTTCTCTCCCTTCCATCTCCAATCTTCATTCACTTAAAATTCAAACTAAAATCATCACAATTCTCCTCTTGCCATCCTCTTCCTCTCAGTATTCTCTATTCTCAATCCGCACCTTTCGAATGAAATGCGTTCGGTATCCTCCCACTTCGCTATAGAGAAAGCAGCGATATTTTTTCTTTATTTTAAATCAAAACAAATTCAACTACCTGATATTTTACACTCTGAATCCGAATATGAACTTGCTTTTCCAAATTCTTTCTCCAAATCGCCAATAACCTCAACCCTAGTTCTACTGCCCCTTCACGAGTTCGCCACAGCAACGCCGAGTGCAACCAAAAGGGTACGGGCATGAGGCTTAAAGCCAGAGGATGTAAAGGAATTGGGTTCCATGATTTTAGAGAATTTATCCAAGTTGATTTTTAATTTAGAAGGATCGAACATTTTCTGTGAAGAGAAAATTGATCGGCTCAATTTTTGGTTTGGTTGACTTGAGAATTAGGTTTAGGAAAACTTAGAGAGGGTATTTATAGAGGAATAAATATTTTTATATTTATTATTATATTCGTTTTTAATCAAATGCTATCTACAATCGTCCTCTAAAATTCCTGTGACCACATACAATACCCAAAAATCACGAAAATGGATATGCAGCTACAGTTCGACATTACGGTCCCAACGAAACTGGTTTCGTCGAATTCCGACTTCGTATGCCCACACAACATATTTTTAATTGAAAAAATACTGACCGTTTTTCGCTATAAAAATCTGTACGACCACATACTGACTTCAAAAATCAAGAAACTGGAAATCTAACAACTATTTGACATTGCGGATCCAACAAAATTAATTTCGTCGAATTCCGACTTTGTTTGCAAAACTGGCTATTTTTAAAGCTCTGGATGACCCATTTAAATATATAAATATTTAAATATAATTAAATAAAATATTATTAAATTAATATTATCGTATATATATTCACAGTGGAATGCCTTACAGCTCTAGAATATTCCTATATGAATTTCTAACTCGATATTTCAATCTGGGTCAACCCAATATTTGATTTATATTGAAATCCCTTTTTAAAATATAAATAATTCCATTATAAATTATAAAGGAATCCCACAACGATTTTTCTGAAATTTGATTTGGACGTAAATCAAAATCTACACAATGAAATCCCGATTTTTCTCTTCCACTAGAAAGATATACTCCACCAGCTCCACACGTTTCTTGTTTCACAGAAATCCGATTAAAAACGAACCTTGTACATTCAGTTGAAGTTCAAATCGCCAATTTACGAACTGTAGCGCCATTTCGAGCTCGATTTTAATTACAATAAAATTCCATGTTCAAACTGTCGTCGTTTAAAGATATTTGCTAATATATTTCAACTCCTAACTGATATATATATTTTAAATAACCCAAATTACACCATACTGTGAATTTCACTATTTTTGATTATCACTGAATTTAAATATATTATTTAATTTATTATTTTAATTAAATATTTACCATTATTTAATTCCACGACCACTAAATCCCTTTTAAATCACCATTATATAATTAAATAAATTAATTATAATACCTCTGCCAATGCGGGTCATTACACCACACATGACCGACCACTCATTTCGCTTGAGTGTATCGAATGTATATCACCAACGGTTGGACTCAAACCACCGTTCCCGAATGGGCAAAATCGATAGAGTAAGAACAAAAGGAATTTCACTAGATAGGTGATTATACACCCTAATGGGAGCGACCCACATAGCCATGTTGCCTGCCTGATTTTTGTCATTTCCCGATTGTGAAGCTCGAGGCTATGTCCATCTTTTAGAATATCTGGCCACCATACACTTTGAATGCCACATCGTCAAACCCGTCAAATCACTAGTTGATCTTCCCCAAAATATTACGGGTATAAAAGCTAAGAGAAACGAATTTCTCCACCACCAGACGTAATACCTCGAAAAGATCGTCTTATGTGACCGTTAGGAATACTCTATCAGACATTCGTCCGTACAAGTTGTCCTGGGACTGGACAAACAGAAAACATCATTCTGGAACAGAACGACCCTTACATTTCACTCCGTCTTCAACTTTCTTAAGCAAAATCAAATCCACAGCGCTTATGCCTATACGGAGTGGTTTTCAGATAATATATCCAACCGGTCTCTCCGTATTGACAACGATGGTCAAAGTACTTCGATAGTCTGTTATTTAACTATCGAAGTAAAAACAAACATCCATTCTAATGTATAACTAAACATCATACAATCACGCTTAAGTTTGGTCAACAGGGCTAATTTATCGTTATAGTTTAAAAACTTATCATACGCTGTAATATTCCCCTTTATAACTAATCTCGACATAACAGTTACACTTAAGCCTAGTCAACAACGTTATTTTATCGCTATAGTTCACAGACTTGCAAAATGCTACTATATTCCACTTTATAATTAATGTCAACACCTGTTTCCGTTACGAAAATCTTGACATCTCTTTCCATTACAAAAATCTTGACATCTCTATTTCAATAACATTTTAAATGAGGTCCACTTAAAAAACAATTATTTAATTAAAAATAATTAACTAATATTTTACTTTATAAAATGAACTATAAAGTAACAGTTTATAATAGAATTCCTATTATAGTTTAAAGCTTCGCTTTAATTATAAAAATCAAATTTTTATAATCGACTTCGTTGATTTGCTTGACGACCAATCAACTTCTTACAAAACGATGTGTTTATGGTCGACTGTTGCACTTTCTAAATCGTTATCATTTATTTATTAAATCAAACAAAATGTTAAATTTTCATTCAACACGGTTCAGACAATGCATATATAAAACAAACAAACAGTACATAAAAATATTGAGGAATCCGGTTGGATTCCTCCAACCGGTTTCCTGCATCCACCGATGTTAGTCAAACAATTATCACTGATTTCATACTAGGAAATATTTAATCGATGGAATCAGTATCCAACCAAATGACATGTACATATGCAACGATATATATATATATATATAATTTCAATCAATTTAATTATAAACTACCGAAACGACCATCACATAGCATTCAACCAATATAAAAATATTTTAAAATATATCAGAGTCAGTGAATTTAGTCACCATTGCGTGTTAACCGTTAAATATTGATTTGCGTCAGTTGCTTATATCATGAAATTTCCAATGGCTCCATTCTCCGTGCAATACGTTCCACAACATAGCTCTCGCTGCTATGATCTCAACTCGGCCGGTCCAGTTCAATTCAGATTAAAACAGGGAAAATCGATCCCTTCCTTCCATTAATTTCGAATGTCCTTCTTTGCATAAAAATCACCGTTCTATCTGTTACTTGTCGCCATCGTCGTCGTGCTTCGACCTTTTGTAAACGCTTATCACACTTGGCTAATTTCAGTGAACCCATGACTTCGAATACATAGAACCACTTTTCTTATCTTCACATGGTCCCTGCTTCAATCCCATGTTATATTATCATAAATTTCTATTCTTTGCATTCATTCATTGCATACACCTGTCTTATTTCCCCCAATGCCATGCTTGCCTTAAGACATGCCGCTCCTGTAAATAGTTCATGAGTCTTCAAAACGTATAACACTCCATTTCCCTTCCTGGAACACTCACGCCAACCATATTTTCGTTTACCTATACCGAACTCACCACCTCTGTACTGCAAAAACCACCGACACATAAGCACGTCGAGCTCCAGCGTTACCCACTCATACACCAATATTGTTCGCACTACTCCTATGTTCATCGTTTTCCATTACCGCACCAATTGGAGCTTTCGTCTTTCTTGTCTTTGAACCACATGGTTCAAACTCCCCTTAGTAAACTGCCAACCCACCAATTCATCCAACAAATATATCCCATGCTATTTTCCATGTTTCACGACATGCTGATGCATGTCACCGAACTCAACACCCACTTCTTTAACACCACTAACCATCTCACTCAAAATCCACCATACACGCCTTCATTCATGTGATAGCCTGCTAGTGAGAGTCCACCTTCCCCAAAACTGGAATTGTACTCAACGTCCCATATGAAGAAAACCGACCATCCCTTGCATTCTTCTCCTTACTTGAATATACTCGCTACATGCCGCTCTCAACAGTCATGCACAGAACCCTCTGACAACTCCACGTTCACTCGACATAGCCCACACTTCCCATATTTGCGTTCGCCGACCCTTCCTTGTAAGCTACAGTAAAGTAGTGTACTCATTTAGTTCAACCCTTTTTATTTTAAAGAGGGAACACGGTTACTTTTTTTTCAAAGTTTGCGGAAAATGAAGTGTATTTATAGTGTTTAATTTCCTTAGTTGCTAAGTCATGTAGTATAGGTAGCTTTCAAGCCATGTGAAACTTTCCTTTCATTGTGATGTGAAAATACAAGACAGCCTATTAAAGTAGAAGGGTATGAAGTATTAGGCGCAGATTATACGGTCTACGAAATGATATATTTTAGCTGATTTGAAGATACACGGCAGTGTATAAATTGGATGAGATGGATTATATTTTGCCACATATTTTGATTTGATTTAGTTTATACGAAAGCTTAAATTATGCAGTCATAGGGGATCGATAGGCCTGTGTACTCTAGTTCTTAGTTCTCATGTTTTAATGCAGGTCTTCACAGCTATGCACAGGTACAGTGACATGGAGTTGTCCATATGGTTTCCATCAATCCTGGCATAGTCTTTGCTGAAAGGAAGTTGTTGTACCATTACTTAGTTACTAAGCTTACAGGGAAAATAGGCATTGACATTTGGGCTAGGGTAGGTGACTGTTAACTTCATTAACCGATGCAATAACATCCATACAAACCCATAAAATGTTGGTTATATTATGTGTTTCATTCTACATCTAACCGTATATATATTCAAGGATACTTCACTGCTTAATCAACTTATTATATTACTTTACTTGCATCTGTCAAGGGTATAGTTTACATTTGGGAGTCATAAATACATACACTAGAATTTTCGGTACCGTGCTACACAAAATATTTATCATTTAGGATCGCTAACGACAGTGATAAAAATATCGTTGAGATGAGCTATGTGCCATGATCCCAAAAATATAATAATATCGGTAGATTAACTCATATTGTGAAACCCCAAAATATCGATATAGGGTGCAAAATACTCCAAATAAAAAGTTGTGTATTTAATTAATTAAAAATTATAGTAAAATTCTAAAAATTAAATTATAACTACGTCTCAATAGAATCTTGTCAAGATTTGCAACCGGCACCTAGTTATATCAAATAAACCGTTACGGTCGATAAACGATTCTACAGCAACTATTTGAATATTTGAATTGGATATATCTCGCAATATATAATTCAGAAATTCGATTTTTCACCTCTGTTAGAAAGATATAATTCCACAGACTCCAACATTTCTTATTTCGCAGAAATCTGGTTTATAATGAATCATGTACACTCAGTTGAAGTTCATAATGTTAAATTACGAACTGCAGCGTCGTTATAAGCTCGATTATATTTAATATATATTTTATACGTTCAATTTTGTTTTACTTAATATATAAATCCACTTATATTACGAATTCAATATTTAAACTGACTAAATATTCAAATAAAAACCGATCAAAATGCGGGACGTTACATTCCTTCCCCCTTAAAATAATTTCGTCCTCGAAATTGCTAAGGTAGGGAAAATGCTACAATCTCTGTTGTAAACAGGTTAAAAAAATCTTTTTGGTTTAATTCATAATTTCAGTTTCAACTGAACTGATTAATTACAATTAAATATTATTTCCTTATTTCGAATATTTTCCAAATTCTGAAAATTTCTTAACAGCTCAAATTTCAGAGAATTTTTGCCAACATCTCCTCTGCACGGCTTATTCGATACTACAACCACATGCCACTCTGGGCCTTCTCCAATTCATCAGAAAATAACACAGCCACACGGTTTGCCAAAATTGCTCATAAATCTTTTAACGATATAATTTAAACATGTACCTCTTTGTCGGCATTCAGCTCTTTCGCTGCCGTTTGCTATCAAACCAGCATATATCCAAGCATTTCCAACTTTGGTCTCCCCTCGCTTTATCCTCAAATTCAATCATTCGCTTGCCCCAACCAAAATCCATTTCAAATTCTAAATTCTTACTTGGTAATCAAATTTCACAACCAAGTTCGGTTCTATTCCAAATCTCAATTCACAATTTCAACCGCTTTGCTAAGTTGAATCTTATTCCATTACGATTTCCACTTACTTGGCTTCAATTCAACTCCACTTTTATTTGATTATTTAAATTCTCTGTTTATTTACTTCATAGGTAAATTTTAAATTTCAGAATTTAAATTCCTGGGGTTTTCATTTCAAATGAGTTTGAAATCATATACATATATATATATATATATTCATAACACAGCAATTCAAAACATTTCAATTTCCAAACAACTTACTTCAAAACAAAACTTTGGAAGTATTCCGTCACTTAGAGACTCGAAATTGAACACCGATGATGTCCAGATCATCATCGGAATTTATTTTCTAGCCATCGAAGTGGGTTCAATACTATATTTCTATCAAAAATTCATTTCTAACCACTTCATTTTGAAACTTCGTCAAACATTCTTTCAAAATGCTTGGAAAAACATTTTTTTAAATTCCCAGGATTTTAAAATTCCCATATATTTAATTCAAACATTATTTCTAACTCCTTTCCAGGTTTCCAGAGTTTTATTCCAATTCTGGTTAAAAATTCAGAATTTTATTCATCTGATTTTATAAATACTCTTATACGAATTCATATTGGTTATTTATAACCAATTCAATTATAATCCTATTCGATTATAATTTCAACCAACACATTCAATATATATTAGATAATTCCAATATATATGCTTTATTTACATCAAAATATATTCCGCGTAAGATTATTTCATTTACCCTCTTTCAAAAACATTGCTATGTCGAATTTCTCTATCCAAGCATTTATAAATTCCTATCGACCACGTCAGCTAAACGCGTCGATCTGGAATTCATATACCACTCAACAAATCAATCAACACAATATAAAACAATTTTATATCAAATCTACAAATACGCGCTCATATATATACACTCAAACTCAATCTAGAGTATTACTAACTCCATCTCTATTGAGTTACGCAATAGAGCCAAGGTAATCACTTAACCTTCAGCTCTGATACCAACTGTAACGACCCGGAAATCCGTACCAATTTGACCTGACTAATATCCAACACATTCAACTCAAAGTGCACGAAAATTCAGATCATTAATAGAAAGAAATAAGAGGATGAGAAAGATAAGATAGAACTAATAGAATAGAAGAAGAAGAGGAAGAAGAACACAACTGAGCGGAATCAGAGTAAACACGAATCTCACAGCGGAACGAATAAAATATATTATAAAACATAACTTTGAAATACAAATCTGTTTTGTATACACATTACCATATCAGAGTATAACATAACATTTGATATAGCGGGAATAACTCCAAATAACTAACACTGAAAACTCCTGCTTCAAGCTCCTCCAAGTGTATCTGTAAAACCTGAAACACTTAACTGCCCTTACAAATTTGGGCACCCAAGAGTTTAGGGGAAAACAAACAAAATAAACTCTTGGTCAGTCATGGGACTGGTGTGAGTAAATTCCAACCATACGGTTTAACTTTGAAAATCCTTTTGAATCAAAAGGATAATAGTAAGACCTGTCCACACATAAACATGGACGGTTTTTACCTTACTATAACCCAAAATATTTTGATATCAAAATCTAGTGATATTATAATAATGTCTAATCAAGTAAATAACAAAATAGCAGAACGCTTGCATCTCACGCTCTACATACACAGTATATAATCAAAAACCGCAGGGCGCTTATTGGAGATTGGATTCCGACTATGACAAGGTATGGAATCACCTGCCGATAGTGTATCTCTAGAGGTGAATACACTGGGTTCAACAAGAACGTCTTGCAACCCGGCCCACACATGACCGACCACTCATTTCGCTCGAGTGTATCGAATGTATATCACCAACAGTTGGACTCAAACCACCATTCTCGAATGGGCAGAATCGAATGAGTAAGAACAAAAGGAATTTCTCTAGATAGGTGATTATACACCCTAATGGGAGCGACCCACATAGCCATGCTGCCTGCCAGATTTTTGTCATTTCCCTGTTGTGCAGCTTGAGGCTACGTCCATCTTTTAGAACATCTGGCCACCATACACTTTGAATGCCACATTGTCAAACCCGTCGAATCACTAGTTGATCTTCCCAAAAATATTATGGGTATAAAAGATAAGAGAAACGAATTTCTCCGCCACCATACGTAATACCTTGAAAAGATCGTCTTATGTGACCGTTAGGAATACTCTGTCAGACATTCATCCATACAAGTTGTCCTGGGACTGGACAAACAGAAAACATCATTCTGGAATAGAACGACCCTTGCATTTCACTCCGTCTTCAACTTTCTTCAGCATAATCAAATCCACAGCGCTTATGCCTATACGGAGTGGTTTTCAGATAATATATCCAACCGGTCTCTCCGTATTGACAACGATGGTCAAAATACTTCGATAGTCGGTTATTTAACTATCGAAGTAAAAACAAACATCCATTCTAATCTATAACTAAACATCATACAATCACGCTTAAGTTTGGTCAACAGCGCTAATTTATCGTTATAGTTTAAAAACTTTTCATACGCTGTAATATTCCCCTTTATAACTAATCTCGATATAACAGTTACGCTTAAGCCTATTCAACAGCGTTATTTTATCGCTATAGTTCACAGACTTGCAAAACGCTACTATATTCCACTTTATAATTAATCTCAACACCTCTTTCCGTTACGAAAATCATGACATCTCTTTCCGTTACAAAAATCTTGACATCTCTATTTCAATAACATTTTAAATGAGGTCCAGATAAGTAACAATTATTTAATTAAAAATAATTAACTAATATTTTACTTTATAAAATGAACTATAAAGTACCGGTTTATAATAGAATTCCTATTACATTTTAAAGCTTCGCTTTAATTATAAAAATCAAATTTTTATAATCGACTTCGTTGATTTGCCTGACGACCAATCAACTTCTTACAAAACGATGTGTTTATGGTCGACTGTTGCACTTTCTAAATCGATATCATTTATTTATTAAATCAAACAAAATGTTAAATTTTCATTCAACACGGTTCAGGCAGTGCATATATAAAACAAACAAACAGTACATATAAATATTGAGGAATCCGGTTGGATACCTCCAACCGGTTTCCTGCATCCACCGATGTTAGTCAAACAATTATCACTAATTTCATACTAGGAAATATTTAATCGATGGAATCAGTATCCAACCAAATGATGTGTACATATGCAACGATATATATATATATATTTCAATCGATTTAATTGTAAACTACCAAAACGACTATCACATAAAATTCAACCAATATAAAAATACTTTAAAATAGATCAGAGTCAGTTAATTTACTCACCTTTGCACGTTAACCGTTAAATATCGATTTGCTTCAGTTGCTTATATCATGAAATTTCCAATGGCTCCGTTCTCCGTGCAATACGTTCCACAACATAGCTCTCGCCGCTATGATCCCACCTCGGCCAGTCCAGTTCAATTTAGATTAAAACAGGGAAAATTGATCCCTTCCTTCCATTAATTTCGAATGTCCTTTGCGTAAAAATCACCGTTCTATCTGTTACTTGTCGTTATCGTCGTCATGCTTCGACCTTTTGTAAACGCTTATCACATTTGGCTAATTTCAGTGAACCCATGACTTTGAATACATAGAACCACTTTTCTTATCTTCGCATGGTCCCTGCTTTGATCCCATGTTATATTATCATAAATTTCTATCCTTTGCGTTCTTTCATTATATACTGTCTCATTTCCCCCAATGCCATGCTTGCCTTAAGACATGCCGCTCCTATAAATAGTTCATGAGTCTTCAAAACGTATAACACTCCATTTCCCTTCCTGGAACCCTCACGCCAACCATATTTTCGTTTACCTATACCGAACTCACCACCTCCGTACTGCAAAACCACCGACACATATGCACGTCGAGCTCCAGCGTTACCCACTCATGCACCAATATTGTTCGCACTGCTCCTATGTTCAGCGTTAGCCATTACCGCACCAATTGGAGCTTCCGTCTTTCTTGTCTTTGAACCGCATGGTTAAAACTCCCCTTAGTAAACTGCCAACCCACCAATTCATCCAACAAATATATCCCATGCTATTTTCCACGTTTCACCACATGCTGATGCATGTTAGCGAACTCAACACCCACTTCATTAACACCACTAACCATCTCACTCAAACTCCACCATACACGCCTTCATTCATGTGATAGCTTGCTAATGAGAGTCCACCTTCCCTAAAACTGTAATTGTACTCAACGTCCCATATGAAGAAAACCGACCATCCCTTGCATTCTTCTCCTTACTTGAATATACTCGCTACATGCCGCTCTCAACAGTCATGCACAGAACCCTCTGACAACTCCACGTTCACTCGACATAACCCACACTTCCTATATCTGCGTTCGCCGACCCTTCCTTGTAAGCTACAGTAAAGTAGTGTACTCATTTAGTTCAACCCTTTTTATTTTAAAGAGGGAACACGTTTACTTTTTTTTTCAAAGTTTGCGGAAAATGAAGTGTATTTATAGTGTTTAATTTCCTTAGTTGCTAAGTCATGTAGTATTGGTAGCTTTCAAGCCATGTGAAACTTTCCTTTCGTTGTGATGTGAAAATACAAGACAACCTATTAAAGTAGAAGGGTATGAAGTATTAGGCGCAGATTATACGGTCTGCGAAATGATATATTTTAGCTGATTTGAAGATACACGGCAGTTTATAAATTGGATGAGATGGGTTATATTTTGCCACATATTTTGATTTGATTTATTTTATACGAAAGCTTAAATTATGCAGTCATAGGGGATCGATAGGCCTGTGTATTCTAGTTCTTAGTTCTCATGTTTTAATGCAGGTCTTCACAGCTATGCACATGTACAGTGGTATGGAGTTGTCCATATGGTTTCCATCAATCCTAGCATAGTCTGCACTGAAAGGAAGTTGTTGTACCATTACTTGGTTACTAAGCTTATGGGGAAAACAGGCATTGACATTTGGGCTAGGGTAGGTGACTGTTAACTACATTAGCTGATGCAATAACATCCATTCAAACCCATAAAATGTTGGTTATATTATGTGTTTCATTCTACACCTAACCGTATATATATTCAAGGATACTTCACTGCTTAATCAACTTATTATATTAATTTACTTGCATCTGTCAAGGGTATAGTTTACATTTGGGAGTCGAAAATACATATACTAGAATTTTCGGTACCGTGCTACACAAAATATTTATCGTTTAGGATTGCTAATGACGGTGATAAAAATATCGTTGAGATGAGCTATGTTCCATGATCCCAAAAATATAATAATATCGGTAGATTAACTCATATTGTGAAACCCCAAAATATCGATATAGGGTGAAAAATACTCCAAATAAAAAGTTGTGTATTTAATTAATTAAAAATTACAGTAAAATTCTAAAAATTAAATTATAACTGCGTCTCAATAGAATCTTGTCAAGATTTGCAACCGGTACCTAGTTATATCAAATAAACCGTTATGGTCGATAAACGAATCTACAGCAACTATTTGAATATTTGATTTGGATATATCTCGCAATATATAATTCAGAAATTCGATTTTTTACTTCTGTAGGAAAAATATAATTCAACAGATTCCAACGTTTCTTATTTCGCAGAAATGTGGTTTATAACGAATCATGTACACTCAGTTGAAGTTCAGAACGTTAAATTACGAACTGCAGCGTCGTTATAAGCTCGATTATATTTAATATATATTTTTATACATTCAATTTTGTTTTAATTAATATATAAATCCACTTATATTACGAATTCAATATTTAAACTGACTAAATATTCAAATACAAACTGATCAAAATGCGGGACGTTACATTAGGAACAAAGCAGTTTGTGGAAGTATTTCATGTAAAATATAATAATAACTTTCTAATACAACTAAGAGATCACAAGTACGAATGTCTTAAAATTTTGAAATACAAAGTAAGTAGTTTGTAAAAATTTATGGGCAATGTTTTTGATTATCTTCTGTTTTTTTCTACGTTTTTGTCTTTTAATAGAAAAAAAATATGCTATGAACTGCTAAATAATATGTTATGCATGAATTTGTATTGACCACGAGTCTATTCTGTTTATATTTGTAGTCGTTGAAATTTTCTTTTACCTTATGTGTGACGGCCTGGAATTTCGCTCGATCCGAATCAGTCGTTAAACCGATCTAGACCGTTCGAAACCCCTGAACGTTGAGAATAGGACAAATCAGAACACAAACAGAAGAACATTTCATTGCTATTACAACAATTCCATCAGATACAAGAATATACAGAGTATAAATGAATAAATTACATTCGATACTTATCAGAGATTACAATAAATTACATAGCAGCGGAAAATAATATAAAGCACAACTGATGGTGATATACGGATACAGAGCTTTCCGAATATCATTCCAGCTGTAAACCAGGATCCTATAAATATAAATCTGCAAAACCAAAACTACTAGTTGCCCGTGCGGAAAATAGGGGCACCCAGAGTTTAGGTTAAAACAATAAACTCCAGGTCAGTCATGTGACTGGTGTGAGAACTAAAACAGTTATTTAAAACTTACTTTAAAAGAGAGTGATTCAAGGGACCACGCCGTATAACACGGAACGGGTTTCCTCCCAAGAATACCAGTGCATAGAATAAACAACGCAATGCTTTTTCGAAAAAAATGAAGCTATTATAAGACCCAGGTCCCATCACACAATGCAACGCAAGCCGGAGGATAGGGTTTTACCTTATAACAGCCAAACATGTTTGATACGTTTAAAACAAATCATTTGATACTATAATAAGTGTATAGTGTCAAAACAAATTCAAACATAAATATAAATCATAGACGGCATGAGTGCCCCATCCCACTATGTCGCCATACTAGGCTCTACAAATAAAGCCGAAATACACGTATTGGAAATTGGATTCCGTCATGAGTCGAGGCAAGGGGAAAGCTCCTCTCCGCGTTCGAGACACTCTAGCAAATGCCTCAGGGCTACACACTCTGGGCAACTCCTGGATGCTTCAGGGCCGGTCCTCACTTACGTTAGAGGATTAGTATTCCTGAACACACGTTTCCCGGTCCTTACAGACCTATAATCGAGGCGCCTCGCATTCCAACAACCACAAAGGTGAAAAGTATATAAATGTCAGGGCTGGTAAGTCACTGACACCACCAAAGCTAGAAAGAAACGTCGTGCTCTCCCTGCAGTCCGTATCCCGTTTTTAACTCATACCGAGGTGTGAGGCTCGCGAATTCACGCTATACACAAAGCTGCGCCACAAAGGCCGTGCTTTGATCATCAACCACAAGACTTTGCTTTTCAACAGAAGCCTTGATCCATGCAACTCAGTATGCCACACAGGCAATTCATGCCATGCGATTGATATCCATCGATATATAACCTCTAAGCTCGTAAGTCTCAGAGAAGGGCGTTAAGCAAGAGAATAAATTCTCCGCCGCCAAACAGATATATATTTAACTGAAATCAATCAACACAAAATAAAATCCAATGTCAGACACACAATCCATTTACAAGTTCGTTCTGGGTCTGAACGAAACCGGAGGCACTTTCCTGGCATATCCATCCATCTCCAAGTACGTCTGGACGACCACCAACTATTTCCATCCTCTTGGGTGTACAGCCCAATCAGGATCGTCAGTAATTACCCAAACGATGTGAAGACTTCCGGTCTTCAACCACCGTCTTCATCTTCGACTTATCGTCGAATCGGTTATTCAGAATGGGTATAAACCCGGCCTTTCCGAACAACCCACGTATATTAAAAACAAATGTTACACAAACACAACATACGCCTCATTCCAATTCATTAGTCACTAACCGCAAATTAGCAAGAGAGCAATTTCCCAAACATTAACCCCGAAGGCCGAAACCAACATCAGATCAATACCCAGGAAACCATTCTTCTTAGCCAACCTACAGCTAGTTTCTAAATTCCACATTCTTAGGGAAAGGTTCCCATTAATTTTATCCAAGATAAATTCTTTAAAATTTATCCTGTAATCTTCCTTTGGATGTCGTTTCAAACCAAATTATGGTTTTTCTAAACTAATCGAGATTAGCGAACCACGCCGAAGTAGTTATTTATTTATTTTATTTCCCAATCCCAACCTATTCATCCCATGAAGCAAAACTGGTAATACTCCATATCTAACACCACGGTGTTATCGGTAAAATTAATTACCATTTCACGTTCAAATCTAATTAAAGATTTAACTATCGCTTTGGAGCAAAACTGGTGATACCCCATTCTCGCTTATTTCTACATTTGATAATTTAGATTATAGATTCACATTTCAATCTAATTGCAGATTCGTTAGAACTCCTTTTACTGGGTTAAAGAACTAGGTGTTATTTAAAACACAGTTCACGACAAACCCATATCACATTCTATTTGTTATCGGGTTAAAGAACTAGTGTTATTTAAAACACTGTTCACGATAAACCCATTTCAAATCCAATCAAATATATTAGAAATTCCGATTATTTAAAACCCCTTTTTAAATCTAATTTATTTATTTTAAAAATAAAAACCCGGGTTTTAAATTGAGTTCCAACTAGTTCAATTCGATAAAAATCTATTTTTATCTTTTCAAATATGGAGTTTTTCAACCCAATTTTTCCCAAATCATTTCTTATGATTTTACACAAATTATTACTATTTTTAATAATTTTATCAAGGCCCGTACAGTTGATTTCCAACAATGGCCATCGAACTGCACTTACTGAAACACCCCACCTCCGTTAGGGTCACTCTAAAAGGGAATGCCCTAATTTTGGTGGAGGTTTATAAGTACAAGTCACAGATATACAAGACAGATATAAGAACACATATTTGTAAAACAGCGGAAGAACAACAAACTTTATTTCATTAAGTCAAATACGTGTTACAACAACATCCTTTCCAAAAACATAGCATAACATTTTCGTAATCTGTCTTGAGTACATGATTTAAAGAAGCATAAATAAAACATAGATAAACTTCCAAAAGTCCCCATAGTGGATTGTCCAAAGCCATAGTTCAAAACAGGAAAGTCCAAGCAATACATTTCTCTTCTTCAAGCTGGATGTTGAGGCTGATCGAGCTGCTGTGTTCCCTCCCTGAGGACCTTGGGGGGGGGGGGAAACGGAAGAAAGAAGACGAAAGGAAAATAGAGTCAGACATAAAGCCTGAGTAAGTCTAGTACTACTTTGTCTATGAATAAAGAACTGGGTATGATAAGTATAAACAAGAAGTGGGCAAGCACTATGAACTTGGTTAAGTTATCTAGGGTCGAATATACTATCGTACCCCATGTTAATCTCTGAATCCATATAAACTAGTTTCCAACTGGCACCCATAATCAGGGTGATGTGATCCATTCTATGATGATCGGCTCCTACTCGCATAGTTACATGTGTCTTACGGCCCCCGATGTCTGTAGTTACCTATGCTGGTCCCACCATGGGGTGTATCAAGTCCCATAGTGGCAACCCGACACAACCTTAGAGTGCACAGGTATCCTACTGGTGTCCAGTGCCTTATTTTTCTGCGCCGGAGTGTGTGCACGCCCGCACTCCGTTAGAACCTACACTGCTACACCACCGCCGTCGCTTTGACCTCTTACAATCAGCCCAGTAATCGTGCCCCACCCTGCCTAGTTTCAGGGTTTCCTGATACACCTTTTAGGGTTACTGCTGAAAGGGGTCCCCCGTTACTAGGTTTTCTATCTCTAGCCAACATGCTAAGTTGGTTAAGTGTTTCCTAACCTAACCCCACCAGTCCGTTTAGTTTAGCATGTTCCATTTTGATTAAGTCTTTAGTTCACTTAATCCTAACAATCCTGACTCAGCCTTAATTGTCTTATTAAGGCCCTGACCTCCCACATTAGACAGGTATTGTTGTGGCTGCCTGTTGCCGGTTGGTTCCGGGCAGTCTTACGCCACAACTCAGTCTAACCTCGGGTCCTTGCTGGGCTCCATGTTTAACCTCTCACATTGGATAGGTATTGTTGTGATTACTGGACAGCCGGGCGGTTCCGGGCAGGTTTACATCACAACTCAATCCAACCTCGGGTTAAACACATCGTATGTTCTACATTTACATATCTTGTCATTCTTCCTTATTTATATGTAAATATCTGCGGCCCATTATTAAGTTAATGGTGTAAAAGTTACACCAATCATGGGCCCAACCCATACTCGAACTTGGGCCCTTCTATTTTATATTTTCATTCATTAATTAATTTTAACCCAACGTTATTTTCCCCCGTTTTACACGTCCGTTCATATATATTGGGCTTAGCCTTTTAAAGCCCAATTTAGCCATGCGAAAGGGGAGGCTTATGGTGTATACACAAAGAGGGGAAGGTGAGCGCATGAACTTGCAATACGACGTTGGAAATACAACATAGAAATTGGTGTACTTGCATATAGGTGACATGAATAAAAGCATGTGAACTTGCATAGGTTTAACTACAACATGAACCTATATTCTTATTTAGGCATAATGTCAAACATAAGTATGTCATAAATATTTCTAGCATAAGCATAGCATAATGTCAAACATAAGCATGGCATAAGTAAAGTTAAATTTTGTTCATGGCATAAACATAAACAAGTCATGTCCATAAGGTTCCTACATGTTTACAAAAGGGGATACTTTGTTACTAACACAAAAGCATAGTTCAACTTAATCATGGTTTAAGTCTAATCACATAACGATGGTATAAACATACTTATGCATAAAAATTCCTAATCATGGTTTTTGCTTAAACTTGCAAAAAGGGATTTTTTTTTTTTGAGTCTAACCTAGCCATGTCTCACATATGTCATCATATAATTCTTTTAAACAAGATAGACTTAATCATAGGTTTCAATTATGCCCAATATCATTCATAGCCTAGCCATATTCATAAGTTTTGCAAATACATGGATTATGGTGTCAAAATTCCAACATAGTTTCATATGAACTATAACTACCAAACTTGTTTCAATTACTTGCAAAATGATTTATGCACAAAATATACATCATGATGGCATAATAACAAAGCCCAAACTCGCATAAATTTCAATCAACTATATACATGTAGCTTCAACATAGATAACATAATTTGCGCAATATTCCAAACGTAAACTTGTATAGAACTACCGCATGTAGTTCTTTATAACATAATCCATAAATATCCAAACGTATATAAATTGATAAGAACGCATAAATATGAATTACTTCCATTGCCACAATTCAAGCATACACATCAACACAGTTGTTTATTATACCAAAGTAATACTCTACTTACAATGGTTGCGGCGGATTCTCTAATTAAGAGACACGATTCCTTTGTTGAATTGATTAGCTTTAGGTTGCTTGAATTGCTTTAGGCTTTAGAACTTTCTTCCTAACTCTCTCTCTAGTCGGCGGCTACTCTTTGTCGTTCCTCAGCAACATGGCGGCTATAATCTTATTTTGAATGAATAGATTAGGTTTTAGTCTAGGGTTGTTTATATAGAGGTTAGGAATTGATTAGGACCATTGATGTTGCTAGGTTAGATCGTAGCCATTCATTAGGAAGAGAGACCAATAAAAACTCGCCACCTAGCCCTAATGACAAAGCAAGCTTCTGAAAATCGGCCAAACACAGACCTGGCCAGCCAGGGCTAGACCAGACCTGGCCAGCAGGTCATTTTTGACATGGGCGCACTTGGCAGGTGCGCCAGGTCAAAAATGTACTGGCGCACTTCACAGGTGCGCCAGTTCATTTTTGTTCTGGCGCACTTCCCAAGTGCGCCAGTGCATTCTGGCCCTTTTTCGGTTTTTCGCCCAACTTCGTTCGTCCATAACTTCTTCATACGATATCCGTTTTTCGAAAACTCGGACTCTATTTCGCGTATTTTTCCGAGACGAACGCAATGGCGTATCCCGTTTCCCTTAGTTCTTTGATTTGAATTTGATTATACTTTAATTCATGAATTTCACAGTTATAGAATTTTCGGAGTGTTACATTCTCCCCCACTTAAAAGGATTTCGTCCCCGAAATCTTCAAGTTAGGAGGAATGTATATCCTAACATCCAATCATCCATCTACTCATCCATCAAACACGAGCATCCATTGTCCTTAAAAGACTTCTAATGCTTCATGATCATATGCGAAGTGTGTGTGTACATGTACTTATCTAATGCAAAATCAGGCGGTCTACTGATTCAGTTGACCTCCTTAATGCGAATTATGTAAGTGCCATGAATCCATTATGTATGCAAATTTTCCTATTCATGATTCTACATGAGTGCACAATCATTCAATACAGATGCAACATCCATATGACAACACATTAAAGTTCAACCATATACGAATGCAAACATATATGCATATGCAATATGAAGTGATTGAGCCGATCTAAAACCTAGATTGTGTGTGTATATGCAACCACAACCAACCACTAGCAATCACTTGCAACCACTTGCAACCATCATACATAACATGTTTCAACTACATGTTTCCATCCAAAAAGATTCTACCTAAAAGATAAGGTCGAGGAAATATACCTAAGAAGATAGATAAAAGCGCAACTTAAGGAAAATGAAAGATCAAGGATGTACCCTCGAACAGAAAAGGGTAGGCTGTACGGATTCTAGCTTCAGTTTCCCAAGTCGCGTCTCCCTCGGCGTCGCTCCACTGAACTTTGACGAGCTTGACTTCGTGGTTGCGTAGCTTCTTCACTTCCGTTCCTAAGATGCGGGTTGGAACTTTTCGTATGGTTGCTTCGCGCTCCACTTCGGCCTCTTCGAGTATATTTGGCTCTACCACTTCAGCGGACTCATGAAGACATTTTCGGAGATGTGAAACGTGGAAGACGTTGTGGACTCCAGCCAACTTCTCGGGTAGCTCTAATCTATAGGAAATTTTCCCAATTGTTCCTATCTAAAGGTATAGTCGAATGAAGCAAGTAAAAACTTTGTGCCTATTAGGCAATGTCAAAACTGAAAACCTATGCCACATATATATTTATTAGGAGAAGAACTCCCTAAGCATCAGCCCCGAAGACCGAAATCAACATCAGACTGACACCCAAAGAGTTACTCAACCCAACCACCATATATGATTCTAGGCAACTAAGCATGATGGACTCCTTTTAGGTCACAAGGGAGTCCCTTCCTAAGACCAATTGTATCCTATAAAACCCAAAAACTTTAGTCAAACCAATGAACACCCTCGAGCCCCAACATGTGTTACTAACAGATGAGTCATACTCCCTATGAGGTTTGCAACAGAAATTTGGATTGAGAATGGGACCGAGAGGATATACACAAAAGATAGCATGCAAGTAAGCTCTACAGGAAGAGAGGAATCAAGGATATACTCTTAAGAAGAGATATTATGCACGAATCTAGTCTTCAATCTTCTAAGTCGCATTTCTTGAGCTTAACTCCATTATGCTTTGTCCGTCTTTAACTTCACAATTTCGTAGCTTCTTAATTCTTGTTTCCAAAATATGAGTTGGAACCTATTTCTCGTTCCTCTTTCACTTATCCTCCTTCTAGTATACTTGGCTCAAGCCTAACTGCGTACTCATGGTTCCATGCAAGCTCTCCAAAATTCACTAGTGAATCTTGGATCTTGTTCACTTACTAGAAGGTATTCCACATAGATGAATTATCTCTTGAAAATAAACAATTGTCAACTTCGTGAGCGGAGCTGAGATTTTCGCAAAATCCCTTATGAATTTTCGATAGAAACCCGCTAGTCCTAGAAAGCTTCGGACCTCAGTCGCATTCCTTGGTGTCTTCCAATCCTGTACCGCCACTACCTTAGCAGGGTCCACTGCTAACCCTTGTTTGGATACTATGTGCCCAAGGAACCTCACCTCTTCTCTCCAAAAGTGGCATTTGGAGAATTTGGCTTTTAGTTGATGGACTCGCAAAGTTTCCATGATTGCCCTTAAGTGCTGAGCATGTTCCTCTTCACTCTTTGAGAAGATAAGGATATCATCTACGAAGACCACTACGAATTTGTTGAGGAAATCTCTAAATACCCTACTCATCAGGTCCACGAAGTAAGCAGGTGCATTTGTCAAGCCAAAAGGCATGACAAGCCATTCAAAGAAGCCGTCTGGGGTTCTGAACGCCGTTTTATCGATGCTATCTTCAGCCACCCTTAGCTGATGAAAACCGGTCGCTAAATCGAGTTGGGAGAAAACAGACGCCCCTACAAGCTGGTCAAATAAATCGTCAATTCTAGGGAGAGGGTGCCTATTCTTTTTCGTTAGCTTGTTGAGCTCCCTATAGTCAACACATAGACGTAGTGAACCATCCGCCTTTGTAGCGAACACCACCGGAGCGCCCCATTCTGAAATGCTCCTCCTAATGAACCCCTTTTCTAGAAGCTCTTTAATCTGTTTACTGAGCTCTTTCCTTTCTCGTGGAGCCATATGTCTAACGGGCAATGCAACGGGCTTTGCATTATCTACAAGATATATGCGGAAGTCTATTTCCCGCTTCGGAGGCAAGCCCTTCACCTCTTCAAAGACATCCGGATATTCCCGGACCACTCTAACTGATTTCAAATTTTCAACAGAGGCATATAGCGATTCAAGATAACTAAGCATAACCGCATACGAGGGATTACAAGAAATTTCCAAAGTATTACCGAGCTGGGTTAGGAGCCTAACAACCCTTTTCTCACAATCAAGGATGGCCCCATTACAGGATAGCCAATCCATACCCAAAAATCAAACCATACCCCGAAAAGCCCAAAACAAAGGCACTACATAGAAATTCTATGCTTAGAATAGAAATTTTCAATCCCACACAGATCATAGACAAATGAGCTGGGCCCCCAATTGGGTTTGAAACAATTAAGGGGTCCTCTACCATACTAGTTTTTAGGTGCAGAGATTCTACTAAAGCAGACGAGATAAAGGAGTGTGATGCGCCAGAATCAAATAAAGTGCGAACGGGGTGATCGTAAAAGATAAACTACACTTTCTACAGAAGTGTTTGTACCTCGCTGTTGCAATGGTGGTGCCTCTAGCACATGAACCTGTGCCCCTGGGGTGGATCCAGCGCCCTGCCCCTGTCCTCGTTTCTTTGGGCAGTCCTTAGCCCTGTGGCCTGTCTGACCGCACGAAAAGCACCCACCATTCTCCTTGGCCTTCTTTTTCCGGCAATCCTTTACTAAGTGCCCCACTTTGCCACAGAATTTACACTTCCTCTTCTCTCGGGACTTGTTGCCCTTCTCAAAGTCTGTCTTCTCAGGGCAGTCTTTGCTGATGTGTCCAGTCTCCCCACAATGAAATTCACCTTGCTTTCTTTTCCTCTTTCTACAATCCTTGGCTATGTGCCCCTCCGTACCACAAAAATTGCATTTCTTTTTTTCTCGTTTCTTATTATTACTGTTACGATCCTTTCTTGTTTGACTATTATTCGTCTTCCTACTCTAGGACTCTTCCGCTTGCTGGTTCACGTGGAGGAGGAGGAGTGAAAGCGTCAGCAGCTGGGGAGTAAGGTCTCCAGACATGCTGAAACAGAAAGGATAGATTCAAAACGAAGGATAAGAGATAGTTCCTATGGCTTTGGGGAGTGGACTTTGCCTTTTTAAAATAAAATAATATTTTTCTTTTAAAAATGCTTCTTTAAATTTCCTTTTTGAAAATAATTTTTTTTTCAAAACTTTTTATCTTATCTGGTAAACCTATGCTCTGATACCAAGTGAAACACCCCACCTCCGTTAGGGTCACTCTAAAAGGGAATGCCCTAATTTTGGTGGAGGTTTATAAGTACAAGTCACAGATATACAAGACAGATATAAGAACACATATTTGTAAAACAGCGGAAGAACAACAAACTTTATTTCATTAAGTCAAATACGTGTTACAACAACATCCTTTCCAAAAACATAGCATAACATTTTCATAATCTGTCTTGAGTACATGATTTAAAGAAGCATAAATAAAACATAGATAAACTTCCAAAAGTCCCCATAGTGGATTGTCCAAAGCCATAGTTCAAAACAGGAAAGTCCAAGCAATACATTTCTCTTCTTCAAGCTGGATGTTGAGGCTGATCGAGCTGCTGTGTTCCCTCCCTGAGGACCTGGGGGGGGAACGGAAGAAAGAAGACGAAAGGAAAATAGAGTCAGACATAAAGCCTGAGTAAGTCTAGTACTACTTTGTCTATGAATAAAGAACTGGGTATGATAAGTATAAACAAGAAGTGGGCAAGCACTATGAACTTGGTTAAGTTATCTAGGGTCGAATATACTATCGTACCCCATGTTAATCTCTGAACCCATATAAACTAGTTTCCAACTGGCACCCATAATCAGGGTGATGTGATCCATTCTATGATGATCGGCTCCTACTCGCATAGTTACATGTGTCTTACGGCCCCCGATGTCTGTAGTTACCTATGTTGGTCCCACCATGGGGTGTATCAAGTCCCATAGTGGCAACCCGACACAACCTTAGAGTGCACAGGTATGCTACTGGTGTCCAGTGCCTTATTTTTCTGCGCCGGAGTGTGTGCACGCCCGCACTCTGTTAGAACCTACACTGCTACACCACCGCCGTCGCTTTGACCTCTTACAATCAGCCCAGTAATCGTGCCCCACCCTGCCTAGTTTCAGGGTTTCCTGATACACCTTTTAGGGTTACTGCTGAAAGGGGTCCCCCGTTACTAGGTTTTCTATCTCTAGCCAACATGCTAAGTTGGTTAAGTGTTTCCTAACCTAACCCCACCAGTCCGTTTAGTTTAGCATGTTCCATTTTGATTAAGTCTTTAGTTCACTTAATCCTAACAATCCTGACTCAGCCTTAATTGTCTTATTAAGGCCCTGACCTCCCACATTAGACAGGTATTGTTGTGGCTGCCTGTTGCCGGTTGGTTCCGGGCAGTCTTACGCCACAACTCAGTCTAACCTCGGGTCCTTGCTGGGCTCCATGTTTAACCTCTCACATTGGATAGGTATTGTTGTGATTACTGGACAGCCGGGCGGTTCCGGGCAGGTTTACATCACAACTCAATCCAACCTCGGGTTAAACACATCGTATGTTCTACATTTACATATCTTGTCATTCTTCCTTATTTATATGTAAATATTTGCGGCCCATTATTAAGTTAATGGTGTAAAAGTTACACCAATCATGGGCCCAACCCATACTCGAACTTGGGCCCTTCTATTTTATATTTTCATTATTAATTAATTTTAACCCAACGTTATTTTCCCCCGTTTTACACGTCCGTTCATATATATTGGGCTTAGCCTTTTAAAGCCCAATTTAGCCATGCGAAAGGGGAGGCTTATGGCGTATACACAAAGAGGGGAAGGTGAGCGCATGAACTTGCAATACGACGTTGGAAATACAACATAGAAATTGGTGTACTTGCATATAGGTGACATGAATAAAAGCATGTGAACTTGCATAGGTTTAACTACAACATGAACCTATATTCTTATTTAGGCATAATGTCAAACATAAGTATGTCATAAATATTTCTAGCATAAGCATAGCATAATGTCTAAACATAAGCATGGCATAAGTAAAGTTAAATTTTGTTCATGGCATAAACATAAACAAGTCATGTCCATAAGGTTCCTACATGTTTACAAAAGGGGATACTTTGTTACTAACACAAAAGCATAGTTCAACTTAATCATGGTTTAAGTCTAATCACATAACGATGGTATAAACATACTTATGCATAAAAATTCCTAATCATGGTTTTTGCTTAAACTTGCAAAAAGGGATTTTTTTTTTGAGTCTAACCTAGCCATGTCTCACATATGTCATCATATAATTCTTTTAAACAAGATAGACTTAATCATAGGTTTCAATTATGCCCAACATCATTCATAGCCTAGCCATATTCATAAGTTTTGCAAATACATGGATTATGGTGTCAAAATTCCAACATAGTTTCATATGAACTATAACAACCAAACTTGTTTCAATTACTTGCAAAATGATTTATGCACAAAATATACATCATGATGGCATAATAACAAAGCCCAAACTCGCATAAATTTCAATCAACTATATACATGTAGCTTCAACATAGATAACATAATTTGCGCAATATTCCAAACGTAAACTTGTATAGAACTACCGCATGTAGTTCTTTATAACATAATCCATAAATATCCAAACGTATATAAATTGATAAGAACGCATAAATATGAATTACTTCCATTGCCACAATTCAAGCATACACATCAACACAGTTGTTTATTATACCAAAGTAATACTCTACTTACAATGGTTGCGGCGGATTCTCTAATTAAGAGACACGATTCCTTTGTTGAATTGATTAGCTTTAGGTTGCTTGAATTGCTTTAGGCTTTAGAACTTTCTTCCTAACTCTCTCTCTAGTCGGCGGCTACTCTTTGTCGTTCCTCAGCAACATGGCGGCTATAATCTTATTTTGAATGAATAGATTAGGTTTTAGTCTAGGGTTGTTTATATAGAGGTTAGGAATTGATTAGGACCATTGATGTTGCTAGGTTAGATCGTAGCCATTCATTAGGAAGAGAGACCAATAAAAACTCGCCACCTAGCCCTAATGACAAAGCAAGCTTCTGAAAATCGGCCAAACACAGACCTGGCCAGCCAGGGCTAGACCAGACCTGGCCAGCAGGTCATTTTTGACATGGGCGCACTTGGCAGGTGCGCCAGGTCAAAAATGTACTGGCGCACTTCACAGGTGCGCCAGTTCATTTTTGTTCTGGCGCACTTCCCAAGTGCGCCAGTGCATTCTGGCCCTTTTTCGGTTTTTCGCCCAACTTCGTTCGTCCATAACTTCTTCATACGATATCCGTTTTTCGAAAACTCGGACTCTATTTCGCGTATTTTTCCGAGACGAACGCAATGGCGTATCCCGTTTCCCTTAGTTCTTTGATTTGAATTTGATTATACTTTAATTCGTGAATTTCACAGTTATAGAATTTTCGGAGTGTTACATTTACAGCGACCTTTTTCAAATTTGATTTGGACGTAACTCCAAATCCAACCGTTAGATTTCAAATTTCTAATATTCGTTAGAAATCTCTTTTCGATACGAACCCAACGGTTCCGGTTTAAGGAGAATCCGACGGTCGGATCTCCCGTAATGTCCGTTTGAAATAAATGGTCGAAATTTACGAACTGCCGCGGCGCGGCGCGTTCTATTCAGGCCATTATATTATATATATAATATATATTTCGTCGATTACTATTTAAAACGAATTATATAAATAGTTTTAAATTCGTTTCAAAAACAATTTCAACTTCCATTTCAATCCAAAGCAAAATTGAATTCTTCCTTATAATTTCGTTTTAAAATTCATTCCTATTCAATTCAATTTAAATTCATTTCAATTTGTTTCTAATTCAATTCGAATTGGTTTTGTATTCAATTCATTTCGAAATCGTTTTCATATTCAATTCATTTCGAAATCGTTTTCAATTCGATTCATTTCGAAATCGTTTTATATTCAATTCATTTCATTTCAAAATCGTTTTATATTAAATTCATTTCGAAATGAATAAAATCGATATAAATATCGTTCACGTCAAAATGGCGTCAATCTAATCAACACGGCTTCATATAATTCTATTTTCAAATATTCTACTCGACAAATGAATATTTATCTTTTTCCTCCACACACGACTAATCTCAACGAATGAGTACTGTCCACGTGTGGCTATTTTTGCTATTTAAAATATTTTATAAAATTAAGGTATCTATCGTTTGATATTAAATCAGACTCCAACTGTAAATTAGTAAGAGAACGATTTCCTGAATATTAACCCGGAAGGCCGAAACCAACATCAGATCAATATTCAGGAGACCACTCATCTCATCTATTTTCCAGTTAGTTTCTAATTTCATATATGATAAAGATGTAAATTTTATTGTTAAAATATTTCGTTCAACACATGACTAATCTCAACGGATGAGTACAGTCAACACATGAACCTTTATTTTATAAAGATAAAGATATAAATTTTATTGTTAAAATATTTCGTTCAACACATGACTAATCTCAACGGATGAGTAAAGTCAACACATGAACCTTTATTTTATAATATTCTTTATTTTCTAAATTGGAATGAGGCCCAATCAATCACCATATAAAATTAATTATATTGATTTTAATACATCACACGTATATAATAACATTGAAAAATAATCAACCATCAACCAAAGTGCACTACGCTGTATAAGCATCAAATATAGATATCTAACGCTTATAACAGCCTGTCAATCAATCGATCGACATATTCAATCAATCAGGATGAGTGAACTTCAAATTTCATCCCAACACCCGTGTGGGGTTTCAAATAACCAAACACAGATTTTATTTGTGCAGTTGGGCGATGTGTAAAATTTATCGACCCAATCAATGTCAGTCAAATCAGTGTATATAAACAAATCGGCCGATTTGTTTATAATTATTTATTTATTCGCTTTCACGTATATTCATATTCACGTTAAATATTATATTTTTAACGATAAAACATTTTATTTCAACATACGAATTTCTATTCAGTTCATTCTTTAAATAAAATGATATTTTTATTTTCTAACTTATTTTAGAAAATTTCGGCGGCATAACGGCACGATACTAGAAACGGGACAAGGCCTCGCCTTATTCCCAGTCTAATAACTGCGCACGTCACACACAAACCACATTCTATCAATTCAATTCAACCAAACGGCTAAACACAAACAAATAATTCTATCAACCAAATAACCAAACAAACAAGTCCATGGTCTGTGGACGATGGTGTCGGGTGCTACTGAGCACCGTTTGCATCCTAGTATATATATATAACTAGAAAAAGAAATTGAAAGGTGAGAAATTCTCACCAAGAGCTAAACCAAACGTCGCGACTCTTCATATGTAGGAAGTCTTTATTTCTGAACCGTTTGGATTTCATTTTGATTTCCGTCTGATCCTTCGCCATCTGTTTTCACGCAGTTGATTATTAAAAATCACATTTTTATATTTTCACTACATATATAAAAAAATCGAATCATTATTCTCGTTGTTTCATGATAAAAATAAAATTCATATTATTATTTCACCTTGTATAAAAACCATGTTTTTATTCTCTACTTTGTTATAAAAATTATATTTGTATATTTCTTTTCTCCTAACAAAGATTATATTTTTATTACTCTACATGAATGAAAATTATTATTATTTTTATTCGATTAAAAATCATATCTTTATACGATTAAAAATCGTATCTTTGTTCAAATAAAAATCAAACCTTTCTAACATTAAAAATCTTAACTTTATATTATAAAAATCTAAACTTTATATAAAAGAAATTATATCCTTTTCATACGAACAAAAATCGTATTTTTATTTTAATGTCAAACGCATAAAGATCAAATCTTTATCTTCTAAAAATTATATTTTTTTTCATAACTAAAAATCATATATTTTTCCTTGACTAACAATCATATTTTTATATGGATAAAATATCATCTTGATTAAATACAAATTAAAAATAAAATTAAGGACTCACTTCGTTTTTAGGGTTTTCCCTCGCCGGAGGAGGGGAAAGCATCGCCGCTGGTTGCTGGAGGTTCGACTTCACGGGTGCTGGGACATGGTGCGCACAACGGAGAGCGGCGGTGGTCTCCTTTGGGTATTGGCGTCTGTTTTTAGGTGGAAGAAGGTTTGGAGATGAAGGAGGGAGAGAGGGACGAGGCAGAGCAGGAGGAGGGGGTGGCTCCAGTCAATGGAGGCACGACGGCGGCCTTTCGACGTAGCGGCGAGGTCAGGGCATGGGCCCAGGGGTGCGGCGGTTTTCATTCGAAGAAGAGGAGAGAGAGGAAGAAGGGGGACCGGGCGTTGGTGGCGTTGACTGGGCGGAGGCGATGGCCTGGAGGCGGGATGGGCGACGCGACTGGATGCGCGGTGGGCAAACGAGATCAGGGCGACGGGTTTCTAGGTTTTTTTTCTTTCTTTCTGATTTCTATTTTGAACGGGGGGGGGGGGGGGGGGCAGAGTTAAAGGGGGTGGGAAGAGATATTTTTTTAATTTTTTTTAATTATTTTATTTGTAAAAAGTGGACTTTTACATACGACCTCGAAACGAGGCCCACCGCCTGTCGTCCATAGCGTTTTACCCCCATTCCTAACACAATGGGATATGTATCGCAGGCTGATTCGATCGTTTCGAACAGTTTCCGTTGAATTTACATTTAAATCATTATATTGAATTTTAAACATACATTTCAAATTACTGGGGTCACATACTAACTCTATAAATTTCATAAAAATATTTTCTAGCTTCGTATTGACGATACGGTCCTAACAAAACTAGTTTCGTCGAATTCTGAGACCGTATGAAAAATGGCCAATTTCCAGTTGATTAAAATCAACTAAAACTGGTCAAACGCGTTTTCCTTTGCCACGCTCACATACTGATTCAAAAAATTATGAAATTTGGAATCTAGCAATAATCTGACACTGCGGATCCAACAAAAGTGGTTTCGTCAAAATCCGAGGTCGTTTGCAAAATTCCCATTTTTAAGGGCCTGAATTCCATAGCGACTATTCAGAATTTTCAACTGGACATATCTTTTGATTCCCGCTATGAAATTTTGATTTTTCGGATTCGTTGGAAAGATATTATCGATTAGATCCTATTGTTTTCAGTTTCCCTAAAATCCGGATTGTTTTGCACCCGGTACGTTCAATTGAAGTTTGAAATCGAATTATCGAACTACTGCGCCATTTTCAATTCTATTTATAATTATATATAAATATTTATATTCCAACGACGACGTATATAATATATACGTTCGATTCCATATTCAAAATAAATTTTCTTCGATATTATTTAAAATAATCTATTTTAAATAGTCAAAATTTGCTAAAATTGCCAAAATAATAATTTTAAACTGGTTCAGATTTTCCGGGTTATTACAATCTCCCCTACTTAAAACTTTTCGTCCCCGAAAAGGAACAAGGTCGAAAGTGGTTTGATTAATCAACTCTACGTTCGATCTGGCTTCCATTCTCCAACTTTTCAGTTTCTGAGAATTTTCAAATTTTCAAAAATTTGGCTAACACCCTAAATTTTCGAAAAATTTCGCCATAACCTCCCCTGCAGCGGGAGCATCGTGGAATTTCATATAGCTTCCCCGGTCCTTCTAATCTCAAAAAGAAAAAGAAAAAGCCAATAGGCTCATAAAATCATCATCACCCAAACAAAACAGTAAATTATGTTGTAAACATGTACCTATTTGTCGGGCAAACAAATTTTATTCTCGGCTCTAGCCTCCTTGCTATGACCTGTTCAATGCAAGTATATGTATATGCAAGCAAATGCGACCAATTTTCAATAATATTCAAAATTTGATGCAATTAGGCATAATGGTTCAAAATTAGCAAACAAATAAACAAACAACACAAACATCAATCAATTAGTGGATTAACGTTTCAAATTTATAATTTTGATATCTATATATAAAGAAAATCATGTTTTTTATGCCAATTCACAACAATGTGTTCTAGCTATATAAGTTTTGGTTCTCACAACAGTCTAACGGAAATATATCGATATCACACCTTCGTTACTCGAACATGAATACTAATGACGACTAGTCAATCATCAGAATCATCTTCGGGCCACTAGAGTATGATTCTATATCTATCCAGTATATTAAAACTTCGAATATACGTTCATGACGCGTATATGCAAAATCTTTATATACTCGATTGTCCATATTCAAAATAAATAATCAAATACGTATAAAATGGTTTAAATTTTAAAAACAAAATTGTTTTCATTTGGGAAATATACTCTTCGCACTCATTCTAGGATACTACTGATCCTATCTCTAACGAGTCATTCTAATTGGATATTACTAATCCAATATCTGATGAATTCTTTCGTATGGTTCTAATGTGTCTTGTTCTCGAGCTCTGTAAACCAAAGCTCTGATACCAAATGTGACGGTCTGGAATTTCGCTCGATCCGAATCAGTCGTTAAACCGATCTAGACCGTTCGAAACTCCTGAACGTTGAGAACAGGACAAATCAAAACACAAACAGAAGAACATTTCATTGCTATTACAACAATTCCATCAGATACAAGAATATACAGAGTATAAATGAATAAATTACATTCGATACTTATCAGAGATTACAATAAATTACATAGCAGCGGAAAATAATACAAAGCACAACTGAAGGTGATATACGGATACAGAGCTTTCCGAATATCATTCCAGCTGTAAACCAGGATCCTGTGAATATAAATCTGCAAAACCAAAACTACTAGCTGCCCGTGCGGAAAATAGGGGCACCCAGAGTTTAGGTTAAAACAATAAACTCCAGGTCAGTCATGTGACTGGTGTGAGAACTAAAACAGTTATTTAAAACTTACTTTAAAAGAGAGTGATTCAAGGGACCACGCCGTATAACACGGAACGGGTTTCCTCCCAAGAATACCAGTGCATAGAATAAACAACGCAATGCTTTTTTGAAAAAAATGAAGCTATTATAAGACCCAGGTCCCATCACACAATGCAACGCAAGCCGGAGGATAGGGTTTTACCTTATAACAGCCAAACATGTTTGATACGTTTAAAACAAATCATTTGATACTATAATAAGTGTATAGTGTCAAAACAATTTCAATCATAAATATAAATCATAGACGGCATGAGTGCCCCATCCCACTATGTCGCCATACTAGGCTCTACAAATAAAGCCAAAATACATGTATTGGAAATTGGATTCCGTCATGAGTCGAGGCAAGGGGCATGCTCCTCTCCGCGTTCGAGACACTCTAGCAAATGCCTCAGGGCTACGTACTCTGGGCAACCCCTGGATGCTTCAGGGCCGGTCCTCACTTACGTTAGAGGATTAGTATTCCTGAACACACGTTTCCCGGTCCTTACAGACCTATAATCGAGGCGCCTCGCATTCCAACAACCACAAAGGTGAAAAGTATATAAATGTCAGGGCTGGTAAGTCACTGACACCACCAAAGCTAGAAAGAAACGTCGTGCTCTCCCTGCAGTCCGTATCCCGTTTTTAACTCATACCGAGGTGTGAGGCTCGCGAATTCACGCTATACACAAAGCTGCGCCACAAGGGCCGTGCTTTGATCACCAACCACAAGACTTTGCTTTTCGACAGAAGCCTTGATCCATGCAACTCAGTATGCCACACAGGCAATTCATGCCATGCGATTGATATCCATCGATATATAACCTCTAAGCTCGTACGTCTCAGAGAAGGGTGTTAAGCAAGAGAATAAATTCTCCGCCGCCAAACAGATATATATTGAACAGAAATCAATCAACATAGAATAAAATCCAATGTCAGACACACAATCCATTTACAAGTTCGTTCTGGGTCTGAACGAAACCGGAGGCACTTTCCTCGCATATCCATCCATCTCCAAGTACGTCTGGACGACCACCAACTATTTCCATCCTCTTGGGTGTACAGCCCAATCAGGATCGTCAGTAATTACCCAAACGATGTGAAGACTTCCGGTCTTCAACCACCGTCTTCATCTTCGACTTATCGTCGAATCGGTTATTCAGAATGGGTATAAACCCGGCCTTTCCGAACAACCCGCGTATATTAAAAACAAATGTTACACAAACACAACATACGCCTCATTCCAATTCATTAGTCACTAACCGCAAATTAGCAAGAGAGCAATTTCCCAAACATTAACCCCGAAGGCCGAAACCAACATCAGATCAATACCCAGGAAACCATTCTTCTTAGCCAACCTACAGCTAGTTTCTAAATTCCACATTCTTAGGGAAAGGTTCCCATTAATTTTATCCAAGATAAATTCTTTAAAATTTATCCTGTAATCTTCCTTTGGATGTCGTTTCAAACCAAATTATGGTTTTTCTAAACTAATCGAGATTAGCGAACCACACCGAAGTAGTTATTTATTTATTTATTTTATTTCCCAATCCCAACCTATTCATCCCATGAAGCAAAACTGGTAATACTCCATATCTAACACCACGGTGTTATCGGTAAAATTAATTACCATTTCACGTTCAAATCTAATTAAAGATTTAACTATCGCTTTGGAGCAAAACTGGTGATACCCCATTCTCGCTTATTTCTACATTTGATAATTTAGATTATAGATTCACATTTCAATCTAATTACAGATTCGTTAGAACTCCTTTTACTGGGTTAAAGAACTAGGTGTTATTTAAAACACAGTTCACGACAAACTCATATCACATTCTATTTGTTATCGGGTTAAAGAACTAGTGTTATTTAAAACACCGTTCACGATAAACCCATTTCAAATCCAATCAAATATATTAGAAATTCCAATTATTTAAAACCCCTTTTTAAATCTAATTTATTTATTTTAAAAATAAAAACCCGGGTTTTAAATTGAGTTCCAACTAGTTCAATTCGATAAAAATCTATTTTTATCTTTTCAAATATGGAGTTTTTCACCCCAATTTTTCCCAAATCATTTCTTATGATTTTACACAAATTATTACTATTTTTAATAATTTTATCAAGGCCCGTACAGTCGATTTCCAACAATGGCCATCGAACTGCACTTACAGCGACCTTTTTCAAATTTGATTTGGACGTAACTCCAAATCCAACCGTTAGATTTCAAATTTATAATACTCGTTAGAAAGCTCTTTTCGATACGAACCCAACGGTTCCGGTTTTAGGAGAATCCGACGGTCGGATCTCCCGTAATGTCTGTTTGAAATGAATGGTCGAAATTTACGAACTGCCACGGCGTGGCGCGTTCTGTTCAGGCCATTATATTATATATATATATATATAATATATATAATATATATTTCGTCGATTACTATTTAAAACGAATTATATAAATAGTTTTAAATTCGTTTCAAAAACAATTTCAACTTCCATTTCAATCCAAAGCAAAATTGAATTCTTCCTTATAAATTTGTTTTAAAATTCATTCCTATTCAATTCAATTTGAATTCATTTCAATTTGTTTCTAATTCAATTCGAATTGGTTTTGTATTCAATTCATTTCGAATTCGTTTTCATATTCAATTCATTTCGAAATCGTTTTCAATTCAATTCATTTCGAAATCGTTTTATATTCAATTCATTTCATTTCGAAATCGTTTTATATTCAATTCATTTCAAAATGAATAAAATCGATATAAATATCGTTTACGTCAAAATGGCATCAATCTAATCAACACGGCTTAATATAAATCTATTTTCAAATATTCTACTCGACAAATGAATATTTATCTTTTTCCTCCACACACGACTAATCTCAACGAATGAGTACTGTCCACGTGTGGCTATTTTTTCTATTTAAAATATTTTATAAAATTAAGGTATCTATCGTTTGATATTAAATCAGACTCCAACTGTAAATTAGTAAGAGAACGATTCCCTGAATATTAACCCAGAAGGCCGAAACCAACATCAGATCAATATTCAGGAGACCACTCATCTCATCTATTTTCCAGTTAGTTTCTAATTTCATATATGATAAAGATATAGATTTTATTGTTAAAATATTTCGTTCAACACATGACTAATCTCAACGGATGAGTACAGTCAACACATGAACCTTTATTTTATAAAGATAAAGATATAAATTTTATTGTTAAAATATTTCGTTCAACACATGACTAATCTCAACGGATGAGTAAAGTCAACACATGAACCTTTATTTTATAATATTCTTTATTTTCTAAATTGGAATGAGGCCCAATCAATCACCATATAATATTAATTATATGGATTTTCATACATCACACGTATATAATAACATTGAAAAATAATCAACCATCAACCAAAGTGCACTACTCTTTATAAGCATCAAATATAGATATCTAACGCCTATAACAGCCTGTCAATCAATCGATCGACATATTCAATCAATCAGGATGAGTGAACTTCAAATTTCATCCCAACACCCGTGTGGGGTTTCAAATAACCAAACACAGATTTTATTTGTGCAGTTGGGCGATGTGTAAAATTTATCGACCCAATCAATGTCAGTCAAATCAGTGTATATAAACAAATCGGCCGATTTGTTTATAATTATTTATTTATTCGCTTTCACGTATATTCATATTCACGTTAAAGATTATATTTTTAACGATAAAACATTTTATTTCAACATATGAATTTCTATTCAGTTCATTCTTTAAATAAAATGATATTTTTATTTTCTAACTTATTTTAGAAAATTTCGGCGGCATAACGGCACGATACTAGAAATGGGACAAGGCCTAGCCTTATTCCCAGTCTAATAACTGCGCACGTCACACACAAACCACATTCTATCAATTCAATTCAACCAAACGGCTAAACACAAACAAATAATTCTATCAACCAAATAACCAAACAAACAAGTCCATGGTCTGTGGACGATGGTGTCGGGTGCTACTAAGCACCGTCTGCATCCTAGTATATATATATATATAACTAGAAAAAGAAATTGAAAGGTGAGAAATTCTCACCAAGAGCTAAACCAAACGCCGCGACTCTTCATATGTAGGAAGTCTTTATTTCTGAACCGTTTGGATTTCATTTTGATTTCCGTCTGATCATTCGCCATCTGTTTTCACGCAGTTGATTATTAAAAATCACATTTTTATATTTTCACTACATATATAAAAAAATCGAATCATTATTCTCGCTGTTTCATGATAAAAATAAAATTCATATTTTTATTTCACCTTGTATAGAAACCATGTTTTTATTCTCTACTTTGTTATAAAATTATATTTGTATATTTCTTTTCTCCTAACAAAGGTTATATTTTTATTACTCTACATGAATAAAAATTATTATTTTTTATTCGATTAAAAATCATATTTTTATACGATTAAAAATCGTATCTTTGTTCAAATAAAAATCAAACCTTTCTAACATTAAAAATCTTAACTTTATATTATAAAAATCTAAACTTTATATAAAAGAAATTATATCCTTTTCATACGAACAAAAATCGTATTTTTATTTTAATGTCAAACGCATAAAGATCAAATCTTTATCTTCTAAAAATTATATTTTTTTTCATAACTAAAAATCATATATTTTTCCTTGACTAACAATCATATTTTTATATGGATAAAAATATCATCTTGATTAAATACAAATTAAAAATAAAATTAAGGACTCACTTCGTTTTTAGGGTTTTCCCTCGCCGGAGGAGGGGAAAGCATCGCCGCTGGTTGCTGGAGGTTCGACTTCACGGGTGCTGGGACATGGTGCGCACAACGGAGAGCGGTGGTGGTCTCCTTTGGGTGTTGGCGTCTGTTTTTAGGTGGGAGAAGGTTTGGAGATGGAGGGAGAGAGGGACGAGGCAGAGCAGGAGGAGGGGGTGGCTCCAGTCAATGGAGGCGCGACGGCGGCCTTTCGACGTGGCGGCGAGGTCAGGGCATGGGCCCAGGGTTGCGGCGGTTTTCATTCGAAGTAGAGGAGAGAGAGGAAGAAGGGGGATCGGGCGTTGGTGGCGTTGACTGGGCGGAGGAGATGGCCTGGAGGCGGGATGGGCGACGCGACTGGATGCGCGGTGGGCGGACGAGATCAGGGTGACAGGTTTCTAGGTTTTTTTTCTTTCTTTCTGATTTCTGTTTTGAACGGGGGGGGGGGGGGGGGCAGAGTTAAAGGGGGTGGGAAGAGATATTTTTTTTTAATTTTATTTAATTATTTTATTTGTAAAAAGTGGACTTTTACATACGACCTCGAAACGAGGCCCACCGCCTGTCGTCCATAGAGTTTTACCCCCATTCCGAACACAATGGGATATGTGTCGCAGGCTGATTCGATCGTTTCGAACAGTTTCCGTTGAATTTACATTTAAATCATTATATTGAATTTTAAACATACATTTCAAATTACTGGGGTCACATACTAACTCTATAAATTTCATAAAAATATTTTCTAGCTTCGTATTGACGATACGGTCCTAACAAAACTAGTTTCGTCGGATTCTGAGACCGTATGAAAAATGGCCAATTTCCAGTCGATTAAAATCAACTAAAACTGGTCAATCGCGTTTTCCTTTGCCACGCTCACATATTGATTCGAAAAATTATGAAATTTGGAATCTAGCAATAATCTGACACTGCGGATCCAACAAAAGTGGTTTCGTCAAAATCCGAGGTCGTTTGCAAAATTCCCATTTTTAAGGGCCTGAATTCCATAGCGACTATTCAGAATTTTCAACTGGACATATCTTTTGATTCCCGCTATGAAATTTTGATTTTTCGGATTCGTTGGAAAGATATTATCGATTAGATCCTATTGTTTTCAGTTTCCCTAAAATCCGGATTGTTTTGCACCCGGTACGTTCAATTGAAGTTTGAAATCGAATTATCGAACTACCGCGCCATTTTCAATTCTATTTATAATTATATGTAAATATTTATATTCCAACGACGAAGTATATAATATATACGTTCGATTCCATATTCAAAATAAATTTTCTTCGATATTATTTAAAATAATCTATTTTAAATAGTCAAAATTTGCTAAAATTGCCAAAATAAAAATTTTAAACTGGTTCAGATTTTCCAGGTTATTACATTATGGTTAATATAACTGTCGTTATAAGACATGATATGATCCCGTAAGAAAGAATTAGTATCGGACTTGGTCTTGCTTTTAACGCTTTTGAGATTTGTCTGTTTATGATATTGCATTCTTCCATAGACAGAATCTGGATTCCTGTAGCAAGCTGAATGATTGCCTCTTTCAGTTTCGATTGAACTATCTTGAACTAATATGGGTTGTCTTCACTTAGATTGTTGTTGCCTTTAATATTCTTTGTCCGTTCACGACTCCTTGAATATAATCTTGCTTTGTTTTTCTTTTTTGTTTTCAATGATCCTCCACTTTTCCTATTATTGAACCCAAAGGAAAAGAGCATGTTACACATGGATTGGAAGCCAACATTGAGATTTATAAGTCAGTATTTTCTCATTCCTGAACCACAAGAAGTTACGGTGATTGTTTCTTACATTGTAAATTTATCCAGAGTGAAGGGAAATCAGACTTAAGAATTTGATAATTAAGGGCATAGGTTATTAATATAAAAAATCACGTAACAAGCATTTTATTATTTCTTTGTGCTGATGCAATTGTTAATTGTATACTACAACAAACAAGTGAAGTATCCTCAAGTTTGCTCTTTTAGGTGTTCATTGTGTTGGTACAATTTTAAACTGTATAATAACCAATGACATGCGCATCCACTCACGTCCTGTGCATGTGTTATGTTTGTTGATTTTAGCCTATGCATTCACATGCAACAAAGAACAACATTAAACTGAATAATGGTCTGCTATTGTACTCGATGTTGGAGTTAATGACCATAAATTGCATTCAATGTTTACTTTCGTCATTGAAGTACGCAGTAAAAGGTTAGAGTCAAGCCTAATTCAGGTTGATCTTCTAATTTATTTTTCTGATTTTGTTGGCATTCTTATTTCATTACTTACTGCTTAGCATTAAACATGAAACATGTATAGAAAACGTACCATACTAGGCATTAGTTTTCGTAACATAAATTATGTTTTTCATAAATGAAAAATTGAAATTTGTACTGTATCAAATACCTAATGTGATTGGTAACATTTAGTACTCTGTTTATGGGCATGCATGGTTGTATTTGTGTTTCCAAGTTACCTTTAAAATTTGTTAAATCGAAAAGCTATAAAAAAAATTATTGTACAATGAACTACACATAAAAAGAAAGAAAATTAATTGTCTATTTCCTCTAAGTAGGTCGTTTATTGCTCCTTAAGTTATTTGTTGTTAGTTATTTTTTTCCTTAGTACTTCCGTTTTTAGCTTCCATTAGTTGTTACTTCTGCCATACTACATGAATTCCAGAGAATAATTTTGATGAAGTGTTATTATTATTTTATTTTTAGTAGCCACCTAATTAAATCTATAGTTTATGTGTAAGAAAGCCAAGCAATGGCCATACATGCGGGACCCATTCCCAGTGCGCAAGGAAGACAAAATATGAGACATAATATGCTACAGGAGGTACACTTCTCACCATATCTATAACTGGATTCATTTATTTCGTAGAGTTGTTTTTACGCATAGTTGTGATGATCTCGTTGGAGTGACCACATTTTATCAGTAGCCAAATGTTGAATAATGTTGTGTTCAAATTTAATTTTAACTAAGAAACTATAACTAAGGCAGATTTGGGTACTTTCGGTATATTAAAAAAATTAAATACAAATTTATTGCAACATTTAAATTCAACTTAGAAACAATATCATGATACAATTTTCTTATCAAATTATAATTGTTTATAACAAATTGACAACTGTTGCCGTATTTCAACCTACATGATAATGACGACATTTTTTTAAAGATGTTTTGATGTCTATTATATGAATTTTTGCTTATCTTCTTCCATCAAACCGGCCTAAGTTGCAACAATACCTTAGTAAGTTCTTGACCCAACAATTCCAAACCTAAAAAATTCCATTTGCATTCAACAGTTGCTTTATAAACCTATTACTACTGTATAGTTCTCATATATCTTTTTCTTATGACTTAAGTATCATTGGTCTTAAAATATAATTGAAGGCTCATTTCCCAGTATGCACCAAATGTTTGTTAAGGTTTATTTTCTTCTTCTTTCAGTTTAAGGCTCTTAAACGATGATGAGTACATTGGTTCGATTTAATCATCTATTTGTATTGTAAATTTCTTTTTGTCTGTTTCATATCAATATATCTTATGAAATGCTACTATTTCGGAGGTAGATTGTCTCCTTTCAATTTTTAATCTCATATGATGGTACTGCAATTTCTTGTTCTCTTTTGAAAGCATACCAAAATTGCTATTTTTATCACATAATACCTCGTGAAATATTTATGGATGTTGTATATTCGTATATTTATGTTCCTATTATCAATAAATTGATCATTTTGTATAACTTCAAATTTTGGTTCAAAATAAATTTCAATCACACATTTTCTAATTGCACTGTAGGTTGTTGATACTAGGTGGACATGTGATAACATGTAGAAACTATTAGGATGAACTAACTAAATTTGAATTGCTGCATATGCACATATGGAAGCTTTAAACGTTACTGTCATTTACAAAATTACAAATGGTTGCATGTAGCTGAAGTGGAAGGCTGAAACATTGATAATGGTAGCTGAAGCACAGAGAGCGCAAATACTAGAGAACACATGTAGAAAGGATTCCCTTATTACAGTGCTTGAATTAGTGGGAAGAGGATATGCAGTGACGCCTTCAGAAAATGAGGACTAAAACAATGAAAATGGCACTTTGATAAGACAAAGAAGATGCAGTTGAGGACTAACATCCTAAACGTAACCCAAGTAAAGAAGATGGTGGAGGAAAGGACCTACTTAACTGCGTATAAGATATAGTTATGTCATGTATTTTGACTGTTAAGGTGTTATATTTTACTAAAGTGTACAACGTATGTATTTTTTAAAACATTTTAGTTTTTTTAATCATTGCTATTTGTTGGAGTATTGTAGTGTTATTCTCTGATGGGTGCATATACAAGTGGTGCTGAGGAAGATAATGAAAATTAATATGTATTACCCATATTGTTTTTGTGTGTTATGATATATCAAATATATCAAATTTGTAGTTGTGTATATGACTTTTGAAATTTCTCTTCATGGTTTTGTTACTAAGTAGGATAATAATTAATTTCTTCATAAGAGAAATAGATAATGTTCTAAGCTACGAAACTACATCTATAAATTTGAATTAATTTAACTAATAAGTATTCATTAATTTACATAATAAATATTTAAATGTGATGGTTTTACTATGTATATCATATTCATACTTAAAAAGTAGTCAAATAGTTTATTCACTTAAATATAAAGATATATAATTCAAATATCATAAATAATATACATGAATAGCATTAACAAAACTAATTTATTATTCATTTATCTTAATAAATATTTTGCATTGTAAAATTTAGTTTTTAACTTTATCCATATTTTGACATTCTTATAGCTATGCACAACTTTATGGACTATTTCCTAATCTTTCAGATTTAGATCATGTATCTATATATCTCTCGAAATCTCAAATTTAAAGTATTTAATAACCTATATATCAGTTGTATATTTATACAAACATACGAATAAAAAAAACAGTAAAAAATTTGTGTTTAGCTATATGGATATACAGGTCACATACTATGCTTATGTACATAAATAATAGTAACAAATTCGATTTTGTAAATTGACTCTAATCATTTATATACATAAAAATTAAATTATCACATGCTACATTGGAAAATTCTATTTTTAATTTCGAATATAAGGTCTCTATAATTTTTACAAATTCCTCAATTTATACATATTATTCACCCTTATTTCAATATATTATAACTACGTAATTTTAAATTTAACATGTTTAATAGAAGTAAGTTACATAATATATGTTAGTTCATCTAAAACGATTAAAATATGTTATTTTCAACATGAATATTTGCTCATAGTAATAAGAACAATAAAATTGTTGTTTAACTTTAGAGAAATTTAAGTTACATAACACATACCATATATAAACAGGAATAATAATAACTTACAATATATTTATTTCGCTAGATTCAACAAACATTGTATAACAAAATTCAAAATTAGAATTTTAAATACTATATTTTATAATACTATCGTGTGCAACGCACGGGTTACACACTAGTATTTATATGTATAGTTCATATATTTTTTAGCACGGAAGTGCATATCAAGCTTGTATTTTTCCGTTAACTAAGATAAACAAGTGCAGATCGGTGCTCCACACACGGGGTCCACATTATCTTTTCCTTGGGCATCTTTCAAAAATTTACTAATTTCATGAGCATGATGCATCTGCCTTTGGAATATAGTTTTTTTTTTCATCTAAATTTACAAGTTTTACAATATTACTAATTTCAATTTCAAAATTTTAATGTTCAGAAGTTAATTTCTTTTGCCAATTGAATGACGATATTTTTGATATCGGCTTAATTTAAATCTGATTTAAATTAGAGATTTAAAAATGATAATTAATTGGAAATAGTCACATTTTATCCAACTAAAATTCAAATACATGTACCGCCAGGCATTTTATGTACTTCTATTTTTCCAATTTACAAAATAAGATGATTCCAAAAATATGTCTTTGACATTAATTTATTACTTTGCTTATGCTGTAAAGACAACCCTTTTTTCCTTGTATGCCGTAAATGTGATTCATTTTTGGATATCTCATATACAGTTGTGATTATTATTTTTAATAGGATTATTTGACAAGAATAATCTGAAGTTTAACGTGTACGCCCATATTAATCCCAAGTTTGCGTTATTCAAGAATAATCCCATGTTTAGGGGGTGTCTTCCCAAATTGATCCCGATGACTTTTGATGACTTTTTCATGTGTTATTTGGGATCAATATGGGAAGACACCCCCCAAACTTCGAATTAATATGGGAAGATACAAGTAAATGGGATTAATTTGGGAAGACACCCCAAAATAATCCCCTAAACTTGGGATTATTCTTGAATAACGCAAACTTGGGATTAATATGGGCGGGTACGTTAAACTTCATATTATTCTTGTCAATTAATCCTATTTAATATCGATTCCAACAATTGAAAGTGAATATCGAATATAATATTTAAACAACTTACTATTGACATGAATATTAGAATATTATCATGCAATGGGAAAACACTAGGACTCATTATTAGTTTTGACCAAGACGCATAGTTACATAAGAAATGAAAATTCCTACCATGACGATATATCTATAAAAACGTAACACTAACGACATCCGGATGCAACTATAATTAATGGAAGAATAAGATATAATAAAGATAACGTCTGCGGTTAATGTGTAGAAATTAATATTCTTGTAAACCACATTTAATTATAATAATTCTTATTCCTGTAGAAAGTTTTTAGTTATCGTTTATTTCTTAACGTCGAATAGAAAAAGTAAAAGAAATTTTGCCTGATAAGCAATATAGTTATTGTAACAACCCGGAATTTCTGAACCAATTTAAATTTTTTATTTTAGTTATTTTAATGTATTTTGAATATTTAAAATGATTTATTTTAAATACCAACGACTAAAAATTTACTTAAATCAAAGTTAGAACGTATAAATTTATTTTAATTATAAAATGAGCCTGAAATGATGCGGTAGTTAGAAAATTTGATTTTAAATTTCAAATGAATGTACAGGATTCAAAATAAATCGGATTTCAGTAAAACCAAAAATATTTGAATCTGTTTAGTTATGTCTTTCTAAGAATGTGAAAAATTGAGATTTCACTTTATAAATTGAAAGTTATGTCTAGTTTAAAATTCAAAATAGTCGCTATGGAATATATATATATATATATTAATATAATATATAACCCTTAGAATAAAATATATAACCCTTAATAGCAGACTCAAACCCTAACCCAACTGACATCCATGGATCTACTAAATCTGAAGAAATTGACGATGATACTGGGTGGCAAGAAGTTAGATCAAGGAAGAAAAGTGCGAACGTGTTGCAAAATCCTAGCAGTCAACCATCTTACGTTGAAAATCAAACAAAACAAATATATGTTACATGCAAAGGGCAAATTTGCATAAATCGAGGCACATAAAGAATCCAACCATGAATAATGGAGCAAAGGTCAAATTTTCAGATTTGGTACAAGATCTTGGGCCAATGCAGTGGCAGGTAACACTACAATTTCTGGTGGTGTAGAATTATTCGAAACTGCATCAGATGAAGAAGGTAAATATGTGGAACTGGATGATACAGTTTTTTAATCTGCTAAAACAATGTGGAGGAATTCAATTTATATTTATTTAATAGGAAGAAGTCCTTATTATATGCATTTAAATGCGTATATTAGGAGAAATGGAAGTGTGATAGCCCTTAACTTCCCCGGTAAGGAAGAACGGATTACCTTGAGAACACGACAAAATATAACACACAAGAACATTTCATTGTTAACTACAACAATTCTATCAGATACAAGAATATATAGAGTATAAATAAATATAATACATTCAATAAATATCAGAGATTACAATAAATTACATAGCAGCGGAAAAACAATACAAAACAAAACTGAAAGTAATACATGGATACAGAGCTTTCCGAGCATCGTTCCAGCTGTAAATCAAGTTCCCATGAATATAGATCTGCAAAACCCAAAACTACTGGCTGCCCGTGTCGAAAATAGGGGCACCCAGAGTTTAGGTTAAAACAATAAACTCCAGGTCAGTCATGTGACTGGTGTGAGAACTAAAACAGTTATTTAAACCTCTCTTTGAAAGAGGATAATTCAAGGGACCACGCCGTATAATACGGAATGGGTTTCCTCCCAAGAATACCAGTGCATAGAATAAACAACGCAATGCTTTTTCGAAAAATGAAGATATTATAAGACCCATGTCCCATCACACAATGCAACGCAAGCCGGAGGATAGGGTTTTTCCTTATAACAGCCAAATAATGCTTAATACGGTTAAAAACAAATCATTTGATACTATAATAAGTGTATAGTGTCAAAACAATTTCAATCATAAATATCAATCATAGACGGCATAGTATCCCATGCTACTATGTCGCCATACTAGGCTCTACAAATAAAACCGATTGACACGTATTGGAAATTGGATTCCATCATGAGTCGAGGCAAGGGGCAATCTCCTCTCCGTTTCAAGACACTCTAGCAAATGTCTCAGGACCCCACTTTGATCCTTGGAATCGGTTGGGCCGGTCCTCACTTACATTCGAGGATTAGTATTCCTGAACACACGTTTCCCTGTCCTAACAGACCTAATATCGAGGCGCCTCATCCAACAACCACAAAGGTGAAAAAGTATATAAATGTCAGCCAGTTTAAGCACTGACACCACCCATAGCTAGAAAGAAACGTCGTGTTCTCCCAATGGTCTGTATCTCGTTTTTGACTCATACCGAGGTGTGAGGCCCGCGAATTCACGTTATACACAAAGCAGTGCCACGTAGGCCGTGCTTTGATCATCAACCACAAGACTTTGCTTTTCAACAGAAGCCTTGATCATTTTCCACTTAGGCGTGTCACACAGGAAATTCATGCCATGCGATTGATATCTATCGATATATAACCCCTGAGCTCGTTAGTTACAGAGAAGGGCGTTAAGCAAGAGAATAAATTCTCCACCGCCAAATAGATATATATTTAATAGAAATCAATCACACAGAATAAAATCCAATGTCATACACATCGTCCATTTACAAGTCTGTTCTGGGTCTGAAAGAAACCGGAGTCACTTTCCTCGCATATCCATCGATCTCCAGGTACGTCTGGACGATCACCAACTGATTCCTCATCCTGGGTGTACAGCCCAATCAAGATCATCAGTGATCACCCAAACGATGTGAAGACTTCCGGTCTTCAACCACCGTCTTCATCTTCGACTTATCGTCGAATTGGTTATTCAGAATGGGTATAAACCCGGACTTTCTGAATAACCCGCGTATATAATAAACACGTGTTACACAAACACAACATACGCCTCATTCCAATTCAGAATATTCCAAGGGAAAGGTTCCCATTAATTTTATCAAAGATAAATTCTTTAAAATTTATTCTTTAGTCTTCCTTTGGATGTCATTTCAAACGATATCATGGTTTTCCAAACTAGTCGGGATTAGCGAACCACACCGAAGTAATTATTTATTTTATTTCCCAACCCCAACCTATTCATCTCATGGAGCAAAACTGTTACTACTCCATAACTAACACCACGGTGTTATCGGTAAAATTAATTACCATTTCACGTTTAAATCTAATTAAAGAATTAACTATCGTTTTGGAGCAAAACTAGTGATACTCCATTCTCGATCATTTTAATATAGTTAAAGATTCATTAAAACTCCACTTAGTTTTAATCTTTAATTGGGTTAAAGAACCGATGTCATTTAAAAACGGTTCACGGTAAACCAAAAATTCCATTTGATATTAAATACAAAGTTCTGAATAGAAAATATATCGGCTTATATTCAATATCAAATCCTGATTATTTTTAAAACCACTTCAAATCCAATTTATTTATTTAAAAATATTGGATTTGAATTCTAGTTCATAACTAGTTCATTTTGATAAAAATACATTTTTATTTTTTTCAAATATGGGATTTTTCATCCCAGTTCTTTCCAATTCATATATTTTGATTTTACACAAATTATAGATATTTTTAATAATTTTATCAAGGCCCGTACAGTCGATTTCCAATGTCATCGAACTGCACTTACAGCGACCTTTTCTAAATTTGATTCGGACGTATCTCCAAATCCAACTGTTAGATTTCAAATTTAAAATATTCATTGGAAAGCTCTTTTCGATACAAACCCAATGGTTCCGGTTTTAGGAGAATCCGACGGTCGGATCTACCGCAATGTCCGTACGAAGTCAATGGTCGAAATTCGTGAACTACCGCAGCGCGGCACGTTCTATTCAGGCCATTATATTATATATATAATATATATAATATATATTTTGTCGATTTCTATTCAAAACGAATTTTATAAATCGTTTTAAATTCGTTTTCAAAACAGTTAACAACTTCATATTCAATTTCATATCAAAGGTGAATTTTCCATTATAAATTTGTTTTACATTCATTTCCATTCAATATGAATTCATTTCAATTTGAATTTATTTTAATTCAATTTCTATTCGAATTCATTGTAATTCAATTTCAATTCAAATTCATTTTAATTCAATTTCAATTCGAATTCATTTTAATTCAATTTCAATTCGAATTCATTTTAATTCAATTCCTATTCGAATTCATTTTAATTCAATTTCAATTCGAATTCATTTTAATTCAATTTCAATTCTAATTCATTTTAATTCAATTCCTATTCAATTCAATTTGAATTTACCTTCTATTCAATTAAATTCGAATTCATTTTAATTCAATTTCAATTCTGTTCAATTCAAAATATTCGATTATGAAATCACTTTTCAATATTCATTATAAAACGACTAAAATCGATAAAAATATCGTTCGCGTCAAAATAACGCATCTCTAATCAACATGACTTTATATTTTTCAATAACTTCATTATTCTATTCAACAAATGAATATTATCCTATTCAACACATGAATCTATATTTCTTTCAGCACTTGACTAATCTCAACAAATGAGTACTGTCAACACATGACTATTTTTGTTATGTAATATATTTTATAAAATTTTGATAAAGATGTTAATTTTTACTGTTAAAATATTTCGTTCAACACATGAATCTATATTTTTTAATATTCTTTATTTTCTCAATTGGATGAGGCCCAATCAATTACCATATAATGTTAATTTTATGGATTCCATACAACACATGTATATAATAGCAATGATATATAATCAACCATCATCCAAAATCCACAACACAACTATCTGTCAACCTATCGATCGACACACAACTAATTATCGGGACTAGTGTATGTCAAATATCATCCCAATACCCGTGTGGAGTTTCACATCAACAAACACTGAATATTATTTGTGTAGTTGGACGACGTGTAAAATTTATCATCCCAATCAATATTAGTTAAAACAGTGTACATAAACAAACCATCTGGTTTGTAAATGAATATTTTATTTTATTCACACACACGTTAAAAATTATATTTTTAACGGTAAAATATTTTATTTAAACACATGAATTTCTATTTAGTCCATTCTTCAATAAAATGATATTTTTATTTTTTTAACTTATTTTTACAAAATTTTGGCGGCATAACGGCATGATACTAGAAACGGGACAAGTCCTAGCCTTATCCCCGATCTAGTGATGGCCCACGCCATACACATATCAATCAAATCAATTTCATTTCACCAAGCAATCAAATTCAAAATCAAACAATCTAACTGACTACACAACCAAACAAACAAGTCCATAGTCAGTGGACAATGGTGTCGGGTGCTACTAAACACCGTCTGCATCCTAGTATATATTATAATATAACTAGAAAAAGAAAATTTAAAAGGTGAGAAGTTCTCACCGAGGGTTCCACTCCTTCGTGCTTTGCTTTTGGACTGCTGAACCTTCTGGATCGGTTGAAATTCCAATTCAGTCCGTTTCACGCTGTTCAAATAAAAATTATATTTTTATTACTTCATTTCAATAAATAAAAATCATATTTTTATTATCTCTATAATATAAAAATCATATTTTTATATCTTCTATATGATAAAAATTATATTTTTACTTTGATACATATATGATAAAAATCGTATTTTTATTCTACAAACATAATAAAAATCATATTTTTAACCTTCCTATAATATAAAGATTATATTTTTAAACTTTCTATAATATAAAAATTATATTTTTATCCTTTCTATATTATTAAAATCGAATTTTTATAACTGCCATTTACTAATCAAAATCGTATTTTTAATTCGCTAATCATACAATAAAATTCCAATTTTTGATGGTGCTACTACATTATAAAAATCAAATTTTTATAACGTGACTTCGTATAAAAAAATCACTTCATTACGTAATATATAAAATAAAACTTACGTTTTTAACTTAAAATTAAATTAAATTTAAAAACACAGTAAAAAGAACTCACATTTGTTGGAAAAACTGAATCTTGTGTCGGAGTTGTTGTAGCGCCAGAGGTGGCATCAGCAGTGGTCAGCGCTCATCGAAGTGGTGTTGTGGCGTGGGGCTCGAATGGCTAGGCTTTCAGGAGGAGGTAGCGGACTTGGGTCTTCGTCGATGGGGGTAGAAGAAGAGAGAGAAGATCAAGAGGAGGCTGGAGGGAAGGGGGTGGCCCTGCGTTGCGGTGGTGGGATTCGCGGTGGAGGGTCGGGTCTAGATGCGTCGCGCGATTCGAGGGTAGAAGAGGGGAGAGAAGGAAGGCGGCGGAGTAAGAAGAAGGTGGAGGAGGAGGATGAGGACGGGCGACGGGCGAACGAGCGGCGGTGGATGGGGTGGCGGCTTCCATCATCGTCGAGTCCCCTTTTTTTTTCTTTTTTTTTCTTTGAACGATTTGAAAAGTCAAAGGGGGGGTCAGAGTATAAGGAGAGTGAGAGGGAGAGATTTTATATTTAGTTATTTTAGTTTTCAAAAAGCAACTTTTAATTTCAATCTCGAAATCGAACTCACCGCCTGTCGTCCATAGCTAATTACCCCCATTCTGAACACAATGGGCTATGTATCGTAAGCTGATTCGATCGTTACGATCAGTTTCCGTCAAATTTACATTTAACTCATTATATTGAATTTAGAACATACATTTCAAATTATCGGGGTCACGTACTAACTCAAAAAATTCTAGAAAAATATTTTCTAGCTTCGTATTGACGATACGGTCCTAACAAAACTAGTTTCGTCAAATTCTGAGACCGTTTGAAAAATGGCCATTTTCCAGTCGATTAAAATCAACTGAAACTGGTCAAACGCGTTTTCCTTTGCCACGCTCACATATTGATTCGAAAAAATTATGAAAATTGGAATCTAGCAATAACTTGAAATCACGGACCCAACAAAACTGGTTTCGTCAAAATCCGAGGTCGTTTGCAAAATTTCCATTTTTAAGGGCCAGAAATTCCATAGCGACTATTATGAAAATTCATTTGGCCATATCTTTTGATTCCCGCTGTGAAATTTTGATTTTTCGGGTTCATTAGAAAGATATTCTCAGTTAGATTCTATTATTTTTGGTTTCACTAAATTTCGGTTTATTTTGAATCCTGTACATTCATTTGAAGTTTGAAATCGAATTATCGAACTACCGCGCCATTTTCAATTCCTTTTATAATTTAAAATAAATATTTATATTCTAACGACGATCTATATAAATATATATACGTTCGATTTATATTCAAAATAAATTTTTCATCTTTATTATTTAAAATAATTCATTTTAAATATTCAAAATTCAATAAATTGCCAGAATAAAAATTTCAAACTGGCCCAGATTTTTGGTTTGTTACAATCTCCCCTACTTAAAACTTTTCGTCCCCGTAAAGGAACGAAGCCGAAATTTGTTTTAAAAACCAACTCAACTTTCATTATTTTCATTACGGCTTAAGTTCTTCAACTTTTCATTTTCTAAGAACTTTTCAATTTTTTCAAAAATTTGGCTAACACCGTAAATTTTCGAAAAATTTCACCATAACCTCCTCTGCACCGGGGACTTCGGGATATTTCATATAGCCTCCCATGGCCTTCTTCAATCCAAAAGAAAAAGAAAAAGCCAAGCGGCTAGCCAGTCAGCTAGCCAGTCGGCTCATAAAATCACCCAAAACTCAAGAAATACAATAAACATGTACTTATTTGTCGGGTAAACAATTTTATTCCTCTTCTCTAGCCTCCTTGCTATGACCTGCTCAATGGATATATATGTGCACGCATGCATTTGCAAATAATTTTCAATACAGTACAATATTCGGTTCAATTTGACATAATGGTTCAAAATTATCAAACAGATAAACAAACCACACAACCATCAATCAATTAGTTGAATTAGCTTTTCAAATTCATAATTTTGATATATATACAAAAATCATGTTTTGATGCCAAATCACAACAATGCATTGTAGCTATATTTTGGTTCTCACACCAGTCAATGGAAATATATAGATATCACACTTTGGGAACTCGAACATAAATATTGATGATGCGATCACTATCATCAGTATCATCTCCAGGCGACTAGAGTGTGATTCTATATCCATCCAGTATATTATAACTTCGAATATACATTCATGAAGTGTATATGCAAAATCTTCATATATTGGATTGTCCAAATTCAAAATAAATAAATATTCAAATACGTATAAGACGATTTAAATTTCAAAATAAAATTTGTTTTCATTTTAAAAATATACTCTTCACACTCATTCTAGGATACTACTCATCCCATCTCTAACGAGTTATTCTCGTTGGGTATTACTAATCCAATTTCTGATGAATTCTTTCGTTTGGTTCTAATGCGTCTTGTTCTCGAGCTCTGTAAACTAGAACTCTGATACCAACTGTGATAGCCCTTAACTTCCCCGGTAAGGAAGAACGGATTACCTTGAGAACATGACAAAATAGAACACAAACACAAGAACATTTCATTGTTAATTACAAAAATTCCATCAGATGCAAGAATATATAGAGTATAAATAAATATAATACATTCCATAAATATCAGAGATTACAATAAATTACATAGCAGCGGAAAAACAATACAAAACAAAACTGAAAGTAATACATGGATACAAAGCTTTCCGAGCATCGTTCCAGCTGTAAATCAGGTTCCCATGAATATAGATCTGCAAAACCCAAAACTACTGGCTGCCCGTGTCGAAAATAGGGGCACCCAAAGTTTAGGTTAAAACAATAAACTCCAGGTCAGTCATATGACTGGTGTGAGAACTAAAACAGTTATTTAAACCTCTCTTTGAAAGAGGATAATTCAAGGGACCACTCCGTATAACAGGGAATGGGTTTCCTCCTAAGAATACCAGTGCATAGAATAAACAACGCAATGCTTTTTCGAAAAATGAAGCTATTATAAGACCCAGGTCCCACCACACAATGCAACGCAAGCCGGAGGATAGGGTTTTTCCTTATAACAGCCAAATAATGCTTAATATGGTTAAAAACAAATCATTTGATACTATAATAAATGTATAGTGTCAAAACAATTTCAATCATAAATATCAATCATAGACGGCATAGTATCCCATGCTACTATGTCGCCATACTAGGTTCTACAAATAAAACCGAATGACATGTATTGGAAATTGGATTCCATCATGAGTCGAGACAAGGGGCAAGCTCCTCTCTATTTCGAGACAGTCTAGCAAATGTCTTAGGACCCCACTTTGATCCTTGGAATCAGTTGGGCCGGTCCTCACTTACTTTCGAGGATTAGTATTCCTGAACACACGTTTCTCAGTCCTAATAGACCTAATATCGAGGCGCCTCATCCAACAACCACAAAGGTGAAAAAGTATATAAATGTTAGCCAGTTTAAGCACTGACACCACCCATAGCTAGAAAGAAACGTCGTGTTCCCCCGACGGTCCATATCCCGTTTTTGACTCATACCGAGGTGTGAGGCTCATGAATTCACGTTATACACAAAGTAGTGCCACGTAGGCCGTGCTTTGATCATCAACCACAAGACATTGCTTTTCAACAGAAGCCTTGATCATTTGCCACTTAGGCATGTCACACAGGCAATTCATGCCATGCGATTGATATCTATCGATATATAACCTCTGAGCTCATACGTCTCAAAGAAGGGCGTTAAGCAAGAGAATAAATGCTCCGCCGCCAAACAGATATATATTTAATAGAAATCAATCACACAGTATAAAATCCAATGTCAGACACACAGTACATTTACAAGCCCGTTCTGGGTCTAAACGAAACCGGAGGCACTTTCTTCGCATATCCATCGATCTCCAGGTACGTCTGGACAATCACCAACTGATTCCCTCATCCTGGGTGTACAGCCCAATCAAGATCATCAGTGATCACCCAAACGATGTGAAGACTTCCGGTCTTCAACCACCGTCTTCATCTTCGACTTATCATCGAATCCGTTATTCAGAATGGGTATAAACCCGGCCTTTCTGAATAACCCGCGTATATAATAAACACGTGTTACACAAACACAACATACGCCTCATTCCAATTCAGAATATAATAACCCGCGTATTTAATTATTTTAGTTTTCAAAAAGCAACTTTTTATTTCGATCTCGAAATCGAACCCACCGCCTGTCCTCCATAGCTAATTACCCCCATTCCGAACACAATGGGCCATGTATCGTAAGCTAATTCGATCATTACGACCAGTTTCCGTCAAATTTACATTTAAATCATTATATTGAATTTAAAACATACATTTCAAATTACCGGGGTCACGTACTAACTCGAAATAATTCTAGAAAAATATTTTCTAGCTTCGTATTGACGATACAATCCTAACAAAACTAGTTTCATCAAATTCTGAGACCGTTTGAAAAATGGCCATTTTCCAGTCGATTAAAATCAACTGAAACTGGTCAAACGCATTTTCCTTTGCCACGCTCAAATGTTGATTCGAAAAAATCATGAAAATTGGAATCTAGCAATAACTTGACATCACGGATCCAACCAAAGTGGTTTCGTCGAAATCCGAGGTCGTTTGCAAAATTTCCATTTTTAAGGGCCAGAAATTCCATAACGACTATTTTGAAAATTCATTTGGCCATATCTTTTGATTCCCGCTTTGAAATTTTGATTTTTCGGATTCATTGGAAAGATTTCTCAATTAGATTCTATTATTTTTTGTTTCGCTAAATTCCGGTTTATTTTTAATCCTATACATTCATTTGAAGTTAGAAATTGAATTATCGAACTACCGCGCCATTTTCAATTCCTTTTATAATTTAAAATAAATATTTATATTCAAACGACGATCTATATAAATATATACGTTCGAATTATATTCAAAATAAATTTTTAATTGTTATTATTTAAAATAATTCATTTTAAATATTCAAAATTCATTAAAATTGCCAAAATAAAAATTTTAAACTGACCCAGATTTTCGGGTTGTTACAGGAAGCCAGTGGGTAGATGGGATGTTTTTGCAAGAGAAAATGGTTTCTATCTGATAAAGTTTGAAAATGAAGAAGATTGTTTAAAAGTACTAAATGGCAGTCCATGGTTTATGGATAGTAAGTTAATTCTATGGTTATGACAACATGATGTAAAATTCTATGGTCATCTTTAGTGTAATTTGATTCGCCTAAGTATTATGATTCATATGAAGTTATGTTGGAATTGGCATCATAGTTCAAGTTAAAAATCATATTTTTGTGATAGTGACAAAAGCACGCATCTTTGTAAATTTGTATTAATTTTATGAACATGACTAAACTATGTTCGTTATTATGCCCAATTGAAAAACATGCTTTTAGGCTCATGTTGTTATCATAAGTTACATTAGAATTACATTAGAATTACATTCCTCTTGCAAGTTTACATAGATAAAATAAAAACCATGATGTAAGTTTAGATATGTTTATGCTATAATTCTATGAATAGAATGAAAACCATGATTCATATAAGAATTAAGTTGGGATAATTTTAGTTGAACCATACTTTTGTATTAGTGACAAAAGTAAGCACCTTTTTGTTAACATGTAGTGATTTTATGAACACGATTAGTTTATGCCTAAATAAAAATATAGGCTTATATTTTTAGTCAAGACCTGTGCCAATAATAATGATATCTAATTTAGTTAGATTCTTAATTTCAAGTTTACATGGTTAGTTGAACCTATGATTCATGTATTATTTATGCCATGATTATATGAATAGAACGATGCATGTTTAAGTACTGCTTATGCCATAATCATATGAATAAAATAATTCATGTTTAAGTATTGTCTATGCATTAACCATATGAATAGAATGATTTATGTTTAAGTATTGTTTATGCTATGATTATATGGATAAAATGATTCATGTTATGCCATGATTGTATGATGTTACAATTGCAAGTTCACATGTGCCCATTTTATGTTAATTGAATCGTTCGTTGCAAGTTCATGCGTTCACACACCCTTTTTTTTCATGTTACCTTATAAACACCATGTTATAAGCCTCCCCTTTTCATTTGGCTAAATTGGGTTTAAGTATTAAACCCAATACACCTTACGTTGGAGCGAACGTATAATACGGGGGTAATGACGTTTGGGCAAAAATATAGAACGTATGTGTTGGCATGTTTAACGCATGCCAACAACCTTGAAAGAACAATTAAGTGGCATAAATGAAATTTAACCAATAAAGACGAATTTGAATAATGGGCCGCAAATATTTACATATAAAAAGAAAAGAGACAAAATATGTAAATGTAGAAAAATACGATGTGTTTAACCCGAGGTTGGATTGAGTTGTGATGTAAAACTGCCCGGAACCGCCCGGCTGTCCAGTAGTCACAACAATACCTATCCAATGTGGGTGGTTAAACATGGAGCCCAATAAGGACCCGAGGTTAGACTGAGTTGTGGCGTAAGACTGCCCGGACCCAACCGGCAACAGGCAGCCACAACAGGCAGCCACAATAATACCTGTCTAATGTGAGAGGTCAAGGCTTTAATAAGACAATTAAGGCTGAGTTAGGATTGATAGGATTAAGTAAATTATATTAATACTTAATCAAAATGGAACATGCTAAACTAAACAGACTGATTGGGGGGTTAGGTTTATAAAACACTTAACCAACTTAGCATGTTGGCTAGAAATAGAAAACCTAGTAGCGGAGGACCCTTTTCGCAGTAACCCTACAAGGTATCATGATACCCTGAAACTAGGCAGGGTGGGGCACGATTACTGGGCTGATTGTAAGAGGTCAAATCGACGGCTGTGGTGCAGCAGTGTAGGTTCTAACGGGGTGCGGGCGTGCACACACTCCGGCGCAGAAAAATAAGGCACTGGGCACCAGTAGCATACCTGTGCATTCTAGGGTTGTGTCCGGCCGCCACCATGGGTCTTGATACACCCCATGGTGGGACCAGCATAGGTAACTACAACATTGGGGGCCGTAAGACACATGTAACTATGCGAGTAGGAGCCGATCATTATAAAATGGATCACTTCACCCTGATTATGGGGTGCTAGTTGTGAACTAGTTTATATGGGTTCAGAGATTAAAATGGGGTACGATAGTATATTCGACCCTAGACAACTTAACTAAGTTTATGGTGCTTTCCCATTTCTAGTTTATACTTATCATACCCAGTTCTTTATTCATAGACTGAATAGTCCTAGACTTACTCAGGCTTTATGTCTGACTCTACTTTTCTTTCGTCTTCTTTCCTTCCGTTCCCCCCACCCCCAGGTCCACAGGGAGGGAATACCACAGCTTGACCAGCCTTCATATCCAGCTTGAAGAGAAAGAATGTATTGCTTGGATCTTTTCGTTTTGGACTATGGCTTTGGACAGCAACTATGGGACTTTTGCAGTTTATTTATATTTTCTTTATGCTTCTTTAAATAATGTAATCAAGACAGTTATGATTTTGGAAATATTGTAAGACAATTATGGCATGGTTTGTGTAGCACATATTTTAATGAAATAAAAGTTGTTGTTTTCCGCTGTTCAAAAATATGTGTTCTTATATATGTCTTGTATATCCGTGACTTATACTTATAAACCTCCACAAAAATTAGGGCATTCCCTTTGAGAGTGACCCTAACGGAGGTGGGGTGTTTCAAATTCTCTATGGTCAATGTGGCACCAGTCACAATCATCAACTGCTAAAACTCTACCCATCGGCTTAAGGATTTCCTTCACCGCTTCATCGTTGTACTTTAAGAATTCAGGGAATCCTTCTACCCTAGCCCATGATTCGTTTTCCAGTGCAGATTCAGGTTCCATTGTTTCCTCATCCCATGCTTCCAAACTAATCACAGCTCCCGGCTTAGTAAGGATTTTAAGTAAAAGTGCATGATCTCTTTTACGATAAGAAGGGCAATGGACCAAGAATGAATTGTTAGTGATAATTGACATCGACCAAGTATCATGTTCAAGGTTAACTTATAAGGCTTGATGAAGAGTTTCTATGCTCCATCTTCCTGAGAGTGTTTTTGCTATAATGCATTTTGAGGAATCCATTTTTCGGAAAATTCTGTTTTTTGGAAATGAAAGTGAATCAGGAGGGGAAGAGTGAGGTGAATTATTATTAGCTGGTTTCGGAAAATTGAAATTTCCATGGAGGGTAAATTGACGGCTGGCATTACGAAGTGACTATTGTTGTGTTGAGTTGGCAGAGTAATTGAGTTGTTTCGGGACCCAACGAGTATGATTATTACATTTGTTATTGTTGGCTGTAATTGCAGAAGCCGAGGAGCTACCAACGAAAAAAAAAATTCGTAAACATCTTTGCACAGAGTGACCTATTGAACCACATTTGAAACAAATTGTCGGGTCTCTACACGTGGAACTCACATGACCTTTGCATGCACATTTCAGACATTTTTTCTCCTTTTTCAGCTGGGTGATAGTTTGATGAACTGAAACAAACTCTGGCAAAGGTGATTTATTTTTCATCTTAGGAGTGGGGTTCGAAGGAATTGATGGTTTCGTTGTAACCACTTGAGCATAAGACTTAGGAGGAACTACCGCATGATGATCAGAAAGAATAGCAAAACGATTAGAAGAATAATTCAAAGAAGAACGAGATTGACGAGGAGAAGAGCGAGACTGATCCTGACTCTTATCCGTTCGAATGGAAGGACGATAAGAAGGATAACGAGAAGAAGAGGCACGAGAAGAAGAGAGAGGAATATTAAAACGAACAGAACGGGATGGAGTTGAGCGAACAGATTTAGATGAAGGGAAAAGATTGGAGAAAGAGGGATTAGAACGAGAGCGATGAGAGGAAGGAGACGAAGAAGAAATAGATCGAGGAAGAAGGAAAGGTTTATACTTTGAAGGATAATTCGAAAGATGAGGAGGAGAAGAAGGAAGAGAGGACGCCATTAATGACTGATTGCAGCTAATTTTTCTTTCATTTGATAATATTACTATTGCATATATGTTTCAAAAGCAAATTCAATCATAAATATCAATCATAGGCGACATGAGCGTCCCATGCCACTATGTCGCCATATATAAGTTACAAATCAAATCAGCACTGTCACGTATTGGAAATTGGATTCCATCATGAGACGAGGCAAGGGGCAAGCTCCTCTCCGATTCGAGACACTCTAGCAAATGTCTCAGGACCCCACTATGATCCTTTGGAACCTCCAAGGCCGGTCCTCTCTTACTTTTGAGGATTGGCGATTCCTGAACACACGTTTCCCAGTCCTGACAGACCTAAGATCGAGGCGCCTCATTCCAACAACTACACAGGTGAAAAGTATATAAATGTCTGCCATTTTAAGCACTGACACCACCCACAGCTAGAAAGAAACATTGTGCTCTCCTTGGGTCCTTATCCCGTTTTTGACTCATATCGGGGTGTGAGGCTTGCGAATCCACGTTATACACAAAGCTTGGCCACGTAAGCCATGCTTTGATCATCCACCACAAGAATTTGCTTTGCAACAGAAGCCTTGATCATATGCCACTTAGGCGTGCCACACAGGCAGTTCACTCCATGCGACTGATTTCCATCAATATATAACCTCTGAGCTCGTACATCACAGAGAAGGGCGTTAAACAAGAGAATAAATTATCCGCCGCCAAAAAGATATATATTTAACGAAGATCAATCAGCACAGAATAAAATCCAATGTCAGACACACAGACCATTTACACGTCCGTTATGTGTCTGAACGAAACCGGAGGCACCACTCCTCGCATATCCGTCCAATCAACACACACGTCTAAATGGCTACTACTCCAGTCCCTTCAAGGTAGCTATTCCCATCGGGAACCTCAGTAGTGCCCATCCATCCGATATGAAAATCATCGGTCTTGAATCATCTTCACATCTTCGATTTCGAATCGTCGTTCAATTATTTGAAGTGAGAATTAACTCGGCCCTTTCAAATAATTCACGTATATTTAATATTCAAATCGATTTCTTTCATGGTTAAATTATTCGACAATCACGTTCAGTTCTTTAGTATAATTTTCATATCAAACCCATTCAACCATTAAATATCAAGAAAACCAAGTGAAGTTGGTTTATTTTCACTTCATATTGCTTATAATATTTTATAATGATTTTTCACCATTTTTATTTAATTAAAAATGGCTTTAATTAATTAAACGACATTTCAGGTCGCGTCGTGGCACTGGCGCTGCTTTTCCCCAAATTTGTTTTACACATATCAGCAAATCTAACCATTGATTTCTACAAAGTTTATATCACTGGGAAGATATTCCCAAGGCGAATCCAACGGTTCCAGTTTCGTGCAGATCCGACGGTCGGATCTTCCACACTAGTCATTTGAAGTTACGGTTTCAAAATACGAACTGCAGTGTCGTTATTCGATTTAATTTAATTATATTTATATTTATATATAAATATAATCGATTCTAGCGCTGTTTTTCTTCAGATTTGAATTAAACATTCTAGGCAATCCAACCGTTGGATCTTCACAAAGTTGGTGCCGTTAGAAAGATATTTCCAAGGCGAACCCGACGGTTGCGGTTTCGGGAGAATCCGATGGTCGGATCTCTCGTACTAATCGATTCAAGTTACGATTTCTAAACACGAACCGCAGGCTTCGATTCCTTTCAATTCTATTTATTTTTATATAGTTCATTCTGCAATTTCAACATCGTTTTTACTCCAAAAAATTCACTAACGCCTTTATATTTTGGAAAATTTCGCCATAACCTCCTTGTATGGGAAGGGTTTTGGAAATTTATTGGGCCGTATTAGGTACCCAATAAATCCTATAAAGCACACACATATTTATAGTGATATATTCTGGTGTTTACAAGGGAGCGTGTATAGATAATAACTCCAGAGAATAAATTCTCGTCACCCTGTCTAAGCCTGAGGGAGTGTGTATTTTTAATGCTCCAGAGGATAAATCCTCGTCACCTCGTCCCGTGTGGGAAATAAATAGTCCATGTGCCGTATCTAATAACTAGAGAGACGTGATTATTGTCAACACCAGACCCGTGTGGGTTTTTTATTAATCTGGAAATTTATCGTTACAGTTTAATATGGTCCATATCAGTCATCATTTCAACCTGTAAGATATAGTCATCAGTTCAACCTGTAATATATAGTCATCACCATACAAGCCTCTCGCTCGTATGGTAAATCTTCAGCCTCGTCACACAAGCTCCAAATGCTTATGTGGTATATGATGAAGTATGCCTATCGTCAAGAAGTATGCCAATCGTCAAGAAGTATGCCATGTAGTGTAGTTCAAAATTAATTGTTACTATCCTATGGTGAGGTTTATTATTACACACAGAATAACCAGCACTCCGCATCCAATGGCATTCACAGGGGTTGATATAAAATAAAATTGCGCAGCTAACTCATTAAGGCTTACCTATTTGTCGGGCACGCAAATAATTTCTTTACTCAACAACTAATCCATTTCCTCTGTTCAACACATGTGTGTGTGTGTGTATATATATATATATATATATATATATATATATATATATGCAGAGGGAAGCTAAAAATAATATTTCTAGCGAACAAATATTTATCTCAACAATGGTGTATTTTTATTGAGTCTCATACGTGATAAAAATGACATTTTTATCTTTAAAAATATTTATTTAACACCTACATGATTTAAAAATTTCACATTTTCAATAAAAATGTAATTTTTCATCGTTCACTTCAAATATTCAGCATTAGAAAGTTTCAATTTCACTTATACGATAAAAATTTGATTTTTATCATTCTAGTTCTTTATTCAACAAATGAATATTTTCTACGGTTCATATGTATAATAAAAATGTGATTTTTATTGTTAAAACAATTTATTTGAAAAATGAATAATTTATCTATTAAATGTAGGTATTAAAAATGTGATTTTTGTTATCAAAGAATTTATTTAAACACGAGTGTCATTCACCACATGAAATTTTATTCAACGAATGGATTTCTTTTCAACACACGAATGCACTCTCCACAAGAATTTTATTTTCAACACATGAATATATTTTCTCAACACATGAATTTAGTTTCAAAAAATGAATATGGTTTCAACACACGAAAACAAATCTAACATACGAATATTATTGAAAATTTCGGCAGCATAATGACAGGGTAGTTAAAACCGGGACCGTCCCTAGTACGGCTCCTCGCTCTACCTTAAAACTTCACGGTTTTTGACAGTGGGGATTCATACATCTAGTTCGCATGCATGCGATATGTTTTATTTTCATTTCCACAATCCTATTCTAATTTTTTTCAACCACAAGAGGGTATTTTTCAACCACAATCCAACAATATCAACCACAAGCAATTATTTCCAACCATTCATCATACCACATATTTTCACGCCAATCACAAGCAACAAATATCGTCCATGGTTTGTGGACGAGGGGAGTGTGTGTGTGTATATATATATATATATATATATATATATATCACATGCATTTAATCACAAATCAAAGCATATATGTTTCATACAACGCTTGTATAATTTATACATCGCTCATATAAGTTATACAACACATGTACATGAGGTATACAATGCGTATATAATTTACACTTTGCTTATATAATTTATACAACACGATTTCCATTCACACAATTTAATTTATATTTCTTACATTGGTTTTCGAGGTGCTAAAAATCGTAGATAACTTAGAAAAATCCGCGGTCCCTTCTAGAATGTAGAGAGCCTCCTTGCAGTCCCGATGTTTCCTGTTTCATCGAATTTCATCAACACATGTTAAAGATATGATTTTTCAAAGTTCAGATAAAATATAGGTCTCACCTTTCAAAGTGGTTCGAACTAGGGTTCGGATTTTTCAGAAAATCTGTGAATCGATGCTCCGATCAGAGGGTGGGATGGGAAAGAGGGGAGCGAGGCGAGTCCGTCGGTGGTGGAGATGGCGAACTCGATGGTCTCTGGTGAGGGGGGCGTCGACGTGAATTCGGCAACTTTCAAGGCGTCGTTCTCGACGTTGGAGAAGGGAGAAAGGTCGGGGGTTGGTCGGATTTGAAGAGGGGAGGCGGCTCCGTCGAGTCAGGGTGGTGGCGAGGTCGGAGGATGGCTGAGGCGGTCGAAAATTGGGAGGAAAGGATGGAAGGCTTTTCCCTCGTGAAGCATGAAAAGGGTGAGGGTTTAACTGGGTCAAAGGGAATGAGAGAGAGAAGAGATGATTGCGCCTTATATTTTAATTTTTAATTTATTTTAAATTCGAAAATATCTCCTTGTCGAAACAAATACCAATTCAAACCCAACGACTGTCGCCCGTAGATAAATACCACCATCCCGGACAAATGGGATATGTTTCGTTGGCCAACTTGATTGTTACAGCCTGTTATTTTTCAAATAAAAGTATAAAACATTTAATATTCAATTTGAACGTACATTTCAATTTGCCAGGGCCACAAACTGATTTGAAAAATTCCAGAAAAATAAATCTGGCTATGTTTTGACGATACGGTGCCAACAAAACTGATTTCGTCGAATTCTGAGACCGTTTGTAAAATGGCCCTTTTCTGGTCGACCCGATTTAATTGTAATTAACCAAACACATTTTTATTTGCCACGCTCACATACTAGCTTCAAAAATTATGAAATTTGAAACCTAACAATAATCTGTCATCCCGGATCCAACAAAAGTGGTTTCGTCAAATTCCGATGTCGTATGCAAAATGTCTATTTTCAAGGGCGATATATTCTCTATAGCGACCTTTCTGAAAATTCATTTGGCCATAACTTCTGATTCCCGCTATGAAATTTTGATTTTTCAGATTCGTTAGAAATATATTCACTAACAAATATAAATATTTTTGGTTTCACTAAAATCCGTTATATTTTGCACCCGGTACAGTTAGACAAAGTTCAAATTCAAATTTTGAAACTGCCTTACTATTTCCAATTCATTATTTTATTGAAATATTCTATTTCAATTGTTTAAATTCTTTGAAAATAACCAATTTAAAATTTTTAAATTGGCTCTCATTTTCAAGGTTGTTACAATCTCCCCCACTTAAAACTTTTCGTCCCGAAAAGGAATCGACAGTAAAGTAGGAAACAACACGGAAATGTAAAGTATTATAAATGTATCTTACACCAGGGTTAGTCAGCGATGTCCAATTTGCATTTGGGATAGGCTTGCTTAATGCTCTCCTCAGTCTCCCAAGTACAGTCTCTAGCATCACTACTCCACTGCACTTTAACTAAATGAACCTTTTTGCTCCTAAGCTCTTTAGTTTCTTTGCCAACAATCTTTAATGGCTCTCTTCTGACTGCTAATTCTGGAGTAATATCTATATCCCATTGAGCTGCTTCTTCCACAATCAGATTGGGATCCTATACATGCTTTTGAAGTTGAGATACGTGAAATACATTATGTACTCATGGCAACCAATCAGGCAACTGAACCCTATAAGCGAGAGTTCCAATTCGTTCAAGAATAGGAAAGGGACCAATAAATCTCGGTGCCAACTTCCCAGTTTTGCCAAATCGGATCACTCCTCTCATCGGAGATACCTTTAAATAAACATAATCGCCAACAGCAAATGGTAAATCTCTTCTTCTAGAATCCTCATAACTTTTCTGTTGGCTTTGAGCGGTTTACAATCGCTTCTTGATGAGGTCTACTTTGTCAGAAGCATCACGAATCATATCTGGACGCAATACAAGTATGTTTTCAATTTCAACACAACATGCTAGAGATCTGCATTGTCTACCATATAATGCTTCAAATGGCGACATTCCCAAACTTGCTTGATAATTATTGTTATATGAGAACTCAGCCAAATGCAAATGGTATTCCCAACATCCACCATATTCAATAATACAAGCCCGCAGTAGATCTTCTAAAATTCTGTTCACACGCTCAGTTTGGCCTTCTGTCTGAGGGTGATAAGTGGTACTCAGATTCAACTTGGTTCCCAACTCTGTTTGGAATTCTTCCCAGAATTTACTAGTAAATATTGGATCTCTATCACTAACTATGCTGAGCGGCACTCCATGTAGTTTAACTATTTCTTTGAAGTAAATATGCGCTAAACTTTGAGCCGTTCTATTTGATTTGACAGGTATGAAATGGGCTGTCTTCGTGAAGCGATCTACGATCACCCAAATACTGTCATTTCCTTTCTCTAATCGGGGCAAACCATCTATGAAGTCCATGTAAATTTGCTCCCACTTCCAACCTAGAATATCCATGGGTTGTAACAATCCGGCTAGTTTTTGCTGATCGCTCTTAACTAGTTGACAAGTGGGGCACCTTCTAACATATATAGAGATGTCTCTTTTCAAAGATTTCCACCAGAATGCTCATTTAATATCATTGTACATTTTGCTCACTCCTGGATGGAAACTCAGTTTGGACTTGTGACACTCATCCAGTACTTCTCTTCTGAGTTCTGGAATTTCTGGAACACAAATTCGTCCTTGTATCCTCAGAACCCCTTCGCTATCAAGCTGGAAATCTGAAGCAAGTCCTTCACGAATTCGCTGGCTAATTCCTTTAATAAACTTGTCATTCTTTTGGAGAACAGCTATCTTATCATTCAATGAAGACGTAATGATAAAACTGGCGAGGATTTCATTCTTTCTGCAAAGCGCATCGGCTACAACGTTGGCTTTTCCCGGAGTGTACAAAATCTCAAAGTCGTACGCTGCAAGGAATTCTAACCATCGCTGTTGTCTCAAATTCAGGTCTTTTTGAGTGAAGAGATACTTCAATGATTGATGATCAGTAAATAGTTCGAACTTCTCCCCCAGTAAATAATGCCTCCAGATTCTCAACGCAAACATGATAGCTAGCAACTCAAGATCATGAGTCGCATAGTTTCTTTTATGCGGTTTCAGTTGATGGCTAGCGTAAGCGACCACTTGGCCTCTTTGCATTAATACTGCGCCAAGACCTCTAATAGACGCGTCTGTCCAAACTGACAAGTCCTGATTGCCATCAATAATTGTTTATACTGGAGCAGTTGTCAATTTCTGTTTCAGCTCTTCGAAAGCTTCCTCACATTCTGGACTCCACTTGAATTTTTCATGCTTCTTTGTAAGCTTTGTTAATGCACCGGATGTCTTCGAGAAGTCCTTAACGAATTTCCTATAGTAACTGGCCAATCCAAGGAAACTTCGAACTTCTGTGGGGGTATTGGGCTGTTTCCAGTCTTGAATCGCTGTAATTTTACTTGGATCCACAGCAATCCCCTCTTTTGATACGACATGGCCAAGGAATTTGACTTCATCTTGCTAGAAGATACACTTAGAAAATTTATCTTTCAAGATATTCCTTCTCAAAATTTCTAGCACTTGTTCTAAATGTTTTGCATGCTCTTTTTTTGACTTGGAGTAGATTAAGATGTCATCAATGAATATGAGAACAAATTTATTCAGAACACCACGGAACACTCTATTCATTAGGTCAACGAAGTATGCTAGAGCATTACACAAGCCGAATGACATTACTAACCATTCGTAGAATAAATCAGGACCCCTGAAGGTTGTCAAAGGAACACAGTCTTTGGCTATACGTAATTGGTGAAAACCTGTAGCTAGGTCCATTCGGGAAAATACTCGTGCTCCATTCAATTGGTCTAACAAATCATCGATTCGCGGCAGTGGGTATTTATTCTTTAGTGTCTGTTTATTGAAGTCTTGGTAATCAACACAGAGTCGTAGAGAACCGTCTGATTTCGGGACAAACACTACTGCTGCTCCCGAATCTGAAAAGCTTGATCTAATCAGACCTTTCCACAGCAATTCTCGAGTTTGGTTGCCCAACTCTTCTTTTTCTTTTGGAGCCATTCTTCGAATTGGATGTACCACTGGTCTGACATTCGGAATTAGATCGATTCTGAATTCTATTTCTCTTCGTGGAAGTAAGTTTTCGACTTCTTCAAATACATCCGCATAGTTTTTAACGACAGGAATCCTTTCTATTGAGGTGGGAATAACTTCCAAGGCAAACCAAAATGCTTTTCTATCGATTTCTGAGCCATGGCATGGTATATATATATGTCCTAGTTTTGTTTTAATTTTTACTGTTCTTTCTGCACTGTTTACTTCAGCCTCATATCTCGTTAACCAATCCAGCCCCAGAATAATGTCGAATTCAGGGAAATCCATAACGATCAAATCAAAAGGAAATTTGTAGAAAGAATAGGAGACTGGCACTCTACAATATGAACTGAGAATAATAGACCCTCCTATCGGATTTTGAACTCTAATCGGTTCTTTAAGCTTTCTTTGTTTTAATTTTATCTTATGAACAGTGTTACTTGCAATAAAACTTTGAGATGAACCGGTATCAAAAAGTACAGAAACAGGAATATTTTTAATAGTAAGGGTACCTCCCAAGACATCGGGTTTGCCTGATCCAGGAGTAGAAGCTGGCGGGTTTCCCCCATCATAAACATGAGCAATCGCTGCTTTCTTCATCAATGGACAATCTTTAATAAGATGCCCAGTCTGTTTGTAGTTGAAGCATGCTCTAGGACCCCGAGGCTGCTGACTGGAGCTCGGTGGGTCTGTCTTCTGTCGCTTTGGGGCTGTGCACACATTAGAATAATGCCCCTTCTTACCACAATTGTAACAGCTTCCCTTGGGTATCCAGACAGTTTGCTGATCGGAGGCTGCTGCTTTGCTAGACTCAGGGTTACCTCCAGATGCTTTGCGCTTGTTTCCTACTTGGTTCTTAGCGCGGTCTTGATTGGAGTTCCACTCATCCAAGTCTTCGTAATCACAAACCATCTCTACCAGTTCTGAAAATGGAAGCTTCATGTTACTCATGGCCCTGTCATGATACTTGCGCTGCAACCCATGAATAAACCTTTTGTTCTTTGCTTTGTTTGTCAAGATGAGCTCGGGTGCATAGCGTGAGAGCTGGGTAAACTTATTGAGATAGTCCTGAACAGAGCGGTCTCCCTGCTGGAGATTAGCGAACTCAGTGGTCTCTGGTGAGGGGGGCGTCGACGTGAAGCCGGCAACTTTCAGGGCGTCGTTCTAGACGCTGGCGAAGGGAGAAAGGGCGGGTGTTGGTCGGATCTTCCACACTAGTCGTTTGAAGCTTCGGTTTCAAAATACGAACTCCAGCGTCGTTATTCGATTTAATTTAATTATATTTATATTTATATATAAATATAATCGAGTCTAGCGTTGTTTTACTTCAGATTTGAATTAAACATTCCAGGCAATCCAACCGTTGGATCTTCACAAAGTTGGTGCCATTGGAAAGATATTTCCAAGGCGAACCCGACGGTCGCGGTTTCGGGAGAATCCGATGGTCAGATCTCTCGTACTAATCGATTCAAGTTACGATTTCAAAACACGAACCGCACAGCTTCGATTCCTTTCAATTCTATTTATTTTTATATAGTTCATTCTGCAATTTCAACATCGTTTATAGTCCAAAAAATTCACTAACGCCTTTATATTTTGGAAAATTTCTCCATAACCTCCTTTGTACGGGAAGGGTTTTGGAAATTTGTTGGGCCGTATTAGGTACCCAATAAATTATATAAATCACACACATATTTATAGTGATATATTCTGGTGTTTACAGGGGAGCGTGTATAGATAATAACTCCAGAGAATAAATTCTTGTCACCATGTCTAAGCCTGAGGGAGTGTGTATTCTTAATGCTCCAGAGGATAAATCCTCGTCACCTCGTCCCGTGTGGGAAATAAATAGTCCATGTGTCGTATCTAATAACTAGAGAGACGTGATTATTGTCAACTCCAGACCTGTGATAGCCCGTAACTTCCCCGGTAAGGGAGAACGGATTACCTTGAGAACACGACAAAATAGAACACAAACAGAAGAACATTTCATTGTTAATTACAACAATTCCATCAGATACAAGAATATACAGAGTACAGATAAATATAATACATTCAATGAACATCAGAGATTACAATTAATTACATAGCAGCGGAAAAACAATACAAAACACAACAAAACACAACTGAAAGTAATACTCGGATACAGAGCTTTCCGAGCATCGTTCCAGCTGTAAATCAGGTTCCTGTGAATATGCAAATTCAAAACTACTGGCTGCCCGTGTCGAAAATAGGGGCACCCAGAGTTTAGGTTAAAACAATAAACTCCAGGTCAGTCATGTGACTGGTGTGAGAACTAAAACAGTTATTTAAACCTTTCTTTAAAAGAGGATACTTCAAGGGACCACGTCGTATAACACGGAACGGGTTTCCTCCCAAGAACACTAGTGCATAGAATAAACAACGCAATGCTTTCTCGAAAAATGAAGCTATTATATGACCCAGTTCCCATCACACAATGCAACGCAAGCCGGAGGATAGGATTTTTCCTTATAACAGCCAAATAATGCTTAATACGGTCAAAAAAAAAATCATTTGATACTATAATAAGTGTACAGTATCAAAACAATTTCAATCATAAATATCAATCATAGACGGCATAGTATCCCATGCTACTATGCCGCCATACTAGGCTCTACAAGTAAAACCGAATGACACATATTGGAAATTGGATTCCATCATGAGTCGAGGCAAGGGGCAAGCTCCTCTCTGTTTCGAGACACTCTAGAAAATGTCTCAGGACCCCACTTTGATCCTTGGAATCGGTTGGGCCGGTCCTCACTTACTTTCGAGGATTAGTATTCCTTAACACACGTTTCCCGGTCCTAACAGACCTAATATCGAGGCGCCTGATCCAACAACCACAAAGGTGAAATAGTATATAAATGTCAGCCAGTTTAAGCACTGACACCACCCATAGCTAGAAAGAAACGTCGTGTTCTCCCAATGGTCCATATCCCGTTTTTGACTCATACCGAGGTGTGAGGCTCGCGAATTCACGTTATACACAAAGAAGTGCTACGTAGGCCGTGCTTTGATCATCAACCACAAGACTTTGCTTTTCAACATAAGCCTTGATCATTTGCCACTTAAGCGTGTCAGACAGGCAATTCATGCCATGCGATTGATATCTATCGATATATAACCTCTAAGCTCGTACGTCTTAGAGAAGGGCGTTAAGCAAGAGAATAAATTCTCCGTCGCCAAACAGATATATATTTAATAGAAATCAATCACACAGAATGGTTAAAAGTCCGTTCTGGGTCTGAACGAAACCGAAGGCACTTTCCTCGCATATCCATCGTTGTCCAGGTACGTCTGGACGATCACCAACTGATTCCCTCATCCTGGGTGTACAGCCCAATCAAGATCATTAGTGATCACCCAAACGATGTGAAGACTTCCGGTCTTCAACCACCGTCTTCATCTTCGACTTATCGTCGAATCGGTTATTCAGAATGGGTATAAACCCGGCCTTTCTGAATAACCCGCGTATATAATAAACACGCGTTACACAAACACAACATACGCCTCATTCCAATTAAGAATATTCCTAGAGAAAGGTTCCCATTAATTTTATCAAAGATAAATTCTTTAAAATTTATTCTTTAATCTTCCTTTGAATGTCTTTTCAAACAATATCATGGTTTACCAAACTAGTCGGGATTAGCGAACCACACCGAAGTAATTATTTATTTTATTTCCCAATCCCAACCTATTCATCCCATGGAGCAAAACTGTTACTACTCCATAACTATCACCACGGTGTTATTGGTAAATTTAATTACCATTTCACGTTTAAATCTAATTAAAGATTTAACTATCGTTTTGGAGCAAAACTGGTGATACTCCATTCTCGATCATTTTAATATAATTAAAGGTTCATTAAAACTCCACTTAGTTTTAATCTTTAATTGGGTTAAAGAACCGATGTCATTTAAACCACGGTTCACGATAAACCAAAAATTCCATTTGATAGTAAATACAAAGCTCTGAATAGTAAATATATTGGCTTATATTCAATATCAAATCCTGATTATTTTTAAAACCACTTCAAATCCAATTTATTTATTTAAAAATATTGGATTTGAATTCTAGTTCATAACTTGTTCATTTTGATAAAAATACATTTTTATCTTTTCAAATATGGGAATTTTCATCCTAGTTCTTTCCAATTCATATATTTTGATTTTACACAAATTATAGATATTTTTAATAATTTTATCAAGGCCCGTATAGTCGATTTCCAATAACGGTCGTCGAACTGCACTTACAACGACCTTTTCTAAATTTGATTCGGAGGTATCTCCAAATCCAACCGTTAGATTTCAAATTTCAAATATTCATTGGAAAGCTCTTTTCGATACGAACCCAAGGTTCTGGTTTTAGGAGAATACGATGGTCGGATCTCCCGCATTGTCCGTACGAAGTCAATGGTCGAAATTCGCGAACTGCCGCAGCGCGGCGCGTTCTATTCAGGCCATTATATTATATATAATATATATTTCATCGATTTCTATTCAAACCGAATTTTATAAATCATTTTAAATTCATTTTCAAAACAGTTTCAACTTCATATTCAATTTCAAATCAAAGGTGAATTTTCCATTATAAATTCGTTTTATATTCATTTCCATTCAATTCGAATTCATTTCAATTTGAATATATTTTAATTCAATTTCTATTCGAATTCATTTTAATTCAATTTCAATTCAAATTCATTTTAATTCAATTTCAATTCGAAATCATTTTAATTCAATTTCAATTCGAATTCATTTTAATTCAATTTCAATTCGAATTCATTTTAATTCAATTCCTATTCGAATTCATTTTAATTCAATTTCAATTCGAATTCATTTTAATTCAATTTCAATTTTAATTCAATTTCAATTTTAATTCAATTTCAATTTGAATTCATTTTAATTCAATTCTTATTCAATTTGAATTTACCTTCTATTCAATTAAATTCGAATTCATTTTAATTCAATTTCAGTTCTGTTCAATTCAAAATATTCGATTATGAAATCACTTTTCAATATTCATTATAAAACGAATAAAATCGATAAAAATATCGTTCGCGTCAAAATAACGCATCTCTAATCAACATGGCTTTAAATTTTTCAATAACTTCATTATTCTATTCAACAAATGAATATTATCCTATTCAACACATGAATCTATATTTCTTTCAACACTTGACTAATCTCAACAAATGAGTACTGCCAACACGTGACTATTTTTGTTATGTAATATATTTTATAAAATTTTGATAAATATGTTAATTTTTATTGTTAAAATATTTCGTTCAACACATGAATCTATATATTTTAATATTATTTATTTTCTCAATTGGAATGAGGTCCAATCAATTACCATATAATGTTAATTATATAGATTCCATACAACACATGTATATAATCGCAACGATATATAATCAACCATCATCCAAAGTGCACAACACAACTGTCTATCAACCTATCGATCGACACACAACTAATTATTGGGACTAGTGTACGTCAAATATCGTCCCAATACCCATGTGGGGTTTCACATCAGCAAACACTGAATATTATTTGTGCAGTTGGGCGACGTGTAAAATTTATCATCCCAATCAATATTAGTTAAAACAGTGTACATAAACAAACCATCTGGTTTGTAAATGAATATTTTATTTTATTCACACACACATTAAAAATTATATTTTTAACGATAAAATATTTTATTTCAACATATGAATTTCTAGTCAGTTCATTCTTCAATAAAATAATATTTTTATTTTTCTAACTTATTTTTAGAAAATTTCGGTGGCATAACGAAACGATACTAGAAACGGGACAAGGTCTAGCCTTATCCCCGGTCTAGTGATGGCCCACGCCATACACATATCAATCAAATCAATCTCATTTCAACAAGCAATCAAATTCAAATCAAACAATCTAACTAACTACACAACCAAACAAACGAGTCCATGGTCTGTGGACAATGGTGTCGGGTGCTACTAAACACCGTCTGCATCCTAGTATATATTATAATATAACTAGAAAAAGAAAACTTAAAAGGTGAGAAGTTCTCACCGAGGGTTCCACTCCGCCGTGCTTTGCTTTTGGACTGCTGAACCTTCTGGATCGGTTGAAATTCCAATTCAGTCCCTTTCACGCTGTTCAAATAAAAATTATATTTTTATTACTTCATTTCAATAAATAAAAATCATATTTTTATATCTTCTATATGATAAAATTATATTTTTACTATGATACATATATGATAAAAATTGTATTTTTATTCTACATACATAATAAAAATCATATTTTTAACTTTCCTATAATATAAAGATTATATTTTTAAACTTTCTATAATATAAAAATTATATTTTTATCCTTTCTATATTATAAAAATCGAATTTTTATTACTGCCACTTACTAATCAAAATCGTATTTTTAATTCACTAATCATACTATAAAATTCCTATTTTTTATGGTGCTACTACATTATAAAAATCAAATTTTTATAACATTACTTCGTATATAAAAATCACTTCATTACGTAATATATAAAATAAAACTTATGTTTTTAACATAAAATAAAATCAAATTTAAAAACACAGTAAAAAGAACTCACATTTATTGGAAAAACTGAATCTTGTGCTGGAGTTGTTGTAGCACCGGAGGTGGCATCAGCAGTGGTCGGCGCTCATCGAAGTGGTGTTCTGGCATGGGGCTCAAACGGCTAGGGTTTCAGGAGGAGGCAACGGGCTTGGGTCTTCGTCGATGGGGTAGAAGAAGAGAGAGAAGATCGGGAGGAGGCTGGAGGGAAGGGGGTGGCCCTGCGTTGCGGTGGTGGGCTTCACGGTGGAGGGTCGGGTCTGGAGACTTCGCGCGATTCGAGGGATGAGGAGGATGAAGAAGGTGGAGGATGAGGAGGGGCAACGGGCGAATGAGCGGCGGTGGATGGGGTGGCGGCTTCCGTCATCGTCGAGTCCCCTTTTTTTTCTTTGCACGATTTGAAAAGTCAAAGGGGGGGTCAGAGTATAAGGAGAGTGAGAGGGAGAGATTTTATATTTAATTATTTAATTATTTTAGTTTTCAAAAAGCAACTTTTAATTTTGATCTCGAAATCGAACCCACTGCCTGTCGTCCATAGCTAATTACCCCCATTCCGAACACAATGGGCTATGTATCGTAAGCTGATTCGATCGTTACGATCAGTTTCCGTCAAATTTACATTTAAATCATTATATTGAATTTAAAACGTACATTTCAAATTACCGGGGTCACGTACTAACTCGAAAGATTCCAGAAAAATATTTTCTAGCTTCGTATTGACGATACGGTCCTAACAAAACTAGTTTCGTCAAATTCTGAGATCGTTTGAAAAATGGCCATTTTCCAGTCGATTAAAATCAACTAAAACTGGTCAAACACGTTTTCCTTTGCCACGCTCACATATTGATTCGAAAAAATTATGAAAATTGGAATCTAGCAATAACTTGACATCATGGATCCAACAAAAGTGGTTTTGTCGAAATCCGAGGTCATTTGCAAAATTTCCATTTTTAAGGGCCAGAAATTCCATAGCGACTATTCTGGAAATTCATTTGGCCATATCTTTTGATTCCCGCTATGAAATTTTGATTTTTCGGATTCATTGGAAAGATATTCTCAATAAGATTCTATTATTTTTGGTTTCTCTAAATTACGGTTTATTTTGAATCCTGTACATTCATTTGAAGTTTGAAATCGAATTATCGAACTACCGCACCATTTTCAATTCCTTTTATAATTTAAAATAACTATTTATATTCTAACGACGATCTATATAAATATATACATTCGAATTATATTCAAAATAAATTTTCATTGTTATTATTTAAAATAATTCATTTTAAATATTCAAAATTCATTAAAATTGCCAAAATAAATTTTTTAAACTGGCCCAGATTTTCGGGTTGTTATAAGACCCGTGTGGGGTTTTTATTAATCTGGCAATTTATCGTTACAATTTTATATGGTCCATATCAGTCATCAGTTCAACCTGTAATATATAGTCATTAGTTCAACCTATAATATATAGTCATCGCCATATAAGCCTCTCGCTCGTATGGTAAATCTTCAACCTCGTCACACAAGCTCCAAATGCTTATGCGGTATATGATGAAGTACGCCTACCGTCAAGAAGTATGCCCATCATTAAGAAGTATGCCATGTAGTGTAGTTCAAAATTAATTGTTACTATCCTATGGCGAGATTTATTATTCCACACAGAATAACCAGCACTCTGTATCCAATGGCATTCACAGGAGTTGATATACTATAAAATTGTGCAGCCAACTCATTAAGGCTTACCTATTTGTCGGGCACGCAAATAATTTCTTTACTCAATAGCTAATCCATTTCCTCTGTTCAACACATGTATATATATACGCAAAATGAAGCTAACAATAATATTTCTAGCTAATAAATATTTATCTCAACATTGGTATATTTTTAGTGAGTCTTATACGTGATAAAAATGATATTTTTATCTTCAAAAATATTTATTTAACACCTACATGATTTTAACATTTCATAATCTCAATAAAAATGTAATTTTTCATCGTTTACTTCAAATATTCAACATATGAATGTTTCAACTTCACTTATACGATAAAAATATGATTTTTATCATTCTAGTTCTTTATTCAACAAATGAATATTTTCTACGGTTCATATGTATAATAAAAATGTGATTTTTATTGTTAAAACAATTTATTTGAAAAACGAATAATTTATCTATTAAATGTAGGTATTAAAAATGTGATTTTTGTTATCAAAGAATTTATTTAAACACGAGTGTCATTCACCACATGAAATTTTATTTAACGAATGAATTTCTTTTCAACACACGAATGCACTCTCCATAAGAATTTTATTTTCAACACATGAATATATTTTCTCAACACATGAGTTCGGTTTCAAAAAATGAATATGGTTTCAACACACGAAAATAAATCTAACACACGAATATTATTAATTAAAATTTCGGCAGCATAACGGCAGGGTAGTTAAAACCGGGACTGTCCCTAGTACGGCTCCTCGCTCTACCTTAAAACCTCGCGGTTTTTGACAATGGGGATTCATGCATCTAGTTCGCACGCAGGCGGCATGTTTTATTTTCATTTCCACAATCCAATTCTAATTTGTTTCAACCACAAGAGGGTATTTTTCAACCACAATCCAACAATATCAACCACAAACAATTATTTTCGACCATTCGTCATACCACATATTTTCACGCCAATCACAAGCAATAAATATCATCCATGGTTTGTGGATGAGGGGAGTATATATATATATATATATTTCACATGCATTTCAACACAAATCAAAGCATATATGTTTCATACAACGCTTGTATAATTTATATATCGCTCATATAAGTTATACAACACATGTACATGAGGTATACAATGCGTATATAATTTACACTTTGCTTATATAATTTATACAACACGATTTCCATTCATACAATTTAATTTAGATTTCTCACATTGGTTTTCGAGGTGCTAAAAATCGTAGATAGCTCAGAAAAATCCGCGGTCTCTTCTAGAATGTAGAGAGCCTCCTTGCGGTCCCGATGTTTCCTGTTTCATCGAATTTCATCAGAACATGTTAACAATATGATTTTTCAAAGTTTAGATAAAATAAAGGTCTCACCTTTCAAAGTGGTTCGAACTAGGGTTCGGATTTTTCAGAAAATTCGTGAATCGATGCTCCGATCAGAGGGTGGGACGTGAAAGAGGGGAGCGAGGTGAGTCCGTCGATGGTGGAGATGGCGAACTCGGTGGTCTCTGGTGAGGGGGGGCGTCGACGTGAAGTCGGCAACTTTCAGGGCGTATTTCTCGATGCTGGCGAAGGGAGAAAGGGCGGGGGTTGGTCGGATTTGAAGAGGGGAGGCGGCTCCGTCGTGTCAGGGTGGTGGCGAGGTTGGGCGATGGGTGAGGCGGTCGGAAATTGGGAGGAAAGGATGGAAGGCTTTTCCGTCGTGAAGCATGAAAAGGGGGAGGGTTTGACTGGGCAAAGGGAATGAGAGAGAGAAGAGATGATTGGGCCTTATATTTTAATTTTTAATTTATTTTAAATTCGAAAATATCTCCTTGTCCAAACGAACACCAATTCAAACCAGAAGACTATCGCCCCAAGCTAAATACCCTCTTCCCGAACACAATGGGATATGTTTCGTTGGCCTATTCGACTGTTACAGTCTGTTATTTTTGAAATTAAAGTATAAAACATTTAATATTCAATTTGAACATACATTTCAATTTTCCAAGGACACAAACTGATTCGAAAAATTCTAGTAAAATAAATCTGGCTATGTTTTGACGATACGGTCCCAACAAAACTGATTTCGTCAAATTCTGAGACCGTTTGTAAAATGGCCCTTTTCTGGTCAACCCGATTTAATTGTAATTGACTAAATACATTTTTATTTGCCACGCTCACATACTAGCTTCAAAAATTGTGAAGTTTGAAACCTAGCAATAATCTGTCATCTCGGATCCAACAAAAGTGGTTTCGTCGAATTCCGAGGTCTTATGCAAAATGTCTATTATTGTTATGGAGATCTTCAAACTGATAAGCCATGTATTATTGTTATCTATTATTGTTTGCACTGTCCATACTTTCTAGTCCTCATTACCATCTAGGAGCAGATGTCAATTTCAATTTCAGCTCTTGGAAAGCTTCCTCACATACCGGAGTCTAATTGAATCTCGAATGTTTCTTAGTCAGTTTCGTTAAGGAACTGGATGTCTTTGTGAAATCCTTAATGAATTTCCGATAATAACTGGCCAACCCGAGAAAACATCGGACTTCTGTGGCAGTACGAGGCTGTTTCCAATTTTGAATAGCAGTGAGTTTACTTGGATCCACAGCATTTCCCTCTTTTGACACGACGTGGCCAAGAAACTTCACTTCATCTTGCCAGAATATTGGACGGTTTGGCTTTCGATACATTCCTTCTCATAATTTCTAGAACTTGCTCCAAATGTTTTTCATGTTCGGCCTTTGAATTAGAGAACACTAGAATATCATCAATAAAAACCAGAACAAACTTATTCAGGACCCCTCTGAACACTCGATTCATCAAATCGACGAAGTAAGCTGGAGTGTTACATAAGCCGAACGACATTACTAACCACTCATAGAATAAGTCAGGACCTCTGAATGCTGTCATAGGAACACACTCTTCGGCAATACGAAGCTGACGGAAGCCAGTAGCTAGGTCCATCCTTGAAAATAACTTTGCTCCATTCAGACGATCCAATAAATCATCGATTCGCGGCAATGGATATTTATTCTTTATTGTCTTCTTATTCAAGTCATGATAATCCACACATAGTCGTAGAGTACCATCAGACTTTGGGACAAACACCACTACTGCTCCCCAATCAGAGAAACTAGGCCTGATCAGACCCTTCCATACAAGCTGTCGAGTTTGATTGTCTAGTTCTTCTTTCTCCTTTAGAGTCATTCTCCGAATAGCGTGCACTACTGGCCTTGCATTCGGGATTAAAGAAATTTTGAAATCTATTTCTCTCTACAGAGGTAAGCTGACAACTTCTTCAAACCCATTCGCATAATTCTTTACAACAGGAATATCTTTGATGAGGTCCGGAATATTCTCTATGACTATAGGGATATTTTCTATTTGAGCTGGAGAAACATCGAGAGCTGCCCAGAAGTCTTTTCTATTAGAATTCTGACCTTTACAGGGAATGGTTATATACTTCCCTACTTAGGCCTTTGCCTTAACAACTCTCTCGGCGCATCTAACCTCTGCCTCATATTTGGTTAACCAATCCAATCCCAGAATAAGATCGAATTCAGTAAAATTCATGATGATAGAGACGGTAGGGAACTTATAACAGGAAAAAGAGATAGGTACCGCACAAATCCAGCTAAGATCAAGAGAACCTCCAACCGGATTACGGACAGTGATGGGTTCTTTGAGCTTCCTCAATTTCAAGTCCAACTTCTTGACCGCATTCTTTGCAATAAAGCTTCGTGACGCGTCTGTGTCAAACAGTACTTTGAATGGAATGTTTTTGACAGTAAGAGTGCCTTCTAAAACATCAGATCTTACCTGACTAGCTGAGGGTGCTGAGGTTTCTGCCACTTCATTTACCTGAGCCACCTTGGTTGCCTTTAACAGCCGGCAATCCTACTTTACATGGCCAAACCGATGGCAAATGCTGCATTCTCTGATCTCTTGAAACTTCCTATTAGACTTAGACCCTTCCTTTCTTTGTTTCTTCAGGGATCTGCAACTTATTGACAAATGTCCTTGCTTATGGCAGTTACTGCATATGGCTGTCGTTATTGGTTATTTCCCAGATCTGGCCCTTTTCCGATTGACTCTAGGATTCTCACAGACCTCAGACATCGTACTAGCCTCACGACTAACAGTTTCAGACTCCGCTTTGTTACTAGAGCTGACTTCTTCTTCATCCACTAGAAGACCTTTCTTATGGAGATCTTCATACTGATAAGCCATGTATATCATTTCAGAAAAAGGAAGCTTCACATTCCTTATTACACTATTCTGGTATTTTCTTTGCAGGCCATGAATAAACCTCAGATTCTTCCTTTTTGGGTCTTTAATCAAATGTGGGGCAAAATGAGAAAGTTCATTGAATTTCTTATGATATTCGGGAATGGTCATATCACCTTGTATCAAATAAGAGAATTCATCACACAACCGCTCAGTTGCTTCGAGAGGAGTAAATCTTTCTAGGAAAATCACTTTCAATCTATCCCAGGTGATAGCACCTTCTGGATTATCCTTAATAACCGAATCCCACCAGAACAAAGCTTCACCTTTGAGTGCCCAAGATGCCAGTACCCTTTTCTGATCATCTCTCAGCTTTAAACCTTTAAAGACTTTTTCAGCAGAATGAATCCAAGTTTGTGTTTCCATAATGGACTCTTTGCCCAAGAATGGGGATCCACCCAGATGTCGATATCTCTTGAATAGAACTTCTATATCTGATTCTGGCTGTGGAAGTACAACTGGCTCATTAGCTTATCGAGCCATACGATTATTTCTTCTGTTTCTACCACTCATTTTCTAGTACGTCTGCAAATGGCAGACAAAGTGTCAGGTCAACAGAAAAGATATTTCAAAACATAGTGACAATTACTTGAATGAAAATGTGTCTATCGGGTGTATTTCATTCTGCTTTTTACTCATACTAGGATATTACTGATCCTATCTGTAATGAGTTACTCGTCCTAGAACAGTACTGGTTAAATTTCTGATGGGTTTGTACATATGTTATATTCCAGAACTAAGCTTAACCAAAACTCTGATACCACGTGTGACGACCCCAAAACCCCATGCCACGGTGTCAAGGGTAATCTTTGGAATATAACACATAAATAGATGATAACAGTATGAAAATAAATAAATACAACAGATAATGAACAAATAATACACTAGATAAACAATAATCATCAGAGTTACACAGTATATAGGATCATACTTAGTACAAATATAGTTCAGCTATACATAAATATCAACAGCGGAAAACAAACATAATATATACAACAGGAGCTGAACAGCATAAAAAGAGATAAACGATAGAACCCATCTTCAGCTCCAGCTATCCAGAAGGAGCCTACTAAAACTTGAATACAAGGCTGCCCGTGTAGAAAAAGGGGCACCCGAGTTTGCAAGTGAAACAAACTACGAGTCAGTCATGGGATTGGTATGAGAAATCTACTTAACACATTTCATAATATGGCTAATCAAAGGATCACGCCACTTTCGTGGAACAGGTTTACTCCACTGGATTGTCAGTACTTTAAAACAAGTAAATCCTTTAAAACATCGCAATGCTTTTTATAAAAATGAAGCCATTATAAGACTCAGTTCCCATCGCACAATGCAACGCAAAACAGAGGATAGAGTTTTACCTTATAATGGCCCAAATATGCTTGATACGAATAAAACAAAAGCATTTTATATTAGTACTAGTGTATATATGTTTCAAAAACAATTTCAAATCATAAGTATCAATCATAGATGGCATGGGTACCATATATCATGTCTCCATATATATATTATACAATCAAAACCGCATGGTGTCGTATTTGGAAATTGGATTTCTGTCATGAACCAAGGAAAAAGATAGTCCTTACCGAATTCGAGACTCTCTAGCCCGAGCCTCCGGAACAGCCGCAACTGCCCCTGGAGCGACAGGGCCGGTCCACACGGAGTGGATTATAGTTCCTGACCACTGCGTTTCCCCGCCCTTTGGGGCGTAAGTGAGTCCACTGCCTCCATATCCAAGGCGCCTCGCAATAGCAACAACCACGCATGTGAAAATAATATAAATGTCAGCCAGTTTAAGCACTGACACCACCTCTAGCTAGAAATAAATGCTTTTCCTCCCTGAGGTCCTCTTCCTGTTTCTGGTTCATACCGGGGTGTGAGGCTCACGAATTCACGTCATATACAAAGCTATGCCACACAAGCGGTACTTTGATCATCTACCACAAGACTTTTCTTTTCAACAAAAGCCTTGATCACTGCATCTTAGCATGCCACATAGGCAATTCAACACCATGCAGCTGATGGCTATCAATCACACAGAATGAATTCCAATGTCAGACACACAATCCATTTGCAAGTCCGTTCTGGGTCTGAACGAAACCGGAGGCACTATATACCTCGCATACCCATCGATTTCCGCGTACGTCTGGATGATCCCCACTCATTATCCGTATTTCGGGATGCCTCCCAATCAGGACATCGGTTACCATCCAAACGATGTGAATCTCTCCAGTCTTCGACCACCGTCTTCATCATCGACTTCTTATCATCGACCAATTATTTGAAATGAGATTTAACTCGGCCATTTCAAATAATTCACGTATATTTAGAATTAAAATCAATTCATTGTCATTCCATATCGTCTATAATATTTTATAATGATTTCTCACCATTTTTATTTAATTAAAAATAGCCTATTTTTTTTAAACAACGTTTCAGGCCATAGCGCGGCCGTGGCGCTGTTTTTCTTCAGATTTGATTTACACAGCTCTGAAAATTTAACCGTTGGATCTTCAAAAAATTTATATCATTAGTGAGATCTTTTCAAAACAAATCCAATGGTCCCAGTATCGGGAAAATCCGACGGTCGGATCTCCCGGTACAATCGTTTGAAGTTTCGATTTCAAATTTCGAACTACAGCCTCGTTATTCAATTTATTTTAATTTTAATTATATATATATATAATTATAATCGATTCTGGTGCTGTTTTTCTTCAGATTTGAATTAAACATTCCAGACAATCCAACCGTTGGATCTTTACAAAGTTGGTGCCATTGGAAAATTATTCCCAAGGTGAGCCCAACGGTTGTGTTTTCGAGAAAATCCGATGGTCAGATCTCCCTCACTAATCGTTTGAAATCACGGTTTCAAAATACGAACTACAGCTTTGTTATTCGATTTATTTTAATTATAATTATAATTATATATATATAATTATAATCAATTCTTCGATTTCAAAACCATATTCATTTCATACATTCAAAAAAAGATATTTTTATCCTACAGATATTTATTTCACTACATCACTATTTTTAACAATTCATGTATGTTATAAAAATGTGATTTTTATTATAAAAGAATTTATTTCAAAACACGATTATTTTATATAGTTCAAACAGGTGATAAAATATGATTTTTATTTTAAAAGAATTTATTTCAAAACACGATTATTTCATATAGTTCAAACAGGTGATAAGATATGATTTTTATTATAAAAGAATTTATTTCAAAACCTGAATGTCGTTCACATGAATTCCTATTCAACACATATATAATTTCAACACATGAAAATAATTCAAACACAGGAATATTATTCAAAATTTTGGCAGCATAACGGCAGTGTAGTTAAAACCGGGGCCGTCCCTAGTACGACTCCTCGCTCTACCTTAAAGCCTCGCAGCTTTTGACAATGGGGATTTCATGCATCTAGTTCGCATACAGGAGGCATGTATATTTTCTTTTCCACAAAATTAATCCTATGTGGATTCAACCAAATAATTCTCAACCACAAACGGGTATTTTTCAATAACAATCAATCAATTTCAAACCACAAACAATTTACATCAACCATTTACTATCAACCAATTTTCACACCAATCACAACCAATAAATATCGTCCATGGTTATTGGACGAGGGGTGTATATATATATATATATATATATATATATATATATATGCATACATATATATAAGTAAATTTCACTTCTATTCAACACATATATAATTTTTACAACGCATATATAACTTATAAATCGAACATACAACTTATACAACGCTTATACATGAGGTGTACAATGCTTATATAACTCATACATCAACGATATAATTTATACATCATCATTCTCCACATCGTTTATAATTTAGAAATCTCACATTGGATTCCACTCCACCAAAAATAGCAGAAGGCTCAGAAAAATATGCGGTCTCTTCTAAAATGTAGAAGACGTCCTCACGGTCCCGGCTTCTCTTGTTTCACTGGATTTCGATAGGAAATGAAAAAGATATGATTTTTTTATTGAAAATCAAGTTTTGCGACAGTTTAAACGTGTTATTTTCAGTTTTTAAAAATAAAGACCATACCTTTCTGAAATTAGCTCGAACTAGGGTTTAGATCTAGCGGCAAATCCGTTGTACTTCGTTGCAATCGGAGTATACCACGATGAAGAGGGGGTGAGGCGCGCCTATTAGTGGGTGCCACGTCAGGTCCGGTTGCAGCAACACACGCGGCGGCGAATGGAAGTTAACGACTTCAGGGGGCCCGATCTCGATGCTGGGGTGAAGATAGTTGGAGCTCCTGATATAGATTTGAAGAGGAGAGGACGGGCTTCAAAAAGTTCCAAGGGGGGTAGGGGTCAATGAACAACGGAGCGGTCGGAATTCGGACGGGAAGGATGGAGCTCACTTCCGCCGTTCATCGACGCTGATACGGGGAGAGAGAAATAGATTTGACCAATTAGATTTATTTATTTATTTATATATTTTAAAAATATAAAAATACCCCTTGCCACACACGAACACCAATCCAAACCCAACGACTGTCATCCCTAGCGTTTTACTCCCATTCCGAACACAATGGGATATGTTTCGTAGGCCCATTCGACTATTTCAATCAGTTTTCCTTTAACTTAAAACATATAACATTCAATATTTAATTTGAACGTACATTTCAATTTGCCAGGGCAACATATTTACTCTAAAAATTCCCGAAAAATAAATCTATCTATGTTTTGACGATACAGTCCCAACAAAACTAGTTTCATCAAATTATGAGGTCGTTTGCAAAATGTCCCTTTTCCGGTCGATCCAATTTAACTATAATTGACCAAAACATGTTTTCCTTTGCCACTCTCACATACTAGCTTCAAAAATTATGAAATTTGAAACCTAGCAATAACTTGACATCCCGGATCCAACAAAAGTGGTTTCGTCGAATTCCGAGGTCGTATGCAAAATGTCTATTTTCAAGGGCGATATAAATTCTATAGCGACCTTTCTGAAAATTCATTTGGCCATAACTTTTGATTCCCGCTATGAAACTTTGATTTTTCAAATTCGTTAGAAAGATATTCACTAACAGATTTAAATATTTTTGGTTTCACCAAATTCTGTTTTATTTTGTACCCGGTACAGTCGTTTGAAGTTTGAATTCAATTTTTGAAACTACAGCGCCATTTCAGGCCTTGTTTATAATTTAAAATAATTATATTTATTTTCAAACTTCGATTCAAACATACTTTTCATCGTTATTATTTAAAATATTTATTTTAAATATTTAAAATCCACTATTTTAGCCAATTAAATTTTTTTAAACTGGTTCAGATTTTCCGGGTTGTTACAATCTCCCCCACTTAAAACTTTTTGTCCCCGAAAAGGAACAAAGTCAAAAGTGGTTTGATTAATCCACTCTACGTTCAATCTGGCTTCCATTCTCCAACTTTCCAATTTCTAAGATTTTTCGAATTCTTCAAAAATTTGGCTAACACCCAGAATTTTCGAAAAATTTCGCCATAACCTCTTTTGTATGGGGAGGGTTTTGGAAATTTATTGGGCCGTATTATGTACCCAATAAATCCTATAAAGCATACACATATTTATAGTGATATAATCTGGTGTTTACATGGGAGCGTGTATCGATAATAACTCAAAAGAATAAATTCTCGTCACCCTATCAAAGCTCGAGGGAGTGTGTATTTTAATTGCTCCAGAGAATAAATTCTTGTCACCTCGTCCCGTGTGGGAAATAAATAATCCATGTGCTATATCTAATAACTAGAGAGACGTGATTATTGTCAACTCCAGACCCGTGTGGAGTTTTTATTAATCTGGAAATTTTATCTTTACAACTTTATATGGTCCATAACAGTCATCAGTTCAACCTGTAATAAATAGTTCGTATCTGTCATAAGTTTAACCTGTAATATATAGTCATCGCCATACAAGCCTCTCGCTCGTATGGTAAATCTTCAGCCTCGCCACACAAGCTCCAAATGCTTGTGTGGTATATAATGAAATATGCTATCTTCAAGAAGTATGCCATCTTCAAGAAGTATGCCATGCTGGGTAGTTCAAAATTAATTGTTACTATCCTATGGCGACATTTATTAATTACACACAGTATAACCAGCACTCCATATCCAATGGCACTCACAGGAGTTGATATAATAATAAAATTGCGCATCCAACTCATTAAGGTTTACCTATTTGTCGGGCACGCAAATAAATTCTTTACTCAACAGCTAATCCACTTACTTGTTCAAATACATATAATGCACATGTATATATATATTTCTAGTTAATTCTTTAATCAGTTCAATGTGTGGTTTATTCGAATAAATCCTACCATTCATTCTATTATTGATTTAATTAACTATCATTCTAATAATTTAATCAATCAAACTCTAAATCGCACAACACAAACATCAAACAATTTATTTTTAACTTTTCAAAAATACTCTAATTAATTCATATACTCTTTAAAATCATTCAGACTATATGATTAAAATTTTACATTCATGAAAAGAAAACAACAACAAGGTAGAGAACAAAATGGAAATTGCAAAGTATGGTAAATGTACCTTGCACCGGAGTCAATCAGAGATATCCACCCTGCACTTAGGATAGGCTTTCATAATACTTTCCTCTGTTTCCCAAGTACAATCTCGCGGATCTCCACTCCATTGCACTTTGACCAAGCGAACCTTCTTGTTCCTCAGCTCTTTAGTTTCTTTGCCAATAATCTTTATCGGCCCTCTCCTCACAACCAATTTTGGAGTAATATCCAAGAACTGTTGAGATGCTTCTTCCACAACCAAGTCCTGATCATGTACATGCTTTCTAAGTTGAGATACGTGGAACACATCATGTACTCCAGGCATCCAGTCAGGTAATTTAACTCTATAAGCAAGATTTCCAATCCGTTCAAGAATAGGAAAGGGACCAATGAAGCTCGGCACCAACTTCCCAGTTTTACCGAATCTGATTACTCCCCTCATCGGAGAAACTTTAAGGTACACATAATCGCCAACAACAAATGACACATCTCTTCTTCTAGAATATGCATAGCTCTTTTGTCAGCTTTGAGCGGCTAGTAATCGTTTCTTAACGAAATCGACTTTATCCCCAGCTTCGCGAATCATATCTGGTCCCAATAAAAGCCTATTGCCAGGTTCGACCCAACAAGCAGGAGATCGGCACGGTCTACCATACAATGATTCGAATGGTGACATGGTCAGGCTCGCTTGATAGCGATTGTTGTATGAGAACTCAGCCAAATGTAAATGGTCTTCCCCTGATCCACCAAAGTCTAGAACACAAGCCCGCAATAAATATTCTAAAATACGATTCACCCTCTCAGTTTGACCATCTGTCTGAGTATGATAAGCGGTGCTCAAGCTCAGCTTCGTTTCCAGTTCTATTTGAAATGCCTCCCATAATTTGCTAGTAAATATTTGATCTCTATTACTAACTATACTGAGCGGCACTCCATGTAGCCTAACAATTTCCTTGAAATAAATCTACGCCAGACTCTTAGCAGTTCGGTTCGATCTAACATGTATAAAATGGGCGGTCTTCGTGAAGCGATGTACGATTACCAAAATACTGTCATTTCCTTTTCGGGTTCTGGGCAAACCATCTATGAAGTCCATAGAAATGTGTTCCCATTTCCATCCTGGAACATCCAATGGTTGCAACAATCCGGCAAGTTTCCGCTGGTTGCTTTTGACTAATTGGCAAGTAGAGCACCTGCTAACATATAAAGATATATCCCTCTTCATCGACCTCCACCAGAAGGTGCGTTTAATGGCATTATACATTTTGCTCACCCCTGGATGGATACTTAGCTTTGACTTGTGGCATTCATCTAGAACTTCCTTTCGAAGCTCGGAAATGTTAGGAACACAGATTCGACCCTTTAGCCTTAGAATCCTTTGGTTATCAACCTGAAAACTCGAGGGCTCGCTATTCTGAATTATCTCTCTGATCTTCTGAATAAAGTGATCATCCTTCTAAAGAGTAGATATTTTGTCAATCAATGAAGTTGTAATAATAAAACTGGCGATGATTTCATTCTTTCTACTTAACGCATCAGCCACGGCATTGGCTTTTCCTGGGGTGTACAAAATTTCAAAGTCGTATGCTGCAAGAAACTCCAACCAACATTGCTGCCTCAGATTCAAATACTTCTGGGTGAATAGATACTTTAGCGATTGATGATCTATATACAGTTCGAATTTCTCGCCCAAAAGATAGTGTCTCCAGATTATCAAAGCGAATACGATAGCCAACAACTCAAGATCATGAGTAACGTAGTTCTTTTCATGTGGCTTAAGTTGACGGCAAGCATAAGCTATAGGCTGACCCCTTTGCATTAATACCGCACCAAGGCCTTCTCTAGAGGCATCTGTCTAGAGTTTCAAGTCCTCATTGCCATCTATTATTGTTAGCACCGGAGCAGTTGTCAGTTTCAATTTCAGCTCTTAGAAAGCTTCCTCACATACCGGAGTCCAATTGAATCTCTAATGTTTCTTAGTCAGTTTCGTTAAGGAACTGGATGTCTTTGCGAAATCCTTAATGAATTTCCAATAATAACTGGCCAACCTGAGAAAACTTCTGACTTCTGTGGGAGTACGAGGCTGTTTCCAATTTTGAATAGCAGTGATTTTACTTGGATCCACAGCAATTCCCTCTTTTGACATGACGTGGCCAAGAAACTTCACTTCATCTTGCCAGAATATACATTTGGACAATTTGGCTTTCATTACATTCATTCTCAGAATTTCTAGAACTTGCTCCAAATGTTTTTCTTGTTCGGCCTTTGACTTAGAGAAGATTAGAATATCATCAATAAAAACCAGAACAAACTTATTCAGGACCCCTCTGAACACTCGATTCATCAAATCGACGAAGTAAGCTGGAGCGTTACATAAGCCGAACGGCATTACAAACCACTCATAGAATAAGTCAGGACCTCTGAATGATGTCATAGGAACACATTCTTCGACAATACGAAGCTGATGGAAGCCAATAGCTAGGTCCATCCTTGAAAATATCTGTGCTCCATTCAGACGATCCAATAAATCATCGATTCGCGGAAATGGATATTTATTCTTTATTGTCTTCTTATTCAAGTCACGATAATCCACACATAGTCGTCGAGTACCGTCAGACTTTGGGACAAACACCACTGCTGCTCCTCCATCAGAGAAACTAGGCCTGATCAGACCCTTCCATACAAGCTATCGAGTTTGATTGTCTAGTTCTTCTTTCTCCTTTAGAGTCATTCTCCGAATAGCATGCACTACTGGCCTTGCATTCGGGATTAAAGAAATTTTGAAATCTATTTCTCTCTGCGGAGGTAAGCTGACAACTTCTTCAAACACATCCGCAAAATTCTTTAAAACAGGAATATCTTTGACGAGGTCCGGAATATTCTCTGTGACTACAGGGATATTTTCTATTTGAGTTGGAGAATCATCGAGAGTTGCCTAGAAGTCTTTTCTATTAGAATTCTGACCTTCACAGGGAATGGTTATATACTTCCCTACTTGGGCCTTTGCCTTAACCACTCTCTCGGCGCATCTAACCTCTGCCTCATATTTGGTTAACCAATCCAATCCCAGAATAAGATCAAATTCAGTAAAATTCATGATGATAGAGATGGTATGGAACTTATAACAGGAAAAAGAGACAGGTACCGCAGAAATCCTGCTAAGATCAAGAGAACCCCCAACTGGATTACTGACAGTGATGGGTTCTTTGAGCTTCCTCAATTTCAAGTCCAACATCTTGACCGCATTCTTTGCAATAAAGCTTCGTGACGCGCCTGTGTCAAACAGTACATTGACTAGAATGTTTTTGATAGTAAGCTTGCCTTCTAAAACATCAGATCTTCCCTGACTAGCTGAGGGTGCTAAGGCTTTGCCACTTCATTTACCTGAGCCACCTCAGTTGCCTTTAACAGCCGGCAATCCTGCTTTACATAGCCAAACCGATGGCAAATGCTGCATTCTCTGATCTCTTGAAACTTCCTATTAGACTTAGACCCTTCCTTTCTTTGTTTCTTCAGGGATCTGCAACTTATTGACAAATGTCCTTGCTTATAGCAGTTACTGCATATGGCTGTCGTTACTTGTTCTTTCCCATATCTGGCCCTTTTCCGATTGACTCTAGGATTCTCACAAACCCCAGACATCGTACTAGCCTCAGGACTACCAGTTTCAGACTCCGCTTTGTTACTGGAGATCCTCCAGAAGACCTTTCTTATGGAGATCTTCATATTGATAAGCCATGTATATCATTTCAGAAAAAGGAAGCTTCACATTCTAATTACACTATTCTGGTATTTTCTTTATAGGCCATGAATAAACCTCAGATTCTTCCTCTTTGGGTCTTTAATCAGATGTAGGGAAAATTGAGAAAGTTCATTGAATTTCTTATGATATTCGGGAATGGTCATATCACCTTGTATCAAATAAGAGAATTCATCACATAACCGCTCAGTTGCTGCGGGAGGAGTAAATCTTTCTAGGAAAATCACTTTGAATCTTTCCCAGGTGATATCACCTTCTGGATTATCCTTAATAACCGAATCCCACCAGAACAAAGCTTCAACTTTGAGTGCCCAAGATGCCAGTAACCTTTTCTGATCATCTCTCAGCTTTAAACCTTCAAAGATTTTTTCAGCAGAACGAATACAAGCTTGTGTTTCCATAATGGATTCTTTGCCCAAGAATGGTGATCCACCCAGATTTCGATATCTCTTGAATATAACTTCTATATCTGATTCTAGCTATGGAAGTACAACTGGCTCATTAGCTTGTCGATCCATACGATTATTTCTTCTGTTTCTGCCACTCATTTTCTAGTACGTCTGCAAATGGCAGACAAAGTGTCAGGTCAACAGAAAAGATATTTCAAAACATAGAGACAATTACTTGAATGTAAATGTGTCTATCGGGTGTATTTCATTCTGCTTTTTACTCATACTAGAATATTACTGATCCTATCTGTAATGAGTTACTCATCCTAGAACACTACTGGTTTTATTTCTGACGGGTTCGTTCATATGTTATATTCCAGAACTAAGCTTAACCAAAGCTCTGATACCACATGTGATGAACCCAAAACCACGTACCATGGTGTCAAGGGTAATATTTGGAATATAACACATAAATAGATGATAACAGTACGGAAATAAATAAATACACCAGATAATGAACAAATAATACACTGGATAAACAATAATCATAAGAGTTACACAGTATACATGATCATACTTAGTACAAATACAGTTCAGCTATACATAAATGTCAGCAGTGGAAAACAAACATAATATGTACAATAAGAGATGAACAGCATAAATATAGATAAGTGATAGAATCCATCTTCATCTCCAGCTATCCAGAAAGAGCCTGCTAAAACCAGAATACAAGGCTGCCCGTGTAGAAAAAGGGGCACCCGAGTTTGCAAGTGAAACAAACTACGAGTCAGTCATGGGACTGGTATGAGAAATCTACTTAACACATTTCATAATATGGCTAATCACAGGACCACGCCACTTTCATGGAACGGATTTACTCCATTGGATTGCCAGTACTTTAAAACAAGTAAATCCTTTAAAACATCGCAATGATTTTTATAAAAATGAAGCCATTATAAAACTCAGTTCCCATCACACACCGCAACGCAAACCGGAGGATAGAGTTTTACCTTATAATGGCCAAAATATGCTTGATACTAATAAAACAAAAGCATTTGATATTATTACTGGTGTATATATGTTTCAAATACAGTTTCAAATCATAAGTATCAATCATAGATGGCGTGGGTACCATATATCATGTCACCATATATATATATATATATATATATATATATACAATCAAAACCCTATGGTGTCGTATTTGGAAATTGTATTTCCGTCATGAACCAAGGAAAAAGGTTATCCTTACCGAATTCGAGACTCTCTAGCCCGAGCCTCCGGAACAGCCGCAACTGCCCCTGGAGCGACAAGGCCGGTCTACACGGAGTGGATTATAGTTCCTGAACACTACGTTTCCCCGCCCTTTAGGGCGTAAGTGAGTCCACTGACTCCATATCCGAGGCGCCTCGCAACAGCAACAACCACACAGGTGAAAATAATATAAATGTTAGCCAGTTTAAGCACTGACACCACCTCTAGCTAGAAAGAAATGCATGTCCTCCCTGAGGTCCTCTTCATGTTTCTGGTTCATACCGGGGTGTGAGGCTCGCAAATTCACGTCATATACAAAGCTACGCCACACAAGCAGTGCTTTGATCATCTACCACAAGACCTTGCTTTTCAAAAAAAGCCTTGATCACTGCTTCTTAGCATGCCACACAGGAAATTCAACACCATGCAACTGATGGCTATCAATCACACAGAATGAATTCCAATGTCAGACACACGGTCCGTTTGCAAGTCCATTCTAGTTCTGAACGAAACCGAAGGCACTATATACCTCACATACCCATCGATTTCCACGTACGTCTGGATGATCCCCACTCATTATCCGTATTTCGGGATGTCTCCCAATCAGGACATCGGTTTCCATCCAAATGACGCAAATCTCTCCGGTCTTCGACTACCGTCTTCATCATCGACTTCTTATCGTCGACCAAATATTTGAAATGAGATTTAACTCAGCCATTTCAAATAATTCACGTATATTTAGAATTCAAATCAGTTCATTGTCATTCCATATTGTTTATAATATTTTATAATGATTTTACACCATTTTTATTTATTTAAAAATAGCCTATTTTATTTAAATGACGTTTCAGGCCATAACGCGGCCGTGGCGCTGTTTTTCTTCAGATTTGATTTACATATCTCTGAAAATTTAACCGTTGGATCTTCACAAAATTTATATCATTAGAGAGATCTTTCAAAATGAATCCAACGGTCCCAATTTTGGGAAAATCCGACGGTCGGATCTACCGGTACAATCGTTTGAAGTTTCGATTTCAAATTTTGAACTGCAGCCTCGTTATTCGATTTATTTTAATTATAATTATATATATATAATTATAATCGATTCTGGCGCTATTTTTCTTCATATTTGAATTAAACATTCCAGACAATCTAACCGTTGGATCTTTAAAAAGTTGGTGCCATTGGAAAAATATTTCCAAGGCGAACCCAACGGTTGTGTTGTTGAGAAAATCCGATGATCGGATCTCCCTCACTAATCGTTTGAAATCACAGTTTCAAAATACGAACTACAGCTTCGTTATTCGATTTATTTTGATTATAATTATATATATAATTATAATCGATTCTTCGATTTCAAAACCATATTCATTTCATACATTCGATAAAAATGATATTTTTATCCTACAGATATTTATTTCAACACATCACTATTTTTAACAATTCATGTATGTTATAAAAATGTGATTTTTATTATAAAAGAATTTATTTCAAAACACGATTATTTTATATAGTTCAAACATGTGATAAAATATGATTTTTATTATAAAAGAATTTATTTCAAAACACGATTATTTCATATAGTTCAAACAGGTGATAAGATATGATTTTTATTGTAAAAGAATTTATTTCAAAACCTGAATGTCGTTCAACACATGAATCCCTATCCAACGCATATATAATTTCAACACATGAAAATAATTCAAACACAGGAATATTATTCAAAATTTCGACAGCATAACGGCAGGGTAGTTAAAACCGGGGCCGTCCCTAGTACGGCTCCTCGCTCTACCATAAAGCCTCGTAGCTTTTGACAATGGGGATTTCATGTATCTAGTTCGCACGCAGGCGGCATGCATATTTTCTTTTCCACAAAACTAATCCTATGTGGATTCAACCAAATAATTCTCAACCACAAACGGGTATTTTCAACAATATAATTTATACATCGTCATTCTCCATATCGTTTATAATTTAGAAATCTCACATTGGGTTCCACTCCACCAAAAATAGCAGAAGGCTCAGAAAAATATGCGGTCTCTTCTAAAATGTAGAAGACGTCCTCATGGTCCCGGCGTCTCTTGTTTCACTGGATTTCGACAGGAAACGAAAAAATAAGTTTATTTATTGAAAATCATGTTTTGCGACGGTTTAAAGGTGTTATTTTCAGTTTTTAAAAATAAAGACCGTACCTTTCTGAAATTCGCTCGAACTAGGGTTTAGACCTAGCGGCAAATCCGTTGTACTTCGTTGCAATCGGAGTATACCACGATGAAGAGGGGAGTGAGGCGCGCCTATCAGTGGGTGCCATGTAAGGTGCGGTGGCAGCAACACACGGCGGCGGCGAACGGAAGTTAATGACTTCAGGGGGCCCGATCTCGATCCTGGGGTGACGATAGTTGGTGCTCCTGATATAGATTTGAAGAGGAGAGGACGGGCTTCAAAAAGTTCCATAGGGGTAGGGGTCAATGATAAACGGAGCGGTCGGAATTTGGACGGGAAGGATGGAGCTCACTTCCGCAGTTCATCGAGGCTGATACGGGGAGAGTGAAATAGATTTGACCAATTAGATTTTTTTTATTTATATATTTTAAAAATTTGAAAATGCCCCTTGCCACACACGAACACCAATCCAAACCCAATGACTGTCACCCCTAGCGTTTTATCCCCATTCCGAACACAATGGGATATGTTTCGTTGGCCAATTCGACTGTTTCAATCAGTTTTCCTTCAACTTAAAATATATAGCATTCAATATTTAATTTGAACATACATTTCAATTTGCCAGGGCCACATATTGATTCTAAAAATTCCCGAAAAATAAATCTAGCTATATTTTGACGATATGGCCCCAACAAAACTAGTTTCGTTCAATTCTGAGGTCGTTTGCAAAATGGCCCTTTTCAGGTCGATCCAATTTAACTACAATTTACCAAAACACGTTTTCCTTTGCCACGCTCACATACTAGCTTCAAAAATTATGAAATTTGAAACCTAGCAATAATTTGACATCCCGGATCCAACAAAAGTGGTTTTGTCGAATTCCGAGGTCGTATGCAAAATGTCTATTTTCAAGGGCGATATAAATTCTATAGCGACCTTTCTGAAAATTCATTTGGCCATAACTTTTGATTCCCGCTATGAAACTATGATTTTTCAGATTCGTTAGAAAGATATTCACTAACAGATTTAAATATTTTTGGTTTCACCAAATTCCATTTTATTTTGTACCCGGTAAAGTCGTTTGAAGTTTGAATTCAATTTTTGAAACTGCAGCGCCGTTTCAGGCCTTGTTTATAATTTAAAATAATTATATTTATTTTCAAACTTCGATTCAAACATACTTTTCATCATTATTATTTAAAATATTTATTTTAAATATTTAAAATCCACTATTTTAGCCAATTAAAAAATTTTAAACTGGTTCAGATTTTCCGGGTTGTTACAGATTTGAAGAGGGGAGGCGGCTCCGTCGAGTCAGGGTGGTGGCGAGGTCGGACGATGGCTGAGGCGGTCGGAAATTAGGAGGAAAGGATGGAAGCTTTTCTATCGTGAAGCGTGAAAAGGGGAAGGGTTTGACTGGGTCAAAGGGAATGATAGAGAGAAGAGATGATTGGGCCTTATATTTTAATTTTTAATTAATTTTAAATTCAAAAATATCTCCTTGTCCAAACGAACACCAATTCAAACCCAACGACTGTCGCCCCCAGCTAAATATCCCCATCCCGGACACAACGGGATATGTTTCGTTAGCCAATTCGACTGTTACAGTCTGTTATTTTTCATATTAAAGTATAAAACATTTAATATTCAATTTAAACGTACATTTCAATTTTCCAGGGCTACAAACTGATTCAAAAAATTCCAGAAAAATAAATCTTGCTATGTTTTGACGATACGGTCCTAGCATAACTGATTTTGTCGAATTCTGAGACCGTTTGTAAAATGGCCCTTTTCTGGTCGACCCGATTTAATTGTAATTGACCAAACACATTTTTATTTGTCACGCTCGCATACTAGCTTCAAAAATCATGAAATTTGAAACCTAGCAATAATCTGTCATCTCGGATCCAACAAAAGTGGTTTCGTCGAATTCCGAGGTCGTATGCATAATGTCTATTTTCAAGGGCGATATATTCTCTATAGCGACCTTTCTGAAAATTCATTTGGCCATAACTATTGACTCCCGCTACGAAATTTTGATTTTTCAGATTCAATAGAAAGATATTCACTAACAGATTTAAATATTTTTGGTTTCACCAAATTCCGTTTTATTTTGTACCCGGTACAGTCGTTTGAAGTTTGAATTCAATTTTTGAAACTGCAGCGCCATTTCAGGCCTTGTTTATAATTTAAAATAATTATATTAATTTTCAAACTTCGATTCAAACATACTTTTCATCGTTATTATTTAAAATATTTATTTTAAATATTTAAAATCCACTATTTTAGCCAATTAAAAATTTTTAAACTGGTTTAGATTTTCCGGGTTGTTACAATCCCCCCCACATAAAACTTTTCATCCCCCACATAAATATTTAAAATCCACTTTATTTATTCACTAATAATGCATTTATTTCTTTCCTTCCATTTATCAATTTACTTCATTTCAATCTATTAATTTCTTTCCCTTTAATCTATTAATTTCTTTCCCTTCATTCTATTTTCATGCATCTTATATCATTTATTCATCCTAATTCCTAAAATTTCAATGCCCTTGTTTTTTCCTTTCTACTTTTGTTTTCAATTGTTTTTTTGCAAAAGAAAACAATCACCATGTAAATATATACATTCCTTCTCTTCTATATCTCATTGTTTATATTTAGAAAAAAGGACGATAAAAAAACCCTTAACTATCAACATTATCCATGTGTATTTCTTGTCATTTTCTCTACCTTATTTTTGTCTATCCAATTGAATATATCCCTTAAATTCTTAAATTTTAGTATCATGTGTTTTGAAATTTGAAAACACATGCAACTTACTAACAACCAGCATCAAGCAATAAACCACGCATTCAATTGTTACTGTTATTCTCGTTTCTTGTTAGATTTAAAAATAAATATTAATTTTATGGGAATTTAATTAAATAGTAATCTATTAAATAATATTAATTTCTAACTTTCTCCTTAATTATCTCAATTCTTTCAGTTCTCCTTAATTCTTTCAATTCGCATTAATTCTCTCGATTCTCCTTTGAAACTCTACAGATATTTTTATTAAATCAAATAAATCAACAATATAAATCTGCTAAATCCACTGGGTCTAAAATTAAGCAAACACACGCAATCTACCAATCTAGGATGAACCGTCAATTTTAAACTTTTTATTCAATTTATTCTCATCCAACCCAAATATGCCCATTTGGTACTCTAATTTCATCTAATCCTGAAATCCTCTTCCGCTCATTTCCTCCTACTTGTATAAGAAAGCTGCAATCCCCTTCCTCTACTTTCATCTACCCTCGACATGAATCTCCATCACGATTAGGTAGCACGTTTTTGATCGGGCTATCATTCAGATGTGGATTTTTAGGTCAAATTCTAAATTCTATCTCAGGTACTCCTCTCTAACTTGAACCTCTTTTTTTATTTTGGAAAATTTAGTTTTCATAAAATATCCTTTTTTATTGCTCGAAATCAATTTCTATTCAAACTTGGTTTTGAGTGTATTACATTCTTTAATAAAATTTATAACATACTAATTTTTTTTCCATCTGACCATGGGTTGTAGAAGAGTCGATTCAGACTTTTTTTGGGTTCTAAGCCGATTCCGACGTCAATTTTAGGTTCGATTTGAAGTTTGATCTCAAGTACTCATTATTATTCACGATGGTGTTCATTTTGAAGACCCGATGTTATTATTAGCACAATAACCGACAATAAATGAAAAAAATTGAATTTTTTTATTTTTATTTTTATTTTACGTAATAATACTGTTAAAAGGTTTAAGGTCGAAGTATGATAACTTTAATTAATCTTGAATATAAGGTTCAAAACCATCAGTGGTGAGCTACAGAAAAGATGTTGGAACTTTGGTCTTATGTAAAATCAAACTACTCCGTTTTAATCTCTTAGTAAGATTAAGTCCCTTCTTTCATATTTTCATACTACACATTTTCTGCATGAATACATGATTATCGAATGTGTTTCCCATTCTTTTCTAGGTTCAATTAATTTCTATAAATTATGATCCTTAATGTATGTTCTGTAATCGTACATGTTTTGTTATTCCTGATGGTGTTCATTTTTAAAATATTATGCTTTTATTAGCACATATAATGTAATTCATGGGCATACAAAGACAATTTATAATCCTATGATAATAATTCCCCTTAACTCGATACTATACTATCAGCCAAATTTTGTTTGTTCTTCTTCTCAAGCTATTAACTTGTGATTTTAGATCTCTGAGATCTAACTTTAAATGCCTTATTTGTTTTGAAATACAGAATAGAATTCATATATGATAGTAATAAAATAAATGTATTCATATCATGTATTTAGAGCTAATAAAGCTTATAAAATTATGTCAATAACGAATACACATAAATGTTGTTTTGGAATCCGTAAATCACCATGATTAAGCAAGACTTTTAAGCATATGCTTCGAAGTAAAATATAAGCATTCAATGTACTTTCTGTTTAATAATTTTTACTGCGAATTCTTTGGACAATTGCGGAAAATGCCAGTGATTAACAAAATAAATTATGAAAATTTAGAATTATCAAACAAACATGATTGACATGCTTTTAATTTATTTGCAAGCTTTAATTTTTTCGACTGAACTGTTATATCATTGACATACTTCTATGAAGATGTAGAAAAACAAATAATAAACGCATGACTAATGTTAACAATACCATGAACAGCGCTAAACATAATTATATTGAGATCTTTTATTTTATTTATTAAACTATTTCTGATTCACTTGAAATATGTTTTATATAACAATGTAAAAGTTGTACAATCTTTCAAATTTCAGAGGAGGTTCAAATTCTTTACGAATGGATTAGCTCTTCCCTCTTTAGTGTTATGTACGTTAGAATTATTTGGTTCTCTTATTTTATTTTATTTAAAGTTTGCAATTTCTGAATCCTATGAAACCATAGATGCTCTATCGACTGAAATTCTCAGTAGTTTTTGCTTTATCTTGGATTTTAGTTCATGCTTATCGTACTTATTATTTTTGCAATCTTGGCAGCTATCAATAAATTTTTCGTTCCATTACTTACTATTTTTAATCATTTTGTAACTCCGTTTCATCTATATATTCATCTTTACTACTCTACTACATGTAGTTTCGTTATGTGTGCATCTTATTAATTTTACTTTCTTTACCTTAATTAGTTCTCTCACAATCCAATATGTCCAAATTATTGAATTATTATTATAAATTACTCCATTATTGTCGTCCCTTAACTGTAGAACCATTTCTATTGCTAGACTTTGAATATTAATATGCAATTTTTTTTTAAATTTTTTGATATTATCATGGTGACTAAGATATTTATATCCATTTCTTACTACTTCTAACTTTTCATGTTCATAGAGTTAACACTAATACCACGGTATTTGATATATGGTAGCTTTATATGAATTTACATAGCTTTTATTATTTTTCAATATTTGTTAACTGTTGTAGGTAATGGGATTTTCTATAAGTTTTTATTTATAAGATAAATTTGGAATGTCTTTTGGGACCATTGACTTTTATTTATAGCTTAACAAAAAAGTTTTCAAGGAAAATTCACATTTCCAACAAATGTGTTAACCGTCTTCGACTTAATCAACATTCGCTCAACGGTTTTTTGTGTATCTTATAGTTTTCATAAGACTCTTATTCTTTTAGAAGTGTGTTATACATTTTGAATATCTGCTGCTACTATAATTAATCTTTTTAATCTCTTATATTTAACCAATAGCATGTGATAAAAAAAACTTGGTGACTTCACCTTTAACAAGTCTATCTCTATACATGACATGTTGGAAAAATTAGTTTATGCCTAATTTGACATTGAAAACAATGTCAAATAATGTTCAATTGAAATGTTTTATTGGTTGTCAATATTGCCCTATGACAAAATAATTTCTATGGACATACAATTTTTTATTTAAAAATGTATTGTCCTTCAGCCTATATATCTGAATATTGCACTACAGGAAAAAAATTGTCAGTAAATGGCCCTTGAATGCTGCTCTTTTTTTCATTAGTCTGAAGGGGTAAAATATAAAGCACATTTAACAGATTTTTCTCTCCCGGACAAATGATAGGTAAAGAAATGTTAATGATATTATCAACAAACTCATCGATTGCTTATTTAGTATAACATAATTTGATTTGTTGGACTGCTCAGTGCTAGATGACTGATTTTAGTTTGACTACATAATTGAAAATTATTTCAGACATTGGACTAATGTTGTTTGTTATCAAACATGCATTGTTTGAAAAGCAATTCATGCTATATATTGTGGTTACCTACCAAAGCCTAAAGTGAATCTTGGGCTTACAACCAACCTTTGGTAAGTTACTGGAAATTCAAACCTCATATGCAAGTGGATATGCATCACTTATGAGTTCTAATAAACATCATTGTGTTATTTTTTTGTATAGGCCGTAGTGGAAGAACAAATAAAAGCGCAAAGATTTAAGGAGTCAGGGGAGGTGCCCGACCTAAACTGAAGCACAAAAATCAAAAGATTGTTATTTTTTATAAATAGAAGTATGACAGTTTTAATAAACAAATAGAATTTCCAATAATATATGATAATGTAAAAGTTATAGAATTTGATTTTATTCTTGAGTTCTACCCCAAATTCATAACTTCTCTTTTTATTCTAATTACAACATTGTACTGACCCTGACAGTGTTGAGAGGAAACTTATGTATTATGTCCAGTTGCGCTTTCAACCATGATTTTTTTTATTCTTTTTCAAAAATTAAACTTATTTGGATGTGTCTTATCTATTACCTATAATAGAAAGTAGAATAGATGAAATGATGAAGTGGCACAGCTCTTTTTGGTTCAGATCCAACGTGTCAGTTTCTTTAGTGGCTTCTGGCTTATTCTTTTCTACGAAGGAGCGTGAACGGATAGTTTAATTTCTCCCACTCACGTTATCGTAACTTCTTTCCGTTTTGCCCTTTCTTTCCCTAAATCTCCCCTCCAACCAAATTGAGTTCCAATTAACTGGTTTCTCCCAATTCTGTGCGTATTGCCTGCATCTTCTTCCAACACTCCTTTCGTCGTTCTTATCGGGTACCTTTATTTTCACTGTACCCAATTTTTATTTTTATGTTTACTTGTCGATTTTGTGTTTTGCTTCCTATTTACGTTCAACGACAGTGTATTCAGCCGGTCTTTTCTCCGAATGTGCATAATTGTTGTTTATTCGTGCTCTTCGACTACTCAGAAGTATAAATTACTGTTTAATTTCAACGAATTGACTTTCCTGTGCATGTTGTGAGGACGGCGTGAGTTAGAATAGATCTTGTCCTTGATGTGCACATAAACACACAGAAGTGTTCTCATGACTCTCACTGTTTGTTTTAATTTTCCTTCATTTAGTTTTTTTCTTTTCAATATTTACTGAGTAATTTTGTTTGCAATACATACACGAAATGTTCTCAGTTTACAATTGTTATTTGGTATTAATTGCTACAAGTGAAGTAAGCACTTTATTGATTACTCTGACACTATGGTGATCTTTACTGTTTCTGAACTCACTGTACTTTTCCCACCTCACTGACCATTTGTTGCAATTAAAGCTCAAGAGCTTATCTTTGTGTATTGTATACTCCATAACCCTAAACATAAATAGGGTATGCTCTCTAAATATTTGATAAAATTATGTTCTTTGTGCAATTATTCAGTTGGAGAAAGGGAAAACAAATTTGAAAAACATGACAAAGATATAATTTAGCAGCAATGAAACAATAGATATATAGATAAGGTATTCTCAACTAATATGATCATACTGTTGACTTAATTAAAAGAAGCTATATTGAATACTATAAATAAATTGGTTTCAGTAAAAAAAAAAGTGTAACCTTGCTGATGTTATCCAATTTCCTAGGGACTTATATCATATTGAGACGGTACCTGTCAGACCGCATTACAATCTTCTTTATAGACTTGGGTTGTTTCTATAATCATAAATTAAGCATGTGAAATAAGTCTAATACCTGTTTCGAAATTTATCATTTTGCCTTCCATTTCCACCTTTGAAATTATACTTTTTATCAGATTTTTAAAACTTTGTTTTATTGCATTTGAGAATACATAATTTGATTGGCAAAAAAGGTAGATAGTGACTAATAAAACTGAGTTATCTATTACTCTTAGAGTTGAACTGCAAATTGCTTGAAGTTGGGATTACACTTATATGATTATTTCACAATTTATATGAATGAGGGTACTAAACTTTTTGAGATCATTCCGACTGAATCCACAAGTTGACCTCAAATTTTTAAGCAATTTAAAAAAAATCCAACAGTTTTAACTGATGTCTTCTAAATTCATAAATCTGAACAAGAAATCAACACATAACAATTAATAACAGTTGATTTCCATTCATCTTCATTCATCATTCAATTTTGCTGCTTAATTCCTAGCAGTGGAAATTCGGCTTTAACACAAACCGTCGACCAATAGTCATTTCAAATTTGTTCATGTATTTCCTGTTCTATACCGACTAGGGTTATGATGTATACAATTTAGTAGTAATGCGTACCCCTTTTTTGATTCCGTACAAAGTATAAATGACTTCGTACTATTACAATTGATATTTTTTTATGTTCCAATGATTGAAGTATGTTTGTTTTACGAATGGTCATTTCCCATGATTTTTTTTGATGAGGGGTTTTGTTATTTTGACGATCTTACGTTTGAAACATATTTGACTGTACTTTTTCAAACAATGTACATATTCCTAAACTGTTATGAAAACTGAAACTTATATAAAATTCCATACATGTGCAGAACTTCAACTTGGATTTCATGAGCATGTATTATTACTAGGGAAATGTTTTACTATGATAATTCTTATTTCTGTGGCATGCCTTTAATATATTATCAACTTGATTTTAGATTTAGCAACAATGGAAACAAAGAGTTAAGGGTCATAGCCTATTGTTAGTGGCACTAGCAACAAAATTAACTTGAGTTTGCTGAAATTCGGTGTAGCTAATTGATTGCGCTCAAGCATCATTGATATGATATTCATTATAATTTGATCACATGTAATTATTTTATGACTTTCATTGACTAAATCATATTTTGAGTCCTTTCTAAGTTTCTTAACGATTCATGTATTACAATCAAATCCAATGGTAGTTCTTAACCTACCGATACTTATTGATAGCTTTGGGTATTTTCTTATTTTATTTTTGTTTATCTTCATGCTTCACCTCTGTTGCTTTGTTTTGCAATGAAACTTGCTTTATTCGTTAAACTAGATGGTGTCTTTCTAAAAGAATGATAGAATTCAGATGTTTTTGAGAAAGAATTTGATGAATTTAATTTTTCTACAGTATACTTGATTATTGTTCAGAATAAAATGTTCAGGGTTGTTAAAGGTAATATAGAACATTCACTTATGAGCATTGTATAATTTAACTTAAGTATAAGTTGTATAATAATCTTAACGAAGTTTGTTTTGTAGTGTATTCGTATACTGTTTACACTATAAGTTTTTTTTTGGGTTTAGACATCATTTAAAGCTTTGGTTATTTATTGTTGTATGCAAAAATTTGCAATTCAAGTGCAGGTTATTTAGGACACTTTTAGGAAGTTTTCATATACATAGGAAATTGTAGCTAATTCATTATGCTTTAGGTGTGTGTTTCTTTTTAGGTATACACATCAAAAATTAAAATTTATAATCACAGTTTGTATTTTCTTTGTCTTATCTACTTCTGAAGATCATTATAATGCACTAAATCTGACATAACTACTTTTCATTTAGGAATATTAGTTTATACTACAACTTATGTAAAGATCAAGCCAAACTTCTGGCTACAAATGTAGATTATGTTAACTTTCACAACATTTAATAATTATAGAAAATTACATTGTCTTATTGTCAGTTCAAATGGATGTATATGGGTATGGGTGGACTAAAGTGCATACAAATGTGTCATTGGTGTACGTTTTCCTAATACAAGTCGCTTATGAATAAAAAGGAAAATACATTGGCCTTTTGATATGATAATTGGTGCAGACGTTCATGTTATCCCAGGTTATTTTATTTAGCTGTAGGTAGGCACATAATGTATCTTACATATAACTTTCCTGATGTTTTTTAGCAGTAATTTTGCATATCCTTATGTAGTTCATTTTAAAATTAAGGCCACCTAACCTTCCTTCCACACCACTACGTACTACGTGCATCTTACAATATAATAATCTTATTAGGCATATTGTACATAAGCAATCACACGTCGTGTTTGATCAGTAGTATCATAGCTAATGCTCATGCTCATCAAAATAACAATATTCTATTTATTTGTGCAGGAATCCAAATCTTCTACACAGATAAAACAAAAGCATGGAGAGCAGATGAGAAACATGTGATTGCAAGGTGAGCGCAAAAGTAAATATTGAACCAATGTACATGTATTTGTCACGCTATAATAAAAATATAGTGCTTACGACGCAAAAAATAGCTCTTAACAATAGACCATATAATTAACAAAAATATCCCAATTTATAACAAAATCAAGAGTTTACATGAGCGATACTTTCAAATATGCATTGTAACACAGAGCACTCCTTGGGTTATGCCACTGCATGTTCATTTTTCTGATTAAAAAATGCAATTCAATGCTAGGCATACATAAGTTAAAAATGTTCACATGCAGAATGGAACCATTATTGAAATCCTGAAATGGTAAAACATTGAAATAAGCTTAAATGCGTTAGCACATTCTGCTACGCTTACTTTCACCTCTCCTAACACTCTAGATCTTTGTTATCACTGAAATAAGTTTAATAAAATTGATATTAGAAAACTGAATCTGTATTAAAACTACTATAACATAAAAATGGCTTTTCCAAATGAAGATATTGGTCAGACATACAATTGCAGAAATAATGAATTCATTAATTTTATCACCAACCTAACTAAGTTTTACATCTTAGGTAAGCTTTACTATCTAATAAACTGAATTCTGGGACTTTGTAACTCTTAAAACGTATTCATAGCAGTTCTATATTTCTGAATGTAGATGGAACAGATTTCTTCAAGGTTAAATTATATGGATCCATAAATGAAAATCTGAACTCCATGTTAGTTATTTAAGACTAAAATCTTAATACATATTATGCTTTAGATTTGATTCTTCCCAAGTCCAGCAAGTGAGTTGCATAAAATTAAGTATTTACTTTAGTGTCCGATGGATATTTTACTTATCTTTCAACTGCATCCTTCTTATTCAACTTACAACTGAGGAGTCATGGCTCTCATTTGATCAAGAAGTGATATCAATACATAACAAGGTAATTTTACTTGACTAGTACACCAACTTGGTTTGATTAGTACACCATTTTGCGACTGATGTAAAATCTTTTCATTTATAAAAGTAACGCTTGGCCGTTTTTAATAGTTACAAACTTTATATTGGTAGTTTCCTAGCAAACTGAATGTATGTGGAGCAAGCAAGGGAGTGTGTATTGTAATTTAAGTTATTTACATCTTTTTATACTTACGCAATGCTTCCGAGCTTCAGCTTCCAAGAAAGAAAGTGATACAAGCTCGGCAGTTTTAGAGTGGTTTAGATGGCCAAAAGGTGCAAATTGTACCATAAGATAATTTCCGCATGTATTCACAGTTATAAAGGTAAGTAAGAGCTAAATTAGTGTAATGACCCGGACTTTTTACACAGATATGAACTGATCGTAAGTATCATATTTACAAATATGAGTTGAAATTCATATTTTTAATATTTCAAAAACATATCAAAAGTAGTAATTGCAATTCTTTTACCTATATAACAGCATTTATATATACATACATCACAGCATTTTATAAAATCCATTTTTTTTACATTCATGTATGATAACATGGATTTAATAGTGTTTGTCTAAATTTATTTATACATGTATATGGAAAACAACACTTTTATATAGCTTGTCTTTGTGATGCCATATTTTTATACACATGTTGTGTTCATTTTTTTCAAAGGGTTAAGAAATTTAGTTTTTGTTAAATCCTTGTTTTAAAACTTATATCACTTAAATTAAAATATACTTTGTCATTCTTTTTAAGGATTATATCCTTATGTTTATTTTAGAAAAAAAATTCTTGGTTTCAAAAACAAGAAGCTTGCATAAAAATATGCTAAAAATCACTTGTTTCGTCAAAGCAAGTTTCAAATGCCATTTTTCTTTTTTTGTATTTTTGTTCATTTGATTTTTTAAAAGGAATTTAAAGTCGTATATATTCTTAAGTAAATTTCTTATAAAGCATATTTGGCAAAGCTTGTTTAAAATCCATTATTATAGCAAAAGCAAGTTTATAGGAACATTTTTTTCACATATACATGAAACACCATTTTTGTAAATAGTTTCATGAATATGCACATAAAGATGCACCTACACAAGATGCACCTACACTAGCAAAACACTAGAATAAGGATTTGAAAGCATATGCACTTTCACAAGGCAAAATCATTTTTGATTTTATATTTTCAGTTTTAGAATCTTCTTAATTTCTTACATAGATTTTCTGAAATTTCCTTTTCTTTTTATTTTTCCAAAATCATGTTTCTTTTGTCAAAGACCATGTGACAAAGATTTACAAATCTTGTGCATTTAAAACCATAGCTTTCACCTACATTAGATACTCCCCTTAAGCATAGATTTTTCTAAGATTTGTCCATGTTAAATCATCACATGTAGAGATCTTTGTGTACAAAGAATTCTCAGATTTTAGAGCAACTTGAAGGCTAAGTAAATATATTCAATATTTTGTGTTAAATAAAATCTTCATGGGAGAAAATGTGATTTAAACATCCTTTAAAAAAAGAACAAGTAAGGTACACAAATGGGTGCTTAAAACAAGAAACTGATTTGGAGATCATGTTTGTGTAGCGTTGCATTTAAGATGATGTTTGATGGTTCATAGAGAGGCAAATGGGGGGGGGGGAAGAGGGTAGCATGTGCAAGAGGACTTCAGTTTGAGATTTTCTGATGTGAGCCATGTGAATTCAGATTTTTGATATTGAAAGAGAAAAGAGTTTTAACATTGCCTTGCATTTGTCACATCAAAAACTGAAAACAGATTTTTTGTTCTTTCAAAATCTAGTAAATAAATGCACCATATTTTTACATATTTCCTTACACCTATAAATAAACCTGGCATACACTTCATTTCTACACAACAACAATGCTTTCAAAGTAAATATGTAAGAAGAAAAACAGTTAGCTTCTTAAGGCAAGGTGAGTAAATTTTTGTTATAAAGTTCTTTACTGTTTCTTTCTGTATTTGAACTAAACTTGGCTTGTGTTGACCCTGTGCTAGTGGTAGGCTTGGTTGAAGTTACCTGTTTTGTTTGTTTTCTGATCAAACATTTGTGCTTGTCATTTAAACCTTAAACACCAATGGTTTAGGAAACTTCTTCATACCTTTGGTCAACCTGTTCTTCCTATTTGCATTAGACACCAACCCTAAGACTTGATCTACCAATCTCTATTAGAAACAAGAGTGTGATGTTGTATTGATTTTTGAAACCATTTCAGTAAGCTAAAAAGGGGTTTAGAAGTGGAAAAAGACATTTAAATATACATAGTATATAAGAACCAGGAAAATACAGTATGCTCCTTTCAAACTCTCTGTTTGATCGAAATTTCAAACCCAGTATTAAACAAAACTAAATACATGATTGAAATATTTGTAGGGAATGATGATTTCTAAAAGAAATTTCATGATTTTTAAGGCTATATATTGATGGGAAAGTGGAGATGATCAAAATTTCAAATTTGTTCAAATTCCGATCATCCAGACAGTCGGAAGCCAAGTGGTTGGGAGAGAAGCTTCATCTAGGATCAGGGCTTGTAGGAAAAATGCTAGCAGATTTTTCAAATGAACTGATTTTGGGAAATCGATGAAAATAGGGTTTGAATTGGGTTTTGGGTTTGGTATGAGTTCATCAGAACTGCTCGTCGTCGGAGGGCTAAGGGGATTGCGGTACTGGGGTAATCACGGCGTCCGAGAACGGTGATGACGTGGTAAGAAGGTGGCGATGGTATGTTGACCAAGCGATGCGCGGTGGATGAATTCTTTGATGGTCCTTTTACTGGTAATCACGGTGGCATGGTGTTCTTTTTCTGGCGAGGTGGTGACGGAATCTAGGCCATGGCATGATGATCAGTGGAGGAGGGGTGACTGGTGGCAGTGGTCGGAGGTGATGAACGTGGGGCCCTATGTGTGTGCACGTGCACGGGCAGGAGTGTGGATCATAGGAGGAAACAGTGGGTTTTCTAAGGGAAAGGCTGTGATTTAGAGTGGGTACTTTGACGTGGTAGAGTACCAATGTGGTAGTGGAGATTTCGTGAGAACTATGGTTGATCAAGCAGGAAATCGTGGTAAAACGAAAGTGGTACTTTGATCAAAATGGTACTTTGGTCAAATTTTGTTTGAAAGAAGATTTTGATTTAAATAAAATTTAAAACCAAGTTTAAATAGATTAAAAAGGAATATATGGAAATATAGGAATAAATAAAAATGACATTTTTATTATCAAGTAGGAAAAAGAAAGAAAATCCGGTGCAGTCCGGTTAGAAACTGAAAATGAGGAACCGAAGTGTAAATAACATTTTTATAAATTTAGTTTATAAATTAATTTAGAAATTTTATTTTCTAAAGAAAATATTTTAAAGTAAAAAAAAAATGGAAGGAGGAACTGTACGCTACAACGCTCAGTTTAAACTATGAATACAAACTTCATGATATGAATAACTGGTAATGTATTGTTTTGTATTGTTTAAATAAGAACTGTATTTTTTTAAGGATCTGACGAAAGTTGTCGAGAGATATAGGAGTGAGAATAATTATAAATTTAGTTTATAATTTGAATTTATTCCAAATAAAAATAATATTTGGTTTAAATGAATAGCACAGGAATATTTTATTTACTCTAAACGACAAGTTTGAACGGATGGCCTAAATTTCCTGTCGCAATACACTGATTATATGTATACCGTTCTGTATTGTATAAAGTAAGAACGATGTTTAAAATCATGAGTAAAGAAATTTAAAAAGAATTTTATTTAAATTTCCGTATAGAAAGGAGAAGTGAATCAGGATTAATGTTGTTATGTCGAGATCTGAAATTAAGGTACTGAAGCTAAGATTTGAATTAAATTTTAATTTAATTTAAAATTTGAAAGGGTTTCAAATAAAAAGATTTAAACTTTAAAGTCAACAGAAGGGAAGCTGATCAAGTATAGAAGATCAGATATGATTTAGACAGGAGTCGAGAAGTTATCTGAGAAGCGTAATTTTATTAAATTGTAAATTTGGATTATAATTTATCTTCTAATGAAAATATCTAAACTCTAAAATCAATAGGAGGGGAAAACCATATTCATACACTAGAAGTGTCTGCTAATTGGATTTTCTAATGCAAGAAATGGTTATATATATATTGCCCTGTATTGAGTAAGACCTGTATTTTCTTATTCATGTTAGAAGATTTATTTTGATATAAGAAATAAATCAAGAACAAGGGATCAAAGGAAATTTGACGAGAGGAATTCAAATTGTAAAGAAAATTTATAAATCATATATTTAATTCAGTTATGGATATTCAGATCAGAAGTGATTATGAGATATAATTTTCTCAAGAATAATGTACTTATTCATTTTTTTAGTTGACAAACAAAATAGGAAGTGTGCGACGCACGTAAGTAGAATTGGTTGTCTCAAAAAATGATCAAAATGCCAGATATAGGCAAGATGATCGTGTACTGTTTGATTTGACTGTTATTATCTATGCAGATTAGATTATAGTAGGGAAATATTAATATTTTAAAAGAAAATGTTTGTTAATCATTTCAAAGAGGCCGGAATTTATATCTCACTTTGAATTGATTATACGTTGCGCGTCAGAGATTATCGAAGATAATAGAAGACGGCGATATACAAGGACTACTTTTAAATAGTACCTTCGGTTTGTCCAGTCCCAGGACAACTTGTAAGGACGAATATCTGACAAAGTAATTCTAACTGGTCACGTACGTTGATCTCTTCAAACATATTTATATGGTGGCAGAGATATAAGTTTCTTTATGCTTTATACCTATAATTTATTTTTGGGGAAGTCATTTAGTGATCGGGAAGTTTTGACGATGTAGCATTCAAAGAAATAAAGAGATGATGATCGAGCGTAAGTCTAGCCTCAAGCCTCACACCCTGGAAATGAAAAAAATCGGGCAGGCAGCATGGCTAAGTGGGTCGCTCCCATTAGGGTGTATTGTCACCATCTAGAGAATGTTCATATTTGTTATTTCTTTCATATCTGTATCTCCAAGGAACTATGGTGGTCGCGACAAAAATCCATAAGGTGACAATATATTCGATACACTCAAGAGAAATGAGTGGTCGGTCATGTGTGGGCCGGGTTGCAAGACGTTCTTGTTGAACCCAGTGTATTCGTCTCTAGAGGTACACAGTCGGCAGGTGGTCCCATACCTTGTCATAGTTGGAAATCCAATTTCCATAAGCACCAAGCGATTTTATTTGTATACTATATAGGAGAATGTGAGATGGAAGCATTCTTCTAGATTCTAAATTATTTGTGAAGGGCTTATATGATAATATCTGATTTCAAGTATACAAAGTGATTTGATCTCATAAGGTAAAAACCCGTTCCGTATTCACGGAGTGGTCTTATGAGATATTTTTATTTGTTTTAAAGCGTTTAATCATACCAGTCCCCTGACTGACCCGGAGTTTATTTTTCTTTGTTTTCCCTTAAACTCTTGGGTATTAATGACGCTTGTTATGAATAGACAAGTGAATCAGGATTTGATGAAACTTGTTGTGACGACCCCAAATCCCGTACTGACGGTGACAAGGGTAATCTTTGGAATATAACACATAAACAGATAATAGCAGAACATAAATAAATAAATACACCAGATAATGGACAATAGAATATACTGGATAAACGTAATCATCAGAGTTACACGGTATACAGGATCATACTTAGTACAAATACAGTTCAGCTATACATAAATGTCTACAGCGAAAAACAAACATAACATGTACAATAGGAGCTGAACAGCATAAAAAGAGATAAATGGTATAATCCATATTCAGCTCCAGCTATCCAGAAAGAGCCTGCTAAAAACCTGAACACAAGGCTGCCCGTGTAGCAAAAGGGGCACCCGAGTTTGCAAGTGAAACAAACTACGAGTCAGTCATGGGACTGGTATGAGAAATCTACTTAACACAGTTAAAATATGGCTAATCACAGGACCACGCCACTTTCGTGGAACGTGTTTACTCTATTGGATTGCCAGTGCTTTTAAACAAATATTTCTTTTAAACATCGCAATGCTTTTTATAAAAATGAAGCCATTATAAGACCCAGTTCCCATCACACAATGCAACGCAAACCGGAGGATAGAGTTTTACCTTATAATTGCCAAAATATGCTTGATACGAATAAAACAAAGCACTTAATATTACTACTAGTGTTTATATGTTTCAAAAATAATTTCAAATCATAACTATCAATCATAGACGGCATGGGTACCATATATCATGTCACCATATATATACAATCAAAACCTCACAGTCACGTATTTGGAAATTGGATTTCCGTCATGAACCAAGGCAAAAGATAGTCCTTACCGACTTCGAGACGCTCTAGCCCGTGTCTCAAGATCAGAGCTCGAGTGACCCTAGGAGCGACAGGGCCAGTCCACCGTTGTGGATTAAAATTCCTGAACATGGTGTTTCCATACCCTATGGGGCGTCAATGAGCCAACGAATGACTCCATCGGTCCCGGATCGTCAGATATAACTGAGGCGCCTCGCAATAGCGACAACCACATAAGTCAAACTCGTCAGGGCGTGTAAAACCGCTTATGCCACTTCTAACTAGAAAGAAACGCATGCCCTTCCTGAGGTCCTTCTCCCGTTTCTGGTTCATACCGGGGTGTGAGGCTCGCGAATTCACGTTATACACAAAGCTACGCCACACAGGCGGTGCTTTGATCATCAACCACAATACTTTGCTTTTCAACAGAAGCCTTGATCACTGCATTTTAGCATGCCATACAGGCAATTCACACCGTGCAACTGATGGCTATAAATTACACAGAATGGATTCCAATGTTAGACACATAGTCCATTTGCAAGTCCGTTCTGGGTCTGAACGAAACCGGAGGCACTATATACCTCGCAAACCCATCGATCTCCACGTACGTCTGGACGATCACCACTCATTATCCATATTTCGGAATGCCTCCCAATCAGGACATCAGTTACCATCCAAACGAGGTGTAGATCCCCGGTCTTCGACCACCGTCTTCATCTTCGACTTCTTATCGTCGACTCAGTTATTCAGAATGGGATAAACTCGGTCTTTCTGAGCAACTCGCGTATATATTAAAAAAGTTCTACACAAACACAACATAAGCCTCATTTCAATTCATTAGTCGCTAACCGTAAATCAGTAAGAGAACGATTTCCCAAATATTAACCCCGAAGGCCAAAACCAACATCAGATCAACACCCAAGAAACCATTCGACTTAGCCAACCTTCAGTTAGTTTCTAAATTTCGCATCCATATCATTTATAATATTTTATAACGATTTATCGCTATTTTTATTTATTTTAAAATAGCCAATTTATTCAAAACAACGCTTCGGGCCATAACGCGGCCGTGGCGCTGTTTTTCTTCAGATTTGATTTACACATATCTGAAAATCTAACCGTTGGATCTTCACAAAATTTACATCATTAGAAAGATCTTTTCAAAACGAATCCAATGGTTCCAGTTTCGGGAAAATCCAACGGTTGGATCTCCCGGTATAATCGTTTGAAGTTTCGATTTCAAAATACGAACTACAGCGTCGTTATTCGATTTAATATAATTATATTCATATATATATATATAAATATAATCGTTTCTGGCACTATTTTTCTTCAAATTTGAATTAAACATTCCAGACAATCCAACCGTTGGATCTTTGTAAAGTTGGTGTCGTTGGAAAGATATTTCCAAAGCGAACCCAACGGTTTCGGTTTTGGGAAAATCCGATGGTCGGATCTCCTGCACTAATCGTTTGAAATCACGGTTTCAAAACACGAACTACAGCTTCGTTATTCGATATATTTTAATTATATATATATATATATATATATATAATCGATCTTTCGATTTCAAAACCATTTCCTTTTCATACATTTGATAAAAATGATATTTTTATCCAACTGACTTCTATTTCAACACTTCACTATTTTTAACTATTCATGTATATGATAAAAATATGATTTTTATTGTTAAATGTGACGGCAAGGTACTTCGCTCGGTCCGAACCAGTCGCTAAACCGACCCAGACCGTTCGAAACGCCCTATCGTTTGAGAACACGACAAAACAGAACGCATACAGAAGAACGTTTCATTGTATATTACAACAATGCATCAGATTACAAGAATATACAGAGTATAAATGAATATTACACAGAAATATCAGAGATTTAAATTACATTTAAATACATAGCAGCGGAAAATAATACAATACACAACTAGAATGAGATATACGGATACAAAGCTTTCCGGATATCGTTCCAGCTGTAAACCAGGATCCTGTGAATATAAATCTGCAAAACCAAAACTACTAGCTGCCCGTGTCGAAAATAGGGGCACCCAGAGTTTAGGTTAAAACAATAAACTCCAGGTCAGTCATGTGACTGGTGTGAGAACTAAAACAGTTATTAATCTTTATTTCAAATCATTAGGTAAATCAAGGGACCACGCCGTATAACACGGAACGGGTTTCCTCCCAAGAATACCAGTGCATAAAACCAACAGCGCAATGCTAAATAAAGAAAAATGAAGCTGTTATAAGACCCAGGTCCCATCACACAATGCAACGCAGTCGAGGATAGGGTTTTCCCTTATAACAGCCAAAGAATGCTTGATACGTTTAAAACAAATCATTTGATACTATTATAAGTGCATAGTATATAAAACACTTCAAATCATAAGTATCAATCATAGGCGGCATGAGCGCCCCATCCCACTATGTCGCCATATATAGGATATACAATCAAAACCGCAAAGTCTCGTATTTGGAAATTGGGTTTCCATCTATGAACCGAGGCAAAAGATAGTCCTCAACCGATTCGAGACAATCTAGCCCATGTCTCAGGCAAGCGCGCAGGCAAGCCTTGGATCGTCAGGGCCGGTCCACACGGAGTGGATTATTATGCCTGAACAATACGTCTCCCCACCCTATGGGGTGTAAGTCTGGTCCGTCAGCCGACCAGAATGCATTCGGCCGAAACCGATATAACCGAGGCGCCTCGCAACAGCAACAACCACATAAGTCAAACTCGTCAGGGCGTGTAAAACCACTGACGCCACTTCTAGCTAGAAAGAAACGCAAGTCCTCCCTGAGGTCCGTCTCCCGTTTTTGGTTCATACCTGGTGTGAAACACGCGAGGTAAACGTTACACAAAGCTACGCCACAAAGGCCGTGCTTTGATCATCACCACAAGACTTTGCTTTTCAACAGAAGCCTTGATCATTTGCATCTTAGCATGCCACACAGGCAAACCATCCTATGCAACCGATATCAGTCACACAGAATGAAATCCGATGTCAGACACACAGTCCATTTACAAGTCCGTTCTGGGTCTGAACGAAACCGGAGGCACCTAGTACCCCGCATATCCATCGATCTCCAAGTACGTCTGGACGATCACTAACTGTTTCCATCTTCTTGGGTGTACAGCCCAATCAAGATCATCAGTTATCACCCAAACGACGTGAAGACTTCCGGTCTTCGACCATCGTCTTCATCTTCGACTTATCGTCGTATCAGTTATTCAGAATGGGATAAACCCGGTCTTTCCGAATAACTCGCGTATATATTATAAAAGTGTTACACAAACACAACATACGCCTCATTCCAATTCATTAGTCACTAACCGTAAATTAATCAAGAGAATAATTCCCCAAATATTAACCCCGAAGGCCGAAACCAACATCAGATCAATATCCAGAAAACCATTCTGCTTGGCTAACCGCCAGTTAGTTTCTAAATTTCACATTCAAATCTTATTAAAGATTTAACTATCGCCTGGAGCAAAACTGGTGATACTCCATTCTCGATCTTTTCAATCTAATTAAAGATTCATTAAAACTCCACTTAGTTTTAATCTGTGACTGGGTTAAAGAATCAGTGTCATTTAAAACACGGTTCACGATAAACCCAAAGTCACATCCCATTAATTATCGGGTTAAAGAACAAGTGTTATTTAAAACACTGTTCACGATAAACCCAAAAATCAATATCAATTCAATTCCAATTAAATATCATTTAATTGGTACACTTCATTAAATCTAAATAAAAAGATTTAATCTTTTCTCAACTGGGTTCAAGAACAGTGTTAGTGAAGACACCATTCACGACAAACCCAAATCACATTCGATATTCAATACAAGGCTCTGAATAGAAACTATATCGGCCTATATTCAATATCAAATTCTACGATTAACAAATGTCGTATTGGAAATAACGATATACATATATATCTTTCAAATTTCCATAACAACACCTGTAATATCACGAATTCCAACATCGAAATATTCCGAAGACAATTTCGATTCAAATCCACTCCAATGCAATCATTGGAAATTTTGGTTATTTTCAAAACCATTTCAAATTCAATTTATTTATTTAAAAATAAATAGAATTATAATTCTAGTTCAAAACTAGTTCATTTCGATAAAAATCTATTTTTATCTTTTCAAATATGGAGTTTTTCATCCCAAACTTTCACAAATCATTTCTTATGATTTTACACAAATTATTACTATTTTTAATAATTTTATCAAGGCCCGTACGGTCGATTTCCATTAACGGCCATCGAACTGCACTTACAGCGACCTTTTTCGAATTTGATTTGGACGTATCTCCAAATCCAACCGTTAGATTTCAAATTTCTAACATTCATTAGAAAGCTCTTTTCGATACGAACCCAACGGTTCCGGTTTTAGGAGAATCCGACGGTCGGATCTCCCGTAATGTCCGTTTGAAACAAATGATCGAAATTCGCGAACTGCCGCAGCGCGGCGCGTTCTATTCAGGCCATTATATTATATATATAATATATATAATATATATTTCGTCGATTACTATTTAAAACGAATTATATAAATGGTTTTAAATTCGTTTCAAAAGCAATTTCAACTTCCTTTTCAATTCAAATCAAAATTGAATTCTTCTTTATAAATTCGTTTCAAAATTCATTTCTATTCAATTCAAATTTCAATTCAATTTGAATTCATTTCAATTCGCTTTCAATTCCATTTGAATTCGTTTTCAATTCAATTCATTTCGAAATCGTTTTAAAATTCAATTCATTTCGAAATCGTTTTCAATTCAATTCATTTCGAAATCGTTTTCAATTCAATTCATTTCGAAATCGTTTTCAATTCAATTCATTTCGAAATCGTTTTCAATTCAATTTATTTCGAAATCGCTTTCAATTCAATTTGAATTCGTTTTCAATTCAATTCATTTCGAAATCGTTTTAAAATTCAATTCATTTCGAAATCGTTTTCAATTCAATTCATTTCGAAATCGTTTTCAATTCAATTCATTTCGAAATCGTTTTCAATTCAATTCATTTCGAAATCGTTTTCAATTCAATTTATTTCGAAATCGCTTTCAATTCAATTTGAATTCGTTTTCAATTCATTTCGAAATCGTTTTCAATTCAATTTATTTCGAAATCGTTTTCAATTCAATTCATTTCGAAATCGTTTTCAATTCAATTTATTTCGAAATCGTTTTCAATTCAATTCATTTCGAAATCGTTTTCAATTCAATTTATTTCGAAATCGTTTTCAATTCAATTCATTTCGAAATCGTTTTCAATTCAATTCATTTCGAAATCGTTTTCAATTCAATTCATTTCAAAATATTCGATTTCGAAATCACGTTTCAATATTCATTTTAAAATGAATAAAATCGATATAAATATCGTTCACGTCAAAATGGCGTCAATCTAATCCTCACGGCTTCACATATTTCTATTTTCAAATATTCTATTTCAAATATTTCTATTTCAAATATTTCTATTTCAAATATTTCTATTTCAAATATTTCTATTTCAAATATTTCTATTTCAAATATTTCTATTTCAAATATTTCTATTTCAAATATTTCTATTTTTCTCGAAACTGGAATGAGGCCCAATCAATTACCATATAATGTTAATTATATGGATTTTCTACAACACATGTATATATCAACAACGATGAATAATCAACCATCAACCAAAGTGCACTACACTGTATAAGCATCAAATATAGACATTTAACGCTTATAGCAGCTTGTCAATCAATCGATCGACATATTTAATAAATCAGGATGAGTGAACTTCAAATTTCATCCTAACACCCGTGTGGGGTTTCAAACAATCAAACACATATTTTATTTGTGCAGTTAGGCGATGTGTAAAATTTATCGACCCAATCAACGTCATTCAAATAGGTGTACATAAACAAACCGTCTGGTTTGTAAATGAATATTTATTTATTCACATTCACGTTAAAAATTATATTTTTAACGATAACACATTTTATTTTAACATATGAATTTATATTCAGTTCATTCGTTAAATAAAATGCTAATTTTATTTTTCTAACTTATTTTAGAAAATTTCGGCGGCATAACGGCACGATACTAGAAACGGGACAAGGCCTAGCCTTATCCCCGGTCTAGTGAAGGCCCACGCCATTCACACATCAATCAAATCAATTCGTTATGCAAACCACAAACTTTGGAGTAAGGGTCTAACCTAGCCTTACTCCTTCGCCTTATAACGGCGCACGTCTAATCCTAACCAATTTATCGATTCGATTTTTCACACCACAAACCACATTCAAACCAATATCACAATCAATCACCAAACAGTCAAACAAACAAGTCCATGGTCTGTGGACGGGTGTCGGGTGCTACTAAGCACCGTCTGCATCCTAGTATATATATAACTAGAAAAATAAATTGAAAGGTGAGAAATTCTCACTTTTAGCAATCCAACCATCTCGACTCTTCTTTTGCAGAAGTCTTCGTCGTTTCGCCTTTTTGTCACCTTCGTTGCTGCTTTCACTACATACGTAAAAATCACATTTTTACTTCGCTATTCAATTTATAAAAATCGAATTTTTAGTTCAAAGTTCAATATATAAAAATCGAACTTTTAGTTCGAAGTTCAATATATAAAAATCGAATTTTTAGTTCGAAGTTCAATATATAAAAATCGAATTTTTAGTTCAAAGTTCAATATATAAAAATCGAATTTTTAGTTCGCTATTCAATATATAAAAATCGAATTTTTATATACGTTACTTAATGGTAAAAATCATTCCTTTCCTTTTTATAAAAATAGAATCTATTCCATTTAAAAATCGAATCTTTTCTATTGTAAAAATCGCCTCTTTTCTATTGTAAAAATCACATCTTTTTTCTATTTTAAAAATCGCATCTTTATATGAAATAAAAATTAAAACTTTCTGCTTAATAAAAATCCGTCTTTTCTACTTTAAAGATCAAACCATTTTCTATTTAAAGTTTAAAATTTCCAAAAATCAGTTTTTATACTTCCTTTAAAACCTGTTTTTACTATTAAAACAAAATCAGTTTTATATTTTTAAATCAAAATCATTCTTATATTCTTAAATCAAAAATCAGTTTTATATTCTAATAAACAAAATCAGTTTTATATTCTAATAAACAAAAATCAGTTTTTTTATCGTTTTAAAAATCAGAACTTACCTTTTTTTTTTTTTTAAATAAAACAATTCAGTTTTTTTTTAACGAATTAAAATAAATAAATAAAAAAAAAAACAATAAAATACTTACGGGGGGGGAGGGGTCACGGCAGGTCATTGGCGCCATCAGGGGTGGCGGTGGTTCTCTTCGGGTCTGTGGAGATGGGCGTCTCGATTTGGTGTGAGCGCGGTCTGGTGGAGGGCCTCGCGATGCAGAGGGGCGCGGTCTTCATGCGTGGCGCGCCTAGACGGAGCGGGGGTGGTGATAGGGAGCGGCGGCTTGGTCAGTTCAAGGTGGGGTGTTGGAGGGAAGAGAAGGATCGACGAAGGAGAAGGGTTGCGAGGGGGAGATGCTCGGGGAGGCTTGTTGACCAACCACGGTGGTGCGACGGATCGCAGGTGGCCATTTTTAAATTGGGGATCGGGTTTTTCTGATTGGGGAAAAGTAAAGACGGGGGGGGGGGGCTTTAGTGTAAATGTTTATATTTTTATATTTTATTATTTTATTTTATATTTAATTTTTTTTCCCAAACCCTAATTGTTGACTTTTCCTTCTAACTCGGAGTTTCACCCAACGACTGCCGTCCCTAGCGCAATACCCCTATTCCGAACACAATGGGATATGCTGCGTAAGCCAACTCGGACGTTACGACCAGTTTCCGTTAAATTTAAAATATAAATCTTTATATATTCAATTTAAACGCACATTTCAATTTACCGGGGCCACACACTAACTAGAAAAATTCCCGAAAATATTTTCTAGCTTCGTATTGACGATACGGTCCTAACAAAACTAGTTTCGTCGAATTCTGAGATTGTTGGAAAAATGGCCAATTTCCAGTCGATTAAAATCAACTGAAACTGGTCAAACGCGTTTTCCTTTGCCACGCTCACATATTGATTCGAAAAATTATGAAATTTGAAACCTAGCCATAACTTGACATCACGGACCCAACAAAACTGGTTTCGTCGAAATCTGAGGTCGTTTGCAAAATTGCTATTTTTAAGGGCCTTATATATATAAAAATATATATAAATTCCACAGCGACTATTTCTAATTTTAAACTGGACATATCTTATCATTTCTAAAATGAAATCTCAGTTTGTTAACTTCGTTACAAAGATATAATTATACAGATTCAAATATTTCTTGTTTCGTTCAATTCTGACTTATATTGAATTCTGTATATTCATTTGAAATCAGAAATCGAATTTTCGAACTACCGCGCCATTTTCAATTCCTTTTATAATTATATATAATTATTATATATTCTAACGACGACGTATATAATATATACGTTCTAATTATATTCAAAATAAATTTCTCGTCGATATTATTTAAAATAATTCAGATTAAATATTCAAAATTCACTAAAGTTGCCAAAATAAAAATTTCAAACTGGCTCGCATTTTACGGGTTGTTACAATCTCCCCCACTTAAAACTTTTCGTCCCCGAAAAGGAACAAAGTCGAAAGTGGTTTGATTAATCAACACTACGTTCGATTTGGCTTCCATTCTCCAACTTTTCAGTTTCTGAGAATTTTCAAAATTTCAAAAATTTGGCTAACACCCTAAATTTTCGAAAAATTTCGCCATAACCTCCCCTGCACCGGGAGCATCGGGAAATTGCAAATAGCGTTCCCGGTCCTTCAGATCTCAAAAAGAAAAAGAAAAAGCCAAGCGGCTAGCCAATAGGCTCACAAAATCATCATCACCCAAACAAAACAGGAAATTATGTAGTAAACATGTACCTATTTGTCGGGCAAACAAATTTTATTCTCGGCTCTAGCCTCCTTGCTATGACCTGTTCAATGATATACATGTATATGCAAGTAGATGCGACCAAATTCCAATACAATTCAATATTTGGTTGAATTAGGCAAAATGGTTAAAATTTAGCAACCAAATAAACAAACAACCCAAACATCAATCAATTAGTGAATTAGATTATCAAATTCATAATTTTGATACATATACAAAAATCAGATTTTTGATGCCAAATCACAACAATAAGCCCTATCTAATTTTGGTTCTCACACCAGTCCAATGGAAATATATAGAAAATCACACATTCGAAACACGAATATAAATACGGATGATGTCATGACAATCATCAGTACCATCTCCGGGCGACTAGAATGTGATTCCATATCTATCCAGTATATTAAAACTTTGAATATACGTTTGCAAGGCGTATATGCAAATTCTTTATATACTGAATTGCCCAAAATCAATATAAACAAATAATCAAATACGAATAGTTGATTTAAATTTTCAAAACAAAATGTTTTCATTTGAAAAATATACTCTTCACACCCGTTCTAGGATACTACTGATCCTATCTCTAACGAGTCATTCCATTGGATATTGCTAATCCAATATCTGATGAATTCTTTCGTATGGTTCTAATGTGCCTTGTTCTCTGAGCTTTGTAAACCAAAGCTCTGATACCAAATGTGACGGCAAGGTACTTCGCTCGGTCCGAACCAGTCGCTAAACCGACCCAGACCGTTCGAAACGCCCTATCGTTTGAGAACACGACAAAACAGAACGCATACAGAAGAACGTTTCATTGTATATTACAACAATGCATCAGATTACAAGAATATACAGAGTATAAATGAATATTACACAGAAATATCAGAGATTTAAATTACATTTAAATACATAGCAGCGGAAAATAATACAATACACAACTAGAATGAGATATACGGATACAAAGCTTTCCGGATATCGTTCCAGCTGTAAACCAGGATCCTGTGAATATAAATCTGCAAAACCAAAACTACTAGCTGCCCGTGTCGAAAATAGGGGCACCCAGAGTTTAGGTTAAAACAATAAACTCCAGGTCAGTCATGTGACTGGTGTGAGAACTAAAACAGTTATTAATCTTTATTTCAAATCATTAGGTAAATCAAGGGACCACGCCGTATAACACGGAACGGGTTTCCTCCCAAGAATACCAGTGCATAAAACCAACAGCGCAATGCTAAATAAAGAAAAATGAAGCTGTTATAAGACCCAGGTCCCATCACACAATGCAACGCAGTCGAGGATAGGGTTTTCCCTTATAACAGCCAAAGAATGCTTGATACGTTTAAAACAAATCATTTGATACTATTATAAGTGCATAGTATATAAAACACTTCAAATCATAAGTATCAATCATAGGCGGCATGAGCGCCCCATCCCACTATGTCGCCATATATAGGATATACAATCAAAACCGCAAAGTCTCGTATTTGGAAATTGGGTTTCCATCTATGAACCGAGGCAAAAGATAGTCCTCAACCGATTCGAGACAATCTAGCCCATGTCTCAGGCAAGCGCGCAGGCAAGCCTTGGATCGTCAGGGCCGGTCCACACGGAGTGGATTATTATGCCTGAACAATACGTCTCCCCACCCTATGGGGTGTAAGTCTGGTCCGTCAGCCGACCAGAATGCATTCGGCCGAAACCGATATAACCGAGGCGCCTCGCAACAGCAACAACCACATAAGTCAAACTCGTCAGGGCGTGTAAAACCACTGACGCCACTTCTAGCTAGAAAGAAACGCAAGTCCTCCCTGAGGTCCGTCTCCCGTTTTTGGTTCATACCTGGTGTGAAACACGCGAGGTAAACGTTACACAAAGCTACGCCACAAAGGCCGTGCTTTGATCATCACCACAAGACTTTGCTTTTCAACAGAAGCCTTGATCATTTGCATCTTAGCATGCCACACAGGCAAACCATCCTATGCAACCGATATCAGTCACACAGAATGAAATCCGATGTCAGACACACAGTCCATTTACAAGTCCGTTCTGGGTCTGAACGAAACCGGAGGCACCTAGTACCCCGCATATCCATCGATCTCCAAGTACGTCTGGACGATCACTAACTGTTTCCATCTTCTTGGGTGTACAGCCCAATCAAGATCATCAGTTATCACCCAAACGACGTGAAGACTTCCGGTCTTCGACCATCGTCTTCATCTTCGACTTATCGTCGTATCAGTTATTCAGAATGGGATAAACCCGGTCTTTCCGAATAACTCGCGTATATATTATAAAAGTGTTACACAAACACAACATACGCCTCATTCCAATTCATTAGTCACTAACCGTAAATTAATCAAGAGAATAATTCCCCAAATATTAACCCCGAAGGCCGAAACCAACATCAGATCAATATCCAGAAAACCATTCTGCTTGGCTAACCGCCAGTTAGTTTCTAAATTTCACATTCAAATCTTATTAAAGATTTAACTATCGCCTGGAGCAAAACTGGTGATACTCCATTCTCGATCTTTTCAATCTAATTAAAGATTCATTAAAACTCCACTTAGTTTTAATCTGTGACTGGGTTAAAGAATCAGTGTCATTTAAAACACGGTTCACGATAAACCCAAAGTCACATCCCATTAATTATCGGGTTAAAGAACAAGTGTTATTTAAAACACTGTTCACGATAAACCCAAAAATCAATATCAATTCAATTCCAATTAAATATCATTTAATTGGTACACTTCATTAAATCTAAATAAAAAGATTTAATCTTTTCTCAACTGGGTTCAAGAACAGTGTTAGTGAAGACACCATTCACGACAAACCCAAATCACATTCGATATTCAATACAAGGCTCTGAATAGAAACTATATCGGCCTATATTCAATATCAAATTCTACGATTAACAAATGTCGTATTGGAAATAACGATATACATATATATCTTTCAAATTTCCATAACAACACCTGTAATATCACGAATTCCAACATCGAAATATTCCGAAGACAATTTCGATTCAAATCCACTCCAATGCAATCATTGGAAATTTTGGTTATTTTCAAAACCATTTCAAATTCAATTTATTTATTTAAAAATAAATAGAATTATAATTCTAGTTCAAAACTAGTTCATTTCGATAAAAATCTATTTTTATCTTTTCAAATATGGAGTTTTTCATCCCAAACTTTCACAAATCATTTCTTATGATTTTACACAAATTATTACTATTTTTAATAATTTTATCAAGGCCCGTACGGTCGATTTCCATTAACGGCCATCGAACTGCACTTACAGCGACCTTTTTCGAATTTGATTTGGACGTATCTCCAAATCCAACCGTTAGATTTCAAATTTCTAACATTCATTAGAAAGCTCTTTTCGATACGAACCCAACGGTTCCGGTTTTAGGAGAATCCGACGGTCGGATCTCCCGTAATGTCCGTTTGAAACAAATGATCGAAATTCGCGAACTGCCGCAGCGCGGCGCGTTCTATTCAGGCCATTATATTATATATATAATATATATAATATATATTTCGTCGATTACTATTTAAAACGAATTATATAAATGGTTTTAAATTCGTTTCAAAAGCAATTTCAACTTCCTTTTCAATTCAAATCAAAATTGAATTCTTCTTTATAAATTCGTTTCAAAATTCATTTCTATTCAATTCAAATTTCAATTCAATTTGAATTCATTTCAATTCGCTTTCAATTCCATTTGAATTCGTTTTCAATTCAATTCATTTCGAAATCGTTTTAAAATTCAATTCATTTCGAAATCGTTTTCAATTCAATTCATTTCGAAATCGTTTTCAATTCAATTCATTTCGAAATCGTTTTCAATTCAATTCATTTCGAAATCGTTTTCAATTCAATTTATTTCGAAATCGCTTTCAATTCAATTTGAATTCGTTTTCAATTCAATTCATTTCGAAATCGTTTTAAAATTCAATTCATTTCGAAATCGTTTTCAATTCAATTCATTTCGAAATCGTTTTCAATTCAATTCATTTCGAAATCGTTTTCAATTCAATTCATTTCGAAATCGTTTTCAATTCAATTTATTTCGAAATCGCTTTCAATTCAATTTGAATTCGTTTTCAATTCATTTCGAAATCGTTTTCAATTCAATTTATTTCGAAATCGTTTTCAATTCAATTCATTTCGAAATCGTTTTCAATTCAATTTATTTCGAAATCGTTTTCAATTCAATTCATTTCGAAATCGTTTTCAATTCAATTTATTTCGAAATCGTTTTCAATTCAATTCATTTCGAAATCGTTTTCAATTCAATTCATTTCGAAATCGTTTTCAATTCAATTCATTTCAAAATATTCGATTTCGAAATCACGTTTCAATATTCATTTTAAAATGAATAAAATCGATATAAATATCGTTCACGTCAAAATGGCGTCAATCTAATCCTCACGGCTTCACATATTTCTATTTTCAAATATTCTATTTCAAATATTTCTATTTCAAATATTTCTATTTCAAATATTTCTATTTCAAATATTTCTATTTCAAATATTTCTATTTCAAATATTTCTATTTCAAATATTTCTATTTCAAATATTTCTATTTTTCTCGAAACTGGAATGAGGCCCAATCAATTACCATATAATGTTAATTATATGGATTTTCTACAACACATGTATATATCAACAACGATGAATAATCAACCATCAACCAAAGTGCACTACACTGTATAAGCATCAAATATAGACATTTAACGCTTATAGCAGCTTGTCAATCAATCGATCGACATATTTAATAAATCAGGATGAGTGAACTTCAAATTTCATCCTAACACCCGTGTGGGGTTTCAAACAATCAAACACATATTTTATTTGTGCAGTTAGGCGATGTGTAAAATTTATCGACCCAATCAACGTCATTCAAATAGGTGTACATAAACAAACCGTCTGGTTTGTAAATGAATATTTATTTATTCACATTCACGTTAAAAATTATATTTTTAACGATAACACATTTTATTTTAACATATGAATTTATATTCAGTTCATTCGTTAAATAAAATGCTAATTTTATTTTTCTAACTTATTTTAGAAAATTTCGGCGGCATAACGGCACGATACTAGAAACGGGACAAGGCCTAGCCTTATCCCCGGTCTAGTGAAGGCCCACGCCATTCACACATCAATCAAATCAATTCGTTATGCAAACCACAAACTTTGGAGTAAGGGTCTAACCTAGCCTTACTCCTTCGCCTTATAACGGCGCACGTCTAATCCTAACCAATTTATCGATTCGATTTTTCACACCACAAACCACATTCAAACCAATATCACAATCAATCACCAAACAGTCAAACAAACAAGTCCATGGTCTGTGGACGGGTGTCGGGTGCTACTAAGCACCGTCTGCATCCTAGTATATATATAACTAGAAAAATAAATTGAAAGGTGAGAAATTCTCACTTTTAGCAATCCAACCATCTCGACTCTTCTTTTGCAGAAGTCTTCGTCGTTTCGCCTTTTTGTCACCTTCGTTGCTGCTTTCACTACATACGTAAAAATCACATTTTTACTTCGCTATTCAATTTATAAAAATCGAATTTTTAGTTCAAAGTTCAATATATAAAAATCGAACTTTTAGTTCGAAGTTCAATATATAAAAATCGAATTTTTAGTTCGAAGTTCAATATATAAAAATCGAATTTTTAGTTCAAAGTTCAATATATAAAAATCGAATTTTTAGTTCGCTATTCAATATATAAAAATCGAATTTTTATATACGTTACTTAATGGTAAAAATCATTCCTTTCCTTTTTATAAAAATAGAATCTATTCCATTTAAAAATCGAATCTTTTCTATTGTAAAAATCGCCTCTTTTCTATTGTAAAAATCACATCTTTTTTCTATTTTAAAAATCGCATCTTTATATGAAATAAAAATTAAAACTTTCTGCTTAATAAAAATCCGTCTTTTCTACTTTAAAGATCAAACCATTTTCTATTTAAAGTTTAAAATTTCCAAAAATCAGTTTTTATACTTCCTTTAAAACCTGTTTTTACTATTAAAACAAAATCAGTTTTATATTTTTAAATCAAAATCATTCTTATATTCTTAAATCAAAAATCAGTTTTATATTCTAATAAACAAAATCAGTTTTATATTCTAATAAACAAAAATCAGTTTTTTTATCGTTTTAAAAATCAGAACTTACCCTTTTTTTTTTTTTAAATAAAACAATTCAGTTTTTTTTTAACGAATTAAAATAAATAAATAAAAAAAAAAACAATAAAATACTTACGGGGGGGGAGGGGTCACGGCAGGTCATTGGCGCCATCAGGGGTGGCGGTGGTTCTCTTCGGGTCTGTGGAGATGGGCGTCTCGATTTGGTGTGAGCGCGGTCTGGTGGAGGGCCTCGCGATGCAGAGGGGCGCGGTCTTCATGCGTGGCGCGCCTAGACGGAGCGGGGGTGGTGATAGGGAGCGGCGGCTTGGTCAGTTCAAGGTGGGGTGTTGGAGGGAAGAGAAGGATCGACGAAGGAGAAGGGTTGCGAGGGGGAGATGCTCGGGGAGGCTTGTTGACCAACCACGGTGGTGCGACGGATCGCAGGTGGCCATTTTTAAATTGGGGATCGGGTTTTTCTGATTGGGGAAAAGTAAAGACGGGGGGGGGGGGCTTTAGTGTAAATGTTTATATTTTTATATTTTATTATTTTATTTTATATTTAATTTTTTTTCCCAAACCCTAATTGTTGACTTTTCCTTCTAACTCGGAGTTTCACCCAACGACTGCCGTCCCTAGCGCAATACCCCTATTCCGAACACAATGGGATATGCTGCGTAAGCCAACTCGGACGTTACGACCAGTTTCCGTTAAATTTAAAATATAAATCTTTATATATTCAATTTAAACGCACATTTCAATTTACCGGGGCCACACACTAACTAGAAAAATTCCCGAAAATATTTTCTAGCTTCGTATTGACGATACGGTCCTAACAAAACTAGTTTCGTCGAATTCTGAGATTGTTGGAAAAATGGCCAATTTCCAGTCGATTAAAATCAACTGAAACTGGTCAAACGCGTTTTCCTTTGCCACGCTCACATATTGATTCGAAAAATTATGAAATTTGAAACCTAGCCATAACTTGACATCACGGACCCAACAAAACTGGTTTCGTCGAAATCTGAGGTCGTTTGCAAAATTGCTATTTTTAAGGGCCTTATATATATAAAAATATATATAAATTCCACAGCGACTATTTCTAATTTTAAACTGGACATATCTTATCATTTCTAAAATGAAATCTCAGTTTGTTAACTTCGTTACAAAGATATAATTATACAGATTCAAATATTTCTTGTTTCGTTCAATTCTGACTTATATTGAATTCTGTATATTCATTTGAAATCAGAAATCGAATTTTCGAACTACCGCGCCATTTTCAATTCCTTTTATAATTATATATAATTATTATATATTCTAACGACGACGTATATAATATATACGTTCTAATTATATTCAAAATAAATTTCTCGTCGATATTATTTAAAATAATTCAGATTAAATATTCAAAATTCACTAAAGTTGCCAAAATAAAAATTTCAAACTGGCTCGCATTTTACGGGTTGTTACAATAAACAATTTATTTCAAAACATGACTATTTTATATAGTTCATATTGATGATAAAAATAGGATTTTTATTATAAAACAATTTCTTTCAAAATATGAATACCATTCAACACATGAATTTCGATTCAACGAATGAATTTCGATTCAACACATGATGGTTTTCTATAGTTTATATATATATATATATATATATAGAGAGAGAGAGAGAGAGAGAGATATATATATATATATATATATAAAGGTGATTTTTATATTTAAAACACAAATACCATTCAACGCATGAATTCTATTCAACGAATGAATTTCAATTCAACATATGAAGGTTTTCTATAGTTTGTATATATAGATAAAAAGGTGATTTTTATATTTACAACATGAATACCATTCAACACATGAATTTCTATTCAATGAATGAATTTCAATTCAACACATGATGGTTTTCTATAGTTTATATATATATATATATATATATATATATCTAGAGATAAAAAGGTGATTTTTATATTTAAAACACGAATACCATTCAACACATGAATTCTATTCAACGAATGAATTTCAATTCAACACATGAAGGTTTTCTATAGTTTGTGTATATAGATAAAAAGGTGATTTTTATATTTAAAACACGAATACCATTCAACACATGAATTTCTATTCAACGAATGAATATCGATTCAACACATGATGTTTTTCTATAGTTTGTATATATAGATAAAAAGGTGATTTTTATATTTAAAACACGAATACCATTCAACACATGAATTTCTATTCAACGAACGAATAACGATTCAACACATGAAGGTTTTCTATACAAAACATGAATATAGTTTCAATACAGGAAAATAATTCTAACACATGAATATTACTCAAAATTTCGGCAGCATAACGGCATGGTAGTTAAAACCGGGGCCGTCCCTAGTACGACTCCTCACTCTACCATAAAGCCTCGCAGCTTTTGACAATGGGGAATCATGCATCTAGTTCGCACGCAGGCGGCATGTATATTTTTTCATTTCCACAAACTAATCCTATGTGGTTTCAACCAAATATTTCTCAACCACAAACGGGTATTTTTCAACCACAATCAATCAATTTCAACCACAAAATTTTATATCAACCATTCGCTATCAACCAATTTTCACACCAATCACAACCAATAAATATCGTCCATGGCTTGTGGACGAGGGGCGTAAATATATATATATAAATATATATATATATATATATATATATATATATAAATATATATATATATATAAGCATTTCACTTCTATTTCAACACATATACAATTTTTACAACGCATATATAACTTATACATCGAACGTACAACCTATACAACGCTTATACATGAGGTGTAGAACGCCTATACAAGTCATACATCGACTATATAATTTATACATCGTCATTTTCCATATCGTTTATAAATTATGAATCTCACATTGGGTTCCACTCCACCAAAAATAGAAGAAGGCTCAGAAAAATAAGCGGTCTCTTCTAGAATGTAGAAGACATCCACACGAGTCCACTGTCTCTTGATTCACTGAATTTCGTCAACAAACGAAAAAGATATGATTTTTACAGTGAAATCATAAACAATAGCGCTTTTAAAATGCTATAATATAGTTTAATATATATAAATCATTACCTCTCTGTTTGGTTCGAAAATAGGGTTGGGAATTTCGCGAAATTTGTGAAGCTAGAGGACGATCAGCCTTCGCAGCGTCGAAGGGCTAGGAGAGGCGTTTCCGCGCAGGGGGGTGTGGACCAGCTCGGTGGTTAGGGGAGCTCGCGGCGGCGGTTTGAAACGATGAACTTCAGGGAGGTGGTTCTCGTCGATGGCGCCACGATAGGAGGAGTAACTAGTATGGATTTGAAGATGGGAGCGAGGGCTTCAAAAAGTTATGAAGGTCAGGGTCAATCGATGAACGGAGTCGCCGGAATCGGAGCTTGAAGCTTTGAAGGGCTTTCCGCCTTCAATCGATCGAGAAGAGAGAAATTGGGGGGGTGGGGGGTTTCTGACGTGGCCCAATACCCTTTTTTTATTATATATATATTTTCCCAAAAATATCCCCTTTCACACACGAACCCCAATCCAAACCAACGACTGTCGTCCCTAGCGTTTTACCCCCCCCCCCCCTTTCGAACACAATGGGATATGTTTCATAGGCCTATTCTACTGTTTCAGTCAGTTTTCCTTCAATTTATAATATATAACATTCAATATTCGATTTGAACTTACATTTCAATTTGCCAGGGCCATAAACTGATTCGAAAAATTCTAGAAAAATAGATCTAGCTATGATTTGACGATACGGTCCCAACAAAACTAGTTTCGTCGAATTCTGAGACCGTTTGCAAAAAGGCCCATTTCTGGTCGATCAATTTAACTGTAATTGACCAAAACACTTTTCCTTTGCCACGCTCACATACTAGCTTCAAAAATTATGAAATTTGAAACCTAGCAATAGTTTAACATCCCGGATCCAACAAAAGTGGTTTCGTCGAATTCCGAGGTCGTTTGCAAAATGGCCATTTTCACGAGCTATATAAATTCCATAGCGACCTTTCTGAAAATTCATTTGGCCATAACTTTTGCTTTCCGCTATGAAACTTTGATTTTTTAGATTCATTAGAAAGGTATTCACTAACAGATTTAAATATTTTTGGTTTGACTCAAATCCATTTTTTTTTTGCACTCCGTACAGTCAGTCAAAGTTTGAAATGAAAATTTGAAACTGCCGCGCAATTTCAGGCCTTGTTTATAATTCAAAGTAATTATATTTATTTTCAATGTCGATTCAAACTTACTTTTCATTGTTATTATTCAAAAAATTTATTTTAAATATTTAAAATCCACTATTTTAGCCAATTTAAAAACTTTAAACTAGTTCAGATTTTCCGGGTCGTTACAATCTCCCCCACTTAAAACTTTTCATCCCTGAAAAGGAACAAAGTCGAAAGTGGTTTGATAAATCAAATCTACGTTCAATCTGGCTTCCATTCTCCAACTTTTCAGTTTCTTAGAATTTTCAAATTCTTCAAAAATTTGGCTAACACCCGGAATTTTCGAAAAATTTCGCCATAACCTCCTTTGTACGAGGAGGGGTTTGGAAATTTATTGGGCCGTATTAGGTACCCAATAAATCCTATAAAGAATACACATATTTATAGTGATATATTCTGGTGTTTACAGGGGAGCGTGTATAGATTATAACTCTAGAGAATAAATTCTTGTTACCTTGTCAAAGCCTGAGGGAGTGTGTATTTAATTGCTCCAGAGGATAAATCCTCGTCACCTCGTCCCGTGTGGGAAATAAATAGTCCATGTGCCGTGTCTAATAACTAGAGAGACGTGATTATTGTCAACTCCAGACCTGTGTGGTTTTTTTATTAATCTAGCAATTTTATCGTTACAATTTAAATAGTCTATATCAGTCATCAGTTCAACCTGTAAAATATAGTCATCGCCACAGAAGCCTCTCGCTCGTATGGTAAATCTTCCACCTCGTCACACAAGCTCCAAACGCTTATGTGGTATATGATGAAGTATGCCTATCTTCAGAAGTATGCCATGTAATGTAGTTCAAAATTAATTGTTACTATCCTATGGCGACGTTTATTAATTACACATAAAATAACCAGCACTCCGTATCCAATGGCATTCACAGGAGTTGATATAATAATATTTCGCATCCAACTCATTAAGATTTACCTATTTGTCGGGCACACAAACAAAATCTTTACTCAACAGCTATTCCAATTACCTGTTCAAACATATATAATGCACAAGTATATAGTTCTATCTATTTTTAAATTAGTTCAATGTGTGATTTAATCGAATAAATTCTACTATTCATTCAATTATTGATTAAATTTACTATTGTTTTAATAATTTAAATAATCAAATCTACTATCAGACAACACAAACAACAATCAAATTGTTTTTAACTTTTCAAAAATATATATCTTTTATATATGTTCAAAAATCATATTTCTAAAACTAGACTATAAATATAATCACAAATACGTTATTTATAAACATATTATTCTCAACTCGTTCTGGGGCACTTCTGACCCCATCTCTAATGAGTTATTCTGATTCTGCTATACTCATACTAGGATATTACTGATCCTATCTGTAATGAGTTACCCGTCCTAGAACACAACTGGTTATATTTCTGACGAGATCGTTAATATGTTATATTCCAGCACTATGCTTAACCAAAGCTCTGATACCACGTTGTGACGTTACCGCGAAATCCGGTAGGCTTTGCAACCATCCCTTCATCATCCAATACAGCAGGTAAAACCTATCATGGCTCACAATGGTCCCCCATTCCCTTGTTTTACGGCGACCCTCTCGAGTCTCGCGGCTACTGCCGAACCAACGTTCTAAACTGCGACATGTAGGGATAAGAGTCTCCCGTTTGCCACCAAACCACGAAGCGAGAACCCCCGATCATGCGTACCCGGCCTACTCAGGACCAGCAACAAGGACTGGTATGAAAAATCTACTTCACACAGTTAAAATATGGCTAATCACAGGACCACGCAACTTTCATGGAACGGGTTTACTCCGTTGGATTGCCAGTGCTTTTAAACAAATAATTCTTTTAAACATTGCAAAGCTTTTTATAAAAATGAAGCTATTATAAGACTCAGTTCCCATCACACAATGCAACGCAAACCGGGGGATAGAGTTTTACCTTATAATGGCTAAAATATGCTTGATACGAATAAAACAAAGCACTTGATATTACTATTAGTGTTTATATGTTTCAAAAATAATTTCAAATCATAACTATCAATCATAGACGGCATGGGTACCATATATCATGTCGCCATATATATATAAATAAACAATCAAAACCGCACAGTCACGTATTTGGAAATTGGATTTCCATCATGAACCAAGGCAAAAGATAGTCCTTACCGACTTCGAGACGCTCTAGCCCGTGTCTCAGGATCAGAGCTCGAGTGAAGCTAGGAGCGACAGGGCCGGTCCACCGATGTGGATTAAAATTCCTGAACATTGCGTTTCCCTGCCCTATGGGGCGTCAATGAGCCAACGAATGACTCCACCGGTCCCGGATCGACCGATATAACCGAGGCGCCTCGCAACAGCAACAACCACATAAGTCAAACTCGTCAGGGCATGTAAAACCACTGACGCCACTTCTAACTAGAAAGAAACACATGACCTCCCTGAGGTCCTTCTCCGGTTTTTGATTCATACCGGGGTGTGAGGCTCGCGAATTCACGTTATACACAAAGCTACGCCACACAGGCGGTCCTTTGATCATCAACTACAAGACTTTGCTTTTAAACAGAAGCCCTGATCACTGCATCTTAGCATGTCACACAGGCAATTCACACCGTGCAATTGATGGTTATCAATTACACAGAATGGATTCCCATTTCAGACACACAGTCCATTTGCAAGTCCTTTCTGGGTATGAACGAAACCGGAGGCACTATATACCTCGCAAGCCCATTGATCTCCGCGTACGTCTGGACGATCACCACTCATTATCCATATTTCAGGATGCCTCCCAATCAGGACATCAGTTACCATCCAAACGAGGTGTAGATCCCCGGTCTTCGACCACCGTCTTCATCTTCGACTTCTTATCGTCGATTCAGTTATTCAGAATGGGATAAACTCGGTCTTTCTGAGCAACTCGCTTATATAATAAACAAGTGCTACACAAATACAACATACGCCTCATTTCAATTCATTAGTCGCTAACCGTAAATCAGTAAGAGAACGATTTCCCAAATATTAACCCGAAGGCCGAAACCAACATCAGATCAACACCCAAGAAACCATTCGACTTCGCCAACCTTCAGTTAGTTTCTAAATTTCGCATCCATATCGTTTATAATATTTTATAACGATTTATCGCTATTTTTATTTATTTTAAAATAGCCAATTTATTCAAAACGACGCTTCGGGCCATAACGCGGCCGTGGCGCTATTTTTCTTCAGATTTGATTTACACATATCTGAAAATCTAACCATTGGATCTTCACAAAATTTATGTCATTAGAAAGATCTTTTCAAAACTAATCCAACGGTACCAGTTTCGGGAAAATCCGACTGCCGGATCTCCCGGTATAATCGTTTGAAGTTTCGATTTCAAAATACGAACTACAGCGTCGTTATTCGATTTAATATAATTATATATATATATATATATAAAGATAATCGTTTCTGGCGCTGATTTACTGCAGATTTGAATTAAACATTCTAGACAATCCAACCGTTGGATCTTTACAAAGTTGGTATCGTTGGAAAGATAATTCCAAAGCGAACCCAACGGTTTCGGCTTCGGGGAAATCCGATGGTCGGATCTCCCGCACTAATCGTTTGAAATCACAGTTTCAAAACACGAACTACAGCTTCGTTATTCGATATATTTTAATTATGTATATATATATATATATATATATATATATATATATATAATCGATCTTTCGATTTCAAAACCATTTCCTTTTCATACATTTGATAAAAATGATATTTTTATCCGACTGACTTCTATTTCAACACTTCACTATTTTTAACTATTCATATATATGATAAAAATATGATTTTTATTGTTAAACAATTTATTTCAAAACACGACTATTTTATATAGTTCATATTGATGATAAAAATAGGATTCTTATTATAAAACAATTTCTTTCAAAATATGAATAACATTCAACACATGAATTTCGATTCAACGAATGAATTTCGATTCAACACATGAAGGTTTTTTTATAGTTTATATATATATATATATATATATATATATATATATATATATAGATAAAAAGGTGATTTTTATATTTAAAACACGAATACCATTCAACACATGAATTCTATTCAACGAACAAATTTTAATTCAACACATGAAGGTTTTCTATAGTTTGTATATATAGATAAAAAGGTGATTTTTATATTTACAACACGAATACCATTCAACACATGAATTTCTATTCAACGAATGAATTTCAATTCAACACATGAAGGTTTTCTATTGTTTAAATATATATATATATATATATATATATAGATAAAAAGGTGATTTTTATATTTAAAAGACGAATACCATTCAACACATGAATTCTATTCAACGAATGAATTTCAATTCAACAAATGAAGGTTTTCTATAGTTTGTATATATAGATAAAAAGGCGATTTTTATATTTAAAACACGAATATCATTCAACACATGAATTTCTATTCAACTAATGAATATCGATTCAACACATGAAGGTTTTCTATAGTTTGTATATATAGATAAAAATGTGATTTTTATATTTAAAACACGAATACCATTCAACACATGAATTTCTATTCAACGAATGAATATCGATTCAACACATGAAGGTTTTCTATACAACACACGAATATAGTTTCAACACAGAAAAATAATTCTAACACTCTAATATTATTCAAAATTTTGGCAGCATAACGGCAGGGTAGTTAAAACCGGGGTCGTCCCTAGTACGGCTCCTCGCTCTACCTTAAAGCCTCGCAGCTTTTGACAATGGGGAATCATGCATATAGTTCGCACGCGGGCAGCATGTATATTTTTTCTTTTCCACAAACTAATCCTATGTGGTTTCAACCAAATATTTCTCAACCACAAACGGGTATTTTTCAACCACAATCAATCAATTTCAACCACAAACAATTATAATCAACCATTCGCTATCAACCAATTTTCACACCAATCACAACCGATAAATATCGTCCATGGTTTGTGGGCGAGGGGTGTATATATATATAAGCATTTCACTTCTATTTCAACACATATATCATTTTTACAATGCATATATAACTTATACATCGAACGTACGACCTATACAAAGCTTATACATGAGGTGTACAACGCCTATACATGTCATACATCGACTATATAATTTATACATCGTCATTTTCCATATTGTTTATAAATTAGAAATCTCACATTGGGTTCCACTCCACTAAAAATAGCAGAAGGCTCAGAAAAATATGCGATCTCTTCTAGAATGTAGAAGACGTCCACACGAGTCCACTGTCTCTTGTTTCACTGAATTTCGTCAACAAACGAAAAAGATATGATTTTTACAGAGAAATCATAAACGGTAGCGCTTTTAAAATGCTATAATATAGTTTAATATATATAAACAGTTACCTCTCTGTTTGGTTCGAAACTAGGGTTGGGAATTTCACGAAATTTGTGAAGCTAGAGGACGATCGGCCTTCGCAGCGTCGAAGGGCTAGGAGAGGCGTTTCCGCGCAGCCGGGTGTGGACCAGCTCGGTGGTCAGGGGAGCTCGCGGCGGCGGTTTGAAACGATGAACTTTGGGGCGATGGTTCTCGTCGATGGCGCCACGATAGGAGGAGCAACTGGTATGGATCTGAAGAGGGGAGCGAGGGCTTCAAAAAGTTGTGAAGGTTCGGGGTCAATCGATGAACGGAGTCGCCGGAATCAGATCTGGAAGCTTTGAAGGGCTTTCCGCCTTCAATCGATCGGGGATAGAGAAATTGGGGGGGGGGGGGGTGTTCTGATGTGGCCAAATACCCTTTTTTTATTATATATATATATATATATATATATATATATATATTTTCCCAAAAATACCCCCTTTCACACATGAACACCAATCCAAACCTAACGACTGTCGTCCCTAGCGTTTTACCCTCATTCCGAACACAATGGGATATGTTTCATAGGCCCATTTGACTGTTTCAGTCAGTTTTCCTTCAATTTATAATATATAACATTCAATATTCGATTTGAACTTAAATTTCAATTTGCCAGGGCCATAAACTGATTCGAAAAATTCTAGAAAAATAGATCTAGCTATGTTTTGACGATACGGTCCCAACAAAACTAGTTTCGTCGAATTCTGAGACCGTTTGCAAAAAGGCCCATTTCTGGTCGATCCAATTTAACTGTAATTGACCAAAACACTTTTTCCTTTGCCACGCTCACATACTAGCTTCAAAAATTATGAAATTTGAAACCTAGTAATAGTTTAACATCCCGGATCCAACAAAAGTGGTTTCGTCGAATTCCGAGGTCATTTGCAAAATGGCCATTTTCACGGGCTATATAAATTCCATAGTGACCTTTCTGAAAATTCATTTGGCCATAACTTTTGCTTTCCGCTATGAAACTTTGATTTTTTAGATTCGTTAGAAAGGTATTCACTAACAGATTTAAATATTTTTGGTTTGACTCAAATCCATTTTTTTTGCACTCGGTACAGCTAGTTAAAGTTTGAAATGAAAATTTGAAACTGCCGCGCAATTTCAGGCCTTGTTTATAATTCAAAGTAATTATATTTATTTTCAATGTCGATTAAAACTTACTTTTCATCGTTATTATTCAAAATATTTATTTTAAATATTTAAAATCCACTATTTTAGCCAATTTAAAAACTTTAAATTGGTTCAGATTTTCCGGGTCGTTACAATCTCCCCCACTTAAAACTTTTCGTCCCCGAAAAGGAACAAAGTCGAAAGTGGTTTGATAAATCAACTCTACGTTCAATCTGGCTTCCATTCTCCCAATTTTCAGTTTCTGAGAATTTTCAAATTCTTCAAAAATTTGGCTAACACCCGGAATTTTCGAAAAATTTCGCCATAACCTCCTTTGTACGAGGAGGGGTTTGGAAATTTATTGGGCCGTATTAGGTACCCAACAAATCCTATAAAGAATACACATATTTATAGTGATATATTCTGGTGTTTACAGGGGAGCGTGTATAGATTATAACTCTAGAGAATAAATTCTTGTCACCCTGTCAAAGCCTGAGGGAGTGTGTATTTTAATTGCTCCAGAGGATAAATCCTTGTCACCTCGTCCCGTGTGGGAAATAAATAGTCCATGTGCCATGTCTAATAACTAGAGAGACGTGATTATTGTCAACTCCAGACCTGTGTGGTGTTTTTTATTAATCTGGCAATTTTATCGTTACAATTTAAATAGTCCATATCAGTCATCAGTTCAACCTGTAAAATATAGTCATCGCCACACAAGCCTCTCGCTCGTATGGTAAATCTTCCACCTCGTCACACAAGCTCCAAATGCTTATGTGGTATATGATGAAGTATGCCTATCTTCAGAAGTATGCCATGTAATGTAGTTCAAAATTAATTGTTACTATCCTATGGCGATGTTTATTAATTACACACAAAATAACCAGCATTCCGTATCCAATGGCATTCACAGGAGTTGACATAATAATATTTGGCATCGAACTCATTAAGGTTTACCTATTTGTCGGGCACACAAACAAAATCTTTACTCAACAGCTATTCCAATTACCTGTTCAAACATATATAATGCACAACTATATATTTTGATCAATTTTTAAATCAGTTCAATGTGTGATTTAATCGAATAAATTCTACTATTCATTCCATTATTGATTAAATTTACTATCGTTTTAATAATTTAATTAATCAAATCTACTATCACACATCACAAACAAAAATCAATTTTTTTTTTAACTTTTCAAAAATATATATCTTTTATATATGTTCAAAAATCATATTTCTAAAACCAGACTATAAATATAATCACAAATACGTTATTTATAAACATATTATTCTCAACTCGTTCTGGGGCACTTCTGACCCCATCTCTAACGAGTTATTCTGATTCTGCTATACTCATACTAGGATATTACTGATCCTATCTGTAATGAGTTACCCGTCCTAGAACACAACTGGTTCTATTTCTGACGAGTTCGTTAATATGTTATATTCCAGCACTATGCTTAACCAAAGCTCTGATACCACGTTGTGACATTACCGCGAAATCCGGTAGGCTTTGCAACCATCCCTTCATCCTCCAATACAGCTGGTAAAACCTATCGTGGTTCACAATGGTCCCCCAGCCCCTTGATTTACGGCGACCCTCTCGAGTCTCACGGCTACTGCCGAACCAACATTCTAAACTGCGACATGTAGGGGTAAGAGTCTCCCGTTCGCCACCAAACCGCGAAGCGAGAACCCCCGATCATGCGTACCCGGCCTACTCAGGGCCAGCAACAAGGACTGGTATGAAAAATCTACTTAACACAGTTAAAATATGGCTAATCACAGGACCACGCAACATTCGTGGAACGGGTTTACTCCATTGGATTGCCAGTGCTTTTAAACAAATAATTCTTTTAAACATCGCAATGATTTTTATAAAAATGAAGCCATTATAAGACTCATTTCCCATCACACAATGCAACGCAAACCGGAGGATAGAGTTTTACCTTATAATGGCCAAAATATGCTTAATACGAATAAAACAAAGCACTTGATATTACTGCTAGTGTTTATATGTTTCAAAAATAATTTCAAATCATAACTATCAATCATAGACGGCATGGGTACCATATATCATGTCGCCATATATATATATACAATCAAAACCGCACAGTCACATATTTGGAAATTGGATTTCCATCATGAACCAAGGCAAAAGATAGTCCTTACCGACTTCGAGACGCTCTAGCCCGTGTCTCAGGATCAGAGCTCGAGTGACCCTAGGAGCGACAGGGCCGGTCCACCGATGTGGATTAAAATTCCTGAACACTGCGTTTCCCCGCCCTATGGGGCATCAATGAGCCAACGAATGACTCCATCGGTCCCGGATCGACCGATATAACCGAGGCACCTCGCAACAGAAACAACCACATAAGTCAAACTCGTCAGGGCGTGTAAAACCACTGACGCCACTTCTAACTAGAAAGAAACGCATGACCTCCCTGAGGTCCTTCTCCCGTTTCTGGTTCATACCGGGGTGTGAGGCTCGCGAATTCACGTTATACACAAATCTACTTCACACAGGCGGTTCTTTGATCATCAACTACAAGACTTTGCTTTTAAATAGAAGCCCTGATCACTGCATCTTAGCATGTCACACAGGCAATTCACACCGTGCAATTGATGGATATCAATTACACAGAATGGATTCCCATTTCAGACACACAGTCCATTTGCAAGTCCTTTCTGGGTATGAACGAAACCGGAGGCACTATATACCTCGCAAGCCCATTGATCTCCGCGTACGTCTGTACGATCACCACTCATTATCCATATTTCAGGATGCCTCCCAATCAGGACATCAGTTACCATCCAAACGAGGTGTAGATCCCCGGTCTTCGACCACCGTCTTCATCTTCGACTTCTTATCGTCGATTCAGTTATTCAGAATGGGATAAACTCGGTCTTTCTGAGCAACTCGCTTATATAATAAACAAGTGCTACACAAATACAACATACGCCTCATTTCAATTCATTAGTCGCTAACCGTAAATCAGTAAGAGAACGATTTCCCAAATATTAACCCGAAGGCCGAAACCAACATCAGATCAACACCCAAGAAACCATTCGACTTCGCCAACCTTCAGTTAGTTTCTAAATTTCGCATCCATATCGTTTATAATATTTTATAATGATTTATCGCTATTTTTATTTATTTTAAAATAGCCAATTTATTCAAAATGACGCTTTGGGTCATAACGCGACCGTGGCGCTGTTTTTCTTCAGATTTGATTTACACATATCTGATAATCTAACCGTTGGATCTTCACAAAATATACATTATTAGAAATATCTTTTCAAACCTAATCCAACGGTTCCAGTTTTGGGAAAATCCGACGGTCGGATCTCCCGGTATAATCGCTTGAACTTTCGATTTCAAAATATGAACTGCACCGTTGTAACAACCCGCAAAAATCAGGACCAATTTAAAATTTTATTTTAGAAAATTTTAATGAATTTTGACAATATAAAATAATTTATTTAAATAATAATGATCACAAATTTGATTCAAATCGAAGTTAGAATGAATGATTTAATTTTTATTATAAAAAGAGTTAGAAATAACGCGGTAGTTTGAAAAGTCAAACTTGAACTTTGACTGACCGTACAGGATGCAAAATTTAACGGATTTTCGTGAAACCAAAAATATTAGAATCTATTTAAATTTATCTTTCCAACGAATCCGAAAAATCGAAATTTCATAACGGGAATCAAAATTTATGTCAAAATTAAAATCTAGAATGGTCGCTATGAAATTTATAAGGGCCAAAATACTACATTTTGCAGAATAAGGAATTATGACCCGAAACCATCTCCATTGGTTTTAGAATGTTGTTTACATATAAAAATGACTATAAGAACTTATATTTTTGAGTTTCGGAAAAATTCCACTATTTTTGGTATTTTTAAAATATTAAAATATACACCTGAAAAATAGAATTTTTGCAAACGAACTCCGAATTCGACGAAACCAGTTTCTATGGATTCGGAATATTAAATTAAGGTAAAATTCTAAAATTTATAATTTTTGGAATTATTTTGTGGCCGGTATAATTTTTACAGTGAAAAATAGCATATTTTCAGACTTCGGAAATTCATAATAAATTCATACGGACTCGGAAAATTACGAAATCAGGTTCGTTGGATTCGTAATGACCTGAAATAATTATGTTTAAAATTTTATTAATTTTGAAATCAGCATGTATTTATAAGAATTTTTGAACTGAAGAAAACAGTTGAAAATTGAGTAATTGGGCACATAATGATATTTGGGCCCAAACCAAAATTAAACCCATGGTATATATTATCTTTTTTTTGAGTTTTAGGGCTGAAATTCGAAATGCACAGCAGCCACTCTCTTTTCCATCATTTTTTCTCAATTTCCATGGCGGCTCCCTCTTCCTCTAAAATTCATAAAAAAATAAAATCTCTTCAAACCATAGCAAATTATATGTTTTCTCGAAGGTCTCGACGATACGAAGCTAATGGTGTAGTCGGTTTTGTCAAACAGCGCTCGGATTCGCCGGAATCTCGTCTTAAAGCTCGCTGTTTTCGAAATTCAGAAACTCAAAACGTAAATCAAGAAAATCCCGTGAATCGAGGAAGAATTAGACGAAGTCACGAACACGGAAGTTCTTCGTCTACGCAAGACGAAGATGCTCAGAAAATTTCAGGCAGTTTGGAGGTGTGAGGCGGCCTGTGGGACCCGCGAGGCGAAATCCTTTCTAGGCGATTTCCCGATGATCGGAGAAGCTTTAGGGGCGGCTCTTTCTGGTGGTGGTGCGTCTCGCCAAGACGAAGACATTGGCGGTGGTCCCGTGGCGTCAGGTGGCCCGAGGCAGCGGCAAAGTGCGGTCAAAGTTCGGCGGTGAACGGTGTTTTTCGGTCAACGGGCTGAGGGTATTTTCTATTTTATTTTTAAATTATTTAATTAATTTCCAGAACTTTAAAATTGCATAACTCACTCATACGAAGTCGAAAATCGACGATTTCAGGTGCGTTGGGATCGTGGCGACGAGATGGACGCGTGGACACTAATTTTGTCCAATTCCGAGACAGTGAAATTTTTAGGTATTTTTCACGAATACTAATTAATTATTTAATTATGTCCAACTTTAATAAATCATAACTCTCTCGTACGAGGTCCGATTGACGAACCGTAAATTGCGTTGGACTCGTCTTTCCGAGCTCTTCGCGATGGCGCAGACCAGAGTTGAATCCGAGACAGTCAAATTTTCAACAAAAATCAATGTGAGATTCTATTTTATAATTTATTAAATTTAAATTATTTTTCTTGTGGTTTTGATGTTTGTATGTACATGATTGTGGATTGATGATGTATGATGTCTGTTTGAGAATTGGTGATAGTTGTTTGGGTTATTATGGACAAATTGTTGTTGCATACACTATTGATGAAATTTGTTGAATCAATAGAAACGATGTACATGATGTAAATGATAAATTCATTTTTATTTATTTATTTAAAATGTATGGAAATTTATATTTAAATAAAAGTTACAATTTTCATTGTTGTTCAGAAAAAATGAAACTTTGTTTATGTTTACAAAGATTATAACTTTGAATGGGATTAAGAAGATTACAACTTTGTTTTTGTTCTAAAAAAAAATTACAACTTTGTTTGCGTTTTTTTTTTTATATATAAAATTGAAACTTTATTTTGTTTTTGAAAAGAACAAACTTTATTTTGTTTATGAAAAAGAACAAAACTTTGTTTTGTTTATTGAATAAAATTTCAAACCTTATTTTGTTTTGTTTAAAAAGAACAAAACTTTGTTTTGTTGGTAAAGATTTAAAACCTTGTTTTTGCTTATAAAAGACTGAAATTTTGTTTTGTTTATAAAGATTAAAACTTTGTTTTGGTTATAAAAATTTCATCTTTATTTTGAGACGATTATTATAAATAAAGTTTTGATATTTATTTTAGAATGATTAAAATTTTGACTTTTAATAAAAGATTTTATTTTTATTTTAAGTTAGATAAAGGAATATATTTTATGGTGAATTTGTGTCATTAAATCAAATGAAATAAAAAGGGCAATACCCAATATGTGAACATTGTTAAATTGTGCAAATTGTCTGTGTTCCATTTATGCACCTGTATACACTGCCATTTACAAGCGACCCTGGCTTGTTTATGTGAGTGAACGATCAATTTTTACACATCGTCCAGAAGCACAATTTATTTTAAATATGTGAATTGTGTTGGCTGAAACCCCACACGGGTCAAGGGTTGACTTTTGAATACACGTCACCCTTGGAATAATTAGAAATGCACTTTGGATGGATGTTCTGAAATTGTTATGTAATTAATGTTTGATTTTACGTATAATTAAATTATATGGAAATGGTGGGTCTCATTCCAATTTTGAGTAAAGTAATAAATATGCAAATTAATGAAATAAATTGGAAGTTGAAGTATTTAGATGATTTAATTTTCCATTTAAAAAGGAAATAATAAAGAAGCTTTTGAATTGACAATATTTCCTTCGAATGAAGGAAATAAATGCCCATTTATTATTCAATTAATGATATTAATTGACGCTTGAATTAAGTAGATAAAAACCTTTAACATTTGGAAGGTTATAAACAAATTATTGGAATTAGTAAATCACATTCCAATTATATTAAGAAGATTATAAATTGAAAAGATTACTTTTTATGTTAACATTAAAAATGGAAGATGGATTTCAAAATTTGAAATGTTTTTAAATTGATTTCATTTTAATATTGAAATGGTAGGTTTTAATATCACAAATTAAAACCGTTTTTTTTATAATTATTATTATTATAATATCATAATAATATAGAAAGTTAATATGTATTGAAATGGAATAATAAAGCTTTATATGAAAGAATATTTCAAGTAAGGAATGATATTAAGTAGTAGGATATTTTAAAATATAAAATATTTTAAAATAATATTCTTGGATAATATTTATAAATAAATTTTTTTTAATTGTACTTGGACACGAGGTTAGGTCACATTTATGGCGGAAGTCTGCCCGGAACCAACCGGCATATCCAGCAGCCATAAATGTTGGGCCTAATGTGAGAGGTCCAAGTGCGCAAATACGAATTGGGTCAAGACACGAGGTTAAGCCCAACCTGTGGTAGAAGTCTGCCCGGAACCAACTGGCATATCCAGCATCCACAAGTTGTAGGCCTAATGTGAGAGGTCTGGCCCGCTATTAAATAATAAAATGTAAAGATAAACATAATAAATGGATAAGGAAAATGAATTGGGCCATTCGGTCCATTTAAAAAATAGTAACTCCATTTTAACCCGTATAAATTATGTTATACATTTTATAAAGGAAATCGAAGATGATTAATATTTTATTTAAGATTAAATGAAATACTCTGAAATAAATGATGTCTAATTATATATATTAAATGGGAAATTTATGAAATCTAAATTTGGGTTTATCGTGAATTATGTTTTAAATAACATTTATTCTTTAACCCGAATTTATGATAGAATTAATTCCCTAGAAATTGAATAATCATTTAATAATGACTTTGGAAGATTAAAACTAAATAAAATTTTAATTAAATCTTTAATTTGATTGAAAAGGAATTAAGTAGTTAAGGTCACTGAATTAAGAAAGTGATCGAAAATGGAAAATGAACCATAAAGCAATGAATAATTTCATGTTACAAATGAATAAATGAATGAAAACATGAAATGGTTATATTATTTATATATTTTATATAAATAAAAGTAATGAAACTTTTATTTACATTTCATATGTAAATAAAAAGAATGAAAATAAGAATGAAATTTTTATTTACATTTCACATGCGAATAAAAAGATATAAATATGAAATGAAACATGATTTAGAAGCATGAACCGCATATGAAAATTTAACATGTTTTAAAAAGCATGAAGTCGCATATGAAATGCATAATCAAGAAACCGCATATGAAATAAAAATTCATGTTTAGAGTAGTATTACTGCATATGAAATGAATGGACGATATATTTATATGCATGAAATGAATGGACGATATTTATGAAATGAATGGACGATATTTATGAAATGAATGGACGATATATATACATGAAATGAATGGACGATATTTATAAAAGAATAAATAACGATATAGAATGGTTTGCAAATTTATATATGCGAGAATTATTTGGAAAGTCCGAGTTTAATCTCATTCCAAATAATGATACGACGTTCGAAGGGTCGAAGACGGTGATTGAAGACCGACGATCTTCACATCGAATGGGTGTGTTGCTATTGAGACCCATGATGGGAGTAGCTACCTTGAAGGGGCGACAGTAGTAGCCGTCCGGACGTTGTGTTGATTGCACGGATTTGACTTTCGCCCAGACCCAGGGCATAAGTTTATAAATGGAATGTATGTCTGACGTTGTAGTCCCTTATACTACATTCGTTGATCTCTCTTAATATATATCTGTTTGGTGGTTAACACCCTTCTCTAAGACATACGAGCTTAGAGGTTATATATTGGTAGAAATCAATGGTATAGTATGGACTGACAATGTGGCATACTAAGATGCATTGATCAAGGCTTTTGTTGAAAAGCAGGGCCTTGTGGTTGATGATCAAAGCATAGTCTATTTAGGCATAGCTTTGTGTATATCGTGACTTCGCGAGCCTCACACCCCGGTATGAGTCAAAAACGGGATATGGACTGCAGGGAGTGCACACGTTTCTTTCTAGCTAGAGTGGTGTCAGCGACCTACCAGCCCTGACATTTTACTTATGTGGATGATGGATTTTGAGGCGCCTCGTTATTTTTATAGGCCGTTGGTGGTCATACTATAGGTCCAAAGGGACCGGGAAGCGTGTGTTCAGGCATAACTAATCCACTGCCCATAGGCGGGGACCGGCCCTGAAGATCCAAGGGTTCACTGCGGGGGATCCTGAGGCATTTGCTAGAGTGTCTCGAATCGGAGAGGAGCTTGCCCCTAGCCTCGACTCATGATGGAATCCAAATTTCCAATACGCCCTTGCGGTTTTGATTGTAGAACTAGTATTGGCGACATGCTATATGGTAACCATGTCGTCTAGGATTGATACTTATGATTCAAATCTTTTTATTTAAAGCATATATACACTAATAATAATATCAAATCCGTTTTATACGTATCAAGCATCTTTTGACCATTATAAGGTAAAACCCTATCCTCTGGTGTGCGTTGCATTGTGTGATGGGACCTGGGTCTTATAATGATTTCATTTTTCCAAAAAGACATTGCGTTATTTCTCGGTTTACTTTGGTTTATGCACTGGCAATCCATAGGAGAAAACCCGTTCCGCGAAAGTGGCGTGGTCCTTGGATTTGTCTTATTAGTTAAACTAGTTAAGAATTCTCACACCAGTCCCATGTCTGACTCGTAGTTTGTTTCACTTTGCAAACTCGGGTGCCCTCTTTTCCACACGGGCAGTCGAGTAGCTTTTTGCAGATATCTCTCTCTTTAGCAGGATCCTGGATCGAAGCCTAAAGCTGTGTCCAGAGCTTAGAAGTCTTCCGCTGTTTAATGTATTAAATCTGTTGTAATTTATCTTCCGCTGTAGTTTACTTTGTTTGTACTCTGATATTCTGTACTCTGATGTTATATTATTGTAATGTAATAAAAGTCTGTTGTTATTGTTCTAATGTTTTGTATTCCCAAAGTTAACGTATGCGAGTTTTGAACGGTCTTGGTCGATTTTGCGATCGATTAAGGTCGGGCAAAATCCGTGTCGTTACAGGTGGTATCAGAGCTCTGGTTAGCTCAAATCTTTGGGGTACAACTCGTTAGAACTGAACAAAAGACTCATCAGAGAATTGGATTAGTAATGTCCAATAAGAATACTCATTAGAGATAGGATCAGCAGTATCCTAGAATGAGAAAACTCATTAGAGATGGGGTTAGTAATGCCCTAGAATGAGTTCAGAGTGATAAGCTTATGATTAACGTATTTTTGATTATATAATCTATTTTTGAAAATATGATTTTTAAATATATAAAAGAGTATGTATATTTGATAAGTTAGCCAACAAATGAAATTAATTAAAGTAAAATTAAAATTTAGTTAGTTAATTAAACAACTTTTAGCCAAGTTCCTTTTCGAGGACGAAAAGTTTTTAAGTGGGGGCGATTGTAACAACCCGCAAAAATCAGGACCAATTTAAAATTTTATTTTAGAAAATTTTAATGAATTTTGACAATATAAAATAATTTATTTAAATAATAATGATCACAAATTTGATTCAAATCGAAGTTAGAATGAATGATTTAATTTTTATTATAAAAAGAGTTAGAAATAACGCGGTAGTTTGAAAAGTCAAACTTGAACTTTGACTGACCGTACAGGATGCAAAATTTAACGGATTTTCGTGAAACAAAAAATATTAGAATCTATTTAAATTTATCTTTCCAACGAATCCGAAAAATCGAAATTTCATAACGGGAATCAAAATTTATGTCAAAATTAAAATCTAGAATGGTCGCTATGAAATTTATAAGGGCCAAAATGCTACATTTTGCAGAATAAGGAATTATGACCCGAAACCATCTCCATTGGTTTTAGAATGTTGTTTACATATAAAAATAACTATAAGAACTTATATTTTTGAGTTTCGGAAAAATTCCACTATTTTTGGTATTTTTAAAATATTAAAATATACACCTGAAAAATAGAATTTTTGCAAACGAACTCCGAATTCGACGAAACCAGTTTCTATGGATTCGGAATATTAAATTAAGGTAAAATTCTAAAATTTATAATTTTTGGAATTATTTTGTGGCCGGTATAATTTTTACAGTGAAAAATAGCATATTTTCAGACTTCGGAAATTCATAATAAATTCATACGGACTCGGAAAATTACGAAATCAGGTTCGTTGGATTCGTAATGACCTGAAATAATTATGTTTAAAATTTTATTAATTTTGAAATCAGCATGTATTTATAAGAATTTTTGAACTGAAGAAAACAGTTGAAAATTGAGTAATTGGGCACATAATGATATTTGGGCCCAAACCAAAATTAAACCCATGGTATATATTATCTTTTTTTCTGAGTTTTAGGGCTGAAATTCGAAATGCACAGCAGCCACTCTCTTTTCCATCATTTTTTCTCAATTTCCATGGCGGCTCCCTCTTCCTCTAAAATTCATAAAAAAATAAAATCTCTTCAAACCATAGCAAATTATATGTTTTCTCGAAGGTCTCGACGATACGAAGCTAATGGTGTAGTCGGTTTTGTCAAACAGCGCTCGGATTCGCCGGAATCTCGTCTTAAAGCTCGCTGTTTTCGAAATTCAGAAACTCAAAACGTAAATCAAGAAAATCCCGTGAATCGAAGAAGAATTAGACGAAGTCACGAACACGGAAGTTCTTCGTCTACGCAAGACGAAGATGCTCAGAAAATTTCAGGCAGTTTGGAGGTGTGAGGCGGCCTGTGGGACCCGCGAGGCGAAATCCTTTCTAGGCGATTTCCCGATGATCGGAGAAGCTTTAGGGGCGGCTTTTTCTGGTGGTGGTGCGTCTCGCCAAGACGAAGACATTGGCGGTGGTCCCGTGGCGTCAGGTGGCCCGAGGCAGCGGCAAAGTGCGGTCAAAGTTCGGCGGTGAACAGTGTTTTTCGGTCAACGGGCTGAGGGTATTTTCTATTTTATTTTTAAATTATTTAATTAATTTCCAGAACTTTAAAATTGCATAACTCACTCATACGAAGTCGAAAATCGACGATTTCAGGTGCGTTGGGATCGTGGCGACGAGATGGACGCGTGGACACTAATTTTGTCCAATTCTGAGACAGTGAAATTTTTAGGTATTTTTCACGAATACTAATTAATTATTTAATTATGTCCAACTTTAATAAATCATAACTCTCTCGTACGAGGTCCGATTGACGAACCGTAAATTGCGTTGGACTCGTCTTTCCGATCTCTTCGCGATGGCGCAGACCAGAGCTGAATCCGAGACAGTCAAATTTTCAACAAAAATCAATGTGAGATTCTATTTTATAATTTATTAAATTTAAATTATTTTTCTTGTGGTTTTGATGTTTGTATGTACATGATTGTGGATTGATGATGTATGATGTCTGTTTGAGAATTGGTGATAGTTGTTCGGGTTATTATGGACAAATTGTTGTTGCATACACTGTTGATGAAATTTGTTGAATCAATAGAAACGATGTACATGATGTAAATGATAAATTCATTTTTATTTATTTATTTAAAATGTATGGAAATTTATATTTAAATAAAAGTTACAATTTTCATTGTTGTTCAGAAAAAATGAAACTTTGTTTATGTTTACAAAGATTATAACTTTGAATGGGATTAAGAAGATTACAACTTTGTTTTTGTTCTAAAAAAAAAAATTACAACTTTGTTTGCGTTTTTTTTTATATATAAAATTGAAACTTTATTTTGTTTTTGAAAAGAACAAACTCTATTTTGTTTATGAAAAAGAACAAAACTTTGTTTTGTTTATTGAATAAAAGTTCAAACCTTATTTTGTTTTGTTTAAAAAGAACTAAACTTTGTTTTGTTGGTAAAGATTTAAAACCTTGTTTTTGCTTATAAAAGACTGAAATTTTGTTTTGTTTATAAAGATTAAAACTTTGTTTTGGTTATAAAAATTTCATCTTTATTTTGAGACGATTATAATAAATAAAGTTTTGATATTTATTTTAGAATGATTAAAATTTTGACTTTTAATAAAAGATTTTATTTTTATTTTAAGTTAGATAAAGTAATATATTTTATGGTGAATTTGTGTCATTAAATCAAATGAAATAAAAAGGGCAATACCCAATATGTGAACATCGTTAAATTGTGCAAATTGTCTATGTTCCATTTATGCACCTGTATACACTGCCATTTACAAGCGACCCTGGCTTGTTTATGTGAGTGAACGATCAATTTTTACACATCGTCCAGAAGCACAGTTTATTTTAAATATGTGAATTGTGTTGGCTGAAACCCCACACGGGTCAAGGGTTGACTTTTGAATACACGTCACCCTTGGAATAATTAGAAATGCACTTTGGATGGATGTTCTGAAATTGTTATGTAATTAATGTTTGATTTTACGAATAATTAAATTATATGGAAATGGTGGGTCTCATTCCAATTTTGAGTAAAGTAATAAATATGCAAATTAATGAAATAAATTGGAAGTTGAAGTATTTAGATGATTTAATTTTCCATTTAAAAAGGAAATAATAAAGAAGCTTTTGAATTGACAATATTTCCTTCGAATGAAGGAAATAAATGCCCATTTATTATTCAATTAATGATATTAATTGACGCTTGAATTAAGTAGATAAAAACCTTTAACATTTGGAAGGTTATAAACAAATTATTGGAATTAGTAAATCACATTCCAATTATATTAAGAAGATTATAAATTGAAAAGATTACTTTTTATGTTAACATTAAAAATGGAAGATGGATTTCAAAATTTGAAATGTTTTTAAATTGATTTCATTTTAATATTGAAATGGTAGGTTTTAATATCACAAATTAAAACCGTTTTTTTTTATAATAATTATTATTATAATATCATAATAATATGGAAAGTTAATATGTATTGAAATGGAATAATAAAGCTTTATATGAAAGAATATTTCAAGTAAGGAATGATATTAAGTAGTATGATATTTTAAAATATAAAATATTTTAGAATAATATTCTTGGATAATATTTATAAATAATTTTTTTTTTAATTGTACTTGGACACGAGGTTAGGTCACATTTATGGCGGAAGTCTGCCCGGAACCAACCGGCATATCCAGCAGCCATAAATGTTGGGCCTAATGTGAGAGGTCCAAGTGCGCAAATACGAATTGGGTCAAGACACGAGGTTAAGCCTAACCTGTTGTAGAAGTCTGCCCGGAACCAACCGGCATATCCAGCATCCACAAGTTGTAGGACTAATGTGAGAGGTCTGGCCCGCTATTAAATAATAAAATGTAAAGATAAACATAATAAATGGATAAGGAAAATGAATTGGGCCATTCGGTCCATTTAAAAAATAGTAACTCCATTTTAACCCGTATAAATTATGTTATACATTTTATAAAGGAAATCGAAGATGATTAATATTTTATTTAAGATTAAATGAAATACTCTGAAATAAATGATGTCTAATTATATATATTAAATGGGAAATTTATGAAATCTAAATTTGGGTTTATCGTGAATTATGTTTTAAATAACATTTATTCTTTAACCCGAATTTATGATAGAATTAATTCCCTAGAAATTGAATAATCATTTAATAATGACTTTGGAAGATTAAAACTAAATAAAATTTTAATTAAATCTTTAATTTGATTGAAAAGGAATTAAGTAGTTAAGGTCACTGAATTAAGAAAGTGATCGAAAATGGAAAATGAACCATAAAGCAATGAATAATTTCATGTTACAAATGAATAAATGAATGAAAACATGAAATGGTTATATTATTTATATATTTTATATAAATAAAAGTAATGAAACTTTTATTTACATTTCATATGTAAATAAAAAGAATGAAAATAAGAATGAAATTTTTATTTACATTTCACATGCGAATAAAAAGATATAAATATGAAATGAAACATGATTTAGAAGCATGAACCGCATATGAAAATTTAACATGTTTTAAAAAGCATGAAGTCGCATATGAAATGCATAATCAAGAAACCGCATATGAAATAAAAATTCATGTTTAGAGTAGTATTACAGCATATGAAATGAATGGACGATATATTTATATGCATGAAATGAATGGACGATATTTATGAAATGAATGGACGATATTTATGAAATGAATGGACGATATATATACATGAAATGAATGGACGATATTTATAAAAGAATAAATAACGATATAGAATGGTTTGCAAATTTATATATGCGAGAATTATTTGGAAAGCCCGAGTTTACTCTCATTCCAAATAATGATACGACGTTCGAAGGGTCGAAGACGGTGATTGAAGACCGACGATCTTCACATCGAATGGGTGTGTTGCTATTGAGACCCATGATGGGAGTAGCTACCTTGAAGGGGCGACAGTAGTAGCCGTCCGGATGTAGTGTTGATTGCACGGATTTGACTTTCGCCCAGACCCAGGGCATAAGTTTATAAATGGAATGTATGTCTGACGTTGTAGTCCCTTATACTACATTCGTTGATCTCTCTTAATATATATCTGTTTGGTGGTTAACACCCTTCTCTGAGACATACGAGCTTAGAGGTTATATATTGGTAGAAATCAATGGTATAGTATGGACTGACAATGTGGCATACTAAGATGCATTGATCAAGGCTTTTGTTGAAAAGCAGGGCCTTGTGGTTGATGATCAAAGCATAGTCTATTTAGGCATAGCTTTGTGTATATCGTGACTTCGCGAGCCTCACACCCCGGTATGAGTCAAAAACGGGATATGGACTGCAGGGAGTGCACACGTTTCTTTCTAGCTAGAGTGGTGTCAGCGACCTACCAGCCCTGACATTTTACTTATGTGGATGATGGATTTTGAGGCGCCTCGTTATTTTTATAGGCCGTTGGTGGTCATACTATAGGTCCAAAGGGACCGGGAAGCGTGTGTTCAGGCATAACTAATCCACTGCCCATAGGCGGGGACCGGCCCTGAAGATCCAAGGGTTCACTGCGGGGGATCCTGAGGCATTTGCTAGAGTGTCTCGAATCGGAGAGGAGCTTGCCCCTAGCCTCGACTCATGATGGAATCCAAATTTCCAATACGCCCTTGCGGTTTTGATTGTAGAACTAGTATTAGCGACATGCTATATGGTAACCATGTCGTCTAGGATTGATACTTATGATTCAAATCTTTTTATTTAAAGCATATATACACTAATAATAATATCAAATCCGTTTTATACGTATCAAGCATCTTTTGACCATTATAAGGTAAAACCCTATCCTCTGGTGTGCGTTGCATTGTGTGATGGGACCTGGGTCTTATAATGATTTCATTTTTCCAAAAAGACATTGCGTTATTTCTCGGTTTACTTTGGTTTATGCACTGGCAATCCATAGGAGAAAACCCATTCCGCGAAAGTGGCGTGGTCCTTGGATTTGTCTTATTAGTTAAACTAGTTAAGAGTTCTCACACCAGTCCCATGACTGACTCGTAGTTTGTTTCACTTTGCAAACTCGGGTGCCCTCTTTTCCACACGGGCAGTCGAGTTGCTTTTTGCAGATATCTCTCTCTTTAGCAGGATCCTGGATCGAAGCCTAAAGCTGTGTCCAGAGCTTAGAAGTCTTCCGCTGTTTAATGTATTAAATCTGTTGTAATTTATCTTCCGCTGTAGTTTACTTTATTTGTACTCTGATATTCTGTACTCTGATGTTATATTATTGTAATGTAATAAAAGTCTGCTGTTATTGTTCTAATGTTTTGTATTCCCAAAGTTAACGTATGCGAGTTTTGAACGGTCTTGGTCGATTTTGCGATCGATTAAGGTCGGGCAAAATCCGTGTCGTTACAACCGTCGTTATTCGATTTAATATAATTATATATATATATATATAAGATTATCGTTTCTGGCGCTGTTTTTTTGTAGATTTGAATTAAACATTCTAGACAATCCAAACGTTGGATCTTTACAAAGTTTGTATCGTTGGAAAGATAATTACAAAGCGAACCCAACGGTTTCGGTTTCAGGAAAATCCGATGGTCGGATCTCCCGCACTAATCGTATGAAATCACAGTTTCAAAACATGAACTGCAGCTTCGTTATTCGATATATTTTCATTATATATATATATATATATATAATCAATCTTTCGAATTCAAAACCATTTCCTTTTCATACATCTGATAAAAATGATATTTTTATCCAACTGACTTCTATTTCAACACTTCACTATTTTTAACTATTCATGTATATGATAAAAATATGATTTTTATTGTTAAACAATTTATTTCAAAACACGACTATTTTATATAGTTCATATTGATGATAAAAATAGGATTTTTATTACAAAACAATTTCTTTCAAAATATGAATAACATTCAACACATGAATTTTGATTCAACGAATGAATTTCGATTCAACACATGAAAGTTTTTTTATAGTTTTTATATATATATATTGATAAAAAGGTGATTTTTATATTTAAAACATGAATACCATTCAACACATGAATTCTATTCAATGAACGAATTTCAATTCAGCACATGAAGGTTTTCTATAGTTTGTATATATAGATAAAAAGGTGATTTTTATATTTACAACACGAATACCATTCAACACATGAATTTCTATTCAATGATTGAATTTCAATTCAACACATGAAGGTTTTCTATAGTTTATATATATAGATAAAAAGGTGATTTTTATATTTAAAACACGAATACCATTCAACACATGAATTCTATTCAACGAATGAATTTCAATTCAACAAATGAAGGTTTTCTATAGTTTGTATATATAGATAAAAAGGCGATTTTTATATTTATAACATGAATACCATTCAACACATCAATTTCTATTCAACGAATGAATATCTATTCAACACATGAAGGTTTTCTATAGTTTTTATATATAGATAAAAAGGTGATTTTTAAATTTAAAACACGAATACCATTCAAAACATGAATTTCTATTCAACGAATGAATATCGATTCAACACATGAAGGTTTTCTATACAACACACGAATGTAGTTTCAACACAGGAAAATAATTCTAACACTTGAATATTATTAAAAATTTCGGCAGCATAACGACATGGTAGTTAAAACCGGGGTCGTCCCTAGTACGGCTCCTCGCGCTACCTTAAAGCCTCGCAGCTTTTGACAATGGGGAATCATGCATCTATTTCGTACGCAGGCAGCATGTATATTTTTTCATTTCCACAAACTAATCCTATGTGGTTTCAACCAAATATTTCTCAACCACAAACGGGTATTTTTCAACCACAATCAATCAACTTTAACCACAAACAATTATAATCAACCATTCGCTATCAACCAATTTTCACACCAATCACAACCAATAAATATCGTCCATGGTTTGTGGACGAGGGGCGTATATCTATATATATATATATAAGCATTTCACTTCTATTTCAACACATATATAATTTTTACAACACATATATAACTTATACATCGAACGTACGACCTATACAACGCTTATACATGAGGTGTACAACGCCTATACATGTCATACATCGACTATATATGTAACACCCCACCTCCGCTAGGGTCACTCGCAAAGGAATGCACTAGCTTTAGAGGGGTATTATTGGTAAACATGTACAGAAATATTACAAGACAGAACATATATATATAAAACAGCGGAAGTAAAACAAATTTCATTACCTTATAAAATAAGGTCTAAAAGCCTTTTACATCAAAATACATCAAAACCTGTCTTGCAATAACAATGAAGCATAAAACCATTTCATAAATTATTCCCAACGTAAAACAGTAAAGTAGCCATAGCCAAGAGAAGTCCAAGCCATGCGTGATGACCTTCAAACAGAAGAAGTCCAAACTAACAATAACATTTCCTCCCTGTAACCTGGGGGGGGGGGGGGGGGACGGAAGACAAGAGGCGAAACAAAACGGGGTCAGTCATAAAGACTGGTAAGCCCTATCTACTATCAGTATATAAACTAGTAAAGTTAACTGGCATGAGGAACTGAGATGAACATAAGTATGATGACAAGATAGATAAGCTAAACCAAAATAACAGGATGAACTACGGTACCAAAATAAACGAGTGTGTCATGATAAACTACGGTGTCAAGATAAATCAAGGTACCACATCGTCAGGTTTCTATCAAGTATACTATCCCAAGGTATTTATCTTGTATAATATCCTAAGGTATATATCATGTATATTTGCTCTGCACCCCTCGTACTAGTATCCCAACCCGCGTCATGTGTTAACTATGAATGTCCCTTGCCCAACGCCACGTAATGGTCCATGTCAACCTAATATATAGCATATGTTGGTTTTCCCAACTCGTATGTTTCTTTCCATGTATAAGTTTAGTCCTTTGCCGTATGCCATACGGGCTTTCCCATGTAAACGTCTTATCCTTGAAGTTATTTTGGACTGCTACCCTTGATCTAGTTATGTTTTCTTACCATGAACTATCGCGTGTCCACTTAGGATTTATGCCACCTAGGACCACTAGGGATTATGCTACCTAATGAACGTTTCCGTATCTCGATTTGGGTTCAGCCACCTAGGGCCACTAGGGATTATGCCACCCGTCAACCGCGCCCTTTATCCCACGTATGTATCGTGAATCGTTTTCCATGTCTAGATGCACATGTTCCTCAATGTGCCATCCGAGTTCCGTGCCAGGGCAAATCAAGAAATACGGAACTCGGTCGGGAGCTTTAAGTCGTCTGCTGATGCAGATATCAAGGTCTGTTTTTGTACCCGTGGCTATGGTCCCACGTTACCCCTCCCTCAACTACTGAAAGGCAATCCAAGAAAAATCTTGTATGAGAACTACACTAAGGCCCATCGATGCCCACTTCCAGATAGCCAACCTCACCCATAACTTGATAGCTAGTATACGGTCTTTTGGGAGTTCCCTGCCTTTCCGTACGTACACGATTGACTAAAGATGGTAGGTAGTCGGCGACATGCTATCCCGGGGCAAAATCAAGTATCGTCGACTCCACGCTAATTCATCCCAGTCTTTAGGTCGCTCGCATAGCAACCAAGGCATACTCTTGGCTCTTTTACCGCGGACCTTAACCCCTGTGAGGCCGGGTTTCAAGGACGACTCGCCACCTCACAGAGGGATACCAAGAGTACCCTCACGTTCCCCGAAGCTTTCACTTCGTCACCCAGTTCGCTGGAGCTTTTATCTTAGTCAGATAACTTGCTCCTCCTCGTATACTAAGCGATGACCTACCGTACCAGGTTACTCATCTCTTTATGAACTAGTCCCACGTCCTTAGCTAAGAATTATTACTTAGTTACCCTTAACTAAGGTTTACCACTTAGCCCCTCTTTCCGCTATCCTTGTTAACTACGATTTCTAACCTAGTCCTCTGAGCTAGGGTTTTGTCAAATGGGTTAAGTGTTGTTGTCCAAGTTCGTGACTTGACCCGCCTACAAATCATGTCAAGATTGGCTAAGTACTCAAGTTCAAGGCTTAGCCCTACAAGTTGGTTAAGTGTACCAAGAAGCTCATGACTTAACCCTATCAAGTCAAATTGGTTAAGTATTTATTTTAGATTGATTAAACATGGATTATCTTAATCCCATCAGATTATCGAGTCGGATTGGTTAAGTATGGGTTAGCTTAACCCCATCCACTAATCGTATTACAATGGTTAAGCCTAATCTTAAAAGGTCTTGTGACTTAACCCTTATCAGGTCCACCTATTAGATTGGTTAAGTATAGGTTACTTAACCTCATCAAATCATCACGTATAATTGGTTAGGTATAAGTTACTTAACCCCATTAAATTATCATGTTAAATTGGTTAAGTGTTGGTTACTTAACCCCATTGAATAACCAAGTTTAGATTGGTTAAGTGTTTAACTTAACACCATCGAATTCCCGTGTTTAGATTAGTTAAGTATAGATTACTTAACCCCATCTAATTACCGTGTTTAGATTAGTTAAGTCATAGTTACTTAACCCCATCTAATTACCGTGTTTAGATTAGTTAAGTCTTAGTTACTTAACCCCATCTAATTACCGTGTTTAGATTAGTTAAGCGTAAATTACTTAACCCCATCCCCTAACTGTCTTGTATGGTTAAGTGTCATTAAGAAATCAAGCCCGGTCCAACTTAACCTACCCATTTGTGTCATATCGGTTAAGTGTCATTAGTCAAATTTACTTAACCCTATCATGTGGCATCAATTTAATTAATGCACTCTCAAGCTCTCACATTAGACTCTGTTGTGGTTACTAGTTAAGCCGGGCGGGTCCGGGTAGATTTACACCCCAACCTAGTCTAACCTCGGGTCTTAAGCGCGACATGACCAACTTCTCACATTGGATCCTATTGTTTGTAGCCACTAGTTAAGCCGGGCGGGTCCGGGTAGATTTATGCTACAAACCCAACCTCGAGTTGGCCATTTTCATGTTTGGTCTAGTGTCTTGTTACACTTACAACCCATACGTGTCAAGTTTCCAAGTCCCATGCTCATAGCCAAAGTTACATGTTGTCATGTTTATACCAACTTACCCAAATCATGTTTCATGTCATTAAAGTTTCCCCATAACCTAACCCCAACGCTTTTAAACTCGCATATACATTCACAACAACGTATAATGGATTTAAAGAAGGAACTTGGCAAAGGCATGACAAAAAGGGTATAAGGCCACAAGTTAAACATGGTGGGAATGAGGCATAAATGTGCTCACAAACTTGGATGTTACATTGTCAAGCCTCAAAAACATGCATAACATTCAAACTTGGCAAATAGGTGATACATGGTCATAGATGACATGAAATGATGACAAGTAACTCGCATATAACATCACATAAGGGTTATGACTTCATATGCAAGTTAACCTAAAGGTTATGAGGGTTCTCATGTTACATAATGCAACATTTCAACATAAAGGTTATAGCTTTTAACCCACAAGATCAAGGTAATGACTTTATAGACTTGCATAACATGATAGCATGTATCATACTTAATGATCAAACCCAAACTTTCAACATTCATTTAACTTTATAGTTAATATCTAAGAGTAGGAGGGGGCTTACAATGCTATGAAGGAACAAATCAACATACAAAACAAAGATTGAGACGAAGCCATTCATGCTATCACCCAAAAACCCAAAAGAACAAGCTCCAAATGAAAACCTTGAGCAAATATCAATAAAAATCCTTGCTTTGAAGAAGAAAGGTTTCAACTTTGGCTTTGAATGAAGCTTATGAGCACTCATGCAAGATCCTTGCTTTTTGGTCAAGAAAAGGTTGCAACTTTGGCTAGAATGCAACTTATGAACTCTCATACAAACATGAAATCACTCAAATGATCATAGAATCTCTCATGAATGAAGAAAAGAGGCTCCTTTACTTTGAAACTAGCTTAGAACACTTAAGCTATCATGAAGAAGAAGATGGAGGCCATGGGTTGAAGTGGAGGCCATGATGAGGAATCATTTTGACATAGTTTAGATGTAGGATCAATTTATGAGGGTTTTAGGAGAGGGTTAGGGGTCTTTTTATAGAAGACTAGGATAGTTTTAGCCATAGGATAAACCCTAGAACCAATCCTAGCCTTTAAAGCATGTCTTGGGGAATAAGTCACATGTAGGAACCATTTAGGGCCTTTAGATTAAAGCTGAACCATGAGAACCATTCACATGCAAAATCTGCATTCGAGCGAATCGGCCCACGGGTTGACAGCCAAACACCCTGGATTAACCCGTAGTCGTCCCAGTAGGCTCGGGTCGACCTCAAAAATCGGCCGGTTCGGTTATTCCCCTCTTCCAATTCGCTGTTTTGAACATTTTTGCATATTTATTTATTAAATTTTCAATTATATATATATATATATCAATATATATATATTTCTCTGCGCAACCCATTTTACTTAATTAAGTATACTTTAATTTGTGAATTTTTTTGTTCAAATTACGGGGTGTTACATTCTCCCCTCCTTAAAGGATTTCGTCCCCGAAATCTCTAAGTCAAGAAGAACGTATCCTACCAACCAAACAACCATCTACTCAAACCATCAAACACTAGCATCATCGTCCTTAGACGATTTCTAATGCCATATGAACATATGCAGAACATGTGTGTATATGCTCCTTAGCTAATGCTAATGATCAGGCCTGAATGATCTTTCTAATGCAAAATATGTTTAGTGCCATGAGTCCAACATGTATGCGAATAGTCCTAGTCATATAAGTACTATATGCGTGCACAAACATTCATTCATATGCAACATCCACATGATAACACATTCAATTTCATCCATAAACAAGTATAAATACTCATGCATATGCAACATGAAACGTGACCGCGTCAATCTAGTATCTAATGTGTATTCGCGCATCCACGAGCAACCACTTGCAACCATTTGCAACCATATCAATCATAACATGTTTCAAATACATGTTTACATCCATAGAGTTCTATCTAAGGTTCCCAAGATAAGATCGAGGAGATAAACAAGACAAACTCCTTACGGGGTTTGTAATAGAAATAGGACCGAGAGGATATCCACCAAGCGATAGCATGCAAGTAAGCTCTACAGGTGAACCAAGGATCAAAGATACACTCTTAAAAAGAGACATGATGCACGCGTCTGAACCAGATTTCCACAAACTTAATTCCATTGTGCCTTGACCGCCTTTGACTTCATGGTTTCGTAGCTCCTTGATTCCTATTTCCAAGGTATGAGTCGGAACTCTTTTCACTGTCGCCTCTCATTCCACTTTCATTTAATCTTTCCCTAGTATACTTGGCCCAACCGTATCTACGTACTCATGCAAGCTCTCCAAAATTCACTAGTGAATTCTGGATCTCGTTTACCAATGCCAATTTATGTTACCACGTGCACTTACTAGGGTGATTCCTATAACCCATGCTTAAGCGGAATGAACCGTCCGTCTTATTGGCGGACGTTACTCGATTGGATCAGAGATTTCCGATAAATGCATCAAGAGATTCTAGGTAACTAACCATGACAGAACCTAAAAGGTTACACGAGACTTCGAAGGTATTACCAAAGCAAGCCAAGAGTCTGACTACCCTCTTTTCAAAACCGAGAATGGTATCCCTTACTGGATAACCACTTTACCCCTAGAATCCATCCATAGCTCAACAATAGAAGTATTGCTTCTAATCTCAACACTTGGCATAGACGTTCTTAAATCCAACAAGTCATGAATAAATGGACCGACTCTCCAACCAGATTTTGGGACAAAAACAAGGATCCTCTACCATGCTAGTACTAAGGTGCAGAGACTCAACTATCTAAGAAGACTTAAATGATACGATGGTCAAGACAAAGTCTGGACGGGATGATAGAAAAGAACGACTAAACCTTTACCAGAAACGGTACCATTTCTTTTAGGTACCCTAGAAATGGGAGCGTACAATTGCCCTCTCCGATGATCTTGTCCTTGTCCTCCTTGATGGACTAAGCCATAGCAACAGTTGCTTATCCTTAAGCTCGCGTCCTTTATCCTTGTTCTTATTATCCCTTCTTATAACTTCGGTAACCGGTCTCTCGAGAACTTCCTCCATCGCACGGGAAAACACTTACGTAGCTAGACAAGGATTAGTCGCAGTTAAAACTACTGTGACTCCAGATGGAGGAAAGAAAGGGAAAAGAGATTCGATCAAGGGAACAAAGGATAGTGCTAATGGCTTTTGGGGAATAGCCTTTAAAAACTTTTCTTGAAAAATGCTTCTTTGTAAACGGTTTCTCAAATAGTTTTCAGAAGGTTTTTAAAAACTGTTGCCCAGTCTGGTAACCTTCTGCTCTGATACCAAATGTAACAGCCCACCTCCGCTAGGGTCACTCGCAAAGGAATGCACTAGCTTTAGAGGGGTATTATAGGTAAACATGTACAGAAATATTACAAGACAGAACATATATATATATAAAACAGCGGAAGTAAAACAAATTTCATTACCTTATAAAATAAGGTCTAAAAGCCTTTTACGTCAAAATACATCAAAACCTGTCTTGCAATAATAAATAAGCATAAAACCATTTCATAAATTATTCCCCAAGTAAAACAGTAAAGTAGCCATAGCCAAGAGAAGTCCAAGCCATGCGTGATGACCTTCAAATAGAAGAAGTCCAAACTAACAATAGCATTTCCTCCCTGTAACCTGGGGGGGGGGGGGGAACGGAAGACAAGAGGCGAAACAAAACGGGGTCAGTCATAAAGACTGGTAAGCCCTATCTACTATCAGTATATAAACTAGTAAAGTTAACTGGCATGAGGAACTGAGATGAACGTAAGTATGATGACAAGATAGATAAGCTAAACCAAAATAACAGGATGAACTACGGTACCAAAATAAACGAGTGTGTCATGATAAACTACGGTGTCAAGATAAATCAAGGTACCACATCGTCAGGTTTCTATCAAGTATACTATTCCAAGGTATTTATCATGTATAACATCCTAAGGTATATATCATGTATATTTGCTCTGCACCCCTCGTACTAGTATCCCAACCCGCGTCATGTGTTAACTATGAATGTCCCTTGCCCAACGCCACGTAATGGTCCATGTCAACGTAATATATAGCATATTTAGGTTTTCCCAACTCGTATGTTTCTTTCCATTTATGAGTTTAGTCCTTTGCCGTAGGCTATACGGGCTTTTCCATGTAAACGTCTTATCCTTGAAGTTATTTTGGACTGCTACCCTTGATCTAGTTATGTTTTCTTACCATGAACTATCGCGTGTCCACTTAGGATTTATGCCACCTAGGACCACTAGGGATTATGCTACCTATTAAACGTTTCCGTGTCTCGGTTTGGGTTCAGCCACCTAGGGCCACTAGGGATTATGCCACCCGTCAACCACGCCCTTTATCCCACGTATGTATCGTGAATCGTTTTCCATGTCTAGATGCACATGTTCCTCAATGTGCCATCCGAGTTCCGTGCCAGGGCAAATCAAGAAATACGGAACTCGGTCGGGAGCTTTAAGTCGTCTGCTGATGCAGATATCAAGGTCTGTGTAACACCCCGCCTCCGCTAGGGTCACTCGCAAAGGAATGCACTAGCTTTAGAGGGGCATTATTGGTAAACATGCACAGAAATATCACAAGACAGAACATATGAAATAGCGGAAGTAAAATCGAACTTTCATAAACATTAATAATTAAGGTCTAAAGCCTTTCACATCAGAGTACATCAAAACCTGTCTTGCAATAACAAAGAAGCATAAAGACTTTCTCATAAATTATTCCGCAAGTAAAAGTAGTAAAGTAGCCATAGCCAAGAAGAGTCCAAGCCATCCATGATGACCTTCAAGCAGAAGAAGTCCGAACTAAACAACAATATTTCCTCCCTGTAACCTGGGGGGGGGGGGGGGAAACGGAAGAAAAGACGCGAAACAAAATGGGTCAGTCAAAAAGACTGAGTAAGCCGTATCTACTATTAGTATAAAAACTAGTAAAGTTAACTGACATGAGGAACTGAGATGAACATAAGCATGATAACAAGATAGATAAGCTAAATCAAAATAACAGGATGAACTACTGAACTCAGGTAAACTAAGGTGTCATGATAAATTACAATGTCATGATAAAACAAGGTATCGCATCGTCAGGTTTCTATCAAGTATAATATCCCAAGATATCTATCACGTATAACGTCCCATGGTATCTATCCTACACATCTGCTCTGCACCTACCGTACTAGTATCCCAACTGTATCACGTGTTATCCGTGAATGACCCTTACTCAAAAGTCGTGCAATGGTCCCTGTCAACCTAATATGCCGCATATATAGGTTACTCAACTCATATATTTTGTTCCTATGTAAATGTTCAGTCCCTTGCCGTAGACCATATGGGCTTTCCCATGAGATTCTATATTACTTTAACATAGTTCCATGATCCTTAAGATCGGTTTGGACTGTTACCCTAAACCTAGCTAGGGTCTTCCAACATGAATTATCGTCTGTACAACTAGGACTTATGCTACCTAGGGCTACTAGGGATTACGCTTACCTATTGCACGTTTTCGTATCTCAGTTTGGGTTCAACCACCTAGGGCCACTAGGGATTACGCTAACCACCAACCGCGCCCTTTTTCCCACGCATTCATCGTGAATCGTTTTTCCATGACTGCATGCACATGTATCACATCGTGCCATCCGAGTCCTGTCACAGGGCAGACCAGGAAATACAGGACTCGGTCGGGAGCTTACAATTTATCTGCCGATGCAGATGCTAAGGTCTGTTTTTCTATACGTGGCTATGGTCCCACGCGACCCCTCCCTCAACTAGCGAAAGACAAGACAGGATAAATCCTGTACGAGAACACACTACTGGCCAACCCCCAATCCGAGCCTTACCGCACCCATAATTAGATAGCAATTATGGTCTATTGGGTGTTCTCTGCCTTTCCGTACATACACGCTTGACCAAAGATGGAAGGTAGCCTGACGAGAAAATGCTATCTAGGGTACGACCGTGTCTCGTCGACTATGCCCTATCCATCCCCGTCTTTAGGTCGCTCGTATAGCAACCAAGGCATAATCTTGGTCCTTCTAACGCAGACCTTAACCTCTCTTGAGCCTAGTATAATTACCTGGCAGCCCACAGAGGGATCCCAAGAGTATCCTCACGTTCCCCGAAGCCGCTGCTTCGTTACCCAGTTCGCTGGAGCCTTTATCTAAATCAGATACTTGCTCCCACTCGTATACTTAAACGATGACCTACCGTATTAGGTTACTCATCTATCTATGAACTGGTCTAAATTTCCTTGACTAAGAATCATTACTTAGTTATCCTTCAACTAAGGTTTACCACTTAGCCATATTCCCGTTACCCTTGTTAATTACGGTTACCCACCTAATTCTCCGAATTAGGGTTTATATAACAGATTAAGTGTCACTTAAGTTCATGACTTAACCCCGTCTACAAATCATGTCAAAATTGGCTAGGTATCCAAGTTCAAGACTTAACCCCGTCTACAAACCATGTCAAAATTGGTTAAGTATATATTAACTTGACCCTATCAAATTACTTAGTCAAACCGGTCAAGTGTATTCAAGCGATTCATGACTTAGCCTTATCATGTTTTCACGTTATATTGGTTAAGTATGTGTTAACTTAACCTCAATAAATTCACGAGTTAGATTGGTTAAGTATAGGTCACTTAACCACATCAAATTAACGGGTTAGATTGATTAAGTATAGGTCACTTAACCACATAAAATTAACGAGTTAAATTAGTTAAGTGTTTAACTTAACCCCATTAAACTACCAAGTGGGATTAATTAAGTCTAGGCTAACTTAACCCCATCCGATTATCATGTTTAGACTAGTTGAGTCTAATCTTAACCCCATCCATTAACTGTATCTTTCGGTTAAGTGTCATTAAGAAAACTTACTTAACCTTACCAAATTATCGTGTTGGATTGATTAAGTGTTGGTTAACTTAATCCCCGTCCACTAGTCGTATAAAAAAAATGGTTAAGTGTCATTAGGCAAATCAAGTTACTTAACCTACCCAACCTTGTCATGTTTTGTTAAGTATCATTAGCCTAATCAATTTACTTAACCCATTTGTGCATGTCATATTTGGTTAAGAGTCATTAATCAAATTAACTTAACCCTATCATGTGGCATTAATTACTTAATGCACCCCAACCTCTCACATTAGACTTTGTTGTGGTTACTAGTTAAGCCGGTCGGTTCCGGGTAGCTTTACACCACAACTTGGTCTAACCTCGGGTTCAAGCACAACATGACCAACTTCTCACATTGGTTCCTATTGTTTGCAACTAGGCCGGTCGGTTCCGGGTAGTTTTACGTTGCAAACTCAACCCAACCTCGAGTTGGCCACACTTATATTATCTAAGTGTCATGTTCATCATGTTTCCAAAACATGTTACAAGTTTTTCAAGCATTTGGGTAGACCTAACTTAATAGGTAAATTCCCAAGCTTATGTTTTATGCATACTTACATGTCAACTTCCATGTTACATTTCAAGTCATGTTTTCAAGTTGTATTTTCATGTCATTAGAAATTACCCATAACATAACCCAACGCTTTTAAACTCGCATATACGTTCGCAACAACGTAATGGATTAAAAGAAGAGACTTGGCAAAGGCATGACAAAAATGGTTATTAAGCCACAAGTTAATCATGGTGGCAAATGAGGCACAAATGTGTTCATTAGCTTGCATGTTACATTTTCAAGCCTCAAAAACATGCATAAACCCAAACTTGGCACATAAGTGAATTATGGTGACAAAAGACATGGAATGATGACTAGAAACTCGCATATATCATCATATAAGGGTTATGACTTCATATGCAAGTTGACATAAAGATTATGAAGGTTCTCATGTTGCATAATGCAACATTTCAACATAAAGGTTGTAGCTTTTAGCTCATAAGATCAAGATAATGACTTCATAAACTTGCATGACATGATAGCATAAATCATACTCAAGGATCAAACCCAAATTTGCAACATGAACATTTAACTTCATAGTTAATATCTAAGAGTAGGGAAAGGGATTACATTGCTATGAAGGCCTAAATCGATTAATCTAAAGCTTGTGATGAAGCCTATGCATGCCATCACCCAAGAACCCAAAGATGGATGCTCCAAATCAACAAAAACACCATATTTTTGAACAAAGATCAAAGCTTTTGCCTTGGAATCAACTTGAGAAGCTCTCATACTAACATAGGGACTCTCTAACACTCTCATGATCATGAAACCTTTCATAGAAATGAAGTGGAGGCTAGGATAGTTGAGTGGAGGACATGAGAGTAGAAATTTGGCCATAGTTTAGTTACATGAGTGAATAATGAGGGTTTAGGGGTAGGTTAGGGGCTTATTTATAGAAGATTAGGCTAGTTAGGACCCTTAGATTAACCCTAGGACCAACCTGAACCGTCAGATCTCAAACCAGGCCCAAAAACCTAGCCAAGATAGAAAATAGGTGCACCAGGCAAAACTGCCCGGCCACCCTGTGTCGACCCCCAAGTCGACAGGGCTGTCGACTTGGGTAGTGCCAGGTCGACTCCCAAGTCGACAGGCCTGTCGACTTGGGGTGCCTAGCGGGAATTCTTCCCGCCTTGCCTCCAAGCCCTAATTTTTGAAATTAGAACTCGTTTTTGAACTTGAATTTCATGCAAACTTCGTCGGATCATAACTTGGTCATACAAACTCCAATTCTCGAAAACTCGGACTCTATTTCGCGTATTTTTCCGAGATGAATGCAATGGCATAGCCCATTTAACTTGATTCAGAATTTAAAATTAAATTCTGCCTTGATTCTCATCTTAATCATGTTATCGAAATACGGGTTGTTACATTCTCCCCACCTTTTAGGATTTCGTCCCCGAAATCTCCTAGTTAGGAAGAACATATCCTACCATCCATCATCCAACTACTCAAAACATCATCCACAAGCAACCATTGTCCTTAGATGATTTCTAATGCTGTATGAATATATGCAAAACGTGTGTGTACATGTTCCTTAGCTAGTGCTAATGATCAGGCCTGAATAATCTTTCTAATGCAAAAATATGTATAGTGCCATGAATCCAACATGTATGCAATAGTCCTAGTCATATAGATACTATATGCATGCACAATCATTCATTCATATGCAACAACCGCATGATAACACATTCGATTTCATCCATAAACAAGTATAAATACTCGTGCATATGCAATATGAAATGTGACCGAGTCGAGCTAGTATCTAATGTGTATTCGCGCATCCACGAGCAACCACTTGCAACCACTTGCAACCATATCATTCATAACATGTTTCAAATACATGTTTACATCCATAGGGTTCTACCTAGGATTCCCTGAAACAGGGTCGAGAAGATAAACAAGACAAACTCCTTACGGGGTTTGTAACGGAAAATAGGACCGAGAGGATGTCCACAAAAGATAGCCTACAAGTAAGCTCTATAGAAAACAGGGATCAAGGATATACTCCCAAAAAGAGATATCATGCGCGTTTCTAGTCTTTGACCATCAAAGTCGTATTTCCTTGAGCTCAATTCCATTGTGCCTTGACCGTCCTTTAACTTCGCGATTTCGTAGCTTCTTATTTCCTGTTTCCATAACATGAGCTGGAACTCATTTCTTCGTCGCCTCTCGTTCCACTCGCACACTTGGCGCAACCATGACTGCGTACTCATGATCTCATGCAAGCTTTCCAAAATCCACTAGTGAATCTCGGACCTCGTACCATAGGGTTTTCCACGTAGAAGAACTTTCTCTTGAAAGTAAACAGACGCCAACCAGGTTATCAAGCGCACTTACTAGGGTGATTTCTATAACCCATGCATAAGTGAAATAAACCATTCGTCTTATCGGCGAACACCACTCGATCGGGCTTCAAATTTCCAATAAAGGTATCAAGGGATTCTAAGTAACTAATCATGACCGAACCCAAAATTTTACACGGGACTTCGAGGGTACTACCAAGGCTAGTCAAGAGTCTAACTACCCTCCTATCAAAACCGAGAGTGGCACCCCTTACTGGATAACCACTTCATCCCTAGAATCCATCCATAACCGAGGCATGTCATTCTCAAATCCAAAACAAGTCATGAATAAATGGACCGATTGTCCACAGGACTTGAGACAAAAATGGGATTCTCTATTACGCTAGTACTTAAGGTGCAGAGACTCAACTATCGAAGCAGACTTAAATGATACGATGATCAAACCAAAGTCCTAACGGGATGATAGAGAAGAAAAGCTAAACCTTTAACAAGATCGTTACCCTCCTTCCGAGGTACCCTAGAAATGAGAGCATACTACTGCCCTCCCGATGATCTTGTCCTTGTCCCATGATACTTAACTATCCGCCCCGTTTCACCATGCTAAAGGTACTCTCCCGTCATGGGTTTCATTGTTCATCTTTCTCCCTCCTTTGAGGACTAAGCCATACCAACAAGTTGTTCATCCTTAAACTCGTATCCTTTATCCTCTTTCTCACTATCCTTTCTTATAATGCGACCACTGGTCTCTCGAGAACCACCTCCATCGCATGGAAAGCACTTTCGTAGATATAAAAGACTAGTCGCAGTTAAAACCACTATGACTACAGATGGAGGAAAGAAAGGAAAAGAGACTCAATCAAGGAAACAAGGATAATGCTAATGGCCTTTGGGGAATAGCCTTTTTCTTTTAAAAGAAATTTTTCTTGAAAAATGCTTCTTTATAAACGATTTTCAAATAGTTTTCAGAAGGTCTTTAAAAACTTTTGCCCAGTCTGGTAACCTTCTGCTCTGATACCAAATGTAACACCCCGCCTCCGCTAGGGTCACTCGCAAAGGAATGCACTAGCTTTAGAGGGGCATTATTGGTAAACATGCACAGAAAAATCACAAGACAGAACATATGAAATAGCGGAAGTAAAATCGAACTTTCATAAACATTAATAATTAAGGTCTAAAGCCTTTCACATCAGAGTACATCAAAACCTATCTTGCAATAACAAAGAAGCATAAAGACTTTCTCATAAATTATTCCCCAAGTAAAAGTAGTAAAGTAGCCATAGCCAAGAAGAGTCCAAGCCATCCATGATGACCTTCAAGCAGAAGAAGTCTGAACAAAACAACAGTATTTCCTCCCTGTAACCTGGGGGGGAAACGGAAGAAAAGAGGCGAAACAAAACGGGTCAGCCAAAAAGACTGAGTAAGCCCTATCTACTATTAGTATAAAAACTAGTAAAGTTAACTGACATGAGGAACTAAGATGAACATAAGCATGATAACAAGATAGATAAGCTAAATCAAAATAACAGGATGAACTACAGAACTCAGGTAAACTAAGGTGTCATGATAAATTACGATGTCAAGATAAAACAAGGTATCGCATCATCAGGTTTCTATCAAGTACAATATCCCAAGATATCTATCACGTATAACGTCCCATGGTATCTATCCTGCACATCTGCTCTGCACCTACCGTACTAGTATCCCAAATGTATCACGTGTTATCCGTGAATGACCCTTACTCAAAAGTCGTGCAATGGTCCCTGTCAACCTAATATGCCGCATATATAGGTTACTCAACTCATATATTTTGTTCCTATGTAAATGTTCAGTCCCTTGCCGTAGACCATACGGGCTTTCCCATGAGATTCTATATTACTTTAACATAGTTCCATGATCCTTAAGATCGGTTTGGACTGTTACCTTAAACCTAGCTAGGGTCTTCCAACATGAATTATCGTCTGTACAACTAGGACTTATGCTACCTAGGGCTACTAGGGATTACGCTTACCTATTGCACGTTTTCGTATCTCGGTTTGGGTTCAACCACCTAGGGCCACTAGGGATTACGCTAACCACCAACCGCGCCCTTTTTCCCATGCATTCATCGTGAATCGTTTTTCCATGACTGCATGCACATGTATCACATCGTGCCATCCGAGTCCTGTCACAGGGCAGACCAGGAAATACAGGACTCGGTCGGGAGCTTACAATTTATCTGCCGATGCAGATGCTAAGGTCTGTTTTTCTATACGTGGCTATGGTCCCACGCGACCCCTCCCTCAACTAGCGAAAGACAAGACAGGAAAAATCCTGTACGAGAACACACTACTGGCCAACCCCCAATCCGAGCCTTACCGCACCCATAATTAGATAGCAATTATGGTCTATTGGGTGTTCTCTGCCTTTCCGTACGTACACGCTTGACCAAAGATGGAAGGTAGCCTGACGAGAAAATGCTATCTAGGGTACGACCGTGTCTCGTCGACTATGCCCTATCCATCCCCGTCTTTAGGTCGCTCGTATAGCAACCAAGGCATACTCTTGGTCCTTCTAACGCAGACCTTAACCTCCCATGAGCCTAGTATAATTACCTGGCAGCCCACAGAGGGATCCTAAGAGTATCCTTACGTTCCCCGAAGCCGCTGCTTCGTTACCCAGTTCGCTGGAGCCTTTATCTAAATCAGATACTTGCTCCCACTCGTATACTTAAACGATGACCTACCGTATTAGGTTACTCATCTATCTATGAACTGGTCTAAATTTCCTTGACTAAGAATCATTACTTAGTTATCCTTCAACTAAGGTTTACCACTTAGCCTTATTCCCGTTACCCTTGTTAATTACGGTTACCCACCTAATTCTCCGAATTAGGGTTTATATAACAGATTAAGTGTCACTTAAGTTCATGACTTAACCCCGTCTACAAATCATGTCAAAATTGGCTAAGTATCCAAGTTCAAGACTTAACCCCGTCTACAAATCATGTCAAAATTGGTTAAGTATATATTAACTTGACCCTATCAAATTACTTAGTCAAACCAGTCAAGTGTATTCAAGCGATTCATGACTTAGCCTTATCATGTTTTCACGTTATATTGGTTAAGTATGTGTTAACTTAACCTCAATAAATTCACGAGTTAGATTGGTTAAGTATAGGTCACTTAACCACATCAAATTAACGGGTTAGATTAATTAAGTATAGGTCACTTAACCACATCAAATTAACGAGTTAAATTAGTTAAGTGTTTAACTTAACCCCATTAAACTACCAAGTGGGATTAATTAAGTCTAGGCTAACTTAACCCCATCCGATTATCATGTTTAGACTAGTTGAGTCTAATCTTAACCCCATCCATTAACTGTATCTTTCGGTTAAGTGTCATTAAGAAAACTTACTTAACCTTACCAAATTATCGTGTTGGATTGATTAAGTGTTGGTTAACTTAATCCCTGTCCACTAGTCGTATAAAAAAAATGGTTAAGTGTCATTAGGCAAATCAAGTTACTTAACCTACCCAACCTTGTCATGTTTTGTTAAGTATCATTAGCCTAATCAATTTACTTAACCCATTTGTGCATGTCATATTTGGTTAAGAGTCATTAATCAAATTAACTTAACCCTATCATGTGGCATTAATTACTTAATGCACCCCAACCTCTCACATTAGACTTTGTTGTGGTTACTAGTTAAGCCGGTCGGTTCCGGGTAGCTTTACACCACAACTTGGTCTAACCTCGGGTTCAAGCACAACATGACCAACTTCTCACATTGGGTCCTATTGTTTGCAACTAGGCCGGTCGGTTCCGGGTAGTTTTACGTTGCAAACTCAACCCAACCTCGAGTTGGCCACACTTATATTATCTAAGTGTCATGTTCATCATGTTTCCAAAACATGTTACAAGTTTTTCAAGCATTTGGGTAGACCTAACTTAATAGGTAAATTCCCAAGCTTATGTTTTATGCATACTTACATGTCAACTTCCATGTTACATTTCAAGTCATGTTTTCAAGTTGTATTTTCATGTCATTAGAAATTACCCATAACATAACCCAACGCTTTTAAACTCGCATATACGTTCGCAACAACGTAATGGATTAAAAGAAGAGACTTGGCAAAGGCATGACAAAAATGGTTATTAAGCCACAAGTTAATCATGGTGGCAAATGAGGCACAAATGTGTTCATTAGCTTGCATGTTACATTTTCAAGCCTCAAAAACATGCATAAACCCAAACTTGGCACATAAGCGAATCATGATGACAAAAGACATGGAATGATGACTAGAAACTCGCATATATCATCATATAAGGGTTATGACTTCATATGCAAGTTGACATAAAGATTATGAAGGTTCTCATGTTGCATAATGCAACATTTCAACATAAAGGTTGTAGCTTTTGGCTCATAAGATCAAGATAATGACTTCATAAACTTGCATGACATGATAGCATAAATCATACTCAATGATCAAACCCAAATTTGCAACATGAACATTTAACTTCATAGTTAATATCTAAGAGTAGGGAAAGGGCTTACATTGCTATGAAGGCCTAAATCGATTAATCTAAAGCTTGTGATGAAGCCTATGCATGCCATCACCCAAGAACCCAAAGATGGATGCTCCAAATCAACAAAAACACCATCTTTATGAACAAAGATCAAAGCTTTTGCCTTGGAATCAACTTGAGAAGCTCTCATACTAACGTAGGGACTCTCTAACACTCTCATGATCATGAAACCTTTCATAGAAATGAAGTGGAGGCTAGGATAGTTGAGTGGAGGCCATGAGAGTAGAAATTTGGCCATAGTTTAGTTACATGAGTGAATAATGAGGGTTTAGGGGTAGGATAGGGGCTTATTTATAGAAGATTAGGCTAGTTAGGACCCTTAGATTAACCCTAGGACCAACCTGAACCATCAGATCTCAAACCAGGCCCAAAAACCTAGCCAAGATAGAAAATAGGTGCACCAGGCAAAACTGCCCGGCCACCCTGTGTCGACCCCCAAGTCGACAGGGCTGTCGACTTGTGTAGTGCCAGGTCGACTCCCAAGTCGACAGGCCTGTCGACTTGGGGTGCCTGGCGGGAATTCTTCCCGCCTTGCCTCCAAGCCCTAATTTTTGAAATTAGAACTCGTTTTTGAACTTGAATTTTCTGCAAACTTCGTCGGATCATAACTTGGTCATACGGACTCCGATTCTCGAGAACTCGGACTCTATTTCGCGTATTTTTCCGAAACGAACGCAATGGCATAGCCCGTTTAACTTGATTCAGAATTTAAAATTAAATTTTGCCTTGATTCTCATCTTAATCATGTTATCGAAATACGGGTTGTTACAGTCTGTTTTTGTAACCGTGGCTATGGTCCCACGTGACCCCTCCCTCAACTACTGAAAGGCAATCGAAGAAAAATCATGTATGAGAACTACACTAAGGCCCATCGATGCCCACTTCCAGATAGCCAACCTCACTCATAACTTGATAGCTAGTATATGGTCTTTTGGGAGTTCCCTGCCTTTCCATACGTACACGATTGACTAAAGATGGTAGGTAGTCGGCGACATGCTATCCCGGGGCAAAATCAAGTATCGTCGACTCCACGCTAATCCATCCCAGTCTTTAGGTCGCTCGCATAGCAACCAAGGCATACTCTTGGCTCTTCTACAGCAGACCTTAACCCCTGTGAGGCCGGGTTTCATGGACCACTCGCCACCTCACATGGGGATACCAAGAGTACCCTCACGTTCCCCGAAGCTTTCACTTCGTCACCCAGTTCGCTGGAGCTTTTATCTTAGTTAGATAACTTGCTCCTCCACGTATACTATGCGATGACCTATCGTACCAGGTTACTCATCTCTTTATGAACTAGTCCCATGACCTTAGCTAAGAATTATTACTTAGTTATCCTTAACTAATGTTTTCCACTTAGCCCCTCTTTCCGCTATCCTTGTTAACTACGATTTCCAACCTAGTCCTCTGAGCTAGGGTTTTGTCAAATGGGTTAAGTGTTGATGTCCAAGTTCGTAACTTGACCCGCCTACAAATCATGTCAAGATTGGCTAAGTACTCAAGTTCAAGGCTTAGCCCTACAAGTTGGTTAAGTGTACCAAGAAGCTCATGACTTAACCCTATCAAGTCAAATTGGTTAAGTATTTATTTTAGATTGATTAAGCATGGATTATCTTAATCCCATCAGATTATCGAGTCGGATTGGTTAAGTATGGGTTAGCTTAACCCCATCCACTAATCGTATTACAATGGTTAAGCCTAATCTTAAAAGGTCTTGTGACTTAACCCTTATCAGGTCCACCTATTAGATTGGTTAAGCATAGGTTACTTAACCTCATCAAATCATCACGTATAATTGGTTAGGTATAAGTTACTTAACCCCATTAAATTATCATGTTAAATTGGTTAAGTATTGGTTACTTAACCCCATTGAATAACCAAGTTTAGATTGGTTAAGTGTTTAACTTAACCCCATCGAATTCCCGTGTTTAGATTAGTTAAGTATAGAGTACTTAACCCCATCTAATTACCGTGTTTAGATTAGTTAAGTCTTAGTTACTTAACCCCATCTAACTACCGTGTTTAGATTAGTTAAGTCTTAGTTACTTAACCCCATCTAATTACCGTGTTTAGATTAGTTAAGCGTAAATTACTTAACCCCATCCCCTAACTGTCTTGTATGGTTAAGTGTCATTAAGAAATCAAGCCCGGTCCCACTTAACCTACCCATTTGTGTCATATCGGTTAAGTGTCATTAGTCAAATTTACTTAACCTTATCATGTGGCATCAATTTAATTAACGCACTCTCAACCTCTCACATTAGACTTTGTTGTGGTTACTAGTTAAGCCGGGCGGGTCCGGGTAGATTTACACCACAACCTAGTCTAACCTCGGTTCTTAAGCGCGACATGACCAACTTCTCACATTGGATCCTATTGTTTGTAGCCACTAGTTAAGCCGGGCGGGTCCGGGTAGATTTATGCTACAAACTCAACCCAACCTCGAGTTGGCCATTTTCATGTTTGGTCTAGTGTCTTGTTACACTTACAACCCATACGTGTCAAGTTTCCAAGTCCCATGCTCATAGCCAAAGTTACATGTTGTCACGTTTATACCAACTTACCCAAATCATGTTTCATGTCATTAAAGTTTCCCCATAACCTAACCCCAACGCTTTTAAACTCGCATATACATTCACAACAACGCATAATGGATTTAATGAAGGAACTTGGCAAAGGCATGACAAAAAGGGTATAAGGCCACAAGTTAAACATGGTGGAAATGAGGCATAAATGTGCTCACAAACTTGCGTGTTACATTGTCAAGCCTCAAAAACATGCATAACATTCAAACTTGGCAAATAGGTGATACATGGTCATAGATGACATGAAATGATGACAAGTAACTCGCATATAACATCACATAAGGGTTATGACTTCATATGCAAGATAACCTAAAGGTTATGAGGTTTCTCATGTTGCATAATGCAACATTTCAACATAAAGGTTATAGCTTTTAACCCACAAGATCAAGGTAATGACTTTATAGACTTGCATAACATGATAGCATGTATCATACTTAATGATCGAACCCAAGCTTGCAACATTCATTTAACTTTATAGTTAATATCTAAGAGTAGGAGGGGCCTTACAATGCTATGAAGGCACAAATCAACATACAAAACAAAGATTGAGACGAAGCCATTCATGCTATCACCCAAAAACCCCAAAAGAACAAGCTCCAAATGAAACCCTTGAGCAAATATCAATAAAAATCCTTGCTTTGAAGAAGAAAGGTTTCAACTTTGGCTTTGAATGAAGCTTATGAGCTCTCATGTAAGATCCTTGCTTTTTGGTCAAGAAAAGGTTGCAACTTTGGCTAGAATGCAACTTATGAACTCTCATACAAACATGAAATCACTCAAATGATCATAGAATCTCTCATGAATGAAGAAAAGAGGCTCCTTTACTTTGAAACTAGCTTAGAACACTTAAGCTATCATGAAGAAGAAGACGGAGGCCATGGGTTGAAGTGGAGGCCATGATGAGGAATCATTTTGGCATAGTTTAGTTGTAGGATCAATTTATGAGGGTTTTAGGAGAGGGTTAGGGGTCTTTTTATAGAAGACTAGGATAGTTTTAGCCATAGGATAAACCCTAGAACCAATCCTAGCCTTTAAAGCATGTCTTGGGAAAGAAGTCACATGTAGGAACCATTTAGGGCCTTTAGATTAAAGCTAAACCATGAGAACCATTCAAATGCAAAATCTGCATTCGAGCGAATCGGCCCACGGGTTGACAGCCAAACACCCTGGATTAACCCCTAGTCGACCCAGCAAGCTCGGGTCGACCTAAAAAATCGGCCGGTTCGGTTATTCCCCTCTCCCAATTCGCTGTTTTGAACATTTTTTGCATATTTATTTATTAAATTTTCAATTATATATATATATATATCAATATATATATATATATTTCTCTGCGCAACCCATTTCAGTTAATTAAGTATACTTTAATTTGTGAATTTTTATGTTCAAATTACAGGGTGTTACAATATAATTTATACATCGTCACATTGGGTTCCACTCCACCAAAAATAGCAGAAGGCTCAGAAAAATATGCGATCTCTTCTAGAATGTAGAAGACGTCCACACGAGTTCACTGTCTCTTGTTTCACTGAATTTCGTCAACAAACGAAAATGATATGATTTTTATAGTGAAATCATAAACGGTAGCGCTTTTAAAATGCTATAATATAGTTTAATATATATAAACTGTTACCTCTCTATTTGGTTCGAAACTAGGGTTGGGAATTTTGCGAAATTTGTGAAGATAGAGGATGATCGGCCTTCGCAGCGTCGAAGGGCTAGGAGAGGCATTTCCGCGCAGCCGGGTGTGGACCAGCTCGGTGGTCATTGGAGCTCGCGACGGCGGTTTGAAACGATGAACTTTGGGGCGATGGTTCTTGTCGATGGCGCCACGATAGGAGGAGCAACTGGTATGGATTTGAAGAGGGGAGCGAGAGCTTCAAAAAGTTGTGAAGGGTCGGGGTCAATCGATGAACGGAGTCGCCGGAATCGGAGCTGGAAGCTTTGAAGGGCTTTCCGCCTTCAATCGATTGAGGAGAGAGAAATTGGGGGGTTTCTGACGTGGCCTAATACCCTTTTTTTATTATATATATATATATATATTCCCAAAAATACCCCCTTTCACACACGAACCCCAATCCAAACCCAACGACTGTCGTCCCTAGCGTATTACCCCCATTCCGAACATAATGGGATATGCTTCATAGGCCCATTCGACTGTTGCAGTCAGTTTTCCTTCAATTTATAATATATAACATTCAACATTCGATTTGAACTTACATTTCAGTTTGCCAGGGCCATAAACTGATTCGAAAAATTCTACAAAAATAAATCTAGCTATATTTTGACGATACGGTCCCAACAAAACTAATTTCGTCGAATTCTGAGACCATTTGCAAAAAGGCCCGTTTCTGGTCGATCCAATTTAACTGTAATTGACCAAAACACTTTTTCCTTTGCCACGCTCACATACTAGCTTCAAAAATTATGAAATTTGAAACCTAGCAATAGTTTAACATCCCGGATCCAACAAAAGTGGTTTCGTCGAATTCCGAGGTTGTTTGCAAAATGGCCATTTTCACGGGCTATATAAATTCCATAACGACCTTTCTGAAAATACATTTGGCCATAACTTGGTTTCTGCTATGAAACTTCGATTTTTTAGATTCGTTAGAAAGGTATTCACTAACAGATTTAAATATTTTTGGTTTCACTCAAATCCATTTTGTTTTGCACAAGGTACAGTCAGTCAAAGTTTGAAATGAAAATTTGAAACTGCCGCACCATTTCAGGCCTTGTTTATAATTCAAAGTAATTATATTTATTTTCAATGTCGATTCAAACTTACTTTTCATCGTTATTATTCAAAATATTTATTTTAAATATTTTAAATCCACTATTTTAGCCAATGTAACAACCCGAAAATCTGGGCCAGTTTAAAAATTTTATTTTGGCAAATTTAGCGAAGTTTGAACATTTAAAATGAATTATTTTAAATAATATCGACGTGAAATTTATTTTGAATAGAATTCGAACGTATATATTATATACGTCGTTGTTAGAATATAAATAATTATATATAATTATAAATAGAATTGAAAATGGCGAGGTAGTTCGATAATTCGATTTCAAACTTCAATTGAACGTACCAGGTGCAAAACAAACCGAATTTTAGCGAAACCAAAAATATTAGAATCTATCTGATAATATCTTTCCAACGAATCCAAAAAATCAAGATTTCATAGCGGGAATCAAAAGATACGTCCAGTTGAAAATTCTGAATAGTCGCTATGGAATTCAGGCCCCTAAAAATAGCCATTTTGCAAACGACCTCGGATTTCGACGAAACCACTTTTGTTGGATCCGTGATGTCAAGTTATTGCTAGATTCCAAATATCATAAATTTTCGAATCAATATGTGAGCGAGGCAAAAGAAAACGTGTTCGACCAGTTTCAGTTGATTTTAATCGACTGGAAAATGGCCATTTTTCCAACTGTCTCAGAATTCGACGAAACTAGTTTTGTTAGGACCGTATCGTCAATAAAAAGCTAGAAAATATTTTTTGGGAATTTTTAGAGTTCGTATGTGACCACGGTAAATTGAAATGCGTGTTCAAATTCAATATATAAAGTTATATGTTGATTTTGACGAAAACTGGTCGAAATGATCGAATCAGCTTGCGATACATATCCCATTGTTTTCGGAATGGGGGTAATTAGCCATGGACGACAGGCGGTGGGCCTCGTTTAGAGGTCGTATGAAAAAGTCAACTTTTTGTAAGTTAAATAATTAAAAATTAAAAACACTCTCTCCTCTCCTTACTTCCTCTCAGCCCCATCCCCCCTCCCCCCCCCCCCCGTTTTCTACAAATCAGAAATCAAAACGAGAAAAAAAATAAAAAAAAGGAGAGAAGGGGGGATCGCGACCGCAGCCCCCCCCCCCCCCCCCCCGATGAGCTCGCCGCCGCCCCAGGTGGGGCGCCACCACCTGCCGCCGCCTCCCTCTCCTATTCTTCCTCCTCTTCCTTTCTTCCTTCTCCACCTAGCACTCGAGCCCCCCTAAAACCCACCGCAACCCTTCCCTGGCCTGCCGCTGGCCCACGCAGGGACCCCCGACGCCGCACCTGACTGCGACAACTCCTCCATCCCCCTCTGACGTCGACACGAGCCCCCCCCTCTGAAGAGAAAACACAGTATGTTTTATTTTAATGTTATTTTGGTTAGTTTTAGTTTATTTCAAATAGTTAATTTAGTTTATTAGGATTAAAAACTGATTTTATTTGATTTTCAAAACTTATTTTATTTGATTTTCAAAACTTATTTTATTTGATTTTTAATTAGAAAAATATAAATTATGTGATTAGAAAAATACGATTTTTAGTTGTAAGAAAGAGATGATTTTTAACCCTAGAAAGTGATGATTTTTAATGGCAAGATTCGATATATATCGTCGCAAAGAAACGATTTTTTTTTCATATATAGGTTAAAAATATAATTTTTATATAATGAAAGGCGTGATTTTTATATAAGTAGTATATTGAAAATAAGATTTCTATATAATAGAGAATATAAAAATATGATCTTTATATATGTAGCGAAATAAAAATCTGATTTTTATTATATATATAGTGATGTAAGGAAAAGGCGTAATCTTTATATTTGAAAAGGCGAAATCTTTATATTTGAAAAGGCGAAATCTTTATATAGAGAATAGCATGATAAAAAAAATATAATCTTTATTCTATGAACAGCGATGTAAAAATAGAATTTTTATCTCTATAGTAGCGTTGTAAAAATAGAATTTTTATCTATATAGCAACGATGTAAAAATAGAATTTTTATCTATATAGTAACGAGGTAAAAATAGAATTTTATCCATATGGAGTGATTATAAAAATATGATTTTTATATACATAGCAACATATAAAAATGTGATTTTTTATATATATAGTGGCTACGGGCAACGAAAGAGACAAAAAGGCGAGAACAATGATGATTTTCTACATTAGAAGTGTCGTGGAGTTGGGATAGCTATTGGTGAGAACTTCTCACTTTAAATTTCTTTTTCTAGTTATATATATATAATAGGATGCAGACGGTGCTTAGCAGCACCCGACACCCGTCATCCACAGACCATGGATTGCTTGTTTGTTTGTTTGATGTGTTGTGAAATTTGTTTGTGATGTTGATGAGAAATCTATAATAAAATGCAGATGTGTTGAAATAAATATTTTATCATTAAAAATATATTTTTTAACGTGAATGTGAATAAATAAATATTTATAAATAAATATTTATAAACAAATCGGTCGATTTGTTTATATACACTGATTTGACTGATATTTATTGGGTCGATAAATTTTACACATCGCCCAACTGCACAAATAAAAATCTGTGTTTGTTGATTTGAAACCCCACACGGGTGTTGGGATGATATTTGAGTACACTAATCCCAATTGTTTAATTGTATGTCGATCGATTGGTCGACAGACTTTGTAAGCGTTGATTATTTATATATGATGCTTATGCAGTTGTGTGGTGCACTTTGGATAATGGTTGATTGGTTATCGTTGCTATTATATACACGTGTTGTATGGAACCCGTATAATTAACGTTATATGGTAATTGAGTGGGCCTCATTCCAATTGGGAAAATAATGAATATTATAAAAGGAAATTCATGTGTTGAATATAAAAATAGTCATGTGTTGACGATGTTCATGTGTTGAAACTATTTAAGTGTTGAGTAAAATATTTTAAATAATAAATTTACATCTTTATCATATTTAAAATTAGAACTACTTCATGGTGGAGTCTGATTGAAAATCAAACGATAGATACCATAGTTTTATAAAATATTTTACATAACAAAAATAGTCGTGTGTTGACAGTACTCATGTGTTGAGATTGGTCGTGTGTTGAAAGAAATATAGATTCATGTGTTGAATAGAATAAATATTCATTTGTTGAATAGAATAACGAATTTATTGAAATATATAAAGACGTGTTGATTAGGGTTGCGATATTTTGACTTGAACGATATTTATATCGATTATATCGATTTTATTCGAATATCTAAAAAGATAGTGATTTCAAAATATAACGTTTTGAAAATATTATCATTTATATAGTAATGATAGGAAATATTCAATTTTGATTTGAAATTGAATATAGATTTGAAATGGTTTTGAAAACGAATTTAAAACGATTTATAAAATATGTTTTAAAAGGAAATCGGTGAAATATATATATATATATATATATATATATATTATGGCCTGAATAGAACGTGCCACGCCGCGACAGTTCATGAATTCCGACCATTGACTTCGAACTGATGTTGCGGGAGATCCGACCGTCGGATTCTCCTAAATCCGGAACCGTTGGGTTCGTATTGAAAAGATATTTCCAATGAATATTAGAAATTAGAAATCTAATGGTTGGATTTGGAATTATGTCCAAATCAAATTTGGAAAAGGTCGCTGTAAGTGCAGTTCGATGGCCGTTGATGGAAATCGACTGTACGGGCCTTGATAAAATTAATAAAAATATCCATAATTTGTGTAAAATCATAAGAAATGATTTGGGAAAAATTGGGCTGAAAAATTCCATATTTGAAAAGATAAAAAAAGATTTTCATCGAAATGAACTAGTTTTGAACTAGAATTAAAATCAATTTATTTTTGAAATAAATAAATTGAATTTGAAAGTGATTTTAAAAATAATCAATATTCCCAATACGTGGATTGGACTGGAGTTGAATCGAAATTATCTTCGGAATATTTCGATGTTGGATTTCGTGACTATACAGATATTGTTATGGGAATTTGAAAGATATATTTTATATCGTTATTTCCAATACGATATTTGTTGGTTTCAGAATTTGATATTGAATATAAGCCGGTATATTTTCTATTCAGAGCCTCGTATTTAATATCAAATATGATTTGGGTTTATCGTGAATCGTGTTTTAGATGACATTGGTCCTTTAACCCAGTTAAAGACAGAATTTTGATTTAGAGAAGATTAAAACTAAGTGGAGTTTAAATCAATCTTTAATTAGATTAAAATGTGAATTGATAATTTAAATTATCAAATCTGAAAAGGGATCGAGAGTGGAGTATCATCAGTTTTTCTCCAAAGCGATAGTTAAATCTTTAATTAGATTTGAACGTGAAATGGTAATTAATTTTACCGATAACACCGTGGTGTTAGGTATGGAGTATTACCAGTTTTGCTCCATGGGATGAATATGTTGGGGTTGGGAAATAAAATAAATAATTACTTAGGTGTGGTTCGCTAATCCAGACTAGTTTGGAAAACCATGATATGGTTTGAAATGATATCCAAAGGAAGAATAAAGAATAAATTTAGAAGAATTTATCTTGCATAAAATTAATGGTAACCTTTCCCTAAGAATGTGATTTAGTGAATAAAAGAATATTCTGAATTAGAATGAGGCGTTCGTTGTGTTTGTGTAACATTTGTTTATTATATACGTGGGTTATTCAGAAAGGCCGGGTTATACCCATTCTGAATAACCGATTCGACGAGATGTCGAAGATGAAGATGGTGGTTGAAGACCGGAGGTCTTCACATCGTTTGGGTGGTTACTGATGATCTTGATTGGGCTGTACACCCAAGATGAGGGAAACAGTTGATGATCGTCCAGACGTACTTGGAGATCGATGGATATGAGAGGAAAGTGCCTCCTGTTTCATTCAGACCCAGAGCGAACTTGTAATGGATTGTGTGCCTGACATTGGATTTTATTCTGTGTTGATTGATCTCTGTTAAATATACATCTGTTTGGCGGCGGAGAATTTATTCTCTTACTTAACGCCCTTTTCTGAGACGTACGAGCTTAGAGGTTGTATATCGATGTACATCAGTCGCATGGAGTGAATTGCCAGTGTCGCACGCGTAAGTGGCAATTGATCAAGGCTTCTGTTGAAAAGCAAAGTCTTGTGGTTGATGATCAAAGCACGGCCTGTGTGGCATAGCTTTGTGTATAACGTGAATTCGCGAGCCTCACACCACGGTATGAGTCAAAAAGGGGATATGGACCCAAGGAGTGCACGACGTTTCTTTCTAGCTAGGGTGGTGTCAGTGACCTACCAGCCCTGACATTTATATACTTTTCATCTGTGTGGTTGTTGGATACGAGGCGCCTCGGATATAGGTCTGTAAGGACCGGGAAACGTGTGTTCAGGAGTAATTAATCCTCAAAGGTAAGAGAGGACCGGGTTTGCAGGTTCCAAAGGATCAGAGTGGGGTCCTGAGGCATTGCTAGAGTGTCTCGAACGAGGAGAGGAGCTTGCCCCTTGCCTCGACTCATGACGGAAATCCGATTTCCAATACGTGATATTGAGGTTTTAATTGTAGAACTAGTATGGCGACATGATATATGGTACCCATGCCGCCTATGATTGATATTTATGATTTGAATTGTTTTGAAACTGTACACTTATAATAGTATCAAATGATTTGTTTAGAACGTACCGAGCATGTTTGGCGATTATAAGGGAAAACCCTATCCTACGGCTTGTGTTGCATTGTGTGATGGGACCTGGGTCTTATAATAGCTTCATTTTTCAAAAAGCATTATGTTGTTTTGTTATATGCACCAGTATTCTTGGGAGGAAGCCCGTTCCGTGTTATACGGCGTGGTCCCTCGAATTACTATCTTTAAAGTAAAGTTTTAAATAACTGTTTTAGTTCTTACACCAGTCACATGACTGACCTGGAGTTTATTGTTTTAACCTAAACTCTGGATGGCCTTATTTTCGACACGGGCAGCTAGTAGTTTTGGTTTTGCAGATTTATATCCACAGGATCCTGAAGTACAACTGGAACGATGCTCGGAAAGCTCTGTATCCGTGTATCACTTTCAGTTGTGTTTTGTATATTTTTCCACTGCAATGTAATTTATTGTAATCTCTGATATTTATAAAATGTATAATATTCATTTATACTCTGTATATTCTTGTATTCTGATGGAATTGTTGCAATAACAATGAAATGTCCTTCAGTCTGAGTTCTGTTTTGTCCCGTTCTCAAAACGATCAGGGGTTTCGAACGGTCTTTGTCGGTTTAATGATCGATTCAGATCGAGCGAAATTCCTTGCCGTTACAGGTTGTATCGGAGCTTTGGTTTATAGAGCTCAAGAACTAGACACATTAGAACCGAAGGAAAGAATTCATCAGATATTGGATTAGTAATATCCAATTAGAATTACTCGTTAGAGATAGGATCAGTAGTTTCCTAGAACGAGTGTGAAGAGTATATTTTTCAAATGAAAACAATTTTGTTTGGAAAATTTAAATCGCTTTATACGTATTTGAATATTTATTTATTTTGAATATGGACAATCGAGTATATAAAGATTTCGCGTATACGCGTCATGAACGTATATTCGAAGTTTTAATATACTGGATAGATATAGAATCACATTCTAGACACCCGGGGATAATTCGGGTGATGTGGCCACATCATCAGTATTTATATTCGTGTTTCGAAGGTGTGATATCTATATTGTTCATTTAGACTTGTGTGAGAACCAAAACTAATATAGATAGATTTATTGTTGTGAATTGGCATAAAAACATGATTTTTGACTATATATCAAAATTATCAATTTGAAACGTTAATCCACTAATTGATTGATGTTTGTGTTGATTGTTTATTTGTTTGATAATTTTGAACCATTTAGCGTAATTGAATCACATATTGAATTGTATTGAAAATTGGTCCCATTTGCTTGCATATATATTTACTTACATTGAACAGGTCATAGCAAGGAGGCTAGAGCAGAGAATAAAATTTGTTTGCCCGACAAATAGGTACATGTTTACCATAATTTGCTGTTTTGTTTGGGTGATGATGATTTTATGAGCCGATTGGCTTTCTTTTTTTCTTTTTGAGATCAGAAGGCCTATATGGCAATTTCTGGATTTTCCCGTTGCTCCTGGTGCAGGGGAGGTTATGGCGAAATTTTTCGGAAATTTAGGGTGTTAGCCAAATTTTTGAAAAATTTGAAAAGTTCTTAGAAACTGAAAAGTTGAAGAACTTAAGCCGTAACCAAAATAATGGAAGTTGAGTTGATTTGTTAAACAACTTTCGGCTTCGTTCCTTTTCTGCTTCCATTGTTATGTTCCTTTTAGGCCTTTGATTTAGAGAAGATTAGAATATCATCAAAAAAAAAAAAAAAAAAAAAACCAGAACAAATTTATTCAATTAAATCATACATTGAACTGATTAGAAAATAGTTAGAAGTATATACTTGTGTATTATATATGTTTGAACAGGAAATTGGATAGTTGTTGAGTAAAGATTTTATTTGCGTGCCCGACAAATAGGTAAACCTTAATGAGTTGGATGCAAAAAATTATTATATCAACTCCTGTGAATGCCATTGGATGTGGAGTGCTGGTTATTCTGTGTGTAATTAATAAACATCGCCATAGGATAGCAACAATTAATTTTGAACTACATTACATGGCATACTTCTGGAAGATAGGCATACTTCATCATATACCGCATAAGAATTTGGAGCTTGTGTGACGAGGTGGAAGATTTACCATACGAGCGAGAGGCTTGTATGGCGATGACTATATTTTACAGGTTGAACTGATGACTGATATGGACTATTTAAATTGTAACGATAAAATTGCCAGATTAATAAAAACCCCATACGGGTCTAGAGTTGACAAAAATCATGTCTCTCTAGTTATTGGATAAGGCACATGGACTATTTATTTCCCACACGGGACGAGGTGACGAGGATTTATCCTCTGGAGCATTTAAAATACACACTCCCTCAGGCTTTGACAGGGTGACGAGAATTTATTCTCTGGAGTTATTATCAATACACACTCCCCTTTAAACACCAGAATATATCACTATAAATATGTGTATGCTTATTAGGATTTATCGGGTACCTAATACGGCCCAATAAATTTCCAAACGTCTCCCCGTACAAAGGAGGTTATAGCGAAATTTTTCGAAAATTCCGGGTGTTAGCCAAATTTTGGAAGAATTAGAAAATTCTCAGAAACTGAAAAGTTGGAGGATGGAAGCCAGATCGAACGTAGAGTTGATTAATCAAACCACTTTCAACTTTGTTCCTTTTCGGGGACGAAAAGTTTTAAGTGGGGGAGATTGTAACAACCCGAAAATCTGGGCCAGTTTAAAAATTTTATTTTGGCAAATTTAGCGAAGTTTGAACATTTAAAATGAATTATTTTAAATAATATCGACGTGTAATTTATTTTGAATAGAATTCGAATGTATATATTATATACGTCGTTGTTAGAATATAAATGATTATATATAATTATAAATAGAATTGAAAATGGCGCGGTAGTTCGATAATTCGATTTAAAACTTCAATTGAATGTACCGGGTGCAAAATAAACCGGATTTTAGAGAAACCAAAATTATTAGAATCTATTTGATAATATCTTTCCAACGAATCCGAAAAATCAAGATTTCATTGCGGGAATCAAAAGATACGTCCAGTTGAAAATTCTGAATAGTCGCTATGGAATTCAGGCCCATAAAAATAGCCATTTTGCAAACGACCTCGGATTTCGACGAAACCACTTTTGTTGGATCCGTGATGTCAAGTTATTGCTAGATTCCAAATTTCATAATTTTTCGAATCAATATGTGAGCGTGGCAAAAGAAAACGTGTTCGACTAGTTTCAGTTGATTTTAATCGACTGGAAAATGGCCATTTTTCCAACGGTCTCAGAATTCGACGAAACTAGTTTTGTTAGGACAATATCGTCAATACAAAGCTAGAAAATATTTTTCGGGAATTTTTAGAGTTCGTGTGTGACCCCGGTAAATTGAAATGCGTGTTCAAATTCAATATATAGAGTTATATGTTGATTTTGACGAAAACTGGTCAAAATAATCGAATCAGCTTGCGATACATATCCCATTGTGTTCGAAATAAGGTTATTTAGCTATGGACGACAGGCGGTGGGCCTCTTGTAGAGGTCGTATGAAAAAGTCAACTTTTTGTAAGTTAAATAATTAAAAATTAAAAACACTCTCTCCTCTCCTTACTTCCTCTCAGCCCCCCCCGTTTTCTTCAAATGAAAAATCAAAACGAGAAAAAAAATAAAAAAAAGGAGAGAAGGGGGGATCGCGACCGCCGCACCCCCTCCCCCCCCCGATGAGCTCGTCGCCGCCCCAGGTGGGGCGCCACCACCTGCCGCCGCCTCCCTCTCCTCTTCTTCCTCCTCTTCCTTTCTTCCCTCTCCACCTAGCACTCGAGCCCCCCTAAAACCCACCGCAACCCTTCCCTAGCCTGCCGCTGGCCCACGCAGGGACCCCCGACGCCGCACCTGACTTCGACCCCTCCTCCATCCCCCTCTGACGTCGACACGAGCCCCCCCTCTGAAGAGAAAACACAGTATGTTTTATTTTAATGTTATTTTGGTTAGTTTTAGTTTATTTCAAATAGTTAATTTAGTTTATTAGGATTAAAAACTGATTTTATTTGATTTTCAAAACTTATTTTATTTGATTTTTAATTAGAAAAATATAAATTATGTTATTAGAAAAATACGATTTTTAGTTGTAAGAAAGAGATGATTTTTAACATTAAAAAGTGATGATTCTTAATGACAAGATTCGATATATATCGTCGCAAAGAAACGTATTTTTTTCATATATAGGTTAAAAATATAATTTTTATATAATGAAAGGCATGATTTTTATATAAGTAGTGTATTGAAAATAAGATTTCTATATAATAGAGAATATAAAAATATGATCTTTATATATGTAGCGAAATAAAAATCTGATTTTTATTATATATATAGTGATGTAAGGAAAAGGCGAAATCTTTATATTTGAAAAGGCGAAATCTTTATATTTGGAAAGGAGAAATCTTTATATTTGAAAAGGCAAAATTTTATATAGAGAATAGCGTGATAAAAAAATATAATCTTTATTCTATGAACAGCGATGTAAAAATAGAATTCTTATCTATATAGTAGCGTTGTAAAAATAGTATTTTTATCTATATAGCAACGATGTAAAAATAGAATTTTTATCTATATAGTAACGAGGTAAAAATAGAATTTTATCCATATGGAGTGATTATGAAAATATGATTTTTATATACATAGCAACATATAAAAATGTGATTTTTTATATATATAGTGGCTACGGGCAACGAAAGTGACAAAAAGGCGAGAACAATGATGATTTCCTACATTAGAAGTGTCGTGGAGTTTGGATAGCTATTGGTGAGAACTTCTCAATTTAAATTTCTTTTTCTTGTTATATATATATATATACTAGGATGCAGATGGTGCTTAGCAGCACCCGACACCCGTCATCCACAGACCATGGATGGCTTGTTTGTTTGTTTGATGTGTTGTGAAATTTGTTTGTGATGTTGATGTGAAATCAATAATAAAATGAAGATGTGTTGAAATAAATATTTTATCATTAAAAATATAATTTTTAATGTGAATGTGGATAAATAAATATTTATAAACAAATATTTATAAACAAATCGGTCGATTTTTTTATATACACTGATTTGACTGATATTGATTGGGTCGATAAATTTTACACATCGCTCAACTGCACAAATAAAAATCTGTGTTTGTTGATTTGAAACCCCACACGGGTGTTGAGATGATATTTGAGTACACTAATCCCAATTGTTTAATTGTATGTCAATCGATTGGTCGACAGACTGTGTAAGTGTTGACTATTTATATTTGATGCTTATGCAGTTGTGTGGTGCACTTTGGATGATGGTTGATTTGTTATCGTTGCTATTATATACATGTGTTGTATGGAACCCATATAATTAACGTTATATGGTAATTGATTGGGCCTCATTCCAATTGGGAAAATAATGAATATTATAAAAGGAAATTGATGTGTTGAATATAAAAATAGTCATGTGTTGACGATGTTTATGTGTTGAAACTATTCAAGTGTTGAGTAAAATATTTTAAATAATAAAATTTACATCTTTATCATATTTAAAATTAGAACTACTTCACAGTGGAGTCTGATTGAAAATCAAACGATAGATACCATAGTTTTATAAAATATTTTACATAACAATAATAGCCGTGTGTTGAAGGTACTCATGTGTTGAGACTGGCCGTGTGTTGAAAGAAATATAGATTCATGTGTTGAATAGAACAAATATTCATTTGTTGAATAGAATAACGAATTTATTGAAATATATAAAGCCGTGTTGATTAGAGTTGCGCTATTTTGGCGTGAACGATATTTATATCGATTATATCGATTTTATTCGAATATCTAAAGAGGTAGTGATTTCAAAATATAACGTTTTGAAAATATTATCATTTATATAGTAATGATAGGAAATATTCAATATTGATTTGAAATTGAATATAGAGTTGAAATGGTTTTGAAAACGAATTTAAAACGATTTATAAAATACGTTTTAAAAGGAAATCGACGAAATATATATATAATATATATATTATATATATATTATGGCTTGAATAGAACGTGCCGCGCCGCGACAGTTCGTGAATTTCGACCATTGACTTCGAATTGACGTTGCGGGAGATCCGACCGTCGGATTCTCCTAAATCCGGAACCGTTGGGTTCGTATCGAAAAGATATTTCCAATGAATATTAGAAATTAGAAATCTAACGGTTGGATTTGGAATTATGTCCAAATCAAATTTGGAAAAGGTCGCTGTAAGTGCAGTTCGATGGCCGTTGATGGAAATCGACTGTACGGGCCTTGATAAAATTAATAAAAATATCTATAATTTGTGTAAAATCATAAGAAACGATTTGGGAAAAATTGGGCTGAAAAATTCCATATTTGAAAAGATAAAAATAGATTTTTATCGAAATGAACTAGTTTTGAACTAGAATTAAAATAAATTTATTTTTGAAATAAATAAATTGAATTTGAAAGTGATTTTAAAAATAATCAGTATTCCCAATACGTGGATTGGACTGGAGTTGAATTGAAATTATCTTCGGAATATTTCGATGTTGGATTTCATGACTATACAGATATTGTTATGGGAATTTGAAAGATATATTTTATATCGTTATTTCCAATACGATATTTGTTGGTTTCAGAATATGATATTGAATATAAGCCGGTATATTTTCTATTCAAAGCCTTGTATTTAATATCAAATATGATTTGGGTTTATTGTGAATCGTATTTTAGATGACATTGGTCCTTTAACCCAGTTAAAGACAGAATTTTGATTTAGAGAAGATTAAAACTAAGTGGAGTTTTAATGAATTTTTAATTAGATTAAAACGTGAATTGATAATTTAAATTATCAAATCTGAAAAGGGATCGAGAGTGGAGTATCACCAGTTTTGCTCCAAAGCGACAGTTAAATCTTTAATTAGATTTGAACGTGAAATGGTAATTAAGTTTACCGATAACACCGTGGTGTTAGGTATGGAGTATTACCAGTTTTGTTCCATGGGATGAATAGGTTGGGGTTGGGAAATAAAATAAATAATTACTTCGGTGTGGTTCGCTAATCCCGACTAGTTTGGAAAACCATGATATGGTTTGAAATGATATCCAAAGGAAGAATAAAGAATAAATTTAGAAGAATTTATCTTGGATAAAATTAATGGGAACATTTCCCTAAGAATGTGATTTAGTGAATAAAAGAATATTCTGAATTAGAATGAGGCATTCGTTGTGTTTGTGTAACATTTGTTTATTATATACGTGGGTTATTCAGAAAGGCCGGGTTATACCCATTCTGAATAACCGATTCGACGAGATGTCGAAGATGAAGACGGTGGTTGAAAACCGGAAGTCTTCACATCGTTTGGGTGATTACTGATGATCTTGATTGGGCTGTACACCCAAGATGAGGGAAACAGTTGGTGATCGTCCAGACGTACTTTGAGATCGATGGATATGTGAGGAAAGTGCCTCCGGTTTTGTTCAGACCCAGAGCGCACTTGTAAATGGATTGTGTGCCTGACAATGGATTTTATTCTGTGTTGATTGATCTCTATTAAATATACATCTGTTTGGCGGCGGAGAATTTATTCTCTTGCTTAACGCCCTTTTCTAAGACGTACGAGCTTAGAGGTTGTATATCAATGGACATCAGTTGCAAGGAGTGAATTGCCAGTGTGGCACGCGTAAGTGGCAATTGATCAAGGCTTCTGTTGAAAAACAAAGTCTTGTGGTTAATGATCAAAGCACGGCATGTATGGCGTAGCTTTGTGTATAACGTGAATTCGCGAGCCTCACACCTCGGTATGAGTCAAAAACGGGATACGGAACCAAGGAGTGCACGACGTTTCTTTCTAGCCAGGGTGGTGTCAGTGACCTACCAGCCCTGACATTTATATACTTTTAACCAGTGTGGTTGTTGGATACGAGGCACCTCGGATATAGGTCTGCAAGGACCGGGAAACGTGTGTTCAGGAATAACTAATCCTCAAAAGTAAGAGAGGACCGACCTTGGAGGTTCCAAAGGATCAGAGTGGGGTCCTGAGGCATTACTAGAGTGTCTCGAACGCGGAGAGGAGCTTGACCCTTGCCTCGACTCATGACGGAAATCCGATTTCCAATACGTGATATTGCGGTTTTAATTGTAGAACTAGTATGGCGACATGATATATGGTACCCATGCCACCTATGATTGATATTTATGATTTGAATTGTTTTGACACTATACACTTATAATAGTATCAAATGATTTGTTTAGAATGTACCAAGCATGTTTGGCTATTATAAGGGAAAACCCTATCCTCCGGCATGCGTTGCATTGTGTGATAGGACCTGGGTCTTATAATAGATTTATTTTTCCAAAAAGCATTGCGTTGTTTTGTTATACGCACTAGTATTCTTGGGAGGAAACCCGTTCCGTGTTATACGGCGTGGTCCCCTGAATTACTATCTTTAAAGTAATGTTTTAAATAACTGTTTTAGTTCTCACACCAGTCACATGACTGACCAGGAGTTTATTGTTTTAACCTAAACTCTGGGTGCCCTTATTTTCGACACGGGCAGCTAGTTGTTTTGGTTTTGCAGATTTATATCCACAGGATCCTGAATTACAGCTAGAACGATGCTCGGAAAGCTTTGTATCTGTGTATCACTTTCAGTTGTGTTTTGTATATTTTTCCGCTGCTATGTAATTTATTGTAATATCTGATATTTATCGAGTGTATAATATTCATTTATACTCTGTATATTCTTGTATTCTGATAGAACTCTTTTAATAACAATGAACTGTTCTTCCGTCTGAGTTCTGGTTTGTCCTGTTCTCAAAACGATCAGGGGTTTCGAACGATCTTTGTCAGTTTAACGATCGATTCAGATCGAGCGAAATTCCTTGCCGTTACAGCCAATTTAAAAACTTTAAATTGGTTCAGATTTTCCGGGTCGTTACACTTGTGAAGCTGGATGAAGATTACCTGTGTGCTGGTCTACCTATCCTGCCTACTGTATAATTATAAGTCTGTCAGTTTGGATATAAATGAAATGTATAATTACTGATGTACTATGAATGGGTTGTATCACCCGATATATGATGTCCTGATGTGAAGTATGTCGCAGTGTAATACTATTAAAGTATTTTTTGTGAAAATTCCGCTGTGAGATTCTGATGTTTTCTGTGATTTTATGTTCTATCTTTTCTTATTCTTATTAATGGCACGACTTTCGATGTGTTCGAAAGTTGGGTCGTTACAGTTGGTATCAAAGCTTAGGTTACTGATAACCTAGGCTTTGCGTGAGTGTGAGAGAGCGTATTTTTTAAAATTTAAAATAAATCAACTTGGATGATATTCCTATGTTAGTTATATCCAATCAAGTCTGGATTGACGACCTATTATAGTCAGGTGGTTAAAATGAGTAACCAAGGACGAAGGGGTCGAGCTAGAGGGTCATCCACTACTACTGTTCGTAATACTGGATCCCAGGATCAAATTGAGGTTGTAGAGGAAGTTGTACCAGGATAAAAGGAGATAATTAATCAGGGTCAGCCTTGAGATTAATTAAATATGGTTGGATTAAATTGAAATAATACTCAATCATATTGATACTAGAAATTGGGTTAAAATTTGGATTTCCAGAAATTAAGGTTGGACTTAAGAATTCATTGGATATGAACTCAAGGAAAGTAAACTGGTTGATTTGTGGAATTAAAACATATTTGTGAGTCCCAAGATAAGGATAATTAATGGGGACTGTGGATAATACTTAACGGAGTTAAGTAAATTGGCGAATGAGTAAAAAGGGTGAATCTGGATAAATGCATGTACTTGAGCAAGATTGGTTTAAATTAGTGAGGTGAATAATACTTGAAATTTATTTCAAGTATATTTTGGAGTTGATGAGAATTCAAGATGAATATCAAAAGGATAATATGTTTTCAATCATAGTGACAGATATATTCAGTTATGGAAATAGCTGTTATAAATAAAATACTTATTGATGTGTGTCGATAACTTTAAATCTACTGTCTACAAATTTCGAGGATGAAATTTTTATAAGGGGGTAGAATGTAATGACCCGGACTTTTTACACAGATATGAACTGATCGTAAGTATCATATTTACAAATATGAGTTGAAATTCATATTTTTAATATTTCAAAAACATATCAAAATTAGTAATTGCAATTCTTTTACCTATATAATAGCATTTATATATACATACATCACAACATTTTATAAAATCTTTTTTTTTACATTCATGTATGATAACATGGATTTAATAGCGTTTGTTTAAATTTATTTATACATGTATATGGAAAACAACACTTTTAAATAGCATGTCTTTGTGATGCCATATTTTTATATACATGTTGTGTTCATTTTTTTCAAAGGGTTAAGAAATTTAGTTTTTGTTAAATCCTTGTTTTATAACTTATATCACTTAAATTAAAATATACTTTGTCATTCTTTTTAAGGATTATATCCTTATGTTTATTTTAGAAAAAAATTCCTGGTTTCAAAAACATGAAGCATTTGCATAAAAATTTGCTAAAAATCACTTGTTTCGTCAAAGCAAGTTTCAAATGCCATTTTCTTTTTTTGTATTTTTGTTCATTTGCTTTTTTAAAAGGAATTTAAAGTCTTATATATTCTTAAGTAAATTTCTTATAAAGCATTTTTGGCAAAGCTTGTTTAAAATCCATTCTTGTAGCAAAAGCAAGTTTGTAGGAACATTTTTTTCACATAAACATGAAACACCATTTTTGCAAATATTTTCATGAATATGCACATAAAATGCTCCTACACAAGATGCACCTACACTATAAAAACAATAGAATAAGGATTTGAAAGCATATGCCCTTTCACATGGCAAAATCATTTTTGATTTTATATTTTCAGTTTTAGAATCTTCTTTGTTTCTTACATAGATTTCTGAAATTTCCTTTTTTTTTATTTTTCCAAAAACATGTTTCTTTTGTCAAAAACCATGTGACAAAGATTTACAAATCTTGTGCATTTAAAACCATAGCTTTCACCTACACTAGATACTCCCCTTAAGCATAGATTTTTCTAAGATTTTTCCATGTTAAATCATCACATGCCGAGATCTTTGTGTACAAAGAATTCTCAGATTTTAGAGCAACTTGAAGGCTAAGTAAATATATTCAATATGTTGTGTTAAATCAAATCTTCATGGGAGAAAATGTGATTTAAACATCCTTTAAAAAAAACTGAACAAGTAAGGTTCACAAATGGGTGCTTAAACCAAAAAACTGATTTGGAGATCATGGTTGTATAGTGTTGCATTTAATATGATGTTTGATGGTTCATAGAGAGGCAAATGGGGGGGGGGAAGGGTAGCATGTGCAAGAGGACTTCAGTTTGAGATTTTCTGATGTGAGCCATGTGAATTCAGATTTTTTTTCTTTGATATTGAAAGAGAAAAGAGTTTTAATATTGCCTTGCATTTGTCACATCAAAAACGGAAAACAGATTTTTTGTTCTTTCAAAATCTAGTAAATAAATGCACCATATTTTTAAATATTTCCTTACACCTATAAATAAACTTGGCATACACTTCATTTCTACATAACAACAAAGATTTTAAAGTAAATCTGTAAGAAGAAAAACAGTGAGCTTCTTAAGGCAAGGTGAGTAAATTTTTGTTATAAAGTTCTTTACTGTTTCTTTTTGTATTTGAACTAAACTTGGTTTGTGTTGACCCTGTGCTAGTGGTAGGCTTGGTGGAAGTTACCTGTTTTGTTTGTTTTCTGATCAAACATTTGTGCTTGTCATTTAAACCTTAAACACCAATGGTTTAGGAAACTGCTTCATACCTTTGGTCAACCTGTTCTTCCTGTTTGCATTAGACACCACCCCAAAGACTTGATCTACCAATCTCTATTAGAAACAAGAGTGTGATGTTGTATTGATTTTTGAAACCATTTCAGTAAGCTAAAAAGGGGTTTAGAAGTAGCAAAAAGCATTTAAATATACACAGTATATAAGAACCAGGAAAATACAGTCTGCTCCTTTCAAACTCTCTGTTTGATCGAAATTTCAAACCACGTATTAAACAAAACTAAATACATGCTTGAAATATTAGAAGGGAATGATGATTTGTAAAAGAAATTTCATGATTTTTAAGATTATATATTGATGGGAAAGTGGAGATGATCAGAATTTGGAATTTGTTCAAATTCCGATCATCCAGACAGTCGGAGGCCAAGTGGTTGGGAGAGAAGCTTCATCTAGGATCAGGGCTTGCAGGAAAAATGCTAGCAGATTTTTCAAATGAACTGATTTTGGGAAATCGATGAAAATAGGGTTTGAATTGGGATTTGTGTTCGGTATGGGTTCATCGGAACTGCTCGTCGTTGGAGGGCTTAGGGGATTGCGGTACTGGGGTAATTGCAATAACCGGGAAAATGTGAACCAATTTAAAAATTTTAAAATTAGTTATTGTCAAAGAATTTGAATAATTGAAATAGCATATTTCAATAAAATAATGAATTGGGAATAGTGAGGCAGTTTGAAAATTTGAATACAAACTTTGTCTGACTGTACGGGGTGGAGAATATAACAGATTTTAGCGAAACCAAAAATATTTAAATTTGTTTATGAATACCTTTCTAACGAATCTGAAAAATCGAAGTTTCATAACAAGAATAAAAATTAATGGCCAAATGAATTTTCAAAAAGGTCACTATATAGCATATATAGCCCTTGAAAATAGATATTTTGCATACGACCTCGGAATTCGACGAAACCACTTTTGTTGGGTCTGGGATGTCAAATTATTGCTAGGTTTCAAATTTCATAATTTTTGAAGCTAGAATGTGAGCGGGGAAAAAGAAAATGTGATTGGTCAATTTCTGTTAAAATGGATCGACCTGAAAATTGGCATTTTGCATATGAGCTCATAATTCGACGAAACTGGTTTTGTTGGGACCGTATAGCCAAAACAAAGCTAGATTTATTTTTCCGGAATTTTTCGATTCAGTTTGTGGCCCTGGCAAATTGAAAAGTACGTTCAAATTGAAAATATAATGTTTTATACTTTAATTTGAAAAATAACTGACTTTAACAGTCGAATTGGCCAACGAAACATATCCCATTGTGTCCGGAATGGAGGTATTTAGCTAGGGGCGATAGTCGTTGGGTTGAAATTGGTGTACATTGGCTAGAAAGGATATTATAGGAATTTAAAAATATAATATATTAGAAAATATCTACCATTTTCTCTCACATCAAAAACCTGGTCAACCCCTCAGAAACGAACGACGATAATCGTTCAAACCTTTCCACCTCGATCGCAGCCGCCACAGTTAATTTCGCCGCCACCACCAGTTGACAATTCCGATCGCCTTCCTCCCCTCTTCAAATCAAACCTAGCCTCGTCAGAAACCATCACCGATCGACGTCGAATTTCGTCGAGGAATTTCACATCTTTCCGTCGTCGCCGATCGTCGCCGGAGCCACCGAGTTCGCTCCCACCACCGTCGATAGGAAGCCTGTTCGTAGCTCCTCGACGTCGTATGCTCTGATCGAGACGAAACAGCATGGATTGTTCGAGAATCAAAAACCTAGTTTTGAAGGTTTGCAAAACATCTGTTTTGAAATTTCTGAATTGAAAATAACACTTTTAAGTGTTGCAAAACTTTGAAAAATCATATCTTTTTAGTGTGTTAACGAAATTCGATGAAACAGGAAACATCGGGACCGCAGGGAGGCTCTCTACCATCTAGTAGAATCCGCGGATTTTTCTGATCTTCCTACGATTTTTAGCACTTCAAAAACCAATGTGAGGAATCTAAACTAAATTGTGTGAATGGAATCGTGTTGTATAAATTATATAAGCGAAGTTTAAATTATATACGCATTGTATACCTCATGTACATGTGTTGTATAAGTTATATTAGCGATGTATAAATTATACAAGCATTGTATGAAACATATATGCTTTGAATTGTGATGAAATGCAAGTGAATTATAGAAATAATATATATATATATATACACTCCCCTCGTCCACAGACAATGGACGATATTTATTGCTTGTGATTGGCGTGATATTATATGGTATGACGAATGGTTGGAAATAATTGTTTGTGGTTGATACCGTGGTTGAAAAATACCTTTATGGTTGAAAAATACCCTCTTGTGGTTGAAACAAATTAGAATAGGATTGTGGAAATGAAAATAAAACATGCCGCCTATGTGCGAACTAGATGCATGATCCCCATTGTCAAAAACCGCGAGGTTTTAAGGTAGAGCGAGGAGCCGTACTAGGGACAGTCCCGGTTTTAACTACCCTGCCGTTATGCTGTCGAAATTTTCTAAAATATTCATGTGTTAGAATAATTTCCATTTGTTGAAATTAATTACATATGTTGAAACCAATATTCATGTGTTGAATTGAAATTCATTCGTTGAGTTGAAATTCGTGTGTTGAATGTTATTCGAATTTTAAACAAATAGATTTAACGATAAAAATCACATTTTTATATATATACAACCTATAGAGAATATTCATGTGTTGAATTGAAATTCGTTTTTCGAGTTGAAATTCATGTGTTGAATATTATTCGAATTTTAAACAAATAGATTTAACGATAAAAATCACATTTATATATATATATATACAAACTATAGAGAGTATTCATGTGTTGAATTGAAATTCGTTCGTCGAGTTGAAATTCATGTGTTGAATGTTATTCGAATTTTAAACAAATAGATTTAACGATAAAAATCACATTTTTATATATATACAACCTATAGAGAATATTCATGTGTTGAATTGAAATTCGTTCGTCGAGTTGAAATTCATGTGTTGAATATTATTCGAATTTTAAACAAATAGATTTAACGATAAAAATCACATTTATATATATACAAACTATAGAGAATATTCATGTGTCTAATTGAAATACGTTCGTCAAGTTGAAATTCATGTGTTGAATATTATTCGAATTTTAAACAAATAGATTTAACGATAAAAATCACATTTTTATATATATACAAACTATAGAGAATATTCATGTGTTGAATTGAAATTCATTCGTTGAATTGAAATTCATGTGTTGAATGTTATCGTATTTTAAAATAAAATGAATAGACAATAAAAACTACATTTTTATTGTGAATATGAAGTGTTAAAAACATTCACGTGTTGAATAAATATTTTTGATGATAAAAATATTTCTTTTTTCATGTATACGCTTTGATAAAAATACACACGTGTTGAAATAAATATTAGTTCGTTAGAAATATTATATTAGCTTTGTTCTGCATATATATACATGTGTTGAACAGGGAAAATGGATTAGCTGTAGAGTAAAGAAATTATCTGCGTGCCCGACAAATAGGTAAGCCTTGATGAGTTGGCTGCGCAGTTTTATTTTTATATCAACTCCTTTAAATGCCATTGGATGCGTAGTGCTGGTTATTCTGTGTGAAATAATAAACATCGCCACAGGATAGTAACAATTAATTTTGAACTACACTACATGGCATACTCCTTGATGATAGGCATACTTCATCATATTCCACATAAGCATTTGGAGCTTGTGTGACGAGGTGGAAAATTTACCATACGAGCGAGAGGCTTGTATGGCGATGATTACATACTACAGGTTGAACTGATGACTGATATGGACTATGTAAAATATAACGATAAATTGCCAGATTAGTAAAAACCCCACACGGGTCTGGAGTTGACAATAATCACGTCTCTCTAGTCATTAGATATGGCACACGGACTATTTATTCCCACACGGGACGAGGTGACGAGGATTTATCGTCTGGAGTAATTAAAAATAAACTCTCCCTCAGGCTTGACAGGGTGACGAGAATTTATTCTCTGGAGTTATTATCTATACACGCTCCCCTGTAAACACCAGAATATATCACTATAAATATGTGGATGTGTAACACCCCACCTCCGTTAAGGTCGCTCACAAAGGGAATGCCTTAACTTTGGTGGAGCATTTTAGTAAACAGAACAGAAACTTACAAGACAGATAAAACAGTACTTGAAAAAAAAATTTAACTTTATTACAGCGGAAACAGAAATTAATATGGTTACATCCTTTCAATTTCAGAATTCAAGTACAAAATATCAGTCTTGTACAAAAGCCTTCAAAATGCATAGTTTAAAAATCATAATCCCCATGGAACGGAAGCTATTCAGAGCCAAGCCATACTTTAAGCACTTCAAGCAAAGAGAAATCCGGATCAAGCTAAAGTATTTCCCTCCTTGGATAACCTGGGAGGGGGGGGGGAAACGGAAGAAAGGAGGCGAAACAACAAGGGCCAGACAAAAAGTCTGGCAAGTCCAGTGACTTTCAGCATATGAACAGATAATAATAATATGATATGAACGTAAAACTGGATGTGAGATAACTATAATAGGTGTAGCAGATATAACAGAAAAACAGAATGATATAACTATTGTTTTACACTTCTCTGCACTAATACTAGTATAGCAGAATTAGGTGTCTCCCTAATGTCTAAATTGAAGCAGGAACGGGTACAGAATACTTTAACAGAAACAGAATGCTAATAATGGGCCTTTACTACCCGATCAGAAACAGACAGAAGCAGGAACAGATTTATCTCTACGGAAATAGAATGTAGAATTAGGTGTACACTAGTAATGGGCCTTTACCACCCGAACAGACGGTACCACACAGAAACAGACAGGTGTTACCAACCAACAGAAACAGACGGTACCAACAGAAACAGACAGAACTAAGCGTACCCTAAAACCCTACCCCAAGCGATCGGCTCCCTAATACATAAATATCCTGTGTCGGCCCCACAGTAGGGTGTATCACTCCCTAAAGTGACAACCAATTGGCACAGACCTATTTACAGATGTCACGGCGTCTTACATCCTCAGAGGCAGACCGGGATCCATGCACGCACATGACCCGGTTGGAACGCACCATCAACACCCCTCGCCATTATCAGAATGAACCACTTATAATTAGTTCAGTAAGCGTGCCCGGACCCTACCTACTGTTGGGTCAAAGTTTTGATACCAGAAAGGGTTACTGACTAATATGGGTCCCAAACAACAGATGACACAAGTAATTCCCCTCCTAACCTTGTGTCCCCAGACTAACAGATTTCAGATTTATTTGTTTACAAGTTCATACATACAGAATTCAGATTTACTAGTTCACGAATTAAGTTAACAAGTTTTCAGACTAACGGATCAGATGTACAGATTTTTCAGATTTGTCTAACTTTGTATTGGACGGGTTTACTACACCTATTAATCCCGTTGGTTTATCCCTATTTTCCCCAATACGTTTTAGACGTCATTCTTATCTTAGATTTGCATTAATTAATTATTAATGCCCAGACCTCTCACATTAGGTCGCTAGCTTGTGGCCGCTGGACGGGCCGGGCGGTTCCGGGCAGACTTCTGCCACAAGCCAGACCTAACCTCGTGTCTTAAGCAGGCTATGACTAACTTCTCACATTAGAACCTATTGTTTGCGGCTACTGGATGTGCCGGGCGGTTCCGGGCAGAATTACGCCGCAAACTCATTCTAACCTCGAGTTAGCCATGTTTATCTTTACGGCCAATTAATTAATAATTTACCGTTTATGCGCACGCCCAATATATATATGCCAATTCAGATTATATCAATAACAGGATGATTATATCAACACAGCAGATAACAGACTTTAGCAGATAACAGATTTTATATGACTTAACGGATTTAACAGATTTAGCAACTTAGCAGATTTTGGCATATAACAGGTTAGGCATTTCAACCGACAAATTTAACAAATTAGGCATTTCAATCTAATTAACAGTCTAGGCAATATAACAAAACTAGCAGTTTAGGCAAATTGGTAAATTAGCATATTTAGCAAATTTAATATTTCTAAAGGTTCTATTTACATGTCTTGCCTAATCATAAATTGGCCTAAATTCATATGCCTAAATAATTGTCGTGATTCACAATAAGATCATATACTTCCATGTTTGCATACCTTTACATAGCGCAGAATATGGACATAATTTTACCCTATAACATATGTTCCAATTTTTGTTAAACTAACCTTATACAGCAGATTCACATATAAATTATACCAAATATGATCATTAATTACAGTGCATGCCATATATGCAAAATTCCCTATTTAGGTGTAATCACAATAATAGATATCCTAATTAATGTAAATCTTTACACCTAAGTTTCCATATCTTCTTCTTTTTAAGTCATGAATCATTATGCAAACCATACCCAACAATCTAAATCTTTAAATCATATCTTCTAAAAATCAGATCTTGACTTTTATATGCATTTTGTCCAAAGTCTCAAATCATATGTAATCATACAATGGTTCCTCTTTTCTTCTATCATAGAATATGCATAGATCCAAATCTAGTTTACAACATATGCTCATTAATTACAAATCTAAATTACAACATAACTATGCATACAACATGCATAAATTATATGTTCATAGTCAAATTTATGCATATGTCCAATATATTTTATGCCTCAGACCTAAAGTCATACATTCAATTTAGTCTTGCATCATTCATCCCAAAATTTGCGTTCATACGTTCATCTCTTATGAGATTAGGCACAGGCTCGTGGTAGCCTGGCTATAGAAACAGAAAAGAAGCAAAGGGATACAGAACAGTCATAGAAAAACAGATTTGACAGAAGAGAATATATATACAATCTCAGATTCAGAATTAAAAACATATCAAAATTATAATTAACGTTTATAGCGGAAAATAACTGTACTTGCCTTGATTGGATTAAAGAAAGGACTTTAGTTGTTACAGAATTGTTGCAGAAGCTTTTATCTCAAATTTGAATTTAGGATGATGTTGATTGACTTCTAGTTTTGATTCTAGCAGAGTAGCAACGCCATTTTTATTTTTAATTAGAAGAAGAGAGCAATGGAGGCTAGAGAATGGTGTAAGAAAGCTAGGTAGAGTCTAGGGTCATTTTTATAGGGTTTATGAACTGATTAGGACCATCGATATTGCTTGGATTGATCGTAGCCATTCATTCGAAAGAGAGACCAATTAGAGCCTGCCACCTAGCCCTAATGACAAAGCATGCTTCTGAAAATCGACCAACATAGACTAGGCCAGCCAGGGTGGACTGGGTTCGACCTGGGTCTGGACCAGGTCGACAGCCCTGTCGACAGCCCTGTCGGCCTGGCTAGACCAGGTCGACAGCCCAGTCGACCTGGGTGCATTAGGCGGGAATTTTCCCGCCCTGGCCAATTGGGCCCGATTTTTAATTTTAAACTTGTTTTTCTGAGCTGTTCGAATTTTAAACTTAATTCAAAAACTTCCGGAGGCTATATCTTCTTCATACGGACTCCGTTTTTCGAAAACTCGGACTCTATTTCGCGTATTTTTCCGAGACGAACGTAATGGCGTATCCCGTTTCCCTTAGTTCTTTGATTTCAAATTAATTATACTTTAATTTATGACTTTCACGGTTATAGAATACACGGGGTGTTACATTCTCCCCCACTTAAAAGGATTTCGTCCCCGAAATCTCCAAGTTAAGAAGAATGTGTCCTACCATCCAATCACCCATCTACTCAACCATCATCCACAAGCATCCATTGTCCTTAGAAAACTTCTAATTTTGTTTGAACATATGCAAAAGTGTGTGTATATGTTCCTTATCTAATGCAAAGATCAGGCGGTCTACTGATTCAGTTGACCTCCTTAATGCGAATTATGTCAGTGCCATGAGTCCAACATGTATGCAATAGAATTCTGATGATATATATTATTTCTATATGAGTGCACAATCATTCACTCAAATGCAACATCCATGTGCTGAATCAACCAATTTGCATCCACAAGAATTGAAAAATGCTCACCCATCCATATGCAGTATGAGAGTGTTTTCGAGCCGATCTAGTGCCTAGTGTGTGTATATGCATCCACGAGCAACCACTAGCAACCACTTGCATCCACTTGCAACCATCAAACATAACATGTCTCAAACACATGTTTACACCCATTAGTTTCTACCTAAAGTTCAAATATTCGATCGATAGGATACAGTCGAATGATGGAAGCGAGCACAGATAGAACGAAAATTTGGTTCCCATTAGACATGGGTCCTAAGTAAAGGCCCCAAAGACCGAAACCAACATCAAATTGACACCCAGAGGATTACCTTCTTTAGACAATGTCAAAACTGGAAATCCTATAAAAAGTATTTAGATATTTACAGACTACTGGTACAGATCAGGTTCCCTAATGATTCTTAGGAAGCTAAGCATGATAAAATCATACCCCACGAAAACTCAGAATGTATGCGTCATACTTGACGCCTAACACAGATATCCCTCAAACCCCAATCTCAAACAGATGATCCATAACCCTTATGGGTCTGAGTCTATAGCGGAATTCAGAAATAATACTAGTATTAAAGTGCAGAGTATCGATTACAAAATCAAAATACCAAAATCAGAAAAAGTCACAATCATATAAAGAAATTAAACCTACTATAGAAATTTTCCTATTTCTATCTTAGCCACTAGCCTCAAGGGTGTTCGCCTGCCCTCCTTGTCCTCGTCTCTTCGGGCAGTCCCTAGTGAAGTGTCCCATCTCCCCACAGTTGAAGCAGGCGCCCTTCCATTTTCTGCAATCCTTGTTCAGATGAGTTGAGCTCCCACAAGTAAAGCACTTTTTCCCCTTCTTATCTTCAGACTTCTCATCCTTCTTTTGTGTTTCCTTTTTGGGCCCCGCTTTCTTATTCTGTGGTTCTTCCTTCTTTGTCTCTTTCGAGCCCTTGTCTTCCTCGTGCAGTAGTGCCATATCCACCAATTTCTCGTAAGTTGCTCCCATGGGTACATGGGTCATGGCTAGGCTGTGCAGTGGCTCATTCAATCCTTTAACAAAGCGGAGAGCCTTTTTATGCTGAGTGTTGACTAAATCCAATCCGAATCTTGCTAGTTGGTTGAACTGGTTGACGTATTCCTTGACCGTCATACTTCCTTGCTTAAGAGACAAGAACTTTTCCAATTGTAAACTTCGTTCAGCTTGTGAGAGGAATTTTGTCTCAAACCTTGTTCTGAAATCCATCCATGTCTCAACTGGCCTCTCGGCGTTAGTGACTTCCCACCAGTAGGAAGCTTCGTCTTTGAGCAGCCATACTGCCAACTGTACCTTCTGCCTATCGTCCACCTCGAAGATAACGAATAGGTCCTCAGTTTCTTTGAGCCAATTCCTTGCTTCTACGAATGATTCAGTTCCTTTGAAATCCTTCCCACCCATGGCCCTAAAATCTCTACAGATCTTTGAGAAAGCAATTGCACGAGGAGGGGGTGGAGGAGGGGGATCATTTGCTGGACCTGCAGCGGCGGTCCTAGCCTCAAGATATTGACGAAACCAACCGGGTACATGAACACCCTCTGGTATCTCAGATGCTTCAGACATACTGGAACGAAAAAGGAAAGGTTCAATACCAAAAGGACTGAAAGAAAGATATATGGCTCTTGGGGATCATGTTTTTCAAAATAAGCTTTATTTTTGAAAATACTTCCTTTCAAAACCTTTTTTTTTTAAAATAATTTTTTCAAAACTTTTTTATAAAATCTGGTAACCTTCAGCTTTGATACCAAGTGTAACACCCCACCTCCGTTAAGGTCACTCACAAAGGGAATGCCTTAACTTTGGTGGAGCATTTTAGTAAACAGAACAGAAACTTACAAGACAAATAAAACAGTACTTGAAAAAAAAATTTAACTTTATTACAGCGGAAACAGAAATTAATATGGTTACATCCTTTCAATTTCAGAATTCAAGTACAAAATATCAGTCTTGTACAAAAGCCTTCAAAATGCATAGTTTAAAAATCATAATCCCCATGGAACGGAAGCTATTCAGAGCCAAGCCATACTTTAAGCACTTCAAGCAAAGAGAAATCCGGATCAAGCTAAAGTATTTCCCTCCTTAGATAACCTTGGGGGGGGGGGGGGAACGGAAGAAAGGAGGCGAAACAACAAGGGTCAGACAAAAAGTCTGGCAAGTCCAGTGACTTTCAGCATATGAACGGATAATAATAATATGATATGAACGTAAAACTGGATGTGAGATAACTATAATAGGTGTAGCAGATATAACAGAAAAACAGAATGATATAACTATTGTTTTACACTTCTCTGCACTAATACTAGTATAGCAGAATTAGGTGTCTCCCTAATGTCTAAATTGAAGCAGGAACGGGTACAGAATACTTTAACAGAAACAGAGTGCTAATAATGGGCCTTTACTACCCGATTAGAAACAGACAGAAGCAGGAACAGATTTATCTCTACGGAAACAGAATGTAGAATTAGGTGTACACTAGTAATGGGCCTTTACCACCCGAACAGACGGTACCACACAGAAACAGACATGTGTTACCACCCAACAGAAACAGACGGTACCAACAGAAACAGACAGAACTAAGCGTACCCTAAAACCCTACCCCAAGCGATCGGCTCCCTAATACATAAATATCCTGTGTCGGCCCCACAGTAGGGTGTATCACTCCCTAAAGTGACAACCAATTGGCACAGACCTATTTACAGATGTCACGGCGTCTTACATCCTCAGAGGCAGACCGGGATCCATGCACGCACATGACCCGGTTGGAACGCACCATCAACACCCCTCGCCATTATCAGAATGAACCACTTATAATTAGTTCAGTAAGCGTGCCCGGACCCTACCTACTGTTGGGTCAAAGTTTTGATACCAGAAAGGGTTACTGACTAATATGGGTCCCAAACAACAGATGACACAAGTAATTCCCCTCCTAACCTTGTGTCCCCAGACTAACAGATTTCAGATTTATTTGTTTACAAGTTCAGACATACAGAATTCAGATTTACTAGTTCACGAATTAAGTTAACAAGTTTTCAGACTAACGGATCAGATGTACAGATTTTTCAGATTTGTCTAACTTTGTATTGGACGGGTTTACTACACCTATTAATCCCGTTGGTTTATCCCTATTTTCCCCAATACGTTTTAGACGTCATTCTTATCTTAGATTTGCATTAATTAATTATTAATGCGCAGACCTCTCACATTAGGTCGCTAGCTTGTGGCCGCTGGATGGGCCGGGCGGTTCCGGGCAGACTTCTGCCACAAGCCAGACCTAACCTCGTGTCTTAAGAAGGCTATGACTAACTTCTCACATTAGAACCTATTGTTTGCGGCTACTGGATGTGCCGGGCGGTTCCGGGCAGAATTGCGCCGCAAACTCATTCTAACCTCGAGTTAGCCATGTTTATCTTTGCGGCCAATTAATTAATAATTTACCGTTTATGCGCACGCCCAATATATATATGCCAATTCAGATTATATCAATAACAGGATGATTATATCAACACAGCAGATAACAGACTTTAGAAGATAACAGATTTTATATGACTTAACGGATTTAATAGATTTAGCAACTTAGCAGATTTTGGCATATAACAGGTTAGGCATTTCAACCGACAAATTTAACAAATTAGGCATTTCAATCTAATTAGCAGTCTAGGCAATATAACAAAACTAGCAGTTTAGGCAACTTGGCAAATTAGCATATTTAGCAAATTTAATATTTCTAAAGGTTCTATTTACATGTCTTGCCTAATCATAAATTGGCCTAAATTCATATGCCTAAATAATTGTCGTGATTCACAATAAGATCATATACTTCCATGTTTGCATACCTTTACATAGCGCAGAATATGGACATAATTTTAGCCTATAACATATGTTCCAATTTTTGTTAAACTAACCTTATACAGCAGATTCACATATAAATTATACCAAATATGATCATTAATTACATTGCATGCCATATATGCAAAATTCCCTATTTAGGTGTAATCACAATAATAGATATCCTAATTAATGTAAATCTTTACACCTAAGTTTCCATATCTTCTTCTTTTTAAGTCATGAATCATTATGCAAACCATACCCAACAATCTAAATCTTTAAATCATATCTTCTAAAAATCAGATCTTGACTTTTATATGCATTTTGTCCAAAGTCTCAAATCATATGTAATCATACAATGGTTCCTCTTTTCTTCTATCATAGAATATGCATAGATCCAAATCTAGTTTACAACATATGCTCATTAATTACAAATCTAAATTACAACATAACTATGCATACAACATGCATAAATTATATGTTCATAGTCAAATTTATGCATATGTCCAATATATTTTATGCCTCAGACCTAAAGTCATACATTCAATTTAGTCTTGCATCATTCATCCCAAAATTTGCGTTCATACGTTCATCTCTTATGAGATTAGGCACAGGCTCGTGGTAGCCTGGCTATAGAAACAGAAAAGAAGCAAAGGGATACAGAACAGTCACAGAAAAACAGATCTGACAGAAGAGAATATATATACAATCTCAGATTCAGAATTAAAAACATATCAAAATTATAATTAACGTTTATAGCGGAAAATAACTGTACTTGCCTTGATTGGATTAAAGAAAGGACTTTAGTTGTTACAGAATTGTTGCAGAAGCTTTTATCTCAAATTTGAATTTAGGATGATGTTGATTGACTTCTAGTTTTGATTCTAGCAGAGTAGCGACGCCATTTTTATTTTTAATTAGAAGAAGAGAGCAATGGAGGCTAGAGAATGGTGTAAGAAACCTAGGTAGAGTCTAGGGTCATTTTTATAGGGTTTATGAACTGACTAGGACCATCGATATTGCTTGGATTGATCGTAGCCATTCATTCGAAAGAGAGACCAATTAGAGCCTGCCACCTAGCCCTAATGACAAAGCATGCTTCTGAAAATCGACCAACATAGACTAGGCCAGCCAGGGTGGACTGGGTTCGACCTGGGTCCGGACCAGGTCGACAGCCCTGTCAACAGCCCTGTCGACAGCCCTGTCGGCCTGGCTAGACCAGGTCGACAACCCAGTCGACCTGGGTGCATTAGGCGGGAATTTTCCCGCCCTGGCCAATTGGGCCCGATTTTTAATTTTAAACTTGTTTTTCTGAGCTGTTCGAATTTTAAACTTAATTCAGAAACTTCCGGAGGCTATATCTTCTTCATACAGACTCCGTTTTTCGAAAACTCGGACTCTATTTCGCGTATTTTTCCGAGACGAACGCAATGGCGTATCCCGTTTCCCTTAGTTCTTTGATTTCAAATTAATTATACTTTAATTTATGACTTTCACGGTTATAGAATACACGGGGTGTTACAGGATGCTTTATAGGATTTATTGGGTACCTAACACGGCCCAATAAATTTCCAAACCCCTTCCAGTACAAAGGAGGTTATGGCAAAAAAATTCGAAATATTAAGGCGTTAGTGAAATATTTGAAGTGAAAACGATGTTGAAATAAATGAATGAACGATGTTGAAATAAATGAATGAACGATGTCGAAATAAATATAAGAACTATATTTGAAATAAAGGAATGAACTATATTTATATATATAAATATAAATAGAATTGAAAGGAATCGAAGCCGTGCAGTTCATGTTTTGGAATCGTAATTTGAATCGATTAGTACGAGAAATCCGACCATCGGATTTTCCCGAAACCGCAACCGCTGGGCTCGCCTTGGAAATATCATTCCAACGGCACCAACCTTATAAAAATCCAACGGTTGGATTGCTTAATTCAAATCTGAAGAAAAACAGCGCCAGAATCGTTTATATTTATATATAGATATAAATATAATTAAATTAAATTGAATAACGACGCTGCTGTTCGAATTTTGAATCCGTAACTTCAAACGACTAGTGTTGAAGATCCGACCGTCGGATTTTCACAAAACTGGAACCGTTGGGTTCGATTTGGGAATATCTTCCCACTGATATAGACTTTGTAGAAATCCAACGGTTAGATTTTCCGATATGTGTAAAACAAATTAGGGGAAAAACAGCGCCAGTGCCACGACACAACCTGAAAAGTCGTTTAATTGAATATGGCCATTTTTAAATAAATAAAAATGGCGAAAATCGTTATAAAATATTATAAGCAACATAGATTTGGAATAAACCAGTTTGGCTTGATCTGCTTGATATTTGATGGTTGTATGTGTTTGACACAAAAATAACACTAAAGAACTGAAATATGAATGTCGAATAATATAACCATGGAAAAAATTGATTTGAATTCTAATTACGTGAATTATTTGAAAAGGCCGAGCTAACCCTCATTTCAAATAATTGATCGAACGATTCAAATTGGAAAATACAAAGACGATTCAAGACTGACGATCTTCGTATCGGTTGGATGGGCGCTGCTGAGGTTCCTGATTGGAGTAGCTACCGTGAAGGAACGGAGGTAGTAGCCGTCTGAACGTTTGTGTTGATTGTACGGATATACGAGGAATTTGACGCCTCTGGTTTCGTTCAAACGCAGAACGGACTCGTAAATGGACTATGCATCTGACATTGGATTTTGTTCTATACTGATTGATCTCTGTTAAATATATATCTGTTTGGCGGCGGAGAATTTATTCTTTTATTTAACGCCATTCTCTGAGACGTACGAGCTCAGAGGTTATATATCGATGGAAATCAGTCGTATGGAGTGGATTGCCTATGTGGCATGCCAAGATGCTGTGATCAAAGCTTCTTTTGCAAAGCAAAGTCTTGTATTTGATGATCAAAGCACGACCTACATTGCCTGGCTTTGTGTATAGCGTGGATTCGCGAGCCTCACACCTCGGTAAGAGTAAAAAACGGGATAAAGACTGCAGGGAGAGCACGGCTTTTCTTTCTAGCTATGGTGGTGTTAGTGACCTGCCACCCTGACATTTATATCTATTTTTCACCTATATGGTTGTTGGAATGCGAGGCGCCTCGATTATAGGTCTGTAAGGACCGAGAAACGTGTGTTCAGGAATAATTAATCCTCAAACGTAAGAGAGGACCGGCCCTGAAGCATCCAGTGGTTACCCTGAGTGTGTAGTCCTGAGGCATTTGCTAAAATGTCTCGAAGCAGAGAGGAGCTTGCTTCTTGCCTCGACTCATGACGGAAATCCAAATTCCAATACGAAATAACGGATTCGATTGTAGAACTAGTATGGCGACTTAGTATATGGTAGCTATGCCGCCTATGATTGATATTTATGACGCTATTCGTTTTTGAAACATATATGCACTATTAATAATATCAAATGATTTTGCTTTACACGTATCAAGCATATTTGGCCATTATAAGGTAAAACTCTATCCTCCAACTGGCGTTGCATTGTATGATGGGACTTGAGTCTTATAGTGGCTTTATTCTTTTTAAAAGCATTGCGTTGTTGTCAAAGAATTTACTTTGTTTTAAATGCACCAGCAATCACTGGAGTAAACCCGTTCCGTGAAAGTGGCGTGGTCCTATGATTTGCTTATTACTGTTGTTTAAACTGTTAAATAGATTTCTCATACCAGTCCCCATGACTGACTCGTTGTTTGTTTCACTTTGCAAATGCGAGTGCCCTTATTTTCACACGGGCAACCTAGTTCACAGGTGACAGGTTGTTTTTGGCTAAGCACTGTAGTATGGAGTGCATTTTTGGCTCATGGCGAGGCTGACTTCACCGAGATGACTTTGACATTTTCTGCCATTATTGTACTTATATTATGATTCCGCCACTGGCGATGCAGACTGCTTTACTTTTAGTACTTATTATCATATGTATATGTACCGCCTTCGGCGATGTAGACTGATACCCTTATTATGTCTCACTGCATGTATATATTCCGCCTCTGGCGATGGTGACTGATCATTTCTCTTTTATTTACTAAGTTATATCCTACGTCGTGCTACTCTGATATTGTTACATGTTATGAATCCCGTGTCATATCTATGTAAAATTATTCTATTTATTGTTTTAGCTATTATCTGTTCTCTGCTATGATGGTTGATGTGTTATATTCGAATGATTATCCTTAATACCGTCACACGGATTTTGGGATCATCACAGTTGGTATCAGAGCTTTGGTTAACCTTAGTTCCGGGATCTAACACATTAAACAACTTGTCAGAATAGAATCAGTAGTGTTCTAAGGCGAGTAACTCATTAGAGATAGGATTAGTGATGTCCTAGAATGAGCGAAGCAGATTAGCAAAACAATTTGATCAGTACATCATTACCTTTCCTTTTGTTCCCCTGCTTTATCATATATGAAAGTTATCAGTTCTGTGAGCTTGACTCTTTTCTTGCTTATACAGTACTCTATCTGATGGCTACACGAGCAGCAGCAGCCAGAGGTGGCCGTGGAGGCTGAGCAGGCATGGCAGGAGGATGGAGGAATATCCCCGTAGTTGAGGAGGGCCCTATTATACAGCCACCAGCTCCCCAGGACTTTGAGCTAGACAGAGTAGCGAAGAGGTATAGGAACCTGGGGGGAAAACCCTTTTCTGGCCTTGGTACAGTGACAGAGGCTATTGCTTGGTTGAAGACCTGTGAAAAGATCTTTGAGGGCATGGGATTGGGGACCAACAACAAAGCACGTCTAGGTATTTGGCTCTTACAGGAGGAAGCAGAGTTGTGGTGGGATGCCATCACCTCAGAAGATGTGGCAGGTACTGTTAGGACCTGGGAGCAATTCAAGACAATGTTCAACGAGAAGTTTGTACCTGAGCAGGCCTTAGAGCGGATGCGAGAGCAGTTTGCTAATCTCCAGTAGGGAGATCTCTCTATCCAAGATTACCTCAATAAATTCACTCAGTTGTCGCGCTATGCTCCAGAGCTTATTATGACCAACAAAGCTAAGAACAAGAGGTTTATATTTGGGCTACGGCGCAAGTACCATGAAAGGCCCATGAGCAACATCAAACTCTCATTCTCAGAATTAGTAGAAATGGACTGAAATTATGAAGATACGGATGAAAGACACTCCAACCAAGACCGCACCAAAAGCCAATGTGACGATCCCAAAATCCGAGGGGCGGTATTAAGGATAATCATTTGGAAATAACACATTAATCATCATAGCAGAGTACAAATAATAGCAGAAACAATAAATAAAATAATTTTACATGGATACGACAGCGGAATCACAACATGTAGGAATATCAGAATAGCATAACGTGGGATATAACTTAGTAAAGAAAAAGGGAAGTGATCAGTCATCATCGCCAGAGGCGGAATACATACATGCAGTGAGACATAATAAGGGTATCAGTCTACATCATCGAAGGAGGAATACATATACATATAGTGAGAAATACGGAAAGTAAATCAGTCTGCATCGCCAGTGGCGGAATCATAATATAAGTACAGTAATGGCGGAAAATGTCAAAGTCATCTCTGTGAAGTCAGCTTCACCATGAGCCAAAAATGCACTCTATGCAGCAATGCAGAGCCAAAAACAACCTGTCACCTATGTACTAGGCTGCCTGTGTGAAAATAAGGGCACCCGCGTTTGCAAAGTGAAACAAACAACGAGTCAGTCATGGGGACTGGTATGAGGAATCTATTTAACAGTTAAACAACAATAAATAGCAAATCATAGGACCACGCCACTTTCGCGGAACGGGTTTACTCCAGTGATTGCTAGTGCATTTAAAACAAAGTAAATTCTCTTAAAAACAACGCAATGCTTTTAGAAAGAATGAAGCCAGTATAAGACTCAGGTCCCATCATACAATGCAACGCAAGCCGGAGGATAGAGTTTTACCTTATAAGGGCCAAATATGCTTGAAACGTATAAAGCAAAATCATTTGATATTATTACTAGTGCATATTTGTTTCAAAAACGAATAGCATCATAAATATCAATCATAGGCGGCATAGCTACCATCTACTATGTCTCCATACTAGTTCTACAATCAAGTCCGTTATTTCGTATTGGAAATTGGATTTCCGTCATGAGACGAGGCAAGGGGCAAGCTCCTCTCCGCTTCGAGACACTCTAGCAAATGCCTCGGGACTACACACTCTGGGTAACCCCTGGATCGGCTGGGCCGGTCCTCTCTTACGTTTGAGGATTGGCAATTCCTGAACACACGTTTCTCGGTCCTTACAGACCTATAATCGGGCGCCTCGCATTCCAACAACCACATAGGTGAAAAATAGGTATATATGTCAGGGCTGGTAAGTCACTGACACCACCATAGCTAGAAAGAAGCGTCGTTCTCTCCCAGCGACCCGTATCCCGTTTTTAACTCATACCGGGGTGTGAGGTTCGCGAATCTACGAAATACACAAAGCTAGGCCACATAGACCTTGCTTTGATCATCATCCACAAGACTTTGCTTTGCAACAGAAGCCTTGATCACAGCATCTTGGCATGCCACATAGGCAGTCCACTCCATACGATTGATTTCCATCGATATATAACCTCTGAGCTCGTACGTCTCAGAGAAGTGCGTTAAGCAAAAGAATAAATTTTCCGCCGCCAAACAGATATATATTTAACAGAGATCAATCAGTATAGAACAAAATCCAATGTCAGACACACAGTCCATTTACAAGTCCGTCCTGGGTCTGAACGAAACCGGAGGCGTCAAATTCCTCGTATATCCGTCCAATCAACACATACGTTCAGACGGTTACTACTTCCGCCCCCTTCCGGTAGCTACTCCGGTTAGGAACCTCCGTAGCGCCCATCCAACTGATACGAAGATCGTCGGTCTTGAATCGTCTTTGCATTTTCCAATTCGAATCGCTCGATATATTATTTGAAATGAGGGTTAGCTCGGCCTTTTCAAATAATTCACGTCATTAGAATTTAAATCGATTCATTTTATGGTTATATTATTCGACATCCATCTTTCGGTTCTTTAGTGTTATTTTCATGTCATACACATACAACCATCAAATATCAAACAATTCAAGCCCAATTGGTTTATTTGCAACCTATGTTGCTTATAATATTTTATAACGATTTTTCGCCATTTATATTTATTTAAAAATGGCTATATTTAATTAGACGACGTTTCAGGTCGTGCCGTGGCACTGGCGCTGTTTTCCTCCTAATTTGTTTTACACATATCGGAAAATCTAGCCGTTGGATTTCTACAAAGTCTATATCAGTGGGAAGATATTCCCAAAGCGAACCCAATGGTTCCAGTTTCATGAGAATCCAACGGTCGGATCTTCCACACTAGTCGTTTGAAGTTACGGTTTCAAAATTCAAACTACAGCGTCGTTATTCGATTTAATTTAATTATATTTATGTATAAATATAAACGATACTGGCGCTGTTTTTCTTCAGATTTGAATTGAACATTCCGGACAATCCAACCGTTGGATTTTTACAAGGTTGGTGCCGTTGGAAAGATATTTCCAAGGCGAACCCATCGATTGCGGTTTCGGGAAAATCCGATGGTCGGATTTCTCGTACTAATCGTTTCAAATTACGATTCCGAAACGCGAACTGCACGGCCTTTATTCCCTTTCATTATATTTATATTTATATATATAAATATAGTTCATTCTTAAAATTTCACCTATAGGTCATTTTATATTTTCGACTTCGTTTTCACTTCAAATATTTCACTAACGCCTTAATATTTCGAAAAATTTCGCCATAACCTCCTTTGTACGGGGAGGGGTTTGGAAATTTATTAGGCCGTATTAGGTACCCAATAAATCCTAAAAAGCATTCACATATTTACAGTGATATATTCTGGTGTTTACGGGGGAGTATGTACTGATAATCACTCCAGAGAATAAATTCTCGTCACCCCGTTTCCGTGTGGAAATAAATAGTCCATGTGCCGTATCTAATAACTAGAGCGACGTGATTATTGTCAACTCCAGACCCGTGTAGGGTTTTTATTAATCTGGCAATTTATCGTTATAATTTATATAGTCCATATCACTAATTAGTTCAACCTGTAGTACATAGTCATCGCCCTACAAGACTCTTGCTTGTATGGTAAATCTTCCACCTCGTCACACAAGTTCCAGTTGCTTATGTGGAATATGATGAAGTATGCCTATCGTCAAGAAGTATGCCACGTAGTGTAGTTCAAAATTAATTGTTACTGTCCTATGGCGTTATTTATTATTTCGCACAGAAAAACCAGCACTCCGCATCCAATGGCATTCACAGGAGTTGATATATAAATAAAATTGCGCAGCCAACTCATCAAGGTTTACCTATTTGTCGGGCACGCAAATAATTTCTTTACTCTACAGCTAATCCATTTTTCCTGTCCAACGCACGTATATATATGCAGAACAAGGATAATAATAATATTTCTAGCAAACTGTTATTTATTTCAACACATGTGTATTTTTAACTAAGCGTATACATGATAAAAGAAATATTTTTATCATCAAAAATATTTATTCGACACATGTGTAATTTTAACTTAGCGTATACATGATAAAAGAAATATTTTTATCATCAAAAATATTTATTCGACACATGTGTAATTTTAACTAAGCGTATACATGATAAAAGAAATATTTTTATCATCAAAAATATTTATTCGACACATGTGTAGTTTTAACTAAGCGTATACATGATAAAAGAAATATTTTTATCATCAAAAATATTTATTCGACACATGTGTATTTTTAACACTTCATATTCCCTATGAAAATATAGTTTTCATTGTCGATTCATTTTATTTTTAAAAGATGATAACATTCAACACATGAACTTCAACTCAACGAATGAATTGCAATTCAACACATGAATATTCTATATCGTTTGTATATATATAAATATATGATTTTTATCGCTAATGCCATTTGTTTAAATTCCAATAATATTCAACACATGAATTTCAACTCAACGAATGAATTGCAACTCAACACATGAATATTCGATATAGTTTGTATATATATAAAAATGTGATTTTTATCGCTAATGCCATTTGTTTAAATTCAAATAATATTCAACACATGAATTTCAACTCAAGGAATGAATTGCAACTCAACACATGAATATTTGATATAGTTTGTATATATATAAAGATATGATTTTTATCGCTAATGCCATTTGTTTAAATTCAAATAATATTCAACACATGAATTTCAACTCAACGAATGAATTGCAACTCAACACATGAATATTCGATGTAGTTTGTATATATATAAAATATGATTTTTATCGCTAATGCCATTTGTTTAAATTCAAATAATATTCAACACATGAATTTCAACTCAACGAATGAATTGCAACTCAACACATAAATATTCGATATAGTTTGTATAATTTATTTCAACGAATGAAAATTATTCTAACACATAAATATTTCAGAAAATTTCGACAGCATAACGGCAGGGTAGTTAAAACTGGGACCGTCCCTAGTACGGCTCCTCGCTCTACCTTTAAACCTCGCGGTTTTTGACAATGGGGATCATGCATCTAGTTCGCACGCAGGCATCATTTTTATTTTCAATTCCACAATCCTATTCTATTTTGTTTCAACCACAAGAGGGTATTTTTCAACCACAAAGGTATTTTTCAACCATAAAGGTATTTTTCAACCATAATATCAACCACAAACAATTATTTCCAACCATTCGTCATACCATATAATATCACGTCAATCACAAGCAATAAATATCGTCCATGATCTGTGGACGAGGGGAGTGTATATATATATTTATATATAATAATTCACTTGCATTTCATCACAATTCAAAGCATATATGTTTCAAACAACGCTTGTATAATTTATACATCGCTAATATAACTTATACAACACATGTACATGAGGTATGCAATGCTTATATAATTTACACTTCGCTTATATAATTTATACAATGCGATTTCAATCACACAATTAGTTTAGATTCCTCACATTGGTTATTGTGGTGCTAAAAATCGTAGGAAGGTCAGAAAAATCCGCGGCTTCTTCTAGAATGTAGAGAGCCTCCTTGCGGTCACGGTGTCTCCTATTTCATCAAATTTCGTTAAAGAACGAAAAAGATATTATTTTTCAAAGCTTTGCAACGCTTTATAGTGTTAAAAACGTATAAAGGAATTACCTTTATTATTCATTCAAAAGGGGATTCGCTGTTTTCGCGAAATCTGTGCGTCGTGGGTCTGATCGGAGGTGATGGCGTCGTAGAGGAGGTCGAGGGCGTCAGGTCGCTGGTGGTGGGGTCGGAGATGGTGGCAGATCGGAGCAGATCTGGCGATGGGAAGTTTGGAACTTCGTGGGGGCGATTCCGACGATGGCGGAGGCGATGGGGGTCGGCGATGGGTCGGATTTGTAGAGGAGGAAGAGGCGGAGCGAACGGCGGTGGTGGCAAGGTCTGGAATGGCCTGTAGCGGCGGCGGCGTGGGTGGGAAGAGATGAACGACATGGATCGTCGGTTCTTTTGAACGACGGAGGATTTTTGGGGTTTATTTTTATTTTTTTTATAAAAGAAAATTTCCTATTTTCCAGAGATTTATAGAAAATTTTAAATAGTGTTTTTGCAAACGGACTCCTTTTTAAACCCAACGACTCTCGCCCCTAGCTAAATACCCCCATTCCGGACACAATGGGATATGTTTCGTTGGCCATTTCGACTGTTACAGTCAGTTATTTTTCAAATTAAAATATAAAACATTCGATATTCAATTTAAACGTACATTTCAATTTGCCAGGGCCACAAACTGAGTCGAAAAATTCCGTAAAAATAAATCTAGCTTTGTTTTGACGATACGGTCCTAACAAAACCAGTTTCGTCGAATTCTGAGCTCATTTGAAAAACGGCCATTTTTAGGTCGACCCATTTTAACAGAATTTGACCAAACACATTATCTTTTGCCCCGCTCACATACTAGCTTCAAAAATTACGAAATTTGAAACTTAGCAATAATTTGACATCCCGGACCCAACCAAAGTGGTTTCGTCGAATTCCGAGGTCGTATGCAAAATGCCAATTTTCAGGGGCTATATATACTATATAGCGACCTTTCTGAAAATTCATTTGGCCATAACTTTTGATGTGCGTTATGAAATTTCGATTTTTCAGTTTCGTTAGAAAGGTATTGATAAACAGATTTAAATATTTTTAGTTTCGTCAAAATCCGTTATATTTTCCACCCGGTACAGTCAGACAAAGTTTGTATTCAAAATTTCAAATTGCAATACTATACCCAATTCTATATTTTATGGAAATAGGCTATTTAAATTATTCAAATTCTTTGGTAATAACCTAATTTAAAAATTTTAAACTGGTTCACATTTTCCGGGTTATTACAATCTCCCCCACTTAAAACTTTTCGTCCTCGAAAAGGAAATAACAGCTAAGCAGGAAATTAAATGTAATTGCAAAGTATTGTAAAGGTACCTTGCACCGGAGTTTGTCAGAGATGTCCACCCTGCATCTGGGATAAGCTTGTTTAATGCTTTCCTCAGTCTCCAAAGTACTGTCTCTAGGATCACTACTCCACTGCACTTTGACTAAATGAATCTTTTTCCTCCTTAGCTCTCTGGTTTCTTTGCCAACTATCTTTAATGGCTCTCTTCTGAGTGCTAATTCTGGAGTTATGTCAATATCCTGTTGCGCTGCTTCTTCCACAACAAGATCGGGATCATGAACATGTTTTATGAGTTGAGATACGTGGAACACATCATGTACACTAGGCAACCAATCAGGTAATGAAACCCTATATGCAAGAGTTCCAATCCGTTCAAGTATAGGAAAGGGACCAATAAATCTCGGTGCCAACTTCCCAGTCTTGCCAAATCTGATTACTCCTCGCATTGGAGAAACTCTTAAATAAACATAATCGCCAACGGCAAACGATATATCCCTTCTTCTCGCATCAGCATAACTTTTCTGTCGGCTCTGCGCGGTTTTTAATCGCTTCTTAATGAAATCGACTTTATCCGATGCTTCTCGAATCATATCGGGCCCTAACACAAGTCTGTTGCCAGGTTCTACCAAACATGCGGGAGATCTGCACGGTCTACCGTATAATGCTTCAAATGGAGACATTCCCAAACTTGCTTCGTAGCTATTGTTGTAAGAGAACTCGGCTAGATGTAAGTGATCTTCCCATGAGCCTCCAAAATCAATAACGCAAGCCCGCAGTAAATCTTCTAGAATTCTATTCATCTGCTCAGTTTGGCCATCTGTCTGAGGGTGATAAGTGGTGCTTAGATTTAATTTGTTTCCCAATTCTTCCTGGAATGCTTCCCAGAATTTGCTAGTAAACAGGGGATCTCTATCGCTGACTATATTGAGCGGCACTCCATGTAGTTTAACTATTTCTTTGAAGTAAATCGGTGCTAGACTTTGAGCCGTTCTGTTGGATCGGACAGGTATGAAATGGGCAGTCTTCGTGAAGCGATCTACGATTACCCATATACTGTCGTTTCCTTTTCTAGTTCGAGGCAGGCCATCGATGAAATCCATCGAAATTTGTTCCCACTTCCATCCTGGAATTTCTAATGGTTGTAATAATCCAGCCAATTTCTGCTGATCACTCTCAACTAGCTGACAAGTGGGGCATCTGCTAACATATAATGAGTTATCTCTTTTCATTGCTCTCCACCAGAAAGTGCGTTTGATATCGTTATAAATTTTGCTCACACCAGGATGGATACTTAATTTGGATTTGTGGCATTCATCAAGTATTTCTCTTCGAAGCTCTGGAAGGTTTGGGATGCAAATTCTGCCCTTTAATCTTAGAACTCCTTTGTCATCGAGTCAGAAACTTGTGGATTCACCTCCCTTGACTCTCTGACTGATTCTCTGAACAAATTCATCGTCTCTCTGAAGGGTCGAGATCTTGTCTATTAATGAAGACGTGATGACAAAACTGGCGATGATTTCATTCTTTCTGCTGAGCGCATCTGCTACAACATTGGCTTTCCCTGGAGTGTATAGAATTTCAAAATCGTAGGCTGCAAGGAATTTTAACCAACGCTGTTGTCTCAAATTTAGATCTTTCTGGGTGAACAGGTATTTCAAGGATTGATGATCGGTGTATAGTTCGAATTTCTCGCCCAATAAATAATTCCTCCATATTCTTAAAGCAAACACGATAGCTAATAACTCAAGATCATGAGTAGCATAGTTTCTTTCATGCGGCTTTAGTTGATGGCTGGCATAAGTGATCACTTGGCCTTTTTGCATTAACACTGCGCCTAGCCCTCTAATAGAAGCATCTGTCCACACAGTCAAGTCTTGGTTACCTTCTATAATTGTCAATACTGGAGCAGTTGTCAACTTCAGTTTCAGCTCTTGGAAAGCTTCTTCACATTCGGGTGTCCATTTGAATTTCTCATGCTTCTTTGTAAGCTTTGTCAATACACCAGATATCTTTGAAAAATCCTGAACGAATTTCCGATAGTAACTAGCCAATCCAAGGAAACTTCGAACTTCTGTGGGAGTAGTAGGTTGTTTCCAGTTCTGAATCGCTGTAATTTTGCTTGGGTCTACAGCAATTCCTTCTTTTGATACGACATGGCCTAGGAATTTAACTTCATTCTGCCAGAAGACACACTTAGAAAATTTAGCTTTCAAGACATTTCTCCTTAGAATTTTCAACACTTATTCTAAATGTTTTGCATGCTCTTCTTCCGACTTAGAGTAGATTAGAATGTCATCGATGAAGACTAGAACAAATTTATTCAACACACCACGGAACACTCTATTCATAAGATCAACGAAGTATGCCGGAGCGTTGCACAAGCCGAACGGCATTACTAACCATTCGTAGAATAAATCAGGACCCCTGAAGGCTGTTAAAGGAACACAGTCTTCGGCTATACGTAATTGGTGGAAACCTGTAGCTAGGTCCATTCTGGAGAATACTGTTGCTCCATTTAATTGATCTAACAGATCATCTATTCGGGGCAAGGGATATTTGTTCTTCAGTGTTTTTTTATTGAGATCTCGGTAATCAACGCAAAGTCTTAGAGTACCGTCTGATTTCAGGACAAATACTACTGCGGCTCCCCACGCTGAAAAGCTTGGTCTGATCAGACCTTTCCAAAGCAATTCTCGGGTTTGACTACTTAGCTCTTCCTTTTCTTTCGGGGCCATTCTTCTTATTGGATGTACTACTGGTCGAGCATTAGGAATTAGATCTATCCTGAACTCAATTTCTCTTTGCGGCGGTAAGTTTTCCACTTCTTCAAACACATCCGCGTAGTTTTTCACGACCGGTATCTTTTCGATTGAAGTGGGAGTAACTTCTAAAGAAGACCAAAATTCTGTCCTATTTATTTCTGAGCCATGGCATGGTATAGTGATATGCCCCGATCTTGTTTCAACTTTCACGATTCTTTCGGCACATCTAACTTCGGCCTTATATGTTGTCAACCAGTCCAGCCCCAGTATAATATCAAATTCGGAAAGGTCCATGACAATCGAATCAAAGGGAAATCGGTATCGAGAAAAGGAAATAGGTACTTTACAATATATACCGAGACTAACAGAACCTCCTATCGGGTTTTGAACTTTAATTGGTTCTCTAAGCTTTCTCCGTTTCAATTTTAATTTGTGAACAAGGTTACCAGAAATGAAGCTACGTGATGCACCAGTATCAAAAAGTACAGAAACAGGAATATTTTTAATGGTAAGGGTACCTCCCAAGACATCGGGTTTACCTGATCCATCGGTGGTAGCTGGCGGGGTATTCCCGTCATAGACATGGGCCACTTGAGCATTCTGCTTCAGCGGACAGTTCGTGCTGTAGTGCCCCTTCTTATGGCAGTTGTAGCATTCGGCTGAGTCATTTGCCTTTGGCTTCCTTGGGGCTTTGCATACAATAGAGAAATGACCGGGCTTCCCGCAATTGTAGCAATTTCCTTTTGGGATCTTTGCGGGTTTTTGAGTAGCGGCCGCGGTAATGCTAGATTCGGGTGGATCTGTTGAGGCCTTGCGCTTATTTCCAGCTTGGCTTTTGGCACGGTCTTGGCTAGCATGCCTCTCATCCATGTCTTCGTAGTTGCAAGCCATCTCTACTAGTTCTGTAAAGGAGAGTTTGATGTTGCTCATAGCTCTATCATGGTACTTGCGCTTCAGCCCAAATATGAATCTCTTGTTCTTTGCTTTGTTGGTTATAATCAGCTCTGGAGCATAGCGCGACAACTGGGTGAACTTATTTAGATAATCCTAAATAGAGAGATCTCCTTGCTGGAGATTAGCAAACTGCTCTCGCATCCTCTCTAGAGCCTATTCAGGAACAAACTTCTCATTGAACATAGTTTTGAATTGCTCCCAAGTCCTGACAGTACCAGCTGCATCCTCTAAGGTAATGGCATCCCACCACAGCTCTGCTTCCTCTTGAAGGAGCCAAATGCCAAGTCGGGCTTTGTTGTTAGTTCCCATACCCATGCCTTCAAAGATTTTCTCACAGGTTTTCAGCCAAGCTACAGCCTCGGTCACTGTGCCAGTGCCAGTAAAAGGTTTTCCCCCAAGATTTCTGTACCTCTTTGCTACTTTATCTAGCTCAAAGTCTTCTGGTGCTGGTGGCTGAACAATAGGGCCTTCTACTACTACAGGGATATTCCCCCGTCCTCCTACTGCTACTCCTCGGCCTCCTCTAGCTGCTGCTGCTCGTGTAGCCATCTAAGAGAATACTATATAAGCAAGAAAAGAGTCAAGCTCACAGATTTGATAATTTTCACAAATGATAAAGCAGGGGAATACAAGAAAAGATAATGATGATGTACTGATCAAATTGTTTTGCTAATCTGCTTAGCTCATTCTAGGACATTGCTAATCCTACCTCTAATGAGCTAGTCGCATTAGAACACTACTGTTTCTATTCTGACGGGGTGTTTAATGTGTTAGATCCCGGAACTAAGGTTAACCAAGGCTCTGATACCAACTGTGACGATCCCAAAATCCGAGGGGCGGTATTAAGGATAATCATTAGGAAATAACACATTAATCATCATAGCAGAGTATAGATAATAGCAGAAACAATAAATAAAATAATTTTACATGGATATGACAGCGGAATCACAACATGTAGGAATATCAGAATAGCATAACGTGGGATATAACTTAGTAAAGAAAAAGGAAAGTGATCAGTCATCATCGCCAGAGGCGGAATACATACATGCAGTGAGACATAATAAGGGTATCAGTCTACATCGCCGAAGGCGGAATACATATACATATAGTGAGAAATACGGAAAGTAAATCAGTCTGCATCGCCAGTGGCGGAATCATAATATAATTACAGTAATGGCGGAAAATGTCAAAGTCATCTCTGTGAAGTCAGCCTCGCCATGAGCCAAAAATGCACTCTACGCAGCAGTGCAGAGCCAAAAACAACCTGTCACCTATGTACTAGGCTGCCCGTGTGAAAATAAGAGCACCCGCGTTTGCAAAATGAAACAAACAACGAGTCAGTCATGGGGACTGGTATGAGGAATCTATTTAACAGTTAAACAACAGTAAATAGCAAATCATAGGACCACGCCACTTTCGAGGAATGGGTTTACTCCAGTGATTGCTAGTGCATTTAAAACAAAGTAAATTCTCTTAAAAACAACGCAATGCTTTTAGAAAGAATGAAGCCAGTATAAGACTCAGGTCCCATCATACAATGCAACGCAAGCCGGAGGATAGAGTTTTACCTTATAAGGGCCAAATATGCTTGATACGTATAAAGCAAAATCATTTGATATTATTACTAGTGCATATATGTTTCAAAAATGAATAGCATCATAAATATCAATCATAGGCGGCATAGCTACCATCTACTATGTCTCCATACTAGTTCTACAATCAAGTCCGTTATTTCGTATTGGAAATTGGATTTCCGTCATGAGTCGAGGCAAGGGGCAAGCTCCTCTCTGCTTCGAGACACTCTAGCAAATGCCTCGGGACTACACACTCTGGGTAACCCCTGGATCGGCTGGGCCGGTCCTCTCTTACGTTTGAGGATTGGCAATTCCTGAACACACGTTTCCCGGTCCTTACAGACCTATAATCGAGGCGCCTCACATTCCAACAACCACATAGGTGAAAAATAGATATATATGTCAGGGCAGGTAAGTCACTGACACCACCATAGCTAGAAAGAAGCGTCGTGCTCTCCCAGCGGCCCGTATCCCGTTTTTAACTCATACCGGGGTGTGAGGTTCGCGAATCTACGAAATACACAAAGCTAGGCCGCGTAGACCTTGCTTTGATCATCATCCACAAGACTTTGCTTTGCAATAGAAGCCTTGATCACAGCATCTTGGCATGCCACATAGACAGTCCACTCCGTACGATTGATTTCCATCGATATATAACCTCTGAGCTCGTACGTCTCAGAGTAGGGCGTTAAGCAAAAGAATAAATTCTCCGCCGCCAAACAGATATATATTTAACAGAGATCAATCAGTATAGAACAAAATCCAATGTTAGACACACAATCCATTTACAAGTCCGTGCTGGGTCTGAACGAAACCGGAGGCGTCAAATTCCTCGTATATCCATCCAATCAACACATACGTTCAGACGGTTACTACTTCCGCCCCCTTCCGGTAGCTACTCCGGTTAGGAACCTCAGTAGCGCCCATCCAACAGATACGAAGATCGTCGGTCTTGAATCGTCTTTGCATTTTCCAATTCGAATCGCTCGATAAATTATTTGAAATGAGGGTTAGCTCGGCCTTTTCAAATAATTCACGTCATTAGAATTTAAATCGATTCATTTTATGGTTATATTATTCGACATACATCTTTCGGTTTTTTAGTGTTATTTTCATGTCATACACATACAACCATCAAATATCAAACAATTCAAGCCCAATTGGTTTATTTGCAACCTATGTTGCTTATAATATTTTATAACGATTTTTCGCCATTTTTATTTATTTAAAAATGGCCATATTTAATTAGACGACGTTTTAGGTCGTGCCGTGGCACTGGCGCTGTTTTCCTCCTAATTTGTTTTACACATATCGGAAAATCTATCCGTTGGATTTCTACAAAGTCTATATCAGTGGGAAGATATTCCCAAAGCGAACCCAACGGTTCCAGTTTCATGAGAATCCGACGGTTGGATCTTCCACACTAGTCGTTTGAAGTTACGGTTTCAAAATTCGAACTGCAGCGTCGTTATTCGATTTAATTTAATTATATTTATATTTATATATAAATATAAACGATACTGGCGCTGTTTTTCTTCAGATTTGAATTAAACATTCCGGACAACCCAACCGTTGGACTTTTACAAGGTTGGTGCCGTTGGAAAGATATTTCCAAGGCGAACCCAGCGATTGCGGTTTCGGGAAAATCCGATGGTCGGATTTCTCGTACTAATCGTTTGAAATTATGATTCCGAAACGCGAACTGCACGGCCTTTATTCCCTTTCATTATATTTATATTTATATATATAAATATTGTTCGTTCTTATAATTTCACCTATAGGTCATTTTATATTTTCGACTTCGTTTTCACTTCAAATATTTCACTGACGCCTTAATATTTCGAAAAATTTCGCCATAACCTCCTTTGTACGGGGAGGGGTTTGGAAATTTATTGGGCCGTATTAGGTACCCAATAAATCCTAAAAAGCATTCACATATTTATAGTGATATATTATGGTGTTTACGGGGGAGTATGTACTGATAATCACTCCAGAGAATAAATTCTCGTCACCCCGTTTCCGTGTGGAAATAAATAGTCCATGTGCCGTATCTAATAACTAGAGCAACGTGATTATTGTCAACTCCAGACCCGTGTGGGGTTTTTATTAATCTGGCAATTTATCGTTATAATTTATAATAGTCCATATCAGCCATTAGTTCAACCTGTAGTACATAGTCATCGCCCTACAATCCTCTTGCTTGTATGGTAAATCTTCCACCTCGTCACACAAGTTCCAGTTGCTTATGTGGAATATGATGAAGTATGCCTATCATCAAGAAGTATGCCATGTAGTGTAGTTCAAAATTAATTGTTACTATCCTATGGCGTTATTTATTATTTCACACAGAAAAACAAGCACTCCGCATCCAATGGCATTCACAGGAGTTGATATATAAATAAAATTGCGCAGCCAACTCATCAAGGTTTACCTATTTGTCGGGCACGCAAATAATTTCTTTACTCTACAGCTAATCCATTTTTCCTGTTCAACACACGTATATATATGCAGAACAAGGATAATAATAATATTTCTAGCAAACTATTATTTATTTCAACACATGTGTATTTTTAACTAAGCGTATACATGATAAAAGAAATATTTTTATCATCAAAAATATTTATTCGACACATGTGTAATTTTAACAAGCGTATACATGATAAAAGAAATATTTTTATCATCAAAAATATTTATTCGACACATGTGTAGTTTTAACTAAGCGTATACATGATAAAAGAAATATTTTTATCATCAAAAATATTTATTCGACACATGTGTATTTTTAACACTTCATATTCACTATGAAAATATAGTTTTCATTGTCGATTCACTTTATTTTTAAAAGATGATAACATTCAACAAATGAACTTCAACTCAACGAATGAATTGCAATTCAACACATGAATATTCTATATCGTTTGTATATATATAAATATATGATTTTTATCGCTAATGCCATTTGTTTAAATTCCAATAATATTCAACACATGAATTTCAACTCAACGAATGAATTGCAACTCAACACATGAATATTCGATATAGTTTGTATATATATAAAAATCTGATTTTTATCGCTAATGCCATTTGTTTAAATTCAAATAATATTCAACACATGAATTTCAACTCAACGAATGAATTGCAACTCAACACATGAATATTCGATATAGTTTGTATATATATAAAGATATGATTTTTATCGCTAATGCCATTTGTTTAAATTCAAATAAAATTCAACACATGAATTTCAACTCAACGAATGAATTGCAACTCAACACATGAATATTCGATATAGTTTGTATATATATAAAATATGATTTTTATCGCTAATGCCATTTGTTTAAATTCAAATAATATTCAACCCAAGAATTTCAACTCAACGAATGAATTGCAACTCAACACATGAATATTCGATATAGTTTGTATAATTTATTTCAACGAATGAAAATTATTCTAACACATAAATATTTCAGAAAATTTCGGCAGCATAACGGCAGGGTAGTTAAAACCGGGACCGTCCCTAGTACGGCTCCTCGCTCTACCTTAAAACCTCGCGGTTTTTGACAATGGGGATCATGCATCTAGTTCGCACGCAGGCAGCATGTTTTATTTTCAATTCCACAATCCTATTCTATTTTGTTTCAACCACAAGAGGGTATTTTTCAACCACAAAGGTATTTTTCAACCATAATATCAACCACAAACAATTATTTCCAACCATTCGTCATACCATATAATATCACGTCAATCACAAGCAATAAATATCGTCCATGGTCTGTGGACGAGGGGAGTATATATATATATAATAATTCACTTGCATTTCATCACAATTCAAAGCATATATGTTTCAAACAACGCTTGTATAATTTATACATCGCTAATATAACTTATACAACACATGTACATGAGGTATACAATGCGTATATAATTTATACAACGCGATTTCAATCACGCAATTAGTTTAGATTCCTCACATTGGTTATTGCGGTGCTAAAAATCGTAGGAAGGTCAGAAAAATCCGCGGCTTCTTCTAGAATGTAGAGAGCCTCCTTGCGGTCACGGTGTCTCCTATTTCATCAAATTTCGTTAAAGAACGAAAAAGATATTATTTTTCAAAGCTTTGCAATGCTTTATAGTGTTAAAAACGTATAAAGGAATTACCTTTATTATTCGTTCAAAAGGGGATTCGCTGTTTTCGCGAAATCTGTGCGTCGTGGGTCTGATCGGAGGTGATGGCATCATAGAGGAGGTCGAGGGCGTCAGGTCGCTGGTGGTGGGGTCGGAGATGGTGGCAGATCGGAGCAGATCTGGCGATGGGAAGTTTGGAACTTCGTGGGGGCGATTCCGACGATGGCGGAGGGCGATGGGGGTCGGCGATGGGTCGGATTTGTAGAGGAGGAAGAGGCAGAGCGAACGGCCGTGGTGGCAAGGTCTGGAATGGCCTGTAGCGGCGACGGCGTGGGTGGGAAGAGATGAACGACGTGGATCGTCGGTTCTTCTGAACGACGGAGGGTTTTTGAGCTTTTTTTCAATTTTTTTTTATAAAAGAAAATTTCATATTGGCCAGAGATTTATAGAAATTTTTAAATAGTGTTTTTGCAAACGGACTCCTTTTTAAACCCAACGACTGTCGCCCCTAGCTAAATACCCCCATTCCGGACACAATGGGATATGTTTCGTTGGCCATTTCGACTGTTACAGTCAGTTATTTTTCAAATTAAAATATAAAATATTTGATATTCAATTTAAACGTACATTTCAATTTGCCAGGGCCACAAACTGAATCGAAAAATTCCAGAAAAATAAATCTAGCTTGGTTTTGACGATACGGTCCTAACAAAACCAGTTTCGTCGAATTCTGAGCTCGTTTGAAAAACGGCCATTTTTAGGTCGACCCATTTTAACAGAATTTGACCAAACACATTATCTTTTGCCCCGCTCACATACTAGCTTCAAAAATTACGAAATTTGAAACTTAGCAATAATTTGACATCCCGGATCCAACAAAAGTGGTTTCGTCGAATTTCGAGGTCGTATGCAAAATCTCAATTTTCAGGGGCTATATATACTATATAGCGACCTTTCTGAAAATTCTTTTGGCCATAACTTTTGATTTCCATTATGAAATTTTGATTCTTCAGATTCGTTAGAAAGGTATTGATAAACAGATTTAAATATTTTCAGTTTCGTCAAAATCCGTTATATTTTCCACCCGGTACAGTCAGACAAAGTTTGTATTCAAAATTTCAAACTGCAATACTATACCCAATTCTATATTTTATGGAAATAGGCTATTTAAATTATTCAAATTCTTTGGTAATAACCTAATTTAAAAATTTTAAACTGGTTCACATTTTCCGGGTTATTACAGCCAAGCTGGAAATAAGCGCAAAGCTTCTGCAGATCAGCCAGAGTCCAGCATTTCAGCGGCCGCTACTCAGAAATCTGGAAAGATACCGAAAGGGAGTTGCTACAACTGCGGGAAGATAGGACATTTTTCTAATGTATGTAAAGCCCCAAAGAAGGTGAAAGAAAATCCAGACCATAGCTCAGCCGAATGCTACAACTGCCATGAGAAAGGGCACTATAGCAGGAATTGTCCTCTGAAGCAGAATGCACAAGGGGCTCATGTGTATGACGAGGAGACCCCGCCAGCTATCACCGATGGATCAGGTAAACCCGACATCTTAGGAAGTACCCTTACCTTTAAAAATATTCCTGTTTCTGTACTTTTTGATACTGGTGCATCACGTAGCTTTATTTCTAGTAACATTGTTCACAAGTTAAAATTGAAAAAAAGAAAGCTTAAAGAACCAATTAAAGTTCAAAACCCGATAGGAGGTTCTGTTAGTCTCAGTTCGTACTGCAGAATGCCTATCTCTTATTCATGTTACAAGTTTCCCATCCACTTAATCGTCATTGATTTATATGAATTCGATGTTATTCTCGGTTTGGAATGGTTAACCAAATATAAGGCTGAAGTTAGATGTGCCGAAAGAATTGTTAAAGTCGAAACGAAGCTTGGACCTATATATACCATGCCATGGCTCAGAAATTAATAGAATAGAATTTTGGTCTTCTTTGGAAGTTACTCCCCCTTCATTAGAAAAGATACCGGTCATTAAAAACTATGCGGATGTGTTTGAAGAAGTAGAAAACTTATCGCCGCAAAGAGAAATTGAATTTAGAATAGATCTAATTCTGAATGCCCGACCAGTAGTACATCCAATTAGAAGAATGGCCCCGAAAGAAAAAGAAGAGTTAAGTAGTCAAACTCGAGAATTACTTTGGAAAGGTCTGATCAGACCGAGCTTCTCAGCTTGGGGAGCAGCAGTAGTATTTGTCCCGAAATCAGACGGTACTCTAAGACTTTGTGTTGATTACCGAGATCTCAATAAGCAGACACTGAAGAACAAATATCCCTTTCCTCGTATAGACGATCTGTTAGATCAATTAAATGGGGCAACAGTATTCTCCAGGATGGACCTAGCTATAGGTTTCCACCAATTACGTATAGCCGAAGACTGTGTTCCTTTGATAGCCTTCAGGGGTCCCGATTTATTCTACGAATGGTTAGTAATGTCGTTCGGCTTGTGTAATGCTCCGGCATACTTCGTCGATCTTATGAACAGAGTGTTCCGAGGTGTACTGAATAAATTTGTTCTGGTCTTCATCGATGACATTTTAATCCACTCCAAGTTGGAAGGCAAGCATGCAAAACATTTAGAACAAGTGTTGAGAAATCTAAGGAGAAATGTCTTGAAAGATAAATTTTCTAAGTGTGTCTTCTGGCTGGATGAAGTTAAGTTCCTACGCCATGTCGTATCAAAAGAAGGAATTGCTGTAGATCCAAGCAAAATTATAGCGATTCAGAACTGGAAACAACCTACTACCCCCACAGAAGTTCGAAGTTTCCTTGGATTGGCTAGTTACTATAGGAAATTCATTCAGGATTTTTCGAAGATATCTGGTGTATTGACAAAGCTTATAAAGAAGCATGAGAAATTCAAATGGACTCCCCAATGTGAAGAAGCTTTCCAGGAGCTGAAACGGAAATTGACAACTGCTCCATTGTTGACAATTATAGAACGCAACCAAGACTTGACTGTATGGACATATGCTTCTATTAGAGGGCTTGGCGCAGTATTAATGCAAAAAGGCCAAGTGGTCGCTTATGCCAGCCGTCAGCTGAAGCCGCATGAAAGAAACTATGCAACTCATGATCTTGAGTTATTAGCTATCGTGTTTGCCTTGAGAATCTGGAGGCATTATTTATTGAGCAAGAAGTTCGAACTATTTACCGATCATCAATCCTTGAAATATCTATTCACTCAGAAAGACCTAAACTTAAGACAACATCATTGGTTAGAATTCCTTGTAGCATATGATTTTGAGATTCTACACACTCCGAGGAAAGCCAATGTAGTCGTAGATGCACTCAGTAGAAAGAATGAAATCATCGCCAGTTTTATCATCACGTCTTCATTAATAGACAAGATTTCGGACCTTCAGAAAGGCGATGAATTTATTCAGAGAATCGAGCAGAGAGTCAAGGGAGGTGAATCCACAAGTTTCCGACTCGATGACACTGGAGTTCTTAGATTAAAGGGCAGGATTTGCATCCCAAATCTTCCAGAGCTTCGAAGAGAAATACTTGATGAGTGTCATAAGTCCAAACTCAGTATCCATCCCGGTGTGAGCAAAATGTATAACGATATCAAGCGCACATTCTGGTGGAGGGCTTTAAAAAGGGATATTTCATTATATGTTAGCAGATGCTCCACTCGTCAGCTAGTTAAGAGCGATCAGCAGAAATTGGCTGGACTATTACAACCATTAGAAATTCCAAGATGGAAGTAGGAGCAAATTTCGATGGACTTCATTGATGGCTTGCCTCAAACATAGAAAGGAAACGACAGTATATGGGTGATCGTAGATCGCTTCACGAAGACTGCCCATTTCATACCTGTCCGATCCAACCGAACGGCTCAAAGTTTAGCACAGATTTACTTCAAAGAAATAGTTAAACTACATGGAGTGCCGCTCAATATAGTCAGTGATAGAGATCCCTTATTTACTAGCAAATTCTGGGAAGCATTCCAGACAGAATTGGGAACCAAATTGAATCTAAGCACCGCTTATCACCCTCAGACAGACGACCAAACTGAGCGGGTGAATAGAATTTTAGAAGATTTACTATGGGCTTGCGTTATTGATTTTGGAGGCTCATGGGAAGATCACCTACATTTAGCCGAATTCTCTTATAACAATAGCTATCAAGCAAGTTTGGGAATGTCTCCATTTGAAGCATTATATGGTAGACCGTGCAGATCTCACGCATGTTGGGTAGAACCTGGCAACAGACTTGTGTTAGAGCCCGATATGATTCGAGAAGCATCAGATAAAGTCGATTTCATTACGAAGCGATTGAAAACCGCACAAAGCCGACAGAAAAGTTATGCTGATGCGAGAAGAAGAGACTTATCATTTTCCATTGGCGATTATGTTTATTTAAGAGTTTCTCCAATGCGGGGAGTAATCAGATTTGGCAAAACTGGGAAGTTGGCACCGAGATTTATTGGCCCCTTTCCTATACTGAACGGATTGGAACTTTGGCATATAGGGTTTCATTACCTGATTGGTTGCCTGGTGTGCATGACGTGTTCCATGTGTCTCAACTAAGAAAACATGTGGATGATTCGGATCTTGTTGTAGAAGAAGCAGCGCAACAGGATATAGACATAACTCCCGAATTAGCAGTCAGAAGAGAGCCATTAAAGATCGTCGGCAAAGAAACTAGAGAGCTAAGGAGTAAAAAGATTCATTTAGTCAAAGTGCAGTTGAGTAGTGATCCTAGAGACTGTACTTGGGAGACCGAAGAAAGCATTAAACAAGCCTACCCCAAATGCAGAGTGGACATCTATGACTAACTCCGGTGCAAGGTTCCTTTACAATACTTTGCATTTACATTTTGTTCCCTACCTTGCTGTTATTTCCTTTTCGAGGACGAAAAGTTTTAAGTGGGGGAGATTGTAATAACCCAGAAAATGTGAACCAATATAAAATTTTTAAAATTAGTTATTGTCAAAGAATTTGAATAATTGAAATAGCATATTTCAATAAAATAATGAATTGGGAATAGTGAGGTAGTTTGAAAATTTGAATACAAACTTTGTCTGAATGTACCGGGTGGAGAATATAACAGATTTTAGCGAAATCAATAATATTTAAATTTGTTTATGAATACCTTTCTAACGAATCTGAAAAATCGAAGTTTCATAACGAGAATCAAAAGTTATGACCAAATGAATTTTCAGATAGGTCGCTATATAGCATATATAGCCCTTGAAAATAGATATTTTGCATACGACCTCGGAATTCGACGAAACCACTTTTGTTGGGTCCAGGATGTCAAATTTTTGCTAGGTTTCAAATTTTATAATTTTTGAAGCTAGTATGTGAGCGAGGCAAAAGAAAATGTGATTGGTAAATTTCTGTTAAAATGGATTGACCTAAAAATGGACATTTTGCATATGAGCTCAGAATTCGACGAAACTGGTTTTGTTGGGACCGTATCGTCAAAACAAAGCTAGATTTATTTTTCTGGAATTTTTCGATTCAGTTTGTGGCCCAGGCAAATTGAAATGTACGTTCAAATTGAATATAAAATGTTTTATACTTTAATTTAAAAAATAACTGACTGTAACAGTCGAATTGGCCAACGAAACATATCCCATTGTGTCCGGAATGGGGGTATTTAGCTAGGGGCGACATTCGTTGGGTTGAAATTGGTGTACATTGGATAGAAAGGATATTATAGGAATTTAAAAATATAATATATTAGAAAATATCTACCATTTTCTCTCACATCAAAATTCTGGTCAACCCCTCAGAAACGAATGACGATAATCGTTCAAACCTTTCCACCTCGATCGCTGCCACCACAGTCAATTTCGCCGTCGCCTCCAGTTGACAATTCCGGTCGCCTTCCTCCCCTCTTCAAATCAACCCCAGCCTCGTCAGAAACCATCACCGATCGACGTCGAATTTCGTCGAGGAAGTTCACATCTTTCCGCCGTTGCCGATCGTCGTTGGAGCCACCGAGTTCGCTGCCGCCACCGTCGATAGGAAGCCTGTTCGTAGCTCTTCGACGTCGTATGGTCTGATCGAGATGAAATAGCACGATTGTTCGAGAATCAAAAACCTAGTTTTGAAGGTTTGCAAAACATCTGCTTTGAAATTTCTGAATTGAAAATAACACTTTTAAGTGTTGCAAAACATTGAAAAATCATATCTTTTAGTGTGTTAATGAAATTCGATGAAACAGGAAACATCGGGACCGCAGGGAGGCTCTCTACCATCTAGCAGAATCCGCGGATTTTTCTGATCTTCCTACGATTTTTAGCACTTCAAAAACCAATGTGAGGAATATAAACTAAATTGTGTGAATGGAATCGTGTTGTATAAATTATATAAGCGAAGTGTAAATTATATACGCATTGTATACCTCATGTACATGTGTTGTATAAGTTATATTAGCGATGTATAAATTATACAAGCGTTGTATGAAACATATATGCTTTGAATTGTGATGAAATGCAAGTGAATTATATAAATTATATATATATATATACACACACTCCCCTCGTCTACAGACCATGGACGATATTTATTGCTTGTGATTGGCGTGATATTGTATGGTATGACGAATGGTTGGAAATAATTGTTTGTGGTTGATACCGTGGTTGAAAAATACCTTTGTGGTTGAAAAATACCTTTGTGGTTGAAAAATACCCTCTTATGGTTGAAACAAATTAGAATAGGATTGTGGAAATGAAAATAAAACATGTCGCCTGCGTGCGAACTAGATGCATGATCCCCATTGTCAAAAACCGCGAGGTTTTAAGGTAGAGCGAGGAGCCGTACTAGGGACGGTCCCGGTTTTAACTACCCTGCCGTTATGCTGTCGAAATTTTCTGAAATATTCATGTGTTAGAATAATTTCCATTTGTTGAAATTAATTACATATGTTGAAATCAATATTCATGTGTTGAATTGAAATTCATTCGTTGAGTTGAAATTCATGTGTTGAATGTTATTCGAATTTTAAACAGATAGATTTAACGATAAAAATCACATTTTCATATATATACAACCTATAGAGAATATTCATGTGTTGAATTGAAATTCGTTCGTCGAGTTGAAATTCATGTGTTGAATATTATTCGAATTTAAAATAAATAGATTTGACGATAAAAATCACGTTTATATATATACAAACTATAGAGAATATTCATGTGTTGAATTGAAATTCGTTCGTCGAGTTGAAATTCATGCGTTGAATGTTATTTGAATTTTAAACAAATAGATTTAACGATAAAAATCACATTTTTATAAATATACAACCTATAGAGAATATTCATGTTTTGAATTGAAATTCGTTCGTCGAGTTGAAATTCATGTGTTGAATATTATTGGAATTTTAAATAAATAGATTTAACGATAAAATCACATTTATATATATACACAAACTATAGAGAATATTCATGTGTTGAATTGAAATTCGTTCGTCGAGTTGAAATTCATATGTTGAATATTATTCGAATTTTAAACAAATAGATTTAACGATAAAAATCACATTTTTATATATATCCAATCTATAGAGAATATTCATGTGTTGAATTGAAATTCATTCGTTGAATTGAAATTCATGTGTTGAATGTTATCATATTTTAAAATAAAATGAATAGACAATTAAAACTACATTTTATTGTGAATTTGAAGTGTTAAAAACATTCACGTGTTGAATAAATATTTTTGATGATAAAAATATTTCTTTTATCATGTATACGCTTTGATAAAAATACACACGTGTTGAAATAAATATTAGTTCGTTAGAAATATTATATTAGCTTTGTTCTGCATATATATACATGTGTTGAATAGGGAAAATGGATTAGTTGTAGAGTAAAGAAATTATTTGTGTGCCCGACAAATAGGTAAGCCTTGATGAGTTGGCTGTGCAATTTTATTTTTATATCAAGTCCTGTGAATGACATTGGATGCTTAGTGCTGGTTATTCTGTGTGAAATAATAACATCGCCATAGGATAGTTACAATTAATTTTGAACTACACTAATTGGCATACTCCTTGACGATAGGCATACTTCATCATATTCCACATAAGCATTTGGAGCTTGTGTGACGAGGTTGAAGAATTACCATACGAGCGAGAGGCTTGTATGGCGATGATTATATACTACAGGTTGAACTGATGACTAATATGGACTATGTAAAATATAACGATAAATTGCCGGATTAGTAAAAACCCCACACGGGTCTGGAGTTGACAATAATCACGTCTCTCTAGTCATTAGATACAGCACACGGACTATTTATTTCCACACGGGACGAGGTGACGAGGATTTATCCTCTGGAGTAATTAAAAATACACGCTCCCTCAGGCTTGACAGGGTGATGAGAATTTATTCTCTGGAGTTATTATCTATACACGCTCCCCCGTAAACACCAGAATATATCACTATAAATATGTGGATGCTTTATAGGATTTATTGGGTACCTAACACAGCCCAACAAATTTCCAAACCCCTTCCCGTACAAAGGAAGTTATGGCGAAATTTTTCGAAATATTAAGGCGTTAGTGAAATATTTGAAGTGAAAACGATGTTGAAATAAATGAATGAACGACGTTGAAATAAATGAATGAACGATGTCGAAATAAATGAATGAACTATATTTGAAATAAAGGAATGAATTATATTTATATATATAAATATAAATAGAATTGAAAGGAATCGAAGCCGTGCAGTTCGTGTTTTGGAATCGTAATTTGAATCGATTAGTACGAGAAATCCGACAATCGGATTTTCCCGAAACCGCAACCGCTGGGCTCGCCTTGGAAATATATTTCCAACAGCATCAACCTTGTAAAAATCCAACGGTTGGATTACCTGGAATGCTTAATTCAAATCTGAAGAAAACCAGCGCCAGAATCGTTTATATTTATATATAAATATAAATATAATTACATTAAATCGAATAACGACGCTGTAGTTCGAATTTTGAAACTGTAACTTCAAACGACTAGTGTGGAAGATCCGACCGTCGGATTTTCACGAAACTGGAACCGTTGGGTTCGCTTTGGGAATATCTTCCCACTGATATAGACTTTGTAGAAATCCAATAGTTAGATTTTCCGATATGTGTAAAACAAATTAGGGGAAAAATAGTGCCACGGCACGACCTGAAACGTCGTTTAATTGAATATGGCCATTTTTAAATAAACAAAAATGGCGAAAAATCGTTATAAAATATTATAAGCAACATAGATTGGGAATAAACCAGTTTGGCTTGATCTGCTTGATATTTGATGGTTGTATGTGTTTGACACAAAAATAACACTAAAGAGCTAAAATATGAATGTCGAATAATATAACCATGGAAAGAATTGATTTGAATTCTAATTTCGTGAATTATTTGAAAAGGCCAAGCTAACCCTCATTTCAAATAATTGATCGAACGATTCGAATTGGAAAACACAAAGACGATTCAAGACCGATGATCTTCGTATCGGTTGGATGGGCGCTGCTGAGGTTCCTGATTAGAGTAGCTACCGTGAAGGAACGGAAGTAGTATCCGTTTGAACGTATGTGTTGATTGTATGGATATACGAGGAATTTGACTCCTCCGGTTTCGTTCAGACGCAGAACGGACTTGTAAATGGACCGTGTGTCTGACATTGGATTTTGTTCTATACTGATTGATCTCTGTTAAATATATATCTGTTTGGCGGCGGAGAATTTATTCTTTTTCTTAACGCCCTTCTCTGGGACATACGAGCTCAGAGGTTATATATCGATGGAAATCAGTCGTATGGAGTGGATTGCCTATGTGGCATGCCAAGATGCTGTGATCAAGGCTTCTGTTGCAAAGTAAAGTCTTGTGTTTGATGATCAAAGCACGGCCTACGTAGCCTGGCTTTGTGTATAGCATGGATTCACGAGCCTCACACCTCGGTTTGGGTTAAAAACAGGATAAGGACTACAGGGAGAGCACGACGTTTCTTTCTAGCTATGGTGGTGTCAGTGATCTACCAGCCCTGACATTTATATCTATTTTTCACCTATTTGGTTGTTGGAATGCGAGGCGCCTCGATTATAGGTCTGTAAGGACCGGGAAACGTGTGTTCAGGAATAATTAATCCTCAAACATAAGAGAGGAACGACCCTGAAGCATCCAGGGGTTACCCAGAGTGTTTAGTCCTGAGGCATTTGCTAGAATGTCTCGAAGTGGAGAGGAGCTTGCCCCTTGCCTCGACTCATGACGAAAATCCAATTTCCAATACGAAATAACGGATTCGATTATAGAACTAGTATGGCGACATAGTAGATGGTAGCTATGCCGCCTATGATTGATATTTAAGATGCTATTCGTTTTTGAAACATATATGCACTAGTAATAATATCAAAATTTTTCTTTACACGTATCAAGCATATTTGGCCATTATAAGGTAAAACTCTATCCTCCGGCTTGCGTTGCATTGTATGATGGGACTTGAGTCTTATATTGGCTTCATTCTTTTTAAAAGCATTGCGTTTTTTTCAAAGAAATTACTTCGTTTTAAATGCACCAGCAATCACTGGAGTAAACCCGTTCCACGAAAGTGGCGTGGTCCTATGATTTGCTTATTATTGTTGTTTAAACTGTTAAATAGATTTCTCATACCCGTCCCCATGACTGACTCGTTGTTTGTTTCACTTTGCAAACGCGGGTGCCTTATTTTCACGCGGGCAGCCTAGTTCACAGGTGATAGGTTGTTTTTGGCTCAGCACTGTAGTATGGAGTGCATTTTTGGCTCATGGCGAGGCTAACTTCACCGATATGAATTTGACATTTTCCGCCATTATTGTACTTATATTATGATTCCGCCACGGGCGATGCAGACTGCTTTACTTTCAGTACTTATTATCATATGTATATGTACCACCTTCGGCGATGTAGATTGATACCCTTATTATGTCTCACTGCATGTATATATTCCGCCTCTGGCGATGGTCACTGATCATTTCCCTTTTATTTACTAAGTTATATCCTACGTCGTGCTACTCTGATATTGTTACATGTTACGAATCCGCTGTCATATCTATGTAAAATTATTCTATTTATTGTTTTAGCTATTATCTGTTCTCTGCTATGATGATTGATGTGTTATATTCCAATGATTATCCTTAATACCGTCACATGGATTTTGGGATCGTCATAGTAATCACGGCGTCCGAGAACGGGGATGACGTGGTAAGAAGGTGGTGATGGCACGTTCACCAAGCGAGGCGCGGTGGATGAATTTTTCGATGGTCCTTTTACTAGTAATCACGGTGGCATGGTGTTCTTTTTCTGGCGAGGTGGTGACAGAATCTAGGCCATGGCATCGTGATCAGTGGAGGAGGGGTGACTGGTGGCAGTGGTCGGAGGTGATGAACGTGGGGCCATGTGTGTGTGCACATACACGGGAAGGAGTGTGGATCGAAGGATGAAACAGTGGGTTTTATGAGGGAAAGGATGTGATTTAGAGTGGGTACTTTGACATGGTAGAGTACCAATGTGGTAGTGGAGATTTCGTGAGAATGGGGGCTGATCAAGCAGGAAACCGTGGTAAAACGAAAGTGGTACTTTGATCAAAACGGTACTTTGGTCAAATTTTGTTTGAAAGAAGATTTTGATTTAAATAAAATTTAAAACCAAGTTTAAATAGATTAAAAAGGAATATATGGAAATATATGAATAAATAAAAATGACATTTTTATTGTCAAGCAGGAAAAAGAAAGAAAATCCGGTGCAGTCCGGCCAGAAACTGAAAATGAGGTACCGAAGTGTAAATAACATTTTTTGTAAATTTAGTTTATAAATTAATTTAGAAATTTTATTTTCTAAAGAAAATATTTTAAAGTTAAACAAAAATGGAAGGAGGAACTGTAAGCTACAACGGTTAGTTTAAACTGTGAATACAAACTTCCTGATATGAATACCTGGTAATGTACTGTTCTGTATTGTTTAAATAAGAACTGTATTTTTTTAAAGATTTGACGAAAGTTGTCGAGAGATACAGGAGTGAGAATAATTATAAATTTAGTTTATAATTTGAATTTATTCCAAATAAAAATAACATTTGGTTTAAATGAATAACACAGGAATACTTTATTTACTCTAAATGGCTAGTTTGAACAGATGGCCTAAATTTCCTGTCGTAATACACTGGTTATATGTATACTGTTCTGTATTGTATAAAGTAAGAACGATGTTTAAAATCATGAGTAGAGAAATTTATAAAGAATTTTATTTAGATTTCCGTATAGAAAGGAGAAATGAATCAGGATTAACGCTGTTATATCGAGATCTGAAATTAAGGTACTGAAGCTAAGATTTGAATTAAATTTTAATTTAATTTAATTTAAAATTTGAAAGGGTTTCAAATAAAAAGATTTAAACTTTAAAGTCAACAAAAGGGAAGCTGATCAAGTATAGAAGATCAGATATGATTTTGACAGGAGTCGAGAAGTTAACTCAGAAGCGTAATTTTAGTAAATTGTAAATTTGGACTAGAATTTATCTTCTAATGAAAATATATAAACTGTAAAATCAATGGGAGGGGAAAACCATATTCATACACTAGAAGTGTATGCTAACTGGATTTTCTAATGCAAGAAATGGTTATATATATTTCTCTGTATTGAATAAGACCTATATTTTCTTATTCATGTTAAAAAATTTATTTTGATATAAGAAATAAATCAAGAATAAGGGATCAAAGGAAATTTGACGAGAGGAATTCAAATTGTAAAGAAAATTTATAAATCATAAATTTAATTCAGTTATGGATATTCGGATCAGAAGTGATTATGAGATATAATTTTCTCAAGAATAATGTACTTATTCATTTTATTTAGTTGGCAAACAAAATAGGAAGGAAAGCCGTGTGCGACGCACGTAAGTAGAATTGGCTATCTCGAAAAATGATCAAAATGCCAGATATAGGCAAGATGATTGTGTACTGTTTGATTTGACTATATTTATCTATGCAGATTAGATTATAGTCGTGATAGATTAATATTTTAAAAGAAAATTGTAATGGATGGGATTTTTGACCCAGAAAATCAACGTAAATACACTGTCAATTTCTCGAGCATCGAAAATACCAGGACATTAATAGAAGAGTTTAGAGGATGAGAAAGATATGATAGAACTAATAGAACAGAAGAAGAAGAAGATCACAACTGAACATAATCAGAGTAAACACGAACTCACAGCAGAACGAAATAAATATATTATATATCATAACTTTGAAATACAAAACCGAATTTGTATATACATACCATTATCAGAGTACAATACATCGTATCACAGCGGAAATAATCTCTAAATACAAATGGTGAAGCCTTCTTCTTTTAACTTCTCCAAGTGAATCTGCAAAGCCTGAAACACTTGACTGCCCGTACAAATTTGGGCACCCAAGAGTTTAGGGAAAACAACAAAATAAACTCTGGGTCAGTCATGGGACTGGTGTGAGTAAATTCCAACCATACTGTTTAACATTAAAAATCCTTTTCAAACAAGAAGATAATAGTAAGACCAACCCACACATAAACATGGACGGTTTTTACCTTACTATAATCCAAAATACTTTGATATCAAAACCAGTGATATTATGATAATGTCTACTCAATTAAATAATCAAGTAGCAGAATGCTTGCATCTCACGTTCCACATATATATTATAAAATCATAAACCGCAGGGCGCTTATCGGAGAATGGATTCAATATACAAGGTATGGGAGCACCTTCTAAATAGTGTACTCTAGAGGGGATACACTCAGGGTTCAACAAGAACGTCTTGCAACCCGGCCATACAGGACCGACCACTCATTTAGCTTGAGTGTATCGAATATGTTGCCACCACGGTTGTAGGCCACCCAACCGTCATCCGAAGATACAGAATTGGAAAGAAGTATAAATATGAATTTTCTCTAGATCGGTGACAATACACCCTTCTTGGGGATGACCCAACTAGCCATGCTACCTAGCCCAACTTCTGTTACTTCCCGGTTGTGAGGCTAGAGGCTACGTCTATCTTTAGAACATCTGATCACCATTCACTTTGAATGTCACATTGTCAAATCTGTAATCACACATTAATTACACAAATTCACACTGGGTGTAGAATAAAAAGAAGTTACCTTCTCCCCACCAACTTGGTATATTCGTAAAATCAACGGCATGACCGTTGGAAATACTCTGTCAGACACTCGTCCATACAAGTTTTCCTAGGACTGGACAAACAGAAAGTACCATTCGGGAACTGGACGACCCTTGCATTTAACTCCGTCTTCAATTATCTTCAGCATATCTATTTCGTAGCGCTTATGCCTATACGAAGTGGTTTCCGGATAATAAATCCAACCGGTCTCTCCGTATTGACAACGATGGTCAAACACTTCGATAGTCGATTATTTAACTATCGAAGTAAAAACAACATCCATTCTAATGTATAACTAACGTCACACAACCGCAGGCACTTTTTATTCGACATTCATTTTTATTATTCGAATTCCCATATCTTACCGGATATTACTATACTCCCGATTTACCCTTTTTCACTCTTGGAAACATTTCCAGTTATTATTATACCCTTATTCTTTCATATTCCAGAAAATATACGTTATCAACGTTCAATCCATTATTTTCACTTTCTTTATTTCTATACTTGGATAATCTACCCTATTTATATTGGAAAATATTTCCAACTTCTTTTTAACCTTTTAATCGGCCCCATGTTCACTTTTAAAACATTATTCCCTTTGAAATGGGAATACTATCCCTTCTTATAGAAATCTAAACACCTTGATCATATAAATCTTTATTCACGTAATAATCTCCCTTATCTTGTTTACCGAAATCTCTTTCATACTTTTCACTCCTATTCCACTTTATAAACTCTGTCTCTAAGTCAACTTCTTATCAAATCGATATCAAGTTTATAACTAAATACTGATTTCTATCCTATCAACATTTATTTGTTTAAAACTAAATGTTCATTATTCTATCAGATTATAATCCCTAAAAATAGTTTATTTTTAATACTTTCGACATCGTCGAATTCTAGTTCCAAATCCTAACTGTTTAAATTCTAATCACATTTCGAACATCGAAATGCTATCATTGTTTTCTAACACGATTCTCCGATTTCTCTTTCTAAAACTGATTCTTATATTTTCTTTCGACATCGTTATTTCTCACTTTCAAATAAGTGGATTTCAACTAAACTGCTTCATTTCCTAGAAAATCGTGCTATATATAAAAGTCATGCTTAAGTCTAATCAACAACAACTAATTTCTTGCTATAGTTCTAAACTTGTCATACGCTGTAATATTCCCTTTATAACTAATCTCAACATTACAGTCACCCTTACCTTATCAACAACGTAATTTTATAGCTATAGTTCAAACTTGTCATACGCTGTAATATTCTATGTTTAGTCTCGACATAAAAGTTACGCTTAAGCCTAATAAACATCGTTTATTTTATCTCTATAGTTCTAAACATGCATATGCTTCCATATTCCTTTTCTACTAACCTTAACATCTATCTCCGTCACAAACTGATATCATTCCTCGATAATAGTGAAGCCGTTCCAGTTGGGGTATTCTATTTACCACTCAGACCTTGATCGACAACGTTCTTACCTAAGAACAGATATAAGTCTGTATTCTAATCCTTTATTATTTATAATATTCATCAAATCGTATTTCCTTGTTTTACTTTGGAATACGGTTCTATAACATCATATTCATCCTTTGAAATCTTCGTTGTTTATTATTATTTATTTTTAAACATTTACTCTTCGCTTTCGTATCATTCCATCGTTCTATTTCTAACTTCTTAAATTAAACCTGTAACTAATCTCATTAATCTTGATTAATTTATTTCCAAACTATTTTCGTTAGATTAACTAAAATCCAAATAATCTGATAATCATTTTCCCAAATAACAGTTGATTAAATCAACTTCATTCCATCAATAATTTCTGTAACTGATTTGAATTACTTCTTAACATTAGATTAATATAATTAATCTAATAATACTTTTACATTGTTTATCTTAAATATAATTATCCAAATATTTAATCATTGGATAATTTCTTCTTTGTAAACTTATTTAAATATCAACAATCGTTTTTATTTATTTTATAAAAAAGAACTCTAAAATACTGGTTTATAATAGAACTTCTATTATAATTTAAAACTTTGCTATAATTAAAAAATATAATTTTTTTATAATTTTCTTCGCTGATTTGCCTGACGGCCAATCACTTCTTAACAAAACGAGGGTTTTACGGTCGGCTGTTACCATTTTCTAAATCAATATCGTTTATTGATTTATCGAAACAAATGTTGAATTTTCGTTCGACATCAAAACTCATACGGTGTTTTAAATAAAATTCGGGTTCAACAGTGCATACAAAACAAACAGTTCATACAAATATCGAGGAATCCGGTCAGATTCCTCCAACCGGTTTCCCGCATCCATAGATGTCAGTCAATGCAATCTACACTAACTCTATACTAGGAGATATTCTAATCGGTGGAATCAGTGTCCAATCGATGATGTATACATACATAACGGTATATAATATTCAACCAAATTTAATTGTAATCTACCTAATCGACCATCACACAGCATTCAAACAACATTAAAATATAATTAAAATATTTTAAAATAGATCAGAGTTAGTGAATTTACTCACCTTCGCGCGTTAACCGTTTAATAACGATTTGCGTCAGTTGATCGTTATGATTCCAACAGATCTGATCGCCTTCCGTTCACCAATAACATCAGCTAATCTCTTCTTCTCCTTTACTGTATCATTGAACCGGCATACCCCAGTAAAAACGCTTACAGTATTTGTCTTCTTCTTTTTCTTCAGATCTTCGTTCTCCAATCAAAGCTTTACCCTTACATCACCAAATAGCCCGCATCTCCCCCTTGTTTGCGACGTCCATTTACAGCTTCCTTTTTATGTATTTCAAAATCTCTAAAGCAACAACATTCCCTCACACTTAACTCGATCCCGCCTGCTACTGACATCATCGACACTTTCTGCCACCGGTACGCCTCAACAAAATCACAAACAAACCTCGCACTCAGCTCCTCCAGATGCGCCTGTCCATCGCCACTCAGAACTGTTCACGCGCTCCCTAACCCTACAGCTTTTCAGCTCGCGCCTCCTAAGATTTTTCCGATCCTCCCACGTTCACAGTTCTCTATTGTCTACCGCGAGGCCTGCATCATGCCATGCTAGCTAATCAACTCCACACATCCAACGTTAAACACCCATGTACGTGTTCTCCTCCACAAAGAAATCACTCCAGTAAAAACGCGCCATGCTCCCACCTTTTGCCAAAACTCTCCTCCCTCATCAACATGTTTCCAAGAAAACAATACTCTTATACCAACTCCTTCCCTTACTCCTTACGTCAGCACCATTTTCTACACCAACGTTTTGCTCCACTGAAAATACCACTTGCACCAATCCCACTTTATACACGTAGACCCCCTGCTCACGTCCATATATACACTATCTGCATTGTCCTTTTCCTTTGTTACGCCATCATCCAATATTATCACCTACAGCTCACGTTGAGCGTGCCACATTCCCCAGATACCCTTCATGTAGTGCTGTACGCCCCTATTTCATCAACAAATGGATGCCTTCGCCTACAACAAGCTCCCATATATCCACTCCTATGTGTATTCCAGTGACCGATCCCATCCGTACTGCTATTGTCTCCACATGCGGTACACCCCTAAAGCACCACACAGCTCCTACACTTCACAGATCCAGTGCCATCACCCAACAACTTACGGTTTTGAGAATGAATTGAGGCACTGGTTTTGAGATAGAATGAAAATGATGACAACCCTCTTTATGTATTTATAACGTGAATTTGCTTAACCTTTAAGCAATAGGTGGGTAGGTGTTATGTGATAGGATGTGATAGGAGTATGGTTTTGCTTTGAGGCTTAAATATGGCCTGGCATAAAATTATAGGTCAGGTTAGTTTTTATACTCATAATAGGGTGATGTTTTCAAATGTGGTCGTTTTGTTTTCCTTGCTCCATTAATTCTGATAAAGACTTGAAAGGGACAGGGTATGCTATGTTTCAACTTCAGCATTGCTTTAGTACTGATTTCCCCTCGTTCTAGCTCCTAGACCAGGCATGTGCGATCAATGAAGGATGGGTGATTGAATACAATACATGATTTTCTTCGGCGTGAAGAGCTAATATCCACTAACCCTATCTCGTGAACCCCGAGCTATTACTGACTGAAGTAAGAATACGATTGCGTCCAGCGAGGTGTCACGATCCCAAAAATATAATAATACCGGTAGTTTGACTCATTCTGTGAAACCCCGAAATACCGATACAGGGTGCACAATACTCCAAATAAAAAGTTGCATATTTAATTAATTAAAAATTACAGTAAAATTCTAAAAATTTAATTATCACTGCGCCTCAAAAGAACCTTGTACCGATTTGCACCAGATGTCAAGTTATATTCAAATAACCGTTACGTTCGATATACAATTTCATAGCGACTTTCTGAATATTTGATTTGGACATATCTTGCAATCTACACACCGAAATCTTGGTCCTTCACTTCTGTTAGAAAGATACAATTCAACAGATTCCAACGGTTCTTGTTTCGGAGAAATCCGATTCAAAATGAGTCCGGTACACTCAGTTGAAGTTTAGAACGTTAAATTACGAACTACCGCAATATTACGGGCCCGATTATATTTAATATATATTTTTCTATGTTCAACTTCGTTTTTATTAATATATAAATCCACTTATATTACGAATTCAATATTTAAACTGATTTAAATATTCAAATACGAACCGACAAAAATGCGGGACGTTACAGTCCTTTCCCCTTAAAATAATTTCGTCCTCGAAATTGCTAAGATAGGGAAAATGCTACAATCTCTGTTAAATACAGATTTAAAATCTTTTTGGTTTACTTCATAATTTCAGTTTCAACTGAACTGATTAATTCCAATATTAATTCCTTCTTATTTCGAATATTTTCAAAATTCTGAAAATTTCCTAGCGGCTTAAATTTTCAGAGAATCTGGCCAGCATCTCCTCTGCACGGCTTATTCGGTACTACTACAACTTGCCTTTCTGGGCTTTCTTCAATTTAACATAAAATCAAACAGCCAAGCGGCTTGCCCAAACCGACTCATAAAAATCTCATACTCGTATATAAACTTGTACCTTCTCTGTTGGGCATTCAACTCTTTCACTGCCATGTGCTATCAAACCAGCCTATATCCAAGCATTTCTAACTGATCTCAAATCAATGTATTCTCCAATCCAATCATTCCCTTATGTCCAAACAAATTCCATAACCAAGTTCGGTTTCAATTCCAAAATCTTATTTCACCACTTCAATTCTACTTCGATACGATTTCTCACTTAATTGGTGTTAATTACATTCAAATTTTTCATTACTGAGTTTTCAAGTTGAATTCAGGTTTATCCACTTTTACCGTTCCAATCTATGTAACTTCATAAGTTTAAATTTTTATTTCAGAATTCAAACTCCTGGGATTTATTTCAAATCAGTCTGAAATCATATATCTTTACATATAATGATGGCAATTCAAAACATTTGAATTTCTGACAACTTGTTTCTCAAACAATACAAAACAAAATCTTTGGTAGTTATCCTTCACTTACCAGATTGAAAATGAACACCGATAAATGTCGCGATCATCATCGGGATTTATTTTCCAGCCATCGAAGTGAGTTCAATACTATATTACTTTAAAAACTCATTTATAATTACTCTATTTTTGAAATTACTTCAAAATATCTTTCACATCACTTGGAAAACAATTTCAAATCTCCCAGGATTTTAAAATTCCCTTATATTTAATTCAAATTCAATTTCAATTCTTTTCCAAGTTACTAGAGTTTCATTTCAATTCTCGTTTTTAATTCAGATTCAGCTCATCTGATTTTTCATGTCATACTTATATAATATTTCGATTGGTAATTTATATAACCAACTCAATTATAAATCTTATTCGATCAGAATAATGATCACACATTTAATATACTATAATAATCTCAAGATATATACTTTATATAAAAATATATTTTTGGGTAAAGTTATTTCATTTAACCCCTTTCAAAACATACTATGTCGAATTACTCTGTTTAAGAGTTTAGAAACAACTATCGACGCAATTTGCATTACTGTTTCGACCTGAATTCATAAACCACTCGACTGACCAATCAACACAATATAAAACAGTTTTTATATTATCTACAAATACGTTCACTCGTATATGTACACTCAAACTCAATCTAGAGTATTTCTAACTCCATCTCTATTGAGTTACGCCACAGTGCCAAGGTAATAACTTAACCTTCAGCTCTGATATCAACTGTAATGGATGGGATTTTCGACCCAGAAAATCAACGTAAATACACTGTCGATTTCTCGAGCATCGAAAATACCAGGACAATAATAGAAGATTTTAGAGGATGAGAAAGATAAGATATTACTAATAGAATAGAAGAAGAAGATCACAACTGAACAGAAACAGAGTAAACACGAACTCACAGCGGAACGAAATAAATGTATTATATATCATAACTTTGAAATACAAAACTGAATTTGTATATACATACCATTATTAGAGTACAATACATCATATCACAACGGAAATAATCTCTAAATACAAATGGTGAAGCCTTCTGCTTTTAACTTCTCCAAGTGAATCTGCAAAGCCTGAAACACTTGACTGCCCGTACAGATTTGGGCACCCAAGAGTTTAGGGAAAACAACAAAATAAACTCTGGGTCAGTCATGGGACTGGTGTGAGTAAATTCCAACCATACTGTTTAACTTTAAAAATCCTTTTCAAAAAAGAAGATAATAGTAACACCAGCTCACACATAAACATGGATGGTTTTTACCTTACTATAATCCAAAATACTTAGATATCAAAACTAGTGATATTATGATAACGTCTACTCAATTAAATAATCAAGTAGCAGAACGCTTGCATCTCATGTTCCACATATATATAGTATAAAATCATAAACCGCAGGGCACTTATCGGAGAATGGATTCAATATACAAGGTATGGGAGCACCTTCTGAATAGTGTACTCTAGAGGGGATACACTCAGGGTTCAACAAGAACGTCTTGCAACCCGGCCACACATGACCGACCACTCATTTAGCTTGAGTGTATCGAATATATTGCCACCACGGTTGTAGGCCACCCAACCGTCATCCGAAGATACAAAATTGGAAAGAAGTATAAATATGAATTTTCTCTAGATCAGTGACAATACACCCTGCTTGGGGATGACCCAACTAGCCATGCTGCCTAGCCCAACTTCTGTTACTTCCCGGTTGTGAGGCTAGAGGCTACGTCTATCTTTAGAACATCTGATCACCATTCACTTTGAATGTCACATTGTCAAATCTGTAATCACACATTGATTACACAAATGCACACCGGGTGTAGAATAAAAAGAAGTTACCTTCTCCCCCACCAACTTGGTATATTCATAAAATCAACGGCATGACCGTTGGAAATACTCTGTCAGACACTCGTCCATACAAGTTGTCCTAGGACTGGACAAATAGAAAGTACCATTCGGGAACGGGACGACCCTTGCATTTAACTCTGTCTTCAATTATCTTCAGCATATCTATTTCGTAGCGCTTATGCCTATACGAAGTGGTTTCCGGATAATAAATCCAACCGGTCTCTCCGTATTGACAACGATGGTCAAACACTTTGATAGTCGGTTATTTAACTATCGAAGTAAAAACAACATCCATTCTAATGTATAACTAACGTCACACAACCACAAGCACTTTTATTCGACATTCATTTTTATTATTCGAATACCCATATCTTACCGGATATTACTATACTACCGATTTACCCTTTTTCACTCTTAGAAACATTTCCAGTTATTATAAAACCCTTATTCTTTCATATTCCAGAAAATATACGTTATCAACGTTCGATCCATTATTTTCACATTCTTTATTTCTATACTTGGATAATCTACCCTATTTATATTGGAAAATATTTCCAATTTCCTTTTAACCTTTTAATCGGCCCCATGTTCACTTTTAAAACATTATTCCCTTTGAAATGGGAATACTATCCCTTCTTATAGAAATCTAAACACCTTGATCATATAAATCTTTATTCACGTAATAATCTCCCTTATCTTGTTTACCGAAATCTCTTTCATACTTTTCACTCCTATTCCACTTTATAAACTCTGTCTCTAAGTCAACTTCTTGTCAAATCGATATCCAGTTAAATGTTCATTATTCTATCAGATTATAATCCCTAAAAATAGTTTATTTTTAATACTTTCGACATCGTCGAATTCTAGTTCCAAATCCTAACGGTTTAAATTCTAATCACATTTCGAACATCGAAATGCTATCATTGTTTTCTAACACGATTCTCCGATTTCTCTTTCTAAAACTGATTCTTATATTTTCTTTCGAAATCGTTATTTCTCACTTTCGAATAAGTGGATTTCAACTAAACTGCTTCATTTCCTAGAAAATGCTGCTATATATAAAAGACATGCTTAAGTCTAATCAACAGCAGCTAATTTGTTGCTATAGTTCTAAACTTGTCATACGCTGTAATATTCCCTTTATAACTAATCTCAACATTACAGTCACCCTTACCTTATCAACAGCGTTATTTTATCGCTATAGTTCAAACTTGTCATACGCTGTAATATTCTATGTTGTAACTAGTCTCGACATAACAGGTACGCTTAAGCCTAATCAACAGTGTTTATTTTATCGCTATAGTTCTAAACTTGCATATGCTGCCATATTCCTTTTCTACTAACCTTAACATCTATCTCCGTCACAAACAGATATCATTCCTCGATAATAGTGAAGCCGTTCAAGTTGGGGTATTCTATTTACCTCTCAGACCTTGATCGACAACGTTCTTACCTTAGAACAGGTATAAATCTGTATTCTAATCCTTTATTACTTGTAATATTCATCAAATCGTATTTCCTTGTTTTACTTTGGAATACGGTTCTATAACATCATATTCATCCTTTGAAATCATCGTTGTTTATTATTATTTATTTTTAAACATTTACTCTTCGCTTTCATTTCATTCCATCGTTCTATTTATAACTTCTTAAATTAAACGGGTAACTAATCTCATTAATCTTGATTAATTTATTTCCAAACTGTTTTCGTTAGGTTAACTAAAATCCAATTAATCTGATAATCATTTTCCCAAATAACAGTTGATTAAATCAACTTTATTCCATCAGTAAATTCTTTAACTGATTTGAATTACTTCTTAACATTAGATTAATATAATTAATCTAATAATACTTCTACATTGTTTATCTTAAATATAATTATCCAAATATTTAAACACTGGATAATTTCTACTTTATAAATGTAACACCCCACCTCCGCTAGGGTCACTCTTTCGGGGGCACTAGCTTCTAGGGGGCGTTAGAACTGGGTAAGCATGCATAATGATATATCAAGGCAGAACAAGAACATAAATATATATATATATATGTAAAACAGAGTAAGTGAGAATAAAACAGCGGAATATGTCAAACCATCTCAAAACAAGTCTAGTACATCATAAAGTCAACTGCCAAAATAAACATGTCTAGTACATCATAAACAGAAATACTGAAATACATAGTGCTATCCCCAAAATAAAGATGATAAACCATAGCGAGCTCAATGTCCAGACATACATGAGCTATCCAGCAAACAAGCAAGCGATCCAAGCTAAGCACCATTATTCCCTCCCTGAGAACCTGGGGGGGGGGGGGGGGAAACGGAAGAAAAGAAGCGAAAGAAAACAGGTCAGTCAAAAAGACTGGTAAGCCCTACTACGATCAGTCTATAAACTAATAAAGTTAACATCATGATGGAAACTGAGATGAACATACTGGCAATAGATAAAGGTGTCATCACATAAAGAAGATTAAGCTTTGCACCACAGTGTACTAGCAAACTAACATAACAGGTATTGATCCCTCAGCCCAAACTTTGGCCCAATAACATGAGGTGACCTTAATACAAGGCCCAGCCCACGGTCTAGTCGATCGGCTCCCTATAAACCTAACACGTCAAGTGTTGGTGTCCATACGGCCCACATATGGTTGTAGTCAGACTGTGCTGGGTCCACCTTCGGGTGTATCAAGCCCTCGGGTGTCAACCCCAGACACCTAAGCAATAATGCACAGTCTAATCCTACTGGTACCCGTGCCTCGAGTTTGTCCAACACCGGACTACGTGCACGTCCGTAGCCCGCCTGGACCCGCACCGCTGTACCACTCAGCCGTCGCTTTGGTCGCTTACATCCGTCCAGTAATCGTGCCCCCGCCCTAGCCTAGCCTCTAGGGTTGTGAATGATACCAAACTGGGATTACTGCTGGAACAGACCACGTTGCTAGGGTTTTCTAAGAGGGTTAAGTGTGGTTTAACCCCTCACTAATCATGGATTAAATTAGTTAAGTGTAACCAACAGTTCACCAATTAACCCCATTTAATCCCTCGTATCCCCAAAATTGGTTAAGTATTAGTGGGCCATGACTTAACACTAATCATGAGGAATTAATTAATTTAATTGTGCCTTAACCTCTCACATTAGACTTTGTTGTGGTTACCTAGTTAAGCCGGTGGGTTTCGGGTAGATTTACACCACAACTTGGTCTAACCTCGGGTCTTGGCACCACATGACCAACTTCTCACATTGGATCCTATTGTTTGTAGCCACTAGTTAAGCCGGTAGGTTCCGTGTAGGATTATGCTACAAACTCAACCCAACCTCGAGTTGGCCACACTTATGTTTTCTAAGTGTCATGTCCACTTTATTTTCAAAACATAATTACAAGTTTAACAAATACTTGGGTAGACCTAACTTAATAGGTAAATTCCCAAGGGGTACACCTAACTTAATAGGTAAATTCCCAATCTTATATTTTCATGTATTTTAAGTTTTACCCAAACCCCCCCCCCCCAATGTCATTCTATCGCTTACATGTTCGTCATAACGCATAAAGGATAGAAAGAGGGAACTTGGCACAACATACATGATGAATCTTACATATCATAATAAACATGCATAACATGTTGGACTTGCATAACTTAGCATAGTGAACTTGCATAAACATGCATAACTTGTTAAACTTGCAAATCATGGCATAGTGAACTTGCATAAACATGCATAACTTGTTAAACTTGCAAATCATGGCATAGTGAACTTGCATAAACATGCATAACTTGTTAAACTTGCAAATCATGGCATAGTGAACTTGCATAAACATGCATAACTTGTTAAACTTGCAAATCATGGCATAGTGAACTTGCATAAACATGCATAACTTGTTAAACATGTGTAACATGGCATAGTGAACTCGCATAAGCGTGCATAACTTATTAAACATGCATAAGTCCCAACTTTCATCACACATTAACTTTAGAGTTTCTAAAATGAAGGTAAGAGGGCTTACAATGCTTATGCAGACTCAAATGAGTATAGCAAATGTAAGAAACCCCTTATGCAACTAATTAAAACCCAAAAATGCAAGCAAACTTGATCAAGACTCCTCCTTTATGATGCCAATAGAGAAACAAGCCTTTAATGCAAGCTAAAGAGGATCATACAAGCCTAAATATACTTGTATGCATGGAAAATCACTTAGGAATTAATTTAGGAATTGTATGAAGAGAGTGGAGGCCATGAGAGGTTTGATTTTGCCATAGTTTAGTTGCTAGAATGAATAATGAATGATTTAGGGTAGGTTAGGGTCTTATTTATAGATTAGGCTAGTGATTTAGACCATAGGATTAAACCCTAGTTGAATTAGGTCCATCAGATTTCGGAATTCTCTAGAACCAAGCCACACAACCAAGCCCAGATTAGAAATGGTGCGCCAGGCAAAACTGCCCGGCCACCCCGTGTCGACAGGGCTGTCGACAGGGCAGTCGACACCCTTAGACCCCTGTCCACATGCCTGTCGACTTGGGGGTCTTGGCGGGAGTTTTCCCGCTGACGCCAGTTGTGCCCTAACCCTTGTTTTTAACTTAAAATTTAAATCTGTTTTTAATATGGAAATTTCTGAAAACTTCACTGGGCCTTAACTGGGTCATACGGACTCCGATTTTCGAAAACTCGGACTCTATTTCGCGTATTTTTCCGAGACGAATGTAATGGCGCAGCCCGTTTCCCTTGATTCAGATTTTTGAATTAAATTCTGCCTCGATTTACATTATTACAGGTTATTGAAAATACGGGTTGTTACATTCTCCCCTCCTTAAAGGATTTCGTCCCCGAAATCTTCAAGTTAGGAAGAACGTATCCTACCATCCAATCATCCATCTACTCAAAACATCATCCACGAGCAATCATTGTCCTTACAAGATTCTAAATGTTGTATGAACATATGCAAAGGTGTGTGTATATTTACTTATCTAATGCAAAGATCAATGCAAAATATGTTAGTGAAATGTATCCACATGTATGCAATTCCTAACATAATGTATATCATCTATATGTGTGCACATAACATACACCCATATGCAACATCCATGTGATAACACACAATTTTCATCCATGAATAAGCATAAACACTCATGCATATGCAATATGAGGAGTGTGCGAGCCGATCTAGTGCCTAATCGTGTATAATGCATCCACGAGCAACCACTTGCAAACACTTGCAACCACTTGCAACCATCAAGCATAACATGTTTCAAACACATGTTTCATCCAAAGGGTTTCTACCTAAGGTTCTCATGACAAGATTAACACGATAAACTAGATAAATATGGGTAGCAAAGAGAAAGATATGCTAACAATGGAAAGAGATTAAGAGTGTACCCTCAAAAAGGAATGGATAAAGCCTACGCATCTTCTCTTCAGTTTCCCAAGTTGCGTCTTCATCGGCTTCACCCCATTGAACCTTCACCAACTTGACCTCACGATTCCTTAGCTTCTTGATCTCTGTCCCCAAGATACGAATCGGAGCTCTCCTCAAGGTAGCTTCTTTATCTACTTCCACATCTTCTAGAACACTTGGCTCAACCACTTCTGCTGACTTATGCAAACACTTCCGGAGATGCGAAACATGAAAAACATTATGCACTCCAGCTAGCTTCTCGGGCAATTCCACTCTAAAGGCCATCTGCCCGATCCTCTCTACAACTGGAAACGGTCCAACAAACCTTGGTGCTAAGTTTCCTACTGCTCCAAACCGAACCACATTCCGCAAAGGAGAAACCTTCACGAAAACCATATCCCCAACATCAAACTCCAAATCAGTCCTTCGCCTATCAGCATAAGATTTCTGTCTGTCCTGGGCCGCCTTCATCCGTTTTCTAATCAACTCAACCTTCTTGGATGTATCTCTAATCATGTCAGGTCCAAGTATAAGCTTATCTGTAGTCTCCCACCAACATGTAGGTGACTTGCACGGTCTCCCATATAAAGCCTCAAATGGTGCCATCCCAATGCTCGCCTGATAACTGTTATTATAAGCAAATTCCACAAGAGGAAGATGGTCTTCCCAAGTACCACCAAAATCCAGAATGCAAAGCCTCAACAAGTCCTCAAGTACCCTATTCACCCTTTCTGTCTGACCGTCCGTTTGTGGGTGATAAGCCGTAATCAGGTTCAACCTCGTGCCTATAGCTTCTTGCAAACTGTTCCAGAACTGACTAGTAAAGATGGGGTCTCGGTCACTGACTATGCTAGAAGGGACTCCATGTAGTCGTACTATCTCACGAAGATATACTGATGCTAGTCCAGATGCGGTCCTTTTGCTCTTCACCGGAATGAAATGAGCACTCTTCGTAAGTCTATCCACAATAACCCAAATGCTCGTATTCCCTTTCCTTGACCTTGGAAGCCCATCAATAAAGTCCATGGAGATACTCTCCCACTTCCAAAGTGGAACGTCCAGAGGATGCAATAGCCCACCGGGCCTCTTTGACTCGGCCTTAACTTGCTGGCAAATGGTACATCTAGAGACAAACTCCGCCACATCCTTCTTCATCCCAGGCCAAAAGAAAATACGCCTCATATCTTGTACATCTTATCTCCACCCGGATGTATAGTCAACTTGGAGCGATGTGCTTCATCAAGAACTTTTCTCACCAAGTCTTCCACCATCGGAACACAAAGCCTTCCGTCTCTCCTCAGCCAACCCTTATCATCTATAGAATATCGAGCAAGGTGACTAGATGTCTCCCCTCGAATCAGCTTAACCATAATCTCAATTATCTGAGGGTCTTCCTTCTGCGAAGCCCCAACTTGATCCAGAAGGGTAGGCCTGAGCTCAAGAGATGCTAAAGAACCGGTCATCGACTCAACTGCCAAAGAGAAATCAAAGGTTGCCAAGAACTCTAAATTCTTCATCTCAACAAATAGAGGACTTAGTGTCAACCTTTTTCTACTCAACGCATCCGCTACAACATTCCCCTTGCCAGGGGTATAGGCTATATCAAAATCGTAGGACGCCAAGAATTCCATCCACCTTTGCTGCCTCAAGTTCAGATCCTTCTGCGAAAAGAGATACTTCAAAGACTTATGATCAGTATACAGCTCAAATCTCTCTCCCAGAAGATAATGACGCCAAGCCTTGAGTGCATATACTATCACTGTCAGCTCTAGATCATGAGTGGAATAATTCTTCTCATGCACCTTAAGTTGCCTACCACCAAAACATATAACTCTGCCTTCTTGCATCAGAACGGCGCCCAATCCCGTGCCACAAGCATCAGTGTACACGGTAAACATCTTACCACCATCGGGTAAAGCTAGAACTGGCGCTGAGGTAAGGGCTCTCTTGAGTCTCTGAAAAGCAAGCTCACAGTCCATGTCCCAAGCAAAAACTAAGTTCTTCTTTGTCAACTTAGTAAGAGGAGCGGATATCTTCGCGAAGTCCTTGATGAACTTCCGGTAAAAACCTGCAAGACCTAGAAAACTTCTCACTTCGGTTCCATTCCTTGGAGTCTTCCAATCCTGCACAGCAACTACTTTAGCGGGATCCACCGCCAAGCCTTGCTTAGATACTATATGCCCAAGGAACCGGACTTCCCTTCTCCAAAAGTGACACTTGGAGAACTTGGCCTTTAACTAATGCGCTCTAAGCGTATCCATCACCTCTACAAGATGCCTCGCGTGCTCTTCTTCATCCTAAGAGAAGATCAGAATATCATCCACAAAGACCACAACAAACTTGTTCAAGAACTCTCGAAACACCCTACTCATCAAGTCTACGAAATACGCGGGTGCATTCGTCAAACCGAACGGCATAACAAGCCATTCAGAGAATCCATCTGGAGTTCTGAATGCAGTCTTGTCTATACTATCTTCAGCCACTCTGAGCTGATGAAATCCAGTAGCCAGATCAAGCTGAGAGAAAACAGAAGCACCAACAAGCTGGTCAAAAAGATCATCAATCCTCGGTAATGGGTGTCTGTTCTTCTTAGTCAGCTTATTCAACTCTCTATAGTCCACACATAGTCGGAGAGAACCATCTGCCTTAGTAGCAAACACCACAGGCGCTCCCCATTCGGATATACTTCGTCTGATGAAGTTCTTCTCAAGCAACTCCTTTACTTGCTTGCTGAGCTCCCGTCTCTCACGCGGGGCCATGTGCCGAACGGGCAAAGAAACAGGCTTAGCATTATCTACCAGATAAATGCGAAAATCAATCTCTCGTTTAGGGGGCAACCCCTTAGCTTCTTCAAAAACATCTGGATAATCTCGGACCACCCTTACAGACTGAAGGGTTTCCTCTGACGAGTCGAGAGATTCGAGATAGCACAACATGACGGGATCCTTCGGATTGCATGAAATCTCTAAGGTGTTGCCAAGGCGAGTCACAAGCCTCACAACCCTATGCCCACAATTAAGAATGGCTCCATGTCTAGACAGCCAATCCATGCCTAAAATCAATCCGTATCCCCTGAAACCAAGAACATACGCACTACACAAGAACTCTACAATGAGTATAGAGATCCTCAGATCCTCACATATCATAGATAGATGAGCAGAACTCCCAATGGGGTTCGAAACACAAACGGGATCATCCACTAAGCTAGTACTAAGGTGCAAACTATCAACAAGATCAGATGAAATAAAGCTATGTGATGCACCAGAATCAAACAAGGTACGAACTGGAAGATCGGAAACATAAACAAGGTTCTCAACAGAAACACTACCTCGATCGGGAACTGGAGCGGTATTGAGAGCATGAACTTGCCATCCTGAAGGCCCAGCACGCTGAGTCTTCCCTTTCTTCTTCGGGCATTCCTTGCTGAAGTGTCCAGCCTCACCACAGGAAAAACATCCACCACTAAGCTTCCTTTTCTTCTTCCTACAATCCTTAGCAAAGTGTCCAGGCGCACCACAGTAATTGCACTTTCCCTTGCGTTTGTTGTTGTTCCCCTTCTTGTTCTTGCTCTGATTCCCCTGACTGCTTTGACCACCTTGATTGCCTTTACCCTCAGAATCAGTCTTCTTTGCTTGAGTATCACTCGACTTGACCTCTTTCTTTCCATCTCCCTGAAGTAGAGCCATATCGACCAAACTCTCAAAAGTAGCCCCATGCGGAATATGTGACATCGCCAAACCCTGCAGTGGCTCATTCAACCCTCTGGCGAATCGAAGAGCCTTCTTCTCAGGAGTGTTCACCATATCCAAACCAAAACGGGCCAGCTGATTAAACTTGTTCACATACTCCTTGACAGTCATATCACCTTGCTTTAATGCAATGAACTTCTCCATCTGTAAATTCGCCTCAGCAGCAGATAGAAACTTGGCCACAAATCTAGCCCTCAAATCGGCCCAAGTCTCGACGGGCCTCGTCCCATTGGTGACCTCCCACCAATAGGCTGCTTCGTCCTTCAAAAGCCACACTGTCAATAAGATCTTCCTCTCGTCATCAATCCTAAAGATAGCAAACAAGTCCTCAGTGTCTTTCAGCCAATTCCTAGCTTCAACAAAGGATTCCGTGCCTAGGAAATTCTTGCCTCCCATCGCCTTGAAGTCTTTACAAACCTTCGTGAACTCAACCTGAGGATGCTGAGGGGGAGGAGGAGGAAGAGGAGCCTCAGCAACTGGAGGAGGAGGAACAGGAACCACCGGAGGAGGGACATTAGGGGGAGGATTCTCAACTATAGGAGGAGGAGTGGGAGTAGGGTTTGCGGGGCCAGCTGCCGCCCTAGCTTCTAGAAGTCTCCTATACCAGAGTGGTACGTTTACTCCATCCGGGATGGCAAGATTCTCAGCCATACTGAAACGAAAGATAAGATAAGATTAGGTCAAGGGAACGAAGGATAACGCTAATGGCTTTTTGGGGAATAGCCTTTTAAAATACTAGACTTTTCTTTGGAAAATACTTTATACTTGTTTTGAAAATAGTTTTTCAAAAGTCTTTTAAAAACTTTTTGTTCTTTCTTGTAAACCATATGCTCTGATACCAAATTTGTAACACCCCACCTCCGCTAGGGTCACTCTTTCGGGGGCACTAGCTTCTGGGGGGCGTTAGAACTGGGTAAGCATGCATAATGATATATCAAGGCAGAACAAGAACATAAATATATATATATGTAAAACAGAGTAAGTGAGAATAAAACAGCGGAATATGTCAAACCATCTCAAAACAAGTCTAGTACATCATAAAGTCAACTGCCAAAATAAACATGTCTAGTACATCATAAACAGAAATACTGAAATACATAGTGTTATCCCCAAAATAAAGATGATAAACCATAGCGAGCTCAATGTCCAGACATACATGAGCTATCCAGCAAACAAGCAAGCGATCCAAGCTAAGCACCACTATTCCCTCCCTGAGAACCTGGGGGGGGGGGGGAAATGGAAGAAAAGAAGCGAAAGAAAACAGGTCAGTCAAAAAGACTGGTAAGCCCTACTACGATCAGTCTATAAACTAATAAAGTTAACATCATGATGGAAACTGAGATGAACATACTGGCAATAGATAAAGGTGTCATCACATAAAGAAGATTAAGCTTTGCACCACAGTGTACTAGCAAACTAACATAACAGGTATTGATCCCTCAGCCCAAACTTTGGCCTAATAACATGAGGTGACCTTAATACAAGGCCCAGCCCACGGTCTATTCGATCGGCTCCCTATAAACCTAACACGTCAAGTGTTGGTGTCCATACGGCCCACATATGGTTGTAGTCAGACTGTGCTGGGTCCACCTTCGGGTGTATCAAGCCCTCGGGTGTCAACCCCAGACACCTAAGCAATAATGCACAGTCTAATCCAACTGGTACCCGTGCCTCGAGTTTGTCCAACACCGGACTACGTCCACGTCCGTAGCCCGCCTGGACCCACACCGCTGTACCACTCAGCCGTCGCTTTGGTCGCTTACATCCGTCCAGTAATCGTGCCCCCGCCCTAGCCTAGCCTCTAGGGTTGTGAATGATACCAAACTGGGATTACTGCTGGAACAGACCACGTTGCTAGGGTTTTCTAAGAGGGTTAAGTGTGGTTTAACCCCTCACTAATCATGGATTAAATTAGTTAAGTGTAACCAACAGTTCACCACTTAACCCCATTTAATCCCTCGTATCCCCAAAATTGGTTAAGTATTAGTGGGCCATGACTTAACCCTAATCATGAGGCATTAATTAATTTAATTGTGCCTTAACCTCTCACATTAGACTTTGTTGTGGTTACCTAGTTAAGCCGGTGGGTTCCGGGTAGATTTACACCAAAACTTGGTCTAACCTCGGGTCTTGGCACCACATGACCAACTTCTCACATTGGATCCTATTGTTTGTAGCCACTAGTTAAGCCGGTAGGTTCCGGGTAGGATTACGCTACAATCTCAACCCAACCTCGAGTTGGCCACACTTATGTTTTCTAAGTGTCATGTCCACTTTATTTTCAAAACATAATTACAAGTTTAACAAATACTTGGGTAGACCTAACTTAATAGGTAAATTATCAAGGGGTAGACCTAACTTAATAAGTAAATTCCCAATCTTATATTTTCATGTATTTTAAGTTTTACCCAAACCCCCCCCCCCCCCAACGTCATTCTATCGCTTACATGTTTGTCATAACGCATAAAGGATAGAAAGAGGGAACTTGGCACAACATACATGATGAATCTTACATATCATAATAAACATGCATAACATGTTGGACTTGCATAACTTAGCATAGTGAACTTGCATAAACATGCATAACTTGTTAAACTTGCAAATCATGGCATAGTGAACTTGCATAAACATGCATAACTTGTTAAACTTGCAAATCATGGCATAGTGAACTTGCATAAACATGCATAACTTGTTAAACTTGCAAATCATGGCATAGTGAACTTGCATAAACATGCATAACTTGTTAAACATGTGTAACATGGCATAGTGAACTCGCATAAGCATGCATAACTTATTAAACATGCATAAGTCCCAACTTTCATCACACATTAACTTTAGAGTTTCTAAAATGAAGGTAAGAGGGCTTACAATGCTTATGCGGACTCAAATGAGTATAGCAAATGTAAGAAACCCCTTATGCAACTAATTAAAACCCAAAAATGCAAGCAAACTTGATCAAGACTCCTCCTTTATGATGCCAATAGAGAAACAAGCCTTTAATGCAAGCTAAAGAGGATCATACAAGCCTAAATATACTTGTATGCATGGAAAATCACTTAGGAATTAATTTAGGAATTGTATGAAGAGAGTGGAGGCCATGAGAGGTTTGATTTTGCCATAGTTTAGTTGCTAGAATGAATAATGAATGATTTAGGGTAGGTTAGGGTCTTATTTATAGATTAGGCTAGTGATTTAGACCATAGGATTAAACCCTAGTTGAATTAGGTCCATCAGATTTCGGAATTCTCTAGAACCAAGCCACACAACCAAGCCCAGATCAGAAATGGTGCGCCAGGCAAAACTGCTCGGCCACCCCGTATCGACAGGGCTGTCGACAGGGCAGTCGACACCCTTAGCCCCCTGTCGACATGCCTGTCGACTTGGGGGTCTTGGAGGGAGTTTTCCCGCTGACGCCAGTTGTGCCCTAAGCCTTGTTTTTAACTTAAAATTTAAATCTGTTTTTAATATGGAAATTTCTGAAAACTTCACTGGGCCTTAACTGGGTCATACGGACTCGAATTTTCGAAAACTCGGACTCTATTTCGCGTATTTTTCCGAGATGAACGTAATGGCACAGCCCGTTTCCCTTGATTCAGATTTTTGAATTAAATTCTGCCTCGATTTACATTATTACAGGTTATTGAAAATACGGGTTGTTACAATAAACTTATTTAAATATCAACAATCGTTTTTATCTATTTTATAAAAACGAACTCTAAAATACTGGTTTATAATAGAACTTCTATTATAATTTAAAACTTTGCTATAATTATAAATTATAATTTTTTTATAATTATCTTCGCTAATTTGCCTGACGGCCAATCACTTCTTAACAAAACGAGGGTTTTACGGTCGGTTGTTACCATTTTCTAAATCAATATCATTTATTGATTTATCGAAACAAATGTTGAATTTTCGTTCGACATCAAAACTCATACGGGGTTTTAAATAAAATTCGGGTTCAACAGTGCATACAAAACAAACAGTTCATACAAATATCGAGGAATCCGGTCAGATTCCTCCAACCGGTTTCCCGCATCCATAGATGTCAGTCAACGCAATCTACACTAACTCTATACTAGGAGATATTCTAATCGGTGGAATCAATGTCCAACCGATGATGTATACATATATAACAGTATATAATATTCAACCAAATTTAATTGTAATCTACCTAATCGACCATCACATAACATTCAAACAACATTAAAATATAATTAAAATATTTTAAAATAGACAGAGTTAGTGAATTTACTCACCTTCGCGCGTTAACCGTTTAACAACGATTTGCGTCAGTTGATCGTTATGATTCCAACAGATCTGATCGCCTTCCGTTCACCAATAACATCAGCTAGTCTCTTCTTCTCCTTTACTGTATCATTGAACCGGCATACCCTAGTAAAAACGCTTACAGTATTTGTCTTCTTCTTTTTCTTCAAATCTTCGTTCTCCACTCAAAGCGTTACCCTTACATCACCAAACAGTCCGCATCTCCCCCTTGTTTGCGACGTCCATTTACAACTTCCTTTTTATGTATTTCAAAATCTCTAAAGCAACAACATTCCCTCACACTTAACTCGATCCCGCCTGCTACTGACATTATCGACACTTTCTGCCACCGGTACGCCTCAACAAAATCACAAACAAACCTCGCACTCAGCTCCTCCAGATGCGCCTGTCCATCGCCACTCGGAACTGTTCACACGCTCCCTCACCCTACAGCTTTTCAGCCCGCGCCTCCTAAGATTTTTCCGATCCTCCCACGTTCACATTTCTCTATTGTCTACCGTGAGGCCTGCATCATGCCATGCTAGCTAATCAACTCCACACATCCAACGTTAAACACCCATGCACGTGTTCTCCTCCACAAAGAAATCACTCCAGTAAAAACGCGCCATGCTCCCAACTTTTGCCAAAACTCTCCTCCCTCATCAACGTGTTTCCAAGAAAACAATACTCTTATACCAACTCCTTCCCTTACTCCCTACGTTAGCACCATTTTCTACACCAATGTTTCGCTCCACTGAAAATACCACTTGCACCAATCCCACTTTATACACGTAGACCCCCTGTTCACGTCCATATATACACTATCTGCATTGTCCTTTTTCTTTGTTACGCCATCATCCAATATTATCACCTACAGCTCACGTTGAGCGTGCCACATTCCCTAAATACCCTTCACGTAGTGCTGTACGCCCCTACTTCATCAACAAATGGATGCCTTCGCCTACAGAAAGCTCCCATATATCCGCTCCTATGTGTATTCCAGTGACCGATCCCATCCGTACTGCTATTGTCTCCACATGCGGTACACCCCTAAAGCACCACACAGCTCCTACACTTCACAGATCCAGTGCCATCACCCAACAACTTGCGGTTTTGAGAATGAATTGAGGCACTGGTTTTGAGATGGAATGAAAATGAAGACAACCCTCTTTATGTATTTATAACGTGAATTTGCTTAACCTTTAAGCAATAGGTGGGTAGGTGTTACGTGCTAGGATGTGATAGAAGTATGGTTTTGCTTTGAGGCTTAAATATGGCCTGGCATAGTATTATAGGTCAGGTTAGTTTTTATACTCACAATAGGGTGATGGTTTCAAACGTCGTCGTCGTGTTCACCTTGCTCCATTATTTCTGATAAAGACTTGAAAGGGACAGGGTATGCTATGTTTCAACTTCAGCATGGCTTTAGTACTGATTTCCCCACGTTCTAGCTCCTAGACCAGGCATGTGCGATCAATGGAGGATGGGTGATTGAATACAATACATGATTTTCTTCGGCGTAAAGAGCTCATATCCACCAACCCTATCTCGTGAACTCCGAGCTGTTACGGACTGAAGTAAGAATATGATTGTGTCCAGCGAGGTGTCACGATCCAAAAAATATAATAATACCGGTAGTTTGACTCATTCTGTGAAACACCGAAATACCGATACAGGGTGCACAATGCTCCAAATAAAAAGTTGCATATTTAATTAATTAAAAATTACAGTAAAATTCTAAAAATTAAATTATCGCTGCGCCTCAAAAGAACCTTGTCCCGATTTGCACCCGATATCAAGTTATATTCAAATAACCATCACGGTCGATATATGATTTCATAGCGACTTTCTGAATATTTGATTTGGACATATCTTGCAATCTACACACCGAAATCTTGGTCCTTCTCTTCTGTTAGAAAGATACAATTCAACAGATTCCAACGCTTCTTGTTTTGGAGAAATCCGGTTCAAAATGAGTCTGGTACACTCAGTTGAAGTTTAGAACGTTAAATTACGAACTGCCGCGATATTACGGGCCCGATTATATTTAGTATATATTTTTCTACGTTCAACTTCATTTTTATTAATATATAAATCCACTTATATTACGAATTCAATATTTAAACTGATTTAAATATTCAAATACGAACCGAAAAAAATGCGGGACGTTACAAAAATGTTCGTTAATCATTTCAAAGAGGCCGGAATTTATATTTCACTTTGAATTGATTATACATTGCGCGTCCGAGATTATCGAAGATAATAGAAGACGGCGATATACAAGGACTATTTTTAAATAGTACCTTCGGTTTGTCCAGTCCTAGGACAACTTGTATGGACGAATGTCTGACAAAGTAATTCTAACTGGTCACATACGTTGATCTCTTCAAACGTATTTATATGGTGGCAGAGAAATTCGTTTCTTTATGCTTTATACCTATAATTTATTTTTGGGGAAGTCAATTAGTGATCGGGAAGTTTTGACGATGTAGCATTCAAAGAAATAAAGAGATGATGATCGAGCGTAAGTCTAGCCTCAAGCCTCACTCCTAGGAAATGACAAAAATCGGGCAGGCAACATGGCTAAGTGGGTCGCTACCATTAGGGTGTATTGTCACCATCTAGTGAACATTGTCACCATCTAGTGAATGTTCATATTTGTTACTTCTTTCATTTCTGTATCTCCCGGGAACTATGGTGGTTGCGACAAAAAGCCATAAGGTGACAATATATTCGATACACTCAAGAGAAATGAGTGGTCGGTCATGTGTGGGCAGGGTTGCAAGACGTTCTTGTTGAACCCAGTGTATTCGTCTCTAGAGGTACACAGTCGACAGGTGGTCCCATACCTGGTCATAGTTGGAAATCCAATTTCCATAAGCACCAAGCGATTTGTATTTATATACTATATAGGAGAATGTGAGATGCAAGCATTCTTCTTGATACTAAATTATTTATGAAGGGCTTATATGATAATATCTGATTTCAAGTATACAAAGTGTTTTGATCTCATAGGGTAAAAACCCGTTCTGTATTCATGGCGTGGTCTTATGAGATATTTTTATTTGTTTAAAAGCGTTTACTCATACTAGTCCCCTGACTGACCCGGAGTTTATTTTTCTGTGTTTTCCCTTAAACTCTTAGGTATTCATAACGCTTGTTATGAATAGACATGTGAATCAGGATTTGATGAAACTTGTGAAGCTGGATGAAGATTACCTGTGTGCTGGTCTATCTATCCTGCCCACTGTATAATTATAAGTCGGTCAGTTTGGATATAACTGACATGTATAATTACTGATGTACTACGAATGGGTTGTACCACCCGATATATGATGTCCTAATGTGAAGTATGCCGCTGTGTAATACTATTAAAGTATTTTTTGTGAAAATTCCGCTGTGAGATTCTGATGTTTTCTGTGATTTTATCTTCTATCTTTTCTTATTCTTATTAATGGCATGAATTTCGATGTGTTCGAAAGTTGGGTCATTACAGTTAGTTATATTAATATTTTGTCAGTTCGCCTAGCATTCCTTTATTCGGTCCTAGCCCTGTCAGCAATATGGTGTCTTGGTGCTGATCTACTACACTGGTGCAGAAGAACGGGTTTCAATCTTCTAGCAATAGTTACAGGCTATATCTTTTTTTCTTCATGGGAAATTTTTTGAGTCTAGGCAAAAGCTCAATTTCCATTCAAAAATGTCAGAGTTGAATTACTTCCATTGGCTAAACGCTGTTATGAAATATGTTTCAGTTCAACTTTGAAGATTAAATTTGAATGGTTTTGAGAAATGTTCTATTGTTTTACTTAGGTTTGAAGTACCAAATACTGAAGGCAGATGCTCATTTCGGAATAGTGAGATTTTTTTCCTTTCAATGCATGAGCTAAAAGCATGGTACTTTATTATTTCTATTGTACTCTTCCTAGAATATTGGTTTCCATAAATGTTTTAAAACTCTTTGATCACGAGAACACATTTTTCACCTTTTAGCTTCCTTTTTCTATTGCTTCTCTATAATGACCCGGATCCTTATGGGTTAATTTTTGAATATTTAATATTTAATTTAAATATCGAGTTGATAATATAAATGAATATTTATATTAAGTTATCAGTTTAATAACCAATTTCGATTTAATATCGAATATATTCAATTATCATAATACGTCAGTTCGAGAAGTTGAAACTGAATTAGAAACAGTTCAAAAAATCAATTCAAACTCCTGTTTGAATTAGAAGAATAATATTAATTTATTTTCGGAGAATAAATTGTCTGAAATTAATTTATATTGATTTAAATTAATATCTCCTTCAGATGATCGAATTGGACTTCGTGACCTATCCCAGTGTGTCCAGAATAAGGGTATTACCCTAGAACTGACAGTTGTTGGGTTCAAAAAGGAGTTCGAAATCAAGAGCTATTGAAAGTTTTAAGGATACAGTTTTAAATTTAAAAAAATTTAAAATAAAATAAATTGTGGACCAAAACACAACAACAAGGAGAAAAAAAGGGGCATGTTGTTCAAATTAAAACCGCAAATGGGAAATTACTGTGGCCCCTTTCCTTCCATCCGTTCTCCTTTAAAATCAATACCACTCCTTTCCCGTTCTTCACCAAATCAAAAGCCATGTTATTCGAAACATAAATCCTTGGTTCTATGAGGGTCGCCCTTCATTTCCGCACTCACGTCTGGAGGCGCGATGCGAGATTTGCGACTTAGGGCAACGTGATGAAATCGAAGGTCGTGATGGACTATTGATTTAGGGTTGCTATTTTGGGGAAGTTCGAATTCATTGCTGATAAATGGGTGCGGAGGAGATGGCGTGATTCACTGGACTAAGGTGGAGTTCGTTGATGATGAGCACACCTTTCTGTCGCTGTCTGTAGCAACACGAGTTGGGGTCGTCGCGATTTTTAAAAGGAGCGATGCTGAAATTAAAAGGGGAACCGGAGTTCGAACTAGGAAGACTGGGAGCAAAATGAGGGACGGGGTTAGCAGCAGGTCGACGGTTGGACGTTGGGGAGTCAGTCAGGGAATTTCGAAGCTGATGTTGTGGAGGTGGATGCAGATCTGAAAAGGATTGAGGTGGTAATATCAGGAGGGGTGTGCGTGACCAGCAGGGTCATAAACAGTTAGGGCAGTCCAGTGTTCGATGAAAAGTCCAAGAGAGAAATTTCCATAGTTGGAGCAGTCGGGAAATGGTCGCATGGCTTGCAAAGTAAGGTACTAGATAATCAACTCGAGAAAATTCATAGTTGGGGAAGATGTAGGCTGGAATTAATTTTGAAGTCAAAATTGATCGGCAAATTAAAAATCAAGTGAGTAAAATCTCACTCATTTGATTTATTTTAGCATTTAAAATAAATTGTTGGTTTTTTTGTTGATGGGTGGGATGCATTTAAATATATTAGTTATTTAGGATATATATACATATATATTGGGTTGATGATTGGTTCGATTCCCGTAGTACCATTAGCGGATGCCTACAATATCATTAGCGGATGACCCTATACGCCCCATGCTATGATAGTGGATGACCTTTATACCGCGATATTCTACCACGAAGCAGAATGGGTATTATTTATATGTTAACGTCTGTGGATGCAGGAAAACAGGTTGGAGGAATCCAACAGGATTCCTCAAAAATATATAATCTGTTTGTTTATTTATTTTCATATATACTGTCATATATGATGTGTTAGAAAAATGAATAATTGGTTGCTTTCTGTGTTTAAATATCACTGGCCTAAGTTTTGATATTTAAAAATATCGAAAAAGGGTATTTGAGATGAATAAGGGAAATTCTATTTTTCTGATATAGAATTTGAATTTAAACTGTATATTTGAATATAGAAATTCAAACAGGAATTTAAACTATAGATTTGAATATAGAAATTCAAATGGAAATTTAAACTATGGAATTTGAATATAGAATTCAAATGGAATTTAAACAATAAATTTAATAAGTGAAATAGAATTGAATAATAGAAGTGATATAGAATCTGAATAGAATTTGATATATAGAATTTGAATAGAATTTAATATATAGAATTTGAATAGAATTTGATATATAGAATTTGAAAAATAGAAGATAATAATTTGAATATCGAAAGTAAAATGAAATTGAAAATAGAATTAAATGGAGTTAGAATATTTGGAATTCAAATAGAATTAAATGGAGTTTGAATATTTGGAATTTAAATAGAGTTGAAATGGAAATTGAAGATAGAGTTGAAATGGAAATTGAATATAGAAAGTGAAATAGAAATTAATAAACAATTTGAGTTAAATGATCAGGTATAGTTGAGTTAAATTGGACATGTATAGATATACAGGAGACATATATGGGATAAGGATAATGAAGTTATATAAATAGAGTGCTCGACAAAAAGGTATGTATTAAATTCATATATGAGATTTTATGCGCCGTATCGACTAGCTGCTTCGCTTCTCTTTTTCTTTTTGGATTGGTGAGGGCCATGGGAGGCTATTTGAAATATCCCGATGCTCCCGGTACAAAGGAGGTTATGGCGAATTTTTCCGAGAATTTAAGGAGTTAGAATATTTTTAAGAAGTTTGATAACTAGAAATCTGTATATCAATATATATATAAGTCGATAAGAAAATGAACTTAGAAATAGAATAGTATAATCAAAAAGGAAGTATAAGAATAAAATCTAGTAAGAATAGAAAGAGAAAGTGTATGCGTGTTTAAAAGTGAATAAGTAGTTGTATGGTATTGATTATTCGAGTAAGTAGTCATATCTGTTTTGACGTTATAAATGTTATTCAGTCAAGGTCTGAGAGGTAGTTATAGCCCAACTTGATTAATTTCATTATTAACAAATAAATAATAAGATTTCAGGCTCGAAGATCAATGTTGGATAAGAGTTAGTTGAATATAGTATTTGGGTTGTCGTAACGATGTTTTACACAACATCCGTTTTAACCCAAATAAATGTAAACTTGGAAATAGAATAATAAATATTTCCTAAGCATAGAAATAAATGAGATCGGAAAAGAGATAAGTAATTGGAATATTTTCCAATTATAAATAGCATCCATTTTCTAAAAGTTTAGAAAATAAAGGAAGGCGATATTCGGAAATGTTTTCCAAATAACGTAAAAGGCCAATATGGTTATTGAAAATATTTGTTTAACAAATATTGATAAAGAAATAGAGAAGTGATTTAATAAATGGAATATTAATTAAGGGCTCAGTGATTGTTGATAATTGGATGAACACTTGTTTTCTTCGATAGTTAAATCATCGACTATCGAAACACTTGTTTTTATTCGATAGTTAAATCACAGACTATCAAAGTTTTTGACCATTGCTGTCAATATGGAGGGACAGGTTGGATTATTATCCAAAGAACCACTCTGTATTGGCATAAGCATTGCGAATCATATATGCCAAAGAAAATTGAAGACGGAGTAAAGTGCAAGGGCTGTTGTATAAATCTTAGATAACAGTGCCTAAGATGGATATACAGAATAGTACCTTCGGTTCATCCTGTTCCTGGGTGACTTGTATGGATGAATGTCTGACAAAGTATTTCCAGAAAGGTCACATACATTGATTTCTTCAACCCTACCAAGAGTGGAAGCGGAGAAGGAAACTTCTTTAGCTAACACGTAATGTACTATTGTAGACGTCAATCGGTGATTTGATGGATCTGACAATGTGGCATTCGAAGTGAATCTAGTGTGATGATAAATCGTAGCCTCTGGCCTCAACAACCGGTAAATGACAAAATCCGGGCAGGTAGCATGGCTATGTAGGTCGCACCTATTACGTTGTATAATCACCTGATCTAGAGTTTCATTCACTTCTAAAAATCTAATGTCGATGGTGTCCCATTCGGGAAATGGTTGCTGATCCCAACTGTTGGTGATATACATTCGATACACTCAAGCGAAATGAGTGGTCGGTCATGTGTGGCTGAGTTGCAAGATTTTCTTGTTGAACTCGGTGTATTTTGCTCTAGAGATATACCAGCGGCAGGTGGTTCTATATCTTGTCATAGTTGGAAATCAAATATCCAATAAGTGCCGCGGTTTATGATTGTAGATTATATATGTGGAACGTGAGATGCAAACATTCCAATAGATTGTTATTTAATTGATTTAGACATTATCAAAATATCAACAGAGTTTTGATATAAAGATATTTTGGATTCTTATAAGGGAAAAACCCGTTCCGTGTTATACGGCGTGGTCTTATGAGATATCATTTAGTTTTCTGAAACTGTTTTAAACTGTTTACTTATACCAGTCCATGACTGACCCAGAGTTTATTTTTTTTTGTTCTACCTAAACTCTTGGGTGCCTAAATTTGTACGGGGAGTCAAGTAGTTCAGGATTTTTCGGATCTATCTAAAGGAGCTTGGAGCAGGACGCTTCAGCGTTTATTATATAGAGTTTTGTTCCGCTGTGTTGTAAGTGTTTTACTCCGATAAGTGTATGTTATACAGTTAAGATTTTGTATTTCAAAGATATGATATATTATATTTTGTTCCACTGCGATGTGAGATTTTGTGTTGTTGTTTCTATTCTTATTTTATCTTCTTCTTATAAAAAAAATGTTTCATATTTTCGTGATATTTGGGTTGGACGTATGATGTATATAGTCAACTCCGATGTTGCGGCGCTACGGGTCATTACAGTGGTATCAGAGCTTTGGTTGAGCGAATACCTAGGCTTGTTGGAATGTGCTCACTAGAGATAGGGTCAGTAGCACCCTAGAATGAGTTGAGTGTATATATATACGAGAGAGCGCATTTGTTTTTTGATATAAAAACTGTTTTACATTGTGTTGACTAGTCTGTTGAGTGGATTATGAATTCTGATCGAACCGTGGAACGCCACGATGTCGATAGGAGTTTATAAACACTTGAACAGAAGATTGGACCCGATATTGTTTCATATGGTTGAGTTAATTGTTAGAATTATAATCGAATTAGATTATAAAAACTGAAATAGTTATAAATATAACCAATGGAATTTGTATAAGAATAAAATATATACAAATGAGATGAATTAAAAATGAATTCAAACCAGAATTCAGAATTTAAAATCCAGGGAAGTTGGAAAATATTTTCCGAATTTTATTAAAATAACATAGCTTTATTTTGGAAGTATTTTTGAGTAAAAATCATGTTAATGGATTTTGAAAATGATAAAGCACTGACTCACTCCAGTGGCCGAGAAATAATTCTGATGATGGTCGCAACATCACCAGTGTTCATTTTCGAGTTTCTAAGTGATGAATTGCTGACTTAGAAAAGTTTTCGATGGAAAATTTGTTTGAAAGGAAAACAAGTTGTTTGAAAATTCAAATGTTTTGAATTTGAGATGGATATAAATATATGTATATATTTATATTACATCAAAGGAGTTTTGAAATAAAACCCTGGGAATTTGAATGAATGAAATTAAATTTAACTTAAGTAAGTTAAAAGTATCGAAATGAATAAATTGAGTAAAATCAATGTGAATGAATAATGAATTGGGTGTGAATAAAGGAAAAACTAAAAGAGTAAACAAGAAAATATATTTGTAAAACAAATATAAAGGAAATATATTTGTAACACAAATACAAAGGAAGTTATGTGCAAACAAATAGAAGGAGAAATATTTGTAAAAACATTTACAAATAGAATTTAAAAGGGAATATTTGTAAAACATTTACAAATAGATTTAATGGAAACATTTATTTATAGGAAATAAATAGAATGTTATAGATGAGATATTTATTTGTTAAATAAATAGAATTTAGTCAAAGGAATACTTAGAAGATGAATAGAAAATGGAAATCTGTTTTTAACCGATAAATAGAAAAGATTAATTAATAAATAACAGTTTATAAATTAAATTAAATATTTATCATTCGATAAATGGAATATATAAGTCTGAACTTATATAGAGAAGAGATATTGGTTTTTAACACCAATAGTTTTAAATAGAAGGAGTACACAACACTTGTATAAGTGAAGTAACGTTATTAAAGAGAACATTTATAAAGTGAAGAACCGTTACTAAAAGTAAATCTTTATAAATGAATAAACGTTATCCAATAGGAGTTATTCGAATATGAGAAGTCGATTAGAGTTAGAAATAATCGATTAGAGTTAGAATAAATCGATTGTAGTAAGAATTAACCAGTTAGAGTTAATCAGTTAGGGTTAATCCATAGTGTTAATTTAATATTAGTTATTCAATTAGAATTTATCAAATATTTGTTATTCAAATTAAGAGTTAACCAAATAGAGTTAGTCAAACATAGTTACTTAGGATAAGTTGCCAGTTCGTATGAGTGCTAGCGTAATTCGCAGGGCTGTAGATAGCCTAGGGTGGTCGAATGTTTCCTGAGGGAATCAGGCGTAACCATTGTGATCGCTGTGATCTAGAGTCAAGCAAAGGAAGTTAAATCAAATATTAGTTATTCGAATAGAATTAAAAGGAGTTATCGAATATAGCTTATTTGAAAGGAGTTAAGTGAAAAGAGCTAATCAAATAGGGTTAAACGATAAGAGTTAAATCCAATAGAGTAAATTGATAAGAGTAAATTGAATAGAGATTATCGAATATAATTATTCGAAGGGAGGAGTTATCTGTGACGGCCCGCCCCGCACCAACCGACATTTACTCCAAAAGTGGGTTGTACACATGTCCAGTTAGCACGGAACGGGTCGCCAGAAGGGAATGAACATGCAAAGAACCTGTAGAATGTCTCACAGCGCATCGAACAAAATATAATAATAACATACTCGACATAAAACAGGAGAGACAGTGCATAAGCTGAAAATCAGAACTAAACATCACAGCAGCGGAAATCCAAAATACAGCTTATTACAACTTTCGGACCGTCTCAAAGCAAAAGTAAGATAAATGAGGTACACTACTAATGCCCAAGTAGCGACCACCAACGACACAGGGAAAATGTGTATATATATATATCATACGTGGAAGCCTCCTGCCCGCCTCCGAATCAGCTACTCGCGCATCACCAGCTAACCTGTCTCTAGTCTGCTCGTGTGAGCACCCAGAGTAATAAGAGGAGACATAAAACTCTGGGTCAGACATAAAGCCTGGTATGAGCGATAAGCATCTAAAGTGAACAATAACAGGTAGACTAAAACATACCTGAACCTGGACATGCAACCAAAGAGTTAGCACTACATACTGTACAACCCTCTAAGGTACCATATCAACCAATATAAAGATACGGAGGTGGGGGAGGTGTGCATGTCATAATGATGGCAAACAACCAAGCATGGCATCCATCCTCACATCTCTCACTCAGTGCGTAAAGTATATGATATTCACCACTTCGATCATCCAACATACCTTGCTACGATCACTCTGCCCCATGAAGTTATAAATGGCTTCACTGCACTGATAACGTAGCCACAAATCCCTTGCTATGTCCACTTTGCCCCATGGACCCACAAGAACCCCACTGCACTGGCTCATAGCCTTACTAATCCTTACTATGTCCACTCTGCCCCATGGAGTCGCAATGACCCCACTGCACTGGCTCATAGTCTTACTACGCATCACCTTGCCCCTCAGGTCATAATGACCCTACTGCACTGATAACGTAGTCTTGCTACCATCACTTTGCCCCTCAGGTCATAATGACCCTACTACTCTGATAAGTAGCCCATCATTCATTCTTAGTGGTGAATCGAAGTTATGAACGTCGACAACTCCTTAGCACACGTCCCGCAGCAAAGTCCAACCATGAAGTGAACTCATTGGTTCCCAACTGGATCCTAAGCTCTAACTTCCCATATTGGACTACCTTTGCATCTCGGGTTATTGGTCATCACCATCGAATCGGATCGGATCTGTCTTCACATTCTTCATCGGATCGGGTCGCGCCTCCTACGTCGGATCGGGTCGTGGTCCTCCATTACTTTGCTTCAGATCGTGCTCCCCTTCTCGGTTCGGATCGGAACACCCCATACGGACCGGATCGTGGTCCTTCAATCGGTTCGGATCGGATGCACTTCTCCAGGTCGACGGATCGTGCTCACCCTTCACGGACGGATCGGGTCGTGATGCTTATTCGCGATCCAGATCGGAGTACTTCAGTTTGGCACGGCGCTGCATCGATTCGCTTCGTGGGCCTTGCACAGACGGTTCGGTTCGGAGGAGGTGACTCGACTCGTGGGGATGCCCCCACGGTCCCATAGGGCAATCCGATCGTCCCTCAACCCCCTACGCGATCTGAACCCCCGCACCTTGTCCAGCGAGCTGTTTACGCCCCTCGACGGTGTTTTCGACCATTCTAACTATTCTAAACAGTCACAAAGCATCTCATACAGTCATAACAACATGCATAATCAACCACAAACATCAAAACATCAATATGATAGGTAAAAATGGATCAAACATACCCAAAACCCCATATTTTCCCCTAAGCATATTTAGGTGAAACTAATGATAGGATTAGCAAAACTTAACTAAATTAACCCAAATTCATATCAGAGGTCTAAAACATCATTCCGAATTTTATAAACATTTTTCCAGAATTTTATCATGTTTAAATTCGCTAATTAGCACTAATCACCCCTAATTAGCCATAATTAGTGCAAAACTAAGCAAATCACTCACCTTAGCCACAAAATATACTAAGATCTGAAATGATTCTCTGATTTGATGTGAATCTTAATGCCAAACAGCAGCTCCTTAGTTGATTTGGTGAAGATCTTCCTTGATTAGGGGTTGCTAAGCCAAATCCTTGACCAAAAGATGATTTGGAGGTGATTTAGAGGTTGGAGGCCATTTTTAGGGATCCTTGGTGATAAGTGGAGGCTAGAAAACTGAAATGGAATGATTCTCCATCTCATTTCAGCCCTCCCATAACCCTAATCCCGAAATGGGTTATTGGCCTACTCACTAATCACCCGATTTGGCCCGGTTAAGCAGTTTTTCACCCTCCAAACCTTGTTTCTGCCATATCTCCCAAACGGTAAATCCGTTTGACTATTATGACCACTCTACGGAAAGAGAAACCATCAAACAAATCCAATGGAAGTCGTTTCAGGTCAAAATTCCTTTCCAATCAAAAGTTATGGCCAAAACAGTACCAACTAGGGGCAAAATGTCATTTAAAAATCGACAAAAATCATGAACATGGGAAATGACTCTAATAGATGTTTCCCAAAGTTACATGACCATAGGACTTCATACGGGAAAGAAATAAATATTATACGACCCCCCCCCGATGCGTAGAATGCGGGTCATTACACTCTCCCCCCCTTAAGAAATTTCGCCCCCGAAATTCCATAATCCAAACACACACAAAGGTCCTGCATGCCTATCAACCATAAAACAACCATCAAACATGCAAAACAAGCAAAACAAGTCTATCCTAGCATGCAGAATAACTAAATCGCAAAGTAAATCTTACTAGGCAAAGAGTTCTGGATATGCCTTCCTAATGCTCTCCTCTGTTTCCCAAGTACAATCATTCTCGTCCTCACTCCACTGAACTTTGACCAGCTTCACCGACTTCCTTCGAAGTTGCTTTGTATCGTGCCCCACAATATGAATCAGCTTGCGGTTCCCAACCGCCTCGGGCTCTACTTCGAAGTCCTCCAACTGATCAGGTGAAATAATCACATCTGAGTCGTGAACGAACTTCCTTAGTTGGGAAACATGAAATACATCGTGAACTCCCGCCATCTTCTCTGGTAAGCCAACTCTATATGCCAAATTTCCGACAAGTTCAAGAATGGGGAATGGGCCAACAAATCTTGGTGCTAACTTGCCTCTCCTGCCAAATCGAATCACGCTCTTTAATGGAGAGATCTTGACAAACACCAAGTCACCAACGGAGAATTTCAAGTCTCTTCTCCTCTTATCAGCATAGCTCTTCTGCCTATCTTGGGCAGCTTTCATTCGTTGCTGAATGATCTTGATTTTATCCGAGGTTTCTCTCACCACATCTGGTCTAAGCACAAACTTCTCGCCAGTCTCTATCCAACATGATGGTGAGTTACACGGTCTTCCGTACAAAGCTTCATACGGAGCCATACCGATACTGGATTGGTAGCTATTATTATATGCAAACTCTACTAGATGCAAATGGTCATCCCATGATCCACCAAAATCCAATATACAAGCTCTCAAGAGATCTTCCAATATACGATTCACCCTCTCCGTCTGACCGTCGGTCTGAGGATGATATGCGGTACTGAGATGTAATCTTGACCCTAGAGCCTCTTGTAAGCTCTTCCAAAACCCACTAGTGAACAACGGGTCTCGGTCACTCACAATGCTTTTGGGTACTCCATGAAATCTCACTACCCACTTCAAATACAATTCTGCCAACTTGGCTGCCGTTCCGGTTGATTTGACTGGTATAAATCTTGCGCTCTTAGTCAATCGATCCACAATTACCCAAATGCTATCATATCCCGATTTAGTCCTTGGTAGGTCATCGATGAAATCCATCGAGACTTGCTCCCATTTCCATTCGGGAATTTCTAATGGTTGCAACAACCCACTAGGCTTCTTTAGCTCGGGTTTAACTAGCTGGCAATTCATGCATTTGGATATAAACTTCCCAACGTCTCTTTTCATCCCTTCCTAGTAGTAAGTCTGTCTCATGTCTCGATACATCTTATTACCACTGGGATGTATAGTCAGTTTTGAGTGATGACATTCTCTAAGCACTTCATCTCTCAAACCATTCACGTTGGGCACAACTAGTCTTCCATTCTTTCGAAGCCATCCATCTCTATCAAGCCCATACACATTCATCTCCTCCTCGATACCCATCTCTAACTTGGAGATGATTTCTAATAAATTAGGATCGTCCCTCTGACTAGAACCAATCCGCTCTATCAAAGTGGGTCTGATCGTCAAACTAGCTAGCATAACTGGATCCAACTCGCACTTTGGTCTGAAATCAAACCCCGCGATATACTCCAGTTGCTTCCATTCAAGAAACATTGCCCCTAAGCTGGCATGTCTCCTACTCAAGGCATCGGCTACCGCATTACCCTTCCCAGGTGTATATGCGATATCAAAATCATACGAAGCCAAGAACTCTAACCATCTCTGCTGACGGAGATTCAAATCTTTCTGAGAGAAGAGATACTTTAACGATTTATGATCGGTAAACAACTCAAACCTTTCTCCCAAGAGATAGTGTCTCCACATCTTCAGCGCAAATACAATCGCTGCCAATTCCAAATCATGGGTAGGATACTTCTTCTCATGAGGCTTTAACTGTCGACTAGCATAAGCTACAACCCTACCTCCTTGCATCAATACAGCACCCAGTCCGGTACCACAAGCATCCGTGTATACCATCATCTCTTCATTCCCTTTAGGAATGACTAATACTGGCGCACGCATCAAACTCTCCTTTAGACTTTTGAAGGCATCCTCACACAATCCGTCCCAGACGAAGGACTGATTCTTCTTAGTCAACTGAGTCAACGGTGCTGCTATCTTGGAGAAGTCCTGGATAAACTTACGATAATATCCGGCTAATCCCAAGAAACTTCTTACATCTGTAGCATTCTTGGGCGTAGGCCAATCCTGTACCGTAGCCACCTTCGCATGTTCCACGGCAATACCACTTTCTGAAACAACATGACCCAAGAATCTCACTTCCCTTCTCCAAAAATGACACTTAGAGAATTTCGCTTTCAATTGGTGTTTCCTCAACACCTCCATCACTATCCTCAAGTGTCCCTTGTGTTCCTCCTCTGTCCTTGAGTAAACAAGGATATCATCCACGAACACAAGAACAAACTTATTCAATTGATCTCTGAATACTCGATTCATCAGTCCACAAAATAGGCTGGTGCATTGGTCAACCCAAACGGCATGACCAACCACTCATAAAATCCAGACGGCGTCCCAAATGCCATTTTCGGAACACTCTCATCCGCTACTCGAAGCTGATGAAATCCTGTCGCGAGGTCCAACTGGGAGAACACTCTTGCTCCTTCCAGCTGATCAAACAAATCATCTATCCGCGGTAGAGGATACTTATTCTTCCTCGTCACCTTATTCAACTCGCGATAGTCCACACACAAACGAAGGGAACCATCTGCCTTAGTGGCAAACACAACTGGTGCTCCCCACTCGGAGACACTCCTTCTAATCAATCCCTTCTTCAAAAGATTGCTGACTTGCACCCCGAGCTCTCGCTGCTCCCTTGGTGCCATGCGACGAAGTGGCATCACTATAGGTCTGGCAACTTTCACTAAATCAATACGGAACTCAATCTCTCGGTGTGGTGGAAGCCCGGTCAACTCCTCGAAGACGTCCGGATACTGGCCAACCACGGGCACATCTGACAACTCATCCTGCGGGATGTCGAGGGAATTTACAAAACTAGTCATAACCCCATCACTAGGTAGGCTACCAAACACTACCCTCCGCCCATCATCCGCCCTCACTGTCACCAAAAAGCCCTCACAGTCTACAACCACCCCGTATCTTTGGAGCCAATCGACTCCCAATATAATGCCATACCCAGTAAAGCCCAAAACAAAGCAATCACATACAAACATACATCCATGACTCGATAAGACCAAATTACTACAAATCATACTAAGGCTAGTCGAACCACCAATCGGGTTCGTCACAACCAATGGTCTATCGACTATCTCGGGTTCCAGTCCCAACCTATCTACCAGGTCACTAGATATGAAGGAACGGGAAGCCCCAGTATCAAACAAAACTCGAACTGGTATATCATAAATAGAAAGCATACCTTGAATAACAACATTCTTTCCTTTCTCCGCCGCAGTTGGGCCATTCGACGAAGAAGGGACAACATCAATAGCATATGCTTTCACAATCTACTTCTCCTTAAGAGGTTGCGGACACTTATCTTTCTGATGTCCCACTTGATCACAGTTGTAGCACTTCCTTTCCGCTGGCTTAGCCCGACATTCCTTAGCATAATGGCCCTTCTTTCCACAGCTGAAGCACTCAACATCCTTCTTACTCTTTTTCTGGCCACCCTTAGATTGGTCCTGCTTCCTCTTATTCTGAGAGCTATTCTTGCCTCCACCGCCTGCTTGCAGCTTTGGCCCTTCTGCAGATGCAGCCTCAGTCTTTGACTTAGGGTAAAGACTCTCTGATCTCAAAGCTTTCCCCACGATCGATTCAAAAGTCTCATCGATGTGGTTAATAAGCCTTTCCCCCAAGTATCCATCCAAACCGGTAATGAACTTCTCATTCTTCTTCTCAGGAGTATCAATGAGAGACAGTCCATACTTCGACAAAGTGTCGAACTCAGCAATATAATCAGAAACTGCCCTTCTGTTCTGCTTCAGTTCCAAGAACCTCTTGAACAAAACTGACTTCTGGGCAGCTGGGATAAACTTCTCGCTAAAGCGAGCCTTGAACTGCTCCCACGTAACCTGATCCTCTGGAGTAGCTGTTCTAATGGCATTCCACCAATTCATCGCCCGCCCTTGCAGCTGACGAGACGCTAGCCTTCTCTTCATCGCATCCTCAAGACCCAAGTCATCAAAGATACGGTCACAGCTATCCATCCAGTCCTGAACATCTGTGGCCGACTCCGTTCCATGGAACGGCTTCCCACCAAGATTAGTGTAATCTTTGCACAACTTGGCAAAATCGACCCTAGGCGCCTGCACTACTGGGCCAACACCAGCTCCGGGATTGGGGACTGCCCCTTGCACTTCTCTAAGCATGTCTCTCATGAGGTCGGTAAACATCGCCCTCATGTCCGCGGCATTCCCAATATTGGCCCCTCTACCGGTACCTCTAACATATCGGCTCATCGTCAATCTGTAAAAAGGGAAACGATTAACGACCCCATAGTGGTACTAGTACAGTGCAACTTCATCTTTATACTACTAATAGTATATACATACATAGCTTTTGAAAACCAAAGTAATCACAAATACGCGCTCTCATATACGTACTATCTCTCCCTGGTGTCTTTCCCTAGGTTAACTACGCAACCTAGAGCTCTGATACCAAGTGTGACGGCCCGCCCCGCACCAACCGACATTTACTCCAAAAGTGCGCTGTACACATGTCCAGTTAGCACGGAATGGGTCGCCAGAAGGGAATGAACATGCAAAGAACCTGTAGAATGTCTCACAGCGCATCGAACAAAATATAATAATAGCATACTCGACATAAAACATGAGAGACAGTGCATAAGCTGAGAATCAGAACTAAACATCATAGCAGCGGAAATCCAAAATACAGCTTATTACAACTTTCAGACTGTCTCAAAGCAAAAGTAAGATAAATGAGGTACACTACTAATGCCCAAGTAGCGACCACCAACGACACAGGGAGAATGTGTATATATATATCATACGTGGAAGCCTCCTGCCCGCCTCCGAATCAACTACTCGCGCATCACCAGCTAACCTGTCTCTAGTCTGCTCGTGTGAGCACCCAGAGTAATAAGAGGAGACATAAAACTCCGGGTCAGACATAAAGCCTGGTATGAGCGATAAGCATCTAAAGTGAACAATAACAGGTAGACTAAAACATACCTGAACCTGGACCTGCAACCAAAGAGTTAGCACTACATACTGTACAACCCTCTAAGGTACCATATCAACCAATATAAAGATACGGAGGTGGGGGAGGTGTGCATGTCATAATGATGGCAAACAACCAAGCATGGCATCCATCCTCACATCTCTCACTCAGTGCGTAAAGTATACGATATTCACCACTTCGATCATCCAATATACCTTGCTACGATCACTCTGCCCCATGAAGTCATAAATGGCTTCACTGCACTGATAACGTAGCCACAAATCCTTCGCTATGTCCACTTTGCCCCATGGAGCCACAAGAACCCCACTGCACTGGCTCATAGCCTTATTAATCCTTACTATGTCCACTCTGTCCCATGGAGTCGCAATGACCCCACTGCACTGGCTCATAGTCTTACTACGCATCACCTTGCCCCTTAGGTCATAATGACCCTACTGCACTGATAACGTAGTCTTGCTACCATCACTTTGACCCTCAGGTCATAATGACCCTACTGCACTTATAAGTAGCCCATCATTCATTCTTAGTGGTGAACCGAAGATATGAACGTCGACAACTCCTTAGCACACGTCCCGCAGCAAAGTCCAACCATGAAGTGAACTCATTGGTTCCCAACTGGATCCTGATCTCTAACTTCCTATATTGGACTACCTTTGCATCTCGGGTTATTGGTCATCACCATCGAATCGGATCGGATCTGTCTTCACATTCTTCATCGGATCGGGTCGCGCCTCCTACGTCGGATCGGGTCGTGGTCCTCCTTTCCTTTGCTTCAGATCGTGCTCCCCTTCTCGGTTCGGATCGGAACACCCCATACGGATCGGATCGTGGACCTTCAATCGGTTCGGATCGGATGCACTTCTCCAGGTCGACGGATCGTGCTCACCCTTCACGGACTGATCGGGTCATGATGCTTATTCGCGATCCGGATCGGAGTACTTCAGTTTGGCATGGCGCTGCATCGATTCGCTTCGTGGGCCTTGCACAGACGGTTCTGTTCGGAGGAGGTGACTCGACTCGTGGGGATGCCCCCACGGTCCCATAGGGCGATCCGATCGTCCCTCAACCCCCTACGCGATCCGAACCCCTGCACCTTGTCCAGCGAGCTGTTTACGCCCCTCGACGGCGTTTTCGACCATTCTAACTATTCAAAACAGTCACAATGCATTTCATACAGTCATAGCAACATGCATAATCAAGCACAAACATCAAAACATCAATATGATAGGTAAAAATGGATCAAACATACCCTAAACCCCATATTTTCCCCTAAGCATATTTAGGTGAAACTAATGATAGGATTAGCAAAACTTAACCAAATCAACCCAAATTCATATCAGAGGTCTAAAACATCATTCCGAATTTTATAAACATTTTTCCAGAATTTTATCATGTTTAAATTCGCTAATTAGCACTAATCACCCCTAATTAGCCATAATTAGTGCAAAACTAAGCAAATCACTCACCTTATCCGCAAAATATACTTAGATCTGAAATGATTCTCTGATTTGATGTGAATCTTAATGCCAAACAGCAGCTCCTTAGTTGATTTGGTGAAGATCTTCCTTGATTAGGGGTTGCTAAGCCAAATCCTTGACCAAAAGATGATTTGGAGGTGTTTTAGAGGTTGGAGGCCATTTTTAGGGATCCTTGGTGATAAGTGGAGGCTAGAAAACTGAAATGGAATGATTCTCCATCTCATTTCAGCCCTCCCATAACACTAATCCCGAAATGGGTTATGGGCCTACTCACTAATCACCCGATTTGGCCCGGTTAAGCAGTTTTTCACCCTCCAAACCTTGTTTCAGCCATATCTCCCAAACGGTAAATCCGTTTGACTATTATGACCACTCTACGGAAAGAGAAACCATCAAACGAATCCAATGGAAGTGGTTTCAGGTCAAAATTCCTTTCCAGTCAAAAGTTATGGCCAAAACAGTACCAACTAGGGGCAAAATGGTCATTTAAAAATCGACAAAAATCATGAACATGGGAAATGACTCTAATAGATGTTTCCCAAAGTTACCTGACCATAGGACTTCATACGGGAAACAAATAAATATTCTACGACCCCCCCGATGCGTAGAATGCGGGTCATTACATTATCGAATAGGGATTTATTCGAAAGAGAGTTAAGTAAGGAAGTTTGAAATGTTGAGTATCAACATAAATAAGTTTTGAAAAGATAAATGGGTTTGTAGCACTTTTTTTACCTTAGCAATTTCGAGGACGAAATTATTTTAAGCGGGGAAGATTGTAATGACCCGGATCCTTATGGGTTAATTTTTGAATATTTAGTATTTAATTTAAATATCGAGTTGATAATATAAATGAATATTTATATTAAGTTATCAGTTTAATAACCAATTTCAATTTAATATCAAATATATTAAATTATCGTAATACGTCAGTTCGAGAAGTTGAAACTGAATTAGAACCAGTTCGGAAAATCAATTCAAACTCCTGTTTGAATTAGAAGAATAATATTAATTTATTTTCGGAGAATAAATTGTCTGAAATTGATTTATATTGATTTAAACTAATATCTCCTTCAGATGATCGAATTGGACTTCGTGACCTATCCCAGTGTGTCCGGAATAGGGGTATTACCCTAGAATTGACATTTGTTGGGTTCAGAAAGGAGTTCGAAATCAAGAGCTATTGAAAGTTTTAAGGATACAGTTTTAAATTTAAAACAAATTTAAAATAAAATAAATTGTGGAACAAAACACAACAACAAGGAGAAAAAAAGGAGCATGTTGTTCAAATTAAAACCACAAATGGGAAATCACTGTGGCCCCTTTCCTTCCATCTGTTCTCCTTTAAAATCAATACCACTCCTTTCCCGTTCTTCACCAAATCAAAAGCCGTGTTATTCGAAACATAAATCCCTGGTTCTGTGAGGGTCGCCCTTCATTTCCGCACTCACGTCTGGAGGCGCGATGCGAGATTTGCGACTTAGGGCAACGTGATGATATCGAAGGTCGCGATGGACAGTTGATTTAGGGTTACTATTTTGGAGAAGTTCGAATTCGTTGTTGATAAATGGGTGCGGAGGAGATGGCGTGATTCACTGGACTGAGGTGGAGTTCATTGATGATGGGCACAACTTTCCGTCGCTGTCTGTAGCAACGCGAGCTGGGGTTGACGCGAATTTTGAAAGGAGCGATGCTGAAATTAAAAGGGGAACTGGAGTTTAAACTAGGAAGACTGGGAGCAAACTGAGGGACGGGGTTAGCAGCAGGTCGACGGTAGGATGTTGGGGAGTCAGTCAGGGAACTTCGGAGTTGATATTGTGGAGGCAGATGCGGATCAGAAAGGGATTGAGGTGGTAATATCAGGAGGGGTGTGCGTGACCAGTAGGGTCATAAACAGTTAGGGCAGTCTAGGTGTTCGATGAAAATTCCAAGAGAGAAATTGCCATAGTTGGATTTGTCGGGAAATGGTCGCATGGCTTGCAAAGTAAGGTACAAGATAACCAACTCGAGAAAATTCATAGCTGGGGAAGATGTAGGCAGGAATTAATTTTGAAGTCAAAATGGATCGGCAAATTAAAAATCGAGTGAGTAAAATCTCACTCATTTAATTTATTTTAGCATTTAAAATAAATTGTTGGTTGTTTTGTTGATGGGTGGGACGCATTGAAATATATTAGTTATTTAGGATATATATATATATATATATATATATATATATTGGGTTGATGATTGGTTGGATTCCCGCAGTACCATTAGCAGATGCCCGCAGTATCATTAGCAGATGACCCTATACGCCCCACGCTATGATAGTGGATGACCTTTATACCGCGATATTCTACCACGAAGCAGAATGGGTATTATTTATGTATTAATGTCTATGGATGCAAGAAAACAGGTTGGAGGAATCCAACAGGATTCCTCAAAAATATATAATCTGTTTGTTTATTTATTTGCATATATACTGTCATATATGATGTGTTAGAAAAATAAATAATTGGTAGCTTTGTGTGTTTAAATATCACTGGCCTAAGTTTTGATATTTAAAAATATCGAAAAAGGGTATTTGAGACGAATAAGGGAAATTCTATTTTTCTAATATAGAATTTGAATTTAAACTATAGATTTGAATGTAGAAATTCAAATGGTAATTTAAAATATATATTTGAATATAGAAATTCAAATGGAAATTTAAACTATGGAATTTGAATATAGAATTCAAATGGAATTTAAACAATAAATTTAATAAGTGAAATAGAATTGAATAATAGAAGTGAAATAGAATTGAATAATAGAAGTGATATAGAATCTGAATAGAATTTGATATATAGAATTTGAATAGAGTTTGATATATAGAATTTGAATAGAATTTGATATATTGAATTTGAAAAATAGAAGATAATAGATTTTAATATCGAAAGTAAAATGAAATTGAAAATAGAATTAAATGGAGTTAGAATATTTGGAATTCAAATAGAATTAAATGGAGCTTGAATATTTGGAATTTAAATAGAGTTGAAATGGAAATTGAATATAGAGTTGAAATGGAAATTGAATATAGAAAGTGAAATAGACTAAAGAGTTAATTAACAAATTAATTAACAAATTGAGTTAAACGATCGGGTATAGTTGAGTTAAATTGGACAGGTATAGATATACAGGAGACATGTATGGGATAAGGATAATGAAGGTATATAAACAGAGTGCTCGACAAAAAGGTATGTATTAAATTCGTATATGAGATTTTATGCGCCGTATCGGCTAGCCGCTTGGCTTTTCTTTTTGGATTGGGAGAATATTTGAAATATCCTGATGCTCCCGGTACAAAGGAGGTTATGGCGAATTTTTCCGGGAATTTAAGGAGTTAGAATATTTTTAAGAAGTTTGATGACTAGAAATCTATATATCAATATATATAGAAGTCGATAAGAAAATGAACTTAGAAATAGAATAGTATAATCAAAAAGGAAGTATAAGAATAAAATCTAGTAAGAATAGAAAGAGAAATTGCATACGTGTTTAAAAGTGAATAAGTAGTTGTATTTTATTGATTATTCGAGTAAGTAGTCATATCTGTTTTGACGTTATAAATGTTATTTAGTAAAGGTCTAAGAGGTAGTTATACCCCAACTCGATTGATTTCATTATTAACAAATAAATAGTAAGATTTCAGGCTCGAAGATCTGTAACAACCTGGAAAATATGAACCAGTTTAAAATTTTTAAATTGGCTAAAATAGTGGATTTTAAATATTTAAAATAAATATTTTAAATGATAGTGATGAAAAATAGATTTGAATCGATGCTTGAAAATAAATATAATTAATTTTAATTATAAACAAGGCCTGAAATGGCGCTGCAGTTTCAAAAATTGAATTCAAACTTCAAACGACTATACCGGGTGCAAAATAAAACGGAATTTACTGAAACCAAAAATATTTAAATCTGTTAGTGAATATCTTTCTAATGAATCTGAAATATCGAAGTTTCATAGCGGGAATCAAAAGTTATGGCCAAATAAATTTTAAGAAAGGTGGCTATAGAAATTATATCGCCCTTGAAAATAGACATTTTGCATACGACCTCAGAAATCGACGAAACCACTTTTGTTGGATCCGGGATGTCAAATTATTGCTAGGTTTCAAATATCATAATTTTTGAAGCTAGTATATAAGCGTGGCAAAGGAAAATGTGTTTTGGTCAATTACAGTTAAAATGGATCGACTAGAAAATGGCCATTTTACAAACAACCTCAGAATTAGACGAAACTAGTATTGTTGGGACCGTATCGTCATAACATAGCTAGATTTATTTTTCGGGAATTTTTAGAATTAGTATGTGGCCATGGCAAATTGAAATTTACATTCAAATCAAATATTGAATGTTTTATATTTTAATTTGAATGAAAACTGACTGAAACATTCGAATGTCCCTTCAAAACATATCCCATTGTGTTCAGGATGGGGGAAAAACGCTAGGGACGACAGTCGTTGGGTTTGGATTGGAGTTCGTATGTGACAAGGGGTATTTTTGAAATTTTAAAAATATACAAATTAATAAAAAAATCCTATTGGCTAATCACTCTCTCTCTCCCCGTTTTTTTTCCTGAAAACCCCCGATCGACGGCGGCTCGCGCTTCCCCCTTCCCGACTCTTTTCCTGCTGCCTCATCCACCTACAAGCGCCGCCACCACCCTGTCTCGACAACGCCGACCCTCCTCTTTAAATCCGACCCACAGCCGCCTTCTCCCACTTCCCCATCGATGAGAACGAGCCCCGAGAAGTTGACGACTTCACCGCCTTCCATCGCCTTCCTCCGACCACCGAACAGGCTGCGACCACCACCCTTTGGAGCGCCTCTCGAAGCTCTTTCGCGTGGCGTAGCCCGATCGCCTTCTCGCTTCGCGTATTCGCCGAAAACCTTAAACCTAGTTTTGAACATCAAGTGAGGAAATCGGCTGTGTATATTTTAAAACAGTTTTAACACTTTTAAACCGTTGCAAACTTGTAAAAATCATATCTTTTTCATGTGTGATCGAAATCCATTGAAACAAGAGACAGTGGACTCGTGAGGACGTCTTCTACATTTTAGAAGAGACCGCATATTTTTCTGAGCCTTCAACAATTTTTGGAGGAGTGGAACCCAATGTGAGATATCTAATTTATAAACGATATGGAAAACAATGATGTATAAATTATATAGTTGATGTATGAGTTATATAAGCGTTGTATAAGTTGTATGTTCGATGTATAAGTTATATATGCGTTGTAAAAATTATATATGCAATGAAATGATATTGAATTGTATTGATGTGAATTGAAATATATTTATATACGAATATATATATATATATATATATATATATATATATATATATATATATATATATACTCCCCTCGTCCATAGACCATGGACGATATTTATTGGTTGTGTTGTTGTTTGGATTATTTGGTTGATGTGAAATTTGGTGAACAATGTGAATGATTGATTGTGGTTGAAAAAACCCCATATGTGGTTGAAAACAAAAATAGAATAGGTTGTGGAAATGAAAATAAAACATGCCGCCTGCGTGCGAACTAGATGCATGAATCCCCATTGTCAAAAACCGCAAGGCTTTAAGGTAGATCGAGGAGCCGTACATCGATACTGTCCCGGTTTTAACTACCCTGCCATTATGCTACCGAAATTTCCTGAAATCTTTCTGTGTTTGATTTATTTTGATTTATTGAAACTATATTCGTTTGTTGAATAGAAATTCATGTATTTAAAATAATCGTGTTTTGAAATAAATTATTTATATTAAAAATCACATTTTTATCACCTATTTGAACTATATAAAATAATCGTGTTTTAAAATAAATTGTTTTATATTAAAAATCACATTTTTGTCACCTGTTTGAACTATATAAAATAATCGTGTTTTGAAATAAATTGTTTTATATTAAAAATCACATTTTTATCACCAGTTTAAACTATATAAAATAATCGTGTTTTAAAATAAATTGTTTTATATTAAAAATCACATTTTTATCACCTTTTTAAACTATATTAAATAATTGGGTTTTGAAACAAATTGTTTTTCAATAAAAATCACATTTTTACTAAATACATGAACTGTTGAAAATGGTGATGTGTAGAAATAAATATCTATTGGATAAAAATATCCTTTTTATCGATAGTGCGAAGTGAATATGGTTTTCAAATCGAAGAATCGATTATAATTATATATATATAATTATAATGTATCGGATGAAGCTGCATTTTGTATTTTGAAACTGTGATTTTAAACGATGATTGCAGAAGATCCGTCCATCGGATTTTCCTGAAACTGCAACCGTTGGGTTCAACTTTGAAATGTTTTTCCAATGGCACCAATTTTGTGAAGATCCAACGGTTGGATTGTCTGGAACGTTTAATTCAAATCTGAAGAAAAACAGTGCCAGAATCGATTATAATTATATATATAATCATAATAAAAATAAATCGAATAACGATACTGTAGTTCGATATTTGAAATCGAAACTTCAAATGATTGTACCGGGAGATCCGGCCGTCGGATTTTCCCAAAACTGAAACCGTTGGATTCGTTTTGAAAAGATCTTTCTAATGATATAAAGTTAGTAAAGATCCGACGGTTAGATTTTCAGATATATGCAAATCAAAACTGAAGAAAAACAGCGCCACAGTCGCGTTATGGTCTGAAGCGTCGTTTTAATGAATTGGCTAGTTTTAAATAAATAAAAATAGCGATAAATAGTGATAAAATATTGTAAACGATATGGAATGGAAAATAAACTGGATTTACCCAACTTGTTAGATATTTGATGGTTGAATAGGTTTGGCGTGAAAACTACAATTAATGAACTGAATTAACAATGTCGAATAATTTAACCATTGAAATGAATTGATTTGAAAATCTAAATATATTAATTATTTGAAAAGGCCGAGTTAATTCTCATTTCAAATAATTGATCGGTGATTAAAAGTCAAAGATATGAAGACGGTGCAAGACCGATGATCTTCACGTCGAATGGAGGGGTGCTACGGATGCTCATGATGGGAGTAGCTACCTAGAAGGGGCTGCAGTAGTAACCGTCCGGATGTACGTATTGTTTGTACGGTTGAGCGAGGAATAAAGATCCTCCGGTTTTGTTCAGACCCAGAGCGGACTTGTAAATGGACGTGTGTCTGACGTTGTATATTGACAACATGGCATACAGAGATGCTGTGATCAAAGCTTTCGTTGAAAAGCAGAGCTTTGTGGTTGATGATCAAATCACCGCCTATATGGCATAGCTTTGTGTTTTGTCGTTGTTTCGCGAGCCTCAACCCCCGGTATGGACCAAAAACGGGAGAGAACCTCAGGGAGGGCATGCGTTTCCTTCTAGATAGAGTGGTGTCAGTGACCTACCATCCCTGCCATTTATATTACTTTCACCTGTGTGGTTGTTGTTGTTGTGAGACGCCTCGGTTAGATCGGTCGAACCGGGAGCGATGGAGTCATTCGTTGACTCATTTACGCCCCAAAAGGCGGGGAAACGTAGTGTTCTGGAGTTTTAATCCACATCGGTGGACCGGCCCTGACGATCCAAGGGGCAGTTGCAGCTGTTCCTGAGACTCGGGCTAGACAGTCTCGAAGCGGTGAGGATGATCCCTTGCCTCGGTTCATGACGGAAATCCAATTTCCAAATATGACATCGTGCGATTTTGATTGTATACCTATATATGGCGACATAGTGGTATGGGGCATTAATGCTGGTAATGATTGATTGTTATGATTCAAATTGTTTTTGAAGCATATAAACACTAGCAATAATATCAAATGATTTGTTTTGATCGTATCAAGCATATTTTGGCCATTATAAGGTAAAACTCTATCCTCCGGTTTGTGTTGCATTGTGTGATGGGACCTGATTCTTATAATGGCTTCATTTTTATAAATAGCATTGCGATCTTTAAAAGAATTACTTGTTTTAAAGCACTGGCAATCACTGGAGTAAACTCGTTCCGCGAAAGTGGCGTGGTCCTTTGATTTGCCATATTGTAAAATGTGTTAAGTAGATTTCTCATACCAGTCCCATGACTGACTCGTAGTTTGTTTCACTTCCAAACTCGGGTGCCCCTATTTCTTCACGAGCAACCTTGTATTCAGGTTTTAGCAGGCTCTTTCTGGATAGCTGGAGCTGAAGATGGATTCTATTATTTATTTCTTTTTATGCTGTTCAGCTCCTATTGTACATATTATGTTGTTTCCCGCTGTAGAAATTTATGTATAGCTGGACTGTATTTGTGCTAAGTATGGTCCTGTATACTATGTAACTCTGATGTTTATATTTATCCATTATATTATGTTGTGTTGTTCATTATCTGGTGTATTTATTTATTTCTGTTCTGCTAATTATCTGTTTATGTGTTATATTCCCAAAGATTACCCTTGCCGCCGTGTTACGGGGTCTGGGTCGTCACAAACGTGGTATCAGAGCTTTTTTTAGGCCTGGAATATAACATATGGACGAGCTCGTCAAAAATAGAACCAGTAGTATTCTAGGATGAGTAACTGAATACAGATAGGATCAGTAATATCCTTTTATGAGTAAAGTAGAATGAAATACACCTCGATAGATACATTTACATTCAAGTCTATGTTTCTATGCTATATAATATCTTTTCTATGACCTAACACTTGGTCTGCTATTTGCAGAAGTACTAGAGAATGAGTGTTAGAAACAGGAGGAATGCAGAACCAGATCTAGAAGCTTTATTAAAGAAGTATCGAAATCTGGGTGGAGTGCAATTCTCCGGAAATGAATAAGTAAGTCGAACCCCGGATTGGATGCGTTCTGCTGAAAGAATTCTTGAGCGTCTCCAGCTAAGAGATGACCAGAAAAGATTAGTGGCATCTTGGGCACTCAAAGATGAAGCCTTGTTCTGGTGGGATTTGTTTATTAAAGATAATCCAGAAGGTGATATCACCTGGGATAGATTCAAAGAAAATTTTCATGAAAGAGTTACTCCTCCAGAAGCAACTGAGCGATTAGGTGATGAATTCTACTATCTGATCCAAGGAGATATGAATATTCCAGAATATCATAAGAAATTCAATGAACTTTCTCGTTTTGCCCCTCATCTAATTGAGAATCCGAAGAGGAAGAATCTGAGGTTTATTTATGGCCTTCGAAGAAAGTATCAGGATAGTGTAATAAGACATGTGAAGCTTCCTTTTTCTGAAATGATATACATGGCTTACCAATATGAAGATCTCGATAAGAAAGGTATGTTGCGTGACAAAGACGAATGTAGTTCTAGCAACAAAAGAAAACTCGAAATTGATGTGCCAGAGTCATGTACGACGTCTGGGGTCAGAAAGAAGCCTAGAGTCAACAGGAAAAGGGTTAAATCTGAGAAAGAACCTGTAACGACGGCCACATGCAATAACTGCATTAAGCAAGGGCATTTGACAAGGAATTGTAAATCTTGGAACCGGTAAAAGAAGGATAAATTTAAACCCAAGAACAAGGTTCAAGAAGATAGAAAGTGCAATCTTTGCCATCAGGTTGGTCATGTAAAGCAAGATTACCGAAATTCGCAGAAATTTGAAATAGTGCAAGTCAATGAAGTAGAAGAAACTTCAAGGCCCTCGACTAGTCAAGCGAGGCCAGAAGTTTTAGAAGGCACGCTTAATGTCAGAGATATTCCAGTTAAAGTACTGTTCGATATAGGTGCATCGCGAAGCTTTGTTGCAAAGAACGCAGTTAAGAAGCTAGATTTGAATTTGAAAAAGCTCAAAGAGCCAATGGCTGTTCATAATCCGATCGGGGGTTCCCTCGATCTTAATTGGGTTTATGGAGTGCCTGTTTCATTTTCTCGCTATCGGTTCCCTACCATGGCAATTGTTATGAACTTTACCGAATTCGATTTCATCTTGGGATTGGATTGGTTAACCAAATATGAAGCTGAGGTTAAATGCGCCGACAGAGTCGTTAGGGCGAAGATAAAAACCGGTGATTATATAACCATTCCCTGTGATTTTCAGAATTCTAATAGAAAAGACTTCTGGGCAGCTTTAGAAGTTTCTCCTGCTCAGATAGAACATATTCCTGTCGTTGCGGAGAATATTCCGGCCGATATTGAAATTATACCAGTTGTCAAGAACTATGCGGATGTGTTCGAAGAAGTTGTTAGCCTACCTCCACAGAGAGAAATTGATTTCAAAATATATTTAGTCCTTAATGCAAGGCTAGTAGTTCACGCTATTCGAAAAATGACCTTGAAAGAAAAAGATGAGTTAGACAATCAAATTCGACAGCTAGTATGGAAGGTTCTGATCAAACCTAGTTTCTCTGAATGGGGTGCAACAATGGTATTTGTCTCAAAGTCAGACGGTACTCTCGGACTATATGTAGATTATCGTGACTTGAATAAGCATACATTGAAAAACAAATATCCATTGCCACGGATTGATGATTTGTTGGATCGATTGAATGGAGCACAAGTGTTTTCACGAATGGACCTAGCTACAGGTTTCCATCCGCTTCGAATTGCCGAAGAATGTGTTCCTTTGACAACATTCAGAGGTCCAGACTTATTCTACGAGTGGTTAGTAATGCCATTCGGCTTATGTAACGCTCCAGCTTATTTCGTCGATCTGATGAACAGGGTATTGAGGGGATTTTTGAATAAATTTGTTCTGTTTTTCATCGATGATATCCTGATCTTCTCTAAGTCAAAGAGCGAAGACGGAAAGCCTTTGGAACAAGTGTTAGAAATTCTCAGAAGGAATGTTTTAAAAGAGAAGTTATCCAAATGTATATTCTGGCAAGAAGAAGTTAAATTTCTTGGCCATATCGTGTCAAAACAAGGTATATCAGTGGATCCCAGTAAAATCACTGCTATTCAGAATCGGAAACAGCCTCGTACACCTATAGAAGTCAGAAGTTTTCTCGGGTTGGCCAGTTATTATCGGAAATTCATTAAGGATTTTGCAAAGACATCCAGTTCCTTAACGAAACTGACTAAGAAACATTCGAGATTCAATTGGACTCTGGTATGTGAGGAAGCTTTCCAAGAGCTGAAGCTGAAACTAACAACTGCTCCAGTGTTAACAATAATCGATGGCAATGAGGACTTGAAAGTCTGGACTGACGCTTCTAGAGAAGGCCTTGGTGCAGTGTTAATGCAAAGAGGTTAAGTGATTGCTTATGCCAACCGTCAGCTGAAACCGCATGAGAAGAATTATGTGACTCATGATCTTGAGCTGTTAGCCATCGTATTTTATTTGAAAATCTAGAGGCACTATCTTTTGGGTGAGAAATTCGAACTATATGCAGACCATCAGTCATTGAAATATTTGTTCACCCAGAAGGATTTAAATCTGAGGTAGCAGCGTTGGGTAGGATTTCTTGCAGCATACGATTTTGAGATTTTGTACAATCCAGGGAAAGCCAATGTTGTAGCTGATGCGCTGAATAGAAAGAATGTAATAATCGCCAGCATTATCGTTACGACTTCCTTGATTGACAAGATCTTCATTCTATAGAAAGATGATAATTTTTCAAGGAGATGATCAAAAGAATTCAAAAGGGCGACGCACCCAGTTTCCAAGTGGATAACGAGGGAATTCTTAGATTAATAGGAAGGATTTGTGTTCCTGACGTCTCCGAGCTCAAAAGAGAAGTTCTTGATGAATGCCACAAGTTCAAACCGAGTATCCACCTGGGGGTTAGCAAAATGTATAATGACCTCAAGCGAACTTTCTGGTGGAAGGCGATGAAAAGAGATATCTCTATATATGTTAGCCGGTGTCCCACCTGTCAACAAGTGAAAAGCGATCAGTAGAAATTCGCTGGATTGTTGCAACCGTTGGAAGTACCAGGTGAAAAGTGGGAACAAATTTCTATGGATTTCATAGATGGTTTGCCCAGAACCAGGAAAGGAAATGACAATATTTGTGTGATCGTATATCGTTCCACGAAGACCGCCCATTTCATACCTGTCAGATCGAATCGAACTGCTCATAGTCTGGCGCCGATGTATTTCAAGGAAATTGTTAGACTGCACGGAGTTCCCATGAGCATCGTTAGTGATCGTGACCGGATTTTCGCTAGTAAATTCTAGGAAGCATTCCAAGCAGAATTGGGAACGAAACTGAACTTGAGCACCGCATATCATCCTCAGACAGATGGTCAAACTGAGAGGGTGAATCGTATTCTAGAAGATTTATTGCGAGCTTGTATTTTAGAATATGGAGGATCATGGGAAGACCATTTGCATTTGGCAGAGTTCTCATACAACAACAACTACCAAGCGAGCCTGACAATGTCACCATTCGAAGCATTATATGGTAGACCGTGCCGATCCCCTACATGTTGGGTAGAACCTGGAAATAGACTTGTATTGGGGCCAGATATGATTCGTGAGGCTGCGGACAAAGTCAACTTCGTTAAGAAACGATTACTAGCCGCTCAAAGCCGACAAAAGAGCTATGCAGATAAGAGAAGAAGGGATATATCATTCGCTGTTGGCGACTATGTTTATTTGAAGGTATCACCGATGAGAGGAGTGATCCGATTCAGCAAGACAGGGAAATTGGCGCCTAAATGCATTGGCCCGTTTCCTATTCTAGAAAGGATTGGAACTCTCTCTTATAGGGTTCAGTTACCAGATTGGTTGCCTAAAGTACATGATGTATTTCACGTATCTCAACTTCGAAAGCATGTACATGATCCCGATTTGATCGTGGAAGAAGCCGCTCAATGGGATATAGATATTACTACCCAATTGGCTGTGAGAAAAGAGCCGATCAAAATTATTGGCAAAGAAACCAAAGAGCTGAGGAACAAGAAGGTTCACTTAGTCAAAGTGCAATGGAGTGGAGATGCGCGAGACTGTACTTGGGAAACAGAGGAAAGCATGCAGAAAGCTTATCCTAAGTGCAGAGTGGATATCTCTGATTGACTCTGGTGCAAGGTACATTTACCATATCTTGCAATTTCCATGGTGTTCTCTATTTTGTTGTTGTTTCATTTTCATGAATGCAGAATTTTAATTATATAGTCTGAATGATTTGAAAGAATATATGAACTAACTAATATATTTGTGAAAATTAAAAATAAATTGATTGGTGTTTGAGTTGTGTGATTGTGGATTTGATTGATTCAATTATTAGAATGATAGTTAATTAAATCTACAAGAGAATGAATGATAGAATTTATTCGAATAAATCACGCATTGACTTGATTAGAGAATTAATTAGAAATATATACATGTGCATTTTATATGTTTGAACAGGTAAATGGATTAGCTGTTGAGTAAAGATTTTATTTGCATGCCCGACAAATAGGTAAACATTAATGAGTTGGATGCGCACTTTTATTATTATATCAACTCCTGTGAATGCCATTGGATGCGGAGTGCTGGTTAATCTGTGTGTAATTAATTAATATCGCCATAGGATAATAACAATTAATTTTGAACTACACTACATGGCATACTTCTTGAAGATAGGCATACTTCATCATATACCACATAAGCATTTGGAGCTTGTGTGACGAGGTTGAAGATTTACCATACGAGCGAGAGGCTTGTATGGCGATGACTATATATTACAGGTTGAACTGACGACTGATATGGACTATTTAAATTGTAATGTTAAATTGCCAGATTAATAAAAACCCCACACGGGTCTGGAGCTGACAATAATCACGTCTCTCTAGTCATAAGATACGGCACATGGATTATTTATTTCCCACACAAGATGAGGTGACGAGGATTTATCCTCTGGAGCATTAAAAATACACACTCCCTTAGGCTTAGACAGGGTGACGAGAATTTATTCTCTGGAGTTATTATCTATACACGCTCCCCTGTAAACACCAGAATATATCACTATAAACATGTGTATGCTTTATAGGATTTGTTGGGTACCTAATACGACCCAATAAATTTCGAAACCCCTCCCCATACAAAGGAGGTTATGGCGAAATTTTTCGAAAATTCCGGGTGTTAGCCAAATTTTTGAAGAATTTGAAAATTCTCAAAAACTAAAAAGTTGGAGAATGGAAGCCAGATTGAATGTAGAGTTGATTAATCAAACCACTTTCGACTTTGTTCCTTTTCGGGGACGAAAAGTTTCAAGTGGGGGAGATTGTAACAACCCGGAAAATCTGAACCAGTTTAAAAATTTTAAATTGGCTAAAATAGTGGATTTTAAATATTTAAATAAATATTTGAAATGATAGTGATGAAAAATAGGTTTGAATCAATGCTTGAAAATAAATATAATTAATTTTAATTATAAACAAGGCCTGAAATGGCGCTAAAGTTTCAAAAATTGAATTCAAACTTCAAACGACTGTACCAGGTGCAAAATAAAACGGAATTTAGTGAAACCAAAAATATTTAAATATGTTAGTAAATATCTTTCTAACGAATCTGAAAAATCGAAGTTTCATAGCGGGAATCAAAAGTTATTGCCAAATGAATTTTCAGAAAGGTCGCTATAGAAATTATATCGCCCTTGAAAATAGACATTTTCTATACGACCTCAGAATTCGATGAAACCACTTTTGTTGGATCCGGGATGTCAAATTATTGCTAGGTTTCAAATTTCATAATTTTTGAAGCTAGTATGTGAGCGTGGCAAAGGAAAATTTGTTTTGGTCAATTACAGTTAAAATGGATCGACCAAAAAATGGCCATTTTACAAACAACCCTAGAATTCGACGAAACTAGTTTTGTTGGGACCATATCGTCAAAACATAGCTAGATTTTTTGGCGGGAATTTTTAGAATTAGTATGTGGCCCCGGCAAATTGAAATGTACGTTCAAATCAAATATTGAATGTTTTATATTTTAATTTGAATGAAAACTGACTGAAACATTCGAATGGGCCTTCGAAAAATATCCCATTGTGTTCGGGATGGAGGTAAAACGCTAGGGACGACAATCGTTGGGTTTGGATTTGAGTTCGTGTGTGACAAGGGGTATTTTTGAAATTTTAAAAATATATAAATTAATAAAATAATCCTATTGGCTAATCACTCTCTCACTCCGTTTTTTTCTGAAACCCCCCGATCGATGGCGGATCGCGCTTCCCCCTTCCTGACCCTTTTCCCGCCGCCTCAGCCACATACAAGCGCCGCCACCACCCTAGCTCGACAGTGTCGACCCTCCTCTTCAAATCTGACCCACCGTTGCCTTCTCCCTCCTCCCCGTCGACGAGAACGAGCCCCGAGAAGTCGAGGACTTCACCGCCGCCCATCTTCTTCCTCCGACCACTGAACAGGCTGCGACCAACACCTCCTGGAGCGCCTCTCGAAGCTCTTTCGCGTGGCGTAGCCCGATCACCTTCTCGCTTCGCGGATTCGCCGAAAACCTTAAACCTAGTTTTGAACATCAAGTGAGGTAATCGGCTGTGTATATTTTAAATCGGTTTTAACACTTTTAAACCATTACAAACTTGTAAAAATCATATGTTTTTCATGTGTGATCGAAATCCAGTGAAACAAGAGATAGTGGACTCATGAGGACGTCTTCTACATTTTAAAAGAGACCGCATATTTTTCTGAGCCTTCAGCAATTTTTGGAGGAGTGGAACCCAATGTGAGATATCTAATTTATGAACGATATGGAAAACAATGATGTATAAATTATATAGTTGATGTATGAGTTATATAAGCGTTGTACATCTCATGCATAAGCATTGTGTAAGTTGTATGTTCGATGTATAAGTTATATATGCGTTGTAAAAATTATATATGCAATGGAATGATATTGAATTGTATTGAAGTGAATTGAAATATATTTATATACGAATATATATATATATATATACTCCCCTCGTCCACAGACCGTGGACGATATTTATTGGTTGTATTGTCGTTTGGATTATTTGGTTGATGTGAAATTTGGTGAACAATATGAATGATTGATTATGGTTGAAAAATACCCATTCGTGGTTGAAAACAAATATAGAATAGGTTGTGGGAATGAAAATAAAACATGCCGCCTACGTGCGAACTAGATGCATGAATCCCCATTGTCAAAAACAGCAAGGTTTTAAGGTAGAGCGAGGAGCCGTACATCGATACGGTCCCGATTTTAACTACCATGCCATTATGCTGCCGAAATTTCTTGAAATCTTTCTGTGTTTGATTTATTTTCGTTTGTTGAAACTATATTCATTTTTTGAATAGGAATTCATGTATATAAAATAATCGTGTTTTGAAATAAATTGTTTTATATTAAAAATCACATTTTTATCACCTGTTTGAACTATATAAAATAATCGTGTTTTAAAATAAATTATTTTATATTAAAAATCACATTTTATCACCTGTTTGAACTATACAAAATAATCGTGTTTAGAAATAAATTGTTTTATATTAAAAATCACATTTTTATCACCTGTTTGAACTATATAAAATAATCGTGTTTTAAAATAAATTGTTTTATAATAAAAATCACATTTTTATCACCTGTTTGAACTATATAAAATAATCGGTTTTTGAAATAAATTGTTTTACAATAAAAAACACATTTTTACTATATACATGAACTGTTGAAAATGGTGATGTGTAGAAATAAATATCTGTTTGATAAAAATATCATTTTTATCGATAGTGCGAAGTGAATATGGTTTTGAAATCGAAGAATCGATTATAATTATATATATATATATAATTATAATTATAATATGTCGAATAACGAAGCTGCAGTTCGTATTTTGAAACCGTGATTTCAAACGATGATTGCGGAAGATCCGACCATCGGGTTTTCCTGAAACTGCAACCGTTGGGTTCGCCTTGGAAATATTTTTCCAATGGCACCAATTTTGTGAACATCCAACGGTTGGATTGTATGGAATGTTTAATTCAAATTTGAAGAAAAACGGTGCCAGAATCGAATATAATTATATATATATAATTATAATTAAAATAAATCGAATAACGATGCTGCAGTTCGATATTTGAAATCGAAACTTCAAATGATTGTATCGGGAGATCCGACCGTTGGATTTTCCCAAAACTAAAACCGTTGGATTTGTTTTGAAAAGATCTTTCTAATGATATAAAATTTGTAAAGATCCAACGGTTAGATTTTCAGATATGTGTAAATCAAATCTGAAGAAAAACAGCGCCACGGCCGCGTTATGGCCTGAAGCGTCGTTTGAATGAATTGGCTAGTTTTAAATAAATAAAAATAGTGATAAATATTGATAAAATATTATAAACAATATGGAATGGAAAATAAACCGGATTTACCCGGCATGTTAGATATTTGATGGTTGAATAGGTTTGGCGTGAAAATTACAATTAATGAACTGTATTAACAATGTCGAATAATTTAACCATTGAAATAAATCGATTTGAAAATCTAAATACGTTAATTATTTGAAAAGGCCGAGTTAATTCTCATTTCAAATAATTGATCGGCGATTAAAAGTCAAAGATATGAAGACGGTGCAATACCGATGATCTTCACGTCGAATGGAGGGGTGCTACGGATGCTCATGATAGGATTAACTACCAAGAAGGGGCTGAAGTAGTAACCGTCCGGACGTACGTGTTGATTGTACGGATGAGCAAGGAATAAAGATCCTCCAGTTTCGTTCAGACCCAGAACGGACTTGTAAATGGACGTGTGTCTGACGTTGTATATTGACAACTTGGCATACAGAGATGTTGTGATCAAAGCTTTTGTTGAAAAGCAGAGCTTTGTGGTTGATGATCAAAGCACCGCCTATGTGGCATAGCTTTATGTTTTATCATTGTTTAGCGAGCCTCACCCCCCGGTATGGACCAAAAACGAGAGAGGACCTCAGGGGGGGCATGCGTTTCCTTCTAGCTAGGGTTGTGTCAGTGACCCACCAGCCCTGACATTTATATTACTTTCAGCTGTGTGGTTGTTGCTGTTGTGAGGCGCCTCGGTTAGATCGGTCGATCCAGGACCGATGGAGTCATTCGTTGACTCATTTACGCCCTAAAGGGCTGGGAAACGTAGTGTTTAGGAGTTTTAATCCACATCGGTGGACCAGCCCTGACGATCCGAGGGGCAGTTGCGGCTGTTCCTGAGACTCGGGCTAGACAGTCTCGAAGAGGTGAGGACGATCCCTTGCCTCGGTTCATGACGGAAATCCAATTTCCAAATACGACATCGTGCGATTTTGATTGTATACATATATATGGCGACATAGTGGTATCGGGCATTAATGCCGTCTATGATTGATAGTTATGATTCAAATTGTTTTTGAAACATATAAACACTAGCAATAATATCAAATGATTTGTTTTGATCGTATCAAGCATATTTTGGCCATTATATGGTAAAACTCTATCCTCCGGTTTGTGTTGCATTGTGTGATGGGACCTGAGTCTTATAATGGATTCATTTTTATAAATAGCATTGCGATGTTTAAAAGATTTACTTGTTTTAAAGCACTGTCAATCACTGGAATAAACCCGTTCTGCGAAAGTGGCGTGGTCCTTTGATTTTCCATATTGTAAATTGTGTTAAATAGATTTCTCTTACCAGTCCCATGACTGACTCGTAGTTTGTTTCACTTGCAAACTTGGGTGCCCCTATTTCTTCATGGGCATCCTTGTATTCAGGTTTTAGCAGGCTCTTTCTGGGTAGCTGGATCTGAAGATGGATTCTATCATTTATCTCTGTTTATGCTGTTCAGCTCCTATTGTACATATTATGTTGTTTTCCGCTGTAGACATTTATGTATAGCTGAACTGTATATGTACTAAGTATGATCCTGTATACTATGTAACTCTGATGTTTATATTTATTTAGTATATTCTGTTGTGTTGTTCATTATCTGGTGTATTTAATTATTTCTGTTCTGCTGATTATCTGTTTATGTGTTATATTCCCAAAGATTACCCTTGCCGCCGTGTTACGGGGTTTGGGTCGTCACAAGATCAATGTTGGATATGAGTTAGTGGAATATAGTATTTGGGTTGTCGTAACAATGTTTTACACAACATCCGTTTTAACCCAAATAAATGTAAACTTGAAAATAGAATAATAAATATTTCCTAAGCATAGAAATAAACGAGATCGGAAAAGAGATAAGTAATTGGAATATTTTCCAATTATAAATAGCATATATTTTCTAAAAGTTTAGAAAATAAAGGAAGGCGATATTCGGAAATGTTTTCCAAATAACGTAAAAGGCCAATATGGTTATTGAAAATATTTGGTTAACAAATATTGATAAAGAAATAGAGAAGTGATTTAATAAATGGAATATTGATTAAGGGCTCAGTGATTGTTGATAATTGGATGAACACTTGTTTTCTTCGATAGTTAAATCATTGACTATCGAAACACTTGTTTTTATTCGATAGTTAAATCACAGACTATCGAAGTTTTTGACCATCATTGTCAATATGGAGAGACCGATAGGATTATTATCCAAAGAACCACTCTGTATTGGCATAAGCGTTGCAAATCATATATGCCAAAGAAAATTGAAGACGGAGTAAAGTGCAAGGGCTGTTGTATAAATCTTAGATAACAGTGCCTAAGATGGATATACTGCATCCTGTTCCTGGGTGACTTGTACGGATGAATGTCTGACAAAGTATTTCCAAAAAGGTCACGTACATTGATTTCTTCAACCGTACCAAGAGTGGAAGCGGAGAAGGAAACTTCTTTAGCTAACACGTAATGTACTGTTGTAGACGTCAATCGGCGATTTGATGGATCTGACAATGTGGCATTCGAAGTGAATCTGATGTGATGATAAATCGTAGCCTCTGGCCTCAACAACCGGTAAATGACAGAAATCGGGCAGGCAGCATGACTATGTAGGTCGCACCTATTAAGGTGTATAATCACCTGATCTAGAGGTTCATTTACTTCTAAAAATCTATTGTCGACGTTGTCCTATTCGGGAAACGGTTGCTGATCCCAACCTTTGGTGATATACATTCGATACACTCAAGCGAAATGAGTGGTCGGTCATGTGTGGCTGAGTTGCAAGATGTTCTTGTTGAACTCGGTGTATTCTCCTCTAGAGATATACCAGCGGCAGGTGGTTCCATACCTTGTCATAGTTGGAAATCAAATATCCGTTAAGTGCCCGCGGTTTATGATTGTAGATTATATATGTGGAACGTGAGATGCAAACGTTCCACTCGATTGTTATTTAATTGATTTACACATTATCATAATATCAACAGAGTTTTGATATAAAGATATTTTGGATTCTCATAAGGGAAAAACCCATTCCGTGTTATACGGCGTGGTCTTATGAGATATCATTTAGTTTTCTGAAACTGTTTTAAACTATTTACTCATACCAGTCCATGACTGACCCGGAGTTTGTTTTGTTTTGCTCTACCTAAATTTTTACGGGCAGTCAAGTAGTTCAGGATTTTTCAGACCTATCTAAAGGAGCTTGGAGCAGGAGGCTTCAGCGTTAGTTATATAGAGTTTTGTTCTGCTGTGTTGTAAGTGTTGTACTCTGATAAGTGTATGTTATATAGTTAAGATTTTGTATTTCAAAGATATGATATATTATATTTTGTTCCGCTGCGATGTGAGATTCTGTGTTGTTGTTTCTGTTCTTCTTCTATCTTCTTCTTCTTCTAAAAAAAAAAATATTTCGTATTTTCGTGATATTTGGGTTGGATGTATGATGTATATAGTCAACTCCGATGTTGCGGCTCTACGGGTCATTACATTCTCACTTCATTTGCGAATGTATCTTCTAGAAAATTTATTTTCGATTATAATTTAATCCAGACAGGATGTGCGTTCTTCAATTCAGACAGCATTTCTGATTCCTATTTTTTACCTCTATCCTCAAATACTCTATGTTTATTCTGCGAACAGTCATTTCTCCTTATTTTTTTGATGAGGGGTTTTGTTATTATGACAATCTTACGTTTGAAACATATTTGACTGTTCTTTTTTAAACAATGTACATATTCCTAAACTCTTTTGAAAACTGAAACATAAATAAAGTTCCATACATGTGCAGAACTTTAACTTGGATTATATGAGTATGTATTATTACCAGGGAAATGTTTGACTATAATAATTCTTATTTCTGTGGAATGCAACAACTATATTATCTACTTGATTTCAAATTTAGCGAAGTGGCACTAGCAACAAAATTAACTTGAGTTTGCTGAAATTCGGTGCAACTAATTGATTGCGCTCAAGCATCGTTGATCTGATATTCATTGTAATTCGATTACAGGTAATTATTTGATGACTTTCATTGACAAAATCATATTTTGAGTCCGTTCTATGTTTCTTAACGATTCATGTGTTACAATCAAATCCAATGGTAGTTCTTAACCTACCAATATTAATTGATAGTTTTGGGCATTTTCTTATTTTATTTATGTTTATCTTCATGTTTAACCCTTGTTGCTTTGTTTGCAATGAAACTTGCTTTATTCATTAATTTATACGGTGTCTTTTAAAATGAAATGATAGAATTTTGATGTTTATGAGAAAGAATCTGATGAATTTAATTTTTCCACAATATAGTGATCAAAATAAAATGTTCAGGTTTGTTAAAGGTAATATTGAACATTCACTTATGAGCATGGTACAATTTAACTCAAGTATTAGTAGTATACCAATCCTAACGATGTTTGGTTCGTAGTGTATTTGATATACTCTCTACATTTTTTTTTATTTTTTATTTTTGGATTTAGACATCATTAAAAGTTTTGATTTTTTTATTAATGTTGTATGCAAAAATTAGCAATTCAAGTGCAGGTTAAGTAGGTCACTTTTAGGAAGGTTCAATATACATAGGAAATTGCAGCTAATTCATTATGCTTTAGGCATGTGTCTATTGGTGAATTTCTTTTTAGGTATGCACATCAAAAATCCAAATTTATAATCATAGTTTGTATTTTCCTTTTCTTATCTACTTCTGAAGATCAAAATAATGCACTTAATCTAACATTTTTTTTACTGTTTTTCATTTAGGAATATTAGTTTATAGTACAATTTATGTAGAGATCAAGCCGAACTGCTGGCTACAAATGTACGATTATGTTAACTTTAACAACACTTGATAATTATTGAAAATTATATTGTATTATTGAAGACAGTCCAAATAGATGTATATGAGTATAGGTGGACTAAAGTGAGTACAAATGTGTCATTGGTGCACCTTTTCCTAATGCAAGTCGCTTATGAATTAAAAGGGAAATACATAGGCCTTTTGATATGATAAACGGTGTAGGCGTTCATGTTATCACAGGTTATTTTATTTAGCAGTAGGTAGGCACATACTATATCTTACATACAACTTCCCTATTGTTTTTTTACCAATAATTTTGCATATCCTTATTTAGTTCATTTAAAAATTAAAGCCACCAAACCTTCCTTCCACGCCACTATGTAGTATGTACTACCTACAATTTGCAATATAATAATCATATCTATTACCTATTTAGTAGAAAGTAGAATAGATGACTTGCTAATGTGGCATAGTTTATTTTATTTTAGATCCAATGTGGCAAGCCTCGGAATTTCCGCTCTGGTTCTAACATTGATTGTAGCATCTCCAACAAGATTCAGACTTTGAAAATTACAAAACGTAATGTTCAGGAGAAATACCGCAGTTTTGCCCAATAGAATGTCGGCGTCAGAAAAGATGAAGGAATTATATGCGTATCGCGCCGATTGTATGAGCGCACGCTCAAAAATTGCCCTTCTTTCTGTCACACGCCGAATTTTTAGGCGCTTCGGACCAGTTCCGAATTCATAATGCTCCCCGTACTATTTCACTGAATATTAAGGATCATAATATCTGTTGTGGATGCTTTCTCCCCAAATTCACGATTCAAAAGCTGAATCACTCCACTGTTGGAGATGCTCTAACCACCGTCATTTCCTTCTCTCCAAAAACTAATCTCTTCATTTACCGTTTCCATAACATCTCCAACTGCTTCCTCTTCCACACCAAAATCGTTACCCTCCCACCCTCAAAAGAGTAAATCTTCCGTAAATTTAAAAAATAAGTAATTATACACTCCTAAGTAGTCAAGATCTGACCGTCTTTCGTTGATCGATCTTCGTGAATTGACAAGGGTTGCGAATATCCCACCTCCATGCCTCAATCGCTGCTTGAATAAGGTATGAATTCAAATTCTCTTCTTCCCTTAGCTACTTACACAATCGTACAGTTTATATTTGATCATATTTCCAATTCTGTTTTTGAAATAATTATAAGTTCTTCCTTATCTTCCTCTTCGTACTGTGATTGTTAAATTCTGCTACGGTATACGAGCTCTATTAAAATTTGAGAAGAAATAAAAATAACAGGAATAATCAATTCGTTTCCTAAAAATGACCAATGTAACATTAGGTACGGTGCGGTTGACGATGACAATCTGAAGGAAAAGAGAAGTCATCTTTACATAGTTACAGGATAAAATTTTGTATCCGCAACTGAGTATAGTAGAAGAATATGACAAATCGGAAATAAAAAAAGGGAGAGGATAGAAACTAAAATCCGAAACCGTAACGCGGTGTGCATACCATGTAAAATGTAAACAACACTAATAGGAGGAAGTTGATGTAAAAAAGTGAAAAAAATAGTCTATATGAATACCAGTCATCGGCACAATCTTAAGTGACAGGTAGAATCATCTATGTTGAATCAACTGCTTGGAGTTAATGCCACATGTTTTCCAGTCTTTATTATCAGTTGACCTTGCAATAAAAAAGAATATATTAAAAATTTCCAGCAATGAAAAAATTCAGAGTCAAAGTTGAGTATCTTATTCATTCTTCAGAAGCGAGCAGTGAAACCTTTATAAGTCACAACAAATTCGCCAAGCTTTTGAACAAAAACTTGCTTGAGTGCCCCTTTTATCCTGTAACAATGTAAAGATGACCTCTCTTTTCCTTCAGATTGCCATTGTCAACCACATCGTTAAACGCCCTATTTGCAAATTATGTTCACCATCTAACCCATGGTTGGTTCACAGGACAATCAGTTGGCTTGCCGTTGGGTTGCGCATTCATTTTATAAACTGACGTCGTCTGGTACTACTACAAGCATAAATTTATGACCATAATGCTAAGTACAATTTGTTGGGTTAGTGGTTCCATCACCCCTTCTACAGTTTTATGGAAATTGTATTTCAACGATATGAACCTTCATATTATTCATACCTATTTATACTTTGGGATAGTTGAATTTCACTATTTTTCCACCATCAAGGTGAACCTTCACACCTTGCATGATTAATAACAAGATTCAACATTAATGATTCTTGATTTTCGTGTCTCACTTGAAAGCAGACATAGTAGTGTTACACCCATTGTTGCAAAGTTTAATAAGTATTACCCCATTTTCTACTATATAGTATAATCTTTATATGAATCAAATACACAATTATATAAAAATATTGATTATCCTTACCATGTTATCAACCGATGTACTTACCGTCCTGCAAGTCTAGTGGATTTTTGTAATCGAGCAATATTAATATCGTGAAATTGGTTGTGGATATTTCCTCCCATTCGATCATTAGCATCAGCAACTACGGTCTGATATTTCCTTCAGTTCTATCCTTATTTTTGACTTATAGAATAAAACACAATGAATTTACGCCATTTCTAATAATAATATTTGTCCACCCTTTGTGCATGTAATGACCAAATAACTCCATGATATTGCAGTGCCGACTGATACAATTATATGGCCTATGGCGGTTTGTCATGCCTAGGTTTGTATTAAATTTGGGCATTGTTATTGACACTCCAAATATTGGTAATGGGAGGTCAAATTTCAAAAACACTCCAATCATAAAAAGAATGTTACTGGGAGTCACATACATAATTTTTTACATTCCCTTTTTACCCTAGTAATAACATTAGTTACCATCCCAAATCCCAATAAATTTCAAATGCAAAGAAACAAATCTCTAAATTATTTGCAAAAAAAAAAAATGATCGTTTGGAGAGAAATAATGGTGCAAACGAAGAATGTGAAACAATTGAGATTATTGATAATTTAACATATGAGAAATGAAATTATTTAAAATAAGCGATCGACAAATGAGAAATGAAATTATTTAAAAAAAGCGGTCGACAAATGAGATTATTGATGATTTGATATAAAAATCTGATGTAGTTCGACTAATATACCATATAATTTTTTTTAATTAACAACTAAAAATGAATTGTTGTAAAGAAGACTAATTTGGTAAAATAAACTTTATTTGTTAAGGGGGTGCTCTCCGCATTGATACTCCCCTTAAAAAATTCTTTTTCCTTTTTAAATTGACCCCCCCCCCTCGAACAATATTTGGAGTGTCAATAACAACAACCTTAAATTTTTGGTTGATTTCTATTTACGGAAATCAATAATTACTACCGGAAGCTGTTTTATAATGACCATAACTGTTGTGTTGATTCATATAGTCTAGGTGTATATGTATAGAGGAGTGTCATACCGTTTAAGTGACAGTGGTGTAAAGCTAATTTTTTATCCATTAGAGCGCTACCTTTACTTTTCTTATTTAATTGTGTTATAATAAGAAATAACTCAGACCAGAATTCAAATATTGATACTTAAATAGGTGATTAAACTAACATTTTTTTCTACCTTTTCACCATATGCATATTTTTTCTTCTCTAATTAATGTTGGGCTGCTACTATTCACACCCCGGTTTACACTTCCGACCACCTTTCTAAATTTAATACAAATGATTATTATTTTTATTCTCATGGCCACCTATATTATCCCTTCACTCAGTTATTCAACACCTTACTTCTCCTAAAAAAACCGTACTTCTCTACAATTTCAAACCTTAGACCCTAACAAAAGCAGATGTTCTTTTGTGCCTAATAGATATGGAAGATGAAGATAAAAAGGAGGTTATAACTGCTTGATTTTTATTGTTTTCTATTATGTTATAAAACATGTTTTTAGAGTTTTTTTTAATGGTTAGGATTTTCCATTGCGTTTTTGGATATTTTTTCCACTCCGTTGGAAATTTCAAATTTATAGCACATTAAATTTGAGACGTTGTAATAGAGAATGATAATGTAAGTTTTGACTTGTATGATTTATCCATATAACTTACGTATCTTCTTTTACAAATTGATACATTTTTTTGTCGTATGATAGATGGAGTATTTAAATGATGATAAATTGGACGATAAACATGATCGTTGTGATAATATAACGCAAGGTGTTCGATCAAATGACTCAAAAGACATAAATTTTGGTTTGACTAATCATTTCACAACCGACGAAGTAAGTACTCATTTATAAAAATTAAAATTGCTAATGTGGTTATGAAAATGGAGGTTGGCTTCTTCATTGGAAGAAATGAACGTCCTGCAAGTGAGGAAGGAAGCGTTCGTTTGGATGAAGGTGGTGGTGGCCTCTTCATTTTTATGTTATTAATTCAGAGGGTGTCTAGTAGAGGAAAATTAAAGATTTCGTGGTGATTTTAGTTTTGGTGGCCGGAAGTGTAAATCGGGGTGTGAATAGTAGCACCTTAATGTTATACTTACTGCTGAATCATCAAATTTTTTTCTTAATATTTACGATATAGTATTTTTTTAATTTCTTCCAACTATTTGCATCGAAACACTGCTTAGCCCAGTCTACCAGTTTATGTCAGATAAACACATATTAGGAGCAAAGCAGTTTGTGGAAGTATTTCATGTAAAATATAATAATAACTTTCTAATACAACTAAGAGATCACAAGTATGGTTGTCTTAAAATTTTGAAATACAAGGTAAGTAGTTTGTAAAAATCTATGGGCAATGTTTTTTATTATCTTCTGTTTTTTTCTACGTTTTTGTCTTTTAACAGAAAAAAAATGCTATGAACTTCTAAATAATATGTTATGCATGAATTTGTACTGACCACGAGTCTGTTTTGTTTATATTTTTAATCGTTGAATTTTTCTTTTACCTTATGGTTAATATAACTGCCGTTATAAGACACGATATGATCCCGTAAGAAAGAATTAGTATCAGACATGGTCTTGCTTTTAACGCTTTTGAGATTTGTCTGTTTATGATATTGCATTCTTCCATAGACAGAATCTAGATTCCGGTAGCATGCTGAATGATTACCTCTTTCAGTTTCCATTGAACTGTCTTGAACTAATATGGGTTGTCTTCACTTATATTGTTGTTGCCTTCAATATTCTTGGTCCGTTCACGACTCCTTGAATATAATCTTGCTTTCTTTTTCTTTTTTGTTTTCAATGATCCTCCACTTTTCCTATTATTGAACCCAAAGGATAAGAGCATGTTACACATGTATTTGAAGCCAACATTGTGATTTATAAGTCAGTATTTTCTCATTCCTAAACCACAAGAAGTTACGGTGATTGTTTCTTACATTGTAATTTTATCCAGAGTGAAGGGGAATCGGACTTAGGAATCTGATAATTAAGGGCACAGGTTATTAATATACAAAATCACGTAATAAGCATTTTATTATTTCTTTGTGCTGATGCAATTGTTAATTGTATACTACAACAAACAAGTGAAGTATCTTTATTTTTGCTCGTTTAGGTGTTCTTTGGGTTGGTACGATTGTAAACTTTATAATAACCAATGACATTTGCATTCACTCACATTCTGTGCATGTGTTATGTCTGTTGATTTCAGCCTATGAATTCACTTGCAACAAAGAACAACATTAAACCGAATAATGGCCTGCTATTGTACTCGATGCTGGAGTTAATGACCATAAATTGCATTCAATATTTACTTTCGTCATTGAAGTCCGTAGTAAAAGGTTGGAGTCAAGCATAATTCATGTAGATCTTCTAATTTATTTTTCTGATTTTGTTGGCATTCTTATTTCATTATTTACTGCTTAACTTTAAACATGAAACATGTATAGAAAACGTACCATACTAGTCATTAATTTTCATAACATAAATTATGTTTTTCATAAATGCAAAATTGAAATTTGTACTATATCAAATACCTAATGTGATTGGTAACATTTAGTCCTCTGTTTATGGGCACGCAAGGTTTCATTTGTGTTTCCAAGTTACCTTTAAAATTTGTTAAATCGAAAAGCTATATTTTGTTTTTTATTGTACAATGAACTTCACATAAAAAGAAAGAAAATTAATTGGCTATTTCCTCTAAGTAGGTCGTTTATTGCTCCTTAAGTTATTTGTTGTTAGTTATTTTTTTTCCTTAGTACTTCCGTTTTTAGCATCCATTAGTTGTTACTTCTGCCATACTACACGAATTCCAGAGCATAATTTTAATGAAGTGTTATTATTATTTCATTTTTAGTAGCCACCTAATTAAATCTATAGTCTATGTGTAAGAAAGCCAAGCAATGGCCATACATGCGGGACCCGTTTCCAGTGCGCAAGGAAGACAAAAAATGAGACATAATATGCTACAGGATGTACACTTCTCACCATATCTTTAACTGGATTCATTTATTTCGTAGAGTTGTTTTTACGCATAGTTGTGATGATGTCGTTGGAGTGACCACATTTTATCAATAGCCAAAGGTTGAATAATGATGTGTTCAAATTTAATTTTAACTGAGAAACTATAATTAAGGCAGATTTGGGTACTTTCGGTATATTAAAAAAATTAAACACAAATTTATTGCAACATTTAAATTCAACTTAGAAACTATATCATGATACAATTTTCTTATCAAATTATATTTGATTATAACAAATTGACAACTGTTGTGATAACCCCAAACTTCCGTAGTTCGAAAGCAAGGATAATCATTTTGAAATACAACACAATTACAACAATAACAGATCTCAGAGGAAAGAACATAACACATAAACATTTCAGCGGAAATAAAATGTTATCAGCATTACAACAAAACATCAGAGTACGCAGTTTTACAGGATCCACTTAGCATAATAGAAGCCTTAATAATAGAGAAACAAGTCTCCAATGAAAGGATATAAGTTTCAAATCCCATTACATACATCAAAAGAAAAAGATAGAAAAATGTCTCAAAAGTAGAATAAAAGATGGAGAAAGGTCATCTTCTTCTTCCTTCCAAAGAAAGCTCCAACCAAAAAGTATCACCTATAAACCTGTCAATTGGCTGCCCGTGTGGAAAGAGGGCACCCGAGTTTGCAAAAGTGAAACAAACTACGAGTCAGTCATGGGACTGGTGTGAGAATTCTTAACTAAATTCCTATCAAGATGGCGAATACCAGGACCACACCGCTAACGCGGAACGGGTTTACTCCATTGGATTGCCAGTGCAATATTTTATAAAATTTATATAAAACACTGAAATGACTTTAGAAAAATGAAATCGTCATAAGACTCAGATCCTATCACACAGTGCAACGCATACAGGAGGATAGAGTTTTCCTTTATGATGATCAAACATGCTTAATACGTGAAAAGTAATATTTTAATATTATTATTAGTGTTTAAGCAGTATTGAAATACTTCAATATAAATATATCAATCCAAGATGGCATAGGTACCATATACTATGTCGCCGTATATAAGTTTACAATCAAAACCGTGATGTCGTATTGGAAATTGGTTTTCTGTCATGAAATCGAGGCTAGGGATCGTCCTCTTCCGATTCGAGACACTATAGCAAATGCCTTAGGATCACACCTATGGGCAACCCTTGGGACAGTAGGGCCAGTCCCCGCCTAACGGTAGTGAATTGGCAATTCCTGAACATACGTTTCCCGGTCCTTTTGGACCTATAATATGACCACTTCCGGCCTATAAAAAAAACAAGGTACCTCAATCCATTATCCACATAGTAAAATGCCGGGCCGTGTCAAAACCAAAACACCACTTCTAGCTAGAAAGAAACGTATGCACTCCCTACGGTCCATATCCGGTTTCTGACTCATACCGGGGTGTGAGGCTCGCGAAGTTACGCTATACACAAAGCTATGCCTAAACAGGCTATGCTTTGATCATCGACCACAAGGCCTACTTTTCAACAAAGCCAGGACCATTGCATCTTGGCGTGCCACATTGACAATTCAACGCCATCGATAACTATCACTACATATCCGGGTGTTAAGAAGAGAATAAATTCGCTACCACCAAACAGACATATGTTAATACAAATCGATTTAATTACATGCAATGAATTCCAACGTCAGACACGCATCCATTTACAAGTCCGTTCTGGGTCTGAACGAAACCAGAGACACCAAAAAGGAGCTCGCTTATCCGCACGACCAACACATATGCCCGGACAATTACTGCTTTAACCCTGTCCCGGGAGCAAATCAGTCCAAGGCATCAGTAGTCGCCGTCCATTCGATATGAAGATCGTCGGTCTTCAACCATCGTCTTGTAACATCTTTGATTTAATCGCCGTTCAATTATTAGAAATGAGTTAAACTCGATCTTTTCAAATAATTGTCTCATAATTATAATTAAAAACATTACATATATATTTATAACTATTTATCGCTATTTTTATTTATAAACATAGCTCGAAATAAATAAACGACATTTCGGGTCAATGGGTGGCCCTGGCGCTGTTTTTACCAAGTTTTGATTTACACATATCTTAAAATCTAACTGTCGGATTTTGATGAATTTTATATCATTGGAAAGCTCTTCCCAGTGCGGTCCTAACGGATCCAGTTTTGGAAAATCCAATGGTCGGATCTTTCTATATAATCGTTTGAAGTTACGATTGTCGATACACGAACTACCGCGCTCGTTTCATTTAATTTATATATATATATATATATATATACATATATATATATATAAACCGTTGGGCGATTTCAACTATTAGAATCCATTCTTTTTACTCTATAAAATTAATATTTTTGTTCGCAAATTCTAATGCGACAAAAATAATGTTTTCAGCAATGTATATTTTTATATTCAATAAAATGATATTTTTTTCGCAAATTCTAATGCGACAAAATTGATAGTTTCAACAATGTACATTTTCTATATTCAATAAAATGATATTTTTGTTCGCAAATTCTAATGCGACAAAAATCATAGTTTCAACCATGTACATTTTCTATATTCAATAAAATGATATTTTTGTTCGCAAATTCTAATGCGACAAAAATGATAGTTTCAACAATGTATATTTTTATATTCAATAAAAATGATATTTTTGCTTATTCTTATTATTTACATATAAAATGTAAATCTCTTTTTATTCTTTCCTATTTACATTGAAAATGTTTTTTTATTCTATTTACATTGAAAATGTAAATGTCTTTTTTTTTCTATTTACGTTGAAAATGTAAATCTTTCTTTTTATTGTTTACATAAGAAAGTGTAACTCTTTTCTTTATTTTTCTCTTTACATTGAAAATGTAAATATTTTCATTTCTTTTTCCTTTACATTAAAAATGTAAATATTTCCTTTTATTTTTCTTTCCATTAGAAAAACGTAAGTTTCTCTATTTATTTTCACTACATTAGAAAAATGAATTAAAAGTTAATGTATCTTCCTATTTAATATTTGCATTGTAAAATGCAAATAAAAAGGTGAACTTTATTTCTAATGTAAACATCCTTTCTAGTGTCAACATTTCTAAAATAACTATATTTTCTAATGCCAATGTTTGATTCATTTCAATTATATAACATGACGATGAAATTTAATGTCATTTCAACTAAATTAACACAACGATGGATTTTGTGTCATTACAGCTAAATTAACACAACGATGGATTTTGTGTCATTACATCTAAATTAATACTACGATGGAGTTTGTGTCATTACAACTAAATTAACACAACGATGAATTTTATGACATTACAACTAAATTAACACAATGATGGATTTTGTGTCAATACAACTAAATTAACACAATGATAGTTTTTGTGTCACTACAACTAAATTAACACAACGATGGATTTTGTGTCATTACAACTAAATTAACACAACGATGGATTTTGTGTCATTACAACTAAATTAACACAACGATGGATTTTGTGTCATTACAACTAAATTAACACAACGTTGGATTTTGTGTCATTACAACTAAATTAACACAACGATGGATTTTGTGTCTAATTTCGAAGCATCAAAATAAAAGTCCCATCTTTATTTTATTTTGTGAATCAAAACAAAATCTCTAAACTTTATTCTTATTATAAATTAGAATAAAAGATCAAATCTTTATTTTACAAATCCAACTTTCTTTTATTTTAGAAATCAAAATAAAAGATCAAACTTTCTTTTTGTTAAAACCCAAACTTTTCCTTTATTTTAAAAATCAAAATAAAAGATCAAACTTCCTTTTTATTTTATTTTTCTTTAAAGATAAATGATCAAATCTTCTTTTATTTTATTATATAAATCAAAATAAAAGATTCAACTTTGTTTTTGATTTGTTTCAAACACAAAAGATCCAAATTTTATCATATTTTGTTTCAAAAACATGAAAAGATGAAAACTTTATTATGTTTTATAAATGAAATTAAAATTTTAACTTTGCTTTTTATTTCGTAAAACAAAATAAAAATTTAACTTTAATAGAAAGGAATAAAGATAAAAATAAAGACGAGAACTTTACTATGATTACATCAAAAATCACAGATCTAATTAACACAGCTATCTCATGGCATCACCACACATTTCGTTAATCATACAATAATCACATACAAATATCAGCACATCGCAGTTCAGGAACAATAATATACAAACCATGATTTCACCATTTTAATTAAATTATTAAAAGTAAGAGATCTCACAGTCGTTGAAGATTTTGGCCAAAATTTAAAACTGAGAATTGTCCTGTTTCAGTCTCAACGCATTCTATTCGCTGTCACGATTCCAACACTTCCGAAATTATCGAATTCTGATTTGAAATGGATCAGTTATGGTTAAATGAAATTTTAAAAACAATTTAAATTAATTAATCAATACATTAATTAAAGAATTAACCTCTTCTTCTTCCTAACAATTATTGGCCGATATTTCCAACTACTGCTCCAAACTAGGTCGGACATTTGCTCGCGGTTCGGTTGCCTAGTGGCCGATCAGACAACGTCACAGGGAAGAGGGGGGTGTGGTGCTGCCACGCCTAGAAGCGGAGCCCACTCAGCGGCGTGGTCCTGAGCAGCGGTCGATACGGTCGGCCTTTGGGCGATCGGTGCGCGGGCTACGGGCGACAAAGGGTGATGGCTGTTACCGATGGAAAGCTCATGAAGAGAGCTTCGAGGTGGTGTATGGGTTGAAGTATGAAGGTTGGAGATGGAAGAGAAATTAGGAGGGGAAGGATGGAGCTACGGTAGCCATTGGATTATGGTGGCGGCGGCTCAGAAGATGGTGAGTAGTAAATAGGGTTTTTAATCTCTTATTATTTATAATATTATAATGTATTTTTACAAATAAATCCATATCTTTCAAACCGGTTCAATTTTAGCCCAGCAGAAAGTGACCCTAGCCAATAGCCCATATTCCGGATCCAATGGGACAGGTCCCGTCAGCCCAAACTATTGTCTATGGCCTGTATTTTTTAATTTAATATTTAAATCCTTTATTAATTTAATTTGTCTGCATAAATAAATTCACAGAGGCCACAAACGGACTCAGAAAAATCCAGAAAAAATATATTTGTCTATGTTATGACGATACGGTCCTAAAAAAATTAATTTCGTCGAATTCTGACACTGTTTGAAAAATGGCTATTTTTCAGTCGATTAAATTTGATTGTAATCGACCAAACACATTTTCCTTCTCCATGCTCACATATTAAATCGAAAATTTCTAAAAATTGAAACCTAGCAATAATTCAACATTCTGGTTCCAATGAAAGTGGTTTCGTCGAAAATAGAGATCGTTTGGAAATTGACTATTTTCACTGGCTTTAATATTATTTAAAAATGGAATTTTTAATTTCTGCCACATTTTTCCACCAAATTATTTAAAATAAAAATTTTAAATTGGTTCGGATTTTCCGGGTCGTTACAATCTCCCCCACTTAAGAATTTTCGTCCTCGAAAAGGGAACAAAGTAAAGTAGGAACCAAGATGGAAAATGTAAATTGGAATAAACATACCTCAGTACAAGAGTTACTCGGAGATATCCACTCTGCACTTGGGGTAAGCCTTTTTGATGCTATCCTCTGTCTCCCAAGTACAGTCTCTAGGATCCCCACTCCATTGAACCTTGACTAGGTTGATCTTCTTGTTCCTCAAGATTTTGGTTTCTTTGCCAATGATCTTAATCGGGTCCTTCCTCACTGTAAAATTTGGAGCAATATCTAGGACCTGTTGGTTTAATTCGTCCTCCATCAGATCTGGATCGTGCACATGCTTGCGGAGTTGAGACACATGAAATACATCATGCACCCTTGGCAACCAGTCGGGCAGCTGCACTCTATAAGCGAGAGTACCAATCCTTTCGAGAATAGGGAATGGACCAATGAATCTCGGTGCCAACTTTCCTGTCTTCCCAAAACGAATCACGCCTCTCAAAGGAGAAACCTTCAAGTATACTCGATCACCCATGGAGAATTCTAGATTCCTTCTTCGCTGGTCTGCATTGCTCTTTTGTCGGCTCTGAGAAGTCAACAAGCGCTTTTTAATCAAGTCAACCTTATCTGATGCTTCACGAACCATGTCGGGGCCCTAGACTAGTCGATTGCCTGACTCCACCCAGCATGCCGGAGATCTGCATGGTCTGCCATAAAGTAATTCAAATGATGACATCCCCAAGCTTGCTTGGTAGCTATTATTATAGGAGAATTCCACCAAGTGCAAGTGGTCCTCCCATGACCCGCCATAATCAAGGATGCAAGCACGCAATAAATCTTCCAAAACACGATTCACCTTGTCAGTCTGGCCATCTATCTGAGGGTGATAGGCAGAGCTCAGATTCAACTTGGTCCCAAGCTCTTCTTGAAAAGCTTCCCAGAATTTGCTAGTAAACAATGGATCCCGATCACTGACAATGCCTTTGGGAACCCCATGCAGAATGACTATCTCTTTTAGATAAAGCTGTGCCAAACTACGAGCTGTTCTATTGGACCTGACAGGGATGAAATGGGCAGACTTTGTTAAGCGATCCACAATCACCCATATACTATCGTTGCCTTTTCTGATTCGGGGCAAGCCATCTATAAATTCCATACAAATTTCCTCCCATTTCCAACCTGGAACTCCTAGTGGTTGCAACAAACCTGCCAGTTTTTGTTGATCACTTTTAAGTTGCTGACAAGTGGGACATCTAGCAACATAAATAGGAATATCTCTCTTCATCTACCTCCACCAAAATGTGCACTTAAGATCGTGATACATCTTGCTCACTCCAGGATGAAAACTAAGCATAGATTTATGACATTCATCTATAACCTTCCTTCTGTTCTTAGAGTCATATGGGACACAAATTCGGCCTAATAGCCTCAGAACCGCTTTGTCGTCAATTTGGAAACTTGTGGTTTCGCCTTCCTGAAGTCTTTTGATAATACTCTGAATAAATTTATCATTCTTCTAAAGGGCAAAGACTTTATCAATCAAAGAAGGAGTGATAATGAGACTGGCGATAATGAGATTGTTGCATTCTGCATTCTTTCTACTGAGTGCATCGGCTATAACAGTGGCTTTTCCCGGAGTATATAGGATATCCAAGTCATATGATGCAAGAAATTCGACCCAGCTTTGCTACCTCATATTCAAATCCTTTTTGGGTAAAAAGGTGTTTCAAGGATTTATGATCCGTGTAAATTTCAAACTTTTCACCCAAGAGATTATGCCTTCATATATTAAGAGCAAACACAATGGACATTAGTTCAAGGTCATGCGTGACATAATTCTTCTCATGCGGTTTCAGCTGGCGGCTAGCATATGCGACAACCCTGCCTCTTTGCATCAGCACCGCACCAATACCTTAAATAGATAAGGGATAACATGTTAAAATAAGATTAGTCATTAAAGGAAAAATGTCATCTCAGACTTGATAATTTATAAAAGAAACAACCTTGCTCAGAGGCATCGGTCCAGACCTTCAAATCCTGATTGCCATCTATGATGGTCAACACAGGAGCAATGGTCAACCTCTTCTTTAGCTCTTGGAAAGTTGTCTCGCATTCCGGTGTCCACTTGAATTTTGTACGTTTCTTGGTCAGGTTTGTCAATGGACAAGCTACCTTCGAAAAATCTTTGACAAATTTCCGATAATAGCCAGCTAGTCCCAAGAAACTTCTGACCTCCATGGGAGTTTGCCTTCCTTTGATACAACATGGCTGAGGAATTTCACCTCTTCTTGCCAGAATATGCATTTAGAAAAAATTTCTTTCAGCACATTTCTTTGCAAAATCTCTAAGACTTCTCTCAGAATCTGTTCATGCTCGGCAGTGGATTTAGAAAAGATGAGGATATCATCGATGAACATGAACACAAATTTATTTAAAACATCTCTGAATACTCTATTCATCAAATCAACAAAATATGCTGGAGCATTACATAAACCGAAAGGCATTACTAGCCATTCGTAAAAGATGTCAGGGCCTCTGAAAGCAGTTAAAGGCACACACTCCTGTGCAATGCGAAGTTGATGGAAGCCTGTAGCTAGGTCCATCCTAGAGAATACTCGTTCCCCATGCAAGCGGTCAAGCAAGTCATCAATACGAGGCAGTGGATATTTGTTCTTTAGAGTTTGCTTGTTGAGATCACAGTAATCCACACATAGCCTGAGAGTACCGTCCGATTTTGGGACGAACACCACTGCTGCTCCCCATTCTGAAAAGTTGGGCCTGATCAGACCCTTCCACAAAAGCTGCTTGGTTTGATTTTTCAGCTCCTCTCTTTCTTTTGGCGACATTCTCCGAATGGGATGTACGACAGGCCTTGCATTCGGAGCTAAATAAATTCTGAATTTGATTTCTCTATGCGGAGGTAGGCCCTCCACTTCTTTGAATACATCAGCGTAATTTTTGATGACAGGGATATCCTCAATAGCAGTAGGGGTAACTTCTAGAGAAGACCAGAATGTTTTTCTGTAGGTGGCTGAGCAATGGCATGGGATACATACATTCCCGAGATTAAGTTTAACTTTGACAATTCTTTCAGCACATTTGACTTCGGCCTCATATTTTGTTAGCCAATCTATCCCAAGAATGACATCATAACCGGAGAAACTCATAACGATCAAGTCAAAGGGAAACTGGCAGCGAGAATAAGAAACAGGTACTCTATAATACTGATCTAGAATAAGAGAACCTCCTATCGGGCTATTAGCTCTAATCAAAATTTTGAGTTTCCTTGGTTTCAGTTTCAACTTTTTAATTGCATCATTAGAAATAAAGCTTCATGTAGCACCAGTATCAAATAAGATAGTAATAGGGATGTTCTTAATATTAAGCGTACCTCCTAAGACATCGGGTTTACCTGGCCCCTCGGCAGAAGCTGGTGCATCTGCTCCCTCATAAACATGTGCCACTTCAGTTTTCTTCAATAGGGGATAGATTCTAGCAAAGTGCCCCGGCTTATGGCAGTTATGGCAATCCTGGGTGTTCCTAGGGTTCTGACCACGATTTTGAGAACTCTGACCACGGTTCTGACTTGGGCCTGAATCGTCTCTCTTGACCTTTTTAGGTGCTCTACACTCGTAATCGAAATGTCCAAACTTGCCGCAGTTATAGCAGGTCATCTTGCGCCTATCCCTCTTCTTCCCTTGGGGTTTAGCTATAGAAGAATTGCTCGCCTCCTGTTTCTTATTAGCTTGTTCCTTCTGATTGTTGCTTTGACTTTTTCCTCTATCTGGCGGACCAGACTCGTCATTTTCCTCTTAGCGACACGCCACCTCAACAACTTCGTTGAAAGGAAGCTTAATATGGGCAGTGACTCAGTTCAAATATTTCTTGGACAGCCCCTTGATAAATTTCTTATTCTTCTCAACCGGATCTTGAATTAAACTAGGAGCATATCATGAAATCTCATCAAACTTCCTCACATACTCAGAGACGGTCATATTCCATTGCTGTAGGTTAACGAACTGCTCGCGCAGGCGCTCTCTAGCTTGTGGGGGTAAATACTTCTCATTGAACAGATCCTTAAATCTGGCCCAAGACATATTGGCCACGTCATTGCAGATTTTGATAGTATCCCACCAATGCCCTACTTCCTCTTTTAGTTGCCAAACTGCCAGATAACGCTTTCGCTGATCTTCCAGTTCCAAGCCTTCTAGGATCTTTTCGCAATCATTAAGCCATGCTTCTTCCTGAATCGCAGACTCCCGCCCTGTAAAGGGTACACCTCCAAGGTTCTTGAATTTCTTTGACATTCTCTCCAAATCAAAATGCGGCGGAGGTGGAGGTGGTTCGGCTACGACCTCTGAATTATGTTATTCCTAAGTGATGGGGGTATCGTCTCTGGCTTGCTCTTTAGCTCCTACTCGGGCTCCTGCTCTAGCCCCGCCTCGAGTTCCACCTCGGGCTCCGCCTCGGGCTGTTCTTGCTCTAGTATCCATTTAAATCAGTCTGTACCATTAAGGAAACAGTCAAACCAACAAAAATGAGAATTTTCAAGAAAAGACAAGAAAAGGACAAAATGAAAAGATAATGATGTAATGACTGGTAAATATGTGCTATTCGGCTGTGCCCATTCTAGGACATTACTGGTCATATCTCTAATGAGCTACTCGTCTTAGAATAATGTGCATTCTATCTAGAAGAATTGTTCTAAATATGTTATATTCCGTAGCTAAGGTTAACCTTAGGCTCTGATACCAACTGTGATAACACCAAACTTCCGTAGTTCGAAAGCAAGGATAATCATTTTGGAATACAACACAATTACAACAATAACAGATCTCAGAGGAAAGAACATAACACATAAACATTTCAGCGGAAATAAAATGTTATCAGCATTACAACAGAACATCAGAGTACGCAGTTTTACAGGATCCACTTAGCATAATAGAAGCCTTAATAACAGAGAAACAAATCTCCAATGAAAGGATATAAGTTTCAAATCCCATTACATACATCAAAAGCAAAAGATAGAAAAATGTCTCAAAAGTAGAATAAGAGATGGAGAAAGGTCTTCTTCTTCTTCCTTCCAAAGAAAGCTCCAACCAGAAAGTATCACCTATAAACCTGTCAATTGGCTGCCCGTGTGGAAAGAGGGCACCCGATTTTGCAAAAGTGAAACAAACTACGAGTCAGTCATTGGACTGGTGTGAGAATTCTTAACTAAATTACTATTAAGATGGCGAATACCAGGACCACACCGCTAACGTGGAACGGGTTTACTCCATTGGATTTCTAGTGCAATATTTTATAAAATTTATATAAAACAGTGAAATGACTTTAGGAAAATGAAATCGTCATAAGACTCAGATCCTATCACACAATGCAACGCACACAGGAGGATAGAGTTTTCCCTTATGATGATCAAACATGCTTAATACGTGAAAAATAATATTTTAATATTATCATTAGTGTTTAAGCAGTATTGAAATACTTCAATATAAATATATCAATCCTAGATGGCATAGGTACCATATACTATGTCGCCGTATATAAGTTTACAATCAAAACCGTGATGTCGTATTGGAAATTGGTTTTATGTCATGAAATCGAGGCTAGGGATCGTCCTCTTCCGATTCGAGACACTATAGAAAATGCCTTAGGAACACACCTATGGGCAACCCTTGGAACGGTAGGGCTAGTCCCCACCTAATGGTAGTGGATTGGCAATTCCTGAACATACGTTTTCCGGTCCTTTTGGACCTATAATATGACCACTTCCGACCTATAAAAAAAACAAGGTACCTCAATCCATCATCCACATAGTAAAATGCCAGGCCGTGTCAAAACCCAAACACCACTTCTAGCTAGAAAGAAACGTATGCACTCCCTACGGTCCATATCCGGTTTCTGACTCATACTGGGGTGCGAGGCTCGCGAAGTTACGCTATACACAAAGCTATGCCTAAACAGGCTATGCTTTGATCATCGACCACAAGGCCTACTTTTCAACAAAGCCTTGATCATTGCATCTTGGCGTGCCACATTGACAATTCAATGCCATGCGATCGATAACTATCACTACATATCCGGGTGTTAAGCAGAGAATAAATTCTCTACCACCAAACAGACATATATTAATACAAATCGATTTAATTACGTGGGATGAATTCCAATGTCAGACACGCATCCATTTACAAGTCTGTTCTGGGTCTGAATGAAACCGGAGACAATAAAAAGGCGCTCGCTTATCCGCACGACCAACACATACGTCCGAACAATTACTGCTTCAACCCTGTCCTGGGAGCAAATCAGTCCAAGGCATCAGTAGTCATCGTCCATTCGATGTGAAGATCGTCGGTCTTCAACCATCATCTTGTTACATCTTTGATTTAATTGCCGTTCAATTATTTGAAATGTGTTAAACTCGATCTTTTCAAATAATTGTCGCATAATTATAATTTAAAACATTTCATATATATTTATAACTATTTATCGCTATTTTTATTTATTAACATAGCTCGAAATAAATAAACGACGTTTCGGGTCAATGGGCGGCCCTGGCGCTGTCTTTACCAAATTTTGATTTACACATATCTTAAAATCTAACCGTCGGATTTTGATGAAATTTATATCGTTGGAAAGCTCTTCCCAAAGCGGTCCTAACGGTTCCAGTTTTGGGAAAATCCAATGGTCGGATCTTTCTATATAATTGTTTGAAGTTACGATTGTCAATACACGAACTGCCGCGCTTGTTTCGTTTAATTTTGTGTGTGTGTGTATATATATATATATATATATATATATATATATATATATATATATATATATAACCACTGGGCGATTTCCACTATTAGAATCCATTCTTTTTACTCTATAAAATTAATATTTTTGTTCGCAAATTATAATGCAGCAAAAATAATGTTTTCAGCAATGTATATTTTTATATTCAATAAAACGATTTTTTTTCGCAAATTCTAACGCGACAAAATTAATAGTTTCAACAATGTACATTTTCTATATTCAATATAATGATATTTTTGTTCGCAAATTCTAATGCGACAAAAATGATAGTTTCAACCATGTACATTTTCTATATTCAATAAAAATGATATTTTTTTTCGCAAATTCTAATGCAACAAAAATGATACTTTCAACAATGTATATCTTTATATTCAATAAAATGATATTTTTGCTTATTCTTGTTATTTACATATGAAATGTAAATCTCTTTTTATTCTTTCCTATTTACATGGAAAATGTAAATGTCTTTTTTGTTCTTTTTTTTTCTATTTACATTGAAAATGTAAATGTCTTTTTTTTATTTCTATTTACATTGAAAATGTAAATCTTTCTTTTTATTGTTTACATAAGAAAATGTAACTCTTTTCTTTGTTTTTCTCTTTACATTGAAAATGTAAATATTTTCCTTTCTTTTTCCTTTACATTAAAAATGTAAATATTTCCTTTTATTTTTTTTCCATTAGAAAAATGTAAGTTTTTCTATTTATTTTCACTACATTAGAAAAATGAATTAAAAGTTAATGTATCTTCCTATTTAATATTTGCATTGTAAAATGCAAATAAAAAGGTGAACTTTATTTCTAATGTAAACATCCTTTCTAGTGTCAACATTTCTAAAATAACTATATTTTCTAATGCCAATATTTGATTCATTTCAATTATATAACATGACGATGAAATTTAATGTCATTTCAACTAAATTATTACGACGATGGATTTTGTGTCATTACAGCTAAATTAACACACCGATGGATTTTGTGTCATTACAGCTAAATTAACACTACGATGGATTTTGTGTCATTACAACTAAATTAACACAACGATGGATTTTGTGTCATTACAACTAAATTAACACAACGATGGATTTTGTGTCTATTTTCCATGCATCAAAATAAAAGTCCCTTCTTTATTTTATTTTGTGAATCAAAACAAAATCTCTAAACTTTATTCATATTATAAATTAGAATAAAAGATCAAATCTTAATTTTACCAATCCAACTTTCTTTTATTTTAGAAATCAAAATAAAAGATCAAACTTTCTTTTTGTTAAAACCCAAACTTTTCCTTTATTTCAAAAATCAAAATAAAAGATCAAACTTCCTTTTTATTTTATTTTTCTTTCAAGATAAAAGATCAAATCTTCTTTTATTTTATTATATAAATCAAAATAAAAGATTCAGCTTTGTTTTTGGTTTGTTTCAAACATAAAAGATCCAAATTTTATCATATTTTGTTTCAAAAACAAGAAAAGATGAAAACTTTATTATGTTTTACAAATCAAATTAAAACTCTAACTTTGCTTTTTATTTCGTAAACCAAAATAAAAATTTAACTTTAATAGAAAGGAATAAAGATAAAAAAAAGACGAGAACTTTACTATGATTACATCAAAAATCACAGATCTAAATAACATAGCTATCTCATGCCATCACGACATATTTCAATAATCATACAATAATCACATACAAATATCAGCACATCGCAGATCAGGAACAATAATATACAAACCATGATTTCACCATTTTAATTAAATTATTAAATTATTAAAAGTTGGAGATCTCATAGTCGTTGAAGATTTTGGCCAAAATTTCAAACTGTTCAGAATGGTCCTGTTTCACTCTCAATGCGTTCTATTCGCTGTTACGATTCCAACGCTTCCGAAATTGTCGAATTCTGAGTTGAAATGGATCAGTTATGGTTAAATGAAATTTTAAAAACAATTTAAATTAATTAATACATTAATTAAAGAATTAACCTCTTCTTCTTCCTATCAATTATCCGCCGATATTTCCAACTACTGCTCCAAACTAGATCGGATTTTTGTTCGCGGTTTGATTGCCTGGAGGTCGATCAGACAACGTCACAGGGAAGAGGTGGAGTGGCGCTGCCACGCCTGGAAGCGGGGCCCACTCGGCGACGTGGGTGGTCCTGGGCAGCGGTCGATACGGTCGGCCTTTGGGCGATCGGTGCGCGGGCTACGGGCGACAAGTAGGGTGATGGCTGGTACCGATGGAAAGCTCGTGAAGAGAGCTTCGAGGTTGTGTATGGGTTGAAGTCTGACGGTTGGAGATGGAAGAGAAATTAGGAGGAGAAGGATGGAGCTACGGTAGCCATTAGATTATGGTGGCGGCGGCTCAGAAGATGGTGAATAGTAAATAGGGTTTTTAATCTCTTATTATTTATAATATTATAATGTATTTTTACAAATAAATCCATATCTTTCAAACCGGTTCAATTTTAGCCCAGTAGAAAGTGACCCTAGCCAATAGCCCATATTCCGGATCCAATGGGACAGGTCCTGTCAGCCCAAACGGCTGTCTGTGGCCTGTATTATTTAATTTAATATTTAAATCCTTTATTAATTTTTTTTGTCTGCATAAATAAATTCATGGAGGCCTCAAACGGACTCAGAAAAATCCAGAAAAAATATATTTGTCTATGTTATGACGATATGGTCCTAATAAAATTAATTTCGTCGAATTCTGACACTGTTTGAAAAATGGCTATTTTTCAGTCGATTAAATTTGACTGTAATCGACCAAACACATTTTCCTTCTCCACGCTCACATATTAAATCGAAAAATTCTAAAACTTGAAACCTAGCAATAATTCAACATTCTGGTTCCAATGAAAGTGGTTTCGTCGAAAACAGAGATCGTTTGAAAATTGATTATTTTCATTGGCTTAAATATTATTTAAAAATGGAATTTTTAATTTCTGCTTTTCCACCAAATTATTCAAAATAAAAATTTTAAATTGGTTCGGATTTTCCGGGTCATTACAACTGTTGCCGTATTTCAACCTACATGATAATGATGACATTTTTTTAAAGATGTTTTGATGTCTATTATATGAATTTTTGCTTATCTTCTTCCATCAAACCAGCCTAAGTTGCAACAATACCTTAGTAAGTTCTTGACCCAACAATTCCAAACCTGAAACATTCCATTTGCATTCAACAGTTGTTTCATAAACCTATTACTACTGTATAGTTCTCATATATCCTTTTCTTCTGACTTAATTATCATTGGTCTTAAAAGATATTTAAAGGCTCATTTCCCAGTATGCACCAAACGTTTGTTAAGGTTTGTTTTCTTCTTCTTTCAGTTTAAGGCTCTTAAACGATGATGAGTACATTGGTTCGATTTAATCATCTGTTTGTATTGTTAAATTCTTTTTGTCTGTTTCATATCAATATATCCTATGAAATGCTACTATTTCGGAGGTAGATTGTCTCCTTTCAATTTTTACTCTCATATGATGGTACTGCAATTTCTTATTCTCTTTTGAAAGCATACCAAAATAGCTATTTTTATCACATAATACCTCGTGAAATATTTATGGATGTTGTATCTTCGTATATTTATGTTCGTATTATCAATAAATTGATCATTTTGTATAACTTCAAGTTTTGGTTCAAAATAAATTTCAATCATACATTTTCTAATTGCACCGTAGTTTGTTGATACTAGGTGGACCTGTGATAACACGTAGAAACTATTAGGATGAACTAACTAAATTTGAATTGCTGCATATGCACATATGGAAGCTTTAAATGATACTGTCATTAACAAAATTACAAATGGTTGCATGTAGCTGAAGCGGAAGGCTGAAACATTGATTATGGTAGCTGAAGCACAGAGAGCGCAAATACTAGAGAACACATGTAGAAAAGATTCCTTTATTACAGTGCTTGAATTAGTGGGAAGAGGAAAAGCAGTGACGCCTTGAGAAAATGAGGATTAAAACGATGAAAATGGCACTTTGATAAGATAAAGAAGATGCAATTGAGGACTAACATCCTAAACGTAACCCAAGTAAAGAAGATGGTGGAAGAAAGTACCTACATAACTGCGTATAAGATATAGTTATGTCATGTACTTTGACTGTTAAGGTGTTATATTTTACTAAAGTGTACAACGTATGTATTTTTTAAAACATTTTAGTTTTTTTAATCATTGCTATTTGTTGGAGTATCGTAGTGTTATTCTCTGATGGGTGCATATACAAGTGGCACTGAGGAAGATAGTGAAAATTAATATGTATTACCCTTATTGTTTTTTTAGTTTTATGATATATCAAATATATCAAATTTGTAGTTGTGTATATGACTTTTGATATTTCTCTTCATGGTTTTGTTACTAAGTAGGATAATAATTAATATCTTCATAAGAAAAATAGATAATGTTCTAAGCTACAAAACTACAACTACAAATTTGAATTAATTTAACTAATAAGTATTCATTAATTTATATAATAAATATTTAAATGTGACGATTTTAACATGTATATCGTAATCATACTTAAAAATAGTCAAATAGTTTATTCACTTAAATATAAAGATACATAATTCAAATATCATAAATAAAATACATGAATAGCATTAACAAAACTAATTTATTATTCATTTATCTTAATAAATATATTTGCATTGTAAAATTTAGTTTTTAACTTTGTCCATATTTTGACATTCTTATAGCTATGCACAACTTTATGGACTATTTCCTAATCTTTCAGTTTAGATCATGTATCTATATATCTCTCGAAATCTCAAATTTAAAATATTTAATAATCTATATATCAGTTGTATATTTATACAAACATACGAATAAAAAACACAGTAAAAAATTTGTGTTTAGCTATATGGATATACAGGTCACATACTATGCTTATGTACATAAATAATAGTAACAAATTTGATTTTGTAAATTGACTATAACCATTTATGTACATAAACAATAAATTATCACATGCTACATTGGAAAATTCTATTTTTAATTTCGAATATAAGGTCTTTATAATTTTTACAAATTCCTCAATTTATTCATATTATTCACTCTTATTTCAATATATTTTAACCACGTAAATTTAAATTTAACATGTTTAATAGAAGTAAGTTACATAATCAATGTTAGTTCATCTAAAACGATTAAAATATGTTATTTTCAACATGAATATTTGCTCATAGTAATAAGAACAATAAAATTGTTGTTTTAATTTAGAGAAATTTAAGTTACATAACAAATACCATATATAAACAAGAATAATAATAACTTACAATATATTTATTTCGCCAGATTCATCATACATTGTATAACAAAATTCAAAATTAGAATTTTAAATACTATATTTTATAATACTATCGTGTGCAATGCACGGGTTACACACTAGTATTTTATATGTATAGTTCATATTTTTTTTTGCATGGAAGTGCATATCAAGCTTGTTTGTTTCCGTTAACTAAGATAAAAAAGTGCAGATCGATGCTCCTCACACGGGGTCCACATAATCTTTTCCTTGGGCATCTTTCAAAAATTTACTAATTTCATGAGCATGATGCATCTGCCTTTGGAATATAGTTTTTTTTTCTTCTAAATTTACAAGTTTTACAATATGAATAATTTCAATTTCAAAATTTTAATGTTCAGAAGTTAATTTATTTTTGCCAATTGAATGACAATATTTTTGATATCGGCTTAATTTAAATCTGATTTAAATTAGAGATTTAAATACTATAATTAATTGGAAATAGTCTCATTTTAGTCCAACTAAAATTCAAATATATGAACCTCCAGGCATTTTACGTACTTCTATTTTCCAATTTACAAAATAAGCTGATTCCAAAAATATGCCTTTGACAATAATTTATTACTTTGCTTATGTTGTAAAGACAACCCTTTTTTCCTTGTATGCCGTAAATGTGATTCATTTTTGGATATCTCATATACAGTTGTGATTATTATTTTTAATATCGATTCCATCAAGTGAAAGTGAATATCGAATATAATAATTAAACAACTTACTATTGACATGAATATTAGATTACTATCATGCAATGGGAAAACACTAGGACTCATTATTAGTTTTGACCAAGACGCATAGTTACATAAAAAATGAAAATTCCTACCATGACGATATATCTATAAAAACATAAAACTAACGACATCCAGATGCAACTATAATTAATGGAAGAATAAGATATAATAAAGATAATGTTTGCGGTTAATGTGTAGAAATTAATATTCTTGTAAACCACATTTAATTATCATAATTCTTATTCCTGTAGACAGTTTTTAGTTATAGTTTATTTCTTGAAGTTGAATAGAAAAAGTAAAAGAAATTTTGCCTGATAAGCAATATAGTTATTGTAACAACCCGGAATTTCTGAACCAATTTAATTTTTTTATTTTAGCTATTTTAATGTATTTTGAATATGTAAAATGATTTATTTTAAATAACAACGACTAAAAATTTACTTAAATCAAAGTTAGAACGTATAAATTTATTTTAATTATAAAACGAGACTGAAATGGTGTGGTAGTTTGAAAATTCGATTTTAAATTTCAAATGAATGTACATGATTTAAAATAAATCGGATTTCAGTAAAACCAAAAATATTTGAATCTGTTTAATTATGTCTTTCTAATGAATGTGAAAAATTGAGATTTCACTTTATAAATTGAAAGTTATGTCTAGTTTAAAATTCAAAATAGTCGCTATGGAATATATATATATATATATATATATATATTAATATAATATATAACCCTTAGAATAAAATATATAACCCTTAATAGCGGTCTCAAACCCTAACCCAGCTGACATCCATGGATCCACTGAATCTGAAGAAATTGACGATGATACTAGGTGGAAAGAAGTTACAGCAAGGAAGAAAAGTGCGAACATGTTGCAAAATTCTGGCAGTCAACCATCTTACGTTGAAAATCAAACAAAACAAATACACGTTACGGTGCAAAGGACAAATTTGCATAAATCGAGGCACATAAAGAATCCAACCATGAATAATGGAGCAAAGGTCCAATATTCAGATTTGGTACAAGATCTTGGGCCAACGAAGTGGCAAGTAACAATACAATTTCTGGTGGTGTAGAATAATTCGAAACTGCATCAGATGAAGAAAGTAAATATGTGGAACTGGATGATACAATTTTTTAATCTGCTAAAACAATGTGGAGGAATTCAATTTATATTTATTTAATAGGAAGAAGGCCTTATTTATGCATTTAAATGCGTATTTTAGGAGAAATGGAAGCCAATGGGTAGATGGGATGTTTATGCAAGAGAAAATGGTTTCTATTTGATAAAGTTTGAAAATGAAGAAGATTGTTTAAAAGTACTAAATGGCGGTCCACGGTTTACGGATAGTAAGTTAATTTTCCTTAAGAGATGAGAGCCGAATATTTGACTTGAACGTGACATGCTAGAATCACACCGTGTGTGGATCAAACTTAAAAGTCTTGATTTATCATTATGGAATGCGCGCGGATCAGTAAGCTGGCGAGTACGGTTGGTACTCAACTAACAATGGATGACAACACAAGGAACATTAGAAAATTTAGCTATGCAAGGGTGTTAGTAGACATGAAAGCGGATAGTGAAATTATACATTCCATACGAGCTAAAGACAGTCGGGGTAATTTATATGTAACAACCCGGAAATTCTGAGCCAATTTAAAATTTTTATTTTGGCAATTTTGATGAATTTTGAATATTTAAAATGAATTATTTTAAATAATAACGACGAGAAATTTATTTTGAATAGAAATAAAACGCATATATTTATATAGACCGACGTTAGAATATAAATATTTATTTTTAATTATAAAAGGAATTGAAAATGGCGCGGTAGTTTGAAATTTCGATTTCAAATTTCAAATGAATGTACATGATTCAAAATAAACCGGATTTTAGCGAAACCAAAAATGTTAGAATTTATTTGAGAATATCTTTCCAACGAATCCGAAAAATCCAAATTTCATAGCGGAAATAAAAAGTTATGTCCAATTGAAATTTCAGAATAGTCGCTATGGAAATCTGGCCCTTAAAAATGGAAATCTTGCTAACGACCTCTGTTTTTGACGAAACCACTTTTGTTGGATCTGGGATGTCAAGTTATTGCTAGATTCCAAAATTCGTAATTTTTCGAATCAATATGTGAGCGTGGCAAAGGAAACGCGTTTGACCAGTTTCGGTTGAATTTAATCAACTGGAAAATGGCCATTTTTCAAACGATCTCAAAATTTGATGAAGTCAGTTTTGTTAGGACCGTATCGTCAATACGAAGCTAGAAATAACTTTTATGGAATTTTTAGAGTTAGGGTGTGGCCCTGGTAAATTGAAATGTGCGTTCAAATTCAATATACTGATTTATATTTTGAATTTGATGAAAGCTGATCGAAACGATGGAATTGGCTTACGAAACATATTCCACTGTGTTCGGAATGGGGGTAATTAGCCATGGACGACGGTCGGTGGGTTCGATTTTCAGTTCGAAACAAAAAGTTACTTTATGGAATTAATTAAATAAGTAAATAATATAATTATATATCTCCTTTTCCACCCATCTCCTATTACCCACTCAAACCCCCCTGGTTGAAATTCATTTCATAAAAGCAAATAATAAAAAAGGGGGGGATCGCCCTTCCCTGCCGTCGAACCCTGTAACGAACTGGGATTTTCGGCCCCGAAAATCAACATAAATACCTTACCGTACTGATGTCGACCATCCAAGCACCGAAAACACCTGATGGCTATTAGAAAGAAATTAGAGGGTGAGATAAGAAAGAAAGAAATATAAGAATAGAAGAAGAAGAAACACCACAACACAGAGTCTCACATCGCAGCGGAACAAAATATAATACAGAAATAGATCTTTACCGAGAACTTTGAAAATACTTACAATACCAGAGTACACATCTGGACAGTGATGGTAACCTGTCCTTATATACATTACACAGCGGAATAGTAGTAATATCATATGTCTGGACTCTTCCAGCTCGTCTCTTTACAGCCTTCGATAACCTGAACCTGTACACCCCGGGCTAACCCGAGCATTTACAAAACACCGGGTCAGTCTGGTGAACCGGAGTGAGATAAACTCGCACTGTATTAAGGGTAAATCATCCAATCATAATTTTAAAGTTCAAAATCTTTTCAAAAGAAAAGGATAATCGTAAGACCAAATCCACACATAATACGGACGGTTTTTACCTTACGATAACCCAAAACATACTTTGAAACCAATATCTTTTCTGATATTATAATAATGTCTAAACACAAGTAAATAGAAATCTAGTGGAACGCTTGCATTTCACGATCCACATATATAGTATACAATCAAAACCCGCAGGCGCTTATTGGAGATTGGATTCCAACCTTGACAAGGTATGGGACCACCTCCCGATAGTGTATCTCTAGAGACGAATACACTGGGTTCAACAAGAACGTCTTGCAACCCGGCCCTCACATGACCGACCACTCATTTCGCTTGAGTATATCGAATGTATACCACCGACGGTTGGGATCAGCAACCGCCTCCCGATAAGGGACAACATCGAACATAGATTAATGAAGCAAATAGGAATTTCTCTAGATAGGTGGTTATACACCCTAGTGGGAGCGACCCACATAGCCTTGCTGCCTGCCCGATTTTTGTCATTTCCTGGTTGATGAGGCTTGAGGTCAGCATTATCTTCTGAGCATCTGGTCGTCATTCACTTTGGATGCCACATCGTCAGATCCGTCAGATATCACTAGTTGACGACCCCAAACATACTCTAGCAGTTAAGCTAAGAGAGCGGCAATTCCCTGCCAACACTATAGCACGTTTGAAGCAATCAACGTACGTGATCCTTTTGGAAATACTCTATCAGACATCCGTCCATACAAGTCATCCAGGAACAGGATGAACCGAAGGCATTCTCCTACCGCATCCAATATAGGAATCACCCCATGGATCAGTAGCGAGAAGTCCTTGCAACCCGTTGATTCCAACCACGATAGATACACAGCTTTTCTCTGCTTGCCAGGCAGAGAATATTAGTGGTTCTTCCGCTTAGGTAAATCAACAGTCTTCAACACTCCATCTCGAAAATCTTCAGATATCTTCACGTATTTGTTGGTCGGAATGGTTTTCGAATATACATTCGATCCCGGTCTTTCCGTACCAACAATCATATTGGCCAGATTTGATAGTCTGTGTTTTAACTATCAAAATAATCAGTGTTTCAATCATGACACTCCAATGAGTTCACTGGTCCAGTATTCAGCATCACTTGGCCTTTAATAAACTGATTTACTTTTAAAAACTTCTAATTTCAATCTTTGAAAATACGATAATTGAATAACTCTAATTTGATTTAACTCTAATTGATTTACTAACATTTGCCTTAACTCCATTCGCTTGACTCTAGATCCCAGCGATCACAATGGTTACGCTTGATTCCCTCAGGAAACATCCGACCGCCGTAGGCTATCTGCAGCCCTGCGGATTACGCTAGCAGTCGTACGAAATGGCACTCATCTCGAAAAACTATGTTTGACTAACTCTAGCTCGAATAACTATATTCAATTTCCCACTTAAATCTTCCTTCCAATCATCTTTTAAATTCGAAAATCCATTAGTTTTAACAAAGAAATTTATAGCACATATGTCATAACAATAGCGTTATAATTACTATTTAGATTTACAAAACAACAGCGCTATAATCACTGTTTAGGTTTACCACCCATTTACTATAGCAAAAGCGCTACAATCGCTATATTAGATTTACAAAACATATATTATAACAACAGCGCTAAAATCGCTGTTTAGATTTTCAAAACATATCCACTAACGTCTCTTACGATTACCAACTAATACTATCTTCAGATAATCCCGATGTTGTTCAAGTTGGGGTATTTTAATTACCTCTCAGACCTTGATCAACACCATTCTCATCCTCGGATAAATATGAGTTGTAACCCAAACACCAAAATTCCATTTCGATCTCAAACCAATTCTCATCATAACTTGGATTTTTGTTATACAACCCCACGACCCATTCCTTTGTCCAAATCCCCTTTTACCAATCAACTTCCCAATCTATACGACCATTTTCCACATTGGAAATCTTACTTAAGAATCTTCCCCTTTTTCTTAACCACATTCTTAAGTAACGTTAATTTAGAATTAACGATGTAGCACTTCAGACTTCCTTTATCTAATTATGATGTAATATAACCCTTTCGTCTTCTCTTCCTTTTTCTTAATTCAAGTTTATATTAAGAAATAGAACTTGCTCAAAAAATCCTCTTTATAACTTCGTTATTAAATCTCGGGTTTAAAGGTATTAGTCGTTATAAACTCCTTTCATCATTTACTTTGATTCCACTTCACCATCGATCACTTTATACATTTATTCAATGAAAACAAATTTCCTAAATTACTATACATCACGATAACACCTTTCTTTAATCATTAACTATTGTAAAATAGTTAATTCCTTAAAAAACCTTATTTAAACAATATTTATTTAACCATTTAATCTAAACACATTAACCTGATAATCAAATCCAGCTCACAACAGTCGATTTAATTAACTCAAACCCTGATTATTTTATTAACCGAATTCAATTAATCCACACTTTAAATTAATTAAATATAAATAATTTCCATTAATTGTTTCCTTAAAAAAAATAATTTCCAAAGTTTAACCATTCAGTTTATCTCTTATTCTACTACTTGTAAATCTGACTAACATCGGCATTTACTTTGCAAAATAATTTAAAAACCAATCAAAATCTTAAATAAATAAAATATTTATTTATTTTTCTTAAATTACTTTTATTCGAAATAATATGATTCAAAATCTAATCCTGGTTATAAAATTAAATTTTCATAACCTCAATTCTATCGATTTACTTGACGGTGAACCACCATTTTTAAACAATTGATCTAATAGGCCATACTTTGCCAAATACCCAACCAATCCCACTTATTAGTCTAAACCAACCAAATGTTGAACATGCAGCCAAATCAAATTAATCACATTCAACTGATAATAAATAACAACCATTTAGCACCAATCAAATAACCGAACAATTCAAACAACTAAGCACGCTTATAAATAAACGTAACCAATAGGGTGAGTTACCTCCGTTGGGTCCAATCGTTATAATAACGACTTGGTATTCCACCGAAATTAAACGCAGTTTAATCAGTGGTTAAATCAACAGTTAAATAGATAACTAGCAAAGCAGTCAACCATTGGCAAGCAGAGCATACAAAATAAAAATACCTAATTTGTATAAAATATAAAAAGGGTAACTGCGTGAGTTTAACTCACCTTGATTCCATCCGTCGCTGCAATAATTCATTGAAGTTTGCAGCTGCTTCCAAGTCTGTTTAAATCAGCACTACACCGCTGCGCTTTGTCGATATGGTTCTAACGTCACTGGTTCGTTCCATTCTGCATAGTTTTATATTTCCATCCGAATACAACAACACCGTACCTTGCTTTATCACCGCATCTCCTTTCTCCGTTCATTCACCTGCCATATGCACCACTGTCCCACTTCCTTCTGCTACTCCAAACTTCTACTCCACATCAACACCACGCTTTCCCAGTAGCTACACACGCTCCCCCCTTCTAACGTTTTTTTTTCTTCTTTTTTTTTCAGTTCTCATTCTTTTTCTTTTTTTTCCTTCTTTTTTTTCCTTCTGAGGATCCGTAAGCACAGCATGTCAACTCACCACTTTGCAGTCAAATTCCCTACTGCTTATGTATCCTTCTATCTCTAGACTCCTTGCACTACAGCACTACATCCCCAGTTCAACATGCCACCGCCCAATTCCCTCCACTTCCTTTTTTTTTCGAACTGGATACCCAAAAAAAAATCTCCCAAGACGGATCTATACGCTGAATCTCCTTCACGTTTATACTTGTTTTGCACGCCAATCATTTTCTTTCCTTCACGTTGAACCTTTCAGCAAACCAATCCCCTTTTTGTTTCCAGCCCGCGCTCCAAGGTGCCACCAACAACCGAGTACCAGCACCCCTCTCTTTATCTACTGTTCTCGAAATGGATTTTGGAGCTTCACTTGCTTCTACGCATGAACGGAATAGAAGCTTCGTTTTGTTGGTTTTAATCTCAGCAGTACTGAAGTCTTGCGGTGAGCAGAAGCAAGAAGGAGAAGTTTCGGAAAATAAGGGTTTGCATACGAATTGTTTTGATTTATTGTTTTTGAGGAAATTGCTCGGTTTAACATTGTTGAGAGGTTGTTGTAACGAGTTAGAATGGAGCAGCATTTTATAGGGATAACAACGTGGAAGGCAAGTTGTTTTTAGGGTAGGTTCTGCCAAACGCGGGTAGGTTAGGTAACTGTATGTGTGGGATTCTCAAAATTTCTTTGTCGGCACGGTAAGAGGTAATTTGGCGGTAACGAAATCAAAAGTGTGAGGCACAAGCAAGCTACGGTGCATTTGTGGGGAGAATTGATTCATAATATAATATAACGAAACTTCGTTGACAAGTAACGAGTGAAACTACCCACAATCAACTTCTGATTACTGATAAAAAAGCTATTCTTGATGTAAAAAGGTATTCCGGACCCAATGGGACAAGTTTCGTCGAACTCTGACTTCGTTTGAAAAAAATTTCTTTATGAAACCAGAAATGAACATGCGTTTAATTTTTTCCCAATCACTAGATAAATCAAATCAACTTGAAACATTCAAATCTTACAATAATTTGTTGACACGAACCCAATGGCACCAGTTTCGTCGCATTCTGAGATTGTTTGCCATATAGGCTGTTTTTACCCCGAACCGCCTTACCCTTTTTAACGCCAAATTTCTCGATCTCTAAAAATAACAAACTATATACCTATCATGACTCTAATCGACGATACGAACTCAACGGAACTGGTTCCGCGGCCTAATTCGATCGCCTGCTCGAGTTACGCCTAAATATCTCTTTGTTTATTTGAATGCGTGCAATAGAATTTGAACGGGCGTTTACGGTTGCTGTGGTCACATACGACATCTGTTTGCCACGCCGTTTGACTTTCTGACAATAATTTAGTGATACGATCCCAATGAAACTAATTTCATCGAAAACACAGTCCGTTTGCAAAACGGCTATTTTAACGGCCGATAACGATTTCCACAGCGTTTTTTCCAAAAATTGATTTAGCCATAACTCACAACCAATAACACGGAATCTGGATTTTTCTCTTTCATACGAAAGCTATCGTCAACACGCTCCCCACGTTTTTTGTTTCACAGAAATCCGACTTATATTGGACTCTGTATTCTCAATTGAAGTTCAAAACTCGAATTTACGAACTGCACGCCATTTTCAAGCTCGATTTATAATTATATAAATATATAACGTTCGATCTTCGTTTAATTAACGAATTAAATATTTAAAAACCATTATATTCCCGATATATAATATTTAAAATAATAATTAAATTAAATATTCGACAGGCAAAAATACGGGTCGTTACATTCTTCCCCCCTTAAAATAATTTCGTCCTCGAAATTGCTAAGGTAAGAAAGAATGTTATAAACTCATTAATTTCAAATCTAATTTTATATTAAATTAGAAACCAATTCAATACTGTAAATAAATATTTTCAAAAATATCGAAAATTTTCTAACACTTTAAATTTTTGAAAAATTTCGTCAGCACCTCCTCTGTACGGCTTAATCGGTACATCCACAACTCGCCTCTCTGGGCCTTCTCCAATTCAAAAGAAAATAAAACAGCCAAGTGGCTTGCCAAATCTTCTCACAAATCTCCAAACCCATATAAAAATAAACGTGTACCTTTTTGTCGGGCATATCACTATATCTTTCCCGTCTGCCACCCTGTTAGCATATACAAATGCATTTCCAACAAAATTCCAATTTCATCCTTCGAACTAAATTCTTCACGTGTCCAAGCCAAATTCCATTCTTGACTCAATTTCCATCCATCATCAATTTCAACTCTTAGCTTACCAGTCCAATACCATTTCAGATTCCCGTCTCACAATTCAAAATCTGATTCGACTTGATATATTATATCCCGATTCAATTCCCAGTTAATCGGTTTCAATTCAATTCATATTTACTTCCCAAATTTTTATTTAATTTTGCCTTTGTTTAAATAATTTCCTGGGAGTTTTTATTCAGCTCTTTCAAAACAAATCAAATATTCCTTTTCAGGATTCAAAACAAGATTTTTGTTAGTAATCCGTCACTTAGAACTCGGAAATGAACACTGATGATGTGGGCAGCATCCTCAGAGTTATTCCCCAGCTATCAAAGTGAGTTCAATACTATATAACCTTTCAAAACCGTATTTAAACATTTTCATTTTGAAAACTATTTCAAAATACCAAACACGATGCTCGTAAACAAATCAAAATCCCCCAGGATTTTAAAATTCTGGTATATTCAATCCAAGTTCATTTTCAATCACTTTTCCAAATCATGGGAATTTCAATTCCAATTCTGATTTTTATTTTAGATTCAATTCATTTGATTCCATATCTTATATCCATATGAATTTCTGATTGGTTATTTTCATAGCCATTCAATTATAATCAACCAGCACATCCAATATATTATAATAATTCAATACATATATTTTCTTTATATCCAAAATATAATTTGGGTAAATTATTTCACTTGCCCTCTTTCAAAACAAATCATGACGACCCATCGTATTCGAGTGTTTATAAACTCCTATCGACACAGTGGATCAAACTGATTGATCAGAACTCATAAACAGCTCAACCAATAAATCTCCACAATATAAAACAATTTTTATAAAATCTACAAATACGTTCACTCGTATATATACACTCAACTCAGTCTAGGGTATTACTAACCCCATCTCTACTGAATCACACCACAGAGCCAAGGTAATCACTTAACATTCAGCTCTGATACCATTGTAACGAACTGGGATTTTCGGCCCCGAAAATCAACATAAATACCTTACCGTACTCATGTCGACCCTCCAAGCACCGAAAACACTAGATGGCTATTAGAAAGAAATTAGAGGGTGAGATAAGAAAGAAAGAAATATAAGAATAGAAGAAGAAGAAGAAACACCACAACACAGAGTCTCATATCGCAGCGGAACAAAATATAATACAGAAATATATCTTTACTGAGAACTTTGAAAATACTTACAATACCAGAGTACACATCTGGACAGTGATGATAACCTGTCCTTATATACATTACACAGCGGAATAATAGTAATATCATACGTCTGGACTCTTCCAGCTCGTCTCTTTACAGCCTTCGATAACCTGAACCTGTACACCCTGGGCTAACCCGAGCATTTACAAAACACCGGGTCAGTCTGGTGAACCAGAGTGAGATAAACTCGCACAGTATTAAGGGTAAATCATCCAATCATGATTTTAAAGTTCAAAATCTTTTCAAAAGAAAAGGATAATCGTAAGACCAAATCCACACATAAATACGGACGGTTTTTACCTTACGATAACCCAAAACATACTTTGAAACCAATATCTTTTCTGATATTATAATAATGTCTAAACACAAGTAAATAGAAATCTAGTGGAACGCTTGCATCTCACGCTCCACATATATAGTATACAATCAAAACCCGCAGGCGCTTATTGGAGATTGGATTCCAACCTTGACAAGGTATGGGACAACCTGCCAATAGTGTATCTCTAGAGACGAATACACTGGGTTCAACAAGAACGTCTTGCGACCCGGCCCTCACATGACCAACCACTCATTTCGCTTGAGTGTATCGAATGTATACCACCGACGGTTGGGATCAGCAACCGCCTCCCGATAAGGGACAACATCGAACATAGATTAAAGAAGAAAATAGGAATTTCTCTAGATAGGTGGTTATACACCCTAATGGGAGCGACCCACATAGCCATGCTGCCTGCCCGATTTTTGTCATTTCCCGGTTGATGAGGCTTGAGGTCAGCATTATCTTCTGAGCATCTGGTCGTCATTCACTTTGGATGCCACATCGTCAGATCCGTCAGATATCACTAGTTGACGACCCCAAACATACTCTAGCGGTTAAGCTAAGAGAGCGGAAATTCCCTGCCAACACTACAGCACGTTTGAAGCAATCAACGTACGTGACCCTTTTTGGAAATACTCTATCAGACATCCGTCCATACAAGTCATCCAGGGACAGGATGAACCAAAGGCATTCTCCTACCGCATCCAATATAGGAATCACCCCATGGATCAGTAGCGAGAAGTCCTTGCAACCCGTTGATTCCAACCACGACAGAATCACCGCTTTTCTCTGCTTGCCAGGCAGAGGATATGTAACACCCCGTGAATTCCATAACCGTGAAATTCACAAATTTAAGTATAATTAATTTCAAAACAAAGAATTAAGGGAAACGGGATACGCCATTGTGTTCGTCTCGGAAAAATACGGGAAATAGAGTCCGAGTTTTCGAAAAACGAAGTCCGTATGAAGAAGATATGGCCTCCGGAAGTTTCAGAATTCAGTTTAAAATTCAAATAGAAGAAAACAGCTTAGAAAACAAGTTTAAAATTCAAAATCGGGCCCAATTGGCCAGGGCGGGAAAATTCCCGCCTAAGGCACCCAGGTCGACTGGGCTGTCGACCTGGCTAGCCAGGTCGACAGGGCTGTCGACAAGGCTGTCGACCTGGTCCAGAGCCAGGTCGAACCCAGCCCACCCTGGCTGGCCTGGTCTATGCTTAGTCGATTTTCTGAACCCTGCCTTGTCACTAGGGCTAGGTGGCAGCACCGGATTTGCCTCTCCTTCAAACGAACGGCTATTGTTGAATCAAGCTCCATCGACAGTCTAAAACAACTTGCAAACATTATAAAAAGGACCTAAGACCTAGCCTAACATCATACCATTTCATTTTAGCCTCAGGCCGCTGCCACTAAACCTAAAGTTCTAAATTAAAAATACAAAGAATAAAATTATAGAAGATGGAGGATGATTCTTGAAGGCTACAACTAGAAGCTACAACAACTACGACGCTTTAGACAACGAATTTGGGACTATTTGATTTGGGATTTTTATTTCGGTTATTTGCTTCATAATTGTAAGTTCTATGTTACTTTTTAGGCAAAAACTCTAAAACAATATGGGCATGCGATGAATTGAAACCGAATTTATGAACTATTGCTTATCCATTGTTTATATTATTTATCGTTGAATTATAATTTGGGGATATTGCTATGGCAACGTTGCAAGTTAAACTTGTCATGATATTTGATGTTGTTACGAATCATTTGGGCTTAATTGTTTGGCAAGTTGGACTAATTCATGTCCATAGAATCGCTATGAAATCTTTATGTTGATTAAACCATGCCTATGGTGCCAATTAAACCATGGCTATGACTATTGATGGAATTATGCCTGTGATGTTAATAAATCCATCATGATTAATGGAAAATTGGGAATTATTATGTTTATAATGTTAGAATTGTTAAATACGCTAAATTTGGATCATTATGTTTATAATGTTAAGCGAGAATCATTATGTTGAAAATGCTAAATTGGAATTATTATGTCTATAATGTTATTTGAGAATCATTATATTAAAATATTAAATTGGAACCATTATGTTTATAATGTTAGTTGAGAATCATTATGTTAAAAAAGCCAAATTGGAATCATTATGTCTATAATGTTAGTTGAGGATCATTATGTTAAAAATGCTAAGTTAGAACCATTATAGATAAGAATCATTATAAATTGGAATCATTATGTCTATGAGAATTATTATGTTAAAATGCTAAATTGGAATCCACTATGCCTATTAGGATTACTATGCCTTTAATGTTTCATGTTTATAATAAAATTATTATGATGCCGCAATGATTATTATGCCTATGATGCAAAGTTGAAATCATCATGTTAAATTAAGTTGGAAACAATTACTATGCCAAGTTATCATCATACTAGTATTGCAACTATGTGATATGTTATAGCCTGTTTATTATGCAAGTAATGTTGTAACTGTCACATATGCCTATCACATGTTTGGTGTTATTCCCCCTTTATCTCTTGAATTGTTTATACTTGTGAACGAAGTACGTTTATATACGTTGGGGATACGATTGGGTAGAATAGGCAAAACTTGAATTAACTATAAACTATGAAATTTGGCATAAGTGGAATTTGAAATATGGCACGAAAACTTGACTTGAACATGCCATAATTTGACTTTAAAACATGCCTTATTTGGGCACGAAGTTGACATATGAACATGATATCAAAATCTGATAAGAACATGGACATGACTCTAGAAAACAAGAAAGTGGCCAACTCGAGGTTGGGTTGAGTTTGTAGTGTAAATCTGCCCGGAACCGCCCGGCAAATCCAGTTGCTACAAACAATAGGATCCAATGTGGGTAGTTGGTCACATCGTGCTTGAAACCCGAGGTTGGGTTGAGTTCGTAGCTTAAACCTGCCTAGAACCGCCCGGCAAATCCAGTGGCTATGAACAACAGGATCCAATGTGAGTGGTTCAGTGCATTAAGGAATCAATTAATGCCAATTAGGGTTAAGTCATGAAAATGAAAAGACAACTTAACCAACTTGAACACGATTTGTAGGGCTAAGTCATGAACTTGAAAACGACAACACTTAGCCAACTTGACATGACACGTAGGCAGGTTAAGTCGCAAACTGAAAAGACATGCTTAACCATCTTGACATGACTAGACTGTAAAAGGATTGAGTCACGAATTACATGACTTGATCTGTTAGGTGGGTTAGGTCACGAATTACATGACCTAATCTATTAGGCGAAACCCTAGACACGACCCCTTTCAGCAGTAACCCTCTAGATGTATCAAGGTACCCTGGGGCTAGGCCGGGTGGGGGCACGATTACTGGGCTGATTGTAAGAGGTGAACGACGGCAGTGGGGTACGCCAGTGTAGGTTCAGCGGACTACGATCGTGCACGTATCCGGGGCAGACACTGGGTATCCGTAGATTTATCTGTGCATCTTGAATCGTGTCAGGGGTTGACACCCTAGGGCTGATACACCCGAAGGTGGACCCAGCACAGGTGACTACATTCGTGATTAGCCGTATGACACGGACACTTGACGAGCTAGAACTTGTAGGGAGCCGATCGACTAGAAAATCGCTCCGTAGGACCCCGTACTTGCGTCAGACCCCGTTCCAGGGTCGTTTCATGATATTGGGCCGTGACATTTATTTCATGATTAACTTGTGATATGGGCTTAGTATACTAGTACAGTCGATGCAACGAATCTCGAACATGTGATGCTTTACTTGACTTGTCTTGACTTATCTTGATCACCTTAGTCTATCTTGTTCACCTTGACACCATTCTTAAGTTTAGTTCCAGTTCATACATGACAGGTTGTTTTAACCGTTTTTGCACTGAAAGTCACTAGAACTTACTCAGTCTTTATGACTGACCCTTTTTCCTTTCGCCCCTTCTTCTTTCGTCCCCCCCCCCCCCCCGCCCCCCCAGGTTCTCAAGGAGGAATAACTAGCTCTTAGCTTGGATATCACTTGCTTTGGCTCAGCATGTACGGTTTGCTATGGCTGCTTCTTTTTACTGCACTTGGGGAATAAGCTGTTTTACAATTTTTAAGTTATGCTTCTTTGGCTATTATTACAAGACAGTTGTAATGAAGTTACTTGAAATATTTGTAAAAGACATGGTTTATTTTGGAATGAAATGAAGTTCTGTTTTTCTCAGAAATTCTTCCGCTGTTTACTTAATTATTTATTTATGTTCTGTCTTGTGATAATTCTGTGATGTTATCTCGATAATACCTCTCCAAAACTAGGGCATTCCCTTTGTGAGTGACCCTAGCGGAGGTGGGGTATTACACTTGGTATCAGAGCAGAAGGTTACCAAGACTGGGCAAAAGTTTTGAAAACCTTTTGAATTTTTTTTTCAAAACCATTTGCAAAGAAGCATTTTCCAAGAAAAAGTTTTTAAAGGCTATTCCCCAAAAGCCATTAGCACTATCCTTTGTTTCCTTGTTTGAATCTCTTGTCCTTCGTTTTGAATCAATCCTTCTTGTTTCAGCATGTCCGAAGAACTTAACTTGCCAGAGGGTGTGCCAATACCTGGTTGGTTTAGACGATTCTTAGAAGCAAGGGCCACCCAGCCAGGTCCTACCGTCCCTCCTCCCCCAGCTGCAGGAAATCATCTAGCTGCAGCAGCACCTCTTCCTCACCCTCCTCCGTGGGGAAACGCTTTTGCTAAGATATGTAAAGATTTTAAGGCTATGGGAGGAAAGGATTTTCATGGAACGGAGTCCTTCGTGGGAGCTAGAAATTGGCTGAAAGAAACCGAGGACTTATTCGTCATCTTTGAGGTAGAAGATAGGTAGAAAGTACAACTGGCAGTGTGGCTACTAAAGGGCGAGGCTTCCTACTGGTGGGAAGTCACTAATGCAGAAAGACCAGTGGAAACATGGGAGGACTTTAGGGCAAGGATTGAGGCTAAATTTCTCTCAGAAGCCAAAAGGAGTTTGCAGTTGGAGAAATTTTTATTTCTTAAGCAAGGAAATATGACCGTCAAAGAGTACGTTAATCAGTTCGACGAGCTGGCTAGGTTCGGACTGGACCTAGTCAACACCCCGCACAAGAAGGCTCTCCGCTTTGTCAAAGGGTTGAATGAGCCATTACACAGTTTGTCCATGACCCATATACCCATGGGAGCCACGTATGAAAGACTGGTACAAATGGCATTGCTGAACGAGGAAGATAAGGGTAAGAAGGAGACAGAGGCAGAAAACTCTCAAGGGAAGAAAGAGGTCAAGCCCAACGATTCTAAGAATAAGAAGGTAGACTCCGAGAAAGGAGGCAAGAACAACAACTCACGTGATAAAAGGAAATGCAATTACTGTGGTACGGAAGGGCACATCGCCAAGGATTGTAGAAAGAGGAAGAGAAAGCAAGGTGAATGTTTTCATTGTGGGAAGACTGGACACATCAGCAAAGACTGCCCTGAGAAGCAGACCGGACCTTCTGGCGGTACATCATTAACCTATTCTAGATCCTTTGTTTTATCTTATTTCTCTCCTCGATCCTATCTTGAGAACCATAGGTAGAATCTTTTTGGATGTAAACATGTAATTGAAACATGTTATGATTGCGAATTGGTTGCAAGTGGTCGCAAGTGGTTGCTCGTGGATGCATGAATACACATTAGGCACTAGATCGGCTCAGACACATTTTCATATTGCATATGCATGAGTGTTTACTTTGGAAACTTGGTTGTGCTATCATTTGGTTGTTGCATATGATTGAATGTTTGAGCAATCATGTAGAAATTATGAATTATAGTAGGAAAAATTTGCATACATATTGGATTCATTTCACTAAACATATTTTGCATTTAGAAGATCAATCAGGCCTGATCATTAGCATTAGCTAAGGAACATATACACACACTTCGCATATGATCATAAAGCATTAGAAGTCTTTTACGGACAACGGATACTCGTGGTTGATGGATGAGTAGATGGATGTTTGGATGTTAGGATATACATTCCTCCTAACTTGAAGATTTCGGGGACGAAATCCTTTTAAGTGGGGGAGAATGTAACACCCCTTGAATTCCATAACCGTGAAATTCACAAATTTAAGTATAATTAATTTCAAAACAAAGAATTAAGGGAAATGGGATACGCCATTGTGTTCGTCTCGGAAAAATACACGAAATAAAGTCCGAGTTTTCGAAAAACGGAGTCCGTATGAAGAAGATATGGCCTCCGGAAGTTTCAGAATTCAGTTTCAAATTCAAACAGAAGAAAACAGCTCAGAAAACAAGTTTAAAATTCAAAATCGGGCCCAATTGGCCAGGGCGGGAAAATTCCCGCCTAAGGCACCCAGGTCGACTGGGCTGTCGACCTGGCTAGCCAGGTCGACAGGGCTGTCGACAGGGCTGTCGACCTGGTCCAGAGCCAGGTCGAACCCAGCCCACCCTGGCTGGCCTGGTCTATGCTTAGTCGATTTTCTGAACCCTTCCTTGTCACTAGGGCTAGGTGGCAGCTCCGGATTGGCCTCTCCTTCAAACGAACGGCTATTTTTGAATCAAGCTCCATCGACGGTCTAAAACAACTTGCAAACATTATAAAAAGGACCTAAGACCTAGCCTAACATCATACCATTTCATTTTAGCCTCAGGCCGCCGCCATTAAACCTAGAGTTCTAAATTAAAAATACAAAGAATAAAATTATAGAAGATGGAGAATGATTCTTGAAGGCTACAACTAGAAGCTACAACAACTACGACGCTTTAGACAACGAATTTGGGACTATTTGATTTGGGATTTTTATTTCGGTTATTTGCTTCATAATTGTAAGTTCTATGTTACTTTTTAGGCAAAAACGCTAAAACAATATAGGCATGCGATGAATTGAAACCGAATTTATGAACTATTGCTTATCCATTGTTTATATTATTTATCGTTGAATTATAATTTGGGGATATTTCTATGGCAACGTTGCAAGTTAAACTTGTCATGATATTTGATGTTGTTATGAATCATTTGGGCTTAATTGTTTGGCAAGTTGGACTAATTCATGTCCATAGAATCGCTATGAAATCTTTGTGTTGATTAAACCATGCCTATGGTGCCAATTAAACCATGGCTATGACTATTGATGGAATTATCCCTGTGATGTTAATAAATCCATCATGATTAATGGAAAATTGGGAATTATTATGTTTATAATGTTTGAATTGTTAAAAACGCTAAATTTGGATCATTATGTTTATAATGTTAAGCGAGAATCATTATGTTGAAAACGCTAAATTGGAATTATTATGTCTATAATGTTATTTGAGAATCATTATGTTAAAATATTAAATTGGAATCATTATGTTTATAATGTTAGTTGAGAATCATTATGTTAAAAACGCCAAATTGGAATCATTATGTCTATAATGTTAGTTGAGGATCATTATGTTAAAAATGCTAAGTTAGAACCATTATAGATAAGAATCATTATAAATTGGAATCATTATGTCTATGAGAATTATTATGTTAAAATGATAAATTGGAATCCACTATGCCTATTAGGATTACTATGCCTTTAATGTTTCATGTTTATAATAAAATTATTATGATGCCGCAATGATTATTATGCCTATGATGCAATGTTGAAATCATCATGTTAAATTAAGTTGGAATCAATTACTATGCCAAGTTATCATCATACTAGTATTGCAACTATGTGATATGTTATAGCCCGTTTATTATGCAAGTAATGTTGTAACTGTCACATATGCCTATCACATGTTTGGTGTTATTCCCCCTTTATCTCTTGAATTGTTTATACTTGTGAACGAAGTACGTTTATATACGTTGGGGATACGATTGGGTAGAATAGGCAAAACTTGAACTAACTATAAACTATGAAATTTGGCATAAGTAGAATTTGAAATATGGCACGAAAACTTGACTTGAACATGCCATAATTTGACTTTAAAACATGCCTTATTTGGGCACGAAGTTGACATATGAACATGATATCAAAATCTGATAAGAACATGGACATGACTCTAGAAAACAAGAAAGTGGCCAACTCGAGGTTGGGTTGAGTTTGTAGTGTAAATCTGCCCGGAACCGCCCGGCAAATCCAGTTGCTACAAACAATAGGATCCAATGTGGGTAGTTGGTCACATCGCGCTTGAAACCCGAGGTTGGGTTGAGTTCGTAGCGTAAACCTGCCCGGAACCGCCCAGCAAATCCAGTGGCTACGAAAAATAGGATCCAATGTGAGTGGTTCGGTGCATTAACGAATCAATTAATGCCAATTAGGGTTAAGTCATGAACATGAAAAGACAACTTAACCAACTTGAACATGATTTGTAGGGATAAGTCATGAACTTGAAAACGACAACACTTAGCCAACTTAACATGACACGTAGGCGGGTTAAGTCGCGAACTGAAAAGACATGCTTAACCATCTTGACATGACTAGACTGGAAAAGGATTGAGTCACGAATGACATGACTTGATCTGTTAGGCGGGTTAGGTCACGAATTACATGACCTAATCTATTAGGCGAAACCCTAGACACGACCCCTTTAAGCAGTAACCCTCTAGATGTATCAAGGTACCCTGGGGCTAGGCCGGGTGGGGGCACGATTACTGGGCTGATTGTAAGAGGTAAACGACGGCAGTGGGGTACGCCAGTGTAGGTTCGGCGGACTACGATCGTGCACGTATCCGGGGCAGACACTGGGTATCCGTAGATTTATCTGTGCATCTTGAATCGTGTCAGCGGTTGACACCCTAGGGCTGATACACCCGAAGGTGGACCCAACACAGGTGACTACATTCGTGATTAGCCGTATGACACGGACACTTGACGAGCTAGAACTTGTAGGGAGCCGATCGACTAGAAAATCGCTCCGTAGGACCCCGTACTTGGGTCAGACCCCGTTCCAGGGTCGTTTCATGATATTGGGCCGTGAGATTTATTTCATGATTAACTTGTGATATGGGCTTAGTATACTAGTACAGTCGATGCAACGAATCTCGAACATGTGATTCTTTACTTGACTTGTCTTGACTTATCTTGATCACCTTAGTCTATCTTGTTCACCTTGACACCATTCTTAAGTTTAGTTCCAGTTCATACATGACAGGTTGTTTTAACCGTTTTTACACTGAAAGTCACTAGAACTTACTCAGTCTTTATGACTGACCCTTTTTCCTTTCGCCTCTTTTTCTTTCGTTCCCCCCCCCCCCCCCCAGGTTCTCAGGGAGGAATAACTAGCTCTTAGCTTGGATATCACTTGCTTTGGCTCAGCATGTACGGTTTGCTATGGCTGCTTCTTTTTACTGCACATGGGGAATAAGCTGTTTTACAATTTTTAAGTTATGCTTCTTTGGCTATTATTACAAGACAGTTGTAATGAAGTTACTTGAAATATTTGTAAAAGACATGGTTTATTTTGGAATGAAATGAAGTTCTGTTTTGCTCAGAAATTCTTCCGCTGTTTACTTAATTATTTATTTATGTTCGGTCTTGTGATAATTCTGTGATGTTATCTCAATAATACCTCTCCAAAACTAGGGCATTCCCTTTGTGAGTGACCCTAGCGGAGGTGGGGTGTTACAGAATATTAGTGGTTCTTCCGCTTAGGGAAATCAACGGTCTTCAACACTCCATCTCGATCATCTTCAGATATCTTCACGTATTTGTTGGTCGGAATGGTTTTCGAATATACATTCGATCCCGGTCTTTCCGTACCAACAATCGTATTAGCCAGATTTGATAGTCGGTGTTTTAACTATCAAAATAATCAGTGTTTCAATCATGACACTCCAATGAGTTCACTGGTCCAGTATTCAGCATCACTTGGCCTTTAATAAACTGATTTACTTTTAAAAACTTCTAATTTCAATCTTTGAAAATACGATAATTGAATAACTCTAATTTGATTTAACTCTAATTGATTTACTAACATTTGCCTTAACTCCATTCGCTTGACTCTAGATCGTAGCGATCACAATGGTTACGCCTGATTCCCTCAGGAAACATCCGACCGCCGTAGGCTATCTGCAGCCCTGCGGATTACGCTAGCAGTCGTACGAAACGGCACTCATCTCGAAAAACTATGTTTGACTAACTCTAGCCCGAATAACTATATTCAATTTCCCACTTAAATCTTCCTTCCAATCATCTTTTAAATTCGGAAATCCATTAGTTTTAACAAAGAAATTTATAGCACATATGTTATAACAATAACATATGTTATAACAATAGCATTATAATTACTATTTAGATTTACAAAACAACAGCGCTATAATCGCTGTTTAGGTTTACCACCCATTTACTATAGCAAAAGCGCTACAATCGCTATATTAGATTTACAAAACATATATTATAACAACAGCGCTAAAATCGCTGTTTAGATTTCAAAACATATCCACTAACGTCTCTTACGATTACCAACTAATACTATCTTCAGATAATCCCGATGTTGTTCAAGTTGGGGTATTTTAATTACCTCTCAGACCTTGATCAACACCGTTCTCATCCTCAGATAAATATGAGTTGTAACCCAAACACTAAAATTCCATTTCGATCTCAAACCAATTCTCATCATAACTTGGATTTTTGTTATATAACCCCACGACCCATTCCTTTGTCCAAATCCCCTTTTACCAATCAACTTCCCAATCTACACGACCATTTTGCACATTGGAAATCTTACTTAAGAATCTTCCCCTTTTTCTTAACCACATTCTTAAGTAACGTTAATTTAGAATTAACGATGTAGCACTTCAGACTTGCTTTATCTAATTATGATGTAATATAACCCTTTCGTCTTCTCTTCCTTTTTCTTAATTCAAGTTTATATTAAGAAATCGAACTTACTCAAAAAAACCTCTTTATAACTTCGTTATTAAATCTCGGGTTTAAATGTATCAGTCGTTATAAACTCGTTTCATCATTTACTTTGATTCCACTTCACCATCGATCACTTTATACATTTATTCAATGAAAACAAATTTCCTAAATTACTATACATCACGATAACACCTTTCTTTAATCATTAACTATTGTAAAATAGTTAATTCCTTTAAAAACCTTATTTAAACAATATTTATTTAACCATTTAATCTAAACACATAAACCTGATAATCAAATCCAGCTCACAACAGTCGATTTAATTAACTCAAACCCTGATTATTTTATTAACCGAATTCAATTAATCCACACTTTAAATTAATTAAATATAAATAATTTAAATAATTTCCATTAATTGTTTCCTTAAAAAAAATAATTTCCAAAGTTTAACCACTCAGTTTATCTCTTATTCTACTACTTGTAAATCTGACTAACATCGGCATTTACTTTGCAAAATAATTTTAAAACAAATCAAAATCTTAAATAAATAAAATATTTATTTATTTTTCTTAAATTACTTTTATTCGAAATAATATGATTCAAAATCTAATCCTGGTTATAAAATTAAATTTTCATAACCTCAATTCTATCGATTTACTTGACGGTGAACCACCATTTTTAAACAATTGATCTAATAGGCCATACTTTGCCAAATACCCAACCAATCCCACTTATTAGTCTAAACCAACCAGATGTTGAACATGCAGCCAAATCTAATTAATCACATCCAACTGATAATAAATAACAACCATTTAGCACCAATCAAATAACCGAACAATTCAAACAACTAAGCACGCTTATAAATAAACGTAACCAACAGGGTGAGTTACCTCCGTTGGGTCCAATCGTTATAATAACGACTTGGTATTCCACTGAAATTAAACACAGTTTAATCAGCGGTTAAATCAACAGTTAAACAGATAACTAGCAAAGTAGTCAACCATTGGCAAGAAGAGCATACAAAATAAAAATACCCAATTTATATAAAATATAAAAAGGGTAACTGAGTGAGTTTAACTCACCTTGATTCCATCCGTCGCTGCAATAATTCATTGAAGTTTGCAGCTGCTTCCAAGTCTGTTTAAATCAGCACTACACCGCTGCGCTTTGTCGATATGGTTCTGACGTCACTGATTCGTTCCATTCTGCATAGTTTTATCTTTCCATCCGAATACAACAGCACCGTACCTTGCTTTATCACCGCATCTCCTTTCTCCATTCATTCACCTGCCATATGCACCACCGTCCCACTTCCTTCTGCTACTCCAAACTTCTACTCCACATCAACACTACGCTTTCCCAGTAGCTACACACGCTCCCCCCTTCTAACGTTTTTTTTTTCTTTTTTTTTTTCAGTTCTCATTCTTTTTCTTTTTTTTCCATCTTTTTTTTCCTTCTGAGGATCCGTAAGCACAGCATGTCAACTCACCACTTTGCAGTCAAATTCCCTACTGCTTATGTATCCTTCAATCTCTAGACTCCTTGCACTACAGCACTACATCCCCAGTTCAACATGCCACGGCCCAATTCCCTCCACTTCCTTTTTTTTCTTTTTTTTTTCGAACTGGATTCCCAAAAAAAAATCTCCCAAGACGGATCTATACGCTGAATCTCCTTCGCGTTTATACTTGTTTTGCACGCCAATCCTTTTCTTTCCTTCACGTTGAACCTTTCAGCAAACCAATCCCCTTTTTGTTTCCAGCCCGCGCTCCAAGGTGCCACCAACAACCGAGTACCAGCACCCCTCTCTTTATCTACTGTTCTTGAAATGGATTTTGGAGCTTCACTTGCTTCTACGCATGAAAGGAATAGAAGCTTCGTTTTGTTGGTTTTAGTCTCAGCAGTACTGAAGTCTTGTGGTGAGGAGAAGCAAGAAGGAGAAGTTTCGGAATATAAGGGTTTGCATACGAATTGTTTTGGAGGAAATTGCTCGGTTTACCATTGTTGAGAGGTTGCTGTAACGAGTTAGAATGGAGCAGCATTTTATAGGGATAACAACTTGGAAGGCAAGTTGTTTTTAGGGTAGGTTCTGCCAAACGCGGGTAGGTTAGGTAACTTTATGGGTGTGATTCTCAAAATTTCTTTGTCGGCACGGTAAGAGGTAATTTGGCAGTCACGAAATCAAAAGTGTGAGGCACAAGCAAGCTACAGTGCATTTGTGGGGAGAATTGATTCATAATATAATATAACGAAACTTCGTTGCCAAGTAACAAGTGAAACTACCCACAATCAACTTCTGATTACTGATAAAAAAGCTATTCTTGATGTAAAAAAGGTATTCCGGACCCAATGGGACAAGTTTCGTCGAACTCTGACTTCGTTTGAAAAAATTTCCTTTATGAAACCAGAAATGAACATGCGTTTAATTTTTTCCCGATCACTAGATAAATCAAATCAACTTGAAACTTTCAAATCGTACAATAATTTGTTGATACGAACCCAATGGCACGAGTATCGTCGCATTTTGAGACTGTTTGCCCGATAGGCTGTTTTTACCCCGAACCGCCTTACCCTTTTTAACGCCAAATTTCTCGATCTCTAAAAATAACAAACTATATACCTATCATGACTCTAATCGACGATACGAACTCAACGGAACTGGTTCCGCGGCCTAATTCGATCGTCTGCTCGAGTTACACCTAAATATCTCTTTGTTTATTTAAATACGTGCTATAGAATTTGAACGGGCGTTTACGGTTGCTGTGGTTACATACGACATCTGTTTGCCACGCCGTTTGACTTTCTGACAATAATTTAGTGATACGATCCCAATGAAACTAATTTCATCGAAAACACAGTCCGTTTGCAAAACGACTATTTTGACGGCCGATAACGATTTCCACAGCGTTTTTTCCAAAAATTGATTTAGCCATAACTCGCAACCAATAACACGGAATCTGGATTTTTCTCTTTCATACGAAAGCTATCGTCAACACGCTCCCCATGTTTCTTGGTTCACAGAAATCCGACTTATATTGGACTCTGTACTCTCAATTGAAGTTCAAAACTCGAATTTACGAACTGCACGCCATTTTCAAGCTCGATTTATAATTATATAAATATATAACGTTCGAACTTCGTTTAATTAACGAATTAAATATTTAAAAACCATTATATTCCCGATATATAATATTTAAAATAATAATTAAATTAAATATTCGACAGGCAAAAACACGGGTCGCTACAAACCCCCCTCGCTTCGATCCTCTCTACCATCCCCCACTTCTCCTTCTTCCTCTCTTCTTCTTAAAACTCGCGCTGGCGTCCCCCCCCTCTCGCGGTCGCTCCTCTCTCCAACATCTCCAATCCCCAATGCGAAGCCTCTAGCCCCAAAAAAGCTCCGCCATCGCCTTGGATGGCCCACCGCTGCCATGCCCTGGCCTGAGCGCCATTCCCCTCCTCGATCGCAGCAAACCACCCCTCCCTTGCGTTGTAAGTGATTATGGAGTGCACCTTTGATTTTGTTGTTCTTTTGTTTATAAAACGATGGTTTGTAGCACGATAAAAATACAATTTTTAATAGAAAGAAGTTTAGATTTTTGCCATAGGAAGTTTTGATTTTTATTAATAGAAAGGTTTAGATTTTTATTAACATAAAAATACGATTTTTAGTCGATAAAGATATAATCTGTATTTGTATAAAGAATATGATTTTATTCGTATGAAGTATAGATTTGTAATCACATAAAGATTAGATTTTTAACACCTTAAAGACATGATTTTTCTTAACTCGAAAAATAAGATTTTTAAAATGAAAAAGTTATGATTTTGAAAACAAAAAGACTAGATTTTTTATATCACGAAAAATATAATTTTTATATGATGTAGAGAATAAAAATATAATTTTTATATTATGTAGAGAATAAAAATATATTTTTATATGAGTAGCGCGTTAAAAATAGAATTTTTACATATGGAATAGCGAAGTAAAAATAGAATTTTTATCTATATAGTAGCAGTATAAAAATGTGATTTTTATCCATATAGAGTAGTAATAAAAATGTGATATTTATATATAGTTGGTACGGACAACAAAAGTGACAAAAGGCGAGCACGGCGAAGATTTTCTACATATGAAGAGTCGCGGTGTTTGGTTTAGCTAATCTGTGAGCACTCCTCACTTTAATTTTATTTTCTAGTTGAAATATATACTAGGATGCAGACGGTGCTTAGTAGCACCCGACACCCATCGTCCACATACCATGGATGACTTGGTTGTTTGATTGATGTATTGTGAAAATTTGATTGTGTGATGTGGAATGAATAGATTTGGTGCATTAAGGAGAGTGATTAATTTCCCTTTTTAAAGATTTTGCGGAACAAATAGATTGATTAGTTTGGGAATTAAGATATCATCCCATTTTTTAGGCTTTCTTTTGTAATCATTTAGTTAATTAATAAAAGTTTATTTAGAGGAATTTGTTTGTCATTTTCTTACCAAGGTAAGAGATAAAAAAATTAATGCTTATATTTTGTTGTAAGAATTAGTGTATGACAAATTCTTTCCAAGGTGATTTTAATGGTGAATGTTATATAATGTGAGCAATGTCATAAAAGTGTTTCAATTGATGATTTAAATATTTCATTTTTTAAAATTTATTTTATAATATTGTTTAGGATACGACCGATGGCATACATGATTATTTTCTATACTTTACACAAATTTACGAAAGCCATAAAAAATATATCCTACTTCTAAAAATTTTGTAGTTCAGTATATTATAACTATCATTAGTATTTGTAATAATCTTATAACACCAAAACTATGTGTCGCAACAAGGTTATTTTGTGGTGTGTAAATAAATAACAATTGTTTTAAGTAGTTGTAAATATTTTATTACATTGTTTTATTGCAACCTTTATGAAAAACTGTAACAAGTATATCTTATTACAATTTTTCATAAAATGATGTTTTGCAAAATGTTGTAAAGTATCTAAAACAACCTTTCTAATATTTATAAAAGCGATTTTTTGTTGAAGCGCAACCTTATCTGAATAAAAAGAATTATACAAAGTCTACAATCAGACCGAAAGATATTGACCTTCCTAAAAATTATGCTTTTTAAAATTTACTTATAACAAAATATAGAATGTTGATTGTAATGATAAGCAATTTCTTTGAGTTTAATTGAATTTGCGAAGAAAAGGGAGTTGCTTCAAACTACAACCCAATTCCTATTTTTGCATGATTGCTACAACTTTTAAATTTTAGTTTATAAAATATTAAATGACATATTTTATATTCGTTGAATGAACAAAATGCTAATTTAAAGTAGCACAAAACAATTGCATAAAATAAAACAAGATATCATTCGAAATTAGAGTTGAAGAAATGTCAAATTAATATATCATTACATATTACACATATATTATATTAAGTACATATGTAATTATATATATAATTCTTAGTCCATATAACATTTGTTTTTATAGCGGATATTATGTGTTTTTTTAATCTATTTTTTAATGCATATAATATTTACTATCCTTTACACTGGATTTTAAAATTTTTATCCTTCATGATGTGGTTGTAGATTCTACCTATTTTATTCATTTTAGAATGATTCTTTGTAATAATGTTTTCTAAATGGCACATCAAATATAAGACTGGAATAAATAGCCGGTAAAAAAGAATAAATAACTTATGCAAGCCACTCATAAATTAGCTTAACAAAACCAAATTTCAAACATTCCAGATGAAATTATAATGGAAATTTAGGAAATGCTTATAACAAATTTATAGAGCGCATGGGCTACTAAATTGACAAGTTTTTGAATCCACACAGGCATCAGCAAAATTTTGTGGCATATTCCCACAAGCGACATCGCATTGACTTGCTAGGCAGGAGGATAGGCTAATATCAATTGTGCATAGACACGATGGTGTGCTACGATCGCCGCAAATCATCTGTCCACTGCCAAACCCTGAAATATTTAATAAGAACAAAAATCATTTATAACTCAAAATACTAAGAGAAAAATTGAGTATTTACTATCTTAGCATTAGATGAAAATTAATATGGACAAAGAATACGTTTTGTTTTGTATTTTATATTTAACCTTAAAAATAATCCTTATTTTTTCACTATAATATTAGAAAGATAAATAAAATGCTTTGATGTAAACCAATGCTACTGAATTAAAGGATGAATTTTGAGTAGAAGAAATGGGAGTTCTGACTAAATTTCATTTTTTTTAAATTGTATTGGCTGTACAAGATTGATGTTTTAATGAATAAGATATATGTTCTATAAAGTGTGTCTATTTATTAAAATCTAAAATTTATTTATAGAATGCGGCTATTACATCAAATATTTTGCTTCTATCCTAAGATAATAATAAAGAGCATCTTTCATCTCAAACAATTGTTCACCATTCAACACAATAAAAATCCAAATTGAAAAAAAATGCAAATTATCAGAAATCATTTAATTGGGTTTTTGCATTGAGACAACAAGTTATGAAAGGCTGTAGAGAATCGAAAAACATATATACGTAGAGTGAAAGTATTAGAAATATTGTAAATACAAATACTCAAAAAATAAATTTCTATCATTACTAGGTCGATTTCTTTACCGTATGGAATAATCAGAAAGAAAAACAAAATAAAGGTTGAAATTGAAGCCATCTTCATTCGTTATTCCAATTCCCTAGTTGGGCGTATTTTCAACTCCCTTTGATGTTTCTTAGTAAGTTGAACTAGCAGCTTGTTGTATATATAGTTGTTAGGAATATTGAAAAAAGTAAATTAATCAATATTGTAACACCCCGTAAATTTTGACACTAATGTTGACGTTAATAATCAAATTAATCATACATATAATTTAACCTCTCAATATTTTCTTTCCCCTTCTTTATTGACTTTCCCCAAATTCACAATCTCATTTCTTTCCACTTTCTTTATTCACTAATAATGCATTTATTTCTTTCCTTCCATCTATCAATTTACTTCCCTTCAATCTATTAAATTCTTTCCCTTCAATCTATTAATTTCTTTCCCTTCATTCTATTTTCTTGCATCTTATATCATTTATTCATCCTAATTCCTAAAATTTCAATGACCTTGTTTATTCCTTTCTACATTTGTTTCCATTTATTTTTTTGCAAAAGAAAACAATCACCATGTAAATATATACATTCCTTCCCTTCTATATCCCAGTGTTTATATTTTGAAAAAAGGACGATAAAAAAAACCCTTAACTATCAACATTATCCATGTGTATTTCTTGTCATTTTCTCTGCCTTATTTTTCACTATCAGAATTACATCTCAGTACCGCGTATCATCCTCAAACCGACGGTCAGACGAAGAGGGTGAATCGTATATTGGCAGATCTCTTGAGAGCTTGTATATTGGAATTTGGTGGATCATGGGATGACCATTTGCATCTAGTAGAGTTTGCATATAATAATAGCTACCAATCCAGTATCGGTATGGCTCCATATGAAGCTTTGTATGTAAGACCGTGCAACTCACCATCATGTTGGATAGAGACGATGAGAAGTTTATGCTTGGACCAGATGTGGTAAGAGAAACCTCAGGCAAGATTAAGATCATTCAACAACGAATGAATGCTGCCCAAGATAGGCAGAAGAGTTATGCTGATAAAAGGAGAAGAGACTTAAAATTCTCCGTTGGTGACTTGGTGTTTGTCAAGATTTCTCCGTTAAAGAGCGTGATTCAATTTGGTAGGAGAGGCAAGTTGGCACCAAGATTCGTTGGTCCATTCCCAGTTCCTGAACAAGTTGGGAATTTGGCGTATAGAGTTGACTTACCAGAGAAGATGGCGGGAGTTCACAACATATTTAATGTTTCCCAGCTAACGAAGTTCATACACGACCCAGATATTACTATTTCACCTGATCAGTTAGAGGACTTCGAAGTGGAACCCGAGACGGTTGGGAACCGCAAGCCGATTCGTATTATCGAGCACGATACGAAGCAACTTCGAAGAAAGACGGTGAAGCTAGTCAAGGTGTAGTGGGGCGAGAACGAGAATGACTGTACTTAGGAGACAGAGGAGAGCATTAGGAAGACATATCCAGAATTCTTCGCCTGGTAAGATCTCCTTTGCAATTTAGTTATTCAGCATGCTAGGATAGACTGGTTTTGCCTGTTTGATTGTTGTTTTATGGCTAATAGGCATGCGGGACCCTTTGTGTGTTTTGGTTAGAGAATTTCGGGGGCGAAATTTCTTATGGGGGGGAGAATGTAACAGTCCGCATTCTACGCATCGGAGGATCGTAGAATATTTCTTTCTTTCCCATATTAAGTTGTATAGTCATGTAACTTTGGGAAACAACCACTAGAGTCATTTCCCATGTTCATGATTTTTTCCAATTTTTAAATGACCGTTTTGCCCCTAGCTGATCTTGCTTTGACCATAACTTTTGATTGGAAAGGAGTTTTGACCTAAAACCACTTCCAATGGCTTCGGATGATGGTTTATCTTTCCGTAGAGTGGTCACATGTGAAAAACAGACTTACTGTTTGGGAGATATGACTGAAATAAGGTTTGGAAGGTGTAAAATTGCTTAACCGGGCCAAATAGGGTGATTAGTGAATAGGCCCATAACCCATTTCGGGATTAGGGTTATGGGGAGGCTAAAAAGAGTTAGGGTTTCATTCCATTTCAGTTTTCTAGCCTCCACTTACCTCTAAGAAACCCCAAAAATGCCCTCCAACCTCTAAATCACCTCCAAATCACTTTCTACTTGAAGATTGGGCTTTGCAACATCAAATCAAGAGGGATCAACACCAAATCAACATTAGAGCTGTTGTTTAGCATTGTGATTCGCACAAAATCAGATATTTATTTCAGATCTAAGTTTTATTTGTGGCTAAGGTGAGTGATTTGCAAAGTTCCTCAATAATTATGGTTGATTAAGGGTAATAAGTGAAGATTAGCGAATTTATACATTAATAAATTCTGGAAAAATGTTTATAAATTCTTAAATAATGTTTTAGACTTCTGATATGAATTTGAGTTAATTTGGTTAAGTTTTGCTAATCCTTGCTAATCCTATCATTTGTTATTCCTAAACATGCTTAAGGGAAAATATGGAGTTTTGGCTATGTTTGATCCATTTTAACCGATCATATTGTTGTTTTGGTGTTTGAGGTCACTTGTACATGTTGGTATGACTGTATGGTATGCTTTGTGATTGTTTAGAATAGCTAGAATGGTCGAAAACGCCATCGAGAGGCGTATAAACGGTCGTTGGAAAGTTGCAGGAAATTGCAGGCAGGATCGGATCGGACCCACCTTACTTGACCCGAACCGATCGTGGGCACATGCCACGATCCGAACCAAGGACCATGATCCGATGGGAAGAAGAGCTCGAGTCCGAACCGCGGCAGCAGCCCCGACCAGATCCGCCCATGAAGGTTGAGCACGATCCGTTGACCTGGAGAAGTTCTTTCCGACCGAACCGCTTGAAGGACCACGACCCGAACCGGCGATAGCAACTGGACTTGGAGGCCCGACCCGACCCACTGGGGTGATGACGATCCGAACCGTGGCGTGCTGGAGAACTCGATCTGATCCAGGGAAGAAGGAGCATTACGATCTGAACCGATCCGGTGACGACCAATAACCCGAGATGCAAAGGTAGTCCAAATGGAAGTTAGAGCTCAGGATCCAGTTGGGGATCAATGAGTTCACTTTATGGTTGGGCTTTGCTGCGGGACGTGTGCTAAGGAGTTTTCGACGTTCATAACTTTGATTCACCATGAATGATAAGGACTACGTTATCAGTGTAGTAGAGTCACTATGACTCGAGGGGCAAAGTGATCGTAGTAAGACTGAGCCAGTGCGGTAGAGTCGTCATGACTCGAGGGGCAAAGTGGACATAGTAAAAGATTAGTAGGACTATGAGCCAGCGCAGATGGGGTGTACAACTCCATGGGGTAAGTGGACATAGTAAAGAACTAGTAAGGCTATGAGCCAGCGCAGATGGGGTGAAGAACTCCATGAGGCAAGTGGACATAGCGAAGGATTAGTGGCTATGTATCAGTGCAGTGAAGCCATTTATGACTTCATGGGGCAAAGTGATCATAGAAAGGTGTTGAGGTGATCGAAGTGTTGAATATCGTATGCTTTACGCACTGAGTGAGAGATGTGAGGATGGTTGGTACGCTTGATTGTTTGCCATCACTATTACATGCACACCCACACCCACGTTATCTTTGCACCATTTGAAATGTCACCTTAGAGTGTTGTATAGTATGTAGTGCTAACTCTTTGGTTGTAGGTCCAGGTTCAGGTATGGTTTAGTATACCTGTTATTGTTCTGTTTAGATGCTTATCGCTCATACCAGACTTTATGTATGACCCAGAGTTTTATGTCTCTTCTTATTACTCTGGGTGCTCACACGAGCAGACTAGAGACAAGTTAGCTGGTGATGCGCGAGTAGCTGATTCGGAGGTGAGCAGGAGGCTTCCACGTATGATATATAGATATTCTCCATGTGTCGTTGGTGGTCGCTACTTGGGCATTAGTAGTGTACCTTCTTTATCTTGCTTTTGCTTTAGAGATAGTATTTTTAAAAGTTGTAATAAGCTATATTTTGGATTTCCGCTACTACGATGCTTAGTTTTGGTTTTCAGCTTATGCACTGTCTCTCCTATTTTATGTCAAGTATGTTGTTATTATATTTTGTTCTATGTGCTGTGAGACATTCTACAGGTTCTTTGTTCATTCTTCATCTTCTTTCCTTTCTTTGGCGATCGTCCCATGCTAACTGGACATGTGTATAGCGCACTTTTGGAGTACATGTCGGTTGGTGCGGGGCGGGCCGTCACACTTGGTATCAGAGCTCTAGGTTGCGTAGTTAACCTAGGGAAAGACACTAGGGAGAGATAATACGTATATGAGAGTGCGTATTTGTGATTACTTTGGTTTTCAAAAGCTATCTATATGTATACTATTAGTAGTATAAGAATGAAGTCGTACTACACTAGCACCACTATGGGGTCGTTAATCGTTTCTCTTTACAGATTGAACGATGAGCCGATACGCAAGAGGTGCTGGTAGAGGGACCAGTAATGGGAATGATCCTGACACGAGGACGATGTTCACTAACTTCATAAGGGAGATGCTTAGGGATGTTCAGGGAGCAGTTCCCAATCCCGGAAATGGTGGTGGTGGTCCAGTAGTGCAGGCGTCTATGGTCGATTTCGCCAAGTTGTGCAAGGATTACACTAACCTTGTTGGGATACCGTTCCATGGAACGGAGTCGGCCACAGATGTTCAGGATTGGTTGGATAGTTGTGATCGTATCTTCGACGACTTGGGTATCGAGGATGCGATGAAGAGAAGGCTAGCGTCTCGTCAACTGCAAGGGCGAGCGATGAATTGGTGGAATGCCATTAGAACAGCTACTCCAGAAGATCAGGTTACATGGGATCAGTTCAAGGCTCGCTTTAGCGAGAAGTTCATTCCAACTGCCCATAAGTCAGTGTTGTTTAAGAGATTTTTGGAACTCAAGCAGAATGGTAGGGCAGTCTCTGACTATATTGCTGAGTTCGACACTTTGTCGAAGTATGGACTATCTCTTGTTGATACTCCTGAGAAGAAGAATGAGAAGTCCATTACTGGTTTGGATGGATACTTGTGGGAAAGGCTTATCAATCACATCGATGAGACTTTTGAAACGATTGTGGGGAAAGCTTTGAGATCAGAGAGTCTTTACCCTAAGCCAAAGACTGAGACTGGATCTGCAGAAGGGCAAAAACCGCAAGTGGGTGGTGGAGGCAAGAATAACTCTTAGAATAAGAGGAAACAGAACCAAGATAAGGATGGCCAGAAAAAGAGTAAGAAAGAGGTTGAGTGCTTCAGCTGTGGTAAGAAGGGCCATTATGCTAAAGAATGCCGGGCCAAGCCAGCTGAAAGGAAGTGCTACACTATGGCCAAGTGACATCATAAGGGCAAGTGTCCACAACCTCTTATGGAGAAGCAGATTGTGAAAGCATATGCAATCGATGCTGTTCCTTCTTCGTCGAATGCCCCAACTGGGGCGGAGAAAGGAAAGAATGTCATTATTCAAGATATGCTTTCTATTTATGATGTACCAGTTCGAGTTTTGTTTGATACTGGGGCTTCCCGTTTCTTCATATCTAGTGACCTGGTAGATAGGTTGGGACTGGAACCCGAGATGGTCGATAGACCGTTGGTTGTGACAAACCCGATTGGTGGTTCGGCTAACCTTAGTATGATTTGCCGAAATTTGGTCTTATCGAGTCATGGATGTATGTTTGTGATTGCTTTGTTTTGGGCTTTACTAGGCATGGCATTATATTGGGAGTCGATTGGCTCCAAAGATACAGGGTGGTGGTAGACTGTGAGGGCTTTTTAGTGACAGTTAGAGCGGATGATGTGCAGAGGGTAGTGTTTGGTAGTCTACCTAGTGATGGGGTAATGGCAAGTTTTATAAATTCCCTCGACATCCCGCATGATAAGTTGTCAGATATGCCAATGGTTGGCCAGTATCCGGATGTCTTCGAGGAGGTGACAGGGCTTCCACCACACCGAGAGATTGAGTTCCGCATTGATTTAGTGAAAGATGCCAGACCTATAGTGATGCCACTTCGTCGTATGGCACCAAGGAAGCAGCGAGAGCTCGGGGTGCAAGTAAGCGATCTTTTGATGAAGGGATTTATTAGAAGAAGTGTTTCCGAGTGGGGAGCACCAGTTGTGTTTGCCACTAAGGCAGATGGTTCCCTTCGTTTGTGTGTGGACTATCGCAAGTTGAATACGGTAACGAAGAAGAATAAGTATCCTCTACCGCAGATAGATGATTTGTTTGATCAACTAGAAGGATCAAGAGTGTTCTCCCAGTTGGACCTCGCGACAGGATTTCATCAGCTCCAAGTAGTGGATGAGAGTGTTCCGAAAATGGCATTTAGGACGCCGTCTGGATTCTATGAGTGGTTGGTCATGCCGTTTGGGTTGACCAATGCACCAACATACTTCGTGGATCTTATGAATAGGGTATTCAGAGATCAATTGAATAAGTTTGTTCTTGTGTTCGTGGACGATATCCTTGTTTACTCGAGGGCAGTAGAGGAACACAAGGAATATTTGAGGACAGTGTTGGTGGTGTAGAGGAAACACCAATTGAAAGCGAAGTTCTCTAAGTGTCACTTCTGGAGGAGGGAAGTGCGATTCTTGGGCCATGTTGTTTCAGAGAATGGCATTGCCGTGGACCCTGCGAAGGTGGCTACGGTACAGGATTGGTCTGTGCCCAAGAATGCAACAGACGTAAGAAGTTTCTTGGGATTAGCTGGATATTATCGTAAGTTTATCCAGGGCTTCTCCAAGATAGCCGCACCGTTGACTCAGTTGACTAAGAAGAATCTGGCCTTCGTCTGGAACGGAGTATGTGAGAATGCATTCAAGAGTCTAAAAGAAAAGTTGACGCGTATGCCAGTATTGGTCATTCCTAAAGGGAATGAAGAGATGACGGTATACACGGATGCTTGTGGTACCGGACTAGGTGCAGTATTGATGTAAGGAGGAAAGGTGGTAGCTTATGCTAGTCGGCAATTGAAGCCGCATGAGAAAAGGCATCCTACCCATGATTTGGAATTGGCAGCGATTGTGTTTGCGCTGATGATGTGGAGACATTATCTCTTGGGAGAAAGATTCGAGTTGTTTACTGATCATAAATTGTTAAAGTATCTTTTCTCTCCGAAGGATCTGAATCTCCGTCAGCAGAGATGGTTAGAGTTCTTGGCTTCGTATGATTTTGATATCGCATACACACCTGGGAAAGGCAATGCGGTAGCCGATGCCTTGAGTAGGAGACATGCTAGCTTAGGGGCTATGTTTCTGGAATGGAAGCAACTGGAGTATATCGCAAGGTTTGATTTTAGACCAAAGTGCGAATTGGATCAAGAAATGCTAGCTAGTTTGACGATCAGACCAACTTTGATTGAGCGGAATGGTTCCAGTAAGAGGGACAATCCTAATCTATTGGAAATCATCTCCAATTTAGAGATGAATATCGATGGTGAGGAGATGACTTTGTATGGGCTTGATCGAGAAGGATGGCTTAGAAAGAATGGAAGACTAGTTGTACCCAACGTGAATGGTTTGAGAGATGAAGTGCTTAGAGAATGTCATCACTCAAAACTGACTATACATCCCGGTGGTAACAAGATGTACCGAGACATGAAGCAGACTTACTACAGGGAAGGAATGAAAAGAGACGTTGGGAAGTTTATATCCAGATGCACGAATTTCCAGCTAGTTAAAGCCGAGCAAAAGAAGCCTAGTGGTTTGTTACAACCATTAGAAATTCCCGAATGGAAATGGGAGCAAGTCTCGATGGATTTCATTGATGGGTTACCAAGGACTAGATCTGGACAAGATAGCATTTGGGTAATTGTGGATCGATTGACCAAGAGTGCAAGATTTATACTAGTTAAGTCAAACAAAACTGCAGCTAATTAGCAGAACTGTATATGAAGTTGGTAGTGAGATTTCATGGGGTACCCAAAGGCATTGTGAGTGACCGAGATCCGTTATTTACTAGTGGATTTTGGAAGAGGTTATAAGATGCTTTAGGGTCAGAATTACATCTCAGTACCGCGTATCATCCTCAAACCGACGGTCAGACAGAGAGGGTGAATCGTATATTGTAAGATCTCTCGAGAGCTTGTATATTGGATTTTGGTGGATCATGGGATGACCATTTGCATCTAGTAGAGTTTGCATATAATAATAGCTACCAATCCAGTATCGTTATGGCTCCATATGAAGCTTTGTATGGAAGACCGTGCAACTCACCATCATGTTGGATAGAGACCGGTGAGAGGTTTATGCTTGGATCAGATGTGGTAAGAGAAACATCAGGCAAGATTAAGATCAATATTCAACAACGAATGAAGGCTTCCCAAGATAGGCAGAAGAGTTATGCTGATAAAAGGAGAAGAGACTTAAAATTCTCTGTTGGTGACTTGGTGTTTGTCAAGATTTCTCTGTTAAAGAGCGTGATTCGATTTGGTAAGAGAGGCAAGTTGGCACCAAGATTCATTGGTCCATTCCCAGTTCTTGAACAAGTTGGGAATTTGGCGTATAGAGTTGACTTACCAGAGAAGATGGCAGGAGTTCACAACGTATTTCATGTTTCCCAGCTAAGGAAGTTCATACACGACCCAGATATGACTATTTCACCTGATCAGTTAGAGAACTTCGAAGTGGAACCCGAGGCGGTTGGGAACCACAAGCCGATTCGTATTATTGAGCACATACGAAGCAACTTCACAGGAAGGCGGTGAAGCTAGTCAAGGTTCAACGGGGCGAGAACGAGAATGACTGTACTTGGGAGATAGAGGAGAGCATTAGGAAGACGTATCCAGAACTCTTCGCCTGGTAAGATTTCCTTTCCAATTTAGTTATTCCGCATGCTAGGATAGACTTGTTTTGCCTGTTTTGCCTGTTTTGCATGTTTGATTGTTGTTTTATGGCTAATAGGCATGCGGGACCCTTTGTGTGTTTTTGTTAGGGAATTTCGGGGGCAAAATGTCTTAAGGGGAGGATAATGTAACGACCCACATTCTACGCATCGGAGGATCGTAGAATATTTATTTCTTTCTCATATGAAGTTGTATGGTCATGTAACTTTGGGAAACAACCATTAGAGTCATTACCCATGTTCACGATTTTTGCCAATTTTTAAATGACCGTTTTGCCCCTAGCTGATCTTGTTTTGGCCATAACTTTTGATTGGAAGGAGTTTTGACCTGAAACCACTTCCATTGGCTTCGGATGATGGTTTGCCTTTCCCTAGAGTGGTCACATGTGAAAAACGGACTTACCGTTTGGGAGATATGGCTGAAATAAGGTTTGGAAGGTGAAAAACTGCTTAACCGGGCCAAATATGGTGATTAGTGAATGGGCTCATAACCCATTTTGGGATTAGGGTTATGGGGAGGCTGAAAAGAGTTAGGGTTTCGTTCCATTTCAGTTTTCTAGCCTCCACTTACCTCTAAGAAACCCCAAAAATGGCCTCCAACCTCTAAATCACCTCCAAATCACTTTCTACTTGAAGATTGGGCTTAGCAACATCAAATCAAGAGAGATCAACACCAAATCAGCATTAAAGCTGCTGTTTAGCATTGGGATTCGCACCAAATCAGAGATTTATTTCAGATCTAATTTTTATTTGTGGCTAAGGTAAGTGATTTGCATAGTTCCTCATTAATTATGGTTGATTAAGGGTAATTAGTGAAGATTAGCGAATTTATACATTAATAAATTCTGGAAAAATGTTTATAAATTCTTAAATAATGTTTTAGACCTCTGATATGAATTTGAGTTAATTTGGTTAAGTATTGCTAAACCTATCATTAGTTATTCCTAAACATGCTTAAGGGAAAATATGGAGTTTGGCTATGTTTGATCCATTTTAACCTATCATATTGTTGTTTTGGTGTTTGAGGTCACTTGTACATGTTGCCATGACTGTATGGTATGCTTTGTGATTGTTTAGAATAGCTAGAATGGTCGAAAACGCCGTCGAGAGGCGTATAAACGGTCGCTGGAAAGTTGCAGGAAATTGCAGGCAGGATCGGATCGGACCCCCCTTACCCGACCCGAACCGATCGTGGGCACATGCCACGATCCGATGGAAGAAGAGCTCGAGTTCGAACCGCGCTACCAGCCCCGACCCAATCCGCCCATGAAGGGTGAGCACGATATGTTGACCTGGAGAAGTACTTTCCAACTGGAACCGCTTGAAGGACCACGACCCGAACCGGCAATAGCAACTGGACGTGGAGGCCCGACCCGACCCACTGGGATGATGACGATCCGAACCGTGACCTGCTGGAGAAATCGATCCGATCCAGGGAAGAAGGAGCATTCTGATCCAAACCGATCCGGTGAAAACCAATTACCCGAGATGCAAAGGTAGTCCAAATGGAAGTTAGAGCTTAGGATCCAATTGGGGATCAATGAGTTCACATCATGGTTGGCCTTTCTTGCGGGACGTGTGCTAAGGAGTTGTCGACGTTCATAACTTCGATTCAGCATGAATGATAAGGACTACGTTATTAGTGCAGTAGAGTCACTATGACTCGAGGGGCAAAGTGATCGTAGTAAGACTATGAGCCAGTGCAGTAGAGTCGTCATGACTCGAGGGGCAAAATGGACATAGTAAAAGATTAGTAGGACTATGAGCCAGCGCAGATGGGGTGTACAACTCCATGAGGCAAGTGGACATAGTAAAGAACTAGTAAGGCTATGAGCCAGCGCAGATGTGGTGAACAACTCCATGGGGCAAGTGGACATAGCGAAGGATTAATGGCTATGTATCAGTGCAGTGAAGCCATTTATGACTTCATGGGGCAAAGTGAACATAGCAAGGTGTTGTGGTGATCGAAGTGGTGAATATCGTATGCTTTACGTACTGCGTGAGAGATGAGAGGATGGTTGCTATGCTTGATTGTTTTCCATCACCATGACATGCACAACCCCACCCCCGTTTTCTTTGCACCATTTGAAATGTCACCTTAGAGTGTTGTACAGTATGTAGTGCTAACTCTTTGGTTGCAGGTCCAGGTTTAGGTATGGTTTAGTATACCTGTTATTGTTCTGTTTAGAATCTTATCACTCATACCAGACTTTATGTCTGACCCAGAGTTTTATGTCTCTTCTTATTACTCTGGGTGCTCACATGAGCAGACTAGAGATAGGTTAGCTGGTAATGCGCGAGTAGCTGATTCGGAGGCGAGCAGGAGGCTTCCACGTATGATATATATAGATATTCTCCCTATGTCGTTGGTGGTCGCTACTTGGGCATTAGTAGTATACCTTCTTTATCTTGATTTTTCTTTAAAGACAGTATTTTAAAAAGTTGTAATAAGCTGTATTTTGGATTTCCGCTGCTACGATGCTTAGTTCTGGTTTTCAGCTTATGCACTGTCTCTCCTGTTTTATGTCAAGTATGTTGTTATTATATTTTGTTTTGTGCGCTGTGAGACATTCTACAGGTTCTTTGTTGATTCTTCGTCTTCTTTCCTTTCTTTGGCGACCGTCCCATGTTTACTGGACATGTGTACAGCGCACTTTTGGAGTAAATGTTGGTTGGTGCGGGGTGGGCCGTCACAGTATTTCTTATGCAATACGCTCGGGTCAGATACGAGCGTTGCAGATTTTAGAAGTTTTCAGCTAGCAAACTAGAGAGGAACGTGAAGACACATACGACGCATGCTCGAATGAAAGTGTATTTTTTTCTTATTCATGTTTATTTTATAAATCTTCCGCTGTATGTAAAATTTTGTAAAACTCTGATATTCGGTATAAAAAAATTTCCGCTGTAATTATTCTGTTATGTGATTCTGTGTTTATTCTGTTTAAACCTGATAAGCTAAATAACTATATGTCTTTGTGAACAGTTCAAGTTGGTTTAATTACCGACTTGAAGCGGCCAAAAAGACAGGTCGTTACAGTTGGTATCAGAGCTTTGGTTATACAAAGCTTAGCTTATGGTGTTTATTATGAATTGTCACTTGAATCACTGTAAAGAGAGCGTATTTTGAAAATATAAATTATTTTGAAATTAAATAAATCATTTAATATGATTGTTTTGAAACTAATATTACGAAAGAGTAGCGCAGCGGAAGCGTTTTGAAATCAGTAAATTTTGTAACAAACTTATTTTGAAATTTATAAATTGTTTTGAAATACATTGTGTTGTCTTATATATTTGGAAATGATGTATCTTATAAAATAGAATTTTGAGTATTTTATTCGACATCAAGGTTAGACTATTGAGTATGTAAGATGTTGAATATACGCGTAGTTGACGTATGTACGAAGTCTTATATGTACTGGATGGATATGAAGTCACACTTTAGCGCTTAAAAATGATTCTGGTGATTGTTGCAACATCACCATTATTTATTTTTCGAGTTTCGAAAGTGGGATATTCATATGATTCTGATTGAGACGTCGAGAAATACTTAAGTTATTTTGATAAATGTTTAAAATGAAATGCTTGAAACTTATATAGGTATGAGATTAATTCAAAAACCACTGATTTGTAAGATAATTGATTGACATAATAGTCTTATATAATGGAATTTATATTAAACATGATGTTGAAAAGGAAATCTTGTGTAACTGATATTTATGTAACTGGAATTTATATATGTAGTATTATATATAGTATGTATGTTTTGAAATGAAGATATGGAAATAGCATTTATAAATGAACTTCATGAAATTGAAAAATCTAACAGATAATTATGTAAGTACATCAAACTCAATATTGCAACTTGATAAAATGGAATTCGTACGAGTTATGTTGACATTTACCTGTTGAGTTATATGAAAAATGATTTATGAGAGATATTTGAAAATATCAAGAACGAATGTTATTCGAACATGAAACAAATCCAAACGGTAAATTCTAAAATGTTAGAATTTGGAAATTGATAGTCTTATATTTATATAAGTGTGGAAATGAAATAGTTTTGAAAGCTATGACTAAAAAAAAAACAGCAAAGATTCGATATTGAACAATTTGATTCTTATATAAAATTGGAAGTTATATAAGTATGTGGTGAATTTGATATTACTGATTTGAACGAATCCCAATTGGAAAGGAAGAAAAACTTATGTAAATGGAATTTTAAATAAGCACGATATATGCGATGTATGAAATGAAAAATACCATATGTAGTATTATTTGTTTAAAAGTCGAAGATATGGAAAGTACTTTCTATCGAAAATAGTGATCCTACTCGATAGGGTTGCGTTGGAACTCCGCACGGGGTGTCCACTGGAAATCAGGGTCCTACTCGGTAGGAACACGTACTGGAATCCCACATGCTGGGTTCACTTTGATTTATTTATATTCACTTGATGTTTTATAACGTAATTCGAGGGGCGAGATGCCTACAGTTACAAGCGATTCCACTGGGATAGTGGCGTAACCGCTGCGTAACTGCGATCTATAACCATAGCGAAATTCGAGGGGTGAGATGCCTACAGTTACAAGCGATTCCACTGGGATAGTGGCGTAACCGCTGCGTAACTGCGATCTATGGCAACAACCATGGCGAAATTCGATGGGATGTGATACCTACGGGCACAAGCGATTCTACTGGATAGTAGCGTAACCGCCGCGTGTCCACGATCCATAGGGGAATGTATTTTCCATATCTATTTTTAAAAGCTTTTAAGTATTTTTACTGAAAGTTGAAACAAGTATATTAAGTACTTGGAGATTTTTAGTCGTGCGTCTGAACAACGTATGTCTAAAACTTTTAAGAACCAAAATAATCTTGTTTAGCCTTCGAGTTATAAAGTATGTTAACGTTAACTAACAAATTAATGACGTGAAAATTTAACTTTGTATCACTTCAATATAATAAAATAAGAAAGAGTTTTTAAATATTTTGCAAGTTCACGGCTTTGAAATATATCAAAATACTAATTTTCGTCTCCAGAAAGGGAAATAACTAATGGAATGAATATGTAATTAAACATAAATCATTCTATTTGCATAACGATTTTGATTTAGTTTAAATATAAGATGTTGCTTCTAATTAGTATTGATAACCCGATCATTCTAGTACGAGCTTCTGATTTGACTTCTTGAGTAGAAAATTTTGTTCTCCTTACATAGCAATAAACTAAGATAGACAATTCAGATTCACATCAAAAACTCTTATCAGTGTCCGTCGTCGAGAATCGAGCAAACAATTTTATTTCTTTTGTTGTATAGATAATCATAAAATTGTTATTTAGTTGAACATGTTTTAATTGATTGAACAATACAAGTAAATAATTCCTCTTTTTAATTTGTCATCAAAAACATTGAACATGTTTTGCATATAAAATATTCCACTGGAAACATCGAACATGTTATGACCATAAAAAAAAATTGTGTTTGAACAGACAATCGAAGTTGATATGCGTATGAATGACATATCATTTAATTACTAGTTTCTATTTTCGTTCCTTTTCGAGGACGAAAAGTTCTGAGCGGGGGAGATTGTAACATCCCGTAAATTTCGACTAGTTTTTGGAATAATAAACTATATGAAACTTGGAATAAGTCGGTTAGAGACTTGAAACTCTATGATTTGTTAATGGAAATAAATTTGAATTTTTAATTTAGTTCTTGATTTAAATGGTTTAAAAATAAATTTTAAGGTATTATTAATTAACGATTTCAAATTTTATTTTTAATAAGCGATAATCTATGATAACATTAATAACCAAACAAACCATACGTGTTCATAAGTTTTGAAACGATATTGTCGATCATGAAACAATAACCATATCGTATAGAAATGGTTGACGTTGGAATTTAAACTCAAACTTTAAATGTGAACATGAAATTGCATCTGTTTATTTAATTTAATTAAATTTAAATAAAACATTAACAATGGAAATTTCAATGATATTAATATCAAATGTTGCAGTTACCGCAAGTAAAACGTAAAATTTTCCAGTTAAATTAATTAAGAAAATTTGATATTTAGAATACGTTCAATTTAATATAAATGAAAGAATTTTCGTAGTAACATACAAAATTTCATTTCATTTGCAACATAAAGAAAAAGTCAAATAACTTAAACCGTTAACATTTGGAAACAGTAAACATTAAATACATTAGGAAGAGGAAGATAAAATTAATTAAATAAACAAGCGTATGAAAAGGTAAACTTTAAATACACATTCATTTTGTTCCCAAATTGCATCGTTCAAAATTCCAAAGTTTTAATGTTTGTTGACAAACCCATGGTTTCATTTCCAAAGCATGCGTTACCCTTATACCTGCATGCATAACGCAATCATTTATGTTAGCACTTAGTCCCCTTTAATTCTTGCCACTTTATTTTTTTTTCCTCGTGCTCCTTCCCTTTTCTATTTTCATTTTCAGCCGACAACAAAATACTTCCTATTTTTCCTATTCTTCCCTAAACATGCTTTAATGTTTGCATATTATATATAGTATAAAATGTTTAATATAACATAAATGCTTTCCTTTTAATATTAAGCACATTCATGAGAGAAATTAAATTAAATATCCATTGAAATCAGCTTATTGTATACATTAAAAGTTTGATTTTACTTGACTTGTAAATTATAATGGAATTTAAATAAGTTTATTTGAATTTGAGTTGTTTTATCAACAATAGTAGTATCTTAAAATTCATTGAAACATTTTATATTGATTTAAATATTTTGTTAATTTAAACGATTGTAATACTTTAAACGAATAGAATATATTGGTTGATAAATTTTAAATTTGATTTTCTGTTTTACTTGAGAATTATAATTGAGTGTAAACAAATTTATTAGAGTAGAATTTGGTACTAAAATTTATTTGAGTTTTATTTAATTTATGTAGATTTAATTTTATTTTAACAATAATAATGACAACTAAGGATTGTATTTGGAAATATATAAATACATTGTAGTTAATTGGCATTCATAGTAATTAAATGGTAACATTTGGTATTAAAAAAAATATCTTTGTTTAATGGTTGTTGCCACATGTCCTTATTTAGATGAGATTGTTTACACCGCATTTCCTTTTATCATGTGTGTTCCTTATTTCTCACGCATCTCTCTTCTCTTTTATTTTTATTTGCGTGCCTCTCCTTCATTTTACTTCTCCGAATATCAGCTACCATACCAAATTGTTTTTCCTCTTTCAGAAAATTCACTTTCACCCAAAATCCAAAAAAAAAAAAATAATCAAAACTTCCTCAAATCCATATCATTGTCACCGATTGGAGATGCCGCCACCACCCACTCCTTGCTCCAGCCGTCTCCATAAGTCAACCCCACACGAGCTCCGACGAACCACTATGCGTCCTCACCTGTTGTCACCTGCGTCGAGCTCCAACCGTCCAGTGTCGTCGAAATCCCTAAACCTCGGCTCCCTTTAGAAATCGTAGGCCTTCTATGCTATCACCTGCACTGTTCGTCACCATCCAAGTTTGCTCCTTTTTCTTCGCGTTTTGAGGTGAGTTTGCTCACGATTGATTAATTAGTTTGCAAATAATTCAATTTCAATAAGAACTAAAGTAGAATAGTTTTTTGGGTTCATTTTGTTGGCTGGTTTACTTCCGCATTTCTGTTATTAGTATATGACTATACTAGTTGGTTTCATTCGACATTGTTGTGGTTATTACAGCTGCCATATAATCGCTATTTGTTGGTTCAAATTTGCATATATCCTAGGAACCACCATGCATGTATGTATATATCCCTCTACATCACATATTTGTCTAGTTGCTAGAAATTTTAATGGTTACGGTTCAAACTGTACCCTGTTCATTCGATGTTTATTGTGGCTCCCTTTTAAGTTTCTTGTTGATGGAAAAAAATTTATAGCAACTTGATAACATTTTATTCCGTAAGTTTAGTGCAAATGAAGTTGGTTGTCTTTTAAATAGAGGGTATTCATATTGTGTTTTGTACAATTTTAGTTGTTATATTGATGTTGGTTTATGACTGAGTAGTACACCCATCTACTTGAGTTCATTGCATATTATGATGCAGTCTAGTGATTATTGCATATCTGTGTTAAATTGCCATAGTATCTAAGGTTGATAAATTTTAAACTAATAAGTTTCATGTAGGACATATTGGACAGGAAAATTTTATGAATGCATACCTGTATGTAAGGTAGACAAACCATGATTTATGGTATAAAATGATTATGTGCCTTGCTACACGTTGGATACCATATCTTTTCATGACCTCACCTATATTTGTATTTGCTGCACGTATGGATTACATGTTGGTTTTATTGCACTTGACTTTGGTATGGTTGCAACATTTTAAAAAGGGATGTATTTGAAATGGGCTGCACTTTTAAAGGGCTACATAATTGTTGATTCACGTTCATACACCCTAACTGTTTCAACAAAAACTGGAAGCATGCATTTGTGCACATTGTGTAAACATAAGTTTTATGTATATGTACACCAATAATTTTCACCTAGGTAAACTCAGACCTGAAGAACATTATCGTCTTAATATGAAGTTATAGCAATCCCCGTAGCTCGCATATATATGTATTTCTATCATGAAATTAAATGATATGGTTTAGCTAAAGAGGTAGACTTGAATAAATTTTGGCTCATATGTTTTCCTTACCATTTACTGTAATAACCCGGAAAATCTGGGCCAGTTTAAAATTTTTATTTTGGCAATTTTAGCGAATGTTGAATATTTAAAATGAATTATTTTAAATAATATCGACGAGAAATTTATTTTGAATATAATTCGAATGTATATATTATACGTGTCATCGTTAGAATATAAATATTTATATGTAATTATAAATAGAATTGAAAATGGCGCGGTAGTTCGATAATTCGATTTCAAACTTCAATTGAACATACCGGGTGAAAAACAATCCGGATTTTAGTGAAACCAAAAATATTGGAATCTAATAGTGAATATCTTTCCAACGAATCCGAAAAATCAAAAGTTCGTAGCGGGAATCAAAAGATATGTCCAGTCGAAATTTCAGAATAGTCGCTATGGAATTCAGGCCCTTAAAAATAGAAATTTTGCAAACGACTTCGGATTTCGACGAAACCAGTTTTGTTGGATCCGTGATGTAAAGTTATTGCTAGGTTTCAAATTTCATAATTTTTCGAATTTATATGTGAGCGTGGCAAAGGAAAATGCGTTTGACCAGTTTTAGTTGATTTTAAATCGACTGGAAATTGGCCTTTTTTCAAACGGTCTCAGAATTTGACGAAATCAGTTTTGTTAGGACCGTATCGACAATACGAAGCTAGAAATAATTTTTCAGGAATTTTTCGAGTCCGTAAGTGACCCCGGTAAATTGAAATCTACGTTTAAAATAGAATATACACTGATTTATAATTTGATTTTGAGAAAAACCTATCGAAACAGCTGAATTGGCTTACGAAACATATCCCATTGTGTTCGGAACTGGGGTAGTACGCTAGGGACGACAGTCGGTGGGTTCGATTCTGAGTTCAAATGAAAAGTCAACTTGAAGGAGAATAAAATAAATAATTATAATATATATATTTTCCTTATTTACTCACCCCTCTATTCTCTCACCTCCCTCACTCGTTGACCAGAAAGAAAAAATTGGAGAAGCTGATCCCGTCGCCCCAACCTCTGATGCGCCGTCGTGCTCCGCCCTTCCCCCATCACCGATCCGCCGTCCTCCTCTACCATCTCTCCTCTCGCTTCTTCCCTCCTTCCTCTACGCGATTTAAAACCCTCCCCATTTTCACGACGCGCCGCCCATCCGACGCCGCAGGAGGCGGCGCCCTACCCCCAGCCACCGTCGATCAGTGGCTTCCCCGTCTGGACCCCCACCGCCGCCTCAGGCGAGCTCCTCCGCCCCTCTTTCACCCTAATAACCCGCGCAGTCCAAACCCAGGCCCTAAAACCCCCTGTTCAGCCACCCACGACCACTCTAGCGTGTCCCTCGACCTCTACTTAGCCCTTCTCTCCTCTAAGTCCTGTAAGTGATTTCGTTCTTTTTATTTTATTAAAAACATTATTTTTCTTTTATGATTATTCTTTGCATGAATGCGTCGAAAGGCTAGGATTTTTTTTATAGTCGAAAGGATAGAATTTTTGTAGTCGTAAAGCCCGATTTTATCCCATCAAAAATCATATTTTTATCATAGGATAAGATAAGATTTTTTTTAATGTGTAAAAGATAAGATTTTTAATGTGTAAAAGGTCGGATTTCATAATATGGAAGAAGTGGAAAAATCGAATTTATATATGTTGAAAGATTATATTGTTATAGAAAACAAGTAGTAAAAATCCGATTTTTGGTATGGGAAGGACAGAATAAAAATGTAATTTTTTTTATAGAAAGAAGCGTTGTAAAAATATATAATATCTATATATAAAGTGCCATTATAAAAAAAAGTGATTTTTAAAATGAACATCATATTAAAAATATGACTTTTACTATGAACAGCGTGAAAAGAAGTGTGGTGGGACGGATAGAAATCAAAAAGGAATTCAGACGGGTCAGAGACTCAGCAATGAAGTGACGTGGAGCTAGGATAGCTATATGTGAGAATTTCTCACCTTTCAATTTCATTTCTATTTATATATATATACTAGGATGCAGACGGTGCTTAGTAGCACCCGACACAATCGTCCACAGACCATGGACTTGTTTGTTTGGTTGCATAGCTTAGTTATATGATTTGATTTGAATTTGGTTGTTTGGTGATTTTGATTGATGTGTGAATGGCGTGGGCCTTCACTAGAACGGGGATAAGGCTAGGCCTCGTCCCGTTTCTAGTATCGTGCCGCTATGCCGCCGAAATTTTCTAAAATGTGTTAGAAAAATAAAAATATCATTTTATTTAAAGAATGAACTTAATAGAAATTCATATGTTGGAATAAAATGTTTTATCATTAAAAATATAATTTTTAACGTGAATGTGAATAAATAAATATTCATTTACAAACCAGACGGTTTGTTTATGTACACCTATTTGAAGGACATTGATTGGGACGATAAATTTTACGCATCGCCCAACTGCACGAATAAAATATTTGTTTGATTGTTTGAAACCCCGCACGGGTGTTGGGATGAAACTTGAAGTTCACTCATCCTGATTGATTAAATATGTCGATCGATTGATTGACAAGCTGCTATAAGCGTTAAATGTCTATATTTGATGCTTATACAGTGTAGTGCACTTTGGTTGATGGTTGATTATTTTTCAATGCTATTATATACATGTGTTGTATGAAAATTCATATAATTAACTTTATATGGTAATTGATTGGGCCTCATTCCAATTTGAAAAATAAAGAATATTATAAAATAAAAGTTCATGTGTTGACAGTACTCATCCATTGAGATTGGTCATGTGTTGAACGAAATATTTTAGTAATAAAATTTACCACTTTATCGATATAAAATAAAAGTTCATGTGTTGACAGTACTCATCCATTGAGATTGGTCATGTGTTGAATGAAATATTTTAGTAATAAAATTTACCTCTTTATCGATATAAAATAAAAGTTCATGTGTTGACAGTACTCATCCATTGAGATTGGTCATGTGTTGAACGAAATATTTTAGTAATAAAATTTACCTCTTTATCGATATAAAATAAAAGTTCATGTGTTGACAGTACTCATCCATTGAGATTGGTCATGTGTTGAACGAAATATTTTAGTAATAAAATTTGCATCTTTATCGATATAAAATAAAAGTTCATGTGTTGACAGTACTCATCCATTGAGATTGGTCATGTGTTGAACGAAATATTTTGAAAAAGAAATATTTGAAATAGAATATTTGAAAATAGAAATTCATGAAGCCGTGTTGATTAGATTGACGCCATTTTGACGTGATCGATATTTATATCGATTTTAAACGATTTCGAAATGAATTGAATTGAAAACGATTTCGAAATGAATTGAATTGAAAACGATTTCGAAATGAATTGAATTGAAAATGATTTCGAAATGAATTGAATTGAAAACGATTTCGAAATGAATTGAATTGAAAACGATTTTGAAATGAATTGAATTGAAAACGATTTCGAAATGAATTGAATTGAAAACGATTTCGAAATGAATTGAAAACGATTTCGAAATGAATTGAATTGAAAACGATTTCGAAATGAATTGAATTGAAAACGATTTCGAAATGAATTGAATTGAAAACGATTTAAAATGAATTGAATTGAAAACGATTTCGAAATGAATTGAATTGAAAACGATTTCGAAATGAATTGAATTGAAAACGAATTCAAATTGAATTGAAATTTGAATTGAATAGAAATGAATTTTAAAACGAATTTATAAAGAAGAATTCAATTTTGATTTGAATTGAAAAGGAAGTTGAAATTGCTTTTGAAACAAAATTAAAACTATTCATATAATTCGTTTTAAATAGAAATCGACGAAATATATATTATATATATTATATATATAATATAATGGCCTGAATAGAACGCGCCGCGCCGCGGCAGTTCGCGAATTTCGACCATTAATTTCAAACGGACATTACGGGAGATCCGACCGTCGGATTCTCCTAAAACCGGAACCGTTGGATTCGTATCGAAAAGAGCTTTCTAACGAATATTATAAATTTGAAATCTAACGGTTGGATTTGGAATTATGTCCAAATCAAATTTGAAAACGGTCGCTATAAGTGCAGTTCGATGGCCATTGATGGAAATCGACTGTACGGGCCTTGATAAAATTATTAAAAATAGTAATAATTTGTGTAAAATCTTAAGAAATGATTTAGAAAGAATTGGGATGAAAAACTCCATATTTGAAAAGATAAAAATAGATTTTTATCGAAATGAACTAGTTTTGAACTAGAAATATAATTCTATTTATTTTTAAAGAAAAAAATTGAATTTGAAAAGGGTTTTAAAAATAACCAGAATTTCCAATGATTGCATTGGAGTGGATTTGAATCGAAATTGTCTTCGGAATATTTCGATGATGGAATTCGTGATTATACAGGTGTTGTTATGGAAATTTGAAAGATATATATTTATATCGTTATTTCCAACACGACATTTGTTAGTCGTAGAATTTGATATTGAATATAAGCCGATATATTTTCTATTCAGAGCCTTGTATTGAATATCAAATGTGATTTGGGTTTGTCGTGAATGGTGTCTTCACTAACACTGTTCTTGAACCTAGTTGAGAAAAGATTAAATCTTTTTATTTAGATTTAATGAAGTGTACCAATTAAATAATATTTAATTGGAATTGAATCGATATTGATTTTTGGGTTTATCGTGGACAGTGTTTTAAATAACCCTCGTTCTTTAACCCGATGATTAATGAATGTGATTTTGGGTTTATCGTGAACCGTGTTTTTAAATGACACTGATTCTTTAACCCAGTCAAAGATTAAAACTAAGTGGAGTTTTAATGAATCTTTAATTAGATTGAAATAATCGAAATGGAGTATCACCAGTTTTGCTCCAGGCGTTAGTTAAATCTTTAATTAGATTTGAACGCGAAATGGTAATTGAATTTACCGATAACACTGTGGTGTTAGATATGAAGTATAACCAGTTTTACTTCATGGGATGAATAGGTTGGGATTGGGAAATTAAAACAAATGATTACTTCGGTAAGGTTCGTTAATCCCGACTAGTTTGAATTGATATTCAAAAATAGATTATAGAATAAATTCAAGGAATTTATCTTGGATAAAATTAATGGGAACCTTTCCCTATGAATGTGAAATTTATAAATTGACTGTCGGTTAGCCAAACAGAATGGTTTTCTGGATATTGATCTGATGTTGGTTTCGGCCTTCGGGGTTAATATTTGGGGAATTATTCTCTTGATTAATTTACGGTTAGTGACTAATGAATTGGAATGAGGCGTATGTTGTGTTTGTGTAACACTTATTTAAAATATACGCGAGTTATTCGGAAAGACCGGGTTTATCCCATTCTGAATAACTGATACGACGATAAGTTGAAGATGAAGACGATGGTCGAAGACCGGAGGTCTTCACGTCGTTTGGGTGATAACAGATGATCTTGATTGGGCTGTACACCCAAGAAGATGGAAACAGTTGGTGATCGTCCAGACGTACTTGGAGATCGATGGATATGCGGGGTACTAGGTGCCTCCGGTTTCGTTCAGACCCAGAACGGACTTGTAAATGGACTGTGTGTCTGACATTGGATTTTAGTCTGTGTGATTGATCTCTATTAAATATATATCTGTTTGGCGGCGGAGAATTTATTCTCTTTCTTAACGCCCTTCTCTGAGACGTACGAGCTCAGGGGTTATATATTGATGGATATCAAACGCATGGAGTGAATTGCCTGTGTGGCATGCCTAAGTGGCAACTGATCGAGGCTTCTGTTGAAAAGCAGAGTCTTGTGGTGATGATCAAAGCACGGCCTTTGTGGCGTAGCTTTGTGTAACGTTTGCTTCGCGAGTTTCACACCCGGTATGAACCAAAAACGGGAGACGGACGTCAGGGAGGGCATGCGTTTCTTTCTAGCTAGAAGTGGTGTCAGGGGTTTTACACGCCCTGACGAGTTTGACTTATGTGGTTGTTGCTATTGCGAGGCGCCTCGGTTATATCGGTTTTGGCCGATGCATTCTGGTCGGCTGACGGACCAGACTTACACCCCATAGGGTGGGGAGACGTAGTGTTCAGGCATAATAATCCACATCGGTGGACCGGCCCTGAGGATCCAAGGGGCAGTTGCGGCTGTTCCTGAGGGGCGGGCTAGAGCGTCTCGAATCGGTTGAGGACTATCTTTTGCCTCGGTTCATAGACGGAAATCCAATTTCCAAATACGTGACATTTGCGGTTTTAATTGTAGAACTAGTATGGTGACATGATATATGGTACCCATGCCGCCTATGATTGATACTTATGATTTGAAGTTGTTTTATACACTATGCACTTATAATAGTATCAAGCGATTTGTTTTAAACGTATCAAGCATTCTTTGGCTGTTATAAGGGAAAACCCTATCCTCGGCTGCGTTGCATTGTGTGATGGGACCTGGGTCTTATAACAGCTTCATTTTTCTTTATTTAGCATTGCGCTGTTTGTTTTATGCGCTGGTGTTCTTGGGAGGAAACCCGTTCCGTGTTATACGGCGTCGTCCCTTGATTTACCTAACTTTGAAAATAAAGATTAATAACTGTTTTAGTTCTCACACCAGTCCCATGACTGACCTGGAGTTTATTGTTTTAACCTAAACTCTGGGTGCCCTTATTTTGACACGGGCAGCTAGTAGTTTTGGTTTTGCAGATTTATATTCACAGGATCCTGGTTTACAGCTGGAACGATATCCGGAAAGCTTTGTATCCGTATATATCTTTCTAGTTGTGTATTGTATTATTTTCCGCTGCTATGTATTTAAATGTAATTTAAATCTCTGATATTTCTGTGTAATATTCATTTATACTCTGTATATTCTTGTAATCTGATGCATTGTTGTAATATGCAATGAAATGTTCTTCTGTATGCGTTCTGTTGTGGCTTGTTCTCGAACTATCCGACGCTTTCCTTTACGGGGAAGTTACGGGTTTTCACAGTTGGTATCAGAGCTTTGGTTTACAGAGCTCGAGAACATGACACATTAGAACCGTACGAAAGAATTCATCAGATATTGGGTTAGTAATATCCAATTAGAATGACTCGTTAGAGATGGGATCAGTAGTATCCTAGAACGAGTGTGAAGAGTATATTTTTCTAATGAAAACAAATTTTGTTTTAAAGATTTAAATCAATTATTCGTATTTGATTATCTATTTAGATTGATGTGGACAATCCAGTATATATAGATTTTGCGTATACGTCTGATCCGCGTGTATTCGAAATTTTAATATACTGGATAGATATAGAGTCACACTCTAGTCGCCCGGACATGATTCTGATGATGGCGCGCCATCACCAGTATTTATTTTCGTGTTTCGAAGGTGTGATTTCTATATGTTTCCATTAGACTGGTGTGAGAACCAAAACTAATATAGCTAGAATACATTATTGTGATTTGTCATCAAAAACCTGATTTTTGACTATGTATCAAAGTTATCAATTTGAAACTCTAATCCACAAATTGATTGATGTTTGTGTTGTTTGTTTATTTGTTTGCTAATTTTTAGCCATTTAGCCTAATTGAAACAAATATTGAATTGTATTGAAAATTGGTCACATTTGCTTGCATATACTTGCACTTACATTGAACAGGTCATAGCAAGGAGGCTAGAGCAGGGAATAAAATTTGTTTGCCCGACAAATAGGTACATGTTTACTACATAATTTCCTGTTTTGTTTGGGTGATGATGATTTTGTGAGCCTATTGGCTAGCCGCTTGGCTTTTTCTTTTTCTTTTTGAGATCTGAAGGACCGGGGAAGCTATTTGAAATTCCCCGATGCTCCCGGTGCAGGGTAGGTTATGGCGAAATTTTTCGAAAATTTAGGGTGTTAGCCAAATTTTTGAAAATTTGGAAATTCTCAGAAACTGAAAAGTTGGAGAATGAAAGCCAGATCGAATGTAGAGTTGAATAATCAAACCACTTTCGACTTTGTTCCTTTTCGGGGACAAAAAGTTTTAAGTGGGGGAGATTGTAATAACCCGGAAAATCTGGGCCAGTTTAAAATTTTTATTTTGGCAATTTTAGCGAATGTTGAATATTTAAAATGAATTATTTTAAATAATATCGACGAGTAATTTATTTTGAATATAATTCGAATGTATATATTATACGCGTCGTCGTTAGAATATAAATATTTATATATAATTATAAATAGAATTGAAAATGGCGCGGTAGTTCGATAATTCGATTTCAAACTTCAATTGAACATACCGGGTGAAAAACAATCCGGATTTTAGTGAAACCAAAAATAATGGAATCTAATAGTGAATATCTTTCCAACGAATCCGAAAAATTTAAAGTTCGTAGCGGGAATCAAAAGATATGTCCAGTCGAAATTTCAGAATAGTCGCTATGGAATTCAGGCCCTTAAAAATAGAAATTTTGCAAACGACCTCGGATTTCGACGAAACCAGTTTTGTTGGATCCGTGATGTAAAGTTATTGCTAGGTTTCAAATTTCATAATTTTTCGAATTTATATGTGAGCGTGGCAAAGGAAAATGCGTTTGACCAGTTTTAGTTGATTTTAAATCGACTGGAAATTGGCCATTTTTCAAACGGTCTCAGAATTTGACGAAATCAGTTTTGTTAGGACCGTATCGACAATACGAAGCTAGAAATAATTTTTCAGGAATTTTTCGAGTCCGTAGGTGACCCCGGTAAATTGAAATCTACGTTTAAAATAGAATATACACTGATTTATAATTTGATTTTGAGAAAAACCTATCGAAACAGCTGAATTGGCTTACGAAACATATCCCATTTGTGTTCGGAACGGGGGTAATACGCTAGGGACGACAGTCGGTGGGTTCGATTCTGAGTTCAAATGAAAAGTCAACTTGAAGGAGAATAAAATAAATAAATATAATATATATATTTTCCTTATTTACTCACCCCTCTATTCTCTCACCTCCCTCACTCGTTGACCAGAAAGAAAAAATTGGAGAAGCTGATCCCGTCGCCCCAACCTCCGATGCGCCGCCGTGCTCCGCCCTTCCCCCATCACCGATCCGCCGTCCTCCTCTACCATCTCTCCTCTCGCTTCTTCCCTCCTTCCTCTACGCGATTTAAAACCCTCCCCATTTTCACGACGCTCCGCCCATCCGACGCCGCAGGAGGCGGCGCCCTACCCCCAGCCACCGTCGATCAGTGGCTTCCCCGTCTGGACCCCCACCGCCGCCTCAGGCGAGCTCCTCCGCCCCTCTTTCACCCTAAAAACCCGCGCAGTCCAAACCCAGGCCCTAAAACCCCCTGTTCAGCCACCCACGACCACTCTAGCGCGTCCCTCGACCTCTACTTAGCCCTTCTCTCCTCTAAGTCCTGTAAGTGATTTCGTTCTTTTTATTTTATTAAAAACATTATTTTTCTTTTATGATTATTCTTTGCATGAATGCGTCGAAAGGCTAGGAATTTTTTTATAGTCGAAAGGATAGAATTTTTGTAGTCGTAAAGCCCGATTTTATCCCATCAAAAATCATATTTTTATCATAGGATAAGATAAGATTTTTTTTAATGTGTAAAAGATAAGATTTTTAATGTGTAAAAGGTCGGATTTCATAATATGGAAGAAGTGGAAAAATCGAATTTATATATGTTGAAAGATTATATTGTTATAGAAAACAAGTAGTAAAAATCCGATTTTTGGTATGGGAAGGACAGAATATAAATGTAATTTTTTTTATAGAAAGAAGCGTTGTAAAAATATATAATATCTATATATAAAGTGCCATTATAAAAAAAAGTGATTTTTAAAATGAACATCATATTAAAAATATGACTTTTACTATGAACAGCGTGAAAAGAAGTGTGGTGGGACGGATAGAAATCAAAAAGGAATTCAGACGGGTCAGAGACTCAGCAATGAAGTGCCGTGGAGCTAGGATAGCTATATGTGAGAATTTCTCACCTTTCAATTTCATTTCTATTTGTATATATATACTAGGATGCAGACGGTGCTTAGTAGCACCCGACACAATCGTCCACAGACCATGGACTTGTTTGTTTGGTTGCATAGCTTAGTTATATGATTTGATTTGAATTTGGTTGTTTGGTGATTTTGATTGATGTGTGAATGGCGTGGGCCTTCACTAGACCGGGGATAAGGCTAGGCCTCGTCCCATTTCTAGTATCGTGCCGCTATGCCGCCGAAATTTTCTAAAATGTGTTAGAAAAATAAAAATATCATTTTATTTAAAGAATGAACTTAATAGAAATTCATATGTTGGAATAAAATGTTTTATCGTTAAAAATTTAATTTTTAACGTGAATGTTAATAAATAAATATTCATTTACAAACCAGACGGTTTGTTTATGTACACCTATTTGAAGGACATTGATTGGGACGATAAATTTTACACATCGCCCAACTGCACGAATAAAATATTTGTTTGATTGTTTGAAACCCCGCACGGGTGTTGGGATGAAACTTGAAGTTCACTCATCCTGATTGATTAAGTATGTCGATCGATTGATTGACAAGCTGCTATAAGCGTTAAATGTCTATATTTGATGCTTATACAGTGTAGTGCACTTTGGTTGATGGTTGATTATTTTTCAATGCTATTATATACATGTGTTGTATGAAAATCCATATAATTAACTTTATATGGTAATTGATTGGGCCTCATTCCAATTTGAAAAATAAAGAATATTATAAAATAAAAGTTCATGTGTTGACAGTACTCATCCATTGAGATTGGTCATGTGTTGAACGAAATATTTTAGTAATAAAATTTACCTCTTTATCGATATAAAATAAAAGTTCATGTGTTGACAGTACTCATCCATTGAGATTGGTCATGTGTTGAACGAAATATTTTAGTAATAAAATTTACCTCTTTATCGATATAAAATAAAAGTTCATGTGTTGATAGTACTCATCCATTGAGATTGGTCATGTGTTGAACGAAATATTTTAGTAATAAAATTTACCTCTTTATCGATATAAAATAAAAGTTCATGTGTTGACAGTACTCATCCATTGAGATTGGTCATGTGTTGAACGAAATATTTTAGTAATAAAATTTGCATCTTTATCGATATAAAATAAAAGTTCATGTGTTGACAGTACTCATCCATTGAGATTGGTCATGTGTTGAACGAAATATTTTGAAAAAGAAATATTTGAAATAGAATATTTGAAAATAGAAATTCATGAAGCCGTGTTGATTAGATTGACGCCATTTTGACGTGATCGATATTTATATCGATTTTAAATGATTTCGAAATGAATTGAATTGAAAACGATTTCGAAATGAATTGAATTGAAAACGATTTCGAAATGAATTGAATTGAAAACGATTTCGAAATGAATTGAATTGAAAACGATTTCGAAATGAATTGAATTGAAAACGATTTCGAAATGAATTGAATTGAAAACGATTTCGAAATGAATTGAATTGAAAACGAGTTCGAAATGAATTGAATTGAAAACGAATTCAAATTGAATTGAAATTTGAATTGAATAGAAATGAATTTTAAAACGAATTTATAAAGAAGAATTCAATTTTGATTTGAATTGAAAAGGAAGTTGAAATTGCTTTTGAAACGAAATTAAAACTATTCATATAATTCGTTTTAAATAGAAATCGACGAAATATATATTATATATATTATATATATAATATAATGGCCTGAATAGAACGCGCCGCGCCGCGGCAGTTCGCGAATTTCGACCATTGATTTCAAACGGACATTACGGGAGATCCGACCGTCGGATTCTCCTAAAACCGGAACCGTTGGGTTCGTATCGAAAAGAGCTTTCTAACGAATATTAGAAATTAGAAATCTAACAGTTGGATTTGGAATTATGTCCAAATCAAATTTGAAAAAGGTCGCTATAAGTGCAGTTCGATGGCCATTGATGGAAATCGACTGTACGGGCCTTAATAAAATTATTAAAAATAGTAATAATTTGTGTAAAATCATAAGAAATGATTTAGAAAGAATTGGGATGAAAAACTCTATATTTGAAAAGATAAAAATAGATTTTTATCGAAATGAACTAGTTTTGAACTAGAAATATAATTCTATTTATTTTTAAAGAAATAAATTGAATTTGAAAAAGGTTTTAAAAATAACCAGAATTTCCAATGATTGCATTGGAGTGGATTTGAATCGAAATTGTCTTCGGAATATTTCGATGATGGAATTCGTGATTATACAGGTGTTGTTATGGAAATTTGAAAGATATATATTTATATCGTTATTTCCAATACGACATTTGTTAGTCGTAGAATTTGATATTGAATATAAGCCGATATATTTTCTATTCAGAGCCTTGTATTGAATATCAAATGTGATTTGGGTTTGTCGTGAATGGTGTCTTCACTAACACTGTTCTTGAACCCAGTTGAGAAAAGATTAAATCTTTTTTATTTAGATTTAATGAAGTGTACCAATTAAATAATATTTAATTGGAATTGAATCGATATTGATTTTTGGGTTTATCGTGGACAGTGTTTTAAATAACACTCGTTCTTTAACCCGATGATTAATGAATGTGATTTTGGGTTTATCGTGAACCGTGTTTTTAAATGACACTGATTCTTTAACCCAGTCAAAGATTAAAACTAAGTGGAGTTTTAATGAATCTTTAATTAGATTGAAATAATCGAAATGGAGTACCACCAGTTTTTCTCCAGGCGTTAGTTAAATCTTTAATTAGATTTGAACGTGAAATGGTAATTGAATTTACCGATAACACTGTGGTGTTAGATATGAAGTATAACCAGTTTTACTTCATGGGATGAATAGGTTGGGATTGGGAAATTAAAACAAATGATTACTTCGGTAAGGTTCGTTAATCCCGACTAGTTTGAATTGATATTCAAAAATAGATTATAGAATAAATTCAAGGAATTTATCTTGGATAAAATTAATGGGAACCTTTCCCTATGAATGTGAAATTTAGAAATTGACTGTCGGTTAGCCAAACAGAATAGTTTTCTGGATATTGATCTGATGTTGGTTTCGGCCTTCGGGGTTAATATTTGGGGAATTATTCTCTTGATTAATTTATGGTTAGTGACTAATGAATTGGAATGAGGCGTATGTTGTGTTTGTGTAACACTTATTTAAAATATACGCAAGTTATTCGGAAAGACCGGGTTTATCCCATTCTGAATAACTGATACGACGATAAGTCGAAGATGAAGACGATGGTCGAAGACCGGAGGTCTTCACGTCGTTTGGGTGATAACAGATGATCTTGATTGGGCTGTACACCCAAGAAGATGGAAACAGTTGGTGATCGTCCAGACGTACTTGGAGATCGATGGATATGCGGGGTACTAGGTGCCTCCGGTTTCGTTCAGACCCAGAACGGACTTGTAAATGGACTGTGTGTCTGACATTGGATTTTAGTCTGTGTGATTGATCTCTATTAAATATATATCTGTTTGGCGGCGGAGAATTTATTCTCTTGCTTAACGCCCTTCTCTGAGACGTACGAGCTCAGGGGTTATATATTGATGGATATCAAACGCATGGAGTGAATTGCCTGTGTGGCATGCCTAAGTGGCAACTGATCGAGGCTTCTGTTGAAAAGCAGAGTCTTGTGGTGATGATCAAAGCACGGCCTTTGTGGCGTAGCTTTGTGTAACGTTTGCTTCGCGAGTTTCACACCCGGTATGAAGCAAAAACGGGAGACGGACGTCAGGGAGGGCATGCGTTTCTTTCTAGCTAGAAGTGGCGTCAGTGGTTTTACACGCCCTGACGAGTTTGACTTATGTGGTTGTTGCTGTAGCGAGGCGCCTCGGTTATATCGGTTTCGGCCGATGCGTTCTGGTCGGCTGACGGACCAGACTTACACCCCATAGGGTGGGGAGACGTAGTGTTCAGGCGTAATAATCCACATCGGTGGACCGGCCCTGAGGATCCAAGGGGCAGTTGCGGCTGTTCCTGAGGGGCGGGCTAGAGCGTCTTGAATCGGTTGAGGACTATCTTTTGCCTCGGTTCATAGACGGAAATCCAATTTCCAAATACGTGACATTTGCGGTTTTAATTGTAGAACTAGTATGGCGACATGATATATGGTACCCATGCCGCCTATGATTGATACTTATGATTTGAAGTTGTTTTATACACTATGCACTTATAATAGTATCAAGCGATTTGTTTTAAACGTATCAAGCATTCTTTGGCTGTTATAAGGGAAAACCCTATCCTCGGCTGCGTTGCATTGTGTGATGGGACCTGGGTCTTATAACAGCTTCATTTTTCTTTATTTAGCATTGCGCTGTTTGTTTTATGCACTGGTGTTCTTGGGAGGAAACCCGTTCCGTGTTATACGGCGTGGTCCCTTGATTTACCTAACTTTGAAAATAAAGATTAATAACTGTTTTAGTTCTCACACCAGTCCCATGACTGACCTGGAGTTTATTGTTTTAACCTAAACTCTGGGTGCCCTTATTTTGACACGGGCAGCTAGTAGTTTTGGTTTTGCAGATTTATATTCACAGGATCCTGGTTTACAGCTAGAACGATATCCGGAAAGCTTTGTATCCGTATATCTCTTTCTAGTTGTGTATTGTATTATTTTCCGCTGCTATGTATTTAAATGTAATTTAAATCTCTGATATTTCTGTGTAATATTCATTTATACTCTGTATATTCTTGTAATCTGGTGCATTGTTGTAATATGCAATGAAATGTTCTTCTGTATGCGTTCTGTTGTGGCTTGTTCTCGAACTATCCGACGCTTTCCTTTATGGGGAAGTTACGGGTTTTCACATTTACTGAATCTGGAATGCATGTTTTGCTATATGTAATCATTTAAACACATGCACCTTGCTTGTTTTATTGAAACTGAATATATGTTGCACTTTTAAGTGGTAAATGTAAACCATATGCCACACTATTTATCAGTAGAAACTTGAATGCATTTGGCTGAGAATATTCGATGAAAAATCTTGCGTTTGGTAACTTCAAATTTATTAACTATTATATTTCTGTTTTTATTAAAGTTAACTTATTTGAACGAAGTTAATCCTGATCCGAGTGTTTGTTGTGTTTTTCTTATGCAATACGCTCGGGTCAGATACGAGCATTGCAGATTTTAGAAGTTTTCAGCTAGCAAACTGGAGAGGAACGTGAAGACGCATATGGTGCGCGCTCAAATGAAAGTGTATTTTTTTAATTCATTGTAACGGTCCGCCTTTTTGCCCGGTTCTTGCCGGTAATTAAACCAACTTAAACCATTCAGAAAGACGAATTGTTATGGGTACATACATACATTGAACAAAATAACAGAACTTTCCATTGCTCAAGAACAATATTTCATCAGAGTTACCTGAATATCAGAGTTACACATACATATATACTTTATAGCGGAAGAAAGAAATTTACTCTCATCAGAAGATCAAAAGACACAGCGGAAACTTTAACTCTAGCGTGGACGCCAACTCAGAAAGTGCTTCAAACTTTGCTTCAACGAATGATAGCTGCAAAACTAAACTACTAGCTGCCCGTGTGAAAATTTAATGGGCACCCAGAGTTTAGGAAGGAACAATAAACCCCAGGTCAGTCATGTGACTGGTGTGAGAACATAAAATAGTTGTTTTTAGGATTTATTTTAAAGTTGGGACATTCACCGGACCACGCCGCTATCGCGCAACAGGCTTTTTCTCCATGTGAACGCCCGTGCATATAAATACGAAATGATATTTTTAAAATGAAGCTATCATAAGCTCGTCCCACATCACACAATGCAAGCGCACACCAGATGGGCGAGGTTTATCTTATGATAACCAAACATGCTTTCATACGGAAAATCCTCTTTTCATATTATTATATATAGTGTGGAAAAACCATTTCGCAAATAAATGTATTAATCCTAGACGGCATAATACCCCATCCTATTATGTCGCCATATATATAGATATACAAACAAAACCGTGTGGCACGTATTGGAGATTTGAGTTTCCAACTTGATGATTCTTGGCACGAAAGATCAATCGGAATACAAACGAAATGTAATCACCGGTTTTTCATCCAGACGCGGACACCAATACAAATCGCGAGGCAGATCAACGGTTTTCGACCAGACACGGCCCCCCGAACATACCCTATTCCATAAGTCATAAGTGGTTTCCCACTGCTGCAGCGGTCATCATCAATTCATAGATATATACACAACCTAACCGCTAGTTTCTCATCATCCGGGGTGTGAGGTTTGTCGATGTCACGTCATACACAAAGCACGCCTAGAAAAGCGATGCCCTGATCATCACTAGCTCGTTCATAACTCGGGTATGCCACATTGACAATTCATGACATATCACTGATTTCGATCAATGCATACCCTCTAAGTTCATATGACCTAGAGATGAGGATAAAATATTTGCCACAAATCCGATATATATTAACGGAGATCAGTGCTATGCGGTCAATTTCAATGTCAGACACACCATCCATACAAGTCCGTCCTGGGTCTGAACGGAACGAAATCCGAAGGTTCTTCCCATACGTTCAGACTTCCTGCCACTCCGGGAATAGGGGCATCTCTCTACTGTAGCTATCAGTAAAGAAACCAATCGGCAATCAGTCCGTTCGATGTGAAGAACCACGGTCTTCACTCGTCGATTCCAAGTCTTGAATTTTCTTCATGCGTCGTATTATTACTTGGAATGGTTTTCGAACTTAAATCTGAACCCTGTCTTTCCAAGTAATAAGCGTATTCATAAACAAGGGTTATGGACCATACAGATTTTTCAATCCAACTTTCCTTCCAATCAATTCATTAAAATGTCAAGGTTGGATTTGTCATAAATTCTGCTATCATTTAACTTCTCTTTGAAATCTGATATTCGATTTACCAAACCCTTTTTATTTCAACATACCTTCAATTTTATATATTCAACATAATCCTTTGGTTCCCTAAGTCACTAAGTTTACCAAATCTTTAATTGGATTACAATTCCAGTTACGATAATCCATACAATTTATATTCGAACATAAGTTGAATCGAGTTAAACGACCTATATTCGATATAAATTCTCAACTCAATCAAACACTATCAGAGTCCTGAGGTAAATTTCTTCGAATGGTTCTGATAGTATTTGTTCGACCTTAGAATTACATGTCGAATATTTGTCACAAACTCCATCCAACTCATTTCCTTTAAATCCTAATATTTAGAATTAATAAAAATTCCAAGTTCATTTATTTGAATCCTTCTGGACCATTTTCAATCTTCTTAACTATTCAAATAATGGTTTACAAAATACATTCAAACCCGTTTGTCTTTGGAATTTAGATAATAAGGTTTAAACGTTATTAGATGCTGCAATAGCCTTTTAAATTTAAATAGATTCCAAATAAATGAAAATGCAAATAATTCAATTCAAGTCACTTTAAATTAATAAAGTAAGATTTAAATACAATTTCAGAACAACTAAAATTTTAAAACTGATTAAAAATCGTTTCTAAATATTAATTTAAATTTAAATAAGTTGAAAGCCATAGGAATTCAAGACCCCGCTTATTTAAATTTAAATTAAAAATTTTAAACAACTAAATTTCAAATCCAAGTATTCGTTGTTCCAGATCTTAAATTTTAAAATTTTAAACTCTATGAATGATCCTTACACGACATTCATTAGTTTAATCCCAATTGGTTATCCAAGTTTAAAACAACTTCCAAATTCAAATTTCAAATTATATTCAATTTATTGTCACGTCCGTCGGACCAGTTAGGGATAGCCAGGGAGAGCAGAAAACTGGATTTCCAAACCCAAGCCTAGACACCATCCTCTCTGTCATCCTAGAACGGTCTGGTATAATATTATAAAATATTATATTTAAATTTCCAAATCTCTTTTCAAATAAACTGGACTTTAAAAATAATATTTTAATATTTGAAAACCAAATTTTCATTCATATGGAAGGAACACTGAATCGATCATCTTTCTAATTCAACAACCATGGTATTGTGTGTGCATCATACAAACATAATGAATCAACCATATAAGTCGGATGATCATGGATTATAATCATCGTCAATAAACACAAAATTCAGTTGTGCACAAGCGTTACAGTCAATAACGCTTATCAGTGTTCAGTGTTTGTCTAATTACATGCACAACCATTTACACAACAACACACATATCCAAACAGTTCATTCATCCATCACAATTCAATTTTAATCACTACTAATTGAATAAATGTTTAAATTAATTGTTCTCACCTTATAGCTTCTCAGAAATTTCACCGCTTTTTTTTTCTTCTGTTTTTGTACCAATGCGTTCCAGTCTCCGATGCTTCGTTTGCGTTCTCCCTTTTCTTTTCTCTCTTTACCTCGCGCCCCAATCCGTTCGCTCAATAGACAAAGCCTGAACCTCATATTTTTCTTCACATTTTCACTTTGCTCAAATAGACAAAGCATGCAATATGCATTGCCAAGTACAGTAAATTAAATTTCCCATTCCCTCTATCCATGCGAACTGTTCATGCGTTTTTTTTCTTTCTTTCTTTTTTTTTTTCTTTTTCCTTTTCCTCTTTTTTTTTCCGCGCTCTTAGATCTGCAACAACATTCGCGCCCGCATGCAAAGTCGGCTAGGCGAGCATGGTTTCACGTTTGCAAACTTTTCTTCCTTTTCCTTTGTAGAGACGGACTGTTGGTCTCTCCTTTTCTGCGCTGTCTCTTTTCCTTCCTTTTGCTTTCTTGCGTCCTTCCTACTTCTTGCGTTGTCTTTTTTTTTTTCATGCATGCAAAGTTGGAGGAGAAAAGTTGAATGATGGGTTTCAGGCGAGTGGAGAAATTTCGGTGGGAGGCTGAGTGCATGCAACGTACGGTTTCATTTCTTTTTTTTTCCTTTTTTTTTTTTTTTAAACAAGGTGCGCATGCAAAATTGAGGAGGAGGGAAGGAAGTGTGGCGGTGGTGAGCAAAATGGATATTTGCAGTGGAGCGGTGCATGCAGGTTCACGCTTTCATCCCTCCTTGTTTGTTTTTTTTTTTTTTTTATAATAAGTGGTGGAACTGGTTTTTTGTAGTGAGAGGAGTTGCATGCACTGTTACATGCTTTCAACACATGAAGGAGGATGGTGCTTCAGGCAAGTGGAATGGTGATGGCTTGTAGGTGGAAGGAGAGGGGACGTAGGGGTCCGAGCATGCAAGTTTTCACATTTTTTTTGTTTTTTTTTTTTTTCGGTTAATGGCGGAAGTGGAAGATGAAGTGGGAGAGACGACTGTAGAAGAGAAAGGAGAGTCGCGGTGGATGTAAAAGAAAGGAAGGACACGTGCATGCAGCCAACAGAAGAAAAGGGACAAATGTTCTATATAAGCTGTGTTCAATCAACACGTATACATGTATTTAAAGAATATTTTTTTTATTAGGACGTTGGAAGCTAAAATGGGAGAAGGGAGAGAAACGTGAGGGGAGGAGTTTGGGACGAGGGGTTGAACGCATGCAAGTTCCCACATTCATTTGCCTGCCACGTTTCACATATGTGCATGCTTTTGTTTCCCTTCTTTACTTGCAATTTGTGCTCCAAATTTTTTCCCTTTTCAATTTCTTTCATTTTTAATTATCGATACCCATCAACACCGAACAAACAGTATAATCGTGTATAACAACGCAGCATAATCCCAAAATAGTAATAAAATCGGTCGGTTGATTGTTTCTGTAAAGTGTCAAAAGGGACCATAGTTACCCCAAAATACGCTAGAAAAATATATGCATATTCTTCGAAATAAAAATTACAGTAAAATTTTATAAATTATTTTAAGGCGACACGAACTGAAACTGAACAAAAATTTTAAACGAATATTTAATTAAAATTAAATTACAGATTCTGATCGATTCGAGCAACTGAACCACAGCTTATTTGGATAACAACTTATTTTGATAATTCGATTAACAACGAAACATTTTCTCCAAACAACATTGTTGTAACAATTTCACAGAAAAATTTAATTTTCCATCATTTAAATATTATTATAGCCTTAAAATATGATTCCAATTTTTTTTTTTAAATTCATCTTAAATTCAAATTTGATTTTCAAAAATCTTAGATCGTTACATTCTCCCCCACTTAAGGCTTTTCGTCCTCGAAAAGGGAAGTTCGTAAAATTATATATAAACAAAATAACCCTTACCTAGAAATTTGTTCAAAATTATTTACAAAATTTGTTAACCTTAAAATTTATTCAAATAGCTTATAGGAACAAAGTCTCCATATAATAAATTTGGTGAAACTCTTATATCAAATGTTTATTTATACAGAACAAAGATCACGGTATTTCAAAATATAGTTTGTTGGAAAGGTTAATTTAAGTAAGCTTGAACTTTTATTAATATTTGTAAGCATTTGAACCCTCATGATGATTTCTCGAACTTAGAATCCCATTTTCTATTTCAAACCATTGGAATAATCTAATTCCTCTCATATAGAAAATCATACTCTACTTCAGGACTTTCCAAAACCCAAATTTGTTTCCAAATTTTTCAAACATACCATATTCAAATCTATATATTAGTACTTCGAGAAGTCCATCCCCATGACGGGGCCACTGAGTACCACCCATCATACTAAATCAAATCCTTCATCACAACCCAGTTTTAGTCACGGTTACTCGAACAAACCAAATCATTTCATATCTCGAAGTTGTAAACCAAAATTTGCAAATACTTAACCATAGTTTGGCATTTCTAAATATTTTCAAAATATCAAGATTCAAGTCGTCAAAATTTCTTTTATAGACTATTCATCATATCTAAACTAGTTGGAACTCAAATTTGTCCAATTGAAAAAAATAAATTTTTCAACTTTCAAGAATGCAATTTATATTCCATATTTTGAAATCCATTATCGTATTTAAACCATTCGAACCTTTCAAATCAAATCTCATACTACTTCAAGCCTTTCTAGTTTTTGAAGTTTCGAAAATCGTTTACACTTCCTTCATTTCAAACATCTTTGTATATCACAATATAGAATATTTCAAGGGCCATAAGTCGAAATTTCAGAAATCTCTTTATGATTTAAATAGTTGCACCTTTTTTTCTCTCTTTAAACCTAACTCATTTTAACCATACTATAGGGCTTTATTCATTCTTATTCAAATATATCATCACGCTTTCGCTGCGCACTCTAATTTGGTACGTGCATGTTTCAAACTAGTATTGTTTCTAGTATTTATTCAAGCATTCGAGTTAAATTTCAAAATCAACTAATAATTATAAATCCAAATTTCTTGCATTAGTTAGGCGCTCTATTTCAAACGCCTTCAATTACAATGCAATGTTTACTTATTGAGATTTCATCAACATATCATTAGAACAGATCACTATTTCTAGTTTGAATTTAACTTTGGCTTCGTTTGACGAATCAAATTGCATAAGTTCAGGTCAAGTTATAAATAAAGTTCAATATCAGTGTGAGGTTTCGAATCAAATTTCTTGACTAAGTTCATAAGATGAATGATGCCTTCAATAACAAAAGGTTCGAAAAGGAACTAGCATAGGTCGAGATAGAGAAATTGTGTGCACCTAGCGATACGACTACGGATAATTCAATTAAGGTAAATTGTATTTTAATATTTCCTTTGTGTCTTAGGCGATTTCTTGTTAGATAATTCAAATTGGCTTACTCATACTGTCTCAATAGGGAAGAGTGGTTTTCTCCCCCACTTAAAATTTTAATTATATTTTAAATCATCCTTTAAACAAATTTTTGCTTAAGTCAAATTACCTTTAAATTCCTTAAGGAGTTCGCTTTGCAAAATATACTTCCAAGTAAATTATTTTAACTTGTAATTTATCGTTCACCATTCCTGCTAGGTATAGGTTAAATTCTTTTGTCTGACACTCATCGAGGAATATGATATCTTCTCTGATTACAACCTATTAAATTTCAAAATTCATATTCAAACGTTACTTATACTTTGATCCATTATTCTTGTAAATCTGAGATATGGTAAATTATCCTCCTTACGTGCATTTTCAACAATACATTACCCAATTCTTAAGTGAGATTTTACTCTTAAGATATATCTTTCAAACTTCTCAAGTGCTTGTTTAACCTATTTAAAGTTTTAAGGCTTCAAGGTGTTTAAGTATTCTTAAGCCAATCTCAGTTTTTTTTTTTCAAGACCTCTAGTTTGTTTTCCTAAATTAAATTTCTATATTAATTTACCAAACCATTTTATTAACGTTTATTCATTAAAATACTTAGCTTGGTGATTTTAAGTATTCCTCGACGTTTAAACTGGAATTATATAGTCATCACACTTTCGAAACTTGAAAATGAATGCCGATGGTGCTGCAGTCATCAACCGAATCATCCCCGAGTGACTAGAGTGTGATTCTATATCTATCTAGTATATAATGGACTTCGTATATACGTTAGCTAGGCGTATATTCAAAATCCCTATATACTCGATAGTCCAATCGCGACGTCGAACAAAATACTCAAGAATTCCTTATCTTCAATTATATTTCAAAATAATTATCTTTTTCAAAAACGATTTACGAGTTTAAAAATAATTTATATGGATTTCAAAATACGCTCTCTCAACGGATATTCCAAAATCTCAATCTAGGGCATTTCTAACCCTATCTCTAATGAGATGTTATAACTCTGATGAGTCCTATCCTTTTGTCAAAATATGTATGTGCCCTATAGCTTTGTATAAACCAAAGCTCTGATACCAACTGTAACGGTCCGCCTTTTTGCCCGGTTCTTGCCGGTAATTAAACCAACTTAAACCATTCAGAAAGACGAATTGTTATGGGTACATACATACATTGAACAAAATAACAGAACTTTCCATTGCTCAAGAACAATATTTCATCAGAGTTACCTGAATATCAGAGTTACACATACATATATACTTTATAGCGGAAGAAAGAAATTTACTCTCATCAGAAGATCAAAAGACACAGCGGAAACTTTAACTCTAGCGTGGACGCCAACTCAGAAAGTGCTTCAAACTTTGCTTCAACGAATGATAGCTGCAAAACTAAACTACTAGCTGCCCGTGTGAAAATTTAATGGGCACCCAGAGTTTAGGAAGGAACAATAAACCCCAGGTCAGTCATGTGACTGGTGTGAGAACATAAAATAGTTGTTTTTAGGATTTATTTTAAAGTTGGGACATTCACCGGACCACGCCGCTATCGCGCAACAGGCTTTTTCTCCATGTGAACGCCCGCGCATATAAATACGAAATGATATTTTTAAAATGAAGCTATCATAAGCTCGTCCCACATCACACAATGCAAGCGCACACCAGATGGGCGAGGTTTATCTTATGATAACCAAACATGCTTTCATACGGAAAATCCTCTTTTCATATTATTATATATAGTGTGGAAAAACCATTTCGCAAATAAATGTATTAATCCTAGACGGCATAATACCCCATCCTATTATGTCGCCATATATATAGATATACAAACAAAACCGTGTGGCACGTATTGGAGATTTGAGTTTCCAACTTGATGATTCTTGGCACGAAAGATCAATCGGAATACAAACGAAATGTAATCACGGGTTTTTCATCCAGACGCGGACACCAATACAAATCGCGAGGCAGATCAACGGTTTTCGACCAGACACGGCCCCCCGAACATACCCTATTCCATAAGTCATAAGTGGTTTCCCACTGCTGCAGCGGTCATCATCAATTCATAGATATATACACAACCTAACCGCTAGTTTCTCATCATCCGGGGTGTGAGGTTTGTCGATGTCACGTCATACACAAAGCACGCCTAGAAAAGCGATGCCCTGATCATCACTAGCTCGTTCATAACTCGGGTATGCCACATTGACAATTCACGACATATCACTGATTTCGATCAATGCATACCCTCCAAGTTCATATGACCTAGAGATGAGGATAAAATATTTGCCACAAATCCGATATATATTAACGGAGATCAGTGCTATGCGGTCAATTTCAATGTCAGACACACCATCCATACAAGTCCGTCCTGGGTCTGAACGGAACGAAATCCGAAGGTTCTTCCCATACGTTCAGACTTCCTGCCACTCCGGGAATAGGGGCATCTCTCTACTGTAGCTATCAGTAAAGAAACCAATCGGCAATCAGTCCGTTCGATGTGAAGAACCACGGTCTTCACTCGTCGATTCCAAGTCTTGAATTTTCTTCATGCGTCGTATTATTACTTGGAATGGTTTTCGAACTTAAATCTGAACCCTGTCTTTCCAAGTAATAAGCGTATTCATAAACAAGGGTTATGGACCATACAGATTTTTCAATCCAACTTTCCTTCCAATCAATTCATTAAAATGTCAAGGTTGGATTTGTCATAAATTCTGCTATCATTTAACTTCTCTTTGAAATCTGATATTCGATTTACCAAACCCTTTTTATTTCAACATACCTTCAATTTTATATATTCAACATAATCCTTTGGTTCCCTAAGTCACTAAGTTTACCAAATCTTTAATTGGATTACAATTCCAGTTACGATAATCCATACAATTTATATTCGAACATAAGTTGAATCGAGTTAAACGACCTATATTCGATATAAATTCTCAACTCAATCAAACACTATCAGAGTCCTGAGGTAAATTTCTTCGAATGGTTCTGATAGTATTTGTTCGACCTTAGAATTACATGTCGAATATTTGTCACAAACTCCATCCAACTCATTTCCTTTAAATCCTAATATTTAGAATTAATAAAAATTCCAAGTTCATTTATTTGAATCCTTCTGGACCATTTTCAATCTTCTTAACTATTCAAATAATGGTTTACAAAATACATTCAAACCCGTTTGTCTTTGGAATTTAGATAATAAGGTTTAAACGTTATTAGATGCTGCAATAGCCTTTTAAATTTAAATAGATTCCAAATAAATGAAAATGCAAATAATTCAATTCAAGTCACTTTAAATTAATAAAGTAAGATTTAAATACAATTTCAGAACAACTAAAATTTTAAAACTGATTAAAAATCGTTTCTAAATATTAATTTAAATTTAAATAAGTTGAAAGACATAGGAATTCAAGACCCCGCTTATTTAAATTTAAATTAAAAATTTTAAACAACTAAATTTCAAATCCAAGTATTCGTTGTTCCAGATCTTAAATTTTAAAATTTTAAACTCTATGAATGATCCTTACACGACATTCATTAGTTTAATCCCAATTGGTTATCCAAGTTTAAAACAACTTCCAAATTCAAATTTCAAATTATATTCAATTTATTGTCACGTCCGTCGGACCAGTTAGGGATAGCCAGGGAGAGCAGAAAACTGGATTTCCAAACCCAAGCCTAGACACCATCCTCTCTGTCATCCTAGAACGGTCTTGTATAATATTATAAAATATTATATTTAAATTTCCAAATCTCTTTTCAAATAAACTGGACTTTAAAAATAATATTTTAATATTTGAAAACCAAATTTTCATTCATATGGAAGGAACACTGAATCGATCATCTTTCTAATTCCACAACCATGGTATTGTGTGTGCATCATACAAACATAATGAATCAACCATATAAGTCGGATGATCATGGATTATAATCATCGTCAATAAACACAAAATTCAGTTGTGCACAAGCGTTACAGTCAATAACGCTTATCAGTGTTCAGTGTTTGTCTAATTACATGCACAACCATTTACACAACAACACACATATCCAAACAGTTCATTCATCCATCACAATTCAATTTTAATCACTACTAATTGAATAAATGTTTAAATTAATTGTTCTCACCTTATAGCTTCTCAGAAATTTCACCGCTTTTTTTTTCTTCTGTTTTTGTACCAATGCGTTCCAGTCTCCGATGCTTCGTTTGCGTTCTCCCTTTTCTTTTCTCTCTTTACCTCGCGCCCCAATCCGTTCGCTCAATAGACAAAGCCTGAACCTCATATTTTTCTTCACATTTTCACTTTGCTCAAATAGACAAAGCATGCAATATGCATTGCCAAGTACAGTAAATTAAATTGCCCATTCCCTCTATCCATGCGAACTGTTCATGCGTTTTTTTTCTTTCTTTCTTTTTTTTTTCTTTTTCCTTTTCCTCTTTTTTTTTCCGCGCTCTTAGATCTGCAACAACATTCGCGCCCGCATGCAAAGTCGGCTAGGCGAGCATGGTTTCACGTTTGCAAACTTTTCTTCCTTTTCCTTTGTAGAGACGGACTGTTGGTCTCTCCTTTTCTGCGCTGTCTCTTTTCCTTCCCTCTGCTTTCTTGCGTCCTTCCTACTTCTTGCGTTGTCTTTTTTTTTTTCATGCATGCAAAGTTGGAGGAGAAAAGTTGAATGATGGGTTTCAGGCGAGTGGAGAAATTTCGGTGGGAGGCTGAGTGCATGCAACGTACGGTTTCATTTCTTTTTTTTTCCTTTTTTTTTTTTTTTAAACAAGGTGCGCATGCAAAATTGAGGAGGAGGGAAGGAAGTGTGGCGGTGGTGAGCAAAATGGATATTTGCAGTGGAGCGGTGCATGCAGGTTCATGCTTTCATCCCTCCTTGTTTGTTTTTTTTTTTTTTTTTATAATAAGTGGTGGAACTGGTTCTTTGTAGTGAGAGGAGTTGCATGCACTGTTACATGCTTTCAACACATGAAGGAGGATGGTGCTTCAGGCAAGTGGAATGGTGATGGCTTGTAGGTGGAAGGAGAGGGGACGTAGGGGTCCGAGCATGCAAGTTTTCACATTTTTTTTGTTTTTTTTTTTTTTCGGTTAATGGCGGAAGTGGAAGATGAAGTGGGAGAGACGACTGTAGAAGAGAAAGGAGAGTCGCGGTGGATGTAAAAGAAAGGAAGGACACGTGCATGCAGCCAACAGAAGAAAAGGGACAAATGTTCTATATAAGCTGTGTTCAATCAACACGTATACATGTATTTAAAGAATATTTTTTTTATTAGGACGTTGGAAGCTAAAATGGGAGAAGGGAGAGAAACGTGAGGGGAGGAGTTTGGGACGAGGGGTTGAACGCATGCAAGTTCCCACATTCATTTGCTTGCCACGTTTCACATATGTGCATGCTTTTGTTTCCCTTCTTTACTTGCAATTTGTACTCCAAATTTTTTCCCTTTTCAATTTCTTTCATTTTTAATTATCGATACCCATCAACACCGAACAAACAGTATAATCGTGTATAACAACGCAGCATAATCCCAAAATAGTAATAAAATCGGTCGGTTGATTGTTTCTGTAAAGTGTCAAAAGGGACCATAGTTACCCCAAAATACGCTAGAAAAATATATGCATATTCTTCGAAATAAAAATTACAGTAAAATTTTATAAATTATTTTAAGGCGACACGAACGGAAACTGAACAAAAATTTTAAATGAATATTTAATTAAAATTAAATTACAGATTCTGATCGATTCGAGCAACTGAACCACAGCTTATTTTGATAACAACTTATTTTGATAATTCGATTAACAACGAAACATTTTCTCCAAACAACATTGTTGTAACAATTTCACAGAAAAATTTAATTTTCCATCATTTAAATATTATTATAGCCTTAAAATATGATTCCAATTTTTTTTTTTAAATTCATCTTAAATTCAAATTTGATTTTCAAAAATCTTAGATCGTTACATTCATGTTTATTTTATAAATCTTCCGCTATATGTAAAATTTTGTAAAACTCTGATATTCGGTATAAAAAAATTTCCGTTGCAATTATTATGTTATGTGATTCTGTGTTTATTCTATTTAAACCTGATAAGCTAAATAACTATCTGTCTTTGTGAACGGTTCGAGTTAGTTTAATTACCGACTTGAAGCGGTCAAAAAGGTAGTCGTTACACATTCCTTCTCTTCTATATCCCATCGTTTATATTTAGAAAAAAGGACGATAAAAAAAAACCCTTAACTATCAACATTATCCATGTGTATTTCTTTTCATTTTCTCTGCCTTATTTTTGTCTATCTAATTGAATATGTCCCTTAAATTCTTAAATTTTAGTATCATGTGTTTTGAAATTTGAAAACTCATGCAACTTAATAACAACCAGCATCAAGCAATAAACCACGCATTCAATTGTTACTGTTATTCTCGTTTCCTGTTAGATTTAAAAATAAATATTAATTATATGGGAATTTAATTAAATAGTAATCTATTAAATAATATTAATTTCTACCTTTCTCCTTAATTATCTCAATTATTTCAGTTCTCCTTAATTCTTTCAATTCGCCTTAATTCTCTCGATTCTTCTTTGAAACTCTACAGATATTTTTATTAAATCTAATAAATCAACAATATAAAATTGTTAAATCCACTGGGTCTAAAATTAAGCAACCACACGCGATCTACCAATCTAGGGTGAACCGTCCATTTTAAACTTTTTATTCAATTTATTCTCATCCAACCCAAATGTGCCCATTTCGTACTCTAATTTGATCTAATCGCTGAAATCCTCTTCCGCTCATTTCCTCCGACTTGTATAAGAAAGCTGCAATCCCCTTCCTCTACTTTCATCTACCCTCGACATGAATCTCCAAAACGATTGGGTAGCACGTTTTTGATCGGGCTATCATTCAGATGTGGATTTTTAGGTCTAATTCTAAATTCTGTCTTAGGTACTCATCTCTAACTTGAACCTCTTTTTTTTTGGAAAATTTAGTTTTCATAAAAATATCGTTTTTAATTGCTCGAAATAAATTTCTATTCAAACTTGGTTTTGAGTGTATTGCATTCTTTAATAAAATTTATATCATACTAATTTTTTTTTCCATCTGACCATGGATTGTAGAAGAGTCGATTCAGATATTTTTTTGGGTTCTAAGTCGATTCGGACGTCAATTTTAGGTTCGATTCAAAGTTTGATCTCAATACTCATTATTATTCATGGTGGTGTTCATAAATGACCCGATGTTATTATTAGCACAGTAACCGACGATAAATGAAAAAAAATTGAATTTTTTTATTTTTATTTTATGTAACAATACCGTTAAAAGGTTTAAGTTCGAAGTATGATAACTTTAATTAATCTTGAATATAAGGTTCAAAACCATCAGTGGTTAGCTACAGAAAAGATGTTGGAACTTTGGTCTTATGTACTATCGAACTACTCCCTTTTAATCTCATAGTAAGATTAAGTCCCTTTTTTCTTATTTTTGTACTACACATTTTCTGCATGAATACATGATTATCGAATGTGTTTCCCATTCTTTTCTAGGTTTAATTAATTTCTATAAATTAAGATCCTTAATGTATGTTTTGTAATCGTACATGTTTTGTTATTCCTAATGGTGTTCATTTTTAAAATCTTATGCTTTTATTAGCACATATAATGTAATTCATGAGCATACAAAGACAATATATAATCCTATGATAATAATTCCCCTTAACTCAATACTAGACTATCAGCCAAATTTTGTTTGTTCTTATTCTCAAGCTATTAACTTGTGATTTTAGATCTCTGAGATCTAACTTCTAAACCTTATTTGTTTTGAAATACAGAATAGAATTCATATATGATAGTAATAAAATAACTGTATTCATATCATGTATTTAGAGCTAATAAAGCTTATAAAATTATGTCAATAACGAGTACACATAAATGTTGTTTTGGAATCCGTAAATCACCATGATTAAGCAAGACTTTTAAGCATATGCTTCAAAGTAGAATATAAGCAGTCAATGTACTTTCTGTTTAATACTTTTTACTGTGAATTATTTGGACAATTGCTGAAAATGCCAGTGATTAACAAAATAAATAATGAAAATTTAGAACTATCAAACAAACATGATTGACATGCTTTTAATTTATTTGCATGCTTTAATTTTTTCGACTGAACTGTTATATCATTGACATACTTCTATGAAGATGTAGAAAAACAAATAATAAACGCATGACTAATGTTAACAATACCATGAACAACGCTACATAATTATATTGAGATCTTTTATTTTATTTATTGAAATATTTCTGATTCACTTGAAATATGTTTTGTATAACGATGTAAAAGTTGTACAATCGTTCAAATTTCAGAGGAGGTTCAAATTCTTTACGAATGGATTAGCTCTTCCCTCTTCAGTGTTATGTACGTTAGAATTACTTGGTTCTCTTATTTTATTTTATTTAACGTTTGCAATTTCTGATTCCTTTGAAACCTTAGATGCTCTATCGACTGAAATTCTCAGCAGTTTTTGTTTTATCTTGGATTTTAGTTCATGCTTATCCTACTTATTATTTTTACAATCTTGGCAGCTATCAATAAATTTTTCGTTCCATTACTTACTATCTTTTTATCAATTTGTAAGTCTGTTTCATCTATATATTCATCTTTACTACTCTACTACATGTAGTTTCGTTATGTGTGCATCTTATTAATTTTACTTTCTTTACCTTAATTAGTTCTCTCACAATCCAATATGTCCAGATTTTTGAATCATTATTATAAATTACTCCACTATTGCCGTCCCTTAACTGTAGAACCATTTCTATTGCTAGACTTTGAATATTAATATGCAATTTTTTTTATTTTTTTTGATATTATCATGGTGACTAAGATATTTATATCCATTTCTTACTACTTCTAACTTTTCATGTTCAAAGGGTTAACACTAATACCACGGTATTTGATATATGGTAGCCTTATATGAATTTATATAGCTTTTATTATTTTTCAGTATTTGTTAACTATTGTAGGTAATGGGATTTTCTTTAAGTTTTTATTTATAAGATAAATTTGGAATGTCTTTTGGGACCATTGACTTTTAGTTATAGCTTAACAAAAAAGTTTTCAAGGAAAATTCACATTTCCAACAAATGGGTTATCCGTCTTCGACTTAATCAACATTCGCTCAACGGTTTTTTGTGTATCTTATAGTTTTCATAATACTCTAATTCTTTTAGAAGTGTGTTATACATTTTCATTATCTGCTGCCATTATAATTAATCTTTTTAATCTCTAATATTTAACCAATAGCATGTGATAAAAAAAAACTTGGTGACTTCACCTTTAACAAGTTTATCTCTATACATGGCATGTTGGAAAAATTAGTTTATGCCTAATTTGACATTGAAAACAATGTCAAATAAAGTTCAATTGAAATGTTTTATTGGTTGTCAATATTGCCCTATAACAAAATAATTTCTATGGACATACAATTTTTTATTTAAAAATGTATTGTCCTTCAGCCTATATATCTGAATGTTGCACTACAGGAAAATAATTGTCAGTAAATGGCCCTTGAATGCTGCTCTTTTTTTCATTAGTCCGAAGTGGTAAAATATAAAGCACATTTAATAGATTTTTCTCTCCCGGACAAATGATAGTTAAAGAAACGTTTATGGTATTATCAACAAACTCATCGATTGCTTATTTAGTATAACATAATTTGATTTGTTGGACTGCTCAGTGCTATATTACAGATTTTAGTTTGACTACATAATTGAAAATTCTTTCAAACATTGGAATAATGCTGTTTGTTATCAAACATGCATTGTTTGAAAAGCAATTCATGCTATATATTGTGGTTACCTACCAAAGACTAAAGTGAATCTTAGGCTTACAACCAACCTTTGGTAAGTTACTGGAAATTCAAACCTCATATGCAAGTGCATATGCATCACTTATGAGTTCTAATAAACATCATTGTGTTATTTTTTTTGTATAGGCCGTAGAGGAAAAACAAATAGAAGAGCAAAGATTTAAGGAGTCAGGGGAGGTGCCCGACCTAAAATGAAGCACAAAAATCAAAAGATTGGTATATTTTATAAATAGAATATTATAATTTTAAAAAACAAATAGAATTTACAATAATATATGATAATGCAAAAGTAATCGAATTTGATTTTATTCTTGTGTTCTACCCCAAATTCGTAACTTCTCTTTTTATTCTAATTACAACAGTGTACAGACCTTGACAGTGTTGAGAGGAAACTTATGTATTATGTCCAGTTGCGCTTTCAATCATGATTTTTTTATTCTTTTTTAAAAATTAAACTTATTTGGATGTGTCTTATCTATTACCTATAATAGAAAGTAGAATAGATGAAATGATGAAGTGGCACAGTTCTTTTTGGTTCAGACCCAACGTGTCAGTTTCTTAAGTGGCTTCTGGCTTATTCTTTTCTACAAAGTAGTGTGAATGGATAGTTTAATTTCTCCCACTCATGTTATCGTAACTTCTTTCTGTTTTGCCCTTTCTTCCCCCAAGTCTCCCCTCCAACCAAATTGAGTTCCAATTAACTGGTTTCTCCCAATTCTGTGCATACTGCGTGCATCTTCTTCCAACCCTCCTTCCATTGTTCTTATCAGGTACCCATATTTTCACTGTACCCAATTTTTATTTTAATATTTACTCGTCGATTTTGAGCTTTGCTTCCTATTTACGTTCAACGACAGTGTATTCAGCCGGTCTTTTCTCCGAATGTGCGTAATTGTTGTTTATTCGTGCTCTTCGACTGCTCAGAAGTATAAAATACTGTTTAATTTCAACGAATTGACTTTCCTGTGCATGTTGTGAGGACGCGTGAGTTGGAATAGATCTTGTCCTTGATGTGCACATAAACACACAGAAGTGTACTCATGACTCTCACTGTTTGTTTTAATTTTCCTTCATTTAGTTTTTTTCATGTCAATATTTACTGAGTAATTTTGTTTGCATTAGATATACAAAATGTTCTCAGTTTACAATAGTTATTTGGTATTAATTGCTGCAATTGAAGTAAGCATTTTATTGATTACTTTGACACTATTGTGATCTTTACTATTTCTGAACTCACTATACTTTTCCCACCTCACTGGCCATTTGTTGCAATTAAAGCTCAAGAGCTTATCATTGTGTATTCTATACTCCGTAACCTTGAACATAAATAGGGTATGCTCTCTAAATATTTGATAAAATTATGTTCTTTGTGCAATTATTCAGTTGGAGAAAGGGAAAACAAATTTGAAAAACTTGACAAAGATATAATTTAGCAGCAATGAAACAATAGATATATAGATAAGGTATTCTCAACTAATATGATCTTACTGTTGACTTAATTAAAAGAAGCTGTACTGAATACTATAAATAAATTGGTTTCAGTAAAAAAAAGTGTAACCTTGCTGATGTTATCCAATTGCCTAGGGACTTATATTATATTGAGACGGTACCTGTCAGACCGCATTACTATCTTCTTTATAGACTTGGGTTGTTTCTATAATCATAAATTAAGCATGTGAAATAAGTCTAATACCTGTTTCGAAATTTATCGTTTTGCCTTCCATTTCCGCCTTTGAAATTATACTTTTAATCAGATTTTAGGACTTTGTTTTGTTGCATTCAAGAATACATAATTTGATTGGCAAAAAAGGTAGATAGTGACTACCAAAACTGAGTTATCTATTACTCTTAGAGTTGAACTGCAAATTGCTTGAAGTTGGGATTACACTTATATGATTATTTCACTATTTATAGGAATGAGGGTAGTAAACTTTTTGAGATCATTCCGACTGAATCCACAAGATAACCTCAAATTTTTAAGCAATTTTAAAAAAATCCAACATTTTTAACTGATGTCTTCTAAATTCATAAATCTGAACAAGAAATCAACACATAACGATTAATAACAGTTGATTTCCATTCATCATCGTTCATCGTTCAATTTTGCTGCTTGATTCCTAGCAGTGGAAATTCGGCTTTAACACAAACCGTCGACCAATAGTCATTTCAAATTTGTTCATGTATTTCCTGTTCTATACCGACTAGGGTTATGATGTATACAGTTTAGTAGTAATGCGTACCCCTTTTTAGATTCCGTACAAAGTATAAATGACTTCGTGCTATTACAATTGATTTTTTTTATGTTCTAATGATTGAAGTATGTTTATTTTATGAATGGTCATTTCCCATGATTTTTTTGATGAGGGGTTTTGTTATTATGACAATCTTACGTTTGAAACATATTTGACTGTTCTTTTTCAAACAATGTACATATTCCTGAACTGTTATGAAAACTGAAACTTAAATAAAATTCCATACATGTGCAGAACTTCAACATGGATTACATGAGCATGTATTATTACTAGGGAAATGTTTTACTATGATAATTCTTATTTCTGTGACATGCAACTAATATATTATCAACTTGATTTCAGATTTAGCAACAGTGGAAACAAAGAGTTATGGGTCATAGCTTATTGTCCTTGGCACTGGCAACAAAATTAACTTGAGTTTGCTGAAACTCGGTGGAGCTAATTGATTGCGCTCAAGAATCATTGATATGATATTCATTATAATTTGATCACAGGTAATTATTTTATGACTTTCAATGACTAAATCATATTTTGTGTCCTTTCTAGGTTTCTTAACGATTCATGTATTACAATCAAATCCAATGGTAGTTCTTAACCTACCGATACTTATTGATAGTTTTGGGTATTTTTCTTATTTTATTTATGTTTATCTTCTTGCTTAACCTCTGTTGCTTTGTTTTGCAATGAAACTTGCTTTATTCGATAATCTATACGGTGTCTTTTAAAATGAATCATAGAATTCAAATGTTTTTGAGAAAGAATTTGATGAATTTAATTTTTCTACAGTATACTTCATTATTGTTCAGAATAAAATGTTCAAGGTTGTTAATGGTAATATAAAACATTCACTTATGAGCATGGTATAATTTAACTTAAGTATAAGTTGTATACTAATCTTAACGAAGTTTGTTTTGTAGTGTATTTGTATACTGTTTACACTATAAGTTTTTTTTTTTTTTTTTTTTTTTGGATTTAGACATCATTTAAAGCTTTGGTTATTTATTGTTGTATGCGGGTTATGTAGGTCACTTTTAGGAAGTTTTCATATACATAGGAAATTGTAGCTATTTCATATTGCTTTAGATGTGTGTTTCTTTTTAGGTATACACATCAAAAATCAAAATTTATAATCATAGTTTGTATTTTCTTTGTCTTATCTACTTCTGAAGATCATTATAATGCACTAAATCTGACATAACTGTTTTTCATTTAGGAATATTAGTTTATACTACAACTTATGTAAAGATCAAGCCAAACTTCAGGCTACAAATGTAGATTATCTTAACTTTCACAACATTTAATAATTATAGAAAATTACATTGTCTTATTCTCAGTTCAAATGGATGTATATGGGTATGGGTGGACTAAAGTGTATACAAATGTGTCATTGGTGCACGTTTTCCTAATACAAGTCGCTTATGAATAAAAAGGGAAATACATCGGCCTTTTGATATGATAATTGGTGTAGACGTTCATGTTATCCCAGGTTATTTTATTTAGCTTTAGGTAGGCACATAATGTATCTTACATATAACTTCCCTGATGTGTTTTAGCAGTAATTTTGAATATCCTTATGTAGTTCATTTTAAAATTAAAGCCACCTAACCTTCCTTCCACACCACTATGTACTACGTGCATCTTTCAATATAATAATATTATTACGCATATTGTACATAACCAATCACACGTCGTGTTTGATCAGTAGTATCATACTTGATGCTCATGCTCATCAAAATAACAATATTCTATTTATTTGTGCAGGGATCCAAATCTTCTACATATATAAAGCAAAAGCATGGAGAGCAGGTGAGAAACATGTGATTGCAAGGTGAGCGCAAAAGTAAATATTGAACCAATGTACATGTATTTGTCACGCTATAATAAAAATATAGTGCTTACGAAGCAAAAAATAGCTCTTAAGAATAGACCATATAATTAACAAAAATATCCCAATTTATAACAAAATCAAGAGTTTACATCAGGGATATTTTCAAATATGCATTGTAACACAGAGCACTCCTTGGGTTATACCACTTCATGTTCATTTTTCTGATTAAAAAATGCAATTCAATGCTAGGCATGCATAAGTTAAAAATGTTCACATGCAGAATGGAACCATTATTGAAATCCTGAAATGGTAAAACATTGACCTAAGCTTAAATGCATCAGCACATTCTGTTACGCTTACTTTGACCTCTCCTAACACTCTAGATCTTTGTTATCACTGAAATAAGTTTAATAAAATTGATATTAGAAAATTGAATCTGTATTAAAACTACTATAACATAAAATGGCTTTTCCAAATGAAGATATTGATCAAACATACAATTGCAGAAATAATGAATTCATAAATTTTATCACCAACCTATCTAAGTTTTACATCTTAGGTAAGCTTTACTATCTAAAAAATTGAATTCTGGGACTTTGTAACTCTTAAAACGTAATCATAGCAGTTCTATATTTCTGAATGTAGATGGAACAGATTTCTTCAAGGTTAAATTATATGGATCCATAAATGAAAATCTGAACTCCATGTTAGTTATTTAAGACTAAAATCTTAATACATATTATGCTTTAGATTTGATTCTTCCCAAGTCCAGCAAGTGAGTTGCATAGAATTATGTATTTACTTTACTGTCCGATGGATATTTTCCAAATATTTCAGCTGCATCCTTCTTATTCAACTAACAACTGGGGAGTCATGGCTCTCATTTGATCAAGAAGTGAGATCAATCCATAACAAGGTAATTTTACTTGATTAGTACACCAACTTGGCTTTGATGAGTACACCATTTTGCGACTGATGTAAAATCTTTTCATTTATAAAAGTAACGCTTGGCCATTTTTAATAGTTACAAACTATATGTTGGTAGTTTCCTAGCAAACTGAATGTATGTGTAGCAAGCAAGGGAGTGTGTATTGTAATTTAGGTTATTGACATCTTTTTATACTTACGCAAGGCTCCTGAGCTTCAGCTTCCAAGAAAGAAAGTGATACAAGCTCGACAGTTTTAGAGTGGTTTGCATGGCCAAAAGTTGCAAATTGTACCATAAGATAATTTCCGCATGTTTTCCTGGTTATAAAGGTAAGTAAGAGCTAAATTAGTTGTAACACCCCACACCCGCTAAGGTCACTCACTAAGGGAATGCCTTAACTTCGATGGAGTATTTTAAGTGAATATAGAACAGAAAAATTATAACAAGACAGATATAAATAATACTTGAAAATCTAAAACATCATTTCATTGCAGCAGAAGATAAACATGTTTGGTTACAATACCAAAACCAACTAAAACAAGAGTCAAGTACTAAATATCCATCTTGATAAAAACATAAGTACATAATCCCACTACATAACTAATAGCCATAATAGAAAAGATAAGCTGAGCTTTACATCAACGGTCCAAGCTCCAAAAGATAGATAAAGCAATCTGATCAAAGCCCACTAGTGCTAGGCCCACTCTGAGAACCTGAGGGTTGGGAAAAAGATAAAAACAACGGGGTCAGACATAAGTCTGAGCGAGTCCTATAACTTTAACAATACAATCATTAAAATAATTAGGGTATGATATAAACTTGGTACAGTAACGACTGGGGATAAATGACTACACTAAGCAGCCAACTAGACATAGGAAGAACAAAGATAACGGTAAAGATGCATCTACCCACCCAAGGATAATTACTACACTGCACCACACCAGTCATTCCTACTTAAAGGTTGATCCCACCCAAGGACTTAGAAAATTTAACTAGTAGTTTCGTGTACCCCTAGCTGACCACATAGGTGCCGTCTGCCCCTATCTCCACTAGTTGTACCCACTACTCCCCATATTTTGAATTAATTTTCCCTAATTAATTCCAATTTATTGATGTATATAATTGACTCAATTATGTCCATCCACTCATGGTATGCAACATCATACCAATTTCACCACAATTTTGTTAACATGAATATTAACCCCATCGTTTCCCACGTAATACGCTAACATGACATACTTAAAAGGGAAGATTCATCGCAAATACAATGGGTTCAACTTAGCATAACATTAGCATCTTCATGGGTTTTAAAGGTGTCAACTTGCATATGTGACCATAGAATCAAACCCAACTAGCATAAATAACCAACCCAAACTAGCATGAATCTCATATGTCATAAAGAAGGTAACCTGCATAATTTACTTATGTCATACAAAGGGGTAAACTTGCATATGTATGTATGACATACAAAGGGGTTAACTTGCATATGTATGCATATCATACAAAGTTGTAAACTTGCACATGTTACTTGCATATAATCAAACACCAAACTTGCATAACATGTCATATATGAACTTGCATATAATCAAACACCAAACTTGCATAACATGTCATATATGAACTTGCATATAATCAAACACCAAACTTGCATAACATGTCATATATGAGCTTGCATATAATCAAACACCAAACTTGCATAACATGGTGTCATAATGGATCAATGTTTATCATAGTGATTTGCATAACTAGTATCATGAACATATAGCATAAAACTTGCATAACTAGCATCATGGACATATAGCATAAAACTTGCATAACTAGCATCATGAGCACATAGCATATGATAACATAACTTGCATTGATCCACATTCATAACCATAACCTCATTATATCCTATCATAATTAGTTTAGCAATTGCTTGCTAAAGGCATAGAAACTCACACTTGTTGGTTAGCACTCTTATGAAGAAGATTAAGTTGCTAGAGTTGATTAGAAGTTGATTTGAGAAGCTATCTTCCTCTCTAATTTGGTGGTGGCTCCTTCTAATTGCAATTTGACGGCATGATGACGTTGTATCCAATTTTAGTATGAATTAGGGTAGTCTTAGGGTGTATTTATAGATTTAGGATGTAATTTAGGCCCTTAGATTTACCCTAATTTAGGTTAGAGCCGTCAGATTTCGTCACAAGCCCCAAACACAGCCCAAAACCTGACCAACTCACTCAAATGGTGCACCAGGCAAAACTGCCCGGCCACCTGTGTCGACTCCCAAGTCGACAGGGCAGTCGACTTGGGTCCAGCTGTTTCGACTCCCAAGTCGACTCCCCAGTCGACTTGGGGTGTGGCGGGAATTTTCCCGCCTAACTCCATTTCTGCATTTGAAATCTGTTTTTCGATATTTAAATTTTTTGAAAACTTCTTTGGGCCTTAACTGGGTCATACGGACTCCGATTTTCGAAAACTCAGACTCTATTTCGCGTATTTTTCCGGGACGAATGCAATGGCATAGCCCATTTCCCCTGATTCAGATCTTAAAATTTAATTCTGTCCCGATTTATATTATAACAAGTTATTCAACATACGGGGTGTTACATTAGTTATATTAATATTTTGTCAGTTCACCTAGCATTCCTTTATTCGGTCCTAGCCCTGTCAGCAATATGATGTCTTGGTGCTGATCTACTACACTGGTGTAGAAGAACGGGTTTCAATCTTCTAGCACTGGTTACAGGCTATATCTTTTTTTCTTCATGGGAAATGTTTTGAGTCTAGGAAAAAACTCAATTTCCATACAAAAATGTCAGAGTTGAATTACTTCCATTGGCTAAATGCTGTTATGAAATATGTTTCAGTTCAACTTTGAAGATTAAATTTGAATGGTTTTGAGAAATGTTCTGTTGTTTTACTTAGTTCTTAAGTACCAAATACCGAAGGCAGATGCTCATTTCGGATTAGTGAGATTTTTTTGCTTTCAATGCATGAGCTAAAAGCATGGTACTTTATTATTTCTATTGTACCCTGCCTAGAATATTGGTTTCCACAAATGTTTTAAAACTCTTTGCTCACGAGAACACATTTTTCACCTTTTAGCTTCCTTTTGCTATTGCTTCTCCCTTCATTTGCGAATGTATCTTCCAGAAAATTTATTTTCCATTATAATTTAATCCAGATAGGCTGTGCGTTCTTCAATTCAGACATTATTTCTGATTCCTATTTTTCACCTCGATCCTCAAATACTCTATGTTTATTCTGCGAATAGTCATTTCTCCTTATTTTTTTGATGAGGGGTTTTATTATTATGACAATCTTACGATTGAAACATATTTGACTGTTCTTTTTTAAACAATGTACATATTCCTAAACTGTTATGAAAACTGAAACATAAATAAAGTTCCATACATGTGCAGAACATCAACTTGGATTATATGAGTATGTATTATTACCAGGGAAATGTTTGACTATAATAATTCTTATTTCTGTGGAATGCAACTAATATATTATCAACTTGATTTCAGATTTAGCGAAGGGGCGCTAGCTACAAAATTAACCCGAGTTTGCTGAAATTCGGTGCAGCTAATTGATTGCGCTCAACCATCGTTGATCTGATATTCATTATAATTCGATTACAGGTAATTATTTGATGACTTTCATTGACTAAATCATATTTTGAGTCCGTTCTAGGTTTCTTAACGATTCATGTATTACAATCAAATCCAATGGTAGTTCTTAACCTACCAATATTAATTGATAGTTTTGGGCATTTTCTTATTTTATTTTTGTTTATCTTCATGTTTAACCCTTGTTGCTTTGTTTTCAATGAAACTTGCTTTATTCGTTAATTTATACGGTGTCTTTTAAAATGAAATGATAGAATTTTGATGTTTATGAGAAAGAATCTGATGAATTTAATTTTTCCACAATACACTTGATTATTGATCAAAATAAAATGTTCAGGTTGTTAAAGGTAATATTGAACATTCACTTTTGAGCATGGTATAATTTAACTCAAGTATTAGTAGTATACCAATCTTAACGATGTTTGGTTCGTAGTGTATTTGATATACTCTGTACATTTTTTTTTTGGATTTAGACATCATTAAAAGTTTTGATTTTTTATTAATGTTGTATGCAAAAATTAGAAATTCAAGTGCAGGTTAAGTAGGTCACTTTTAGGAAGGTTCAATATACATAGGAAATTGCAGCTAATTCATTATGCTTTAGGCATGTGTCTATTGGTGAATTTCTTTTTAGGTATGCACGTCAAAAATCCAAATTTATAATCATAGTTTGTATTTTCCTTTTCTTATCTACTTCTGAAGATCAAAATAATGCACTAAATCTAACGTTTTTTTTTTGTTTTTCATTTAGGAATATTAGTTTATAGTACAATTTATGTAGAGATCAAGCCGAACTACTGGCTACAAATGTACGATTATGTTAACTTTAACAACACTTGATAATTATAGAAAATTATATTGTATTATTGAAGACAGTTCAAATAGATGTATATGGGTGTAGGTGGACTAAAGTGAGTACAAATGTGTCGTTGGTGCACCTTTTCCTAATGCAAGTCGCTTATAAATAAAAAGGGAAATACATAGGCCTTTCGATATGATAAATGGTATAGGCGTTCATGTTATCACAGGTTATTTTATTTAGCAGTAGGTAGGCACATACTAAATCTTATATATAACTTCCCTATTGTTTTTTTACCAGTAATTTTGCATATCCTTATTTAGTTCATTTTAAAATTAAAGCCACCAAACCTTCCTTCCACGCCACTATGCAGTATGTACTACCTGCAGTTTGCAATATAATAATCATATCTATTACCTATTTAATAGAAAGTAGAATATATGACTTGCTGATGTGGCATAGTTTATTTTATTTTAGATCCAATGTGGCAAGCTCTCGGAATTGCCGCTCTGGTTTTAACATTGATTGTAGCATCTCCAACAAGATTCAGACTTTGAATATTTCAAAATGTAATGTGCAGGAGAAATACCGTACCCAACAGAAGGTCGGCGCCAGAAAAGATGAAGGAATTATATGCGTATCGCGCCGATTGTATGAGTGCGCGCTAAAAAATTGCCCTTCTTTCTGTCACGTGTCGAATTTTTAGGCGCTCCAGACCAATTCCGAATTCAGAATGCTCCCCGTACTATTTCACTGAATATTAAGGATCAGAATATCTATTGGGGATGCTTTCTCCCCCAAATTCACGATTCAAAAGCTGAATCACTACACCGTTGGAGATGCTCTTACCACCGTCATTTCCTTCTCTCCAGAAACTAATCTCTTCATTTACCGTTTCCATAACATCTCCAACTGCTTCCTTTTCCACACCAAAATCGTAACCCTCCCACCCCCAAAAAAGCAATCTTCCTTAAATTCAAAAAATAAGTAATTATACACTCCTAAGTAGTCAAGATCTAACCATATTTCGTTGATCGATGTAACGACCCAGATTTTCTTGCTATTTTGATTCGAATATTTAAATTTATTTTAAATATCACATTTGAATTATTTATGGGATTCAAAATCGAAATCGTTAATTAAACAACGACTTAACGATTATATATATATTTAATTTAAAACGAATTCAAAACGGTGCGGTAGTTCGTAAAATTGAATTTGAACTTCAAATGATTACACAGAATCAGTTTTAAGCCGGATTTCGGTGAAACAAGAAGCGTTCGAATCTATTTGATAATATTTTTCTAATGGAGGAGAAAAATCGAGTTTTCGTTTTATAGATTTTATTTTACGTCTAAATCAAATTTCGAAATAGTCAGTGTAGAATCGATTATCGACCATAACGATTTATTTAAATAGAATTAAATATTGGCTTCGAATTTGGACAAGTCCTTTGCGTCGTAGTCATAATTAAATTTTTAGAAATTTATTGTAATTTTTATTTCGTAAAATAAGCAACTTTTTATTTGGAGTATTTTGCACCCTGTATCAACATTTTGGGGTTTCAAAATATAAGTTAAACTACCGATATTATTATATATTTGGTATCATGGCACCTCGTTCGACACAATGGTATTTTTGTTTCGGTCGAATCATATGCGAATGAGGTTGTATATAACGGGGTACGTTAACTGTAAAACTAAAAATCGTTCGTCAAAATCATCAAATCAAATTAATAAAGGCCATCTTCCTACTCTTAGTTAGGCTTTGAAGAAATACCGCCTACGTTGACAACAAGTTCATCTTTCTCTTTTTAAAAGGTGTGCCATTCCCCTTCTTCGAAAAAACATTGAAAGAGACCAAACAAAATGTACAACATACATCTTCAATGCCTAGCTATTTTTACTCCACTATCCTATCTTATAGCTGAAATCACATATGTCCATACCGTAAGATTTGCCCGCTGCTACGTTCTTTCTTTTCCACATTAATACACTGTTATCTACAACTTATACACGTACAAGTGCTGAAAGATCATGGCATTACTACCCATCAACTAAAAGAACCATGTGGAGGCTAATCTAAAAGACATAAAATGCAGCTACTAAATAGCATGTGCTCCTTCTTTTGGCTTAAGTATTGATCATCAACAGACGTATACCCCATGTTTTCACTATTCATGCAGCTATGACAATCCAAAACGAGAAGGGATTGCTGCTGAACATTGAACAGATAATGAAAACACAACGCTCACCTGTCCTAATATTTACGTACAGAGCAGCACATGCCCCTGTGACTGTAAAGATGAATTCAGCTAGCCTTGCCTACAACTGCACATGCTATATATATTAATTTTGTTCACATCACAACATCAACTAAATCAGTAACTGAAACGAAAACACAATGCAGACTTTCACCTAAACTACACATCTATATACGGCCTATACTTCATTCCTTGGATGCCAAGGATCTTTAACTATAAATAGCGAACGCAGCTTCATCATCTCCAGTAAACAAAAACCGAATCCTTTCATTTCATCCTCATTCGAAAATATGTACAGCAAAAGCCTCCACCTTTGGAAAATTATTTAAAATTGAACCCTCAACTAAATTTGCTCGATCTTCGATTCCTTAGGATCCTAGAGTCAAGAGCTTAAATCTCGAATGGTCTTTATTGGATTTGAGAAAATTTGTGACGTTGAGGGCGGGGAAGCATGGGTGTACTATGGAGTATGGTTTAGGACCAGTTTGTGGGGACTATTGTGAACGTGAGGAGGGAGTCTATGGTGAAGCATGGGTGTCACGACGGGAACAACATGCATGGGGTATGCTTGCTGTGAAGACTGGAGAGTGGTTGTAAGGAGTTTTATGTGAAGAAGTAGCTGTAGTGGTTTGATTTCATGCAAGAAGTGGATCACCGTGTTTCACCAGTAACATAGAAGGAGCTTCTCGTGTTCAACCGTTTGGGTTACCTACTGTAGCAGGTTATTTTCATGCCAGAAGAAGATTTAGTAAGAGACGAAGGTGGGCTTCATTTCATTATGGGCTTGGTCTCCGTCCATAAATATAAATAGTACATGGTGGTGTTTGCGTGAATTATGAAGTGGTGTTGAAAGGGCAAGAAGGGGGAAACCGTATGAACATACTGACGTGGAGATTTACTTTGGATTTAAGGCAGTGCTGGCATGTTAACCAAGATGATTAAAGGGGAAAACGGTAATTATAAATTAATTTAGTTAATATATTATTATATAGTTAGTCTATAAAGATTTAATTACCAGGAAGTGACCAAGCAAAGGAAGGAATGAGGAAAAGATTCGAACGTGAAGCAGGAAATAACCAGGACTAGGTACGGGAATAAATAAATAATTATTATATGCTAAGGTAAGGTTAGTTTAATAAATTAATAATTAATTAATTATATAGGTTATGAAATCCGCTATAACTTGTGATGACGATAATTAATCCATACGATCGCAGAATCACATGAAACCGAAAGCAATGCGATCATGAAGACGGATACCACGCTGTTGTGCAATTCAGAACAGGACCAGAAGCAGGCAAGATTTTCATTTAATTTTGAACAACTATTTAAAATTAAATGAAAACAACGCGTATCGATCATCCAAACAAAGGTGAGTTAATTCTCACACATTTCTGAAATACTAGGATGTGCTAAATTCGTATAATTAAATTTATTTGGTTGATTTGATGCTTTGGATGCCTATGGTTGCTTTAATGGTTGACGTTAATTATATTATCGTCATTTAAAATATTTCTATGTACTGATATGAAATATTATAATGGTCTGTGTTGCAGGGAAGAACAGGTAGGAGGAATCAAACCTGTTCCTCAAATATTTAATATGCTGTTATTTCATATTTTATTTGAACTGTTTGAACCCGTTGACTTTAAAACCCTGTTGGTTGTTGTTTATGGTTAAGCTTGAATCAATATATAGTATTGATTATGTAACACCCCGCGAATTCTATAACTGTGAAACTCACAAATTAAAGTATAATTAATTACAAATAAAAGAACTAAGGGAAACAGGATACGCCATTGCGTTCGTCTCGGAAAAATACGCAAGATAGAGTCCGGGTTTTCGAAAAAAGGATATCGTATGAAGAAGTTATGGACGAACGAAGTTGGGCGAAAAACCGGAGAAGGGTCAGAATGCACTGGCGCACTTGGGAAGTGCGCCAGAACAAAATTGAACTGGCGCACCTGTGAAGTGCGCCAGTACATTTTTGACCTGGCGCACCTGCCAAGTGCGCCCAGGTCAAAAATGACCTGCTAGCCAGGTCTGGTCTAGCCCTGGCTGGCCAGGTCTGTGTTTGGCCGATTTTCAGAAGCTTGCTTTGTCATTAGGGCTAGGTGGCAGGCTCTAATTGGTCTCTCTTGCAAATGAATGGCTACGATCAATCCAAGCAACATCAATGGTCCTAATCAGTTTATAACCTCTATATAAACAACCCTAGACTAACCCTAATCTATTCATTCAAAAATAAGAACAAAGCCGCCATGTTGCTGAGGAACGACTAAGAGTAGCCGCCAATTGGAGAGAGAGGATTAGGAGGCAAATTCTAAGGCATAAAGCAACTCAATCAAATCAAACCGCATCTTCAAATCCCTAAATTTGAGAATTCGCCTCACCATTGTAAGTAGAGTATTACTTTGGTGTGAACAAATAACTGTGTTGGTTTGTATACTTGATTGTGGTGATAAATAATTCATAATTTGTGCGTTACTATGATTCTTATCGATTTGGGAATTATGTTATTCATTATAAAGAACTACATGCGGTAGTTCTATGCAAGTATACGTTTGGAATATTCGCAAATTATGTAATCCATGTTGAAGCTACATGTATGTAGTTGATTAATTGAAATTCATGCAAGTTTGGGGTTTTGCTACTATGCCATCATGATGTATACTTTTGTGCATAAATCATTTTGTAAGTAATTGGAACAAGTTTGGTTGTTATAGTTCATATGAAACTATGTTGAAATTTTGGCACCATGATCTATGTATTAAGTCATGCTTTTGTACTAGAAAACCTATTTGCAAACTTATGAATATGACTAGGCTATGATTGATATTTTGCATAATTAAGTCTATATTGTTTACAAGAATCATATGATGACATATGTGGTACATAGCTAGGTTAGATTCAAAATCCCTTTTTACAAGTTTGCATGACTAAAGTAAAAATCATGATTTCATGTTAGAAATATTTATGCCATGGTTATGTGAACAAATTTAACTATACTTATGCCATGCTTATGTTTGACATTATGCCATGCTTATGTTTGACATTATGCCATGCTTATGTTAGAAATATTTATGCCATGCTTATGTTTGACATTATGCCTAAATAAAAATATAGGTTCATGTTGTAGTTATGACTATGTGTCAATAATGATACCCAATTTAGATTCTTATCTCAACTACAAGTTCACATGCTTTGATTCATGTCACCTATGCTTTATGACCAAAGTATATGTCACTACTATGCAAGTACACCAGTTTCTATTTTGTATTTCCAACGTCATATTGCAAGTTCATGCGCTCACATTCCCCTCTTTGTGTATGTAATCACGCTTTAAGCCTCCCCTTTTCGCATGGCTAAGTTGGGCTTTAAAAGGCTAAGCCCAACATATATATAATAAACGGACGTGTAAAACGGGGGAAAATAACGTTGGGTTAAAATTACTAATGAATGAAAATATAAAATAGAAGGGCCCAAATTCAAGTATGGGTTGGGCCCATGATTCGTGTAACCTTTACACCATTAACTTAATAATGGGCCGCAAATATTTACATATAAGAAAATAAAGAAGAAAGACAAAATAAGTAAATGTAGAACATACGATGTGTTTAACCCGAGGTTGGATTGAGTTGTGATGTAAACCTGCCCGGAACCGCCCAGCTGTCCAGTAGTCACAACAATACCTATCCAATGTGGTAGGTTAAACATGGAGCCCAATAAGGACCCGAGGTTAGACTGAGTTGTGGCGTAAGACTGCCCGGAACCAACCGGCAACAGGCAGCCACAACAATACCTGTCTAATGTGAGAGGTCAGGGCCTTAATAAGACAATTAAGGCTGAGTCAGGATTGTTAGGATTAAGTGAACTAAAGACTTAATCAAAATGGAACGTGCTAAACTAAACGGACTGGTGGGGTTAGGTTAGAAAACACTTAACCAACTTAGCATGTTGGCTAGAGATAGAAAACCTAGTAACGGGGGACCCTTTTCAGCAGTAACCCTAGAAGGTGTATCAGGAAACCCTGAAACTAGGCAGGGTGGGGCACGATTACTGGGCTGATTGTAAGAGGTCAAATCGACGACGGTGGTGTAGCAGTGTAGGTTCTAACGGGGTGCGGGCGTGCACACACCCCGGCGCAGAAAAATAAGGCACTGGGCACCAGTAGCATACCTGTGCATTCTAAGGTTGTATCGGGCCGCTGCCATGGGACTTGATACACCCCATGGTGGGACCAGCATAGGTAACTACAACATCGGGGGCCGTAAGACACATGTAACTATGCGAGTAGGAGCCGATCATTGTAAAATGGATCACTTCACCCTGATTATGGGGTGCCAGTTGGAAACTAGTTTATATGGGTTCAGAGATTAACATGGGGTACGATAGTATATTCGACCCTAGACAACTTAACCAAGTGCTTCCCCACTTCTTGTTTATACTTATCATACCCAGTTCTTTATTCATAGACAAAATAGTACTAGACTTACTCAGGCTTTATGTCTGACTCTACTTTTCTTTCGTCTTCTTTTCTTCCGTTCCCTCCCCTAGGTCCACAGGGAGGGAACACAGCCGCTTGACCAGCCTTGACATCCAGCTTGGAGAAGAGAAATGTATTGCTTGGACCTTTTCGTTTGAACTATGGCTTTGGACAATCACTATGGGGCTTTTGCAGTTTATCTATGTTTTATTTATGCTTCTTTAATAATGTAATCAAGACAGATTATGAAGGAGTTATGTTATGTTTTTGGAAAGGATGTAAGACAATCATGGTGATGTTTTGTAACACGTATTTGCTTTTATGAAATAAAAGTTTGTTGTTTTTCCGCTGTTTACAAATATGTGTTCTTATATCTGTCTTGTATCTCTGTGACTTATACTTAAAAACCTCCACCAAAATTAGGGCATTCCCTTTGAGAGTGACCCTAACGGAGGTGGGGTGTTTCACTTGGTATCAGAGCGAGGTTTACCAGATAAGATAAAAAGTTTTGAAAAATTATTTTCAAAAAGGAAATTTAAAGAAGCATTTTTAAAAGAAAAATATTATTTTATTTTAAAAGGCAAAGTCCACTCCCCAAAGCCATAGGTACTATCTCTTATCCTTCGTTTTGAATCTATCCTTTTTGTTTCAGCATGTCCGAAGATCTTAACTTACCGGAAGGGGTGCCAATACCTGGTTGGTTTAGACGGTTCTTAGAAGCAAGGGCCACTCAGCCAAGTCCTACCGTTCCTCCTCCCCCAGCTACAGGAAATCATCCAGCTGCAGCGGCACCTTTTCCTCCACCTCCTCCACGGGGAAACGCGTTTGCTAAGATATGTAAAGATTTTAAAGCTATGGGAGGAAGGGATTTCCATGGAACTGAGTCCTTCGTGGCAGCTAGAAATTGGCTGAAAGAAACGGAGGACCTATTCATCATCTTTGAGGTAGAAGATAGACAAAAAGTACAATTGGCAGTATGGCTATTGAAGGGCGAGGCTTCCTACTGGTGGGAAGTCACTAATGCTGAAAGACCAGTGGAGACATGGGAGGACTTTAGGGCAAGGTTTGAGACTAAATTTCTCTCGGATGCGGAAAGAAGTTTGCAGTTGGAAAAATTCTTATTTCTTAAACAAGGGGACAAGACAGTCAGAGAGTATGTGAATCAGTTCGATGAGCTGGCTAGGTTTGGGCTTGACCTAGTCAACACCCCGCACAAGAAGGCTCTCCGTTTCGTCAAAGGGTTGAATGAGCCATTACACAGTTTGGCCATGACCCATATACCCATGGGAGCCACGTATGAAAGATTGGTGCAAATGGCATTGCTGAATGAAGAGGATAAGGGCAAGAAGGAGTCAAAGGCAGAAAGCTCTCAAGGGAAGAAAGAGGGTTTGCAACCTAAAAAGACAGACTTTAAGAAAGGCGGGAAAGGCAACAAAGAGAAGAGGAAGTGTACTTTCTGTGGCAAAGTGGGGCACTTAGTTAAGGACTGCCAGAAAAAGAAGGCCAAGGAGAATGGTGGGTGCTTTTCTTGCGGTGAGACAGGCCACAGGGCTAAGGACTGCCCAAAGAAACGAGGACAGGGGCAGAGGGCTGGATCCACCCCAGGGGCACAGGTTCATGTGCTGGAAGCGCCACCTCTGCAACAGCGAGGTATAAATACTTCGGTAGAAAGTGTAGTTTATCTTTATGATCACCCCGTTCGCACTTTATTTGATTCTGGCGTATCACACTCCTTTATCTCGTCTGCTTTAGTAGAATCTCTGCACCTAAAAACTAGTATGGTAGAGGACCCCTTAATTGTTTCAAACCCAATTGGGGGCCCAGCTCATTTGTCTATGATCTGTTTGGGATTGAAAATTTCTATTCTAAGTGTAGAATTTCAATGTAGTGTCTTTGTTTTGGGCTTTTCGGGTTATGGTTTGATTTTGGGTATGGATTGGCTATCCAGTAATGGGGCCATCCTTGATTGTGAGAAAAGGGTTGTTAGGCTCCTAACCCAGCTCGGTAATACTTTGGAAATTTCTTGTAATCCCTCGTATGCGGTTATGCTTAGTTATCTTGAATCGCTAGATGCTTCTGTTGAAAATTTGCAATCAGTTAAAGTGGTCCGGGAATATCCGGATGTCTTTGAAGAGGTGAAGGGCTTGCCTCCGAAGCGGGAAATAGACTTCCGCATATATCTTGTAGATAATGCAAAGCCCGTTGCGTTACCCGTTAGACACATGGCTCCACGGGAAAGGAAAGAGCTCAGTAAACAGATTAAAGAGCTTCTAGAAAAGGGGTTCATTAGGAGGAGCATTTCAGAATGGGGCGCTCCAGTGGTGTTCGCTACAAAGGCGGATGGTTCACTCCGTCTATGTGTTGACTATAGGGAGCTCAATAAGCTAACGAAAAAGAATAGGCACCCTCTCCCTAGAATTGACGATTTGTTTGACCAGCTTGTAGGAGCGTCTGTTTTCTCCCAACTCGATTTAGCAACCGGTTTTCATCAGCTAAGGGTGGCTGAAGATAGCATCGATAAAACGGCGTTCAGAACCCCAGACGGCTTCTTTGAATGGCTTGTCATGCCTTTCGGCTTGACAAATGCACCTGCTTACTTCGTGGACCTGATGAGTAGGGTATTTAGAGATTTCCTCAACAAATTCGTAGTGGTCTTCGTAGATGATATCCTTATCTTCTCAAAGAGTGAAGAGGAACATGCTCAGCACTTAAGGCAATCATGAAAACTTTGCGAGTCCATCAACTAAAAGCCAAATTCTCCAAATGCCACTTTTGGAGAGAAGAGGTGAGGTTCCTTGGGCACATAGTATCCAAACAAGGGTTAGTAGTGGACCCTGCTAAGGTAGTGGCGGTACAGGACTGGAAAACACCAAGGAATGCAACTAAGGTCCGAAGCTTTCTAGGACTAGCAGGTTTCTATCGAAAATTCATAAGGGATTTTGCGAAAATCTCAGCTCCGCTCACGAAGTTGACAATTGTTTATTTTCAAGAGATAATTCATCTATGTGGGATACCTTCTAGTAAGTGAACAAGATCCAAGATTCACTAGTGAATTTTGGAGAGCTTGCATGGAACCATGAGTACGCAGTTAGGCTTGAGCCAAGTATACTAGAAGGAGAATAAGTGAAAGAGGAACGAGAAATAGGTTCCAACTCATATTTTGGAAACAAGAATTAAGAAGCTACGAAATTGTGAAGTTAAAGACGGACAAAGCATAATGGAGTTAAGCTCAAGAAATGCGACTTAGAAGATTGAGGACTAGATTCGTGCATAATATCTCTTCTTAAGAGTATATCCTTGATCCCTCTCTTCCTGTAGAACTTACTTGCATGGTATCTTTTCTGTATATCCTCTCGGTCCCATTCTCAATCCAATTTCTGTTGCAAACCACATAGGGAGTATGACTCATCTGTTAGTAACACATGTTGGGGCTCGAGGGTGTTCATTGGTTTGACTAAAGCTTTTGGGTTTTATAAGATACAGATTGGTCTTAGGAAGGGATCCCTTGTGACCTAAAAGGAGTCCATCATGCTTAGTTTCCTAGAATCATATATGGTGGTTGGGTTGAGTAACTCTTTGGGTGTCAGTCTGATGTTGATTTCGGTCTTCGGGGCTGATGCTTAGAGAGTTCTTCTCCTAATCAATATATATGTGGCATAGGTTTTCAGTTTTGACATTGCCTAATGGGCACAAAGTTTTTACTTGCTTCTATCATTCGACTATACCTTTAGATAGGAACAATTGGGAAAATGTCCTATAGATTAGAGCTACCCGAGAAGTTGGCTGGAGTCCACAACGTTTTTCACGTTTCACATCTCCGAAAATGTCTACACGAGTCTGCTGAGGTGGTATAGCCAAATATCCTCGAAGAGGCCGAAGCGGAACGCGAAGCAACCATAAGGAAAGTTCAAACCCGCATCTTAGGAACGGAAGTGAAGAAGCTACGCAACTGTGAAGTCAAGCTCGTCAAAGTTCAGTGGAGCGACGCCGAGGGAGACGCGACTTGGGAAACTGAAGCTAGAATCCGTACAGCCTACCCTTTTCTGTTCGAGGGTACATCCTTGATCTTTCATTTTCCTTAAGTTGCGCTTTTATCTATCTTTTTAGGTATATTTCCTCGACCTTATCTTTTAGGTAGAAACCCTTTGGATGGAAACATGTAATTGAAACATGTTATGGATGATGGTTGCAAGTGGTTGCAAGTGATTGCTAGTGGTTGCTCGTGGTTGCATATACACACACAATCTAGGTTTTAGATCGGCTCAGTCACTTCATATTGCATATGCATATATATTTGCATTCGTATATGGTTGAACTTTAATGTGTTGTCATGTGGATGTTGCATTTGTATTGAATGATTGTGCACTCATGTAGAATCATGAATAGGAAAATTTGCATACATAATGGATTCATGGCACTTACATAATTCGCATTAAGGAGGTCAACTGAATCAGTAGACCGCCTGATTTGGCATTAGATAAGTACATGTATACACACACACTTCGCATATGATCATGAAGCATTAGAAGTCTTTTAAGGACAATGGATGCTCGTGTTTGATGGATGAGTAGATGGATGATTGGATGTTAGGATATGCATTCCTCCTAACTTGAAGATTTCGGGGACGAAATCCTTTTAAGTGGGGGAGAATGTAACACCCCGCGAATTCTATAACTGTGAAACTCACAAATTAAAGTATAATTAATTTCAAATCAAAGAACTAAGGGAAACAGGATACGCCATTGCGTTCGTCTCGGAAAAATACACAAGATAGAGTCCGGGTTTTCGAAAAACGGATATCGTATGAAGAAGTTATGGACGAACGAAGTTGGGCGAAAAACCGGAGAAGGGTCAGAATGCACTGGCGCACTTGGGAAGTGCGCCAGAACAAAAATGAACTGGCGCACCTGTGAAGTGCGCCAGTACATTTTTGACCTGGCGCACCTGCCAAGTGCGCCCAGGTCAAAAATGACCTGCTAGCCAGGTCTGGTCTAGCCCTGGCTGGCCAGGTCTGTGTTTGGCCGATTTTCAAAAGCTTGCTTTGTCATTAGGGCTAGGTGGCAGGCTCTAATTGGTCTCTCTTGCGAATGAATGGCTACGATCAATCCAAGCAACATCAATGGTCCTAATCAGTTTATAACCTCTATATAAACAACCCTAGACAAACCCTAATCTATTCATTCAAAAATAAGAACAAAGCCGCCATGTTGCTGAGGAACGACTAAGAGTAGCCGCCAATTGGAGAGAGAGGATTAGGAGGCAAATTCTAAGGCATAAAGCAACTCAATCAAATCAAACCGCATCTTCAAATCCCTAAATTTGAGAATTCGCCTCACCATTGTAAGTAGAGTATTACTTTGGTATGAACAAATAACTGTGTTGGTTTGTATACTTGATTGTGGTGATAAATAATTCATAATTTGTGCGTTACTATGATTCTTATCGATTTGGGAATTATGTTATTCATTATAAAGAACTACATGCGGTAGTTCTATGCAAGTATACGTTTGGAATATTCGCAAATTATGTAATCCATGTTGAAGCTACATGTATGTAGTTGATTAATTGAAATTCATGCAAGTTTGGGGTTTTGCTACTATGCCATCATGATGTATACTTTTGTGCATAAATCATTTTGTAAGTAATTGGAACAAGTTTGGTTGTTATAGTTCATATGAAACTATGTTGAAATTTTGGCACCATGATCTATGTATTAAGTCATGCTTTTGTACTAGAAAACCTATTTGCAAACTTATGAATATGACTAGGCTATGATTGATATTTTGCATAATTAAGTCTATATTGTTTACAAGAATCATATGATGACATATGTGGTACATAGCTAGGTTAGATTCAAAATCCCTTTTTACAAGTTTGCATGACTAAAGTAAAAATCATGATTTCATGTTAGAAATATTTATGCCATGGTTATGTGAACAAATTTAATTATACTTATGCCATGCTTATGTTTGACATTATGCCATGCTTATGTTTGACATTATGCCATGCTTATGTTAGAAATATTTATGCCATGCTTATGTTTGACATTATGCCTAAATAAAAATATAGGTTCATGTTGTAGTTATGACTATGTGTCAATAATGATACCCAATTTAGATTCTTATCTCAACTACAAGTTCACATGCTTTGATTCATGTCACCTATGCTTTATGACCAAAGTATATGTCACTACTATGCAAGTACACCAGTTTCTATTTTGTATTTCCAACATCATATTGCAAGTTCATGCGCTCACATTCCCCTCTTTGTGTATGTAATCACGCTTTAAGCCTCCCCTTTTCGCATGGCTAAGTTGGGCTTTAAAAGGCTAAGCCCAACATATATATAATAAACGGACGTGTAAAACGGGGGAAAATAACGTTGGGTTAAAATTACTAATGAATGAAAATATAAAATAGAAGGGCCCAAATTCAAGTATGGGTTGGGCCCATGATTGGTGTAACCTTTACACCATTAACTTAATAATGGGCCGCAAATATTTACATATAAGAAAATAAAGAAGAAAGACAAAATAAGTAAATGTAGAACATACGATGTGTTTAACCCGAGGTTGGATTGAGTTGTGATGTAAACCTGCCCGGAACCGCCCGGTGTCCAGTAGTCACAACAATACCTATCCAATGTGGGAGGTTAAACATGGAGCCCAATAAGGACCCGAGGTTAGACTGAGTTGTGGCGTAAGACTGCCCGGAACCAACCGGCAACAGGCAGCCACAACAATGCCTGTCTAATGTGAGAGGTCAGGGCCTTAATAAGACAATTAAGGCTGAGTCAGGATTGTTAGGATTAAGTGAACTAAAGACTTAATCAAAATGGAACATGCTAAACTAAACGGACTGGTGGGGTTAGGTTAGAAAACACTTAACCAACTTAGCATGTTGGCTAGAGATAGAAAACCTAGTAATGGGGGACCCTTTTCAGCAGCAACCCTAGAAGGTGTATCAGGAAACCCTGAAACTAGGCAGGGTGGGGCACGATTACTGGGCTGATTGTAAGAGGTCAAATCGACGGCGGTGGTGTAGCAGTGTAGGTTCTAACGGGGTGCGGGCGTGCACACACCCCGGCGCAGAAAAATAAGGCACTGGGCACCAGTAGCATACCTGTGCATTCTAAGGTTGTTTCGGGCCGCTGCCATGGGACTTGATACACCCCATGGTGGGACCAGCATAGGTAACTACAACATCGGGGGCCGTAAGACACATGTAACTATGCGAGTAGGAGCCGATCATTGTAAAATGGATCACTTCACCCTGATTATGGGGTGCCAGTTGGAAACTAGTTTATATGGGTTCAGAGATTAACATGGGGTACGATAGTATATTCGACCCTAGACAACTTAACCAAGTGCTTCCCCACTTCTTGTTTATACTTATCATACCCAGTTCTTTATTCATAGACAAAATAGTACTAGACTTACTCAGGCTTTATGTCTGACTCTACTTTTCTTTCGTCTTCTTTTCTTCCGTTTCCCCCCCCCCCCCCCAGGTCCACAGGGAGGGAACACAGCAGCTTGACCAGCCTTGACATCTAGCTTGAAGAAGAGAAATGTATTGCTTGGACCTTTTCATTTGAACTATGGCTTTGGATAATCACTATGGGGCTTTTGCCGTTTATCTATGTTTTATTTATGCTTCTTTAATAATGTAATCAAGACAGATTATGAAGGAGTTATGTTATGTTTTTGGAAAGGATGTAAGACAATCATGGTGATGTTTTGTAACACGTATTTGGTTTTATGAAATAAAAGTTTGTTGTTTTTCCGCTGTTTACAAATATGTGTTCTTATATCTGTCTTGTATCTCTGTGACTTATACTTAAAAACCTCTACCAAAATTAGGGCATTCCCTTTGAGAGTGACCCTAACGGAGGTGGGGTGTTCCAGATTACAAAAAATAGCAGACGATCTAGATATACATCGTTTTATAAAGTTCGATTCACCGTCAGGTGAATCGGTTGAAAAGAAGTTATGAAATTATTTTATAACCAATATAGATTTTAAAATATAATATTTGAAATAAAGTTCTAAAAAGGAGAATAAACCAACTACATAAATACGTTGATTGCTTTAACCAAATCGACCATGTGCGAAGCACGTGTTTATATAAGTGATTATTAAAAACGATATTATTTAGCTAATTCAAGTAATTGGAATTAATGTAACAATTAGAATGGGTGGTAATATTGATTATTATTTATTTAATAACAACCAAAGTGAACAGAATTATTTTAATTAATTTTATTATTAAACAATGGGAAGCGCCGAGTGTAATTTATTAACGAATAAATCATGTTTAGAGGCTACGTAAACTGAGATTGTTTATTAAATTAGTTCATTACTTTAAAGGGGTAGTTAATGGTAAAGAAACCGAGTTTTACTTTAATAGATATTGGAACTTGATTATTAGTCATTTAATAATCATTAAAGTAATAGTTGGAAAGTAAAATATAGTAAGGAATGTTTGTAAAGTTTAAAGCCGTGTTTATAGTTATTAAGGCGATTAAATATTTATAAGGTGAGATCGAAGTTTTAACTTGATTCTTACTGAATTATATATATATATATATAAATGGATTATATGAATCCAAGTTATACAAAGTTCTAAAACCTGAGTTGAATTAGAGTAGTGAATCGAGATAGGTTAAAAGGGATGCGATATAGAATCGCCATTTTAAAGAAGAGAGGATATTCCATCAAGATGGAATCATAATGGGATTTGTCGTATTGGAAATGAGTGTCGGGTTTTTTATTACAACTGATATCTATCTGATGATAAGAACGTTGTTGATCAAGGTTTGAGAGGTCATTAAAATACCCCAAATTGAACAGTTTCAGGATTATCGAAGGATGATATTAGTCGTAATGGTTAAAGTGTTGGAATAAAATATTTTGAAAAAAAATAATAGTGTAACGTTATTTGAAGGATTTAGAAATATATATATATATAATGAGATTTCAAAAATGAAAAGAAATAAAAGGAGATTAGTGGAAATATAACGATATTTTCAAGTTAGGAAATGAGATTTAAATGGGTTTATTCTAAAAGAATGAGCGGTGGTTTTGGTAGTCAAATAATCGAGCCAAAGAAGATGTCATAATAATCCTTTTACGAATGATAAGTGATTCGATAATAAGAAATGTTATGACCAAGTGATGCTGTGTATAAACAAATGGATCTATTTGTTTTATGGTTGTTTATTTTGATAGTTAAATAACCGACTATCCAAAATCTGACCCAACGTTATTGGCATGGGAAGACCAGGATCGAATTTTTATTCGAAAACCATTCCGACCAATAAATACGAATACGTCGAAGACACTGATCGAGATGGAGCAAGTGAAGACCGTAGATCTTCATGAAGCGGAAGAGTTACTTACAATCTCTGGCTGATCCCTAGAGATATACTGTGATTCTGTCGTGATTGGAATCTACGGGTTGCAAGGACTTCTCTTTGCTGATCTATAGGGTGATTCCTATATTGGATGCAGTAGGAGAGTACCTTCGGTTCATCCTGTACCTGGATGACGTACATGGACGATGTGAATGGTGGCCAGATGTTTCAAAAGTCGATTATAGCCTCAAGCCTCATCAACCGGGAAATGACAAAAATCGGGCTGGCAGCATGGCTATGTGCGTCGCACCCATTAGGGTGTATTGTCACCATCTAGAGAATATTCATATTTGTTACTTCTTTCCATTTCTGTATCTCCCGGGGATTACGGTGGTCGCACGACAAAAAGCCATAAGGTGACAATATACTCGATACACTCAAGAGAAATGAGTGGTCGGTCATGTGTGGGCCTGGTTGCAAGACGTTCTTGTTGAACCCAGTGTATTCTTCTCTAGAGATACGCTATCGGCACGTGGTCCTATACCTTGTCATAGTTGGAAATCCAATCTCCAATAAGCGCCCGCGATTTTGTTTGTATACTATATATGTGGAGCGTGAGATGCAAGCGTTCTGCTAGATTCTATTTACTTGTATTTAGACACTATTATAATAATAGAATAAGATATTGATTTCAAAACGATTTGGGTTATATTAAGATAAAAGTTGTTCGTGTTTATGTGTGGACTGGTCTTACTATTATCCTTTTAATTCCAAAGGATTTCAATGTTAAACAAGTTGGTTGCTATATGAATTTATCACTGAAAGTATTTTAGACTGATCCGGGTGAATTTTGTTTTAAATCAAATGTGCTTGGGTCAGACCGAGTATATTATCTGGTTAGGTATCGCTGGGAGCTTTAGAAGAGGAGTTGAAGTCGAGATGTATTCCATATATTTACTGGTACTAGTTTATTTCTACTGTGTGTTTTGATTGATATGAATGTATACTCTGATGTTGTAATATACAGTTCTTTTATAAAGTATTATTGATTATTATATTTTGCCCATTCCGCTATGAGACTCTAATCTTCTTATTCTTCTATTCTAATATTTCTTTCTTTCTTTTCTCACCCTCTAACTTCTTTCTATTAACTTTCTGGGTTTTCGATACTTGAGTTTGGATACGAGATGTGTTAGTGTCTGGATTCGAATGTCGAAATTTCCAGGTCGCTACAGTTGGTATCAAAGCAATGGTTTAGGAACAACCTTGGCTCTGTGGTGTAACTCGATAGAGATTGGGCTAGTAATACCCTAGAGCGAGTTGAGTGTGTATATATGAGAGTGCTTATTTGTATTTTGAATATAAAACTATTTTATATTGTTACGACCCAAATATTTTATAAAAAGGGTAAAACTTATAATTTTGTCAAATTATTATTTTATTCAAACTTGTATGAAATTGGAAACATTTCAAATATGAAATGAGAATTAATTTTAACTTGTACGAGTTAAAATGAATCCTTTAAATTGAAACTGAGAAAAGCCAACAAGAAATTGACTTGTGTTGAGTAAATTAAAAAGTGAATGAATCCAAATTGAATAAATGGAAATTTGTTGAATGTTATGTTTGGAATAAATTTCATAAGCATGAATCTGAATATTGATTTGAACTTGATTGAGAACTGATTTGGGGTAAATAAATTGAAATAAAATTCAAGTTAATGGAATTCAACAAAATTCAAGTAAATGAATTGGTATTGGAAATATGGAATTAAATAAGACGTAAAAAGGAAAATTAAAATGATTTGGTTAAAGTGATTGTGTATTGTGAATTGTTTGTTTATTGGTTGCTAGATTGATCGAATATAAAAATTCATCAATAGTTGAATGAATTAAAAATTAGAATTTCAGTATAGAATCAATATGGAACGAGACTGAAAGGATTTAACCCTGTATTAGTTATTTCCAATATGTATCGATTTGAGTGCAGATTGAAAAGGGAAGAGCTGTTAGTTGCCGAACTTTGTGATCCTCATATTAGTTGTCTGACAAAAAGGTAAACCTTAATATTATTGTTTGGATGTTTGAATTTATACCCAAGATGGGTAGCCGCTTGGCTTTAATTTTCTTTGGATTGACATGTGAGGCCGGAGTGGCAGGTGAAGTTGTTTGGATTGAATAGTACAGAGGAGGTGTAACACCCCGTGTATTCAATAACAGTGAAATTCACAAATTAAAGAATAATTAATTTCAAATCAAAGAATTAGGGAAACGGGATAAGCCATTGCTTTCGTCTCGGAATTCTACTTGAGATAGAGTCCGAGTTTGCGTAAAACGGACTCCGTATGAGGGAGATATGACCTCTGGAAGTTTCAGAATTCAGTTTAAAATTCAAACAGACAGAAACAGCTCAGAACAAATTCAAATTTCAAACAAATCGGACCCAGGTTGGGCTGGGCGGGAATTTTCCCGCCCAAGGCATCCAAGTCGACTGGGTAGTCGAACTGGGCCACCCAGGTCGACTGGGTAGTCGACCTGGGGCACCCAGGTCGACTACATAGTCGACCTGGGGGTCGACTAGGTAGTCGACCTGGCCCTTGAGCTAGGTCGAACCCAGCCCCTCCTGGCTGGCGTGGTCTGTGCTTGGCCGAATTTCTAAGCCTTGCCTTGTCACTAGGGCTAGGTGTCAGCTCCTGATTTGTCCCTCTTTCAAACGAACGGCTATTATTAATCCAAGCTCCATCGACGGTTCTAATCAATTCACAAACTCTATAAAAAGGACCTAAGACTCCACCTAATTCATACAAATAAAATGAGAATGAGACCGTCATGCTGCTGAGGAAAGACTAGGAGTAGCCGTCAAAATTGAGAGATGATTAGGAGACAATTCAAAAGCTTAAAGCAACGACAACTCAAATCAAAACAACGCATACAACAAAGGATAACATCTCCAAATTCAGAATTCAGAATCCTGTATTGAAGATTCTTCACACGTTGTAAGTAGAGTGCTATTCCGATGTGAATGAATAATTGTGTTTTGATTTGTGTAAAATGAGAAATGGAATTGTAATTAATTTGTGGTGATGATAATTCATAATTGTATGTTGCTATGATTCTAATTATGAATAGATTTGGGATGTTGTGGTATAATGATGTTAGACCAATTGGATATTTGCAAGTATATGACTCATGTTGAAAGTTAACGACTATATGTTTGTGGTAGTTTATTATAACACCTACTGGATAATTGCAAGTCTATGTTTCATGTTGAAAGTTAACGACTATACGTTTGTGGTAGTTTATTACAACAAAGTTGAGATTCATGCTAGTATATGATTCACTATTATGCCAACTTGATATATAGTTTTATGGTCATCTTTAGTGTAGTTGGATCCATTTGAGTATTATGATTCATATGAATTTATGTTGGAATTGGCATCATGATTCAAGTGTAAAACTATACTTTTGTGTTAGTGACAAAAGTAAGCACCCTTGTGAACTTGTGTTGACTTTATGAACATGGCTAGTTTATGTTTGACTTTATGTCCATACAAAATATGTTTTAGGCCTATGCTGTTATCAAGATCATATGATAATATATACGACAAATAATTAAGTTACATTTACATTTCAATTGCAAGTTTACATGAATAGATTAAAAACCATGATTCATGTTTAGGTATGTTTTATGTCATGATTATATGCTATTACAATGCAAGTTCACAAGTGCCTAATTTATGTTAATTAGATCGTTATGTTGCAAGTTCATGCGTTCACACTCCCCTTTTGATGTTACATAGAATATATAAACACCATGTTCTAAGCCTCCCCTTTTTCATGTGGCTAAGTTGGGTTTAAATGTTAAACCCAACATATGTTATATTGTAGCGAACATATAAAACGGGGGTAATGATGTTGGGTTAAAATATAAAACATATGTGTTGGCATGTCTGACGCATGCCAATGACCTTAAGAACATTTAAAGGGTATAAATTAATTTTACCCAATAAAGATAAATTTGAATAATGGGCTGCAAATATTTACATATAAAAAGAAAAGAGACAAAATATGTAAACTTAGAAAATACCATGTGTTTAACCCAAGGTTGGATTGAGTTGTGACGTAAACCTGCCCGGAACCGCCCGGCTATCCAGTAGTCACATCAATACCTATCCAATGTGGGTGGTTAAACATTGAGCCCAATAAAGACCCGAGGTTGGACTGAGTTGTGACATAAGACTGCCCGGAACGAACCGGCAATAGGCAGTCACAACAATACCTGTCTAATGTGAGAGGTCGAGGCTTTAATAAGACAATTAAGGCTGAGTCAGGATTGATAGGATTAAGTAAATTAAATTAATACTTAATCAAATTTAACATGCTAAACTATACAGACTGATTGGGGGTTAGGTTTACAAAACACTTAACCAACTTGGCATGTTGGCTAGAAATAGAAAACCTAGTAGCGGGGGACCCTTTTCAGCAGTAACTCTACATGGTGTATCAGGATAACCTGAACTAGGCAGGGTGGGGCACGATTACTGGGCTGACTTTAAGAGGTCAAATCAACGGCGGTGGTGCAGCAGTGTAGGTTCTAACGGGGCGCGGGAGTGCACACACTCCGGTGCAGAAAAATTAGGCACTGGGCACCAGTAGTATACCTGTGCATTCTAGAATTGTGTCGGGCCGCCACCATTGGACTTGATACAACTCATGGTGGGACCAGCATAGGTAGCTACAACATCGGGGGCTATAAGACACATGTAACTATGCGAGTAGGAGCCGATCATTAGAAATGGATCACTTCACCCTGATTATGGGGCGCCTGTTGGGAACTAGTTTATAGGGGTGCATATGGGGTATGATAGTACTTTCGACTCTAGACAACTTAACTTAGCTTATAGTGCTTTCCCATTTCCAGTTTGTTCTTTTCGTGCTCAATTCTTTATTCATAGACTGAATAGTCCTAGACTTACTCAGGCTTTATGTCTGACTCTACTTTTCTTTCGTCTTCTTTTCTTTCGTTCCCCCCCCACACCAGGTCCACAGGGAGGGAATACCACAGCTTGACCAGTTTTCACATCCAGCTTGAAGAGAAAGAATGTATTGCTTGGATCTCTTTTGTTTTGGACTATGGCTTTGGATAGCGACTATGGGGACTTATGCAGTTTACTTATGTTTTTATGCTTCTTTAAATTACGAAATCAGGACAGTTATGGAAATCTAATGTTTTAGGCAATATTGTAAGACAATTATGGCATGGTTTGTGTAACACGTATTTTTGATGAAATAAAAGTTGTTGTTGTTTCCGCTGTTCAAGAATATGTGTATTTATATCTGTCTTGTGTATCTGTGACTTATACTTATAAACCTCCACCAAAATTAGGGCATTCCCTTTGAGAGTGACCCTAACGGAGGTGGGATGTTTCACTTGGTATCAGAGCATAGGTTTACCAGATAAGATAAAAAGTTTTGAAAATTTATTTTCAAAAGAAAATTTAAAGAAGCATTTTTAAAGATAAAATGTTATTCTATTTTAAAAAGGCATAGTCCCCCCCAAGTCCATAGGTACTATCTTTTATCCTTCGTTTTGAATCTATCCTTTTTGTTTCGGCATGTCCGAAAACTTAACTTGCCAGAGGGTATACCCATACCTGGTTGGTTCAGACGATTCTTATAAGCAAGGGCCAATCAGCCAGGTCCCACTGTTCCTCCTCCCCCAGCTGCAGGAAATCATCCAGCTGCAGCAGCACCTCTTCCTCCACCTCCTCCGCGTGGTAATACTTTTGCTAAGATATGTAAAGATTTTAAAGCTATGGGAGGAAAGGACTTTCATGGAACCGAGTCCTTCGTGGCAGCCAGGAATTGGCCGAAGGAAACCGAGGACTTATTCGTCATTTCTGAGGTAGAACATAGGCAAAAGGTACAACTGGCAGTATGGCTACTTAAAGGTGAGGCTTCCTACTGGTGGGAAGTCACCAATGCAGAAAGACCAGTGGAAACATGGGAGGACTTTAGGGCAAGGTTTGAGGCTAAATTTCTCTCAGAAGCTGAAAGGAGTCTTCAATTGGAAAAATTCTTATTTCTTAAGCAAGGGATTATGACAGTCAAAGAGTATGTTAATCAGTTCGATCAACTGGCTAGTTTTGGACTGGACCTAGTCAACACTCCGCACAAGAAGGCTCTCCACTTTGTCAAAGGATTGAATGAGCCATTACACAGTTTGGTCATGACCCATATACCCATGGGAGCTACGTATGAAAGATTGGTACAGATGGCATTGCTGAACGAAGAGGACAAGGGCAAGAAGGAGACAAAGGCAGAAAGCTCTCAAGGGAAGAAAGAGGGTTTACAGCCTAAGAAGACAGACTTTAAGAAGGGCGGGAAAGACAACAAAGAGAAGAGGAAGTGTAATTTCCGTGGCAAAGTGGGGCACTTAGTGAAAGATTGCCGGAAAAAGAAGGCCAAGTTGAATGGTGGGTGCTTTTCTTGCGGTGAGACAGGCCACATGGCTAAGGATTGCCCAAAGAAGCGAGGGCAGAGGGCTGGATCCACCTCATGGGCACAGGTTCATGTGCTAGAAGCGCCACCTCTGCAACAGCGAGGTATAAATACTTTTGTAGAAAGAGTAGTTTATCTTTATGATCACCCAGTTCGCACTTTATTTGATTCTGGTGCATCACACTCCTTTATTTCATCTGCTTTAGTAGAATCTCTTCACCTAGAAACTAGTATGGTAGAGGACCCCTTAATTGTTTCGAATCCAATTGGGGGCCCAGCTCATCTATCTATGATCTGTGTGGGATTGAACATTTCTATTCTAAGCGTAGAATTTAGATGTATTGCCTTTTTTTCGGGCTTCTCGGGATATGGTTTGATTTTGAGCATGGATTGGCTATCCAGTAATGGTGTCGTCCTTGATTGTGAAAAAAGGGTGGTTAGGCTTCTGACCCAACTCGGTAACACTCTGGAAATTACTTGTAATCCCTCGTATGTGGTTATGCTTAGTTATCTCGAATCGCTAGATGCTTCTGTTGAGAGTTTGCAATCGGTTAGAGTGGTCTGTGAATATCAGGATGTCTTCGAAGAGGTGAATGGCTTACCTCCGAAGCGGGAGATAGACTTCCGCATATATCTTGTAGATAATGCAAAGCCCGTTGCGTTGCACGTTAGACACATGGCTCCACGGGAAAGGAAAGAGCTCAGTAAACAGATAAAAGAACTTCTAGAGAAGGGGCTCATTAGAAGGAGCATTTCAGAATGGGGCGCTCCAGTGGTGTTCGCCACAAAGGCGGATGGTTCACTCCGTCTATGTGTTGACTATAGGGAGCTCAACAAGCTAACGAAAAAGAATAGGCACCCTCTCCCCAGAATTGATGATCTATTTGATCAGCTTGTAGGAGCATATGTTTTCTCCCAACTCGATTTAGCGATGGGATTTCATCAACTAAGGGTGGCTGAAGATAGCATCGATAAGACAACATTCAGAACCCCAGACGGCTTCTTTGAATGGCTTGTCATACCTTTCGGCTTGATAAACGCACCCTCTTACTTCGTGGACCTGATGAGTAGGGTGTTCAGAGAATTCCTCAACAAGTTCGTAGTGGTCTTCGTAGACGATATCTTGATCTTCTCAAAGAGTGAAGAAGAACATGCTCAGCACTTAAGGGAAATCATGGAAACTCTGCGAGTCCATCAGCTGAAAGCCAAATTCTCCAAATGCCACTTTTGGAGAGAGGAAGTGAGGTTCCTTGGGCACATAGTATCCAAAGAAGGGTTAGCTATGGACCCTGCTAAAGTAGTAGCGGTGCAACATTGGAAGACACCAAGGAATGCAACTGAGGTCCGAAGTTTTCTAGGACTAACAGGTTTTTACCGAAAATTCATAAGGGATTTTGCAAAAATCTCAGCTCCACTCACAAGGCTGACAAAGAAGAATCTAGTGTTCAATTGGGACTTGGATTGCGAGTTTGCTTTCCAACGACTAAAAATGGGTCTTAAAACTGCCCCAGTTCTGACGTTGCTAGATGAAAGCAAGATGTTCACAGTTTATACAGATGCATGTGGGACAGGGCTAGGCTCCGTCTTAATGCAAGAAGGAAGGGTAGTAGCTTATGGTGGGAGACAATTGAAAGTTCATGGAAAGAACTACCCGACCCACGATTTTGAGTTAGCTGCCATCGTCTTTGCACTCAAGTCTTGGCGACACTATCTCTTAGGTGAGAAGTTCGAGCTTTATACTGACCATAAATCATTGAAATATCTTTTCTCGCAGAAAGATCTTAACTTGAGGCAACAGAGGTGGATGGAGTTTCTTTCCTCGTACGATTTCGAGATCTCCTACACTCCGGGCAAAGGCAGCGTAGTGGCAGACGCGTTGAGCCGAAAGAAACTAACCCTAAGCCCGCTGTTTGTTGAAAGGCAAAGCCTAGAGTTTATAGCCAGCTTTTACTTTAGGCCCTCCTCCGATTTTGTACCAGGCTTGCTAGCATCTCTTGAAGTACGCCCGACTTTAGTGGACTCAATACGGATAGCACAACGCGAAGACCCTCAGCTTGTGGAGACCATCGATAGGCTAATTAGGGGTGAGAATTCAAATCACCTCAACAGATACTTCATCGACGATAAGGGTTGGCTAAGGCGAGACAGAAGACTATGCGTCCCACAGACAAGGGATTTAGTAAGGACGGTTCTCGAGGAAGCACATCACTCTAAGATGACGATACATCCAAGCGGAGATAAAATGTACAAGGACATAAAGAGAACTTTCTTTTGGAGCGGCATGAAGAAGGACGTGGAAGATTTCGTTTCTAAGTGTGTGATTTGCCAACAGGTTAAGGTGGAACAGAAGAAACCTGGCGGTCTGCTCCTTTCTCTAGAGGTCCCGCAGTGGAAGTGGGATAGCATCTCAATGGACTTCATTGATGGGCTGCCTAGGTCTAGAAGAGGAAACACTAGCATTTGGGTAATAGTGGATAGGCTTACTAAAAGCGCCCACTTCTTACCTGTCAAGAGTAAAAGGACTGCATCATCCCTAGCATCTCTTTATCTCAAGGAAATTGTTCGACTCCATGGAATTCCCTCTAGCATTGTTAGTGACCAAGACCCTATCTTCACAAGTGAGTTTTGGCGGAGTCTGCAAGAAGCGGTAGGCACACAGTTATGCTTGAGTATAGCCTATCACCTCCAAACCGACGGCCAGACAGAAAGAGTGAACAGATTTTTGGAGGACCTTTTAAGACTGTGCGTCCTTGACTTCGGAGGGACGTGGGAAGACCATCTTCCTTTGGTGGAATTTGCCTACAACAACAGCTACCAAGCCACCATCGGAATGGCACCCTTCGAAGCTTTATATGGAAGACCGTGTCGATCGCCCACTTGTTGGTGGGACTCTACTAACAAGCTCATACTTGGACCAGAAATGATCCGAGAGACTTCAGAGAAAGTAGACTTGATATGGAGAAGAATGAAGGCAGCCCAAGACAGACAAAAATCCTACGCAGACAAGAGGAGGACCGACCTTGAATTCGAGGTTGGGGACCGAGTTTTTCTTAAGGTATCCCCTCTAAGGAACGTTGTTCGTTTTGGAACCACTGGAAAGCTGGCACCGAGATTTGTAGGACCATTTCCTATCATCGAGAAAATTGGGAAAATGGCCTATAGATTAGAGCTACCTGAAAAACTAGCTTGAGTTCACAACGTTTTTCATGTTTCGCACCTCCGAAAATGACTACATGAATCTGCTGAAGTGTTAGAGCCAAACATCCTTGAGGAAGCTGAAGTGGAACGCGAAGCAACCATGAGAAGAGTTCCAACTGGCATCTTAGGAACTGAAGTGAAAAAGCTACACACTAGCGAAGTCAAGCTCGTCAAAGTTCAGTAGAGCGACGCCGAGGAAGACGCGACTTGGGAAACTGAGGCTAGAATACGCACAGCATACCCTTTTCTTTTCGAGGGTACATCTTTGATCTCTCTTTTTCCCTAAGTTATGCTTTTATCTATCTTTTTAGATATATCTCCTCGACCTTATCTTTTAGGCAGAAACCCTTTGGATAAAAACATGTAATTGAAACATGTTATGGATGATGTTTGCAAGTGGTTGCAAGTGATTGCTAGTGGTTGCTCGTGTTTGCATATACACACACAATCTAGGTCTTAGATCGGCTCAATCACTTCATATTGCATATGCATATATGTGTTTGCATTCTTATGTGGTTGAAGTTTAATGTGATATCATATGGATGTTGCATTTATATGAATGATTGTGCACTCATGTAGAATCATGAATAGGAAAATTTGCATACATAATGGATTCATGACACTTACATAATTTGCATTAAGGAGGTCAACTGAATCAGTAGACTGACTAATTTTGCATTAGATAAGTACATATACACACACTTTGCATATGATCATGAAGCATTAAAAGCCTTTTTAAGGATAATGGATGCTCGTGTTTGATGGATGAGTAGATGGACGTTTGGATGTTTGGATATACATTCTTCCTAAACTTGAAGATTTTTGGGACGAAATCCTTTTAAGTGGGGGAGAATGTAACACCCCGTGTATTCTATAACAGTGAAATTCACATATTAAAGAATAATTAATTTCAAATCAAAGAATTAAGGGAAACGGGATACGCCATTGCGTTCGTCTCGGAATTCTGCTTGAGATAGAGTCCAAGTTTGCATAAAACGGACTCCGTATGAGGGAGATATGACCACTGGAAGTTTCAGAATACAGTTTAAAATTCAAACAGATAGAAACAGCTTAGAACAAAATCAAATTTCAAAAAAATCGGACCCAAGTTGGGCTGGACGGGAATTTTCCCGCCCATGGCACCCAGGTCAACTGGGTAGTCGACCTGGGGCACCCAGGTCGACTACATAGTCGACCTGGGGGTCGACTGGGTAGTCGACCTGGCCGCTGAGCCAGGTCGAACCCAGCCCCTCCTGGCTGGCCTGGTCTGTGCTTGGCCGAATTTCTGAGCCTTGCCTTGTCACTAGGACTATGTGTCAGCTTCTGATTGGTCTCTCTTTCAAACGAACGGCTAATATTAATCCAAGCTCCATCGACGGTTCTAATCAATTCACAAACTCTATAAAAAGAATCTAAGACTCCACCTAATTCATACAAATAAAAATGAGAATGGGACCGTCATGCTGCTGAGGAAAGACTAGGAGTAGCCTTCAAAATTGAGAGACGATTAGGAGGCAATTCAAAAGCTTAAAGCAACGACATCTAAATCAAAACAACGCCTACAACAAAGGATAGCATCTCCAAATTCAGAATTCAGAATCCTGAATTGAAGATTCGTCACACGTTGTAAGTAGAGTGCTATTCCGATGTGAATTAATAATTGTGTTTTGATTTTTGCAAAATGAGAAATGGAATTTTACTTAATTTGTGGTGATGATAATTCATAATTGTATGTTGCTATGATTCTAATTATGAATAGATTTGGGATGTAGTGGTATAATGATTTTAGACCTATTAGATATTTGCAAGTATATGACTCATGTTGAAAGTTAACGACTATATGTTTGTGGTAGTTTACTACACCATCTATTGGATAATTGCAAGTCTATGTTTCATGTTGAAAGTTAACGACTATACGTTTGTGGTAGTTTATTACAACAAAGTTGAGATTCATGCAAGTATGTGATTCACTATTAGGCCAACATGATATATAGTTTTATGGTCATCTTTAGTGTAGCTGGATCCATTTGAGTATTATGATTCATATGAATTTATGTTGGAATTGGCATCATGATTCAAGTGTAAAACTATACTTTTGTGTTAGTGACAAAAGTAAGCACCCTTGTGAACTTGTGTTGACTTTATGAACATGGCTAGTTTATGTTTGACTTTATGTCCAAACAAAATATATTTTAGGCCTATGCTGTTATCAAAATCATATGATAATATATACGACACATAATTAAGTTAGATTTACATTTCAATTGCAAGTTTACATGAATAGATTAAAACCATGATTCAAGTTTAGGTATGTTTTTTGTCATGATTATATGCTATTACAATGCAAGTTCACAAGTGCCTAATTTACGTTAATTAGATCGTTATGTTGCAAGTTCATGCGTTCACACTCCCCTTTTGATGTTACTTAGACTATATAAACACCATGTTCTAAGCCTCCCCTTTTTCATGTGGCTAAGTTGGGTTTAAATGTTAAACCCAACATATGTTATATTGTAGCGAACATATAAAACGGGGGTAATGACGTTGGGTTAAAATATAAAACATATGTGTTGGCATGTCTGACGCATGCCAATGACCTTGAGAACATTTAAAGGGTATAAATTAATTTTACCCAATAAAGATGAATTTGAATAATGGGCTGCAAATATTTACATATAAAAAGAAAAGAGACAAAATATGTAAACTTAGAAAATACGATGTGTTTAACCCATGTTGGATTGAGTTGTGACGTAAACCTGCCCGGAACCGCCCGGCTGTCCAGTAGTCACAACAATACCTATCCAATGTGGGTGGTTAAACATTGAGCCCAATAAAGACCCGAGGTTAGACTGAGTTGTGACGTAAGACTGCCCGGAACGAACCGGCAACAGGCAGTGACAACAATACCTATCTAATGTGAGAGGTCAAGGCTTTAATAAGACAATTAAGGCTGAGTCAGGATTGATAGGATTAAGTAAATTAAATTAATACTTAATCAAATTTAAAATGCTAAACTATACAGACTGATTGGGGGTTAGGTTTACAAAACACTTAACCAACTTAGCATGTTGGCTAGAAATAGAAAACCTAGTAGCGGGGGACACTTTTCAGCAGTAACCCTACAAGGTGTATCAGGATACCCTGAACTAGGCAGGGCGGGCCACAATTATTGGGCTGACTATAAGAGGTCATATCAACGGCGGTGGTGCAGCAGTGTAGATTCTAACGGGGTGCGGGCGTGCACACACTCCGGAGCAGAAAAATTAGGCACTGGGCACCAGTAGTATAACTGTGCATTCTAGAATTGTGTTGGGCCGCCACCATGGGACTTGAAACACACCATGGTGGGACCAGCATAGGAAGCTACAACATTGGGGGCCGTAAGACACATGTAACTATGCGAGTAGGAGCCGATCATTAGAAATGGATCACTTCACCCTGATTATGGGGCGCCTTTTGGGAACTAGTTTATAGTGGTGCAGATATTTATATGGGGTACGATAGTACATTCGACTCTAGACAACTTAACTTAGCTTCTAGTGCTTTCCCATTTCCAGTTTGTACTTATCATGCTCAATTCTTTATTCATAGACTGAGTAGTCCTGGACTTACACAGGCTTTATGTCTGACTCTACTTTTCTTTCGTCTTCTTTTCTTTCATTCCCCCCTAGGTCCACATGGAGGGAATACCGCAGCTGGACCAGTTTTCACATCCATCTTGAAGAGAAAGAATGTATTGCTTGGATCTCTTTCGTTTCGGACTATGGCTTTGGATAGCGACTTTGGGGACTTATGCAGTTTACTTATGTTTTTATGCTTCTTTAAATTATGAAATCAAGATAGTTATGGAAATGTAATGTTTTTGGCAATATTGTGAGACAATTATGGCATGGTTTGTGTAACACGTATTTTTGATGAAATAAAAGTTGTTGTTGTTTCCGCTGTTTAAGAATATGTGTATTTATATCTGTCTTGTGTATCTGTGACTTATACTTATAAACCTCCACCAAAATTAGGGCATTCCCTTTGAGAGTGACCCTAACGGAGGAGGGGTGTTTCAGGAGGTGCTAGCGAATTTTATCATAAAGTCGTAAACTTAGATATAATTTTTGATAATATTTTAAATGAATTATTTTGAAATTAATTGAGTTCGAAAATTCTTCTTACGTAGCAATTTCAAGGACGAAATTATTTTAAGGAGGGAAGAATGTAACGACCCGGATTTTCTTGCTATTTTGATTCGAATATTTAAATTTATTTTAAATATCATATTTGAATTATTTATGGGATTCAATATCGAAATCGTTAATTAAACGACGACTTAGCGATTATATTTATATTTAATTTAAAACGAACTCGAAATAGCGCGGTAGTTCGTAAAATTGAATTTGAACTTCAAATTATTACACAGAAACCGTTTTTAGCCGGATTTCGGTGTAACAAGAAGCGTTAGAATCTATGTGATAATATTTTTCTAATGGAGGAGAAAAATCGAGTTTTCGAATTATAGATTTTATTTTACGTCTAAATCAAATTTCGAAATAGTCGTTGTAGAATCGATTATAGACCATAACGATTTATTTAAATATAATAAAATATTGGCTTTGAATTTGGACAAGTCCTTTGAGGCGTAGTCATCATTTAATTTTTAGAGATTTACTATAATTTTTATTTTGTAAAATAAGCAACTTTTTATTTGTAGTATTTTGCACCCTGTGTCAACATTTTGGGGTTTCACAATATAAGTTAAACTACCGATATTATTATATATTTAGGATCACGGCACCTCGCTCGACATGTTGGTATTTTTATTTTGCTCGAATCATATGCGAATGAGGTTGTATATAGCGCGGTACATTAACTGTAAAACGAAAAATCGTTCGTCAAAATCATCAAATCAAATCAAATTAATAAAGGCCATCTTCCTACTCTTAGTTAGACTTTGAAGAAATACCGCCTACGTTTACAACAAGTTCATCTTTCTCTTTTTAAAAGGCGTGCCATTCCCCTACTTCGAAAAAACATTGAAAGAGACCAAACAAAACGCACAACATACATCATCAACGCCTAGCTATTTTTAGTCCACTACCCTATCTTATAGCTGAAATCACATATGTCTATACCGTAAGATTTGCCCGCTGCTACATTCTTTCTTTTCCACATTAATACACTGTTATCTACAGCTTATACATGTACAAGTGCTGAAAGATCACGGCTGTACTACCCATCAACTAGAAGACCCGTGTGGAGGCTAATCTAAAAGACATAAAATGCAGCTACTAAATAGCACGTGCTCCTTCTTTTGGCTTAAGTATTGCTCATCAGCGGACGTATACCCTATGTTTTCACTATTCATGCTACTATGACAATCCAAAACGAGAAGGGATTACTGCTGAAACACCCCACCTCCGTTAGGGTCACTCTCAAAGGGAATGCCCTAATTTTGGTGGAGGTTTATAAGTATAAGTCACAGATATACAAGACAGATATAAGAACACATATTTGTAAACAGCGGAAAAACAACAACTTTTATTTAGTAAAAGCAAATACGTGTTACAACAACATCACCATGATTGTCTTACATCCTTTCCAAAAACATAACATAACACTTTCATAATCTGTCTTGATTACATTATTTAAAGAAGCATAAAGAAAACATAGATAAACTGCAAAAGCCCCATAGTGGTTGTCCAAAGCCATAGTTCAAAACGAAAAGGTCCAAGCAATACATTTCTCCTCTTCAAGCTGGATGTTAAGGCTGGTCAAGCTGCAGTGTTCCCTCCCTGTGGACCTTGGGGGGGGGGGGGGGGAAACGGAAGAAAAGAAGACGAAAGAAAAGTAGAGTCAGACATAAAGCCTGAGTAAGTCTAGTACTATTCTGTCTATGAATAAAGAACTGGGTATGATAAGTATAAACAAGAAGTGGGAAAGCACTATAAACTTGGTTAAGTTGTCTAGGGTCGAATATACTATCGTACCCCATGTTAATCTCTGAACCCATATAAACTAGTTTCCAACTGGCACCCCATAATCAGGGTGATGTGATCCATTCTATGATGATCGGCTCCTACTCGCATAGTTACATGTGTCTTACGGCCCCCGATGTTGTAGTTACCTATGCTGGTCCCACCATGGGGTGTATCAAGTCCCATGGTGGCGGCCCGACACAATCCTAGAATGCACAGGTATGCTACTGGTGCCCAGTGCCTTATTTTTCTGCGCCGGAGTGTGTGCACGCCCGCACCCCGTTAGAACCTACACTGCTACACCACCGCCGTCGATTTGACCTCTTACAATCAGCCCAGTAATCGTGCCCCACCCTGCTTAGTTTCAGGGTATCATGATACAATTTCTAGGGTTACTGCTGAAAAGGGTCCCCCGTTACTAGGTTTTCTATCTCTAGCCAACATGCTAAGTTGGTTAAGTGTTTTCTAACCTAACCCCCACCAGTCCTTTAGTTTAGCATGTTCCATTTTGATTAAGTCTTTTGTCCACTTAATCCTAACAATCCTGACTCAGCTTTAATTGTCTTTTTAAAGCCTTGACCTCTCACATTAGACAGGTATTGTTGTGGCTGCCTGTTGCCGGTTGGTTCCGGGCAGTCTTACGCCATGACTCAGTCTAACCTCGGGTCCTTATTGGGCTCCATGTTTAACCACCCACATTGGATAGGTATTGTTGTGACTACTGGACAGCCGGGTGGTTCCGGGCAGGTTTACATCACAACTCAATCCAACCTCGGGTTAAACACATCGTATTTTCTACATTTACATATTTTGTCTTTCTTCTTTATTTTTCTTATATGTAAATATTTGCGGCCCATTAAAAATCAATGGTGTGAAGGTTACACCAATCATGGGCCCAACCCATACTTGAATTTGGGCCCCTTTTCTTTATATTTTCATTTATTAATAAATTTAACCCAACGTTATTTTCCCCTGTTTAATACGTCCGTTTATTATATATATGTTGGGCTTAGCCCTTTTAAGCCCAACCTAGCCATGCGAAAAGGGGAGGCTTAAAGCGTGATTACAATACACAAAAAGGGGAATGTGAACGCATGAACTTGCAATGTGACGTTGGAACTACAAAATAGAAGCTGGTGTACTTGCATAGTAGTAACATATACTTTGGTCATAAAGCATAAGTGACATGAATCAAACCATGTAAACTTGTAGTTAAGTTAAGAATATCACTATTGACACATAGGCTTAACTACAACATAAACCTATATTTTATTTAGGCATAATATCAAACATAAGCAAATCATGTTTATAAGATTACTACATGTTTACAAAGGTGCTTACTTTTGTGACTAATACAAAAGTATACTTCAACTAGAATTAATCCAACTTAATCATGATTCTAAATCTATTCACATATACTTATGGCATAAATATTTCTAACATGAAATCATGATTTTTACTTTAGTCATGCAAACTTGCAAATGGGATTTTGAATTTAACCTAGCTATGTACCACATATGTCATCATATAATTCTTGTTAACAATATAGACCTAACATGATTTCAATTATGCAAAATATCAATCATAGCCTAGTCATATTCATAAGTTTGCAAATAGGTTTTCTAGTACAAAAGCATGGCTTAATACATAGATCATGGTGCCAAAGTTTCAACATAGTTTCATATGAACTATAATAACCCAAATTTGTTCCAAGTACGTACAAAATGATTTATGTACAAAAATATACATTATGATGGCATAGTAGCAAAACCCCAAACTTGCATGAATTTCAATTAATCAACTACATACATGTAGCTTCAACATGGATTACATAATTTGCGAATATTCCAAACGTATACTTGCATAAAACTACCGCAAACTTGTAGTCTTTTATAATGAATAACATAATTCGAGAATATCCAAATGTATACAGTATTCCAAATCAATAAGAATCGTAGTAACGCACAAATATGAATTACTTTATCGCCACAAATCATGTATACAAACCAACACAATTATTTGTTCATACCAAAATAATACTCTACTTACAATTGTGTGGTGAATTCTCAAATTTAGGGATTTGAAGATGCGATTCATTGTTGATTTGATTTGTTTAAGTTGCTTTATGCTTTAGAATTTGCCTCCTAATCCTCTCTCCAATTGGTGGCTACTCTTAGTCGTTCCTCGGCAACATGATGGCCTTGTTCTTATTTTTGAATGAATAGATTAGGTTGAGTCTAGGGTCATTTTTATAGAGTTTATGAACTGATTAGGACCATCGATGTTGCTTGGATTGATCGTAGCCATTCATTCGAAAGAGAGACCAATTAGAGCCTGCCACCTAGCCCTAATGACAAAGCAAGCTTCTGAAAATCGGCCAAACACAGACATGGCCAGCCAGGACTAGACTAGACCTGGCCAGCAGGTTATTTTTGACCTGGGCGCACTTGGCAGGTGCGCCAGGTCAAAAATGTACTGGCGCACTTCACAAGTGCGCCAGTTCATTTTTGTTCTGGCGCACTTCCCAAGTGCGCCAGTGCATCCTGACCCTTCTCCGGTTTTTCGCCCAACTTCGTTCGTCCATAACTTCTTCATACGATATCCGTTTCGGGCAAACTCAGACTCTATCTCAAGCAGAATTCCGAGACGAACGCAATGGCGTATCCCGTTTCCCTTAATTCTTTGATTTAAAATAATTATACTTTAATTTGTAAATTTCACACCTATAGAATACACGGGGTGTTACATTCTCCCCCACTTAAAAGGATTTCGTCCCCGAAATCTTCAAGTTAGGAGGAATGCATATCCTAACATCCAGTCGTCCATCTACTCATCCATCAAACACGAGCATCCATTGTCCTTAAAAGACTTCTAATGCTTCATGATCATATGCGAAGTGTGTGTGTACATGTACTTATCTAATGCAAAATCAGGCGGTCTACTGATTCAATTGACCTCCTTAATGCGCGAATTATGTAAGTGCCATGAATCCATTATGTATGCAGATTTTCCCTATTCATGATTCTACATGAGTGCACAATCATTCATACAAATGCAACATCCATATGACGACACATTAAAGTTCAACCATATACGAATGCAAACATATATGCATATGCAATATGAAGTGACTGAGCCGATCTAAAACCTAGATTGTGTGTGTATATGCAACCACGAGCAACCACTAGCAATCACTTGCAACCACTTGCAACCATCATCCATAACATGTTTCAATTACATGTTTCCATCCAAAGGGTTTCTACCAAAAAGATAAGATAGATAAAAGCGCAACTTAAGGAAAAGGAAAGATCAAGGATGTACCCTCGAACAGAAAAGGGTAGGCAGTGCGTATTCTAGCTTTAGTTTCCCAAGTCGCGTCTCCCTCGGCGTCGCTCCACTGAACTTTGACGAGCTTGACTTCGTGGTTGCGTAGCTTCTTCACTTCCGTTTCTAATATGCGGGTTGGAACTTTTCTTATGGTTGCTTCGCGTTCCACTTCGGCCTCTTCGAGGATATTTGGCTCTACCACCTTAGCAGACTCATGTAGACATTTTTGGAGATGTGAAACGTGAAAAACGTTGTGGACTCCAGCCAATTTCTCGGGTAGCTCTAATCTATAGGCCATTTTCCCAATTTTCTCGATGATAGGGAATGGCCCTACGAACCTTGGTGCTAGTTTTCCTATGGTTCCAAAACGAACAACGTTTCTTAGTGGTGATACCTTGAGAAAAACTCTGTCTCCAACCTCAAATTCAAGGTCGGTCCTTCTCTTGTCGGCATAGGACTTTTGTCTGTCTTGGGCCGTCTTCATCCTTCTTCGTATTAAGTCTACTTTCTCTGAAGTCTCTCGGATCATATCTGGTCCAAGTATGAGCTTATCAGTAGACTCCCACCAACAAGTGGGCGATCGGCACGGTCTTCCATATAAAGCTTCGAAGGGCGCCATTCCGATGGTTGCTTGATAGCTGTTGTTGTAGGCAAATTCCACCAAAGGAAGGTGGTCTTCCCATGTCCCTCCGAAGTCGAGGACGCATAGCCTTAAAAGGTCTTCCAAAACTCTGTTTACTCTCTCTGTTTGGCCATCGGTTTGGGGATGATAGGCTGTGCTCAAGCATAACTGCGTTCCTACTGCTTCTTGCAGACTCCGCCAAAACTCACTGGTGAAGATGGGGTCTCGGTCACTAACAATGCTAGATGGTATTCCATGGAGTCGAACGATTTCTTTGAGGTAAAGTGATGCCAGGGATGTGTAACAACCCGGAAAATCTGGGCCAGTTTAAAATTTTTATTTTGGCAATTATGGCGAATTTTGATTATTTAAAATAGATTATTTAAAATAATATCGACGAGAAATTTATTTTGAATATAATTAGAACGTATATATTATACGCGTCGTCGTTGGAATATAAATAATTATATATAATTATAAATAGAATTGAAAATGGCGCGGTAGTTCGATAATTCGATTTCAAACTTCAATTGAATGTACCGGGTGCAAAACAATCCGGATTTTAGTGAAACCAAAAATAATGGAATCTAATAGTGAATATCTTTCCAACGAATCCGAAAAATCAAAAGTTCGTAGCGGGAATCAAAAGATATGTCCAGTTGAAAATTCTGAATAGTCGCTATAGAATTCAGGCCCTTAAAAATGGACATTTTGCAAATGACCTCGGATTTCGACGAAACCAGTTTTGTTGGGTCCGTGATGTTAAGTTATTGCTAGATTCCAAATTTCGTAATTTTTCGAATCAATATGTGAGCGTGGCGAAGGAAAACGCGTTTGACCAGTTTCAGTTGATTTTAATCGACTGGAAATTGGCCATTTTTCAAACGGTCTCAGAATTCGACGAAATTAGTTTTGTTAGGACCGTATCGTCAATACGAAGCTAGAAAATATTTTTCAGGAATTTTTCTAGTTAGTATGTGACCCCGGTAATTTGAAATGTACGTTTAAAATTCAATATAGTGATTTAAATGTAATTGTAACGGAAACTGATTGTAACAGTCGAATTGGCCTATGATACATATCCCATTGTGTTCGGAATGGGGGTAAAACGCTAGGGACGACAGTCGGCGGGTTCGATTTCGAATTTGAAATATAAAGTTACTTTATAGAGGATAAATTAAATAAAAAAAAAAAAAGACCCTTTCCACCCATCCTCCCATAGTCAACGCCCCTGCCTCCCTTTTTCCTTTTCACGTTCATAACAGGTATCTCGAATAAAAAAAAAAAAAAAAAAGAAACGAGAAAGCAAAATCGAGCAGCCCTAGCCACCGCCGACGAGCTCCCCTGCCGCCGCCTCCCTCTCGCACAGTCCCCCCCCCCTTCATCTCCGCCCTGCTCCGACGCGAGACCCCGACGCAGCCCCCACCAAATCGAGCAGCCCTAGCCGCCGGAGATCATCTGCGCCTCCCCCAACCTCCCCTAAGACCGACGATGGCTGAAGAAACCCTCCCCCCGCTTCGATTCTTTAGGCTATAAAAAAAAGGTGAGTTTTATAATATTTGGATTATTTAGAAACTGATTTTTTTTTTATTTTACTTTAAAAAGAAGAAAAGGTATAAAAACTGAATTTAAAGAATTTTAAAAACTGAATTTTAATTAGGATCAAAACTTTTTTTTTATGATTTCAAAACTGTTTTTTTTAAGAATTCAAAACTGTTTTTTTTTTATATAAAGGATTAAAACTGATTTTAATTTTAAGAAAAGCAAAAGGTTTAAACTTTAAAAAGATCGGATTTGTAGAAAAGATAAAAATCAGATTTTTATATATTGAAAGTCGAGATAAAAATCCGATTTTTATATATTGAAAGTCGAGATAAAAATCAGATTTTTATATATTGAAAGTCGAGATAAAAGTTCGATTTTTATATATTGAACTTTGAAATAAAAGTTCGATTTTTATATATTGAACTTTGAAATAAAAGTTCGATTTTTATATATTGAACTTTGAAATAAAAATTCGATTTTTATATATTGAACTTTGAAATAAAAATTCGATTTTTATATATTGAACATCGAAATAAAAATTCGATTTTTATATATTGAATAGCGAATAAAAATTCGATTTTTATATATTGAACTTTGAAATAAAAATTCGATTTTTATATATTGAACTTTGAAATAAAAATTCGATTTTTATATATTGAACATCGAAGTAAAAATTCGATTTTTATATATTGAATAGCGAAGTAAAAATGTGATTTTTACGTATGTAGTGAAAGCAGCAACGAAGGTGACAAAAAGGCGAAACGACGAAGACTTCTGCAAAAGAAGAGTCGAGATGGTTGGATAGCTAAATGTGAGAATTTCTCACCTTTCAATTTATTTTTCTAGTTATATATATATATATACTAGGATGCAGACGGTGCTTAGTAGCACCCGACACAATCGTCCACAGACCATGGACTTGTTTGTTTGGCTGTTTGGTTATTGATTGTGATATTGGTTTGAATGTGGTTTGTGGTGTGAAAAATCGAATCGATAAATTGGTTAGGATTAGACGTGCGCCGTTATAAGGCGAAGGAGTAAGGCTAGGTTAGACCCTTACTCCAAATTTTGTGGTTTGCATAACGAAAGTGAATTTGATTGATGTGTGAATGGCGTGGGCCTTCACTAGACCGGGGATAAGGCTAGGCCTTGTCCCGTTTCTAGTATCGTGCCGTTATGCCGCCGAAATTTTCTAAAATAAGTTAGAAAAATAAAAATAGCATTTTATTTAAAGAATGAACTGAATAGAAATTCATATGTTAAAATAAAATGTGTTATCGTTAAAAATATAATTTTTAACGTGAATGTGAATAAATAAATATTCATTTACAAACCAGACGGTTTGTTTATGTACACCTATTTGAATGACGTTAATTGGGTCGATAAATTTTACACATCGCCTAACTGCACAAATAAAATATGTGTTTGATTGTTTGAAACCCCACACGGGTGTTAGGATGAAATTTGAAGTTCACTCATCCTGATTGATTAAATATGTCGATCGATAGATTGACAGGCTGTTATAAGCGTTGAATATCTATATTTGATGCTTATACAGTGTAGTGCACTTTGGTTGATGGTTGATTATTTTTCAATGCTAATATATACATGTGATGTATGAAAATCCATATAATTAACTTTATATGGTAATTGATTGGGCCTCATTCCAATTTGAAAAATAAAGAATAATATAAAATAAAAGTTCATGTGTTGACAGTACTCATCCATTGAGATTGGTCATGTGTTGAACGAAATATTTTGATAATAACAACCATTTTGAAGAAAAGAAATGTTTGAAATAGGATATTTGAAAATAGAAATTTATGAAGCCGTGTTGATTAGATTGACGTCATTTTGACGCGAACGATATTTATATCGATTTTATTCATTTTGAAATGAAATTGAAAACGATTTCGAAATGAATTGAAATTGAAAACGATTTCGAAATGAATTGAATTGAAAACGATTTCGAAATGAATTGAAATTGAAAACGATTTCGAAATGAATTGAATTGAAAACGATTTCGAAATGAATTGAATTGAAAACGATTTCGAAATGAATTGAATTGAAAACGATTTCGAAATGAGATGAATTGAAAACGAATTCAAATTGAATTGAAAGCGAATTGAAATGAATTCAAATTGAATTGAAATTTGAATTGAATGGAAATGAATTTTAAAACGAATTTATAAAGAAGAATTCAATTTTGATTTGAATTGAAAAGGAAGTTGAAATAGATTTTGAAACGAATTTTAAAACTATTTATATAATTCGTTTTAAATAGAAATCGACGAAATATATATTATATATATTATATATAATATAATGGCCTGAATAGAACGCGCCGCGCCGCGGCAGTTCGCGAATTTCGACCATTTATTTCAAACGGACGTTACGGGAGATCCGACCGTCGGATTCTCCTAAAACCGGAACCGTTGGGTTCGTATCGAAAAGAGATTTCTAACGAATATTAGAAATTTGAAATCTAACGGTTGGATTTGGAATTATGTCCAAATCAAATTCGAAAAAGGTCGCTGTAAGTGCAGTTCGATGGCCGTTGATGGAAATCGACTGTACGGGCCTTGATAAAATTATTAAAAATAGCAATAATTTGTGTAAAATCATAAGAAATGATTTAGAAAGAATTGGGATGAAAAACTCCATATTTGAAAAGATAAAAATGGATTTTTATCGAAATGAACTAGTTTTGAACTAGAATTATAATTCTATTTATTTTTAAATAAATAAATTGAATTCGAAAAGGGTTTTGAAAATAACCAAAATTTCCAATGATTGCATTGGAGTGGATTTGAATCGAAATTGTCTTCGGAATATTTCGATGTTGGAATTCGTGATTATACAGGTGTTGTTATGGAAATTTGAAAGATATATTTTTATATCGTTATTTCCAATACGACATTTGTTAATCGTAGAATTTGATATTGAATATAGGCCGATATATTTTCTATTCAGAGCCTTGTATTTAATATCAAATGTGATTTGGGTTTGTCGTGAATGGTGTCTTCACTAACACCGTTCTTGAACCCAGTTGAGAAAAGATTAAATCTTTTTATTTAGATTTAATGAAGTGTACCAATTAAATAATATTTAATTGGAATTGAATTGATATTGATTTTTGGGTTTATCGTGAACAGTGTTTTAAATAACACTTGTTCTTTAACCCGATAATTAATGAATGTGATTTGGGTTTGTCGTGAATGGTGTCTTCACTAACACCGTTCTTGAACCCAGTTGAGAAAAGATTAAATCTTTTTATTTAGATTTAATGAAGTGTACCAATTAAATAATATTTAATTGGAATTGAATTGATATTGATTTTTGGGTTTATCGTGAACAGTGTTTTAAATAACACTCGTTCTTTAACCCGATAATTAATGAATGTGATTTTGGGTTTATCGTGAACCGTGTTTTAAATGACACTGATTCTTTAACCCAGATAACGATTAAAACTAAGTGGAGTTTTAATGAATCTTTAATTAGATTGAAAAGATCGAGAATGGAGTATCACCAGTTTTGCTCCAGGCGATAGTTAAATCTTTAATTAGATTTGAACGTGAAATTTAGAAACTAACTGTCGGTTAGCCAAGCAGAATGGTTTCCTGGATATTGATCTGATGTTGGTTTCGGCCTTCGGGGTTAATATTTGGGGAATTATTCTCTTGATTAATTTATGGTTAGTGACTAATGAATTGGAATGAGGCGTATGTTGTGTTTGTGTAACACTTATTTAAAATATACGCGAGTTATTCGGAAAGACCGGGTTTATCCCATTCTGAATAACTGATACGACGATAAGTCGAAGATGAAGACGATGGTCGAAGACCGGAGGTCTTCACGATGTTTGGGTAATTACTGATGATCTTGATTGGGCTGTACACCCAAGAAGATGGAAACAGTTAGTGATCGTCCAGACGTACTTGGAGATCGATGGATATGCGGGGTACTAGGTGCCTCCGGTTTCGTTCAGACCCAGGACGGACTTGTAAATGGACTGTGTGTCTGACATCGGATTTCATTCTGTGTGACTGATATCGGTTGCATAGAATGGTTTGCCTGTGTGGCATGCTAAGATGCAAATGATCAAGGCTTCTGTTGAAAAGCAAAGTCTTGTGGTGATGATCAAAGCACGGCCTTTGTGGCGTAGCTTTGTGTAACGTTTACCTCGCGTGTTTCACACCCGGTATGAGCCAAAAACGGGAGACGGACCTCAGGGAGGACTTGCGTTTCTTTCTAGCTAGAAGTGGCGTCAGTGGTTTTACACGCCCTGACGAGTTTGACTTATGTGGTTGTTGCTGTTGCGAGGCGCCTCGGATTGATCGGTCGTTCTCGAACCGATGGAGTCATTCGTTGGCTCGTTTGCGCCCCAAAGGGCGGGGAAACGTAGTGTTCAGGCATTTTAATCCACATCGGTGGACCGGCCCTGTCGCTCCTAGGGTCACTCGAGCTCTGATCCTGAGACATGGTAGGCTAGATTGTCTCGAATCGGTGAGGATCTTGCCCCTAGCCTCGGTTCATAGATGGAAATCCAATTTCCAAATACGTGACATTTGCGGTTTTATTTGTAAACCTATATATATGGCGACATGATATATGGTACCCATGCCGCCTATGATTGATACTTATGATTTGAAGTTGTTTTATACACTATGCATTTATAGTAGTATCAAATGATTTGTTTTAAGCGTATCAAGCATTCTTTGGCTGTTATAAGGGAAAACCCTATCCCCCGGCTTGCGTTTGCATTGTGTGATAGGACCTGGGTCTTATAACAGCTTCATTTTCCTTTATTTAGCATTGCGCTGTTTGTTTTATGCACTGGTATTCTTGGGAGGAAACCCGTTCCGTGTTATACGGCGTGGTCCCTTGATTTACCTAATGATTTAAAATAAAGATTAATAACTGTTTTAGTTCTCACACCAGTCACATGACTGACCTGGAGTTTATTGTTTTAACCTAAACTCTGGGTGCCCCTATTTTGACACGGGCAGCTAGGAGTTTTGGTTTTGCAGATTTATATTCACAGGATCCTGGTTTACAGCTGGAACGATATCCGGAAAGCTTCGTATCCGTATATCTCATTCTAGTGTGTATTGTATTATTTTCCGCTGCAATGTATTTAAATGTAATTTAAATCTCTGATATTTCTGTGTAATATTCATTCATACTCTGTATATTCTTGTAATCTGATGCATTATTGTAATATACATTGAAATGTTCTTCTGTATGCGTTCTGTTGTGGTTTGTTCTCGAACTATCCGACGCTTTCCTTTACGGGGAAGTTACGGGTTTTCACAGTTGGTATCAGAGCTTTGGTTTACAAAGCTTAGAGAACAAGGCACATTAGAACCATACGAAAGAATTCATCAGATATGAGATTAGTAATATCCAACGAGAATGACTCGTTAGAGATAGGATCAGTAGTATCCTAGAACGAGTGTGAAGAGTATATTTTTCAAATGAAAACAATTTTTGTTTTGAAAATTTAAATCAATTATTCGTATTTGGTTATTTATTTATATTGACGTGGACAATGCAGTATATAAAGATTTTGGGTATACGTCTGATCCACGTGTATTCGAAGTTTTAATATACTGGATAGATATAGAATTACACCCTAGTCGCACGGACCTGATTCTGATGGTTGACGCGTCATCATTAGTAATTAGCTTCGTGTTTCGAAGGTGTGATTTTCTATATATTTCCATTAGACTGGTGTGAGAACCAAAATTAGATAGGGCTAATTGTGTGATTTGGCATCAAAAACATGATTTTTGTATGTGTATCAAAATTATGAATTTGAAACTCTAATTCACTAATTGATTGATGTTTGTGTTGTTTGTTTAGTTGTTTGCTAATTTTTAACCATTAAGCCTAATTGGATCAAATATTGAATTATATTGAAATTTGGTCGCATCTGCTTGCATATACATATATATCTTTGAACAGGTCATAGCAAGGAGGCTAAAGCAGAGAATAAAATTTGTTTGCCCGACAAATAGGTACATGTTTACTACATAATTTCCTGTTTTGTTTGGGTGACGATGATTTTGTGAGCCTATTGGCTAGCCGCTTGGCTTTTTCTTTTTCTTTTTGAGATCTGAAGGACCGGGGAAGCTATTTGAAATTCCCCGATGCTCCCGGTGCAGGGGAGGTTATGGCGAAATTTTTCAAAAATTTAGGGTGTTAGCCAAATTTTTGAAATTTTGGAAATTCTCAGAAACTAAAGAGTTGGAGAATGGAAGCCAGATCGAACGTAGAGCTGAATAATCAAACCACTTTCGACTTTGTTCCTTTTCGGGGACGAAAAGTTTTAAGTGGGGGAGATTGTAACAACCCGGAAAATCTGGGCCAGTTTAAAATTTTTATTTTGGCAATTATGGCGAATTTTGATTATTTAAAATAGATTATTTAAAATAATATCGACGAGAAATTTATTTTGAATATAATTAGAACGTATATATTATACGCGTCGTCGTTGGAATATAAATAATTATATATAATTATAAATAGAATTGAAAATGGCGCGGTAGTTCGATAATTCGATTTCAAACTTCAATTGAATGTACCGGGTGCAAAACAATCCGGATTTTAGTGAAACCAAAAATAATGGAATCTAATAGTGAATATCTTTCCAACGAATCCGAAAAATCAAAAGTTCGTAGCGGGAATCAAAAGATATGTCAAGTTGAAAATTCTGAATAGTCGCTATAGAATTCAGGCCCTTAAAAATGGACATTTTGCAAATGACCTCGGATTTCGACGAAACCAGTTTTGTTGGGTCCGTGATGTTAAGTTATTGCTAGATTCCAAATTTCGTAATTTTTCGAATCAATATGTGAGCGTGGCGAAGGAAAACGCGTTTGACCAGTTTCAGTTGATTTTAATCGACTGGAAATTGGCCATTTTTCAAACGGTCTCAGAATTCGACGAAATTAGTTTTGTTAGGACCGTATCGTCAATACGAAGCTAGAAAATATTTTTCAGGAATTTTTCTAGTTAGTATGTGACCCCGGTAATTTGAAATGTACGTTTAAAATTCAATATAGTGATTTAAATGTAATTGTAACGGAAACTGATTGTAACAGTCGAATTGGCCTATGATACATATCCCATTGTGTTCGGAATGGGGGTAAAACGCTAGGGACGACAGTCGGCGGGTTCGATTTCGAATTTGAAATATAAAGTTACTTTATAGAGGATAAATTAAATAAAAAAAAAAAAAAAAGACCCTTTCCACCCATCCTCCCATAGTCAACGCCCCTGCCTCCCTTTTTCCTTTTCACGTTCATAACAGGTATCTCGAATAAAAAAAAAAAAAAGAAACGAGAAAGCAAAATCGAGCAGCCCTAGCCACCGCCGACGAGCTCCCCTGCCGCCGCCTCCCTCTCGCACAGTCCCCCCCCCCCTTCATCTCCGCCCTGCTCCGACGCGAGACCCCGACGCAGCCCCCACCAAATCGAGCAGCCCTAGCCGCCGGAGATCATCTGCGCCTCCCCCAACCTCCCCTAAGACCGACGACGGCTGAAGAAACCCTCCCCCCGCTTCGATTCTTTAGGCTATAAAAAAAAGGTGAGTTTTATAATATTTGGATTATTTAGAAACTGATTTTTTTTTATTTTACTTTAAAAAGAAGAAAAGGTATAAAAACTGAATTTAAAGAATTTTAAAAACTGAATTTTAATTAGGATCAAAACTTTTTTTTATGATTTCAAAACTGTTTTTTTTAAGAATTCAAAACTGTTTTTTTTTATATAAAGGATTAAAACTGATTTTAATTTTAAGAAAAGCAAAAGGTTTAAACTTTAAAAAGATCGGATTTGTAGAAAAGATAAAAATCAGATTTTTATATATTGAAAGTCGAGATAAAAATCCGATTTTTATATATTGAAAGTCGAGATAAAAATCAGATTTTTATATATTGAAAGTCGAGATAAAAGTTCGATTTTTATATATTGAACTTTGAAATAAAAGTTCGATTTTTATATATTGAACTTTGAAATAAAAGTTCGATTTTTATATATTGAACTTTGAAATAAAAATTCGATTTTTATATATTGAACTTTGAAATAAAAATTCGATTTTTATATATTGAACATCGAAATAAAAATTCGATTTTTATATATTGAATAGCGAATAAAAATTCGATTTTTATATATTGAACTTTGAAATAAAAATTCGATTTTTATATATTGAACTTTGAAATAAAAATTCGATTTTTATATATTGAACATCGAAGTAAAAATTCGATTTTTATATATTGAATAGCGAAGTAAAAATGTGATTTTTACGTATGTAGTGAAAGCAGCAACGAAGGTGACAAAAAGGCGAAACGACGAAGACTTCTGCAAAAGAAGAGTCGAGATGGTTGGATAGCTAAATGTGAGAATTTCTCACCTTTCAATTTATTTTTCTAGTTATATATATATACTAGGATGCAGACGGTGCTTAGTAGCACCCGACACAATCGTCCACAGACCATGGACTTGTTTGTTTGGCTGTTTGGTTATTGATTGTGATATTGGTTTGAATGTGGTTTGTGGTGTGAAAAATCGAATCGATAAATTGGTTAGGATTAGACGTGCGCCGTTATAAGGCGAAGGAGTAAGGCTAGGTTAGACCCTTACTCCAAATTTTGTGGTTTGCATAACGAAAGTGAATTTGATTGATGTGTGAATGGCGTGGGCCTTCACTAGACCGGGGATAAGGCTAGGCCTTGTCCCGTTTCTAGTATCGTGTCGTTATGCCGCCGAAATTTTCTAAAATAAGTTAGAAAAATAAAAATAGCATTTTATTTAAAGAATGAACTGAATAGAAATTCATATGTTAAAATAAAATGTGTTATCGTTAAAAATATAATTTTTAACGTGAATGTGAATAAATAAATATTCATTTACAAACCAGACGGTTTGTTTATGTACACCTATTTGAATGACGTTAATTGGGTCGATAAATTTTACACATCGCCTAACTGCACAAATAAAATATGTGTTTGATTGTTTGAAACCCCACACGGGTGTTAGGATGAAATTTGAAGTTCACTCATCCTGATTGATTAAATATGTCGATCGATAGATTGACAGGCTGTTATAAGCGTTGAATATCTATATTTGATGCTTATACAGTGTAGTGCACTTTGGTTGATGGTTGATTATTTTTCAATGCTAATATATACATGTGATGTATGAAAATCCATATAATTAACTTTATATGGTAATTGATTGGGCCTCATTCCAATTTGAAAAATAAAGAATAATATAAAATAAAAGTTCATGTGTTGACAGTACTCATCCATTGAGATTGGTCATGTGTTGAACGAAATATTTTGATAATAACAACCATTTTGAAGAAAAGAAATGTTTGAAATAGGATATTTGAAAATAGAAATTTATGAAGCCGTGTTGATTAGATTGACGTCATTTTGACGCGAACGATATTTATATCGATTTTATTCATTTTGAAATGAAATTGAAAACGATTTCGAAATGAATTGAAATTGAAAACGATTTCGAAATGAATTGAATTGAAAACGATTTCGAAATGAATTGAAATTGAAAACGATTTCGAAATGAATTGAATTGAAAACGATTTCGAAATGAATTGAATTGAAAACGATTTCGAAATGAATTGAATTGAAAACGATTTCGAAATGAGATGAATTGAAAACGAATTCAAATTGAATTGAAAGCGAATTGAAATGAATTCAAATTGAATTGAAATTTGAATTGAATGGAAATGAATTTTAAAACGAATTTATAAAGAAGAATTCAATTTTGATTTGAATTGAAAAGGAAGTTGAAATAGATTTTGAAACGAATTTTAAAACTATTTATATAATTCGTTTTAAATAGAAATCGACGAAATATATATTATATATATTATATATAATATAATGGCCTGAATAGAACGCGCCGCGCCGCGGCAGTTCGCGAATTTCGACCATTTATTTCAAACGGACGTTACGGGAGATCCGACCGTCGGATTCTCCTAAAACCGGAACCGTTGGGTTCGTATCGAAAAGAGCTTTCTAACGAATATTAGAAATTTGAAATCTAACGGTTGGATTTGGAATTATGTCCAAATCAAATTCGAAAAAGGTCGCTGTAAGTGCAGTTCGATGGCCGTTGATGGAAATCGACTGTACGGGCCTTGATAAAATTATTAAAAATAGCAATAATTTGTGTAAAATCATAAGAAATGATTTAGAAAGAATTGGGATGAAAAACTCCATATTTGAAAAGATAAAAATGGATTTTTATCGAAATGAACTAGTTTTGAACTAGAATTATAATTCTATTTATTTTTAAATAAATAAATTGAATTCGAAAAGGGTTTTGAAAATAACCAAAATTTCCAATGATTGCATTGGAGTGGATTTGAATCGAAATTGTCTTCGGAATATTTCGATGTTGGAATTCGTGATTATACAGGTGTTGTTATGGAAATTTGAAAGATATATTTTTATATCGTTATTTCCAATACGACATTTGTTAATCGTAGAATTTGATATTGAATATAGGCCGATATATTTTCTATTCAGAGCCTTGTATTTAATATCAAATGTGATTTGGGTTTGTCGTGAATGGTGTCTTCACTAACACCGTTCTTGAACCCAGTTGAGAAAAGATTAAATCTTTTTATTTAGATTTAATGAAGTGTACCAATTAAATAATATTTAATTGGAATTGAATTGATATTGATTTTTGGGTTTATCGTGAACAGTGTTTTAAATAACACTTGTTCTTTAACCCGATAATTAATGAATGTGATTTGGGTTTGTCGTGAATGGTGTCTTCACTAACACCGTTCTTGAACCCAGTTGAGAAAAGATTAAATCTTTTTATTTAGATTTAATGAAGTGTACCAATTAAATAATATTTAATTGGAATTGAATTGATATTGATTTTTGGGTTTATCGTGAACAGTGTTTTAAATAACACTCGTTCTTTAACCCGATAATTAATGAATGTGATTTTGGGTTTATCGTGAACCGTGTTTTAAATGACACTGATTCTTTAACCCAGATAATGATTAAAACTAAGTGGAGTTTTAATGAATCTTTAATTAGATTGAAAAGATCGAGAATGGAGTATCACCAGTTTTGCTCCAGGCGATAGTTAAATCTTTAATTAGATTTGAACGTGAAATTTAGAAACTAACTGTCGGTTAGCCAAGCAGAATGGTTTCCTGGATATTGATCTGATGTTGGTTTCGGCCTTCGGGGTTAATATTTGGGGAATTATTCTCTTGATTAATTTATGGTTAGTGACTAATGAATTGGAATGAGGCGTATGTTGTGTTTGTGTAACACTTATTTAAAATATACGCGAGTTATTCGGAAAGACCGGGTTTATCCCATTCTGAATAACTGATACGACGATAAGTCGAAGATGAAGACGATGGTCGAAGACCGGAGGTCTTCACGACGTTTGGGTAATTACTGATGATCTTGATTGGGCTGTACACCCAAGAAGATGGAAACAGTTAGTGATCGTCCAGACGTACTTGGAGATCGATGGATATGCGGGGTACTAGGTGCCTCCGGTTTCGTTCAGACCCAGGACGGACTTGTAAATGGACTGTGTGTCTGACATCGGATTTCATTCTGTGTGACTGATATCGGTTGCATAGAATGGTTTGCCTGTGTGGCATGCTAAGATGCAAATGATCAAGGCTTCTGTTGAAAAGCAAAATCTTGTGGTGATGATCAAAGCACGGCCTTTGTGGCGTAGCTTTGTGTAACGTTTACCTCGCGTGTTTCACACCCGGTATGAGCCAAAAACGGGAGACGGACCTCAGGGAGGACTTGCGTTTCTTTCTAGCTAGAAGTGGCGTCAGTGGTTTTACACGCCCTGACGAGTTTGACTTATGTGGTTGTTGCTGTTGCGAGGCGCCTCGGATTGATCGGTCGTTCTCGAACCGATGGAGTCATTCGTTGGCTCGTTTGCGCCCCAAAGGGCGGGGAAACGTAGTGTTCAGGCATTTTAATCCACATCGGTGGACCGGCCCTGTCGCTCCTAGGGTCACTCGAGCTCTGATCCTGAGACATGGTAGGCTAGATTGTCTCGAATCGGTGAGGATCTTGCCCCTAGCCTCGGTTCATAGATGGAAATCCAATTTCCAAATACGTGACATTTGCGGTTTTATTTGTAAACCTATATATATGGCGACATGATATATGGTACCCATGCCGCCTATGATTGATACTTATGATTTGAAGTTGTTTTATACACTATGCATTTATAGTAGTATCAAATGATTTGTTTTAAGCGTATCAAGCATTCTTTGGCTGTTATAAGGGAAAACCCTATCCCCCGGCTTGCGTTTGCATTGTGTGATAGGACCTGGGTCTTATAACAGCTTCATTTTCCTTTATTTAGCATTGCGCTGTTTGTTTTATGCACTGGTATTCTTGGGAGGAAACCCGTTCCGTGTTATACGGCGTGGTCCCTTGATTTACCTAATGATTTAAAATAAAGATTAATAACTGTTTTAGTTCTCACACCAGTCACATGACTGACCTGGAGTTTATTGTTTTAACCTAAACTCTGGGTGCCCCTATTTTGACACGGGCAGCTAGGAGTTTTGGTTTTGCAGATTTATATTCACAGGATCCTGGTTTACAGCTGGAACGATATCCGGAAAGCTTCGTATCCGTATATCTCATTCTAGTGTGTATTGTATTATTTTCCGCTGCAATGTATTTAAATGTAATTTAAATCTCTGATATTTCTGTGTAATATTCATTCATACTCTGTATATTCTTGTAATCTGATGCATTATTGTAATATACATTGAAATGTTCTTCTGTATGCGTTCTGTTGTGGTTTGTTCTCGAACTATCCGACGCTTTCCTTTACGGGGAAGTTACGGGTTTTCACAGGATGAGGCAGTTCTTTTACTTTTGACAGGTAAAAAGTGGGCTCTTTTAGTAAGCCTATCCACTATTACCCAAATGCTAGTGTTGCCTCTCCTAGACCTAGGCAGCCCATCGATGAAGTCCATTGAGATGCTATCCCACTTCCACTGCGGGACCTCCAGAGGATGTAGCAGTCCGCCAGGCTTTTTCTGTTCCGCCTTAACCTGTTGGCACACCATACACTTAGAAACGAACTCTGCCACGTCCTTTTTCATGCCGCTCCAGAAGAAAGTCCTTTTTATATCTTTGTACATTTTATCTCCGCCTGGGTGTATCGTCATCTTGGAGTGATGTGCTTCCTCGAGAACCTTCTTTACTAAATCTTTTGTCTGTGGGACGCACAGTCTTCCGTCTCGTCTTAGCAAACCCTTCTGAATCCACTAAAGTTGGGCGCACTTCGAGAGATGCTAGCAAGCCTGGCACGAAATCGGAGGAAGGCCTAAATTCGAAGCTGGCTATAAACTCTAGGCTTTGTCTTTCAACAAACAACGGGCTTAGGGTCAATTTCTTTCGGCTCAACGCGTCTGCCACTACGTTGCCTTTGCCCGGAGTGTAGGAGATTTCGAAATCGTACGAGGCAAGAAACTCCATCCATCTTTGTTGCCTCAAGTTAAGATCCTTCTGCGAGAAAAGATATTTCAACGATTTATGGTCAGTGTAAAGTTCGAACTTCTCACCTAGGAGATAGTGTCGCCAAGACTTGAGTGCAAAGACGATGGCGGCTAACTCAAGATCGTGGGTTGGGTAGTTCTTTTCGTGCACTTTCAACTTACTCCCGCCATAAGCTACAACCCTTCCTTCTTGCATTAAGACGGCGCCTAGCCCTGTCCCACATGCATCCGTATAAACAGTGAACATCTTGCTCCCATCTGGCAGCGTCAAAACTGGGGCTGTTGTAAGAGCCTTTTTTAGCCGTTGGAAAGCAAACTCGCAATCCAAATCCCAATTGAACACTAGATTCTTCTTAGTCAATTTCGTGAGTGGAGCTGAGATTTTCGCAAAATCCCTTATAAACTTTCGATAGAAACCTGCTAGTCCTAGAAAGCTTCGGACCTCAGTTGCATTCCTTGGTGTCTTCCAATCCTGTACCGCCACTACCTTAGCAGGGTCCACTGCTAACCCTTGTTTGGATACTATGTGCCCAAGGAACCTCACCTCTTCTCTCCAAAAGTGACATTTGGAGAATTTGGCTTTTAGTTGATGGACTCGCAAAGTTTCCATGATTGCCCTTAAGTGTTGAGCATGTTCCTCTTCACTCTTTGAAAAGATAAGGATATCATCTAAGAAGACCACTACGAATTTGTTGAGGAAATCTCTAAATACCCTACTCATCAGGTCCACGAAGTAAGCAGGTGCATTTGTCAAGCCGAAAGGCATGACAAGCCATTTAAAGAAGCCGTCTGGGGTTCTGAACGCCTTTTTATCGATGCTATCTTCAGCCACCCTTAGCTGATGAAAACCGGTTGCTAAATCGAGTTGGGAGAAAACAGACGCTCCTACAAGCTGGTCAAACAAATCGTCAATTCTAGGGAGAGGGTGCCTATTCTTTTTTGTTAGCTTGTTGAGCTCCCTATAGTCAACACATAGACGGAGTGAACCACCCGCCTTTGTAGCGAACACCACTGGAGCGCCCCATTTTGAAATGCTCCTCCTAATGAACCCCTTTTCTAGAAGCTCTTTAATCTGTTTACTGAGCTCTTTCCTTTCCTGTGGAGCCATGTGTCTAACGGGTAACGCAACGGGCTTTGCATTATCTACAAGATATATGCAGAAGTCTATTTCCCGCTTCGGAGGCAAGCCCTTCACCTCTTCGAAGACATCCGGATATTCCCGGACCACTTTAACTGATTGCAAATTTTCAACAGAGGCATCTAGCGATTCAAGGTAACTAAGCATAACCGAGTATGAGGGATTACAAGAAATTTCCAAAGTATTACCGAGCTGGGTTAGGAGCCTAACAACCCTTTTCTCACAATGAAGGATGGCCCCATTACTGGATAGCCAATCCATACCCAAAATCATACCATAACCCGAAAAGCCCAAAACAAAGGCACTACATTGAAATTCTACACTTAGAATAGAAATTTTCAATCCCAAACAGATCATAGACAAATGAGCTGGGCCCCCAATTGGGTTTGAAACAATTAAGGGGTCCTCTACCATACTAGTTTTTAGGTGCAGAGATTCTACTAAAGCAGACGAGATAAAGGAGTGTGATGCGCCAGAATCAAATAAAGTGCGAACGGGGTGATCATAAAGATAAACTACACTTTCTACAGAAGTATTTATACCTCGTTGTTGCAGAGGTGGCGCTTCCAGCACATGAACCTGTGCCCCTGAGGTGGATCCAGCCCTCTGCCCCTGTCCTCGTTTCTTTGGGCAGTCCTTAGCCCTGTGGCATGTCTCACCGCAAGAAAAGCACCCACCATTCTCCTTGGCCTTCTTTTTCCGGCAGTCCTTTACTAAGTGCCCCACTTTGCCATAGAAATTGCACTTCCTCTTCTCTTTGTTGCCTTTCCCGCCCTTCTTAAAGTCTGTCTTCTTAGGCTGCAAACCCTCTTTCTTCCCTTGAGAGCTTTCTGCCTTTGTCTCCTTCTTGCCCTTATCCTCTTCGTTCAGCAATGCCATTTGCACCAATCTTTCATACGTGGCTCCCATGGGTATATGGGTCATGGCCAAACTGTGTAATGGCTCATTCAACCCTTTGACGAAACGGAGAGCCTTCTTGTGCGGGGTGTTGACTAGGTCAAGCCGAAACCTAGCCAGCTCATCAAACTGATTCACATACTCTCTGACTGTCTTGTCCCCTTGCTTAAGAAATAAGAATTTTTCCAAATGCAAACTTCTTTCCGCATCTGAGAGAAATTTAGTCTCAAACCTTGCCCTAAAGTCCTCCCATGTCTCCACTGGTCTTTCTGCATTAGTGACTTCCCACTAGTAGGAAGCCTCGCCCTTTAATAGCCATACTACCAATTGTACTTTTTGTCTATCTTCTACCTCAAAGATGATGAATAGGTCCTCAGTTTCTTTCAGCCAATTTCTAGCTGCCACGAAGGACTCAGTTCCATGGAAATCCTTTCCTCCCATAGCTTTAAAATCTTTACATATCTTAGCAAACGTGTTTCCCCATGGAGGAGGTGGAGGAAAAGGTGCCGCTGCAGCTGGATGATTTCCTGTAGCTGGGGGAGGAGGAACGGTAGGACTTGGCTGAGTGGCCCTTGCTTCTAAGAACCGTCTAAACCAACCAGGTATTGGTACCCCTTCCGGCAAGTTAAGTTCTTCGGACATGCTGAAACAAAAAGGATATATTCAAAACGAAGGATAAGAGATAGTACCTATGGCTTTGGGGGGGGACTTTGCCTTTTTAAAATAAAATAATATTTTTCTTTTAAAAATGCTTCTTTAAATTTCCTTTTTGAAAATAAATTTTTAGAACTTTTTATCTTATCTGGTAAACCTATGCTCTGATACCAAGTGAAACACCCCACCTCCGTTAGGGTCACTCTCAAAGGGAATGCCCTAATTTTGGTGGAGGTTTATAAGTATAAGTCACAGATATACAAGACAGATATAAGAACACATATTTGTAAACAGCGGAAAAACAACAACTTTTATTTAGTAAAAGCAAATACGTGTTACAACAACATCACCATGATTGTCTTACATCCTTTCCAAAAACATAACATAACACTTTCATAATCTGTCTTGATTACATTATTTAAAGAAGCATAAAGAAAACATAGATAAACTGCAAAAGCCCCATAGTGGTTGTCCAAAGCCATAGTTCAAAATGAAAAGGTCCAAGCAATACATTTCTCCTCTTCAAGCTGGATGTTAAGGCTGGTCAAGCTGCAGTGTTCCCTCCCTGTGGATCTGGGGGGGGGGGGAAACGAAAGAAAAGAAGACGAAAGAAAAGTAGAGTCAGACATAAAGCCTGAGTAAGTCTAGTACTTTTCTGTCTATGAATAAAGAACTGGGTATGATAAGTATAAACAAGAAGTGGGAAAGCACTATAAACTTGGTTAAGTTGTCTAGGGTCGAATATACTATCGTACCCCATGTTAATCTCTGAACCCATATAAACTAGTTTCCAACAAGCACCCCATAATCAGGGTGATGTGATCCATTCTATGATGATCGGCTCCTACTCGCATAGTTACATGTGTCTTACGGCCCCCGATGTTGTAGTTACCTATGCTGGTCCCACCATGGGGTGTATCAAGTCCCATGGTGGCGGCCCGACACAATCCAAGAATGCACAGGTATGCTACTGGTGCCCAGTGCCTTATTTTTCTGCGCCGGAGTGTGTGCATGCCCGCACCCCGTTAGAACCTACACTGCTACACCACCGCCGTCGATTTGACCTCTTACAATCAGCCCAGTAATCGTGCCCCACCCTGCCTAGTTTCAGGGTATCATGATACACCTTCTAGGGTTACTGCTGAAAAGGGTCCCCCGTTACTAGGTTTTCTATCTCTAGCCAACATGCTAAGTTGGTTAAGTGTTTTCTAACCTAACCCCCACCAGTCCTTTAGTTTAGCATGTTCCATTTTGATTAAGTCTTTAGTCCACTTAATCCTAACAATCCTGACTCAGCTTTAATTGTCTTATTAAAGCCTTGACCTCTCACATTAGACAGGTATTGTTGTGGCTGCCTGTTGCCGGTTGGTTCCGGGCAGTCTTACGCCACAACTCAGTCTAACCTCGGGTCCTTATTGGGCTCCATGTTTAACCACCCACATTGGATAGGTATTGTTGTGACTACTGGACAGCCGGGTGGTTCCGGGCAGGTTTACATCACAACTCAATCCAACCTCGGGTTAAACACATCGTATTTTCTACATTTACATATTTTGTCTTTCTTCTTTATTTTTCTTATATGTAAATATTTGCGGCCCATTAAAAATCAATGGTGTGAAGGTTACACCAATCATGGGCCCAACCCATACTTGAATTTGGGCCCCTTTTCTTTATATTTTCATTTATTAATAAATTTAACCCAACGTTATTTTCCCCCGTTTAATACGTCCGTTTATTATATATATGTTGGGCTTAGCCCTTTTAAGCCCAACCTAGCCATGCGAAAAGGGGAGGCTTAAAGCGTGATTACAATACACAAAAAGGGGAATGTGAACGCATGAACTTGCAATGTGACGTTGGAACTACAAAATAGAAACTGGTGTACTTGCATAGTAGTAACATATACTTTGGTCATAAAGCATAAGTGACATGAATCAAACCACGTAAACTTGTAGTTAAGTTAAGAATATCACTATTGACACATAGGCTTAACTACAACATAAACCTATATTTTATTTAGGCATAATATCAAACATAAGCAAATCATGTTTATAAGATTACTACATGTTTACAAAGGTGCTTACTTTTGTGACTAATACAAAAGTATACTTCAACTAGAATTAATCCAACTTAATCATGATTCTAAATCTATTCACATATACTTATGGCATAAATATTTCTAACATGAAATCATGATTTTTACTTTAGTCATGCAAACTTGCAAATGGGATTTTGAATTTAACCTAGCTATGTACCACATATGTCATCATATAATTCTTGTTAACAATATAGACCTAACATGGTTTCAATTATGCAAAATATCAATCATAGCCTAGTCATATTCATAAGTTTGCAAATAGGTTTTCTAGTACAAAAGCATGGCTTAATACATAGATCATGGTGCCAAAGTTTCAACATAGTTTCATATGAACTATAATAACCCAAATTTGTTCCAAGTACGTACAAAATGATTTATGTACAAAAATATACATTATGATGGCATAGTAGCAAAACCCCAAACTTGCATGAATTTCAATTAATCAACTACATACATGTAGCTTCAACATGGATTACATAATTTGTGAATATTCCAAACGTATACTTGCATAAAACTACCGCAAACATGTAGTTTTTTATAATGAATAACATAATTCGAGAATATCCAAACGTATACAATATTCCAAATCGATAAGAATCGTAGTAACGCACAAATATGAATTACTTTATCGCCACAAATCAAGTATACAAACCAACACAATTATTTGTTCATACCAAAATAATACTCTACTTACAATTGTGTGGCGAATTCTCAAATTTTGGGATTTGAAGATGCGATTCATTGTTGATTTGATTTGTTTAAGTTGCTTTATGCTTTACAATTTGCCTCCTAATCCTCTCTCCAATTGGTGGCTACTCTTAGTCGTTCCTCAGCAACATGATGGCCTTGTTCTTATTTTTGAATGAATGGATTAGGTTGAGTCTAGGGTCATTTTTATAGAGTTTATGAACTGATTAGGACCATCGATGTTGCTTGGATTGCTCGTAGCCATTCATTCGAAAGAGAGACCAATTAGAGCTCGCCACCTAGCCCTAATGACAAAGCAAGCTTCTGAAAATCGGCCAAACACAGACCTGGCCAGCCAGGACTAGACCAGACCTGGCCAGCAGGTTATTTTTGACCTGGGCGCACTTAGCAGGTGCGCCAGGTCAAAAATGTACTGGCGCACTTCACAAGTGCGCCAGTTCATTTTTGTTCTGGCGCACTTCCCAAGTGCGCCAGTGCATCCTGACCCTTCTCTGGTTTTTCGCCCAACTTCGTTCGTCCATAACTTCTTCATACGATATCCGTTTCGGGCAAACTCAGACTCTATATCAAGCAGAATTCCGAGACGAACGCAATGGTGTATCCCGTTTCCCTTAATTCTTTGATTTAAAATTAATTATACTTTAATTTGTAAATTTCACAGTTATAGAATACACGGGGTGTTACAACTGCTGAACAGTGAACAGATAATGAAAACACAACGCTCACCTATACTAATATTCGCGTACAGAGTAGCACATGCCCCTGCGACTGTAAAGATGAATCAGCTAGCCTTGCCTACAACTGCACGTGCTATATATATTAATTTTGTTCACATCACAGCATCAACTAAATCAGTAATTAAAACGAAAACACAATGCAGACGTTCACCTACACTACACATCTATATACGGCCTATACTTCATTCCTTGGATGCCAAGGATCTTCAACTATAAATAGCAAAGGCAGCTCCATCATCTGCAGTAAACAAAAACCGAAGCCTTTCATTTCATCCTCATTCGAAAATATGTATAGCAAAAGCCTCCACCTTTGGAAAATTATTTAAAATTGAACCCTCAACCAAATTTGCTCGATCTTGGATTCCTTAGGATCCTAGAGTCAAGAGCTTAAATCTCGAATGGTCTTTGTTGGATACGAGAAAATTTGTGACGCTGAGGGCGGGGCAGCATGGATGTACTGTGGAGTATGGTTTAGGACCAATTTGTGGAGACTGTTGTGAACGTAAGGAGGGAGTTTATGGTGAAGCATGGGTGTCACGACGGGAACAACATGCATGGGGTATGCTTTCTGTGAAGACTGGAGTGTGGTTGTAAGGATTTTTATGTGAAGAAGTAGCTGTAGCGGTTTGATTTCATGCAAGAAGTGGATCACCGTGTTTCACCAGTAACAAAGAAGGAGCTTCTCGTGTTCAACCGTTTGGTTTACCTGCTGTAGCAGGTTATTTTCATGCCAGAAGAAGATTTAGTAAGAGAGGAAGGTGGGCTTCATTTCATGATGGGCTTAGGCTCCATCCATAAATATAAATATTACATGGTGGCGTTTGCGTGAATTATGAAGTGGTGTTGAAAGGGCAAGAAGGGGGAAACTGTATGAACATACTAACTTGGAGATTTACATTGGATTTAAGGCAGTACTGACATGTTAACCAAGATGATTAAAGGGGAAAATGGTAATTATAAATTAATTTAGTTAATATATTATTATATTGTTAGTCTATAAAGATTTAATTACCAGGAAGTGACCAAGCAAAGGAAGGAACGAGGAAAAGATTCGAACTTGAAGCAGGAAATAACCAGGACTAGGTACGGGAATAATTAAATAATTATTATACGCTAAGGTAAGGTTAGTTTAATAAATTAATAATTAATCAATTATATAGGTTATGAAATTCGTTATAACTTGTAATGACGATAATTAATCCATACGATCGCAGAATCACATGAAACCGAAAGCAATGCGATCATGATGACGGATACTACGCTGTTGTGCAATTCAGAACAGGACCAGAAGCAGTCATGATTTTCATTTAATTTTGAACGAATGTTTAAAATTGAATGAAAACAACGCGTACCGATCATCCAAACAAAGGTGAGTTAATTCTCACACATTTCTGAAATATTGGGATGCGCTAAATTCGTATAATTAAATTTATTTGGTTGATTTGATGCTTTGGATGCCTATGGTTGCTTTAATGGTTGACGTTAATTATATTATCGTCATTTAAAAAATTTCTATGTACTAATATGAAATATTATAATGGTCTGTGTTGCAGGGAAGAACAGGTATTAGGGATCAAACCGGTTCCTCAAATATTTAATATGCTGTTATTTCATATTTTATATGAACTGTTTGAACCTGTTGACTTTAAAACCCTGTTGGTTGTTGTTTATGGTTAAGCTTGAATCAACATATAGTATTGATTACAAAAATATAGCAGATGATCTAGATATACATCGTTTTATAAAGTTCGATTCACCGTCAGGTGAATCGCTAGAAAAGAAGTTATGAAATTACTTTATAACCAATATAGATTTTAAAATATAATATTTTAAATAAAGTTCTAAAAAGGAGAATAAACCAACTACATAAATACGTTGATTTGTTTAACCAAATCGACCGTGCGCGAAGCACGTGTTTATATAAGTGATTATTAAAAACGATATTATTTAGGTAATTCAAGTAATCGGAATTAACGTAACAATTAGAATGGGTTATAATATTGATTATTATTTATTTAATAATAAACAATGTGAATGGAATTATTTTAATCAATTTTATTATTAAACAATGGGAAGCGCTAAGTGTAATTTATTAACGAATAAATCATGTTTAGAGGCTGCGTAAACTGAGATTGTTTATTAAATTAGTTCATTACTTTAAAGGGGTAGTTAACGGTAAAGAAACCCAGTTTTACTTTAATAGATATTGGAACTTGATTATTAGTCATTTAATAATCATTAAAGTAATAGTTGGAAAGTAAAATATAGTAAGGAATGTTTGTAAAGTTTAAAGCCGTGTTAATAGTTATTAAGGCGATTTAATATTGATAAGGTGAGATCGAAGTTTTAACTTGATTCTTACTGAATTATATATATATATATATATATATATATATATATATATATATATATATATATAATTGGATTATATGAATCTAAGTTATACAAAGTTATAAAACCCGAGTTGAATTAGAGTAGTGAATCGAGATAGGTTAAAAGGGATGCGATATAGAATCGCCATTGTTAAATAAGAGAGGATATTCCATCAAGATGGAATTATAATGGGATTTGTCGTATTGGAAATGAGTGTCGGGTTTTGTATTACAACTAATATCCATCTGAGGATAAGAATGTTATTGATCAAGGTTTGAGAGGCAATTAAAATACCCCAACTTGAACAGTTTCAGGATTATCGAAGGATGATATTAGTCGTAATGGTGAAAGTGTTGGAATAAAATATTTTGAAAAAAAAATAACAGTGTAATGTTATTTGAAGGATTTAGAAATATATATATATATAATGAGATTTCAAAAATGAAAAGAAATAAAAGGAGATTGGTGGAAATATAACGATATTTTCAAGTTCGGAGATGAGACTTAAGTGGGTTTATTCTAAAAGAATGAGCGGTGGTTTTGGTAGTCAAATAATGGAGCCAAAGAAGATGTCATAATAATCATTTTATGAATGATAAGTGATTCGATAATAAGAAATGTTATGACCAAGTGATGCTGTGTATAAACAAATGGATCTGTTTGTTTTATGGTTGTTTATTTTGATAGTTAAATAACCGACTATCCAAAATCTGACCCAATGTTATTGGCACGGGAAGACCATGATCGAATTTTTATTCGAAAACCATTCCGACCAATAAATATGAATACGTCGAAGATGCTGATCGAGATGGAGCAAGTGAAGACCGTAGATCTTCATGAAGCGGAAGAGTTACTTAGAGAATTGGAATTTTTATTACTTCTTTCCATTTCTGCAAGACGTTCTTGTTGAACCCAGTGTATTCGTCTCTAGAGATACACTATCGGCAGGTGGTCCCATACCTTGTCATAGTTGGAAATCCAATCTCCAATAAGCACCAGCGGTTTTGTTTGTATACTATATATGTGGAGCGTGAGATGCAAGCGTTCTGCAAGATTCTATTTACTTGTATTTAGACACAATTATAATATCAGAATAAGATATTGATTTCAAAACGATTTGGGTTATAGTAAGATAAAAGTCGTCCGTGTTTATGTGTGTACTGGTCTTACTATTATCCTTTTATTTCAAAAGGATTTCAAAGTTAAACAAGTTGGTTGCTGTATGAATTTATCACTGAAAGTATTTCAGACTGATCCGGGTGAATTTTGTTTTAAATCAAATGTGCTCGGGTCAGACCGAGTATATTATCAGGTTAGGTATCGCTTGGAGCTTCAGAAGAGGAGTTGAAGTCGAGACGTATCCCATATATTTACTGGTACTAGTTTATTTCCGCTGTGTGTTTTGATTGATATGAATGTATACTCTGATGTTGTAATATACAGTTCTTTTATAAAGTATTATTGATTATTATATTTTTCCCATTCCGCTGTGAGACTCTGATCTTCTTATTCTTCTATTCTAATATTTTTTTCTTTCTTTTCTCATCCTCTAACTTCTTTCTATTAGCTTTCTGGGTTGTCTATACTTGAGTTTGGATACGAGATGTGTTAGTGTCTGGATTTGAGTGTCGAAATTTCCGGGTCGCTACAATCGATCTTCATGAATTGACAAGTGTTGCGAATATCAAACCTCCATGCCTCAATCGCTGCTTGAGTAAGGTATGAATTCAAATTCCCTTCTTCCCTTAGCTTCTTACACAATCATACAGTTTATATTTGATCCTACTTCCAATTCTGTTTTCGATATAATTATAAGTTCTTCCTCATCTTCCTCTTCGTACTGTGATTGTTAAATTCTGCTACGGTATACGAGCTTTATTATAATTTGAGAAGAAATAAAAATAACATGAATAATCGATTTGTTTCCTAAAAATGACCAATGTGACATTAGGTACGGTGTGGTTGATGATGACAATCTGAAGGAAAAGAGAAGTCATCTTTACATAGTTACAGGATAAAATTCTGTATCTGCAACTAAGTATAGTAGAAGAATATGACAAATCGGTAATTAAAAAAGGGAGAGGATAGAAACTAAAATCTGAAACCATAACGCGGTGTGCATACCATGTAAAATGTAAACAACACTAATAGGAGGAAGTTGATGTAAAAAAATGAAAAAAAATAGCCTACATGAATACCAGTCATTGGCACAATCTTAAATGACAGGTAGAATCATCTATGTTGAATCAGCTGCTTGGAGTGAATGCCATCATGTTTTCCATTCTTTATTATCAGTTGACCTGGCAATAAAAAAGAATATATTAAAAATTTCCAGCAATGAAAAAATTCAGAGTCAAAGTTGAGTATCTTATTCATTCTTCAGAAGCGAGCAGTGAAACCTTTATAAGTCACAACAAATTCGCCAAGCTTTTGAACAAAAACTTGCTTGAGTGCACCTTTTATCCTGTAACTATGTAAATATGACCTATCTTTTCCTTCAGATCGCCATCGTCAACCACATCGTTAAACGCCCTATTTGCAAATTATGTTCACCATTTAACCCATGGTTGGTTCACAGGACAATCAGTTGGGTTGCACATTCATTTTATAAACTGTCGACGTCTGGTACTACTACAAGCATAAATATATGACCATAATGCTAAGTACAATTTGTTGTGGTTCCATCAACCCTTCTACAGTTTTACGGCAATTGTATTTCAACGATATGAACCTTCATATTGTTCATACCTATTTATACTTTGGGATAGTTGAATTTCACTATTTTTCCACTATCAAGGTTCACCTTCACACCTTGCATGATTAATAACAGGATTCAACATTAATGATTCTTGATTTTCGTGTCTCACTTGAAAGCATAGTGGTACACCCATTGTTGCAAAGTTTAATAAGTATTACACCATTTTCTACTATATAGTACAATCATTATATGAATCAAATACACAATTATATAAAAATATTGATTATCTTTACCATGTTATCAACCGATGTACTTACCGTCCAGCAAGTCCAGTGCATTTTTGTAATCGAGCAATGTCAATATCGTAAAATTGGTTGTGGATATTTCCTCCCATTCGATCATTAGCATCAGCAACTACGGTCTGATATTTCCATATGTTCTATCCTTATTTTTGACTTATAGAATAAAACACAATGAATTTACACCTTTTCTAATAATAATATTTGTCCACCTTTTGTGCATGTAATGACCAAATAACTCCATGATATTGCAGTGCTGACTTATACAATTATATGGCCTATGGCAGTTTGTCATGCTAGGTTTGTATTAAATTTGGGCACTGTTATTGACACTCCAAATATTGGTAAGGGGAGGTCAAATTTCAAAAACACTCCAATCATAAAAGGAATGTTACGGGGAGTCACATACTTAATTTTTTACGTTCCCTTTTTACCCTGGTAATAACATTAGTTATGTTCCCAAACCCAATAAATTTCAAACGCAAAGAAACAAATCTCTAAATTATTTGCAAAAAAAAAAATGATCGTTTGGAGAGAAATAATGGTGCAAATGAAGAACGTGAAACAATTGAGCTTATTGATAATTTGAAATATGAGAAATGAAATTATTTAAAGTAAGCGATCGACAAATGAGAAATGAAATTATTTAAAAAAAAGCGGTCGACAAATGAGATTATTGATGATTTGATATAAAAATCTGATGCAGTTCGACTAATATACCATATAATTTTTTTAATTAACAACTAAAAAAGAATTATTGTAAAGAAGACTAATTTGGTAAAATAAACTTTATTTTTTAAGGGGGTGCTCTCCGCATTGATACTCCCCTTAACAAATTCTTTATTCTTTTTAAATTGACCCCCCTCTCCGAACAATATTTGGAGTGTCAGTAACAACAACCTTAAATTTTTGGTTGATTTTTATTTACGGAAATCAATAATTACTTGCGGAAGCTATTTTATAATGACCATAACTATTGTGTTGATTCATATAGTCTAGGTGTAAATGTATAGAGGAGTGTCATACCGTTTAAGTGACAGTGGTGTAAAGCTAATTTTTTTTCCCATTAGAGCGCTACCTTTACTTTTCTTATTTAATTGTGTTATGATAAGAAATAACACAGACCAAAATTCAAATATTGATATTTAAATAGGTGATTAAACTAACATTTTTTTCTACCTTTTCACCATATGCATATGTTTTTCTTCTCTAATTAGTGTTAGGCCGCTACTATTCACACCTGGTTTACACTTCCGGCCACCTCTCTAAATTTAATACAAATGATTATTATTTTAATTCTTCTGGCCACCTATATTATCCCTTCACTCAGTTATTCAGCACCTTACTTCTCCTAATAAAACGTACTTCTCTACAACTTCAATCCTTAGACCCTAACAAAAGCAGATGTTCTTTTGTGCCTAATAGATATGGAAGATGAAGATAAAAAGGAGGTTATAACTGCTTGATTTTTATTGTTTTCTATTATGTTATAAAATATGTTTTTAGAGTTTTTTTTAATGGTTAGTGTAACACCCCTCCTCTGCATGGGTCACTCACAAAGGGAATGCACTAGTTTTGGTGGAGCATTATCTAGGTAAACATACACAGAGATATCACAAGATAGAACATAAATAAAGCAGCGGTAGAAATTAAAACCAAATTTCATTACTTTCGTGGAAAGAGTCAAAACCACATATATCCAAAGTACAAATTATTGCATTACATCAAGTTCTAAATGAAGAAGCATAAAATTAAAATAACAATAGTAAATTATTCCCCAATGTAGAAGTAGTGTAGCCATAGCATAGCTCAAGACCAAACCGTACATGAGCTGTCAGAAAAGCAAGCTAGATCCAAGCTAAGAGCTGGAGTTTCCTCCCTGAGAACCTGGGGGGGAACGAAAGAAAAAGGGGCGAAAGAAAAAGGGTCAGTCATAAAGACTGGTAAGTCCTAGTGACTTTCAGTATATAAACTAGTAAAGGTAACATGACATGTGAAAACTGGAATAAAACATAATGATAATAGCAGGATAGGTATGATAACTGAGATAACAAGATAGGTCAAGTCTAGCATTGCATATTCAAGATTTCGCTGCACCAACCGTACTAGTATTCTAACCCATGTCAAGTATTAACCATGAAATCGATCCCTTGGCCCAATATCATGAAATGACCCATTACGGGGTCCTGTAGAACGATCTACTAATCGATCGGCTCCTTACAAGTTCTAGCTCGTCTGTGTATGTGTCATACGGCCCTATCGTGAAATGTAGTCATCTGTGTTAGGTCCACCATTGGGTTTATCAAGCCCTAGGGTGCCAACCACTGACACGAATCAAGCACGCACAGTATAAACCTACAGGTGCCCAATGCCTGCTTTTTCAACTCCGGACTATGTGCACGACCATAGTCCGTCTGAACCTACAATGGCGCACCTACTCAGCCGTCGTTCTGGTCGCTTACAATCAGTCCAGTAATCGTGCCCTACCCTGCCTAGTCCCAGATTATCATGATACTTTTAAGTGGGTTACTGCTGAAAAGGATCGCATAACTAAGGTTTCTAATGGGTTAAGTGTTGTCATTTAAATTTGTGACTTAACCCTATCCAATCATGTATCAAGTTGGTTAAGTGCGTTCAAGAGATTCATGACTTAACCCTACCAAATCATACATCAAGTTGGTTAAGTATATTCAAGTGGTTCATGACTTAACCCTACAAAATCATACATCAAGTTGGTTGAGTATATTCAAGTGGTTCATGACTTAACCCTATCTTTTGGCATTAAATAAATTAATGCACCCCAATCTCTCACATTAGACTAGTTGTTGTGGTCACTGGAGTCACCGGGCGGTTCCGGGCAGATTTACACCACAACATAGTCTAACCTTGGGTCTTAAGCGCGATATGACCAACTTCCCACATTGGATCTTATTGTTTGCAGTTACTGGATTTGCCGTGCGGTTCCGGGCAGATTTATACTGCAAACTCAACCCAACCTTGAGTTGGACATTTTCAAGTTTATCTAAGTGTCATGTCCATGTTCAAGTTTTCAAGTATAATCTCAGGTCAAGTTTTCATGTCATGTTTCATGTCAAATCATGTCAAGTTCATAGCCAATTCAAGTTTGCCTAAACTACCCAAAATGTATTCCCATCGCACGTAAATTCGAATCGATACAACTAAATCTAATTAGGGAATAACATAAAAGGGGCGGGTATAAGGTGGCAAAAGTGATTACTAACATAACATGGTATAACTTTAGATAAATGATTACAACATTACTGGCATATGGAATGTTGGCCTCAAACATTAAGATTCCTAATCTTAGTAAAATAAGGTACTAGTCATGATAACAGTTGACATAAGGTGATAGTCATGGTAACTGTTGACATAAGGTGATAGTTGTGGTAACTGCTGACATAAAGTGATAGTCATGGTAACTGTTGACATAAGGTGATAGTCATAAACTTGTGACTAATAACAGATTCAACATTGTAGGCATGATAATGTGAGGGTTTTTTTTTTATTTACAACATGAATAGGCCCCAAATCAATGTCATAGTAATATGCCTAAAGGTCAAGATCCAAGATGAACAAGAATAGATGTGAAACAGTCATCATACATAGGTCCAATTTCAATTTACAACATATTCATATTACGTTTACAGTTTAAATCTAAAAGTAACTGGGGCTTACAAATCGTGGTTCGAGAATTAGAAAAAGAAAGTCGATGTTGAATCTTAATCTGCTTAGTCGAGTCCTAATAGAAATCCCCAAATCCACAAATCTCTCAACGTAGTCTTGGAGTAGTCCCTTTCTCTAACTTTTCATCCAAAATTTGAGCAGCATATGTCCAGAGAGAAAATGTGTAGAGAGAAGGGGCTAGGGGGGTTGTTTATATAGGGTCAGACCAACAAACTTAGAGTGGAATCGGACTGTAACAACCGGTAATTTTTAACAATTTAAAATCCGATTTAAATCAAAATTTTATTTTGAAATTATTCTATGGTTTTTCATAACGGGAATTCGAAATTTGTAATACGTACAGTGAGATGTAGCAACTGTAAAAATTTCATCGGAAAATTTGACTGTTGTCGGTCGTGCAATTTTCAGTGCAAAGCTGCGCATAACAGATCAAATTTTAGCGATTTTAAAATTTCTCCAAAACCAGTTCGGACAAACACGAAAAATATTCTATTCGTTGCCACGAATCCGACGGTGAAATTCGTTTCGCGAAAATCGGACATTTTGACCTCCGTTTTTTGTCCGCATTTTTACGTCAAAGGGGCCCGTAACGTGCTTTTGAACGGAGCATCCTGACACTGCAAATTATACACCGTTGTGTCCGTCTCGTCGAGCTGATTACAAAAAAATATTCAATTATCAGTTTCGGTGCTCGGTTCGCGCTGAAATTGCGAAAATGCTTGCACTGTTCATTTTTGAAACAGAGTCATCTGAGTTCGATGTGTCCCTTTTTCGATCTTACATACTTTTCTAGCTATTTTGGGTCTGCAAACCATGTCTTTTTATTTTATTAAGCCACCCGTATATTTATTTATTTATTTCAAGGCTTAGAGGGACATATATTTTACATAAACTATGCATGCATGTCACTCCCTGTATAAATTCCTAAGACACCTAAGCCATGCATACGTTAGTTTCTCTTTGTTTTTCCAAACCGTTACATTCTTCATTTTCATGCACCATGTACGTACACTTTATGTGTTGCCTTTTCTTTGAATTTGAAAACCATGCATACATATTGCTTCCACTTCTCACGTTGGATCATGAAAAAAGACAAAGTGTAATTTTAATTTTAATTGAACCATTTTATTTACTTCAAAGTTCAAATCCGCATTTTTTGGAAACGTGTGAAATGCTTTCTATATCCCATGTAACCAGTTCAAACTTTGTTTCCAGTACTCTAGTTCTGCCCATAAACTCTATGATTGCCAACCGTTACCTAAGTCCAAAAAAAAACACATTTAGAAATAAAAAGGAAAAAGACCCGTTCGTTCCTAGACCCATTCAAACTGTGCCCTTTCAAAACGCCAGGTTTGAGCTGTTCTTATTCCTATTTGTATCCCACTCGTTGCACGTTTCCATCTCCGTTTTAATACATCTCGTGATGAACCCACTGCCATTTTTCTGAAACCTCATCTCCAATCCGACGACGCTCTCCGGCTACCATCCCATGCCTTCCACTGCCAACAAACCTTCTTCTTTCGACTGCCGACACCGGACCAAACTATCCAACCACCGATCTCTTCTCCAGTTCCACGTCGCCTTGTTTTCCTCTCCTCCCAGTCCAGTTTGCATTAGTATGATACTGTGTGTAATTAGTTGTGTGGTGTGTGTTTTCATGGGTTACTATAAGGGTGTGTTGGAGTTTATGGGTTATGTTGGCATGTGTCTTCATGTTTGCTGTGTGTATGTATGCAGAGGTATGTGTGTTGATTTCAGTGTGTGTCCTTTCCTTGTGTGTGTTAGTGTATGTGGAGTTTGACAGTGGCGTGAGTTTTGGTGTGTGTGTTTGGTTTTGTTTACTGTGTTTAGTTTGTATTAGTTACAAAGAAGGAAAATTTTGTGTACTGTATTTGTTGTGTGGTTACGTGAAAGTATATATTTTGGTGTGAGTCATGGAGATTTATTTATTTTAAAATTTTATGTACATATATATTATTATGTGTGTTCGCGTTGATTTTATATATAATTTACATTTTACAGTTATGGTGTGGGATTTTTATATATATTATGGTTTCGGTGTGTATACATATATATATATATATAACTATTTATATATTTTATAAATTTGTTTCTAAAATAAAAAAAAATTGTGTTTATTTTGAATCGTATTTGGTGTCGAGTTGAAAATCATCCCAGAAAACCCAATAACCATACCTATCCATCGAAAATTCCTTAGCTCCTCTTATGAAAATAATATATATCTTGAGCGACTACCGTGATTTGAACCTATTCCGAGTCGTGCCTGGAAGTCGTCATTTCATTCTATGTCAAATCCGTTCTTCGTCTCCATTTCTGTGCCACGAAAGGTGAGTTTATCTCACACCTGACTCACATTTTTCATCGATGTTAGATCAATAATGAACTGTTATATGAAATGTATAAGATTGCTGTTAGAAATTGTTTGATTTGATATGTATGCACATTTCATATGCGACACGATATATTCATATGACACGTAGTTGCACTGATGATATATATGTTGTGATTGATACTATATGATACCCTAGTTTTAGGAAAATCACTAAGGGTTGAAATGATACATACCCGAACGAACATTAGAATAGGGAAAAATCGTTATGGGTTGAAATGATAGATCTAAACGATTTTTATTGAATTTGGGATCGCGGGTTGAAATGATAGACCCGTAGAAATTTTATCAATTGTGGGTTGAAATGATAAATATCCGTATCACTTGACCATAGGATAGAAAACTATAAACGGACACCGTCGATCATGTTTTCGAAGTAAAATGAGTTTTATTTTAAAATATTTACTTAAGACTTTATATATTTATATTTATATTTTATTTAAATATAAATTATTTTGTATATTTTAAATTATGTGTTTTAAAATGATTTATTTGTAAATAGGGATTTAAATGTTTATTTAAGATTTTACTTAGAAATTTATTTATTTTAAACCATATAATCGATTCCTATAAGTATTTTAATTTTTTTTATATTATTATAAATATTTCTTTAAATCTATTTTTATATTATTTTAAACTTATATATGTTTATAATCTATTTCTAATTTATTTTAGAGTTTTATAAACTCATATATATATACATATCAATTTTTCAAAGTTAATTTTCTTATATATATATATTTTATAAACTTTAATAAAGTCAAGATGGATAGTTTATATTTTGCGATTTAAATTCGAAGTTTAAAGATGTAAATCTATATAACGATATTTGAATAACGAATGAACTCATATTAAGTTATGAATTGGAATCGATACGAATTTTGTAGAGATGAACTTGAATTGGTAAATTTAAGAAATTGAATTTGATTTGGTTTAAATTATGAACCTTGATAAGAAATGAATGTGAATTGGGCAAATTGATTTATTTTGAATTTATGGTCGATAAGAATTAAATTCAATTTTAAGTGATTAATTATGAATTGGAATATATAGATGTTATATGCGGAATTGATTTTTATATCATTTGGTTTGAATTAAGAATTTGTTAAATCAATGTATAAGAATGGTTTTAAATCATAATTTGGTTGAATGGAAATATAAGATTTTGATTTGAAATGTAGAAGTAAAAGTTTGAACTATATAACTTGAATTATAGTTATAAGACGATTTGTTTTATATTGAAGTTTAAAATTTCGTTTTACATTATATAAAAGGAAATTTGAACCTAAGTGTCGAATTTCATTAATCAACTAAAATGAGTTGTTTTCAAATTTTAATATATTCGAAGTTAGATATTTAATTTTGAATTCAAAATTCGAATATGAGAATTCGTATAAACTATTTTATAAAGTGATTTATAAAAAAAATGACTATGGTGTGAAAAACGTAAACAATTGGTTGTTAAAGAGACCGGGATCGGCTATTGTCATACTCTCTGCCAATACCGAAAACCACTTTGACAACTGTGTACGCGGTGCAGTTCCAGAATGAAGGGGATGATTTGGCGAACGACTCCATTTTATTTTATTTCATATTAATTATGAAACCCTGACCACCTTGAGTCAGCTCGATGTGGCTAAAACAGGAGCTATGCACGGACCAAGTGAGGTCATACCTCTTATCGAGCACACTTCTTCGATATTATTCTATTACTGTTGAGATTCAATTTGGGCCCTTTTGATTATGGGAGTGTGTATCGAGGTGGGCGGTAGTTGCTACTATGCGTTACCACCAGTCCGGCTCTGTAAACGGTGAATCCACCCTGGCATTCCTTGCGTGCCTTGTCACATGCCTTATACGAGCCTATTACGATTTTGTTTTGTACTGTTTTATATGGAGTGCCCTCTGATCAACCTCCAGTTTATGGAGGAATTACGGTACTGCATATACTATGGGAATATATAAACGGTGTAAGGGTAATCATGGTAATCCCGCTTACGCTATTTTGATATTTTTACTTTACTGATAGACACTATTGTATATAGCGTATTATACTATATAGTATTAGTTTGACGGATCCTTAGAGGATGGTGATCCCAAACATCCTCTAAGTTACTGATTGCATTTCATCGAACATTTCATTTGAGTTGATTTACTTCCATGAGAATGTTAGTCCTGATCCGAGTTGTTTTGTTTTGCATTATTGCTCGGGTCAGATCGAGTATTACAGTTTCGAGATTTACTCTTGGAGTTGGAGCATATGTTGGATTTTGCTCATCTATATCTACCTGACCAGTTGACCCAGTTCTAGCTATTCTTGTCATTTCTGTTTTTGTAGTTATCTTTCATTTACTGTATTAGTCTTCCGCTTTATTATTTATGTAAACTCTGATGTAAAACTTATTTAGTAGCTTCATGAACTACTATTGTATTTTGTAATTCCCGCTGTGAGATATTATGTTACTCTGTATATGTATCTGTGATCTGTGATTCTGTGATTTATTCTATTTACCTCAGTAGCTAATAACAATCTGTTGTTTTGGACGTTCCGAGTTAACATGTTTTGTCGATTCGACACGATCAAAATGGCGGGTTGTTACAGTTGGTATCAGAGCTTTAGTTTTCCAAAGCTTTAGCCTATGGGGTAAAAAGCTCATTAGAGATAGGGTAGTGATACCCTATAATGAGTGGAATCAGTTGCAGAATCCTTCTTGAGAGAGCGTATTTTTAAAGTAAAAATAGTTTACAAAATGTTTTTTAAATAAATATTTCGAATATAAAATTCTGTTTAATATTTAAATCTTCTTCTAAATTTCCTTTCCATTGAATCTATCTTCCTTCGTAGATCCTCTTTGATTAGGTTCTTTTGTTCTTTCAGCTTTTACCTCGAACTCTATAATTTATACTTGTCCATTTCAAAGTAAGAAGTAGAAGAAGAGTATAAGTCTTTTAGCCAGTCTGTCTTTATTAAATATTGGTCTGAAATTTATATTTTGAAAGATATTATCATATAAGATCTTCTTAATGTAATATTTAATTTGGTATTTGTAAATAATTTGGTAATACCAATGGTTTGTAAAGATTTTATGTGTAATGTATTCATATGTTAACTTATAGAATTAATTAAGTGTTATAAGTTTAAATATTGATAACATGAATTTGAAAATATTTAGATATAGTATAGAATGATTTTGTTATATATTTGATTTAATAATAATATTGTTGTATATTTATTAAGAATTGTATTTGAATTTTAACAAATAAATGAGTGGGGGAGAGATTCGTTTTCCCTACTTGAAATTTTAATGATTTGAAATATATTATTTCTAATATATGATTTAAAATTTTGTATATGTTCTGTTTAAATGTAGAAAAATGTTTTGAGTACTTACCTGACGTTAAAGTTGGCCTATCGAATACCTAGTGATTTGGGGTATACGTCTGATCAATGTATATGTTAAATCCTATGGTTAGATAGATATAGAGTCACACTCTAGTCGCTTGAAAATGATTCTGGTGATGACCGCGGCATCATCGATATCTATTTTCGGGTTTCGAAAGTGGGATAAATATATATAGCCAATCGTAACGTCGAGTGAATACTTGAAATGTTTGAAAATATTTTATCTTTTGATTTATATATATTTAAAATTATATATGTATAGGGATAAATATGAATCATTGGTTTAAATATATTAATTATTTAATTACTATTTCCCTACCTCGTTCCTTTTCGGGGACGAAAAGTTTTGAGTAGGGGAGATTGTAACAACCGGTAATTTTTAACGATTTAAAATCCGATTTAAATCAAAATTTTATTTTGAAATTATTCTATGGTTTTTCATAATGGGAATTCGAAATTTGTAATACGTACAGTGAGATGTAGCAACTGTAAAAATTTCATCGGAAAATTTGACTGTTGTCGGTCGTGCAATTTTCAGTGCAAAGCTGCGCATAACAGATCAAATTTTAGCGATTTTAAAATTTCTCCAAAACCAGTTCGGACAAACACGAAAAATATTCTATTCGTTGTCACGAATCCGACGGTGAAATTCGTTTCGCGAAAATCGGACGTTTTGACCTCCGTTTTTTGTCCGCATTTTTATGTCAAAGGGGTCCGTAACGCGCTTTTGAACGGAGCATCCTGACACTGCAAATTATACACCGTTGTGTCCGTCTCGTCGAGCTGATTACAAAAAAATATTCAATTGTCAGTTTCGGTGCCCGGTTCGCACTGAAATTGCGAAAATGCTTGCACTGTTCATTTTTGAAATAGAGTCATCTGAGTTCGATGTGTCCCTTTTTCGATCTTACATACTTTTCTAGCTATTTTGGGTCTGCAAACCATGTCTTTTTATTTTATTAAGCCACCCATATATTTATTTATTTATTTCAAGTCTTAGAGGGACATATATTTTACATAAACTATGCATGCATGTCACTCCCTGTATAAATTCCTAAGACACCTAAGCCATGCATACGTTAGTTTCTCTTTGTTTTTCCAAACCATTACATTCTTCATTTGCATGCACCATGTACGTACACTTTATGCGTTGGCTTTCCTTTGAATTTGAAAACCATGCATACATATTGCTTCCACTTCTCACGTTGGATCATGAAAAAAGAAAAAGTGTAATTTTAATTTTAATTGAACCATTTTATTTACTTCAAAGTTCAAATCCGCATTTTTTTGAAACGTGTGAAATGCTTTCTATATCCCATGTAACCAGTTCAAACTTTGTTTCCAGTAGTCTAGTTCTGCCCATAAACTCTATGATTGCCAACCGTTACCTAAGTCCAAAAAAAACACATTTAGAAATAAAAAGGAAAAAGACCCGTTCGTTCCTAGACCCATTCAAACTGTGCCCTTTCAAAACGCCAGGTTTGAGCTGTTCTTATTCCTATTTGTATCCCACTCGTTGCACGTTTCCATCTCCCTTTTAATACATCTCGTGATGAACCCACTGCCATTTTTCTGAAACCTCATCTCCAATACGACGACGCTCTCCGGCTACTATCCCATGCCTTCCACTGCCAACAAACCTTCTTCTTTCGACTGCCGACACCGGACCAAACTATCCACCCACCGATCTCTTATCCAGTTCCACGTCGCCTTGTTTTCCTCTCCTCCCAGTCCAGTTTGCATTAGTATGATACTGTGTGTAATTAGTTGTGTGGTGTGTGTTTTCATGGGTTACTATAAGGGTGTGTTGGAGTATATGGGTTATGTTGGCATGTGTCTTCATGTTTGCTGTGTGTATGTATGTAGAGGTCTGTGTGTTGATTTCAGTGTGTGTCCTTTCCTTGTGTGTGTTAGTGTATGTGGAGTTTGACAGTGGCGTGAGTTTTGGTGTGTGAGTTTGGTTTTGTTTACTGTGTTTAGTTTGTATTAGTTACAAAGAAGGAAAATTTTGTGTACTGTATTTGTTGTGTGGTTACGTGAAAGTATATATTTTGGTGTGAGTCATGGAGATTTATTTATTTTAAAATTTTATGTACATATATATTATTATGTGTGTTCGCGTTGATTTTATATATAATTTACATTTTACAGTTATGGTGTGGGATTTTTATATATATTATGGTTTCGGTGTGTATACATATATATATAACTATTTATATATTTTATAAATTTGTTTCTAAAATAAAAAAAATTGTGTTTATTTTGAATCGTATTTGGTGTCGAGTTGAAAATCATCCCAGAAAACCCAATAACCATACCTATCCATCGAAAATTCCTTAGCTCCTCTTATGAAAATAATATATATCTTGAGCGACTACCGTGATTTGAATCTATTCCGAGTCGTGCCTGGAAGTCGTCATTTCATTCTATGTCAAATCCGTTCTTCGTCTCCATTTCTGTGCCACGAAAGGTGAGTTTATCTCACACCTGACTCACATTTTTCATCGATATTAGATCAATAATGAACTGTTATATGAAATGTATAAGATTGCTGTTAGAAATTGTTTGATTTGATATGTATGCACATTTCATATGCGACACGATATATTCATATGACACGTAGTTGCACTGATGATATATATGTTGTGATTGATACTATGTGATACCCTAGTTTTAGGAAAATCACTAAGGGTTGAAATGATACATACCCGAACGAACATTAGAATAGGGAAAAATCGTTATGGGTTGAAATGATATATCAGAACGATTTTTATTGAATTTGGGATCGCGGGTTGAAATGATAGACCCGTAGAAATTTTATCAATTGCGGGTTGAAATGATAAATATCCGTATCACTTGACCATAGGGTAGAAAACTATATACGGACACCGTCGGTCATGTTTTCGAAGTAAAATGAGTTTTATTTTAAAATATTTACTTAAGACTTTATATATTTATATTTATAATTTATTTAAATATAAATTATTTTGTATATTTTAAATTATGTGTTTTAAAATGATTTATTTGTAAATAGGGATTTAAATGTTTATTTAAGATTTTACTTAGAAATTTATTTATTTTAAACCATATAATCGATTCCTATAAGTATTTTAATTTTTTTTTTATTATTATAAATATTTCTTTAAATCTATTTTTATATTATTTTAAACTTATATATGTTTATAATCTATTTCTAATTTATTTTAGAGTTTTATAAACTTATATATATACATATCTATTTTTCAAAGTTAATTTTCTTATATATATATTTTATAAACTTTAATAAAGTCAAGATGGATAGTTTATATTTTGCGATTTAAATTCGAAGTTTAAAGATGTAAATCTATATAACGATATTTGAATAACGAATGAACTCATATTAAGTTATGAATTGGAATCGATACGAATTTTTGTAGAGATGAACTTGAATTGGTAAATTTAAGAAATTGAATTTGATTTGGTTTAAATTATGAACCTTGATAAGAAATGAATGTGAATTGGGTAAATTGATTTATTTTGAATTTATGGTCGATAAGAATTAAATTCAATTTTAAGTGATTAATTATGAATTGGAATATATAGATGTTATATGCGGAATTGATTTTTATATCATTTGGTTTGAATTAAGAATTTGTTAAATCAATGTATAAGAATGGTTTTAAATCATAATTTGGTTGAATGGAAATATAAGATTTTGATTTGAAATGTAGAAGTAAAAGTTTGAACTATGTAACTTGAATTATAGTTATAAGACGATTTGGTTTATATTGAAGTTTAAAATTTCGTTTTACATTATATAAAAGGAAATTTGAACCTAAGTGTCGAATTTCATTAATCGACTAAAATGAGTTGTTTTCAAATTTTAATATATTCGAAGTTAGATATTTAATTTTGAATTCAAAATTCGAATATGAGAATTCGTATAAACTATTTTATAAAGTGATTTATAAAAAAATGACTACGGTGTGAAAAACGTAAACGATTGGTTGTTAAAGAGACCGGGATCGGCTATTGTCATACTCTCTGCCAATACCGAAAACCACTTTGACAACTGTGTACGCGGTGCAGTTCCAGAATGAAGGGGATGATTTGGCGAATGACTCCATTTTATTTTATTTCATATTAAATACGAAACCCTGACCACCTTGAGTCAGCTCGATGTGGCTAAAACAGGAGCTATGCACGGACCAAGTGAGGTCATACCTCTTATCGAGCACACTTCTTCGATATTATTCTATTACTGTTGAGATTCGATTTGGGCCCTTTTGATTATGGGAGTGTGTATCGAGGTGGGCGGTAGTTGCTACTATGCGTTACCACCAGTCCGGCTATGCAAACGGTGAATCCACCCTGGCATTCCTTGCGTGCCTTGTCACATGCCTTATACGAGCCTATTACGATTTTGTTTTGTACTGTTTTATATGGAGTGCCCTCTGATCAACCTCCATTTTACGGAGGAATTACGGTACTGCATATACTATGGGAATATATAAACGGTGTAAGGGTAATCATGGTAATCCCGCTTACGCTATTTTGATATTTTTACTTTACTGATAGACACTATTGTATATAGCGTATTATACTATATAGTATTAGTTTGACGGATCCTTAGAGGATGGTGATCCCAAACATCCTCTAAGTTACTGATTGCATTTCATCGAACATTTCATTTGAGTTGATTTACTTCCATGAGAATGTTAGTCCTGATCCGAGTTGTTTTGTTTTGCATTATTGCTCGGATCAGATCGAGTATTACAGTTTCGAGATTTACTCTTGGAGTTGGAGCTTATGTTGGATTTTGCTCATCTATATCTACCTATCCAGTTTACCCAGTTCTAGCTATTCTTGTCATTTCTGTTTTTGTAGTTATCTTTCATTTACTGTATTAGTCTTCCGCTGTATTATTTATGTAAACTCTGATGTAAAACTTATTTAGTAGCTTCATGAACTACTATTGTATTTTGTAATTCCCGCTGTGAGATATTATGTTACTCTGTATATGTATCTGTGATCTGTGATTCTGTGATTTATTCTATTTACCTCAGTAGCTAATAACAATCTGTTGTTTTGGACGTTCCGAGTTAACATGTTTTGTCGATTCGGCACGATCAAAATGGCGGGTTGTTACACAGACCAGATACATCAGAATGGATTCTGACTCAAGAGTGGGTTCTGGGCACCGGGTCGACACCCCGGTCGACACTATGGTCGACCTGGTCCTGGGTAGGTCGACTACATGGTCGACCCCCCAGTCGACCTGGTACTGGGCGGGAAATTTCCCGCCCAATCTTTTCTGGTTTTGAATTTGAAATTTGAATTCGAATTTGAACAGTTTTGTACTCTGGATATTTCTGAAAACTTTGAAGTGTCATAACTTGGTCATACGGACTCCGATTCTTGAAAACTCGGACTCGTATCCAAGCAGAATTTCGAGATGAACGTAATGGCATAACCCATTTCCCTTGGTTCTTATTTTAAAAATTAATCCTGCCTTGATTTATAGTTATCACACGTTATAAAAAATACGGGTTGTAACATTCTCCCCTCCTTAAAGGATTTCGTCCCCGAAATCTCTTAGGAAGTATGTCCTACCATCCAATCATCCATCTGCTCAAAACATCATCCACAAGCAACCATTGTCCTTAAAAGATTTCTAGTGTTGTATGAACATATGCAGTAAGTGTGTGTTTATGTACTTATCTAATGCAAAACATCAGGCGGTTACTGATTCAGTAAACCTCCTTAATGCGAAATATGTTCGTGCAATGAGTCCAACATGTATGCAAATTCCTAACGTAATTTATAATCTCTACATGAGCGCACATAATAATCATTCATATGCAACATCCAAGTGATAGCATAACAAGTTTCATCCATGTACAAGTATAAGCACTCATGCATATGCAACATGAAAATGTGACTGAGCCGATCTAGTGCCTAATGTGTGTCATGCATCCACTAGAAACCACTTGCAAACACTTGCAACCACTTGCAAACATCAACCATAACATGTTTCAATTACATGTTTACATCCATATGGTTCTACCTAAGGTTCTCAAGATAAGATCGAGAAGATAACAAGACCAACATAGGTAGTAAAAGCATGATACAAAAGATTTTCAAGCTTATAGGATAAAGAGATTGAGAATGTACCCTCAAAAAGAAATGGGTAAAGCGCACGTATCTTCTCTTCGGTTTCCCAAGTTGCGTCTTCTTAGGCTTCAATCCATTGCACTTTAACTAGTTTGACTTCTCGATTCCTTATCTTCTTGATCTCCGTTCCTAAAATATGGATCGGAACTCGCCTCAAGGTTGCTTCTTTCTCCATTTCTACGCCTTCAAGGATGCTTGGCTCGACCACTTCACCTGATTCATGCAAGCACTTTCGGAAATGCGAGACGTGAAAGACATTGTGTATTCCGGCCAGCCTCTCGGGTAATTCTACCTTGTAGGCCATCTGCCCAATCCACTCAGTGATAGGGAACGGTCCTACGAATCTTGGTGCTAGCTTTCCAACCACACCAAAATGAACCACATTGCGTAAAGGAGAAACTTTTATAAAGACCATATCCCCGACTTCGAACTCTAGGTTTGTCCTTCTCCTGTCCGCATAAGATTTCTGTCTATGTTGGGCCGCCTTCATCCGTCTTTGTATCAATTCAACCTTCTCAGAAGTGTCCCTTATCATGTCGGGCCCAAGTATAAGCCTGTTTGTCGTCTCCCTCCAACAAGTTGGTGACTTGCACGATCTTCCATACAGGGCTTTGAACGGTGCCGTACCTATGCTAGCTTGGTAGCTATTATTGTATGAAAACTCTACGAGAGGAAGATGGTCTTCCCAAGTACCACCAAAGTCAAGAATGCATAGCCTCAAAAGATCTTCTAGTACCCTATTTACCCTTTCGGTTTGTCCATCTGTCTTTGGGTGATAGGCTGTACTTAAATTCAGCCGTGTTCCCATTGCTTCTTATAGACTATTCCAGAACTGGCTAGTGAAAATTGGATCACGATCACTTACTATACTAGAAGGAACCCTATGCAATCGTACTACCTCTTGAAGGTAAACAGACGCTAGCCATGATGCAGTCCTCTTACTTTTCATCGGAATGAAATGAGCACTTTTCGTGAGTCTATCAACTATGACCCATATGCTAGTATTTCCCTTCCTTGACCTAGGCAGTCCATCCACGAAATCCATCGAGATACTCTCCCATTTCCATTGCGGAACCTCCAGAGGATGTAATAGCCCACCGGGCTTCATTAACTCGGCCTTTACTTGTTGGCACACCATGCACTTTGAAACGAACTCTGCCACGTCCTTTTTCATCCCAGCCCAAAAGAAAATGCGTTTCATATCCCTGTACATCTTATCCCCTTCGGGATGTATGGTCATCTTTGAGTAATGCACCTCCTCTAGAACTTTCCTTACCAAGTCTCCCACTTGCGGGATGGATAGCCTGCTATCACGCCTTAGCCATCCCTTGTCATCAATGGCATACCTACTGAGGTGACTTGACGTCTCACCACTAATCAACTTGTCCATGATTTCGACTATCTGTGAGTCTTCCTTCTGTGAAGTCCCTACTTGATCTAGAAGTGTAGGTCTTAACTCAAGAGATGTTCGCATAGCAGCTAATGACTCAACAGCAAGTGTAAAATCAAAGGTTGCTATAAACTCAAGGCTCTTTCTTTCAACAAACAAGGGGCTCAAGGTCAGCCTCTTCCTACTTAGCCATCCGCCACCACGTTACCCTTGCCACGGGTATAAGCTATAGTCATATGATGCCAAGAATTTCATCCACCTATGTTGCCTTAGATTCAAATCTTTTTGTGAAAAGAGGTATTTAATTGATTTGTGATCGGTGTACAACTCAAACTTTTCACCTAGAAGATAGTGGCGCCAAGCTTTATGTGCAAAAACAATCGCGGCCAACTCCAAGTCATGTGTGGGATAGTTTTTCTCATGAACTTTAAGTTGTCTTCCCCCGTAGCATATCACTCTCCCATCTTGCATTAGGACAGTGCCTAATCCCGTGCCACACGCATCTGTGTACACCGTAAACATCTTGCCTCCGTTGGGTAATGCCAAAACTGGAGCTGTGGTAAGTCTCTTTTAAGCCTTTGAAAAGCAACGTCGCATTCTATGTCCCATGAAAAAGCTAGGTTCTTCTTTGTTAACTTAGTAAGAGGAGCTGAGGTCTTAGCGAAGTCCTTAATGAACTTCCTATAAAAGCCTGCCAAACCGAGAAAGCTTCTCACCTCCGTTGCGTTCTTGGGAATTTTCCAGTCTTGCACCGCAACTACCTTTGTGGGGTCCACAGCTAAACCTTGCTTAGAAACTATGTGCCCAAGAAACTGAACTTCCTTCCTCCAAAAATGGAATTTGGAGAATTTAGCCTTTAACTGGTGCACACTAAGCGTATTCATGACTTCCTTGAGGTGTCTAGCATGCTCTTCTTCATCCCTTGAGAAGATTAAAATATTGTCCACAAAAACAACTACGAACTTGTTAAGGAACTCCCGAAACACCCAACTCATCAAATCTACAAAGTACGCGGGTGCATTCGTTAATCCAGACGGCATGACGAGCCATTCGAAGAACCCATCTGGAGTCCTAAACGCAGTTTTATCAATGTTATCCTCAGGCACTCTGAGCTGATGGAATCCTGTTCCTAGATCGAGTTGAGAGAAAATAGACGCTCTTACAAGCTGGTCAAAAAGATCGTCGATTCTTGGTAGCGGGTGCCTATTTTTCTTTGTCAGCTTGTTTAACTCACGATAATCTACGCACAGACGAAGTAAACCATCCGCCTTAGTAGCGAATACCACCGGAGCACCCCATTCAGAAATGCTTCTCCTTATGAAAATTTTCTCGAGCAACTCCTTGACTTGTTTACTGAGCTCTCTTCTTTCTCGCGGAGCCTTGTGCCTAACGGGCAATGAAACTGGCTTGGCATTATCAACAAGATAAATTTAGAAGTCTATCTCGTGTTTAGGGGGTAAACCCTTCACCTCATCAAAGATATCTGGATATTCTCGGACCACTCTTACAGAGTGCAGATTGTCGATGGACGAGTAAAGAGATTCAGGATAACATAACATGACCGGACCCTTAGGGTTACAAGAAATTTCAAGGGTATTACCAAGGCGAGTCGTGAGCCTCACTACCCTTTGTTCACAATCAAGAATGGCTCCATAATTGGACAGAAAATCCATAACTAGGATCAAACAGTACCCTATAAATCTGAGAATATAAGCATTACACGTGAATTCTACGCTTAAGATAGAAATCCTCAAATCCACACATATCATACACAAATGAGCGGAGCCCCCAATTGGATTTGAAACCATAACGGGATCCTCAACTAGACTAGTACTTAGGTGAAGATTTTGAACAATATCGGAAGAAATAAAAGTATGCGATGCGCCAGAGTCAAACAAGGTTCGAATAGGAAATTCAGAAATGTAAACAAGGCTTTCTACGGAAATATTACTACCTCGGTCAAGAGCTGGAGTGGTGTTGAGACCATGCAACTGCCCTCCAGAAGGTCCTGTTCACTGGGTTTGCCCTTGCCCCTTCCCTTGCTTTTTAGGGCAATCCTTGCTGATGTGTCCAGTATCTCCGCAATGAAAGAATTCACCTAACTTTCTCTTCTTCCTTCTACAGTATTTATCTAGATGTCCCGTGATACCACAAAAGTTGCACTTCCTCGTCTCACGTGGTTTGTTAGCATTGTTGTGGTTGTTCTTGTTATTCTTGTTGTTCTTGTTGCCTCCCTTCTTGAAGTCAACCTTCTTGTTCTGAGTCTCATTAGGCTTAACCTCCTTTTTGCCACCCTTGTCCTCCTCGTGAAGTAGGGCCATATTCACCAAGCTTTCAAAGGTCGCCCCCATGGGTACATGAGTCATGGCCATACCGTGGAGTGGCCCGCTCAATCCTAGAGCAAAGCATAGAGCCTTCTTCTCAGCTGTGTTGACCAAGTCTAAACCAAATCGAGCAAGCTGATTCAATCTATTCACGTTCTCCCTAACAGACATGTCCCCCTGCTTGAGTTCCAGGAACCTCTCCATCTGAAGGTTCTCTTCTGCTGACGATAAGAATTTAAGCCTAAACCTCTGTCTAAAGTCTGTCCAAGTCTCAACTGGCTTAGTAGCGTTGGTGACTTACCACCAAAATGAAGCTTCCTCTTTCAACAACCATACTGCTAACTGAACTTTCCTATGATCCTCCACATTGAAAATAAAAAACAGGTCTTCAGTCTCCTTTAGCCAGTTTCGTGCCTCAACGAAGGTTTCAGTTCCAACGAAGTTCTTGCCGCCCATTGCTTTAAAGTTTTTGCATATTTTGACAAAGGCAGTACCAGGAGGAGGAGGAGGAGGAACCTCAGCCACTGGGGGTGGAGGAGGACGGATGTCTGCTAGGCCTGCGCCATTGGCCCTAGCTTCTAAGTACCTTCGGAACCATCTAGGTACGGGTACTCCCTCAGGAAGGTTAAGGTCAGCCATGTTGGAAAACGAAAAGGAAAAGATTCAAACGAGGAAACAAAGGAAAGTGCTAATGGCTTTTGGGGAATAGCCTTTTCTTAAAAATAAACTTTAGAACTTTTCTTGGAAAATGCTTCTTTATAAACGATTTTGAAAATGATTTCAGAAGATTTTAAAAACTTTTGCCATGTCTAGTAACCTTCTACTCTTATACCAAATGTAACACCCCACCTCTGCTAGGGTCACTCACAAAGGGAATGCACTAGTTTTGGTGGAGCATTATCTTGGTAAACATACACAGAGATATCACACGACAGAACATAAATAAAGCAGCGGTAGAAATTAAAACCAAATTTCATTACTTTCGTGGAAAGAGTCAAAACCTCAAATATCCAAAGTACAAATTATTCCATTACATCAAGTTCTAAATAAAGAAGCATAAACTTAAAATAAAAATAGTAAATTATTCCTCAAAGTCGTAGTAGTGTAGCCATAGCATAGCTCAAGACCAAACTGTACATGAGCTATCAGAAAAGCAAGCTAGATCCAAGCTAAGAGCTGGAGTTTCCTCCCTGAGAACCTGGGGGGGGGGGCAAAAGAAAAAGGGGAGAAAGAAAAAGGGTCAGTCATAAAGACTGGTAAGTCCTAGTGACTTTCAGTATATAAACTAGTAAAGGTAACATGTAATGTGAAAACTGGAATCAAACATTATGATAATAGCAGGATAGGTATGATAACTGAGATAACAAGATAGGTCAAGTCTAGCATTGCATATTCAAGATTTCGCTGCACCAACCGTACTAGTATTCTAACCCATGTTAAGTATGAACCATGAAATCGATCCCTTGGCCCAATATCATGAAATGACCAATTACGGGGTCTTACAGAACGATCTACTAATCGATCGGCTCCCTACAAGTTCTAGCTCGTCATGTGTCTGTGTCATACCGCCCAATCGTGAAATGTAGTCATCTGTGCTTGGTCCGCCATAGGGTGTACCAAGCCCTAGGGCGCCAACCACTGACATGAATCAAGAACGCACAGTATAAACCTGCGGGTGCCCAATGCCTGCTTTTTCAACTCCGAACTATGTGCACGACCATAGTCCGTCTGAACCTACAATGGCGCACCTACTCAGCCATCGTTCGGGTCGCTTACAATCAGTCCAGTAATCGTGCCCCACCCTCCCTAGTCCAAGGGTATCATGATACTTCTAAGTGGGTTACTGTTGAAAAGGACCGCGTAGCTAGGGTTTCTAATGGGTTAAGTATTGTCATTTAAATTCGTGACTTAACCCTATCCAATAATGTATCAAGTTGGTTAAGTGTGTTCAAGAGATTCATGACTTAACCCTACCAAATCATACATCAAGTTGGTTAAGTATATTCATGTAGTTCATGACTTAACGCTACCAAATCATACATCAAGTTGGTTAAGTATATTCAAGTGGTTCCCGACTTAACCCTATCTTGTGGCATTAAATAAATTAATGCACACCAACCTCTCACATTAGACTAGTTGTTGTGGTCACTGGATTCACCGGGCGGTTCCGGGCAGATTTACACCACAACATAGTCTAACCTCGGGTCTTAAGCGCGATATGACCAACTACCCATATAGGATCTTATTGTTTGCAGTTACTGGATTTGCCGGGCGGTTCTGGGCAGATTTATACTGCAAACTCAACCCAACCTCGAGTTGGCCATTTTCAAGTTTATCTAAGTGTCATGTCCATGTTCAAGTTTTCAAATATAATCTCATGTCAAGTTTTCATGTCATGTTTCATGTCAAATCATGTCAAATTCATAGCCAATTCAAGTTTGCCTAAACTACCCAAAACGTATTCCCATCGCACGTAAATTCGAATCGATACAACTAAATCTAATTAGGGTATAACATAAAAGGGGCGGGTATAAGGTGGCAAAAGTGATTACTAACATAGCATGTTATAACTTGAGATAAATGATTACAACATTACTGGCATATGGAATATTGGCCTCAAACATTAAGATTCCAAATCTTAGCAAAATAAGGTACTAGTCATGATAACAGTTGACATAAGGTGATAGTCATGGTAACTGTTGACATAAGGTGATAGTCGTGGTAACTGTTGACATAAAGTGATAGTCGTGGTAACTGTTGACATAAGGTGATAGTCATAAACTTGTGACTAATAACAGATTCAACATTGCAGGCATGATAATGTGAGGGGTTTTTCTTTTTGATTTTCAACATGAATAGGCCCCAAATCAATGTCATAGTAATATGCCTAAAAGTCAATATCCAAGATGAACAAGAATAGATGTGAAACAGTCATCATACATAGCTCCAATTTCAATTCACAACATATTCATATTACGTTTACAGTTTAAATCTAAAAGTAACTGGGGCTTACAGATCGTGGTTCGAGAATTAGAAAAATAAAGTCGATGTTGAATCTTTATATGCTTAGTCGAGTCCTAATAGAAATCCCCAAATCAACAAATCTCTTAACGTAGTCTTGGCGTAGTCCTTTTCTCTAACTTTTCATCCAGAATTTGAGCAGCATATGGCCAGAGAGAAAATGTGTAGAGAGAAGGGGCTAGGGGGGTTGTTTATATAGGGTTAGACCAACGAACTTAGATTGGAATCGGACCAGATACACCAGAATGGATTCTGACTCAAGAGTGGGTTCAGGGTACCGGGTCGACACCCAGGTCGGCACTATGGTCGACCTAGTCCTGGGTAGGTCGACTACATGGTCGACCCCACAGTCGACCTTGTCCTGAACGGGAAATTTCCCGCCCAGTATGTTCTGGTTTTGAATTCGAAATTTGAATTCGAATTCGAACTGTTTTGTACTCTGGAAATTTCTGAAGACTTTGAAGTGTCATAACTTGGTCATACGGACTTCGATTCTCGAAAAATCGGACTCGTTTCCAAGCAGAATTTCGAGGCGAACGTAATGTCGTAACCCATTGCCCTAGGTTCTTATTTTAAAAATTAATCCTGCCTTGATTTATAGTTATCACACGTTATAAAAAAATACGGGTTGTTACAGTTAGGATTTTCCATTGCGTTTTTCGATATTTTTTCCACTTTGTTGGAAATTTCAAACTTAGAGCACATTAACTTTAAGACGTTGTAATAGAGAATGATAATGTAAGTTTTGACTTGTATAATTTATCCATATAACTTACGTATCTTCTTTTACAAATTGATACATTAATTTTTTTGTCTTATGATAGATGGAGTATTTGAATGATGATAAATTGGACGATAAACATGATCGTTGTGATAATATAACGCAAGGTGTTCGATCAAATGACTCAAAAGACATAAATTTTGATTTGACTAATCTTTTCACAACCGATGAAGTAAGTACTCATTTATAGAAATTAAAATTGCTAATGTGGTTATGAAAATGGAGGTTGGCTTTTTCATTGGAAGAAATGGACGTCCTGCAAGTGAGGAAGGAAGTGTTCGTTTAGATGAAGGTGCTGGTGGTCTCTTCATTTTTACGTTACTAATTCAGACGGTAGCCAGTAGAGGAAAATCAAAGATTCCGGGGTGATTTCAGTTTTGGTGGCCCGAAGTGTAAATCGGGGTGTGAATAGTAACACCCTTAATGTTATACTTACTGCTGAATCATCAAATTTTTTTCTTAAAATTTACGATATAGTATTTTTTTAATTTCTTCCAACTATTTGCATCGAAACACTACTCAGCCCAGTCTAACAATTTATGTCAGATAAACACAGATTAGGAATAAAGCAGTTTGTGGAAGTATTTCATGTAAAATATAATAATAACTTTCTAATACAACTAAGAGATCACAAGTATGGATGTCTTAAAATTTTGAAATACAAGGTAAGTAGTTTGTAAAAAGCTATGGGCAATGTTTTTTATTATCTTCTATTTTTTTCTACATTTTTGTCTTTTAACAGAAAAAAAAATATGCGATGAACTACTAAATAATATGTTATGCATGAATTTGTATTGACCATGACTCTGTTCTGTTTATATTTGTAGTCGTTGAATTTTTCTTTTACCTTATGGTTAATATAACTGTCGTTATAAGACACGATATGATCCCGTAAGAAAGAATTAGTATCGGACTGGTCTTGCTTTTAACACTTTTGATATTTGTCTGTTTATGATATTGCATTCTTCCATAGACCAAATCTGGATTCCTGTAGCATGCTGAATGATTACCTCTTTCAGTTTCCATTGAACTGTCTTGAACCAATATGGGTTGTCTTCACTTAGATTGTTGTCGCCTTCAATATTCTTGGTCCGTTCACGACTCCTTGAATATAATCTTGCTTTCTTTTTCTTTTTTGTTTTCAATGATCCTCTACTTTTCCTATTATTGAACCCAAAGGAAAAGAGCATGTTACACATGGATTGGAAGCCAACATTGAGATTTATAAGTCGGTATTTTCTCATTCCTGAACCACAAGAAGTTACGGTGATTGTTTCTTACATTGTAATTTTATCCAGAGTGAAGGGAAATCTGACTTAGGAATTTGATAATTAAGGGCATAGGTTATTAATATACAAAATAGGGTTACAAGCATTTTATTATTTCTTTGTGCTGATGCATTTGTTAATTGTATACTACAACAAACAAGTGAAGTATCCTTAAGTTTTCTCTTTTAGGTGTTCTTTGTGTTGGTACAATTGTAAACTGTATAATAACCAATGACATGCGCATACACTCACGTCTTGTGCATGTGTTATGTCTGTGGATTTCAGCCTATGCATTCACTTGCAGCAAAGAACAACATTAAACTGAATAATGGTCTGCTATTGTACTCGATGTTGTAGTTAATGACCATAAATTGCATTCAATGTTTACTTTCGTCATTGAAGTCCGCAGTAAAAGGTTAGAGTCAGGCCTAATTCATGTTGATCTTCTAATTTATTTTTCTGATTCTGTTGGCATTCTTATTTCATTACTTACTGCTTCGCATTAAACATGAAACATGTATAGAAAAAGTACCATACTAGGAATTAATTTTCATAACATAAATTATGTTTTTCATAAATGCAAAATTGAAATTTGTACTATATCAAATACCTAATGTGATTGGTAACATTTAGTACTCTGTTTATGGGCATGCATGGTTTCATTTGTGTTTCCATGTTACCTTTAAAATTTGTTAAATCGAAAAGCTATATTTTGTTTTTTATTGTACAATGAACTTCACATAAAAAGAAAGAAAATTAATTGGCTATTTCCTCTAAGTAAGCCGTTTATTGCTCCTTAAGTTATTTTTGTTAGTTTTTTTTCCTTAGTACTTCCTTTTTTTATCTTCCATTAGTTGTTACTTCCATACTACATGAATTCCAGAGCATAATTTTGATGAAGTATTACTATTATTTTATTTCTAGTAGCCACCTAATTAAATCTATAGTTTATGTGTAAGAAAGCCAAGCAATGGCCATACATGCGGGACCCGTTCCCAGTGCGCAAGGAAGACAAAATATGAGACATAATATGCTACAGGAGGTACACTTCTCGCCATATCTGTAACTGGATTCATTTATTTCGTAAAGATGCTTTTACGCATAGTTGTGATGATGTCGTTGGAGTGACCACATTTTATCAGTAGCCAAATGTTGAATAATGATGTGCTCAAATTTAATTTTAACTAAGAAACTATAATTAAGGCAGATTTGGGTACTTCCGATATATTAAAAAAATTAAATACAAATTCATTGCAACATTTAAATTCAACTTAGAAACAATATCATGATACAATTTTCTTATCAAATTATAATTGTTTATAACAAATAGACAACTATTGCCATATTTCAACCTACATGATAATGATGACAAATTTTTAAAGATGTTTTGATGTCTATTATATGAAATTTTGCTTATCTTCTTCCATCAAACTGGCCTAAGTTGCAATAATACCTTAGTAAGTTCTTGACCCAACAATTCCAAACCTAAAACATTCCATTTGTAGTCAACAGTTGCTTCATAAACCTATTACTACTGTATAGTTCTCATATATCTTTTTCTTCGGACTTAAGTATCATTGGTCTTAAAAGATAATTAAAGGCTCATTTCCCAGTATGCACCAAACGTTTATTAAGTTTTTTTCTTCTTCTTTCAGTTTAAGGCTTGTAAACGATGATGAGTACATTGGTTCGATTTAATCATCTATTTGTATTGTAAATTTCTTTTTGTCCATTTCATATCAATTTATCTTATGAAATGCTACTATTTCGGAGGTAGATTGTCTCCTTTCAATTTTTACTCTCATATGATGGTACTGCAATTTCTTATTCTCTTTTGAAAGCATACCAAAATAGCTATTTTTATCACATAATACCTCGTGAAATATTTATGGATGTTGTATATTCGTATATTTATGTTCCTATTATCAATAAATTGATCATTTTGTATAACTTCAAATTTTGGTTCAAAATAAATTTCAATCACACATTTTCTAATTGCACCGTAGGTTGTTGATACTAGGTGGACATGTGATAACATGTAGAAACTATTAGGATGAACTAACTAAATTTGAATTGCTGCATATGCACATATGGAAGCTTTAAATGATACTGTCATTTACAAAATTACAAATGGTTGCATGTAGCTGAAGCGGAAGGCTGAAACATTGATTATGGTAGTTGAAGCACAAAGAGCGCAAATACCAGAGAACACATGTAGAATAGATTCCTTTATTACAATGCTTGAATTAGTGGGAAGAGGATATGCAGTGACGCCTTGAGAAAATGAGGACTAAAACGATGAAAATGGCACTTTGATAAGACAAAGAAGGGGCAGTTGAGGACTAACATCCTAAACGTAACCCAAGTAAAGAAGATGGTGGAGGAAAGGACCTACATAACTGCGTATAAGATATTGTTATCTCATGTACTTTGACTGTTAAGGTGTTATATTTTACTAAAGTGTACAACGTATGTATTTCTTAAAACATTTTAGTTTTTTTAATCATTTCTATTTGTTGGAGTATCGTAGTGTTATTCTCTGATGGGTGCATATACAAGTGGTGCTGAGGAAGATAGTGAAAATTAATATGTATTACCCTTATTGTTTTTTTAGTGTTATGATATATCAAATATATCAAATTTGTAGTTGTGTATATGACTTTTGATATTTCTCTTCATGGTTTTGTTACTATGTGGGATAATAATTAATTTCTTCATAAGAGAAATAGATAACGTTCAAAGCTACAAAACTACAACTATAAATTTGAATTAATTTAACTAATAAGTATTCATTAATTTATATAATAAATATTTAAATGTGACAGTTTTAATATGTATATCATATTCATACTTAAAAAGTAGTCAAATAGTTTATTCACTAAAATATAAAGATATATAATTCAAATATCATAAATAATATACATGAATAGCATTAACAAAACTAATTTATTATTCATTTATCTTAATAAATATATTTGCATTGTAAAATTTAGTTTTTAACTTTATCCATATTTTGACATTCTTATAGCTATGCACAACTTTATGGGCTATTTCCTAATCTTTCAGATTTAGATCATGTATCTATATATCTCTCGAAATCTCAAATTTAAAGTATTTAATAATATATATATCAGTTGTATATTTATAAAAACATACGAATAAAAAACATAGTAAAAAATTTGTATTTAGCTATATGGATATACAGGTCACATACTATGCTTATGTACATAAATAATAGTAACAAAGTTGATTTTGTAAATTGACTATAATCATTTAGGTACATAAACAATAAATTATCACATGCTACATCGGAAAATTCTATTTTTAATTTCGAATATAAAGTCTCTATAATTTTTACAAATTCCTCAATTTATTCGTATTATTCACTCTTATTTCAATATATTTTAACTACGTAATTTTAAATTTAACATGTTTAATATAAGTAAGTTACGTAATCTATGTTAGTTCATCTAAAACGATTAAAATATGTTATTTTCAACATGAATATTTGCTCATAGTAATAAGAACAATAAAATTGTTGTTTTACTATAGAGAAATTTAAGTTACATAACACATACCATATATAAACAGGAATAATAATAACTTACAATATATTTATTTCGCCAGATTCATCATACATTGTATAACAAAATTCAAAATTAGAATTTTAAATACTATATTTTATAATACTATCGTGTGCAACGCACGGGTTACACACTAGTATTTTATATGTATAGTTCATATAATTTTTTGCATGGAAGTGCATATCAAGCTTGTCTGTTTCCGTTAACTAAGATAAACAAGTGCAGATCGGTGCTCCACACACGGGGTCCACATAATCTTTTCCTTGGGCATCTTTCAAAAAATTTCTAATTTCATGAGCATGATGCATCTGCCTTTGGAATATAGTTTTTTTTTCCTCTAAGTTTACAAGTTTTACAATATGAATAATTTCAATTTCAAAATTTTAATGTTCAGAAGTTAATTTCTTTTTGCCAATTGAATGGCAATATTTTTGATACCGGCTTAATTTAAATCTGATTTAAATTAGCGATTTAAAAACTATAATTAATTGGAAATAGTCACATTTGAGTCCAACTAAAATTCAAATACATGTACCTCCAGGCATTTTATGTACCTCTATTTTTCCAATTTACAAAATAAGATGACTCCAAAAATATGCCTTTGACAATAATTTATTACTTTGCTTATGTTGTAAAGACAACCCTTTTTTCCTTGTATGTCGTAAATGTGATTCATTTTTGGATATCTCATATACAGTTGTGATTATTATTTTTAATATCGATTCCATCAATTGAAAGTGAATATAGAATATAATATTTAAATAACTTACTATTGACATGAATATTAGAATACTATCATGCAATGGGAAAACACTAGGACTCATTATTAGTTTTGACCAAGATGCATAGTTACATAAGAAATGAAAATTCCTACCATGACAATATATCTATAAAAACATAACACTAACGACATCCGGATGCAACTATAATTAATGGAAGAATAAGATATAATAAAGATAATGTATGCGGTTAATGTGTAAAAATTAATATTCTTGTAAACCACATTTATTTATCATAATTCTTATTCCTATAGACAGGTTTTAGTTATCGTTTATTTCTTGACGTTGAATAGAAAAAGTAAAAGAAATTTTGCCTGATAAGCAATATAGTTATTGTAACAACCCGGAATTTCTGAAACAATTTAATTACTTTATTTTAGCTATTTTAATGTATTTTGAATATTTAAAATGATTTTTTTTAAATAACAACGACTAAAAATTTACTTAAATCAAAGTTAGAACGTATAAATTTATTTTAATTATAAAACGAGCCTGAAATTGTGCGGTAGTTTGAAAATTCGATTTTAAATTTCAAATGAATGTACAGGGTTCAAAATAAATCGGATTTCAATAAAACCAAAAATATTTGAATCTGTTTAGTTATGTCTTTCTAACGAATGTGAAAAATTGAGATTTCACTTTATAAATTGAAAGTTATGTCCAGTTTAAAATTCAAAATAGTCGCTATGGAATATATATATATATATATAATATATAGCCCTTAGAATAAAATATACAACCCTTAATAGCGGACTCAAACCCTAACCCAGCTGACATCGATGGATCTACTGAATCTGAAGAAATTGACGATGATACTGGGTGGCAAGAAGTTAGATCAAGGAAGAAAAGTGCGAACGTGTTGGAAAATTTAGGCAGTCAACCATCTTGCATTGAAAATCAAACAAAACAAATACACATTACGGTGCAAAGGACAAATTTGCATAAATCGAGGCACACAAAGAATCCAACCAGGAATAATGGAGCAAAGGTCCAATTTTCAGATTTGGTACAAGATCTTGGACCACCGCAGTGGCAGGTAACAATACAATTTCTGGTGGTGTAGAATTATTCGAAACTGCTTCAAATGAAGAAGGTAAATATGTGGAACTGGATGATACAGTTTTTTAATCTGCTAAAACAATGTGGAGGAATTCAATTTATATTTAGTTAACAGGAAGAAGGCCTTATTATATGCATTTAAATGCGTATATTAGGAGAAATGGAAGCCAGTGGGTAGATGGGATGTTTTTGCAAGAGAAAATGGTTTCTATCTGATAAAGTTTGAAAATGAAGAAGATTGTTTAAAAGTACTAAATGGAGGTCCATGGTTTATGGATAGTAAGTTAATTTTCCTTAAGGGATGAGAGCCGAATATTTGACATGAACGTGACATGCTAGAATCACAACCTGTGTGGATCAAACTTAAAAATCTTGATTTATCATTATGGAATGCGCACGGCATCAGTAAGCTGGCGAGTATGGTTGGTACTCAGCGAACAATGGATGACAACACAAGGAACGTTAGAAAATTAACCTATGCAAGGGTGTTAGTAGACATGAAAGCGGACAGTGAAATTATACATTCCATATGAGCTAAAGACAGTCGGGGTAATTTATATGTAACAACCCGGAAATTCTGAGCCAATTTAAAAAATTTATTTTGGCAATTTTTATGAATTTTGAATATTTAAAATGAATTATTTTAAATAATAATGATGAGAAATTTATTTTGAATAGAAATAAAACGTATATTGTAAAGACCCGGAAATTTGAACACTTAACCTTCAAATATTGTAACAGTTTGGAATATTGTTAAATATTGTAAATGTGATTTTATAACCTTGTTAAACATCTTTTCATTAATAATTAATGATCCTTGGCTCATTTCAGAAAAATTTTCTCAAAAATATATTTTTTGGAAAAATGTCGAAAATTTGACCGAAAGCCATTTTATTTATATATAGCTATTTTCTCAATAAATGTTGTTGAAAATTTAAATGAATTTCTAGTTATTCATTAGAAAAGTAATTAGCAAATAAAAATATTTTTCATATTTATGGCTAACTATATTGATGATGTCATCATTTTAAAAAATGAGCATTTAAGGACAGTTTTTGTATTTTGGTATTTAAGTATTCAAATAAGTGCTTTATAATTTGAATATGCTTATTTTCATTGTTTAAATAAGTTAATGGTTTTATTTCCAAGTTGTGTTTACTTGAATAAATCATTTGATAAAGAACTAATAGTATGATTGAGATTCAACTTCCAGATTCACATCTTATCGTTGAATAGAAGTTATTTCATATCGTTGTAACGTTGTTTGATATATGTGTATGTATTCACATACATGCATATATACATATATATGTAAGCGCAATTAGTCACATCAAGAGTTTAGAAAACATCCTAAGTGTATGTATATAAGCTTCTTATATGTATACAAATGAATGCTTACTTGAAAAAGCAAACTTACCATCTCTTACACACCTTTCACTTCCCTTACACACCATCCCATCTATCATAATTACTATTAGGGTTTTAAGGGCATTTTGGTCTTTTCCCATCCACATTCCTTTTCCGATATAAGGAGGGGTATACCTCCTTCTTTCATACACAAAATTCCTAAGCAAAAGTGAAGCTTTTAATGGCTTATCTTCACCTTCTTCCTCTTCCTTACTAACTTTCTAAAACTATATTCAAACCAACTCCAAATCAACTCAAACTTTGAGTGTAGCCTTCTTATACCATTACAAGACCTTCTATCAAGTTAGAAGTTGAAAAATCCAAGTCTCTCTCAATTTTCATCTTTTTTCGTGAGCTATATAAGGAAGGAAGCAAGGAAAAGCAAGGAAAGGAAGGAGGTTGCTAGCTTGGATCTTTATTCTTATTCTTTGATGTTTATTCTTATTTTGGATCTTGGATTTGCTAAGGATTAAGGTGAGTTTACTCACTATTTAGGACAGCGAACATAAATCTTTTGCATGTCTTTAACTATGCTTAAAGTTGCTTGAATGTTGGTAACTTATGTTAAAAATGTTAACTTGATTCTTACTTTAAAAGTACGTGACATATGTTGTAACGGCAAGGAATTTCGCTCGATCTGAATCGATCGTTAAACCGACAAAGACCGTACGAAATCCCTGATCGTTTTGAGAACAACGCATATCGGAACGCAGACAGAAGAACATTTCATTGTTATTACAACAATTCCATCAGATACAAGAATGTACAGAGTATAAATGAATAAATTACATTCAATAAATATCAGAGATTTAAATTACGTTTAAACACATCGCAGCGGAAAATAATACAAAAGCACAACTAGAAGTAATGCTCGGATACAGAGCTTTCCGAGCATCGTTCCAGCTGTAAATCAGGATCCTGTGAATATAAATCTGCAAAACCAAATCTACTAGCTGCCCGTGTGGAAAATAGGGGCACCCAGAGTTTAGGTTAAAATAATAAACTCCAGGTCATTCATGTGACTGATGTGTGAACTAAAACAGTTATCTAAAACCTTACTTTAAAAGATAGTAATTCAAGGGACCACGCCGCATAACACGGAACGGGTTTCCTCCCAAGAATACTAGTGCATATAACAAAACAGCGCAATGCTCTTTGGCAAAATGAAGCTATTATAAGACCCATATCCCATAACACAATGCAACGCAAGCCGGAGGATAGGGTTTTCCCTTATAATTGCCAAACATGCTTGGTACATCAAAACAAATCATTATTTGATACTATTATAGGTGTATAGTGTCAAAACAATTCAAATCATAAATATCAATCATATACGGCATGGGTACCGTATATCATGTCGCCATACTAGTTTTACAATTAAAACCGCAATATCACGTATTGGAAATTGGATTTCCGTCATTAGTCGAGGCAAGGGGCAAGCTCCTCTCCGCGTTCGAGACACTCTAGCAATGCCTCAGGACCCCATTATGATCCTTTGGAACCTCCAGGGCCGGTCCTCTCTTACTTTTGAGGATTGGCAATTCCTGAACACACGTTTCCCGGTCCTTACAGACCTATACTCGAGGCGCCTCGTATCCAACAACCACACAGGTGAAAAGTATATAAATGTCAGGGCTGGTAGGTCACTGACACCACCCTAGCTAGAAAGAAACGTTGTGCACTCCTTTGGTCTGTATCCCATTTTTGACTCATACCGAGGTGTGAAGCTCGCGAATTCACGTTATACACAAAGATATGCCACACAAGCCGTGCTTTGATCATCTACCACAAGACTTTGCTTTTCAACAGAAGCCCTGATCAATTGCCACTTACACGTGCCACACTGGAAATTCACTCCATGCGAATGATGTCCACTAATATACAACCTCTGAGCTCGTTCGTCTCAGAGAAGGGCGTTAAGCAAGAGAATAAATTCTCTGCCGCCAAACAGATGTATATTTAATAGAGATCAATCAACACAGAATAAAATCCAATGTCAGACAAACAATCCATTTACAAGTTCGTTTTGGGTCTGAACGAAACCGGAGGCACTTTCCTCGCATATCCAGCGATCTCCAAGTACGTCTGGACGATCACCAACTGTTTCCCTCATCTTGGGTGTATAGCCCAATCAAGATCATCAGTAATCACCCAAACGATGTGAAGACTTCCGGTCTTCAACCACCGTCTTCATCTTCGACATCTCGTCGAATCGGTTATTCAGAATGGGTATAACCGGCCTTTCTGAATAACCCACGTATATAATAAACAAATGTTACAGAAACACAATGAACGCCTCATTCCAATTTAGAATATTCTTTTATTCACAAAATCACATTCTTAGGGAAATGTTCCCGTTAATTTTATCCAAGATAAATTCTTCTAAATTTATTCTTTAATTTTCCTTCGGATGTCATTTCAACCTAGTCGGGATTAGTGAACCACACCGAAGTAATTATTTGTTTTATTTCCCAATCCGAACCTATTTATTCCCAGGAGCAAAACTGGTAATACTCCATACCTAACACCACGGTGTTATCGGTAAAATTAATTATCATTTCACGTTCAAATCTAATTAAAGATTTAACTATCGCTTTGGAGCAAAACTGGTGATACTCCACTCTCGATCACTTTTCAGATTTGATAATTTAAATTACCAATTCACATTTTAATCTAATTAAAGATTCATTAAAACTCCACTTAGTTTTAATCCTTTCAAAAATCAACATCTTGCCTTTAACTGGGTTAAAGAACCAATGTCATCTAAAATACGATTCACGATAAACCCAAATCACATTTGATATTAAATACAAGGCTCCGAATAGAAAATATACCGGCTTATATTCAATATCAAATTCTGATACCAACAGATATCGTATTGGAAATAACGATATAAAATATATCTTTCAAATTCCCATAACAATATCTATATAGTCACAAAGTCCAACATCGAAATATCCCGAAGATAATTTCGATTCAACTCTAGTCCAATCCACATATTGGGAATATTGATTATTTTTAAAATCACTTTCAAATTCAATTTATTTATTTCAAAAATAAATTGATTTTAATTCTAGTTCAAAACAAGTTCATTTCGATAAAAATCTATTTTTATCTTTTCAAATATGGAATTTTTCATCCCAATTTTTCCCAAATAATTTCTTATGATTTTTCACAAATTATCGATATTTTTAATAATTTTATCAAGGCCCGTACAGTCGATTTCCATCAACGGCCATCAAACTGCACTTACAACGACCTTTTTTAAATTTGATTTAGACATAATTCAAAATCCAACCGTTAGATTTCAAATTTCTAATATTCATTGGAAAGCTCTTTTCGATACGAACCCAATGGTTCCGGTTTTAGGAGAATCCGACGGTCGGATCTCCCGCAACGTCAATTCGAAGTCAATGGTCGAAATTCGTGAACTGCCGCGGCGCGGCGCGTTCTATTCAGGCCATTATATATATATAATATATATGTATTATATATATTTCATCGATTTCCTTTTAAAACGTATTTTATAAATCGTTTTAAATTCGTTTTCAAAACCATTTCAACGCTACATTCAATTTCCGATCGATTTGATTTCAATTCAATTCGAATTCATTTCAGTTTTATTAATTCGAATTCAAATTCGTTTCAATTCAATTCAAATTCTAATTCGTTTCAATTCAATTCAATTTGAATTTACCTTCTATTTAATTCAATTATAATTCATTTCAAATTGATTTCAATTCAATTTCAGTTCGTTTTAAATTTCATTAAAAACGATTTCATTCGTTTTAATTCAATTTCAATTTAACTCAATTTGAATTCATTTCTATTCAATTCAATTCAAATTCACTTTCTATACAATTCGAATCGAATTCATTTTCTATTCGATTCGAATTCATTTCAAATTGATTCAATAAAATTTCAATTTGAATTTTAATCTAATTTAACTTGAATTTCATTTCAAAATATTAAATTTTGAAATCATTTTTCAATATTCATTATAAAACGAATAAAATCGATATAAATATCGTTCACGTCAAAATAGCGCAAATCTAATCAACACGGCTTTATATATTTCAATAAATTCGTTATTCTATTCAACAAATGAATATTTATTCTATTCAACACATGAATCTATATTTCTTTCAACACACGATGTAACACCCCGCCTCCGCCAGGGTGGCTCTTGCAAGCTCTCTAACTTTGGAGGGGCGTTTGAATCAGGTAAACATGCATAATGATATATCAAGGCAGAACAAGAACATATGTATATATGTAAACAGAGTAAATAACATAGATAAAACAGCGGAAGAATTTTAAACCATTTCAAAAACAAGTCTGCTACATCATAATGTCAATTTCCCAAATAAACAAGTCTAGTACATAAAATAACATCATCTGAAACTGAAAAGGAAAACATAAAAGTAGCTATCCCCAAAGTGGAAAAACCATAGCAAGCTCAAGTCCAAAGCATACATGAGCTATCCAAGAAAGCAGGTAAGATCCAAGCTAAGCTCCTGTATTCCCTCCCTGAGAACCTAGGGGGGGAAACGGAAGAAAAGAGGCGAAAGAAAACAGGTCAGTCAAAAAGACTGAGTAAGCCCTACTACAATCAATGTAAACTGATAAAGTTAACTGGCATGAGCAGCAGGCATGAACATAAGGATACTAGCATGATGATATACTAACAAAGTAGATAAAGGTGTCATCGCATAATCAGGATTAAGGTTTGCACCACAAGTGTACTAGCAAACTAGCATGACTTGAATACGCAAGTATTGATCCCCTGGCCCAAGCTTTGGCCCAATAACATGAAGTGACCCTCCTACGAGGTCCATGAAGTGACCCTACCACGAGGTCCATGAAGTGACCCTACCACGAGGTCCAACCCAACGGTCTAGTCGATCGGCTCCCTAAGCCTAACTCGTCACGTGTTGGTGTCAATACGGCCTAAACATGAATGTAGTCGAACTGTGCCGGGTCCACCCGTCGGGTGTATCAAGCCCTAGGGTGTCAACCTCTGGACACCATAAACATGAGTGCACAGTCTCGATCTACCGGTACCCGTGCTTGTTTTCTCCGGCTACGGACTATGTGCACGACCAGAGTCCGCTCGGAACTACACCGGCGTACCACCCTGCCGTCGCTTTTGGTCGCTTACCTCCAGCCCAGTAATCGTGCCCCCTCCCTAGCCTAGTCCCTAGGGCCTTAATGATACAAACTTGGGATTACTGCGGAGTGGACCCCCATTTCTAGGATTTCTCTAGTGGGCTAAGTACAGTTTAACCCCTCCACTAATCATGGATTAACTTGGTTAAGTGTAACGATGAGTTCACGACTTAACCCCGATTAATCTACCGAGCCCAAATTGGTTAAGTATTAAATGGTCCATGACTTAACCCTAATCATGAGGCATTAATTAATTAATGCGCCTTAACCTCTCACATTAGACTTTGTTGTGGTTACTAGTTAAGCCAGGCGGGTACGGGTAGCTTTACACCACAACTTGGTCTAACCACGGGTCCAAGGTACAACATGACCAACTTCTCACATTGGGTCCTATTGTTTGTAGCAACTAGTTAGGCCGGTCGGTTCCAGGTAGGTTTACGCTACAAACTCAACCCAACCTCGAGTTGGCCACCCTTATCTTTTCTAAGTGTCATGTCCATCATGTTTCCAAAACATGTTACAAATTTTCAAGCAAATGGGTAGACCTAACTTAATAGGTAAATTCCTGTGAAGACCCGTAACTTCCCCGTAAAGGAAAGCGTCGGATAGTTCGAGAACAAACCACAACAGAACGCATATAAAAGAACGTTTCACTATATATTACAACAGTGCATCAGATCACAAGAATATACAGAGTATGAATGAATATTACACAGAAATATCAGAGATTTAAATTACATTTAAATACATAGCAGCGGAAAATAATACAATACACAACTAGAAGTAGATATACGGATACAAAGCTTTCCGGATATCGTTCCAGCTGTAAACCAGGATCCTGTGAATATAAATCTGCAAAACCGAAACTACTAGCTGCCCGTGTCAAAAATAGGGGCACCCAGAGTTTAGGTTAAAACAATAAACTCCAGGTCAGTCATGTGACTGGTGTGAGAACTAAAACAGTTAATCTTTATTTTAAATCATTAGGTAAATCAAGGGACCACGCCGTATAACACGGAACGGGTTTCCTCCCAAGAATACCAGTGCATAAACAAACAGCGCCATGCTAAATAAAGAAAAATGAAGCTGTTATAAGACCCAGGTCCTATCACACAATGCAAACGCAAGCCGGGGGATAGGGTTTTCCCTTATAACAGCCAAAGAATGCTTGATACGTTTAAAACAAATCATTTGATACTATAATAAGTGCATAGTGTATAAAACAACTTCAAATCATAAGTATCAATCATAGGCGACATGAGCGTCCCATGCCACTATGTCGCCATATATAGGTTTACAAATAAAACCGCAAATGGCACGTATTTGGAAATTGGATTTCCGTCTATGAACCGAGGCAAAAGATAGTCCTCAACCGATTCGTGACTCTCTAGCCCGAGCCACAGGGTCAGAGCGCATCGACCCTTGGAGCGACAGGGCCGGTCCACCGATGTGGATTAAAATGCCTGAACACTACGTTTCCCCACCCTATGGGGTGTAAGTCTGGTCCGTCAGCCGACCAGAATGCATTCGGCCGAAACCGATATAACCGAGGCGCCTCGCAACAGCAACAACAACATAAGTCAAACTCGTCAGGGCGTGTAAAACCACTGACGCCACTTCTAGCTAGAAAGAAACGCAAGTCCTCCCTGAGGTCCGTCTCCCGTTTTTGGTTCATACCGGGTGTGAAACACGCGAGGTAAACGTTACACAAAGCTACGCCACAAAGGCCGTGCTTTGATCATCAACCACAAGACTTTGCTTTTCAACAGAAGCCTTGATCATTTGCATCTTAGCATGCCACACAGGCAAACCATCCTATGCAACCGATATCAGTCACACAGAATGAAATCCGATGTCGGACACACAGTCCATTTACAAGTCCGTTCTGGGTCTGAACGAAACCGGAGGCACCTAGTACCCCGCATATCCATCGATCTCCAAGTACGTCTGGACGATCACCAACTGTTTCCATCTTCTTGGGTGTACAGCCCAATCAAGATCATCAGTAATTACCCAAACGACGTGAAGACGTCCGGTCTTCGACCATCGTCTTCATCTTCGACTTATCGTCGTATCAGTTACTCAGAATGGGATAAACCCGGTCTTTCCGAATAACTCGCGTATATTTTAAATAAGTGTTACACAAACACAACATACGCCTCATTCCAATTCCTTAGTCACTAACCGTAAATTAATCAAGAGAATAATTCCCCAAATATTAACCCCGAAGGCCGAAACCAACATCAGATCAATATCCAGAAAACCATTCTGCTTGGCTAACCGCCAGTTAGTTTCTAAATTTCACATTCAAATCTAATTAAAGATTTAACTATCGCCTGGAGCAAAACTGGTGATACTCCATTCTCGATCTTTTCAATCTAATTAAAGATTCATTAAAACTCCACTTAGTTTTAATCTGTGACTGGGTTAAAGAATCAGTGTCATTTAAAACACGGTTCACGATAAACCCAAAGTCACATCCCATTAATTATCGGGTTAAAGAACAAGTGTTATTTAAAACACTGTTCACGATAAACCCAAAAATCAATATCCATTCAATTCCAATTAAATATCATTTAATTGGTACACTTCATTAAATCTAAATAAAAAGATTTAATCTTTTCTCAACTGGGTTCAAGAACAGTGTTAGTGAAGACACCATTCACGACAAACCCAAATCACATTCGATTAATTATCGGGTTAAAGAACAAGTGTTATTTAAAACACTGTTCACGATAAACCCAAAAATCAATACCAATTCAATTCCAATTAAATATCATTTAATTGGTACACTTCATTAAATCTAAATAAAAAGATTTAATCTTTTCTCAACTGGGTTCAAGAACAGTGTTAGTGAAGACACCATTCACGACAAACCCAAATCACATTCGATTAATTATCGGGTTAAAGAACAAGTGTTATTTAAAACACTGTTCACGATAAACCCAAAAATCAATACCAATTCAATTCCAATTAAATATCATTTAATTGGTACACTTCATTAAATCTAAATAAAAAGATTTAATCTTTTCTCAACTGGGTTCAAGAACAGTGTTAGTGAAGACACCATTCACGACAAACCCAAATCACATTCGATTAATTATCGGGTTAAAGAACAAGTGTTATTTAAAACACTGTTCACGATAAACCCAAAAATCAATACCAATTCAATTCCAATTAAATATCATTTAATTGGTACACTTCATTAAATCTAAATAAAAAGATTTAATCTTTTCTCAACTGGGTTCAAGAACAGTGTTAGTGAAGACACCATTCACGACAAACCCAAATCACATTCGATATTCAATACAAGGCTCTGAATAGAAAATATATCGGCTTATATTCAATATCGAATTCTACGACTAACAAATGTCGTATTGGAAATAACGATATAAATATATATCTTTCAAATTTCCATAACAACACCTGTATAATCACGAATTCCAACATCGAAATATTCCGAAGACAATTTCGATTCAAATCCACTCCAATGCAATCATTGGAAATTTTGGTTATTTTCAAAACCATTTCAAATTCAATTTATTTATTTAAAAATAAATAGAATTATAATTCTAGTTCAAAACTAGTTCATTTCGATAAAAATCTATTTTTATCTTTTCAAATATGGAGTTTTTCATCCCAAACTTTCACAAATCATTTCTTATGATTTTACACAAATTATTACTATTTTTAATAATTTTATCAAGGCCCGTACAGTCGATTTCCAACAACGGCCATCGAACTGCACTTACAGCGACCTTTTTCGAATTTGATTTGGACGTATCTCCAAATCCAACCGTTAGATTTCAAATTTCTAACATTCATTAGAAAGCTCTTTTCGATACGAACCCAACGGTTCCGGTTTTAGGAGAATCCGACGGTCGGATCTCCCGTAATGTCCGTTTTAGATAAATGGTCGAAATTCGCGAACTGCCGCGGCGCGGCGCGTTCTATTCAGGCCATTATATTATATATATAATATATATAATATATATTTCATCGATTTCTATTTAAAACGAATTATATAAATAGTTTTGAATTCGTTTCAAAAACAATTTCAACTTCCTTTTCAATTCAAATCAAAATTGAATTCTTCTTTATAAATTCGTTTTAAAATTCATTTCTATTCAATTCAAATTTCAATTCAATTTGAATTCATTTCAATTTGTTTTCAATTCAATTCGAAATCGTTTTCAATTCAATTCATTTCGAAATCGTTTTCAATTCAATTCATTTCGAAATCGTTTTCAATTCAATTCATTTCGAATTCGTTTTCAATTCAATTCATTTCAAATCGTTTTCAATTCAATTCATTTCAAAATATTCGATTTCGAAATCACTTTTCAATATTCATTTTAAAATGAATAAAATCGATATAAATATCGTTCACGTCAAAATGGCGTCAATCTAATCCTCACGGCTTCACATATTTCTATTTTCAAATATTCTATTTCAAATATTTCTATTTCAAATATTCCTATTTCAAATATTTCTTTTTTTTTCGAAACTGGAATGAGGCCCAATCAATTACCATATAATGTTAATTATATGGATTTTCTACAACACATGTATATATCAACAACGATGAATAATCAACCATCAATCAAAGTGCACTACACTGTATAAGCATCAAATATAGACATTTAACGCTTATAGCAGCTTGTCAATCAATCGATCGACATATTTAATCAATCAGGATGAGTGAACTTCAAATTTCATCCTAACACCCGTGTGGGGTTTCAAACAATCAAACACATATTTTATTTGTGCAGTTAGGCGATGTGTAAAATTTATCGACCCAATCAACGTCATTCAAATAGGTGTACATAAACAAACCGTCTGGTTTGTAAATGAATATTTATTTATTCACATTCACGTTAAAAATTATATTTTTAACGATAACACATTTTATTTTAACATATGAATTTCTATTCGGTTCATTCGTTAAATAAAATGCTATTTTTATTTTTTTCTAACTTATTTTAGAAAATTTCGGCGGCATAACGGCACGATACTAGAAACGGGACAAGGCCTAGCCTTATCCCCGGTCTAGTGAAGGCCCACGCCATTCACACATCAATCAAATCAATTCGTTATGCAAACCACAAACTTTGAAGTAAGGATCTAACCTAGCCTTACTCCTTCGCCTTATAACGGCGCACGTCTAATCCTAACCAATTTATCGATTCGATTTTTCACACCACAAACCACATTCAAACCAATATCGCAATCAATCACCAAACAGTCAAACAAACAAGTCCATGGTCTGTGGACGATTGTGTCGGGTGCTACTAAGCACCGTCTGCATCCTAGTATAAATATATAACTAGAAAAGAAATAGAAAGGTGAGAAATTCTCACATATAGCTATCCAACCATCTCGACTCTTCTTTTGCAGAAGTCTTCGTCGTTTCGCCTTTTTGTCACCTTCGTTGTTGCTTTCACTACATACGTAAAAATCACATTTTTACTTCGCTATTCAATATATAAAAATCGAATTTTTACTTCGATGTTCAATATATAAAAATCGAATTTTTTATTTCAAAGTTCAATATATAAAAATCGAATTTTTATTTCAAAGTTCAATATATAAAAATCGAATTTTTATTAATAAGGTTTTCGCCTTATTAAAAAAAAAAAAAAAAAAAAGTCTTTTCTATTTTTAAAAATCCTACTTTTTCTTCTAAACAAAAATCTCGCCTTTTTGCTTTTCTATTTTAAAGATCAAATCTTTTTAAAGTTCAAACCATTTTCTTTTTAAACCTTAAAATAAAATCAGTTTTTATTTTTCCTTTTTTTTTTAAATCAGTTTTTACTCATTTACAAAATTCAGTTTTATTTAACTTAAAAAATCAGTTTTTACTAACTTTAAAAAAAATCAGTTTTATTTAACTTAAAAAAAATCAGTTTTTAAAATGCTTTATAACCAGTTTTTAAAATTATTTAAAAATTCAGTTTTTCATTATTTAAAAATTCAGTTTTTCATTATTTAAAAATTCAGTTTTTCAAACAAAAAAAAAAAAGTAAATCAGTATTTAATCCTAGAAAAACAGTATTTTACAGAATTAAAAATAAATAAATAAAAAAAACAGAAACGCTTACCTTTTGTCTGCGATGGAGAGGGGGGGGGGAGAAAGAAGAGGTCGTCGGCGGCTCTGGTGGTGACGAGGTTGGCCAGGGCGTCGGGTGGATGTGGGTGCGGCGGGGAGGGGGCTCCAGGCGTTGATCGAAGAGGGGGGCGTGGGGTTTTAGGGCGGCGGTCTCGAATCTGTGGGGGGGGGGGGTCTCGCTGCTGAGGCGGCGTCGATCCTTGGGGGGGGCGGCTCTCGCTGCTGAGGCGGCGGCGATCATCGGGGGGGGGGGGGGGGGGCGGCGACGAGTTCCCCCCCCGTCTTCCGCTTCTTTTTTTTGTTGTTTTTTTTTTTTTTTTTTATACTGAGAATTCGATTTCGAAAAGAAAGGGGGAGGGGCCAGAAGTATAAAGGAGAAAGGGGTTTTTTTTTTTTGATTTTATTTTATTTTATTATTATTTAATTCAACCTAAAGTTGACTTTTTCATACGACCTCGAAACGAGGCCCACCGCCTGTCGCCCATAGCGTTTCACCCCCATTCCGAACACAATGGGATATGTACCGCAAGCTGAATCGACCGTTTCGATCAGTTTCCTTTTAATTTACATTTAAATCACTATATTGAATTTTAAACGTACATTTCAAATTACCGGGGCCACATACGAATTCTAAAAATGGCAGAAAAATATTTTCTAGCTTCGTATTGACGATACGGTCCTAACAAACTAGTTTCGTTGAATTCTGAGACCGTTAGAAAAATGGCCAATTTCCAGTCGATTAAAATCAACTGAAACTGGTCAAACGCGTTTTCCTTTGCCACGCTCACATATGGATTCGAAAAATTATGAAATTTAAAACCTAGCAATAACTTGACACTGCGGACCCAACAAAACTGGTTTCGTCGAAATCCGAGGTCATTTGCAAAATGTCCATTTTTAAGGGCTATATATTATATAAAATATATATAAATTCCACAGCGACTATTTCTAATTTTCAACTGGACATATCTCATCATTTATAAAGTGAAATCTCAGTTTCTCAACTTCGTTACAAAGATATAGCTATACAGATTCAAATATTTCTTGTTTCGTTCAATTCTGACTTATATTGAATTCTGTATATTCATTTGAAATTAGAAATCGAATTTTCGAACTACCGCGCCATTTTCAATTCCTTTTATAATTATATATAATTATTATATATTCTAACGACGACGCGTATAATATATACGTTCGAATTATATTCAAAATAAATTTATTGTCGATCCTATCTAAAATAATTCATTTTAAATATTCAAAATTCGCGAAAATTGCCAAAATAAAAATTTCAAACTGGCTCGCATTTTACGGGTTGTTACAATCTCCCCCACTTAAAACTTTTCGTCCCCGAAAAGGAACAAAGTCGAAAGTGGTTTGATTATTCAACACTATATTCGATCTGGCTTCCATTCTCCAACTCTTTAGTTTCTGAGAATTTTCAAAATCTCAAAAATTTGGCTAACACCCTAAATTTTTGAAAAATTTCGCCATAACCTCCCCTGCACCGGGAGCATCGGGAAATTTCAAATAGCTTCCCCGGTCCTTCAGATCTCAAAAAGAAAAAGAAAAAGCCAAGCGGCTAGCCAATAGGCTCACAAAATCATCATCACCCAAACAAAACAGGAAATTATGTAATAAACATGTACCTATTTGTCGGGCAAACAAATTTTATTCTTCGGCTCTAGCCTCCTTGCTATGACCTGTTCAATGATATACATGTATATGCAAGCAAATGCGACCAATTTCAATACAATTCATTATTCGATCACATTAGGCATAATGGTTCAAAATTATCAAACAAATTAACAAACAACACAAACATCAATCAATTAGTGAATTAGAGTTTCAAATTCATAATTTTGATACATATACAAAAATCAGATTTTTGATGCCAAACCACAACTATAAGTCCTATCTAATTTTGGTTCTCACACCAGTCAATAGGAAATATATAGATATCACACCTTCGAAACACGAATGCCAATTCTGATGATGTTCGAACTATCATCAGAATCATCTTCGGGCGACTAGAGTGTGATTCTATATCTATCTAGTATATTAAAACTTCAAATACACGTTTGCAAGGCGTATATGCAAAATCTTTATATACTGGACTGTCCTAATCATTAAAATAAATAATCAAATACGAGTTGATTTAAATTTTCAAAACAAATTTTGTTTTCATTTTCAAAAATATACTCTTCACACTCGTTCTAGGATACTACTGATCCCATCTCTAACGAGTCACTCTCATTAGATATTGTTAATCCAACATCTGATGAATTCTTTCGTACGGTTCTAATGTGTCTTGTTCTCTGAGCTTTGTAAACCAAAGCTCTGATACCAACTGTGAAGACCCGTAACTTCCCCGTAAAGGAAAGCGTCGGATAGTTCGAGAACAAACCACAACAGAACGCATATAAAAGAACGTTTCACTATATATTACAACAGTGCATCAGATCACAAGAATATACAGAGTATGAATGAATATTACACAGAAATATCAGAGATTTAAATTACATTTAAATACATAGCAGCGGAAAATAATACAATACACAACTAGAAGTAGATATACGGATACAAAGCTTTCCGGATATCGTTCCAGCTGTAAACCAGGATCCTGTGAATATAAATCTGCAAAACCGAAACTACTAGCTGCCCGTGTCAAAAATAGGGGCACCCAGAGTTTAGGTTAAAACAATAAACTCCAGGTCAGTCATGTGACTGGTGTGAGAACTAAAACAGTTAATCTTTATTTTAAATCATTAGGTAAATCAAGGGACCACGCCGTATAACACGGAACGGGTTTCCTCCCAAGAATACCAGTGCATAAACAAACAGCGCCATGCTAAATAAAGAAAAATGAAGCTGTTATAAGACCCAGGTCCTATCACACAATGCAAACGCAAGCCGGGGGATAGGGTTTTCCCTTATAACAGCCAAAGAATGCTTGACACGTTTAAAACAAATCATTTGATACTATAATAAGTGCATAGTGTATAAAACAACTTCAAATCATAAGTATCAATCATAGGCGACATGAGCGTCCCATGCCACTATGTCGCCATATATAGGTTTACAAATAAAACCGCAAATGGCACGTATTTGGAAATTGGATTTCCGTCTATGAACCGAGGCAAAAGATAGTCCTCAACCGATTCGTGACTCTCTAGCCCGAGCCACAGGGTCAGAGCGCATCGACCCTTGGAGCGACAGGGCCGGTCCACCGATGTGGATTAAAATGCCTGAACACTACGTTTCCCCACCCTATGGGGTGTAAGTCTGGTCCGTCAGCCGACCAGAATGCATTCGGCCGAAACCGATATAACCGAGGCGCCTCGCAACAGCAACAACAACATAAGTCAAACTCGTCAGGGCGTGTAAAACCACTGACGCCACTTCTAGCTAGAAAGAAACGCAAGTCCTCCCTGAGGTCCGTCTCCCGTTTTTGGTTCATACCGGGTGTGAAACACGCGAGGTAAACGTTACACAAAGCTACGCCACAAAGGCCGTGCTTTGATCATCAACCACAAGACTTTGCTTTTCAACAGAAGCCTTGATCATTTGCATCTTAGCATGCCACACAGGCAAACCATCCTATGCAACCGATATCAGTCACACAGAATGAAATCCGATGTCGGACACACAGTCCATTTACAAGTCCGTTCTGGGTCTGAACGAAACCGGAGGCACCTAGTACCCCGCATATCCATCGATCTCCAAGTACGTCTGGACGATCACCAACTGTTTCCATCTTCTTGGGTGTACAGCCCAATCAAGATCATCAGTAATTACCCAAACGACGTGAAGACGTCCGGTCTTCGACCATCGTCTTCATCTTCGACTTATCGTCGTATCAGTTACTCAGAATGGGATAAACCCGGTCTTTCCGAATAACTCGCGTATATTTTAAATAAGTGTTACACAAACACAACATACGCCTCATTCCAATTCCTTAGTCACTAACCGTAAATTAATCAAGAGAATAATTCCCCAAATATTAACCCCGAAGGCCGAAACCAACATCAGATCAATATCCAGAAAACCATTCTGCTTGGCTAACCGCCAGTTAGTTTCTAAATTTCACATTCAAATCTAATTAAAGATTTAACTATCGCCTGGAGCAAAACTGGTGATACTCCATTCTCGATCTTTTCAATCTAATTAAAGATTCATTAAAACTCCACTTAGTTTTAATCTGTGACTGGGTTAAAGAATCAGTGTCATTTAAAACACGGTTCACGATAAACCCAAAGTCACATCCCATTAATTATCGGGTTAAAGAACAAGTGTTATTTAAAACACTGTTCACGATAAACCCAAAAATCAATATCCATTCAATTCCAATTAAATATCATTTAATTGGTACACTTCATTAAATCTAAATAAAAAGATTTAATCTTTTCTCAACTGGGTTCAAGAACAGTGTTAGTGAAGACACCATTCACGACAAACCCAAATCACATTCGATTAATTATCGGGTTAAAGAACAAGTGTTATTTAAAACACTGTTCACGATAAACCCAAAAATCAATACCAATTCAATTCCAATTAAATATCATTTAATTGGTACACTTCATTAAATCTAAATAAAAAGATTTAATCTTTTCTCAACTGGGTTCAAGAACAGTGTTAGTGAAGACACCATTCACGACAAACCCAAATCACATTCGATTAATTATCGGGTTAAAGAACAAGTGTTATTTAAAACACTGTTCACGATAAACCCAAAAATCAATACCAATTCAATTCCAATTAAATATCATTTAATTGGTACACTTCATTAAATCTAAATAAAAAGATTTAATCTTTTCTCAACTGGGTTCAAGAACAGTGTTAGTGAAGACACCATTCACGACAAACCCAAATCACATTCGATTAATTATCGGGTTAAAGAACAAGTGTTATTTAAAACACTGTTCACGATAAACCCAAAAATCAATACCAATTCAATTCCAATTAAATATCATTTAATTGGTACACTTCATTAAATCTAAATAAAAAGATTTAATCTTTTCTCAACTGGGTTCAAGAACAGTGTTAGTGAAGACACCATTCACGACAAACCCAAATCACATTCGATATTCAATACAAGGCTCTGAATAGAAAATATATCGGCTTATATTCAATATCGAATTCTACGACTAACAAATGTCGTATTGGAAATAACGATATAAATATATATCTTTCAAATTTCCATAACAACACCTGTATAATCACGAATTCCAACATCGAAATATTCCGAAGACAATTTCGATTCAAATCCACTCCAATGCAATCATTGGAAATTTTGGTTATTTTCAAAACCATTTCAAATTCAATTTATTTATTTAAAAATAAATAGAATTATAATTCTAGTTCAAAACTAGTTCATTTCGATAAAAATCTATTTTTATCTTTTCAAATATGGAGTTTTTCATCCCAAACTTTCACAAATCATTTCTTATGATTTTACACAAATTATTACTATTTTTAATAATTTTATCAAGGCCCGTACAGTCGATTTCCAACAACGGCCATCGAACTGCACTTACAGCGACCTTTTTCGAATTTGATTTGGACGTATCTCCAAATCCAACCGTTAGATTTCAAATTTCTAACATTCATTAGAAAGCTCTTTTCGATACGAACCCAACGGTTCCGGTTTTAGGAGAATCCGACGGTCGGATCTCCCGTAATGTCCGTTTTAGATAAATGGTCGAAATTCGCGAACTGCCGCGGCGCGGCGCGTTCTATTCAGGCCATTATATTATATATATAATATATATAATATATATTTCATCGATTTCTATTTAAAACGAATTATATAAATAGTTTTGAATTCGTTTCAAAAACAATTTCAACTTCCTTTTCAATTCAAATCAAAATTGAATTCTTCTTTATAAATTCGTTTTAAAATTCATTTCTATTCAATTCAAATTTCAATTCAATTTGAATTCATTTCAATTTGTTTTCAATTCAATTCGAAATCGTTTTCAATTCAATTCATTTCGAAATCGTTTTCAATTCAATTCATTTCGAAATCGTTTTCAATTCAATTCATTTCGAATTCGTTTTCAATTCAATTCATTTCAAATCGTTTTCAATTCAATTCATTTCAAAATATTCGATTTCGAAATCACTTTTCAATATTCATTTTAAAATGAATAAAATCGATATAAATATCGTTCACGTCAAAATGGCGTCAATCTAATCCTCACGGCTTCACATATTTCTATTTTCAAATATTCTATTTCAAATATTTCTATTTCAAATATTCCTATTTCAAATATTTCTTTTTTTTTCGAAACTGGAATGAGGCCCAATCAATTACCATATAATGTTAATTATATGGATTTTCTACAACACATGTATATATCAACAACGATGAATAATCAACCATCAATCAAAGTGCACTACACTGTATAAGCATCAAATATAGACATTTAACGCTTATAGCAGCTTGTCAATCAATCGATCGACATATTTAATCAATCAGGATGAGTGAACTTCAAATTTCATCCTAACACCCGTGTGGGGTTTCAAACAATCAAACACATATTTTATTTGTGCAGTTAGGCGATGTGTAAAATTTATCGACCCAATCAACGTCATTCAAATAGGTGTACATAAACAAACCGTCTGGTTTGTAAATGAATATTTATTTATTCACATTCACGTTAAAAATTATATTTTTAACGATAACACATTTTATTTTAACATATGAATTTCTATTCGGTTCATTCGTTAAATAAAATGCTATTTTTATTTTTTTCTAACTTATTTTAGAAAATTTCGGCGGCATAACGGCACGATACTAGAAACGGGACAAGGCCTAGCCTTATCCCCGGTCTAGTGAAGGCCCACGCCATTCACACATCAATCAAATCAATTCGTTATGCAAACCACAAACTTTGAAGTAAGGATCTAACCTAGCCTTACTCCTTCGCCTTATAACGGCGCACGTCTAATCCTAACCAATTTATCGATTCGATTTTTCACACCACAAACCACATTCAAACCAATATCGCAATCAATCACCAAACAGTCAAACAAACAAGTCCATGGTCTGTGGACGATTGTGTCGGGTGCTACTAAGCACCGTCTGCATCCTAGTATAAATATATAACTAGAAAAGAAATAGAAAGGTGAGAAATTCTCACATATAGCTATCCAACCATCTCGACTCTTCTTTTGCAGAAGTCTTCGTCGTTTCGCCTTTTTGTCACCTTCGTTGTTGCTTTCACTACATACGTAAAAATCACATTTTTACTTCGCTATTCAATATATAAAAATCGAATTTTTACTTCGATGTTCAATATATAAAAATCGAATTTTTTATTTCAAAGTTCAATATATAAAAATCGAATTTTTATTTCAAAGTTCAATATATAAAAATCGAATTTTTATTAATAAGGTTTTCGCCTTATTAAAAAAAAAAAAAAAAAAAAGTCTTTTCTATTTTTAAAAATCCTACTTTTTCTTCTAAACAAAAATCTCGCCTTTTTGCTTTTCTATTTTAAAGATCAAATCTTTTTAAAGTTCAAACCATTTTCTTTTTAAACCTTAAAATAAAATCAGTTTTTATTTTTCCTTTTTTTTTTAAATCAGTTTTTACTCATTTACAAAATTCAGTTTTATTTAACTTAAAAAATCAGTTTTTACTAACTTTAAAAAAAATCAGTTTTATTTAACTTAAAAAAAATCAGTTTTTAAAATGCTTTATAACCAGTTTTTAAAATTATTTAAAAATTCAGTTTTTCATTATTTAAAAATTCAGTTTTTCATTATTTAAAAATTCAGTTTTTCAAACAAAAAAAAAAAAGTAAATCAGTATTTAATCCTAGAAAAACAGTATTTTACAGAATTAAAAATAAATAAATAAAAAAAACAGAAACGCTTACCTTTTGTCTGCGATGGAGAGGGGGGGGGAGAAAGAAGAGGTCGTCGGCGGCTCTGGTGGTGACGAGGTTGGCCAGGGCGTCGGGTGGATGTGGGTGCGGCGGGGAGGGGGCTCCAGGCGTTGATCGAAGAGGGGGGCGTGGGGTTTTAGGGCGGCGGTCTCGAATCTGTGGGGGGGGGGGGGGTCTCGCTGCTGAGGCGGCGTCGATCCTTGGGGGGGGCGGCTCTCGCTGCTGAGGCGGCGGCGATCATCGGGGGGGGGGGGGGGGGCGGCGACGAGTTCCCCCCCCGTCTTCCGCTTCTTTTTTTTGTTGTTTTTTTTTTTTTTTTTTATACTGAGAATTCGATTTCGAAAAGAAAGGGGGAGGGGCCAGAAGTATAAAGGAGAAAGGGGTTTTTTTTTTTTGATTTTATTTTATTTTATTATTATTTAATTCAACCTAAAGTTGACTTTTTCATACGACCTCGAAACGAGGCCCACCGCCTGTCGCCCATAGCGTTTCACCCCCATTCCGAACACAATGGGATATGTACCGCAAGCTGAATCGACCGTTTCGATCAGTTTCCTTTTAATTTACATTTAAATCACTATATTGAATTTTAAACGTACATTTCAAATTACCGGGGCCACATACGAATTCTAAAAATGGCAGAAAAATATTTTCTAGCTTCGTATTGACGATACGGTCCTAACAAACTAGTTTCGTTGAATTCTGAGACCGTTAGAAAAATGGCCAATTTCCAGTCGATTAAAATCAACTGAAACTGGTCAAACGCGTTTTCCTTTGCCACGCTCACATATGGATTCGAAAAATTATGAAATTTAAAACCTAGCAATAACTTGACACTGCGGACCCAACAAAACTGGTTTCGTCGAAATCCGAGGTCATTTGCAAAATGTCCATTTTTAAGGGCTATATATTATATAAAATATATATAAATTCCACAGCGACTATTTCTAATTTTCAACTGGACATATCTCATCATTTATAAAGTGAAATCTCAGTTTCTCAACTTCGTTACAAAGATATAGCTATACAGATTCAAATATTTCTTGTTTCGTTCAATTCTGACTTATATTGAATTCTGTATATTCATTTGAAATTAGAAATCGAATTTTCGAACTACCGCGCCATTTTCAATTCCTTTTATAATTATATATAATTATTATATATTCTAACGACGACGCGTATAATATATACGTTCGAATTATATTCAAAATAAATTTATTGTCGATCCTATCTAAAATAATTCATTTTAAATATTCAAAATTCGCGAAAATTGCCAAAATAAAAATTTCAAACTGGCTCGCATTTTACGGGTTGTTACAATTCCCAAGCTCATATTTTTATGTCTTTTAAGTTTACCCAAACCCCAAACGCAATCCCATCGCTTACATATCGCAATAGCGCATAAAGGATAGAAAGAAGGAACCTGGCATAATCATGACATAAAAATGTTAAAGCCACAAATTCAACATGGTGGCATATGAAAGGTTCATGTGTTCATACACTTGCATATTACATTTTTAGGCCCAAAAAGCATGCATAAAATCAAACTTGGCATGCTCATGATACATGGTGCTAAATGACATGTAGAAATGGCCACAAGTTCGCATTTAGCCTCACATGCAAGTTATCATATGTGATATGATAACTTACATGTTGCCAAAATGCAACCTTTGGCATAAAGCTTGAAGCTTTATGTTCACATACTCAAGATAAGCTTGCATAACATGATAACATGAACTATATGACCATCCCAAACTTGCATAACATACTTGCATATCATATGACACTTGCATAACAAACTTGCATATTACAACATGATAACTTGCATATCTTAGCATAGTAAACTTGCATATTAACTTGCATATGACAACTTGCATTCTATCCCCCAGACGTCGTAGAGAATTGAGAATTTTCATTTGTTTTAATTCTCAGAATTGTAATATTACGGGTAGAAATTCAATATTCTGTAATCAAAATAACATAAACAACTGTGGACAATTTTTGAACAAGGAAAAACATCTTAATACATATACAAAGAAATTCCTTAAATTCAAATTTTTTCTTTGGCCCAATTTTCGATTAGAAGATTTAGCTTGTATGAATCGTTATTGGTTTGATACCAATAATGGCAGTAATTTTAGTATATTAAGAATACATATGTATCCACGATTCAGAATTCTTTAATTATTTAATTATATTAATAGTATATAATAAATATAAATATAACATAGTACATTTCCTCTATATCTTATATCTTTTTTTCTTTATCGTTATCGAAAAAAACATTTTCTTTCCTATTAAGGAAAGAAAAAAACCGTCCTCAGTTCGGATTGCAGGCTGAACTAGTAAACTCGCATATTAACTTGCATAACTCATCATAATGAACTTGCATATCATACATTTAAGTTTAAAGTTTAAGTATGAAAGGAATAGGGCTTACAATGCTTATGCGAACTCAAGTGAGTATAGCAAATGTAAGAAAACCCTTATGCAACCAAAAACCCCAAAAATGCAAGCAAACTTGATCAAAACTCTTTCTTTGTGGTGCAAATAGAAGAACTAGACTTTAATGCAAGCTAATGATGATCAAACAAGTCTAAATACACTTGTATGCATGGAAATCTCTTAGAAATTTATTTAGGAATTGTATGAAGAGAGTGGAGGCCATGAGAGGATTGATTTTGCCATAGTTTAGTTGTAGGATAGATTAATGATGATTTAGGGTAGGTTAGGGTCTTATTTATAGATTAGGCAAGTGTTTTAGGCCATAGGATTAAACCCTAGTTGCAATCTCAACCCTCAAAACCGAATCTGGCCCCCTAGCTCAACCCATTCTCAAAATGGTGCACCAGGCATGACTGGGCGTCTGAGCCAAGTCGACAGCCAAGTCGACAGGGCTGTCGACCTGGTCAGACCAAGTCGACACCCAAGTCGACAGGGCTGTCGACTTGGGTACTGTGGCGGGAATTTTCCCGCCTGGCCCAACTGGCCCAATTTCCAGATTCAAGTTTGAATCTGTTTTTACTTAGAAATTTTCTGAAAACTTCGTTGGGCCCTAATCGGGTCATACGGACTCCGATTTTCGAAAACTCGGACTCTATTTCGCGTATTTTTCCGAGACAATCGCAATGGCATAGCCCTTTCCCTTGATTCAGATTTTAGAATTAAATTCTGCCTCGATTTACATTATTACAGGTTATTGAAAATACGGGTTGTTACACTTTCCCCTCCTTAAAGGATTTCGTCCCCGAAATCTTCAAATTAGGAAGAACATATCCTACCATCCAATCGTCCATCTACTCAAAACATCATCCACGAGCAATCATTGTCCTTACAAGATTCTAAATGTTGTATGAACATATGCAAAGGTGTGTGTATATGTACTTATCTAATGCAAATATCATCAATGCAAATTATGTTAGTGAAATGAATCCATATGTATGCAATTCCTAACATAATGTATATCATCTATATGTGTGCACATAACATACATCCATATGCAACATCCATGTGATAACACAAAAATTTTCATCCATGAATAAGCATAAACACTCATGCGTATGCAGCATGAGGAGTGTGTGAGCCGATCTAGTGCCTAATCGTGTATAATGCATCCACGAGTAACCACTTGCAAACACTTGCAACCACTTGCAACCATCAAGCATAACATGTTTCAAACACATGTTTCATCCAAAGGGTTTCTACCTAAGGTTCTCATGACAAGATTAACACGATAAACTAGATAAATATGGATAGTAAAGAGAAAGATATGCTAACAAAGAAAAGAGATTGAGAGTGTACCCTCAAAAAGGAATGGATAAAGCCCACGCATCTTCTCCTCGGTTTCCCAAGTTGTGTCTTCTTCGGCTTCACCCCATTGAACCTTCACCAACTTGACCTCTTGATTCCTTAGCTTCTTGGTCTCCGTCCCCAAGATACGAATCGGAGCTCTCCTTAAGGTAGCTTCTTTCTCCACATCCACATCTTCCAGAACACTTGGCTCAACAACCTCTGCTGATTCGTGTAAACACTTCCGGAGATGCGAAACATGAAAAACTTCGTGCACTCCGGCAAGCTTCTCGGGCAACTTCACTCTATAGGCCATCTGCCCGACCATCTCTATAATAGGGAATGGTCCAACAAACCTCGGTGCTAACTTCCCAACGGCTCCAAATCGGACCACATTCCGCAAAGGAGAAACCTTTACGAAAACCATATCCCCAACATCAAACTCCAAATCAGATCTTCGCTTATCAGCATAGGATTTCTGCCGGTCTTGGGCCGCTTTCATCCGTCTCCGAATCAATTCGATCTTCTCGGATGTATCTCTGATCATATCAGGCCCAAGTATGAGCTTATCTGTAGTCTCCCACCAACATGTAGGCGACTTACACGGCCTCCCATATAAAGCTTCAAATGGTGCCATCCCTATGCTTGCCTGATAACTGTTATTATATGCAAACTCAACAAGAGGAAGATGGTCTTCCCAAGTACCACCAAAATCCAGAATACAAAGCCTCAACAGATCCTCGAGTACCCTATTCACCCTTTCGGTTTGACCGTCCGTCTGTGGGTGATAAGCAGTACTTAGATTCAACCTCGTGCCCATAGCCTCTTGCAAGCTATTCCAGAACTGACTTGTAAAGATTGGGTCACGGTCACTGACAATACTAGAAGGGACTCCCTGTAGTCTTACAATCTCACGAAGATATACGGACGCTAGCCAAGATGCAGTCCTCTTGCTCTTCACCGGAATAAAATGAGCACTCTTCGTAAGTCTATCTACAATAACCCAAATGCTCGTATTCCCTTTCCTTGACCTTGGTAGCCCATCGATAAAATCCATGGAGATACTCTCCCACTTCCAAAGTGGAACATCTAGAGGATGCAATAGCCCACCGGGCTTCTTTGACTCGGCCTTAACTTGCTGGCAGATGATACATCTAGAGACAAGCTCTGCCACATCCTTCTTCATCCCAGGCCAAAAGAAAATACGCTTCATATCTTTATACATCTTATCTCCGCCTGGATGTATAGTCAACTTAGAGCGATGCGCTTCCTCAAGAACTTTTCTTACTAAATCTTCTACCATGGGAACACATAACCTTCCATCTCTCCTTAGCCAACCCTTGTCATCAACAGAATATCGAGCGAGATGACTAGACGTCTCTCCTCGAATCAGCTTATCCATAATCTCAACTATCTGAGGGTCTTCTCTCTACGAAGCCCCAACTTGATCAAGAAGGGTAGGTCTGAGTTCTAGAGATGCTAAAGAACCGGTCATCGACTCAACCGCCAAAGAGAAATCAAAGGTTGCCACATACTCTAAATTCTTCATCTCAACGAATAGAGGACTTAGGGTCAACCTTCTTCTACTCAATGCATCAGCCACCACATTCCCCTTGCCAGGGGTATAAGCTATCTCAAAATCATAGGACGCCAAGAATTCCATCCATCTTTGTTGCCTCAGATTTAGATCCTTCTGAGAAAAGAGATACTTCAATGACCTGTGATCAGTATAAAGCTCAAATCTTTCGCCCAGAAGATAATGGCGCCAAGCCTTGAGTGCATATACTATTGCTGCCAACTCCAAGTCATGAGTGGTATAATTCTTCTCATGCACATTGAGTTGTCTACCGCCAAAGCATATCACTCTTCCCTCTTGCATCAGAACAGCTCCCAACCCCGTGCCACATGCATCGGTGTATACTGTAAATAACTTCCCTCCATCGGGCAAAGCTAGAACAGGTGCTGATGTGAGAGCTCTCTTGAGCTTCTGAAAAGCAAGCTCGCAATCTATGCTCCAAGCAAAAACTAAATTCTTCTTCGTCAATTTAGTGAGAGGAGCGGAAATCTTCGCAAAGTCCTTGATGAACTTCCGGTAAAAGCCTGCAAGACCTAGAAAACTTCTGACTTCGGTTGCATTCCTTGGAGTCTTCCAATCCTGAACTGCAACCACCTTAGCGGGATCCACCGCTAAGCCTTGCTTAGACACTATATGTCCAAGGAATCTAACTTCCCTTCTCCAAAAGTGACACTTGGAGAACTTGGCCTTCAACTGATGCGCTCTAAGCATATCCATCACCTCCACGAGATGCCTTGCGTGCTCTTCCTCATCCTTAGAGATGATCAGAATATCATCAACGAAGACCACGACAAACTTGTTCAAGAACTCCCTGAACACCCTACTCATCAAGTCCACGAAATATGTGGGTGCATTAGTCAAGCCGAATGGCATGACAAGCCATTCAAAGAATCCATCTGGAGTTCTGAACGCAGTCTTGTCTATACTATCCTCAGCTACCCTGAGCTGATGGAATCCAGTAGCAAGATCAAGTTGAGAGAAAACAGAAGCACCGACAAGCTGGTCAAAGAGATCATCAATCCTCGGTAACGGGTGTCTGTTCTTCTTAGTCAGCTTATTCAACTCTCGATAGTCAACACAAAGTCGGAGAGAACCATCTGCCTTGGTAGCAAATACCACAGGCGCTCCCCACTCAGATATACTTCGTCTAATGAAGTTCTTCTCAAGCAACTCTTTCACTTGCTTGCTTAGCTCCCGCCTTTCACGCGGAGCCATGTGCCGAACGGGCAAAGAAACTGGCTTTGCATTATCCACTAGATAAATGCAGAAATCAATCTCTCGCTTAGGGGGCAACCCCCTAACTTCATCAAAAACATCGGGATACTGTCGAACCACTCTCACAGACTGAAGAGTCTCCACTGACGAGTCGAGTGATTCAAGATAGCACAACATGACAGGACCTCTCGGATCATAAGAAATCTCTAGGGTTTTCCCGAGGCGAGTCACGAGCCTCACAACCCTATGCTCACAATCAAGGATGGCTCCATATCTGGACAGCTAATCCATACCCAATATCAATCCGTATCCCCTGAAACCAAGAACATAAGCACTGCATAAGAACTCTACACTCAGTATAGAGATCCTCAAATCCCCGCATATCATAGACAAATGGGCGGAACCCCCAACAGGATTTGAGACACAGACGGGATCATCTACCAAGCTAGTACTAAGGTGCAAACTATCAACAAGATCAGATGAGATAAAACTATGCGATGCACCAGAATCAAACAAGGTACGAACTGGAAAATCAGAAATATATACAAGGCTCTCAATAGAAATACTACCTCGATCGGGAACTGGAGCGGTAGTGAGAGCATGAACTTGCCCTCCTGAAGGCCCAGCACGTTGGGTCTGACCCTGACCTTGCCCCTGTTTCTTCGGGCAATCCTTGCTGAAATGTCCAGTCCTACCACATAAAAAGCATTCACCATTATTCATTTTCCTCTTCTTACAATCCTTGATAAGATGCCCAACTGAACCGCAATAATGGCACTTCCCCTTGGTGTTCTTGCCCTTGTTGTTGTTCCCCTTGTTGTCTTGACTCTTGTTCTTGTTCTGATTGCCTTGACTGCTTTGACCACTAGTATTACCCTGATTTCCCTTCCCCTGGGAATCAGTCTTCTTGACTTGAGTATCATTCTTCTTAACATCTCCCTGAAGTAACGCCATATCAACCAAACTCTCAAACGTGGCCCCATGAGGAATATGCGACATAGCCAATCCCTGCAACGGCTCATTCAGCCCTCTAGCAAAATGAAGAGCCTTCTTCTGAGGAGTATTCACCATATCCAAGCCAAAACGAGCTAATTGATTGAACTTGTTCACATATTCTTTGACAGACATATCTCCTTGCTTCAAAGTTATGAATCTCACCATCTGCAGATTCTCCTCAGCAGAAGATAGAAACTTAAGCATGAACCTTGCCCTGAAATCGGCCCAAGTCTCAACATGCCTAGTACCATTGGTGACCTCCCACCAATAAGCGGCTTCATCCTTCATAAGCCGAACCACCAACAAGATCTTCCTCTGATCGTCTATCCCAAAGATAGCAAACTAATCCTCGGTCTCTTTCAACCAATTCCTGGCCTCCACAAAAGTCTCTGTGCCTTGAAAGTTCTTGCCACCCAGTGCTTTGAAGTCTTTGCAAATCTTGGCAAAGTCAGCCTGAGGATGCTGAGGGGGAGGAGGAAGAGGAACCTCAGCAACAGGTGGAGGAGGAACATTAGCAATGGGAGGAGGAGGAATATTAACTACTGGAGGAGGAGGAGGGACATCTGCGGGGCCGGCTTTGGTCGCCCTAGCCTCCAAAATTCTCCTATACCAAACAGGTACGTGCACTCCCTCCGGAATAGCAAAGTTATCAGCCATACTGAAAAAGAAAAAGGCAGATTCAGAATGGAGAAAAACGAAGGGATTCTGCTAATGGCTTTTTGGGGAATAGCCTTTTAAAATAAACTAGACTTTTCTTTGGAAAATACTTTATACTTGATTTTGAAAATAGTTTTCAAAAAGTTTTCTAAAAACCTTTTTGTTCCTTCTCGTAAACCATATGCTCTGATACCAAATTGTAACACCCCGCCTCCGCCAGGGTGGCTCTTGCAAGCACTCTGTCTTTGGAGGGGCGTTTGAATCGGGTAAACATGCATAATGATATATCAAGGCAGAACAAGAACATATGTATAAATGTAAACAGAGTAAATAACATAGATAAAACAGCGGAAGAATTTTAAACCATTTCAAAAACAAGTCTGCTACATCATAATGTCAATTTCCCAAATAAACAAGTCTAGTACATAAAATAACATCATCTGAAACTGAAAAGGAAAACATAAAAGTAGCTATCCCCAAAGTGGAAAAACCATAGCGAGCTCAAGTCCAAAGCATACATGAGCTATCCAAGAAAGCAGGTAAGATCCAAGCTAAGCTCCTGTATTCCCTCCCTGAGAACCTGGGGGGGGGGGGGGGAAAGGAAGAAAAGAGGCGAAAGAAAACAGGTCAGTCAAAAAGACTGAGTAAGCCCTACTACAATCAATGTAAACTGATAAAGTTAACTGGCATGAGCAGTAGGCATGAACATAAGGATACTAGCATGATGATATACTAACAAAGTAGATAAAGGTGTCATCGCATAATCAGGATTAAGGTTTGCACCACAAGTGTACTAGCAAACTAACATGACTTGAATACGCAAGTATTGATCCCCTGGCCCAAGCTTTGGCACAATAACATGAAGTGACCCTCCTACGAGGTCCATGAAGTGACCCTACCACGAGGTCCATGAAGTGATCCTACCACGAGGTCCAACCCAACGGTCTAGTCGATCGGCTCCCTAAGCCTAACTCGTCACGTGTTGGTGTCAATACGGCCCAAACATGAATGTAGTCGAACTGTGCCGGGTCCACCCGTCGGGTGTATCAAGCCCTAGGGTGTCAACCCCTGGACACCATAAACATGAGTGCACAGTCTCGATCTACCGGTACCCGTGCTTGTTTTCTCAGGCTAGGGACTATGTGCACGACCAGAGTCCGCCCGGAACTACACCGGCGTACCACCCTGCCGTCGCTTTTGGTCGCTTACCTCCAGCCCAGTAATCGTGCCCCCTCCCTAGCCTAGTCCCTAGGGCCTTAATGATACAAACTTGGGATTACTGCGGAGTGGACCCCCATTGCTAGGATTTCTCTAGTGGGTTAAGTACAGTTTAACCCCTCCACTAATCATGGATTAACTTGGTTAAGTGTAACGATGAGTTCAAGACTTAACCCCGATTAATCTACCGAGCCCAAATTGGTTAAGTATTAAATGGTCCATGACTTAACCCTAATCATGAGGCATTAATTAATTAATGCGCCTTAACCTCTCACATTAGACTTTGTTGTGGTTACTAGTTAAGCCGGGCGGGTCCGGGTAGCTTTACACCACAACTAGGTCTAACCTCGGGTCCAAGGTACAACATGACCAACTTCTCACATTGGGTCCTATTGTTTGTAGCAACTAGTTAGGCCGGTCGGTTCCGGGTAGGTTTACGCTACAAACTCAACCCAACCTCGAGCTGGCCACACTTATCTTTTCTAAGTGTCATGTCCATCATGTTTCCAAAACATGTTACAAATTTTCAAGCAATTGGGTAAACCTAACTTAATAGGTAAATTCCCAATGGGTAGACCTAACTTAATAGGTAAATTCCCAAGCTCATGTTTTTATGTCTTTTAAGTTTACCGAAACCCCAAACGCAATCCCATCGCTTACATATCGCAATAGCGCATAAAGGATAGAAAGAAGGAACTTGGCATAATCATGACATAAAAATGTTAAAGCCACAACTTCAACATGGTGGCATATGAAAGGTTCATGTGTTCATACACTTGCATATTACATTTTTAGGCCCAAAAAGCATGCATAAAATCAAACTTGGCATGCTCATGATACATGGTGCTAAATGACATGTAGAAATGGCCACAAGTTCGCATTTAGCCTCACATGCAAGTTATCATATGTGATATGATAACTTACATGTTGCCAAAATGCAACCTTTGGCATAAAGCTTGAAGCTTTATGTTCACATACTCAAGATAAGCTTGCATAACATGATAACATGAACCATATGACCATCCCAAACTTGCATAACATACTTGCATATCATATGACACTTGCATAACAAACTTGCATATTACAACATGATAACTTGCATATCTTAGCATAGTAAACTTGCATATTAACTTGCATATGACAACTTGCATATCTTAGCATAGTAAACTCGCATATTAACTTGCATAACTCATCATAATGAACTTGCATATCATACATTTAACTTTAAAGTTTAAGTATAAAAGGAATAGGGATTACAATGCTTATGCGAACTCAAGTGAGTATAGCAAATGTAAGAAAACCCTTATGCAACCAAAAACCCCAAAAATGCAAGCAAACTTGATCAAAACTCTTTCATTGTGGTGCAAATAGAAGAACTAGACTTTAATTCAAGCTAATGATGATCATACAAGTCTAAATACACTTGTATGCATGGAAATCTCTTAGAAATTTATTGAGGAATTGTATGAAGAGAGTGGAGGCCATGAGAGGATTGATTTTGCCATAGTTTAGTTGTAGGATAGATTAATGATGATTTAGGGTAGGTTAGGGTCTTATTTATAGATTAGGCAAGTGTTTTAGGCCATAGGATTAAACCCTAGTTGCAATCTCAACCCTCAAAACCGAATCTGGCCCCCTAGCTCAACCCATTCTCAAAATGGTGCACCAGGCATGACTGGGCGTCTGAGCCAAGTCGACAGCCAAGTCGATAGGGCTGTCGACCTGGTCAGACCAAGTCGACACCCAAGTCGACAGGGCTGTCGACTTGGGTACTGTGGCGGGAATTTTCCCGCCTGGCCCAACTGGCCCAATTTCCAGATTCAAGTTTGAATCTGTTTTTACTTAGAAATTTTCTGAAAACTTCGTTGGGCCCTAATCGGGTCATACGGACTCCGATTTTCGAAAACTCGGACTCTATTTCGCGTACTTTTCATAGACGAACGCAATGGCATAGCCCGTTTCCCTTGATTCAGATTTTAGAATTAAATTCTGCCTCGATTTACATTATTACAGGTTATTGAAAATACGGGTTGTTACACACGACTAATCTCAACACATGAGTACTGTCAACACATCACTATTTTTGTTATGTAAAATATTCTATAAAACTATGGTATCTATCGTTTGATTTTTAATTAGACTCCACCGTGAAGTAGTTCTAATTTTAAATATGATGAAGATGTAAATTTTATTATTAAAATATTTTACTCAACACACGAATATTTTCAACAGATGAACATCGTCAACACATGACTATTTTTATATTCAACACATGAATTTTCTTTTATAATATTCATTTTTTTCCCGATTGGAATGAGGCCCAATCAATCACCATATAATGTTAATTATATGGATTCCATACAACACATGTATATAATAGCAACGATAACCAATCAACCATCATCCAAGGTGCACCACACAACTGCATAAGCATCAAATATAAATAATTAATGCTTACACAGCCTGTCGACCAATCGATCGATATACAATTAAATAATTGGGATTAGTGTATGCCAAATTTCATCTCAACACCCGTGTGGGTTTTCAAATCAACAAACACATATTTTTATTTGTGCAGTTGGACGATGTGTAAAATTTATCGACCCAATCAATATAAGTCAAATCAGTGTATATAAACAAATCGGCCAACATTAACGTTAAAAATTATATTTTTAACGATAATTGATTTAATTCAACACATTAATTTATATTATCGATTTCACATCAACAACACAAACAAATTTCAAAACACATCAATCAAACAAACAAGCCATCCATGGTCTGTGGACGACGGGTGTCGGGTGCTGCTAAGCACCGTCTGCATCCTAGTATATATGTATATATATAACTAGAAAAGAAATTGAAGAGTGAGAAATTCTCACCGATAGCTAATCCAATCATCTCGACTCTTCTTTTGTAGAAGTCTTCGTCGTTCTCGCCTTTTTGTCACCTTCGTTGCCCGTATTCTCTACATATGTAAAAATCAAATTTTTACTTTACTATTCAATACATAAAAATCGAATTTTTACTTCGCTATTCAATATATAAAATCGAACTTTTACTATCACGCTATATGGATAAAAATTCTATTTTTATATCGCTACTATATAGATAAAAATTCTATTTTTACATCGATACTATATAGATAAACATTCTATTTTTACATTGTTACTATATAGATAAACATTCTATTTTTACATTGATGTTCATAAAATAAAGATTATATTTTTATCACACTATTCTTTATAAAAAGATTTCACCTTTTCCTAAAATAAAAATTTCACCTTTCATAACATAAAGATTACGCCTTTTCCTACGTTAAAAATGTCGTCTTTCACTACATAAAAATATCGCGTTTTTATATCCTACCACATAAAGATCACATTTTTGTTATCTATATAATATGAAAATTATATTTTCAACCTTTACATGCGATAAAAATTATATTTTTAACTTCTACTTATAATAAAAATTATATTTTGAACTCTCTATAATATAAAAGATTATATTTTTTATCCTTCTACAATATAAAAATTCAGATTTTTAATTGCAAAAATTAATTAAACAAAACAAAATAAATGAAAGGGCTTACATTGCTTCTTTATTTATATGAACATCATAGAAAAATCGCTTCTTTATTTATATGAACACCATAGAAAAATACAGTGCCTTAATATATAAAAAATGAAATTAAATTAAAGGACTTACTGTTCGGTTTTACTGCGAAAAGGGGGGGCATTAGCTGTGCATCGGAGGGCTGGAGGAAGAGGGCGAAGGGCTGAGGTGGTGGTGCGGCATCGATTTGAGGGATGGAGGGGGCGGCGACTGCGGGGTCTCGTTTTGGGTGCGGGTTCTAGTGGGAAAAGGCAACGACGAACGAGGTGGAGGAGCGTGGAGGGGCGTCGCGATGTGGTGGTCTGGCCTGGGGAGGAAGAAGGAGGGGGGTGCAGCTCCGCCACCTACGGCGGCGCGGTGGTCATCGGGGAGGGGCGACGATCGCCAGGGGCGCGGCTGCGGCTGCGCTTTCTTCTTTTTTTTCTTTTTTTTCGAATTCTGATTTAATCCGGGGGGGGAGGGGGCAGAGTGAATAGATAGGGAGAGGGAAGATATTTTAATTTTATATTATTTAATTATTTTATTTCTAAAAAGGTACTTTTTATTTCGACCTCGAAACGAGGCCCACCTCCTGTCGTCCATAGCGTATTACCCCCATTCCGAACACAATGGGATATGTATCGTAGGCTGATTCGATGGTTTCGATCAGTTTCCGTTAAAATCAACATATAACTCTATATATTGAATTTGAACACGCATTTCAATTTACCGGGGTCCCATACGAACTTTAAAAATTCCCGAAAAATATTTTCTAGCTTCGTATTGACGATACGGTCCTAACAAAACTAGTTTCGTCGAATTCCGAGACCGTTGGAAAAATGGCCATTTTCTAGTCGATTAAAATCAACTGAAACTGGTCAAACACGTTTTCCTTTGCCACGCTCACATATTGATTCGAAAAATTATGAAATTTGGAATCGAGCATTAACATGACATCAAGGATCCAACAAAAGTGGTTTCGTCAAAATCCGAGGTCATTTGCAAAATGTCTATTTTTTAGGGCCTGAATTCCATAGCGACTATTCAGAATTTTCAACTGGACATATCTTTTGATTCCCGCTATGAAATCTCAATTTTTCGGATTTGTTGGAAAGATATCCTCAAATAGATCCTATTATTTTTGGTTTCACTAAAATCCGGTTTGTTTTGCACCCGGTACATTCAATTGAAGTTTGAAATCGAATTATCGAACTACTGCGCCATTTTCAATTCTATTTATAATTTAAAATAAATATTTATATTCTAACGACGACGTATATAATATATACGTTCGAATGCTATTCAAAATAAATTTCTTGTCGATATTATCTAAAATAATTCATTTTAAATGTTCAAAATTCATTAAAATTGCCAAAATAAAAATTTTAAACTGGCCCAGATTTTCGGGTTGTTACAATCTCCCCCACTTAAAACTTTTCGTCCCCGAAAAGGAATAAAGTCGAAAGTGGTTTGATTAATCAACTCTACGTTCGATCTGGCTTCCATTCTCCAACTTTTCAGTTTCTGAGAATTTTCAAATTCTTCAAAAAATTGGCTAACACCCTAAATTTTCGAAAAATTTCGCCATAACCTCCGCTGCACCGGGAGCCACGGGAAAATCCCGAAATTGCCGTATAGGCCTTCTGATCTCAAAAAGAAAAAGAAAAAGTGTAACGAACTAGGATTTTCGACTCCGAAAATCAACATCAAACTACCATGTTGACCATTCAGACATCGAACATTCCAGACCATTAATAGAAAGAAGTTAGAGGGTGAGAATAGATAAGATAGAAATATTAGAATAGAAGAAGAAGAAGAACACGACACCACACAGAGTCTCACATGGCAGCGGAACAAAATATAATGCAGAAATAAATCTTTATTGAGAGCTTTGAAAATACTTACAGTATCAGAGTACATCATACCATGGGACAGTTATAATAGCCTGTTCCCATATACAACACACAGCGGAATAGTAGTAATATCATACGTCTGGACTCTTCCAGCTCGTCTCTTCATAGCAGTCGATAACCTGAACCTGTACAACCCGGTCTAACCCGAGCATTTACAAAACACCGGGTCAGTCTGGTGAACCAGAGTGAGATAAACTCGCACAGTATTAAGGGTAAATCATCCAATCATGATTTTAAAGTTCAAAATCTTTTCAAAAGAAAAGGATAATCGTAAGACCAAATCCACACATAAAAACGGACGGTTTTTCCCTTAAGATAACCCAAAACCGTTTTGAAACCAATATCTTGTATGATATTATAATAATGTCTAAATACAAGTAAATAGAAATCTAGTAGAACGCTTGCATCTCACGCTCTACATATATAGTATACAAATCAAAACCGCGGGCGCTTATTGGAGATTGGATTCCAACTATGACAAGGTATGGGACCACCTGCCGATAGTGTATCTCTAGAGACGAATACACTGGGTTCAACAAGAACTTCTTGCAACCCGGCCCTCACATGACCGACCACTCATTTCGCTTGAGTGTATCGAATGTATATCACCGACGGTTGGGATCAGCAACCGTCTCCCGAAAAGGGACAGCATCGAAACATAGATTTAAGAAACAAATAGGACTTCCTCTAGATAGGTGATTATACACCCTAAGCGACCCACATAGCCATGCTGCCTGCCCGATTTTTGTCATTTCCCGGTTGATGAGGCTTGAGGCCAGAATTAACTCTTGAACATCTGGTCGCCATTTACTTTGAATGCCACATCGTCAAATCCATCAGATATCACTAATTGATATCCACAAAAATACTCTAGCAGTTAAGCTAAGAGAACGGCGATTCTCCGCCAACACTATAGCACGTTTGAAGAAATCAACGTACGTGATCCTTCGGAAATACTCTGTCAGACATTCGTCCATATACGTCATCCAGGAACAGGATGAACCGAAGGCACTCTCCTGCCGCATCCATATAGGAATCACCCCATGGATTAGTAGCGAGAAGTCCTTGCAACCCGTAGATTCCAACCACGACAGAATCACAGTTTATCTCTGCTTGCCAGGCAGAGAATATTAGTGGTTCTTCCGTTTATGAAAATTCACAGTCTTCAATGCTCCATCTCGATCATCTTCTGAGATCTTCATGTATTTGTTGGTCGGAATGGTTTTCGAATATAACTTCGATCCCGGTCTTTCCGTACCAACAATCGTATTGGACAGCTTTGATAGTCGGTGTTTTAACTATCAAAATAAACAGTGTTTCAAACATGACACTCCAATGAGTTCACTGGTTCAGTATTCAACATCACTTGGCCTTCTAATTCAACAAATTTATTCACTTCTGTTTAATTAAAACTTCTAACTCTTTTAATATTCAAAAATACGATATTTGAATTCTTACTTATATAATAAGGTTCTCAAAACCAATTCTTTATAATAAACAGCAAAAACGACCATATTACATTTTTACTTAATTCGCCTTTCAAAACGTTTGTTACATCCTTCTCCATTATTTAACTTGGAAAAACTATTCATCTTATTTCTCGTAAATAACGTTACGTAATATCGTTAATCCATTCTTGAAACACTAACTAATATTTATTAGTATAAATTGAAACTCAACTTTACATTTCTCTTACTTCGGATCTCTCGTTATATATTTTCCAAACTCTCACCAAATTGTTGCATTATTTCACTAATGGAAATAATGAACCATTACTAACCTCTTTTACGATTACCAACTAATATCATCCTCAGATAATCCTGATGTTGTTCAAGTTGGGGTATTTTAATTACCTCTCAGACCTTGATCAACAACGTTCTTATCCTCAGATAAATATCAGTTGTAACCAAAACCCAACAAGTCTCAAAACAATTTCCATCATAACTTGGATTTGGTTAGACAACTCTATGATCCACTTCTTTACCCAAATTCGCTTATACTAATCTCCTTTTTTATCTAATTAACCATTTCACACTTTGGAAACCTTATTCCAGTTTTACCCTTTTCCAACTCGATCTCATTTTCAAATAACTTTAATTCAATATTAACGCTTTAGCACCTTGAATCTCATTTATATATTCTGGTTTATCTTAAACCCTTTTTATCGTAATCTCTTTTCACTTGAATCATATAATTAAATAACCTTTATTTCTTTTCACCATTCCATTGGATTACATCCCACCTTCGGTCGCTTTTTAAATGAATTCCCATTTAAAAGTAAATTTCCAAATTATCATTAATCACAATAATTACTTATCTCAATCATTTACTACTTCAGTAGTTAATTCCTTTATTAATAGTAAATCCCTTTTAAAAAAATCTTATTTAAAAATTAAACAATGTTCATTTAACTATTTTAATCAAAACACATTAATTTGCAAATCAATTCCGATTCAAAACGGTCGACTTAATTAACTCAAAAACTTGATTACCTCGTTAATCGATTCAAATCAATTCTCGCTTTAAATTAATTAAATAATTCCATTAAATGTTTCTTTACACAACAAGTATCAGAGTTTAACCATTCGATTTATTCTCGTTCTTATATCTGATTAACATCAGCATTTACATTTCAAAATAAATCATTAACAAATCGAAGTCTTAATAAAATATTTATTTATTTATTCCCTCTTTAATAACTTTTATTCAAAGTAATATATTTCAAAATCTATTTCTAGTTATAAAATAAATTTTATAACTTCATCTCTATCGACTCACCTGACGGTGAATCAATATTTATAACCCGATATTTTTTTTTTATAGGCCATACTCTGCCAAACACTTAACTAGCACCGCCCATCGGTTAAACAAGACACAGGTTGACCTTTCAGTCCATGTTCTCAAATCAAAACAATCACCAAGCATGACAGTTCATATATGATAATATGCAAACAAATAATATATTTGAGGGATCCGGTTGGGTCCCTCCAACCTGTTCTTCCCTGAAATCACAACGGTTATCACAGAACCGATCATTCAGTTTCAACCAATTCACATGCAATTCAAACAATTTAAAACACGTTTATTTTATAAACGTGACCAACCAAGGTGAGTTACCTTTGGTGGAACCAATCGTTAAAAATAACGATTTGGTATTTCACTGAAATTAAACACAGTTTAATTTCATCAGTTAAATCAACTAACAAATGTATAACTAGCAGGCAGCCATTAGCAAATAGAGCACACAAAATAAAAACCCAATTTATATAAAATATAAATGGGAAAACTGAGTGAGTTTAACTCACCTTGATTTCCGTTTGTTGAAATGGCTTGTTTCAGTTAAATTAAACAACGTTAATTTAACTGAAAATATCAGTTGAGTCCAGTACCGTCCATTTCTGTTCCACGATGTTCTGTTCGCCATGACGACTCCAACTTCATTTGGTTCGTCGAGTTCTGATAACACGTGAATATGTTATTAACATTTTAATATATACTATTTTAAATTAAACGCTTAATTCCCTAATTAAATATTTTATTTCTTAATTACATAAGCAAAAGCTAATTACTTTTGTTTTTATTCCAGTTCGCAACGGTTTTTCCTTTAAACTTCGTTCCCGCTCCTGTTTTTCTCGAACTGAAATCCTGACATGAGTGTACAAATAATTAACTCCTCATTATACGTTAGTTGAACTTTAATTATTTACTTAAACACTAGTTAACTAATTACCGCGTTAGCCGACTTCAGGCCGATCACTTCTACTCATTGAAAACTGCTCGGCCAACACTTTGTACTGCTACTCTTCGTCAGTCCCTAAGTGATAGTTAATTTCAGTAAGTCATATGTGTTTAAAAATAATAATATAATTAACCAAATATAATTGATTAAATTTACTTCTGTTCTTCCTATTCCTTTGTAACGAATCAACCGTGTTCTGTATAACATCAGGCCATTTTCTTCAGTCCCCTTTATTAGTTTCGAACAATTGCTCTTCAGGAACTCACGGTGCCAATTCCTCAAATCCAACGCACCGATTCTTGGTTCTCCGTTTTTTTCTTTGTTCTGGTCTCCTGTTTTGGTTTCCTTTGTGTAGTTCCTCCCTTCCATGCACCACGTCAGTTTACTCCTTCACCCGAAAACCTAGCCCTCACGTTTCTCTCCCCACCTCACGTCCCTTATTCATGCAAACACCACTCCTCCCTCCTTGCGTTGAACTCCCCTTCACAGTTCAAATATGAGCAGCCGCCAATAATCCCTCCTCGAACGCATGCTGCTCCCCTCCCTTATTCGTTTTATCCCATTCAGTTTCTTCGTTTGCTTTTTTTTTTTCAAGCTGCAAGAGAAAAGGATGTGCGGGCGTATTTATATATGCGAAGAACCTTGGGTGCCAAGGCATTTAGACTAGTAGCTGCGGCGTAATAGGGTGAGTTTTCATTTTTACTGAGTTGCGTTGATGGAGACTTAACAGAGCAGTGTGTTTTCTTTTCCCTGTCGGTGTCATTGAAGACAGGTATGTGTGGTTAAATCCATCTCGAGGTATAGTGCCTTAGGTAGGTTAGCAGGCAAAAGAAATGTCATACTCGGTTGGTTGAATTGACAGCATGGTAGCGGTATTTACGTGGGAAGGTAAAAATATATAGGTATAAACAGGACAGAATGTATATACTACCATATACAGTTTATATATATGTAAGTGGTATAATATTATATTATAAACCGAAACTCCACCGCGAAGTAACACGCAGAAACCTCTACAAACGACTTCGGTCTACTGATAAAAAAAACTATTCTTAATGTAAAAAGATATTCCGGATCCAATGGGACAAGTTTCGTCGAAATCCGAGGTCGTATGAAAAAATTTCCTTTAAAAAACCAGAAATGAACACGCGTTTAATTTTTCCACGGTCACCAGGTAAATCAAATCCACTTGAAACTGCGAACATCGACAATAACTTTTCGATACGAACCCAATGGCACTAGTTTCGTCGCATTCTGAGACGGTTTGCCCGATAGGCTGTTTTTACCCCGAACCGCCCTACCCTTTTTAACGCCAAATTTCTCGATCTCTAAAAATAACAAACTATATACCTATCCTGGCTCTAATCGACGATATGAATTCAACGGAACTGGTTTCGTGGCCTAATTCGATCGTCTGCTCAAGTTACACTCAAATATCCTTTTATTTATTTAAATACGCGTTATATAAAATGAACGGGCGTTTATGGCTACCGTGACCACATACGATATCGGTTTGCCACGCAACTCAACACCGTGCAATAATTTAACGTTACGGTCCCAATGAAACTGGTTTCATCGAAAACAGAGTCCGTTTGCAAAACGGCTAATTTAAAGGCCTATAATTAAATAACGGTTTTCCATAGCGACTATTTCAAAATTTGATTTGGCCATAACTTACTATCTATAACACGGAATATGGATTTTTCTCTTCCATATGAAAATTATCGTCAATACGGTTCCAATGTGTCTTGTTTCATAGAAATCTGACTTATATCGAACCCTGTATATCCAGTTGAAGTTCAAAATTCTATTTTGCGAACTGCACGCCATTTTCGAGTTCGGTTTATATTATATATAAATATATTTCGTTCCACTTCGTTTTATTATCGAAATAAATATTAATTTCCATTAATATTTCCAATATAATATTTAAAACTAATTTAAATATGCATATTCAAATGGTCGAAAAACACGGGTCGTTACATTCTTCCCCCCTTAAAATAATTTCGTCCTCGAAATTGCTAAGGTAAGAAAGAACGTTATAAAGTCATTAATTTCAAATCTAATTTTATATTAAATTAGAAACCAATTCAATACTATAAATAAATATTTTCAAAAATATCGAAAATTTTCTAACACTTTAAATTTTCGAAAAATTTCGCCAGCACCTCCTCTGTACGGCTCAATCGGTACAACCACAACTCGCCTTTCTAGGCCTTCTCCAATCCAAAAGAAAATAAAACAGCCAAGCGGCTTGCCAAATAGGCTCATAAATCACCAAACCCATATGAAAATAAACATGCACCTTTTTGTCGGGCATATCATTATATCCTTTCCATCTGCTGCCCTGTCAGCATATACAAATGCATTTCCAAACAAAATTCCAATTTTATCCTCAAACCAAACCCTTCAGGCGTCCAAGCCAAATCCCATTCTTAACTCAACTTCCATCCATCATTGATTTCAACTCTTAAATTACCAATCCAACACCATTTCAGATCCCTGTCTCCCAATTCTAAATCTAATTCAACCTGATACATTATATCCTGATTCAATTTCCAGTTAATTGGTTTCAATTCATTTCATATTTGCTTTCACAAATTTCTATCTTACTTTTGTTCACACAATCTCCCTGGGAGTTTTAAACAGTTCAGCTCTTTCCAAAGTCAAATATTCCTTTCAGGATCCAAAACAACTTGTTTTTCCCAAAGCAATTCAAAACAAAATCTTTGGTAGTAATCCGTCACTTACCACTCGAAAATGGACACCGATGATGTCCGGATCATCATCGGAATCTATTTTCCAGCTATCGAAGTGAGTTCAATACTATGTCACTTTCAAAACCAGTTCTAAACACTTTCATTTTGAAATCCATTTCAAAATATCCCTTTCAATGCTTGTAACAAAATTAAAATCTCCCAGGATTTTAAAATTCTCATATATTCAATTCAAGTTCATTTGCAATCATTTATCCCACTTTAAGGAATTTTAATTCCAATTCTGATTTAGATTTCAGATTTAATTCATCTGATTCCATATTATACGAATTTTAATTGGTTATTTATATAACCATTCCAATTATAATCAACCAACACATCCAATATACTATAATACTTCAAATATATATCATTCTTTTATATTAAAATATAATTTGGGTAAAATTATTTCATTTACCCTCTTTCAAAACATACTGCGTCGGTTTATCATACTTGAGTGTTTAGAAACCCCTATCGATACAGTGGATCAAACCGATCGACCAGAATTCATAAACAACTCAACCAATAAATCTCCACAATATAAAACAATTTTTATAAAATCCACAAATACGTTCACTCGTATATATACACTCAACTCAATCTAGGGTATTGCTAACCCCATCTCTACTGAGTCACGCCACAGAGCCAAGGTACTTACTTAACCTTCAGCTCTGATACCACTGTAACGAACTGGGATTTTCGACTCCGAAAATCAACATCAAACTACCGTGTTGGCCATTCAGACATCGAACATTCCAGACCATTAATAGAAAGAAGTTAGAGGGTGAGAATAGATAAGATAGAAATATTAGAATAGAAGAAGAAGAAGAACACGACACCACACAGAGTCTCACATCGCAACGGAACAAAATATAATGCAGAAATAAATCTTTATTGAGAGCTTTGAAAATACTTACAGTATCAGAGTACATCATACCATGGGACAGTTATAATAGCCTATTCCCATATACAACACACAGTGGAATAGTAGTAATATCATACGTCTGGACTCTTCCAGCTCGTCTCTTCATAGCAGTTGATAACCTGAACCTGTACAACCCGGTCTAACCCGAGCATTTACAAAACACCGGGTCAGTCTGGTGAACCAGAGTGAGATAAACTCACACAGTATTAAGGGTAAATCATCCAATCATGATTTTAAAGTTCAAAATCTTTTCAAAAGAAAAGGATAATCGTAAGACCAAATCCACACATAAAAACGGACGGTTTTTCCCTTACGATAACCCAAAACCGTTTTGAAACCAATATCTTGTCTGATATTATAATAATGTCTAAATACAAGTAAATAGAAATCTAGTAGAACGCTTGCATCTCACGCTCTACATATATAGTATACAAATCAAAACCGCGGGCGCTTATTGGAGATTGGATTCCAACTATGACAAGGTATGGGACCACCTGCCGATAGTGTATCTCTAGAGAAGAATACACTGGGTTCAACAAGAACTTCTTGCAACCCGGCCCTCACATGACCGACCACTCATTTCGCTTGAGTGTATCAAATGTATATCACCGACGGTTGGGATCAGCAACCGTCTCCCGAAAAGGGACAGCATCGAAACATAGATTTAAGAAACAAATAGGACTTCCTCTAGATAGGTGATTATACACCCTAATGGGAGCGACCCACATAGCCATGCCGCCTGCCCGATTTTTGTCATTTCCCGGTTGATGAGGCTTGAGGCCAGAATTAACTCTTGAACATCTGGTCGCCATTTACTTTGAATGCCACATCGTCAAATCCATCAGATATCACTAATTGATATCCACAAAAATACTCTAGCAGTTAAGCTAAGAGAACGGCGATTCTCCGCCAACACTATAGCACGTTTGAAGAAATCAACGTACGTGATCCTTCGGAAATACTCTGTCAGACATTCGTCCATATACGTCATCCAGGAACAGGATGAACCGAAGGCACTCTCCTGCCACATCCATATAGGAATCACCCCATGGATTAGTAGCGAGAAGTCCTTGCAACCCGTAGATTCCAACCACGACAGAATCACAGTTTATCTCTGCTTGCCAGGCAGAGAATATTAATGGTTCTTCCGTTTATGAAAATTCACAGTCTTCAATGCTCCATCTCGATCATCTTCTGAGATCTTCACGTATTTGTTGGTCGGAATGGTTTTCGAATATAACTTCGATCCCGGTCTTTCCGTACCAACAATCGTATTGGACAGCTTTGATAGTCGGTGTTTCAACTATCAAAATAAACAGTGTTTCAAACATGACACTCCAATGAGTTCACTGGTTCAGTATTCAACATCACTTGGCCTTCTAATTCAACAAATTTATTCACTTCTGTTTAATTAAAACTTCTAACTCTTTTAATATTCAAAAATACGATATTTGAATTCTTACTTATATAATAAGGTTCTCAAAACCAATTCTTTATAATAAACAGCAAAAACGACCATATTACATTTTTACTTAATTCGCCTTTCAAAACGTTTGTTACATCCTTCTCCATTATTTAACTTGGAAAAACTATTCAACTTATTTCTCGTAAATAACGTTACGTAATATCGTTAATCCATTCTTGAAACACTAACTAATATTTATTAGTATAAATTGAAACTCAACTTTACATTTCTCTTACTTCAGATCTCTCGTTATATATTTTCCAAACTCTCACCAAATTGTTGCATTATTTCACTAATGGAAATAATGAACCATTACTAACCTCTTTTACGATTACCAACTAATATCATCCTCAGATAATCCTGATGTTGTTCAAGTTGGGGTATTTTAATTACCTCTCAGACCTTGATCAACAACGTTCTTATCCTCAGATAAATATCAGTTGTAACCAAAACCCAACAAGTCTCAAAACAATTTCCATCATAACTTGGATTTGGTTAGACAACTCTATGATCCACTTCTTTACCCAAATTCGCTTATACTAATCTCCTTTTTTATCTAATTAACCATTTCACACTTTGGAAACCTTATTCCAGTTTTACCCTTTTCCAACTCGATCTCATTTTCAAATAACTTTAATTCAATATTAACGCTTTAGCACCATGAATCTCATTTATATATTCTGGTTTATCTTAAACCCTTTTTATCGTAATCTCTTTTCACTTGAATCATACAATTAAGTAACCTTTATTTCTTTTCACCATTCCATTGGATTACATCCCACCTTCGGTCGCTTTTTAAATGAATTCCCATTTAAAAGTAAATTTCCAAATTATCATTAATCACAATAATGACTTATCTCAATCATTTACTACTTCAGTAGTTAATTCCTTTATTAATAGTAAATCCCTTTTAAAAAAATTTAATTTAAAAATTAAACAATGTTCATTTAACTATTTTAATCAAAACACATTAATTTGCAAAACAATTCCGATTCAAAACGGTCGACTTAATTAACTCAAAAACTTGATTATCTCGTTAATCGATTCAAATCAATTCTCGCTTTAAATTAATTAAATAATTCCATTAAATGTTTCTTTACACAACAAGTATCAGAGTTTAACCATTCGATTTATTCTCGTTCTTATAAATCTGATTAACATCAGCATTTACATTTCAAAATAAATCATTAACAAATCGAAGTCTTAATAAAATATTTATTTATTTATTCCCTCTTTAATAACTTTTATTCAAAGTAATATATTTAAAAATCTATTTCTAGTTATAAAATAAATTTTATAACTTCATCGCTATCGACTCACCTGACGGTGAATCAATATTTATAACCCGATTTTTTTTTTTTATAGGCCATACTCTGCCAAACACTTAACTAGCACCGCCCATCGGTTTAACAAGACACAGGTTGACCTTTCAGTCCATGTTCTCAAATCAAAACAATCACCAAGCATGACAGTTCATATATGATAATATGCAAACAAATAATATATTTGAGGGATCCGGTTGGGTCCCTCCAACCTGTTCTTCCCTGAAATCACAACGGTTATCACAGAACCGATCATTCAGTTTCAACCAATTCACATGCAATTCAAACAATTTAAAACACGTTTATTTTATAAACGTGACCAACCAAGGTGAGTTACCTTTGGTGGAACCAATCGTTAAAAATAACGATTTGGTATTTCACTGAAATTAAACACAGTTTAATTTCATCAGTTAAATCAACTAACAAATGTATAACTAGCAGGCAGCCATTAGCAAATAGAGCACACAAAATAAAAACCCAATTTATATAAAATATAAATGGGAAAACTGAGTGAGTTTAACTCACCTTGATTTCCGTTTGTTGAAATGGCTTGTTTCAGTTAAATTAAACAACGTTAATTTAACTGAAAATATCAGTTGAGTCCAGTACCGTCCATTTCTGTTCCACGATGTTCTGTTCGCCATGACGACTCCAACTTCATTTGGTTCGTCGAGTTCTGATAACACGTGAATATGTTATTAACATTTTAATATATACTATTTTAAATTAAACGCTTAATTCCCTAATTAAATATTTTATTTCTTAATTACATAAGCAAAAGCTAATTACTTTTGTTTTTATTCCAGTTCGCAACGGTTTTTCCTTTAAACTTCGTTCCCGCTCCTGTTTTTCTCGAACTGAAATCCTGACATGAGTGTACAAATAATTAACTCCTCATTATACGTTAGTTGAACTTTAATTATTTACTTAAACACTAGTTAACTAATTACCGCGTTAGCCGACTTCAGGCCGATCACTTCTACTCATTGAAAACTGCTCGGCCAACACTTTGTACTGCTACTCTTCGTCAGTCCCTAAGTGATAGTTAATTTCAGTAAGTCATATGTGTTTAAAAATAATAATATAATTAACCAAATATAATTGATTAAATTTACTTCTGTTCTTCGTATTCCTTTGTAACGAATCAACCGTGTTCTGTATAACATCAGGCCATTTTCTTCAGTCCCCTTTATTAGTTTCGAACAATTGCTCTTCAGGAACTCACGGTGCCAATTCCTCAAATCCAACGCTGTGAAAACCCGTAACTTCCGCGTGAAGGAAAGCGTCGGATAGTTCAAGAACAAACCACAACAGAACACAAACAAAAGAACGTTTCATTGTATATTACAACAATGCATCAGATTACAAGAATATACAGAGTATGAATAAATATTACACAGAAATATCAGAGATTTAAATTACATTTAAATACATAGCAGCGGAAAATAATACAATACACAACTAGAAGGGATATACGGATACAAAGCTTTCCGGATATCGTTCCAGCTGTAAACCAGGATCCTGTGAATATAAATCTGCAAAACCAAAACTACTAGCTGCCCGTGTCAAAATAAGGGCACCCAGAGTTTAGGTTAAAACAATAAACTCCAGGTCAGTCATGGGACTGGTGTGAGAACTAAAACAGTTATTAATCTTTATTTTTAAAGTTAGGCAAATCAAGGGACCACGCCGTGTAACACGGAACGGGTTTCCTCCCAAGAATACCAGTGCATAAAACAAACAGCGCAATGCTAAATAAAGAAAAATGAAGCTGTTATAAGACCCAGGTCCTATCACACAATGCAACGCAAGCCGGGGGATAGGGTTTTCCCTTATAACAGCCAAAGAATGCTTGATACGTTTAAAACAAATCATTTGATACTATTATAAGTGCATAGTGTACAAAACAACTTCAAATCATAAGTATCAATCATAGGCGGCATGGGTACCATATATCATGTCGCCATATATAGGTTTACAAATAAAACCGCAAATGTCACGTATTTGGAAATTGGATTTCCGTCTATGAACCGAGGCAAAAGATAGTCCTCAACCGATTCGAGACTGTCTAGCCCGAGCCTCAGGCAAGTACTCTGTCAAGCCTTTGGATCGTCAGGGCCGGTCCACCGATGTGGATTAAACTTAAACCCTGAACATGCGTTCCCCCGCCCTATGGGGCGTAAATGAGCCAACGAATGACTCCATCGGACCCGGATCGTCCGATCAAACCGAGGCGCCTCGCAACAGCAACAACCACATAAGTCAAACTCGTCAGGGCGTGTAAAACCACTGACGCCACTTCTAACTAGAAAGAAACGCATGCCCTCCCTGAGGTCCGTCTCCTGTTTTTGGTTCATACCGGGTGTGAAACTCGCGAAGTAAACGTTACACAAAGCTACGCCACAAAGGCCGTGCTTTGATCATCACCACGAGACTTTGCTTTTCAACAGAAGCCTCGATCAATTGCCACTTAGGCATGCCACACAGGCAATTCACCCCATGCGTTTGATATCCATCAATATATAACCCCTGAGCTCGTACGTCTCAGAGAAGGGCGTTAAGCAAGAGAATAAATTCTCCGCCGCCAAACAGATATATATTTAATAGAGATCAATCACATGGACTAAAATCCAATGTCAGACACACAGTCCATTTACAAGTCCGTTCTGGGTCTGAACGAAACCGGAGGCACCTAGTACCCCGCATATCCATCGATCTCCAAGTACGTCTGGACGATCACTAACTGTTTCCATCTTCTTGGGTGTACAGCCCAATCAAGATCATCAGTAATTACCCAAACGACGTGAAGACTTCCGGTCTTCAACCATCGTCTTCATCTTCGACTTATCGTCGTATCAGTTATTCAGAATGGGATAAACCCGGTCTTTCCGAATGACTCGCGTATATTTTAAATAAGTGTTACACAAACACAACATACGCCTCATTCCAATTCATTAGTCACTAACCGTAAATTAATCAAGAGAATAATTTCCCAAATATTAACCCCGAAGGCCGAAAACAACATCAGATCAATATCCAGAAAACCATTCTGCTTGGCCAACCGACAGTTAGTTTCTAAATTTCACATTCATAGGGAAATGTTCCCATTAATCTTATCCAAGATAATTTCTTGAATTTATTCTCTAATCTTCCTTTGAATTTTGATTCAACTAGTCGGAATTAGCGAACCTTACCGTAGTAATCATTGGTTTTAACTTCCCAATCCCAACCTATTGATCCCATGAAGTAAAACTGGCAATACTTCATATCTAACACCACAGTGTTATCGGTAAATTCAATTACCATTTCACGTTCAAATCTAATTAAAGATTTAACTATCGCCTGGAGCAAAACTGGTGATACTCCATTCTCGATCATTTCAATCTAATTAAAGATTCATTAAAACTCCACTTAGTTTTAATCGTTAACTGGGTTAAAGAATCAGTGTCATTTAAAACACGGTTCACGATAAACCCAAAATCACATTCCATTAATTATCGGGTTAAAGAACGAGTGTTATTTAAAACACTGTTCACGATAAACCCAAAAATCAATATCAATTCAATTCCAATTAAATATTATTTAATTGGTACACTTCATTAAATCTAAATAAAAAGATTTAATCATTTCTCAACTGGGTTCAAGAACAGTGTTAGTGAAGACACCATTCACGACAAACCCAAATCACATTCGATATTCAATACAAGGCTCTGAATAGAAAATATATCGGCTTATATTCAATATCGAATTCTACGACTAACAAATGTCTTATTGGAAATAACGATATAAATATATATCTTTCAAATTTCCATAACAACACCTGTATAATCACGAATTCCAACATCGAAATATTCCGAAGACAATTTCGATTCAAATCCACTCCAATGCAATCATTGGATATTCTGGTTATTTTCAAAACCCTTTTTAAATTCAATTTATTTATTTAAAAATAAATAGAATTATAATTCTAGTTCAAAACCAGTTCATTTCGATAAAAATCTATTTTTATCTTTTCAAATAGGGAGTTTTTCATCCCAATTTTTCCCAAATCATTTCTTATGATTTTACACAAATTATTACTATTTTTAATAATTTTATCAAGGCCCGTACAGTCGATTTCCATCAATGGCCATCGAACTGCACTTACAGCGACCTTTTTCAAATTTGATTAGGACGTATCTCCAAATCCAACCGTTAGATTTCAAATTTCTAATATTCGTTAGAAAGCTCTTTTCGATACGAACCCAACGGTTCCGGTTTTAGGAGAATCCGACGGTCAGATCTCCCGTAATGTCCGTTTGAAATAAATGGTCGAAATTCACGAACTGCCGCGGCGCGGCGCGTTCTATTCAGGCCATTATATTATATATATAATATATATAATATATATTTCGTCGATTTCTATTTAAAACGAATTATATAAATAGTTTTAATATTCGTTTCAAAAGCAATCTCAACTTCCATTTCAATTCAAATCAAAATTGAATTCTTCTTTATAAATTCGTTTTAAAATTCGTTTCTATTCAATTCAAATTTCAATTCAATTTGAATTCATTTCAATTCGCTTTCAATTCAATTTGAATTCGTTTTCAATTCATTTCGAAATCGTTTTCAATTCAATTCATTTCGAAATCGTTTTCAATTCAATTCATTTCGAAATCGTTTTCAATTCAATTCATTTCGAAATCGTTTTCAAATCAATTCATTTCGAAATCGTTTTCAATTCAATTCATTTCGAAATCGTTTTCAATTCAATTCATTTTGAAATCGTTTTCAATTCAATTCATTTCGAAATCGTTTTCAATTCAATTTGAATTCGTTTTCAATTCAATTCATTTCGAAATCGTTTTCAATTCAATTCATTTCGAAATCGTTTTCAATTCAATTCATTTCGAAATCGTTTTCAATTCAATTCATTTCGAAATCGTTTTCAATTCAATTCATTTCGAAATCGTTTTCAATTCAATTTGAATTCGTTTTCAATTCAATTCATTTCGAAATCGTTTTCAATTCAATTCATTTCGAAATCGTTTTCAATTCAATTCATTTCGAAATCGTTTTCAATTCAATTCATTTCGAAATCGTTTTCAATTCAATTCATTTCAAAATCGTTTTCAATTCAATTCATTTCGAAATCGTTTTCAATTCAATTCGTTTCGAAATATTCGATTTCAAAATTACTTTTTTATATTCATTTTAAAATGAATAAAATCGATATAAATATCGTTCACGTCAAAATGGCGTCAATCTAATCAACACGGCTTCATATATTGATATTTTCAAATATTCCATTTCGAATATTTCTATTTTAAATATTTCTATTTTAAAACTGGAATGAGGCCCAATCAATTACCATATAAAGTTAATTATATGGATTTTCATACAACACATGTATAATAGCATTGAAAAATAATCAACCATCAACCAAAGTGCACTACACTGTATAAGCATCAAATATAAATATCTAACGCTTATAACAGCCTGTCAATCAATCGATCGACATATTTAATCAATCAGGATGAGTGAACTTCAAATTTCATCCCAATACCTGTGTAGGGTTTCAAACAATCAAACACATATTTTATTTGTGCAGTTGGGCGATGTGTGAAATTTATCGTCCCAATCAATATCAGTCAAATCAGTGTATATAATAAAATCGGCCGATTTGTTTATAACTATTTATTTATTCACTTTCACGTTAAAAATTATATTTTTAACGATAAAACATTTCATTCGACCTATGAATAATCTATTCGGTTCATTTATTCAATAAAATGATATTTTTATTTTTCTAACATATTTTAGAAAATTTCGGCGGCATAACGGCACGATACTAGAAACGGGACAAGGCCTAGCCTTATCCCCGGTCTATTGAAGGCCCACGCCATTCACACATCAATCAAATCAATTTCATTTCACCAAACAATTTCCATTCAATCAAATATTCTAACTAACTACTCAACCAAACAATTTAACAAACAAGCCATCCATGGTCTGTGGATGACGGGTGTCGGGTGCTACTAAGCACCGTCTGCATCCTAGTATATAAATATAACTAGAAAATTAAATTGAAAGGCGAGAAGTTCTCACAGATAGCTATCCTAGCTCCACGGCACTTCATTGATAGAAATCATCTTCGTTATTGCGTCTTTTTCATCTTCGTTGCCCGTAGCCACTACATATATAAAAATCGAATTTTTACTTCGCTACTCAATATATAAAAATCATATTTTTATTTTGAAGTTCAACATATAAAAATCCTATTTTTATTTCGAAGTTCAACATATAAAAATCCTATTTTTATTTCGAAGTTCAACATATAAAAATCCTATTTTTATTTCGAAGTTCAACATATAAAAATCCTATTTTTATTTCGAAGTTCAACATATAAAAATCCTATTTTTATTTCGAAGTTCAACATATAAAAATCCTATTTTTATTTCGAAGTTCAACATATAAAAATCCTATTTTTATTTACATAAAATGAAATCAGTTTTTAAATTAACAAAAATCAGTTTTTTAATTTACAAAAAAAATCAGTTTTTAAATTTACAAAAATCAGTTTTTATAAATTTACAAAAAAAATCAGTTTTTATAAATTAAAAAAGAATCCAGTTTTTAAATTATAAACAAAATCCAGTTTTTAAATTATAAACAAAATATTAAAAACTCACCTTTTTTTCTAGGTCAGAAGGGGGTGGGGGTCTGCTGGGACGCGACGGCGGTTGGAGGAGGTGCGCTCGAGGTTAGGGGGGCTGCGGCTGCTGGTGCTCCGGTGGGTGGCGGCTTGCCAGGGCATGGCCAGTGGAGTGGCTCGGCGCTGAATCGAGGGGGGGTGGAGTTCGGTGATGGGCGCTAGGGTTGGGGGGGATGTCGCGATCTTCGCGCCGCCGGGGGGGCTCTCGCGCGTCGCCTCTGGCGCCTGGGGGGGGGGGGGGGGGGGGGCCGGGCGGCGGGTTATCGTTCGGGTTTTTTTTTTTTCTATTTTCTGATTTTAAGAAATCGAATGGGGGGGGCCAGAGAGAAATAGGGGGAGAGGGAGAGAGAGTTTTTTTTTATTATTATATTAAATTTTTTTTTTTGAAAAAGTTGACTTTTACATATGACCTCTAAACGAGGCCCACCGTCTGTCGTCCATAGCGTTTTACCCCCATTCCGAACACAATGGGATATGTATCGCAAGCTGATTCGATCGTTACAATCAGTTTCCTTTGAATTTACATTTAAATCACTATATTGAATTTTAAACGTACATTTCAAATTACCGGGATCGCATACGAACTTTAAAAGTTCTAGAAAAATATTTTCTAGCTTCGTATTGACGATACGGTCCTAACAAAACTAGTTTCGTCGAATTCTGAGACCGTTTGAAAAATGGCCAATTTCCAGTCGATTAAAATCAACTGAAACTGGTCAAATGCGTTTTCCTTTGCCACGCTCACATATTGATTTGAAAAATTATGAAACTTGAAACCTAGCAATAACTTTACATCCCGGACCCAACAAAACTGGTTTCATCGAAATCCGAGGTCGTTTGCAAAATGTCCATTTTTAAGGGCCTGAATTCCATAGCGACTATTCAGAATTTTCAACTGGACATATCTTTTGATTCCCGCTACGAACTTTCGATCTTTCGGATTCGTTGGAAAGATATTCACTATTAGATTCCATTATTTTTTGTTTCACTAAAATCCGGATTGTTTTGCACCCGGTACATTCAATTGAAGTTTGAAATCGAATTATCGAACTACCGCGCCATTTTCAATTCTATTTATAATTATTTATAATTATTTATATTCTAACGACGACGCGTATAATATATACGTTCGAATTATATTCAAAATAAATTTCTCGTCGATATTATTTAAAATAATTCATTTTAAATATTCAAAATTCGCTAAAATTGCCAAAATAAAAATTTTAAACTGGCCCAGATTTTCGGGTTGTTACAATCTCCCCCACTTAAAACTTTTCGTCCCCGAAAAGGAACAAAGTCGAAAGTGGTTTGATAATTCAACTCTACGCTCGATCTGGCTTCTATTCTCCAACTCTTTAGTTTCTGAGAATTTTCAAAATTTCAAAATTTTGGCTAACACCCTAAATTTTCGAAAAATTTCGCCATAACCTCCCCTGCACCGGGAGCATCGGGGAATTTCAAATAGCTTCCCCGGTCCTTCAGATCTCAAAAAGAAAAAGAAAAAGCCAAGCGGCTAGCCAATAGGCTCATAAAATCATCATCACCTAAACAAAACAGTAAATTATGTAGTAAACGTGTACCTATTTGTCGGGAAAACAAATTTTATTCTCTGGCTCTAGCCTCCTTGCTATGACCTGTTCAATGATATATATGTATATGCAAGCAAACGCATCCAATTATCAATATAATTCAATATTTGGTTTAATTTGGCTAAATGGTTCAAAATTATCAAACAAATAAACAAACAACACAAACATCAATCAATTAGTGGATTAGAGTTTCAAATTGATAACTTTGATACATATACAAAAATCATGTTTTTGATGTCAAATCACAACAATAGGCCCTATCTAATTTTTGGTTCTCACACCAGTCAATAGGAAATATATAAATATCACACCTTCGACTCTCGAATATTAATTCTGATGATGTAGCTACAATCATCAGAATCACCTTCGGGCGACTAGAGTGTGAATCTATATCTATCCAATATATTAAAACTTCGAATACACGCGGATCAGACGTATACGCAAAATCTTTATATACTGGACTGTCCAACTCAATATAAATAGATAATCAGATACGAATAATTGATTTAAATTTTCAAAACAAAATTTGTTTTCATTTTAAAAAATATACTCTTCACACTCGTTCTAGGATAATACTGATCCCATCTCTAACGAGTCATTCTAAGTGGATATTACTAATCCAATATCTGATGAATTCTTTCGTATGGTTCTAATGTGCCTTGTTCTCTGCTTTGTAAACCAAAGCTCTGATACCAACTGTGAAAACCCGTAACTTCCCCGTGAAGGAAAGCGTCGGATAGTTCGAGAACAAACCACAACAGAACACAAACAAAAGAACGTTTCATTGTATATTACAACAATGCATCAGATTACAAGAATTTACAGAGTATGAATAAATATTACACAGAAATATCAGAGATTTAAATTACATTTAAATACATAGCAGCGGAAAATAATACAATACACAACTAGAAGGGATATACCGATACAAAGCTTTCCGGATATCATTCCAGCTGTAAACCAGGATCCTGTGAATATAAATCTGCAAAACCAAAACTACTAGCTGCCCGTGTCAAAATAAGGGCACCCAGAGTTTAGGTTAAAACAATAAACTCCAGGTCAGTCATGGGACTGGTGTGAGAACTAAAACAGTTATTAATCTTTATTTTTAAAGTTAGGCAAATCAAGGGACCACGCCGTGTAACACGGAACGGGTTTCCTCCCAAGAATACCAGTGCATAAAACAAACAGCGCAATGCTAAATAAAGAAAAATGAAGCTGTTATAAGACCCAGGTCCTATCACACAATGCAACGCAAGCCGGGGGATAGGGTTTTCCCTTATAACAGCCAAAGAATGCTTGATACGTTTAAAACAAATCATTTGATACTATTATAAGTGCATAGTGTACAAAACAACTTCAAATCATAAGTATCAATCATAGGCGGCATGGGTACCGTATATCATGTCGCCATATATAGGTTTACAAATAAAACCGCAAATGTCACATATTTGGAAATTGGATTTCCGTCTATGAACCGAGGCAAAAGATAGTCCTCAACCGATTCGAGACTGTCTAGCCCGAGCCTCAGGCAAGTACTCTGTCAAGCCTTTGGATCGTCAGGGCCGGTCCACCGATGTGGATTAAACTTAAACCCTGAACATGCGTTCCCCCGCCCTATGGGGCGTAAATGAGCCAACGAATGACTCCATCGGACCCGGATCGTCCGATCAAACCGAGGCGCCTCGCAACAGCAACAACCACATAAGTCAAACTCGTCAGGGCGTGTAAAACCACTGACGCCACTTCTAACTAGAAAGAAACGCATGCCCTCCCTGAGGTCCGTCTCACGTTTTTGGTTCGTACCGGGTGTGAAACTTGCGAAGTAAACGTTACACAAAGCTACGCCACAAAGGCCGTGCTTTGATCATCACCACGAGACTTTGCTTTTCAATAGAAGCCTCGATCAATTGCCACTTAGGCATGCCACACAGGCAATTCACCCCATGCGTTTGATATCCATCAATATATAACCCCTGAGCTCGTACGTCTCAGAGAAGGGCGTTAAGCAAGAGAATAAATTCTCCGCCGCCAAACAGATATATATTTAATAGAGATCAATCACACGGACTAAAATCCAATGTCAGACACACAGTCCATTTACAAGTCCGTTCTAGGTCTGAACGAAACCGGAGGCACCTAGTACCCCGCATATCCATCGATCTCCAAGTACGTCTGGACGATCACTAACTGTTTCCATCTTCTTGGGTGTACAGCCCAATCAAGATCATCAGTAATTACCCAAACGACGTGAAGACTTCCAGTCTTCGACCATCGTCTTCATCTTCGACTTATCGTCGTATCAGTTATTCAGAATGGGATAAACCCGGTCTTTCCGAATGACTCGCGTATATTTTAAATAAGTGTTACACAAACACAACATACGCCTCATTCCAATTCATTAGTCACTAACCGTAAATTAATCAAGAGAATAATTTCCCAAATATTAACCCCGAAGGCCGAAACCAACATCAGATCAATATCCAGAAAACCATTCTGCTTGGCCAACCGACAGTTAGTTTCTAAATTTCACATTCATAGGGAAATGTTCCCATTAATCTTATCGAAGATAATTTCTTGAATTTATTCTCTAATCTTCCTTTGAATTTCGATTCAACTAGTCGGAATTAGCGAACCTTACCGTAGTAATCATTGGTTTTAACTTCCCAATCCCAACCTATTGATCCCATGAAGTAAAACTGGTAATACTTCATATCTAACACCACAGTGTTATCGGTAAATTCAATTACCATTTCACGTTCAAATCTAATTAAAGATTTAACTATCGCCTGGAGCAAAACTGGTGATACTCCATTCTCGATCATTTCAATCTAATTAAAGATTCATTAAAACTCCACTTAGTTTTAATCGTTAACTGGGTTAAAGAATCAGTGTCATTTAAAAAACGGTTCACGATAAACCCAAAATCACATTCCATTAATTATCGGGTTAAAGAACGAGTGTTATTTAAAACACTGTTCACGATAAACCCAAAAATCAATATCAATTCAATTCCAATTAAATATTATTTAATTGGTACACTTCATTAAATCTAAATAAAAAGATTTAATCATTTCTCAACTGGGTTCAAGAACAGTGTTAGTGAAGACACCATTCACGACAAACCCAAATCACATTCGATATTCAATACAAGGCTCTGAATAGAAAATATATCGGCTTATATTCAATATCGAATTCTACGACTAACAAATGTCGTATTGGAAATAACGATATAAATATATATCTTTCAAATTTCCATAACAACACCTGTATAATCACGAATTCCAACATCGAAATATTCCGAAGACAATTTCGATTCAAATCCACTCCAATGCAATCATTGGATATTCTGGTTATTTTCAAAACCCTTTTTAAATTCAATTTATTTATTTAAAAATAAATAGAATTATAATTCTAGTTCAAAACCAGTTCATTTCGATAAAAATCTATTTTTATCTTTTCAAATAGGGAGTTTTTCATCCCAATTTTTCCCAAATCATTTCTTATGATTTTACACAAATTATTACTATTTTTAATAATTTTATCAAGGCCCGTACAGTCGATTTCCATCAATGGCCATCGAACTGCACTTACAGCGACCTTTTTCAAATTTGATTTGGACGTATCTCCAAATCCAACCGTTAGATTTCAAATTTCTAATATTCGTTAGAAAGCTCTTTTCGATACGAACCCAACGGTTCCGGTTTTAGGAGAATCCGACGGTCGGATCTCCCGTAATGTCCGTTTGAAATAAATGGTCGAAATTCACGAACTGCCGCGGCGCGGCGCATTCTATTCAGGCCATTATATTATATATATATAATATATATTTCGTCGATTTCTATTTAAAACGAATTATATAAATAGTTTTAATATTCGTTTCAAAAGCAATCTCAACTTCCATTTCAATTCAAATCAAAATTGAATTCTTCTTTATAAATTCGTTTTAAAATTCGTTTCTATTCAATTCAAATTTCAATTCAATTTGAATTCATTTCAATTCGCTTTCAATTCAATTTGAATTCGTTTTCAATTCATTTCGAAATCGTTTTCAATTCAATTCATTTCGAAATCGTTTTCAATTCAATTCATTTCGAAATCGTTTTCAATTCAATTCATTTCGAAATCGTTTTCAATTCAATTCATTTCGAAATCGTTTTCAATTCAATTCATTTCGAAATCGTTTTCAATTCAATTCATTTCGAAATCGTTTTCAATTCAATTCATTTCGAAATCGTTTTCAATTCAATTTGAATTCGTTTTCAATTCAATTCATTTCGAAATCGTTTTCAATTCAATTCATTTCGAAATCGTTTTCAATTCAATTCATTTTGAAATTGTTTTCAATTCAATTCATTTCGAAATCGTTTTCAATTCAATTCATTTCGCAATCGTTTTCAATTCAATTCATTTCGAAATCGTTTTCAATTCAATTCATTTCGAAATCGTTTTCAATTCAATTCATTTCGAAATCGTTTTCAATTCAATTCATTTCGAAATCGTTTTCAATTCAATTCATTTCGAAATCATTTTCAATTCAATTCATTTCGAAATCGTTTTCAATTCAATTCATTTCGAAATCGTTTTCAATTCAATCCATTTCGAAATCGTTTTCAATTCAATCCATTTCGAAATCATTTTCAATTCAATTCATTTCGAAATCGTTTTCAATTCAATTCGTTTCGAAATATTCGATTTCAAAATTACTTTTTTATATTCATTTTAAAATGAATAAAATCGATATAAATATCGTTCACGTCAAAATGGCGTCAATCTAATCAACACGGCTTCATATATTGATATTTTCAAATATTCCATTTCGAATATTTCTATTTTAAATATTTCTATTTTAAAACTGGAATGAGGCCCAATCAATTACCATATAAAGTTAATTATATGGATTTTCATACAACACATGTATAATAGCATTGAAAAATAATCAACCATCAACCAAAGTGCACTACACTGTATAAGCATCAAATATAAATATCTAACACTTATAACAGCCTGTCAATCAATCGATCGACATATTTAATCAATCAGGATGAGTGAACTTCAAATTTCATCCCAATACCTGTGTAGGGTTTCAAACAATCAAACACAGATTTTATTTGTGTAGTTGGGCGATGTGTGAAATTTATCGTCCCAATCAATATCAGTCAAATCAGTGTATATAAACAAATCGGCCGATTTGTTTATAAATATTTATTTATTCACTTTCACGTTAAAAATTATATTTTTAACGATAAAACATTTCATTCGACCTATGAATAATCTATTCGGTTCATTTATTCAATAAAATGATATTTTTATTTTTCTAACATATTTTAGAAAATTTCGGCGGCATAACGGCACGATACTAGAAACGGGACAAGGCCTAGCCTTATCCCCGGTCTAGTGAAGGCCCACGCCATTCACACATCAATCAAGTCAATTTCATTTCACCAAACAATTTCCATTCAATCAAATATTCTAACTAACTACTCAACCAAACAATTTAACAAACAAGCCATCCATGGTCTGTGGATGACGGGTGTTGGGTGCTACTAAGCACCGTCTGCATCCTAGTATATAAATATAACTAGAAAATTAAATTGAAAGGTGAGAAGTTCTCACAGATAGCTATCCTAGCTCCACGGCACTTCATTGATAGAAATCTTCTTCGTTATTGCATCTTTTTCATCTTCGTTGCCCGTAGCCACTACATATATAAAAATCGAATTTTTACTTCGCTACTCAATATATAAAAATCCTATTTTTATTTCGAAGTTCAACATATAAAAATCCTATTTTTATTTCGAAGTTCAACATATAAAAATCCTATTTTTATTTCGAAGTTCAACATATAAAAATCCTATTTTTATTTCGAAGTTCAACATATAAAAATCCTTTTTTTATTTCGAAGTTCAACATATAAAAATCCTATTTTTATTTACATAAAATGAAATCAGTTTTTAAATTAACAAAAATCAGTTTTTTTAATTTACAAAAAAAATCAGTTTTTAAATTTACAAAAATCAGTTTTTATAAATTTACAAAAAAAATCAGTTTTTATAAATTAAAACAGAATCCAGTTTTTAAATTATAAACAAAATCCAGTTTTTAAATTATAAACAAAATATTAAAAACTCACCTTTTTTTTCTAGGTCAGAAGGGGGTGGGGGTCTGCTGGGACGCGACGGCGGTTGGAGGAGGTGCGCTCGAGGTTAGGGGGGCTACGGCTGCTGGTGCTCCGGTGGGTGGCGACTTGCCAGGGCGTGGCCAGTGGAGTGGCTCGGCGCTGAATCGAGGGGGGGTGGAGTTCGGTGATGGGCGCTAGGGTTGGGGGGGGATGTCGTGATCTTCGCGCCGCCGGGGGGAGGCTCTCGCGCGTCGCCTCTGGCGCCGGGGGGGGGGGGGGGGCGGCGGGTTATCGTTCGGGTTTTTTTTTTCTATTTTCTGATTTTAAGAAATCGAATGGGGGGGCCAGAGAGAAATAGGGGGAGAGGGAGAGGGAGTTTATTTTTTTTATTATTATATTAAATTTTTTTTTTTTGAAAAAGTTGACTTTTACATATGACCTCTAAATGAGGCCCACTGTATGTCGTCCATAGCGTTTTACCCCCATTCCGAACACATTGGGATATGTATCGCAAGCTGATTCGATCGTTACAATCAGTTTCCTTTGAATTTACATTTAAATCACTATATTGAATTTTAAACGTACATTTCAAATTACCGGGATCGCATACGAACTTTAAAAATTCTAGAAAGATATTTTCTAGCTTCGTACTGACGATACGGTCCTAACAAAACTAGTTTCGTCGAATTCTGAGACCGTTTGAAAAATGGCCAATTTCCAGTCGATTAAAATCAACTGAAACTGGTCAAACGCGTTTTCCTTTGCCACGCTCACATATTGATTCGAAAAATTATGAAACTTGAAACCTAGCAATAAATTTACATCCCGGACCCAACAAAACTGGTTTCATCGAAATCCGAGGTCGTTTGCAAAATGTCCATTTTTAAGGGCCTGAATTCCATAGCGACTATTCAGAATTTTCAACTGGACATATCTTTTGATTCCCGCTACGAACTTTCGATCTTTCGGATTCGTTGGAAACATATTCACTATTAGATTCCATTATTTTTGGTTTCACTAAAATCCGGATTGTTTTGCACCCGGTACATTCAATTGAAGTTTGAAATCGAATTATCGAACTACCGCGCCATTTTCAATTCTATTTATAATTATTTATAATTATTTATATTCTAACGACGACGCGTATAATATATACGTTCGAATTATATTCAAAATAAATTTCTCGTCGATATTATTTAAAATAATTCATTTTAAATATTCTAAATTCGCTAAAATTGCCAAAATAAAAATTTTAAACTGGCCCAGATTTTTGGGTTGTTACAAACGCACCGATTCTTGGTTCTCCGTTTTTTTCTTTGTTCTGGTCTCCTGTTTTGGTTTCCTTTGTGTAGTTCCTCCCTTCCATGCACCACGTCAGTTTACTCCTTCACCCGAAAACCTAGCCCTCACGTTTCTCTCCCCACCTCACGTCCCTTATTCATGCAAACACCACTCCTCCCTCCTTGCGTTGAACTCCCCTTCACAGTTCAAATATGAGCAGCCGCCAATAATCCCTCCTCGAACGCATGCTGCTCCCCTCCCTTATTCGTTTTATCCCATTCAGTTTCTTCGTTTGCTTTTTTTTTCAAGCTGCAAGAGAAAAGGATGTGCGGGCGTATTTATATATGCGAAGAACCTTGGGTGCCAAGGCATTTAGACTAGTAGCTGCGGCGTAATAGGGTGAGTTTTCATTTCTACTGAGTTGCGTTGATGGAGACTTAACAGAGCAGTGTGTTTTCTTTTCCCTGTCGGTGTCATTGAAGACAGGTTTGTGTGGTTAAATCCATCTCGAGGTATAGTGCCTTAGGTAGGTTAGCAGGCAAAAGAAATGTCATACTCGGTTGGTTGAATTGACAGCATGGTAGCGGTATTTATGTGGGAAGGTAAAAATATATAGGTATAAACTGGACAGAATGTATATACTACCATATACAGTTTATATATATGTAAGTGGTATAATATTATATTATAAACCGAAACTCCACCGCGATGTAACACGCAGAAACCTCTACAAACGACTTCGGTCTACTGATAAAAAAAACTATTCTTAATGTAAAAAGATATTCCGGATCCAATGGGACAAGTTTCGTCGAAATCCGAGGTCGTATGAAAAAATTTCCTTTAAAAAACCAGAAATGAACACGCATTTAATTTTTCCACGGTCACCAGGTAAATCAAATCCAATTGAAACTGCGAACATCGACAATAACTTTTCGATACGAACCCAACGGCACTAGTTTCGTCGCATTCTGAGACGGTTTGCCCGATAGGCTGTTTTTACCCCGAACCGCCCTACCCTTTTTAACGCCAAATTTCTCGATCTCTAAAAATAACAAACTATATACCTATCCTGGCTCTAATCGACGATACGAATTCAACGGAACTGGTTTCGTGGCCTAATTCGATCGTCTGCTCAAGTTACACTCAAATATCCTTTTATTTATTTAAATACGCGTTATATAAAATGAACGGGCGTTTATGGCTACCGTGACCACATACGATATCGGTTTGCCACGCAACTCAACACCGTGCAATAATTTAACGTTATGGTCCCAATGAAACTGGTTTCATCGAAAACAGAGTCCGTTTGCAAAACGACTAATTTAAAGGCCTATAATTAAATAACAGTTTTCCATAGCAACTATTTCAAAATTTGATTTGGCCATAACTTACTATCTATAACACGGAATATGGATTTTTCTCTTCCATATGAAAATTATCGTCAATACGGTTCCAATGTGTCTTGTTTCATAGAAATCCGACTTATATCGAACCGCGTATATCCAGTTGAAGTTCAAAATTCTATTTTGCGAACTGCACGCCATTTTCGAGTTCGGTTTATATTATATATAAATATATTTCGTTCCACTTCGTTTTATTATCAAAATAAATATTAATTTCCATTAATATTTCCAATATAATATTTAAAACTAATTTAAATATGCATATTCAAATGGTCGAAAAACACGGGTCGTTACAAGAAGCCAAGCGGCTAGCCAATCGGCTCATAAAATCATTATCACCCAAACAAAACAGTAAATTATATAGTAAACATGTACCTATTTGTCGGGCAAACAAATTTTATTCTTCGGCTCTAGCCTCCTTGCTATGACCTGTTCAATGTAAGTACATGTATATGCATGCATTTGTAATCATTTTTCAATAAAATTCAATATGTGATTCAATTAGGCATAATGGTTCAAAATTATCAACAAAAAAAAACAAACAACACAAACATCAATCAATTAGTGAATTAGATTTTCAAATTCATAATTTTGATACATATATACAAAAGTTCATGTTTTTAATGCCAATTCACAACAATGTATTCTAGCTATATTAGTTTTGGTTCTCACACAAGTCTAATGGAATTATATAGAAACCACACCTTCGAAACTCGAATATGAATACTGATGATGATGCACCATCATCAGAATCAACCCCGGATGTCTAGAATGTGCTTCTATATCTAACCAGTATGTTAAAACTTCGACTATACGTTCATGACGCGTATACGCGAAATCTTTATATACTCGATTGTCCAAATTCAAAATAAATAAATATTCAAATACGTATAAAACAATTTAAATTTTCAAAACAAAATTTGTTTTCATTTGAGAAATATACTCTTCACACTCGTTCTAGGATACTACTGATCCTATCTCTAACGAGTAATTCTGATTGGATATTACTAATCCAATATCTGATGAATTCTTTCATTCGGTTCTAATGTGTTTTGTTCTCCAACTCTGTAAACCAAAGCTCTGATAACAACTGTAACGGTAAGGAATTTCGCTCGATCCGAATCGATCGTTAAACCGACAAAGACCGTTCGAAACCCCTGATCGTTTTGAGAACAACACATATTGGAACGCAAACGGAAGAACATTTCATTGTTATTACTACAATTCCATCAGATACAAGAATGTACAGAGTATAAATGAATAAATTACATTCAACAAATATCAGAGATTTAAATTACATTTAAATACATCGCAGCGGAAAATAATACAAAAGCACAACTAGAAGTAATGCACGGATACAGAGCTTTCCGAGCATCGTTCCAATTGTAAATCAGGATCATGTGAATATAAATATACAAAACCAAAACTACTAGCTGCCCGTGTGGAAAATAGGGGCACCCAGAGTTTAGGTTAAAACAATAAACTCCAGGTCAGTCATGTGACTGGTGTGAGAACTAAAACAGTTATTTAAAACCTTACTTTAAAAGATAGTAATTCAAGGGACCACGCCATATAACACGGAACGGGTTTCCTCCCAAGAATACTAGTGCATATAACAAAACAGCGTAATGCTCTTTGGAAAAATGAAGCTATTATAAGACCCTGGTCCCATCACACAATGAAACGCAAGCCGGAGGATAGGGTTTTCCCTTATAATAGCCAAACATGCTTGGTACGTCAAAACAAATCATTATTTGATACTATTATAGGTGTATAGTGTCAAAACAATTCAAATCATAAATATCAATCATAGACGGCATGGGTACCATATATCATGTCTCCATACTACTTCTATAATTAAAACCGCAATATCACGTATTGGAAATTGGATTTCCATCATGAGTCGGGGCAAGGGGCAAGCTCCTCTCCACGTTCGAGACACTCTAGCAATGCCTCAGGACCCCACTATGATCCTTTGGAACCTCTAAGGCCGGTCCTCTCTTACTTTTGAGGATTGGCAATTCCTGAACACACGTTTGCCAGTCCTTACAGACCTATATCTGAGGCGCCTCATATCCAACAACCACACAGGTGAAAAGTATATAAATGTCAGGGTTGGTTGGTCACTGACACCACCCTATCTAGAAAGAAACGTCGTGCACTCCTCGGGTCTGTATCCCGTTTTTGACTCATACCGAGGTGTGAGGCTCGCGAATTCACGTTATACACAAAGCTATGCCACACAGGCCGTGCTTTGATCATCAACCACAAGACTTTGCTTTTCAACAGAAGCACTGATCAATTGCCAGTTACGCGTGCCACAGTGGAAATTCACTCCATGCAACTGATGTCCACCAATATACAACCTCTGAGCTCGTACTTCTCAGAGAAGGGCGTTAAGTAAGAGAATAAATTCTCTACCGCCAAACAGATGTATATTTAATAGAGATCAATCAACACAGAATAAAATCCAATGTCAGACACACAATCCATTTACAAGTTCGTTCTGGGTCTGAACGTAACCGGAGGCACTTTCCTCGCATATCCATCGATCTCCAAGTACGTCTGGATGATCACCAACTATTTCCCTCATCTTGGGTGTACAGCCCAATCAAGATCATCAGTAATCACCCAAACGATGTGAAGACTTCCGGTCTTCAACCACCATCTTCATCTTTGACATCTCGTCGAATCGGTTATTCAGAATGGGTATAACTCGGACTTTCTGAATAACCCACGTATATAATAAACAAATGTTACAGAAACACAACGAACGCAGCATTCCAATTCAGAATATTCCTTTATTCACAAAATCACATTCTTAGGGAAATGTTCCCTTTAATTTTATCCAAGATAAATTCTTCTAAATTTATTCTTTAATCTTCCTTCGGATGTCATTTCAACCTAGTCAGGATTAGTGAACCACACCGACGTAATTATTTGTTTTATTTCCCAATACCAACCTATTCATTCCCTGGAGCAAAACTGGTAATACTCCATACCTAACACCACGGTGTTATCGGTAAAATTAATTACCATTTCACGTTCAAATCTAATTAAAGATTTAACTATTGCTTTGGAGCAAAACTGGTGATACTCCACTCTCGATCACTTTTCGGATTTGACAATTTAAATTACCAATTCACATTTTAATCTAATTAAAGATTCATTAAAACTCCACTTAGTTTTAATCCTTTCAAAAATCAACATCTTGCCTTTAACAGGGTTAAAGAACCAATGTCATCTAAAACACGATTCATGATAAACCCAAATCACATTTGATATTAAATACAAGGCTCCGAATAGAAAATATACCGGCTTATATTCAATATCAAATTCTGAAACCAACAAATATCGTATTGGAAATAACGATATAAAATATATCTTTCAAATTCCCATAACAATATCTGTATAGTCACGAAATCCAACATCGAAATATCCCGAAGATAATTTCGATTCAACTCCAGTCCAATCCATGTATTGGGAATATTGATTATTTTTAAAATCACTTTCAAATTCAATTTACTTATTTCAAAAATAAATTGATTTTAATTCTAGTTCAAAACTAGTTCATTTCGATAAAAATCTATTTTTATCTTTTCAAATATGGAATTTTTCATCCTAATTTTTCCCAAATCATTTCTTATGATTTTTCACAAATTATCGATATTTTTAATAATTTTATCAAGGCTCGTACAGTCGATTTCCATCAACGGCCATCGAACTGCACTTACAGCGAACTTTTTCAAATTTGATTTAGACATAATTCCAAATCCAACCATTAGATTTTCAAATTTCTAATATTCATTGGAAAGCTCTTTTCGATACGAACCAAACGGTTCTTGTTTTAGGAGAATCTGACGGTCGGATCTCCCGCAACGTCAATTCGTAGTCAATGGTCGAAATTCGTGAACTTCCGCGGCGCGGCGCGTTCTATTCAGGCCATTATATATATATATATATATATATATATATATATATATATATATATATATATATATATATATATATATGTATTATAAATATTTTGTCGATTTCCTTTTAAAACAAATTTTATAAATCGTTTTAAATTCATTTTCAAAACCATTTCAACGCTACGTTCAATTTCCAATCGATTTGATTTCAATTCAATTCGAATTCATTTCAATTTTATTTAATTCGAATTCAAATTCGTTTCAATTCAATTCAAATTCTAATTCATTTCAATTCAATTCAATTCAATTCAATTTGAATTTACCTTCTATTTAATTCAATTCGAATTCATTTCAAATTGATTTCAATTCAATTTCAGTTCGTTTTAAATTTCATTCAAAACGATTTCATTCGTTTTAATTCAATTTCAGTTTAACTCAATTTGAATTCATTTCTATTCAATTTGATTCAAATTCACTTTCTATTCAATTCAAATCGAATTCATTTTCTATTCGATTCGAATTCATTTCAAATTGATTCAATAAAATTTCAATTTGAATTTTAATCTAATTTAACTTGAATTTCATTTCAAAATATTAAATTTTGAAATCACTTTTCAATATTCATTATAAAACGAATAAAATCGATATAAATATCGTTCACGTCAAAATAGCGCAACTCTAATCAACACGGCTTTATATATTTCAATAAATTCGTTATTCTATTCAACAAATGAATATTTATTCTATTCAACACATGAATCTATATTTCTTTCAACACACGACTAATCTCAACACATGAGTATTGTCAACACATCAATATTTTTGTTATGTAAAATATTTTATAAAACTATGGTATCTATCGTTTGATTTTTAATTAGACTCCACCGTGAAGTAGTTCTAATTTTAAATATGATTAAGATGTAAATTTTATTATTAAAATATTTTACTCAACACACGAATATTTTCAACACATGAACATCGTCAACACATGACTATTTTTATATTCAACACATGAATTTTCTTTTATAATATTCATTTTTTCCCGATTGGAATGAGGCCCAATCAATCACCATATAATGTTAATTATATGGATTCCATACAACACATATATATAATAGCAACGATAACCAATCAACCATCATCCAAGGTGCACCACACAACTGCATAAGCATCAAATATAAATAATTAATGCTTACACAGCCTGTCGACCAATCGATCGACATACAATTAAATAATTGGGATTAGTGTATGCCAAATTTCATCCCAACACCCGTGTGGGGTTTCAAATAAACAAACACATACTTTTATTTGTGCAGTTGCACGATGTGTAAAATTTATTGACCCAATCAATATCAGTCAAATCAGTGTATATAAATAAATCGGCTGATTTGTTAAAAGATATTTATTTACTCACATTAACGTTAAAAATTATATTTTTAACGATAATTGATTTATTTCAACACATTAATTTATATTATCGATTTCACATCAATAACACAAACAAATTTCACAACACATCAATCAAACAAACAAGCCATCCATGGTCTGTGGACGACGGGTGTCGGGTGCTGCTAAGCACCGTCTACATCCTAATATGTATATATATATATATATATAACTAGAAAAGAAATTGAAGAGTGAGAAATTCTCACCGATAGCTAATCCAATCATTTCGACTCTTCTTTTGTAGAAGTCTTCATCGTTCTCGCCTTTTTGTCACCTTCGTTGCCCGTATTCTCTACATATGTAAAAATCGAATTTTTACTTTACTATTCAATACATAAAAATCGAATTTTTACTTCGCTATTCAATATATAAAATCGAATTTTTACTATCACGCTATATGGATAAAAATTCTATTTTTATATCGCTACTATATAGATAAAAAAATTATTTTTACATCGATACTATATAGATAAACATTCTATTTTTACATTGCTACTATATAGATAAACATTCTATTTTTACATCGATGTTCATAGAATAAAGATTATATTTTTATCACGCTATTCTTTATAAAAAGAATTCGCCTTTTCCTAAAATAAAAATTTCACCTTTCATAACATAAAGATTTCGCCTTTTCCTACGTTAAAAATGTCGTCTTTCACTACATAAAAATATCATCTTTTTATATCCTACCATATAAAGATCACATTTTTATTATCTATATAATATGAAAATTATATTTTCAACCTTTACATGCGATAAAAATTATATTTTTAACTTCTACATATAATAAAAATTATATTTTGAACTCTCTATAATATAAAAGATTATATTTTTATCCTTTTACAATATAAAAATTCAGATTTTTAATTGCAAAAATTAATTAAACAAAACAAAATAAATGAAAGGGCTTATATTGCTTCTTTATTTATATGAACATCATAGAAAAATCGCTTCTTTATTTATATGAACATCATAGAAAAATACAGTGCCTTAATATATAAAAAAATGAAATTAAATTAAAGGACTTACTATTCGGTTTTACTGCGAAAAGGGGGGGCATCAGCTGTGCATCGGAGGGCTGGAGGAAGAGGGCGTAGGGCTGAGGTGGTGGTGCGGCATCGATTTGAGGGATGGAGGGGGCGGCGGCTGCGGGGTCTCGTTTTGGGTGCGGGGTCTGTTGGGAAACGGCGACGGAGAACGAAGTGGAGGAGGGTGGAGGGGCGCCGCAAGGTGGGGGTCTGGCCTGGGGAGGAAGAAGGAGGGGGGTGCAGCTCCGCCACCTGCGGCGGCGCGGTGGTCATCGGGGAGGGGCGACGATCGCCAGGGGCGCGGCTGCGGCTGCGCCTTCTTCTTCTTTTCTTCTTTTTTTTTTATTTTTTTTTCGAATTCTAATTTAATCGGGGGGGAGGGGGGGCAGAGTGAATAGATAGGGAGAGGGAAGATATTTTAATTTTATGTTATTTAATTATTTTATTTCAAAAAAGGTACTTTTTATTTCGACCTCGAAACGAGGCCCACCACCTGTCGTCCATAGCGTATTACCCCCATTCCGAGCACAATGGGATATGTATCATAGGCTGATTCGATCATTTCGATCAGTTTCCGTTAAAATCAACATATAACTCTATATATTGAATTTGAACACGCATTTCAATTTACCGGGGTCACATACGAACTTTAAAAATTCCAGAGAAATATTTTCTAGCTTCGTATTGACGATACAGTCCTAACAAAATTAGTTTCGTCGAATTCTGAGACCGTTGGAAAAATGGCCATTTTCCACTCGATTAAAATCAACTTATACTGGTCAAACACGTTTTCCTTTGCCACGCTCCCATATTGATTCGAAAAATTATGAAATTTGGAATCTAGCAATAACTTGACATCACGGATCCAACAAAAGTGGTTTCGGCAAAATCCGAGGTCGTTTGCAAAATGTCTATTTTTAAGGGCCTGAATTCCATATCGACTATTCAGAATTTTCAACTGGACATATCTTTTGATTCCCGCAATGAATTCTCAATTTTTCAGATTCGTTGGAAAGATATCCTCAAATAGATCCTATTATTTTTGGTTTCACTAAAATCCGGTTTCTTTTGCACCCGGTACATTCAATTGAAGTTTGAAATCGAATTATCGAACTACTGCGCCATTTTCAATTCTATTTATAATTTAAAATAAATATTTATATTCTAACGACGACATATATAATATATACGTTCGAATTCTATTCAAAATAAATTTCTTGTCGATATTATCTAAAATAATTCATTTTAAATGTTCAAAATTCATTAAAATTGCCAAAATAAAAATTTTAAACTGGCCCAGATTTTCGGGTTGTTACATATATAATCCATGTTAATGGATTGGAATGGACTTGAACGAACTTGGATTTGGACTTGAATTAACTTGTATAACAAGTGGAATGGACTTGAAACAAAGCACATAAGGATTAGTAGGGAATTGACATATTGTGCACTTGAACTTAAAAGTGCACTTATAGCGATAGTCGCTATAGATGCAGTTTGAATTGTTGTGTTTTCAACACTTTGTATGGAACTTTTTAATGACATATTTAGTGATTTCATATCATATAAGATCTTTTTTTACTTGTATGTTTACTACCTTGAAGTGATTGAATAGTAAAATGCTAAGTAACCCCTTGAAAATGACCAAAACTTCACTAGTGCAAAACTACCAGTTTAACCTTGATTTTTGGATTTCTAAGTATTGTAAATGCTCTTTCAATTTATGTAAATGGCCTTATCCTCTAAAATATCTTCTTTCTAAATATCTTCTTTCAAAATATCTTCTTTTCAAAATATCTTCTTCTAAAATATCTTCTTTCTAAATATCTTCTTTCTAAATATATTCTTCTAAATATCTTCTTTCAAAATATCTTATAAATATCTTCTTTCAAAATATCTTCTTTCTAAATATCTTCCAAACATCTTCTTATGAAATATCTTTCCAAATAAAACAAAGGTTAGAAAAGGGTTATGAATTGCTAAACCTTGTCATGATTAAGTCATTAGATTAAAAAGGTAACTGATAATGCTTAACACTAATAAGCCAACGAAGTAGGCTTATCTATTTGTGAGAGTTAAGATTGATGTCGAGTAGGGACGGAGCAATAGAGCTCTAACCTACCGGCTTCCCTCTTGGCCGAGGAATAGATAGGTTGGGAATGTTGGAAACGTGTTAACCATGTTAATTACTTACTTGTTTACTGAATATCATGGATACTGTGCTTAATTCTAATAAGCCGACGAGTAGGCTTATCTATCTGTGAGTGTCAAGAATGGGGTATCTAGGCAAGGGGTGATATGCAACTAGTGCTCTAACTTACCTGGCCTCACTCTTGACCAAGGGATAGTTAAGTTGATAATGTCGGAAACGAGTTAAGTGCACAAACCATCGTTTCTATAAGCTATTGTTTTGACTAGATAGTCGATTAGTCGATTATCGAACTATACCATTATAACTTTAGAAGTATTGAGAAAGATTCACGATTCCATACCAATGAGAACCCCCGGGGATGAGTGTTGGTATGTAACTTCTCTAGCATTCACTTACTTTTGAAAGAACCGGAATTGAGTTAACCGGAAATCCATCGATTAGTTTTGAAGAGTCCGAGATCGATAAGTGCTTTACTCATCGAATAACACTTCAAAACTGGAGTACGATTTCTACGTTTTGGAAGCAGTTGAAGAAGAAAAGTGAATCTATATGAACATCGGGAAACTTCTCGTGATGCTCAGATCAAAGTATTGATTCGTGATCTGTTCGAGAAGTAGGAATCCAATTTGGGATTCGTGTTATGTTCGTGTGATGAAGACTCGTGTGAAAGATGTCGAACGTAACCTCGACATCGGATATGGCTAAAAATAGAGTAGGAGCACAATCTGAGGTTTTGCTAACCTATGGCAGGATATATTGACTCCATATCTAGTGTATGCTTATATTGAATCGTACAGGAGCTCCCCGAAGTTGCGCGTGGGAGTTGGATATGTTTGGTTCCACGTGGTGCACTTCGGTGTTTCGTGCGCGGGCCAGTTGTGTTTACCTTATGGTATATTTTATCTAGAGATATGCGACGCTCGGAGGTACTTTCTGACCCTTGTGCATGGAGTTTGGATCTATATTGAGAGATCTCCAATGGAAAATCCAATATGCGAACGTACCATAGCGGTTTTGTTTGTACACTTATTGGTTGTCGAATGTAACCAATGTAACCAATCCACCTATGTGATTTATTTATATTCTACACCCTAGACATTATCTATAATACAACTATAGTAAACTTAATAAATGGTTGGTTTCTTTTGAGGGGAGAACCGGAGCGGTTATCTGCACGGTCCCCTCAGTATTGTTACATGCAATCTTGTGTTTTCTCATACGAGACTGATGTCTGATGCTTGGTTTTTGTTTTCCCTAAAATCCTCATGTACTCCTTCGAGTAGGATGAGTATGGAAGGTTTTACTTTGGATGCTTTAAAGTTCGGAAGACGAGATGGAGGCTTCCATTATCTATCTACCTATTTCTATTTCAGTTGTATTGTATTAGTTATGTACATATCAACATTGTGAGGACAGGCAGTTATAACTATCCAGGCTGATTATGGTACTTAGGTTATTGTAACTCTGAAATTCCTTTATTCAGAGTAACCATTTGTACTATGTTTATATTATATATTTCCGTTTCGCTATGATATTATGATGTTATGTTCTTTCTTCCTAGTTCTAATTCTTTTTTTTACCTAACAATTCGACTTTCCAGCACTTGGATGTTTGGCACACGAATACCGTGGATTTATTTAGTGTTGACTTTCGAGGTTCGAAAAGTCTAGTCGTTACATTTGGTATTAGAGCACAAGGTTGAGCGAATACCTTGGCTTTAGTTGGGTATGGCTCATTAGAGATGGGGTAAGTGACACCCTATAATGAGTCGAGTGTATTATACATATGAGAGCGTATTTGTATTTTGAAAACTACACTTTGAAAATATTCCTTAGGAATGTCTATTTCTTGCAACCCTTTCTTGAGTAAGGTCTTTCTTGGTAGTAAACCTTTCTTTTTATCGTTTCATTGAAATAATTCTGTCTTCAAGAATTCTAAAGATGTTTGCTATATTCAGGTAGTAAACTATGAGTACTCGTACTGCAAATACAAGAGGAGGAAGAGGTAGAGGTGGCCGAGCTAGTACGGTCACGAATGTTGAGAATCATTCACCGAGTAATGCAGATGCTATGGAGGATCCAATAGTAGGTGTTGTAGAGGAGGTCGTGCAAGTTAGGCCTCATAAGGGATTTGCCTCACTGCGTCGTGACTATGAAAGGCTTGGGGGAAAGAGGTTTAGTGGGTTGGAAACCATCATTGAAGTTCAGATATGGGTCAAGCTTTGTGCCCGTATATTTGGGGATATGGAGCTAAATGATGCAATGAAGCGTCGATTGGCATCACGACATTTAACTGATACGGCTGTGGATTGGTGGAATCTGATTACTTTGGGTGTCCAAGAGGATGACTTTTCTTGGGCCCAATTCAAGGAGGAATTTGAAAAGAAATATGTTCCGGAATCTGGGAAGACCTTGTTATACAAGAGTTTCATGGACTTGAAGCAGGGGACTATGACGGTAGCAGAGTATGAGAAGCGATTCACTACATTGTCTTTATTCGGACCAGGTCTAATTGATACGCCACTGAAGAAGAATGATAAGTTTATTACAGGATTACGTCCTGAGTTTCATCGAGATATGACAAACCACATCTTGGCACCCTATTTGGATTTGGTAAACATTGGATTGAGGTTTGAAGGTTTGGTTCCAAAATCAGCTAATTCGGCACCAACAGGCGAGAATAATAGGACGTTTCAACCAAATAAAGATATATCAAGGTTTACATGTCATAACTGCGGGAAGAAGGGCCATTTTGCTAAGAACTATACGGAGGCTAAGAAGAAACAGGTGGAAAGGGCACCTGTGCTTAAGGCACCAATGGCTAAGTATCTGAAGGTTGAATCACAAACAATCAAGACTAAGTTTGCTCCAAGGGATGGCTGCTACAACTGTCATAAGCCGGGTCATTTTGCTAGGGAGTGTCCACTTCTTCAGAAGGGGGAACAACCTCGAGCTTTTGCTTTAGCTTCAGCACCTTCCACTTCTGCAACAGCAAAGGGGAAGCAAGTTATGGAAGGTATTCTTTCTATTTTTGGCATTCCTATACGTGTCTTATTTGATACCGGTGTTTCCCTCAATTTCATTTCTCGTACTCTTGATGATAAACAGAAACTTGAGCCAGTAATGGCTTTAGAATCTATTTGTGTGTCGAACCCTATTGGAGGCTTGGAAAATCTTTGTATGGGATGCTTAGGAGTTCCGATTTCTTATTATGACGAACTCTTCCCTTGTGATTTATATGTTTTGGGTTTTATGGGTTTTGATGTCCTACTAGGGATTGATTGGCTGTCTCGATATTCTGGGGTTCAAGATTGTAAGAAGGGAACTGTCTCATTTAAGACAGATGAAGGGAATTGTAATGACCCGCATTGGCAGAGGTATTATAATTAATTTATTTAATTATTTAAAAGGTGATTAAAAGGATTTCATGGTCGTTGAATTAAATAATAGTGAATATTTAATTAAAATAACAAATTAATATTTAATTCTGAAATAATCAGAATTGGCTGAAATGGCGATATGGTGTGAACTGGATCATCTATGATATGTAATTCAGCTTGGAATTGAATTTGAATAACGAATATATTATATAAACGACAGTTTGAACGTAGAGTTATAATATAATTAAAATCGAGCTCGAAATGGCGCTATAGTTCGTAAATTGGAGATTCGAACTTCAACTGAATGTACAGGATTCGTTTTAAGCCGGATTTCTGTGAAACAAAAACATGTGGAGCTGGTGGAGTATATCTTTCTAGTGGAAGAGAAAAATCGGGATTTCGTCATGCAGATTTTGATTTATGTCCAAATCAAATTTTAGAAAAGTCGTTGTGGAATTCCTTTATAATTTATAAAGGAATTATTTATATTTTAAAAAGGAAATTTTTTTAAATCGAATATCGATCTAATCGGGATGTGAAGTTTCGAGTTATAAATCCCAGTGGAGTCGTATGATATTCTGTTGTGAATATATACGATAATATTAATTTATTAATATTTTATTTAATTTTTATTTAAATATATTTATATATTTAAATGGGTTATCCAAAGCTTTAAAAATAGCCAGTTTTGCAAATGAATTCGGAATACGACGAACCTAATTTTGTTGGATCCGCAACATCAAATTAATGCTAGATTTCAATTTCCGTGATTTTTGAAGTTAGTATGTGGCCATACCGATTTTTAGAGTGGAAAACAGTTGATAAATCAACCCTTAAAAATACGCTGTTTGAGCAAACGGAGTCGGAATTCGACGAAACCAGTTTCGTTGGGACCGTAATGTCGAGCTGTAGCTGCATGTCCAGTTCCGTGATTTTTAGGTATTATATGTAATCACAGGGATTTTTAAACATGAATATAAACAGCATTAGCATAAATATTCATATAAAAATCGATTATAAAAATATTTAAATCTTACTATAAATAATCCTTAACACCTCTAAACCTAATTCATTTTCCTCTGATAAAAATCCGCCGCTGGTTCTTTTGCACACAGTAAAACATCCACCAAAGAATAATAATAAACAAATCGAAAAAATTTCTATAAATCTGTAAACCCATGTTTCTGGGTTCGTGAGGAGATTTCATTCATTTCTACGTATATATTGAAGGACTCGAAGTCCTTTTTCCTCCATGGAGTCGGCAGCAGTAAACCGAGGTTCGAGAATCAGGGAGTTTAGAAGCATCGATTGGATTTCTGAGCTCGGATTTGGGGTTCAGGAAGGAAAACGTCACCTGTATGCTTAATAGGGTAGGGCGCGATGCAAATGGGTCCGGCGAGGGCTGATCGACGGAAGACGTACGGAGAGGTCGAGCTGGGATTCAAGGGTATGGGGAGGTGGAGGACGTGAAGAGGAGTTCAACGGTGGTATCCTTTGGTGAATCGGAGGAGTAATGAATGGTGCGGTGGAGAGTAAAGCCACGTAATGGCTTTGAACGAGAGGAGCAGCTTGGAAATATCTGAACGGGGAAGAAGGTTTTATGCGGCTTTGGGTTTAAAACAGGATGGGCCGGCTAGTGAGTTGGGTAAGGCCAAATTTAGAAAAATAGAATTAGTTCAGTTTTATTTCAAATTAAAAGTGTATTAACTTCGTAATTGTATAAATTGATCATACGATATCAGATTGACGAACTGTAAGTTGCGTTGGGATCGTATGGGCGTACACTACATGATGGAACTGACTAGAAGACCATCGGAGGTCGTTACAATTTATTGCGAAATAAATTGTCCATCGAAAGCAAGCGACAATTATCGTTATCAATGATGATCGTCCAATGTGAGTAAAACTCACCAACTATGAATAGTTCTATTTTTACAATGTATTCTTAGAACTGTTAAAAATTGTCTATTTCATTGTGTGTTGACTGTTTGATTAAACTGCTAGTCAATTAGTGGAAATTATATATATATATATGTATGTATGTATGTATGTATATGTGTATATATATATAAACCGTTAAATATTTATATGTTGATTCTACTATCAGAATAATTCATATCAAAGTGAAATTGATGTTATTCTATTGTCTAACATCTGTGATGCAGGGAAACTGGTTGGAGGGATCCAACTGGATTTCTCAACATTTATTTTACTGTGATTTATATATTTTGACATATGATGTGATATACAATCTGACGTTGATTTTGTGTGTCGGACGATATTCATCGTGGTTATATGGTACGTTAAATACCATAAGAAATACTGGATGTGGGAAAGGGGATTTTCAAAGTGTATTTTGAAAATGAATTATTTATATAAAATCGATGGATTTTATATAGAAAAGGAAAAGGGATTTTTATAAAAGAAATTATTTATAAAATCGAAGGATTTTATAAAAAGAGATATTTATTTAGAAATAAATAAATAGGATTAAAAAGGTTATTTATTTGGAAAATAAATAAAGGAGTTAAAAAGAGATAATTATTTAGAAATAAATAAATAGGAAATATATTTAAAAATAGAAATGTTAAACGAAATATATTTGTAAACCAAATGTTAAGGGAAATATATTTGGAAACCAAATGTTATGGGAAATATATTTGTCAAACAAAGAGAAAGAGGAAATATTTGTAAAACATTTACAAATAGGAATTAAAGGAGATATTTGTAAAACGGTTACGAATAGATTAAATGGGATTATTTATTTATTTAGGAAATAAATAGAATAAGAAAAAGGAAATATTTATAAAATCATAAGATTTTATAAATGGTATATTTATTTGTTAAATAAATAAGAGATATTAAATGAGATATTTATTCGTTAAATAAATAGAAGATTATAAAGGAAACATTTAGAATAAATAAATAGAATAAAATAAAGGAAATATTTATTTATTAGAATAAATAGAATAGATATAAAAGGAAATATTTATTTTTTAAAATAAATAGAATTAGAATAAAGGAATATTATTTGAGAAAATAAATAGAATAAAGGAAATATTTATTTAGAAAATAAATACGATATTATAAAAGGAGTTGGAGTTAATCAGTTAGAGTTAACCAGTTAGAGGTAATCAAATAGAGTTAATCCGGTGAGGGTTAATAGAAATAGAGTTAATCAAATAGAATCAAAGAAATAGAGTTAAGCAAAATTAGAAACTGACTAGAGATTAGTTAAGTTGAATAGTTTTCTGAGAATCGATCTGATGTTTGTATCGGCCTTCGGGGTTTATACTTAGAGAATTGTTCTCCTACTAGTTTACAGTCAGGGACTGATAGTTGTGAAATGATAGTGATATGTAAATAACAATGGAAATGTTTACCAGTGTTAATAACAAATATTTTCTAAACATAGAAAATAAGGAAATATGAATATATATATATATATGATTGATGATTGATTGATAGAATTTCCATTTGGAAATAATATCATTGTTTGCACACGTGTTTTCTTTGATGGTTAAATCACAGTCTATCGAAGTTTTGACCATTTTAACATTGTTAATATGGAGAGACCGGTTGGATTATTATCTAAAGAACAACTCTGTATTGGCATAAGCGTTGCGAATCATATATGCCAAAGATAATTGAAGACGGAGTAAAGTGCAAGGGCTATTGTATAAGTCTTAGATAACAGTGCCTAAGATGGATATACTGAATAGTACCTTCGGTTCATCCTGTTCCTGGATGACTTGTATGGACGGATGTCTGACAGAGTATTTCCAGACGATCACGTATATTGATTTCTCCAACCGTACCAAGAGTGGAAGCGTAGAAGGAAAGTTCTTTTAGCTAACACATGATGTATTGTTGAGGACGTCAATCGGTGATTTGATGGATTTGATGATGTGGCATTCAAGGTGAATCTGGTGTGATGATAAAGCGTAGCTTCTAGCCTCATCAACCGGTAAATGACAGAAATCGGGCAGGCAGCATGGCTATGTAGGTCGCACCTATTAGGGTGTATAATCACCTGATCTAGAGTTTCATTTATTTCTAAAAATCTATTGTCGATACTGTCCCATTCGGGAAACGGTTGCTGATCCCAACCATTGGTGATATACATTCGATACACTCAAGCGAAATGAGTGGTCGGTCATGTGTGGCCGAGTTGCAAGATGTTCTTGTTGAATCCAGTGTATTCCTTTCTAGAGGTACACTAGCGAAAGGTGGTTCCATACCTTGTCATAGTTGGAAATCCATTACCCAATACGTGCTTGCGGTTTTGATTGTATACTATATATGTAGAATGTGAGATGAAAGTGTTTCTGCTAGATGATTATTATATTGTGGTTGATAGACATTATTATAATATCAAAAGGTTTTTGATATAAAGATATTTCGGATACTCATAAGGGAAAAACCCGTTCCGTTATACGGCGTGGTCTTATGAGATATCGTTTACTTGTTTGAACTGTTTAAAACTGTTTTACTCATACCAGTCCCATGACTGACCCGAAGTTTTTTCTGTTTTGTTTTCCCTAAACTCTTGGGTGCCCAATTTTGTACGGGCAGTCTAGTAGTCAGAAATTTGCATATACTTGAATAGCTGGAGCAGGAGGCTTCAGGATCATATAGCTATAGTTTATTTCCGCTGTGTTGTTAGTATTGTACTCTGATAATGTTATTGTATACATATACTGATTTTATTTCAAGGATATGTTATCTATTATATGTTATTCGTTTCGCTATGAGGTTCGTGTTACTCTGATGTTGCGTTCTTCTTCTTCTTCTATTCTATGTTTCTATCTTATCTTTCCTCACCCTCTAATTTCTTTCATTAATGACCGGTATTTTCGACCTTTGGATGTTCGATATGTGTTGTGTATCAGATAACCAAGATAGCCAAAAACCTGGGTCATTATAGGAAATATTTCATAGTATTTTTTGGAGGACCTAGCTCACTTATGACTAGTTTCCTTTATTCCTTGGATGTGGCAGAGGACGAATTGAGTTCTATTCCCATCGTACGAGAATTTGCAGATGTCTTCTAGGATGTGTCAGGTTTACCACCACATCGGGAGATAGAGTTTCGCATTGATTTGGTCAAAGATACAAAGCCTATCGTATTGCCTGTTCGAAGGTTAGCACCAAAGGAGAAGTTGGAGCTATATATTCAGGTGGATGATCTATTACAGAAGGGCTTGATCCGACCAAGTCGTTCGAGTTGGGGAGTGCCTGTTGTCTTTGCTACAAAGGCAGATGGTTCATTAAGATTATGAGTCGATTATCGTGAGCCCAACAAACAAACTATTAGGAACAAGTATCCTTTGCCTAGGATAGATGACTTGTTCGACCAGCTTCATGGAGCTCAAGTGTTTTCTCAACTAGATCTTGCTACAGGATTCCATCAGTTGAGGGTAGCAGAGGAGAGTGTACCCTTAACCGCTTTTAGGTCCGATAAATATTATGAGTGGTTAGTTATGCCATTCGCTCTAACTAATGCTCCAGCATATTTCGTAGACCTAATGAATCGGGTTTTTCGATATGCGTTGAATAAGTTTGTTCTTGTATTCATTGATGATATTCTGGTCTACTCTAAAACCGAGGAAGAACATACATGCCATTTGAGGATAGTACTGGAAACATTGAGGGATAATGTTTTGAAGGCAAAATTCTCGAAGTGTCATTTTTGGCGTTCGGAAGTTAGATTTTTGGGCCACGTTGTTTCTACTGAAGGTATTTCTGTTGATCCTGCGAAGGTTGTGTCTGTTCAAGACTGGAGAAGGCCTGAAAGCGCTACAGATATTAGAAGCTTTTTGGGTCTAGCTGGCTATTATAAAAGGTTTATCTAGGATTTTGCAAAGATCGCTTCTTGTTTAACAAAGCTGACGAAGAAAGATATCAAATTTGTATGGACAGAGAAGTGCGAGCAAGCCTTCATAAAGCTCAAGGAAAAGTTAACTAGTGCTCATGTCCTTACTGTGCCAGATGGAGGTGAACGTTTGACTGTTTACACCGATGCGTGTGGAACCGGGTTAGGTGCTGTGTTGATGCAATATATGAGAGTTATTACTTATGTGAGCCGTCAGCTCAAACCACATAGGTATGCGACTCATGTTATGTTTGCATTAAAAGTGTGGAGGCATCATTTGTTAGGTGAGAAGTTCAAGTTATATACGGACCACAAATCCTTGAAGTGTCTTTTTACGCAAAAAGACTTGAACATGAGGCAACAAAGGTGGTTGGAGTTTCTTGCAGCCTATGATCTAGACATCACGTATACCCTAGGAAAGGCTAATGTTGTAGCCGACGCACTCAGTAGAAGATATGCGGTTATGGAAAATATAGAAGTTCGACCAACCTTGATTAGTTGTATCGAAGAGAATCAGCTTAGAGATCTTCATCTTGCCAGGACTGCTAAGTTGGTAAGTGAGAACATTGCTCTGGAGAAATGGCCCAGATTCGAAGTAGATAACCGTGAAATTTTGAGGATGAATGGTAGGTTATGTGTTCCGAATGTTAATGGAATCAGGCAGGATGTTCTAACAGAAAGCCATCATTCACGATTAACGATACATCCAGGGGTAACTAAAATGTATCAAGATATGAAGCGAACATTTTGGTGGGAGGGCATGAAAAGTGATGTCTCTATATTTGTAAGTAGGTGTGCAAACTGCCAACAAGTGAAGGGTAGTCATCAAAAGACGGCCGGGCTACTTCGGCTACTCGAGATTCCTAAATGGAAATGGGATCAGATTTCTATGGATTTTATTGATGGGTTGCCTAGGACGAGGAGAAGTAATGAAGGTGTATGGGTTATTGTAGATCGGTTAACCAAGAGCACACACTTCTTACCAGTAAAGGCAACAAGGACTGCTTCTAGTTTTGCGTTGTTGTATATTAAGGAGATAGTTAGGCTTCATGTTATTCCAAGTAGTATCGTGAGTGATAGAGATCCAATCTTCACAATTCATTTCTGGAAGGGATTGCATGATACATTGGGGACCAAGCTTAGTTTGAGTACCGCTTACCATCCACAAACTGATGGGAAAACAGAAAGGGTGAACCGAGTATTAGAAGATTTACTTCGGGCATGCATCTTAGATTTTGGAGGTTCGTGGGAAGATCACTTACCACTTGTTGAGTTTTCATACAACAATAGTTATCAAGCCAGCATTGGGATGGCACCTTCTGAAGCATTGTATGGAAGGCCTTGCAAATCTCCATCATGTTGGGTAGAATCTGGAGATCGCCTTGTACTTGGGACAGACTTGGTTCGAGAAGCATCAGATAAGGTCTTAGAGATTCAAAAGCGAATCAAGGAAGCACAGAATCGACAGAAGAGCTATGCAGATGAAAGGCGCAGTGACTTGGAATTTGCAGTTGGAGACTTTATATTTGTAAAAGTTTCGCCGATGAGAAGTGTAGTTCGGTTTGGAAAGGCTGGGTAGTTAGCTCCTCGTTATATTGGAACATTCCCAATTCTAGAAAGGATTGGTACACTCGCATATAGAGTCGAGTTACCAATTAGGCTATCAGGGGTGCACAATGTATTTCATGTATCACATTTGCGTAAGTATGTGCATGATCCCTTGATGATAATAGAAGCGTCGCAACAAGAAGACTTGGAAGTGGAGCCGAATTTGACTATATGGAGACAACCAGTTCGAATTATTGATAGAGATATAAAGTAACTTAGGACTAAGATTGTTAAGTTAGTCAAGGTACAATGGAGTGAGGATGCTCGGGATTGTACATGGAAAACAGAGGAAAATCTTAGGAAGTCTTATCCAGACTCGATCTTAGACTAAGGGTTTCTTATCTTAGTATCTTATGTCTTTTGGTTTTTAGTTTGTATATAGTTTTTGGAAGTGATCTATATATGCATCTTGTTATTCTATCTTCTTTGATTTTCCATTCTTGTTTGAATTTCGGGGATGAAATGTTTTAAGTAGGGGAGAATGTAAAGACCCGGAAATTTGAACACTTAATCTTCAAATATTGTAACAGTTTGGAATATTGTTAGATATTGTAAATGTGATTTTATAACCTTGTTAAACATCTTTTCATTAATAATCAATGATCCTCGGCTCATTTCAGAAAACTGTTCTCAAAAATATATTTTTTGGAAAAATGTCGAAAATGTGACCGAAAGCCATTTTATTTATATATAGCTATTTTCTCAATAAATGTTGTTGAAAATTTAAATGAATTTCTAGTTATTCATTAGAAAAGTAATTAGCAAATAAAAATATTTTTCATATTTATGGCTAACTATATTGATGATGTCATCATTTTAAAAAATGAGCATTTAAGGAAAGTTTTTGTATTTTGGTATTTAAGTATTCAAATAATTGCTTTATAATTTGAATATGCTTGTTTTAATTGTTTAAATAAGTTAATGGGTTTATTTCCAAGTTTTGTTTACTTGAATAAATCATTTGATAAAGAAATAATAGTATGATTGAGATTCAACTTCTAGATTCACATCCTATCGTTGAATAGAAGTTGTTTCATATCGTTGCAACGTTGTTTGATATATGTGTATGTATTCACATACATGCATATACACATATATATGTAAGCATAATTAGTCACATCAAGAGTTTAGAAAATATCCTAAGTGTATGTATATAAGCTTCTTATATGTATACAAATGAATGTTTACTTGAAAACGCAAACTTACCATCTCATACACACCTTTCACTTCCCTTACACACCATCCCATCTATCATAATTACTATTAGGGTTTTAATGGCATTTTGGTCTTTTCCCATCCACCTTCCGTTTCCTATATAAGGAGAGGTATAGCTTCTTCTTTCTTACACAAAATTCCTAAGCAAAAGTGAAGCTTTTAATGGCTTATCTTCTTCCTCTTCCTTACTAACTTTCTCAAACTATATTCAAACCAACTCCACATTAACTCAAACTTTGAGTGTGGCCTTCTTATACCATTACAAGACCTTCTATCAAGTTAGAAGTTGAAAAATCCAAGTCTCTCTCAATTTTCATCTTTTTTCATGAGCTTTATAAGGAAGGAAGCAAGGAAAATTAAGGAAAGGAAGGAGGTTGCTAGCTTGGATCTTTATTCCTATAATTGGATCTTTATTATTATTTTGGATCTTGAATTTGCTAAGGATTAAGGTGAGTTTACTCACTATTTAGGACAGCGAACATAAATCTTTTGCATGTCTTTAACTACGCTTAAAGTTGCTTGAATGTTGGTAACTTATGTTAAAAATGTTAACTTGATTCTTACTTTAAAAGTAAGTGACATATGTAATCCATGTTAACGGATTGGAATGGACTTGAATGAACTTGGATTTGGACTTGAATTAACTTGTATAACAAGTGGAATGGACTTGAAACAAAGCACATAAGGATTAGTAGGGAATTGACATATTGTGGACTTGAACTTGAAAGTGCACTTATAGCGATAGTCGCTATAGATGCAGTTTGAATTGTTGTGTTTTCAACACTTTGTATGGAACTTTGTAATGACATATTTAGTGATTTCATATCGTATAAGATCTTGTTTTACTTGTATGTTTACTACCTTGAAGTGATTAAATAGTAAAATGCTAAGTAACCCCTTGAAAATGACCAAAACTTCACTAGTGCAAAACTACCCATTTAACCTTGATTTTTGGATTTCTAAGTATTGTAAATGTTCTTTCAATTTATGTATGGCCTTATCTTTTAAAATATCTTCTTTCTAAATATCTTCTTTCAAAATATCTTCTTTTCAAAATATCTTCTCTAAAATATCTTCTTTCTAAATATCTTCTTTCTAAATATCTTCTTCTAAATATCTTCTTTCAAAATATCTTATAAATATCTTCTTTCTAAATATCTTCCAAATATCTTCTATGAAATATCTTTCCAAATAAAACAAAGGTTAGAAAATGGTTATGAATTGCTAAACCTTGTCATGATTAAGTCATTAGATTAAAAAGGTAACTGATAATGCTTAACACTAATAAGCCAACGAAGTAGGCTTATCTATTTGTGAGAGTTAAGATTGATGTCGAGTAGGGACGGAGCAATAGAGCTCTAACCTACCGGCTTCCCTCTTGGCTGAGGAATAGATAGGTTGGGAATGTTGGAAACGTGTTAACCATGTTAATTACTTACTTGTTTACTGAATATCATGGATACTGTGCTTAATTCTAATAAGCCGACGAGTAGCTTATCTATCTGTGAGTGTCAAGAATGGGGTGTCTCGGCAAGGGGTGATATGCAACTGGTGCTCTAACTTACCTGGCCTCACTCTTGACCGAGGGATAGTTAAGTTGATAATGTCGGAAACGAGTTAAGTGCACAAACCTTGGTTTCTATAAGCTATTGTTTTGACTAGATATTCGATTAGTCGACTATCGAACTATACCATTATAACTTAAGAAGTATCGAGAAAGCTTCACGATTTCATACCAATGAGAACCCTCGAGGAGGAGTGTTGGTATGTAATGTCTCTAGCATTCACTTACTTTCGAAAGAACCGGAATTGAGTTAACCGGAAATCCATCGATTAGTTTTGAAGAGTCCGGGATCGATAAGTGCTTTACTCATCGAATACTACATCAAAACAAGAGTACGATTTCTACGTTTTGGAAGCAGTTGAATAAGAAAAGTGAATCTATATGAAGATTGGGAAACTTCTCGTGATGCTCGAATCAAAGTAGTGATTCATGATCTGTTCGAGAAGTAGGAATCCAATTTGGGAATCGTGTTATGTTCGTGTGATGAAGACTCGTGTGAAAGATGCCGAACGAAACCTGGATATCGGATATGGCTAAAAACTGAGTAGGAGCACAATCTGAGGTTTTGCTAACCTATGGAAGGATATATTGACTCCATAACTAATGCATACTTATATCGAATCGTGCGGGAGCTCCTAGAAGATACGCATGGGAGTTGGATATGTTTGGTTCCACGTGGTGCACTTCGGTGTTTCGTGCGTGGGCCAGTTGTAACAACCCGGAAAATCTGAACCAGTTTAAAAATTTTAAATTGGCTAAAATAGTGGAATTTAAATATTTGAAATAAACATTTTAAATAATAGTGATGAAAAATAGGTTTGAATCGATGTTTTAAAATAAATATAATTAATTTTAATTATAAACAAGGCCTGAAATGGAGCTGCAGTTTCAAAAATTGAATTCGAACTTCAAACGACTGTACCGGGTGCAAAATAAAACAGAATTTAGTGAAACCAAAAATATTTAAATCTGTTAGTGAATATCTTTCTAACGAATCTGAAAAATCAAAGATTAATAGCGGGAATCAAAAGTTATGGCCAAATGAATTTTCAGAAAGGTCGCTATAGAAATTATATCGCCCTTGAAAATAGACATTTCGCATACGACCTCAGAATTCGACGAAACTACTTTTGTTGGATCCGGGATGTCAAATTATCGCTAGGTTTCAAATTTCAAATTTTTTGAAGGTAATATGTGAGCGTGGCAAAGGAAAATGTGCTTTGGTCAATTACAGTTAAAATGCATCGACCAGAAAAGGGCCATTTTACAAATGGTCTCAGAATACGATGAAACTATCGTCGATATGATGCTAGAAATAATGAATCTAGAATTTTTCGAGTCAGTATGTGGGCCCAGCAAATTAAAATGTACGTTCGAAACAGAATTTGAATGTTTTATATTTTAATTTGAAGAAAAACTGACTCTAACAGTTGAATTGGCCTACGAAACATATCCCATTGTGTCCGGGATGGGGGTAATTAGCTAGGACCAACAGTCATTGGGTTTGATTTCGAGTTCATGTGCAAAAACCCAATTTTTGAAATTAGTATAAGTCCCGGCCAATCAAAATTTTTATAAAAAAAAGAGAGGCGGGCGCTCTTCTCTCTCCCCGACGTGAACGACGATAACAACCTCCCTACTTCTCTCTTCTTTTTCTCACAATCCACTCAATAAAAACCCATGGTACTTTGCAACTATTTGTAGTACTCCTCTCCACCTTCAAATCCATACCAACCTCTCCCCTTATCGTTGAGGGTAGTGGCCGAATCCCCTCTCCAAAGTTGGAGACTTTCCGCCGCCGCCGTGGGTGACTAGAGCCACCGAAGTAGGCCCCGCTTTAGGCACCAGCGCGCCTCTCCAAGCGCTCCGAGGTGGTGACGTCTGATCGGGACATCGTGCTACGGTTTGAGTGAAAATCTAAAACCTAGATTTGAACAAAAACTGAAAGGTACAGCTGTTAATCTCTTAAACTATTCTCAACTCCTTTAAACCGTCGCGAAATTCGACCAACTTTGAAAAACCGTATCTTTATCGTTTGTGGTTGAAATTCAGTGAAACAAGAGACACCGGGACCATGTCGACGTCTTCTACATTTTAGAAGAGACAGCATATTTTTCTGAGCCTTCTGCAATTTTTGGTGGAGTGGAACCCAATGTGAGATATCTAATTTATAAACGATATGGAAAACAATGATGTATAAATTATATAGTTGTTGTATGAGTTATATAAGCGTTGTACATCTCATGTATAAGTTATATATGCGTTGTAAAATTTATATATGTAATGAAATGATATTGAATTGTATTGAAGTGAATTGAAACATATTTATATACGAATATATATATATATATATCCCCTCATCCACAGACCATGACGATTTTTATTGGTTGTGTTGTTGTTTGGATTATTTGGTTGATGGGAAATTTGGTGAATGATGTGAATGATTGATTGTGGTTGAAAAATACCCATTTGTGGTTGAAAACAAAAACAGGATAGGTTGTGGAAATGAAAATAAAACATGCCGCCTGCGTGCGAACTAGATGCATAAATCCCCTTTGTCAAAAACCGCAAGGTTTTAAGGTAGAGCGAGGAGCCGTACATCGATACGGTCCCGGTTTTAACTACCATGTCGTTATGCTGCCGAAATTTCCTGAAATCTTTCTGTGTTTGGTTTATTTTCATTTGTTGAAACTATATTCATTTGTTGAATAGAAATTCATGTATATAAAATAATCATGTTTTGAAATAAATTGTTTTATATTAAAAATCACATTTTTATCACCTGTTTGAACTATATAAAATAACCGTGTTTTGAAATAAATTGTTTTATATTAAAAATACATTTTATCACCTGTTTGAACTATATAAAATAATCGTGTTTTGAAATAAATTGTTTTATATTAAAAATCACATTTTTATCACCTGTTTGAACTATATAAAATAATCGTGTTTTGAAATAAATTGTTTTACAATAAAAATCACATTTTTACTATATACATGAACCGTTGAAAATGGTGATGTGTAGAAATAAATATCTGTTAGATAAAAATATCATTTCTATCGATAGTGCGAAGTGAATATGGTTTTGAAATCGAAGAGGGAATTATATAGAAATATATATAATTATAATATATTGAATAACGAAGCTACAGTTCGTATTTTGAAACCGTGATTTCAAACGATTATTGCAGGAGATCCGACCATCGGAATTTCCCGAAATCAAAACCGTTGGGTTCGCCTTGGAAATATCTTTCCAATGGCACCAACTTTGTAAAAATCCAACGACTGGATTGTCTGGAATGTTTAATTCAAATATGAAGAAAAATAGCGCCAGAATCGATTATAATTATATATATATAATTATAATTAAATTAAATCGAATAATGATGCTGCAGTTCAATATTTGAAATCGAAACTTCAAATGATTATCGTGGGAGATCCGACCGTCGGATTTCCCCAAAACTGAAACCGTTGGATTCGTTTTGAAAAGATCTTTCTAATGATGTAAAATTTGAGATGATCCAACGGTTAGATTTTCATATATGTGTAAGTCAAATATGAAGAAAAACAGCGCCACGGCCGCGTTATGGCCTGAAGCGTTGTTTGAATGAATTAACTATTTTTAAATAAATAAAAACAGCGGTAAATTGTGCTAAAATATTATGAACGATATGGAATGAAAATAAACTGAATTTGCTCGGTTTATTAGACATTTGATGGTTAAATGTGTGTGGCGTGAAAATTACAATTAATGAAATGAATTAATGATGTCGAATAATTTAACCATTGAAATGAATTGATTTGAAATATTTAATCTACGTGAATTAATTGAAAAGGCCGGGTTAATTCTCATTTCAAATAATTGATCGACGATTAAAAGTCGAAGATATGAAGACGGTGCAAGACCGATGATCTTCACGTCGAATGGAGAGGTGCTATTGATGCTCCAGATAGGAGTAGCTACCTAGAAGGGGCTGAAGTAGTAAATGTCCAGACGTACGTGTCGATTGTGCAAATGTGTGAGGAATCCAGATCCTCTGGTTCCGTTCAGACACAGAGTTGACTTGTAAATGGACGTGTGTCTGACATTGTATATTGACAACGTGGCATACAGAGATGCTGTGATCAAAGCTTTTGTTGAAAAGCAAAGCTTTGTGGTTGATGATCAAAGCCCCGCCTGCGTTGCATAGATTTGTATTATATCGTTGCTTCACGAACCTCACACCCCAGTATGGACCAGAAACGGGAGAGGACATCAGGGAGGACATGCGTTTCTTTCTAGCTAGGGTGGTGTCAGTGACCTACCAGCCCTGACATTTATATAACTTTCACCTGTGTGGTTGTTGCTGTTGCGAGGCGCCTCGATTATATCGGTCGATTCGGGACCGATGGAGTCATTCGTTGACTCATTTACGCCCCAAAGGGAGGGGAAACGTAGTGTTCAGGAATTTTAATCGACATCGGTGGACCGGACCTAATGATCCAAGGGCCCACCTGAGTCTGGGTCCTGAGGCTCGGGATAGAGAGTCTCGAAGAGGTGAGGATGATCCCTTGCCCCGGTCCATGACGGAAATCCAATTTCCAAATACAACATCGTGAAGTTTTGATTGTATATATATATCGACGTGATATATGGTACCCATGCCGTCTATGATTGATAGTTATGATTCAAATTGTTTTTGAAACATATAAACACTAGCAATAATATCAAATGATTTGTTTTGATCGTATCAAGCATATTTTGGCCATTATAAGGTAAAACTCTATCCCCCGGGTTGTGTTGCATTGTGTGGTGGGACCTAAGTCTTATAATGGCTTCATTTTTATAAAAAGCATTGCGATGTTTAAAAGATTTACTTGTTTTAAAGCACTGGCAATCACTGGAGTAAACCCGTTCCGCGAAAGTGGCGTGGTCCTTTGATTTGCCATATTGTAAAATGTGTTAAGTAGATTTCTCATACCAGTCCCATGAATGACTCGTAGTTTGTTTCACTTGCAAACTCGGGTGCCCCATTTTCTACACGGGCAGCCTTGTGTACAGGTTTAGCAGGCTCTTTCTGTATAGCTGGAGCTGAAGATGGATCCTATCATTTATTTCTTTTTATGCTGTTCAACTCCTATTGTACATTTATGTTGTTTTCCGCTATAGACATTTATGTATAGCTGAACTGTATTTGTACTAATTAAGATCCTGTATATTGTGTATCTCTGATTTTTATTATATCCAGTATATTCTATTGTTCATTATCTGGTGTATTTATTTATTTATGTCCTGTTGTTATCTGTTTATGTGTTATATTCCCAAAGATTACCCTTGCCACCGTGTTACGGGGTTTGGGTCATCACAAACGTGGTATCAGAGCTTTTGTTAAGCCGGAAATATAATAAATGAAAGAACTCGTCAGAAATAGAACCAGTAGTGTTCTAGGAAGAGTAACTCATTACAGATAGGATCAGTAATATCCTAGTATGAGAAAGCAGAATGAAATACACCCCGGTAGACACATTTACATTCAAGTATATATTTCTATGCTATATAATATTTTTTCTGTGACTTGACACTTGGTCTGCTATTTGCAGAAGTACTAGAAAATGAGTGTCAGAAACAGAAGGAATGCAGATCCAGATCTAGAGGCTTAATTAAAGAAGTATCGAAATCTGGGAGGAGTACCATTTTCGGGAAATGAATCCATTAGTCAAACCCAGGATTGGATGCGTTCCGCTGAAAGAATTCTTGAACGTCCCCAGCTGGGGGATGATCAGAAAAGATTGGTGGCATCTTGGGCACTCAAAGAGGAAGCTTTGTTCTGGTGGGACTCGATTATTAAAGATAATCCAGAAGGTGATATCATCTGGGATAGATTCAAAGAAACTTTTCAAGAAAGATTTACTCCTTCAGAAGCAACTGAGCGGTTATACGATGAATTCTACTATCTGATCCAAGGAGATATGGATATTCCAGAATATCATACGAAAGTCAATGAACTTTCTCATTTTTTCCCTCATCTAATTGAGAATCCGAAGAGGAAGATTCTAAGGTTTATTCATGGCCTTAGAAGAAAGTATCAGAATAGTGTAATAAGACATGTGAAGCTTCCTTTTTCTGAAATGATATACATGGCTTACCAGTATGAGGATCTCGATAAGAAAGGTATGTTGCGAGACGAAGACGAATGTAGTTCTAGCAACAAAAGAAAATTTGAAAGTGATAGTCTAGAGGATAGTACGATGTCTGGGGCCGGAAAGAAGCCTAAGTCCAACAAGAAAAAGGATAAGTCTGTAGAAGAACCAGTAACAACTGCCATATGCTCTACCTGTAATAAGCAAGGACATTTGTCAATAAGTTGCAGATCTCTAAAGAAACATAGAAACAGTGGATTTAAATCCAAGAAGGAAGTTCCGGAGAATAGGGGGTGCTATAGGTGCCACCGAGCTGGTCATATTGCGAAGAATTGCCAGTTATCAAAGAAATCTGAAATAGTGCAAGTCGATAAAGTAGCAGAAACTTCTGAGCACTCGACTAGCCAAGCGAGGCTAGATGTTTTAGAAGGCACGCTTAATGTCAGAGATATTCCGGTTAAAGTACTATTTGATACAGGCGCGTCGCGAAGCTTTATTGCAAAGAATGCGGTTAAGAAGCTGGATTTGAATTTGAAAAGCTCAAAGAACCGATGACTGTTCATAATCCAGTTGGGGGTTCTGAGACGACCCGAACTTCCCCGTGAAGGAAAGCACGGATAGAATTGAGGACAAGACAAAATAGAAAGCAAACAGAAGAACATTTCACTGTATATTACAACAATTCCATCAGATACAAGAATATACAGAGTATAAATGAATAAATTACATTCCACAAATATCAGAGATTACAATAAATTACATAGCAGCGGAAAATAATACAAAGCACAACTGAAGGTGATATACGGATACAGAGCTTTCCGGATACCATTCCAGCTGTAAACCAGTACCCTGTGAATATAAATCTGCAAAACCAAAACTACTAGCTGCCCGTGTGGAAAATAGGGGCACCCAGAGTTTAGGTTAAAACAATAAACTCCAGGTCAGTCATGTGACTGGTGTGAGAACTAAAACAGTTATTTAAAACTTTACTTTAAAGATAGTAATTCAAGGGACCACGCCGTATAACACGGAACGGGTTTCCTCCCAAGAATACTAGTGCATATAACAAAACAACGCAATGCTTTTTGGAAAAATGAAGCTATTATAAGACCCAGGTCCCATCACACAATGCAACGCAAGCCGGAGGATAGGGTTTTCCCTTATAATAGCCAAACATGCTTGGTACATTTAAAACAAATCATTTGATACTATTATAAGTGTATAGTGTCAAAACAATTTCAATCATAAATATCAATCATAGGCGGCATGGGTACCATCTATCATGTCGCCATACTAGTTCTACAATTAAAACCGCAATACACGTATTGGAAATTGGATTTCCGTCATGAGTCGAGGCAAGGGGCAAGCTCCTCTCCGCGTTCGAGACACTCTAGCAAATGCCTCAGGACCCCACTATGATCCTTGGAATCGGCTGGGCCGGTCCTCTCTTACTTTTGAGGATTAGTTATTCCTGAACACACGTTTCCCGGTCCTTACAGACCTATATCCGAGGCGCCTCATATCCAACAACCACACAGGTGAAAGTATATAAATGTCAGGGCTGGTAGGTCACTGACACCGCCCTAGCTAGAAAGAAACGTCGTGCTCTCCCAGCGGTCCATCTCCCGTTTTTGACTCATACCGAGGTGTGAGGCTCGCGAATTCACGTTATACACAAAGCTACGCCACACAGGCCGTGCTTTGATCATCAACCACAAGACTTTGCTTTTCAACAGAAGCCTTGATCAATTGCCACTTACGCGTGCCACACTAGCAATTTTCTCCATGCGACTGATATCCATCGATATACAACCTCTGAGCTCGTACGTCTCAGAGAAGGGCGTTAAGCAAGAGAATAAATCCTCCGCCGCCAAACAGATGTATATTTAATAGAGATCAATCAACATAGAATAAAATCCAATGTCAGACACACAATCCATTTACAAGTTCGTTCTGGGTCTGAACGAAACCGGAGGCACTTTTCTCGCATATCCATCCATCTCCAAGTACGTCTGGACGATCACCAACTGTTTCCCTCATCTTGGGTGTACAGCCCAATCAAGATCATCAGTAATCACCCAAACGATGTGAAGACTTCCGGTCTTCGACCACCATCTTCATCTTCGACATCTTGTCAAATCGGTTATTCAGAATGGGTATAACCCGGCCTTCCTGAATAACCCACGTATATGATAAACAAATGTTACACAAACACAACGAACGCCTCATTCCAATTCAGAATATTCTTTTATTCACAAAATCACATTCTTAGGGAAATGTTCCCATTAATTTTATCCAAGATAAATTCTTCTAAATTTATCCTATAATCTTCCTTTGGATATCATTTCAAACTAGTCGGGATTAGCGAACCACACCGAAGTAATTATTTGTTTTATTTCCCAATCCCAACCTATATATCCCATGGAGCAAAACTGGTGATACTCCATACCTAACACCACGGTGTTATCGGTAAAATTAATTACCATTTCACGTTCAAATCTAATTAAAGATTTAACTATCGCTTTGGAGCAAAACTGGTGATACTCCACTCTCGATCACTTTTCAGATTTGATAATTTAAATTATCAATTCACATTTTAATCTAATTAAAGATTCATTAAAACTTCACTTAGTTTTAATCTTCTCAAAAATCAATATCTTGCCTTTAACTGGGTTAAAGCACCAATGTCATCTAAAACACGATCCACGATAAACCCAAATAGCATTTGATATTAAATACAAGGCTTTGAATAGAAAATATATCGGCTTATATTCAATATCAAATTCTGAAACCAACATATATCGTATTGGAAATAACGATATAAAATATATCTTTCTAATTCCCAAAACAATATCTATATAGTCACGAAATCCAACATCGAAATATTCCGAAGATAATTTCGATTCAACTCCAGTCCAATCCACGTATTGGGAATATTGATTATTTTTAAAATCACTTTCAAATTCAATTTATTCATTTCACAAATAAATTGATTTTAATTCTAGTTCAAAACTAGTTCATTTCGACAAAAATCTATTTTTATCATTTCAAATGTGGAATTCTTCATCCCAGTTCTTTCCAATTCACATATTATGATTTTACACAAATTATTAATATTTTTAATAATTTTATCAAGGCCCGTACAGTCGATTTCCAACAACGGCCATCGGACTGCACTTACATCGACCTTTTTCAAATTTGATTTGGGCATAATTCCAAATCCAACCGTTACATTTCAAATTTCTAATATTCATTGGAAAGCTCTTTTCGATACGAACCCAATGGTTCCGGTTTTAGGAGAATCCGACGGTCGGATCTCCCGCAACGTCAATTCGAAGTCAATGGTCGAAATTCACGAACTGCTGCGGAGCGCCGCGTTCTATTCAGGCCATTATATATATATTATATATATATTTCGTCAATTTCCTTTTAAAACGTATTTTATAAATAGTTCTACATTCGTTTCAAAATAATTTCAACTTCATCTTCAATTTCAAATCGATTTAATTTCAATTCAATTCGAGTTCATTTCAATTCAATTCAAATTCAAATTCGTTTCAATTCAATTCGAATTTTAATCTAATTCAATTTGAATTTCATTTCAAAATATTTAACTTTGAAATCACTTTTCAATATTCATTATACAACGAATAAAATCGATATAAATATCGTTCGCGTCAAAATAACGCATCTCTAATCAACACGGCTTTATATTTTCAAAACTTCTTTATTCTATCCAACAAATGAATATTTATCCCATTCAACACATGAATCTATAAAAATTTATCTCGTCGAATTCTGAGCTCGTATGCAAAATTTCACTTTTTAAGGGCTATGTATTGTTAACCGAACAACTCTAGCCCATAGCCACTATTCCGGATATCGGAATATATCGAAGCTTATACTTTTCGGAGTTCTAAACGGCATTTTAAACTCAATGGAAGTAGTTTCGATTCCAAATACATCCGTATGCAAAGTTTGACTTTTTGGCCATGTATAATTTACATAGCGACTATTCTGAATTTTCAACTGGGCATAACTTTTGATTCCCGCTATGTAATTTCGATTTTTCTGATTAGTTGGAAAGATATTCTCTATTAGATCCTATTATTTTTGGTTTCGTTAAAATCCGGATTGTTTTGCACCCGGTACGTTCAATTGAAATTTGAAATCGAATTATCGAACTACCGCGCCATTTTCAATTCTATTTATAATTATATATAATTATTTATATTCTAGCGACGACGTATATAATATATACGTCGAATTATATTCAAAATAAAATTTCCCGTCGATATTATTTAAAATAATCCATTTTAAATATTCAAAATTCGCTAAAATTGCCAAAACAAAAATTTTAAACTGACCCAGAATTTCCGGGTTATTACAATCTCCCCCACCTAAAACTTTTCATCCCCGAAAAGGAAAAAAGTCGAAAGTGGTTTGATTAATCAACTCTACGTTTGATCTGGCTTCCATTCTCCAACTTTTCAGTTTCTGAGAATTTTCAAAATTTCAAAAATTTGGCTAACACCCTAAATTTTCGAAAAATTTCGCCATAACCTCCCATGCATCGGGAGCCACGGGAAAATCCCGAAATTGCCATATAGGCCTTCTGATCTCAAAAAGAAAAAGAAAAAGCCAAGCGGCTAGCCAATAGGCTCATAAAATCATCATCACCCAAACAAAACAGTAAATTATAGTAAACATGTACCTATTTGTCGGGCAAACAAATTTTATTCTTCGGCTCTAGCCTCCTTGCTATGACCTGTTCAATGTAAGTATATGCATATGCAAGCAAATGCGACCAATTTTCAATACAATTCAAAATTTGATTCAATTAGGCATAAATGGTTAAAATTATCAAACAAATGAACAAACAACACAAACAGCAATCAATTAGTGAATTAGAGTTTCAAATTCATAATTTTGATACATATACAGAAAATCATGTTTTTGATGCCAAATCACAACAATGTATTCTAGCTATATTAGTTTTGGTTCTCACACCAGCCTAATGGAAATATATAGAAAATCACACCTTCGAAACACGAATATAAATACTGATGATGTGGCCACATCACCAGAATTATCCCCGGGTGTCTAGAATGGAATTCTATATCTATCCAGTATATCAAAACTTCGACTATACGTTCATGACGCGTATACGCGAAATCTTTATATACTCGATTGTCCATATTCAAAATAAATAAATATTCAAATACGTATAAAACAATTTAAATTTCAAAACAAAATTGTTTTCGTTTGAAAAATATACTCTTCACACTCGTTCTAGGATACTACTGATCCTATCTCTAACGAGTAATTCTAATTGGATATTGCTAATCCAATATCTGATGAATTCTTTCGTATGGTTCTAATGTATCTTGTTCTCGAGCTCTGTAAACCAAAGCTATGATACCAAACTGAGACGACCCGAACTTCCCCGTGAAGGAAAGCACGGATAGAATTGAGGACAAGACAAAATAGAAAGCAAACAGAAGAACATTTCACTGTATATTACAACAATTCCATCAGATACAAGAATATACAGAGTATAAATGAATAAATTACATTCCACAAATATCAGAGATTACAATAAATTACATAGCAGCGGAAAATAATACAAAGCACAACTGAAGGTGATATACGGATACAGAGCTTTCCGGATACCATTCCAGCTGTAAACCAGGACCCTATGAATATAAATCTGCAAAACCAAAACTACTAGCTGCCCGTGTGGAAAATAGGGGCACCCAGAGTTTAGGTTAAAACAATAAACTCCAGGTCAGTCATGTGACTGGTGTGAGAACTAAAACAGTTATTTAAAACTTTACTTTAAAGATAGTAATTCAAGGGACCACGCCGTATAACACGGAACGGGTTTCCTCCCAAGAATACTAGTGCATATAACAAAACAACGCAATGCTTTTTGGAAAAATGAAGCTATTATAAGACCCAGGTCCCATCACACAATGCAACGCAAGCCGGAGGATAGGGTTTTCCCTTATAATAGCCAAACATGCTTGGTACGTTTAAAACAAATCATTTGATACTATTATAAGTGTATAGTGTCAAAACAATTTCAATCATAAATATCAATCATAGGCGGCATGGGTACCATCTATCATGTCGCCATACTAGTTCTACAATTAAAACCGCAATACACGTATTCGAAATTGGATTTCCGTCATGAGTCGAGGCAAGGGGCAAGCTCCTCTCCGCGTTCGAGACACTCTACCAAATGCCTCAGGACCCCGCTATGATCCTTGGAATCGGCTGGGCCGGTCCTCTCTTACTTTTGAGGATTAGTTATTCCTGAACACACTTTTCCCGGTCCTTACAGACCTATATCCGAGGCGCCTCATATCCAACAACCAAACAGGTGAAAAGTATATAAATGTCAGGGCTGGTAGGTCACTGACACCACCCTAGCTAGAAAGAAACGTCGTGCTCTCCCAGCGGTCCATCTCCCGTTTTTGACTCATACCGAGGTGTGAGGCTCGCGAATTCACGTTATACACAAAGCTACGCCACACAGGCCGTGCTTTGATCATCAACCACAAGACTTTGCTTTTCAACAGAAGCCTTGATCAATTGCCACTTACGCGTGCCACACTAGCAATTTACTCCATGCGACTGATATCCATCGATATACAACCTCTGAGCTCGTACGTCTCAGAGAAGGGCGTTAAGCAAGAGAATAAATCCTCTGCCGCCAAACAGATGTATATTTAATAGAGATCAATCAACACAGAATAAAATCCAATGTCAGACACACAATCCATTTACAAGTTCGTTCTGGGTCTGAACGAAACCGGAGGCACTTTCCTCGCATATCCATCCATCTCCAAGTACGTCTGGACGATCACCAACTGTTTCCCTCATCTTGGGTGTACAGCCCAATCAAGATCATCAGTAATCACCCAAACGATGTGAAGACTTCCGGTCTTCGACCACCGTCTTCATCTTTGACATCTCGTCGAATCGATTATTCAGAATGGGTATAACCCGGCCTTCCTGAATAACCCACGTATATGATAAACAAATGTTACACAAACAAAACGAACGCCTCATTCCAATTCAGAATATTCTTTTATTCACAAAATCACATTATTAGGGAAATGTTCCCATTAATTTTATCCAAGATAAATTCTTCTAAATTTATCCTATAATCTTCCTTTGGATATCATTTCAAACTAGTCGGGATTAGCGAACCACACTGAAGTAATTATTTGTTTTATTTCCCAATCCCAACCTATATATCCCATGAAGCAAAACTGGTGATACTCCATACCTAACACCACGGTGTTATCGGTAAAATTAATTACCATTTCACGTTCAAATCTAATTAAAGATTTAACTATCGCTTTGGAGCAAAACTGGTGATACTCCACTCTCGATCACTTTTCAGATTTGATAATTTAAATTATCAATTCACATTTTAATCTAATTAAAGATTCATTAAAACTTCACTTAGTTTTAATCTTCTCAAAAATCAAAATCTTGCCTTTAACTGGGTTAAAGCACCAATGTCATCTAAAACACGATCCACGATAAACCCAAATCACATTTGATATTAAATACAAGGCTTTGAATAGAAAATATATCGGCTTATATTCAATATCAAATTCTGAAACCAACATATATCGTATTGGAAATAACGATATAAAATATGTCTTTCAAATTCCCAAAACAATATCTGTATAGTCACGAAATCCAACATCGAAATATTCCGAAGATAATTTCGATTCAACTCTAGTCCAATCCACGTATTGGGAATATTGATTATTTTTAAAATCACTTTCAAATTCAATTTATTCATTTCACAAATAAATTGATTTTAATTCTAGTTCAAAACTAGTTCATTTCGACAAAAATCTATTTTTTTTCATTTCAAATGTGGAATTCTTCATCCCAGTTCTTTCCAATTCACATATTATGATTTTACACAAATTATTAATATTTTTAATAATTTTATCAAGGCCCGTACAGTCGATTTCCAACAAGGGCCATCGGACTGCACTTACATCGACCTTTTTCAAATTTGATTTGGGCATAATTCCAAATCCAACCGTTAGATTTCAAATTTCTAATATTCATTGGAAAGCTCTTTTCGATACGAACCCAACGGTTCCGGTTTTAGGAGAATCCGATGGTCGGATCTCCCGCAACGTCAATTCGAAGTCAATGGTCAAAATTCACGAACTGCCGCGGAGCGCCGCGTTCTATTCAGGCCATTATATATATATTATATATATATTTCGTCAATTTCCTTTTAAAACGTATTTTATAAATAGTTCTACATTCGTTTCAAAATAATTTCAACTTCATCTTCAATTTCAAATCGATTTAATTTCAATTCAATTCGAGTTCATTTCAATTCAATTCAAATTCAAATTCGTTTCAATTCAATTCGAATTTTAATCTAATTCAATTTGAATTTCATTTCAAAATATTTAACTTTGAAATCACTTTTCAATATTCATTATACAACGAATAAAATCGATATAAATATCGTACGCGTCAAAATAACGCATCTCTAATCAACAAGGCTTTATATTTTCAAAAATTCTTTATTCTATCCAACAAATGAATATTTATCCCATTCAACACATGAATCTATAAAAATTTATCTCGTCGAATTCTGAGCTCGTATGCAAAATTTCACTTTTTAAGGGCTATGTATTGTTAACCGAACAACTCTAGCCCATATCCACTATTTCGGATATCGGAATATATCGAAGCTTATACTTTTCGGAGTTCTAAATGGCATTTTAAACTCAATGGAAGTGGTTTCGAGTCCAAATACATCCGTATGCAAAGTTTGACTTTTTGGCCATGTATAATTTACATAGCGACTATTCTGAATTTTCAACTGGGCATAACTTTTGATTCCCGCTATGAAATTTCGATTTTTCTGATTCGTTGGAAATATATTCTCTATTAGATCCTATTATTTTTGGTTTCGTTAAAATCCGGATTGTTTTGCACCCGGTACGTTCAGTTGAAATTTGAAATCGAATTATCGAACTACCGCGCCATTTTCAATTCTATTTATAAATATATATAATTATTTATATTCTAACGACGACGTATATAATATATACGTCGAATTATATTCAAAATAAAATTTCCCGTCGATATTATTTAAAATAATCCATTTTAAATATTCAAAATTCGCTAAAATTGCCAAAACAAAAATTTTAAACTGGCCCAGAATTTCCGGGTTATTACAATCTCCACCACCTAAAACTTTTCGTCCCCGCAAAGGAACAAAGTCGAAAGTGGTTTGATTAATCAACTCTACGTTCGATCTGGCTTCCATTCTCCAACTTTTCAGTTTCTGAGAATTTTCAAAATTTCAAAAATTTGGCTAACACCCTAAATTTTCGAAAAATTTCGCCATAACCTCCCCTGCACCGGGAGCCACGGGAAAATCCCGAAATTGCCATATAGGCCTTCTGATCTCAAAAAGAAAAAGAAAAAGCCAAGCAGCTAGCCAATAGGCTCATAAAATCATCATCAACCAAACAAAACAGTAAATTATAGTAAACATGTACCTATTTGTCGGGCAAACAAATTTTATTCTTCGGCTCTAGCCTCCTTGCTATGACCTGTTCAATGTAAGTATATGCATATGCAAGCAAATGCGACCAATTTTCAATACAATTCAAAATTTGATTCAATTAGGCATAAATGGTTAAAATTATCAAACAAATGAACAAACAACACAAACAGCAATCAATTAGTGAATTAGAGTTTCAAATTCATAATTTTGATACATATACAGAAAATCATGTTTTTGATGCCAAATCACAACAATGTATTCTAGCTATATTAGTTTTGGTTCTCACACCAGCCTAATGGAAATATATAGAAAATCACACCTTCGAAACACGAATATAAATACTGATGATGTGGCCACATCACCAGAATTATCCCCGGGTGTCTAGAATGGGATTCTATATCTATCCAGTATATTAAAACTTCGACTATACGTTCATGACGCGTATACGCGAAATCTTTATATACTCGATTGTCCATATTCAAAATAAATAAATATTCAAATACGTATAAAACGATTTAAATTTCAAAACAAAATTGTTTTCGTTTGAAAAATATACTCTTCACACTCGTTCTAGGATACTACTGATCCTATCTCTACGAGTAATTCTAATTGGATATTGCTAATCCAATATCTGATGAATTCTTTCGTGTGGTTCTAATGTGTCTTGTTCTCGAGCTCTGTAAACCAAAGCTATGATACCAAACTGAGACGACCCGAACTTCCCCGTGAAGGAAAGCACGGATAGAATTGAGGACAAGACAAAATAGAAAGCAAACAGAAGAACATTTCACTGTATATTACAACAATTCCATCAGATACAAGAATATACAGAGTATAAATGAATAAATTACATTCCACAAATATCAGAGATTACAATAAATTACATAGCAGCGGAAAATAATACAAAGCACAACTGAAGGTGATATACAGATACAGAGCTTTCCGGATACCATTCCAGCTGTAAACCAGTACCCTGTGAATATAAATCTGCAAAACCAAAACTACTAGCTGCCCGTGTGGAAAATAGGGGCACCCAGAGTTTAGGTTAAAACAATAAACTCCAGGTCAGTCATGTGACTGGTGTGAGAACTAAAACAGTTATTTAAAACTTTACTTTAAAGATAGTAATTCAAGGGACCACGCCGTATAACACGGAACGGGTTTCCTCCCAAGAATACTAGTGCATATAACAAAACAACGCAATGCTTTTTGGAAAAATGAAGCTATTATAAGACCCAGGTCCCATCACACAATGCAACGCAAGCCGGAGGATAGGGTTTTCCTTATAATAGCCAAACATGCTTGGTACGTTTAAAACAAATCATTTGATACTATTATAAGTGTATAGTGTCAAAACAATTTCAATCATAAATATCAATCATAGGCGGCATGGGTACCATCTATCATGTCGCCATACTAGTTCTACAATTAAAACCGCAATACACGTATTGGAAATTGGATTTCCGTCATGAGTCGAGGCAAGGGGCAAGCTCCTCTCCGCGTTCGAGACACTCTAGCAAATGCCTCAGGACCCCAGTATGATCCTTGGAATCGGCTGGGTCGGTCCTCTCTTACTTTTGAGGATTAGTTATTCCTGAACACACGTTTCCCGGTCCTTACAGACCTATATCCGAGGCGCCTCATATCCAACAACCACACAGGTGAAAAGTATGTAAATGTCAGGGCTGGTAGGTCACTGACACCACCCTAGCTAAAAAGAAACGTCGTGCTCTCCCAGCGGTCCATCTCCCGTTTTTGACTCATACCGAGGTGTGAGGCTCGCGAATTCACGTTATACACAAAGCTACGCCACACAGGCCGTGCTTTGATCATCAACCACAAGACTTTGCTTTTCAATAGAAGCCTTGATCAATTGCCACTTACGCGTGCCACACTAGCAATTTACTCCATGCGACTGATATCCATCGATATACAACCTCTGAGCTCGTACGTCTCAGAGAAGGGCGTTAAGCAAGAGAATAAATCCTCCGCCGCCAAACAGATGTATATTTAATAGAGATCAATCAACACAGAATAAAATCCAATGTCAGACACACAATCCATTTACAAGTTCATTCTGGGTCTGAACGAAACCGGAGGCACTTTCCTCGCATATCCATCCATCTCCAAGTACGTCTGGACGATCACCAACTGTTTCCCTCATCTTGGGTGTACAGCCCAATCAAGATCATCAGTAATCACCCAAACGATGTGAAAACTTCCGGTCTTCGACCACCGTCTTCATCTTCGACATCTCGTCGAATCGGTTATTCAGAATGGGTATAACCCGGCCTTCCTGAATAACCCACGTATATGATAAACAAATGTTACATAAACACAACGAACGACTCATTCCAATTCAGAATATTCTTTTATTCACAAAATCACATTCTAAGGGAAATGTTCCCATTAATTTTATCCAAGATAAATTCTTCTAAATTTATCCTATAATCTTCCTTTGGATATCATTTCAAACTAGTTGGGATTAGCGAACCACACCGAAGTAATTATTTGTTTTATTTCCCAATCCCAACCTATATATCCCATGGAGCAAAACTGGTGATACTCCATACCTAACACCACGGTGTTATCGGTAAAATTAATTACCATTTCACGTTCAAATCTAATTAAAGATTTAACTATCGCTTTGGAGCAAAACTGGTGATACTCCACTCTCGATCACTTTTCAGATTTGATAATTTAAATTATCAATTCACGTTTTAATCTAATTAAAGATTCATTAAAACTTCACTTAGTTTTAATCTTCTCAAAAATACATATCTTGCCTTTAACTGGGTTAAAGCACCAATGTCATCTAAAACACAATCCACGATAAACCCAAATCACATTTGATATTAAATACAAGGCTTTGAATAGAAAATATATCGGCTTATATTCAATATCAAATTCTGAAACCAACATATATCGTATTGGAAATAACGATATAAAATATATCTTTCAAATTCCCAAAACAATATCTGTATAGTCACGAAATCCAACATCGAAATATTCCGAAGATAATTTCGATTCAACTCCAGTCCAATCCACGTATTCGGAATATTGATTATTTTTAAAATCACTTTCAAATTCAATTTATTCATTTCACAAATAAATTGATTTTAATTCTAGTTCAAAACTAGGTCATTTCGACAAAAATCTATTTTTATCATTTCAAATGTGGAATTCTTCATCCCAGTTCTTTCCAATTCACATATTATGATTTTACACAAATTATTAATATTTTTAATAATTTTATCAAGGCCCGTACAGTCGATTTCCAACAACGGCCATCGGACTGCACTTACATCGACCTTTTTCAAATTTGATTTGGGCATAATTCCAAATCCAACCGTTAGATTTCAAATTTCTAATATTCATTGGAAAGCTCTTTTCGATACGAACCCAACGGTTCCGATTTTAGGAGAATCCGACGGTCGGATCTCCCGCAACGTCAATTCGAAGTCAATGGTCGAAATTCACGAACTGCCGCGGAGCGCCGCGTTCTATTCAGGCCATTATATATATATTATATATATATTTCGTCAATTTCCTTTTAAAACGTATTTTATAAATAGTTCTACATTCGTTTCAAAATAATTTCAACTTCATCTTCAATTTCAAATCGATTTAATTTCAATTCAATTCGAGTTCATTTCAATTCAATTCAAATTCAAATTCGTTTCAATTCAATTCGAATTTTAATCTAATTCAATTTGAATTTCATTTCAAAATATTTAACTTTGAAATCACTTTCAATATTCATTATACAACGAATAAAATCGATATAAATATCGTTCGCGTCAAAATAACGCATCTCTAATCAACACGGCTTTATATTTTCAAAACTTCTTTATTCTATCCAACAAATGAATATTTATCCCATTCAACACATGAATCTATAAAAATTTATCTCGTCAAATTCTGAGCTCGTATGCAAAATTTCACTTTTTAAGGGCTATGTATTGTTAACCGAACAACTCTAGCCCATAGCCACTATTCCGGATATCGGAATATATCGAAGCTTATACTTTTCGGAGTTCTAAACGGCATTTTAAACTCAATGGAAGTGGTTTCGAGTCCAAATACATCCGTATGCAAAGTTTGACTTTTTGGCTATGTATAATTTACATAGCGACTATTCTGAATTTTCAACTGGGCATAACTTTTGATTCCCGCTATGAAATTTCGATTTTTCTGATTCGTTGGAAAGATATTCACTATTAGATCCAATTATTTTTGGTTTCGTTAAAATCCGGATTGTTTTGCACCCGGTACGTTCAATTGAAATTTGAAATCGAATTATCGAACTACCGCGCCATTTTCAATTCTATTTATAATTATATATAATTATTTATATTCTAACGACGACGTATATAATATGTACATCGAATTATATTCAAAATAAATTTTCCCGTCGATATTATTTAAAATAATCCATTTTAAATATTCAAAATTCGCTAAAATTGCCAAAACAAAAATTTTAAACTGGCCCAGAATTTCCGGGTTATTACAATCTCCCCCACCTAAAACTTTTCATCCCCGAAAAGGAACAAAGTCGAAAGTGGTTTGATTAATCAACTCTACGTTCGATCTGGCTTCCATTCTCCAACTTTTCAGTTTCTGAGAATTTTCAAAATTTCAAAAATTTGGCTAACACCCCAAATTTTAGAAAAATTTCGCCATAACCTCCCCTGTACCGGGAGCCACGGGAAAATCCCGAAATTGCCATATAGGCCTTCTGATCTCAAAAAGAAAAAGAAAAAGCCAAGCGGCTAGCCAATAGGCTCATAAAATCATCATCACCCAAACAAAACAGTAAATTATAGTAAACATGTACCTATTTGTCGGGCAAACAAATTTTATTCTTCGGCTCTAGCCTCCTTGCTATGACCTGTTCAATGTAAGTATATGCATATGCAAGCAAATGCGACCAATTTTCAATACAATTCAAAATTTGATTCAATTAGGCATAAATGGTTAAAATTATCAAACAAATGAACAAACAACACAAACAGCAATCAATTAGTGAATTAGAGTTTCAAATTCATAATTTTGATACATATACAGAAAATCATGTTTTTGATGCCAAATCACAACAATGTATTCTAGCTATATTAGTTTTGGTTCTCACACCAGCCTAATGGAAATATATAGAAAATCACACCTTCGAAACACGAATATAAATACTGATGATGTGGCCACATCACCAGAATTATCCCCGGGTGTCTAGAATGGGATTCTATATCTATCCAGTATATTAAAACTTCGACTATACGTTCATGACGCGTATACGCGAAATCTTTATATACTCGATTGTCCATATTCAAAATAAATAAATATTCAAATTAGTATAAAACGATTTAAATTTCAAAACAAAATTGTTTTCGTTTGAAAAATATACTCTTCACACTCGTTCTAGGATACTACTGATCCTATCTCTAACGAGTAATTCTAATTGGATATTGCTAATCCAATATCTGATGAATTCTTTCGTATGGTTCTAATGTGTCTTGTTCTCGAGCTCTGTAAACCAAAGCTATGATACCAAACTGAGACGACCCGAACTTCCCTGTGAAGGAAAGCACGGATAGAATTGAGGACAAGACAAAATAGAAAGCAAACAGAAGAACATTTCACTGTATATTACAACAATTCCATCAGATACAAGAATATACAGAGTATAAATGAATAAATTACATTCCACAAATATCAGAGATTACAATAAATTACATAGCAGCGGAAAATAATACAAAGCACAACAGAAGGTGATATACGGATACAGAGCTTTCCGGATACCATTCCAGCTGTAAACCAGTACCCTGTGAATATAAATCTGCAAAACCAAAACTACTAGCTGCCCGTGTGGAAAATAGGGGCACCCAGAGTTTAGGTTAAAACAATAAACTCCAGGTCAGTCATGTGACTGGTGTGAGAACTAAAACAGTTATTTAAAACTTTACTTTAAAGATAGTAATTCAAGGGACCACGCCGTATAACACGGAACGGGTTTCCTCCCAAGAATACTAGTGCATATAACAAAACAACGCAATGCTTTTTGGAAAAATGAAGCTATTATAAGACCCAGGTCCCATCACACAATGCAACGCAAGCCAGAGGATAGGGTTTTCCCTTATAATAGCCAAACATGCTTGGTACGTTTAAAACAAATCATTTGATACTATTATAAGTGTATAGTGTCAAAACAATTTCAATCATAAATATCAATCATAGGCGGCATGGGTACCATCTATCATGTCGCCATACTAGCTCTACAATTAAAACCGCAATACACGTATTGGAAATTGGATTTCCGTCATGAGTCGAGGCAAGGGGCAAGCTCCTCTCCGCGTTCGAGACACTCTGGCAAATGCCTCAGGACCCCACTATGATCCTTGGAATCGCCTGGGCCGGTCCTCTCTTACTTTTGAGGATTAGTTATTCCTGAACACACGTTTCCCGATCCTTACAGACCTATATCCGAGGCGCCTCATATCCAACAACCACACAGGTGAAAAGTATATAAATGTCAGGGCTGGTAGGTCACTGACACCACCCTAGCTAGAAAGAAACGTCGTGCTCTCCCAGCGGTCCATCTCCCTTTTTTGACTCATACCGAGGTGTGAGGCTCGCGAATTCACGTTATACACAAAGCTACGCCACACAGGCCGTTCTTTGATCATCAACCACAAGACTTTGCTTTTCAACAGAAGCCTTGATCAATTGCCACTTACGCGTGCCACACTAGCAATTTACTCCATGCGACTGATATCCATCGATATACAACCTCTGAGCTCGTACGTCTCAGAGAAGGGCGTTAAGCAAGAGAATAAATCCTCCGCCGCCAAACAGATGTATATTTAATAGAGATCAATCAACACAGAATAAAATCCAATGTCAGACACACAATCCATTTACAAGTTCGTTCTGGGTCTGAACGAAACCGGAGGCACTTTCCTCGCATATCCATCCATCTCCAAGTACGTCTGGACGATCACCAACTGTTTCCCTCATCTTGGGTGTACACCCCAATCAAGATCATCAGTAATCACCCAAACGATGTGAAGACTTCCGGTCTTCGACCACCGTCTTCATCTTCGACATCTCGTCGAATCGGTTATTCAGAATGGGTATAACCCGGCCTTCCTGAATAACCCACGTATATGATAAACAAATGTTACACAAACACAACGAACGCCTCATTCCAATTCAGAATATTCTTTTATTCACAAAATCACATTCTTAGGGAAATGTTCCCATTAATTTTATCCAAGATAAATTCTTCTAAATTTATCCTATAATCTTCCTTTGGATATCATTTCAAACTAGTCGGGATTAGCGAACCACACCGAAGTAATTATTTGTTTTATTTCCCAATCCCAACCTATATATCCCATGGAGCAAAACTGGTGATACTCCATACCTAACACCACGGTGTTATCGGTAAAATTAATTACCATTTCACGTTCAAATCTAATTAAAGATTTAACTATCGCTTTGGAGCAAAACTGGTGATACTCCACTCTCGATCACTTTTCAGATTTGATAATTTAAATTATCAATTCACATTTTAATCTAATTAAAGATTCATTAAAATTTCACTTAGTTTTAATCTTCTCAAAAATCAATATCTTGCCTTTAACTGGGTTAAAGCACCAATGTCATCTAAAACACGATCCACGATAAACCCAAATCACATTTGATATTAAATACAAGGCTTTGAATAGAAAATATATCGGCTTATATTCAATATCAAATTCTGAAACCAACATATATCGTATTGGAAATAACGATATAAAATATATCTTTCAAATTCCCAAAACAATATCTGTATAGTCACGAAATCCAACATCGAAATATTCCGAAGATAATTTTGATTCAACTCCAGTCCAATCCACGTATTGGGAATATTGATTATTTTTAAAATCACTTTCAAATTCAATTTATTCATTTCACAAATAAATTGATTTTAATTCTAGTTCAAAACTAGTTCATTTCGACAAAAATCTATTTTTATCATTTCAAATGTGGAATTCTTCATCCCAGTTCTTTCCAATTCACATATTATGATTTTACACAAATTATTAATATTTTTAATAATTTTATCAAGGCCCGTACAGTCGATTTCCAACAACGGCCATCGGACTGCACTTACATCGACCTTTTTCAAATTTGATTTGGGCATAATTCCAAATCCAACCGTTAGATTTAAAATTTCTAATATTCATTGGAAAGCTCTTTTCGATACGAACCCAACGGTTCTGGTTTTAGGAGAATCCGACGGTCGGATCTCCCGCAACGTCAATTCGAAGTCAATGGTCGAAATTCACGAACTGCCGCGGAGCGGCGCGTTCTATTCAGGCCATTATATATATATTATATATATATATATCGTCAATTTCCTTTTAAAACGTATTTTATAAATAGTTCTACATTCGTTTCAAAATAATTTCAAATTCATCTTCAATTTCAAATCGATTTAATTTCAATTCAATTCGAGTTCATTTCAATTCAATTCAAATTCAAATTCGTTTCAATTCAATTCGAATTTTAATCTAATTCAATTTGAATTTCATTTCAAAATATTTAACTTTGAAATCACTTTTCAATATTCATTATACAACGAATAAAATCGATATAAATATCGTTCGCGTCAAAATAACGCATCTCTAATCAACACGGCTTTATATTTTCAAAACTTCTTTATTCTATCCAACAAATGAATATTTATCCCATTCAACACATGAATCTATAAAAATTTATCTCATCGAATTCTGAGCTCGTATGCAAAATTTCACTTTTTAAGGGCTATGTATTGTTAACCGAACAACTCTAGCCCATAGCCACTATTCCGGATATCGGAATATATCGAAGCTTATACTTTTCGGGGTTCTAAACGGCATTTTAAACTCAATGGAAGTGGTTTCGAGTCCAAATACATCCGTATGCAAAGTTTGACTTTTTGGCCATGTATAATTTACATAGCGACTATTCTGAATTTTCAACTGGGCATAACTTTTGATTCCCGCTATGAAATTTCGATTTTTCTGATTAGTTGGAAAGATATTCTCTATTAGATCCTATTATTTTTGGTTTCGTTAAAATCCGGATTGTTTTGCACCCGGTACGTTCAATTGAAATTTGAAATCGAATTATCGAACTACCGCGCCATTTTCAATTCTTTTTATAATTATATATAATTATTTATATTCTAACGACGACGTATATAATATATACGTCGAATTATATTCAAAATAAATTTTCCCGTCGATATTATTTAAAATAATCCATTTTAATTATTCAAAATTCGCTAAAATTGCCAAAACAAAAATTTTAAACTGGCCCAGAATTTCCGGGTTATTACAATCTCCCCCACCTAAAACTTTTCGTCCCCGAAAAGGAACAAAGTCGAAAGTGGTTTGATTAATCAACTCTACGTTCGATCTGGCTTCCATTCTCCAACTTTTCAGTTTCTGAGAATTTTCAAAATTTCAAAAATTTGGCTAACACCCCAAATTTTCGAAAAATTTCGCCATAACCTCCCCTGCACCGGGAGCCACGGGAAAATCCCGAAATTGCCATATAGGCCTTCTGATCTCAAAAAGAAAAAGAAAAGGCCAAGCGGCTAGCCAATAGGCTCATAAAATCATCATCACCCAAACAAAACAGTAAATTATAGTAAACATGTACCTATTTGTCGGGCAAACAAATTTTATTCTTCGGCTCTAGCCTACTTGCTATGACCTGTTCAATGTAAGTATATGCATATGCAAGCAAATGCGACCAATTTTCAATACAATTCAAAATTTGATTCAATTAGGCATAAATGGTTAAAATTATCAAACAAATGAACAAACAACACAAACAGCAATCAATTAGTGAATTAGAGTTTCAAATTCATAATTTTGATACTTATACATAAAATCATGTTTTTGATGCCAAATCACAACAATGTATTCTAGCTATATTAGTTTTGGTTCTCACACCAGCCTAATGGAAATATATAGAAAATCACACCTTCGAAACACGAATATAAATACTGATGATGTGGCCACATCACCAGAATTATCCCCGGGTGTCTAGAATGGGATTCTATATCTATCCAGTATATTAAAACTTCGACTATACGTTCATGACGCGTGTACGCGAAATCTTTATATACTCGATTGTCCATATTCAAAATAAATAAATATTCAAATACGTATAAAATGATTTAAATTTCAAAACAAAATTGTTTTCGTTTGAAAAATATACTCTTCACACTCGTTCTAGGATACTACTGATCCTATCTCTAACGAGTAATTCTAATTGGATATTGCTAATCCAATATCTGATGAATTCTTTCGTACGGTTCTAATGTGTCTTGTTCTCGAGCTCTGTAAACCAAAGCTATGATACCAAACTGAGACGACCCGAACTTCCCCGTGAAGGAAAGCACGGATAGAATTGAGGACAAGACAAAATAGAAAGCAAACAGAAGAACATTTTACTGTATATTACAACAATTCCATCAGATACAAGAATATACAGAGTATAAATGAATAAATTACATTCCACAAATATCAGAGATTATAATAAATTACATAGCAGCGGAAAATAATACAAAGCACAACTGAAGGTGATATACGGATACAGAGCTTTCCGGATACCATTCCAGCTATAAACCAGGACCCTGTGAATATAAATCTGCAAAACCAAAACTACTAGCTGCCCGTGTGGAAAATAGGGGCACCCAGAGTTTAGGTTAAAACAATAAACTCCAGGTCAGTCATGTGACTGGTGTGAGAACTAAAACAGATATTTAAAACTTTACTTTAAATATAGTAATTCAAGGGACCACGCCGTATAACACGGAACGGGTTTCCTCCCAAGAATACTAGTGCATATAACAAAACAACGCAATGCTTTTTGGAAAAATGAAGCTATTATAAGACCCAGGTCCCATCACACAATGAAACGCAAGCCGGAGGATAGGGTTTTCCCTTATAATAGCCAAACATGCTTGGTACGTTTAAAACAAATCATTTGATACTATTATAAGTGTATAGTGTCAAAACAATTTCAATCATAAATATCAATCATAGGCGGCATGGGTACCATCTATCATGTCGCCATACTAGTTATACAATTAAAACCGCAATACACGTATTGGAAATTGGATTTCCGTCATGAGTCGAGGCAAGGGGCAAGCTCCTCTCCGCGTTCGAGACACTCTAGCAAATGCCTCAGGACCCTACTATGATCCTTGGAATCGGCTGGGCCGGTCCTCTCTTACTTTTGAGGATTAGTTATTCCTAAACACACGTTTCCCGGTCCTTACAGACCTATATCCGAGGCGCCTCATATCCAACAACCACACAGGTGAAAAGTATATAAATGTCAGGGCTGGTAGGTCACTGACACCACCCTAGCTAGAAAGAAACGTCGTGCTCTCCCAGCGGTCCATCTCCTGTTTTTGACTCATACCGAGGTGTGAGGCTCGCGAATTCACGTTATACACAAAGCTACGCCACACAGGCCGTGCTTTGATCATCAACCACAAGACTTTGCTTTTCAACAGAAGCCTTGATCAATTGCCACTTACGCGTGCCACACTAGCAATTTACTACATGCGACTGATATCCATCGATATACAACCTCTGAGCTCGTACGTCTCAGAGAAGGGCGTTAAGCAAGAGAATAAATCCTCCGCCGCCAAACAGATGTATATTTAATAGAGATCAATCAACACAGAATAAAATCCAATGTCAGACACACAATCCATTTACAAGTTCATTCTGGGTCTGAACGAAACCGGAGGCACTTTCCTCGCATATCCATCCATCTCCAAGTACGTCTGGACGATCACCAACTGTTTCCCTCATCTTGGGTGTACAGCCCAATCAAGATCATCAGTAATCACCCAAACGATGTGAAGACTTCCGGTCTTCAACCACCGTCTTCATCTTCGACATCTCGTCGAATCGGTTATTCAGAATGGGTATAACCCGGCCTTCCTGAATAACCCACGTATATGATAAACAAATGTTACACAAACACAACGAACGCCTCATTCCAATTCAGAATATTCTTTTATTCACAAAATCACATTCTTAGGGAAATGTTCCCATTAATTTTATCCAAGATAAATTCTTCTAAATTTATCCTATAATCTTCCTTTGGATATCATTTCAAACTAGTCGGGATTAGCGAACCACACCGAAGTAATTATTTGTTTTATTTCCCAATCCCAACCTATATATCCCATGAAGCAAAACTGGTGATACTCCATACCTAACACCACGGTGTTATCGGTAAAATTAATTACCATTTTACGTTCAAATCTAATTAAAGATTTAACTATCGCTTTGGAGCAAAACTGGTGATACTCCACTCTCGATCACTTTTCAAATTTGATAATTTAAATTATCAATTCACATTTTAATCTAATTAAAGATTCATTAAAACTTCACTTAGTTTTAATCTTCTCAAAAATCAATATGTTGCCTTTAACTGGGTTAAAGCACCAATGTCATCTAAAACACGATCCACGATAAACCCAAATCACATTTGATATTAAATACAAGGCTTTGAATAGAAAATATATCGGCTTATATTCAATATCAAATTCTGAAACCAACATATATCGTATTGGATATAACGATATAAAATATATCTTTCAAATTCCCAAAACAATATCTGTATAGTCACGAAATCCAACATCGAAATATTCCGAAGATAATTTCGATTCAACTCCAGTCCAATCCACGTATTGGGAATATTGATTATTTTTAAAATCACTTTCAAATTCAATTTATTCATTTCACAAATAAATTGATTTTAATTCTAGTTCAAAACTAGTTCATTTCGACAAAAATCTATTTTTATCATTTCAAATGTGGAATTCTTCATCCCAGTTCTTTCCAATTCACATATTATGATTTTACACAAATTATTAATATTTTTAATAATTTTATCAAGGCCCGTACAGTCGATTTCCAACAACGGCCATCGGACTGCACTTACATCGACCTTTTTCAAATTTGATTTGGGCATAATTCCAAATCCAACCATTAGATTTCAAATTTCTAATATTCATTGGAAAGCTCTTTTCGATACGAACCCAACGGTTCTGGTTTTAGGAGCATCCGACGGTCGGATCTCCCGCAACGTCAATTCGAAGTCAATGGTCGAAATTCACGAACTGCCGCGGAGCGGCGCGTTCTATTCAGGCCATTATATATATATTTCGTCAATTTCCTTTTAAAACGTATTTTATAAATAGTTCTACATTCGTTTCAAAATAATTTCAAATTCATCTTCAATTTCAAATCGATTTAATTTCAATTCAATTCGAGTTCATTTCAATTCAATTCAAATTCAAATTCGTTTCAATTCAATTCGAATTTTAATCTAATTCAATTTGAATTTCATTTCAAAATATTTAACTTTGAAATCACTTTTCAATATTCATTATACAACGAATAAAATCGATATAAATATCGTTCGCGTCAAAATAACGCATCGCTAATCAACACGGCTTTATATTTTCAAAACTTCTTTATTCTGTCCAACAAATGAATATTTATCCCATTCAACACATGAATCTATAAAAATTTATCTCATCGAATTCTGAGCTCGTATGCAAAATTTCACTTTTTAAGGGCTATGTATTGTTAACCGAACAACTCTAGCCCATAGTCACTATTCCGGATATCGGAATATATCGAAGCTTATACTTTTCGGAGTTCTAAACGGCATTTTAAACTCAATGGAAGTGGTTTCTAGTCCAAATACATCCGTATGCAAAGTTTGACTTTTTGGCCATGTATAATTTACATAGCGACTATTCTGAATTTTCAACTGGGCATAACTTTTGATTCCCGCTATGAAATTTCGATTTTTCTGATTCGTTGGAAAGATATTCTCTATTAGATCCTATTATTTTTGGTTTCGTTAAAATCCGGATTGTTTTGCACCCAGTACGTTCAATTGAAATTTGAAATCGAATTATCGAACTACCGCGCCATTTTCAATTCTATTTATAATTATATATAATTATTTATATTCTAACGACGACGTATATAATATATACATCGAATTATATTCAAAATAAATTTTCCCGTCGATATTATTTAAAATAATCCATTTTAAATATTCAAAATTCGCTAAAATTGCCAAAACAAAAATTTTTAACTGGCCCAGAATTTCCGGGTTATTACAGGTTCCATCGATCTTAGTTGGGTTTGTGGAGTGCCCGTTTCTTTTTATAGTTATCGATTCCCCACTTTTGCGATCGTCATGAATTTTACAGAATTTGATCTTATTCTGGCGATGGATTGGTTAACCAAATATGAAGCTGAGGTTAAATGCGCCGACAGGGTCGTAAGGGCGAAGATTAAATCCGGCAATTATATAACCATTGCATGTGAAGGACCGAATTCAAATAGAAAAGATTTTTGTTAGCTTTGGATGTTTCTCCTGCTCAAATAGAACCAGTTCCTGTTGCTACTGAGAATACTTCGGTCGACATTGAAAATATCCCTGTCGTAAGGAACTTTGCGGATGTGTTCGAAGAAGTTGTTAGCTTACCTTCGCATAGAGAAATTGATTTCAAGATCGCGTTAGTCCCCAATGCAAGGCCAGTGGTACACGCTATTCGAAGAATGACCTTGAAAGAGAAAGATGAGTTAGATAATTAAACACGATATCTTGTACGGAAGGGTCTGATCAGACCTAGTTTCTCTGATTGGGGAGCAATAGTGGTATTTGTCCCGAAGTCAGACGGTACTCTCAGACTATGTGTAGATTATCGTGACTTGATTAAGCAGACATTGAAAAATAAATATCCATTGTCGTGGATTGATGATTTATTGGATCGATTGAATGGGGCATAAGTATTTTCTCGAATGGACCTAGCTACAGGTTTCCATCAACTTCGTATTGCTGAAGAGTGTGTTCCTTTGACAGCATTCAAAGGTCCAGACTTATTCTACGAGTGGTTAGTAATGTCGTTCGGCTTATGTAACGCTCCAGCCTATTTCGTCGATCTAATGAACAGAGTATTCAGAGGAGTTTTGAATAAATTTGTTCTGGTTTTCATTGATGTTATCCCGATCTTCTCTAAGTCAGAAAGCGAACATGAAAAACATATGGAATAGGTGTTAGAAATTCTGAGAAAGAATGTTTTAAAAGCAAAGTTTTCCAAGTGTATATTCTGGCAACAAGAAGTCAAATTTCTTGGCCACGTCATGTCAAAACAAGGAATTTCAGTGGATCCCAGTAAAATCACTGCCATTCAGAATTGGAAACAACCTCGTACACCAACAGAAGTCAGAAATTTTCTCGGGTTGGCCAGTTATTATAGGAAATTCATTAAGGATTTTGCGAAGACATCCATTTCCTTAACGAAACCGACTAAGAAGCACTCGAGATTTAATTGGACTTCGGTATGTGAGGAAGCTTTCCAAGAGCTGAAGTTGAAACTGACAACTGCTCCAGTGCTAACAATAATTGATGGAAATGAGGACATGAAAGTTTGGACTGACGCGTCTAGAGAAGGCCTTGGTGCAGTATTAATGCAAAGAGGTCAAGTGATATACTTATGCTAGCCGTCAGCTGAAGCCTCATGAGAAGAACTACGTTACTCATGATCTCGAACTGTTAGCCATCTTATTTTCTTTGAAAATCAGGAGGCACTACCTTTTTGGTGAGAAATTCGAACTGTATACAGACCATCAATCATTGAAATATTTGTTCACCCAGAAGGATTTGAATCTAAGGCAGCAGCGTTGGCTAGAATTTCTTGCAGCGTACGATTTTGAGATTTTGTACACTCCAGGGAAAGCCAATGTTGTGGCGGATGCGCTGAGTAGAAAGAATGTGATAATCGCCAGCTTTATTATTACGCCTTATTGATCGATAAAGTATCTGCTCTTCAGAGCGATGATCCCTTCATTCAAAGAATCAAAGAAAGGATACAGAAAGGTGAGACCTTGGATTTTCAGATAGATAACTATGGAATTCTAAGGTTGAAAAGCTGAATATGTGTACCAAACATTGCCGAACTCCAAAGAGAAGTATTGGATGAATGTCACAAAGCCAAGCTTAGTATCCATCCGGGAGTGAGCAAGATGTATAATGATATCAAACGCACTTTCTGGTGGAGATCTATGAAACGAGACATCTCCTTATATGTTAGCCGGTGTTCCACCTGTCAGCAAGTCAAAAGCGATTAGCAGAAACTCGCTGGATTGTTGCAACATTTAGAAGTGCCAGGTGGAAAATGGGAACAGATTTCTATGGATTTCATAAAGGAAATGACGGTATTTGGGTGATCGTAGATCGTTTCACAAAGACTGCCCATTTCATACCTGTCAGATCGAATAGAAATGCTCAGAGTCTGGCGCAGATATATTTCAAGGAAATTGTTAGACTGCACGGGGTTCCCATGAGCATCGTAAGTGACCATGACCCGATTTTTGCTAGTAAATTCTGGGAAGCATTCCAAGCAAAATTGGGAACGAAACTGAACTTGAGCACCGCATACCATCCTCAGACAGATGGTCAAACTGGGAGGGTGAACCGTATTTTAGAAGATCTATTGCGGGCTTGTATTTTAGATTTTGGCGGATCATGGGAAGACCATTTGCATTTGTCCGAGTTCTCATACAACAACAGTTACCAAACGAGCCTAACAATGTCACCATTCGAAGCATTGTATGGTAGACCGTGTCGATCCCCTGCTTGTTGGGTGGAACCTGGAAATAGACTTGTATTGGGGCCAGATATGATTCGTGAAGCTGTAGATAAAGTCGATTTCGTTAAGAAACGATTGTTAGCCGCTCAAAGCCGACAAAAGAGCTATGCAGATAAGAGAAGAAGAGATATATCATTCGCTATTGGCAACCATGTTTATTTGAAGGTATCTCCGATGAGAGGAGTGATCCGATTCGGTAAAACAGGGAAATTGGTGCCCTAATTCATTGGTCCGTTTCCTATTCTAGAACGGATTGGAACTCTCGCTTATAGGGTTTAGTTACCAGATTGGTTTCCTGGAGTACATGATGTATTTCACATATCTCAACTTCGAAAGCATGTGCATGATCCCGATTTGATCGTGGAAGAAGCCGCTAAATGGGATATAGATATTACTCCCGAAATGGCTGTGAGAAAAGAGCCGATCAAAAATATTGGCAAAGAAACCAAAGAGCTGAGGAACAAGAAGGTTCACTTAGTCAAAGTGCAATGGAGTGGAGATCCACGAGACTGTACTTGGGAAACAGAGGAAAGCATGCAGAACGCCTATCCTACGTGCAGAATGGATATCTCTGATTGACTCTGGTGCAAGGTACATTTATCATACCTTACAATTTCCATAGTGTTCTCTATTTTGTTGTTGTTTCCTTTTCATGAATATAGAATTTTAATTATATAGTTTGAATGATTTGAAAGAATATATGAATTAACTAATATATTTGTGAAAAGTTAAAAAAATAAATTGATTGGTGTTTGAGTTGTGTGATTGTGGATTTGATTGATTCAATTATTAGAACGATAGTTAATTAAATCTACAAGAGAATGAATGATAGAATTTATTCGAATAAATCACGCATTGACCTGATTAGAGAATTAATTAGAAATATATACATGTACATTTTATATGTTCGAACAGGTAAATGGATTAGCTGTTGAGTAAAGATTTTATTTGCGTGCCCGACAAATAGGTAAACCTTAATGAGTTGGACGCGCACTTTTATTATTATATCAACTCCTGTGAATGCCATTGGATGCAGAGTGCTGGTTATTCTGTGTGTAATTAATAAACGTCGCTATAGGATAGTAACAATTAATTTTGAGCTACACTACAAGGCATACTTCTTGAAGATAGGCATACTTCATCATATACCACATAAGCATTTAGAGCTTGTGTGACGAGGTAGAAGATTTACCATACGAGCGAGAGGCTTGTACGACGATGACTATATTTTACAGGTTGAACTAATGACTGATATGGACTATTTAAATTGTAACGGTAAATTGCCAGATTAATAGAAACCCCACACGGGTCTAGAGTTGACAATAATCACGTCTCTCTAGTTATTAGATACGGAACATGGACTATTTATTTCCCACACGGGACGAGGTGACGAGGATTTATCCTCAGGAGCATTAAAAATACACACTCCCTCAGGCTTAGACAGGGTGATGAGAATTTATTCTCTGGAGTTATAATCTATACACGCTCCCCTGTAAACACCAGAATATATCACTATAAATATATGTATGCTTTATAGGATTTATTGGGTACCTAATACGGCCCAATAAATTTCCAAAACCCTCCCCGTACAAAGGAGGTTATGGCGAAATTTTTCGAAAATTCCGGGTGTTAGCCAAATTTTTGAAGAATTTAAAAATTCTCAGAAGCTGAAAATTTGGAGAATGGAAGCCAGATTGAACGTAGAGTTGATTAATCAAACCACTTTCGACTTTGTTCCTTTTCGGGGACGAAAATTTTTAAGTGGGGGAGATTGTAACAACCCGGAAAATCTGAACCAGTTTAATTTTTTTTAAATTGGTTAAAATAGTGGATTTTAAATATTTAAAACAAATATTTTAAATAATAGTGATGAAAAATAGGTCTGAATTGATGTTTGAAAATAAATATAATTAATTTTAATTATAAACAAGGCCTGAAATGGCGCTGTAGTTTCAAAAATTGAATTCAAACTTCAAACGACTGTACCGGGTGAAAAATAAAACGGAATTTAGTGAAACCAAAAATATTTAAATTTGTTAGTGAATATCTTTCTAACGAATCTGAAAAATCGAAGTTTCATAGCGGGAATCAAAATTTATGGCCAAATGAATTTTCAGAAAGGTCGCTATAGAAATTATATCGCCCTTGAAAATAAACATTTTGCATACGACCTCAGAATTCGACGAAACCACTTTTGTTGGATCCGGGTTGTAAAATTATTGCTAGGTTTCAAATTTCATAATTTTTGAAGCAAGTATGTGAGCGTGGCGGAGGAAAATGTGCTTTGGTCAATTACAGTTAAAATGGATCGACCAGAAAAGGGCCATTTTACAAACGGTCTCAGAATACGACGAAACTAGTTTTGTTGGTACCATATCGTCGATACGATGCTAGAAATAATGTCAAGAATTTTTCGAGCGAGTATGTGGGCCCGGCAAATTAACATGTACGTCAAAACAGAATTTGACTGTTTTATATTTTAATTTGAAGAAAACTTGACTCTAACAGTCGAATTGGCCTATTAAACATATCCCATTGTGTCCGAGATGGGGGTAATTAGCAAGGGACGACAGTCGTTGGGTTTGATTTCGAGTTCATGTGCAAAAACCCAATTTTTGAAATTAATATAATTCCCGGCCAATCAGAATTTTTATAAAAAAAATTAAAAAAAAAGAGAGGAGGGCTCTCTTCTCTCTCCCCGACGTGAACGACGATAGCAACCTCCCTCCTTCTCTCTTCTTTTTCTCACAATCCACTCAATAAAAACCCATGGTACTTTGCAACTTTTTGTAGTACTCCTCTCCACCTTCAAATCCGTACCAAACTCGCCCCTTATCGTTGAGTGTAGTGGCCGAATCACCTCTCCAAATTTGGAGACTTTCCGCCGACGCCGTGGGTGACTGAAGCCACCGAACCGCTTCAGGCGCCAGCGTGCCTCTCCAAGCGCTCCGAGGTGGTGCCATCGGATCGGGACATCGTGCTACTGTTCGAGTGAAAATCTAAAACCTAGATTTGAACAAAAAATGAAAGGTATGGCTGTTAATCTCTTAAACTGTTTTCAACTCCTTTAAACCGTCGCAAAATTCTACCAACTTTGAAAAATCGTATCTTTTTCGTTTGTGGTTGAAATTCAGTGAAACAAGAGACACCGGTACCGTGTCGACGTCTTCTACATTTTAGAAGAGACCGCATATTTTTCTGAGCTTCTGTAATTTTTGGTGGAGGGGAACCCAATGTGAGATATCTATTTTATAAACGATATGGAAAACAACGATGTATAAATTATATAGTTGATGTTTGAGTTATATAAGCGTTATACATCTCATGTATAAGCGTTTTATAAGTTGTATGTTCGATGTATAAGTTATATATGCGTTGTAAAAATTATATATGTAATGAAATGATATTGAATTGTATTGAAGTGAATTGAAATATATTTATATACGAATATATATATATATACACACACACTCCCCTCGTCCACAGACCATGGACGATATTTATTGGTTGTGTTGTTGTTTGGATTATTTGGTTGATGTGAAATTTGGTGAATGATGTGAATGATTGATTGTGGTTGAAAAATACCCATTTGTGGTTGAAAACAAAAATAGAATAGGTTATGGAAATTAAAATAAAACATGCCACCTGCGTGCGAACTAGATGCATGAATCCCCATTGTCAAAAACCGCAAGGTTTTAAGGTAGAGCGAGGAACCGTACATCGATACGGTCCCGGTTTTAACTACCCTGTCGTTATGCTGCCGAAATTTCCTGAAATCTTTCTGTGTTTGGTTTATTTTCATTTGTTGAAACTATATTCATTTGTTGAATAGAAATTCATGTATATAAAATAATCGTGTTTTGAAATAAATTGTTTTATATTAAAAATCACATTTTTATCACCTGTTTGAACTATATAAAATAATAGTGTTTTGAAATAAATTGTTTTATATTAATAATCACATTTTTATCACCTGTTTGAACTATATAAAATAATCGTGTTTTGAAATAAATTGTTTTATATTAAAAATCACATTTTTATCACCTGTTTGAACTATATAAAATAATCGTGTTTTGAAATAAATTGTTTTACAATAAAAATCACATTTTTACTATATACGTGAACCGTTGAAAATGGTGATGTGTAGAAATAAATATCTGTTAGATAAAAATATCATTTTTATCGATAGTGCGAAGTGAATATGGTTTTGAAATCGAAGAGTGAATTATATAGAAATATATATAATTATAATATATCGAATAACGAAGCTGCAGTTCGTATTTTGAAACTGTTATTTCAAACGATTATTGCGGGAGATCCGACCATCGGAATTTCCCGAAATCACAACCGTTGGGTTCGCCTTGGAAATATCTTTCCAATGGCACCAACTTTGTAAAAATCCAACGGTTGGATTGTCTAGAATGTTTAATTCAAATATGAAGAAAAACAGCGCCAGAATCGATTATAACTATATATATAATTATAATTAAATTAAATTGAATAACGATGCTGCAGTTTGATTTTTGAAATCGAAACTTCAAATGATTACTGTGGGAGTTCCGACCGTCGGATTTCCCCAAAACTGAAACCGTTGGATTCATTTTGAAAAGATCTTTCTAATGATGTAAAATTTGAGATGATCCAATGGTTAGATTTTTAGATATGTGTAAATCAAATATGAAGAAAAACATTGCCATGGTCACGTTATGCCCTGAAGTGTTGTTTGAATGAATTAAATATTTTTAAATGAATAAAAATAGTGATAAATTGTGATAAAATATTTTAAATGATATGGAATGAAAATAAACTAAATTTGCTCGGTTTATTAGATATTTGATGGTTGAATATGTGTGGCGTGAAAATTACAATTAATGAACTGAATTAATGATATCGAATAATTTAACCATTGAAATGGATTGATTTGAAATATTAAATCTACGTGAATTATTTGAAAAGGCCGGGTTAATTTTCATTTCAAATAATTGATCGACGATTAAAAGTCGAAGATATGAAGACGGTGCAAGACCGATGATCTTCACGTCGAATGGAGAGGTGCTATTGATGCTCCAAATAGGAGTAGCTACCTAGAAGGGGCTGAAGTAGTAACCGTCCGGATGTACGTGTCGATTGTGAAAATGTGCGAGGAATCCAGATCCTCCGGTTTCGTTCAGACCCAGAACGGACTTGTAAATGGACGTGTGTTTGACGTTGTATATTGACAACGTGGCATATAGAGATGCTGTGATCATAGCTTTTGTTGAAAAGCATAGCTTTGTGGTTGATGATCAAAGCCCCGCCTACGTGGCATAGCTTTGTATTATATCGTTGCTTCAAGAACCTCACACCCCAGTATGGACCAGAAATGGGAGAGGACATCAGGGAGGACATGCGTTTCTTTCTAGCTAGGGTGGTGTCAGTGACCTGCCAGCCTTGACATTTATATTACTTTCACCTGTGTGGTTGTTGCTGTTGCGAGGCGCCTCGATTATATCGGTCGACCCGGGACCGTTGGAGTCATTCGTTGACTCATTTACACCCCAAAGGGCGGGAAAACATAGTGTTCAGGAATTTTAATCCACATCGGTGGACCGGCCCTGACGATCCAAGGGCCCACCTGAGTATGGGTCCTGAGGCTCGGGCTAGAGAGTCTTGAAGCGGTGAGGACGATCCCTTGCCTCGGTTAATGATGGAAATCCAATTTCCAAATACAACATCGTGCGGTTTTGATTGTATATATATATATATATATATATATATATATATATATATATATATATATATATATATATGGCGACATGATATATGGTACCCATGCCGTCTATGATTGATAGTTATGATTCAAATTGTTTTTGAAACATATAAACACTAGCAATAATGTCAAATGATTTGTTTTGATCGTATCAAGCATATTTTGGCCATTATACGGTAAAACTCTATCCCCCGGTTTGTGTTGCATTGTGTGATGGGACCTGAGTCTTATAATGGCTTCATTTTTATAAAAAGCATTGCGATGTTTAAAAGATTTACTTGTTTTAAAGCACTGGCAATCACTGGAGTAAACCTGTTACGTGAAAGTGGCGTGGTCCTTTGATTTGCCATATTGTAAAATGTGTTAAGTAGATTTCTCATACCAGTCCCATGATTTACTCGTAGTTTGTTTCACTTGCAAACTCGGGTGCCCCTTTTTCTACACGGGCAGCCTTGTGTACAGGTTTAGCAGGCTCTTTCTGGATAGTTGGAGCTGAAGATGGATCCTATCATTTATTTCTTTTTATGCTATTCAGCTCCTACTGTACATTTGTGTTGTTTTCCGCTATAGACATTTAGGTATAGCTGAACTGTATTTGTACTAATTAAGATCCTGTATACTGTGTAACTCTGATGTTTATTATATCCAGTATATTCTGTTGTTCATTATCTGGTGTATTTATTTATTTCTATCTTGCTGTCATCTGTTTATGTGTTATATTCCCAAAGATTACCCCTGCCGCCATGTTATGGGGTTTGGGTCTTCACACCAGTTGTGTTTACCTTATGGTATATTTTATCTAGAGATATGCGATGCCGACCCTTGTGCATGTAGTTTGGATCTATATTGAGAGATCTCCGATGGAAAATCCAATATGCGAAAATACCTTAGCGGTTTTGTTTGTACACTTAATAGTTGTCGAATGTAACCAATGTAACCATTCCATCTATGTGATTTATTTATATTCTACACCCTAGACATTATCTATAATACAACTATAGTAAACTTAATAAATGGTTGGTTTCTTTTGAGGGGAAAACCAGAGTGGTTATCTGCACGGTCCCCTCAATATTGTTACATGCAATCTTGAGTTTTCTCATACCAGACTTGTAATAGCCCGTAACTTCCCCGGTAAGGAAAGCCCATATTACCTTGAGAACACGACAAAATAGAACGCAAACAGAAGAACATTTTATTGTTATTACAACAATTCCATCAGATACAAGAATATACAGATTATGAATAAATATAATACATTCAATAAATATCAGAGATTACAATAAATTACATAGCAGCGGAAAATAATACAAAAACAACTGAAAGTAATATACGGATACAGAGATTTCCGAGCATCGTTCCAGCTGTAAATCAGGATACTGTGAATATAAATCTGCAAAACCAAAACTACTAGTTGCCTGTGTCGAAAATAAGGGCACCCAGAGTTTAGGTTAAAACAATAAACTCCAGGTCAATCATGTGACTGGTGTGAGAACTAAAACAGTTATAAATCTTTTTTTTTAAAGTTCGGTAAATCAAGGGACCACGCCGTATAACATGGAACGGGTTTTTACCCCAAGAATTCCAGTGCATAAACAAACAGCGCAATGCTAAATAAAGAACAATGAAGCTGTTATAAGACCCAAGTCCCATCACACAATGCAACGCAAGCCGGAGGATAGGGTTTTACCTTATAACAACAAAAAATGCTTGATACGTGAAATTTCATCTTTTATTATAACTATAAGTGAGGAAAACAACTTTGAACATAAGTATAAATCACAGACGGCATAAGCGCCCCATCCCACTATGTCGCCATACTAGGCTCTACAGATAAAACCGAAATACACGTATTGGAAATTGGATTCCATCATGAGTTGAGGCAAGGGGCAAGCTCCTCTCCGATTCGAGATACTCTAGCAAATGTCTCAAGACCCCAGTACGATCCTTGGATGCTTCAGGGCCGGTCCTACCATACTTTTGAGGATTAATTATTCCTGAACACACGTTTCCCGGTCCTAACAGACCTAATATCGAGGTGCCTCATTCCAACAACCACACAGGTGAAAAGTATATAAATGTCAGCCAGTTTAAGCACCGACACCACCCGTAGCTAGAAAGAAATGTCGTGCACTCCCTGCAGTCTGTATCCCCTTTTTGACTCATACTGAGGTGTGAGGCTCGCGAATTCACGCTATACACAAAGCTGCGCCACACAGGCCGTGCTTTGATCATCTACCACAAGACTTTGCTTTTCAACAAAAGCCTTGATCATTTGCCACTTAGGCATGCCACACTGGCAATTCATGCCATGCGACTGATGTCCATTGATATACAACCTCTAAGCTCGTACGTCTCAGAGAAGAGCGCTAAGCAAGAGAATAGATTCTCTGCCGCCAAACAGATATATATTTAACAAAAATCCATCAACACAAAATAAAATCCAATGTCAGACACACAATCCATTTATAAATTCGTTCTGGGTCTGAACGAAACCGGGGGCACTTTCCTCGCATATCCATCGATCTCCAAGTACGTCTGGACGATCACCAACTGATTCCTTCATCTTGGGTGTACATCCCAATCAAGATTGTCTGTAATCACCCAAACGATGTGAAGACTTCCGGTCTTCAACCACCATCTTCATCTTCCACATATCGTCGAATCGGTTATTCAACATGGGTAAAACCTGCTCTTTCCAAATAACCCACGTATATAATAAACAAATGTTACAAAAACACAACATACGCCTCATTCCAATTCAGAATATTCTATTATTCAAATTTTCACATTCCTAGTGAAAGGTTCCCATTAAATTTATCGAAGATAAATTCTTTAAAATTTATTCTTTAATCTTCCTTTGGATGTCATTTCAAACCATATTATGGTTTTCCAAACTAGTCGGGATTAGCGAACCACACCGAAGTAATTATTTATTTTATTTCCCAATCCCAACATATTCATCCCATGGAGCAAAACTATTATTACCCCATAACTAACACCACGGTGTTATCGGTAAAATTAATTACCATTTCACGTTCAAATCTAATTAAAGATTTAACTATCATTTTGGAGCAAAACTGGTGATACTCCATTCTCGATCATTTTAATATAATTAAAGATTCATTAAAAACCCACTTAGTTTTAATCTTTAATTGGGTTAAAGAACCGATGTCATTTAAAACACGGTTCACGATTAACCCAAAATTCCATTTGATATTAAATACAAGGCTCTGAATAGAAAATATATCGGCCTATATTCAATATCAAATTTTGATTATTTTTAAAACCACTTCAAATCCAATTTATTTATTTAAAAATGTTGGATTTTAATTCTAGTTCAAAACTAGTTCATTTCGATAAAAATATATTTTTACCCTTTCAAATAGGGAATTTTTCATCCCAGTTCTTTCCAAATCATATATTATAATTTTACACAAATTATAGATATTTTAAATAATTTTATCAAGGTCCGTACAGTCGATTTACACCAATGGCCATCGAACTGCACTTACAACGACCATTTCTAAATTTGATTTGGACGTATCTCCAAATCCAACCGTTAGATTTCAATTTTCAAATATTCATTGGAAAGCTCTTTTCGATACGAACTCAACGGTTCCGGTTTGAGGAGAATCCGACGGTCGGATCTTCCGCAATGTCCGTACGAAGTTAATGGTCGAAATTCGCTAACTGCCGCAGCGCGGCGCGTTCTATTCAGGCCATTTTATTATATATATAATATATATAATATATATTTCATCGATTTCTATTCAAAATGAATTTTATATATCGTTTTAAATTGTTTTCAAAACAGTTTCAACTTCATATTCAATTTCAAATCAAAGGTGAAATTTCCATTATAAATTCGTTTTACATTCATTTCCATTCAATTCGAATTCATTTCAATTTGAATTCATTTTAATTCAATTTCAATTTGAATTCATTTTAATTCAATTTCAGTTCAAAATCATTTTAATTCAATTTCAATTCGAATTCATTTCAATTCAATTTCAGTTCGAATTCATATTAATTCAATTTCAATTCGAATTCATTTCAGTTCAATTTCAATTCGAATTCATTTTAATTCAATTTCAATTCTGTTCAATTCAAAATATTCGATTATGAAATCACTTTTCAATATTCATTATAAAACGAATAAAATCGATAAAAATATCGTTCGCGTCAAAATAACGCATCTCTAATCAATACAGCTTTATATTTTCCAAAAACTTCTTTATTCTATTCAACAAATGAATATTTATTCTATTCAACACATGAATCTATATTTCTTTCAACACTTGTCTAATCTCAACAAATGAGTACTGTCAAAACGTGACTATTTTTGTTAGGTAATATATTTTATAAAATTTTGATTTCTATCGTTAAATTTTTAAATCAAACTCTAACTGTAAATTAGTAAGAGAACGATTCTCTAAATATTAATCCCGAAGGCCGAAACCAACATCAGATCAATACCCAAGAGACCACTCATCTTATCTATTTTCCACTTAGTTTCTAATTTTATATATGATAAGGATGTAAATTTTATTGTTAAATTATTTCGTTCAACACATGACTATTCTCAACAAATGAGTACGGTCAACACATGAATCTTTTATTTTATAATATTCTTTATTTTCACAATTGGAATGAGGCACAATCAATTACCATATAATGTTAATTATGTGGATTCCATACAAAACATGTATATCATAGCAACGATAAATAATCAACCATCATCCAAAGTGCACAACACAATTGTATAAGCATTAAATATAAATAATTAACGCTTACACAGTCTCTCGACCAATCGATCGACATACAACAAAATAATTGGGATTAGTGTACGCCAAATATCATCCCAATACCTGTGTGGGTTTCAATCAATCAAACACATATTTTATTTGTGTAGTTGGGCGATGTGTAAAATTTATCGTCCCAATCAATATCAGTCAAAAAGTGTATATAAACAAATCGTCCGATTTGTTTATAACTATTTATTTCATTTTATATACACGTTAAAAATTCTATTTTTAACTATACAATATTTATTACCTATATAAATATTTTATTTCCTTTCACATCACACAATCAATTTACACATCAAAATCAAACAAACAAACAAGCATACAAGCCGTCCATGGTCTATGGACGACGGGTGTCAGGTGCTACTAAACACCATCTGCATCCTAGTATATATAATAATATAATTAGAAAAAGAAAATTTATAGGTGAGAAGTTCTCACAGAGGGTTTCACTCCGTCGTGCTTTCATTTTCAACTGCTGAACTGTCTAGATTCCTTTGAAATTCCAATTCAGTTCTTCCGCGCTATTCATAATAAAAATTATATTTTTATTACTTCATTTCAATAAATAAAAATCATATTTTATTATCACGCTATATTGATAAAAAATCTATTTTTATATCGTTGTTCATATAATAAAGATAAGATCTTTACTATCTATATAATATAAAAATCGTATTTTTAATCTTCTACTAATATAAAAATTATATTTTTAACATTTCTACTCTATAAAAAATATATTCTCATCCTTCCTATATTATAAAAATTATATTTTTATCCTTCCTATATTATAAAAATTATATTTTTAACCTTCCTATATTATAAAAATTATATTTTTAACCATCCTATATTATAAAAATTATATTTTTAACCTTCCTATATTATAAAAATTATATTTTTATCATCTACATTATATAAAAATTGAATCTTTATCCTCAATATTTCACGATAAAAATATAGTCCATATTTTCTTCTAGCTTTCATATATATGAAAATCGTTTCTAACACTTAAAAAAATCTCGTCTTTAACTCTATAAAAATTTATTCTACTTTAAAAATCGTATTTTTATACCTTCACCTTCATTTTTATAATGAAGTTATTTAAATAAAAAATCAGATCTTTAATTTACTAAAAATCATTTCTTACCTCTCATGAAAATCGAATCTATACACAATGTTATACATTAAAAAAAATCAGATTTTAAACCACTAATTTTTTTTTTCTATTTCATAATAAAAATTACACAACTAAATCAAAGTAAAACTCATTTTGAATTGTCAAAAGAAGGGCTGAACTGGGCTGACAAGGCGGAGGGGAGGGGCACTGGCCTGCGCGGGGCTAGAGGAGGGCCGTCAGTTGATGGCTTCTCGGAGGGTGGTCTCGGTCTCGGGGCAAGGGCTTGGCGTCGGGGCTAGGGAAAAAGGGGGGCTTTGCGGTTCACTGCTCGGAGCAGTAGAGGGGGGAGGCGGCGCGGTGGCCCCCGCCTTGGGCGACGGCGGCGGCGGCGATTTGAAAGGGGGGCGGCGGATCGCAATCCCCCTGTCTCTCTTGTTTTTAAAAAAAAACAAATTTTAACGAGGGGGGGCTGAGGAGACAAGGGGTGAGGTTTTTTTTATTTAATTATTTTAATTTTAGAAAGTTGACTTTTTATTTTGACTTCGAAACGAGGCCCACCGCCTATCGTCCATAGCTTATTACGCCCATTCCAAACACGATGGGATATGTATCATAGGCTGATTCGATCGTTACGATCAGTTTCCGTCAAAATCAACATATAACTCTATATATTGAATTTGAACGCGCATTTCAATTTACCGAGGTCACATACTAACTCGAAAAATTCCAGAAAAATATTTTCTAGCTTCGTATTGACGATACGGTCCTAACAAAACTAGTTTCGTCGAATTCTGAGATCGTTTGAAAAATGGCCATTTTCCAGTCGATTAAAATCAACTAAAACTGGTCAAACGCGTTTTCCTTTGCCACGCTCACAAATGGATTCGAAAAATTATGAAAATTGGAATCTAGCAATAACTTGACATCACGGATCCAACAAAAGTGGTTTCGTTGAAATCCGAGGTCGTTTGCAAAATTTCCATTTTTAATGGCCAGAATTCCATAACGATTGTTCTGAATTTCCATTTGGACATAACTTTTGATTCCCGCAATGAAATTTTGATTTTTCGTATTCGTTGGAAAGATATTCTCAATTAGATTATAATATATTTGGTTTCGCTGAATTCCGGTTTATTTTAAATCCTGTACATTCATTTGAAGTTTGAAATCGAATTATCGAACTACCGCGCCATTTTCAATTCCTTTTATAATTTAAAATAAATATTTATATTCTAACGACGTACTATATAAATATATTTGTTCTACTACTATTAAAAATAAATTTCTCGTCGATATTACTTAAAATAATCTATTTTAAATATTCAAAATTCATTAAAATTGCCAAAATAAAAAATTTTAATTGCCTCAGATTTTCGGGTTGTTACAGTCTCCCCCACTTAAAACTTTTCGTCCTGGAAAAGGGACGAAGCCGAAAGTTGTTTTAAAAACCAACTCAACTTTCTTTGTTTTCGCTACGGCTTGAGTTCTTCAAATTTTCAGTTTCTAAGAACTTTTCAAATTTCTCAAAAATTTGGCTAACACCCTAAATTTTCGAAAAATTTCGCCATAACCTCCCCTGCACCGGGGACTTCGGGATATTTCATATAGCTTCCCATGGCCTTCTTCAATCAAAAAGAAAAGGAAAAAGCCAAGCGGCCAGCCAATCGTCTGACAAAATCACCCAAAACTCAAGAAATACAATAAACATATACCTATTTGTCGGGCAAACAATTTTATTCCTCTGCTCTAGCCTCCTTGCTATGACCTATTCAATGTAAGCACATGTATATGCATGCATTTTCAAATAATTTTCAATACAGCTCAATATTTGATTCTATTAGGCGTAATGGTTCAAAATATCAAACAAATAAACAAACAACACAACCATCAATCAATTAGTGGATTAACATTTCAAATTCGTAATTTGATATATATATATACAGAAAATCATGTTTTTGATGCAAAATCACAACAATAAATCAATGTAAGTTTTGGTTCTCATACCAGTCTAATGGAAATATATAGACATCACACCTTGGTCACTCGAAAATAAATACTGGTGATGTTATACTTCATCATCAAGACCATGTCCGGGTGACTAGAGTGTGACTCTATATCTATCTAGTATATTAAAACTTCGAATATACGTTCATGACGCGTATATGCAAAACCTTTATATACTAGATTGTCCAAATCAATATAAATAAATTATTCAAAAACGTATAAAATGGTTTAAATTTCAAAACAAAATTGTTTTCATTTTTATTTGAAAAATATACTCTTCACTCTCGTTCTAGGATACTACTGATCCAATCACTAACGAATCATTCTCATTGGATATTGCTAATCCAATTTCTGATGAATTCTTTCATATGGTTCTAACGTGCCTTGTTCTCTAAGCTTTGTAAACCAAAGCTCTGATACCAACTATAATAGCCCGTAACTTCCCCGGTAAGGAAAGCCCGTATTACCTTGAGAACACGACAAAATAGAGCGTAAACAGAAGAACATTTCATTGTTATTACAACAATTCCATTAGATACAAGAATATATAGAGTATGAATAAATATAATACATTCAATAAATATCAGAGATTACAATAAATTACATAGCAGCGGAAAATAATACAAAACACAACTGAATGTAATACACGGATACAGAGATTTCCGAGCATCGTTCCAGCTGTAAATCAGGATCCTGTGAATATAAATCTGCAAAACCAAAACTACTAGCTGCCCGTGTCGAAAATAAGGGCATCCAGAGTTTAGGTTAAAACAATTAACTCCAGGTCAGTCATGTGACTGGTGTGAGAACCAAAACAGTTATAAACCTTTTTTTTAAGTTCGGTAAATCAAGGGACCACGCCGTATAACATGGAACGGATTTTTACCCCAAGAATACCAGTGCATAAACAAACAGCGCAATATTAAATAAAGAACAATGAAGCTGTTATAAGACCCAAGTCCCATCACACAATGCAACGCAAGCCGAGGATAGGGTTTTACCTTATAACAACCAAAAATGCTTGATACGTGAAATTTCATCTTTTATTATTACTATAAGTGAGGAAAACAACTTCAATCATAAGTATAAATCATAGACGGCATAAGCGCCCCATCCCACTATGTCGCCATACTAGGCTCTACAGATAAAACCGAAATACACGTATTGGAAATTGGATTCCATCATGAGTCGAGGCAAGGGGAAAGCTCCTCTCCGATTCGAGACACTCTAGCAAATGTCTCAGGACCCCATTATGATCCTTGGATGCTTCAGGGCCGGTCCTACCTTACTTTTGAGGATTAATTATTCCTGAACACACGTTTCCCGGTCCTAACAGACCTAATATCGAGGTGCCTCATTCCAACAACCACACAGGTGAAAAGTATATAAATGTCGGCCAGTTTAAGCACCGACACCACCCATACCTAGAAAGAAACGTCATTCTCTCCCTGCATTCCGTATCCCGTTTTTGACTCATACCGAGGTGTGAGGCTCGCGAATTCACGCTATACACAAAGCTGCGCCACACAGGCCGTTCTTTGATCATCTACCATAAGACTTTGCTTTTCAACAAAAGCCTTGATCATTTGCCACTTAGGCATGCCATACTGGCAATTCATGTCATGCGACTGATGTCCATCGATATACAACCTCTGGGCTCGTACGTCTCAGAGAAGGGAGTTAAGCAAGAGGATAAATTCTCTAGCGCCAAACAGATATATATTTAATAGAAATCAATCAACACAGAATAAAATCCAGTGTCAGACACACAATCCATTTATAAATTCGTTCTGGGTCTGAACGAAACCGGAGGCACTTTCATCACATATCCATCGATCTCCAAGTATGTCTGGACGATCACCAACTGATTCCCTCCTCTTGGGTGTACAGCCCAATTAAGATCGTCAGTAATCATCCAAACGATGTGAAGACTTCCGGTCTTCAACCAACCATCTTCATCTTCGACATATCGTCGAATCAGTTATTCAGAATGGGTAAAACCCGGTCTTTCCAAATAACCCACGTATATAATAAACAAATGTTACACAAACACAACATACGCCTCATTCCAATTCAGAATATTCTTTTATTCAAATTTTCACATCTAGGGAAAGGTTCCTATTAATTTTATCGAAGATAAATTCTTCAAAATTTATTCTTTAATCTTCCTTTGGATGTCATTTCAAACCATATTATGGTTTTCCAACCTAGTTGGGATTAGCGAACCACACCGAAGTAATTATTTATTTTATTTCCCAATCCCAACCTATTCATCCCATGGAGCAAAACTGTTATTACCCCATAACAAACACCACGGTGTTATCGGTAAAATTAATTACCATTTCACGTTCAAATCTAATTAAATATTTAACTATCGTTTTGGAGCAAAACTGGTGATACTCCATTCTCGATCATTTTAATATAATTAAAGATTCATTAAAACTCCACTTAGTTTTAATCTTTAATTGGGTTAAAGATTCGATGTCATTTAAAACACAGTTCACGATAAACCCAAAATTCCATTTGATATTAAATACAAGGCTCTGCATAGAAAATATATCGGCCTATATTCAATATCAAATTCTGATTATTTTTAAAACCACTTCAAATCCAATTTATTTATTTAAAAATATTGGATTTTAATTCTAGTTCAAAACTAGTTCATTTCGATAAAAATATATTTTTATCCTTTCAAATAGGGAATTTTTCATCCCAGTTCTTTCCAAATCATATATTATAATTTTACACAAATTATAGATATTTTTAATAATTTTATCAAGGAACGTACAGTCGATTTCCACCAATGGCCATAGAACTGCACTTACAGCGACCTTTTCTAAATTTGATTTGGACGTATCTCCAAATCCAACCGTTAGATTTCAAATTTCAAATATTCTTTGGAAAGCTCTTTTCGATACGAACCGAACGGTTCCTGTTTGAGGAGAATCCGACGGTCGATCTCCCGCAATGTCCGTACGAAGTCAATGGTCGAAATTCGCGAATTGCCGCAGCGCGGCGCATTCTATTCAGGCCATTTTATTATATATATAATATATAATATATATTTCGACGATTTCTATTCAAAACAAATTTTATAAATTGTTTTAAATTCGTTTTCAAAACAGTTTCAACTTCATGTTCAATTTCAAATCAAAGGTGAAATTTCCATTATAAATTCGTTTTGCATTCATTTCCATTCAATTCGAATTCATTCCAATTTGAATTCATTTTAATTCAATTTCAATTCGAATTCATTTTAATTCAATTTCAATTCGAATTCATTTGAATTCAATTTCAATTCGAATTCATTTCAATTCAATTTCAATTCGAATTCATATTAATTCAGTTTCAATTCGAATTCATTTCAATTCAATTTCAATTCGAATTCATTTTAATTCAATTTCAATTCTGTTCAATTCAAAATATTCGATTATGAAATCACTTTTCAATATTCATTTTAAAACGAATAAAATCGATAAAAATATCGTTCGCGTCAAAATAACGCATCTCTAATCAACACGGCTTTATATTTTCCAAAAACTTCTTTATTCTATTCAACAAATGAATATTTATTCTATTCAACACATGAATCTATATTTCTTTCAACACTTGACTAATCTCAACAAATGAGTACTGTCAACACGTGACTATTTTTGTTAGGTAATATATTTTATAAAATTCTGATTTCTATCGTTAAATTTTTAAATCAAACTCAAACTGTAAATTAGTAAGAGAATGATTCCCTAAATATTAATTCCGAAGGCCGAAACCAACATCAGATCAATACCCAGGAGACCACTCATCTTATCTATTTTCTAGTTAGTTTCTAATTTTATATATGATAAAGATGTAAATTTTATTGTTAAATTATTTCGTTCAACACATGACTAATCTCAACAAATGAGTACGGTCAACACATGAATCTTTTATTTTATAATATTCTTTATTTTCACAATTGGAATGAGGCACAATCAATTACCATATAATGTTAATTATATGGATTCCATACAACACATGTATATCACAGCAACGATAAATAATCAACCATCATCCAAAGTGCACAACACAACTGTATAAGCATTAAATATAAATAATTAACGCTTACACAGTCTCTCGACCAATCGATCGACATACAACAAAATAATTGGGATTAGTGTACGCCAAATATCATCCCAATACCCGTGTGTGGTTTCAATCAATCAAACATAGATTTTATTTGTGTAGTTGGGGATGTGTAAAATTTATCGTCCCAATCAATATCAGTCAAAAAGTGTATATAAACAAATCGTCCGATTTGTTTATAACTATTTATTTCATTTTATATACACATTAAATATTCTATTTTTAACTATACAATATTTATTACCTATATAAATATTTTATTTCCTTTCACATCACACAATAATTTTACACATCAAAATCAAACAAAAAAACAAGCATACAAGCCGTCCATGGTCTGTGGACGACGGATGTCGGGTGCTACTAAACACGGTCTGCATCCTAGTATATATAATAATATAACTAGAAAAAGAAAATTAAAAGGTGAAAAGTTCTCACAGAGGGTTCCACTCCGTCGTGCTTTGCTTTTCAACTGCTGAACTGTCTGGATTCCCTTGAAATTCCAATTCAGTTCTTCCACGCTGTTCATAATAAAAATTATATTTTTATTACTTCATTTCAATAAATAAAAAACATATTTTATTATCACGCTATATTGATAAAAATTCTATTTTTATATCGTTGTTCATATAATAAAGATCAAATCTTTACTATCTATATAATATAAAAATCGTATTTTTAATCTTCTACTAATATAAAAATTATAATTTTAACATTTCTCCTCTATAAAAATTATATTTTCATCCTTCCTATATTATAAAAATTATATTTTTATCCTTCCTATATTATAAAAATTATATTTTTAACCTTCCTATATTATAAAAATTATATTTATAACCTTCCTATATTATAAAAATTATATTTTTATCATCTACGTTATATAAAAATCGAATCTTTATCCTCACTATTTCACGATAAAAATATAGTTCATATTTTCTTCTAGCTTTCATATATACAAAAATCGTTTCTAACACTCTAAAAAATCTCGTCTTTAACACTATAAAAATTTATTCTACTTTAAAAATTGTATTTTTATACCTTCACCTTCATATTAAAAATCGTATTTTTAAACCTCTACCTTAAAAATAAAAATCACATTTTTATAATGAAGTTATTTAAATAAAAAATGAGATCTTTAATTTACTAAAAATCATTTCTTACCTCTCATGAAAATCGAATCTATACACAATGTTGTACATTAAGAAAAACCTGATTTTAAACCACTAAAAATTATATATTTCTTTTCCATTTCATAATAAAAATTACACAAATCAAAGTAAAACACACTTTGAATTGTTAAAAGAAGGGCTGGACTGGGCTGACAAGGTGGAGGGGAGGGGCGTTGGCCTGCGCGGGGCTAGAGGAGGGCCGTCAGTTGATGGCTGCTCGGAGGGTAGTCTCGGTCTCGGGGCAAGGGCTTGGCGTCGGGGCAAGGGCAAAAGGGGGGCTTTGCGGTTCGTTGCTCGGAGCAGTAGAGGGGGGAGGTGGCGGCTTAAGAGGAGGAGGAAGAGATGGGGGAGGCGGCGCGGTGGCCCCACTTTGGGCGGCGGCGGCGATTTGTGGGTGGGGAGGGGGGCGGCGGATCGCGATCCCCCCCCCCCCCCGTCTTTCTTCTTTTTTTTTATTTTTTTAATTTTAAAATGAATTTTAACGGGGGGAGGGGGCTGAGGAGATAAGGGGATAGGGTTTTTTTATTTAATTATTTTAATTTCAGAAAGTTGACTTTTTATTTCGACCTCGAAACGAGGCCCACCGCCTGTCGTCCATAGCTGTAATAACCCGGAAATCTGGGCCAATATAAAATTTTTATTTTGGCAATTTTAGCGTATTTTGATTATTTAAAATAGATTATTTTAAATAAAAACGACGAGAAATTTAATTTGAATAGAATTCGAACGTATATATCTATATTGATTGACGTTAGAATATAAATATTTATTTTAAATTATAAAAGGAATTGGAAATGGCGCGGTAGTTCGATAAGTCGATTTCAAAAATAAAATGAATGTGCATGATTCAAAATAAATCGGATTTTAGTGAAACCAGAAATATTTGAATCTAATTGAGAATATCTTTCCAACGAATCCGGGAAATCAAAATTTCATAGCAGAAATCAAAAGTTACGTCCAGTTGAAAATTATGAATAGTCGCTATGGAATTCAAGCCCTTAAAAATAGCCATTTTGCAAACGACCTCGGATTTCGATGAAACCACTTTTGTTGGATCCGTGATGTCAAATTATTGCTAGATTCCAAATTTCATAATTTTTCGAATCAATATGTGAGCGTAGCAAAGGAAAACGCGTTTGACCAGTTTTAGTTGATTTTAATCGACTGGAAAATGGCCATTTTTCAAACGGTCTCAGAATTCGACGAAACTAGTTTTTTTAGGACCGTATCGTCAGTACAAAGCTAGAAAATATTTTTCTGTAATTTTTCGAGTTAGTATGTGACCCCGGTAAAGTGAAATGCGCGTTCAAATTCAATATATAGAGTTATATGTTGATTTTGACGAGAGCTGATCGAAACGATCGAATCAGCTTACATTACATATCCCATTGTGTTCGTAATGGGGGTAATTAGCTATGGACGACAGGCGGTGGGCCTCGTTTCAAGTTCGAATGAAAAAGTTACTTTTTAGTGGAAAATAAAATAATTAAATATATATATTATATGGCCCCCTTCTTTATTCTCTCTCCCTCTCCCCTCATTTTCCAAATCGATTTTCAGAGAAACAAAAAAAACCCTAGCAGCTGACCGCGCATCCCTCCTCCTGCAGCCTACCGCACCCACCTGCAGCCGACCGCACCCCCTACAGCCGACCGCGCACCCCCCTCTCCTGCTGCGCCGCGTGATACCCCCCCCCCCTTTCCTGCCGCCGCGCGACACCCCCTTTCCTGCTGCTGCGTGACATCCCCCCTCCTCCTCCTGTTGCGGCCGCTACTTCTTCTTCTTCCCTCCTTCCTCCACCTTCATCCAACAAAAGGTGAGTTTTTGTGGTTTATTTGATTAGTTAAATTACTGATTTTTCATTAGTTCAATTTCTGATTTTTCATTAGTTAAATTTCTGAATTTTAATTAGGTAAAGAATTGATTTTTATAGCAAAAGGATTATATTTTTAAAATAGAAAGATTCGATTTTGATTAGAAGAAAAATATGAACTTTCTTATGTATGAAGCGATAGAATAAAAATGTAATTTTTATCGTATAGAGAAGAATATTAAAGTATGATCTTTATTGTGAAGTGAAAAATATAAAAATATGATTTTTAATGCGATAAAAATTCGATTTTTATATTTTGACTAGCGAAGTAAAAATTCGATTTTTATATATTGAATAGCGAAGTAAAAATTCGATTTTTATATGATGAATAGCGAAGTAAAAATTCGATTTTTATATATTGAATAGCGAAGTAAAAATTCGATTTTTATATATTGAATAACAAAGTAAAAATTCGATTTTAATATATTGAATAGCAAAGTAAAAATTCGATTTTTATATATTGAATAGCAAAGTAAAAATTTGATTTTTTACATATGTAGAGAACACGGGCAAAGAAAGTGACAAGAGGCAAGAATGGCAGAGATTTTCTACATATGAAGAGTCGTGGCGTTGGATTAGCTATTCTGTGAGAACTTCTCAGCTTTTAATTTTATTTTTCTAGTTAATAATATATACTAGGATGCAGACGGTGTTTAGTAGCACCCGACACCCGTCGTCCACAGACCATGGACGGCTTGTATGCCTGGTTGTTTGATTTTGATGTGTAGTTGATTGTGTGATGTGAAATGAAATAAAATATTTATATAGTTGAAAATATTTTATAGTTAAAAATGGTTTTTTTAATGTGTATAAGAAATGAAATAAAAATAAACAAATCGGATGATTTCTTTATATACACACATTTGACTGATATTGATTGGGATGATAAATTTTACACATCGCCGAACTGCACGAATAAAATCTGTGTTTGATTGTTTGAAACCCCACATGGGTATTGGGACGATATTTGACGTACACTAATCCCGATTGTTTAGTTGTATGTCGATCGATTAATTGACTGACTGTTATAAGCGTTAAGTATTTATATTTGATGCTTATACAGTGTAGAACGCACTTTGGATGATGGTTGATTATTCATTGTTGTTATTGTATACATGTGTTGTAGAAAATCCATATAATTAAAATTATGTGGTAATTGATTGGGCCTCATTCCAGTTTTAAAATAGAAATATCTGAAAAAGAAATATTTGAAATAGAATATTCGAAAATAGGAATATATGAAGCCGAATTGATTAGATTGACGCCATTTTGACGTGAACGATATTTATATCGATTTTATTCATTTTATAATGAATATTGAAAGTGATTTCAAAATCTGATTTTTCAAAAAGAATTGAAATTGAATAGAAATGAATTCGAGTTGAAATTGAATAGAAATGAATTCGAATTGAAATTGAATAGAAATGAACTCGAATTGAAATTGAATATAAAATGAATTCGAATTGAAATTGAATAGAATTGAATTTGAACAGAAAACGAATTCGAATTGAATAGAAATGAATTCGAATTGAAATTGAATAGAATTGAATTTGAATCGAAATTGAATAGAAACGAAATCGAACTGAAATTGAATTAAAAATCAGTTTGAATTAAATCAATTTGAAATGAAATGAAAATTAATTTATGTTGAAAAATTCGATTTTGATTTGAAGTTGAAATAGAAGTTGAAATCGTTTTGAAAACGAATTTAAAACGATTTATAAAATACGTTTTGAAAGGAAATCGACGAAGTATATATTATATATATATAATATAATGGCCTGAATAGAACGCGCCGCACCGCGGCAGCTCGCGAATTTCGACCATTGACTTCGAATGGATATTGCGGGAGATCCGACCGTCGGATTCTTCTAAAACCGTAACCGTTGGGTTCGTATCGAAAAGATCTTTCTAACGAATATTAGAAATTTGAAATCTAACGGCTGGATTTGGAATCATGTCCAAATCAAATTTGGAAAAGGTCGCTATAAGTGTAGTTCGATGGCCGTTGATGGAAATCAATTGTACGGGCCTTGATAAAATTATTAAAAATAGTAATAATTTGTGTAAAATCATAAGAAATGATTTGGGAAAGATTGGGATGAAAAACTCCATATTTGAAAAGATAAAAATGGATTTTTATCGAAATGAACTAGTTTTAAACTAGAATTACAATTTATTTATTTTTAAAATAAACAAATTGGGTTTGAAATGGTTTTGAAATATAACCAGAATTTCCAATAATTGAATTGGAAGGGATTTGAATCGAAATTATCTCCGGAATATTTCGATGTTGGATTTCGTGATTATACAAATATTGTTATGGAATTTGAAAGATATATTTATATCGTTATTTCCAATACGATATTTGTTAGTCGTAGAGTTTGGTATTGAATATAAGCCGATATATTTTCTATTCAGAGCCTTGTATTTAATATCAAATGTGATTTGGGTTTGTCGTGAATGGTGTTTTCACTAACACTGTTCTTGAACCCAGTTGAGAAAAGATTAAATCTTTTTATTTAGATTTAATGAAGTGTACCAATTAAATAATATTTAATTGAATTGATATTGATTTTTGGGTTTATCGTGAACAGTGTTTTAAATAACATTCGTTCTTTAACCCGATAATTAATGAAATGTGATTTTGGGTTTATCGTGAACCGTGTTTTAAATGACACCGATTCTCTAACCCAGTTAAAGATTAAAACTAAGTGGAGTTTTAATGAATCTTTAATTAGATTGAAAATATCGAAAATGGAGTATCACCAGTTTTACTGCAGGCGATAGTTAAATCTTTAATTAGATTTGAACATGAAATGGTAATTGAATTTACCGATAACACCACGCTGTTAGATATGAAGTATTACCAGTTTTACTTCATAGGATGAATAGGTTGGGATTGGGAAATTAAAATAAATGATTACTTCGGTGTGGTTCGCTAATCCCGACTAGTTTGAGTTGATATTCAAAGGAGATTAAAGAATAAATTTAAAGAATTTATCTTTGATAAAATTAATGGGAACCTTTCCCAAAATATAAGAATATTTGAATAAAAGAATATTCTGAATTGGAATGAGGCGTATGTTGTGTTTGTGTAACACATGTTTATTATATATATACGCGAGTTGTTCAGAAAGACCGGGTTTATCCCATTTTGAATAACTGATTCGACGTGGTGTCGAAGATGAAGATGGTGGTTGAAGACCGGAGGTCTTCACGTCGTTTGGATAATTACTGATGATCTTGATTGGGATGTACACCCAAGAAGATGGAAACAGTTAGTGATCGCCCAGACGTACTTGGAGATCGATGGATATGCGGGGTACAAGGTGCCTCCGGTTTCGTTCAGACCCAGAACGGACTTGTAAATGGACTGTGTGTCTGACATTGGATTTTAGTCTGTGTGATTGATTTCTATTACATATATATCTATTTGGCGGCGGAGAATCTATTCTCTTGCTTAACGCCCTTCTCTGAGATGTACGAGCTCAGGGGTTATATAATGATGGAAATCAAACGCATAGAGTGAATTGCCTGTGTGGCATGCCTAATTGGTGAATGATCAAGACTTCTGTTGAAAAGCAAAGTCTTGTGGTTGATGATCGAAGAACGGCCTTTGTGGCGTAGCTTTGTGTAACGTTTACCTCGTGAGTTTCACACCCGGTATGAACCAAAAACGGGAGACGGACCTCAGGGAGGACATGCGTTTCTTTCTAGTTAGAAGTGGCGTTAGTGGTTTTACACGCCCTGACGAGTTTGACTTATGTGGTTGTTGCTGTTGCGAGGCGCCTCGGTTTGATCGGATGATCTGGGTCCGATAGAGTCATTCGTTGGCTCATTTACGCCCCATAGGGCGGGGAAACGTAGTGTTCAGGAATTTTAATCCACATCGGTGGACCGGCCCTGTCGCTCCAAGGGTCACTTGAGCTCTGACCTGAGGCTCGGGCTAGAGATTCTCGAATCGGTTGAGGACTATCTTTTGCCTCTGTTCATAGATGGAAATCCAATTTCCAAATACGTGACTTTGCAGTTTTATTTGAAAACCTATATATGGCGACATAGTGGCATGGGACGCTCATGTCGCCTATGATTGATACTAATGATTTGAAGTTGTTTTATACACTATGCACTTATAGTAGTATCAAATGATTTGTTTTAAACGTACTAAGCATGTTTGGCTATTATAAGGGAAAACCCTATCCCCCGGCTTGCGTTGCATTGTGTGGTAGGACCTGGGTCTTATAATAGCTTCATTTTTCCAAAAAGCATCGCGCTGTTTTGTTATATGCACTGGTATTCTTGGGGGGAAACCCGTTCCGTGTTATACGGCGTGGTCCCATGATTTACCTAACTTTAAAATAAAGATTTACAACTGTTTTAGTTCTCACACCAGTCCCATGACTGACCTAGAGTTTATTGTTTTAACCTAAACTCCGGGTGCCCTTATTTTGACAGGGGCAGCTAGTAGTTTTGGTTTTGCAGATTTATATTCATAGGATCCTGGTTTACAGCTGGAATGATATCCGAAAAGCTTTGTATCCGTATATCTCCTTCTAGTTGTGTATTGTATTATTTTCCGCTACTATGAATTTAAATGTAATTTAAATCTCTGATATTTCTATGTAATATTCATTTATACTCTGTATATTCTTGTATTCTGATGGAACTGTTGTAATATACAATGAAATGTTCTTCCGTCTGCGTTCTATTTTGTCGTGTTCTCAAAACAATCAGGTGTTTCGAATGGTCTAGATCGGTTTAGCGACTGATTCAGATCGAGCGAGATTCCTTTTCATCACAGTTGGTATCAGAGCTTTGGTTTACAACGCTCAGAGAACAAGGCACATTAGAACCATACGAAAGAATTCATCAGATATTAGATTAGTAATATCCAATGGGAATGACTCGTTAGAGATGGGATCAGTAGTATCCTAGAACGAGTGTGAAGAGAATATTTTTTAAAATGAAAACCAATTTTGTTTTGAAATTTAAACCATTTCATACGTATTTGAATATTTATTCTATGTTGATTTGGACAATCCGATATATAAAGATTTTGCATATGCGTCTTGCAAACGTGTATTCTAAGTTTTAATATACTGGATGGTTATAGAATCATACTCTAGTTGCCCGGGGATAATTTGGGTGATGGGGCACTATCGCCAGTATTTATTTTCGGGTAACGAAAGTGAGATTTCTATAATTCCATTAGACTGGTGTGAGAACCGAAATTAGATAGGGCTTATCGTTGTGAATTGGCATCAAAAACATGATTTTCTGTATATGTATATGTATCAAAATTATGAATTTGAAACGTTAATCCACTAATTGATTGATGTTTGTGTTGTTTGTTTATTTGTTTGATAACTTTGAACCATTACGCCTAATTGTATCAAATATTGAATTGTATTGAAAATTAGTCGCATTTGCTTGCATATACATGTACTTAAATTGAACAGGTCATAGCAAGGAGGCTAGAGCAGAGAATAAAATTTGCTTGCCCGACAAATAGGTACATGTTACTGTTTTTTTTGGGTGATGATGATTTTATGAGCCGATTGGCTAGCCGCTTGACTTTTTCTTTTTCCTTTTGAGATCAGAGGGCCTATATGGCAATTTTGGGATTTTCCCGTGCTCCCGGTGCAAGTGAGGTTATGGCGAAATTTTTCAAAAATTTAGGGTGTTAGCCAAATTTTTGAAAATTTGAAAATTTCTTAGAAACTGAAAAGTTGAAGAACTTAAGCCATAGTGAAAACACTGGAAGCTGAGTTGATTTGTTAAACAACTTTCAGCTTCGTTCCTTTTCAGGGACGAAAAGTTTTATGTGGGGGAGATTGTAATAACCTGGAAATCTGGGCCAATTTAAAATTTTTATTTTGGCAATTTTAGAGGATTTTGATTATTTAAAATAGATTATTTTAAATAAAAACGACGAGAAGTTTAATTTGAATAGAATTCAAACGTATATATCTATATAGATCGACGTTAGAATGTAAATATTTATTTTAAATTATAAAAGGAATTGAAAATGGAGCGGTAGTTCGATACGTCGATTTCAAATTTAAAATGAATGTGCAGGATTCAAAATAAACCGACTTTTAGTGAAACAAAAAATATTTGAATCTAATGGAGAATATATTTCCAACGAATCCGGGAAATCAAAATTTCATAGCGGGAATAAAAAGTTACGTCCAGTTGAAATTTCTGAATAGTCGCTATGGAATTCAGGCCCTTAAAAATAGTCACTTTGCAAATGACCTCGGATTTCGACGAAACCACTTTTGTTGGATCTGTGATGTCAAATTATTGCTAGATTCCAAATTTCATAATTTTTCGAATCAATATGTGTGCGTGGCAAAGTAAAACACGTTTGACTAGTTTTAGTTGATTTTAATCGACTGGAAAATGATCATTTTTCAAACGATCTTAGAATTCGACGAAACTAGTTTTGTTAGGACCGTGTCGTCAGTACGAAGCTAGAAAATATTTTTCTGTAATTTTTCGAGTTAGTATGTGACCCCGGTAAAGTGAAATGCGCGTTCAAATTCAATATATAGAGTTATATGTTGATTTTGACGAAAGCTGATCGAAACAATCGAATCAGCTTACAATACATATCCCATTGTGTTCGGAATGGGGGTAATTAGCTATGGACAACAGGTGGTGGGCCTCGTTTCGAGTTCGAAAGAAAAGGTTAATTTTTATTGGAAAATAAAATAATTAAATATATATATTATATGGCCCCCTTCTTTATTCTCTCTCCCTCTCCCCTCAATTTCCAAATCGATTTTCAGAGAAAGAAAAAAAAACACTAGCAGTCGATCGCGCACCCCCCTCTTGCAACCGACCGCACCCCCCTGCAACCGACCGCACCCCCCTACAACCGACCGCGCACCCCCCCTCTCCTGCTGCGCCGCGCGACACCCCCGTTCCTGCCGCCGCGCGACACCCCCCTTCCTACTGCTGCGCGACACCCCCCTCCTCCTCCTCCTGCGGCCGCTACTTCTTCTTCTTCCCTCCTTCCTCCCCCTTCGTCCAACAAAAGGTGAGTTTTTGCGGTTTATTTGATTAGTTAAATTACTGATTTTTCATTAGTTCAATTTCTGATTTTTCATTAGTTAAATTTCTGATTTTTAATTAGTTAAAGAATTGATTTTTATAGCAAAAGGATTATATTTTTAAAATAGAAAGATTCGATTTTGATTAGAAGAAAAATATGAACTTTCTTATGTATGAAGCGATAGAATAAAAATGTAATTTTTATCGTATAGAGAAGAATATTAAAGTATGATCTTTATTATGAAGTGAACAATATAAAAATATGATTTTTAATGCGATAAAAATTCGATTTTTATATATTGAATAGCGAAGTAAAAATTCTATTTTTATATGTCGAATAGCGAAGTAAAAATTCGATTTTTATATATTGAATAGCGAAGTAAAAATTCGATTTTTATATATTGAATAGCGAAGTAAAAATTCGTTTTTTATATATTGAATAGCAAAGTAAAAATACGATTTTTATATATTGAATAGAAAAGTAAAAATTCGATTTTTACATATGGAGAGAACACGGGCAAAGAAAGTGACAAGAGGCAAGAACGGCGGAGATTTTCTACATATGAAGAGTCATGGCATTGGATTAGCTATTCTGTGAGAAATTCTCACCTTTTAATTTTATTTTTCTAGTTAATAATATATACTAGGATGCAGACGGTGTTTAATAGCACCCGACACCCGTCGTCCACAGACCATGGACGACTTGTATGCTTGGTTATTTGATTTTGATGTGTAGTTGATTGTGTGATGTGATGTGAAATGAAATGAAATATTTATATAGTTGAAAATATTTTATAGTTAAAAATGGAATTTTTAATGTGTATAAGAAATGAAATAAAAATAAACAAATCGGACGATTTGTTTATATACACACATTTGACTGATATTGATTGGGACGATAAATTTTACACATCGCTCAACTTCACAAATAAAATCTGTGTTTGATTGTTTGAAACCCCACATGGGTATTGGGATGATATTTGACGTACACTAATCCCGATTGTTTAGTTGTGTGTCGATCGATTGATTGACAGACTGTAATAAACGTTAAGTATTTATATTTGATGCTTATACAGTGTAGAACGCACTTTGGATGATGGTTGATTATTCATCGTTGTTATTGTATACATGTGTTGTAGAAAATCCATATAATTAACATTATATGGTAATTGATTGGGCCTCATTCCAGTTTTAAAATAGAAATATTTGAAAAAGAAATATTTGGAATAGAATATTTTAAAATAGGAATATATGAAGCCGTATTGATTAGATTGACGCCATTTTGACGTGAACGATATTTATATCGATTTTATTCATTTTATAATGAATATCGAAAGTGATTTCAAAATCTGATTTTTTGAAAAGAATTGAAATTGAATAGAAATGTATTCGAATTGAAATTGAATAGAAATGAATTCGAATTGAAATTGAATAGAAATGAATGCGAGTTGAAATTGAACATAAAATGAATTCGAATTGAAATTGAATAGAATTGAATTTGAATAGAAAACGAATTCGAATTGAATAGAAATGAATTCGAATTGAAATTGAATAGAATTGAATTCGAATTGAAATTGAATAGAAACGAATTCGAACTGAAATTGAATTAAAAATCAGTTTGAATTAAATCAATTTGAAATGAAATGAAAATGAATTTATGTTGAAAAATTCGATTTTGATTTGAAGTTGAAATAGAAGTTGAAATCGTTTTGAAAACGAATTTAAAATGATTTATAAAATACGTTTTGAAAGGAAATCGATGAAGTATATATTATATATATTATATATATAATATAATGGCCTGAATAGAATGTGCCGCACCGCGGTAGTTCGCGAATTTCGACCATTGACTTCGAATGGATATTGCGGGAGATCCGACCGTCGGATTCTCCTAAACCCGGAACCGTTGGGTTCGTATCGAAAAGAGCTTTCGAACGAATATTAGAAATTTAAAATCTAATGGTTAGATTTGGAATTATGTCCAAATCAAATTTGGAAAAGGTCGCTATAGGTGCAGTTCGATGGCCGTTGACGGAAATCGACTGTACGGGCCTTGATAAAATTATTAAAAATAGTAATAATTTGTCTAAAATCATAAGAAATGATTTGGGAAAGATTGGGATGAAAAAATCCATATTTGAAAAGATAAAAATGAATTTTTATCGAAATGAACTAGTTTTGAACTAGAATTATAATTTATTTATTTTTAAAATAAATAAATTGGGTTTGAAATGGTTTTGAAATATAACCAGAATTTCCAATAATTGAATTGGAAGGGATTTGAATCGAAATTGTCTCCGGATTGTTTCGATGTTGGATTTCGTGATTATACAGATATTGTTATGGAAATTTGAAAGATATATTTATATCGTTATTTCCAATACGATATTCGTTAGTCGTAGAGTTTGGTATTGAATATAAGCCGATATATTTTCTATTCAGAGCCTTGTATTTAATATAAAATGTGATTTGGGTTTGTCGTGAATTGTGTTTTCACTAACACAGTTCTTGAACCCAGTTAAGAAAAGATTAAATCTTCTTATTTATATTTAATGAAGTGTACCAATTAAATAATATTTAATTGAATTGATATTGATTTTTGGGTTTATCGTGAACAGTGTTTTAAATAACACTCGTTCTTTAACCCGATAATTAATGAAATGGGATTTTGGGTTTATCGTGAACCGTGTTTTAAATGACACCGATTCTCTAACCCAGTTAAAGATTAAAACTAAGTGGAGTTTTAATGAATCTTTAATTAGATTGAAAATATCGAAAATGGAGTATCACCAGTTTTACTCCAGGCGATAGTTAAATCTTTAATTAGATTTGAACGTGAAATTGTAATTGAATTTACCGATAACACCGTGGTGTTGGATATGAAGTATTACCAGTTTTACTTTATGGGATGAATAGGTTGGGATTGGGAAATTAAAATAAATGATTACTTCGGTGTGGTTCGCTAATCCCGACTAGTTTGGATTGATATTCAAAGGAGATTAAAGAATAAATTTAAAGAATTTATCTTTGATAAAATTAATGCAAACCTTTCCCAAAATATAAGAATATTTGAATAAAAGAATATTCTGAATTGGAATGAGGCGTATGTTGTGTTTGTGTAACACGTGTTTATTATATATATACGCGAGTTGTTCAGAAAGACCGGGTTTATCCCATTCTGAATAACTGATTCGACGTGGTGTCGAAGATGAAGACGGCGGTTGAAGATCGGAGGTGTTCACGTCGTTTGGATAATTACTGATGATCTTGATTGGGATATACACCCAGGAAGATGGAAACAGTTAGTGATCGCCCAGACGTACTTGGAGATCGATGGATATGCGGGGTACTAGGTGCCTCCGGTTTCGTTCAGACCCAGAACGGACTTGTAAATGGACTGTGTGTCTGACATTGGATTTTAGTCTGTGTGATTGATTTCTATTAAATATATATCTGTTTGGCGGCGGAGAATCTATTCTCTTGCTTAACGCCCTTCTCTGAGAGGTACGAGCTCAGCGGTTATATACTAATGGATATCAAACGCAAAGAGTGAATTGCCTGTGTGGCATGCCTAAGTGGCGAATGATCAAGACTTCTGTTGAAAAGCAAAGTCTTGTGGTTAATGATAGAAGCACGGCCTCTGTGGCGTAGCTTTGTGTAACGTTTACCTCACGAGTTTCATTCCCGGTATGAACCAAAAACGGGAGACGGACCTCAGGGAGGACATGCATTTCTTTCTAGTTAGAAGTGGCGTCAGTGGTTTTACACGCCCTGACGCGTTTAACTTATGTGGTTGTTGCTGTTGCGAGGCGCCTCGGTTTGATCGGACGATCCGGGTCCGATAGAGTCATTCGTTGGCTCATTTACACCCCATAGGGCGGGGAAACGTAGTGTTCAGGTATTTTAATCCACATCGGTGGACCGGCCCTGTCGCTCCAAGGGTCACTCGAGCTCTGACCTGAGGGTCGGGCTAGAGAGTCTCGAATCGGTTGAGGACTATCTTTTGCCTCGGTTCATACGTGGAAATCCAATTTCCAAATACGTGACTTTGCAATTTTATTTGTAAACCTATATATGTCGACATAGTGGCATAGGACGCTCATGTCGCCTATGATTGATACTTATGATTTGAAGTTGTTTTATACACTATGCACTTATAGTAGTATCAAATGATTTGTTTTAAACGTACTAAGCATGTTTGGCTATTATAAGGGAAAACCCTATTCCCCGGCTTGCGTTGCATTGTGTGATAGGACCCAGGTTTTATATTAGCTTCATTTTTCCAAAAAGCATCTGGTTGTTTTGTTATATGCACCGGTATTCTTGTGAGGAAACCCGTTCCGTGTTATACGGCGTGGTTTCTTGATTTACCTAACTTTAAAATAAAGATTTACAACTGTTTTAGTTCTCACACCAGCCCCATGACTGACCTGGAGTTTATTGTTTTAACCTAAACTCTGGGTGCCCTTATTTTGACACGGGCAGCTAGTAATTTTGGTTTTACAGATTTATATTCACAGGGTCCTAGTTTATAGCTGGAATGATATCCGGAAAGCTTTGTATCCGTATATCTCCTTCTAGTTGTGTATTTTATTATTTTCCACTGCTATGAATTTAAATGTAATTTAAATCTCTGATATTTCTGTGTAATATTCATTTATACTCTGTATATTCTTGTATTCTGATGGAATTGTTGTAATATACGATGAAATGTTCTTCAGTCTGCATTTTATTTTGTCGTGTTCTCAAAACAATCAGGTGTTTCGAACCGTCTAGATCGTTTTAGCGACTGATTCAGATCGAGCGAGATTCCTTTTCGTCACAATAGCGTATTACCCCCATTCCAAACACAATGGGATATGTATCATAGGCTGATTCGATCGTTACGATCAGTTTCCGTCAAAATCAACATATAAATCTATATATTGAATTTAAACGCGCATTTCAATTTACCGAGGTCACATACTAACTCCAAAAATTCCATATAAATATTTTCTAGCTTTGTATTGACGATATTGTCCTAACAAAACTAGTTTCGTCGAATTCTGAGACCGTTTGAAAAATGGCCATTTTCCAGTCGATTAAAATCAACTAAAACTGGTCAAACGCATTTTCCTTTGCCACGCTCACATATTGATTCAAAAAATTATGAAAATTGGAATCTAGTAATAACTTGACATCACAGATCCAACAAAAGTGGTTTTGTCGAAATTCGTGTTCGTTTGCAAAATTTCCATTTTTAAGGGCCAGAATTCCATAGCGACTATTCTGAATTTTCATTTGGACATATCTTTTGTTTCCCGCCATGAAATTTTGATTTTTCGGATTCGTTGGAAAGATATTCTCAATTAGATTCTAATATTTTTGGTTTCGCTTAGTTCCGGTTTATTTTGAATCCTGTACATTCTTTTGAAGTTTGAAATCGAATTATCGAACTACCGCACCATTTTCAATTCCTTTTATAATTTAAAATAAATATTTATATTCTAACGACGAACTATATAAATATATTCATTCTATTACTATTAAAAATAAATTTCTCGTCGATATTACTCAAAATAATCTATTTTAAATATTCTAAATTCATTAAAATTGCCAAAATAAAGTTTTTAAACTGGCTCAGATTTTTGGGTTGTTACATGACTGTTGTCTGACGCTTGGTTTATGTTTTTCCTAAAATCCACACGTACTCCTTCGAGTAGGCTGATTATGGAAGGTTTTACTTTGGATGCTTTAAAGTTCGGAAGACGAGCTGGAGGCTTCCATTATCTATCTACCTACTTCTATTTCAATTGTACTGGATTAGTTATGTATATATCAGCATTGTGAGGACAGGCAGTTATAACTATCCAGGTTGATTATGGTACTTAGGTTATTGTAACTCTGAAATTCCTTTATTCAGAGTAACCATTTGTTCTATGTTGATATTATATATTTCCGTTCCGATGTGATATTCTGATGTTTTGTTCTTTCTTCCTTGTTCTACTTCTTTTTTTTACCCAACACTTCGACTTTCCGGCACTTGGATGTTTAGCACACGAATACAGTGGATGTATTTAGTGTCGACTTTCGAGGTTCGAAAAGTCGGGTCGTTATATATATATTTATATAGATCGACGTTAGAATATAAATATTTATTTTTAATTATAAAAGGAATTGAAAATGGCATGGTAGTTTGAAATTTCGATTTCAAGTTTCAAATGAATGTACAGGATTCAAAATAAACCAGATTTTAGCGAAACCAAAAATATTAGAATTTATTTGAGAATATCTTTCCAACGAATCCGAAAAATCAAAATTTTATAGCGGAAATAAAAAGTTATGTCCATTTGAAATTTCAGAACAGACGCTATGGAAATCTAGCCCTTAAAAATGGAAATCTTGCAAATGGCCTCTGTTTTCTACGAAACCACTTTTGTTGGATCCGGGATGTCAAGTTATTGCTAGATTCCAAAATTCATAATTTTTCAAATCAATATGTGAGTGTGGCAAAGGAAAACGCGTTTGACCAGTTTCGGTTGAATTTAATTGACTGGAAAATGGCCATTTTTCAAACGATGTCAGAATTTGATGAAGTCAGTTTTGTTAGGACCGTATCGTCAATACGAAGCTAGAAATAACTTTTATGGAATTTTTAGAGTTAGGGTGTGGCCCCGGTAAATTGAAATGTGCGTTCAAATTCAATATACAAATTTATATTTTGAATTTGACGAAAACTGATCGAAACGATGGAATTGGCTTACGAAACATATTCCATTGTGTTTGGAATGGGGGTAATTAGCTATGGATGACAGTCAGTGGGTTCGATTTTGAGTTCGAAACAAAAAGTTACTATATGGAATTAAATAAATAAATAATATAATTATATATCTCCTTTTCCTCCCCATCTCCTATTACCCACTCAAACCCTCCCCCCCCCCATTGAAATTCATTTCAGAATAGCAAATAAAAAAAGGGGGGAAATCACCCTTCCCTGCCATCGAACCCCCCTCGCTTCGATCCTCTCTGCCATCCCCCACTTCTCCTTATTCCTATCTTCTTCTTAAAACTCGCGCTGGCGTCCCCCGCCCCCCCTCTCGCGCTCGCTCCTCTCTCCAACATCTCCAATCCACAATTCGAAGCCTCCAACCCCAAAAAAGCCCCGCCGCCGCCTTGGATGGCCCACTGCAGCCATGCCCTGGCCTGAGCGCCATTCCCCCTCCTCGATCGCAACAAACTACCCCTCCCTTGCGCTGTAAGTGATTATAAATTGCTCCTTTGATTTTGTTGTTCTTTTTTTTATAAAACGATGGTTTGTAGCATGATAAAAATACGATTTTTAATAGAAAGAAGTTTAGGTTTTTGCCGTATGAAGTTTAGATTATTATTAATAGAAAGGTTTAGATTTTTATTAACATAAACTACGATTTTTAGTTGATAAAGGTACAATTTTTATTTGTATAAAGAATATGTTTTTATTCGTAAGAAGTATAGATTTGTAATCACCTAAAGATCGGATTTTTAACACCTTAAAGATATGATTTTTCTTAACTCGAAAAATAAGATTTTTAAAATGAAAAAGTTATGATATTGAAAACAAAAGGATTAGATTTTCATATCATGAAAAATATAATTTTTATATGATGTAGAGGATAAAAATATATTTTTATATGAGTAGCGCATTAATAATAGAATTTTTACATATGGAATAGCGATGTAAAAATAGAATTTTTATCTATATAGTAGCAGTATAAAAATGTGATTTTTATCCATATAGAGTAGTTATAAAAATGTGATATTTATATATATAATGGGTACGAACAACAAAAGTGACAAAAGGCGAGCACGGCGAAGATTTTCTACATATGAAGAGTCGCGGTGTTTGGTTTAGCTAATCTGTGAGAACTCCTCACTTTAATTTTATTTTCTAGTTGAAATATATACTAGGATGCAGACAGTGCTTAGTAGCACCCGACACCCGTCGTCCACAGACCATGGATGACTTGGTTGTTTGATTGATGTGTTGTGAAAAATTGATTGTGTGACGTGGAATGAATAGATTTGGTGCATTAAAAAGAGTGATTAATTTCCCTTTTTAAAGATTTTGTGGAACAAGTAGATTGATTAGTTTGGGAATTAAGATATCATCCCATTTTTTAGGCTTTCTTCTGTAATCATTAGTTAATTAATAACGGTTTATTTAGAGGAATTCGTTTGTCATTTTCTTACCATGGTAACAGATAAAAAACTTAATGCTTATATTTTGTTGTAAGAATTAGTGTATGACATATTCTTTCCAAGGTGATTTTAATGGTGAATGTTATATAATGTGAGCAATGTCATTAAAATGTTTCAATTGATGATTTAAATATTTCATTTTTTAAAATTTATTTTATAATATTGTTTAAGATACGACCGATGGCATACATGACTATTTTCTATACTTTGCACAAATATATGAAAGTCATAAAAAATATATCCTACTTCTAAAAATTTTGTTCAGTATATTGTAACTATCATTAGTACTTGTAATAATCTTTTAACACCAAAACTAAGAGTCGCAAAAAGGTTATTTTGTGGTGTGTAAATAAATAACAATTGTTTTAAGTAGTTGTAAATATTTTATTACATTGTTTTATTGCAATCTTTATGAAAAACTGTAACAAGTATATCTTATTACATTTTTTGGTAGAACAATGTTTTGCAAAATGTTGTAAAGTATCTAAAACAACCTTTCTGATATTTATAAATGCGAATTTTTGTTGAAGCGCAACCTTATCTGAATAGAAAGAATTATAAAAGTCTACAATCAGACCGAAAGATATTGACCTTTCTAAAAAAGTATGCTTTTCAAAATTTACTTAAAACAAAATATAGAATGTTGATTGTAATGATAAGCAATTTCTTGGAGTTTAATTGAATTTGCGAAGAAAATGGAGTTGCTTCAAACTACAACCCAATTCCTATTTTTGCATGATTGCTATAACTTTTAAATTTTAGTTTATAAAATATTAAACGACATATTTTATATTCGTTGAATAAACAAAATGCTAAATTAAAGTAGCACAAAACAATCGCATAAAATAAAACAAGATATCATTCGAAATTAGAGTTGAAGAAATGTCAAATTAATATATCATTACATATTACACATATATTATATTAAGTACAAATGTAATTACATATATAATTCTTAGTCCATATAACATTTGTTTTTATAGTTGATATTATGTGTTTTTTAATCTATTTTTTTATGCATATAATATTTACTATCCTTTACACTGGATTGTAAAATTTGTATCCTTCATTATGTGGTTGTAGTTTTCCATTCTACCTATTTTCTTCATTATAAAATGATTCTTTATAATAATATTTTCTAAATGGCACATCAAATATAAGACTGGAATAAATAGCTGGTAAAAAGGAATAAATAACTAATGCAAGCCACTCATAAATCAGCTTAACAAAACCAAATTTCAAACATTCCAGATGAAATTATAATGGAAATTTAGGAAATGCTTATAACAAATTTATAGAGCGCATGGGCTACTACATTGACAAGTTTTTGAATCCACATAGGCAGCAACAAAATTTTGTGGCATATTCCCACAAGCGACTTCGCATTGACTTGCTAGGCATTGGGATAGGCTAATATCAATTATGCATAGACACAATGGTATGCTAGGATCGCCACAAATCATCTGTCCGCTGCCAAACCCTGAAATATTTAATAAGAACAAAAATCATTTATAACTCAAAATACTAAGAGAAAAATTGAGTATTTACTATCTTAGCATTAGATGAAAATTAATATGGACAAAGAATACGTTTTGTTTTGTATTTTATATTTAATTTTTAAAATAATCCTTATTTTTTCACTATAATATTAGAAAGATAAATAAAATTCTTGGATGTAAACCAATGCTACTGACTTAAAGGATGAATTCTGAGTAGAAGAAATGGGAGTTCTAGATAAATTTCATTTTTTTTAATTGTATTGGCTGTACAAGATTGATGTTTTAATGAATAAGATATATGTTCCATAAAGTGTGTCTATTTATTAAAATCTAAAATTTATATATAGAATGAGGCTATTACATCAAATATTTTGCTTCTATCCTAAGATAATAATAAAGAACATCTTTCATCTCATATAATTGTTCACCATTCAACACAATAAAAATCCAAATTGAAAAAAATGCAAATTATCAGAAATCATTTAATTGGGTTTTTGTATTGAGACAAGTTATGAAAGGCTGTAGAGAATCGAAAAACATACATACGTAGAATGAAAGTATTTGAAATCTTGTAAATACAAATACTCAAAAAATAAATTTCTATCATTACTAGGTCGATTTCTTTACCGTATGGAATAATCAGAAAGAAGAACAAAAAAAGGTTGAAATTGAAGCCATCTTCATTCGTTATTCCAATTCCCTGGTTGGGCGTATTTTCAACTCCGTTTGATGTTTCTTAGTAAGTTAAAAGCTTGTTGTATATATAGTTATTAGGAATATTGAAAAAAGTAAATTAATCAATATTGTAACACCCCGTAAATTTTGACACTAATGTTGACATTAATAATCAGATAAATCATACATATAATTTTACCTCTCAATATTTTCTTTCCCCTTCTTTATTTACTTTCCCCAAATTCACAATCTCATTTCTTTCCACTTTATTTATTCACTAATAATGCATTTATTTCTTTCCTTCCATCTATCAATTTACTTCCCTTCGATCTATTAATTTCTTTCCCTTCAATCTGTTAATTTCTTTCCCTTCATTCTATTTTCATGCATCTTATATCATTTATTCATCCTATTTCCAAAAATTTCAATGCCCTTGTTTTTTTTCTTTCTACTTTTGTTTCCAATTGTTTTTTTGCAAAAGAAAACAATCACCATGTACATATATACATTCCTTCTCTTCTATATCCCATTGTTTATATTTAGAAAAAAGGACGATAAAAAAAACCCTTAACTATCAACATTATCCATGTGTATTTCTTGTCATTTTCTCTGCCTTATTTTTGTCTATCCAATTGAGTATTTCCCTTAAATTCTTAAATTTTAGTATCATGTGTTTTGAAATTTGAAAACTCATGCAACTTACTAACAACCAGCATCAAGCAATAAACCACGCATTCAACTGTTACTGTTATTCTCGTTTCCTGTTAGATTTAAAAATAAATATTAATTATATGGGAATTTAATTAAATAGTAATCTATTAAATAATATTAATTTCTACCTTTCTCCTTAATTATCTCAATTCTTTAAGTTCTCCTTAATTCTTTCAATTCGCCTTAATTCTCTCGATTCTCCTTTGAAACTCTACAGATATTTTTATTAAATCAAATAAATCAACAATATAAATCTGTTAAATCCACTAGGTCTAAAATTAAGCAACCACACGTAATCTACCAATCTAGGATGAACCGTCCATTTTAAACTTTTTATTCAATTTATTCTCATCCAACCCAAATGTGCCCATTTCGTACTCTAATTTCATCTAATCGCTGAAATCCTCTTCCGCTCATTTCCTCCGACTTGTATAAGAAAGCTGCAATCCCCTTCCTCTACATTCATCTACCCTCTGTTATGCCCAGAGTTGGAAGACTTGCTTCTCGTAAGCATATGTGACATTAGTACAGATTAACAAGTAACAGATGAGAGATTACTAAGAGAATTGCAATAACAATTACTAGAGAAGCACTGGAAAATTCAAGTGCAAAGGAAGCAATTTAATGTCAACAAGAACAGTAGAAATTATGACGGCAGCCTTAATGAGATAGCACTCATTAATCCATCAAAAACTAACCCTAATCAAGTTTAGATCGGGTATTTATAATTCCCTAATTGGGTGGGCCGCAAATACATGTCAACAGCCCAAATAATAATGGATTCTTTTCATCATATATTACAGCTCTCCTTCCTTGCTGTGCATGTGTTCACGTGCGCACACTAGCAAAGCCTTGTCCATCAGTCCTGAGGCTATTGTTCCACCCAGCTGCTTCGCCTGATATTCCTCCACTGACTGCTTGACTGCCGGAACTAATGGCTTGTCTTCTTCCTTAGTGTTCGATCTCTTTACAGAAGTGTTCGACATAATGCCCAAGTCAATATTAACTGTCTTCTCCTCTCCTGTCTTGCTGAGCTGAACTGTCATCGTTCCAAGATTGATAGCTGATGAACTCGAAGGCATAACACCCCCTCCCCCTTCAAAGTTTGACCTTGTCTCAAGGTCAAAGGTAGGAAAGCGCTTCACCAAGTCCCAATAATCTTCCCATGTCGCTTCCTCCGAGTCTCGCTGCTTCCACTTCACCAAGACTTGCGCCACTGCATGATTATTCTTAGGGTAGATCCTTCTATCCAAAATAAGCTCCGGTTCATTTATAATTTCTTCAACAAACGTCGGATTATGCTGTTGTAACACAGTACCTTGTCCTAATCTCCTTTTCAATTGCGATACATGAAAAATAGGATGAATTCTAGCATCGTTTGGCAATTCTAATTCATATGCCACATCCCCAATTTTTCTCACTATTTTATAGGGCCCAAAAAATCGTGGTGTTAATTTGTTGGTCTTCGTATTGCTGACAGTTATTTGCCTATAAGGCTGCAATTTTAAGAATACCCAATCTCCCACCTGGAATTGTCTTTCAGTTCGGCCTTCATCATAATATCTCTTCATTCTCTCTTGTGTTATCTTCAAACTATCTTTCAGTAATTGCAGCACAATATCCCTCGAGTAAAGTTCTTGTTCCACCTGCGGAATCCTCGCTGTTTTAGGTACATACGATAATAAGGTAGGTGGGGATACACCATAGACTGCCATGAAGGGTGACATATTAATAGAACTTTGCCAACTCGTATTATACCAAAATTCTGCAAGAGTAAGCCACTTCGACCATTCATGCGGCTTGTCACATACAAAGCATCGTAAGTATCCTTCTACAATTTTGTTCACAGCCTCGGTCTGACCATCGGTTTGCGGATGGTAGGCCGTACTCATTTTCAGAGTACATCCTTGTAATCTCATGAGTTCTTGCCAAAAGGTGCTTGTGAATATGGCGTCTCTATCGCTCACGATGCTGTTAGGCATGCCATGCAATTTAAAAACACCATCGAAAAATATATGGGCAACATGCTGCGCGGTATAGGGGTGTTGTAAGGGAAAGAAATGAGCATATTTAGACAAACGATCTACCACGACAAATATAGCTGAAAACATGTTGCTTTTGGGTAGTCCAATTATAAAATCCATAGAAATCTCTCTCCAAATACTTTCCGGTATTGGCAAGGGCTGTAGCAGACCTGGAACATGAATATTCTCATGCTTATTGCGTTGGCAGACATCACATTCCCGGACAAATTTGTCTGCATCTTGTCTCAGGCCTTTCCAATAAAAGATTTGTTTGAGCTTATGTCTAGTCTTTTTCGTTCCAGCGTGGCCTCCCAATGGAGCAGCATGATGTTCCTTCAATAGTATTTGTATGATCTCCTTGCAGTCAGTTGTAATAAATACTCTGCCCTTGTAATATAGTAGCTGTTCCACCAATTTGTAATGCTCGTTGAGCTTCCCTTGTGAATATTTATCCCTCCACGCCTGGTACTCTTCAGATTTCAGCAATATTCCTTTGAGCTCCTCGATCCAACTCCCCTCTAGGATGGACAAGGCGTGACAAATGGAACTGATGGCAGATTCATGATGGTTCTCTGATAGTCGTGACAACGAATCTGCGGCAGTGTTGTCTTTTCCCTTTCTATACTCGACCCTATAATCATAACCATGCAGTTTGGTGAGCCACCTTCCCTGAATTCCTGTTGTTAACCGTTGTGTCAGCAAGTGTCTTAAGCTTTGATGATCCGTTTTAATAATGAACCTCCTTCCCATCAAGTATTGTGACCACTTCTTGGTTGCAAGTAAAACAGCCAACAATTCCTTTTCATAGGTTGATAAAAGCAGGTTCTTGCCACTTAAAGCTTGACTGAGAAAAGCGATTGGTCTACCTTCCTGAGATAAAACTGCTCCAATACCTGTTCCACTAGCGTCACATTCTACCACAAATTCCTTCTCGAAGTTTGGCATCATCAACACAGGTGGTTTAAGCAAGCACTCCTTCAGCCTCTGGAAAGCAACAGTTGCATTGGTGTCCCATTTATATGCATTTTTCTTGAGCAAATTAGTAAGTGGTTTGGCAATTAACCCATAATTTCTGATGAACTTACGGTAATACCCTGTAAGCCCCAGAAACCCTCTCAGCCCTTTGATGTTTTTCGGTATTGGCCAATCTTAAATTGCTCGAATTTTCTCGGGATCGATAGAGATACCATTCCATGAAATAACATGCCCAAGGTATGTTATTTGTGTTTGTGCAAAAGAACATTTACTCAACTTGATAATAAGCTGGTTTTCTTGCAATACCTGTAAAGTTAAAATTAAATGTTGCATATGCTCAGACCATGTCTGGCTATATATTAGTATATCATCGAAAAATACTAACAAAAATTTTCTTAGATAGGGTTTGAAAATGTTGTTCATAAGTGATTGGAAGGTGGAAGGGGCATTTGATAAGCCAAATGGCATCACGACAAATTCATAATGCCCTTCATGCGTTTTGAATGCTGTCTTATGAATATCTTGTGAGTGCGTCCGTATTTGATGATAACCAGATCTCAAATCCAACTTGGAAAAATATACCGAGTCATGTAATTCGTCAAGGAGGTCATCAATAAGGGGTATGGGGTATTTGTCTATGATAGTTTGGTTGTTAAGTGCTCGGAAATCCACACACATCCGCCAAGTACCATCTTTTTTCCGAACCACAACTACTGGCAATGAATACTCGCTGGTGCTCGGTCTGATCAGCCCTTCTTCTAGCAATCCTATAATAATCTTCTCAAGTTCATTTTTAATGTGGTAGGAATGACGATAAGGCCTTAGACACACTGGTTTTGATGAAGGTATAAGAGGAATTTTGTGATCACATTCTCTAATAGGAGGAAGGGTACCACTAGGGTGGATGACAGCAGGGAATCTATATAAAACTTGCTGTATTTCATCAGGAAATTCCTTGGAGGTAGTAGGCGCCTTGTCTAAAGTTTCTCTCGCACATATTAGCAATGATACTTGACAGTAATTGCTCTCCTTAATTATGCTTTGACTGTCCAAAACCTTGTTAGCATCTCTACGTCCTTTCCATAAATATTGCTTACCCTTCCACTGAAACTTAATATGTAGATTTGAAAAATCGGAAGTTACCTCACCCACTTCCTTCATCCATTGTGCTCCGAGAACAATTTGGCAAACCTCCAATGGCACTATCAACAAATCCAGTAGCATAACGCACCCTTGGCATTTGAATATAACTCCCCTGCATATAACTTGCCCATGAATTTTCTCACCATTGGCAACCTGAACCGTATATCCATTGGTGTCTTGTACTTCCAATTTGAGCTTGGTGGCCATTTGACAGTTAATGAAACTATGTGTCGAGCCAGAGTCAATGAGAACTTCGACAAGTTGTTTATTAATATGTCCATGTACTCGGATAGTTGACAAAGAAGGAATACTACACATAGCATTCAAAGTGATGGCATAAGCTTGTTCTTCTCTTGGTTGTAAGTCAGTGGATGTTATGTCTGGGTTTTCTGGTGTATCAGCCTCCATCTGCCGTTCATCACTGTCTTCCTCCTTGAGGGACATAACGCCTTCGATGATATAAATTTGTTTAGTTTTGCAGTGATGTCCAGGATGCCATTTCTCGTTACAACCAAAACATAGATTCTTCTTCCTTCTCTCCAAAATTTCTTGTGGTGTCAGTCCTTTTTTCTGCTCTTCAGTAACTTTGTTGCTTGTTTCTTTCTTAACTCCCTTTGAGTCGTTAGTTCCTTTGACCAATTTTCCAAATTTTCCTTTCTTTTTGCAAGCTCTTTTACATTCAAAAACCTTCGACAGGCTCACTGCATGTTTAAAATCAATTGGCCGAAGTGCCAACACATCAAATTTGATTTCATCCTTAAGCCCATCCATGAACTTTTCTAACATGAATTGGTCGGGTAGAGCTTCACACATTCCTTGCAAATGTTCGAACTGTGATAGATAAGCAGCGACAGTGGTTGTTTGTTTGAGGTTGGAAATTGCTCCATAAGGTTTCAAGAACTCTTCGGGTGCAAATCGTACAAGTAACTCTTCCTTAAAAACAGTCCAAACCTCATAATTCTTGACTTTCTTAATACACCAGCTATACCATTTTCTCGCCTCCTCCCGTAAATGAAATGAACACGTTGGCACCCACTCGCTTTCAGGTGTATGATGATATTGAAACAAATTTTCTACTTGATTAAGCCACTCCACAACTTCACTATCTCCATTATACGTAGGAAAGTCTAACTTAATTACAGTATTTTGTAAAAGTTTTGGCGGATTTTGTGAATTCAAGGGAGCTAAGGGATTATGCCTATTATTATTAAAATTGGTGTGATCAACCTGTACCTGTGCTGGATTTGACGAAGAAGATAAATCTTGAGTTTGTCTTGCCTGGTTGCGATGAGCTGGCGGCACATAAGGAATTCTGGAACTTGTTGTTTGAATTCTGGAGTCTTTGAGGTCCTTAGCAATGTTATTTAAGGTTTCTTGTATGGTAGCCATCTTCGAGTTGATATCGTGTTGCGATTCCTGTAACTCTCTAATGCTTAAAACAGTCTGGGCATTAATGAAATCCTGTCTTGATTCATCCAAAGCATCAGTATCGTCAATATCACCTGATTTATCCATAGTTTCATTGTCAGAGTTCTCCTTTCTTTCGGGTTCGACCGGCTCTGATACCATTGTGTTATGCCCAGAGTTGGAAGACTTGCTTCTCGTAAGCATATGTGACATTAGTACAGATTAACAAGTAACAGATGAGAGATTACTAAGATAATTGCAATAACAATTACTAGAGAAGCACTGGAAAATTCAAGTGCAAAGGAAGCAATTTAATGTCAACAAGAACAGTAGAAATTATGACGGCAGCCTTAATGAGATAGCACTCATTAATCCATCAAAAACTAACCCTAATCAAGTTTAGATCGGGTATTTATAATTCCCTAATTGGGTGGGCCGCAAATACATGTCAACAGCCCAAATAATAATGGATTCTTTTCATCGTATATTACAGCTCTCCTTCCTTCCTGTGCATGTGTTCACGTGCGCACACTAGCAAAGCCTTGTCCATCAGTCCTGAGGCTATTGTTCCACCCAGCTGCTTCGCCTGATATTCCTCCACTGACTGCTTGACTGCCGGAACTGATGGCTTGTCTTCTTCCTTAGTGTTCGATCTCTTTACAGAAGTGTTCGACATAATGCCCAAGTCAATATTAACTGTCTTCTCCTCTCCTGTCTTGCTGAGTTGAACTGTCATCGTTCCAAGATTGATAGCTAATGAACTCGAAGGCATAACACCCTCGACATGAATCTCCAACACGATTGGGTAGTACGTTTTTGATCGGGCTATCATTCAGATGTGAATTTTTAGGTCTAATTCTAAATTCTATCTCAGGTACTCATCTCTAACTTGAACCTCTTTTTTTTATTTTGGAAAATTTAGTTTTCATAAAAATATCCTTTTTTATTGCTCGAAATCAATTTCTATTCAAACTTGGTTTTGAGTGTATTGCATTCTTTAATAAAATTTATAACATACTAATTTTTTTTTCCATCTGACCATGGATTGTAGAAGAGTCGATTTAGACTTTTTTTGGGTTCTAAGCCGATTCAGACGTCAATTTTAGGTTCGATTCGAAGTTTGATCTCAAGTACTCATTATTATTCACGATGGTGTTCATTTTGAAGACGCGATGTTATTATTAGCACAGTAACCGACAATAAATGAAAAAAAATTGAGTTTTTTTATTTTTATTTTTATTTTATGTAACAATACCGTTAAAAGGTTTAAGGTCGAAGTATGATAACTTTAATTAATCTTGAATATAAGGTTCAGAACCATCAGTGGTGAGCTACAAAAAAGATGTTGGAACTTTGGTCTTATGTAAAATCGAACTACTCCCTTTTAATCTCTTAGTGAGATTAAGTCCCTTCTTTCATATTTTCGTACTACAAATTTTCTGCATGAATACATGATTATCGAATGTGTTTCCCATTCTTATCTAGGTTTAATTAATTTCTATAAATTATGATCCTTAATGTATGTTCTGTAATCGTACATGTTTTGTTATTCCTGATGGTGTTCATTTTTAAAATCTTATGCTTTTATTAGCACATATAATGTAATTCATGAGCATACAAAGACAATTTATAATCCTATGATAATAATTCCCCTTAACTCGATACTAGACTATCAGCCAAAGTTTATTTGTTCTTCTTCTCAAGCTATTAACTTGTGATTTTAGATCTCTGAGATCTAACTTCTAATGCCTTATTTGTTTTGAAATACAAAATAGAATTCATGTATGATAGTAATAAAATAACTGTATTCATATCATGTACTTAGAGCTAATTAAGCTTATAAAATTATGTCAATAACGAGTACACATAAATGTTGTTTTGGAATCTGTAAATCACCATGATTAAGCAAGACTTTTAAGCATATGCTTCGAAGTAAAATATAAGCAGTCAATGTACTTTCTGTTTAATACTTTTTACTGTGAATTCTTTGGACAATTGCTGAAAAAGCCAGTGATTAACAAAATAAATAATGAAAATTTAGAATTATCAAACAAACACGATTGACATGCTTTTAATTTATTTGCATGCTTTAATTTTTTCGACTGAACTGTTATATCATTGACATACTACTATGAAGATGTAGAAAAACAAATAATAAACGCATGACTAATGATAACAATACCATGAACATCGCTAAACATAATTATATTGAGATCTTTTATTTTATTTATTGAACTAGTTCTGATTCACTTGAAATATGTTTTGTATAACAATGTAAAAGTTGTACAATCGTTCAAATTTCAGAGGAGGTTCAAATTTTTTACGAATGAATTAGCTCTTCCCTCTTCAGTGTTATGTACGTTAGAATTATTTGGTTCTCTTATTTTATTTTATTTAAAGTTTGCAATTTCTGAATCCTCTGAAACCTTAGATGCTCTATCAACTGAAATTCTCAGCAGTTTTTGTTTTATCTTGGATTTTAGTTCATGCTTATCGTACTTATTATTTTTACAATCTTGGCAGCTATCAATAAATTTTTCGTTCCATTACTTACTATCTTTTAATCATTTTGTAAGTCCGTTTCATCTATATATTCATCTTTACTACTATACTACATGTAGTTTCGTTATGTGTGCATCTTATTAATTTTACTTTCTTTACCTTAATTAGTTCTCTCACGATCCAATATGTCCAGATTTTTGAATTATTATTATAAATTACTCCACTATTGTCGTCCCTTAACTGTAGAACCATTTCTATTGCTAGACTTTGAATATTAATATGCAATTTTTTTTTTAATTTTTTGATATTATCATGGTGACTAAGATATTTATATCCATTTCTTACTACTTCTAACTTTTCATGTTCATAGGGTTAACACTAATACCACGGTATTTGATATATGGTAGCTTTATATGAATTTATATAGCTTTAATTATTTTTCAATATTTGTTAACTGTTGTAGGTAAAGGGATTTTCTTTATGTTTTTGTTTATAAGATAAATTTGGAATGTCATTTGGGACCATTGACTTTTATTTATAGGTTAACAAAAAAGTTTTCAATGAAAATTCACATTTCCAACAAATGTGTTAACCGTCTTCGACTTAATCAACATTCGCTCAACAGTTTTTTTTGTATCTTATAGTTTTCGTAATACTCTAACTCTTTTAGAAGTGTGTTATACATTTTCATTATCTGCTGCTACTATAATTAATCTTTTTAATCTCTTATATTTAACCAATAGCATGTGATTAAAAAAACTTGGTGACTTCACCTTTAACAAGTTTATCTCTATACATGACGTATTGGAAAATTTAGTTTATGCCTAATTTGACATTGAAAACAATGTCAAATAAAGTTCAATTGAAATGTTTTATTGGTTGTCAATATTGCCCTATAACAAAATAATTTCTATGGACATACAATTTTTTATTCAAAAATGTATTGTCCTTTAGCCTATATATCTGAATGTTGCACTACAGGAAAAAAAATTGTCAGTGAATGGCCCTTGAATGCTGCTCTTTTTTTCATTAGTCTGAAGGGGTAAAATATAAAGCACATTTAACAGATTATTCTCTCCCGGACAAATGATAGGTAAAGAAATGTTTATGATATTATCAACAAACTCATCGATTGCTTATTTAGTATAACATAATTTGATTTGTTGGACTGCTCAGTGCTAGATGACTGATTTTATTTTGACTACATAATTGAAAATTCTTTCAGACATTGGACTAATGTTGTTTGTTATCAAACATGCATTGTTTGAAAAGCAATTCATGCTATATATTGTGGTTACCTACCAAAGACTAAAGTGAATCTTAGGCTTACAACCAACCTTTGGTAAGTTACCGGAAATTCAAACCTCATATGCAAGTGCATATGCATCACTTATGAGTTCTAATAAACATCATTGTGTTATTTTTTGCATAGGCCGTAGTGGAAGAACAAATAGAAGCGCAAAGATTTAAGGAGTCAGGGGAGGTGCCCGACCTAAACTGAAGCACGAAAATCAAAAGATTGGTATTTTTTATAAATAGAAGTGTGACAGTTTCAATAAACAAATAGAATTTCCAATAATATATGATAATGCAAAAGTAATCGAATATGATTTTATTCTTGAGTTCTACCCCAAATTCATAACTTCTCTTTTTATTCTAATTACAACATTGTACTGACCTTGACAGTGTTGAGAGGAAACTTATGTATTATGTCCAGTTGCGCTTTCAATCATGATTTTTTTTATTCATTTTCAAAAATTAAACTTATTTGGATGTGTCTTATCTATTACATATAATAGGAAGTAAAATAGATGAAATGATGAAGTGGCACAGTTCTTTTTGGTTCAGATCCAACGTGTCAATTTCTTAAGTGGCTTCTGGCTTTTTCTTTTCTACAAAGGAGCGTAAACGGATAGTTTAATTTCTCCCACTCACATTACCGTAACTTCTTTCTGTTTTGCCCTTTCTTCCCCCAAATCTCCCCTCCAACCAAATTGAGTTCCAATTAACTGGTTTCTCCCAATTCTGTGCGTACTGCGTGCATCTTCTTCCAACCCTCCTTCCGTCGTTCTTATCAGGTACCCTTATTTTCACTGTACCCAATTTTTATTTTAATATTTACTTGTCGATTTTGAGATTTCTTTCCTATTAACGTTCAACGACAATGTATTCAGCCGGACTTTTCTCCGAATGTGCGTAATTGTTGTTTATTCGTGCTCGTCGACTACTTAGAAGTATAAAATATTGTTTAATTTCAATGAGTTGACTTTCCTGTGCATGCTGTGAGGACGGCGTGAGTTAGAATAGATCTTGTCCTTGATGTGCACATAAACACATAGAAGTGTACTCATGACTCTCACTGTTTGTTTTAATTTTCCTTCATTTAGTTTTTTCCATGTTAATATTTACTGAGTAATTTTGTTTGCACTACATATACGAAATGATCTCAGTTTACAATAGTTATTTGGTATTAATTGCTGCAAGTGAAGTAAGCATTTTATTGATTACTATGACACTATGGTGATCTTTACTGTTTCTGAACTCACTGTACTTTTCCCACCTCACTGACCATTTGTTGCAATTAAAGCTCAAGAGCTTATCTTTGTGTATTCTATACTCCATAACCCTGAACATAAATAGGGTATGCTCTCTAAATATTTGTTAAAATTATGTTCTTTGTGCAATTATTTAGTTGGAGAAAGGGAAAACAAATTTGAAAAACCAGACAAAGATATAATTTAGCAGCAATGAAACAATAGATATATAGATAATGTAATCACAACTAATATGATCTTACTGTTAACTTAATTAAAAGAAGCTGTATTGAATACTAGAAATAAATTGGTTTCAGTAAAAAAAAAGTGTAACCTTGCTGATGTTATCCAATTGCCTAGGGACTTATATTATATTGAGATGGTACTTGTCAGACCGCATTACTATCTTCTTTATAGTCTTGGGTTGTTTCTATATTCATAAATTAAGCATGCGAAATAAGTCTAACACCTGTTTCAAAATTTATCATTTTGCCTTCCATTTCCGCCTTTGAAATTATACTTTTTATCAGATTTTTAGAACTTTGTTTTGTTGCATTTGAGAATACATAATTTGATTGGCAAAAAAGGTAGATAGTGACTACCAAAACTGAGTTATCTATTACTCTTAGAGTTGAACTGCAAATTGCTTGAAGTTGGGATTACACTTATATGATTATTTCACTATTTATGGGAACTAGGGTGGGACCCATGCTTTGCATACGGGCGGTGTTGGATGGAAGGAGGTAGCTGGCAGGAGGTTGGATAAAAAAAAAGTCATGTGGATTTGAGGCTTGTTGCTGGCGTTTATTTTATTGATAATTTTGTATGGTTGTATAATGGTGTTTACAGAATTTGATGATGATATGCGAACGGGTTGAGTCACCAAAAGTTAGAAGAGTCGTCTATTTTTGTACTTTATTTTAGTCCCGTCAATGTTGTATAATTTGTGTGACGTCCATACCTTTTTGGACGGTAGTCAACATAGTGTAAACAAACGGTGCGAATGTGGTCTGGAAGACGGTTGTAGACTTTATGGTGGTCGGTGCGAAAATCATTAATGTACTTAGGGGTAGTAGAGAAGGACGACAGGTGTAATCTAGTGCATGGGTGGTGTAGCAGGCATAGTACACTATTGTTGTATATGTCACGTAATAAAATGTTTAGTTTAAATGAACACAAGGCACGAAGATTTAAATATTTGTTTACATGCACTGGAAATTGGTTGTAAACATCATAAAAACTGAAGTGCAAATGTAAAGCAAAATGAATAAAGATGTCCTGGTGGAGAAATGAAGATTGTTTCTCATGGCTGCTAGTTGATCTTGCGTTTCTTTTCACTGGGATTGCTCTCACAGCCATGTTCAGCAGGAATTGCGTCAGTAGGCTCCTGCATGAATTTTTTTAAGCTTGTCATTGGCTTGTAGTGACGGTTTCATAAAGTTGCAGTGTGGAAAAAACAAATATTGTACAAAATTGATCTTCTACTTTGTTGCACGGCTAATATTGATAACGTAGTTTGGTGCAACGCAGGGTTGGCATAGTGGTGTAAATAAGAGGTTGTAATATGGGTAGACGGGGCATACGTTAATAACAATGCCACCGGATTTACATCTTGTGGCGACACTTGCAGAAGGGTTTTTAGCGCGGTTGATGGTAGATGATTCCTCATTAATCTGTAGTGCAGTAAGCATAAATTTAGAAAACCAAAAGAGTTGCAGGAAAATGAGTACAAATTTTGTTGTGTGAATGCGACTGGTACCTTTTGTTTCCCTTTCTGATGTGAGTCAATCATAGCAGTGGTAGTTATCTGCATCGGTGTTGGTTCGGTCGAGCTGTTGTCGTCGATCAGAACAGTTACCTGTATTGAGGTTGGATATTGGTATATGAGTTTGATAAAGAAGTAGTAAAAACGATGCATGAATCACTGGTTGGATGCGGTGATGACATAAAAGGTTATAGTGTCACAAAATATACCTGGGACTGTGAAGATGACACTGTAGTAGGTGCAACATTTTTAGTGATCCTTCATCCAGTCAAGAACACATTTTTGTTATTTATCTCGAAATTTGTTGGCCTAAATTCCAAAGTCACATCAACGCCGATAAGCTTGTTGAAAATATTTTTAATCTTCATGTCCCTGTTGTCCTGCAACAAAAAGTATTAGAGGGTTGAATAGGAAAACATGATGAGTAAAAAATGGTAGTAATCAACTCATGCAGTGTGAGTGATTAATAGTTGGAGTGCAAAAAAGTTATAACATGTATATAATATGGCTGATAGCAGGTTAGTAGGTTAAGAAATTTAATAGTGGAGTCGAGGGAAGAAAATGCTCATCAACTTTGAGATGGCAATCAGTTGGTCAACATCAAGTCCAATAAGTCGCTCAGCCTCTTGATCAAAAGCTGCTATAGTTGATGTCATGGAGCTGTCTAGGATGTCAACATTAAACCGAAACCTAGTAGACATTACGTAGTATTAGCAAATGTTTGCATGGTAGAGTAATATGGCTTGCATACCTATATACAAGAATGTCATCATTTCCTTTGCATTTTGGGCATTTGTAGCTATCACCGCTTAGTTGAACCTCTCGTTTTCACAGTAAGCAGGAAAGGTAGTACCACGAGTTTGTAGTTCTTACATTTGTGATCGTCGAGTTCACAACATAGTGCTTCCCCTGAACAGTGTAACTTTTAGTGAGCGATTGAGATGGGAATGAGGTTGGAATAGGATACGTGTATGTTGCGTATGAGGAGTAAAATATGCGAACGCCGTGTTTTCAAAGCTAAACATAAGTGCATGCATGAAGTTAGTGGACCTTTTTTTGTGTTGTACATGTGAACAAAAATATGACATTTTATGGGCTTTCAGAAGTGGGTAAATAGTGTGTTGTCAAGGTACATTTTGAAGTCTTTGTCTAATGCACGTCACGTTTCCTGCCACACACTGTAATGTGGGAAATACGTTGTTGATTAACTGAAGTTGTGAGCTTGTCATGTGTTAATTCGATGTGATTATATGGAAAAAGAGATTGTGCAGATGCATGTGTCAAGTAAAGTGCTTGCTAGCAGTCCTAGTAGTGAGAAGATGCGGCAATTGTGTTCCGCACGTGTATTGTAAGTATGAACTTGTGTTTACTTTCTGAATATAATGTGTGGGGAAAAAATGTGCTTGAGTAGTAGTACCCGACAGTTTGCAGCTGTTATGTCTCACTACAACAAAATGACCCTATTACAACGGTGGAACACCGTTGTAATATACATTTTACAACGGTGGGCAAACCGTCGTGTATTAAGAAGTTGTAATAGACTAATATCTTTTACAACTTTTTTGCACTGTTGCAACACCGTTGTAATATGTCTATTTTACAACTTTTTTCCACCGTTGTAATAGATTTTATTACAACAGTTATGCACCGTTGTAATAAAATCTACTACAACTGTTATGCACCGTTGTGATTGACATTTGGATTTTAAAAAAAATAAATTCTGCAAATGCAACAAAAGCTGAATAAACATAAAACAAATTGATATAAATTCAAAGCAACGGATACATTCATACAAAAAACATTGCAACTTTATATTCAAAATACAAAAAATGAAGCATACATCATCACGGTAATATATCAATTCTTCATTACAAATAATGATTACAAATCAGTACCATCCAAAAACTCTGCTTCAACTATCAGCCTGCTTCATCTTTGCACTTCCTCAACATCCCCACCACCTGCACAATCACAAAACATGCATATACATAAACATAACCTTTGTTGCTTGAAGCTATTACATGGCTTTCTTATTTTCCTTCGTAAAATTCTTGTGCATTTTTTGAAGTTGTCTGTATGGAAACCATGCAAAAACAACACAAACTGATATGTTAATACATTGTTACCATTGTAGAAGAAATCACACAAAGTGATAAGTGGTGTATCATGTGCCTTGATTCAAAAAGCTTCATGCACAAGAGAGAAATATGGTAACATGAACACATTTTTTGTCGTATTCAAGCTAAACTAATTTCAAAGTTTAACTACAAGGTTAATTCGTAATTCTCGTTGTTTCTCTTCCGTTCAATGCTACTCTTTTTAATTCTAGTGCATAAATAGGTGCAACATAACAGCATACGGAAATAAATCTTGAAACAAATCTAGTCGTAATTAATCACTAACAGCATATACAATTTGTAGATAACCAAAACATGTGTTCAAGGATATGTAGCATGGCCTAGGTGTGAACAAGACAAGTATCAAGTATAACAAGTGTTCTAAGTAGTTTCAAATGTCCTATTACATGTTAAATATGGCAGGAGGAACAATGCCATAGTCAAGTAAACACACAGTCAAGTAAAAACTTCACAAAGTCAAACACAGCATACTAATTGTACAGTCTTTTATTTTGCAAGGCAATGGTGCACCTCATCATACAATAAACAAAATTTATCAACATGCATGAAAGCATACAAATCTATGTCAGCCTACATGGAACGTTAACATAAACATGCATGAGTATTGAGTAAATGATTATGCCCAAAAATCCGCGAACATGTTAGAACAGGGATGGAAGACTTAAGGCAACAAAAATCCATTTTTCTTCATGTTAAGGCAGTGTGTTCTGTCTCTATACCCTTCCTTGCATTTTTATGTCTTATTATCTAACAAGCACTCTATTTATGATGGAGGCTGCACCCGGTTCTATATAGTCAATATGCAATTTAAATGTAGTAATATGGACGTGTGTACAGGAGCTATCATTTAAAAGTAGAGATGCGCCTATCAAGTTTTATGGCAGCAAAACAGCATAGTGCTGAAAATGTACATTGTCCAAAGTAAAATTTTGACAACATGCAAAATGTGTGTTTAGAATAGTGTGTGTAATGTCCAAGGTAAGAATGAAGCAGGAACACCATTCAACAAATATGGATGTGAACTCAACTATGCTATTTTCAACTAGCAGATGCATGATTTAATACAGCCAACAAGCGATGGAAATGCAAAAGCAAATAGCCCAAACCAATTATATTTAGCGGAATGCCAAGTTATATAACCTAAAATAAGTAGAATCGTAAGCATAAACTTACCTTTAAACGCGGTAGTGGACGACGAAGGAAGAGCATGAGCTGCTGTCCATGCTAAGCAGCAGTCACGGATTTGGCGCGAGCGACGGAACTGCAGCGTTGGACGACAGAGAGATACCTGCAGTTGCGAACTGTGCGGACAGCGGCAACAAACGTGCTTATTCCCGCTGAACAGATGATAGAAACAAACGTGCTTATTCCCGCTGAATGTATTCAGCATTTTGATTCAGCGCCTAAAAAGTGCCTTTTCCCCAAAACAAACACAGCCAAAACAGTATGGAATGAAATTGAGCAATAAAATCGTGAAAGACAGTTCTAACCAAATAGTTCATAACATAATAAAAAAGAATAACTTGAATCGGAAATGCAGAGGACTTTCAGATCATCAGCGCCGCCGAAAGAATCAGCGCTTCCATCTTCGGACTTCTTATAGCTAACAGCAGATCGCTCCGATCTAACATCGATTCCGTTACCGACATTCACACTATGATTGAACTCGACTCTCTTCAATTCGACGACGACATCGGCAATCGAGCAGAATTTCTGCATCTGGAGAACGGGGATCCAGTTCATCCGCCTCCGGTGGATCGCCGCGTGCAGCGCTTCGTACTCCAACCCATCTCCGCCGTTCATCTGCGAGAGTGACTATTTTGCAGTTACTGTAGAATTTGAGATTAGGGTTAGAAAGAGGAGATTTCACCTGGAGTGGATGAGATGGGAATTAGTTAGTGAAAATTGTTTGTGGAGCCACCGATTAAAACATTGGGTTGTGAGAAACTCCGCTACTTCGAGCCCAATATTTCAGTTTGGAGCCGAAAATTTCGGTTTGGAGCCAAAACTTAAAAGCGATGGAGCCAAAACTTAAAAGCGATGGAGCCAAAATAATTTTCCTGTATGTGTCAAGGAAAAGTAAAATAAAAGAGAATATATAGATGTGTATGGAGATGATAAATATTATATAGGTTCTAATGAATGTTGCAATTTAGTTACTAAAAAATATTTCTAAAATTTGATTCTTCTTATTGTTTTTCTAAAATATTGAATATTTTATAATAAAAAATTAAGTTATTTAATTCTTTTGAAAATATAAAATTTTATTTCTAAAACTTATGAATATTTTCAAATTAATTTTACTTAGTTCAAAATTTTACATTTTTAAATATTAAACACTAAATATGGTTATTAATTATTTTAATTAATAAATGTTGCTTAGTATTAGTTTAGAATATTAGATAATTTTTTTGAGTATTTCATGAAATATTGAATATTTTACAAAATTTTAAATTTATATTATCTAATTTAACTATTAATTATCAAATTAATTAGTATATATTAACTATTAATTATCAGAAGTTATTAATTAAATGTTAATTATTAATTAGGATTATTTCATATTTTAAATTAATTATTAATTAGGATTATTTCATATTAACAATGGTTATTATTTAACTTTTACTTATTTCAACTTAGTTATAATCGAGTAATAACTATTAAAAGCTTATAATGTATATGTCACCTAAATATTAATTAATAAGCAGTTAACATTAACTATTAAACATTAATTACCACTTATTAACTATTAATTATTTAATAATAATTAATAAATATTATTGATTCCTGAGTTTATTATTAATTATTAATTATTATTAAATATTAATATAATTAGTTATTCAATTTAGATATTATAAACATGAAGTTTGTAATGGGCATCTACTACAACTAACAAAACAAAAAGTTGTTAAAAATACGTTTATTACAACTTTAGGGAATTGGCAGTTGTAAAAAACCATTTATTACAACGGTGCTTTTACCACCGTTGTAAAAAACCATTTATAACAACGGTGTTTTTACCACCGTTGTAAAAAACCATTTATTACAACGGTGCTTTTACCACCGTTGTAAAATTAAAGTTGTAATATGGTGTTTTTGTTGTAGTGTCTTCTGCTAGATGGGCCAACGTACATCGTACTATCTGTATTTCATCTGGGTCATTACCAGCTTCGTCAGTTTGCACAAGAAGTATAGGTGAACTTGATGCATCGTCATGACTGTATAAATGTGTAGTTAGTCAGGTGTGTTAGTAAAAGGTTGGAAGAAGATTGGAAATTAAATATTTTATAGATTAGGCAATGTTACTTTGCTACATGCTCATCCAGAATCGGTACACTTATATTAGGGTAGACTTTAGTCGCTTTGGTTGAGTCAAATGAAAAGGAACCTGAGCCATAGGCAGGCTTGTTATTAATTCTAAAACAAACAGAGATGATATTTTTGAAATGTGCTTACGTCCGAAGGTGGAGACTGTCGTGGATGTCACAACAATAGGTATTTGATGTGCATACGTGCCGATTATGGATTCGTCAACCAAGTCTTTTTTTTCAAACCACATCGAGACAACAGTTGATTTAACCCTAAGTTAAAAATTAGTAAATGTGGAATGTTAACATGATGGTAAAGAACAATGAGATTTAGTAAATATAAAATTGAAACAGTAGTTGAAACCTTGTCATGTGCAGGTGTAGCTCTCTCTTAACACTTCGCGTACCATTTTGGTTTGTGATATGGAGAATGGGGGAAATTGTGTGAAGGATACCGCCGACATCTGTTTAAAAGGATGAAATCAGTTGTTAACAAAAGAAAATGTAATGTGAGATTATCAGTTCAGTGGAAAAAGCGCAAGTTGTTCCTGTTAGTTGTTTTTTCTTCCCGATTCGCGAAGAAAGGATGGATGTCGTCAACAAAGCCAAATTTGTAGCGTGGAATTTGTGTGTCATTTTCATGAACCTTCACAACCTGGTTGTTTACACGTAGTACAATGATCCATGGTTCATCAATTGCTTTGTAATTATCTTCAGAATCGATAACGTTGAACCTTGTAATTTCATATATAGCCGCTTCTTCGAATATTTTTTCAAAACGGGTGAAGTTTTTTTTTCGTGCAACAGCCATTTTTTGATTTCCCTGTGACCACGCTGTCAGTATGAGTTAATTGAAAAGAAGTAAAATATAAAATTGGGAAAACAGTGCACCGCGGAGTCAAGAAGTTGCAAGTTTAGTGAGTAAGCCTCTTTTGTTTTTTTACTGATTAGAGTCCACAGCCTTCCAACACGTACTTTGATGGTTGTCCAATTAGTTCCGTAGGATAGATCAGATAAAGGGAGAAAGTTTAGAGTTTCATTACAATGGGAGTTCAGATTGTCATCATAAGTCAATTTTGTTGTTGATTATTCAAATCACAGCAAGATGTACGGAAGGAGGACATCATTTAGTTTGTTGAAAACATGGGAACTTACCCGTTGAAGTTTCCATTAAGTTGTACTTTTCAAATGGAAAAAAGACGCAATTGTTGAAAGAGAAGAATTCTGAGAAGATGGCAGTTAATGAACCTGGAGTTTGAACATGTGCTTTACATATGATTGTGAGATGCAGTTATAGCAACTGCTCCGATTATTTTGACAACGGTTAGATGTCCTGCCTTATCCGCATGATTACCAAAAAGGCGGGTTAAGCATAAGTGTGGATAACAATTAACGATGATGTATCCTGTTGTTTGAGATGCATAATTTAAACTCAACATGTAAATGTAGTGTATGATGGTGAACTCGTGTCTATTGTAAATGCACTCTACTCTATTGCTTGTAGGACATACAAGTACTGCATGTATAAATGTTTGCATTAGAATGTTTACCATTCAATAGCAGGGAATTAAATATATGTCTTTATCAGTGGAGTGTTTGTGTTTTACACATTCGGAATTTAAAATTTGCATGCCCAAGTAGTCGTAAAAGCATGGCGCTCTATTGTGACTAAAAATGTGGGATTTAATAGTAATGCTAAAGCGTACACGGAAAAATGAGAGCACATACTCAATACCCATACTTTTCTATCCCCATGAATATAACAAAGCAGCACTTATGTTTTTATCTTTTTGCAGTGTTGTTAGGTAGAGAAAAATGACCTAACTGCAAAAACGTGGAATTCGGGGTGTCCCTAATAGTTACCGACAGGGGATTTGAGAATTATGCACATATGGGGATTGAAAGGGGGAAAATACATGTAAAACGACTGAGTGTGGAATGCGTTGAAACACTACGCATTACTATCGTACATTGTACATTGTCTAGTAGAAAAAAGGCTAGTTTCCACTAATGCTCCGTACTTTATTGTATGTAGTTCAGTTAAAATATGAATCGATATAGAACATAAAAGAACCGTATTTAAATACAATGCACGTAAAATGTAGTAGAAAAAAAATTAATACTTCCCCTTGAAACGTAGTTGTACAATTTTTGAATACAATAGGCTTGTATTATTTATGTGTTGTAAAATGAAAATAAATTAGCACCAGTTTTCGTGGTTAAGTGAATTCATATTCTTTGTTGTTATATTTGTGTATGATCAATTTTAATATTACACACTCCTAAATATTTAGGAAATAAAATACGTAGAAACGAATTAGTACACCTAATATGGTTTATTGAGTATGATGTGCTGAAGTTTTTATTGTTTTTAAACATGATTACAATTTAAAATGTTGAATTAATTATAAGAATATTTTTATTACTGAACATGGATGGTCAACTCTCAATATATGAGTAATAAATGGAAATAAATCCAATTACGGATTTGAGTTGGAGCTGGAAAAGGAATTCCTTGAATTTGGAAATCAGTACTCCATAGTGTATTCATTGGATGTTAAAATGTTAGTAATTGAGACATGTATTTCATTGTATTTAGTATTGAGGATGCATTAGTAATACATGTGGTGTACATTACGCATAAAGCAGCGTACGTTATTTTAAATTAAAAAGAAAAAGGTCATATCTAAAGCAGCTTATGGTGTTGAATTATAAGATGACATAGAAAATAGGTAACAGTTGTAGACAACATTGGTAGTACGTACTGTGGTGGAAACCAAATGTTAGGTAGAAGTAGTAAAACACATAACAACCAACTATGTGTGGACGCTAATTGTTAACATTTGAAAGACTATAAAACATTCTTGAGAAGTATTAATGGTCATGGAATTATTTATGACAGAGTGTTTTTGAATTTACTTGAAGATGCAGAATGCAGACATGAATCAATTACGTAAATGTATGATTGCAGTTTGGCACTGAACATTCACATCCACCAGTTTACACAAATCAATTAGGTTTGAACATAAGGAGGTATAATATTAGAGAATAAACAACAGTCAGTACAGAAGAAATGGTATGCAATAGGTTTACACGTCTTTTGTAATGTAAAAATAATGTGTGAACAGGCACATAAACTACGAAATTTTTATGCAATAAGGCAGTGACTACTGTGGTGTTCTTTCGGATTCATCCGCTGGTACCGCATGAGGAAGTTAGCTTTGTAGGCCTGCTAATATATGTCCAGAGGAAGGATGTGAAACTTATGTTAGCGGAGCACTGCTGTGACAGACACAAGTAGTCATCTGAATAGTTGTCATGTTGTCCAACTGTAAAGTAGCAGATAATACCATAAGTTTGCAAGAAAGAAAGTGTTAAGCCCAGCCGTAGGTGTAAAAAATTTGTACCAGGTCAGCAAGAGCACGTCATGTTGTGGTACCTTAAAGTGTCCACACTTGAAGTAACTAATTGCGGAAGAAAGTGAGTATATGAGAAGGTGAAGGAGGTTGACATGTCAGTATCTGCAGGTTACCCAGTGAAAAAAGACGTTATTGGAAATAGTTATAAAATAATAGTAACTGGCAAAAGGATGGGGGAAGTTAGATCTTCTACTGCAGCATGACATAATGTTTATATAATCTTGTAACTGACAACTTGGCGTACCTATGGGTAGATACGTCGGTATATTTGACAGTGGGATGGAAGCCAACATATTAATAGGTAGGGGAACTTGAAATGTCAATATCTGGAAAGGACATTCAGTTTAGAAACCCAAACATGTTTGTACATATATCTTGTGAGTGGGTACAATTTGGAATATAAGCCCAGCATGGAATGGGAGGGAGGTAGGCTTACTTACCTGTTAAATTTGAAAACTCCTCTTTATATACTATGTTTTGAGTGTACTTTTGCCGCTCAGCGTGCTGATCCGCAATGAGTATGTGAAGGCCCCCCTCGGAAGACGTTCTAGAAACAACAACATATAATTGTCCATGTGTGAAGACGGGTCTTGGTAGATAAACATCGACATGGTTTAAAGTTTGCCATTGACTTTTGTTAATGGTCATTGCATAACAAACTTTTAGAGGAAACTGCCTACGGCGTATAGTGAACGGCCACTTTGTATCATTTGAGGTCAGAACAATGCGAGGAATCAAAACTTTCTTCTCAATATTGGATCCGGTTATTATCTCTCCTTCAATTACCTTGGAGCTTAATTGTGTTATGATAAGTCTAGTCCCGTTGCATAGTCCTAAGCTTTGATTTAGATTGCGAAGCAGCATGACCGGAACACCGACTTTCAGTTTCAGTTCATGGTTTGGAATTCCTGAAATTTTTAGACTGTTCAAGAACTCTGTCGGGTATAATGAATGCAATTCTTCGTTTGAATCGGTCACAGGGCTTATGGAGTCAGCACTTAAATAAATTTTTAGAGTTCCTGCAGAAGCATCCAAAATATATGAGTTAACGTCCTCGACAGCTTCGTTTGTTGGCGCTAATATAGATCTGTCTCGTAGAAACAAAGGGTTTGTCATATTTGTTCCAAGGTCTGGGTATATGCAGTCAACTATGTTTTTTACACAATTTCCAGAGTTTGAAATAAGAAGGTTGTGAGGTATTTGAATCCAAACGGAGTCGTCATCGTTGTCAAAAGAGGTGGATGTGATGTTGCCTTCACCCACATCTAGAATCCACTTGGAAAAAGAGTTTCTGCTTTGGTAATCATGCTCTGAAAGTTGGCTGCTAACCAAACGCATGTTGGCTTTGAGTACGAAAACCTTACATTGTGCCCATAGTTTGGAGTGATTAATAGCCGATTGAACAATCTCCACCCTAGTTCCCTTTGGTATTACAGGCAAAGTTTGTCTAAAATCCCCTCCAAGTAAGATGGTCTTCCCGCCAAATATGCATACATTGCTGTTGGACGATTCAGTATTAACAATATCTCGAAGGCTATTTTCAAATGCCTCCAATGCATTTTTATGAACCATTGGAGCTTCATCCCAAATTATCAAATCTGCTTTACGGAGTAGTTCAGCCAGGGAGGACTGCTTAGAAATATCACATGTAGAGTTATCGTCCAAGTTGATGGGGATTTTAAACTTAGAGTGAGTAGTGCGACCACCAGGAAGAAGCAGTGATGCAATACCGGATGAAGCGACAACAAGTTCAATTCTTCCTTCAGCTCGCAAGGATGAAATTATAGTGTTCCACAGGAACGTCTTACCTGTACCCTCACTCCCATAAACGAAGAAAAACCCACCCGATAATGTATGTACTGATTCGCAGACAACATTGAAGACAGCTTTTTGCTCTTTGTTTAGAAGAGGGAGGGAAGTTTCTACTTGTTTATGAAGTAACAATGTGTCGTAGTCCTCTTCTTCAGCAATGAATGGGTTTAAGCTGCCTAAAATAGATGGTGGTGAATGTAAGTCTGCACACCAAAACTCGATCATAGATCGACCTGATCTGTTTAGAAGTTTTTCAATCTGTAGTAGTGAAAGTTGTTTACAGGTTGAGTCAGTAGACACATCATCGGTAGCTTGTAAATCTGTATGATGCCTCCAAATTATGTCATCAGATAATTCACGCCAGTGGTTGTCCCACAACAATCTTGGTTCTGAAACTTCACAAAATAGTAGCATCATTGCAAACATGTCACGTAAGGAAGCAGGAGATGCCCATGTAGCTGCCTCGTTTAATGCCACATCCCCCTCGTTATCATCATCTAACAAACCACGAGCGACACAAGCGCTTTTAAAATTGGAATGAACCACACCGTCAACAGTTCGGATATCCTCATATGAACTTTGTCCTTTAACAATGTTAAGTAGCAAACGCAAGTAGAAACGTTCTTTAGATGTTGGATGAGCATAATATATCCGTCCAATTGCTTCCCCTTTCTGACGAAGTTTCAAATTTTTTTCACCTTTGACCCATACCCACTTGGTTGGGAAGTCAATGTATGACAGCTCGGTGGCACTTCGAAAATTTTCATTTGTGCTCATCCACTCCGTGAACATAGTTTTCTGTGTGGCAGCCCTGTCGTGAACAGAAGATAAATCATCGGTATCATCAAAAAATACAGTGTGCTCCCTAAGAAGGTGAAACATAAGTCGTTCAACAGAAGGCTTGCGGTACTGAATATCAAATTTAAATATTCTACAGGATGCTTCAGAAGCCGATAAGTATATGCAGTCTAGGTAAGTCTTAACCTCGTCAACCTCACGGACATACGTTTGCTCCCTGTTCAAGCAGTCTTGAATTACTACAGTTGCTCTGTCATGTCCCTTGTTGATATATTTGAACAAATACTTTATTGATCGAGCACGATTGCATATTTCAACGTTTATATGTGCCTGATATTTGACAACTAAATCCACATTATGAGGGACTACCCACGAGTTGTCTTGACGGAAACCATCATCAGAAGCAGTAAACCTTCCGTTATTGCGACGCCTGTAAACAAGGTAACCATTTTTATCAAATGTTGTTTGCTCATTATACATTTTTGGGTAGTGTTTGGAGCAGCGATTTTCAACCATGCACGGACAGCCAGGATTTGCATCGCCACAAGGACCGTGAACCATATATTGGGATACCGAATTAAATGCAATTGGATCGGATTCACTGTCTGGAAGTTAGGCAGTGACAACACCATCAACTTCAGATGCGCTTTTAAGCTTGTGATCCGCCTGAACAAAAATAAGCATGTGCACATGCGGTAATCCCCTTTTTTGAAATTCGATTGTGTATATCACTAGTAAAAAAAATGAACATTAATAAGCTATATAAATGTAGAAAGTAGTTTAAGTGGTATGAACGACATACATGATTTTATTTTTCCAAAGTGACGTCGGTCCTTTATATCTTTAATAAGCTCGTGTAACTTAATATGGAAAACACGTGATACAATATCAGGCCTGTCATCCGCACGTTGACCTGGAATTTCTTGCAAAGCAGAATCTATTTCAGACCATTTAGGGTTGCATGTGAATGTTATGAAATAGTCGGGAGACCCAGCCCATCGGCAAATGGCCATAGCATCCTAATAATTCTGTACCATGTACCGAGGCCCACCGGTAAATGATGATGGAAGAACAATCTTCTTGCCCACAAGGAACGCAGAACAATCTCCGGCATTAATTGCATCATGCAGTCCACTGTAAACCTCACATCTCAGTTTTCCCTGATTATTCTTCACCCAAGTTAGCCTGTCTTCCTCGATACACGTATACGCATCTACTATAAATTGTTGAAATATCCGTCCACCCCAGTGGAGTACTGATCCGTCATTAAACCTGGTGTGCAGAAGATATGCGTAGTAATCCCTCATAGTTATGTTCTCTCGTTTGGTATTAGATGTACCACCTGTTTTGCAGTACGGAATATTAGTTCTATAGCCTTCTTCACCATGTTGAAATAAAAGTGGATATTGTAGAGACATGAAAGAAGGATGTTTTTCGTTAATTCGCTTAAACAGACCAGTACGTTCTTCAATAACAATGTCTCTACATCCGCAAGTTTCTACATTTGATGTGTCAGTTAATGCGGAAATTTCAGATGAGGTTGGAAGATTGTACTGTCTTCCATCTCTAAATCTTCTTTCCAATAGTTGTATGCAAATAGGTCGGTACTCGGATTCATGAAATCTGTCTCTTGCCATTCTGAACACCTTGGCTAGCTCGTTACACACATTGATAATAGATATTAGTTGACGAACTATATCAGTATCCAAATTTTCAGCAACATTATTACCGGCAGATGCCATCCTATTTTGAGCCTCGTTGGCGGTGTCATAAAAATATAGTTGAGCGTACCTGGGTTGCCCATGAGTTGGGAGAAGGGAACCTATCCTGTGATGGTTTTGACCGTTCAGACGGAAAACGTACGGTCCACGTCCATTGTTTACTGAACTGTCCACACGACCACCCATTGATGTGAATGCAAAAATAGAGTTGTACGTTCGAATGTTATCTCTAAATTTCCTGCTACGCTGTCCACCAGTGTATGAAAGCAGGTCCAGTAAATAGGGGGGCATGGACTATATTTTGGAAGTTGAATTTTTCCCTTTTGGTAGCATATAGAAAAAACTGGGTTTGAAGTAGTACTCCCTTTTCTTACTCTTTCGTGGTACCATAGTGATGCACCACATGCCGCGCATGTGTGTGATGGACCGCCTAAATTTTGTGCAGCATTCATTTTACCTGAAATTGGAGTGTAAAGTTAACATGAAATCACAGGTTTAATAACAGTTGAATGTTAAGGCAGAGTTTCAGAATCTGACGGAAACGTTGGTTTCTTTGGACACGGTTCTGTCTTGGTGTTGGATTGGCATTGTTGTTGTGCAAGGTATGCAGGAATCGTGCGTTGAATGATGGCGGCGGGCATGATGCTGCAAATCTCACATCTGTAGTAGCATAAAAATTTGGGTAGAAGCAAACATGGACAGTGGAGAAGCTGTTAGTGTTACGTGGTGGTGGAGCATGCTAATATGAACAAACGTGTTGGGTAATTTGTGGGGCTACCTCTTCTGAATAAGGACAGGTGTCGAATGTGTTGGAGAATTTGGTATCGCTCGATTCGGTTCAGACCGGCAACTACGCACGTTAAAAAAATTTGGCAGTTTAAATGACAGATCTTTCTGAAGGTAGAGCGTGTAGTGAAACAGTTAGGAAAAGTAAACCTCTTCTCCTGTTAGCATTGAGCAAGTGGAGAGTGTGATAGAGTTCATGTGTATGCTTTGTACATAACTGCCTGCCGTAAGTTTGTTTAGACGATCCAGTCGTCAATGATCTTCATAATTGACATGAATTCCATTGACGTTCAGTCTGCAGCCTCAGTCGGTTTCCCCATAGAATTAGACGTCTTCTCAACCTTGCATTATGGGAAATCTGGTTGGAAAACATTATTTCTCAACATGTAATGTTAGACAGAAAGTGAGAAAACAGTAGTAAGTGTAATAAAATGAAATGATGCACCCAAGAAAATTAAAAAATGTTTCTTCCGAGGAAGTGGACAAGGAAATTAAATTTGAAGACGGTCATCAACATTTGACACGATCACATGTAGTTGTATGTTATACATAACTGAGTCAGGCATACATGTAATGGTGTGCGATTTAGTACAAGCACGGGGACGCGGGTGATGTCAAACATGAGCATATTCAGAATGTAATACATACGGTATGAAACTCACCGGCAACTGGAAATGAAGTAAATGATTGATATTATCCTGTACCTTACCTTTTTACGGCATCGGAGGTCATGTCGGACAAAGGCAGTGTCAGTTGACATCTACTTTAACAAACCTGAATTAACAAATGACGTTTTAGGTGGTGGGTGGTACAAAGGTTTGTGATAATCGTAGGTGAAAAGTCAGATGAAGAGAAAATCAAACACAAGAACACATAAATGGGCTATGCTATTCATGATCAGAACACATACAGCTTAAAATACTTAATAGTTTTTGAGACTACATATTTACATTATTAAATACGAATTTCCACCTTGATGCAAACAAACCAGTTCGGCACTTAAGATTTCAGAGTAGTATGCCGCATTACTCAAGGAGAACGGATGCGGAAGTAGTCGTCGTCGCGATTGTCAAATTGTAGATTAGAAACCTAGGGTTCTTATACTGACAGGGAATGGGAAAAATCAAGGACAGAGGATTTTATGTACTCGGTAGTTATGATTACGTTTCTATAAAAGCGATTGCTACATTGATGAGTGGAGAGCCGTGGGGGAAGAATTAAAAAAATGGGGTTGTTATTTATTTTTTGTGCACAGCTGTTACAAAATCGAGTGTGCGGCAGGAAATCATAAAATTTAAGAGCTGACACATCTGCGTGATTAATTTCCTGGTTTCCTGTTTAAATAATAGAAACAATAGATTTGGTTTTTTCATTTCATAACTGTTGACATCGCAATAATATATTTTTTGATACAAATTGGAATATGAACATTAATTAGTCCATTAGGAATCTTGTGGTAATAGCAAGCTTGGTGATGTTATTTAAAATTAAAAGGTCAATTGCATGCATCGTAGTAAGCAAATATTTCAAAGAGGACTTTAATAAGAATAAGCAGTAGTAACACCCAACGTAGAGTCAGGTGTAGAAAGAAATATATAGCTGAATTCAAAAAGTACGATATAAAGAGATCATTTTGAAACTACATGTGCAAATGATAGTATATTAAACACAATATGCATGCAGTCATGATATACATATCAATGGGCTCTTTGAGAATGGAACGCAGTCTTAACAGTGTAAAACTGTGGAAAAGATAAGCTTTGTGGAAGAAACATGAGTTAAACATGATGTAACCATTATACTAAAAGGTATTAGTGTCATGTTATTTAAAGATAGATCTGTATTATACGTGTAAATGGTTAGAAGATGAACATAATATAATGAGTAAAAATAATAGAACACACCAAATTTTAGAGCGTTGCACAGTGCAAAATATTCTATTTCAATTAAGTCCAGTGCATAATAGAAAAATAGGCTGGAAATGCAAGAATTTCAATCAGTTCGATTCCAATTAGTTGAGGTTGAACAACTGAAATGCAGTAGTATGACTGACTAAAAATCTATTTGGACCAAATAATCCTAACTGAAACTGCAGGGAAAAATATGCTGCATATTCGATATTTAAATTACACATTATCTTGTACGTCTTATGTGTACAGATGACGGCCATTGTATATCAAAAGCATGAAACATTCATTTAGTAGGAAATAGTTAACTGAAATGTGTGTATATCAATTTATTGAATTATCTGAAGTTGTACAGTATTCTTGAATTAACCGTATGTGTTGTAAACATATTGGCTATTTCTGTAACGAATCATAATCGGCACTGGGTACTTGAAGCAGAATTAAATTAACATCCAACATGGTAAACCTCCACCGGTGGATGTGGGAACCTATTTAGTTAACAGATATGGATTCCATTGCAAATGGTTATTACAAAGGCAATTTTCCATTTCAAATTGATCGAATATAATATCTATGAATCAAGTATGATTACGCAGAAATTCAATAACATATACGTGAGTTGGGCAAAACAGTTAATGAATGAAGATGAACTCGAGTATGAAAAGTAATAGCAGTCATAGATGGCAGACACTGAGGATAAAAATGTTGGTAAAGTTGCATGCCAAATCAGTGTAAGGTTCAGGGGAAAAGTGTGTACCTTGTCAGGATTCTGATTTAACAGTCGTCGTGTAACTTAGGGCAGGGAAGGCGAGATTGTGATGACAGAGGAAAAAGGAGGGAGTTAGGGAAAAGAGAAGGGGGTGAGTTAGACCAGTCAACCAATCTCAGATTCCGGCGCGGACGTGAGCATTTGAGTGGACGACATGGTGACAGGAGACGTTGAAGTTCACAGGCGGATTATGGAACGGGGGAGAGGAAGTGGGATAAAAAAATGGATTTTATTTGTGGTAATATAATATTGGGGAGGGAGCAGCTGGGGAGGAAGAAAAGAACTTCCTGGTGTCAGGGGGCGAACTGTGGTATTTCAAAATGCGGTAGGATAACGTTTGCCAAGTCAGCGTGGGTATGTTCCTGTTTTCTGCTATTAGTAATAGAATAGATGAGGGTACTAAACTTTTTTAGATCATTCCGACTGAATCCACAAGTTGACCTCAAATTTTTAAGCAATTTAAAAAAATTCCAACAGTTTTAACTGATGTCTTCTAAATTCATAAATCTGAACAAGAAATCAACACATAACGTTTAATAACAGTTGATTTCCATTCATCTTCATTCATCATTCAATTTTGCTGCTTGATTTCTAGCAGTGGAAATTCGGGTTTAGCACAAACCGTCGACCAATAGTCATTTCAAAATTGTTCATGTATTTCCTGTTCTATACCGACTAGGGTTATGATGTATACAATTTAGTAGTAATGCGTACCTCTTTTTAGATTCCGTACAAAATATAAATGACTTCGTGCTATTATAATTGATATATTTTTTTATGTTCCAATGATTGAAGTATGTTTATTTTACGAATGGTCATTTCACATGATTTTTTTGATGTGGGGTTTTGTTATTATGACGATCTTACGTTTGAAACTTATTTGACTGTTCTTTTTCAAACAATGTACATATTCCTAAACTGTTATGATAACTGAAACTTAAATAAAATTCCATACATGTGCAGAACTTCAACTTGGATAACATGAGCATTTATTATTACTAGGGAAATGTTTTACTATGATAATTCTTATTTCTGTGGCATGCAACTAATATATTATCAACATGATTTCAGATTTAGAACAATGGAAACAAAGAGTTTAGGGTCATAGCTTATTGTCAGTGGCACTGGCAACAAAATTAACTTGAGTTTGCTGAAATTCGCTGCAGCTAATTGATTGCGCTCAAGCATCATTGATATGATATTCATTATAATTTGATCACAGGTAATTATTTTATGACTTCCATTGACTAAATCATATTTTGAGTCCTTTCTAGGTTTCTTAACGATTCATGTATTACAATCAAATCCAATGGTAGTTCTTAACCTACCGATACTTATTGATAGTTTTGGGTATTTTCTTATTTTATTTCTGTTTATCTTCACGCTTAACCTCTGTTGCTTTGTTTTGCAAGGAAACTTTCTTTAATCGTTAATCTATACGTTGTCTTTTAAAATGAATGATAGAATTCAGATGTTTTTGAGAAAGAATTTGATGAATTTAATTATACTTGATTATTGTTCAGAATAAAATGTTCAGGGTTGTTAAAGGTAATATAGAACATTCACTTATGAGCATGGTATAATTTAACTTAAGTATAAGTTGTATACTAATCTTAACGAAGTTTGTTTTGTAGTGTATTTGTATACTGTTTACACTATAAGTTTTTTTTATGGATTTAGGCATCATTTAAAGCTTTGGTTATTTATTGTTGTATGCAGAAATTTGCAATTCAAGTGCAGGTTATATAGGTCACTTTTAGGAAGTTTTCATATACATAGGAAATTGTAGCTAATTCATTATGCTTTAGGTGTGTGTTTCTTTTTAGGTATACACATCAAAAATCAAAATTTATAATCATAGTTTGTATTTTCTTTGTCTTATCTACTTCTGAAGATCGTTATAATGCACTAAATCTGACATAACAGTTTTTCATTTAGGAATATTAGTATATGCTACAACTTATGTAAAGATCAAGCCAAACTTCTGGCTACAAATGTAGATTATGTAAACTTTCACAACATTTAATAATTATAGAAAATTACATTGTCTTATTGTCAGTTCAAATGGATGTATATGGGTATGGGTGGACTAAAGTGTATACAAATGTGTCATTGGTGCACGTTTTCCTAATACAAGTCGCTTATGAATAAAAAGGGAAATACATCGACCTTTTGATATGATAATTGGTGCAGACATTCATGTTATCCCAGGTTATTTTATTTAGCTGTAGGTAGGCACATAATGTATCTAACATATAACTTCCCTGATGTTTTTTAGCAGTAATTTTGCATATCCTTATATAGTTCATTTTAAAATTAAAGCCACCTAACCTTCTTTCCACACCACTATGTACTACGTGCATCTTACAATATAATAATCTTATTACGCATATTGTACATAAGCAATCACATGTCGTGTTTGATTAGTAATATCATACTTGATGCTCATGCTCATCAAAATAACATTATTCTATTTATTTGTGCAGGAATCCAAATCTTTTACACAGATAAAACAAAAGCATGGAGAGTAGGTGAGAAACATGTGATTGCAAGGTGTGTGCAAAAGTAAATATTGAACCAATGTACATGTATTTGTCACGCTATAACAAAAATATAGTGCTTACGATGAAAAAAATAGCTCTTAATAATAGAACATATAATTAACAAAAATATCCCAGTTTATAACAAAATCAAGAGTTTACATCAGGGATATTTTCAAATATGCATTGTAACACAGAGCACTCCTTTGGTTATACCACTGCATGTTCATTTTTCTGATTAAAAAATGCAATTCAATGCTAGGTATACATAAGTTAAAAATGTTCACATGCAGGTCGAACACAGGGAGGAAAAATTATTATTTATAGAATTTTGTGGGTGAGTTAGACAAATCTTCGAGGTTGGTTATGAAAGCAAACGAAATTGAAACTGTAATTAAACTATTATTGAATTGAGTCATATTTGAATCTAATCAAATCTATATTCAATCCAATTGACCTAAGGAAGTAGTAAAAAGAACAGAAATTGAAATTGCAAAAATTAAAAATAACAAACAGTAATTAAAATTAGGATTACCGTTGAATCTAATCAGACAGTCAATCACTAATGAAAAGAAGAGCAAAATACAACCAGTACTCTACCAAACCTAATTGTGTAGATGACACTAGTTGCTAAGAAAATAAAAAATACAGAAAAAATAAAAGAGAACTAGAAACTTTATTAATTGAGAAGAAGAGAAAATAGGATGGTGGCTACAATGATATTGCAAGGGTATTTATAGGAGATAACCAAACCCTAACCCTAATTACAAATGGGCCTTAGGGAAGTCACAAAAGAGTTTACAATGAGAATCACAAATGGGCCTTAGTTAAATCTAGCAAATTTGGGCCTTTCCTCTTTTCCTCTTGCTTCCTTGACACTTCTTCGTTGATTTGTGATGTGAATAGCCTTTTTTATCAATCATTTTCTTGTCCAACAGCAACTAGATGTGAGATCTTCATCTACAATTCTTCAAAATGTAATATATAGCAATCTGATCTCTATTTCTCTACTTTTCTGGTTACATGCGGGCTGGGTTGGAATATCTGTAAAAGTAACAAAACAATACCCAAGTAATATTTATTTATATACAAAAGATAAGATATAAGAGCATAAAATAAACACATTTCTATGTTAATCAAATACCCCCACACTTATCTTTTACTCGTCCTCGAGTAAAGCAAAAAAATGAAAAATAACTAGATAGGTCACACTTTCGAAGGAAACAGGATTGCATTGAACATATGCAGCAAGCCGTTAAACCTCTAGGTGTCCCTAGTAGGACGAGTGGTGTCTCGTGAGGGTTTTCACCGGATACTACACACAAAATCCAAATGCAGTATGCTATGGCTCTTATATAACTACATGAATGCAATGAACATATGCAATTGGAAACAAAAAAATGAAAACACGACTTGTTTTAGGGAAGTGGTACAACAAATTAAATTAACAATTTCTAGTCAGTTGATTTCATTTTAGATATCTCAACTTGTCACAAATTTTCAATATAAATCAAGTTTTCAAATGTTAAATTCCATTTTGGCCAGTTGGTTCAGTCGATAACATAATGCAGCCATGAAATAAATTCTTAGTTTGCTTGGCACAGTTTGTAAAGTGGTATTCTAATTTCCTTGTGTATGGCTAGTCAAATCAATAAGGTCAGGAAGTGTTTAGGCATCATCGCTTATTCTCTATTCTATAAAATTTTAAAATTAATGATTAATTACATACACCTAACTCAGAAGACCAAGGTTGACCACCCATACACTGCCTTGCGGACTAACGGAGAGTGGGTAAAGAGCTTGGAGGATTGTGCAGACCGACTTTGACTTTGTCAACAACGTGTCGGTAATCCTTAGGTGTCCAATCTCATAAAATGAGACCAAGATATTCCAACGCTGACTTTGTCAACAACATGTCGGATAGAGCTTGGCTGGTTTGCACACCAATGCTTGATATACAAGCAATGTTGGATACCCTTGGATTACTATTATTATTATTGAAAATATAAGTACAAAAGAGAGTTACGCGAATTTAAATTAAACAACTTAGTTTTAAAGATTCGAAAAGCCAATATAAGTATTTTAAGTCCTCCACTTATTTAAACAAAGACTACAATATAGAATAGATTTCATGGCCATCACCTAAGAATCTCCCTATGTACTAGTTACACTATTATCCCTCAAAATTCAACTTTTCATTATATTTCTTATTCGATCTTAGTCCAGAGAAAAAAATACTATCGACTGACTAATAATTGTTAACTTATTTTATTGTATCAATCTAAAATGAGTCATGTTTCAAAAAAATTAAAATTGGCATGTTACTACGATCTAAAATGCGTGATGGTCCTATATGAAAAGAAAGAAGAAAAAAAATATAAAGAAAAATAAAAGAATGTAATGCAAACTCCCCCCATACTAGAACTAAACAGTGTCCACACTGTAAACACGTTTCCTGAATGTGAACGATAAAACCTAAAGATGGATTATGAAACGACCCGAAATCCCCCTTATGGGAAAGGCCAGATCGAGTTGAGAACAAACCACATCATAAAACAAACGTAGGAACATTTCATTGCTTATTACAACAATTCATCAGAATACAAGTATATACAGAGTATTAGCAATTAAAATACATTCGATAAATCAGAGATTACAATATGTTACATAGCAGCGGAAATAATACAAAATACAACTGAAGGAGATATACGGATACAAAGCTTTCCGGATATCATTCCAGCTGTAAACCAGGGTCCTGTGAAGATAAATCTGCAAAACCAAAACTACTAGCTGCCCGTGTCGAAAATAGGGGCACCAAGAGTTTAGGTTAAAACAATAAACTCCAGGTCAGTCATGTGACTAGTGTAAGAACTAAAACAGTTATTAATCTTTATTTTAAGGTTAGGTAACTCAAGGGACCACGCCGTATAACATGAAACGAGTTTCCTCCCAAGAATACCAGTGCATAAAACAACAGCGCAATGCTAAATAAAGAACAATGAAGCTATTATAGCAACCAGGTCCCATCACTCAATGCAACGCAAGCCGGAGGATAGGGTTTTACCTTATAATGGCCAAGAATGCTTGATACGCTTAAAAAAAATCATTTGATACTATAATAAGTGTATAGTGTTTAAAACAATTTCAATCATAAGTATCAATCATAGACGACATGGGTACCATATATCATGTCGCCATACTAGTTCTACAATTAAAACCGCAAAATCACGTACTGAAAGTTGGATTTCCATCTATGAACCAAGGCAAAAGATAGTCCTCTACCGAATTCGAGACTCTCTAGCCCGAGCCTTAGGAAAGTACTCAGTCAAGCCTTGTAGCGACAGAGCCGGTCCAACGATATGGATTAAAATTCCAGAACACTGCGTTTCTCCACCCTTTGGGGCATAAATGAGTCCACTGACTCCATCGGTTCGAGAACAACCGATGTATCCGAGGCGCCTCGCAACCGCAACAACCACACAGGTGAAAAGTATATAAATATCAGCTAGTTCAAGCACTGACACCACCTAACAAGAAGAAAACGCATGTCCTCCCTGAGGTCCTCGTCCTGTTTTTGGTTCATACCGGGGTGTGAGGCTCGCGAATTAAAGCTACACAAAGTTACGCCACAAAGGTCGTGCTATGATCATCAACCACAAGACTTTGCTTTTCAACGAAAGCCTAGATCATTTGCATCTCAGCATGCCACACAGGCAATTCACGCTATGCAACCGATATCAATCACACCGAATGAAATCCGATGTCAGACACATAGTCTATACAAGTCCGTTCTGGGTCTGAATGAAACTGGAGGCACTTTCCTTGCGTATCCATCGATCTCCAAGTACGTCTGGATGACCACCAACTATTTCCCTCCTCTTGGGTGTACAGCCCAATCAGGATCCTCAGTAATTATCCAAATGATGTGAAGACTTCCGGTCTTCGAACACCGTCTTCATCTTCGACTTATCATCGTATCAGTTATTCAGAATGGGATAAACCCGGTCTTTCCGAATAACTCGCGTATATAATAAGCAAGTTTTACACAAACACAACATACGCCTTATTCCAACTTAGAATATTCTTTTATTCAAATATTATTATTCTTTGGGAAAGGTTCCCGTTAATTTTATCAAAGATAAATTCTTTAAATTTATTCTTTGATCTTCATTTGAATATCAATTCAAACTAGTCGGGATTAGCGAACCACACCGAAGTAATCATTTATTTTATTTTTCAATCCCAACCTATTCATCCCATGATGTAAAACTGGTTATACTTCATATCTAACACCACGGTGTTATCGGTAAATTCAATTACCATTTCATGTTCAAATCTATTTAAAGATTTAACTATCGTCTGGAGTAAAACCGGTGGTACTCCATTCTCGACCATTCCTTGAATTTGATAATTTTAATTATCAAATTCACTTTTCAATCTATTTAAAGATTTATTTAAACTTCACTTAGTTTTAATTTTTAACTGGGTTAAAGAACCAATGTCATTTAAAACACGGTTCACGATAAACCCAAAAATCAATTCCAATTAAATATTATTTAATTGGTACACTTCATTAAATCTAAATAAAAAGATTTAACATTTTTCTCAACTAGGTTTAAGAACAGTGTTAATGAAGACACCATTCACGACAAACACAAATCCCATTTGATATTAAATACATGGCTCTGAATAGAAAATATATCGGCTTATATTCAATATCAAATTCCACGACCAACAAATATCGTATTGGAAGTAACGATATGAATATATCTTTCAAATTTCCCTAACAATATATGTATAATCCCAAAATCCTACATCGAAATATTCCGAAGAATATTTCGATTCAAATCCATTTCCAATTTATATATTGGAAATTCTGGTTATTTTCAAAACCATTTCAAATCCAATCTATTTATTTTTCAAAATAATTGAACTATAATTCTAGTTCAAAACTAGTTCATTTCGATAAAAATCTATTTTTATCTTCTCAAATATGGAGTTTTTCATCCCAATTCTTTCCAAATCATTTCTTATGATTTTACATTAATTATTAATATTTTTAATAATTTTATCAAGGCCCGTACAGTCGATTTCCATTAACGGCCATCGAACTGCACTTACAGCGACCTTTGCTAAATTTGATTTGGACATTATTCCAAATCAAACCATTAGATTTATAATTTCTAATATTCGTTAGAAAGCTCTTTTCGATATGAACCCAACGGTTCCTGTTTTAGGAGAATCCGACGGTTGGATCTCCCGTAATATCCATTCGAAGTCAATGGTCAAAATTCACGAACTCCGCATCGCGTTCTATTCAGGCCATTATATATATATATATATATATATGTATTATTTCGTAGATTTCCTTGTAAAACGTATTTTACAAATCGTTTTAAATTCATTTCAACTCGATTTCAATTCATATCGATTTCAATTCAATTTCAATTCGTTTTAAATTCAATTCAAAACGACTTCAATTCTATTTCAATTTAATTCGAATTTCAATTCAGTTCTATTTAATTCAAATTTCAATTTATCTCAATATAATTCGAATTTTAATTCATCTCAATTTAATTCGAATTTCAATTTGTTTCAATATAATTCTAATTTCAATTCAATTCTATTTAATTCGAATTTCAATTCAATTCTATTTAATTCGAATTTCAACTCAATTCTATTTAATTCGAATTTCAATTCGTTTCAATATAATTCAAATTTCAATTCTATTTAATTCAAATTTCAATTCGTTTCAATATAATTCAAATTTCAATTCAATTCTATTTAATTCGAATTTCAATTCAATTCTATTTAATTCGAATTTCAATTCGATTCTATTTAATTCGAATTTCAATTCAATTCTATTTAATTCGAATTTCAATTCAATTCTATTTAATTCAAATTTCAATTCAATTCTATTTAATTCAAATTTCAATTCATTTCAAAATATCAGATTTTGAAATCACTTTCGATATTCATTGTAAAATGAATAAAATCGTCAAAATTCCCGTTCGTGTTAAAATGGCGTTTAACTACTTAACACGGCTTCACATTTCAATTTTTAATGAATATTATTTTAAAATATTTGGTAATTTTGAACTGGAATCAGACACAGTCAATTACCATATAATTTTAGTTATATGGATTTCATCCAATTCATATATACAACAATGAAGATAAACAATCAACCATCATCCAAAGTGCGTTCTACACTGTATAAGCATCAAATATCACTATTTAACGCTTATAAAAGTCTGTCAATCAATCGATCGACATACAGCTAATTATTGGGACTAGTGTATGTTATATATCATCCCAATACCCGTGTGGGGTTTCAATCAATCAATCACAGATTTTATTTGTGCAGTTGGGCAATGTGTAAAATTTATCGTCCCAATCAATATCAGTCAAATGTGTGTATATAAACAAATCGTCCGATTTGTTTATATTTATTTATTTCATTTTATATACACGTTAAAAATTATATTTTTAACTATAAAATATTTTAACTATAAAAGATGTTTTATTTCATGTCACATCACACAATCAACCACACATCAAAATCAAACAAACAAACAAGCGTACAAGCCGTTCATGGTCTGTGGACGACGGGTGTCAGGTGCTACTAAACATCGTCTACATCCTAGTATATATTATTATATAACTAGAAAAAGAAGATAAAAAGGTGAGAAGTTCTCACAGAGGGTTCTACTCCGCCATGCTTTGCTGTTGAACTGCTGAACCGTCTGGATCTAACTGAAATTCCAATGCAGTCTTTACTATGCTGTTCATAATAAAAATTATATTTTTATCACTTCATTCAATAAATAAAAATCGTATTTTTATTTCTTCTTTATATATATTTTCTCGACGCTTCATTCCATATAAAAATTATATTTTTATATTTCTATTTCACATATAAAGATCGAATTTCTATTTCATCGATATAAAAATCCCATTTTTATTTCAACATATATCTAATAAAAATCAGATTTTTATTTCGCTATATATATAAAGATCAATTATTTTTACTATCTATATAATATAAAATTGTATTTTTATTACTTCTACTTTGTAAAAGTCATATTTTTAATATTTCTACTTTATAAAAATCATATTTTTATTATCTCTATAATATAAAAATCTTATTTTTATTATATCTATAATATAAAAATCTTTTCTTTAAGTATCAAAAATCTAACCTTTTACTAATTTATAAATCCTAACCTTACTAAAAACAATAACTTTAATAAAATAAAATAAAATCCTATTTTAGTTATAAAAATCATATCTTTGTCCCTAAAAATCATATCTTCTCATCCGGACGTTACTTATATAAATATCCTGAATTCAAACAATTAATAAATTAAATAAACAAAAAAAACTCACTTTGAATCTAGAAGGTGTAACACCCCATGTCCGTTAGTGTCACTCACAAAGGGAATGCACTAAGTTCTGTGGAGCTTTTTAGGGTAAAAGATGCAGATAAATTACAAGAGATACAGAAATTAAACAGCAGAAAATAAAACTTTGCTTTCTTGATAAAATAGTTTGTACAATGATTTCTTTACAATATCAGAGTATCATCTGTCTTACAAAATAAAGAAGCATAAAAGTACATTTATATTCCCCAATTTTAGCAAGAGCCAGCCATAACATCTGAAAAGAGAATCCAAGCAAAACTTCGACAAATCTTCAAGCTGGGAAAGAGTGACGGTCCAACCTAGCCTGGGCTATACTATTCCCTCCTTTACTACTTGGGGGGAGGGGAGGGGAACGGAAGAAAAGAAGACGAAAGGAAAACAGAGTCAGACATAAAGCCTGAGTAAGTTCAGTAACTTCTAGCATGTGAACATGGAAAAACAAAACGACATGAATTAATTGAATACAAGATAACACCATGATGATATGGTCAGCAAGATTAGACAAGATAATCGCAAGATATGCTAAGCTAAGATAAACTGGATATGCTCTAATACGCTGCTTCGCTATTCCCTTGTTATACTGGTTTCTATATCTCTGCACCGCCTAACTAGTGTGCCAACTAGTAACGATAACATGATCCCAATCCCTGAAGTTTCCATTGCCTTCAGGCATACATTTATTATTTGTTACCTAGATTTAATCTAGGATTTTCTACCAAGTGCTTTCTAGATTCAACTAGAGTTTAAGCTATCTGCTGAATGCTTTTTGGATTCAGGGTTTATGCCACCTAGTTCAACTAGGGATTATGCTACCTGTCGAACGATGCCCCCAAGTCTTAGGACACACTACCTAAAGTGGTATATGTTCCTATACTTCCCCACGCATGTATCGCGAATTGTTATTGCTTGTCTAGATGCACATGTCCTGTAATGTGCGACCCGAGTCCTATGTCAGGGCAAATCAAGGAATACAGAACTTGGTCGGGAGCTTTCAGATATATGCCAATGCAGATGCTAAGGTCTGTTTTTATTCCAAGGGCAATGGTACCACTTGACCCCTCCCTCAACTATCCTATGGCCATCCTCACCCATAACTAGATAGCAAGTATATGGTCTTTTGGAGTTCTCCGCCTTTCCGCTTCACGTATCTCGTTTGACTGAAGATGGATGGTAGACGAAGAGTTGCTATCACAAGGCTACCGTTTTCTCACCGAATCACGCCGGTCCATCCTAGTCTTTGGGTTGCCATATATTGCAACCAAGGCATACCCCTGGTTCTTCTACGCAGACCTTAACCTCTGTGAGCCCAGGAGGATCATCTGCAGCCTCACAGAGGGATACCAAGAGTACCCTCCCGTCCCCTCGAAGCCTCGGGCTTCGTAACCCAATTCGATGGAGCGTCCTTTATTACTCAGACGGACATTCGCTCCTTCCCGTGTTATACTAAGAATTACTACTTAGTTTTACTAACTAAGATTTACCACTTAGTTTCCAGAATCATTGTTCTCTTAACTAAGGTTTACTACTTAGTTCTCTTTCCCGTCAATTTGGATTGGTTAAGTGTCATTAGTCACTTCAAGCTAACTTAACCCCCTTCATTTATCCTGTTAAACTGGTTAAGTGTTATCAGTAATTCATGTTGACTTAACCCGACCACAAACCAAGTTATATTGGTTAAGTATTCCTTATTACTTAACCCTACCCATTATCCTGTATTGGTTAAGTGTTCCTTTTTAACTTAACCTTGCCCATCTGTTTTCACTAACATGTTATTAATGGTTAAGTATTGTCCCTTCATGTTTTAGACTTAGCCTTATTCCTTTATCACAACCTGTTGGTTAAGTGTTCAAGTTTACCTAAGCCTACGGTCTAGCCTAGCTAACATATCAAATTGGCTAAGTGTATTAACTTTACTTAACCCTACCTTCTTAGTCTAGTTAACATGTTAATTTGGCTAAGTGTTTTCTTAGTTACTTAACCCCTACAAATCTTTCCTTGCTACCTTGAGTTTGGTTAAGTGTCTCTATGGACTTAGCCCTCCCATTCTAGCTTAACTGTGTTAAGTTCTTTAAGTGTTCCTATGGACTTAACCCTCTCATTCTATCTCAACTGTATTAAGTGTCAGTCTGAACCTAACCCCACCCATCAGTTTAGTTATCATGTTGAACTGGTTAAGTGTCTTAGTTAACTTAACCCAACCATTTTTGTTCTAGCTTTAACTAAATAGATTAAAGCCGCGACCACTCACATTAGATAGATATTGTTGCGAATACTGGATGTGCCAGTTGGTTCCGGGCAGGTTTACATCGCAACTCAGTCTAACCTCGGGTTAGGCATTTTCGTGTTTTCTAAGTTCAAATGGTATTGATTAATTTTCAAATCAGGTTTTGAAAGTAACCATCCCGTCCGTCGGATCAGTTAGGGATAGCCGGGGAGAGCAGGAAACTTGTATTTTCCAAACCCAAGCCTAGACACTATCCTCTCTGTCACCCTAGAACTTTCTGGTGCTTCATTAAAAGAGATGTCGTTAATAAATCATTAATTTGTCTAAATTTACATTTCTCATTTAGGACAAATTCTATAAGTAAATTATTCCTAATTTACTTATTTCCCAATTACTCTTTTAATGTAATCTGTCTACATTTATTTCTATGGCCCATTTTCCCCTCTATATCATATTTATGCTTTTTGGTATGTAAACTATACCAAATTAAGTGTCACTAACCATGATTTTGCTAAACCTGACAGTTATTCCCAATTATGGCCAATTTCACATTTATGCCAATATACTTACCGTGCCAAATTAGCTAATCCAATTCCGATTCACATTCTAATTCACGTCAAACTAGACTTATTACTCTAGTTCACTATTCATGTAAATGCTAGATTTACACGTCAATACTAGATTCAAATTACACATCTTATAATTTAGGTCAAGTTTATCCAATTTTCATTTCTATGAACATGCCATAATACATGTTCCTAATTTATGCCAATTTCCAAGTTAAACTACGTTTTTAGTAAATTTCATATTTTGCCCAAACCGCATTCCCACCGTTCGTATAATCGTGATTCAGTCTAGATTATAAATAAAGCTAGGTTCGTAGAAAATAGGGAATGAACCAAAGATGCTATGCAAAAGATAGACATACTAACTGGCATAAAAAGGGTTGAATAACGACATCGGTTCAAGAACATGGGTAGACCTAACTTAATAAGTAAATTCCCAAGGTCTAAAACCAAAGAAAACCAAGAATAGACATAATAGAGGCGTAGGTTCAAGAACATGGGTAGACCTAACTTAATAGGTAAATTCCCAAGGTCTAAAACCAAATAAAACCAAGAATAGACAGAATAGAAAATCAGGTTTAGACCCAATTTCACAGTCAAAAACTTAAGCAACACTTTCCTAGTCATGAATCATAGGTGTTTAGTCACAATTGTCCTTGTTATGTCATAGGCAATAGTTTATGTTTCCTAATCAAAGGCATAGGCTTATTCAGGGAAATAATTCTCATAATCACAGTCATAGTCATAGGCAATGTCCATAGTCATAGGCAATGTTCATAGTCATAGGCAATGTTCATAGTCAAAGAGGTATATGGTTTTAAGGTCCATAGTTTCATAGTCACAGTCTCATTTGTCCTTGAATCATAACAGTTCTTGATTAGGTCCAAGAGTATAGGCACTAATTCGAATAGAGAGAGAGAGAGAGAGATTCGACATATTCTTTTATTCCTTTAATTTCATGTCACGAACAGAGAAAAACGTTCAAATTGAAAAATAACTGACTTACAGAGATTAGATTAGAACAGAAAGATGGCATTGCTATGATTCGTAGAAAACAGTCGTTGAAGTCGTTTGAACCTCCTCTTGAATCCTAGCTTGACTTGAACCTCTTCTTGAAAATCTTTTAGCAGCATTTCCTCGTCTTGATTTATTTTATATATATTATTTTAATCACTTATTTATTTCTCAGAGGCAGCATAAGGATAGAAAAGAATTGTGAAAAGAGAAGAAGACTAGGGCTGTTTATATAGTGTAGAAGTCAACGAATCTGGTCAGAATGGCGTCCGGATACAGAGAAACGAATCAGGTTCAGAAAGCTGGAAAAAGCGGAGGGTGGGGGGGGGGGGGGGTCGACTACCCAGTCGACTCCCCAGTCGACCTAGGCGGGTCGACTACCCAGTTGACTCCCTAGTCGATCTAGGGGGGTCGACTACCCAGTCGACCTGGGTCTTTGGCGGGAAATTTCCCGCCCAGCCCGCTTCTGAGTCTGTTTTGAAATTTGAACTTTGCTGAAACTTCCCGAGGCCATATCTTCCTCATACGGACTACGATTTACGCAAACTCGGACTGTTTTCATGCAGAATTCCGAGACGAACGCAATGGCACAGCCCATCTCCCTTAATTTTGAATTTAACTTTTAATTCTGCCTTGATTTGTAAATCTTAGTGTTACAGAACAACGGGGAGTTACATTCTCCCCCACTTAAAAGGATTTCGTCCCCGAAATCTTCAAGTTAGGAAGAATGTGTCCTACCATCCAATCAACCATCTACTCAACCATCCAATCAAAGGCATTCACTGTCCTTAAAAGATTTCTAATGCTTTCATGTTTATATGCATAGTGTGTGTATATGTCTTTATCTAATGCAAAATCAGGCAGTCTACTGATTCAGTTGACCTCCTTAATGTGAATCATGTCAGTGCCATGCGTCCAATCATGTATGCTAGCATCCCTAGTTATGTAAATACTACATGCGTGCACAACCATTCATCCATATGCAACATCCATATGATAACATATCAGGCTCAACTTACAAACAAATACATATCTGTAAATGCAATATGAAAGCATCCGAACTGATCTAGCGCCTAATACGTATGCATATGCATCCACGAGCAACCATTAGCAATCACTTGCAACCACCAACCATAACATGTTTCAAACACATGTTTACATCCATTGGCTTCTACCTAAAAATCGAAGATACGACCTAGGTGATATACTTCGGAAAGAGAGAAACAATTATGCGTAAAGTTCCTACATAAAGAAATCAAGGATGCACCCTTAAGAAAACGGGTATGACGCTAGTATCTAGCCTTCTTGAGCTTTACTCCACTGTATCTTAATTAATTTAACTTCACGATTGTGAAGTTTCTGACAAACAATTCAAAATAAGCAGATGTCAATCACAGTACCAAGTATATGTACTAAGATGATTAGAGGTCTCCCTCTTATCCGCCATGCCATAACTATAGGGGTTGAAAGGTTACTACATGCTTTTTAGAGTACCTACCACAACTATTCATCTCTCATGCAAACCATCCTAGTCGAATTCGACATTCCTCAAGTACAAGCCCCAAAGGCCTAAACCAATATCAGACAAACACTTAAGGAATATCTCGTCCGAATTTAGATGATCCTCGTGAGATGATATAAGCATACTCGATAGCTATCCTCAAATCCCTACTAACCAAAAATAAACTGGTCGGACCACCAATTGGACTTGAGAGTCTAGTGGGATCTTTTTACTATACAAGTACTATGGTGCAGAGACTCAACTATGGAAGTGGATATGAACAAATGCGAAGCGCTAGAACCAAGGAAATAGTACGAATAGAAAAACTAGACCCTTCCAAAAGAACTTTACTACCCTTCTCCTAGGTATGCTTGGTGGCGAAAGCATGTACTTGTCCTTCTGAAAATCTCGTCCTCGTTCTTGCCCTTGTCCTTAAGTATATGCCCTGTCATACCCTAGTAAAGATACTTCCTCTTATCTTAGGTTTTATAATTCCTTCCTTCTTCGTGAGCTAATTCTATATCCATGAACTCATCATCCTAGGGTTGTGCTCCCTAGCCAAAATCCTCATCCCCTTCCGTGTGTAGCCATTGTTGACAAATATCCCGAAAGCTGCTTCCATCGTACCGAAAACCCTACTAAGCTTGAAAGAAAACTACCCGTTGGTGAAACAACTACGGCTATGGATGGAAGCCAGGCACTACTTCCCCCATCGAGGAGGTTAACTCCTAGAAAGCGAGGAGCCCCAGAGACTCAAGAAAGAAGGAGACAAGAATTCAAACAGAGGAAGAGAAGATAATGCGTATGGCTTTTGGGGAATTTGCCTTTAAAACAAAACTTTTCTCTGAAAATGCTTCTTTAAAAACCGTTTTGAAAATAATTTTTCAAATCCTTTATCTGATCCGGTAACCTTCAGCTCTGATACCACGTGTAACACCCCACGTCCGTTAGTGTCACTCACAAAGGGAACACACTAAGTTTTATGGAGCATTTTAGGGTAAAAGATGCAGATAAATTACAAGACAGACAGAAATTAAACAGCGGAAAATAAAATTTTGCATTATTGATAAAATAGTTTGTACAATGATTTCTTTACAATATCAGAGCATCATCTGTCTTACAAACTAAAGAAGCATAAAAGTACATTTATATTCCCCAATTTTAGCAAGAGCCAGCCATAGCATCTGAAAAGAGAATCCAAGCAAAACTTCGACAAATCTTCAAGTTGGGAAAGAGTGACGGTCCAACCTAGCCTGGGCTATACTATTCCCTCCTTTACTACCTGGGTGGGGGGAACGGAAGAAAAGAAGACCAAAGGAAAACAGAGTCAGACATAAAGCCTGAGTAAGTTCAGTAACTTCTAGCATGTGAACATGGAAAAACAAAATGACATGAATTAACTGAATACAAGATAACGCCATGATGATAGGGTCAGCAAGATTAGACAAGATAATCACAAGATATGCTAAGCTAAGATAAACTGGATATGCTCTAATACGCCGCTTCGCTATTCCCTTGTTATACTGGTTTCTATATCTCTGCACCGCCTAACTAGTGTGCCAACTAGTAACGATAACGTGATCCCAATCCCTGTAGTTTCCATTGCCTTCAGGCATACATTTACTATTTGTTACCTAGATTTAATCTAGGGTTTTCTACCAAGTGCTTTCTAGATTCAACTAGAGTTTACGCTATCTGCTGAATGCTTTTTGGATTCAGGGTTTATGCCACCTAGTTCAACTATTATTATGCTACCTGTCGAACGATGCCCCCAAGTCTTAGGACACACTACCTAAAGTGGTATATGTTCCTATACTTCCCCACGCATGTATCGCGAATCGTTATCGCTTGTCTAGATGCACATGTCCTGTAATGTGCGACCCGAGTCCTATGTCAGGGCAAATCAAGGAATACAGAACTCGGTCGGGAGCTTTCAGATATCTGCCGATGTAGATGCTAAGGTCTGTTTTTATTCCAGTGGCTATGGTCCCACTTGACCCCTCCCTCAACTAATGAAAGGCACACCTTGTAAAATGAGAACTACACGCCGGCCCCCGGTGCCCCACTATCCTATAGCCATCCTCACCCATAACTAGATAGCAAGTATATGGTCTTTTGGAGTTCCCCGCCTTTCCGCTTCACGTATCTCGATTGACTGAAGATGGATGGTAGACGACGAGTTGCTATCACAGGGCTACCGTTTTCTCGCCGAATCACGCCGGTCCATACTAGTCTTTAGGTTGCCATATATTGCAACCAAGACATACCCCTGGTTCTTCTACGCAGACCTTAACCTCTGTGAGCCCAAGAGGATCATCTGCAGCCTAACAGAGGGATACCAAGAGTACCCTCCCGTCCCCTCGAAGCCTCGGGCTTCGTAAACAAGTTCGATGGAGCCTCCTTTATTACTCAGACGGACATTTGCTCCTTCCTGTGTTATACTAAGAATTACTACTTAGTTTTACTAACTAAGATTTACCACTTAGTTTCCAGAATCATTGTTCTCTTAACTAAGGTTTACTACTTAGTTCTCTTTCCCGTCAATTTGGATTGGTTAAGTGTCATTAGTCACTTCAAGCTAACTTAACCCCTTTCATTTATCCTGTTAAACTTGTTAAGTGTTATCAGTAATTCATGTTGACTTAACCCGACCACAAACCAAGTTATATTGGTTAAGTATTCCTTATTACTTAACCCTACCCATTATCCTGTATTGGTTAAGTGTTCCTTTTTAACTTAACCTTGCCAGTCTATTTTCACTAACATGTTATTAATGGTTAAGTATTGTCCCTTCATGTTTTAGACTTAGCCTTTTTCCTTTATCACAACCTGATGGTTAAGTGTTCAAGTTTACTTAACCCTACGGTCTAGCCCAGCTAACATATCAAGTTGGCTAAGTGTATTAACTTTACTTAACCCTACCTTCTTAGTCAAGTTAACATGTTAATTTGGCTAAGTGTTTTCTTAGTTACTTGACCCCTACAAATCTTGCCTTGCTACCTTGAGTTTGGTTAAGTGTCTCTATGGACTTAGCCCTCCCATTCTAGCTTAACCGTGTTAAGTTGGATAAGTGTTCCTATGGACTTATCCCTCTCATTCTAGCTCAACTGTATTAAGTGTCAGTCTGAACCTAACCCCACCCATCAGTTTAGTTATCATGTTGAACTGGTTAAGTGTCTTAGTTAACTTAACCCTACCATTCTTGTTCTCGCTTTAACTAAATAGATTAAAGTCGCGACCACTCACATTAGACAGATATTGTTGCGAATACTGGATATGCCGGTTGGTTTCGGGCTGGTTTACATTGCAACTCAGTCTAACCTCGGGTTAGGCATATTCGTGTTTTCTAAGTTCAAAGGGTTTAGATTAATTTTCAAATCAGGTTTTGAAAGTAACCATCCCGTCCGTCGGATCAGTTAGGAATAGCCGGGGAGAGCAGGAAACTTGTATTTTCCAAACCCAAGCCTAGACACTATCCTCTCTGTCACCCTAGAACTTTCTGGTGTTTCATTAAAAGAGATGTCGTTAATAAATCTTTAATTTGTCTAAATTTACATTTCTCATTTAGGACAAATTCTATAAGTAAATTATTCCTAATTTACTTATTTCCCAATTACTCTTTTAATGTAATCTATATACTTTTATTTTTATGGCCCATTTTCCCCTCTATATCATATTTATGCTTTTTGGTATGTAAACTATACCAAATTAAGTGTCACTAACCATGATTTTGCTAAACCTGACAGTTATTCCCAATTATGGCCAATTTCACATTTATGCTAATATACTTACCGTGCCAAATTAGCTAATCCAATTCCGATTCACATTCTAATTCACGTCAAACTAGACTTATTACTCTAGTTCACTATTCATGTAAATGCTAGATTTACACGTCAATACTAGATTCAAATTACACATCTTATAATTCATGTAAAATTTATCCAATTTTCATTTCTATGAACATGCCATAATACATGTTCCCAATTTATGCCAATTCCCAAGTTAAACTACGTTTTTAGTAAATTTCATATTTTGCCCAAACCGGATTCCCACCGTTCGTATAATCGTGATTCAGTCTAGATTATAAATAAAGCTAGGTTCGTAGAAAATAGGGAATGAACCAAAGATGCTATCCAAAAGATAGAAATACTAACTGGCATAAAAAGTGTTGAATAACGACGTCGGTTCAAGAACATGGATAGACCTAACTTAATAGGTAAATTTCCGAGGTCTAAAACCAAAGAAAACCAAGAATAGACAGAATAGAGGCGTAGGTTCAAGAACATGGGTAGAACTAACTTAATAGGTAAATTCCCAAGTTCTAAAACTAAAGAAAACCAAGAATAGACAGAATAGAAAATCAGGTTTAGACCCAATTTCACTGTCAAAAACTTAAGCAACACTTTCCTAGTCATGAATCATAGGTGTTTAGTCACAATTGTCCTTTTTATGTCATAGGCAATAGTTTATGTTTCCTAATCAAAGGCATAGGCTTAGTCAGGGAAATAATTCTCATAGTCACAGTTATAGTCATAGGCAATGTCCATAGTCATAGGCAATGTTCATAGTCATAGGCAATGTTCATAGTCAAAGAGGCATATGGTTTTAAGGTCCATAGTTTCATAGTCATAGTCTCATTTGTGCTTGGATCATAACAGTTCTTGATTAGGTCCAAGAGTATAGGCACTGATTCAAATAGAGAGAGAGATTCGACATATTCTTTTATTCCTTTAATTTCATGTCACGAACAGAGAAAAACGTTCAAATCTAAAAATAACTGAATTACAGAGATTAGATTAGAAAAGAAAGATGGCGTTGCTATGATTCGTAGAAAATAGTTGTTGAAGTCGTTTGAACCTCCTCTTGAATCCTAGCTTGACTTGAACCTCTTCTTGAAAATCTTTTAGCAGCATTTCCTCGTCTTGATTTATTTTATATATATTATTTTACTCACTTATTTATTTATTTCTCAAAGGCAACATAAGGATAGAAAAGAATTGTGAAAAGAGAAGAAGACTAGGGCTGTTTATATAGTGTAGAAGTCAACGAATCTGGTCAGAATGGCGTCCGGATACAGAGAAACGAATTAGGTTCAGAAAGCTGGAAAAAGCAGGGGGGTGGGGTCGACTACCCAGTCGACTCCCCAGTCGACCTGGGGGTGTCGACTACCCAGTCGACTCCCCAGTCGACCTGGGGGTGTCGACTACCCAGTCGACTCCCCAGTCAACCTGGGGGGGGGAGGTCAACTATCCAGTCGACTCCCCAGTCGACCTGGGTCCTGGGCGGGAAATTTCCCGCCCAGCCCGCTTCTGAGTCTATTTTGAAATTTGAACTTTGCTGAAACTTCCCGAGGCCATATCTTCCTCATATGGACTCCGATTTACGCAAACTCGGACTCGTTTTCATGCATAATTCTGAGACGAACGCAATGGCACCGCCCATTTCCCTTAATTTTGACTTTAACTTTTAATTCTGCCTTGATTTTTAAATCTTAGTGTTACAGAACTACGGGGTGTTACAGAAGGGGAAGAAAAAAATGCAGCAGCTTCGCTGGCCAGAGGAGGAGATGACGGGGCGCGCTCGGTTGGTGCTGACTTGTTTGAGGGTATCTTGCTGGTCGGAGGAGAGCGCTGCGCGACTGGGTTCGATTTGGGGAGGGTTTCACCCGTTCGAGGAGGGAGAGAGGCGCTGGAGTCGAGGTCCGAACGCAGGAGGGGGGAAGGAGCATGGCCGTCGGTTAGGGCGTGTAACACCCCGCCTCCGCCAGGGTGGCTCTTGCAAGCACTCTGACTTTGGAGGGGCGTTTGAATCAGGTAAACATGCATAATGATATATCAAGGCAGAACAAGAACATATGTATATATGTGAACAGAGTAAATAACATAGATGCATAGATAAAACAGCGGAAGATTTTAAACCATTTCAAAACAAGTCTGGTACAACATAATGTCAATTTTCCAAACAAACAAGTCTAGAAACATAAAACTGGAAACTGCAAAGGAAAACATAAAGTAGCTATCCCCAAAGTGGAAAACCATAGCAAGCTCAAGTCCAAAGCATACATGAGCTATCCAAGAAAGCAGCTAAGATCCAAGCTAAGTACTGGTATTCCCACCCTGTAAACCTTGGGGGGGGGGGGGGGGGGGGCGGGGAACGAAAGAAAAGAGGCGAAAGAAAACAGGTCAGTCAAAAAACTGAGTAAGCCCTACTACAATCAATGTAAACTGGTAAAGTTAACTGGCATGAGTAGCAGGGATGAACATAAGGATAACAACATACTAGCATGATGATTAACTATCAAGGTAGATAATGGTATTGTAACACCCCGTGAATTCTATAACTGTGAAATTCACAAATTAAAGTATAATTAATTTCAAATCAAAGAACTAAGGGAAACGAGATACGCCATTGCGTTCGTCTCGGAAAAATACGCGAAATAGAGTCCGAGTTTTCGAAAAACGGAGTCCGTATGAAGAAGATATAGCCTCCGGAAGTTTCTGAATTAAGTTTAAAATTCGAGCATAAGAAAAACAGCTCAGAAAAACAATTCAAAACACAAAATCGGGCCCAATTGGCCAGGGCGGGAAAACTCCCGCCTAATGCACCCAGGTCGATTGGGCTGTCGACCTGGTCTAGCCAGGTCGACAGGGCTGTCGACAGGGCTGTCGACCTGGTCCAGAGCCAGGTCGAACCCAGCCCACCCTAGCTGGCCTAGTCTATGTTGGTCGATTTTCAGAAGCTTGCTTTGTCATTAGGGCTAGGTGGCAGGCTCTAATTGGTCTCTCTTTCGAATGAATGGCTACGATCTATCCAAGCAACATCGATGGTCCTAATCAGTTCATAAACTCTATAAAAATGACCCTAGACTCTACCTAATCTATTCATTCAAAAATAAGAACGAGGCCATCATGCTACAGAGGAGCGACTAGGAGTAGCCACCAATTTGAGAGAAGATTAGGAGGCAAATTCTAAAGCATAAAGCAACTTAAACAAATCAAATCAACAAGGAGTCGCATCTCCAAATTCCTGAATTGGAGAATTCGCCACACGATTGTAAGTAGAGTATTATTTTGGTATGAATAAATAACTGTGTTGGTTTGTACACTTGATTTGTGGTGATAAGTAATTCATATTTGTGCGTTACTATGATTCTTATCGATTTGGAATATTGTATAACGATTGGATATTCGCAAAGTATGTTATTCATTATAAAAACTACATGTTTGCGGTAGTTTTATGCAAGCATACGTTTGGATATTCGCAAAGTATGTTATTCATTATAAAAACTACATGTTTGCGGTAGTTTTATGCAAGTATACGTTTGGATATTCGCAAAGTATGTAATTCATGTTGAAGCTATATGTATGTAGTTGTTTAATTGAAATTCATGCAAGTTTGTGGTTTTGCTACTATGCCATCATAATGTGTATTTTTGTACAAAAATCATTTTGTGTGTAATTGGAACAAATTTGGGTTATTATAATTCATATGAAATTATGTTGAAAATTTGGCATCATGATCTATGTATTAAGCCATACTTTTGTACTAGAAAACCTCTTTGTGAACTTATGAATATGACTAGGCTATGATTGATATTTTGCATGATTGAAAAACATGTTAGGTCTATATTGTTAACAAGAATTATATGATGACATATGTGGTACATAGCTAGGTTAGATTCAAAATTCCCATTTGCAAGTTTGCATGACTAAAGTAAAAATCATGATTTCATGTTAGAAATATTTATGCCATAAGTATATGTGTGCCATGGTTATGTGAATAGATTTAAAATCATGAGTAAGTTGGAATAATTCTAGTTGAACTCTACTTTTGTATTAATAACAAAAGTAAGCACCTTTGTAAACATGTAGTAATATTTTGAACATGATTTGCTTATGTTTGACATTATGCCTAAATAAAAATATAGGTTTATGTTGTAGTTAAGACTATGTGGCAATAATGATATCCAATTTAGATTCTTAACTTAACTACAAGTTTACATGCTTTGATTCATGTCACTTATGCTCTATGACCAAAGTATACGTTACTACTATGCAAGTACACCAGTTTCTAATTTTAGTCCCAACGTTATGTTGCAAGTTCATGCGTTCACATTCCCCTTTTTGTGTATGTAATCACGCTTTAAGCCTCCCCTTTTTCACGTTGCTAAGTTGAGCTTAAAAAGGCTAAGCCTAACATATATATAATAAACGAGCGTATTAAACGGGGGAAAATAGCGTTGGGCCAAATTAATTAATAAATGAAAATATAAAGTAAAGGGGCCCAAATTCAAGTATGGGTTGGGCCCATGATTGGTGTAAACCTTTACACCATTAGCTTAAACTGATTTTTAAGAATGGGCCGCAAATATTTACATATAAGAAAATAAAGAAGAAAGACAAAATATGTAAATGTAGAAAATACGATGTGTTTAACCTGAGGTTGGATTGAGTTGTGATGTAAACCTGCCCGGAACCGCCCGGCTGTCCAGTAGTCACAATAATACCTATCCAATGTGGGTGGTTAAACATGGAGCCCAATAAGGACCCGAGGTTAGACTGAGTTGTGGCGTAAGACTGCCCGGAACCAACCGGCAACAGGCAGCCACAACAATACCTGTCTAATGTGAGAGGTCAAGGCTTTAATAAGACAATTAAGGCTGAGTCAGGATTAATAGGATTAAGTGAACTAAAGACTTAATCAAAATGGAACATGCTAAACTAAACAGACTGATTGGGGGTTAGGTTATAAAACACTTAACCAACTTAGCATGTTGGCTAGAAATAGAAAACCTAGTAACGGGGGACCCTTTTCAGCAGTAACCCTATAAGGTGTATCATGATACCCTGAAACTAGGCAGGGTGGGGCACGATTACTGGGCTGATTGTAAGAGGTCAAATCGACGGCGGTGGTGTAGCAGTGTAGGTTCTAACGGGGTGCGGGCGTGCACACACTCCGGCGCAGAAAAATAAGGCACTGGGCACCAGTAGCATACCTGTGCATTCTATTGTTGTGTCGGGCCGCCGCCATGGGACTTGATACACCCCATGGTGGGACCAGCATAGGTAACTACAACATCGGGGGCCGTAAGACACATGTAACTATGCGAGTAGGAGCCGATCATCATAGAATGGATCACTTCACCCTGATTATGGGGTGCCAGTTGGGAACTAGTTTATATGGGTTCAGAGATTAATATGGGGTACGATAGTATATTCGACCCTAGACAACTTAACTAAGTTTATAGTGCTTTCCCACTTCTTGTTTATACTTATCATACCTAGTTATTTATTCAAAGACAGAATAGTCCTCGACTTACTCAGGCTTTATGTCTGACTCTACTTTTCTTTCGTCTTCTTTTCTTCCGTCCCCCCCCCCCCCGGTCCACAGGGAGGGAATACTGCAGCTTGACCAGCCTTCATATCCAGCTTGAAGAGAAAGAATGTATTGCTTGAACCTTTTCGTTTTGAACTATGGCTTTGGACAACAACTATGGGGCTTTTGCAGTTTATTTATGTTTTCTTTATGCTTCTTTAAATAATGTAATCAAGACAGTTATGAAGGTGTTATGTTTTTTTTGAAAGGATGTAAGACAATCATGGTGATGTTGCTGTAACACGTATTTACTTTTATGAAATAAAAGTTGCTTCTTTTCTGCTGTTTACAAATATATGTTCTTATATCTGTCTTGTATATCTGTGACTTATACTTATAAACCTCCACCAAAATTAGGGCATTCCCTTTGAGAGTGACCCTAACGGAGGTGGGGTGTTTCACTTGGTATCAGAGCATAGGTTTACCAGATAAGATAAAAAGTTTTGAAATTTTATTTTCAAAAAGGAAATTTAAAGAAGCATTTTTAAAAGAAAAATATTATTTTATTTAAAAAAAAAGAGGCAAAGTTCCCCCCCAAATCCATAGGTACTATCTCATATCCTTCGTTTTGAATCTATCCTTTTTGTTTCAGCATGTCCGAAGAACTTAACTTGCCAGAAGGGGTACCAATACCTGGTTGGTTTAGACGGTTCTTAGAAGCAAGGGCCACTCAGCCGGGTCCTACCGTTCCTCCTCCCCCAGTTGCAGGAAATCATCCAGCTGCAGCAGCACCTCTTCCTCCACCTCCTCCATGGGGAAACACGTTTGCTAAGATATGTAAAGATTTTAAAGCTATGGGAGGAAAGGATTTCCATGGAACTGAGTCCTTCGTGGCAGCTAGAAATTGGCTGAAAGAAACTGAGGACCTATTCATCATCTTTGAGGTAGAAGATAGACAGAAAGTACAACTGGCAGTATGGCTGTTAAAGGCGAGGCTTCCTACTGGTGGGAAGTCACTAATGCAGAAAGACCAGTGGAGACATGGGAGGACTTTAGGGCAAGGTTTGAGACTAAATTTCTCTCAGATGCGGAAAGAAGTTTACAGTTGGAAAAATTCTTATTTCTTAAGCAAGGGAACAAGACAGTCAGAGAGTATGTTAATCAGTTCGATGAGCTGGCTAGGTTTGGGCTGGACCTAGTCAACACCCCGCACAAGAAGGCTCTCCGTTTTGTCAAAGGGTTGAATGAGCCATTACACAGTTTGGCCGTGACCCATATACCCATGGGAGCTACATATGAAAGGTTGGTACAAATGGCATTGCTGAACGAAGAGGATAAGGGCAGGAAGGAGACAAAGGCAGAAAGCTCTCAAGGGAAGAAAGAGGGTTTGTAGCCTAAGAAGACAGACTTTAAGAAGGGCGGGAAAGGCAACAAAGAGAAGAGGAAGTGCAATTTCTGTGGCAAAGTGGGGCACTTAGTAAAGGACTGCCGGAAAAAGAAGGCCAAGGAGAATGGTGGGTGGTTTTCTTGCGGTGAGACGGGCCACAGGGCTAAGGACTGCCCAAAGAAACGAGGACAGGGGCAGAGGGCTGGATCCACCTCAGGGGCACAAGTTCATGTGCTAGAAGCGCCACCTTTGCAACAGCGAGGTATAAATACTTCTGTAGAAAGTGTAGTTTATCTTTATGATCACCCCGTTCGCACTTTATTTGATTCTGGCGCATCACACTCCTTTATCTCGTCTGCTTTAGTAGAATCTCTGCACCTAAAAACTAGTATGGTAGAGGACCCCTTAATTGTTTCAAACCCAATTGGGGGCCCAGCTCATTTGTCTATGATCTGTTTGGAATTGAAAATTTCTATTCTAAGCATAGAATTTCAATGTAGTGCCTTTGTTTTGGGCTTTTCGGGATATGGTTTGATTTTGGGCATGGATTGGCTATCCAGTAATGGGGCCATCCTTGATTGTGAGAAAAGGGTTGTTAGGCTCCTAACCCAGCTCGGTAATACTTTGGAAATTTCTTGTAATCCCTCGTATGCGGTTATGCTTAGTTATCTTGAATCGCTAGATGCCTCTGTTGAAAATTTGCAATCAGTTAGAGTAATCCGGGAATATCCGGATGTCTTCGAAGAAGTGAAGGGCTTGCCTCCGAAGCGGGAGATAGACTTCCGCATATATCTTGTTGATAATGCAAAGCCCTTTGTGTTGCCCGTTAGACACATGGCTCCACGAGAAAGGAAAGCGCTCAGTAAACAGATTAAAGAGCTTCAAGAAAAGGGGTTCATTAGGAGGAGCATTTCAGAATGGGGCGCTCCAGTGGTGTTCGCTACAAAGGCGAACGGTTCACTCCGTCTATGTGTTGACTATAGGGAGCTCAACAAGCTAACGAAAAAGAATAGGCACCCTCTCCCTAGAATTGACGATTTGTTTGACCAGCTTGTAGGAGCGTCTGTTTTCTCCCAGCTCGATTTAGCAACCGGTTTTCATCAGCTAAGGGTGGCTGAAGATAGCATCGATAAAACGGCATTCAGAACCCCAGACGGCTTCTTTGAATGGCTTGTCATGCCTTTCGGCTTGACAAACACACCTGCTTACTTCGTGGACCTGATGAGTAGGGTATTCAGAGATTTCCTCAACAAGTTCGTAGTGGTCTTCGTAGATGATATCCTTATCTTCTCAAAGAGTGAAGAGGAACATGATCAACACTTAAGGGCAATCATGGAAACTTTGCGAGTCCATCAATTAAAAGCCAAATTCTCCAAATGCCACTTTTGGAGAGAAGAGGTGAGGTTCCTTAGGCACATAGTATCCAAACAAGGGTTAGCAGTGGACCCTGCTAAGGTAGTGGCGGTACAGGATTGGAAGACACCAAGGAATGCAACTGAGGTCCGAAGTTTTCTAGGACTAGAAGGTTTCTATCGAAAGTTCATAAGGGATTTTGCGAAAATCTCAGCTCCGCTCACGAAATTGACCAAGAAGAATCTAGTGTTCAATTGGGATTTGGATTGCGAGTTTGCTTTCCAACGACTGAAAAGGGCTCTTACAACAGCCCCAGTTTTGACGTCGCCAGATGGGAGCAAGATGTCCACTGTTTATACAGATGCATGTGGGACAGGGCTAGGCGCCGTCTTAATGCAAGAAGGAAGGGTAGTAGCTTATGGCGGGAGGCAGTTGAAGGTGCACGAAAAGAACTACCCGACCCACGATCTTGAGTTAGCTGCCATCGTTTTTGCACTCAAGTCTTGGCGACACTATCTCCTAGGTGAGAAGTTCGAACTTTACACTGACCATAAATCGTTGAAATATCTTTTCTCGCAGAAGGATCTTAACTTGAGGCAACAGAGATGGATGGATTTTCTTGCCTCGTACGATTTCGAGATCTCCTATACTCCGGGCAAAGGCAATGTAGTGGCAGACGCGTTGAGCCGAAAGAAATTGACCCTAAGCCCGTTGTTTGTTGAAAGACAAAGCCTAGAGTTTATAGCCAGCTTCGACTTTAGACCCTCCTCCGATTTTGTACCAGGCTTGCTAGCATCTCTCGAAGTGCGCCCAACTTTAGTGGATTCAGTAGGGACAGCACAACGCGAAGACCCTCAGCTTGTGGAAATGATTGATAGGCTAATTAGGGGTGAGACTTCAAGTCACCTCAACAGATACTCCATCGACAATAATGGTTTTCTAAGGCGAGACGGAAGACTATGCGTCCCACAGACAAAAGATTTAGTAAAGAAGGTTCTCGAGGAAGCACATCACTCCAAGATGACGATACACCCAGGCGGAGATAAAATGTACAAAGACATAAAAAGGACTTTCTTCTGGAACGGCATGAAAATGGACGTGGCAGAATTCGTTTCTAAGTGTATGGTGTGCCAACAGGTTAAGGCGGAACAGAAAAAGCCTGGCGGACTGCTACACCCTCTGGAGGTCCCGCAGTGGAAGTGGGATAGCATATCAATGGACTTCATCGATGGGCTGCCTAGGTCTAGGAGAGGCAACACTAGCATTTGGGTAATAGTGGATAGGCTTACTAAAAGCGCCCACTTTTTACCTGTCAAAAGTAAAAGAACTGCCTCATCCCTAGCATCACTTTACCTCAAGGAAATCGTTCGACTCCATGGAATACCATCTAGTATTGTTAGTGACCGAGACCCCATCTTCACCAGTGAGTTTTGGCGGAGTCTGCAAGAAGCAGTAGGAACGCAGTTATGCTTGAGCGCAGCCTATCATCCCCAAACCGACGGCCAAACAGAGAGAGTGAACAGAGTTTTGGAGGACCTTTTAAGACTATGCGTCCTCGACTTCGGAGGGACATGGGAATACCACCTTCCTTTGGTGGAATTTGCCTACAACAACAGCTATCAAGCAACCATCGGAATGGCGCCCTTCGAAGCTTTATATGGAAGACCGTGCCGATCGCCCACTTGTTGTTGGGAGTCTACTGATAAGCTCATACTTGGACCAGATATGATCCGAGAGACTTCAGAGAAAGTAGAATTAATACGAAGAAGGATGAAGACGGCCCAAGACAGACAAAAGTCCTACGCCGACTAAAGGAGAACCGACCTTGAATTTGAGGTTGGGGACAGAGTTTTTCTTAAGGTATCTCCGCTAAGGAACGTTGTTCGTTTTGGAACCACAGGAAAACTGGCACCAAGGTTCGTAGGGCCATTCCCTATCATCGAGAAAATTGGGAAAATGGCCTATAGATTAGAGCTACCTGAGAAGCTGGCTGGAGTTCACAACGTTTTTCACGTTTCACATCTCCGAAATGTCTACATGAGTCTGCTGAAGTGGTAGAGCCAAATATCCTCGAAGAGGCCGAAGTGGAACGCGAGGCAACCATAAGAAAAGTTCCAACCCGCATATTAGGAATGGAAGTGAGGAAGCTACGCAACCGCGAAGTCAGACTCGTCAAAGTTCAGTGGAGCGACGCCGAGGGAGATGCGACTTGGGAAACTGAAGCTAGAATACGCACTGCCTACCCTTTTCTATTCGAGGGTACATCCTTGATCTTTCTTTTTCCTTAAGTTGCGCTTTTATCTTTTTTTTAGGTATATTTCCTCGACCTTATCTTTTAGGTAGAAACCTTTTGGATGAAAACATGTAATTGAAACATGTTATGGATGATGGTTGCAAGTGGTTGCAAGTGATTGCTAGTGGTTGCTCGTGGTTGCATATACACACACAATCTAGGTTTTAGATCGGCTCAGTCACTTCATATTGCATATGCATATATGTTTGCATTCGTATATGGTTGAACTTTAATGTGTTGTCATATGGATGTTGCATTTGTATTGAATGATTGTGCACTCATGTAGAATCATGAATAGGAATATTTGCATACATGATGGATTCATGGCACTTACATAATTTGCATTAAGGAGGTCAACTGAATCAGTAGACCGCCTGATTTTGCATTAGATAAGTTCATGTACACACACACTTCGCATATGATCATGAAGCATTAGAAGTCTTTTAAGGACAATGGATGCTCGTGTTTGATGGATGAGTAGATGGATGATTGGATGTTAGGATATACATTCCTCCTAACTTGAAGATTTCGGGGACGAAATCCTTTTAAGTGGGGGAGAATGTAACACCCCGTGAATTCTATAACTGTGAAATTCACAAATTAAAGTATAATTAATTTCAAATCAAAGAACTAAGGGAAACGGGATATGCCATTGCGTTCGTCTTGGAAAAATACGCGAAATAGATTCCGAGTTTTCGAAAAACGGAGTCCGTATGAAGAAGATATAGCCTCCGAAAGTTTCTGAATTAAGTCTAAAATTCGAGCATAAGAAAAACAGCTCAGAAAAACAATTCAAAACTCAAAATCGGGCCCAATTGGCCAGGGCGGGAAAACTCCCGCCTAATGCACCCAGGTCGACTGGGCTGTCGACCTGGTCTAGCCAGGTCGACAGGGCTGTCGACAGGGCTGTCGACCTGGTCCAGAGCCAGGTCGAACCCAGCCCATCCTGGCTGGCCTAGTCTATGTTGGTCGATTTTCAGAAGCTTGCTTTGTCATTAGGGCTAGGTGGCAGGCTCTAATTGGTCTCTCTTTCGAATGAATGGCTACGATCTATCCAAGCAACATCGATGGTCCTAATCAGTTCATAAACTCTATAAAAATGACCCTAGACTCTACCTAATCTATTCATTCAAAAATAAGAACGAGGCCATCATGCTACAGAGGAGCGACTAGGAGTAGCCACCAATTTGAGAGAAGATTAGAGGCAAATTCTAAAGCATAAAGCAACTTAAACAAATCAAATCAACAAGGAGTCGCATCTCCAAGTTCCTGAATTGGAGAATTCGCCACACGATTGTAAGTAGAGTATTATTTTGGTATGAATAAATAACTGTGTTGGTTTGTACACTTGATTTGTGGTGATAAGTAATTCATATTTGTGCGTTACTATGATTCTTATCGATTTGGAATATTGTATAACGGTTGGATATTCGCAAAGTATGTTATTCATTATAAAAACTACATGTTTGCGGTAGTTTTATGCAAGTATACGTTTGGATATTCGCAAAGTATGTTATTCATTATAAAAACTACATGTTTGCGGTAGTTTTATGCAAGTATACGTTTGGATATTCGCAAAGTATGTAATTCATGTTGAAGCTACATGTATGTAGTTGTTTAATTGAAATTCATGCAAGTTTGTGGTTTTGCTACTATGCCATCATAATGTGTATTTTTGTACAAAAATCATTTTGTGTGTAATTGGAACAAATTTGGGTTATTATAATTCATATGAAATTATGTTGAAAATTTGGCATCATGATCTATGTATTAAGCCATGCTTTTGTACTAGAAAACCTCTTTGCGAACTTATGAATATGACTAGGCTATGATTGATATTTTGCATGATTGAAAAACATGTTAGGTCTATATTGTTAACAAGAATTATATGATGACATATGTGGTACATAGCTAGGTTAGATTCAAAATTCCCATTTGCAAGTTTGCATGACTAAAGTAAAAATCATGATTTCATGTTAGAAATATTTATGCCATAAGTATATGTGTGCCATGGTTATGTGAATAGATTTAAAATCATGAGTAAGTTGGAATAATTCTAGTTGAACTATACTTTTGTATTAATAACAAAAGTAAGCACCTTTGTAAACATGTAGTAATCTTATGAACATGATTTGCTTATGTTTGACATTATGCCTAAATAAAAATATAGGTTTATGTTGTAGTTAAGACTATGTGGCAATAATGATATCCAATTTAGATTCTTAACTTAACTACAAGTTTACATGCTTTGATTCATGTCACTTATGCTCTATGACCAAAGTATACGTTACTACTATGCAAGTACACCAGTTTCTAATTTGTAGTTCCAACGTTATGTTGCAAGTTCATGCGTTCACATTCCCCTTTTTGTGTATGTAATCACGCTTTAAGCCTCCCCTTTTTCACGTTGCTAAGTTGGGCTTAAAAAGGCTAAGCCCAACATATATATAATAAACGAGCGTATTAAACGGGGGAAAATAGCGTTGGGCCAAATTAATTAATAAATGAAAATATAAAGTAAAGGGGCCCAAATTCAAGTATGGGTTGGGCCCATGATTGGTGTAAACCTTTACACCATTAGCTTAAACTGATTTTTAAGAATGGGCCGCAAATATATACATATAAGAAAATAAAGAAGAAAGACAAAATATGTAAATGTAGAAAATACGATGTGTTTAACCCGAGGTTGGATTGAGTTGTGATGTAAACCTGCCCGGAACCGCCCGGCTGTCCAGTAGTCACAACAATACCTATCCAATGTGGGTGGTTAAACATGGAGCCCAATAAGGACCCGAGGTTAGACTGAGTTGTGGCGTAAGACTGCCCGGAACCAACCGGCAACAGGCAGCCACAACAATACCTGTCTAATGTGAGAGGTCAAGGCTTTAATAAGACAATTAAGGCTGAGTCAGGATTGATAGGATTAAGTGAACTAAAGACTTAATCAAAATGGAACATGCTAAACTAAACAGACTGATTGGGGGTTAGGTTATAAAACACTTAACCAACTTAGCATGTTGGCTAGAAAGAGAAAACCTAGTAACGGGGGACCCTTTTCATCAGTAACCCTATAAGGTGTATCATGATACCCTGAAACTAGGCAGGGTGGGGCACGATTACTGGGCTGATTGTAAGAGGTCAAATCGACGGCGGTGGTGTAGCAGTGTAGGTTCTAACGGGGTGCGGGCGTGCACACACTCCGGCGCAGAAAAATAAGGCACTGGGCACCAGTAGCATACCTGTGCATTCTAGGGTTGTGTCGGGCCGCCGCCATGGGACTTGATACACCCCATGGTGGGACCAGCATAGGTAACTACAACATCGGGGGCCGTAAGACACATGTAACCATGCGAGTAGGAGCCGATCATCATAGAATGGATCACTTCACCCTGATTATGGGGTGCCAGTTGGGAACTAGTTTATATGGGTTCAGAGATTAATATGGGGTACGATAGTATATTCAACCCTAGACAACTTAACTAAGTTTATAGTGCTTTCCCACTTCTTGTTTATACTTATCATACCCAGTTCTTTATTCATAGACAGAATAGTCCTCGACTTACTCAGGCTTTATGTCTGACTCTACTTTTCTTTCGTCTTCTTTTCTTCCGTTTCCCCCCCAGGTCCACAGGGAGGGAATACTGCAGCTTGACCAGCCTTCATATCCAGCTTGAAGAGAAAGAATGTATTGCTTGGACCTTTTCGTTTTGAACTATGGCTTTGGACAACAACTATGGGGCTTTTGCAGTTTATTTATGTTTTCTTTATGCTTCTTTAAATAATGTAATCAAGACAGTTATGAAGGTGTTATGTTTTTTTTGAAAGGATGTAAGACAATCATGGTGATGTTGTTGTAACACGTATTTACTTTTATGAAATAAAAGTTGCTGCTTTTCTGTTGTTTACAAATATATGTTCTTATATCTGTCTTGTATATCTGTGACTTATACTTATAAACCTCCACCAAAATTAGGGCATTCCCTTTGAGAGTGACCCTAACGGAGGTGGGGTGTTTCAGGTATCATCGCATAATCATGATTAAGGTTTTTGCACCACAGGTGTACTAGCAAACTAACATGACTTGAATAAACAAGTATTGATCCCTTGGCCCAAGCTTTGGCCCAATAACATGAAGTGACCCTCATACGAGGTCCAAAGTGTAAATAAGAAATGATCCCCCAGGCCCAAGTTTGGCCCAACATCATGAATGACCCAAACCAAGGTCCAACTAGCACGGTCTAGTCGATCGGCTCCCTATAAGCCTAACTCGTCAAGTGTCTGTGTCATACGGCCCAACTACGAAGTGTAGCTAAACTGTGCTAGGTCCACCCTAGGGTGTATCAAGTCCTAGGGTGTCAACCACCGACACAAATCAATGCACGCACAGTCTAAACCTACTGGTGCCCGTGCTTGCTTTTTCAACTCCGGACCATGTGCACGACCATGACCCGTCTGAACCTACACCGGCGCACCTACTCAGCCGTCGTTTTGGTCGCTTACATGGCATCCAGTAATCGTGCCCCTCCCTAGCCTAGTCCCTAGGGTATCATGATACAACTAAGAGGGTTACTGGTGCAAAGGGCCACGTAACTAGGGTTTCCTTAATGGGTTAAACGTGGTTAACCCAACTCATTCAAGTACCAAGTTGGTTAAGTGTACCCAAGGTTCATGACTTAACCCTACCAACCCATCGTGTTTCATTGGTTAAGTATTCAAGCGGTCCATGACTTAACCCTAATCACGAGGCATTAATTAATTAATGCGCCTTAACCTCTCACATTAGACTTTGTTGTGGTTACTAGTTAAGCCGGGCGGGTCCGGGTAGCTTTACACCACAACTTGGTCTAACCTCGGGTTCAAGGTACAACATGACCAACTTCTCACATTGGGTCCTATTGTTTGTAGCAACTAGTTAAGCCGGTCGGTTCCGGGTAGGTTTACGCTACAAACTCAACCCAACCTCGAGTTGGTCACACTCATATTTTCTACGTGTCATGTCCATCATGTTCCAAAACATATTACAAGTTTTCAAGCAATTGGATAGACCTAACTTAATAGGTAAATTCCCAATGGGTAGACCTAACTTAATAGGTAAATTCCCAAGCTCATGTTTTTATGTCTTTTAAGTTTACCCAACCCCAAACGCAATCCCATCGCTTACATATCGCAATAGCGCATAAAGGATAGAAAGAGGGAACTTGGCATAATCATGACATAAAAGTGTTGAAGCCACAAGTTTAACATGGTGGCATATGAGATGTTCATGTGTTCATACACTTGCATATTACATTCTTAGGCCTCATAAAACCAAACTTGGCATATTCATGATACATGGTGCTAAATGACATGTAGAAATGGCCACAAGTTCGCATTTAGCCTCACATGCAAGTTATCATAAGTGATATGATAACTTACATGTTGCCAAAATGCAACCTTTGGCATAAAGCTTGAAGCTTTATGTTCGCATACTCAAGACAAGCTTGCATAACATGATAACATGAACAAGATGATCATCCCAAACTTGCATAACATAACTTGCATATCATATGACAACTTGCATATCAAACTTGCATAACATAACTTGCATATCATATGACAACTTGCATATCAAACTTGCATAACATAACTTGCATATCATATGACAACTTGCATATCAAACTTGCATAACAAAACTTGATGAACTTGCATATCACATCATAATAAACTTGCATAACAAAACTTGATGAACTTGCATATCACATCATAGTAAACTTGCATATCATACATTTAACTTTAGAGTTTAAGTATGAAAGGAATAGGGCTTACAATGCTTATGCGGACTCAAATGAGTATAGCAAATGTAAGAAAGCCCTTATGCAACCAAAAACCCCTAAAATGCAAGCAAAATTGATCAAAACTCTTTCTTTGTGGTGCAAATATAGCAACTTGACTTGAATGCAAGCTAATGATGATCATACAAGTCTAAAAACACTTGTATGCATAGAAAATCTCATAAAAAGTTGTTTAGGAATTTTATGAAGAGAGTGGAGGCCATGAGAGGATTGATTTTGCCATAGTTTAGTTGCTAGAGTGAATAATGATGATTTAGGGTAGGTTAGGGTCTTATTTATAGATTAGGCAAGTGTTTTAGGCCCTAGGATTAAACCCTAGTTGCAATCTCAGCCCTCTAAACCGAATCTGGCCCCTAAGCTCAACACAATCTCAAGATGGTGCACCAGGCTAAAGAGCCCGTCTGAGCCAAGTCGATAGCCCAGTCGACAGGGTTGTCGACTTGGTCTAACCAAGTCGACTCCCAAGTCGACAGGCCTGTCGACTTGGGGTGTTCTGGCGGGAATTTTACCACCTGGCCCAATAACCCTAATTTCCAAATTCAAGTTTGAATTTGAAATCTGTTTTTACTTAGAAATTTTCTGAGAACTTCGTTGGGCCTTAATCGGGTCATACGGACTCCGATTTTCGAAAACTCGGACTCTATTTCGCGTATTTTTCCGAGACGAACGCAATGGCATAGCCCGTTTCCCTTGATTCAAATTTTAGAATTAAATTCTGCCTCAATTTATGTTATAACAGGTTATTGAAAATACGGGTTGTTACATTCTCCCCTCCTTAAAGGATTTCGTCCCCGAAATCTTCAAGTTAGGAAGAACGCATCCTACCATCCAACATCCATCTACTCAAAACATCATCCACGAGCAAACATTGTCCTTACAAGATTCTAAATGTTGTATGAACATATGCAAAGGTGTGTGTATATGTCCTTATCTAATGCAAATATCCTCAATGCAAATTATGTTAGTGAAATGAATCCATATGTATGCAATTCTTAACATAATGTATAACGCCTATATGTGTGCACATAACATACATCCATATGCAACATCCATGTGATAACATCAAAAAATTTCATCCATGAATAAGCATAAACACTCATGCATATGCAGTATGAGGAGTGTGTGAGCCGATCTAGTGCCTAACGTTTATAATGCATCCACGAGTAACCACTTGCAAACACTTGCAACCACTTGCAACCATCAAGCATAACATGTCTCAAACACATGTTTCATCCAAAGGGTTTCTACCTAAGGTTCTCATGACAAGATTAACTAGATAATCAAGACAAACATGGATAGCCAAAGATATGCTACAAAGAGATCGGGAAGATAAGCAGGATATACTCCTTTCGGATTACAAGAAATCCCTTTCTAACCCAACCCATATTCCAAATATGAGTTGGAACCCATTTCATTGTCGCCTCTCGTCTTCCTCTTTCACTTACTCTACTATCATTCTTGGTTTAGACATAACCATGACCTCGTAATTTCATGCAAGCTCTCCAAAGTCCACTAGCGAATCCTGGATCTCGTTTACTTACCATAAAGTATTCCATGTAGCAGAACTTTTCTTGAAAATACCAATCCACGTTGCCAATGAACCATCCGCCTGCGAATGATAGGCCGTGCTTAGATTCAGTTGCTTGCCCATGACTTCCCGTAGACTATCCCAAAACTGGCTAGTGAAGATTAAGTCATGGTTACTAACCATACTTTAGGGAACCCCGTGCAACTGCTTTATTTCTTGAAAGTAATCCGTTGCTGGCCATGATGCAGTCTTTTTTCTCTTTACCGGAGTGAAATGAGCGCTCTTCGTGAGTCTACCTACTATGACCCACCTGCTCGTATTCTCTTTCCTTGACCTAGGCAGTCCATCCACGAAATCCTTCGTAATGCTTTTTCTCTCTTCCATTGCGGGGACCTCCAACGGATATAATAGCCCATCGGGCTTTTATGACTTGGCCTTTAACCTGTTGGCACAACATGCACCTTGGGACAAACTCGGCCACCTCCTCGGGTGATGTGCATCGTCAAGAACCTCTTTCTCTCATCGCATCTTAGCCATCCCTTGTCATCTATAGCAAGGTGTCCCAACATCTCGCCTCGAATCAACTTGTCCATGATCTCGACTAACTGCGGGTCTTCCTTCTGCGAAGTCCCTACCTGATCCAGAAGGGTAGGTCTAAGCTCAAGGGACGCTAACTAACTGAGAGAACTTCTTATTTCAATTGTCCTCGTCGGAGCTTTTAGGTTTTGAACTGCGACCACTTTAGCGGGATCCACCACTATGCCTTGCTTAGAAACTATGTGCCCAAGAAATCTAACTTCTCTTCTTCAAAAGTGACACTTGGAGAACTTGGCTTTCAACTGATGCGCTCTAAGCGTATCCATCATCTCCACGAGATGCCTTGCATGCTCTTCCTCATCCTTAGAGAAGATCAGAATATCATCTACGAAGACCACGACAAACTTGTTCAAGAACTCCCCGAACACCCTACTCATCAAGTCCACGAAATATGCGGGTGTATTAGTCAAGCTGAACGGCATGACAAGCCATTCGAAGAATCCATCTGGAGTCCAGAATGCAGTCTTGTCTATACTATCCTCAGCTACCCTGAGCTAATGGAATCCAGTAGCAAGATCAAGAGAGAACAGATGTTCCTACAAGCTGATCAAAAAAACCATCGATCCTTGGCAATGGTTGTCTACTCACGATAGTCAACACAAAGTCAAAGAGAATCATCTGCCTTGGTAGCAAATACCACAGGCGCTCCCCATTCAGATATACTTCATCTTATGAAGTTCTTCTCAAGCAACTCCTTCACTTGCTTACTTATCTCCCGTCTCACGGGACCATGTGCCTTACCGGCCACGAAACTGTTTTGGCATTATCAACCAGATAAATGCGCAAATCTATCTCTCATTTAGGGGTAACCCCCTTCACTTCACCCAAGATATCAGGATATTCTCGGACCACCCTCACCGATTGCAAACTATCGATAGACGAGTTGAGGGATTCAAGATAACACAACATGACGGGACCCATAGGGTTGCTAGAAATTTTTAGGGTATTACCGAGGCGAATCATGAGCCTCACAACCCTATGACCAAAAATCAAGGATGGCTCCAAAACTGGACAACCAACCCATGCCCAAAATCAACCCATACCCCATGAAACCGAGAATATAAGCATCACACGAGAACTCTACACTAAGATAGAGACTTTCAAATCCACGTAGATAATAGACAAATGGACGGAACCCCCCAATTGGATTTGAAACACACACGGGATCACTAACTAGACTAGTACTTAGGTGCAACTATCAACAAGATCAGATGAGATAAAGCTATGCGATGTACCAAAATCAAACAAGGTACGAACAGGAAAATCAGAAATATATACAAGGCTCTCAACAGAAATACTACCTTGATCGGAAACTGGGGCGGCATTGAGAGCATGAACTTGCCCTCCTGAAGGTCCAACACGCTGAGGCTGACCCTGGCCCTGCCCTTGCTTCCTAGGGCAATCCTTGTTAAAATGTCCCGTCTATCCACAGTGAAAGCACCCACCCAATTTCCTTCTCTTCTTCCTGCAGTCCTTGATATGTGCCCAACAATCCCACAGAAGTTGCACTTTCTTGTTTCCTTTGCTTTGTTCTTGTTGCCCTTGTCGTTCTTGTTGTTCTCATTACTCTGATTTCCTTTCCCCTGGGAATCAGTCTTCTTGGCTTTAGTATCATTCACCTTGATCTCTTTCTTGACATCTCCCTGAAGTAACGCCATATCAACCAAGCTTTCAAACGTGGCCCCATGGGGAATATGTGACATAGCCAATCCCTGCAATGGCTCATTTAATCCTCTAGCAAAACGAAGGGCCTTCCTCTGAGGAGTATTCACCATATCCAAGCCAAAACGATCCAACTGATTGAACTTGTTCACATATTCTTTGACAAACATATCTCCTTGCTTCAAAGCAATAAACCTTTCCATTTGCAAATTCTCTTCAGCAGAAGATAGAAACTTAAGCATGAACCTTGCCCTGAAATCGGCCCAAGTCTCAACATGCCTAGTACCATTGGTGACTTCCCACCAATAAGCGGCTTCATCCTTCATAAGCCAAACCGCCAACAAGATCTTCCTCTGATCGTCTAACCCAAAGATAGCAAATAAATCCTCGGTCTCTTTCAACCAATTTCTGGCCTCTACAAAAGTCTCAGTGCCTTGAAAGTTCTTGCCACCCATTGCTTTGAAATCTTTGCAAGTCTTTGCGAAGTCAACCTGAGGATGCTGAGGGGGAGGAGGAAGAGGAACCTCAGCAACAGGTGGAGGAGGAACATTAGCGACAGGAGGAGGAGGAATATTAAATACTGGAGGAGGAGGAGGGACATCTGCGGGGCCGGCTTCGGTCGCCCTAGCCTCCAAAAGTCTCCTATACCAAACAGGTACATGTACTCCCTCCGGAATGGCTAAGTTATCGGCCATACTGAAAAAGAAAACGACAGATTCAGAATGGAGAAAAACGAAGGGATTTTGCTAATGGCTTTTTGGGGAATAGCCTTTAAAATAAACTAGACTTTTCTTTGGAAAATACTTTATACTTGGTTTTGAAAATAGTTTTCAAAAAGTTTTCTAAAAACCTTTCTGTTCCTTCTCGTAAACCATATGCTCTGATACCAAATTGTAACACCCCGCCTCCGCCAAGGTGGCTCTTGCAAGCACTCTTACTTTGGAGGGGCGTTTGAATCAGGTAAACATGCATAATGATATATCAAGGCAGAACAAGAACATATGTATATATGTAAACAGAGTAAATAACATAGATGCATAGATAAAACAGCGGAAGATTTTAAACCATTTCAAAACAAGTCTGGTACAACATAATGTCAATTTTCCAAACAAACAAGTCTAGAAACGTAAAACTGGAAACTGCAAAGGAAAACATAAAGTAGCTATCCCCAAAGTGGAAAACCATAGCAAGCTCAAGTCCAAAGCATACATGAGCTATCCAAGAAAGCAGCTAAGATCCAAGCTAAGTACTGGTATTCCCACCCTGTAAACCTGGTGGGGGGGGGGGGGGGGTGGGAACGAAAGAAAAGAGGCGAAAGAAAACAGGTCAGTCAAAAAGACTGAGTAAGCCCTACTACAATCAATGTAAACTGGTAAAGTTAACTGGCATGAGCAGCAGGGATGAACATAAGGATAACAACATACTAGCATGATGATTAACTATCAAGGTAGATAAAGGTATCATCGCATAATCAGGATTAAGGTTTTTGCACCACATTTGTACTAGCAAACTAACATGACTTGAATAAACAAGTATTGATCCCTTGGCCCAAGCTTTGGACCAATAACATGAAGTGACCCTCATACGAGGTCCAAAGTGTAAACAAGAAGTGATCCCCTAGGCCCAAGTTTGGCCCAACATCATGAATGACCCAAACCAAGGTCCAACTAGCACGGTCTAGTCGATCGGCTCCCTATAAGCCTAACTCGTCAAGTGTCTGTGTCATACGGCCCAACTACGAAGTGTAGCTAAACTGTGCTAGGTCCACCCTAGGGTGTATCAAGTCCTAGGGTGTCAACCACCGACACAAATCAATGCACGCACATTCTAAACCTACTGGTGCCCGTGCCTGCTTTTTCAACTCCGGACCATGTGCACGACCATGACCCGTCTGAACCTACACCGGCGCACCTACTCAGCCGTCGTTTTGGTCGCTTATATGGCATCCAGTAATCGTGCCCCTCCCTAGCCTAGTCCCTAGGGTATCATGATACAACTAAGAGGGTTACTGGTGCAAAGGGCCACGTAACTAGGGTTTCCTTAATGGGTTAAACGTGGTTAACCCAACTCATTCAAGTACCAAGTTGGTTAAGTGTACCCAAGGTTCATGACTTAACCCTACCAACCCATCGTGTTTCATTAGTTAAGTATTCAAGCGGTCCATGACTTAACCCTAATCATGAGGCATTAATTAATTAATGCGCCTTAACCTCTCACATTAGACTTTGTTGTGGTTACTAGTTAAGCCGGGCGGGTCCGGGTAGCTTTACACCACAACTTGGTCTAACCTCGGGTTCAAGGTACAACATGACCAACTTCTCACATTGGGTCCTATTGTTTGTACCAACTAGTTAAGCCGGTCGGTTCCGGGTAGGTTTACGCTACAAACTCAACCCAACCTCGAGTTGGTCACACTCATATTTTCTACGTGTCATGTCCATCATGTTCCAAAACATATTACAAGTTTTCAAGCAATTGGGTAGACCTAACTTAATAGGTAAATTCCCAATGGGTAGACCTAACTTAATAGGTAAATTCCCAAGCTCATGTTTTTATGTCTTTTAAGTTTACCCAACCCCAAACGCAATCCCATCGCTTACATATCGCAATAGCGCATAAAGCATAGAAAGAGGGAACTTGGCATAATCATGACATAAAAGTGTTGAAGCCACAAGTTTAACATGGTGGCATATGAGATGTTCATGTGTTCATACACTTGCATATTACATTCTTAGGCCTCATAAAACCAAACTTGGCATATTCATGATACATGGTGCTAAATGACATGTAGAAATGGCCACAAGGTCGCATTTAGCCTCACATGCAAGTTATCATAAGTGATATGATAACTTACATGTTGCCAAAATGCAACCTTTGGCATAAAGCTTGAAGCTTTATGTTCGCATACTCAAGACAAGCTTGCATAACATGATAACATGAACAAGATGATCATCCCAAACTTGCATAACATAACTTGCATATCATATGACAACTTGCATATCAAACTTGCATAACATAACTTGCATATCATATGACAACTTGCATATCAAACTTGCATAACATAACTTGCATATCATATGACAACTTGCATATCAAACTTGCATAACAAAACTTGATGAACTTGCATATCACATCATAATAAACTTGCATAACAAAACTTGATGAACTTGCATATCACATCATAGTAAACTTGCATATCATACATTTAACTTTAGAGTTTAAGTATGAAAGGAATAGGGCTTACAATGCTTATGCGGACTCAAATGAGTATAGCAAATGTAAGAAAGCCCTTATGCAACCAAAAACCCCAAAAATGCAAGTAAAATTGATCAAAACTCTTTCTTTGTGGTGCAAAAATAGCAACTTGACTTGAATGCAAGCTAATGATGATCATACAAGTCTAAAAACACTTGTATGCACAGAAAATCTCATTAAAAGTTGTTTAGGAATTTTATGAAGAGAGTGGAGGCCATGAGAGGATTGATTTTGCCATAGTTTAGTTGCTAGAATGAATAATGATGATTTAGGGTTGGTTAGGGTCATATTTATAGATTAGGCAAGTGTTTTAGGCCCTAGGATTAAACCCTAGTTGCAATCTCAGCCCTCTAAACCGAATCTGGCCCCCAAGCTCAACACAATCTCAAGATGGTGCACCAGGCTAAAGAGTCCGTCTGAGCCAAGTCGACAGCCAAGTTGACAGGGCTGTCGACTTGGTCTAACCAAGTCGACTCCCAAGTCGACAGGCCTGTCGACTTGGGGTGTTCTGGCGGGAATTTTCCCGCCTGGCCCAATAACCCTAATTTCCAAATTCAAGTTTGAATTTGAAATCTGTTTTTACTTGGAAATTTTCTGAGAACTTCGTTGGGCCTTAATCGGGTCAGACGGACTCCGATTTTCGAAAACTCGGACTCTATTTCGCGTATTTTTCCGAGACGAACGCAATGGCATAGCCCGTTTCCCTTAATTCAGATTTTAGAATTAAATTCTGCCTCAATTTATGTTATAACAGGTTATTGAAAATACGGGTTGTTACAGGGCGTCAGGCGGTGGAGGGCTTGCTCGAGTTGATTTGGGGGTTCCTGGCGCGCGTCGTTCAACCGCAGGAGGGGAGAATGGAGCGGCAGGGAGAAGGGAGAGGAAGGAGGAGGCGGTAGGTCAGAGAGAGGGCGGAACGATCGGAGGGGCGACGGTGGCAGCGTGAGGCGGCGCGATGGAGGGTTCCGTCGCCCTCATTTTTTTTCTTTTGACTTTCGGGTTTGACTGTTTAGGTAAGGGAGAGGGAGAGATAAGTAGAGGGAAATATTTTTTTTTAAAATAAATTCTAAAAAGTCACTTTTTATTTCGAACTCGAAATCGAACTCACCGAATGTCGCCCTAGCTAATCACCCCCATTTCGAACACAATGGGATATGTATCGTAAGCTGATTCGACTGTTTCGATCAGTTTTCGTCAAAATCAACATATAACTCTATATATTAAATTTTAACGCGCATTTCAATTTACTGGGGTCACATACTGACTCGAAAAATTCCAGAAAAATATTTTCTGGCTTCGTATTGACGATACGGTCCTAACAAAACTAGCTTTGTCAAATTCTAAGACCGTTTGAAAAATGGCCATTTTCTAGGCGATTAAAATCAACTGAAATTGGTCAAACACGTTTTCTTTTGCCACACTCACATATTGATTCGAAAAATTACGAAAATTGGAAACTAGCAATAACTTGACATCATGGATCCAACAAAAGTGGTTTCGTCGAAATCCGAGGTCGTTTGCAAAATTCCCATTTTTAAGGGCCAGAATTCCATAACGACTATTCTGAATTTTCAACTGGAGATATCTTTTGATTCCCACTATTAAATTTTGATTTTTCGGATTCGCTGGAAAGATATTCTCAATTAAATTCTATTATTTTTGGTTTCGCTAAAATCCGGTTTATTTTGAATCCTGTACATTCATTTGAAGTTTGAAATCGAATTATCGAACTACCGCACCATTTTCAATTCCTTTTATATTTAATAATAAATATTTTTATTCTAACAACGATCTATATAAATATATACGTTCGAATTTTATTCAAAATAATTTTTCCATCGATATTATTTAAAATAAAATTTTAAATATTCAAAATTCGCTAAAATTACCAAAATAAAATTTATAAACTGGCCTAGATTTTCCGGGTTATTACAATCTCCCCCAATTAAAACTTTTCGTCCCCGAAAAGGAATGAAGCCGAAAGTTGTTTTACAAATCAACTCAACTTCCATTATTTTTCACTACGGCTTAAGTTCTTCAACTTTTCAGTTTCTAAGAACCTTTCAAATTATTCAAAAATTTGGCGAACACCCTAAATTTTCGAAAATTTTCGCCATAACCTACCCTACACCGGGGACTTCGGGATATTTCATATAGCTCCCATGGCCTTCTTCAGTCCAAAAGAAAAAGAAAAATCCAAGCGGCTAGCCAATTAGCTCAAAAAATCACCCAAAACTCAAGAAATACAATAAACAAGTACCTATTTGTCGGGCAAACAATTTTATTCCTCTGCTCTAGCCTCCTTGCTATGACCTGTTCAATGTATAGACATGTATATGCATGCAATTGCAACCAATTTTCAATACAGTTCAATATTTGACCAATTTGGTTAAAGATTCAACATTTAATTATTCAAACAATAATCAAACAACACAACCAGCAATCAATTAATGAATTATCATTTCAAATTCATAATTTTGATATATAGTCAAAAATCACATTTTTGATGCCAATCACAACAATAAGCCCTATCTAATTTCGGTTCTCACACCAGTCACATGGAAATATATAAATATCTCACTTTCGAAACTCGAACGTGAATGCTGATGACGACTAGTCAATCATCAGTATCATCTCCAGGCGATTACAGTGTGATTCTATATCTATCCAGTATATTAAAACTTCAAATACACATGGATCAGACGTATATGCAAAATCTTTATATATTGGATTGTCCAAATCAATATAAATAAATAATCAAATACATATAATTGATTTATATATAAAAAACAAAAATTGTTTTTATTTCAAAAATATACTCTTCACACTCGTTCTAGGATACTACTGATCCTATCTCTAAACGAGTCATTCTTATTGGATGTTAATAACCCAATTTGTGATGAATTCTTTCGTATGGTTCTAATATGCCTTGTTCTCGAGCTTTGTAAACCAAAGCTCAGATACCAAGCTGAAACGACCCGAAATCCCCCTTACGGGAAAGGCCGGATTGAGTTGAGAACAAACCACATCATAACACAAACGGAAGAATATATCATTGCTTATTACAGCAATTCATCAGAATACAAGATTATATAGAGTATTAACAAATAAAGTACATTCGATAAATCAGAGATTACAATACATTACATAGCAGTGGATGATAATACAAAATACAACTGAAGGAGATATACGGATACAAAGATTTCCGGATATCATTCCGGTTATAAACCAGGGTCCTGTGAAGATAAATCTGGAAAACCAAAACTACTAGCTGCCCGTGTCGAAAATAGGGGCACCCAGAGTTTAGGTTAAAACAATAAACTCCAGGTCAGCCATGTGACTGGTGTGGGAACTAAAACACTTATTAATCTTTATTTTAAGGTTAGGTAAATCAAGGGACCATGCCGTATAACATGGAACGGGTTTCCTCCCAAGAATACCAGTGCATAAAACAACAGCGCAATGCTAAATAAAGAACAATGAAGCTATTATAAGACCCAGGTCCCATCACACAATGCAACGCAAGCCGGAGGATAGGGTTTTACCTTATAATGGCCAAGAATGGTTGATACGCTTAAAACAAATCATTTGATACTATAATAAGTGTATAGTGTTTAAAACAATTTCTATCACAAGTATCAATCATAGACGGCATGGGTACCATATATCATGTCGCCATACTAGTTCTACAATTGAAACTGCAAAATCACGTACCGAAAGTTGGATTTCCATCTATGAACCAAGGCAAAAGAAAGTCCTCTATCGAATTCGAGACTATCTAGCCCGAGCCTCAGGCAAGTACTCAGTCAAGTCTTGGAGCGACAGGGCCGGTCCACTGATGTGGATTAAATTTCCTAAACACTGCGTTTCCCCGCCCTTTGGGGCGTAAATGAGTCCACTAACTCCATCGCTTCGAGAACGACCGATGTATCCGAGGCGCCTCGCAACAACAACAGCCACACAGGTGAAAAGTATATAAATGTCAACCAGTTCAAGCACTGACACCACCTAAATAGAAGAAAACGCATGTCCTCCCTGAGGTCCTCGTCCTGTTTTTGGTTCATACCGGGGTGTGAGGCTCACGAATTAACGCTACACAAAGCTACGCCACAAAGGCCGTGCTTTGATCATCAACCACAAGACTTTGCTTTTCAACAAAAGCCTTGATCATTTGCAACTCAACATGCCACACAGGCAATTCACGCTATGCAACCGATATCAATTACACAGAACGAAATCCGATGTCAGACACACAGTCCATACAATTCCATTCTGGGTCTGAACGAAACCGGAGGCACTTTCCTCGCATATCCATCGATCTCCAAGTACGTCTGGACGACCACCACCTATTTCCCTCCTCTTGGATGTACAACCCAATTAGGATCGTCAGTAATTATCCAAACGATGTGAAGACTTCCGGTCTTCGACCACCGTCTTCATCTTCGACTTATCGTCGTATCAGTTATTCAGAATGGGATAAACCCGGTCTTCCAGAAAAATCAGATTTTTATTTCGCTACGTATATAAAGATAATATTCTTATATTCTCTATTATATAAAAATTATATTTTTATTACTTCTACTTTATAAAAATCATATTTTTATTACCTCTGCTATATAAAAATTATATTTTTATTATGATATTTTCCTTAGAAAAATCACATCTTTTGTTCATATAAAAATCCGACCTTTTATAATTTAAAAAAAATGAAGTCTCTCCTATTATAAAATTCAAACTTTCATCTCATTAAACTAATTTTTATCCTTATTTGAAGCTAATTACATTGAACAAACAAATATAAATAATGATAAATAACTTACAGAAGGAGTTTTGGAGCGGGGAGGGGCTGTTGGGCTGTCTCGAGGTGGCGAAGGGGTTGATGGCGGCGCGTGATGTAGTCGATGGGGTGAAGGAGGTCGGGCTCTGGCCGGCGACGCCTGAGTTGCGCCTTTGGACGACTGGTGGCGTGGTTTGGACAGATGAGGATTTGGGGAGGGGGGGGGGGGGATTGAACGAGGAGAGGAGGAAGAAGAGGAGAGAAAGGCAGCATCCTTGGAAGCTGATGGGGCGGCTGGCGGAGCGCCTGATGGCGGCGGCGCTAGGGTTGAGGGGAGGGGTCGACTGGTTTAGCTGAGCGGTTTTTTTTATTTCTTTTTGACTTTGACTGAAGAGAGAAGGGGAGGGGTAAGGGTTATATTAATATAATTATATTTTATTCAATTTTAAATTCCAAAAAGCAACCTTCTATTTTGAACTCGAAATCGAACCCACCGACTGTCGTCCCTAGCTAATTTCCCTCATTCCGAACTCAATGGGTTATGTCACATAAGCTGATTCGATCGTTTCGACCAGTTTTCGTCAAAATCAACATATAACTCTATATATTGAATTTGAACGTGCATTTCAATTTACTGGGGTCACATACTAACTCGAAAAATTCCAGAAAAATATTTTCTAGCTTCGTATTGAAAATACAGTCCTAACAAAACTAATTTCATCGAATTCTGAGACCGTTTGAAAAATGGCCATTTTCCCGTCGATTAAAATCAACTGAAACTGGTCAAACGCGTTTTCCTATGCCATGCTCACATATTGATTCAAAAAATTATGAAATTTAAAACCTAGCAATAATTTGACATCGTGGATCCAACAAAAGTGGTTTCGTCAAAAACCGAGGTCATTTGCAAAATGGCCATTTTAAGGGCCAGAATTCCATAGCGACTATTCTGAAAATTCATTTGGACATAACTTTTGAATCCCGCTATGAAATTTTGATTTTTCGGATTCATTGGAAAGATATTCTCAATTAGATTCTATTATTTTTGGTTTCGCTAAAATCCGGTTTATTTTTAACCCGGTACATTCATTTGAATTTTGAAATCGAATTATCGAACTACCACGCCATTTTCAATTCCTTTTATATATATAAATAAATTTTATATTCTAACGACGACGTATATAAATATATAAATTCAAATTATATTCAAAATAAATTTTTCGCCGTTATTATTTAAAATAATTCATTTTAAATAATCACAATTCGTTAAAATTTCCAAAATAAAAATTTTAAATTGGCTCGGATTTCACGGTTATTACAATCTCCCCCACTTAAAACTATTCGTCCCCGAAAAGGAACGAAGCCGAAAGTTGTTTAACTAATCAACTTAACTTTCACTATTTTCGCTACGGCCTAAGTTCTTCAACTTTTTAGTTTCTAAATACTTTTCAAATTTTTCAAAAATTTGGCTAACACCCTAAATTTTCGAAAAATTTCGCCATAACCTTCCCTGCACTGGGGACTTCGGGATATTTCATATAGCCTCCCATGGCCTTCTTAAATTCCAAAAGAAAAAGAAAAAGCCAAGCGGCTAGCCAATCGGCTCACAAAATCATCATCACCCAAACAAAACAGTAAATTATGGTAAACATGTACCTGTTTGTCGGGCAAACAATTTTATTCTTCTGCTCTAGCCTCCCTGCTATGACCTGTTCAATGTATGTACATGTATGTGCAAGCAAATGCGACTAATCTTCAATACAATTCACTATTTGGTTCAATTTGGCTAAACGGTTCAACATTTAATTAATCAAACAATAATCAAACAACACAACCATCAATCAATTAGTTGACTAACTTTTCAAATTCATAACTTTGATACTTAGTCAAAAATCAGATTTTGATGCCAAATCACAACAATAGACCCTATCTAATTTTGGTTCTCACACCAGTCAATTGGAAATATATAAACATCACACCTTCGAAACTCGAACACAACACTGAAGATGGGTACCCATCATCAGAATCATTCCCGGGCGACTACAGTGCGATTCTATATCTATCCAGTATATTAAAACTTTGAATACCCGTGGATCAGACGTATATGCAAATTCTTTATATACTGGATCGTCCAAATCAATATAAAATAAATAATCAAATACGAATAATTGATTTAAATTTTCAAAACAAAATTTGTTTTCATTTTTATTTATACTCTTCACACTCGTTCTAGGATACTGCTGATCCTATCTCTAACGAGTCATTCCCATTGGATATTACTAATCCAATTTCTGATGAATTCTTTCGTTTAGTTCTAATGTGTCTTGTTCTCTGAGCTTTGTAAACCAAAGCTCTGATACCACTGTAAAGAAAAGGAATTTCGCTCGATCCGAATCAGTCGCTAAACCGATCAAGACCGTACGAAACGCCTGACTGTTTCAAGAACACGACAAATTAGAACGCAGACGGAAGAACATTTCATTGTTAATTACAACAATTCATTAGAATACAAGAATATACATAGTAATGAATAAATATTACACATTATAAACTATCAGAGATTACAATAAATTACATAGCAGTAGAAAATAATACAATACACAACTAGAAGTAATACACGGATACAAAGCTTTCCGAGTATCGTTCTAGCTGTAAACCAGGTTCCTATGAATATAAATCTGCAAAACCAAAATTACTAGCTGCCCGTGTATCAAAATAAGGGCACCCAGAGTTTAGGTTAAAACAATAAACTCCAGGTCAGTCATGGGACTGGTGTGAGAAATAAAACAGTTATTAATCTTTATTATAAAGTTAGGTAAATCAAGGGACCACGCCGTATAACACGGAACGGGTTTCCTCCCAAGAATATCAGTGCATAAACAACAGCGCAATGCTAAATAAAGAACAATGAAACTATTATAAGACCCAGGTCCCATCAAACAATGCAACGCAAGCCGGAGGATAGGGTTTTTACCTTATAATAGGCAAGAATGATCGGTACGTGAAATTTCATGTTTTATTATTAATATAAGTGTATAGTGTCAAAACAATTTCAAATCATAAGTATCAATCATAGACGGCATAAGCGCCACATCGCACTATGTTGCCATACTAGGCTCTACAAATAAAACCGCAAAGTCATGTATTGGAAGTTGGATTTCCTTCTGTGAATCGAGGAAAAAGATAGTCCTCACCGATTCGAGACTCTCTAGCCCGAGCCTCAAGACCCAGACTCAGGAGGGCCCTTGGAGCGACAGGGCCTGTCCACCGATGTGGATTAAAATTCCTGAACACTGCGTTTCCTCGCCCTTTGGTGCGTAAATGAGCCAATGAATTACTCCATCAGACCCGGATCATCCGATCTAACCGAGGCACCTCGCAACAGCAACAACCACATAAGTCAAACTCGTCAGGGCGTGTAAAACCACTGACGCCACTTCTAACTAGAAAGAAACGCATGTCCTCCCTGAGGTCCTCTCCCGTTTTTGGTTCACCACCAGGGTGTGAGGCTCGCGAATCAACGTTACACAAAGCTATGCCACACAGGCTGTGCTTTGATCATCACCACAAGACTTTGCTTTTCAACAGAAGCCTTGATCAATTGCCACTTAGGCATGCCACACAGGAAATTCGCTCCATGCGTTTGATATCCATCAATATATAACCTCTGAGCTCGTACGTCTTAGAGAAGGGCGTTAAGCAAGAGAATAAATTCTCCACCGCCAAACAGATATATATTTAATAGAAATCAACCACACAGACTAAAATCCAATGTTAGACACACAGTCTATTTACAAGTTCATTCTGGGTCTGAACAAATCCGGAGGCACCTAGTACCCCGCATATCCATCGATCTCCAAGTGCGTCTGGACGATCACCAACTGTTTCCATCTTGTTGGGTGTACAGCCCAATCAAGATCATAAGTAATTATCCAGACGACGTGAAGACCTCCGGTCTTCAACCACCATCTTCATCTTCGACACCACGTCGAATTAGTTATTTAGAATGTGATAAACCCGGTCTTTCTAAACAACTCGCATATATAATAAACACGTGTTACACAAACACAACATACGCCTCAATCCAATTTAGAATATTCTTTTATTCAAATACTCTTATACTTTGGGAAAGGTTCCCATTAATTTTATCAAAGATAAATTCTTTAAATTTACTCTTTAATCTCCTTTGAATATCAATTCAAACTAGTAGGGATTAGCGAACCACACCGGAGTAATCATTTATTTTATTTCCCAATCCCTACCTATTCATCCCATGAAGTAAAACTGGTAATACTTCATATCTAACACCACGGTGTTATCGGTAAATTCAATTACCATCTCACGTTCAAATCTAATTAAAGATTTGACTATCGCTTTGGAGCAAGACTGGTTGTACTCCATTCTCGATCTTTTAAATCTAATTAAAGATTCATTAAAAATCCACTTAGTTTTAATCTTTAACTGGGTTAAAGAATCAGTGTCATTTAAAACATGGTTCACGATAAACCCAAAATCACATTCCATTAATTATCAAGTTAAAGAACAAGTGTTATTTAAAGCACTATTCACGATAAACCCAAAAATCAATACCAACTCAACTCCAATTAAATATTATTTAATTGGTACAGTTCATTAAATCTAAATAAAAAGATTTAGTCTTTTTCTCAAATGGGTTCAAGAACAGTGTCAATAAAGACACCATTCACGTCAAACCCAAATCACATTTGATATTAAATACAAGGCTCTGAATAGTAAATATATCGGCTTATATTCAATATCAAATTCTACGACCAACAAATATCGTATTGGAAATAACGATATAAATATGTCTTTCAGATTTCCATAACAATATCTGTATAATCACGAAATCCAACATCGAACTATTCCGAAGTTGATTTCGATTCAAATCCATTCCAATTCAATTATTGGAAATCCTGGTTTCTTTCAAAACCATTTCAAATCCAATTTATTTATTTTAAAAATAAATAAATTATTATTCTAGTTCAAAACTAGTTCATTTTGATAAAAATCTATTTTTATCTTTTCAAATATGGAGTTTTTATTCTTCACAAATCATTTCTTATGATTTTACACAAATTATCACTATTTTTAATAATTTTATCAAGGCCCGTACTGTCGATTTCCATCAGTGGCCATCAAACTGCACTTACAACGACCTTTTTCAAATTTGATTTGGACATAATTCCAAATCCAACCGTTAGATTTCTAGTTTCTAATATTCGTTATAAAGCTTTTTTCGATACGAACCCAACAGTTCTGGTTTTAGGAGAATCCGACGGTCGGATCTTCCGCAATATCCATTCGAAGTCAATGGTCGAAATTCACGAACTGCCGCGGCGCGGCACGTTCTATTCAGGTCATTATGTTATATATATAATATATATAATATATACATCGTCGATTTCAATTCAAAACGTGCTTTATAAATCGTTTTAAATTCATTTTCAAAACGGTTTCTAATTCATATTCAATTTCAAATCAAAATGATTCCAATATAAATTCGTTTTAAATTCATTTCAAATCGATTTCAATTTAATTCGAATTTCGATTATTTCAATTTAATTCGAATTTCAATTTCAATTTGAATTCAATTCTTTTCAATTTCAAATTGAATTCAATTCCTTTCAATTTCATTTCGAATTCAATTCCTTTCAATTTAATTCGAATTTCGATTATTTTCAATATAATTCAAATTTCGAAATCACTTTCAATATAATTCAAATTTCGAAAACACTTTCAATATACATTGAAAATTGAATAAAATCGATATAAATATCGTTCACGTCAAAATGGCGTCAATCTAATGAACATGGCTTCATATATTTCTATTTTCAAATATTCTCTTTCAAATATTTCTTTTTCAAATATTTCTATTTCAAAACTGGAATGAGCCCCAATCAATTACCATATAATGTTAATTATGTGGATTATATACAACACATGTACAAAATAACAATGAGAAATAATCAACCATCATCCAGAGTGCGTTCTACACTGTATAAGCGTCAAATATAAATATTTAACACTTATAACAGCCTGTCAATCAATCGATCCACATACAACTAATTATTGGGATTAGTGTATGCCATATATCATCCCAATTCCCGTGTGGGGTTTCAAATAATCAAACACAGATTTTATTTGTGCAGTTGGGCGATGTGTAAAATTTACCGTCCTAATCAATATCAATCAAATCAGTGTATATAAACAAATCTCCGATTTGAAATACACGTTAAAAATTCTATTTTTAACTATAAAATATTTTCCACTATAAAATATTTTATTTCATTTCACATCACCTCACACAATCAACTACACATCAAAATCAAACAAACAAGCATACAAGCGGTCCATGGTCTGTGGACGACGGGTGTCGGGTGCTACTAAACACAGTCTGCATCCTAGTATATATTTTTAACTAGAAAATTAAATAAAAGTGAGGAGTTTTCACCGATTAGATAAACCAAACACCACGCCTCTTCATATGCAGAAAATCTTCGCCGTCTGACACTTTCGTTGCCCGAATTCACTACATATATAAAAATCACATTTTTACTTCGCTATTCAATATATAAAAATCGAATTTTTACTTTGCTATTCAATATATAAAAATCGAATTTTTACTTTGCTATTCAATATATAAAAGTCACATTTTTACTTTGCTATTCAATATATAAAAATCACATTTTTACTTCAACATATATATAAGAAAAAATCAGAATTTTATTTCGCTACATATATAAAGATAATATTCTTATATTCTCTATTATATAAAAATTATATTTTTATTACTTCTACTTTTTAAAAATCATATTTTTATTACCTCTGCTATATAAAAATTATATTTTTATTATGATATTTTCCTTAGAAAAATCACATCTTTTGTTCATATAAAAATCCGACCTTTTATAATTTAAAAAAAATGAAGTCACTCCTATTATAAAATTCAAACTTTCTTCTCATTAAACTATTTTTTATCCTTATTTGAAGCTAATTACATTGAATAAACAAATTTAAATAACGGTAAATAACTTACAGTAGGAGTTTGGAGCGGGGAGGGGCTGTTGGGCTGTCTCGAGGTGGCGCAGGGGGTGATGGCGGCACGTGATGTCGTCGATGGGGTGATGGAGGTCGGGCTCTGGCCGGCGATGCCTGAGGTGGGTCTTTGGGTGACTGGTGGCTTGGTTTAGGCGGATGAGGATTGGGGGGGGGGATTAAATGAGGAGAGGAGGAAGAAGAGAAGAGAGAGGCGGCGTCCTTCGAAGCCGATGGGGCGGCTGGCGGAGCGCCTGATGGCGACGGCGCTAGGGTTGAGGGGAGAGGTCGACGGGTTTAGCTGAGCGGGGTTTTTTTTATTTCTTTTTGACTTTGACTGAAGAGAGAAGGGGAGGGGTAAGGGTTATATTAATATAATTATATTTTATTCAATTTTAAATTCCTGAAAGCAACCTTTTATTTTGAACTCGAAATCGAACCCACCGACTATCGTCCCCAGCTAAATATCCCCATTTCAGACTGAATGGGATATGTCACGTAAGCTGATTTGATCGTTTCGACCTGTTTTCATCAAAATCAACATATAACACTATATATTGGATTTGAACGCGCATTTCAATTTACTGGGGTCACATACTAACTCGAAAAATTCCAAAAAAATATTTTCTAGCTTCTTACTGACAATACAGTCCTAAAAAACTAATTTGATCGAATTCTGAGACCGTTTGAAAAATGGCCATTTTCCCGTCGATTAAAATCAACTTAAACTGGTCGAATGCATTTTCATTTGCCACGCTCGCATATTGATTCGAAAAATTATGAAATTTAAAACCTAGCAATAATTTGACATCACAGATCCAACAAAAGTGGTTTCGTTGAAAATCGAAGTCATTTGCAAAATGGCCATTTTTAAGGGCCAGAATTCCATAGCGACTATTCTGAAAATTCATTTGGACATAACTTTTGATTACCACTATGAAATTTTGATTTTTCAGATTCATTAGAAAGATATTCTCAATTAGATTCTATTATTTTTGGTTTCGCTAAAATCTGGTTTATTTTGAACCCGGTACATTCATTTGAATTTTGAAATCGAATTATCGGACTACCGCGCCATTTTCAATTCCTTCTATATATATAAATAAATTTTTATATTCTAACGACGACGTATATAAATAGATACGTTCGAATTATATTCAAAATAAATTTTTTGTCGTTATTATTTAAAATGATTCATTTTAAATAATCACAATTCGTTAAAATTGCCAAAATCAAAATTTTAAATTGGCTCGGATTTCCGGGTTATTACACTATAGTTGGAGTGTGCGATAGGGGATGGTGATGATCCGTGATTGTTTGTGGAGCAGTAGGAGGGGAGTATGTTAGAACGTAGTATGGTAGGGGATTTGTTGTATGAGTGAAGATGGTGGATTTTTGTGTGAATTGTGAATCAGCAATTGTGCATGTGAGACAACCCCGAACCCCGTACTGACGGCGACAAGGGTAATCTTTGGAATATAACCCAAAAACAGATAATAGCAGAACAGGAATAAATAAATACACCAGATAATGAACAAATAATCACTGGATAAACTTAATCATCAGAGTTACACAGTATAGAGGATCATACTTAGTACAAATACAGTTCAGCTATACATAAATGTCAACAGCGGAAAACAAACATAATATGTACAATAGGAGCTGAACAGCATAAAAAGAGATAAATGATAGAATCCATCTTCAGCTCCAGCTATCCAAAAAGAGCCTGCTAGAACCTGAATACAAGGCTGCCCGTGTAGAAAAAGGGACACCCGAGTTTGCAAGTGAAACAAACTATGAGTCAGTCATGGGACTGGTATGACAAATCTACTTAACACATTATACAATACGGCTAATCACAGGACCATGCCACTTTCGTGGAACGGGTTTTCTCCATTGGATTGCTAGTGCTTTAAAACAAATCATTCTTTTAAACATTGCAATGCCTTTTATAAAAATGAAGCCCTTATAAGACTCAGTTCCCATCACACAATGCAACGCAAACCGGAGGATAGAGTTTTTACCTTATAATGGCCAAAATATGCTTGATACGAATAAAACAAAAGAAATTGATATTATAACTAGTGTTTATATGTTTCACAAACAATTTCGAATCATAAGTATCAATCATATATAGAAAACATTAATGCCCCATACCACTATGTCGCCATATATAGGTATACAATCAAAACCGCACAATCACGTATTTGGAAATTGGATTTCCGTCATGAACCAAGGTAAAAGATAGTCTTACCGACTTCGAGACAATCTAGCCCTTGTCTCAGGCACAGCCGCAACCATAGCTTGGATCGTTAGGGCCGGTCCACACGAAGTGGATTATAATGCCTGAACAATGCGTCCCTCCGCCCTTTGGGGCGTAAATGAGCCAACGAATGACTGCATTGGACCCGGATCGTCCGATCTAACCGATGCGCCTCATAACAGTAACAACCACATAAGACAAACTCGTCAGGGCGTACAAAACCACTGACGCCAAAAAAAAACCTTTTTCTCTCTCCCCGTAAGCGACGCACGGCGGAAAAGGCTTCAAAACTTCTATCTTCGATTGCCCCTTCCACATTCAACGAAATCGATTGACTCAGTTGGGTTTTTTGAAGATCTGGCCTCCCTCTTCAAATCCATACCAGAATCGCCCCTCCTCGTTGCTCCTACACCAAGAATCGCACCTCCCAAGTTCGGAGTTTCAGGCCGCAGCTACGTACACCAAGGTCTACCGAGTTGGCCGAATCCCCCACATGCGCGGAGCTCTCTCCTAGCCCTTCGATGCTGCGAAGGCCGATTGTCCTCTGGCTTCACGGATTTCACGAATTCTTGAACCCTAGTTTCGAATCAAAAACGAGGTATATGGCTATATTAATTTTCAACAGGTTTAACACCTTTAAAGCGTTGCAAACTTGTAAAAATCATATCTTTTTGCTGTGTTATCGAAATTCAGTGAAACAAGAGACAATGTGTAACACCCCGCCTCCGCCAGGGTGGCTCTTGCAAGCACTCTGACTTTGGAGGGGCGTTTGAATCAGGTAAACATGCATAATGATATATCAAGGCAGAACAAGAACATATGTATATATGTAAACAGAGTAAATAACATAGATGCATAGATAAAACAGCGGAAGATTTTAAAACCATTTCAAAACAAGTCTGGTACAACATAATGTCAATTTTCCAAATAAATAAGTCTAGTACATAAAACTGGAAGCTGAAAAGGAAAACATAAAGTAGCTATCCCCAAAGTGGAAAACCATAGCAACCTCAAGTCCATAGCATACATGAGCTATCCAAGAAAGCAGCTAAGATCCAAGCTAAGTGTCGGTATTCCCACCCTGTAAACCTGGGGGGGGGGGGGGGGAACGAAAGAAAAGAGGCGAAAGAAAACAGGTCAGTCAAAAAGACTGAGTAAGCCATACTACAATCAATGTAAACTGATAAAGTTAACTGGCATGAGCAGCAGGGATTAACATAAGGATAACAACATACTAGCATGATGATTAACTAACAAGGTAGATAAAGGTGTCATCGCATAATCAGGATTAAGGTTTTGCACCACAGGTGTACTAGCAAACTAACATGACTTGAATAAGCAAGTATTGATCCCCTGGCCCAAGCTTTGGTCCAATAACATGAAGTGACCCTCATACGAGGTCCAATAACATGAAGTGACCTTACCACGAGGTCCAACCCAACGGTCTAGTCGATCGGCTCCCTAAGCCTAACTCATCACGTGTTGGTGTCAATACGGCCCAAACATAATTGTAGTCGAACTGTGCCGGGTCCACCCGTCGGGTGTATCAAGCCCTAGGGTGTCAACCCCTGGACACCATAAACATGAGTGCACAATCTCGATCTACTGGTACCCGTGCATGTTTTCTCCTGCTACGGACTATGTGCATGACCAGAGTCCGCCCAGAACTACACCGGCATACCACCCTGCCGTCGCTTTTGGTCGCTTACCTCCAGCCCAGTAATCGTGCCCCCTCCCTAGCCTAGTCCCTAGGGTCTTGATGATACAAACTTGGGATTACTGCTGGAGTGGGCCCCCATTGCTAGGATTTTCTAATGGGTTAAGTATGGTTTAACCCTCTTGCTAATCATGGATTAACTTGGTTAAGTGTAACGATGAGTTCATGACTTAACCCTGATTAATCTACCGAGCCCAAATTGGTTAAGTATTAGGTGGACCATGACTTAACCCTAATCATGAGGCATTAATTAATTAATGCGCCTTAACCTCTCACATTAGACTTCGTTGCGGTTACTAGTTAAGCCGGGCGGGTCCGGGTAGCTTTACACCACAACTTGGTCTAACCTCGGGTCCAAGGTACAACATGACCAACTTCTCACATTGGGTCCTATTGTTTGTAGCAACTAGTTAGGCCGGTCGGTTCCGGGTAGGTTTACGCTACAAACTCAACCCAACCTCGAGTTGGCCACACTTATATTTTCTAAGTGTCATGTCCATCGTGTTTCCAAAACACATTACAAGTTTTCAAGCAATTGGGTAGACCTAACTTAATAGGTAAATTCCCAATGGGTAGACCTAACTTAATAGGTAAATTCCCAAGCTTATGTTTTTATGTCTTTTAAGTTTACCCAACCCCAAACGCAATCCCATCGCTTACATATCGCAATAGCGCATAAAGGATAGAAAGAGGGAACTTGGCATAATCATGACATAAAAGTGTTAAAGCCACAAGTTTAACATGGTGGCATATGAAATGTTCATGTGTTCATACATTTGCATATTACATTTTTAGGCCCAAAAAGCATGCATAAAACCAAACTTGGCATATTCATGATACATGGTGCTAAATGACATGTAGAAATGGCCACAAGTTCACATTTAGCCTCACATGCAAGTTATCATAAGTGATATGATAACTTATATGTTGCCAAAATGCAACCTTTGGCATAAAGCTTGAAGCTTTATGTTCACATACTCAAGATAAGCTTGCATAACATGATAACATGAACCATATGACCATCCCAAACTTGCATAACATACTTGCATATCATATGACAACTTGCATATCAAACTTGCATATCATAACTTGCATATCATATGACAACTTGCATACCAAACTTGCATAACAAAACTTGATGAACTTGCATATCACATCATAGTAGACTTGCATAACAAAACTTGATGAACTTGCATATCACATCATAGTAAACTTGCATAACACATCATAGTAAACTTGCATATCATACATTTAACTTTAGAGTTTAAGTATGAAAGGAATAGGGCTTACGATGCTTATGCGGACTCAAATGAGTATAGCAAATATAAGAAAGCCCTTATGCAACCAATTAAACCCAAAATGCAAGCTTTAGTAGAAAAACCCTTAAGCAAAATTGATCAAAACTCTTCCTTTATGATGCAAATATAGCAACTTGACTTGAATGCAAGCTAATGATGATCATACAAGTCTAAAAACACTTGTATGCATAGAAAATCTCATAAAAATTTGTTTAGGAATTTTATGAAGAGAGTGGAGGCCATGAGAGGATTGATTTTGCCATAGTTTAGTTGCTAGAATGAATAATGATGATTTAGGGTAGGTTAGGGCCTTATTTATAGATTAGGCAAGTGTTTTAGGCCATAGGATTAACCCTAGGATAAATCCCAGCCCTCAAAAATCGTCACAAGCCTCCAAAACAAGACCAAGGGCCAAAACAGGTGCACCAGGCCAGCCAAGGTCAAGCCAGAAGGCTGTGCAGGTTTCTGGCTCAACACGGGCGCACTTCCCAAGTGCTCCAGTGTATTTTTGTGCTGGCGCACTTCACAAGTGCGCCAGTGCATTCTGGCTTGTTTTCGGTTTTTCTGCCTAACTTCGTTCGTCCATATCTTCTTCATACGGACTCCGATTTTCGAAAACTCGGACTCTATTTCGCGTATTTTTCCGAGACGAACGCAATGGCACAGCCCGTTTCCCTTGATTCAGATATATAAATTAAATTCTGCCTCGATTTACGTTATAACAGATTATTGAGAATACGGGTTGTTACATTCTCCCCTCCTTAAAGGATTTCGTCCCCGAAATCTTCAAGTTGGGAAGAACGTATCCTACCATCCAATCATCCATCTACTCAAAACATCATCCACGGGCAATCATTGTCCTTACAAGATTCTAAATGTTGTATGAGCATATGCAAAGGTGTGTGTATATGTACTTATCTAATGCAAATATCATCAATGCAAATTATGTTAGTGAAATGAATCCATATGTATGCAATTTCTAACATAATGTATAACATCTATATGTGTGCACATAACATACACCCATATGCAACATCCATGTGATAACACACAATTTTCATCCATGAATAAGCATAAACACTCATGCATATGCAATATGAGGGGTGTGTGAGCCGATCTAGTGCCTAACGTGTATAATGCATCCACGAGTAACCACTTGCAAACACTTGCAACCACTTGCAACCATCAAGCATAACATGTTTCAAACACATGTTTCATCCAAAGGGTTTCTACCTAAGGTTCTCATGACAGATTAACACGATAAACTAGATAAATATGGATAGCAAAGAGAAAGATATGCTAACAAAGAAAAGAGATTGAGAGTGTACCCTCAAAAAGGAATGGATAAAGCCCACGCATCTTCTCCTCGGTTTCCCAAGTTGCGTCTTCTTCGGCTTCACCCCATTGAACCTTCACCAACTTGACCTCTCGATTCCTTAGCTTCTTGGTCTCCGTCCCCAAGATACGAATCAGAGCTCTCCTCAAGGTAGCTTCTTTCTCCACTTCCACATCTTCCAGAACACTTGGCTGAACAGCCTCTGCAGATTCATGTAAACACTTCCGGGGATGCGAGACATGAAAAACATCGTGTACTCCGGCAAGCTTCTCGGGCAACTTCACTCTATAAGCCATCTGCCCGACCCTCTCCACAATAGGGAATGGTCCAACAAACCTCGGTGCTAACTTCCCAACGGCTCCAAACCGGACCACATTCCGCAAAGGAGAAACCTTCACGAAAACCATATCCCCAACATCAAACTCCAAATCAGTTCTTCGCTTATCAGCATAGGATTTCTGTCGGTCTTGGGCCGCTTTCATCCGTCTCCGAATCAACTCGATCTTCTCGGATGTATCTCTGATCATATTAGGCCCAAGTATAAGCTTATCTGTAGTCTCCCACCAACATGTAGGCGACTTGCACGGCCTCCCATATAAAGCTTCAAATGGTGCCATCCCTATGCTCGCCTGATAACTGTTATTATATGCAAACTCAACAAGAGGAAGATGGTCTTCCCAAGTACCACCAAAATCCAGAATACAAAGCCTCAACAGATCCTCAAGTACCCTATTCACCCTTTCGGTTTGACCGTCCGTTTGTGGGTGATAGGCCGTACTTAGATTCAACTTCGTGCCCATAGCCTCTTGCAAGCTATTCCAGAAGTGACTTGTAAAGATTGGGTCACGGTCACTGACTATACTAGAAGGGACTCCATGTAGTCTCACAATCTCACGAAGATATACAGACGCTAGCCAAGATGCGGTCCTCTTGCTCTTCACCGGAATGAAATGAGCACTCTTCGTAAGTCTATCTACAATAACCCAGATGCTCGTATTCCCTTTCCTTGACCTTGGTAGCCCATCAATAAAATCCATGGAAATACTCTCCCACTTCCAAAGTGGAACGTCTAGAGATTGCAACAGCCCACCGGGCTTATATGACTCGGCCTTAACTTGCTGGCAAATGATACATCTGGAGACAAACTCTGCCGCATCCTTCTTCATCCCGGGCCAAAAGAAAATACGCTTCATATCTTTGTACATCTTATCTCCGCCCGGATGTATAGTCAACTTAGAGCGATGCGCTTCCTCAAGAACCTTTCTTACTAAATCTTCCACCATTGGAACACATAATCTTCCGTCTCTCCTCAGCCAACCCTTGTCATCAATAGAATATCGAGCGAGATGACTAGACGCCTCTCCTCGAATCAGCTTATCCATAATCTCAACTATCTGAGGGTCTTCTCTCTGCGAAGCCCCAACTTGATCAAGAAGGGTAGGTCTGAGTTCCAGAGATGCTAAAGAACCGGTCATCGACTCAATCGCCAAAGAGAAATCAAAGGTTGCCACATACTCTAAATTCTTCATCTCAACGAATAGAGGACTTAGGGTCAACCTTCTTCTACTCAATGCATCAGCCACCACATTCCCCTTGCCAGGGGTAAAAGCTATCTCAAAATCGTAGGACGCCAAGAATTCCATCCATCTCTGTTGCCTCAGATTCAGATCCTTCTGAGAAAAGAGATACTTCAATGACTTGTGATCGGTATAAAGCTCAAATCTTTCTCCCAGAAGATAATGGCGCCAAGCCTTGAGTGCATATACTATTGCTGCCAACTCTAAGTCATGAGTGGGATAATTCTTCTCATGCACTTTGAGTTGTCTACCGCCAAAGCATATCACTCTTCCTTCTTGCATTAGAATAGCTCCCAACCCCGTGCCACATGCATCGGTGTATACTGTAAATAACTTCCCTCCATCGGGCAAAGCTAGAACAGGTGCTGATGTGAGAGCTCTCTTAAGCTTCTGAAAAGCAAGCTCGCACTCTATGCTCCAAGCAAAAACTAAATTCTTCTTCGTCAATTTAGTGAGAGGAGCGGAAATCTTCGCGAAGTCCTTGATGAACTTCCGGTAAAAACCCGCAAGACCTAGAAAACTTCTTACTTCGGTTGCATTCCTTGGAGTCTTCCAATCCTGAACTGCAACCACCTTAGCGGGATCCACCGCTAAGCCTTGCTTAGACACTATATGCCCAAGGAATCTAACTTCCCTTCTCCAAAAGTGACACTTGGAGAACTTGGCCTTCAACTGATGCGCTCTAAGCGTATCCATCACCTCCACGAGATGCCTTGCGTGCTCTTCCTCATCCTTAGAGAAGATCAAAATATCATCTACGAAGACCACGACAAACTTGTTCAAGAACTCCCTGAACACCCTACTCATCAAGTCCACGAAATATGCGGGTGCATTAGTCAAGCCGAACGGCATGACAAGCCATTCGAAGAATCCATCTGGAGTCCTGAATGCAGTCTTGTCTATACTATCCTCAGCTACCCTGAGCTGATGGAATCCAGTAGGAAGATCAAGCTGAGAGAAAACAGAAGCACCAACAAGCTGGTCAAAGAGATCATCAATCCTTGGTAACGGGTGTCTGTTCTTCTTAGTCAGCTTATTCAACTCCCGATAGTCAACACAAAGTCGGAGAGAACCATCTGCCTTGGTAGCAAATACCACAGGCGCTCCCCACTCAGATATACTTCGTCTAATGAAGTTCTTCTCAAGCAACTCTTTCACTTGCTTGCTTAGCTCCCGCCTTTCACGCGGAGCCATGTGCCGAACGGGCAAAGAAACCGGCTTTGCATTATCCACCAGATAAATGCGGAAATCAATCTCTCGCTTAGGGGGCAACCCCCTAACTTCATCGAAAACATCCGGATACTCTCGAACCACTCTCACAGACTGAAGAGTTTCCATTGATGAGTCGAGTGATTCAAGATAGCACAACATGACGGGACCTCTCGGATTACAAGAAATTTCTAGGGTGTTTCCGAGGCGAGTCACGAGCCTCACAACCCTATGCTCACAATCAAGAATGGCTACATATCTGGACAGCCAATCCATGCCCAATATCAATCCATATCCCCTGAAACCAAGAACATAAGCACTGCACAAGAACTCTACACTCAGTATAGAGATCCTCAAATCCCCACATATCATAGACAAATGGGCGGAACCCCCAATCGGATTTGAGACACAGACGGGATCATCTACCAAGCTAGTACTAAGGTGCAAACTATCAACAAGATCAGATGAGATAAAGCTATGCGATGCACCAGAATCAAACAAGGTACGAACTGGAAAATTAGAAATATATACAAGGCTCTCAACAGAAATACTACCTCGATCGGGAACTGGAGCGGTAGTGAGAGCATGAACTTGCTCTCTTGAAGGTCCAGCACGCTGAGTCTGACCCTGGCCTTGCCCCTGTTTCTTCGGGCAATCCTTGCTGAAATGTCCAGTTTTACCACAGAAAAAGCATTCACCATTCTTCCTTTTCCTCTTCCTACAATCCTTAACAAGATGCCCAACAGAACCGCAATAATGGTACTTCTCCTTGTTGTTCTTGCCCTTGTTGTTGTTCCCCTTGTTACCTTGACTCTTGTTCTTGTTATGATTGCCTTGACTGCTCTGACCACTTGGATTACCCTGATTTCCTTTTCCCTGGGAATCAGTCTTCTTGGCTTGAGTATCATTTTTCTTGACATCTCCCTGAAGTAACGCCATATCAACCAAGCTTTCAAACGTGGCCCCATGGGGAATATGTGACATAGCCAATCCCTGAAATGGCTCATTTAATCCTCTAGCAAAACGAAGGGCCTTCCTCTGAGGAGTATTCACCATATCCAAGCCAAAACGAGCCAACTGATTGAACTTGTTCACATATTCTTTGACAAACATATCTCCTTGCTTCAAAGCAATAAACCTTTCCATTTGCAAATTCTCTTCAGCAGAAGATAGAAACTTAAGCATGAACCTTGCCCTGAAATCGGCCCAAGTCTCAACATGCCTAGTACCATTGGTGACTTCCCACCAATAAGCGGCTTCATCCTTCATAAGCCAAACCGCCAACAAGATCTTCCTCTGATCGTCTAACCCAAAGATAGCAAATAAATCCTCGGTCTCTTTCAACCAATTTCTGGCCTCTACAAAAGTCTCAGTGCCTTGAAAGTTCTTGCCACCCATTGCTTTGAAATCTTTGCAAGTCTTTGCGAAGTCAACCTGAGGATGCTGAGGGGGAGGAGGAAGAGGAACCTCAGCAACAGGTGGAGGAGGAACATTAGCGACAGGAGGAGGAGGAATATTAAATACTGGAGGAGGAGGAGGAGGGACATCTGCGGGGCCGGCTTCGGTCGCCCTAGCCTCCAAAAGTCTCCTATACCAAACAGGTACGTGTACTCCCTCCGGAATGGCAAAGTTATCGGCCATACTGAAAAAGAAAAAGATAGATTCAGAATGGAGAAAAACGAAGGGATTTCGCTAATGGCTTTTTGGGGAATAGCCTTTGAAAATAAACTAGACTTTTCTTTGGAAAATACTTTATACTTGATTTTGAAAATAGTTTTCCAAAAGTTTTCTTAAAACCTTTTTGTTCCTTCTCGTAAACCATATGCTCTGATACCAAATGTAACACCCCGCCTCCACCAGGGTGGCTCTTGCAAGCACTCTGACTTTAGAGGGGCGTTTGAATCAGCTAAACATGCATAATGATATATCAAGGCAGAACAAGAACATATGTATATATGTAAACAGAGTAAATAACATAGATGCATAGATAAAACAGCGGAAGATTTTAAAACCATTTCAAAACAAGTCTGGTACAACATAATGTCAATTTTCCAAATAAACAAGTCAGTACATAAAACTGGAAGCTGAAAAGGAAAACATAAAGTAGCTATCCCCAAAGTGGAAAACCATAGCAAGCTCAAGTCCATAGCATACATGAGCTATCCAAGAAAGCAGCTAAGATCCAAGCTAAGTGTCGGTATTCCCACCCTGTAAACCTGAGGGGGGGGGGGGAACGAAAGAAAAGAGGCGAAAGAAAACAGGTCAGTCAAAAAGACTAAGTAAGCCCTACTACAATCAATGTAAACTGATAAAGTTAACTGGCATGAGCAGCAGGGATGAACATAAGGATAACAACATACTAGCATGATGATTAACTAACAAGGTAGATAAAGGTGTCATCGCATAATCAGGATTAAGGTTTTGCACCACAGGTGTACTAGCAAACTAACATGACTTGAATAAGCAAGTATTGATCCCCTGGCCCAAGCTTTGGCCCAGTAACATGAAGTGACCCTCATACGAGGTCCAATAACATGAAGTGACCATACCACGAGGTCCAACCCAACGGTCTAGTCGATGGGATCCCTAAGCCTAACTCGTCACGTGTTGGTGTCAATACAGCCCAAACATAATTGTAGTCGAACTGTGCCGGGTCCACCCGTCGGGTGTATCAAGCCCTAGGGTGTCAACCCCTGGACACCATAAACATGAGTGCATAGTCTCGATCTATTGGTACCCGTGCATGTTTTCTCCGGCTACGGACTATGTGCACGACCAGAGTCCGCCCAGAACTACACCGGCGTACCACCCTGCCGTCGCTTTTGGTCGCTTACCTCCAGCCCAGTAATCGTGCCCCCTCCCTAGCCTAGTCCCTAGGGTCTTGATGATACAAACTTTGGATTACTGCTGGAGTGGGCCCCCATTGCTAGGATTTTCTAATGGGTTAAGTACGGTTTAACCCTCTTGCTAATCATGGATTAACTTGGTTAAGTGTAACGATGAGTTCACGACTTAACCCTGATTAATCTACCGAGCCCAAATTGGTTAAGTATTAGGTGGACCATGACTTAACCCTAATCATGAGGCATTAATTAATTAATGCGCCTTAACCTCTCACATTAGACTTCGTTGCGGTTACTAGTTAAGCCGGGCGGGTCCGGGTAGCTTTACACCACAACTTGGTCTAACCTCGGGTCCAAGGTACAACATGACCAACTTCTCACATTGGGTCCTATTGTTTGTAGCAACTAGTTAGGCCGGTCGGTTCCGGGTAGGTTTACGCTACAAACTCAACCCAACCTCGAGTTGGCCACACTTATATTTTCTAAGTGTCATGTCCATCGTGTTTCCAAAACACATTACAAGTTTTCAAGCAATTGGGTAGACCTAACTTAATAGGTAAATTCCCAATGGGTAGACCTAACTTAATAGGTAAATTCCCAAGCTTATGTTTTTATGTCTTTTAAGTTTACCCAACCCCAAACGCAATCCCATCGCTTACATATCGCAATAGCGCATAAAGGATAGAAAGAGGGAACTTGGCATAATCATGACATAAAAGTGTTAAAGCCACAAGTTTAACATGGTGGCAAATGAAATGTTCATGTGTTCATACATTTGCATATTACATTTTTAGGCCCAAAAAGCATGCATAAAACCAAACTAGGCATATTCATGATACATGGTGCTAAATGACATGTAGAAATGGCCACAAGTTCGCATTTAGCCTCACATGCAAGTTATCATAAGTGATATGATAACTTACATGTTGCCAAAATGCAACCTTTGGCATAAAGCTTGAAGCTTTATGTTCACATACTCAAGATAAGCTTGCATAACATGATAACATGAACCATATGACCATCCCAAACTTGCATAACATACTTGCATATCATATGACAACTTGCATATCAAACTTGCATAACATAACTTGCATATCATATGACAACTTGCATACCAAACTTGCATAACAAAACTTGATGAACTTGCATATCACATCATAGTAGACTTGCATAACAAAACTTGATGAACTTGCATATCACATCATAGTAAACTTGCATAACACATCATAGTAAACTTGCATATCATACATTTAACTTTAGAGTTTAAGTATGAAAGGAATAGGGCTTACGATGCTTATGCGGACTCAAATGAGTATAGCAAATATAAGAAAGCCCTTATGCAACCAATTAAACCCAAAATGCAAGCTTTAGTAGAAAAACCCTTAAGCAAAATTGATCGAAACTCTTCCTTTATGATGCAAATATAGCAACTTGACTTGAATGCAAGCTAATGATGATCATACAAGTCTAAAAACACTTGTATGCATAGAAAATCTCATAAAAATTTGTTTAGGAATTTTATGAAGAGAGTGGAGGCCATGAGAGGATTGATTTTGCCATAGTTTAGTTGCTAGAATGAATAATGGTGATTTAGGGTAGGTTAGGGTCTTATTTATAGATTAGGCAAGTGTTTTAGGCCATAGGATTAACCCTAGGATAGATCCCAGTCCTCAAAAATCGTCACAAGCCTCCAAAACAAGACCAAGGGCCAAAACAGGTGCACCAGGCCAGCCAGGGTCAAGCCAGAAGGCTGTGCAGGTTTCTGGCTCGACACGGGCGCACTTCCCAAGTGCGCCAGTGTATTTTTGTGCTGGCGCACTTCACAAGTGCGCCAGTGCATTCTGGCCTGTTTTCGGTTTTTCTGCCTAACTTCGTTCGTCCATACCTTCTTTATACGGACTCCGATTTTCGAAAACTCGGACTCTATTTCGCGTATTTTTCCGAGACGAACGCAATGGCATAGCCCATTTCCCTTGATTCAGATTTATAAATTAAATTCTGCCTCGATTTACGTTATAACAGATTATTGAAAATACGGGTTGTTACACAATGGACTCGTGTGGACGTTTTCTACCTTCTAGAAGAGACCGCATATTTTTCTGAGCCTTCTGCTATTTTTGGTGGAGTGGAACCCAAAGTGAGATTTCTAATTAATAAACGATATGGAAAATGATGATGTATAAATTATATAGTCGATGTATGAGTTATATAAGCGTTGTACACCTCTTGTATAAGCGTTGTATAAGTTGTACGTTTGATGTATAAGTTGTATATGCATTGTAAAAATTATATATGTGTTGAAATAGAAGTGAAATGCTATATATAAATATATATATATATATATATTTATATATATACGCCCCTTGTCCACAAACCATGGACGATATTTATTGGTTGTGATTGGTGTGAAAATTGATTGATAGCGAATGGTTGATTGAAATTGTTTGTGGTTGGAATTGATTAACTGTGGTTGAAAAATACCCGTTTGTGTTTGTGAAATATTTGGTTGAAACAACATAGGATTAGTTTGTGGAAATGAAAAAAATACACATGTCGCCTGCGTGCGAACTAGATGCATGACTCCCCATTGTCAAAAGCTGCGAGGCTTTAAGGTAGAGCGAGGAGCCGTACTAGGGACGACCCTGGTTTTAACTACCCTGTCGTTATGCTGCCGAAATTTTGAATAATATTCATGTGTTGAAACTATATTCGTGTGTTAAATAGAAATTCATCTATTGAACGACATTCATGTTTTGACATAAATTGTTTTGCAATAAAAATCACATTTTTATTACTTTATATATATAAACTATAGAAAACATTCATGTGTTGAATTTAAATTCATTCGTTGAATAGAATTCATGTGTTGAATGGTATTCGTGTTTTAAATATAAAAATCACCTTTTTATCTATATATATAAACTATAGAAAACCTTCATGTGTTGAACTGAAATTCATTCGTTGAATAGAATTCATGTGTTGAATGGTATTCACGTTTTTAAATATAAAAATCACCTTTTTATCTATATATATAAACTATAGAAAACCTTCATGTGTTGAATTGAAATTCATTGTTGAATAGAATTTATGTGTTGAATGGTATTCGTGCTTTGAAATAAATTGTTTTATAATAAAAATCATATTTTTATCATCTATATGAACTATATAAAATAGTCGTGTTTTGAAATAAATTGTTTTATAATAAAAATCATATTTTTATCATCTATATGAACTATAAAAAATAGTCGTGTTTTGAAATAAATTGTTTTATAATAAAAATCATATTTTTATCATCTATATGAACTATATAAAATAGTTGTGTTTTGAAATAAATTGTTTAACAATAAAAATCATATTTTTATGATATACGTGAATTGTTAAATATAGTGAAGTGTTGAAATAGAAGACAGTTGGATAAAAATATCATTTTTATCAAATGAAGCTTATAGTTTTGAAATCGAAGAATCGGTTATATATATATATATATTTATATATATATATATAATTAAAATATATCGAATAACGAAGCTGCAGTTCATGTTTTGAAACCGTGATTTCAAACGATCAGTGCGGGAGATCCGACCATCGGATTTTCCCGAAACCACAACCGTTGGGTTCGCTTTGGAAATATCTTTCCAACGGCACCAACTTTCTAAAAATCCAACGGTTGGATTGTCTGGAATGTTTAATTCAAATCTAAAGAAAAACAGTGCCAGAATCGATTATATATATATATATATATAAATATAAATATAATTATATTCAATCGAATAACGACGCTGTAGTTCGTATTTTGAAATCGAAAATTCAAACGATTGTACCGGGAGATCCGACCGTCGGATTTTCCCGAAACTGGAACCGTTGGATTTGTTTTGAAAAGATCTTTCTAATGATGTAAATTTTGTGAAGATCCAACGGTTAGATTTTCAGATATATGTAAATCAAATATGAAGAAAAACAGCGCTACGGCCGCGTTATGGCCCGAAGCGTCGTTTGAATAAATTGGCTATTTTAAAATAAATAAAAATAGCGATAAATCATTATAAAATTTTATAAACGATATGGATGTGAAATTTAGAAAGTAAATGAAGGTTGACTAAGTCGAATGGTTTCTTGGGTATTGATCTGATGTTGGTTTCGGCCTTCGGGGTTAATATTTGGGAAATCGTTCTCTTACTGATTTACGGTTAGCGACTAATGAATTGAAATGATGCGTATGTGTGTTTGTGTTGCACTTGTTTATTATATACGCGAGTTGCTCAGAAAGACCGGGTTTATCCCATTCTGAATAACTGAATCGACGATAAGAAATCGAAGATGAAGATGGTGTTCGAAGACCGGAGATCTTCACCTCGTTTGGATGGTAACTGATTTCCTGATTGGGAGGCATCTCGAAATATGGATAATGAGTGGTGATCGTCCAGGCGTATGTGGAGATTGAAGGGTTTGCGAGGTATATAGTGCCTTCGGTTTCGTTCAGACCCAGAATGGACTTGCAAATGGATGGTGTGTCTGACATTGGAATTTATTCTGTGTGATTGATAGTCATCAGTTGCATGGTGTGAATTGCCTGTGTGGCATGCTAAGTCGCAGTGATCAAGGCTTCTGTTGAAAATCAAAGTCTTGTGGTGATTATCAAAGCACCGCCTGTGTGGCGTAGCTTTGTGTATAACGCGAATTCATGAGCCTCACACCCTGGTATGAACCAAAAATGGGAGAGGACCTTAGGGGGGACGTGCGTTTTCTTTCTAGCTAGAAGTGGCGTCAGTGGTTTTACACGCCCTGACGAGTTTGACTTATGTGGTTGTTGCTGTTGCGAGACGCCTCGGTTATATCGGTAGATCCGGGATCGATGGAGTCATTCGTTGGCTCATTTACGCCCCAAAGGGCGGAGGGACGCATTGTTCAGGCATTATAATCCACTTCGTGTGGACCGGCCCTGATGATCCATGGTACGGTTGCGGCTGTGCCTGGGACATGGGCTAGATTGTCTCGAAGTCAGTAAGGACTATCTTCTGCCTTGGTTCGTGACGGAAATCCAATTTCCAAATACGTGATTGTGCGGTTTTGATTTTATACCTATATATGGCGACATAGTGGTATGGGGCATTAATGTCGTCTATGATTGATACTTATGATTCGAAATTGTTTGTGAAACATATAAACACTAGTTATAATAACAAATGCTTTTTTTATTCATATCAAGCATATTTTGGCCATTATAAGGTAAAAACTCTATCCTTTGGTTTGCTTTGCATTATGTGATGGGAACTGAGTCTTATAAGGGCTTCATTTTTATAAAAAGCATTGCGATGTTTAAAAGAATGATATGTTTTAAAGCACTAGCAATCCAATGGAGAAAACCCGTTCCACGAAAGTGGCGTGGTCCTGTGATTAGCCATATTGTATAAAGAGTTAAGTAGATTTCTCATACCAGTCCCATGACTGACTCATAGTTTGTTTCACTTGCAAACTCGGTGCCCCTTTTTCTACACGGGCAGCCATGTATTCAAGTTTTAACAGGCTTTTTCTGGATAGTTGGAGCTGAAGATGGTATCTATCATTTGTCTCCTTTTACGTTGTTCAGCTCCTATTGTACATAATATGTTTGTTTTCCACTGTTGACATTTATGTATAGCTGAACTGTATTTGTACTAAGTATGATCCTGTATACTGTGTAACTCTGATGATTACGTTTATCCAGTGATTATTTGTTCATTATCTGGTGTATTTATTTATTCCTGTTCTGCTATTATCTGTTTCTGTGTTATATTCCAAAGATTACCCTTGCCGCCGTCAGTACGAGATTCCGGGTCGTCACATTTTGGTATCAAAGCTTTGGTAAAGCTCAGCTCTGGTATATAACACAGTATCGAACTCGTCAGAGATAGAACCAGTAGTGTTCTAGGACGAATAACTCATTACAGATAGGATCAACAATATCCTAGTATGGGTGTAGCGGAAACAGAATAACTCGTTAGAGATGGGGTCAGAAGTGCCCCAGAACGAGTCGAGAGTTATATGTTTTTAAATAACGTATTTGTGATTATATTCTGGTTTTTGAAATATGATTTTTGAACATATATAAAAGATATATATTTGAAAAGTTAAAAACAAATTGATTGTTGTTTATGTTGTGTGATTTAGAGTTGATTGATTAAATTATTAGAATGATTGCTAATTAAATCAATAATAGAATGAATGGTAGAATTTATTCGATTATATCACACATTGAACTGATTTAAAAATAGATAGAAATATATACTTGTGCATTATATATGTTGGAACAGGTAAATGGATAGCTGTTGAGTAAAGATTTTATTTGCGTGCCCGACAAATAGGTAAACCTAAATGAGTTGGGTGCGAAATATTATTATATCAACTCCTGTGAATGTCATTGGATGCGGAGTGCTGGTTATTCTATGTGTAATTAATAAATGTCGCCATAGGATAGTAACAATTAAATTTGAACTACACTACATTGCAAACTTCTGAAGATAGGCATACTTCATCATGTACCACATAAGAATTTGGAGCTTGTGTGACGAGGTGGAAGATTTACCATACGAGCGAGAGGCTTGTTTGGCGATGACTATATTTTACAGGTTGAACTGATGACTGATATGGACTATTTAAATTGTAATGATAAAATTGTCAGATTAATAAAAACCAACACGGGTCTGGAGTTGACAATAATCACGTCTCTCAAGTTATTAGATACTGCGCATGGACTATTTATTTCCTACATGGGATGAGGTGACGAGGATTTATCCTCTGGAGCATTAAAAATACACACTCCCTCGGGCTTTGACAAGGTGACGAGAATTTATTCTAGGGAGTTATTATCTATACACTCTCCCCTGTAACACCAGAATATATCACTATAAATATGTGTATGCTTTATAGGATTTATTGGGTACCTAATACGGCCCAATAAATTTCCAAACCTCTCCCCGTACAAAGGTGGTTATGGCGAAATTTTTCGAAAATTCCGGGTGTTAGCCAAATTTTTGAAGAATTTGAAAATTCTCAGAAACTGAAAAGTTGGAGAATGGAAGCCAGATCGAATGTAGAGTTGATTAATCAAACCACTATTGACTTTGTTCCTTTTCGGGGATGATAAGTTTTAAGTGGGGGAGATTGTAACGACCAGGAAAATCTGAACCAATTTAAAAATTTTAAATTGGCTGAAATGATGGATTTCAAATATTTAAAATAAATATTTTAAATAATAGCTATGAAAACTGAGTTTGAGTTGACAATTGGGTAAAAATATCATTTTTATCAAATGTATAAAAAGCTTATAGTTTTGAAATCAAAGAATCGATTATATATATATATATATATATATATATATATATAAATATAATTAAAATATATCGAATAACGAAGCTGCAGTTCGTGTTTTGAAACTGTGATTTCAAACGATTAGTGCGGGAGATCCAACCATCGGATTTTCCCGAAACCGCAGCCATTGGGTTCGCTTTGGAAATATCTTTCCAACGGCACCAACTTTGTAAAAATCCAACAGTTGGATTGTCTAGAATGTTTAATTCAAATATGAAGAAACACAACGCCAAATCGATTATATTTATATATATATATATATAAATATAATTATACTAAATCGAATAACGACGCTGTAGTTCGTATTTTGAAATCGAAACTTCAAACGATTGTACCGGGAGATCCGACCATCGGATTTTCCCGAAACTGGAACTGTTGGATTCGTTTTGAAAAGATCTTTCTAATGATGTTAATTTTGTGAAGATCCAACGGTTAGATTTTCAGATATGTGTAAATCAAATCTAAAGAAAAACAGCGCCACGGCCGCATTATGGCCCGAAGCGTCATTTGAATAAATAGGCTATTTTAAAATAAATAAAAATAGCAATAAATCGTTATAAAATATTATAAACGATATGGATGTGAGATTTAGAAACTAACTGAAGGTTGGCTAAGTCGAATGGTTTCTTGGGTATTGATCTGATGTTGGTTTCGGCCTTCGGGGTTAATATTTGGGAAATCGTTCTCTTACTGATTTACGGTTAGCGACTAATGAATTGAAATGATGCATATGTGTGTTTGTGTTGCACTTGTTTATTATATACGCGAGTTGCTTAGAAAGACCGGGTTTATCCGATTCTGAATAACTGAATCGACCATAAGAAATCGAAGACGAAGATGGTGGTTGAAGACCGGAGATCTTCACCTCGTTTGGATGGTAACTGATTTCCTGATTGGGAGGCATCCCGAAATATGGATAATGAGTGGTGATCGTCCAGGCGTACGTGGAGATCAAAGGGTTTGCGAGGTATATAGTGCCCCCGGTTTCGTTCAGACCCAGAACAGACTTGCAAATGGACGGTGTGTCTGACATTGGAATTTATTATGTGTGATTGATAGCCATCAGTTGCATGGTGTGAATTGTCTGTGTGGCATGCTAAGACGCAGTGATCAAGGCTTCTGTTGAAAAGCAAAGTCTTGTGGTGATGATCAAAGCATCGCCTGTGTGGCGTAGCTTTGTGTGTAACGTGAATTCGAGAGCCTCACACCCCGGTATGAACCAGAAAAGGGAGAGGACCTCAGGGGGGACGTGCGTTTTCTTTCTAGCTAGAAGTGGCATCAGTGGTTTTATATGCCCTGACGAGTTTGACTTATTTGGTTGTTGTTGTTGCAAGGCGACTCAGTTATATCGGTCGATCCGGGACAAATGGAGTCATTCGTTGGCTCATTTACGCCCCAAAGGGCGGAGGGACGCATTGTTCAGGCATTATAATCCACTTCGTGTGGACCGGCCCTGACGATCCAAGGTACGGTTGCGGTTGTGCCTGGGACATGGGCTAGATTGTCTCGAAGTCGGTAAGGGCTATCTTTTGCCTTGGTTCACGAAGGAAATCCAATTTCCAAATACGTGATTGTGCGGTATTGATTGTATACCTATATATGGCGACATAGTGGTATGGGACATTAATACCGTCTATGATTGATACTAATGATTCGAAATTGCTTGTGAAACATATAAACACTAGTTATAATATCAAATGCTTTTGTTTTATTCGTATCATGCATATTCTGGCCATTATAAGGTAAAAACTTTATCCTCCGGTTTGCTTTGCATTATCTGATGGGAACTGAGTCTTATATGGGCTTCATTTTTATAAAAAGCATTGCGATGTTTAAAAGAATGTTTTGTTTTAAAGCACTGGCAATCCAATGGAGAAAACTCGTTCCACGAAAGTGGCGTGGTCTTGTGATTAGCCATATTGTATAAAGTGTTAAGTAGATTTCTCATACCAGTCCCATGACTGACTCGTAGTTTGTTTCACTTGCAAACTCGGGTGCCCCTTTTTCTACACGGGCCGCCTTGTATTCAGGTTCTAGCAGGCTCTTTCTGGATACCTGTAGCTGAAGATGGATTCTATCATTTATCTCTTTTTATGCTGTTCAGCTGTTATTGTACATATTATGTTTGTTTTCCACTATTGACATCTATGTATAGCTGAACTGTATTTGTACTAAGTATGATCTTGTATACTTTGTAACTCTGATGATTACGTTTATCCAGTGATTATTTGTTCATTATCTGGTGTATTTATTTATTCCTGTTCTGCTATTATCTGTTTCTGTGTTATATTCCAAAGATTACCCTTGCCGCCGTCATTACGGGATTCGGGGTCGTCACATTTTGGTATCAGAGCTTTGGTTAAGCTCAGCTCTGGTATATAACACATTAACGAACTCATCAAGGATAGAACCAGTAGTGTTCTAGGACGAATAACTCATTACAGATAGAATCAGCAATATCCTAGTATGGGTGTAGCAGAATCAGAATAACTCGTTAGAGATGGGGTCAGAAGTGCCCCAGAACGAGTCGAGAGTTATATGTTTATAAATAACGTATTTGTGATTATATTCTGGTTTTATAAATATGATTTTAGAACATATATAAAAGATAAATATTTGAAAAGTTAAAAACAAATTGATTGTTGTTTGTGTTGTGTGATTTAGAGTTGATTGATTAAATTATTAGAATGATAGTTAATTAAATCAATAATAGAATGAATGGTAGAATTTATTCGATTATATCACACATTGAACTGATTTAAAAATAGATAGAAATATATACTTTTGCATTATATATGTTGGAACAGGTAAATGGATAGTTGTTGAGTAAAGATTTTATTTGCGTGCCCGACAAATAGGTAAACCTTAATGAGTTGGGTGCGAAATATTATTATATCAACTCCTGTGAATGCCATTGGATGCGGAGTGTTGGTTATTCTGTGTGTAATTAATAAACGTCGCCATATGATAGTAACAATTAAATTTGAACTACACTACATGGAAAACTTCTGAAGAAAGGCATACTTCATCATGTACCACATAAGCATTTGGAGCTTGTGTGACGAGGTGGAAGATTTACCATACGAGCGAGAGGCTTGTATGGCGATGACTATATTTTACAGGTTGAACTGATGACTGATATGGACTATTTAAATTGTAACGATAAAATTGCCAGATTAATAAAAACCCCACATGGGTCTGGAGTTGACAATAATCACGTCTCTCAAGTTATTAGGTACGGCACATGGACTATTTATTTCCTACACGGGACGAGTTGACGAGGATTTCTCCTCTGGAGCATTAAAAATACACACTCCCTCAGGCTTTGACAGGGTGACGAGAATTTATTCTCTGGAGTTATTATCTATACAAGCTCCCCTGTAAACACCAGAATATATCACTATAAATATGTGTATGCTTTATAGGATTTATTGGGTACCTAATACGGCCCAATAAATTTCCAAAACCCTCCCCGTACAAAGGAGGTTATGGCGAAATTTTTTGAAAATTCCGGGTGTTAGCCAAATTTTTGAAGAATTTGAAAATTCTCAGGAACTGAAAAGTTGGACAATGGAAGCCAGATCAAACGTAGAGTTGATTAATCAAACCACTTTCGACTTTGTTCCTTTTCGGGGACGAAAAGTTTTAAGTGGGGGAGACTGTAACGACGAGGAAAATCTGAACCAATTTTTTTTTTTTAAATTGGGTAAAATGATGGATTTTAAATATTTAAAATAAATATTTTAAAAAATAGCTATGAAAACTGAGTTTGAATCAACAATTGAAAACGAATATAATTAATTCTAATTATAAACAAGGCCTGAAATGGCGCGGTAGTTTCAAATTTTGAATTCAAACTTTGACTGACTTTACCGGGTGCAAAACAAAACAAATTTGAGTGAAACCTAAAATATTTAAATCTGTTAGTGAATATCTTTCTAACTAATCTGAAAAATCGAAGTTTCATAGTAGGAAGCAAAAGTTATGTCCAAATGAATTTTAAGAAAGGTCGCCGTAGAAATTATATAGCCCGTGAAAATGGCCATTTTGCATACGACCTCGGAATTCGACGAAACCACTTTTGTTGGATCCGGGATGTGAAGTTATTTCTAGGTTTAAATTTCATAATTTTTAAAGCTAGTATGTGAGCGTGGCAAAGGAAAACGTGTTTTGGTCAATTACAGTAAAATTGGATCGACTAGAAATGGGCCTTTTTCAAACAGTCTCAAAATTCGACAAAACTAGTTTTGTTTGGACCGTATCTTCAAAACATAGCTAGATTTATTTTTCTGGAATATTTCGATTCAGTTTGTGGCCCTGGAAAATTGAAATGTACGTTCAAATCGAATATTAAATGTTATATATTTTAAATTGAATGAAAACTGACTGAAACAGTCGAATGGGCCTTCGAAACATATCCCATTGTGTTCGGAATGGGGTTAAAATGCTAAGGACGATAGTTGTGGGTTTAAAAAGGAGTTCATTTGTGAAAACCCAATTTTTTTGAAATATATATAAACCGGCCAATCATATTTTTTATAAAAAAAAACCTTTTTCTCTCTCCCCGTAAGCGACGCACGGCAGAGAAGGCTTTGAAGCTTCTCTCTTCGATTGCTCCTTCCACACTCAACGAAATTGATCGACTCAGTTGGGGTTTTTGAAGATCTCGCCTCCCTCTTCAAATCCATACCAGAATCGCCCCTCCTCGTTGCTCCTCCACCGAGAATCGCGCCTCCCAAGTTCGGAGTTTCAGGCCGCCGCCACGTACACCAGGGTCCACGGAGCTGGCAGACTCCCCTACACGCGCGGAGCTCTCTCCTAGCCCTTCGTTGCTGCGAAGGCCGATCGTCCTCTGGCTTCACGGATTTCGCGAATTCTTGAACCCTAGTTTCGAATCAAAAATAAGGTATACGGCTGTATTACTTTTCAACAGTTTTAACACCTTTAAAGCATTGCAAACTTGTAAAAATCATATTTTTTTGCTGTGCTATCGAAATTCAGTGAAACAAGAGACAATGGACTTGTGTGGACGTCTTCTACCTTATAGGAGAGACCGCATATTTTTCTGAGCCTTCTGCTTTTTTGGGTGGAGTCGAACCCAAAATGAGATTTCTAATTTATAAACGATATGGAAAACGACGATGTATAAATTATAAAGTCGATGTATGAGTTATATAAGCATTGTACACCTCTTGTATAAGCGTTGTATAAGTTGTACGTTCAATGTATAAGTTGTATATGCGTTGTAAAAAATATATATGTGTTGAAATAGAAGTGAAATGCTATATATATATATATATATATATATATATATACACGCCCCTCGTCCACAAACCATGGACGATATTTATTGGTTGTGATTGGTGTGAAAATTGATTGATAGCGAATGGTTGATTGAAATAGTTTGTGGTTGGAATTGATTGATTGTGGTTGAAAAATACCCATTTGTGGTTGTGAAATATTTGGTTGAAACCACATAGGATTAGTTTGTGGAAATGAAAAAAATATACATGCCGCCTGCGTGCGAACTAGATGCATGACTCCCCATTGTCAAAAGCTGCGAGGCTTTAAGGTAGAGCGAGGAGCCGTACTAGGGACAACCCCGGTTTTAACTACCCTGCCGTTATGCTGCCGAAATTTTGAATAATATTCATGTATTAGAATTGTTTTCATGTTTTGAAACTATATTCGTTTGTTGAATAGAAATTCATCTATTGAACGACACTCATGTTTTGAAATAAATTGTTTTGCAAAAAAAATCACATTTTTATTACTTTATATATAAAAACTATATAAAACCTTCATGTGTTGAATTGAAATTCATTCGTTGAATAGAATTCATGTGTTGAATGGTATTCGTGTTTTAAATATAAAAATCACCTTTTTATCTATATATATAAACTATAGAAAACCTTCATGTGTTGAATTGAAATTCATTCGTTGAATAGAATTCATGTGTTGAATGGTATTCGTGTTTTTAAATATAAAAATCATCTTTTTATCTATATATATAAACTATAGAAAACCATCATGTGTTGAATTGAAATTCATTCGTTGAATAGAATTCATGTGTTGAATGGTATTCGTGTTTTGAAATAAATTGTTTAATAATAAAAATCATATTTTTATCATCTATATGAACTATATAAAATAGTCGTGTTTTGAAATAAATTGTTTTATAATAAGAATCATATTTTTTTCATCTATATGAACTATATAAAATAGTCGTGTTTTGAAATAAATTGTTTTATAATAAAAATCATATTTTTATCATCTATATGAACTATATAAAATAGTTGTGTTTTGAAATAAATTGTTTAACACTAAAATTCATATTTTTATGATATACATGAATTGTTAAAAATAGCGAAGTGTTGAAATAAAAGACAGTTGGATAAAAATATCATTTTTATCAAATGTATGAAAAGCTTATATTTTTGAAATCGAAGAATCGATTATATATATATATATATATATATATATAATTAAAATATATTGAATAACGAAGCTGTAGTTCGTGTTTTGAAACCGTGATTTCAAACGATTAGTGCGGGAGATCCGACCATCGGATTTTCCCGAAACCGCAACCGTTGGGTTCGCTTTGGAAATATCTTTCCTACGGCACCAACTTTTTAAAAATCCAACGGTTAGATTGTCTGGAATGTTTAATTCAAATCTGAAGAAACACAGCGCCAAAATCGATTATATTTATATATATAAATATAATTATATTAAATCAAATAATGACGCTGCAGTTCGTATTTTGAAATAGAAACTTCAAACGATTGTTCCGGGAGATCCGACCGTCGGATTTTCCCGAAACTGGAACCGTTGGATTCGTTTTGAAAAGTTCTTTCTAATGATGTAAATTTTATTAAGATCCAACAGTTAGATTTTCAGATATGTGTAAATCAAATCTGAAGAAAAACAGCGCCACGGCCGCGTTATGGCCCGTAGCGTCGTTCGAATAAATTGGCTATTTTAAATTAAATAAAAATAGTGATAAATCGTTATAAAATACTATAAACGATATGGATGTGAAATTTAGAAATTAAGTGAAGGTTGGCTAAGTCGAATGGTTTCTTGGGTATTGATCTGATGTTGGTTTCGGCCTTCGAGGTTAATATTTGGGAAATCGTTCTCTTACTAATTTGCGGTTAGCGACTAATGAATTGAGATGATGCGTATGTGTGTTTGTTTTGCATTTGTTTATTATATACGCGAGTTGCTCAGAAAGATAGGGTTTATCCCATTCTAAATAACTGAATCAACGATAAGAAATCGAAGATGAAGATGGTTGTCGAAGACCGGAGATCTTCGCCTCATTTGGATGGTAACCGATTTCATGATTGGGAGTCATCCCGAAATAAGGATAATGAGTGGTGATCATCCAGGCGTACATGGAGATCGAAGGGTTTGCGAGGTATATACTGCCTCCGGTTTCGTTCAGACCCCGAACGGACTTGCAAATGGATGGTGTGTCTGACATTGGAATTTATTCTATGTGATTGATAGCCATCAGTTGCATGGTGTGAATTGCCTGTGTGGCATGCTAAGACGCAGTGATCAAGGCTTTTGTTGAAAAGCAAAGTCTTGTGGTGATGATCAAAGCACCGCCTGTGTGGCGTAGCTTTGTGTATAACGTGAATTCGCGAGCCTCACACCCCGGTATGAACCAGAAACGAGAGAGGACCTCAGGGGGGACGTGCGTTTTCTTTCTAGCTAGAAGTGGCGTTGGTGGTTTTACATGCCCTAATGAGTTTGACTTATTTGGTTGTTGCTGTTGCGAGGCGGCTCGGTTATATCGGTCGATTCGGGACCGATGGAGTCATTCGTTGGCTCATTTACGCCCCAAAGGGCGGAGGGACGCATTGTTCAGGCATTATAATCCACTTCGTATGGACCGACCTTGACGATCTAAGGTACGGTTGCAGCTGTGCCTAGGACATGGGCTAGATTGTCTCGAAGTCGGTAAGGACTATCTTTTGCCTTGGTTCATGACGGAAATCCAATTTCCAAATACGTGATTGTGCGGTTTTGATTGTATACCTATATATGGCGACATAGTGGTATGGGGCATTAATGCCGCCTATGATTGATACTTATGATTCGAAATTGTTTGTGAAACATATAAACACTAGTTATAATATCAAATGCTTTTGTTTTATTCGTATATAGCATATTTTGGCCATTATAAGGTAAAAACTCTATCCTCCGGTTTGCTTTGCATTATGTGATGGGAACTGAGTCTTATAAGGGCTTCATTTTTATAAAAAGCATTGCGATGTTTAAAATAATGATTTGTTTTAAAGCACTGGCAATCCAATGGAGAAAACCCGTTCCACAAAAGTGGCGTGGTCCTGTGATTAGCCATATTGTATAAAGTGTTAAGTAGATTTCACATACCAGTCCCATGACTGACTCGTAGTTTGTTTCACTTGCAAACTCGGTTGCACCTTTTTCTACACGGGCGGCCATGTATTCAGGTTTTAGCAGGCTCTTTCTGGATAGCTGGAGCTGAAGATGGATTCTATCATTTATCTCCTTTTATGATGTTCAGCTCCTATTGTACATATTATGTTTGTTTTCCACTGTTGACATTTATGCATAGCTGAACTGTATTTGTACTAAGTATGATCCTGTATACTGTGTAACTCTGATGATTACGTTTATCCAGTGATTATTTGTTCATTATCTGGTGTATTTATTTATTCTTGTTCTGCTATTATCTGTTTTTGTGTTATATTCTAAAGATTACCCTTGTCGCCGTCAGTACTGGATTCGGGGTCGTCACATCGTGGTATCAGAGCTTTGGTTAATCTCAGCTCTAGTACATAACACATTAACAAACTCGTCAGAGATAGAACCAGTAGTGTTCTAGGACGAATAACTCATTACAGATAGGATCAGCAATATCCTAGTATGGGTGTAGCAGAAACAGAATAACTCGTTAGAGATGGGGTCAGAAGTGCCCCAGAACGAGTCAAGAGTTATATGTTTACAAATAACGTATTTGTGATTATATTCTGGTTTTAGTAATATGATTTTTGAACATATATAAAAGATAAATATGTGAAAAGTTAAAAACAAATTGATTGTTGTTTGTGTTGTGTGATTTAGAGTTGATTGATTAAATTATTAGAATGATAGTTAATTAAATAATTAATAGAATGAATGGTAGAATTTATTCGATTACATCACACATTGAACTAATTTAAAAATAGATAGAAATATATACTTGTGCATTATATATGTTGGAACAGGTAAATGGATAGCTGTTGAGTAAAGATTTTATTTGCGTGCCCGACAAATAGGTAAACCTTAATGAGTTTGATGCGAAATATTATTATATCAACTCCTGTGAATGCCATTGGATGCGGAGTGCTGGTTATTCTGTGTGTAATTAATAAACGTCGCTATAGGATAGTAACAATTAAATTTGAACTACACTACAGGGCATACTTTTGAAGATAAGCATACTTCATCATGTATCACATAAGCATTTGGAGCTTGTGTGACGAGGTGGAAGATTTACCGTACGAACGAGAGGCTTGTATGGCAATGACTATATTTTACAGGTTGAACTGATGACTAATATGGACTATTTAAATTGTAACGATAAAATTGCCATATTAATAAAAACCCCAGATGAGTCTGGAGTTGACAATAATCACGTCTCTTTAGTTATTAGATACGGCACATGGACTATTTATTTCCCACACGGGTGACGAGGGTTTATCCTCTGGAGCATTAAAAATACACCCTCCCGCAGGCTTTGATAAGGTGACGAGAATTTATTTTCTGGAGTTATTATCTATACACGCTCCCCTGTAAACACCAGAATATATCACTATAAATATGTGTATGCTTTATCAGATTTATTGGGTACCTATTACGGCCCAATAAATTTCCAAACCTCTCCCCGTACAAAGGAGGTTATGGCGAAATTTTTCGAAAATTTCGGGTGTTAGCCAAATTTTTGAAGAAATTGAAAATTCTCAGAAACTGAAAAGTTGGAGAATGGAAGCCAGATCGAACGTAGAGTTGATTAATCAAACCACTTTTGACTTTGTTCCTTTTCGGGGATGAAAAGTTTTAAGTGGGGGAGATTGTAACGACCCGGAAAATCTAAACCAATTTAAAAATTTTAAATTGGCTAAAACGATGGATTTTAAATATTTAAAATAAATATTTTAAATAATAGCTATGAAAACTGAGTTTGAATCGACAATTGAAAACGAATATATTAATTCTAATTATAAACAAGGCCTGAAATGGCGTGGTAGTTTCAAATTTTGAATTTAAACTTTGAAATTACCACACCATTTCAGGCCTTGTTTATAATTAGAATTAATTATATTCGTTTTCAATTGTCGATTCAAACTCAATTTTCATAGCTATTATTTAAAATATTTATTTTAAAATCCATCATTTTAGCCAATTAAATTTTTTTAAATTGGTTCAGATTTTCCGGGTCGTTACAGCATGGGTGAGGGTTCGGTGAGGGATGTGGAGTTTGGTGATGTGAGCGTGTTTTTGTGGAGTATGGTTGTTTGCATCAAACAGGAGATTGGGCGGTGAATTATTTGTGTGTGGATGTGAACTGTAAACTGTGGTGTGATGAGCAAGAAGGGCAGAAATGGGTGAAACTGGAGAAGTGTGGCAAGGAATGAAGGGGACTGTGTGATGAATATGTAATCGGAGAAGAGGGACAAGAAATAAGAAGAAGATATGCAACGGCTCCAAAAATTTGGTCATCGCTTTCTAATAAATAGAAAAGCATGAATTTTAAATAAATACTGCAAGCGCACATGTGTGTAGCATACAGGTCGAACACAGGGAGGAAAAATTAAAAATTATTATTTATAGAATTTCGTGTGCGAGTTAGACAAATCTTCAAGGTTGGTTTTGAAAGCAAACGAAATTGAAACTACTGTAAAACTATTATTGAATTGAGTCAGATCTGAATCTAATCAAATCTATATTCAATCCAATTGACCTAAGGAAGCAGTAAAAAGAACAGAAATTGAAATTGCAGAAATTAAAAATAACAAACAGTAATTAAAATTAGGATTACCGCTGAATCTAATCAAACGGTCAATCACTAATGAAAAGAAGTGCAAAATACAACTAGTACTCTACCAAACCTAATTATGTAGATGACACTAGTTGCCAAGAAAATAAAAAATACAGAAAAATAAAAGAGAACTAGAAACTTTATTAATGGAGAAGAAGAGAAAATAGGATGGTGGCTACAATGGTATTACAAGGTTATTTATAGGAGATAACCAAACCCTTTCCCTAATTACAAATGGGCCTTGGGATAGTCACAAAAGAGTTTACAATGAGAATCACAAATGGGCCTTAGTTAAATCAAGCAAATTTGGGCCTTTCCTCTTTTCCTCTTGCTTCCTTGACACTTCTTCATTGATCTGTGATGTGCATAGCCATTTTATATATCATTTTCTTGTCCAACAACAACTAAATGTGAGATCTTGATCTACAATTCTTCAAAATGTAAATGTATAGCAATCTGATCTCCATTTCTCTACTTTTCTGGTTGCATGCGGGCTGGGTTGGAATATCTGTAAAAGTAACAAAACAATACCCAAGTAATATTTATTTATATACAAAATATAAGATATAAGAGCATAAAATAAACACATTTCTATGTTAATCACCGTCCTGCAAGTCCAGTGGATTTTTGTAATCGAGCAATGTCAATATCGTAAAATTGGTTGTGGATATTTCCTCCCATTCGATCATTAGCATCAGCAACTACGGTCTGATATTTCCATCTGTTATATCCTTATTTTTGACTTATAGAATAAAACACAATGAATTTACGCCTTTTCTAATAATAATATTTGTCCACCCTTTGTGCATGTAATGAGCAAATAACTCCATGATATTGCAGTGCTGACTGATACAATTATATGGCCTATGGCAGTTTTTCATGCCTAGGTTTGTATTAAATTTGGGCATTGTTATTGACACTCCAAATATTGGTAAGGGGAGGTCAAATTTCAAAAACACTCCAATCATAAAAAGAATGTTACGGGGAGTCACATACTTAATTTTTTACGTTCCCGTTTTACACTGGTAATAACATTAGTTACCATCCCAAATCACAATAAATTTCAAATGCAAGGAAACAAATCTCTAAATTATTTGCAAAAAAAAGTGATCGTTTGGAGAGAAATAATGGTGCAAACGAAGAACGTGAAACAATTGAGATTATTGATAATTTAACATATGAGAATTGAAATTATTTAAAATAAGCGATCGACAAATGAGAAATGAAATTATTTAAAAAAAGCGGTCGACAAATGTAATGACCCGGGATTTCAAACGAAAACTGAACGTATAAAAATTATAATTTTGATAAAGCATTTATAACTAAAACTGATTAATGATGGATGTTTCTTTTATATAAACAAGTAAAAGTGATTTAATCTTTTATTTTTATTACTGCAACATGAATCAAATTTGTGTACATGACCTTTGTAGCAAATTCTTAGCTAAACACTAAGTAAACCAAATTTGTTTGGAGAACAAATTGAATAAGAAATTGATGATTTCCTCACACATTGCACGTTCACTAAACTAATTAAAAACTTTAGTGTATTTATACATTTGCAGGCATGAACAAAACATGTTCTTGTGCAAGAACATTGCAACAAAATCAAGACTTCATTTTAGTATATATATGTTTGCAAACACCCTTACTGTCATGATAAGATTTGTATCTAAGCTGTAGCTAGAAGAAACAACACTATTTGTTTAAGCAAATCATCCATCATCCATGTATTTTCTGCTGAATAAGATCAGCCGTGACTAGAAGGGGATCAAGCTTTAGTTAGTGTTGAATTAAAACATATCTTTGCTCACATCAAAGATTAAGAGTATGTAGACATATCTTATTTTGGATAAAACATTTTATCATGTGTAATGTTTGCTACCAAAGGATCAAAAAGAGAAACTCTCTGTTTTGGTTTCATCTGTGTGTATGAAGGAGATTCATGCATTTTGATTACACAAAGGACAACAGCATTAAAAGCTTTTGTCAAACTTAAAACCATATATATGGACACCATTCATCCACCATACCTTGTGCTGGGTTTCTTTTTGACAAAATTTGGCATCAATTAGTAAAGCATTCCATCAAGCATTCAATGCCAATTTGTTTCACCACTAAGTTTTCTATTTAAGTTTAAAATCATTTAAATGGTGTAATGCTCACGGCCAAGGGGTTTCAGTTTTTGTTTCTATGCATGAGTAATAAAGGGATTAAAATGCATTTATTGTATGCAATGCACCAAGGCATTTAATGCTTTTGGTCATGCCTTAAACACATGTGTGGATCCCCACCAAGACTTATGCAGTAAAAATAAAAATAAAACAAAACTTGACATCAATTAGAAAAACCTTCCTAGCTAAGTATTAAGTACACGGATGAAAGGGGACCATTTACTTAATGAATTAATATTAAGGTAAATAAGGATTTGAAATGATAAAAATATATCCTTGCGCAGGGCATTTAATGCTATGATACCCTTCCATTTGATTTAAGATTTTATGCAAGTAATTAAATAGGTGGAAATTGGATGGCCATACACCTACATACGTAAGTTTGCAACCATAAGTTCATAACCTTTTTAAATGAATATCAGTTGGAGAGAAGACACAAACATTTAAAGCTTTTGTCAAGCTAGAAAACCTATTCAATGGCCAAGATGAATCCACATTGCCTGCGCAAAAAAGAACCAAAGCAAACTGAGCTTTCAACCAAGACATTCTCTGATTTATAACCTGCGCCAATATTATGTTCAGAGTAATTAAGATTATATGAATTAAAGAATTTAACAATGCAATATTTTATACATTATCATTGCCTATAAATACACAGCCATACTGATCATTATTTCGCAACTGAGATCTCAAAAATAAGCAAGGAAGAAACACTATTTCACGCACCATTATCAGCTGCAAAACTGTGAGTAAACATTCACTTTACACCCCTTTGATCATAATGTGAATTGCTTTAAATACTAGAAGTTTAGTATGATGTTTTGCTGCTAGTTTACCATGTGAAAATGCTTGCTGTTCTTCACTGTTTTGCCTGCTACGAACCTTTGCATAACTGCATAAACAACCTGTGAGTAAACACCCACTAAGGCACCTCCTGTTCATGCTTAATTGTTTATAGATACCATTCTTTGTTGATTGTGTATTGTTGTGATTACATGGCTTGCTGTCTTGAAATTACCTACTGTTATATTGTGTATATATGTTCGACCAAATGCCTAAAATCATGCATGTCATCAACCCTGTAAAAACAGTGAGAAAAAAACCCTCACTTTAAAACTCTTAGATCATGCTATTATGGGCCTTAAATATTGCAAGTTTGGTATACTATTATTGTTAAGTTCCCACTTGAAATGCTCACTGTCTTGGAAGTTTTACTGCTGTGATCGTGTATATGAATGCTTGTGTAGTTTAGGATCAGTTTCATGCTCAAGTACCAGTTGTTATACACATAAACGAGTGAGTATATCCCATCATTTGATTGCTATATGTTAGTTTTGCTTTGAAACTAAAGAACACAGCCTACTGTAAAAACAATGCAACCAAACATGAAAACCAACGTGCGCATTTACACGATTCAGGGAAATAAGATGATGCGCCGTACCATTCCATGAATTTAGAAACAAGAATCACAATTTTTAAAATATGTGGATCAAGAGAAAATCATTTTTTGTCGAAAATGGGTTTCGATCATTTGCTGAAAATCTAGGTAATTAGAAATCAAACGAATTTGTATATAGGTGCGCAATGATCCCTAGAACACACGAAAAATGTTAAACAATTTTTATAACGCATAGATTTGGTGTTTGAGACGATTTGTGAAGCGTTGGCTCGTTTTGACCGTGCGTTGTTAAATGCGAACTGCTCTTCGTCGGAGCGATATGGGACCGCCGCACCAGCGGTGGAAGCGGCATCTGGAAGGTGGCCAGGCGGTGGTGAAGTCGCTGGGCCCCATATGGCCTGAGGCGTGAGCTAGGGGGAGGTTTCCCCGATGGAGCTGCTGTATAGTGAAGATAGGCAAAAGTGGTAGTACCACTTGGAGTTGGCTGAGATGAAATCGTGGTGACTGGCAAGGAAAATGGGGTTGGAGCGTGATGACTGAAGCTTGGCACTTTGCCATTTGGTAGTACCAAAGTGGTACTTGGCTGAGATGGAAAACGCGGTGACTGGCAAGGGAAAACACGGTATTTTGAGGGTTGGTACTTTGCCAAAGTGGTAGTACCACCTGGTACTTGGCACTTTGAGCAAAACACGTGATTCAGGGCAGTTTTGCCATGCGCACACCGCAGTTTCAAACCTGGTACTTGGCACTTCGGTGAAACATGAACAAAAGTGAATTTCTGAATGAAGTTTTTAAATTAAAAACAGTTTTAATTTAAAAACAGAAAATATAAAATAAAGGAAAAATATATATTAGGAAGTTTATTTAATTTATTTATTTTTAATTAAATAAAGAATTAAGTAATTACACTTTAATAAGTAATATATGATATGAAGGGAAATTTATATACGACCTATACTAACATGTTTATAACATATAAAAGTTTAGGGAATTTGTTTCCGAAATTTATTTAATTAGTTTATTTAATAATTAATTAAATAATTAAATAAATAAGGCTTTAATAAATTATATAAATTTGAGGAAAATTTATATAACTTATTTGCGGACATTTGTAAATAGAAATCGAGTTGGAGATTATCAATTTGAAACCAAGTAAATGTTATTCCATTTGATCGAGTCAATGATAAAGAAAAATAAAGGTAAAAACAAGGGGAGAAGACTATCGTCTGTATGAACATTTAAAATGTCTTGAATAAACATGAAGTAGGATACTGTCATCCAAAGTCAAAATCAATTAGAATGATTTAACGAATCAAATCATTAGTAATTAAAAATGAATTACTTAGGTAAATTAAATCTGATCCATTTAAGTATCAACTGAGTTAATCGATTATATGTTAATCAAAGGTTAGTTAATTAAATAAAGTTAATCGACTATTAGTTAGTCGAATGACAGTTCAACACTTGGAAGTTATTCGAATTAGTTGTTCGAAATAGAGTTAATCAAATAAAGGAAATCGAATAGTGGAGAAAGAAAGTTAAACAAAATTAGGAACTGACTAGAATTTATAAGTCGAATGATTTCTGAGTATTTATCTGATGTTGGTTTCGGCCTTCGGGGTTTATACTTAGGAAGTTGTTCTCTTAACGATTACAGTCAGCGACTGATTGATGTGAAGGGATAGTGATACGTAAACACAGAAATATCAATATATATACATATATGATGATTGATCAAATAGGAATTTCAATTCGAAATAAGATTGTTGTGTGCACACGTATTTTAATTTGATAGTTAAGTCATCGACTATCAAAGTTTTGACCATTTTATCGTTGTTAATATGGAGAGACCGGTTGGATTATTATCCGAAGAACCACTCCGTATTGGCATAAGCGTTGCGAGTCAAGTATGCTGAATATATTGAAGACGGAGAGAAATGCAAGGGCTATTGTATAAATCTTAGATAACATTGGCTAAGATGGTTGTACGGAATAGTACCTTCGGTTTGTCCAGTCCCAGGACAGCTTGTATGGACGAACGTCTGACAAAGTACTCCTAACTAATCACGTACGTTGATCTTTTCAAACGTAGTTATAAGTGGTAAAAATCGGGTAGGCATCATGGCTATGTGGGTAGCTCCCATTAGGATGTATCATCATCTGATCTAGAGATTCATTTACTTCTTAAAAATCTATTGTCGATTCTGACCCGTTTCGGGAAACGGTGGGTAGCTCCCAACCGTTGGTGATATACATTCGATACACTCAAGAGAAATGAGTGGTCAGTCATGTGTGGCCGGGTTACAAGACGTTCTTGTTGAACCCGTGTATTCGTATCTAGAGATACACCTCCGGAAGGTGATCCCATACCTTGTCATAGTTGGAAACCAAATATCCATAAGCACTTAACGGTTTTGTTTGTATACTATATGTAGAATGTGAGATGAAAGCATTCTACTAGATTATAATTATTTGTGGACACATAGACATTATCATAATATCTGTTTAAATATACAAACTGTTTTGATCTCATAAGGTTAAAAACCCGTTCCGTATTCACGGCGTAGTCTTATGAATCATTGTGATTTATTAAACTTGTTTATAAATCGTTTACTCATACCAGTCCATGACTGACCCGGAGTTTATTTTCTGTGTTTTCCTTAAACTCTTGGGTGCTCATAATATTTATTATGAGTAGACAAGTGATCCAGGTTTTAAAGTAACTTGGAGTAGCTGGATGGCAGGATCTGAAGTGTTGGCTTACCTATCATATGTTATGTAGAATTATCTGCAAGTTAGTATCACAAGTGTTAAGTATGTAATCGTGATGATATGTATCCCTATGTATGAAGTATTCCAATGTACTTGAATTATGTTATGTAATATTTTGGGTTATTATATATTGTCCCAAGTTCCGCTGTGAGATTCTGATGTCTTTTCTTAGTTCTATTCTTCTATCTATTTCTTTTCTTTCATAATTATCTGGATTTTGTCGACTCTTGGACGCTCGATATGTGAGATATATCGGATATCCAAGGTCTCTGAAATCCGGGTCGTTACAGTTGGTATCAGAGCTTAGGTTATCGTATACCTAGGCTTTGGGTGAGTGTGAGAGAGCGTATTTTAAAATTTTGGATGCTATTATATATATTTAGAATGAACATACTTAGGATAGATCGACCTAAGTTTTTATAGACCCAGTATCCTAATATCCGATCGAGTTTTGATACCAACCTGTACATTCAGGTTAGTGAGTATGACTACCCGTGCACGAAGAGGTCGAGCTAGTGGAACCACCACTGCCAATGGTCGTAACACTACTCAAATCCCGGTAGAAACCGTTAAAGAAGTTGCACCAGTTATAGAAGTTGCACCAACTACACCAGTCCAACCTAGGGCAAACTTAGCAAAAATTTGTAAAGAGTATAATACACTGGGAGGGAAATTTTTTAAGGGAACTGAATCCTTTATCGAAGTTCAAGCATGGTTGAGGTCCTGTGAAAGGATTTTCAAAGGACAGAATCTGAATGATGAACAGAAACGACTTTTGGCTTCGTGGCAACTACAAGGAGCTGCCGCAATCTGGTGGGATGCACAGACGACGAACGTTTCTGAGAATGATTTTTCCTGGGGAAAGTTCAAAGAGGAGTTTGAGGCACAATTTTTACCTGCAGCTGGAAAGACTAGGATGTATCGAGACTTCATCGATCTGAAACAAGGTAACATGTCTATCGTTGAGTATGAGAATAAGTTCAACGCACTATCTTGCTTTGGTCCAGACCTGATCAATACCTCGCTCAAGAAGAACGAGATGTTCATTGCTGGATTAAAAGAAGATCCACAGGATAAGGTAATTGGACATCTGAAGAGTCCATTCATCGACATAATCGATATGGCAATTCGTTATGAAGCACTTAGCACGAAGAAGTCAGTAGCCAAGACACAAACCGGAGATGCTAGTAGGGAGAATTCTCTGAAGAGGAAATTTAATCCAAACTGGAAGGGCAAAGGAGAGATGGGTGAGAAAGCTAAGGAGCATTTCAAGAATACCATATGTCACAATTGTAAAGAGAAGGGTCACATTGCTAGGTTCTGTAAGAAGCCAGCAGCAGAAAAGCCACAACAACCTCAGCAGAAACCACAGGAATCGGATAATGCTTCTGTCCGACAGTATATATGCTATAAGTGTAACCAGCCTGGACATATGATTTATGATTGCCCACTTATGAAGAAAGGAACGCAATCAACAGTCTTGGCCTTAATGGATAAGCCATCTACCTCTGAGGACGTGGGAGGAGTCACGGAAGGTACTTTATTCTTTTTAATAATGAAGTTAGGATTATTAATCAAATTTAAAATTTGGATTTTTGCTAAAATTAAGTTTAGACTTAAGTTAATAAAATACTTAACGGAGTTAAGTGAAGTGGACTTGAGATCGTTGAATATAGATTCAAGTAAAAAGAGAATTCAGAGTAGATGAATATATTTGAATAAGTCAATTCAAATGAAGGAAGTTAATGAAGATTTGGATTTATTTTCCAAATATAATCAATGATATTTGAGTAAGAATGGGTAACCAGGAATTAAGATGTGAAGTTAAGGAATTAGAACCTAACGGGAAATTGATTAAGTGGAATAATTTTCTAAGTATTTATCTGATGTTGATTCCGATCTCCGAGATTGATATTTAGAAGGTTATTCGCTTACAAATTTACGGTTAGGAACTGATGGATAACGAGGAATAGTAATGCAGTACTGGAAATATTTTCTAACGGTAGTAACATATATTGTAGTTATGGAAATAACTGGATAAATAACAATTGACTGTGTGTGTTGATTATTTATGGATATAAGTTTATAACTTTAATTATAACTTGAATTTACGCCTTACTTACAAATTTCGAGGACGAAATTTTATAAGGGGGAAAGATTGTAATGACCCGGGATTTCAAACGAAAACTGAACGTATAAAAATTATAATTTTGATAAAGCATTTATAACTAAAACTGATTAATGATGGATGTTTCTTTTATATAAACAAGTAAAAGTGATTTAATCTTTTATTTTTATTACTGCAACATGAATCAAATTTGTGTACATGACCTTTGTAGCAAATTCTTAGCTAAACACTAAGTAAACCAAATTTGTTTGGAGAACAAATTGAATAAGAAATTGATGATTTCCTCAAACATTGCACGTTCACTAAACTAATTAAAAACTTTAGTGTATTTATACATTTGCAGGCATGAACACAACATGTTCTTGTGCAAGAACATTGCAACAAAACCAAGACTTCATTTTAGTATATATATGTTTGCAAACACCCTTACTGTCATGATAAGATTTGTATCTAAGCTGTAGCTAGAAGAAACAACACTATTTGTTTAAGCAAATCATCCATCATCCATGTATTTTCAGCTGAATAAGATCAGCCGTGACTAGAAGGGGATCAAGCTTTAGTTAGTGTTGAATTAAAACATATCTTTGCTCACATCAAAGATTTAGAGTATGTAGACATATCTTCTTTTAGATAAAACATTTTATCATGTGTAATGTTTGCTACCAAAGGATCAAAAAGAGAAACTCTCTGTTTTGGTTTCATCTGTGTGTATGAAGGAGATTCATGCATTTTGATTACACAAAGGACAACAGCATTAAAAGCTTTTGTCAAACTTAAAACCATATATATGGACACCATTCATCCACCATACCTTGCGCTGGGTTTCTTTTTGACAAAATTTGGCATCAATTAGTAAAGCTTTCCATCAAGCATTCAATGCCAATTTGTTTCACCACTAAGTTTTCTATTTAAGTTTAAAATCATTTAAATGGTGTAATGCTCACGGCCAAGGGGTTTCAGTTTTTGTTTCTATGCATGAGTATTAAAGGGATTAAAATGCATTTATTGTATGCAATGCACCAAGGCATTTAATGCTTTTGGTCATGCCTTAAACACATGTGTGGATCCCCACCAAGACTTATGCAGTAAAAATAGAAAAAAAAAACAAAACTTGACATCAATTAGAAAAACCTTCCTAGCTAAGTATTAAGTACACGGATGAAAGGGGACCATTTACTTAATGAATTAATATGAAGGTAAATAAGGATTTGAAATGATAAAAATATATCCTTGCGCAGGGCATTTAATGCTATGATACCCTTCCATTTGATTTAAGATTTTATGCAAGTAATTAAATAGGTGGAAATTGGATGGCCATACACCTACATACGTAAGTTTGCAACCATAAGTTCATAACCTTTTTAAATGAATATCAGTTGGAGAGAAGACACAAACATTTAAAGCTTTTATCAAGCTAGAAAACCTATTCAATGGCCAAGATGAATCCACATTGCCTGCGCAAATAAGAACCAAAGCAAACTGAGCTTTCAACCAAGACATTCTCTGATTTATAACCTGCGCCAATATTATGTTCAGAGTAATTAAGATTATATGAATTAAAGAATTTAACAATGCAATATTTTATACATTATCATTGCCTATAAATACACAGCCATACTGATCATTATTTCGCACCTGAGATCTCAAAAATAAGCAAGGAAGAAACACTATTTCACGCACCATTATCAGCTGCAAAACTGTGAGTAAACATTCACTTTACACCCCTTTGATCATAATGTGAATTGCTTTAAATACTAGAAGTTTATTATGATGTTTTGCTGCTAGTTTACCATGTGAAAATGCTTGTTGTTCTTCACTGTTTTGCCTGCTACGAACCTTTGCATAACTGCATAAACAACCTATGAGTAAACACCCACTAAGGCACCTCCTGTTCGTGCTTAATTGTTTATAGATACCATGCTTTGTTGATTGTGTATTGTTGTGATTACATGGCTTGCTGTCTTGAAATTACCTACTGTTATATTGTGTATATATGTTCGACCAAATGCCTAAAATCATGCATGTCATCAACCCTGTAAAAACAGTGAGAAAAAAACCCTCACTTTAAAAGTCTTAGATCATGCTATTATGGGCCTTAAATATTGCAAGTTTGGTATACTATTATTGTTAAGTTCCCACTTGAAATTCTCACTGTCTTGGAAGTTTTACTGCTGTGATCGTGTATATGAATGCTTGTGTAGTTTAGGATCAGTTTCATGCTCAAGTACCAGTTGTTATACACATAAACGAGTGAGTATATCCCATCATTTGATTGCTATATGTTAGTTTTGCTTTGAAACTAAAGAACACAGCCTACTGTAAAAACAATGCAACCAAACATGAAAACCAACGTGCGCATTTACACGATTCAGGGAAATAAGATGATGCGCCGTACCATTCCATGAATTTAGAAACAAGAATCACAATTTTTAAAATATGTGGATCAAGAGAAAATCATTTTTTGTCGAAAATGGGTTTCGATCATTTGCTGAAAATCTAGGTAATTAGAAATCAAACGAATTTGTATATAGGTGCGCAATGATCCCTAGAACACACGAAAAATGTTAAACAATTTTTATAACGCATAGATTTGGTGTTTGAGACGATTTGTGAAGCGTTGGCTCGTTTTGACCGTGCGTTGTTAAATGCGAACTGCTCTTCGTCGGAGCGATATGGGACCGCCGCAGCAGCGGTGGAAGCGGCATCTGGAAGGTGGCCAGGCGGTGGTGAAGTCGCTGGGCCCCATATGGCCTGAGGCATGAGCTAGGGGGAGGTTTCCCCGATGGAGCTGCTGTATAGTGAAGGTTGGCAAAAGTGGTAGTACCACTTGGAGTTGGCTGAGATGAAATCGTGGTGACTGGCAAGGAAAATGGGGTTGGAGCGTGATGACTGAAGCTTGGCACTTTGCCATTTGGTAGTACCAAAGTGGTACTTGGCTGAGATGGAAAACGCGGTGACTGGCAAGGGAAAACACGGTATTTTGAGGGTTGGTACTTTGCCAAAGTGGTAGTACCACCTGGTACTTGGCACTTTGAGCAAAACACGTGATTCAGGGCAGTTTTGCCATGCGCACACCGCAGTTTCAAACCTGGTACTTGGCACTTCGGTGAAACATGAACAAAAGTGAATTTCTGAATGAAGTTTTTAAATTAAAAACAGTTTTAATTTAAAAACAGAAAATATAAAATAAAGGAAAAATATATATTAGGAAGTTTATTTAATTTATTTATTTTTAATTAAATAAAGAATTAAGTAATTACACTTTAATAAGTAATATATGATATGAAGGGAAATTTATATACGACCTATACTAACATGTTTATAACATATAAAAGTTTAGGGAATTTGTTTCCGAAATTTATTTAATTAGTTTATTTAATAATTAATTAAATAATTAAATAAATAAGGCTTTAATAAATTATATAAATTTGAGGAAAATTTATATAACTTATTTGCGGACATTTGTAAATAGAAATCGAGTTGGAGATTATCAATTTGAAACCAAGTAAATGTTATTCCATTTGATCGAGTCAATGATAAAGAAAAATAAAGGAAAAAACAAGGGGAGAAGACTATCGTCTGTATGAACATTTAAAATGTCTTGAATAAACATGAAGTAGGATCCTGTCATCCAAAGTCAAAATCAATTAGAATGATTTAACGAATCAAATCATTAGTAATTAAAAATGAATTACTTAGGTAAATTAAATCTGATCCATTTAAGTATCAACTGAGTTAATCGATTATATGTTAATTAAAGGTTAGTTAATTAAATAAAGTTAATCGACTATTAGTTAGTCGAATGACAGTTCAACACTTGGAAGTTATTCGAATTAGTTGTTCGAAATAGAGTTAATCAAATAAAGGAAATCGAATAGTGGAGAAAGAAAGTTAAACAAAATTAGGAACTGACTAGAATTTATAAGTCGAATGATTTTCTGAGTATTTATCTGATGTTGGTTTCGGCCTTCGGGGTTTATACTTAGGAAGTTGTTCTCTTAACGATTACAGTCAGCGACTGATTGATGTGAAGGGATAGTGATACGTAAACACAGAAATATCAATATATATACATATATGATGATTGATCAAATAGGAATTTCAATTTGAAATAAGATTGTTGTGTGCACACGTATTTTAATTTGATAGTTAAGTCATCGACTATCAAAGTTTTGACCATTTTAACGTTGTTAATATGGAGAGACCGGTTGGATTATTATCCGAAGAACCACTCCGTATTGGCATAAGCGTTGCGAGTCAAGTATGCTGAATATATTGAAGACGGAGAGAAATGCAAGGGCTATTGTATAAATCTTAGATAACATTGGCTAAGATGGTTGTACGGAATAGTACCTTCGGTTTGTCCAGTCCCAGGACAGCTTGTATGGACGAACGTCTGACAAAGTACTCCTAAATAATCACGTACGTTGATCTTTTCAAACGTAGTTATAAGTGGTAGAGAAATTCGTTTCTTTTACTTTATACTTGTAATATATTTTTGGAGAAGTCAATTAGTGGATTAGCGGGTTTGACGATGTGACGTTCAAAGCAAATCAAAAGAATGTTAGGTACGTTTAGCTTCAAGCTTCACAACCGGAAATGACAAAAATCGGGTAGGCATCATGGCTATGTGGGTAGCTCCCATTAGGATGTATCATCATCTGATCTAGAGATTCATTTACTTCTTAAAAATCTATTGTCGATTCTGACCCGTTTCGGGAAACGGTGGGTAGCTCACAACCGTTGGTGATATACATTCGATACACTCAAGAGAAATGAGTGGTCAGTCATGTGTGGCCGGGTTACAAGACGTTCTTGTTGAACCCGTGTATTCGTATCTAGAGATACACCTCCGGAAGGTGATCCCATACCTTGTCATAGTTGGAAACCAAATATCCATAAGCACTTAACGGTTTTGTTTGTATACTATATGTAGAATGTGAGATGAAAGCATTCTACTAGATTATAATTATTTGTGGACACATAGACATTATCATAATATCTGTTTAAATATACAAACTGTTTTGATCTCATAAGGTTAAAAACCCGTTCCGTATTCACGGCGTAGTCTTATGAATCATTGTGATTTATTAAACTTGTTTATAAATCGTTTACTCATACCAGTCCATGACTGACCCGGAGTTTATTTTCTGTGTTTTCCTTAAACTCTTGGGTGCTCATAATATTTATTATGAGTAGACAAGTGATCCAGGTTTTAAAGTAACTTGGAGTAGCTGGATGGCAGGATCTGAAGTGTTGGCTTACCTATCATATGTTATGTAGAATTATCTGCAAGTTAGTATCACAAGTGTTAAGTATGTAATCGTGATGATATGTATCCCTATGTATGAAGTATTCCAATGTACTTGAATTATGTTATGTAATATTTTGGGTTATTATATATTGTCCCAAGTTCCGCTGTGAGATTCTGATGTCTTTTCTTAGTTCTATTCTTCTATCTATTTCTTTTCTTTCATAATTATCTGGATTTTGTCGACTCTTGGACGCTCGATATGTGAGATATATCGGATATCCAAGGTCTCTGAAATCCGGGTCGTTACAACAAATGAGATTATTGATGATTGGATATAAAAATCTGATGCAGTTCGACTAATATACCATATAAATTTTTTTAATTAACTACTAAAAAAGAATTATTGTAAAGAAGACTAATTTGGTAAAATAAACTTTATTTGTTAAGGGGGTGCTCTCCGCATTGATACTCCCCTTAACAAATTCTTTTTTCTTTTTAAATTGTCCCCCCCCCCCGAACAATATTTGGAGTGTCAATAACAACACCCTTAAATTTTGGTTGATTTCTATTTACGGAAATCAATAATTACTGGCGGAAGCTGTTTTATAATGACCATAACTGTTGTGTTGATTCATATGGTCTAGGTGCATATGTATAGAGGAGTGTCATACCGTTTAAGTGACAGTGGTGTAAAGCTAATTTTTTCCCATTAGAGCGCTACCTTTACTTTTCTTATTTAATTGTGTTATAATAAGAAATAACTCAGACCAAAATTCAAATATTGATATTTAAATAGGTGATTAAACTAACATTTTTTTCTACCTTTTCACCATATGCATATGTTTTTCTTCTCTAATTAATGTTAGGCTGGTACTATTCACACCCCGGTTTACAATTCCGGCCACCTTTCTAAATTAAATACAAATGGTTATTATTTTTATTCTTCTGGCCACCTATATTATCCCTTCACTCAATTATTCAGCATCTTACTTCTAATTAAAAAAACGTACTTCTCTACAATTTCAAACCTTAGACCCTAACAGAAGCAGATGTTCTTTTGTGCCTAATAGATATGGAAGATGAAGATAAAAAGGAGGTTATAACTGCATGATTTTTATTGTTTTCTACTATGTTATAAAACATGTTTTTAGAGTTTTTTTAATGGTTAGGATTTTACATTGCGTTTTTGGATATTTTTTCTACTCCGTTGGAAATTTCAAACATAGAGCACATTAAATTTGAGACGTTGTAATAGAGAATGATAATGTAAGTTTTGACTTGTATGATTTATCCATATAACTTACGTATCTTCTTTTACAAATTGATACATTAATTTTTTTTTTGTCGTATGATAGATGGAGCATTTGAATGATGATAAATTGGACGATAAACATGATCGTTGTGATAATATAACGCAAGGTGTTCGATCAAATGACTCAAAAGACATAAATTTTGATTTGACTAATCATTTCACAACCGACGAAGTAAGTACTCATTTATAAAAATTAAAATTGCTAATGTGGTTATGAAAATGGAGGTTGGCTTCTTCATTGGAAGAAATGGACGTCCTGCAAGTGAGGAAGGAAGCGTTCGTTTAGATGAAGGTGCTGGTGGCCTCTTCATTTTTACGTTATTAATTCAGACGGTAGCCAGTAGAGGAAAATTAAAGATTTCGGGGTGATTTTAGTTTTGGTGGCCGGAAGTGTAAATCGGGGTGTGAATTTTAGCACCATTAATGTTATACTTACTGCTGAATCATCAATTTTGTTTCTTAATATTTACGACATAGTATTTTTTTAATTTCTTCCAACTATTTGCATCAAAACACTGCTTAGCCCAGTCTACCAGTTTATGTCAGATAAACACAGATTAGGAAAAAAGCAGTCTGTGGAAGTATTTCATGTAAAATCTAATAATAACTTTATAATACAACTAAGAGATCACTAGTATGGATGTCTTAAAATTTTGAAATACAAGGTAAGTAGTTTGTAAAAATCTATGGGCAATGTTTTTATTATCTTCTGTTTTTTTCTACGTTTTTGTCTTTTTACAGAAAAAATATATATGCTATGAAATGCTAAATAATATGTTATGCATGAATTTGTATTGACCACGAGTCTGTTATGTTTATATTTGTAGTCGTTGAATTTTTCTTTTACCTTATGGTTAATATAACTGTCGTTATAAGACACGATATGATCCCGTAAGAAAGAATTAGTATCGGACTTGGTCTTGCTTTTAACGCTTTTGAGATTTGTCAGTTTATGATATTGCATTCTTCCATAGACAGAATCTGGATTCCTATAGCAAGCTGAATGATTACCTCTTTCAGTTTTCATTGAACTGTCTTGAACTAATATGGGTTGTCTTCACTTAGATGTTGTTGCCTTCAATATTCTTGGTCCGTTCACGACTCCTTGAATATAATCTTGCTTTCTTTTTCTTTTTTGTTTTCAATGATCCTCCACTTTTCCTATTATTGAACCCAAAGGAAAAGAGCATGTTACACATGGATTGGAAGCCAACATTGAGATTTATAAGTCAGTATTTTCTCATTCCTGAACCACTAGAAGTTACGGTGATTGTTTCTTACATTGTAATTTTATCCAGAGTGAAGGGAAATCAGACTTAGGAATTTGATAATTAAGGGCATAGGTTATTAATATACAAAATCACGTAACAAGCATTTTATTACTTCTTTGTGCTGATGCAATTGTTAATTGGATACTACAACAAACAAGTGAAGTATCCTTAAGTTTGCTCTTTTAGGTGTTCTTTGTGTTGGTACATTTGTAAACTGTATAATAACCAATGACTTGCGCATCCACTCACGTCCTGTGCATGCGTTATGTCTGTTGATTTCAGCCTTTGCATTCACTTGCAGCAAAGAACAACAGTAAACTGAATAATGATCTGCTATTGTACTCGATGTTGGAGTTAATGTAACACCCCGAGAATTCTATAACTGTGAAATTAACAAATTAAAGTATAATTAATCTGAAATCAAAGAACTAAGGGAAACGGGATACGCCATTGCGTTCGTCTCGGAAAAATACGCGAAATAGAGTCCGAGTTTTCGAAAAACGGAGTCCGTATGAAGAAGATATGGCCTTCGGAAGTTTTGAATTAAATTTAAAATTCAAACAGAATAAAATAATTAAAAATCGGGCCCAATGGGCCAGGGCGGATAAACACCCGCCTAGGCCACCCAGGTCGACTGGGCTGTCGACCTGGGCTACCCATGTCGATAGGGCTGTCGACAGCCCTGTCGACAGGGGTGTCGACCTGGTCGAGCCCAGTCAACCTGGCTGGCCAGGTCTGTGTTTGGCCGATTCTCTGTGGTCTGCTTTGTCATTAGGGATAGGTGGCAAGTTTTAATTGGTCTCTCTTCCTAATGAATGGCTATGATCAATCCAAGCAACATCAAGGGTCCTAATCAGTTCCTAACCTCTATATAAACAACCCTAGACTAAACCCTAATCTATTCATTCAAAATTAAGAACATAGCCGCCATGTTGCTGAGGAACGACTAAGAGTAGCCGCCAACTAGAGAGAGAATTAGGAAGAAAGTTCTAGGGCCTAAAGCAATTCAAGCAACCTAAAGCCAATCAATTCAACAAAGGAATCAAATCTCTTAATTAGAGAATTCGCCGCAACCATTGTAAGTAGAGTATTACTTTGGTATGAATAAACAATTGTGTTGATGTGTATGCTTGAATTGTGGCAATAAAAGTAATTCATATTTGTGCGTTCTTATCAATTTATATTCGTTTGGATATTCTTGAATTATGTTATTCGATTATAAAGAACTACATGCGGTAGTTCTATGCAAGTAAACGTTTGGAATATCCGCAAATTATGTAATCTATGTTGAAGCTACATGTATGTAGTTGATTGAAATTCATGCAAGTTTGGGTCTTTGTTATTATGCCATCATGATGTATATTTTTGTGCATAAATCATTTTGCAAGTAATTAGTTTGGTTGTTATAGTTCATATGAAACTAGGCTGAAATATTGGCACCATGATCTATGTATTAAGCCATGCTTTGTATTAGAAAACCTATGGGCAAACTTATGAAAATGACTAGGCTATGATTGATATTTGACCATGTTAGTTCTATATTGTTAGCAAGAATTATATGATGACAAATGTGAGACATGGCTAGGTTAGACTCAAAAATCCCTTTTTGCAAGTTTAAAGCAAACACCATGATTAGGAATATTTATGCATAAGTATATTTATACCATCGTTATGTGATTAGACTTAAATCATGATTAAGTTGAACTATGCTTTTGTGTTAGTAACAAAGTATCCCCTTTGTAAACATGTAGAAACCTTCTGGACGTGACTTGTTTATGTTTATGCCTAAATGAGAACATAGGTCTATGTTGTAATTAAGACTATGTGACACCTAATTTAGATTCTTATCTTAAGTTTACATGGTTTGGTTCATGTCACCTATGCTTTATGACCAAAGTATATATATGCAAGTACACCAGTTTCTATTATGTATTTCCAACGTCATATGCAAGTTCATGCGCTCACCTTCCCCTCTTTGTGTATGTAATCACGCTTTAAGCCTCCCCTTTTCGCATGGCTAAATTGGGCTTTAAAAGGCTAAGCCCAATATATATAAACGGACGTGTAAAACGGGGGAAAATAACGTTGGGTTAAAATTAATTAATGAATGAAAATATGAAATAGAAGGGCCCAAATTCAAGTATGGGTTGGGCCCATGATTGGTGTAACCTTTACACCATTAACTTAATAATGGGCCGCAAATATTTACATATAAAAAATAAAGAAGAATGACAAAATATGTAAATGTAGAACATACGATGTGTTTAACCCGAGGTTGGATTGAGTTGTGATGTAAACCTGCCCGGAACCGCCCGGCTGTCCAGTAGTCACAACAATACCTATCCAATGTGGGAGGTTAAACATGGAGCCCAGCAAGGACCCGAGGTTAGACTGAGTTGTGGCGTAAGACTGCCTGGAACCAACCGGCAACTGGCAGCCACAACAATACCTGTCTAATGTGAGAGGTCAGGGCCTTAATAAGACAATTAAGGCTGAGTCAGGATTGTTAGGATTAAGTGAACTAAAGACTTAATCAAAATGGAACATGCTAAAATGAACGGACTGATGGGGGTTAGGTTAGGAAACACTTAACCAACTTAGCATGTTGGCTAGAGATAGAAAACCTAGTAACGGGGGACCCTTTTCAGCAGTAACCCAAAAAGGTGTATCAGGATACCCTGAAACTAGGCAGGGTGGGGCACGATTACTGGACTGATTGTAAGAGGTCAAATCGACGGCGGTGGTGTAGCAGTGTAGGTTCTAACGGAGTGCGGGCGTGCACACACTCCGGTGCAGAAAAATAAGGCACTGGACACCAGTAGCATACCTGTGCACTCTAAGGTTGTGTCGGGTTGCCACTATGGGACTTGATACACCCCATGGTGGGACCAGCATAGGTAACTACGACATCGGGGGCCGTAAGACACATGTAACTATGCGAGTAGGAGCCGATCATCATAGAATGGACCACATCACCCTGATTATGGGGTGCAAATTGGAAACTAGTTTTTATGGGTTCAGAGATTAACATGGGGTACGATAGTATATTCGACCCTAGACAACTTAACCAAGTTTATAGTGCATGCCCACTTCTTGTTTATACTTATCATACCCAGTTCTTTATTCATGGACAAAATAGTACTAGACTTACTCAGGCTTTATGTCTGACTCTACTTTTCTTTCGTCTTCTTTCTTCCGTTTCCCCCCCCCAGGTCCTCAGGGAGGGAACACAGCAGCTTGACCAACCTCAACATCCAGCTTGAAGAAGAGAAATGTATTGCTTGGACTTTCCTGTTTTGAACTATGGCTTTGGACAATCCACTATGGGGCTTTTGCAGTTTATCTATGTTTTATTTATGCTTCTTTAAATAATGTACTCAAGACAGAATTATGAAAATGTTATGTTATGTTTTTGGAAAGGATGTTGTTGTAACACGTATTTGACTTTATGAAATAAAGTTTGTTGTTCTTCCGCTGTTTACAAATATGTGTTCTTATATCTGTCTTGTATATCTGTGACTTGTACTTATAAACCTCCACCAAAATTAGGGCATTCCCTTTGAGAGTGACCCTAACGGAGGTGGGGTGTTTCACTTGGTATCAGAGCACAGGTTTACCAGATAAGATAAAAAGTTTTGAAAATTATTTTCAAAAAGGAAATTTAAAGAAGCATTTTTAAAAGAAAAATATTATTTTATTTAAAAAGGCAAAGCCCACTCCCCAAAGCCATAGGTACTATCTCTTATCCTTCGTTTTGAATCTATCCTTTTTGTTTCAGCATGTCCCAAAAACTTAACTTGCCGGAAGGGGTACCAATACCTGGTTGGTTTAGGCGGTTCTTAGAAGCAAGGGCCACTCAGCCAGGTCCTACCATTCCTCCTCCCCTAGCGGAAGGAAATCATCCAGCTGCAGCGACACTTTTTCCTCCACCTCCCCCTCGGGGAAACAATTTTGCTAAGATATGTAAAGATTTTAAAGCTATGGGAGGAAGGGATTTCCATGGAACTGAGTCCTTCGTGGCAGCTAGAAATTGGCTGAAGGAAACAGAGGACCTATTCATCATCTTTGAGGTAGAAGATAGACAAAAAGTACAATTGGCAGTGTGGCTATTGAAGGGCGAGGCTTCCTACTGGTGGGAAGTCACTAATGCTGAAAGACCAGTGGAGACATGGGAGGACTTTAGGGCAAGGTTTGAGACTAAGTTTCTCTCAGATGCGGAAAGAAGTTTGCAGTTGGAAAAATTCTTATTTCTTAAGCAAGGGGACAAGACAGTCAGAGAATATGTGAATCAGTTCGATGAGCTGGCTAGGTTTAGGCTTGACCTAGTCAACACCCCGCACAAGAAGGCTCTCCGTTTCGTCAAAGGGTTGAATGAGCCATTACACAGTTTGGCCATGACCCATATACCCATGGGAGCCACGTATGAAAGATTGGTGCAAATGGCATTGCTGAATGAAGAGGATAAGGGAAAGAAGGAGACAAATGCAGAAAGCTCTCAAGGGAAGAAAGAGGGTTTGTAGCCTAAGAAGACAGACTTTAAGAAAGGCGGGAAAGGCAACAAGGAGAAGAGGAAGTGCAATTTCTGTGGCAAAGTGGGCACTTGGTTAAGGACTGCCGGAAAAAGAAGGCCAAGGAGAATGGTGGGTGCTTTTCTTGCGGGGAGACGGGCCATAGGGCTAAGGACTGCCCAAAGAAACGAGGACAGGGGCAGAGGGCTGGATCCACCCCAGGGGCACAGGTTCATGTGCTAGAAGCGCCACCTCTGCAACAGCGAGGTATAAATACTTCTGTAGAAAGTGTAGTTTATCTTTATGATCACCCCGTTCGCACTTTATTTGATTCTGGCGCATCATACTCCTTTATCTCGTCTGCTTTAGTAGAATCTCTGCACCTAAAAACTAGTATGGTAGAGGACCCCTTAATTGTTTCAAACCCAATTGGGGGCCCAGCTCATTTGTCTATGATCTGTGTGGGATTGAAAATTTCTATTCTAAGCGTAGAATTTCTATGTAGTGCCTTTGTTTTGGGCTTTTCGGGGTATGGTTTGATTTTGGGTATGGATTGGCTATCCAGTAATGGGGCCATCCTTGATTGTGAGAAAAGGGTTGTTAGGCTCCTAACCCAGCTCGGTAATACTTTGGAAATTTCTTGTAATCCCTCGTATGCGGTTATGCTTAGTTATCTTGAATCGCTAGATGCCTCTGTTGAAAATTTGCAATCAGTTAGAGTGGTCCGGGAATATCCGGATGTCTTCGAAGAGGTGAAGGGCTTACCTCCAAAGCGGGAAATAGACTTCCGCATATATCTTGTAGATAATGCAAAGCCCGTTGCGTTACCCGTTAGACATATGGCTCCACGAGAAAGGAAAGAGCTCAGTAAACAGATTAAAGAGCTTCTAGAAAAGGGGTTCATTAGGAGGAGCATTTCAGAATGGGGCGCTCCAGTGGTGTTCGCTACAAAGGCGGATGGTTCACTCCGTCTATGTGTTGACTATAGGGAGCTCAACAAGCTAACGAAAAAGAATAGGCACCCTCTCCCTAGAATTGACGATTTATTTGACCAGCTTGTAGGAGCGTCTGTTTTCTCCCAACTCGATTTAGCAACCGGTTTTCATCAGCTTAGGGTGGCTGAAGATAGCATCGATAAAACGGCTTTCAGAACCCCAGACGGCTTCTTTGAATGGCTTGTCATGCCTTTCGGCTTGACAAATGCACCTGCTTACTTCGTGGACCTGATGAGTAGGGTATTTAGAGATTTCCTCAACAAATTCGTAGTGGTCTTCGTAGATGATATCCTTATCTTCTCAAAGAGTGAAGAGGAACACGCTCAGCACTTAAGGGCAATCATGGAAACTTTGCGAGTCCATCAACTAAAAGCCAAGTTCTCCAAATGCCACTTTTGGAGAGAAGAAGTGAGGTTCCTTGGGCACATAGTATCCAAACAAGGGTTAGCAGTGGACCCTGCTAAGGTAGTGGCGGTACAAGATTGGAAGACACCAAGGAATGCGACTGAGGTCCGAAGCTTCCTAGGACTAGCAGGCTTCTATCGAAAGTTCATAAGGGATTTTGCAAAAATCTCAGCTCCGCTCACGAAATTGACTAAGAAGAACCTAGCGTTCAATTGGAACTTGGATTGCGAGTTTGCTTTCCAACGACTAAAAAGGGCTCTCACAACAGCCCCAGTTTTGACGCTGCCAGATGGGAGCAAGATGTTCACTGTTTATACGGACGCATGTGGGACAGGGCTAGGCGCCGTCTTAATGCAAGAAGGAAGGGTAGTAGCTTATGGCGGGAGGCAATTGAAGGTGCACGAAAAGAACTAACCAACCCACGATCTTGAGTTAGCCGCCATCGTCTTTGCACTCAAGTCTTGGCGACACTATCTCCTAGGTGAGAAGTTCGAACTTTACACTGACCATAAATCGTTGAAATATCTTTTCTCGCAGAAGGATCTTAACTTGAGGCAACAAAGATGGATGGAGTTTCTTGCCTCGTACGATTTCGAAATCTCCTATACTCCGGGCAAAGGCAACGTAGTGGCAGACGCGTTGAGCCGAAAGAAATTGACCCTAAGCCCGTTGTTTGTTGAAAGACAAAGCCTAGAGTTTATAGCCAGCTTCGACTTTAGGCCCTCCTCCGATTTCGTACCAGGCTTGCTAGCATCTCTCGAAGTGCACCCAACTTTAGTGGATTCAGTAGGGGCAGCACAACGCGAAGACCCTCAGCTTGTGGAAATGATTGATAGGCTAATTAGGGGTGAGACTTCAAGTCACCTCAACAGATACTCCATCGACGATAGGGGTTTGCTAAGGCGAGACGGAAGACTATGCGTCCCACAGTCAAAAGATTTAGTAAAGAAGGTTCTCGAGGAAGCACATCACTCCAAGATGACGATACACCCAGGCGGAGATAAAATGTACAAAGATATAAAAAGGACTTTCTTCTGGAACGGCATGAAAAAGGACGTGGCAGAGTTCGTTTCTAAGTGTATGGTGTGCCAACAGGTTAAGGCGGAACAGAAAAAGCCTGGCGGACTGCTACATCCTCTGGAGGTCCCGCAGTGGAAGTGGGATAGCATCTCAATGGACTTCATCGATGGGCTGCCTAGGTCTAGGAGAGGCAACACTAGCATTTGGGTAATAGTGGATAGGCTTACTAAAAGCGCCCACTTTTTACCTGTCAAAAGTAAGAGAACTGCCTCATCCCTAGCGTCACTTTACCTTAAGGAAATCGTTCGACTCCATGGAATACCATCTAGTATTGTTAGCGACCGAGACCCCATCTTCACCAGTGAGTTTTGGCGGAGTCTGCAAGAAGCAGTAGGAACGCAGTTATGCTTAAGCACAGCCTATCATCCCCAAACCGACGGCCAAACAGAGAGAGTGAATAGAGTTTTGGAAGACCTTTTAAGGCTATGCGTCCTTGACTTCGGAGGGACATGGGAAGACCACCTTCCTTTGGTGGAATTTGCCTACAACAACAGCTATCAAGCAACCATCGGAATGGCGCCCTTCGAAGCTTTATATGGAAGACCGTGTCGATCGCCCACTTGTTGGTGGGAGTCCACGGATAAGCTCATACTTGGACCAGATATGATCCGAGAGACCTCAGAGAAAGTAGACTTAATACGAAGAAGGATGAAGACGGCCCAAGACAGACAAAAGTCCTATGCCGACAAAAGGAGGACCGACATTGAATTCGAGGTTGGAGACAGAGTTTTTCTCAAGGTATCACCGCTAAGGAACGTTGTTCGTTTTGGAACCACAGGAAAACTAGCACCAAGGTTCGTAGGGCCATTCCCTATTATCGAGAAAATTGGGAAAATGGCCTATAGATTAGAGCTACCCGAGAAGTTGGCTGGAGTCCACAACGTTTTTCACGTTTCACATCTCCGAAAATGTCTACATGAGTCAGCCGAAGTGGTAGAGCCAAATATCCTCGAAGAGGCCGAAGTGGAACGTGAAGCAACCATAAGAAGAGTTCCAACCCGCATCTTAGGAACGGAAGTGAAGAAGCTACGCAACCGCGAAGTCAAGCTCGTCAAGGTTCAATGGAGCGACGCCGAGGGAGACGCAACTTGGGAAACTGAAGCTAGAATCCGTACTGCCTACCCTTTTCTGTTCGAGGGTACATCCTTGATCTTTCTTTTTCCTTAAGTTGCGCTTTTATCTATCTTTTTAGGTATATTTCCTCGACCGTATCTTTTAGGTAGAAACTTTTTGGATGGAAACATGTAGTTGAAACATGTTATGGATGAAGGTTGCAAGTGGTTGCAAGTGATTGCTAGTGGTTGCTCGTGGCTGCATATACACACACAATCTAGGTTTTAGATCGGCTCAGTCACTTCATATTGCATATGCATATATGTTTGTATTCGTATATGGTTGAACTTTAATGTGTTGTCATATGGATGTTGCATTTGTATTGAATGATTGTGCACTCATGTAGAATCAAAAATAGGAAAAATTTGCATACATAATGGATTCATGGCACTTACATAATTCGCATTAAGGAGGTCAACTGAATCAGTAGACCGCCTGATTTTGCATTAGATAAGTTCATATACACACACACTTCGCATATGATCATGAAGCATTAGGAATCTTTTTAAGGACAATGGATGCTCGTGTTTGATGGATGAGTAGATGGATGATTGGATGTTAGGATATACATTTTCCTACACTTGAAGATTTCGGGGACGAAATCCTTTTAAGTGGGGAAGAATGTAACACCCCGAGAATTCTATAACTGTGAAATTAACAAATTAAAGTATAATTAATCTGAAATCAAAGAACTAAGGGAAACGGGATACGCCATTGCGTTCGTCTCGGAAAAATACGCGAAATAGAGTCCGAGTTTTCGAAAAACGGAGTCCGTATGAAGAAGATATGGCCTTCGGAAGTTTTGAATTAAATTTAAAATTCAAACAGAATAAAATAATTAAAAATCGGGCCCAATGGGCCAGGGCGGATAAACACCCGCCTAGGCCACCCAGGTCGACTGGGCTGTCGACCTGGGCTACCCATGTCGACAGGGCTGTCGACAGCCCTGTCGACAGGGGTGTCGACCTGGTCGAGCCCAGTCAACCTGGCTGGCCAGGTCTGTGTTTGGCCGATTCTCTGTGGTCTGCTTTGTCATTAGGGCTAGGTGGCAAGTTTTAATTGGTCTCTCTTCCTAATGAATGGCTATGATCAATCCTAGCAACATCAAGGGTCCTAATCATTTCCTAACCTCTATATAAACAACCCTAGACTAAACCCTAATCTATTCATTCAAAATTAAGAACATAGCCGCCATGTTGCTGAGGAATGACTAAGAGTAGCCGCCAACTAGAGAGAGAATTAGGAAGAAAGTTCTAAGGCCTAAAGCAATTCAAGCAACCTAAAGCCAATCAATTCAACAAAGGAATCATATCTCTTAATTAGAGAATTCGCCGCAACCATTGTAAGTAGAGTATTACTTTGGTATGAATAAACAATTGTGTTGATGTGTATGCTTGAATTGCGGCAATAAAAGTAATTCATATTTGTGCGTTCTTATCAATTTATATACGTTTGGATATTCTTGAATTATGTTATTCGATTATAAAGAACTACATGCGGTAGTTCTATGCAAGTAAACGTTTGGAATATCCGCAAATTATGTAATCTATGTTGAAGCTACATGTATGTAGTTGATTGAAATTCATGCAAGTTTGGGGCTTTGTTATTATGCCATCATGATGTATATTTTTGTTCATAAATCATTTTGCAAGTAATTAGTTTGGTTGTTATAGTTCATATGAAACTAGGCTGAAATATTGGCACCATGATCTATGTATTAAGCCATGCTTTGTATTAGAAAACCTATGGGCAAACTTATGAAAATGACTAGGCTATGATTGATATTTGACCATGTTAGTTCTATATTGTTAGCAAGAATTATATGATGACATATGTGAGACATGGCTAGGTTAGACTCAAAAATCCCTTTTTGCAAGTTTAAAGCAAACACCATGATTAGGAATATTTATGCATAAGTATATTTATACCATCGTTATGTGATTAGACTTAAATCATGATTAAGTTGAACTATGCTTTTGTGTTAGTAACAAAGTATCCCCTTTGTAAACATGTAGAAATCTTATGGACGTGACTTGTTTATGTTTATGCCTAAATGAGAACATAGGTCTATGTTGTAATTAAGACTATGTACCACCTAATTTAGATTCTTATCTTAAGTTTACATGGTTTGGTTCATGTCACCTATTCTTTATGACCAAAGTATATATATGCAAGTACACCAGTTTCTATTATGTATTTCCAACGTCAAATGCAAGTTCATGCGCTCACCTTCCCCTCTTTGTGTATGTAATCACGCTTTAAGCCTCCCCTTTTCGCATGGCTAAATTGGGCTTTAAAAGGCTAAGCCCAATATATATAAACGGACGTGTAAAACGGGGGAAAATAACGTTGGGTTAAAATTAATTAATGAATGAAAATATGAAATAGAAGGGCCCAAATTCAACTATGGGTTGGGCCCATGATTGGTGTAACCTTTACACCATTAACTTAATAATGGGCCGCAAATATTTACATATAAGAAATAAAGAAGAATGACAAAATATGTAAATGTAGAACATACGATGTGTTTAACCCGAGGTTGGATTGAGTTGTGATGTAAACCTGCCCGGAACCGCCCGGCTGTCCAGTAGTCACAACAATACCTATCCAATGTGGGAGGTTAAACATGGAGCCCAGCAAGGACCCGAGGTTAGACTGAGTTGTGGCGTAAGACTGCCCGGAACCAACCGGCAACAGGCAGCCACAACAATACCTGTCTAATGTGAGAGGTCAGGGCCTTAATAAGACAATTAAGGCTGAGTCAGGATTGTTAGGATTAAGTGAACTAAAGACTTAATCAAAATGGAACATGCTAAAATGAATGGACTGATGGGGGTTAGGTTAGGAAACACTTAACCAACTTAGCATGTTGGCTAGAGATAGAAAACCTAGTAACGGGGGACCCTTTTCAGCAGTAACCCAAAAAGGTGTATCAGGATACCCTGAAACTAGGCAGGGTGGGGCACGATTACTGGGCTGATTGTAAGAGGTCAAATCGACGGCGGTGGTGTAGCAGTGTAGGTTCTAACGGAGTGCGGGCGTGCACACACTCCGGTGCAGAAAAATAAGGCACTGGACAACAGTAGCATACCTGTGCACTCTAAGGTTGTGTCGGGTTGCCACTATGGGACTTGATACACCCCATGGTGGGACCAGCATAGGTAACTACCACATCGGGGGCCGTAAGACACATGTAACTATGCGAGTAGGTGCCGATCATCATAGAATGGACCACATCACCCTGATTATGGGGTGCAAATTGGAAACTAGTTTATATGGGTTCAGAGATTAACATGGGGTACGATAGTATATTCGACCCTAGACAACTTAACCAAGTTTATAGTGCATGCCCACTTCTTGTTTATACTTATCATACCCAGTTCTTTATTCATAGACAAAATAGTACTAGACTTACTCAGGCTTTATGTCTGACTCTACTTTTCTTTCGTCTTCTTTCTTCCGTTCCCCCCCAGGTCCTCAGGGAGGGAACACAGCAGCTTGACCAACCTCAACATCCAGCTTGAAGAAGAGAAATGTATTGCTTGGACTTTCCTGTTTTGAACTATGGCTTTGGACAATCCACTATGGGGCTTTTGCAGTTTATCTATGTTTTATTTATGCTTCTTTAAACAATGTACTCAAGACAGAATTATGAAAATGTTATGTTATGTTTTTGGAAAGGATGTTGTTGTAACACGTATTTGACTTTATGAAATAAAGTTTGTTGTTCTTCCGCTGTTTACAAATATGTGTTCTTATATCTGTCTTGTATATCTGTGACTTGTACTTATAAACCTCCACCAAAATTAGGGCATTCCCTTTGAGAGTGACCCTAACGGAGGTGGGGTGTTTCAGTTAATGACCATAAATTGCATTCAATGTTTACTTCCGTCATTGAAGTCCACAGTAAAAGGTTAGAGTCAAGCCTAATTCATGTTGATCTTCTAATTTATTTTTCTGATTCTGTTGGCATTCTTATTTCATTACTTACTGTTTAGCATTAAACATGAAACATGTATAGAAAACGTACCATACTAGGCATTAATTTTCATAACATAAATTATGTTTTTCATAAATGCAAAATTGAAATTTGTACTATATCAAATACCTAATGTGATTGGTAACATTTAGTACTCTGTTTATGGGCATGCATGGTTTCATTTGTGTTTTCACGTTACCTTTAAAATTTGTTAAATCGAAAAGCTATATTTTGTTTTTTATTGTACAATGAACTTCACACAAAAAGAAAGAAAATTAATTGGCTATTTCCTCTAAGTAGGCCGTTTATTGCTCCTTAAGTTATTTGTTGTTAGTTTTTTTTCCCTTAGTACTTCCGTTTTTAGCTTCCATTAGTTGTTACTTTTGCCATACTACATGAATTCCAGAGCATAATTTTGATGAAGTGTTATTATTATTTTATTTTTAGTGGCCACCTAATTAAATCTATAGTTTATATGTAAGAAAGCCAAGCAATGGCCATACATGCGGGACCCGTTCCCAGTGCGCAAGGAAGACAAAATATGCTACAGGAGGTACACTTCTCACCATATCTATAACTGGATACATTTATTTCGTAGAGTTGTTTTTACGCATAGTTGTGATGATGTCGTTGGAGTGACCACATTTTATCAGTAGCCAAATGTTGAATAATGATGTGTTCAAATTTAATTTTAACTAAGAAGCTATAATTATGGCAGATTTGGGTACTTTCGGTATATTAAAAAAATTAAATACAAAATTATTACAACATTTAAATTCAACTTAGAAACAATATCATGATACAATTTTCTTATCAAATAATAATTGTTTATAACAAATTGACAACTGTTGCCGTATTTCAACCTACATGATAATGATGACATTTTTTTAAAGATGTTTTGATGTCTATTATATGAATTTTTGCTTATCTTCTTCCATCAAACTGGCATAAGTTGCAACAATACCTTAGTAAGTTCTTGACCCAACAATTCCAGACCTAAAACATTCCATTTGCATTCAACAGTTGCTTCATAAACCTATTACTACTGTATAGTTCTCATATATCTTTTTCTTCTAACTTAAGTATCATTGGTCTTAAAAGATAATTAAAGGCTCATTTCCCCGTATGCACCAAATGTTTGTTAAGGTTTGATTTCTTCTTCTTTCAGTTTAAGGCTCTTAAACGATTGAAACGACCCGAACTTCCCCGTGAAGGAAAGCACGGATAGAATTGAGGACAAGACAAAATAGAACGCATATAGAAGAACATTTCATTGTTATTACAACAATTCCATCAGATACAAGAATATACAGAGTAAAAATGAATAAATTACATTTGACAAATATCAGAGATTACAATAAATTACGTAGCAGTGGAAAATATACAAAACACAACTGAAAGTGATACACGGATACAGAGCTTTCCGAGCATCATTCCAGCTGTAAACCAGGTTCCTGTGAATATAAATCTGCAAAACCAAAACTACTAGCTGCCCGTGCGGAAAATAGTGGCACCCAGAGTTTAGGTTAAAACAATAAACTCCAGGTCAGTCATGTGACTGGTGTGAGAACTAAAACAGTTATTAATATTGATTTTAAAGTTAGGTAAATCAAGGGACCACGCCGTATAACACGGAACGGGTTTCCTCCCAAGAATACCAGTGCATAGAACAAACAGCGCAATGCTAAATAAAGAAAAATGAAGCTGTTATAAGACCCAGGTCCCATCACACAATGCAACGCAAGCCGGAGGATAGGGTTTTTACCTTATAACCGCCAAAGCATGCTTGATACGTTTAAAACACATTATTTGATACTATTATAGGTGTATAGTGTCAAAACAATTTCAATCATAAATATCAATCATAGGCGGCATGAATGCCCCATCCCACTATGTCGCCATACTAGGCTCTACAAATAAAGCCGAAATACACGTATTGGAAATTGGATTCCATCATGAGTCGAGGCAAGGGGCAAGCTCCTCTCCGCGTTCGAGACACTCTAGCAGATGTCTCGGGACCGCACACAGCAATCCCTGGATCCTCCAAGGCCGGTCCTCTCTTATTTTTGAGGATTGGCAATTCCTGAACACACGTTTCCCGGTCCTTACAGACCTATATCCGAGGCGCCTCGTATCCAACAACAACACAGGTGAAAAGTATATAAATGTCAGGGCTGGTAGGTCACTGACACCACCATAGCTAGAAAGAAACGTCGTGCACTCCTTGGGTCCGTATCCCGTTTTTGACTCATACCGAGGTGTGAGGCTCGCGAATTCACGTTATACACAAAGCTATGCCACACAGGCCGTGCTTTGATCATCAACCACAAGACTTTGCTTTTCAATATAAGCCTTGATCAATTGCCACTTACGCGTGCCACATTGGCAATTCACTCCATGCGACTGATGTCCATCGATATACAACCTCTGAGCTCGTACGTCTCAGAGAAGGGCGTTAAGCAAGAGAATAAATTCTCCGCCGCCAAACAGATGTATATTTAATAGAGATCAATCAACATAGAATAAAATCCACTGTCAGACACACAATCCATTTACAAGTTCGTTCTAGGTCTGAACGAAACCGGAGGCACTTTCCTCGCATATCCATCCATCTCCAAGTACGTCTGGACGATCACCTACTGATTCCCTCATTCTGGGTGTACAGCCCAATCAAGATCATCAGTAATCACCCAAACGATGTGAAGACTTCCGTTCTTCAACCACCGTCTTCATCTTCGACATCTCGTCGAATCGGTTATTCAGAATGGGTATAACCCGGCCTTTCTGAATAACCCACGTATATGATAAACAAATTGTTACACAAACAACACAAACGCCTCATTCCAATTCAGAATATTCTTTTATTCACAAAATCACATTTTTAGGGAAATGTTCCCATTAACTTTATCCAAGATAAATTCTTCTAAATTTATCCTATAATCTTCCTTTGGATATCATTTCAAACCATTTTATGGTTTTCCAAACTAGTCGGGATTAGCGAACCACACCGAAGTAATTATTTATTTTATTTCCCAATCCCAACCTATATATCCCATGGAGAAAAACTGGTAATACTCCATATCTAACACCACAGTGTTATCGGTAAAATTAATTACCATTTCACGTTCAAATCTAATTAAAGATTTAACTATCGCTTTGGAGCAAAACTGGTGGTACTCCATTCTCGATCACCTTTCAAATTTGATAATTTAAATTATCAATTCACATTTTTAATCTAGTTAAAGATTCATTAAAGCTCCACTTAGTTTTAATCCTTTCAAAAATCAATATCCTGTCTTTAACTGGGTTAAAGAACCAATGTCATCTAAAACAAGATTCACGACAAACCCAAATCATATTTGATATTAAATACAAGGCTCTGAATAGAAAATATGTCGACTTATATTCAATATCAAATCCTGAAACTAACATATATCGTATTGGAAATAACGATATAAAATATATCTTTCAAATTCCCATAACAATATCTGTATAGTCACGAAATCCAACATCGAAATATCCCGAAGATAATTTCGATTCAACTCCAGTCCAATTCACGTATTGGAAATATCGATTATTTTTAAAATCACTTTCAAATTCAATTTATTTATTTCAACAATAAATTGATTTTAATTCTAGTTCAAACTAGTTCATTTCGATAAAAATCTATTTTTATCTTTTCAAATATGGAGTTTTTCATCCCAGTTCTTTCCAATTCACATATTATGATTTTACACAAATTATCAATATTTTTAATAATTTTATCAAGGCCCGTACAGTCGATCTCCATCAACGGCTATCGAACTGCACTTACAGCGACCTTTTCTGAAATTGATTTGGACATAATTCCAAATCCAACCGTTAGATTTCAAATTTCTAGTATTCATTGGAAAGCTCTTTTCGATACGAACCCAACGGTTCCGGTTTTAGGAGAATCCGATGGTCGGATCTCCCGCAACGTCCGTTTGAAATAAATGGTCGAAATTCATGAACTGCCGCGGCGCGGCGCGTTCTATTCAGGCCATTATATTATATATATAATATATATTTCGTCGATTTCTATTTAAAACAAATTTTATAAATCATTTTAAATTCGTTTCTAAAACAATTCAACTTCTATATTCAATTTCAAATCGATTTGATTTCAATTCAACACGAATTCATTTCCATTTTATTTAATTCGAATTCAAATTCGTTTCAATTCAATTCAACTTCAAATTCGTTTCAATTCAAATTGATTTCAATTTAATTTTGATTCGAATTCCATTAAATTTCAGTTCGTTTTCAATTCAACTTGAATTTGTTTTATATTCAATTCCATTCGAAGTCCTTTTATATTCAATTCCATTCGAAGTCCTTTTATACTCAATTCAAATTCGTTTTCTTTTCAATTTGAATTCGCTATAATATTCATTCAATTTGAATAAAATCGATATAAATATCGTTCACGTCAAAATGGCGGAAAACTAATCAACACGGCTTTATATTTTTCACAACTTCTTTATTCTATTCAACAAATGAATATTTATCCCATTCAACACATGAATCTATATTTCTTTCAACACACGACTAATCTCAACACATGAGTACTGTCAACACATCACTATTTTTGTTATGTAAAATATTTTATAAAACTATGGTATCTACCGTTTGATTTTAATTAGACTCCATCGTAAAATAGTTCTAATTTTAAATATGATAAAGATGTGAATTTTATTATTAAAATATTTTACTCAACACAAGAATATTTTCAACACATGAATTTTCCTTTATAATATTCATTATTTTCCCGATTGGAATGAGGCCCAATCAATCACTATATAATGTTAATTATATGGATTCCATACAACACATGTATATAATAGCAACGATCAACAATCAACCATCATCCAAGGTGCACTGCACTGTATAAGCATCAAATATGGATATCTAATGCTTATAACAGCCTGTCAATCAATCGATCGACATATTTAATCAATCAGGATGAGTGAACTTCAAATTTCATCCCAACACCCATGTGGGGTTTCAAACAATCAAACACAGATTTTAGTTGTGCAGTTGGGCGACGTGTAAAATTTATCGTCCCAATCAATGCCCTTCAAATAGGTGTACATAAACAAACCGTCCGGTTTGTAAATGAATATTTTATTTTATTCACTTCCACGTTAAAAATTATATTTTTAACGATAAAATATTTTATTTCAACACATGAATTTCTATTTAGTTCATTTATTCAATAAAATGATATTTTTATTTTTCTAACATATTTTAGAAAATTTCGGCGGCATGACGGCACGATACTAGAAACGGGACGAGGCCTAGCCTTATCCCCGGTCTAGTGAAGGCCCACGCCATTCACACATCAATCAAATCAATTTCAATTCTCCAAACTATTCCATTCAGCCCAAATCATCTAACTAATTTATGCAACCAAACAAACAAGTCCATGGTTTGTGGACGATTGTGTCGGGTGCTACTAAGCACCGTCTGCATCCTAGTATATATATATATATAACTAGAAAAAGAAATTGAAGAGTGAGAAATTCTCACCAATAGCTATCCAATCATCTTGACTCTTCTTTTATAGAAATCTTCTTCATTCTCGCCTTTTAGCATCTTCGTTGCCCGTAGTCACTACATATATAAAAATCACACATTTTTATATTTTGATGTCTTTAAAATAAAAATCACATTTTTATTCATTCACTTTCAGTTTAAAAGTCATATTTTCATAATCACTTCATATATTTAAAAATCGAATTTTTACTATTGTCACGAGAAAGAATTTCGCTCGGTCCGAACCAGTCGCTAAACCGATCCAGGCCGTTCGAAACGCCCTATCGTTTGAGAACAGGACAAGACAGAACGCATACAGAAGAACATTTCATTGTATATTACAACAATGCATCATATTACAAGAATATACAGAGTATAAATGAATATTACACAGAAATATCAGAGATTTAAATTACATTTAAATACAACGCAGTGGAAAATAATACAATACACAACTAGAAGAGATATACGGATACAAAGCTTTCCGGATATCATTCCAGCTGTAAACCAGGATCCTGTGAATATAAATCTGCAAAACCAAAACTACTAGCTGCCCGTGTCAAAATAGGGGCACCCAGAGTTTAGGTTAAAACAATAAACTCCAGGTCAGTCATGGGACTGGTGTGAGAACTAAAACAGTTAATCTTTATTTTTAAAGTTTGGTAAATCAAGGGACCACGCCGTATAACACGGAACGGGTTTCCTCCCAAGAATACCAGTGCATAAAACAAACAGCGCAATGCTAAATAAAGAAATATGAAGCTGTTATAAGACCCAGGTCCTATCACACAATGCAACGCAAGCCGAGGGATAGGGTTTTCCCTTATAACAGCCAAAGAATGCTTGATACGTTTAAAACAGATTATTTGATACAATTATAAGTGCCTAGTGTATAAAACAACTTCAAATCATAAGTATCAATCATAGGCGGCATGGGTACCATATATCATGTCGCCATATATAGATTTACAAATAAAACCGCAAATCTCACGTATTTGGAAATTGGATTTCCATCTATGAACCGAGGCAAGAGATAGTCCTCAACCGATTCGAGACTGTCTAGCCCGAGTCTCAGGATCAGAGCTCGAGTGACCCTTGGATCGTCAGGGCCGGTCCACCGATGTGGATTAAACTTAAACCCTGAACACTACGTTTCCCCGCCCTTTGGGGCGTAAATGAGCCAACTAAATGACTCCATCGGTTCGAGAACGACCGATCAATCCGAGGCGCCTCGCAACAGCAACAACCACATAAGTCAAACTCGTCAGGGCATGTAAAACCACTGACGCCACTTTTTAGCTAGAAGGAAACGCATGCCCTCCCTGAGGTCCGTCTCCCGTTTTTGGTTCATACCGGGTGTGAAACACGCGAAGTAACCGTTACACAAAGCTACGCCACAAAGGCCTTGCTTTGATCATCACCACAAGACTTTGCTTTTCAATAGAAGCCTCGATCAATTGCCACTTAGGCATGCCACACAGGCAATTCACTCCATGCGTTTGATATCCATCTATATATAACCCCTGAGCTCGTACGTCTCAGAGAAGGGCGTTAAGCAAGAGAATAAATTCTCCGCCGCCAAACAGATATATATTTAATAGAGATCAATCACACGGACTAAAATCCAATGTCAGACACACAGTCCATTTACAAGTCCGTTCTGGGTCTGAACGAAACCGGGGGCACCTAGTACCCCGCATATCCATCGATCTCCAAGTACGTCTGGACGATCATTAACTGTTTCCATCTTCTTGGGTGTACAGGCCAATCAAGATCATCAGTAATCACCCAAACGACGTGAAGACTTCCGGTCTTCGACCACCGTCTTCATCTTCGACACCACGTCGAATCAGTTATTCAGAATGGGATAAACCCGGTCTTTCTGAATAACTCGCGTATATATTATAAAAGTGTTACACAAACACAACATATGCATCATTCCAATTCAGAATATTCTTTTATTCAAATATTCCTATACTCTGGAAAAAGTTCCCATTAATTTTATCCAAGATAAATTCTTTAAATTTATTCTTTAATCTTCTTTGAATATCAATTCAAACTAGTCGGGATTAGCGAACCACACCGAAGTAATTATTTATTTTATTTCCCAATCCCAACCTATTCATCCCATGAAGTAAAACTGGTAATACTTCATATCTAACACCACAGTGTTATCGTTAAATTCAATTACCATTTCACGTTCAAATCTAATTAAAGATTTAACCATCGCCTGGAGCAAAACTGGTGATACTCCATTTTCGATCATTTCAATCTAATTAAAGATTCATTAAAACTCCACTTAGTTTTAATCTTTAACTGGGTTAAAAAATCAGTGTCATTTAAAACACGGTTCACGATAAACCCAAAATCACATTCATTAATTATCGGGTTAAAGAACGAGTGTTGTTTAAAACACTGTTCACGATAAACCCAAAAATCAATATCCATTCAATTCCAATTAAATATTATTTAATTGGTACACTTCATTAAATCTAAATAAAAAGATTTAATCTTTTCTCAACTGGGTTCAAGAACAGTGTTAGTGAAGACACCATTCACGACAAACCCAAATCACATTTGATATTCAATACAAGGCTCTGAATAGAAAATATATCGGCTTATATTCAATATCAAATTCTACGACTAACAAATGTCGTATTGGAAATAATGATATAAATATATATCTTTCAAATTTCCATAACAACATCTGTATAATCACGAATTCCAACATCGAAATATTCCGAAGACAATTTCGATTCAAATCCACTCCAATGCAATCATTGGAAATTTTGGTTATTTTTAAAACCATTTCAAATTCAATTTATTTATTTAAAAATAAATATAATTATAATTCTAGTTCAAAACTAGTTCATTTCGATAAAAATCTATTTTTATCTTTTCAAATATGGAGTTTTTCATCCCAAATCTTCACAAATCATTTCTTATGATTTTACACAAATTATTACTATTTTTAATAATTTTATCAAGGCCCGTACAGTCGATTTCCACCAATGGCCATCGAACTGCACTTACAACGAACTTTTTCAAATTTGATTTGGACGTAACTCCAAATCCAACCGTTAGATTTCAAATTTCTAATATTCGCTAGAAAGCTCTTTTCGATACGAACCCAACGGTTCCGGTTTTAGGAGAATCCGACGGTCGGATCTCCCGTAATGTCCGTTTGAAATAAATGGTCGAAATTCACGAACTACCGCGGCGCGGCGCGTTCTATTCAGGCCATTATATTATATATATAATATATATAATATATACTTCGTCGATTTCTATTTAAAACGAATTATATAAATAGTTTTAAAATCGTTTCAAACGCAATTCCAACTTTCTTTTCAATTCAAATCAAAATTGAATTCTTCTTTATAAATTCGTTTAAAATTCATTTCTATTCAATTCAAATTTCAATTCAATTTGAATTCATTTCCATTTGCTTTCAATTCAATTTGAATTCGTTTTCAATTCATTTCGAAATCGTTTTCAATTCAATTCATTTCGAAATCGTTTTCAATTCAATTCATTTCGAAATCGTTTTCAATTCAATTCATTTCGAAATCGTTTTCAATTCAATTCATTTCGAAATCGTTTTCAATTCAATTCATTTCGAAATCGTTTTCAATTCAATTCATTTCGAAATCGTTTTCAATTCAATTCATTTCGAAATCGTTTTCAATTCCATTCATTTCGAAATCGTTTTCAATTCAATTCATTTCGAAATCGTTTTCAATTCAATTCATTTCGAAATCGTTTTCAATTCAATTCATTTCGAAATCGTTTTCAATTCAATTCATTTCGAAATCGTTTTCAATTCAATTCATTTCGAAATCGTTTTCAATTCAATTCATTTCGAAATCGTTTTCAATTCAATTCATTTCGTAATCGTTTTCAATTCAATTCATTTCGAAATATTCGACTTCGAAATCACTGTTCAATATTCATTTTAAAATGAATAAAATCGATATAAATATCGTTCACATCAAAATGGCGTCAATCTAATCAACAAGGCTTCATAAATTTCTATTTTCAAATATTCTTTATTTTTCAAATTGGAATGAGGCCCAATCAATTACCATATAACGTTAATTATATGGATTCCATACAACACATGTATATAATAGCATTGAAAAATAATCAACCATCAACCAAAGTGCACTACACTGTATAAGCGTCAAATATAGATATCTAACGCTTATAACAGCCTGTCAATCGATCGATCGACATATTTAATCAATCAGGATGAGTGAACTTCAAATTTCATCCTAACACCCGTGTGGGGTTTCAAACAATCAAACACAGATTTTTATTCGTGCAGTTGGGCGATGTGTAAAATTTATCGACCCAATCAATATCAGTCAAATCAGTGCATATAAACAAATCGGCCGATTTGTCTATAAATATCTATTTACTCACTTTCACGTTAAAAATTATGTTTTTAACGATCAAACAATTTTATTTTAACATATGAATTTCTATTCAGTTCATTTATTCCATAAAATGATATTTTTATTTTTCTAACATATTTTAGAAAATTTCGGCGGCATAACGGCACGATACTAGAAACGGGACGAGGCCTAGCCTTATCCCCGGTCTAGTGAAGGCCCACGCCATTCACACATCAATCAAATCCATTCATTTCACCAAACCACTCAATCTCAATTCAAATCATCTAACTAATCTATGCAACCAAACAAACAAGTCCATAGTCTGTGGACGATTGTGTCGGGTGCTACTAAGCACCGTCTGCATCTTAGTATATATATATGTATAACTAGAAATAGAAATTGAAGAGTGAGAAATTCTCACCGAAAGCTATCCAATCATCTTGACTCTTCTTTGATATAAAGCTTCTTCGTTCTCGCCTTTTTGTCACCTTCGTTATCCGCTTTCACTACATATGTAAAAATCGAATTTTTACTTCGCTTTTCAATATATAAAAATCACATTTTTAATTCGAAGTTCAATATATAAAAATCATATTTTTAATTCGAAGTTCAATATATAAAAATCATATTTTTAATTCGAAGTTCAATATATAAAAATCATATTTTTAATTCGAAGTTCAATATATAAAAATCATATTTTTAATTCGAAGTTCAATATATAAAAATCATATTTTTAATTCGAAGTTCAATATATAAAAATCATATTTTTAATTCGCCGCTTCATTATTTGTAAAAATAGAATTTTCATCACTTCAACTTCATAGTAGAAATCATATTTTTACTCCACTTTTCAATATAGAAAAATCGTATTTTTACTACGCTATTCAATATAGAAAAAATTGAATTTTTATGGTGCTATCACTTATTTAAAAATCGAATTTTTATTTCAACTTCACATAGAGAAAAATCCGACCTTTTATATAGATAAAAAACCTTATCTTTGTTAATTTAAAAATCTAAACTATACTAATTTAAAAATATAACCTTTCATACTTTATTCATATATAAATATCGTATTCCTAAAACAAAGATCATATTTTTACTAAAATCTTTTCTATAAAAATCATAATAACTTATATAAATGAAAATCAGATTTTAAAGGTATGTAAATTCAGAAAAACTTACATTGTTTGTCGGAGGAAAGGGGGGGGGGGAAGTGTTGCGCTCGGGAGGTGGAGCTGGGGAGGCGCCGTCGGCCGAGGTGGTGGTGAGGGGGTGGAGCGGTTTCAGGCTCCAGCGTTCTGGGGTGCGTCGCTGCTCAGGAGGTTTCAATCGAAGGGGGGAACTGGCGGTATTCGAACTAGGCATGGAGGGAGCGAGGGGGCGACGGAAGGGGAAGGGATGGTCAGAGGGGAGGCGCGAGGCCAGGCGGTGGCGGTGCGACATCGACAGCGGCGGGCTTGGGTTCACGCGGTTTTTTTTTTTTTTGTTCGATCAGAATAAATGAATAGGGGGGGGGGGCAGAAGGAAAGATAAGGGAGGGAGAGATAATATTTTTTTTATTTATTTTAATTATTTAATTTGAAAAGGTTGACTTTTACATACGACCTCGAAACGAGGCCCACCGCCTGTCGTCCATAGCGTTTCACCCCCATTCCGAACACAATGGGATATGTATCGTAGGTTGATTCGATCATTTGAATCAGTTTCCGTTGAACTTACATTTAAATCACTATATTGAATTTTAAACGTACATTTCGAATTACTGGGGTCACATACTAACTAGAAAAATTCCAGAAAAATATTTTCTAGCGTCGTATTGACGATACGGTCCTAACAAAACTAGTTTCGTCGAATTCTGAGACCGTTGGAAAAATGGCCAATTTCCAGTCGATTAAAATCAACTGAAACTGGTCAAACGCGTTTTCCTTTTCCACGTTCACATATTGATTCGAAAAATTATGAAATTTGGAACCTAGCAACAATTTTACATCATGGACCCAACAAAAGTGGTTTCGTCGAAATTCGAGGTCGTTTGCAAAATGTCCATTTTTAAGGGCCTGAATTCCATAGCGACTATTCAGAATTTTCAACTGGACATATCTTTTGATTCCCGCTACGAACTTTTGATTTTTCGGATTCGTTGGAAAGATATTCACTATTAGATTCCATTATTTTTGGTTTCACTAAAATCCGGATTGTTTTGCACCCGGTACATTCAATTGAAGTTTGAAATCGAATTATCGAACTACCGCGCCATTTTCAATTCTATTTATAATTATATATAATTATTTATATTCTAACGACGACGTATATAATATATACGTTCTAATTCCATTCAAAATAAATTTCTCGTCGATATTATTTAAAATAATTCATTTTAAATAATCAAAATTCGCTAAAATTGCCGAAATAAAAATTTTAAACTGGCCCAGATTTTCCGGGTTATTACAATCTCCCCCACTTAAAACTTTTCGTCCCCGAAAAGGAAAAAAGTCGAAAGTGGTTTGATTAATCATCCCTACGTTCGGTCGGGCTTCCATTCTCCAACTTTTCTGTTTCTGAGAATTTTCAAATTTTCAAAATTTTGGCTAACACCCTAAATTTTCGAAAAATTTCGCCATAACCTCCCCTGCAATGGGAGCATCGGGGAATTTCCAATAGCTTCCCCGGTCCTTCAGATCTCAAAAAGAAAAAGAAAAAGCCAAGCGGCTAGCCAATAGGCTCATAAAATCACCATCACCCAAACAAAACAGTAATTATTTAGTAAACATGTACCTATTTGTCGGGCAAACAAATTTTATTCTCTGGCTCTAGCCTCCTTGCTATGACCTGTTCAATATAAGTATATGTATATGCAAGCAAACGCAACCAATTTTCAATACAGTTCAATATTTGGTTCGATTAAGCATAATGGTTCAAAATTAGCAAACAAATGAACAAACAACACAAACATCAATCAATTAGTGACTTTAACGTTTCAAATTCATAATTTTGATACATATACAAAATCAGATTTTGATGCCAAATCACAACAATAAGCCCTATCAAATTTTGGTTCTCACACCAGTCAATAGGAAACATATAGAAAGCCCACTTTCGTCACTCGAACATAAATTCTAATGATGGAGCTCCATCATCAAAATCATCTCCGGGCGATTAGAGTGTAATTCTATATCTATCCAGTATATTAAAATTTCGAATATACGCGGATCAGACATATACGCAAAATCTATATATACTGGATTGTCCACATCAATATAAATAGATAATCAAATACGAATAATTGATTTAAATTTTCAAACAAAGTTTGTTTTCATTTTCAAAAATATACTCTTCACACTCGTTCTAGGATACTACTGATCCCATCTCTAACGAGTCACTCTCATTGGATTTTACTAATCCAATATCTGATGAATTCTTTCGTATGGTTCTAATGTGCCTTGTTCTCCGAGCTTTGTAAACCAAAGCTCTGATACCGACTGTCACGAGAAAGAATTTCCCTCGGTCCGAACCAGTCGCTAAACCGATCCAGGCCGTTCGAAACGCCCTATCGTTTGAGAACAGGACAAGACAGAACGCATACAGAAGAACATTTCATTGTATATTACAACAATGCATCAGATTACAAGAATATACAGAGTATAAATGAATATTACACAGAAATATCAGAGATTTAAATTACATTTAAATACAACGCAGCGGAAAATAATACAATACACAACTAGAAGAGATATACGGATACAAAGCTTTCCGGATATCATTCCAGCTGTAAACCAGGATCCTGTGAATATAAATCTGCAAAACCAAAACTACTAGCTGCCCGTGTCAAAATATGGGCACCCAGAGTTTAGGTTAAAACAATAAACTCCAGGTCAGTCATGGGACTGGTGTGAGAACTAAAACAGTTAATCTTTATTTTTAAAGTTTGGTAAATCAAGGGACCACGCCGTATAACACGGAATGGGTTTCCTCCCAAGAATACCAGTGCATAAAACAAACAGCGCAATGCTAAATAAAGAAAAATGAAGCTGTTATAAGACCCAGGTCCTATCACACAATGCAACGCAAGCCGGGGGATAGGGTTTTCCCTTATAACAGCCAAAGAATGCTTGATACGTTTAAAACCGATTATTTGATACTATTATAAGTGCATAGTGTATAAAACAACTTCAAATCATAAGTATCAATCATAGGCGGCATGGGTACCATATATCATGTCGCCATATATAGATTTACAAATAAAACCGCAAATGTCACGTATTTGGAAATTGGATTTCCATCTATGAACCGAGGCAAGAGATAGTCCTCAACCGATTCGAGACTGTCTAGCCCGAGTCTCAGGATCAGAGCTCGAGTGACCCTTGGATCGTCAGGGCCGGTCCACCGATGTGGATTAAACTTAAACCCTGAACACTACGTTTCCCCGCCCTTTGGGGCGTAAATGAGCCAACTAAATGACTCTATCGGTTCGAGAACGACCGATCAATCCGAGGCGCCTCGCAACAGCAACAACCACATAAGTCAAACTCGTCAGGGCGTGTAAAACCACTGACGCCACTTTTTAGCTAGAAGGAAACGCATGCCCTCCCTGAGGTCCGTCTCCCGTTTTTGGTTCATACCGGGTGTGAAACACGTGAAGACCGTTACACAAAGCTACGCCACAAAGGCCTTGCTTTGATCATCACCACAAGACTTTGCTTTTCAACAGAAGCCTCGATCAATTGCCACTTAGGCATGCCACACAGGCAATTCACTCCATGTGTTTGATATCCATCTATATATAACCCCTGAGCTCGTACGTCTCAGAGAAGGGCGTTAAGCAAGAGAATAAATTCTCCGCCGCCAAACAGATACATATTTAATAGAGATCAATCACACGGACTAAAATCCAATGTCAGACACACAGTCCATTTACAAGTCTGTTCTGGGTCTGAACGAAACCGGAGGCACCTAGTACCCCGCATATCCATCGATCTCCAAGTACGTCTGGACGATCACTAACTGTTTCCATCTTCTTGGGTGTACAACCCAATCAAGATCATCAGTAATCACCCAAACGACGTGAAGACTTCCGGTCTTCGACCACCGTCTTCATCTTCGACACCACGTCGAATCAGTTATTCAGAATGGGATAAACCCGGTCTTTCTGAATAACTCGCGTATATATTATAAAAGTGTTACACAAACACAACATACGCCTCATTCCAATTCAGAATATTCTTTTATTCAAATATTCCTATACTCTGGGAAAAGTTCCCATTAATTTTATCCAAGATAAATTCTTTAAATTTATTCTTTAATCTCCTTTGAATATCAATTCAAACTAGTCGGGATTAGCGAACCACACCGAAGTAATTATTTATTTTATTTCCCAATCCCAACCTATTCATCCCATGAAGTAAAACTGGTAATACTTCATATCTAACACCACAGTGTTATCGGTAAATTCAATTACCATTTCACGTTCAAATCTAATTAAAGATTTAACCATCGCCTGGAGCAAAACTGGTGATACTCCATTTTCGATCATTTCAATCTAATTAAAGATTCATTAAAACTCCACTTAGTTTTAATCTTTAACTGGGTTAAAGAATCAGTGTCATTTAAAACACGGTTCACGATAAACCCAAAATCACATTCATTAATTATCGGGTTAAAGAACGAGTGTTGTTTAAAACACTGTTCACGATAAACCCAAAAATCAATATCCATTCAATTCCAATTAAATATTATTTAATTGGTACACTTCATTAAATCTAAATAAAAAGATTTAATCTTTTCTCAACTGGGTTCAAGAACAGTGTTAGTGAAGACACCATTCACGACAAACCCAAATCACATTTGATATTCAATACAAGGCTCTGAATAGAAAATATATCGGCTTATATTCAGTATCAAATTCTATGACTAACAAATGTCGTATTGGAAATAACGATATAAATATATATCTTTCAAATTTCCATAACAACATCTGTATAATCACGAATTCCAACATCGAAATATTCCGAAGACAATTTCGATTCAAATCCACTCCAATGCAATCATTGGAAATTTTGGTTATTTTTAAAACCATTTCAAATTCAATTTATTTATTTAAAAATAAATATAATTATAATTCTAGTTCAAAACTAGTTCATTTCGATAAAAATCTATTTTTATCTTTTCAAATATGGAGTTTTTCATCCCAAATCTTCACAAATCATTTCTTATGATTTTACACAAATTATTACTATTTTTAATAATTTTATCAAGGCCCGTACAGTCGATTTCCACCAATCGCCATCGAACTGCACTTACAGCGACCTTTTTCAAATTTGATTTGGACGTAACTCCAAATCCAACCGTTATATTTCAAATTTCTAATATTCTCTAGAAAGCTCTTTTCGATACGAACCCAACGGTTCCGGTTTTAGGAGAATCCGACGGTCGGATCTCCCGTAATGTCCGTTTGAAATAAATGGTCGAAATTCACGAACTGCCGCGGCGCGGCGCGTTCTATTCAGGCCATTATATTATATATATAATATATATAATATATACTTCGTCGATTTCTATTTAAAACGAATTATATAAATAGTTTTAAAATTGTTTCAAACGCAATTCCAACTTTCTTTTCAATTCAAATCAAAATTGAATTCTTCTTTATAAATTCGTTTAAAATTCATTTCTATTCAATTCAAATTTCAATTCAATTTGAATTCATTTCCATTTGCTTTCAATTCAATTTGAATTCGTTTTCAATTCATTTTTAAATCGTTTTCAATTCAATTCATTTCGAAATCGTTTTCAATTCAATTCATTTCGAAATCGTTTTCAATTCAATTCATTTCGAAATCGTTTTCAATTCAATTCATTTCGAAATCGTTTTCAATTCAATTCATTTCGAAATCGTTTTCAATTCAATTCATTTCGAAATCGTTTTCAATTCAATTCATTTCGAAATCGTTTTCAATTCAATTCATTTCGAAATCGTTTTCAATTCAATTCATTTCGAAATCGTTTTCAATTCAATTCATTTCGAAATCGTTTTCAATTCAATTCATTTCGAAATCGTTTTCAATTCAATTCATTTCGAAATATTCGACTTCGAAATCACTGTTCAATATTCATTTTAAAATGAATAAAATCGATATAAATATCGTTCACGTCAAAATGGCGTCAATCTAATCAACACGGCTTCATAAATTTCTATTTTCAAATATTCTTTATTTTTCAAATTGGAATGAGGCCCAATCAATTACCATATAACGTTAATTATACGGATTCCATACAACACATGTATATAATAGCATTGAAAAATAATCAACCATCAACCAAAGTGCACTACACTGTATAAGCGTCAAATATAGATATCTAACGCTTATAACAGCCTGTCAATCGATCGATCGACATATTTAATCAATCAGGATGAGTGAACTTCAAATTTCATCCTAACACCCGTGTGGGGTTTCAAACAATCAAACACAGATTTTTATTCGTGCAGTTGGGCGATGTGTAAAATTTATCGACCCAATCAATATCAGTCAAATCAGTGCATATAAACAAATCGACCGATTTGTCTATAAATATCTATTTACTCACTTTCACGTTAAAAATTATGTTTTTAACGATCAAACAATTTTATTTTAACATATGAATTTCTATTCAGTTCATTTATTCCATAAAATGATATTTTTATTTTTCTAACATATTTTAGAAAATTTCGGCGGCATAACGGCACGATACTAGAAACAGGACGAGGCCTAGCCTTATCCCCGGTCTAGTGAAGGCCCACGCCATTCACACATCAATCAAATCCATTCATTTCACCAAACCACTCAATCTCAATTCAAATCATCTAACTAATCTATGCAACCAAACAAACAAGTCCATGGTCTGTGGACGATTGTGTCGGGTGCTACTAAGCACCGTCTGCATCCTAGTATATATATATGTATAACTAGAAATAGAAATTGAAGAGTGCGAAATTCTCACCGAAAGCTATCCAATCATCTTGACTCTTCTTTGATATAAAGCTTCTTCGTTCTCGCCTTTTTGTCACCTACGTTATCCGTTTTCACTACATATGTAAAAATCGAATTTTTACTTCGCTTTTCAATATATAAAAATCACATTTTTAATTCGAAGTTCAATATATAAAAATCATATTTTTAATTCGAAGTTCAATATATAAAAATCATATTTTTAATTCGAAGTTCAATATATAATAATCATATTTTTAATTCGAAGTCCAATATATAAAAATCATATTTTTAATTCGAAGTTCAATATATAAAAATCATATTTTTAATTCGAAGTTCAATATATAAAAATCATATTTTTAATTCGAAGTTCAATATATAAAAATCATATTTTTAATTCGAAGTTCAATATATAAAAATCATATTTTTAATTCGAAGTTCAATATATAAAAATCATATTTTTAATTCGAAGTTCAATATATAAAAATCATATTTTTAATTCGAAGTTCAATATATAAAAATCATATTTTTAATTCGCCACTTCATTATTTGTAAAAATAGAATTTTCATCACTTCAACTTCATAGTAGAAATCATATTTTTACTCCACTTTTCAATATAGAAAAATCATATTTTTACTACGCTATTCAATATAGAAAAAATCGAATTTTTATTTCAACTTCACATAGAGAAAAATCCGACCTTTTATATAGATAAAAATCCTTATCTTTGTTAATTTAAAAATCTAAACTATACTAATTTAAAAATATAACCTTTTATACTTTATTCATATATAAATATCGTATTCCTAAAACAAAGATCATATTTTTACTAAAATCTTTTCTATAAAAATCATAATAACTTATATAAATGAAAATCAGATTTTAAAGGTATATAAATTCAGAAAAACTTACATTGTTTGTCGGAGGAAAGGGGAGGGGAGTGTTGCGCTCGGGAGGTGGAGCTGGGAAGGCGCCGTCGGCCGAGGTGGTGGTGAGGGGATGGAGCGGTTTCAGGCTCCAGCGTTCTGGGGTGCGGCGCTGCTCAGGAGGTTTCAATCGAAGGGGGGAACTGGCGGTATTCGAACTAGGCATGGAGGGAGCGATGGGGCGACGGAAGGGATGGTCAGAGGGGAGGCGCGAGGCCAGGCGGTGGCGGTGCGACATCGACAGCGGCGGGCTAGGGTTCACGCTGTTTTTTTTTCTTTTTTTTTGTTCGATCAGAATAAATGAATAGGGGGGGGGGGGCAGAAGGAAAGATAAGGGAGGGAGAGATAATTTAATTTTTTTTTATTTATTTTAATTATTTAATTTGAAAAGGTTGACTTTTACATACGACCTCGAAACGAGGCCCACCGCCTGTCGTCCGTAGCATTTCACCCCCATTCCGAACACAATGGGATATGTATCGTAGGTTGATTCGATCATTTGAATCAGTTTCCGTTGAACTTACATTTAAATCACTATATTGAATTTTAAACGTACATTTCGAATTACTGGGGTCACATACTAACTAGAAAAATTCCAGAAAAAAATTTTCTAGCTTCGTATTGACGATACGGTCCTAACAAAACTAGTTTCGTCGAATTCTGAGACCGTTGAAAAAATGGCCAATTTCCAGTCGATTAAAATCAACTGAAACTGGTCAAACGCGTTTTCCTTTGCCACGTTCACATATTGATTCGAAAAATTATGAAATTTGGAACCTAGCAACAATTTTACATCACGGACCCAACAAAAGTGGTTTCGTCGAAATCCGAGGTCGTTTGCAAAATGTCCATTTTTAAGGGCCTGAATTCCATAGCGACTATTCAGAATTTTCAACTGGACATATCTTTTGATTCCCGCTACGAACTTTTGATTTTTCGGATTCGTTGGAAAGATATTCACTATTAGATTCCATTATTTTTGGTTTCACTAAAATCCGGATTGTTTTGCACCCGGTACATTCAATTGAAGTTTGAAATCGAATTATCGAACTACCGCGCCATTTTCAATTCTATTTATAATTATATATAATTATTTATATTCTAACGACGACGTGTATAATATATACATTCTAATTCCATTCAAAATAAATTTCTCGTCGATATTATTTAAAATAATTCATTTTAAATAATCAAAATTCGCTAAAATTGCCGAAATAAAATTTTTAAACTGGCCCAGATTTTCCGGGTTATTACAACTATGCTATTCAATATATAAAAATCGAATTTTTACTATGATGTTCAATATATAAAAATCATATTTTTACTTCGCTATTTTCTATATAAAGATCTCGCCTTTTCAACTATAAAGATTTCGCCTTTTCAACTATAAAGATTTCGCCTTTTCAACTATAAAGATTTCGCCTTTTCAACTATAAAGACTTCATCTTTACAAAAATATATATTTCATCATTATAAAAATCACCACTTTATTTCAACGTATATAAAATAAAAATCAGATTTTTATTTCGCTATATATACAAAGATGATATTTTTATATTCTCTATCTCATAAAGATTACATTTTTATAGTTCCTACTATGTAAAAGTCATATTTTTAATCCACTACATATGTAAAAATCTCACCTTTCTCCATTTAAAAATATCGTCTTTCTTCCTTTAAAAATCTAATCTTTTCATTTATAAAAATCACATCTTTTCTATTTGAAAAATTCTAACTTTCTATTTAAAAATCCTATACAAAAACTGATTTTTTTCTTCTGTTTGCTAATCATATACAAAATAAATAAATAAATAAAATAAAACAAATTAAAAAAACTTACTTTTTCAATCGGAGGGGGGTTCACTGGGTCTGAGGTGGTCGGAGGTCGGGGTTTGGGCCAAGGGGGGTGCGGGTTCGGGTCTAGGGGGGTGTGGCGCGTCGAGGTGGTGGAGAAGGGTGAAGAGGGGCGGAGGAGGTCAGGTGGAGAAGATGAAGCAGCGGCGGCGCAGCACAGGAGGGGGGGGGGGGCGGCTGTCGCGTTCGCGTCAGGGAGGAGAAGGGCAGGAAGAAGAAGAGAGGGAGGCGGCGGCAGAGGTGGCGCCCCACCTGGGGCGGCGGCGGTTCATCGGGGAGGGGCGGCGGCTCCTCCCCCGTCGCCCTTTCTCTTTTTTTTTTTCTGAATTCGATTTCCAAATAAAAAAGGCGGGCCAACGTGATTTAAGGGGAGAGATTTAATTTATAATTTATTTAATTATTTTAATTGCAAAAAAGTTGACTTTTACATACGACCTCAAAACGAGGCTCACCGCCTGTCGTCCATAGCTAATTACCCCCATTCCGAACACAATGGGATACGTACCGTAAGCTAATTTGATCGTTTCGATCTGTTTTCGTTAAAATCAACGTATATCTCTATATATTGAATTTGAACGCGCATTTCAATTTACCGGGGTCGCATACTAACTAGAAAAATTCCAGAAAAATATTTTCTAGCTTCGTATTGACGATACGGTCCTAACAAAACTAGTTTCGTCGAATTCTGAGACCGCTGGAAAAGTGGCCATTTTCCAGTCGATTAAAATCAACTGAAACTGGTCAAACGCAGTTCCCTTTGCCACGCTCACATATTGAATCGAAAAATTATGAAAATTGGAATCTAGCCATAACTTGACATCACGGACCCAACAAAAGTGGTTTCGTCGAAATCCGAGGTCGTTTGCAAAATGTCCATTTTTAAGGGCCTGAATTCCATAGCGACTATTCAGAATTTTCAACTGGACATATCTTTTGATTCCCGCTATGAAATCTCAATTTTTCGGATTAGTTGGAAAAATATTATCAAATAGATGCTATTATTTTTGGTTTCACTAAAATCCGGATTGTTTTGCACCCGGTACATTCAATTGAAGTTTGAAATCGAATTATCGAACTACCGCGCCATTTTCAATTCTATTTATAATTATATACAAATATTTATATTCTAACGACGACGTATATAAATATATACGTTCTATTAATATTCAAAAATAAATTTCTCGTCGATATTATTTAAAATAATCTATTTTAAATGTTCAAAATTCGCTAAAATTGCCAAAATAAAAATTTTAAACTGGCCCAGATTTTCCGGGTTATTACAATCTCCCCCACTTAAAACTTTTCGTCCCCGAAAAGGAACAAAATCGAAAGTGGTTTGATTATTCAGCTCTACGTTCGATCTGGCTTCCATTCTCCAACTTTTCAGTTTCTGAGAATTATCAAAATTTCAAAAATTTGGCTAACACCCTAAATTTTCGAAAAATTTCGCCATAACCTCCCCTGCACCGGGAGCCACGGGAAAATCCCGAAATTGCCATATAGGCCTTCTGATCTCGAAAAGAAAAAGAAAAAGCCAAGCGGCTAGCCAATAGGCTCATAAAATCATCATCACCCAAACAAACAGTAAATTATAGTAAATATGTACCTATTTGTCGAGCAAAAAAATTTTATTCTCTGCTCTAGCCTCCTTGCTATGACCTGTTCAATGTAAGTATATGTATATGCAAGCAAATGCGACCAATTTTCAATACAATTCAATATTTGATGCAATTAGGCATAAATGGTTCAAAATTATCAATCAAATAAACAAACAACACAAACATCAATCAATTAGTGAATTAGAGTTTTAAATTCATAATTTTGATACATATATAAAAATCATGTTTTTGATGCCAATTCACAACAATGTATTCTAGCTATATTAGTTTTGGTTCTCACACCAACCTAATGGAAATATATAGAAGTCACACCTTCGAAACACGAACATAAATACTGATGATGTGGCCACATCACCAGAATTATCCCCGGGTGTCTAGAATGTGACTCTATATCTATCTAGTATATCAAAACTTCGACTATACATTCATGACGCGTATACGCGAAATCTTTATATATTGGATTGTCCATATTCAAAATAAATAAATAATCAAATACGAATAAAGCGATTTAAATTTTAAAACAAAATTGTTTTCATTTGAAAAATATACTCTTCACACTCGTTCTAGGATACTACTGATCCTATCTCTAACGAGTCATTCTAATTGGATATTACTAATCCAATATCTGATGAATTATTTCGTATGGTTCTAATGTGTCTTGTTCTCGAGCTCTGTAAACCAAAGCTCTGATACCAAACTGAAACGACCCGAACTTCCCCGTGAAGGAAAGCACGGATAGAATTGAGGACAAGACAAAATAGAACGCATATAGAAGAACATTTCATTGTTATTACAACAATTCCATCAGATACAAGAATATACAGAGTAAAAATGAATAAATTACATTTGACAAATATCAGAGATTACAATAAATTACATAGCAGCGGAAAATATACAAAACACAACTGAAAGTGATACACGGATACAGAGCTTTCCGAGCATCGTTCCAGCTGTAAACCAGGTTCCTGTGAATATAAATCTGCAAAACCAAAACTACTAGCTGCCTGTAACGAACTGGAATTTTCGACTCCGAAAATCAACATCAAACTACCATGTTGACCCTTTCAGACATCGAACATTCCAGATCATTAATAGAAAGAAGTTAGAGGGTGAGAATAGATAAGGTAGAAATATTGAATAGAAGAAGAAGAAGAAACACCACACAGAGTCTCACATCGCAGCGGAACAAAATATAATACAGAAATAATCTTTATTGAAAGCTTTAAAATACTTACAGTATCAGAGTACATCATACCATGGGACAGTTATAATAGCCTGTTCCCATATACAACACACAGCGGAATAGTAGTAATATCATACGTCCGGACTTTTCCAACTCGTCTCTTCACAGCAGCCGATAACCTGAACCTGTACAACCCGGCCTAACCCGAGCATTTACAAAACACCGGGTCAGTCTGGTGAACCAGAGTGAGATAAACTCGCACAGTAATAAGGGTGAATCATCCAATCATGATTTTAGAGTTCAAAATCCTTTCAAAAGAAAAGGATAATCGTAAGACCAAATCCACACATAAACACGGACGGTTTTTACCTTACGATAACCCAAAACAGTTTTGAAACCAATATCTTGTTCTGATATTATGATAATGTCTAAATACAAGTAAATAGAATCTAGTAGAACGCTTGCATCTCACGCTCCACATATAGTATACAATCAAAACCCGCAGGCGCTTATTGGGAATTGGATTCCGACTTGACAAGGTATGGGTCCACCTTCCGATAGTGTATCTCTAGAGACGAATACACTGGGTTCAACAAGAACTTTTTGCAACCCGGCCCTCACATGACCGACCACTCATTTCGCTTGAGTGTATCGAATGTATATCACCGACGGTTGGGATCAGCAACCGTCTGCCCGAAAAGGGACAGCATCGAAACATAGATTTAAGAAACAAATAGGATTTCCTCTAGATAGGTGATTATACACCCTAATGGGAGCGACCCACATAGCCATGCTGCCTGCCCGATTTTTGTCATTTCCCGGTTGATGAGGCTTGAGGCCCGAATTAACTCTTGAACATCTGGTCACCATTTACTTTGAATGCCACATTGTCAAATTCATCAGATATCACTAATTGACATCCACAAAAATACTCTAGCTGGAAGCTAAGAGAACGGCAAATCTCCGCCAACAACTATCGTACGTTTGAAGAAATCAACGTACGTGACCCTTTGGAAATACTCTGTCAGACACTCGTCCATACACGTCATCCAGGAACAGGATGAACCGAAGGCACTCTCCTACCGCATCCATATAGGAATCACCCCATGGATCAGTAGCGAGAAGTCCTTGCAACCCGTTGATTCCAACCACGACAGAATCACAGCTTTCCTCTGCTTGCCAGGCAGAGAATATTAGTGGTTCTTCCGTTTATGAAAACCCACGGTCTTCAATGCTCCATCTCGATCATCTTTTGAGATTTTCACGTATTTGTTGGACGGAATGGTTTTCGAATATACATTCGATCCCGGTCTTTCCATACCAACAATCGTATTGGACAGGTTTGATAGTCGGTGTTTTAACTATCAAATATTTCAGTGTTTAAATCATGACACTCCAATGAGTTCACTGATTCAGTATTTAGCATCATTTGGCCTTTGACAATCTAATTTCCTTTTTGTTAAATTGAAATTTCAATTCTTTTAATATTCAAAAATATGATATTTGAATAACTCTAATTTCAATTAACTAACATTCGACTTATTCCATTCGCTCGACTCTAGGTCGCAGCGATCACAATGGTTACGCCTGAATCCCTCAGGAAACATCCGACCGCCGTAGGCTATCTGCAGCCCTGCGAATTACGCTAGCAGTCGTACGAAATGGCAACTCAGCCGAATAATTATGTTTGGCTAATTCTATCTTGAATAACTATATTCGATTACCCACTTAAATCTTCTTTCAAATCATCTTTTAAATTCGGAAATCCATTAGTTTTAACAAAGAAATTTATAACACATATGTTATAACAATAGCATTATATTTACTATTTAGATTTACAAAACAACAGCGCTATAATTGCTGTTTAGGTTTACAATCCATTTACTATAGCAAAACGCTATAATCGCTATATTAGATTTACAAAACATATATTATAACAACAGCGCTAAAATCGCTGTTTACAAAACACTTATTAAAGTTTAACCATTCATCTCATTTCTTATGCTCATAATTGTAAATCTGATTAACATCAGAACAAATCGAAGTCTTAAATAAATAAAATATTTATTTTTCTTTATAAACCTTTATTTAAATAATATATTCAAAATCCAACTCCAGTTATAAAGTCAATTTTATAACTTCATCTTTATCGATTCACTTGACGGTGAATCAATATTTATAACACGATTGATTTTTATAGGCCATACGCTGTCAAATACCCAACCAATATCACTTATTGGTTTAAACCGAACAGATGTTGAATATTCAGTCAATAATCAACCATCAAATCAATCACACCAACAGATTAGTTCATATATGATAATATGAAAATAAATAATACATTTGAGGAATCCGGTTGGATTCCTCCAACCTGTTCTTCCCTGTATTCAAATGGTTTTTCTCAAATCAGACGGTTTAGATTTGTTTAACGGATAAATTAAATAACGACCATTTAACATCAACCATAAGCAATTCAGACAATTCAACCATTTAAACACGTTTATAAATAAACGTGACCAACCAAGGTGAGTTACCTTTATTGGAACCAATCGTTAAAAATAACGATTTGGTATTTCACTGAAATTAAACACAGTTTAATTACATCTGTTAAATCAACCGATAAACAGACAACTAGCAAACAATCAACTATTTGCAAGCAGAGCACACAAAAATAAAAATACCCAATTTATATAAAATATAAAAAGGGTAACTGAGTGAGTTTAACTCACCTTGAGTTGCGTTGTTATAATAACAACTGATTTGATTAAATTAAACTTGCGTTTAATTTAACTGGGATTTCCAGCTGCATTCCACTGCGTCTGTTTCTGTTTCAGAATGTAGATCCCATTCATATAGTCCCGACATCGCTTGTTGTGTTCCATTGTTATATATTCTTAAAGCCGACTTCCTCATCCTTGTACCCGGGTTCAGAACGCAACTTGTATTCTTGTCTTCGTTCTCCATCTTTTTGTCGCCGTTGCACTCCTGCTGCCAGTAACAAATGCCCAATTCATTGGCCTGTGTGCATTCGTTTCTAGTAGTATCGATTTTCTGCATCAAATTCTCGCATTCAAAGTTAAGGTTATTTTAATAAATAATTTAGTCCCTAATTATATATATTAATAACTAATAAAAATTTAATTACTCTCAGTACACAGTTCAACAAGCCCATAACCTTCTCGGTTCCGTTCCTCTTTAGTGCTTTGTTTCCATCCCAAGCCGACGTGCTTCATTCGTTTGAAGCTTTCCTGGTCCAAATCTTATGGACTTCCACGCCCCAACCCAATGAGTCCACCTCTTCCATTAACTATTTAACTGGAAGCCTTCAGGTTGGAAAATGGGAAGATCCCATTTCCTTTGTGTTACCAGAACCCACGCATGACCGGGAAAACTTCCCTCACCGCGCCTATGCCCTCCCATTACCGAACTCCCCTCCACTCACGCCAGTTGTCCCCTTCTGTCCTCACGTCTCCCTTCTTTTTCTTGTTTTGTTTTGTGTTTTTTTTTTTTTTTTTGAATGATGTTGTCTCATTTTTTTCTTTCCCGGACGAGAGGAAAAATGGATGGGCAAAGGCTTTTATAGGAGGGGAGACGACGTGCTGGCCACGTTTTTAATTGAATATTATGTAAAAAGGTAGGTCTGCAGACGAGAGTTAGAGTTGCTGTTGCTTGAATGGACAATTCAAAAGGCTTTGTCGGCACGGTGTCTGTGTAATGGTAGACAGAGAAAAAGAAATGTTTGGGTGGCACGTTTCCTTGGACAACACTGCTGGATAGTTTGGCCAGCAAGTACAGAAGAGAAACAAGCTAGGGCGACAAAGAATGGATAGTTTTATTCATATTTTAACGTACAAAACTTTGTTATGGGGAAAACATGCTAAAACCCACTACATACGATCTCTGTCTACCGATAAAGAGGCTGTTCTTGATGTAAAACGATATTCCGGATCCAATGGAACGAGTTTCGTCGAAATCCGAGGTCGTATGAAAAAAATTCCCTTATGAAACCGGAAATGAACACGCATTTAATTTTTTCACGGTCACCTAATAAATCAAATCCACTTGAAACTGCGAACATTGACAATAACTTTTCGATACGAACCCAACGGCACTAATTTAGTCGCATTCTGAGACTGTTGCCCGATAGGCTGTTTTTACCCTGAACCGCCCTACCCTTTTTAACGCCAAATTTCTCGATCTCTAAAAATAACAAACTATATACATATCCTGACTCTAATCGACGATACGAACTCAACGGAACTGGTTTCGTCGAAAACAGAGTCCGTTTGCAAAACGGCTACTTTAAAGGCCTATAATTTAATAACGATTTCCCATAGCGACTATTTCAAAATTTGCTTTCTCCATAACTATCAAATTATAACACGAAATCTGGATTTTTCTCTTTCATATGAAAATTATCGTCAATACGGTCCCAACGTGTCTTGTTTCACAGAAATCCGACTTATATTGAATCCTGTATTCTCGGTTGAAGTTCAAAACTTCATTTCACGAACTGCACGCCATTTTCAAGCTCGATTTATATTATATATATAAATTATAACGTTCAACTTCGTTTTTAATAACGAATTAAATATTAAATTTCATTATCTTCCCAATATGATATTTAAAATAAATAAATTAAATTAAATATTTGACGGCCAAAAATGCGGGTCGTTACATTCTTCCCCCCTTAAAATAATTTCGTCCTCGAAATTGCTAAGGTAAGAAAGAACGTTATAAATCCATTAACTTTCAATTCCAATTTATCTTAAATCCAAAACCGATTTAATACCGTATATGAATATTTTCAAAAATATCGAAAATTTTCTAACACTTTAAATTTCCAAAAAATTTCGCCAGCACCTCCTCTGTACGGCTCAATCGGTACAACTCCAACTCGCCTTTCCAGGCCTTCTCCAATCCAAAAGAAAATGAAATAGCCAAGTGGCTTGCCAAATAGGCTCATAAATCACCAAACCCATATAGAAATAAACGTGTACCTTTTTGTCGGGCATATCACTATATCTTTCCCGTCTGCTGCCCTGTCAGCTTATACAAATGCATTCTCCAACCAAAATTCCAATTTTATCCTCAGAACCATATTCTTCACGCATCCAAGCCAAATACCATTCTTAACTCAATCTCCATCCATTACCAATTCCAACTCTTAACTTACCAGTCCAACACCATTTCGGATTCCTGTCTCGCAATTCAAAATCTGGTTCTGCTCGATATAATATATCTCGATTCAATTTCCAGTTAATTGGTTCCAATTCAATTCATATTCGCTTTCACAAATTTCTATTTAATTTTGTTTTTGTTCAAACAATTTCCCTGGGATTTTTTAAACAGTTCAGCTCTTTCAAAAATCAAATATTCCTTTTTAGGATCCAAAACAACTTGTTTTTCTCAAAGCAATTTGAAAACAAAATCTTTGGTAGTAATCCGTCACTTACCACTCAAAAATGAACACCGATGATGTCCGGATCATCATCGGAATCTATTTTCCAGTTACCGAAGTGAGTTCAATACTATGTCACTTTCAAAACCAGTTCTAAACACTTTCATTTTGAAATCCATTTCAAAATATCCTTTTCCATGCTTGTAACAAAATTAAAATCTCCCAGGATCTTAAAATTCTCATATATTCAATTAAAGTTCATTTGCAATCATTTATCCCACTTTAAGGAATTTTAATTCCAATTCTGATTTAGATTTCAGATTCAATTCATCTGATTCCATATTATACGAAATTTTATTGGTTATTTAAAACCATTTCAATTATAATCAACCAACACATCCAATATATTATAATATTTCCAATATATATCATTCTTTTATAACAAAATATAATTTGGGTAAAATTATTTCATTTACCCTCTTTCAAAACATAATGCGTCGGTTTATCGTACTTGAGTGTTTAGAAACCCCTATCGATTTAGTCGATCAAACTGATCGACCAGAATCCATAAACAACTCAAACAAATAAATCTCCACAATATAAAATAATTTTTATAGAATCTACAAATACGTTCACTCATATATATATATACACTCATACTCAGTCTAGGGTATTGCTAACCCCATCTCTACTGAGTCACGCCACAGAGCCAAGGTAATTATTTAACCAACAGCTCTGATACCACTGTAACGAACTGGAATTTTCGACTCCGAAAATCAACATCAAACTACCATGTTGACCCTTTCAGACATCGAACATTCCAGATCATTAATAGAAAGAAGTTAGAGGGTGAGAATAGATAAGGTAGAAATATTGAATAGAAGAAGAAGAAGAAACACCACACAGAGTCTCACATCGCAGCGGAACAAAATATAATACAGAAATAATCTTTATTGAAAGCTTTAAAATACTTACAGTATCAGAGTACATCATACCATGGGACAGTTATAATAGCCTGTTCCCATATACAACACACAGCGGAATAGTAGTAATATCATACGTCCGGACTTTTCCAACTCGTCTCTTCACAGCAGCCGATAACCTGAACCTGTACAACCCGGCCTAACCCGAGCATTTACAAAACACCGGGTCAGTCTGGTGAACCAGAGTGAGATAAACTCGCACAGTAATAAGGGTGAATCATCCAATCATGATTTTAGAGTTCAAAATCCTTTCAAAAGAAAAGGATAATCGTAAGACCAAATCCACACATAAACACGGACGGTTTTTACCTTACGATAACCCAAAACAGTTTTGAAACCAATATCTTGTTCTGATATTATGATAATGTCTAAATACAAGTAAATAGAATCTAGTAGAACGCTTGCATCTCACGCTCCACATATAGTATACAATCAAAACCCGCAGGCGCTTATTGGGAATTGGATTCCGACTTGACAAGGTATGGGTCCACCTTCCGATAGTGTATCTCTAGAGACGAATACACTGGGTTCAACAAGAACTTTTTGCAACCCGGCCCTCACATGACCGACCACTCATTTCGCTTGAGTGTATCGAATGTATATCACCGACGGTTGGGATCAGCAACCGTCTGCCCGAAAAGGGACAGCATCGAAACATAGATTTAAGAAACAAATAGGATTTCCTCTAGATAGGTGATTATACACCCTAATGGGAGCGACCCACATAGCCATGCTGCCTGCCCGATTTTTGTCATTTCCCGGTTGATGAGGCTTGAGGCCCGAATTAACTCTTGAACATCTGGTCACCATTTACTTTGAATGCCACATTGTCAAATTCATCAGATATCACTAATTGACATCCACAAAAATACTCTAGCTGGAAGCTAAGAGAACGGCAAATCTCCGCCAACAACTATCGTACGTTTGAAGAAATCAACGTACGTGACCCTTTGGAAATACTCTGTCAGACACTCGTCCATACACGTCATCCAGGAACAGGATGAACCGAAGGCACTCTCCTACCGCATCCATATAGGAATCACCCCATGGATCAGTAGCGAGAAGTCCTTGCAACCCGTTGATTCCAACCACGACAGAATCACAGCTTTCCTCTGCTTGCCAGGCAGAGAATATTAGTGGTTCTTCCGTTTATGAAAACCCACGGTCTTCAATGCTCCATCTCGATCATCTTTTGAGATTTTCACGTATTTGTTGGACGGAATGGTTTTCGAATATACATTCGATCCCGGTCTTTCCATACCAACAATCGTATTGGACAGGTTTGATAGTCGGTGTTTTAACTATCAAATATTTCAGTGTTTAAATCATGACACTCCAATGAGTTCACTGATTCAGTATTTAGCATCATTTGGCCTTTGACAATCTAATTTCCTTTTTGTTAAATTGAAATTTCAATTCTTTTAATATTCAAAAATATGATATTTGAATAACTCTAATTTCAATTAACTAACATTCGACTTATTCCATTCGCTCGACTCTAGGTCGCAGCGATCACAATGGTTACGCCTGAATCCCTCAGGAAACATCCGACCGCCGTAGGCTATCTGCAGCCCTGCGAATTACGCTAGCAGTCGTACGAAATGGCAACTCAGCCGAATAATTATGTTTGGCTAATTCTATCTTGAATAACTATATTCGATTACCCACTTAAATCTTCTTTCAAATCATCTTTTAAATTCGGAAATCCATTAGTTTTAACAAAGAAATTTATAACACATATGTTATAACAATAGCATTATATTTACTATTTAGATTTACAAAACAACAGCGCTATAATTGCTGTTTAGGTTTACAATCCATTTACTATAGAAAAACGCTATAATCGCTATATTAGATTTACAAAACATATATTATAAAAACAACGCTAAAATCGCTGTTTACAAAACACTTATTAAAGTTTAACCATTCATCTCATTTCTTATGCTCATAATTGTAAATCTGATTAACATCAGAACAAATCGAAGTCTTAAATAAATAAAATATTTATTTTTCTTTATAAACCTTTATTTAAATAATATATTCAAAATCCAACTCCAGTTATAAAGTCAATTTTATAACTTCATCTTTATCGATTCACTTGACGGTGAATCAATATTTATAACACGATTGATTTTTATAGGCCATACGCTGTCAAATACCCAACCAATATCACTCATTGGTTTAAACCGAACAGATGTTGAATATTCAGTCAATAATCAACCATCAAATCAATCACACCAACAGATTAGTTCATATATGATAATATGAAAATAAATAATACATTTGAGGAATCCGGTTGGATTCCTCCAACCTGTTCTTCCCTGTATTCAAATGGTTTTTCTCAAATCAGACGGTTTAGATTTGTTTAACGGATAAATTAAATAACGACCATTTAACATCAACCATAAGCAATTCAGACAATTCAACCATTTAAACACGTTTATAAATAAACGTGACCAACCAAGGTGAGTTACCTTTATTGGAACCAATCGTTAAAAATAACGATTTGGTATTTCACTGAAATTAAACACAGTTTAATTACATCTGTTAAATCAACCGATAAACAGACAACTAGCAAACAATCAACTATTTGCAAGCAGAGCACACAAAAATAAAAATACCCAATTTATATAAAATATAAAAAGGGTAACTGAGTGAGTTTAACTCACCTTGAGTTGCGTTGTTATAATAACAACTGATTTGATTAAATTAAACTTGCGTTTAATTTAACTGGGATTTCCAGCTGCATTCCACTGCGTCTGTTTCTGTTTCAGAATGTAGATCCCATTCATATAGTCCCGACATCGCTTGTTGTGTTCCATTGTTATATATTCTTAAAGCCGACTTCCTCATCCTTGTACCCGGGTTCAGAACGCAACTTGTATTCTTGTCTTCGTTCTCCATCTTTTTGTCGCCGTTGCACTCCTGCTGCCAGTAACAAATGCCCAATTCATTGGCCTGTGTGCATTCGTTTCTAGTAGTATCGATTTTCTGCATCAAATTCTCGCATTCAAAGTTAAGGTTATTTTAATAAATAATTTAGTCCCTAATTATATATATTAATAACTAATAAAAATTTAATTACTCTCAGTACACAGTTCAACAAGCCCATAACCTTCTCGGTTCCGTTCCTCTTTAGTGCTTTGTTTCCATCCCAAGCCGACGTGCTTCATTCGTTTGAAGCTTTCCTGGTCCAAATCTTATGGACTTCCACGCCCCAACCCAATGAGTCCACCTCTTCCATTAACTATTTAACTGGAAGCCTTCAGGTTGGAAAATGGGAAGATCCCATTTCCTTTGTGTTACCAGAACCCACGCATGACCGGGAAAACTTCCCTCACCGCGCCTATGCCCTCCCATTACCGAACTCCCCTCCACTCACGCCAGTTGTCCCCTTCTGTCCTCACGTCTCCCTTCTTTTTCTTGTTTTGTTTTGTGTTTTTTTTTTTTTTTTTTTTTTAAAAAAAAATAGGACCGAAGTCCATACAGGCGGTTCCCTCCTTGGTGCACTAGCCTGCCATCCCTTTCTTCTTTCCCAGTTTTCCACGTCCGCTCGTTTTTTTTTTTTTTTTTTTTTTTTTTGAATGATGTTGTCTCATTTTTTTCTTTCCCGGACGAGAGGAAAAATGGATGGGCAAAGGCTTTTATAGGAGGGGAGACGACGTGCTGGCCACGTTTTTAATTGAATATTATGTAAAAAGGTAGGTCTGCAGACGAGAGTTAGAGTTGCTGTTGCTTGAATGGACAATTCAAAAGGCTTTGTCGGCACGGTGTCTGTGTAATGGTAGACAGAGAAAAAGAAATGTTTGGGTGGCACGTTTCCTTGGACAACACTGCTGGATAGTTTGGCCAGCAAGTACAGAAGAGAAACAAGCTAGGGCGACAAAGAATGGATAGTTTTATTCATATTTTAACGTACAAAACTTTGTTATGGGGAAAACATGCTAAAACCCACTACATACGATCTCTGTCTACCGATAAAGAGGCTTTTCTTGATGTAAAACGATATTCCGGATCCAATGGAACGAGTTTCGTCGAAATCCGAGGTCGTATGAAAAAAATTCCCTTATGAAACCGGAAATGAACACGCATTTAATTTTTTCACGGTCACCTGATAAATCAAATCCACTTGAAACTGCGAACATTGACAATAACTTTTCGATACGAACCCAACGGCACTAATTTAGTCGCATTCTGAGACTGTTGCCCGATAGGCTGTTTTTACCCTGAACCGCCCTACCCTTTTTAACGCCAAATTTCTCGATCTCTAAAAATAACAAACTATATACATATCCTGACTCTAATCGACGATACGAACTCAACGTAACTGGTTTCGTCGAAAACAGAGTCCGTTTGCAAAACGGCTACTTTAAAGGCCTATAATTTAATAACGATTTCCCATAGCGACTATTTCAAAATTTGATTTGTCCATAACTATCAAATTATAACACGAAATCTGGATTTTTCTCTTTCATATGAAAATTATCGTCAATACGGTCCCAACGTGTCTTGTTTCACAGAAATCCGACTTATATTGAATCCTGTATTCTCGGTTGAAGTTCAAAACTTCATTTCACGAACTGCACGCCATTTTCAAGCTCGATTTATATTACATATATAAATTATAACGTTCAACTTCGTTTTTAATAACGAATTAAATATTAAATTTCATTATCTTCCCAATATGATATTTAAAATAAATAAATTAAATTAAATATTTGACGGCCAAAAATGCGGGTCGTTACACTGCCCGTGCGGAAAATAGGGGCACCCAGAGTTTAGGTTAAAACAATAAACTCCAGGTCAGTCACGTGACTGGTGTGAGAACTAAAACAGTTATTAATATTGATTTTAAAGTTAGGTAAATCAAGGGACCACGCTATATAACACGGAACGGGTTTCCTCCCAAGAATACCAGTGCATAGAACAAACAGCGCAATGCTAAATAAAGAAAAATGAAGCTGTTATAAGACCCAGGTCCCATCACACAATGCAACGCAAGCCGGAGGATAGGGTTTTTACCTTGTAACAGCCAAAGCATGCTTGATACGTTTAAAACACATTATTTGATACTATTATAGGTGTATAGTGTCAAAACAATTTCAATCATAAATATCAATCATAGGCGGCATGAATGCCCCATCCCACTATGTCGCCATACTAGGCTCTACAAATAAAGCCGAAATACACGTATTGGAAATTGGATTCCATTATGAGTCGAGGCAAGGGGCAAGCTCCTCTCCGCGTTCGAGACACTCTAGCAAATGTCTCGGGACCGCACACAGCAATCCCTGGATCCTCCAAGGCCGGTCCTCTCTTACTTTTGAGGATTGGCAATTCCTGAACACACGTTTCCCGGTCCTTACAGACCTATATCCGAGGCGCCTCGTATCCAACAACCACACAGGTGAAAAGTATATAAATGTCAGGGCTGGTAGGTCACTGACACCACCATAGCTAGAAAGAAACGTCGTGCACTCCTTGGGTCCGTATCCCGTTTTTGACTCATACCGAGGTGTGAGGCTCGCGAATTCACGTTATACACAAAGCTATGCCACACAGGACGTGCTTTGATCATCAACCACAAGACTTTGCTTTTCAACATAAGCCTTGATCAATTGCCACTTACGCGTGCCACATTGGCAATTCACTCCATGCGACTGATGTCCATCGATATACAACCTCTGAGCTCGTACGTCTCAGAGAAGGGCGTTAAGCAAGAGAATAAATTCTCCGCCGCCAAACAGATGTATATTTAATAGAGATCAATCAACATAGAATAAAATCCACTGTCAGACACACAATCCATTTACAAGTTCGTTCTGGGTCTGAACGAAACCGGAGGCACTTTCCTCGCATATCCATCCATCTCCAAGTACGTCTGGACGATCACCTACTGATTCCCTCATCCTGGGTGTACAGCCCAATCAAGATCATCAGTAATCACCCAAACGATGTGAAGACTTCCGGTCTTCAACCACCGTCTTCATCTTCGACATCTCGTCGAATCGGTTATTCAGAATGGGTATAACCCGGCCTTTCTGAATAACCCACGTATATGATAAACAAATTGTTACACAAACAACACAAACGCCTCATTCCAATTCAGAATATTCTTTTATTCACAAAAATCACATTTTTAGGGAAATGTTCCCATTAATTTTATCCAAGATAAATTCTTCTAAATTTATCCTATAATCTTCCTTTGGATATCATTTCAAACCATTTTATGGTTTTCCAAACTAGTCGGGTTTAGCGAACCACACCGAAGTAATTATTTATTTTATTTCCCAATCCCAACCTATATATCCCATGGAGAAAAACTGGTAATACTCCATATCTAACACCATGGTGTTATCGGTAAAATTAATTACCATTTCACGTTCAAATCTAATTAAAGATTTAACTATCGCTTTGGAGCAAAACTGGTGGTACTCCATTCTCGATCACCTTTCAAATTTGATAATTTAAATTATCAATTCGCATTTTTAATCTAGTTAAAGATTCATTAAAGCTCCACTTAGTTTTAATCCTTTCAAAAATCAATATCCTGTCTTTAACTGGGTTAAAGAACCAATGTCATCTAAAACACGATTCACGACAAACCCAAATCATATTTGATATTAAATACAAGGCTCTGAATAGAAAATATGTCGACTTATATTCAATATCAAATCCTGAAACTAACATATATCGTATTGGAAATAACGATATAAAACATATCTTTCAAATTCCCATAAAAATATCTGTATAGTCACGAAATCCAACATCGAAATATCCCGAAGATAATTTCGATTCAACTCCAGTCCAATTCACGTATTGGAAATATCGATTATTTTTAAAATCACTTTCAAATTCAATTTATTTATTTCAACAATAAATTGATTTTAATTCTAGTTCAAACTAGTTCATTTCGATAAAAATCTATTTTTATCTTTTCAAATATGGAGTTTTTCATCCCAGTTCTTTCCAATTCACATATTGTGATTTTACACAAATTATCAATATTTTTATCAAGGCCCGTAAAGTCGATCTCCATCAACGGCTATCGAACTGCACTTACATCGACCTTTTCTGAAATTGATTTGGACATAATTCCAAATCCAACCGTTAGATTTCAAATTTCTAGTATTCATTGGAAAGCTCTTTTCGATACGAACCCAACGGTTCCGGTTTTAGGAGAATCCAACGGTCGGATCTCCCGCAACGTCCGTTTGAAATAAATGGTCGAAATTCATGAACTGCCGCGGCGCGGCGCGTTCTATTCAGGCCATTATATTATATATATAATATATATAATATATATTTCGTCGATTTCTATTTAAAACAAATTTTATAAATCGTTTTAAATTCGTTTCTAAAACAATTCAACTTCTATATTCAATTTCAAATCGATTTGATTTCAATTCAACTCGAATTCATTTCCATTTTATTTAATTCGAATTCAAATTCGTTTCAATTCAATTCAACTTCAAATTCGTTTCAATTCAAATTGATTTCAATTTAATTTTGATTCGAATTCCATTAAATTTCAGTTCGTTTTCAATTCAACTTGAATTTGTTTTATATTCAATTCCATTCGAAGTCCTTTTATATTCAATTCCATTCGAAGTCCTTTTATATTCAATTCAAATTCGTTTTCTTTTCAATTCAAATTCGCTATAATATTCATTCAATTTGAATAAAATCGATATAAATATCGTTCACGTCAAAATGGCGCAAAACTAATCAACACGGCTTTATATTTTTCACAACTTCTTTATTCTATTCAACAAATGAATATTTATCCCATTCAACACATGAATCTATATTTCTTTCAACACACGACTAATCTCAACACATGAGTACTGTCAACACATCACTATTTTTGTTATGTAAAATATTTTATAAAACTATGGTATCTACCGTTTGATTTTAATTAGACTCCATCGTAAAATAGTTCTAATTTTAAATATGATAAAGATGTGAATTTTATTATTAAAATATTTTACTCAACACAAGAATATTTTCAACACATGAATTTTCCTTTATAATATTCATTATTTTCCCGATTGGAATGAGGCCCAATCAATCACCATATAATGTTAATTGAAAATGGATCTTTGGTTCTTTGGATCACCATATAATTAGGCCCAAAGAACCATTTTCAGTTGATTGTCGATCAACAATCAACTGTAACGGCTGGAAATTTCCGACTCCTCGAGAGTCGGAAATTCCGCGACGTTAGTGAAAGAATTTAGAAGGTGAGAAAGAAAAGATAGAACTAATAGAATAGAAGAAGAAGAACATCAGAATCATCAGAGTAACACGAATCTCACAGCGGAACGAATAACATATAATATATAACAAAACTTTGAAGTAAACAGTTATATATATACAATAGCACTTATCAGAGTACAACACTTACAACACAGCGGAAATAACTATAGCTATAGAATCTTGAAGTCTCCTGCTCCAAGCTCTCCAAGTATATCTGTAAATCCCGACTGCTTGACTGCCCATACAAATTTAGGCACCCAAGAGTTTAGGGAAAACAACAAAGTAAACTCCGGGTCAGTCATGGGACTGGTATGAGTAAAACAGTTTAAAACAATTGAACAGGTATATGATATCTCATGAGACCACGCCGTGAATACGGAACGGGTTTTTCCTTATGAGTATCTAAACAACTTTGACAAGCAATATCATTGTGATATTATAATAATGTCTAAGTACAAATAGGTATCAATCTAGCAGAAACGCTTGCATCTCACGTTCTACATACATAGTATAAAATCATAAACCGCAGGGCGCTTAACGGAGAATGGATTCCAACAGACAAGGTATGGGAGCACCTTCTCTATTGAGTCACACCACATCTCTATTGAGTCACACCACAGAGCCAAGGTTATCTCTAAACCAATAGCTCTGATACCACTGTAACGACCCGGGGAAAAAGAACGACAATCGGGTTCTCGACAACAATACATAAACTCGTATCACTTGCCAAAACCCAAGTATCGAACCCCCAGATTGTCATGAGAAAGAAGTTAGAAGGTGAGAATAGAAAGATAGAAGTATTAGAATAGAAGAAAGAAGAAGAACACATCAGAATCTCACAGCGGAACAGATAAAATATAATATCAAATCTCTTTATACAAAGAACTATATAAAACATACCAATCATCAGAGTACACATACATTAGTCACAGCGGAATAATAACTTTGAATAACTAGCAGTGAAGCCGCCTGCTTCTAGCTCCTGAAACTCCAAGCGAAACCTAACCTGGAACATACTCGGTCTGACCCGAGCACATTTGATTTAAAACAAAATACACCGGGTCAGTCTGGAATACTTTCAGTGATAAATTCACAGAACACACACTTGTTTAACTTTGCAAAATCCTTTATGAAATCAAAGGATGATAGTAAGACCAGTCCATACATAAACACGGACGGTTTTTACCTTACTATAACCCAAAACATTTTTGAAATCAATATCTTTCTCTGATATTATCATAATGTCTAAATACAAGTAAATAATAATCTAGAGGAACGCTTGCATCTCACGCTCCACATATATAGTATACAATCGAAAAACCGTGGGCGCTTATTGGATATTGGATTCCAACTTTACAAGGTATGGGTCCACCTTCCGCACGTGTATCTCTAGAGGCGAATACACTGGGTTCAACAAGAACGTCTTGCAACCCGGCCCACACATGACCGACCACTCATTTCGCTTGAGTGTATCGAATGTATATCACCGACGGTTGGGATCAGCAACCGCCACCCGAGTAAGGTCAGCATCGAATAGATAAAGAAGCAATAGGAATTTCTCTAGATAGGTGATCATACATCCTAATGGGAGCGACCCACATAGCCATGCTGCCTGCCCGATTTTTGTCATTTCCCGGTTGATGAGGCTTGAGGCTAGAACTTTATCTCTAGAACATCTGGTCAACATTCACTTTGAATGCCACATCGTCAGATCCGCCAGATCACACTTGATTGACGTCCACAAACATACTCTAGCTATCTGGCTAGAGAACAACCATTTCTCCGCCGTCAACTATCGTACGTTTGGAGAAATCAACGCATGTAATTCCTTTGGAAATACTCTTGTCAGACATCCGTCCATACAAGTCATCCAGGAACAGGATGAACCGAAGGTACTCTCCTACTGCATCTCATATAGGAATCACCCCATGAATCAGTAGCGAGAAGTCCTTGCAACCCGTGGATTTCAACCACGACAGAATCACAAATCAAAATAACTCTGGCTGCAGGCCAGAGAAATTCAACAAGTAGTCCTTCCGCTTATGAAGATCCACGGTCTTCACTTGCTCCGTCTTCAATCGACGTCTTCACGTATTTGATGGTCGGAATGGTTTTCGAATATAATTCAATCCCGGACTTTCCGAACCAACAATCGTATTGGTCTGGTTTGATAGTCGGTGTTTTAACTATCAAATAACAATAGTGTGAACACAATGAGTTTTCTGATTCAGTACTTGGCACAACTCGACTTCTTTAAAAATATATTTAACCAAATTCCCTTTTGACTAACTTAACTGATTTACTTTGATTGATTAACTCTAACTTGACTAACTCGACTTATTTAGCTCGACAACTTGACTTGATTACTCCTATTAACTAATACTCGACTTAACTCCATTCGCTCGACTCTAGATCGCAGCGATCACAATGGTTACGCCTGATTCCCTCAGGAAACATCCGACCGCCGTAGGCTATCTGCAGCCCTGCGAATTTCGCTAGCAGTCGTACACGATGGAACTTTTTCCTAGACACTTTGTTTGACTAACTCTAACTATATTCGATCAACTCTAATTGAATAACAAATGTTTAATATAATTTTAAATCACTTATTCTTATTTCCTTTGGAACCATCATTTCAATATTATTTAATTCCCAAAATCTTGCATTAGAGTTCGATGTACCTCGTATAGGGTAAAACAATTTCAACAACTTCACTTACTTCAAACTAATACTGTTCCTCGATAATAACGAGGCCAACCGAGTTGGGGTATTTTAGTTACCTCTCAGACCTTGATCAACCCGTTCTTATCTTGGAATAACATCAGTTTGTCACTTAATCAATTTCCCAAATCTTATTTACCTTATCGATTTCAAATCGATCCCATAAATTGTTTCTTACATTTGAAATCTTCTTTTGATAACCTCTTTACTCAAATAATTTGATTAAGTAAATGTCCCTTCCAGATCTACTAACCCTTTCTTTAAAGTTTTGTTCACCTCAACTCATTTTACTTAATTTAAGAATTAAGTAAAAACCTTATTTAAATCTTTAAACTCACTTACAAATTTCAATTACAATATTTGTTGAATACTTGGGCCATAATCCTCTTAAAATCTCTTATTCCCTTTTTATCAAACCTTAATGTCAATTAACCACTTGTTAATTGAATTCCCCTTTCATTAATCTCGTTTTGGAAATAAGGTGTATAAACCTCTTTTATACAAATCTTAATTGAACTTTAAATCGAATTTATCACCACTTTGTCACTTCTTAATTGGATTTTACATAAAATCCATCGTCTTAATTACTAGCTAAGATAATACTTAACTTTATCAAAATAATTAATTCTGCTATTAACTGAAACAAAATAACTACCCTTCTAATTCCATTTCCAATTCTAAATAAACACAGTTGATTTTGCCAACCATACATCTCGGTTAACCATTAACCGAATCCATTTGCCATTTCCCTTTTTTTACTTAATTAACTTAATTAATTTAAAATCACCCTTTAATTGTTTAAAAACAATTATTCAACTTTCCAACTCGTAGGAAATCTCTTTGGGTTTCTGCTTTAAACTTGTATGAACCCTTTTAATTAATTTCTTTATAAACTCAGTTTGAAATATTCGTATATAAATTTCTAATTTGACTATCTATATAAAATAATTGAAAACCCCAGTTCAGTTATAAATAAATTTATAACTTAAAACTGCGTTGATCCACCTAACAGTCGAACGACGTTAAATCATAACTTTTAGACCATTTACTATCAATAACTAAATCAACACTGTCGATTGATTTTAAACTCAACACAGGTGAATGCTTATTCAACCATCAACATACGGACAGGTTTTGGTGTCAGTCAAGGTGAATAATTCATATATATATGCACAGAACGAAACAAAATACAGTTAATTTGAGGAATCCGGTTGGATCCCTCCAACATGTCCTTCTCTGCATCACAGATGTCAGTTGATAAAAATATACGAATAAAATAATTGGCAGAATATAAATAACTGAAACCATCAAACAATAACAACAATTTGCATCCATCGCATCCAATCAACCAATTTAAACTGTTAACTGTAAAATATATTTTACTGTGAATGTACCACATCACAGGATTCCAGAAGGTGTGAGAATTAACTCACCTTTGTTTTGTTTTTTGACGGGGTTGCATGACGTTTAAAACTACATAAAATTCCATGGTCTCAGAATCACTTTATTCCTGCTCGTATACGTCGGTGTCGTCGATACGAACCCAACGGCCGTCGTTTCGTCCAATTCTGTAAACGAATGTGAAAGTTATACGATTTATAGTACTTGATTCTTAACTGAATTAATATATAAATGAACCACCATCATTCCTATTAACTAATTATTAATTAACAATTATTAATTTCTCTGTTAATTACCTTTACTAAAGCATATCCACGTCATTAGTCAAGCCGGTCAACACAGTCCCTTTCTTCTCCCTCTTGAACACCTAATTCCCCTTCTTTACAGAACTATCGGCCATAAATACAACTTCCTGGCCAATCCCCATATCCTGGAACTATAAACCACTTTGATTTTCGATAATTAATGCTAAACTGAATTAATTAACTACTCAGTTTTAATCACCTTTTACTTTCTGGCCAAAACCGATACCAGTTCAAGGTCAAACACCCACTTCCATCGGTCGCCACTCACGTCTCCTGCCATCGGTCCCAACAAATCAACCACCTCCGTGATCGTCTTCGACAGGGCTCCCACCTGAGACCGCCATCATCAACTCCAGTCCCCCCAGTTCATCTACGATTCCCAAACCCGTACCCAGATCCCAATCAACCGAACCCAGTGCAACCCCTTCGTTCAACCCTAAACTGCTCCGCCTAGGGTCCACCGTACCTCGCCGGACCTCCCCCAGACCTTCTCTGCTTTATGCCCACACCATGCACCTCTCCGCACAGTACCCCTCAACTCACGCAATGCTCCCGTGCTCACCCACCGATCTCGACAATGAACCCCATGCCTCCTTCAGCATCAGACCTCCTTGCTATTAGTGAATCGAGATTCGTTTGATTTTATAGATTATTTGATTTTATATGAGGTCTTGAAGTTTTGGTTTTAACAGGAGAGAGTTCTGCATTCGAATGGGGAATGAAGACAATGTATTTGGTTTTGGAAAAACACAATACAGAAAAGAAAACTTTGGTGATGTTACAGAACAGTTTGTCCGTTGTTTATATAGGAGGAGAAGTCAATTTTTTTAATGCATATATTTCTTTCTTGGTGCAGCAGGCATGTGCATGTTTTCAGTTTTCATGTGCGGTGTTCATAAATTTCTTTCCACTTTTCAGTTATCACATGGATCCTATTGCTGAAGGGATAGAAGTATAGGGTGGCGGCATGTGAAAAAAAACAGATGATTTTAATTTGAGATGACCTTATTGTTGCAGAATAGAACATGTCCTCTGAAATACACACATGAATGCATACCGTTGGGCCAAAGAAAACTGCAGCGCACGTGAGAAGTTACAAAAGTGTTAAATTGAAGTGACTAAGGAAAATGACGTGAAAAGGACTAACGATATTTTTACAAAAATGACCAACGATATTTTAATTATTTTATTATTAAACGATACTTCGCCGTGAAGTAACACGTCAAAACCACCACAAACGACTTTCGTCTACTGATAAAAAAACCAATCTCGTTGTAAAAAGGTATTCCGGTCCCAATGGGACAAGTTTCGTCGAATTCCGACTTCGTTTGAAAAAATTCACTTTATAAAACCAGAAATGAACACGCATTTTAATTTTTCACGATCACTAGGTAAATCAAATAAATTTGAAACATTGAAATCCTAAAATAATTCTTCAATACGAACCCAACGACACCAATTTCATCGCATTCTGAGACTGTTTTTCCGGTAGGCTATTTTTTTAGGGGTACCGCACTACCATTTCGCACACCAATTTAGCCGATCTCCAAAAATAACAAACTATATAGCTATCCTGACTCTAATCGACGATACGAACTCAACGGAACTGGTTTCGCGGCCTAATTCGATCGTCTGCTCAAATTACCCTCAAATATCCCTTTATTGATTTAATTCGCATTATAGAAAATGAACGAGCATTTATGGCTACCGTGGTCACATACGACATCGGTTTGTCACGCCATTCAACACCGTAAAATAATTTAACGATATAGTCTCAATGAAACTGATTTCATCGAAATCTGAGTCCTTTTGCAAAACGGTCATTTTAACGCGTATTTTTAATAACGATTTCCATAGCGACTATTTCAAAATTTGATTTGGCCATAATACAAAATTTATCATACGAAAACTCGATTTTTCTGCTTCATTAGAAATATATTATCAAATGGGTTCGGATGTTTCTTGTTTTGAAGAAATCCGACTTGTTTTGAATTATGTATAACCAATTGAAGTTCAAAACACTATATTACGAACTACCGCGCTGCTGCAGCTCGTTATTTAATTAAATTATAAACTATATATATTCGTCATCGTTTTCAAAACGAATTGTCACTAAAATTTCAGTATAAAAATATTTGACCACTCTAAACTGTCGGATCACAGTATATTTAAATTTCGACAATTTCCCATATTTTGGAAATTAAAATAATATTTATTATTTATTTTAAATAATATATTCACAATATAATCGTTAAATTTGATCATCCAACCTCAACCCACTATTTTAAATAATTAAAATATTTAAAATATTCCAATTAAACTGGTAGAAAAATACGGGTCGTTACAGGAATTATGTCCAAATCAATTTCAGAAAAGGTCGCTGTAAGTGCAGTTCGATAGCCATTGATGGAGATCGACTGTACGGGCCTTGATAAAATTATTAAAAATATTGATAATTTGTGTAAAATCATAATATGTGAATTGGAAAGAACTGGGATGAAAAACTCCATATTTGAAAAGATAAAAATAGATTTTTATCGAAATGAACTAGTTTGAACTAGAATTAAAATCAATTTATTGTTGAAATAAATAAATTGAATCTGAAAGTGATTTTAAAAATAATCGATATTTCCAATACGTGAATTGGACTGGAGTTGAATCGAAATTATCTTCGGGATATTTCGATGTTGGATTTCGTGACTATACAGATATTGTTATGGGAATTTGAAGGATATATTTTATATCGTTATTTCCAATACGATATATGTTAGCTTCAGGATTTGATATTGAATATAAGTCGACATATTTTCTATTCAGAGCCTTGTATTTAATATCAAATAGGATTTGGGTTTGTCGTGAATCGTGTTTTAGATGACATTGGTTCTTTAACCCAGTTAAAGACAGGATATTGATTTTTGAAAGGATTAAAACTAAGTGGAGCTTTAATGAATCTTTAACTAGATTAAAAATGTGAATTGATAATTTAAATTATCAAATTTGAAAGGTGATCGAGAATGGAGTACCACCAGTTTTGCTCCAAAGCGATATTTAAATCTTTAATTAGATTTGAACGTGAAATGGTAATTAATTTTACCGATAACACCGTGGTGTTAGATATGGAGTAATACCAGTTTTTCTCCATGGGATATATAGGTTGGGATTGGGAAATAAAATAAATAATTATTTCGGTGTGGTTCGCTAATCCCGACTAGTTTGGAAAACCATAAAATGGTTTGAAATGATATCCAAAGGAAGATTATAGGATAAATTTAGAAGAATTTATCTTGGATAAAATTAATGGGAACATTTCCCTAAAAATGTGATTTTGTGAATAAAAGAATATTCTGAATTGGAATGAGGCGTTTGTGTTGTTTGTGTAACAATTTGTTTATCATATACGTGGGTTATTCAGAAAGGCCGGGTTATACCCATTCTGAATAACCGATTTGACGAGATGTCGAAGATGAAGACGGTGGTTGAAGACCGGAAGTCTTCACATCGTTTGGGTGATTACTGATGATCTTGATTGGGCTGTACACCCAGGATGGGGGAATCAGTAGGTGATCGTCCAGACGTACTTGAAGATGGATGGATATGCGAGGAAAGTGCCTCCGGTTTCGTTCAGACCCAGAACGAACTTGTAAATGGATTGTGTGTCTGACAGTGGATTTTATTCTATGTTGATTGATCTCTATTAAATATACATCTGTTTGGCGGCGGAGAATTTATTCTCTTGCTTAACGCCCTTCTCTGAGACGTACGAGCTTAGAGGTTGTATATCGATGGACATCAGTCGCATGGAGTGAATTGCCAATGTGGCACGTGTAAGTCGCAATTGATCAAGGCTTATGTTGAAAAGCAAAGTCTTGTGGTTGATGATCAAAGCACGGCCTGTGTGGCATAGCTTTGTGTATAACGTGAATTCGCCAGCCTCACACCTCGGTATGAGTCAAAAAGGGGATACGGACCCAAGGAGTGCACGACGTTTCTTTCTAGCTATGGTGGTGTCAGTGACCTACCAGCCCTGACATTTATATACTTTTCACCTGTGTGGTTGTTGGATACGAGGCGCCTCGGATATAGGTCTGTAAGGACCGGGAAACGTGTGTTCAGGAATTGCCAATCCTCAAAAGTAAGAGAGGACCGGCCTTGGAGGATCCAGGGATTGCTGTGTGCGGTCCCGAGACATTTGCTTGAGTGTCTCGAACGCGGAAAGGAGCTTGCCCCTTGCCTCGACTCATGATGGAATCCAATTTCCAATACGTGTATTTCGGCTTTATTTGTAGAGCCTAGTATGGCGACATAGTGGGATGGGGCATTCATGCCGCCTATGATTGATATTTATGATTGAAATTGTTTTGACACTATACACCTATAATAGTATCAAATAATGTGTTTTAAACGTATCAAGCATGCTTTGGCTGTTATAAGGTAAAAACCCTATCCTCCGGCTTGCGTTGCATTGTGTGATGGGACCTGGGTCTTATAACAGCTTCATTTTTCTTTATTTAGCATTGCGCTGTTTGTTCTATGCACTGGTATTCTTGGGAGGAAACCCGTTCCGTGTTATACGGCGTGGTCCCTTGATTTACCTAACTTTAAAATCAATATTAATAACTGTTTTAGTTCTCACACCAGTCACATGACTGACCTGGAGTTTATTGTTTTAACCTAAACTCTGGGTGCCCCGATTTTCCGCACGGGCAGCTAGTAGTTTTGGTTTTGCAGATTTATATTCACAGGAACCTGGTTTACAGCTGGAACAATGCTCGGAAAGCTCTGTATCCGTGTATCACTTTCAGTAATTATTTGTATATTTTCCGCTGCTATGTAATTTATTGTAATCTCTGATATTTGTCCAATGTAATTTATTCATTTTTTACTCTGTATATTCTTGTATCTGATGGAATTGTTGTAATAACAATGAAATGTTCTTCTATATGCGTTCTATTTTGTCTTGTCCTCAATTCTATCCGTGCTTTCCTTCACGGGGAAGTTCGGGTCGTTTCAACGATGATGAGTACATTGGTTCGATTTAATCATCTATTTGTATTATAAATTTCTTTTTGTCCGTTTCATATCAATGTATCTTATGAAATGCTACTATTTCGGAGGTAGATTGTCTCCTTTCAATTTTTAATCTCATATGATGGTACTGCAATTTCTTATTCTCTTTTGAAAGCATACCAAAATAGCTATTTTTATCACATAATACCTCATGAAATATTTATGGATGTTGTATATTCGTATATTTATGTTCCTATTATCAATAAATTGATCATTTTGTATAACTTCAAATTTTGGTTCAAAATAAATTTCAATCACACATTTTCTAATTGCACCGTAGGTTGTTGATACTAGGTGGACATGTGATAACATGTAGAAACAACTAGGATGAACTAACTAAATTTGAATTGCTGCATATGCACATATGGAAGCTTTAAATGATACTGTCATTTACAAAATTACTAATGGTTGCATGTAGCTGAAGCGGAAGGCTGAAACATTGATAATGGTAGCTGAAGCACAGAGAGCGCAAATACTAGAGAACACATGTAGAAAAGATTCCCTTATTACAGTGCTTGAATTAGTGGGAAGAGGATATCCAGTGATGCCTTGAGAAAATGAGGACTAAAACGATGAAAATGGTAGTTTGATAAGACAAAGAAGATGCAGTTGAGGACACATCCTAAACGTAACCCAAGTAAAGAAGACGGTGGAGGAAAGGACCTACATAACTGCGTATAAGATATAGTTATGTCATGTACTTTGACTGTTAAGGTGTTATATTTTACTAAAGTGTACAATGTAAGTATTTTTTAAAACATTTTAGTTTTTTTTTAATCATTGCTATTTGTTGGAGTATCGTTGTGTTATTCTCTGATGGGTGCATATACAAGTGGTGCCGAGGAAGATAGTGAAAATTAATATGTATTTCCCTTATTGTTTTTTTAGTGTTATGATATATCAAATATATCAAATTTGTAGCTGTGTATACGACTTTTGATATTTCTCTTCATGGTTTTGTTACTAAGTAGGATAATAATTAATTTCTTCATAAGAGAAATAGATAATGTTCTAAAATACAAAACTACAACTATAAATTTGAATTAATTTAACTAATAAGTATTCATTAATTTATATAATAAATATTTAAATGTGACGGTTTTAATATGTGTATCACATTCATACTTAAAAAGTAGTCAAATAGTTTATTCACTTAAATATAAAGATATATAATTCAAATATCATAAATAATATACATGAATAGCATTAACAAAACTAATTTATTATTCATTTATCTTAATAAATATATTTGCAATGTAAAATTTAGTTTTTAACTTTATCCATATTTTGACATTCTTATAGCTATGCACAACTTTATGGACTATTTCCTAATCTTTCAGATTTAGATCATGTATCTATATATCTTTTGAAATCTCAAATTTAAAGTATTTAATAATCTATATATCAGTTGTATATTTATACAAACATACGAATAAAAAACACAGTAAAAAATTTGTGTTTAGCTATATGGATATACAGGTCACATACTATGCTTATGTACATAAATAATAGTAACAAAGTTGATTTTGTAAATTGACTATAATTATTTACATACATAAACAATAAATTATCACATGCTACATTGGAAAATTTTATTTTTAATTTCGAATATAAGGTCTCTATAATTTTTACAAATTCCTCAATTTATTCATATTATTCACTCTTATTTCAATATATTTTAACTATGTATTTTTAAATTTAACATGTTTAATAGAAGTAAGTTACATAATCTATGTAAGTTCATCTAAAACGATTAAAATATGTTATTTTCAACATGAATATTTGCTCATAGTAATAAGAACAATAAAATTGTTGTTTTACTTTAGAGAAATTTAAGTTACATAACACATACCATATATAAACAGGAATAATAATAACTTACAATATATTTATTTCGCCAGATTCATCATAGATTGTATAACAAAATTCAAAATTAGAATTTTAAATACTATATTTTATAATACTATCATGTGCAACGCACGAGTTACACACTATTATTTTATATGTATAGTTCATATATTTTTTAGCATGGAAGTGCATATCAAGCTTGTCTGTTTCCGTTAACTAAGATAAACAAGTGCAGATCGGTGCTCCACACACGGGGTCAACATAATCTTTTCCTTGGGCATCTTTCAAAAATTTACTAATTTCATGAGCATGATGCATCTGCCTTTGGAATATAGTTTTTTTCATCTTCTAAATTTACAAGTTTTACAATATGAACAATTTTAATTTCAAAATTTTAATGTTCAGAAGTTAATTTCTTTTTGCCAATTGAATGACAATATTTTTGAAATTGGCTTAATTTAAATCTGATTTAAATTAGAGATTTAAAAACTATAATTAATTAGAAATAGTCACATTTTAGTCCAACTAAAATTCAAATACATGTACCTCCAGGCATTTTATGTACTTCTATTTTTCCAATTTACAAAATAAGATGATTCCAAAAATATGCCTTTGACAATAATTTATTACTTTTCTTATGCTGTAAAGACAACCCTTTTTTCCTTGTATGCCGTAAAAGTGATTCATTTTTGGATATCTCATATACAGTTGTGATTATTATTTTTAATATCGATTCCATCAATTGAAAGTGAATATCGAATATAATATTTAAACAGGTTAATATTGACATGAATATTAGAATACTATCATGCAATGGGAAAACACTAGGACTCATTATTAGTTTTGACTAAGACGCATAGTTACATAAGAAATGAAAATTCCTACCATGACGATATATCTATAAAAACATAACACTAACGACATCCGGATGCAACTATAATTAATGGAAGAATAAGATATAATAAAGATAATGTCTGCGGTTAATGTGTAGAAATTAATATTCTTGTAAACCACATTTAATTTTCATAATTCTTATTCTTGTAGACAGTTTTTAGTTATCGTTTATTTCTTGACGTTGAATAGAAAAACTAAAAGAAATTTTGCCTGATAAGCAATATAGTTATTGTAACAACCCAAAATTTCTGAACCAATTTAATTTTTTTATTTTAGCTATTTTAATGTATTTTGAATATTTAAAATGATTTATTTTAAATAACAACGACTAAAAATTTACTTAAATCAAAGTTAGAACGTATAAATTTATTTTAATTATAAAACGAGCCTGAAATAGTGCGATAGTTTGAAAATTTGATTTTAAATTTCAAATGAATGTACAGGATTCAAAATAAATCAGATTTCAATAAACCAGAAATATTTGAATCTGTTTAGTTATGTCTTTCTAACGAATGTGAAAAATTGAGATTTCACTTTATAAATTGAAAGTTATGTCCAGTTTAAAATTCAAAATAGTCGTTATGGAATATATATATATATATATATATATTAATATAATATATAGCCCTTAGAATAAAATATATAACCCTTAATAGCGGACTCAAACCCTAACCCAGCTGACATCCATGGATCTACTGAATCTAAAGAAATTGACGATGATACTGGGTGGCAAGAAGTTAGATCAAGGAAGAAAAGTGCGAACGTGTTGCAAAATTCTGGCAATCAACCATCTTACGTTGAAAATCAAACAAAACAAATACACGTTACGGTGCAAAGGACAAAATTGCATAAATCGAGGCACATAAAGAATCCAACCATGAATAATGGAGCAATGGTCCAATTTTCAGATTTGGTACAAGATCTTGGGCCAACGCAGTGGCAGGTAACACTACAATTTCTGATGGTGTAGAATTATTCGAAACTGCTTCAGATGAAGAAGGTAAATATGTGGAACTGGATGATACAGTTTTTTAATCTGCTAAAACAATGTGGAGGAATTCAATTTATATTTATTTAACAGGAAGAAGGCCTTATTATATGCATTTAAATGTGTATATTAGGAGAAATGGAAGCCAGTTGGTAAATGGGATGTTTTTGCACGAGAAAATGGTTTCTATCTGATAAAGATTGAAAATGAAGAAGATTGTTTAAAAGTACTAAATGGCGGTCCATGGTTTATGGATATTAATTTGATTTTCCTTAAGAGATGAGAGTCGAATATTTGACTTGAACGTGACATGCTAGAATCACACCCTGTGTGGACCAAACTTAAAAGCCTTGATTTATCATTATGGAATGCGCGCGGCATCAGTAAGCTAGCGAGTAAGGTTGGCACTCAACTAACAATGGATGGCAACACTAGGAACGTTAGAAAATTAAGCTATGCAAGGGTGTTAGTAGACATGAAAGCGGACAGTGAAATTATACATTCCATACGAGCTAAAGACGGTCGGGGTAATTTATATGTAACAACCCAGAAATTCTGAGCTAATTTAAAATTTTTATTTTGGCAATTTTGATGAATTTTGAATTTTTAAAATGAATTATATTAAATAATAATGAGGAGAAATTTATTTTGAATAGAAATAAAACGTATATATTTAAATAGATCGACGTTAGAATATAAACATTTATTTTTAATTATAAAAGTATTGAAAATGGCGCGGTAGTTTGAAATTTTGATTTCAAATTTCAAATGAATGTACAGGATTTAAAATAAACCGGATTTTAGCGAAACCAGAAAATATTAGAATTTATTTGAGAATATCTTTCCAACGAATCCGAAAAATCAAAATTTCATAGTGGGAATAAAAAGTTATGTCCAATTGAAATTTCAGAATAGTCGCTATGGAAATCTAGCCCTTAAAAATGGAAATCTTGCAAACGACCTCTGTTTTCGACGAAACCACTTTTGTTGCTTCTAGGATGTCAAGTTATTGCCAGATTCCAAAATTCGTAATTTTTTGAATCGATCTTTTGACCAATTTCGGTTGAATTTAATCGACCGGAAAATGGCCATTTTTCAAAAGGTCTCAAAATTTGACGAAGTCAGTTTTGTTAGGAACGTATCGTCAATACGAAGGTAGAAATAACTTTTATGGAATTTTTAGAGTTAGGGTGTGGCCCCGGTAAATTGAAATGTGCGTTCAAATTCAATATACTGATTTATATTTTGAATTTGATGAAAACTAATCGAAACGAAGGAATTGGCTTACGAAACATATTCCATTGTGTTCGGAATGGCGGTAGTTAGCTATGGACGACAGTCGGTGGGTTCGATTTTGAGTTCGAAACAAAAGGTTACTTTATGGAATTAATTAAATAAATAAATAATATAATTATATATCTCCTTTTCCTCCCCATCTCCTATTACCCTCTCAGCCCCCCCCCCCCGGGTTGAAATTCATTTCAGAAAAGCAAATAATAAAAAAAAGGGGGGGAAATCACGCTTCCCTGCCGTCGAACCCCCCTCGCTTCGATCCTCTCCGCCATCCCCCACTTCTCCTTCTTCCTCTCTTCTTCTTAAAACTCGTGTTGGCTTCCCCCCTCCCCCTCTTGCGCTCGCTCCTCTCTCCAACATCTCCAATCCCCAATTCGAAGCCTCCAGCCCCAAAAAAGCCCTGCCGCCGCCTTGGATGGCCCACCGTCGCCATGCCCTGGCCTGAGCGCCATTCCCCCTCCTCGATCGCAGCAAACCACCCCTCCCTTCCGCTGTAAGTGATTATAGATTTCTCCTTTGATTTTGTTGTTCTTTTGTTTATATAACGATGGTTTGTAGCACGATAAAAATACGATTTTTAATAGAAAGAGGTTTAGATTTTTGCCGTAGGAAGTTTTGATTTTTATTCCTAGAAAGGTTTAGATTTTTATTAACATAAAAATACGAATTTTAGTTGATAAAGATATAATCTTTATTTGTATAAAGAATATGTTTTTATTCATATGAAGTATAGATTTGTAATCACATAAAGATTAGATTTTTAACACCTTAAAGACATGATTTTTCTTAACTCGAAAAATAAGATTTTTAAAATAAAAAAGTTATGATTTTGAAAACAAAAAGTTTAGATTTTTATATCATGAAAAATATAATTTTTATATGATGTAGAGAATAAAAATATAATTTTTATATGACGTAGAGGATAAAAGTATATTTTTATATGAGTAGCACATTAAAAATAGAATTTTTACATATGGAATAGTGAAGTAAAAATAGAATTTTTATCTATATAGTAGCTGTATAAAAATGTGATTTTTATCCATATAGGGTAGTTATAAAAATGTGATATTTATATATATAGTGGGTACGGACAACAAAAGTGACAAAAGGCGAGCATGGCGAATATTTTCTATGTATGAAGAGTCGCGGTGTTTGGTTTAGCTAATCTGTGAGAACTGCTCACTTTAATTTTATTTTTTAGTTGAAATATATACTACGATGCAGACGTTGCTTAGTAGCACCCGACACCCGTCGTCCACAGACCATGGATGACTTGGTTGTTTGATTGATGTGTTGTGAAAAATCGATTGTGTGATGTGGAATGAATAGATTTGATGCATTAAGGAGAGTGATTAATTTCCCTTTTTAAAGATTTTGTGGAACAAATAGATTGATTAGTTTGGGAATTAAGATATCATCCCATTTTTTGGGCTTTCTTTTGTAATCATTTAGTTAATTAATAAAGGTTTATTTAGAGGAATTCATTTTTCATTTTCTTACCAAGGTAAGAGATAAAAAAATTAATGCTTATATTTTGTTGTAAGAATTAGTGTATGACGTATTCTTTCCAAGGTGATTTTAATGGTGAATGTTATATAATGTGAGCAATGTCATAAAAATGTTTCAATTGATGATTTAAATATTTCATTTTTTAAAATTTATTTTATAATATTGTTTAGGATACGACCGATGGCATACATGATTATTTTCTGTACTTTGCACAAATTTATGAAAGTCGTAAAAAATATATCCTACTTCTAAAAATTTTGTAGTTCAGTATATTATAACTATCATTAGTACTTGTAATAATCTTTTAACACCAAAACTAAGAGTCGCAACAAGGTTATTTTGTGGTGTGTAAATAAATAACAATTGTTTTAAGTAGTTGTAAATATTTTATTACTTTGTTTTATTGCAACCTTTATGAAAAACTGTAACAAGTATATCTTATTACAATTTTTGCTAAAATGATGTTTTGCAAAATGTTGTAAAGTATCTAAAACAACCTTTCTGATATTTATAAAAGCGATTTTTTGTTGAAGCGCAACCTTATCTGAATACAAAGAATTATACAAAGTCTACAATCAGACCAAAAGATATTGACCTTTCTAAAAAATATGCTTTTTAAAATTTACTTATAACAAAATATAGAATGTTGATTGTAATGATAAGCAATTTCTTGGAGTTTAATTGAATTTGCGAAGAAAAGGGAGTTGCTTCAAACTACAACCCAATTCTTATTTTTGCATGATTGCTACAACTTTTAAATTTTAGTTTATAAAATATTAAATGACATATTTTATATTCGTTGAATCAACTAAATGCTAAATTAAAGTAGCACAAAACAATTGCATAAAATAAAACAAGATATCATTCGAAATTAGAGTTGAAGAAATGTCAAATTAATATATCATTACATATTACACATATATTATATTAAGTACATATGTAATTATATATATAATTCTTAGTCCATATAACATTTGTTTTTATAGTTGATATTATGTGTTTTTTTAATCTATTTTTTTATGCATATAATATTTACTATCCTTTACACTGGATTGTAAAATTTGTATCCTTCATGATGTGGTTGTAGTTTTCCATTCTACCTATTTTCTTCATTATAGAATGATTCTTTGTAATAATGTTTTCTAAATGGCACATCAAATATAAGACTGGAATAAATAGCTGGTAAAAAAGAATAAATAACTAATGCAAGCTACTCATAAATCAGCTTAACAAAACCAAATTTCAAACATTCCAAATGAAATTATAATGGAAATTCAGGAAATTCTTATAACAAATTTATAGAGCGCATGGGCTACTACATTGACAAGTTTTTAAATCCACACAGGCAGAAGCAAAATTTTGCGGCATATTCCAACAAGCGACTTCGCATTGACTTGCTAGGCAGGGTGTGATAACCCCAAACTTCCACGGAATGAAAGTAAGGAATGATCATTTGGAATACAACATAAATACAATAATACAAATCACAGAAACAACATAGTATAGGAAATTCATAGAGTTACAACATCATAGCAGCGGAAATATAATGTCATCAACCACAGAAAGTCCACAGTCACAGAATTCTAAATTATTACATCAAGTTTGCAGAAAATGAATTGAGTTCCAACTCCAACATAAACAACGTGAAATGAAACAAGTTAGATGTCTGAAATTAAAAAGAGAAAAATGCAATAGTAGTAAATGATAGATGTCTTCAAGCTCCAAGTCATCACCTCTCCACGAAAGCAAACCCAAGAAAGATAATAAGCAGCTCCAAAGAAAAGACTCCAAGCAAAGAATAAACCTGCTTACTTGGCTGCTCATGTAGAAAGGAGGGCACCCGAGTTTGCAAAAAGGTGAAACAAACTTCGAGTCAGTCATGGGACTGGTGTGAGATCTTTAACTATTTTATCCAAAAGAAATAAAGCAAATCCAAAGACCATGCTGCTAATGCAGAACGGGTTTACTCCAATGGATAGCCGTGCATAATTTAAAGTGTTATAACAATAGTAAATAAATCGTAAAATAACGTAATGCTTTGGAAATATGGAATCACCATAAGACCCAAGTCCCATCACACAATGCAACGCAAACCAGAGGATAGGGTTTTACCTTATGATGATTAAACATACTAAATACGGTAAATACGAACCTAGTATTATCATTAGAGTATGTAAGAAAAACATTTCAAAGTAAATGTATAAATCGTAGGAAGAATAGTATCCCATACTACTATGCCTCCATACTAGTAATACAATCAAATTCTTAGGGTCGTATTTGGATTTTGGTTTCCATCATGAGTCAAGGCTAGGGAGGAGCCCCTTACCGATTCGAGACACTCTAGCTAATGCCCTAGGATCCCTCGCAGTGAACCGTTGGAAAGCTGCAGGGCCGGTCCTCACACACAGCTTTGAGGATTGGCAATTCATGAACACAGGTTTCCCGATCCTATAGGACCTATCTGAGGCGCCTCATTCCATCATCCACATAAGTAAAATATCAGCCAGTTTAAGCACCGACACTACTTCTAGCTAGAAAGAAACGTGCTGCTCTCCCTGCGTTCCCTTCTCCCGTTTTAGACTCAATCGGTGGGTGAGGCTCGCGAAGTCACGTTACACAAAGCTATTCTTATTCAAGCTGTGCTTTGATCGTCACCACAAGGTTCTGCATTTCAACAAGAAACCTTGATCATTGCATCTTAGTATGCCACACTGTCACTCCATACCGTACCATTGATAATCCATTAATATATAAATGGGTGTTAAGAAAAGAATAAATTCTCCACCACCAATATTTATATATTAAACAGAAAATCAATAACATGATATTTAACGGAGTACGATGTCAGACACACCATCCATTTATAAGCTTATGCTCTGGGTCTGAGCGAAAACCAAATCCGTGAAATCAACACGTACTTTTGGGAAATGACCATGACCCTTGAATTGGGAGCAAGTCAAATCAGGGCCTCGATCGTTGTCCTCTCGATGGAAGATTTACGGTCTTCATACGTTGTCTTCATGCTTCGATTCTTAACGTCGTTTGATTATTTGGAATGAGAGTAACTCGGACTTTCCAAATAATCCTCGTCTATATATACATATCGAAAACCATTCCTATTTGTTAATATTATTTTAATTCTTCTGAAAATGACGATAATATTACAGCATCCTAAATTCATTCTTTATTTACATTAAAATGTAAATTCTAATTCTCGTTTTAATTAATCACCTACAATTGTACTCTCTATTGCGGCGATTAATCCATGTCCTAATTACATTAAAAATAAGTGTAACTTCTTATACAATGCAAATTTCACGTCTTCTAATTACATTGAAATGTAGTTTTTATTTATAGTGTAAATTCTAATCTTTACTATATGATAAAAAGGTAATTTTATTTTCAATGCTAGTTCCCCATTCCTAACTACATTTGGAAAAAATGTAATATTTATTACACCACAAATTCTTATCTTTCCATTGGATGTAAAATGTATTTTTTTTTAATTTGCAATGTAAATTCTATTTCTAATTACATATAAAGATGTAATTTTTGGTTTTAATGTGAATCCTACTTCTTTCTTACATTAAAAAAATGTAATTTTTTATTTACATTGTAAATCCCATCATACGTTACATATAAAAATGTAATTTTTATCATATGATGGAAATTCATGTTTTATACTTACATATAAAATGTAGTTTTTGTCACACGATGCAAACTCCTATTCTAATTACATAGAAAAATGTAATTTTCATCATACGGCGTAAATTCATATTTTAATTACATAGAAAAATGTAATTTTCATCATACGGTATAAATTCATATTTTAATTACATAGAAAAATGTAGTTTTCATCATACGGTGTAATTCATATTTTAATTACATAGAAAAATGTAATTTTCATCATACGGTGTAAATTCATATTTTAATTACATAGAAAAATGTAATTTTCATCATACGGTGTAAATTCATATTTTAATTACATAGAAAAATGTAATTTTCATCATACGGTGTAAATTCATAATTTAATTACACAGAAAATGTAATTTTCATCATACGGTGTAAATTCATATTTTAATTACACAGAAAAATGTAATCTTCATCATACGGTGCAAATTCATATTTTAATTACATAGAAAAATGGAATTTTCATCATACGGTGTAAATTCATATTTTAATTACATAGAAAAATGTAATTTTCATCATACGGTGTAAATTCATATTTTAATTACATAGAAAAATGTAATTTTCATCATACGGTGTAAATTCATATTTTAATTACATAGAAAAATGTAATTTTCATCATACGGTGTAAATTCCTGCTTTATTTACATTAGTAAAAATGTAAATTTTAATGCGGTGAAAATTCCTACTTTATTTCAATGAAAAATACTTCTTTATTATTTCATATGAAAAATCCTACTTTATTATTTACAATGTAATAATTTCATCTTTAATGTTTACAATGGAAAAATCATGTGACGACACAAACCCCGTAACACGGCGGCAAAGGTAATCTTTGGGAATATAACACATAAACAGATAACAGCAAGACAGAAATAAATAAGTACACCAGATAATGAACAACAGAATATACTGGATATAATAAACATCAGAGTTACTCAGTATACATGATCTTAATTAGTACAAATACAGTTCAGTTATACATAAATGTCTATAGCGGAAAACAACATAAATGTACAATTGGAGCTGAACAGCATAAAAAGAAATAAATGATAGGATCCATCTTCAGCTCCAGCTATCCAAAAAGAGCCTGCTAAACCTATACACAAGACTGCCCTTGTAGAAAAAGGGGCACCCGAGTTTGCAAGTGAAACAAACTACGAGTCAGTCATGGGACTGGTATGAGAAATCTACTTAACACATTTTACAATATGGCAAATCAAAGGACCACGCCACTTTCGTGGAACGGGTTTACTCCAGTGATTGCCAGTGCTTTAAAACAAGTAAATCTTTTAAACATCGCAATGCTTTTTTATAAAAATGAAGCCATTATAAGACTCAGGTCCTATCACACAATGCCACACAAACCGGGGGATAGAGTTTTACCTTATAATGGCCAAAATATGCTTGATACGATCAAAACAAATCATTTGATATTGTTTCAAAAACAATTTGAATCATAACTATCAATCATAGATGGCATGGATACCATATATCATGTCGCCATATATATATACAATCAAAACCGCACGATGTTGTATTTGGAAATTGGATTTCCGTCATGAACCGAGGCAAGGTATCGTCCTCACTGCTTCGAGACTCTCTAGCCCGAGCGACAGGACCCAGACTCAGGTGGGCCCTTGGATCGTCAGGGATGGTCCATCGATGTGGATTAAAATTCCTGAACACTACGTTTCCCCGCCCTCTGGGGCGTAAATGAGTCAATGAATGACTCCATCGGTCCTGGATCGACCGATATAATCGAGGCGCCTCGCAACCGCAACTACCACACAGGTGAAAGTAATATAAATGTCAGAGCTGGTAGGTCACTGACACCACCCTAGCTATAAAGAAACGCATGTCCTCCCTGATGTCTTCTCCCGTTTCTGGTCCATACTGGGGTGTGAGGTTCGTGAAGCAACAATATAATAGAATGCTATGCCACGCATGCGAGGCTTTGATCAACAACCACAAAGCTCTTCTTTTCAACAAAAGCTTTGATCACAGCATCTCTGTATGCCACGTTGTCAATATACAATCTTAGACACACGTCCATTTACAAGTCCGTTCTGGGTCTGAACGGAACCGGAGGATCTGGATTCCTCGCACATTTGCACAATCAACACGTACGTCCGGACGGTTACTACTTTAGCCCCTTCTAGGTAGCTACTCCTATCTGGAGCATCAATAGCACCTCTCCATTCGACGTGAAGATCATCGGTCTTGCACCGTCTTCATATCTTCGACTTTTAATCGTCGATTAATTATTTGAAATGAGAATTAACCCGGCCTTTTCAAATAATTCACGTAGATTTAATATTTCAAATCAATTCATTTCAATGGTTAAATTATTCGACATCATTAATTCAGTTCATTAATTGTAATTTTCACGCCACACACATTCAACCATCAAATATCTAATAACCCAAGCAAATTCAGTTTATTTTCATTCCATATCGTTTATAATATTTTATCACAATTTATCGCTATTTTTATTTATTTAAAAATAGTTAATTCATTCAAATAATGCTTCAGGCCACAACGCGGCCGTGGCGCTGTTTTTCTTCAGATTTGATTTACACATATATGAAAATATAACTGTTGGATCATCTCAAATTTTACATCATTAGAAAGACCTTTTCAAAACGAATCCAACGGTTTCAGTTTTGGGGAAATCCGACGGTCGGATCTCCTACAATAATCATTTGAAGTTTCGATTTCAAATATCGAACTGCAGCATCGTTATTCGATTTAATTTAATTATAATTATATATATATATAATTATAATCGATTTTGGCGTTGTTTTTCTTTATATTTGATTTAAACATTCCAGACAATCCAACCGTTGGATTTTTTACAAAGTTTGTGCCATGGGAAAGATATTTCGAAGGCGAACCCAACGGTTGTGATTTCAGGAAATTCCGATGGTCGGATCTCCCGCAAAAATCGTTTGAAATCACGGTTACAAAATATGAAATGCAGCTTCGTTATTTGATATATTATAGTTACATATATTTCTATATAATTCACTCTTCGATTTCAAAACCATATTCACTTCGCACTATCGATAAAAATGATATTTTTATCTAACAGATATTTATTTCTACACATCACCATTTTCAACGGTTCATGTATATAGTAAAAATGTGATTTTTATTGTAAAACAATTTATTTCAAAACACGATTATTTTATATAGTTCAAACGGGTGATAAAAATGTAATTTTTAATATAAAACAATTTATTTCAAACCATGATTATTTTATATAGTTCAAACAGGTGATAAAAATGTGATTTTTAATATAAAACAATTTATTTCAAAACATGATTATTTTATATACATGAATTTCTATTCAACAAATGAATATAGTTTCAACAAATGAAAATAAACCAAACACGGAAAGATTTCAGGAAATTTCGGCAGCATAACGACAGGGTAGTTAAAACCGGGACCGTATCGATGTACAGCTCCTTGCTCTACCTTAAAACCTTGCGGTTTTTGACAATGGGGATTCATGCATCTAGTTCGCACTTAGGCGACATGTTTTATTTTCATTTCCATAACCTATTCTATTTTTGTTTTCAACCACAAATGGTTATTTTTCAACCATAATCAATCATTCACATCAAGCACCAAATTTCACATATAATCCAAACAACAACACAACCAATAAATATCGTCCATGGTCTGTGGACGAGGGGAGTGTATATATATATATATATATATATATATATATATATATATATATATTCGTATATAAATATATTTCAATTCACTTCAATATAATTCAATATCATTTCATTGCATATATAATTTTTACAACGCATATATAACTTATACATCGAACATACAACTTATACAACGCTTATACATGAGATGTACAATGCTTATATAACTCATACATCAACTATATAATTTATACATTGTTGTTTTCCATATCGTTTATAAATTAGATATCTCACATTGGGTTCCACTCCACCAAAAATTGCAGAAGGCTTAGAAAAATATGCGGTCTCTTATAAAATGTAGAAAACGTCGACACAGTCTCGGTGTCTCTTGTTTCACTGAATTTCAACCACAAACGAAAAAGATACGATTTTTCAAAGTTGGTCGAATTTCGCGACGGTTTAAAGGAGTTGAAAACAGTTTAAGAGATTAACAGCCGTACCATTCAGTTTTTTTTCAAATCTAGGTTTTAGATTTTCACTCAAACTGTAGCACGATGTCCCGATCAGATGGCACCACCTCGGAGCGCTTGGAGAGGCGCGCAGGCGCCTGATGCGGGGCCCACTTCGGTGGCTCCAGTCACCCACGGCGGTGGCAGAAAGTCTCCAAATTTGGAGAGGTGTTTCGGCCACTACACTCAACGATAAGGGGCGAGGTTGGTATGGATTTGAAGGTGGAGAGGAGTACTACGAAAAGTTGCAAAGTACCATGGGTTTTTATTGAGTGGAATGTGAGAAAAAGAAGAGAGAAGGAGGGGGGCTGCTATCGTCATTCGCGTCGGGGAGAGAGAAGAGCACCCGCCTATCTTTTCTTTTATTTTTTTATTTTATAAAAAATCTGATTGGCCGAGACTTATATTAATTTCAAAAATTGGGTTTTTTCACATGAACTCGAAATCAAACCCAACAGCTGTCGCCCTAGCTAATTAACCCCATCCCAGACACAATGAGATATGTTTCGTAGGCCAATTCGACTATTAGAGTAAGTTTTTCATCAAATTAAAATATAAAACATTCAAATTCCATTTTGAACATACATTTTAATTTGCCGGGCCCACATACTGACACAAAAAATTCCAGAAACATTATTTCTAGCATCGTATCGACGATACAGTCCCAACAAAACTAGTTTCGTCGTATTCCGAGACCATTTGTAAAATGGCCCTTTTCTGGTCGATCCATTTTAACAGTAATTGACCAAAGCACATTTTCCTTTTCCACGCTCACATACTAGCTTCAAAAATTATGAAATTTGAAACCTAGCAATAATTTGACATCCCGGATCCAACAAAAATGGTTTCGTCGAATTCTGAGGTCGTATGCAAAATGACTATTTTCAAGGGCGATATAACTTATATAGCGACCTTTCTGAAAATTCATTTGGCCATAACTTTTGATTCCCGCTATGAAACTTCGATTTTTCAGATTCATTAGAAAGATATTCACTAGGAGATTTAAATATTTTTGGTTTCACTAAATTTCATTTTATTTTGCACCCGGTACAGTCGTTTGAAGTTTGAATTCAATTTTTGAAACTGCAGCGCCATTTCAGGCCTTGTTTATAACTAAAATTAATTATATTTATTTTCAAACATCGATTCAAACCTATTTTTCATCACTATTATTTAAAATATTTAAAATCCACTATTTTAGCCAATTTAAAATTTTTAAACTGGTTCAGATTTTCCGGGTTGTTACAATCTCCCCCACTTAAAACTTTTCGTCCCCGAACAGGAACAAAGTCGAAAGTGGTTTGATTAATCAACTCTACATTCAATCTGGCTTCCATTCTCCAACTTTTCAGTTTCCGAGAATATTCAAATTCTTCAAAAATTTGGCTAACACCCGGAATTTTCGAAAAAAATCACCATAACCTCCTTTGTACAGGGAGGGTTTGGAAATTTATTAGGCCGTATTAGGTAACAATAAATCCTATAAAGCATACACATATTTATAGTGATATATTCTGGTGTTTATAGGGGAGCGTGTATAAATAATAACTCCAGAGAATAAATTCTCGTCACCCTGTCTAAGCCTAAGGGAGTGTGTATTTTTAATGCTCCAGAGGATAAATCCTCGTCACCTCGTCCCGTGTGGGAAATAAATAGTCCATGTGCTGTATCTAATAACTAGAGAGACATGATTATTGTCAACTCCAGACCCGTGTGGGGTTTCTATTAATCTGGAAATTTACCGTTACAATTTAAATAGTCCATATCAATCATCAGTTCAACCTGTAAAAATAGTCATCGCCATACAAGCCTCTCGCTCGTATGGTAAATCTTCAACCTCGTCACACAAGCTCCAAATTCTTATGTGGTATATGATGAAGTATGCCTATCTTCAAGAACTATGCCATGTAGTGTAGTTCAAAATTAATTGTTACTATCCTATGGCGACATTTATTAATTACACACTGAATAACCAGCACTCCGCATCCAATGGCATTCACAGGAGTTGATATAATAATAAAAGTGCGCGTCCAACTAATTAAGGTTTACCTATTTGTCGGGCACGCGAATAAAATCTTTACTCAACAGCTAATCCATTTACCTGTTCAAACATATAAAATGCACATGTATATATTTCAAATTAATTCTCTAATCAGGTCAATGCGTGATTTATTCGAATAAATTATATCATTCATTCTCTTGTACATTTCATAAACTATCGTTCTAATAATTGAATCAATCAAATCCACAATCACTCAACTCAAACACCAATCAATTTATTTTTTTAACTTTTCGCAAATATATTAGTTAATTCATATATTCTTTCAAATCATTCAAACTATATAATTAAAATTCTACATTCATGAAAAGGAAACAAAAACAAAATAGAGAACACTATGGAAACTACAAGATATGATAAATGTACCTTGCACCAGAGTCAATCAGAGATATCCACTATGCTCTTAGATAGGCTTTCTGCATGCTTTCCTCTGTTTCCCAAGTACAGTCTCGCGGATCTCCACTCCATTGCACTTTGACTAAGTGAACCTTCTTGTTCCTCAGCTCTTTGGTTTCTTTGCCAATAATTTTGATTGGCTCTTTTCTCATAGCCAATTCGGGAGTAATATCTATATCCCATTGAGCGGCTTCTTCCACGATCAAATCGGGATCATGCACATGCTTTCGAAGTTGAGATACGCTAAATACATCATGTAATCCAGGCAACCAATCTGGTAGCTGAACCCTATAAGTGAGAGTTCCAATCCGTTCTAGAATAGGAAACGGACCAATGAATTTGGGCACCAATTTCCCTGTTTTAATGAATCGGATCACTCCTCTCATCGGAGATACCTTCAATTAAACATGGTCGCCAACAGCGAATGATATATGTCTTCGTCTCTTATCTGCATAGCTGTTTTGTCAGCTTTGAGCGATTAGCAATCGTTTCTTAATGAAATCGACTTTATCTGCAGCTTCACGAATCATATCTGGCCCCAATAAAAGTTATTTCCAGGTTCAACCCAACAAGCAGGGGATCGGCACGGTCTACCATACAGTTCTTCGAATGGCGACATTGTCAGGCTCGTTTGGTAACTGTTTTTGTATGAGAACTCGGCCAAATGCAAATGGTCTTCCCATGATCCGCCAAAATTTAATATACAAGCCCGCAATAGATCTTCTAAAATGCGATTCACCCTCTCAGTTTGAACATCTGTCTGAGGATGGTATGCAGTGCTCAAGTTTAGTTTCGTTCCTAATTCTGCTTGGAATGCTTCCCAGAAATTACTAGCAAAAATCGGGTCACGATCACTTACGATGCTCATGGGAACCCTGTGCAGTCTAAGAATTTCCTTGAAATATATTTGCGCCAGACTCTAAGCAGTTCTATTCGATCTGACAGGTATGAAATGGGCGGTCTTCGTGAAACGATCTACGATCACCCAAATACTGTCATTTCCTTTCCTGGTTCTGGGAAAACCATCTATGAAATCCATAGAAATATGTTCCCATTTTCCACCTGGCACTTCTAAAGGTTGCAACAATCCAGCGAGTTTCTACTGATCGCTTTTGACTTGCTGATAGGTGGAACACCGGCTAACATATAAGGAGATGTCTCGTTTCATATATCTCCACTAGAAAGTGCGTTTGATATCATTATACATCTTGATCACTTCCAGATGGATACTAAGCTTGGCTTTGCGACATTCATCCAATACTTCTCTTCGAAGTTCGGCAATGTTTGGCACACATATTCGGCTTTTCAACCTTAGAATCCTATAGTTATCTATCTGAAAATCCAAGGTCTCGCCTTTCTGTATCCTTTTTTTGATTCTTTGAATGAAGGGATCATCGCTCTGAAGAGCAGATATTTTATCGATCAATGAAGTCGTAATAATAAAGGTGGCAATTATCACATTCGTTCTACTTAGCGCATCCGCCACAACATTGGCTTTCCCTGGAGTGTACAAAATCTCAAAATCATACGCTGCAAGAAATTCTAGCCAACGCTGTTGCCTTAGATTCAAATCCTTCTGGGTGAACAAATATTTCAATGACTGATGGTCTGTATACAGTTCGAATTTCTCATCCAAAAGGTAGTGCCTCCAGATTTTCAAAGAAAATACGATGGCTAAAAGTTCGAGATCATGAGTAACGTAGTTCTTCTCATGAGGTTTCAGCTGACGGCTAGCATAAGCAATCACTTGACCTCTTTGCATTAATACTGCACCAAGGCCTTCTCTAGACTCGTCAGTCCAGACTTTCAAGTCCTCATTTCCATCAATTATTATTAGTGCTGGAGCAGTTGTCAGTTTCAGCTTCAGCTCTTGGAAATCTTCCTCACATACCGGAGTCCAATTAAATCTCGAATGCTTCTTAGTCGGTTTCGTTAAGGAACTAGATGTCTTCGCAAAATCCTTAATGAATTTCCTATAATAACTGGCCAACCCAAGAAAACTTCTGACTTCTACTGGTGTACGAGGCTGCTTCCAATTCTGAATGCAAGTGATTTTACTGGGATCCACTGAAATTCCTTGTTTTGACACGACGTGGCCAAGAAATTTGACTTCTTCTTGCTAGAATATAAGCTTGGAAAACTTTGCTTTTAAAACATTCTTTCTCAGAATTTCTAACATCTGTTCCAAATGTTTTCATGTTCGCTTTCTGACTTAGAGAAGATCAGGATATTATCAATGAAAACTAGAACAAATTTATTCAAAACTCCTCTGAATACTCTGTTCATTATATCGACGAAATAGGCTGGAGCGTTACATAAGCCGAACGACATTACTAACCACTCGTAGAATAAGTCTGGACCTTTGAATGATGTCAAAGGAACACACTCTTCAGCAATACGAAGTTGATGGAAACCTGTAGCTAGGTCCATTCGAGAAAATACTTGTGCCCTATTCAATCGATCCAATAAATCATCAATCTGCGGCAATGGATATTTATTTTTCAATGTCAGCTTATTCAAGTGACAATTATCTACACGTAGTTTGAGAGTACCGTCTGACTTCGGGACAAATACCACTGCTGCTCCCCAATCAGAGAAACTAGGTCTGATTAGACCCTTCCATACAAGCTGTCGTGGTTGGTTATATAACTCATCTTTCTCTTTCAAGGTCATTCTTCGAATAGCGTGTAACACTGGCCTTGCATTGGGGACTAATGAGATCTTGAAATCAATTTCTCTCTACGGAGGTAAGCTAACAACTTCTTCGAACACATCCGCAAAGTTCCTTATTACAGGGATATTTTAAATGTCGACCGAAGTATTCTCAGTAGCGACAAGAACTAGTTCTATTTGAGCAGGAGAAACATCCAAAGCTGACCAAAAATCTTTTCTATCTGAATTCGGTCCTTCACATGGAATGGTTATATAATTACCGAATTTAATCTTCGCCATTACGACCCTGTCAGCGCATTTAACCTCAGCTTCATATTTGGTTAACCAATCCATCCCCAGAATAAGATCAAATTCTGTAAAATTCATGATGATCGCAAAAGTGGGGAATTGATAACAGGAAAAAGAAACTGGCACTCCACAAACCCAACTAAGATTGATGGAACCCCCAACCGGATTATGAACAGTCATCGGTTCATTGAGCTTTTCCAAATTCAAATCTAGCTTCTTAACCGCATTCTTCGCAATAAAGCTTCGCGACGCGCCTGTATCAATAGTACTTTAACCAGAATATCTCTGACATTAAGCGTGCCTTCTAAAACATCTATCCTCGCTTGACTAGTCGAGTGCTCAGAAGTTTCTGCTACTTCATTGACTTGCACTATTTCAGATTTCTTTGATAACTGGCAATTCTTCGCAATATGACCAGCTCGGTGGCACCTATAGCACCCCCTATTCTCCGGAACTTCCTTCTTGGATTTAAATCCACCCTTTCTATGTTTCTTTAGAGATCTGCAAATTATCGACAAATTTCCTTGCTTATTGTAGTTAGAGCATATGGCAGTTGTTATTAGTTCTTTTACAAACTTATCCTTTTTCTTGTTGGACTTAAGGCTTCTTTCCAGCCCCAGACGTCGTACTGGCCTGTGGGCTATCATTTTCAAATTTTTTATTGTTGCTAGAACTACGTTCGTCTTCGTCTCGCAACATACCTTTCATATCGAGATCCTCATACTAGTAAGCCATATATATCATTTCAGAAAAAGGAAGCTTCACATGTCTTATTACACTATTCTTATACTTTCTTCTAAAGCCATGAATAAACCTCAGATTCTTCCTCTTCTGATTCACAATTAGATGAGGGGCAAAACAAGAAAGTTCATTGAATTTCTTATGATATTCTGGAATATCCACATCTCCTTGGATCAAATAGTAGAAATCATCGTATAACCGCTCAGTTGCTTCTGGAGGAGTAAATCTTTCTTGAAAATTTTCTTTGAATATATCCCAGGTGATATCACCTTCTGGATTATCTTTAATAATCAAGTCTCACCGGAACAAAGCTTCGTCTTTGAGTGCCCAAGATGCCACCAATCTTTTCTGATCGTTCCCCAGCTGGAGACGTTCAAGAATTCTTTCATCGGAACGCATCCAATCCTGGGTTTGACTAATGGATTCATTTCCCGAAAATGGTACTCTCCCCAGATTTCGATACTTCTTTAATAAAGCCTCTAGATCTAGTTCTGCATTCCTTCTGTTTCTAACACTCATTTTCTAGTACTTCTGCAAATAGCAGACCAAGTGTCAGGTCACAAAAAAAATATTATATAGCATAGAAACATATACTTGAATGTAAATGTGTCTACCAGGGTGTATTTCATTCTGCTTTCTCATACGAGGATATTACTGATCCTATCTGTAATGAGTTACTCTTCCAAGAACACTACTGGTTCTATTTCTGACAAGCTTGTTCATATATTATATTCCCGGCTTAACCAAAGCTCTGATACCACGTTTGTGACGACCCAAACCCCGTAACACGGCTGCAAGGGTAATCTTTGGGAATATAACACATAAACAGATAACAGTAGGACAGAAATAAATAAATACACCAGACAATGAACAACAGAATATACTAGATATAATAAACATCAGAATTACACAGTATACAGGATCTTAATTAGTACAAATACATTTTAGCTATACATAAATGTCTATAGAGGAAAACAACATAAATGTACAATAGGAGCTGAACAACATAAAATGAAATAAATGATAGGATCCATCTTCAGCTCTAGCTATCCAGAAAGAGCCTGCTAAACCTGTAAACAAGGCTGCCCATGTAGAAAAAGGGGCACCCGAATTTGCAAGTGAAACAAACTACGAGTCAGACATGGGACAGGTATGAGAAATCTACTTAACACATTTTACAATATTGAAAATCAAAGGACCACACCACATTCGCGGAACGGGTTTACTCCAGCGATTTCCAGTGCTTTATAACAAGTAAATCTTTTAAACATCGCAATGCTTTTTATAAAAATGAAGCCATTATAAGACTCGGGTCCCATCACACAATGCAACACAAAACGGGGGATAGAGTTTTACGTTATAATGGCCAAAATATGCTTGATACGATCAAAACAAATCATTTGATATTATTGCTAGTGTTTATATGTTTCAAAAACAATTTGAATCATAACTATCAATCATAGACGGCATGGGTACCATATATCATGTCGCCAAATATATATATATATATATATATATATATGTACATATATACACAATCAGAACTGCACGATGTTGTATTTGGAAATTGGATTTCCGTCATGAACCGAGGCAAGGTATCGTCCTCACCGCTTCGAGACTCTCTAGCCCGAGCCTCAGGACCCAGACTCAGGTAGGCCCTTGGATCGTCAGGGCCGGTCTACCGATGTGGATTAAAATTCCTGAACACTACGTTTCCTTGCCCTTTGGGCATAAATGAGTCAACGAATGACTCCATCGGTCCCGGATCGACCGATATAATCGAGGCGCCTCACAACAGCAACAACCACATAGGTGAAAGTAATATAAATGTCAGGGCTGGTAGGTCACTGACACCACCCTAGCTAGAAAGAAATGCATGTTCTCCCTGATGTCCTCTCCCGTTTCTTGTCCATACTGGGGTGTGAGGTTCGTGAAGCTACGATATAATACAAAGCTATGCCACGCAGGTGGCGCTTTGATCATCAACCACAAAGCACTGCTTTTCAAAAAAAGATTTGATCACAGCATCTCTGTATGCCACGTTGTCAATATACAACGTCAGACAGATGTCAATTTACAAGTCCGTTCTGGGTCTGAACGGAACCGGAGGATCTGGATTCCTCGCACATTTGCACAATCGACACGTACGTCCGGACGGTTACTACTTCAGCCCCTTCTAGGTAGCTACTCCTATCTGGAGCATCAATAGCACCTCTCCATTCGACGTGAAGATCATCGGTCTTGCACCGTCTTCATATCTTCGACTTTTAATTGTCAATCAATTATTTGAAATGAGAATTAACCTGGCCTTTTCAAATAATTCATGTAGATTTAATATTTCAAATCAATTCATTACAATGGTTAAATTATTCGACATCATTACTTTAGTTCATTAATTGTAATTTTCACGCCACACACATTCAACCATCAAATATCTAATAAACCAAGCAAATTCAATTTATTTTCATTCCATATCGTTTATAATATTTTATCACAATTTATCGCTATTTTTATTTATTTAAAAATAGTTAATTCATTCAAACAACGCTTCAGGCCATAACGCGGCTGTGGCGCTGTTTTTTTTTCAGATTTGATTTACACATATCTGAAAATCTAACCGTTGGATCATCTCAAATTTTATATCATTAGATAGATCTTTTCAAAATGAATCCAACGGTTTCAGTTTTGGGGAAATCCGATGATCGGATCTCCCACAATAATCATTTGAAGTTTCGATTTCAAATATCGAACTGCAACATCGTTATTCGATTTAATTTAATTATAATTATATATATAATAATAATCGATTTTGGCACTGTTTTTCTTCATATTTGAATTAAGCATTCCAGACAATCCAACCGTTGGATTTTTACAAAGTTGGTGCCATTGGAAAGATATTTCCAAGGCGAACCCAACAGTTGTGATTTCGGGAAATTCCGATGGTTGGATCTCCCGCAACAATCGTTTGAAATCACGGTTTCAAAATACGAACTGCAGCTTCATTATTCGATATATTATAATTATATATATTTCTACATAATTCACTCTTCGATTTCAAAACCATATTCACTTCGCACTATAGATAAAAATGATATTTTTTTCTAACAGATATTTATTTCTACACATCACCATTTTCAACGGTTCATGTATATAGTAAAAATGTGATTTTTATTGTAAAACAATTTATTTCAAAACACGATTATTTTATATAGTTCAAACAAGTGGTAAAAATGTGATTTTTAATATAAAACAATTTATTTCAAAACACGATTATTTTATATAGTTCGAACAGGTGATAAAAATGTGATTTTTAATATAAAACAATTTATTTCAAAACACGATTATTTTATATAGTTCAAACAGGTGATAAAAATGTGATTTTTAATATAAAACAATTTATTTAAAAAAACTATTATTTTATATACATGAATTTCTATTCAACAAATGAATATAGTTTCAACAAATGAAAATAAACTAAACACAGAAATATTTCAGGATATTTCGAAAGCAAAACGGCAAGGTATTTAAAACCGGGACCGTATCGATGTACGGCTCCTCGCTCTACCTTAAAACCTTGCGGTTTTTGACAATGGCGATTCATGCATCTAGTTCGCACGTAGGCGGCATGTTTTATTTTCATTTCCCTAACCTATTATATTTTTGTTTTCAACCACAAATGGGTATTTTTCAACCACAATCAATCATTCACATCATTCACCAAATTTCACATCAACCAAATAATCCAAACAACAACACAACCAATAAATATCGTCCATGGTCTGTGGACGAGGGGAGTACATATATATATATTCGTATATAAATATATTTCAATTCACTTCAATACAATTCAATATCATTTCATTGCATATATAATTTTTACAACGCATATATACTTATACGTCGAACATACAACTTATACAACGCTTATACATGAGATGTACAACGCTTATATAACTCATACATCAACTATATAATTTATACATCGTTGTTTTCCATATCGTTTATAAATTAAATATCTCACATTGGGTTCCACTCCACCAAAAAATTGCTGAAGGCTCAGAAAAATATGCGGTCTCTTCTAAAATGTAGAAGACGTCGACACGGTCCCGGTGTCTCTTGTTTCACTGAATTACAACCACAAAAGAAAAATATACGATTTTTCAAAGGTTGTCGAATTTCGCGACGGTTTAAAGGAGTTGAAATTAGTTTATGATATTAACAGTTGTACCTTTCAATTTTTGTTCAAATCTAGGTTTTAGATTTTCACTCAAACCGTAGGACGATGTCCCGATCAGATGGCACCACCTCGGAGCGCTTGGAGAGGCGCGCTGGCGCCTGAAGCTGGGCCCACTTCGGTGGCTCCAGTCACCCACGGCGGCGGCAGAAAGTCTCCAACTTTGAAGAGGTGATTCGGCCACTACACTCGACGATAATGGGCGAGGTTGGTATGGATTTGAAGGTGGAGAGGAGTACTACAAAAAGTTGCAAAGTACCATGGGTTTTGTTGAGTGGATTGTGAGAAAAAGAAGAGAGAAGGAGGGAGGTTGCTATCGTCATTCACGTCGGGGGGAGAGAAGAGCGTCCGCCTCTCTCTCTATTTTTTTTATAAAAATTCCGATTGGCCGGGACTTATATTAATTTCAAAAATTTGGGTTTTTGCACACGAACTCGAAATCAAACACAATGACTGTCGCCCCTAGCTAATTACCGCTATCCCGGACACAATGGGTTATGTTTCGTAGGCCAATTCGACTATTAGAGTCAGATTTTCTTCAAATTAAAATATAAAACATTCAAATTCTGTTTTTATCGTACATTTTAATTTGTCGGGCCCGCATACTGACTCAAAAAATTCCAGAAACATTATTTCTAGCATCGTATCGATGATACGGTCCTAACAAAACTAGTTTCATCGTATTCTGAGACCATTTATAAAATGGCCCTTTTTTGGTCAATCCATTTTAACTTAAATTGACCAAAGCAAATTTTCCTTTGCCATGCTCACATACTAGCTTCAAAAATTATGAAATTGGAAACCTAGCAATAATTTGACATCCCGGATCCAACAAATGTGGTTTTGCAGAATTCTGAGGTCATATGCAAAATGTCTATTTTCAAGGGCGATATAATTTCTATAGCGACTTTTCTGAGAATTAATTTGGCCATAACTTTTGATTCCCGCTATGAAACTTCGATTTTTCAGATTCGTTAGAAAGATATTCACTAACAGATTTAAATGTTTTTGGTTTCACTAAATTCCGTTTTATTTTGCACCTGGTACAATCGTTTGAAGTTTGAATTTAATTTTTGAAACTGCAGTGCCATTTCAGTCCTTGTTTATAATTAAAATTAATTATATTTATTTTCAAACATCGATTCAAACCTATTTTTCATCACTCTTATTTAAAATATTTATTTTAAATATTTAAAATCCACTATTTTAGCCAATTTAAAATTTTTAAACTGGTTCGGATTTTCTGGGATGTTACAAATCACATCTTTATGTTCCTAAAAAAAAGTTTACTAATTCATGTGAAAAGTTACATTTACATCTTTTTAATTCTAATGAAAAATTCATCTTTTTAATATCTACATGGAAAGTTACATCTTTTAATATTTTCATATACTTTCCAATGTAAAAGTCCAAACTTTCACTTACAATGTAAGGATTCATGTTTTACTTTACAATGTAAAAATTCATGTTTTAATTACAAGGTAAAAATTCATGCCCAAATTTCATGTCAATATCATGTTCAATATGATGTTCGATGTCCATATCCAATATCTCATGTTCAATATTTCATGCCCAATATTTCATGTCCAATCCAACCACAAACAATATTTTAATAAATAAAAGGGATCAAATCGAATCAATAACATGAAGTTAATCTCGAGTTGAAAAATCCAGTTGAATCCAAGAATAACCATGGGTGTGTTCTTGCATGTATACATATGGTTCGTGAATATCAACAAAACATGATTGATAAAATTAACAAAGAAATGATCCTAATAAACAACCAAACTCAGATCTAGCATTTAAATTTTCAGATCTAATATCATAACATCATAAACAATTCAGATCCATAACTTAGAATATCATCCATCGCAGATCTATTTATATTTGCCATTCAAACCTTAAATAATGAAAGAATAATAGTTAAATTAATTAAATTTAATTAAAAATAAATTCTCACCTTGCTTGGATCTAAAATAAAGTTCCAAACTCGATCAGATCTCGTGTTCAAAGTCAAGGTGGTTCCGGATCTGAGAGATTTCAATTTGAAGTTCATATGTATAAATTAGAAACTAACTTTTTATAACTGTCACTGTAACGATTAAAAGCGTCGCAGAACTGAGTAATTCATACCTTAAAATTTCAGTTTTTGTTCAAATTTTTGATTTGAGAATTCGCGAGCTGTAGATGATAGTTTCAGGAATGGTTTGTTGGAGATCGAAGGGGGTGGAGAGGCGGATGTTCGCCGGAAAAGGGGGGAGGTGCGGCGGCTCGTGGGTGGCACAGTGGACCCGCGTTCGGCTGGTCTTCGCGGAGGTGGTGGAGGCGGCTCGGGTAACGAGGAGGAGTGGTTCGGGTACCAAATCGAGGGGGGAAGGAATCTCTTCGGAAAACTCAACTACGGGATGGTCTAAAATTGAGTGAGGAGGGAGGAATCAGAGCTCAAAGTTTTGAGCTAGTTATGGGTTCGACGGTTGTGAAAACGAAGCGGAAGAACGATGTACAGTGCCTCCGTATATATACTGTATACTAGGGTATTTTCTTTTTATTTTTTTATTTAATTAAATCCAAAATTAGGGTTTTTCCATCCGATCTCCAAACGGACCCCAACGACTGTCGAACAATATGTTTCGACGTCTTCTGAATGCGATGGTGCTATTGTCGAAGTCCAATTCTATAGTTTATAGTATGTATTCCTTATTTTCAAATTAATTCTTTTTATATTAAATTCGAACGTACTTTCTAATTTTTACCGGGGTCGCATACGAAGTCAGAAAAATCCGAAATAAATATTTTTGGTTATGTTTTGACGATACGAACCTAACAAAACTAATTTCGTCAAATTCTGAGGTCGTTTGTAAAATGGCCATTTTCTGGTCGATCCAATTTAATTGTAATTGACCAAAACACATTTTCCTTTGCCATGCCCACATATTAACTTCAAAAATTATGAAATTTGAAACCTAGCAATAAATTGACATCCCATATCCAACAAATGAGGTTTCGTCGAATTCCGAGGTCGTATGCAAAATGTATATTTTCAAGGGCGATATATTCTCTATAGCGACTTTTATGAAAATTCATTTGGTCATAACTTTTGATTCCCGCTATGAAACTTCGATTTTTCAGATTCGTTAGAAAGATATTCATTAACAGATTTAAATATTTTTCGTTTCACCAAAATCCGGTTTACTCAGCATCCTGTGTAGTTAGTCAAAGTTCGGGTTTGACTTTTTAAACTATCGTCCTTTTCTAATTCCTTTTATAATTAAATTATATATATTCATATTAAATTCAATTAAAACACATTTCTAGTCGTTTTTATTTAAAATAATTCATTTCAACTATTTAAATACCTTGATTAACATAGAAATGTGTTTATTTTATGCTCTTATATTTTATCTTTTGTAAATAAATAAATGATACTTTGGGCATTTTTATGTGTTTTTACAAAATGTCAAGTAATGCCTCCTTCGTTTCAAACTAAAGGCCAACTACAAAGAAAAAGCTGCTTCCCCGTATTAAAGCCATCTCAATTACAAAAGAAGTTGTAGCTCACTGATAAAGGCATAGGAGTTTGCATAGAGAGACCTCAGTTCGATTCCCGTCTAGCTCCCCTTTTTTGCTGAACATTCACACTGCCTCCTTTGCCTTGAAGAATTTATGGATTATTGTTATATTTATATTCATACGTATGTACGTATGATATACACTAATAAGAGGAATAACCAAATTCCTATCATGGAAATCATCTCAAATCTATCAATTTGTCTACTGAAGAATATTTGAATTATAGCCAAAAAGAAGATCAATTTTGAAGATTTTATCCTATGTTGCCTTTGGAGTCTAGTAAGCATCCTTGTTTGGAATAATTAATCACATGCAGTCTAATTACCAATCAATTAGCTATGCGGAGGATTTGGAAGATATTCACCAAGATATGCTCAGATATTCTTAAAAGAATTATTTTCAAACAAGCCTAGTCAAGGAAGGCCAGAGATATGATATTACTTCTTGGGAAAAGAGGCCCATTTAGTCATAGATATTATTAGGGTTTGGTCTACATCTCTATAAATACACATGATGTCCCATTGTAAATTATTCCATTCTTTTTCTATTCTGTATTCTATAGTCTCGTTTATGAATAAAGTTTTTCTGCATTTTAGTTGATCGTCTTTCTTTTCATAACAATTTGTGTGTCTACTCAACTAGTTTTGGTAGAACACATACTGTTATTGTCTTTTATTACTACATGCTAGTGTTGACCGTTTGATTAGTTTCAACGGCAATCCTACTTAGTTCTCTGTTATTGTTCTAGTTGTTATTTTCTTTTGCTAGTACTTGTTCTTTGTTTTTGTGGTTGAATTTGGTATTGATCTGATTAGATTCAGGTCCATAGTAAATTCAATAACTTTGTTTTCAAAAACCTAATCTCCAAACTTCGTCTAACTCGCCCAAGAATAAATAGACAATAATTTTTAGTTACACCTCCCTGTGTTCGACCTGTATGCTACACATATGTGTGCTTGCAGAATTTAATTTAAATATTGCACTTTTCTAATTCTTAGATTAGCGACGATCAAGTTTTTTGTGCCGTTGCCGGGGAGGTAACAAATAAATTTTATTATTTGTTTAATTTATGATTCGTGTTAGTTTTTTTTGTTTTTGTTTTTCTTATTTAAAACAAAAAAAAATTGCTATTTTTCTTTGAATTTCTTGCCTTTTCCTTTCAATTCCCTTCCTCTTTTCTTATTCCCTTTCTAATTTCTTGTACAATACTTCCTGTTTTCAACAATTCTAAACAATAAAAAAAAACGCACATTTCTTTTGCATTTCTTTACTACTTCTGTTTTGGTATCTTTGCGTACTGCTTCCTCTGCCACCCCTAAAATACACCAAACACCCATCTATCCCACTTCCAAACCTGTTCACATTTTCAACCATCCTTTCTACCAAGAAAATCACACACCACATCCATCAGCGTTCGAACAGCCCACATCCTCTAAAACATTCATCACAATCTCTCCATTCATCACAATATCCTGATCGCACACCCCCTTTACCAATTCAACATCTACTTTGAATAACCCTTCCTGCTCCCACCAATTCAAAGATCCATCACATACCTGCTCACCTTCAACTCTTACCACAAAAACCACGTTTAGATCACATCATCTCAACGTCCTCTTCACCGAAAGCACAAACTCGGCCACTCATCAATAAAGTTGACCGAAACCCAACTGTAACAACCCGGAAAATCTGGGCCAGTTTAAAATTTTTATTTTGGCGATTATAGCGAATTTTGAATATTTAAAATAGATTATTTTAAATATAATCGACGAGAAATTTATTTTGAATAGAATTCGAACGTATATATTATACGCGTCGTCGTTAGAATATAAATATTTATATATAATTATAAATAGAATTGAAAATGGCGCGGTAGTTCGATAATTCGATTTCAAACTTCAATTGAATGTACCGGGTGCAAAACAATCCGGATTTTTGTGAAACCAAAAACATTAGGATCTAATTGATGATATCTTTCCAACGAAGTTAACAAACTGAGATTTCATCTTAGAAATGATAAGATATGTCCAGTTTAAAATTAGAAATAGTCGCTGTGGAATTTATATATATTTTTATATATATAAGGCCCTTAAAAATAGCAATTTTGCAAATGATCTCGGATTTCGACGAAACCACTTTTGTTGGGTCCGTGATGTCGAGTTATTGCTAGGTTTCAAATTTCATAATTTTTCGAATCAATATGTGAGCGTGGTAAAGGAAAACGTGTTTTGACCATTTCAGTTGATTTTAATCGACTGGAAATTGGCCATTTTTCTAACGGTCTCGGAATTCGACGAAACTAGTTTTGTTAGGACCGTATCGTCAATACGAAGCTAGAAAATATTTTTATGGGATTTATAAAGTTCGTATGTGACCCCGGTAATTTGAAAGGTACGTTTAAAATTCAATATAGTGATTTAAAGGTAAATTCAACAGAAACTGAGTGTAACAGCCGAATCAGCGGACGATACATATCCCATTGTGTTCGGAATGGGGGTTAAACGCTAGGGACGACAGGCGATGGACCTCTTTTAGAGGTCGATCGAAAATGTTGACTTTTTGAATTAAAATAAAATAATTAAATAATTAAATTAATAAAAAATTTCTTTCTCCCCCCTTTATTGGTTCTGGCCCCCCCCCCCCGTTCAAACAGAAATCATTTTATAAAAAAAAAAAAAAGGAGAAGGCGATCGAAGGTGCCGTTCGAGGCCAGCGCCGCCCCCCCCCTCGCGCGCCGCCTCCTCCGTTCAACCTCCGCCCCCCCCCCCTCTGCTGCTTCACTCGCGCGAAGTCTTCTCCCATCGAAGAACCGAAATCGCGCCTCCCTGAAACCCTAGGACGCCGCCGCCTCCAGCCCGAGGTCGAGCCGCCGACGCTGCTCCCCACCCTGGCCTCGTCTGACTCCGGTGCTGAAGTTCATCCCCTCCGCAGACATCGATGCCCCCTTTTTTCTTCGATGAAGTAAGTTTTTTTTTTCTTTTCTTTCTTTACTTTATTTTATTTTTAATTTAAAAGTGAGAAAAACTGAATTTGAAAAGTATATAAAACTAATTTCGATTTTATTTTTATAAAACTGTAAGGTTAGGATTTTATATTATATAGGAATATTAAAAATATAGTTTTTATATTTTTAAAAGTATTAAAAATATAGTCTTTACTATATAGGAATATTAAAAATATGATTTTTATATTTTTAAAGTATTAAAAATATAATTTTTACATGATAGAGAATATAAAAATATCATCTTTGTGTATGTAACGAAATAAAAATCTGATTTTTATTTTATATACGTTGAGATAAAGTGGTAATTTTTATAATGGCGAAATCTTTATAAAAAAAATAGCGTGATAAAAATATAGTTTTTATCTATATAACATAATAGTAAAAATTCGATTTTTATATATTGAACTTTGAAATAAAAATTCGATTTTTATATATTGAACTTTGAACTAAAAATTCGATTTTTATATATAGAACTTTGAAATAAAAATTCGATTTTTATATATTGAACTTTGAACTAAAAATTCGATTTTTAAATATTGAATAGCGAAGTAAAAATGTGATTTTTACGTATGTAGTGAAAGCAGCAACGAAGCTGACGAAGATGCGAAAACGGCGAAGACTTCTGCAAATGAAGTGCCGTGGAGCTTGGATAGCTTTCGGTGAGAACTTCTCACTCAAAATTCTTTTTCTAGTTATATATATATATATACTAGGATGCAGACGGTGCTTATTAGAAGCACCCGACACCCGTCCACATACCATGGACTTGTTTGTTTGGATGTTTGGTGATTGATTGAGATATTGGTTTGAATGTGGTTTGTGGTGTGAAAAATCGAATCGATAAATTGGTTAGGATTAGACGTGCGCCGTTATAAGGCGTAGGAGTAAGGCTAGGTTAGACCCTTACTCCAAATTTTGTGGTTTACAAAATGAAATTGATTTGATTGATGAGTGAATGGCGTGGGCCTTCACTAGACCGGGGATAAGGCTAGGCCTTGTCCCGTTTCTAGTATCGTGCCGTTATGCCGCCGAAATTTTCTAAAATAAGTTAGAAAAATAAAAATAGCATTTTATTTAACGAATGAACTGAATAGAAATTCATATGTTAAAATAAAATGTGTTATCGTTAAAAATATAATTTTTAACGTGAATGTGAATAAATAAATATTCATTTACAAACCAGACGGTTTGTTTATGTACACCTATTTGAATGACGTTGATTGGGTCGATAAATTTTACACATCGCCTAACTGCACAAATAAAATATGTGTTTGATTGTTTGAAACCCCACACGGGTGTTAGGATGAAATTTGAAGTTCACTCATCCTGATTGATTAAATATGTCGATCGATTGATTGACAAGCTGCTATAAGCGTTAAATGTCTATATTTGATGCTTATACAGTGTAGTGCACTTTGGTTGATGGTTGATTATTCATCGTTGTTGATATATACATGTGTTGTAGAAAATCCATATAATTAACATTATATGGTAATTGATTGGGCCTCATTCCAGTTTCGGAAAAAATAGAAATATTTGAAATAGAAATATTTGAAATAGAATATTTGAAAATAGAAATATGTGAAGCCGTGAGGGTTAGATTGACGCCATTTTGACGTGAACGATATTTATATCGATTTTATTCATTTTAAAATGAATATTGAAAAGTGATTTCGAAATGAATTGAATTGAAAACGATTTCGAAATGAATTGAATTGAAAACGATTTCGAAATGAATTGAATTGAAAACGATTTCGAAATGAATTGAATTGAAAACGATTTCGAAATGAATTGAATTGAAAACGATTTCGAAACGAATTGAATTGAAAACGATTTCGAAATGAATTGAATTGAAAACGATTTCGAAATGAATTGAATTGAAAACGATTTCGAAACGAATTGAATTGAAAACGATTTCGAAATGAATTGAATTGAAAACGAATTCAAAGTCAATTGAATTGAAAATGAATTTGAATTGAATTGAAATTTGAATTGAATTGAAATTTGAATTGAATAGAAATGATTTTTAAAACGAATTTATAAGGAAGAATTCAATTTTGCTTTGAATTGAAATGAAAGTTGAAAATGTTTTTGAAACGAATTTTAAAACTATTTATATAATTCGTTTTAAATAGAAATCGACGAAATATATATTATATATATTATATATATAATATAATGGCCTGAATAGAACGCGCCGCGCCGCGGCAGTTCGCGAATTTCGACCATTTATTTCAAACGGACATTACGGGAGATCCGACCGTCGGATTCTCCTAAAACCGGAACCGTTGGGTTCGTATCGAAAAGAGCTTTCTAACGAATATTAGAAATTTGAAATCTAACGGTTGGATTTGGAATTATGTCCAAATCAAATTTGAAAAAGGTCGCTGTAAGTGCAGTTCGATGGCCATTGATGGAAATCGACTGTACGGGCCTTGATAAAATTATTAAAAATAGTAATAATTTGTGTAAAATCATAAGAAATGATTTAGAAAGAATTGGGATGAAAAACTCCCTATTTGAAAAGATAAAAATAGATTTTTATCGAAATGAACTAGTTTTGAACTAGAATTATAATTCTATTTATTTTTAAATAAATAAATTGAATTTGAAAAGGGTTTTGAAAATAACCAAAATTTCCAATGATTGCATTGGAGTGGATTTGAATCGAAATTGTCTTCGGAATATTTCGATGTTGGAATTTGTGATTATACGGATGTTGTTACGGAAATTTGAAAGATATATATTTATATCGTTATTTCCAATACGACATTTGTTAATCGTAGAATTTGATATTGAATATAAGCCGATATATTTTCTATTCAGAGCCTTATATTGAATATCAAATGTGATTTGGGTTTGTCGTGAATGGTGTCTTCACTAACACTGTTCTTGAACCCAGTTGAGAAAAGATTAAATCTTTTTATTTAGATTTAATGAAGTGTACCAATTAAATAATATTTAATTGGAATTGAATTGATATTGATTTTTGGGTTTATCGTGAACAGTGTTTTAAATAACACTTGTTCTTTAACCCGATAATTAATGAATGGGATTTGGGTTTGTCGTGAATGGTGTCTTCACTAACACTGTTCTTGAACCTAGTTGAGAAAAGATTAAATCTTTTTATTTAGATTTAATGAAGTGTACCAATTAAATAATATTTAATTGGAATTGAATGGATATTGATTTTTGGGTTTATCGTGAACAGTGTTTTAAATAACACTTGTTCTTTAACCCGATAATTAATGGAATGTGATTTTGGGTTTATCGTGAACCGTGTTTTAAATGACACTGATTCTTTAACCCAGTTAACGATTAAAACTAAGTGGAGTTTTAATGAATCTTTAATTAGATTGAAAAGATCGAAAATGGAGTATCACCAGTTTTGCTCCAGGCGATAGTTAAATCTTTAATTAGATTTGAACGTGAAATTTAGAAACTAACTGTCGGTTAGCCAAGCAGAATGGTTTTCTGGATATTGATCTGATGTTGGTTTCGGCCTTCGGGGTTAATATTTGGGAAATTATTCTCTTGATTAATTTACGGTTAGTGACTAATGAATTGGAATGAGGCGTATGTTGTGTTTGTGTAACACTTTTATAATATATACGCGAGTTATTCGGAAAGGCCGGGTTTATCCCATTCTGAATAACTGATACGACGATAAGTCGAAGATGAAGACGATGGTCGAAGACCGGAGGTCTTCACGTCGTTTGGGTAATTACTGATGATCTTGATTGGGCTGTACACCCAAGAAGATGGAAACAGTTAGTGATCGTCCAGACGTACTTGGAGATCGATGGATATGCGGGGTACCAGGTGCCTCCGGTTTCGTTCAGACCCAGGACGGACTTGTAAATGGACTGTGTGTCTGACATCGGATTTCATTCTGTGTGACTGATATCGGTTGCATAGGATGGTTTGCCTGTGTGGCATGCTAAGATGCAAATGATCAAGGCTTCTGTTGAAAAGCAAAGTCTTGTGGTGATGATCAAAGCACGGCCTTTGTGGCGTAGCTTTGTGTAACGTTTACCTCGCGTGTTTCACACCAGGTATGAACCAAAAACGGGAGACGGACCTCAGGGAGGGCCTGCGTTTCCTCCTAGCTAGAAGTGGCGTCAGTGGTTTTACACGCCCTGACGAGTTTGACTTATGTGGTTGTTGCTGTTGCGAGGCGCCTCGGATTGATCGGTCGTTCTCGAACCGATGGAGTCATTTAGTTGGCTCGCTTACGCCCCAAAGGGCGGCGAAACGTAGTGCTCAGGCATTTTTAATCCACTCCGTGTGGACCGGCCCTGTCGCTCCAAGGGTCGATGCGTTCTGATCCTGAGACTCGGGCTAGGCAGTCTCGAATCGGTTGAGGACTATCTTTTGCCTCGGTTCATAGACGGAAATCCAATTTCCAAATACGTGACATTTGCGGTTTTAATTGTAATCCTATATATGGCGACATAGTGGGATGGGGCGCTTATGCCGCCTATGATTGATACTTATGATTTGAAGTTGTTTTATACACTATGCACTTATAATAGTATCAAATGATTTGTTTTAAACGTATCAAGCATTCTTTGGCTGTTATAAGGTAAAAACCCTATCCCCCGGCTTGCGTTGCATTGTGTGATAGGACCTGGGTCTTATAACAGCTTCATTTTTCTTTATTTAGCATTGCGCTGTTTGTTCTATGCACTGGTATTCTTGGGAGGAAACCCGTTCCGTGTTATACGGCGTGGTCCCTTGATTTACCTAACTTTGAAAATAAAGATTAATAACTGTTTTAGTTCTCACACCAGTCACATGACTGACCTGGAGTTTATTGTTTTAACCTAAACTCTGGGTGCCCTTATTTTGACACGGGCAGCTAGTAGTTTTGGTTTTGCAGATTTATATTCACAGGATCCTGGTTTACAGCTGGAACGATATCCGGAAAGCTTTGTATCCGTATATCTCATTCTAGTTGTGTATTGTATTATTTTCCGCTGCTATGTAATTTAAAACTCTGATATTTCTGTGTAATATTTATTCGTACTCTGTATATTCTTGCGATCTGATGCATTGTTGTAATATACAATGAAATGTTCTTCTGTATGCGTTCTGTTTTGTCGTGTTCTCAAAACGATAGGGCATGTCGAACGGTCTGAGTCGGTTTAGCGACTGGTTCGGACCGAGCGAGATTCCTTGCCGTCACAGTTGGTATCAGAGCTTTGGTTTACAAAGCAGAGAACAAGACACATTAGAACCATACGAAAGAATTCATCAGATATTGGATTAGTAATATCCAATTAGAATGACTCGTTAGAGATGGGATCAGTAGTATCCTAGAACGAGTGTGAAGAGTATATTTTTAAAATGAAAACGATTTTTGTTTTGAAAATTTAAATCAATTATTCGTATTTGATTATTTATTTTATATTGATTAGGACAATCCAAAATATAAAGATTTTTGCGTATGCGCCTAGCTAGCGTGTATTCGAAGTTTTGATATATTGGATAGATATAGAATTACACTCTAATCGCCCGGAGATGATTTTGATGATGGAGCTCCATCATTAGAATTTATATTCGAGTGACGAACGTGTAATATCTATATACTTCCTATTGACTGGTGTGAGAACCAAAATTAGATAGGGCTAATTGTTGTGATTTGGCATCAAAAATCTGATTTTTGTATATATATCAAAATTATGAATTTGAAACGTTAATCCACTAATTGATTGATGTTTGTGTTGTTTGTTTAATTGTTTGATAATTTTGAACTAGTATGCCTAATTTGATCGAATATTGAATTGTATTGAAAATTGGTCGCATTTGCTTGCATATACATATATATCATTGAACAGGTCATAGCAAGGAGGCTAGAGCCAGAGAATAAAATTTGTTTGCCCGACAAATAGGTACATGTTTACTACATAATTTCCTGTTTTGTTTGGGTGATGATGATTTTGTGAGCCTATTGGCTAGCCGCTTGGCTTTTTCTTTTTCTTTTTGAGATCTGAAGGACCGGGGAAGCTATTTGAAATTCCCCGATGCTCCCGGTGCAGGGGAGGTTATGGCGAAATTTTTTCGAAAATTTAGGGAGTTAGCCAAATTTTTGAAATTTTGAAAATTCTCAGAAACTAAAGAGTTGGAGAATGGAAGCCAGATCGAACGTAGAGCTGAATAATCAAACCACTTTCGACTTTGTTCCTTTTCGGGGACGAAAAGTTTTAAGTGGGGGAGATTGTAACAACCCGGAAAATCTGGGCCAGTTTAAAATTTTTATTTTGGCGATTATAGCGAATTTTGAATATTTAAAATAGATTATTTTAAATATAATCGACGAGAAATTTATTTTGAATAGAATTCGAACGTATATATTATACGCGTCGTCGTTAGAATATAAATATTTATATATAATTATAAATAGAATTGAAAATGGCGCGGTAGTTCGATAATTCGATTTCAAACTTCAATTGAATGTACCGGGTGCAAAACAATCCGGATTTTTGTGAAACCAAAAACATTAGGATCTAATTGATGATATCTTTCCAACGAAGTTAACAAACTGAGATTTCATCTTAGAAATGATAAGATATGTCCAGTTTAAAATTAGAAATAGTCGCTGTGGAATTTATATATATTTTTATATATATAAGGCCCTTAAAAATAGCAATTTTGCAAATGATCTCGGATTTCGACGAAACCACTTTTGTTGGGTCCGTGATGTCGAGTTATTGCTAGGTTTCAAATTTCATAATTTTTCGAATCAATATGTGAGCGTGGTAAAGGAAAACGTGTTTTGACCATTTCAGTTGATTTTAATCGACTGGAAATTGGCCATTTTTCTAACGGTCTCGGAATTCGACGAAACTAGTTTTGTTAGGACCGTATCGTCAATACGAAGCTAGAAAATATTTTTATGGGATTTATAAAGTTCGTATGTGACCCCGGTAATTTGAAAGGTACGTTTAAAATTCAATATAGTGATTTAAAGGTAAATTCAACAGAAACTGAGTGTAACAGCCGAATCAGCGGACGATACATATCCCATTGTGTTCGGAATGGGGGTTAAACGCTAGGGACGACAGGCGATGGACCTCTTTTAGAGGTCGATCGAAAATGTTGACTTTTTGAATTAAAATAAAATAATTAAATAATTAAATTAATAAAAAATTTCTTTCTCCCCCCTTTATTGGTTCTGGCCCCCCCCGTTCAAACAGAAATCATTTTATAAAAAAAAAAAAAGGAGAAGGCGATCGAAGGTGCCGTTCGAGGCCAGCGCCGCCCCCCCCCCTCGCGCGCCGCCTCCTCCGTTCAACCTCCGCCCCCCCCCCCCCTCTGCTGCTTCACTCGCGCGAAGTCTTCTCCCATCGAAGAACCGAAATCGCGCCTCCCTGAAACCCTAGGACGCCGCCGCCTCCAGCCCGAGGTCGAGCCGCCGACGCTGCTCCCCACCCTGGCCTCGTCTGACTCCGGTGCTGAAGTTCATCCCCTCCGCAGACATCGATGCCCCCTTTTTTCTTCGATGAAGTAAGTTTTTTTTTTCTTTTCTTTCTTTACTTTATTTTATTTTTAATTTAAAAGTGAGAAAAACTGAATTTGAAAAGTATATAAAACTAATTTCGATTTTATTTTTATAAAACTGTAAGGTTAGGATTTTATATTATATAGGAATATTAAAAATATAGTTTTTATATTTTTAAAAGTATTAAAAATATAGTCTTTACTATATAGGAATATTAAAAATATGATTTTTATATTTTTAAAGTATTAAAAATATAATTTTTACATGATAGAGAATATAAAAATATCATCTTTGTGTATGTAACGAAATAAAAATCTGATTTTTATTTTATATACGTTGAGATAAAGTGGTAATTTTTATAATGGCGAAATCTTTATAAAAAAAATAGCGTGATAAAAATATAGTTTTTATCTATATAACATAATAGTAAAAATTCGATTTTTATATATTGAACTTTGAAATAAAAATTCGATTTTTATATATTGAACTTTGAACTAAAAATTCGATTTTTATATATAGAACTTTGAAATAAAAATTCGATTTTTATATATTGAACTTTGAACTAAAAATTCGATTTTTAAATATTGAATAGCGAAGTAAAAATGTGATTTTTACGTATGTAGTGAAAGCAGCAACGAAGCTGACGAAGATGCGAAAACGGCGAAGACTTCTGCAAATGAAGTGCCGTGGAGCTTGGATAGCTTTCGGTGAGAACTTCTCACTCAAAATTCTTTTTCTAGTTATATATATATATATACTAGGATGCAGACGGTGCTTATTAGAAGCACCCGACACCCGTCCACATACCATGGACTTGTTTGTTTGGATGTTTGGTGATTGATTGAGATATTGGTTTGAATGTGGTTTGTGGTGTGAAAAATCGAATCGATAAATTGGTTAGGATTAGACGTGCGCCGTTATAAGGCGTAGGAGTAAGGCTAGGTTAGACCCTTACTCCAAATTTTGTGGTTTACAAAATGAAATTGATTTGATTGATGAGTGAATGGCGTGGGCCTTCACTAGACCGGGGATAAGGCTAGGCCTTGTCCCGTTTCTAGTATCGTGCCGTTATGCCGCCGAAATTTTCTAAAATAAGTTAGAAAAATAAAAATAGCATTTTATTTAACGAATGAACTGAATAGAAATTCATATGTTAAAATAAAATGTGTTATCGTTAAAAATATAATTTTTAACGTGAATGTGAATAAATAAATATTCATTTACAAACCAGACGGTTTGTTTATGTACACCTATTTGAATGACGTTGATTGGGTCGATAAATTTTACACATCGCCTAACTGCACAAATAAAATATGTGTTTGATTGTTTGAAACCCCACACGGGTGTTAGGATGAAATTTGAAGTTCACTCATCCTGATTGATTAAATATGTCGATCGATTGATTGACAAGCTGCTATAAGCGTTAAATGTCTATATTTGATGCTTATACAGTGTAGTGCACTTTGGTTGATGGTTGATTATTCATCGTTGTTGATATATACATGTGTTGTAGAAAATCCATATAATTAACATTATATGGTAATTGATTGGGCCTCATTCCAGTTTCGGAAAAAATAGAAATATTTGAAATAGAAATATTTGAAATAGAATATTTGAAAATAGAAATATGTGAAGCCGTGAGGGTTAGATTGACGCCATTTTGACGTGAACGATATTTATATCGATTTTATTCATTTTAAAATGAATATTGAAAAGTGATTTCGAAATGAATTGAATTGAAAACGATTTCGAAATGAATTGAATTGAAAACGATTTCGAAATGAATTGAATTGAAAACGATTTCGAAATAAATTGAATTGAAAACGATTTCGAAATAAATTGAATTGAAAACGATTTCGAAATGAATTGAATTGAAAACGATTTCGAAATGAATTGAATTGAAAACGATTTCGAAACGAATTGAATTGAAAACGATTTCGAAATGAATTGAATTGAAAACGATTTCGAAAGGAATTGAATTGAAAACGATTTCGAAATGAATTGAATTGAAAACGATTTCGAAACGAATTGAATTGAAAACGATTTCGAAATGAATTGAATTGAAAACGAATTCAAAGTCAATTGAATTGAAAATGAATTTGAATTGAATTGAAATTTGAATTGAATTGAAATTTGAATTGAATAGAAATGATTTTTAAAACGAATTTATAAGGAAGAATTCAATTTTGCTTTGAATTGAAATGAAAGTTGAAAATGTTTTTGAAACGAATTTTAAAACTATTTATATAATTCGTTTTAAATAGAAATCGACGAAATATATATTATATATATTATATATATAATATAATGGCCTGAATAGAACGCGCCGCGCCGCGGTAGTTCGCGAATTTCGACCATTTATTTCAAACGGACATTACGGGAGATCCGACCGTCGGATTCTCCTAAAACCGGAACCGTTGGGTTCGTATCGAAAAGAGCTTTCTAACGAATATTAGAAATTTGAAATCTAACGGTTGGATTTGGAATTATGTCCAAATCAAATTTGAAAAAGGTCGCTGTAAGTGCAGTTCGATGGCCATTGATGGAAATCGACTGTACGGGCCTTGATAAAATTATTAAAAATAGTAATAATTTGTGTAAAATCATAAGAAATGATTTAGAAAGAATTGGGATGAAAAACTCCCTATTTGAAAAGATAAAAATAGATTTTTATCGAAATGAACTAGTTTTGAACTAGAATTATAATTCTATTTATTTTTAAATAAATAAATTGAATTTGAAAAGGGTTTTGAAAATAACCAAAATTTCCAATGATTGCATTGGAGTGGATTTGAATCGAAATTGTCTTCGGAATATTTCGATGTTGGAATTTGTGATTATACGGATGTTGTTACGGAAATTTGAAAGATATATATTTATATCGTTATTTCCAATACGACATTTGTTAATCGTAGAATTTGATATTGAATATAAGCCGATATATTTTCTATTCAGAGCCTTATATTGAATATCAAATGTGATTTGGGTTTGTCGTGAATGGTGTCTTCACTAACACTGTTCTTGAACCCAGTTGAGAAAAGATTAAATCTTTTTATTTAGATTTAATGAAGTGTACCAATTAAATAATATTTAATTGGAATTGAATTGATATTGATTTTTGGGTTTATCGTGAACAGTGTTTTAAATAACACTTGTTCTTTAACCCGATAATTAATGAATGTGATTTGGGTTTGTCGTGAATGGTGTCTTCACTAACACTGTTCTTGAACCCAGTTGAGAAAAGATTAAATCTTTTTATTTAGATTTAATGAAGTGTACCAATTAAATAATATTTAATTGGAATTGAATGGATATTGATTTTTGGGTTTATCGTGAACAGTGTTTTAAATAACACTTGTTCTTTAACCCGATAATTAATGGAATGTGATTTTGGGTTTATCGTGAACCGTGTTTTAAATGACACTGATTCTTTAACCCAGTTAACGATTAAAACTAAGTGGAGTTTTAATGAATCTTTAATTAGATTGAAAAGATCGAAAATGGAGTATCACCAGTTTTGCTCCAGGCGATAGTTAAATCTTTAATTAGATTTGAACGTGAAATTTAGAAACTAACTGTCGGTTAGCCAAGCAGAATGGTTTTCTGGATATTGATCTGATGTTGGTTTCGGCCTTCGGGGTTAATATTTGGGAAATTATTCTCTTGATTAATTTACGGTTAGTGACTAATGAATTGGAATGAGGCGTATGTTGTGTTTGTGTAACACTTTTATAATATATACGCGAGTTATTCGGAAAGGCCGGGTTTATCCCATTCTGAATAACTGATACGACGATAAGTCGAAGATGAAGACGATGGTCGAAGACCGGAGGTCTTCACGTCGTTTGGGTAATTACTGATGATCTTGATTGGGCTGTACACCCAAGAAGATGGAAACAGTTAGTGATCGTCCAGACGTACTTGGAGATCGATGGATATGCGGGGTACCAGGTGCCTCCGGTTTCGTTCAGACCCAGGACGGACTTGTAAATGGACTGTGTGTCTGACATCGGATTTCATTCTGTGTGACTGATATCGGTTGCATAGGATGGTTTGCCTGTGTGGCATGCTAAGATGCAAATGATCAAGGCTTCTGTTGAAAAGCAAAGTCTTGTGGTGATGATCAAAGCACGGCCTTTGTGGCGTAGCTTTGTGTAACGTTTACCTCGCGTGTTTCACACCAGGTATGAACCAAAAACGGGAGACGGACCTCAGGGAGGGCCTGCGTTTCCTCCTAGCTAGAAGTGGCGTCAGTGGTTTTACACGCCCTGACGAGTTTGACTTATGTGGTTGTTGCTGTTGCGAGGCGCCTCGGATTGATCGGTCGTTCTCGAACCGATGGAGTCATTTAGTTGGCTCGCTTACGCCCCAAAGGGCGGCGAAACGTAGTGCTCAGGCATTTTTAATCCACTCCGTGTGGACCGGCCCTGTCGCTCCAAGGGTCGATGCGTTCTGATCCTGAGACTCGGGCTAGGCAGTCTCGAATCGGTTGAGGACTATCTTTTGCCTCGGTTCATAGACGGAAATCCAATTTCCAAATACGTGACATTTGCGGTTTTAATTGTAATCCTATATATGGCGACATAGTGGGATGGGGCGCTTATGCCGCCTATGATTGATACTTATGATTTGAAGTTGTTTTATACACTATGCACTTATAATAGTATCAAATGATTTGTTTTAAACGTATCAAGCATTCTTTGGCTGTTATAAGGTAAAAACCCTATCCCCCGGCTTGCGTTGCATTGTGTGATAGGACCTGGGTCTTATAACAGCTTCATTTTTCTTTATTTAGCATTGCGCTGTTTGTTCTATGCACTGGTATTCTTGGGAGGAAACCCGTTCCGTGTTATACGGCGTGGTCCCTTGATTTACCTAACTTTGAAAATAAAGATTAATAACTGTTTTAGTTCTCACACCAGTCACATGACTGACCTGGAGTTTATTGTTTTAACCTAAACTCTGGGTGCCCTTATTTTGACACGGGCAGCTAGTAGTTTTGGTTTTGCAGATTTATATTCACAGGATCCTGGTTTACAGCTGGAACGATATCCGGAAAGCTTTGTATCCGTATATCTCATTCTAGTTGTGTATTGTATTATTTTCCGCTGCTATGTAATTTAAAACTCTGATATTTCTGTGTAATATTTATTCGTACTCTGTATATTCTTGCGATCTGATGCATTGTTGTAATATACAATGAAATGTTCTTCTGTATGCGTTCTGTTTTGTCGTGTTCTCAAAACGATAGGGCATGTCGAACGGTCTGAGTCGGTTTAGCGACTGGTTCGGACCGAGCGAGATTCCTTGCCGTCACAACCAATGTTCAAAACAATTGAACCCTCCTTCTGCCAAACATAATCACCACTTCTTCACGTTTACCATCACCATGTTTCATCACTATCCACGTCCAAAATCATATCAGTACACCAACAACACCACTCAAGATTTCACTGTCCAGTTCGAACACCTTGCCCCCTCAGTCCGTCAACCAAAACTACCCCTTCGAACAAGTCAAACACTTCAGTTCAACAGCCACCATCAGTTCAAAATACCTTGCCATATTTCCCATCCGATCATCATCTTCCCATAGCACACCACAAATTCACAAAACCACATCACAATACACCAATTATCTCCCACATCAACTCACGTTCAACCTCAGGAAACTTCAACACAACCGCAACCTGTCTCAACAACACTACCCCACTGCCATCATATTTAAAACAACACAAACTCCATCAATTTCCACCTCCTGCAAAACAGCCCCACCCTCATATTCACGTAACTCAAATTATACACCACATCGCAGTACCAAAATCCGAACACAACATACCGTGCTCACCCAAATAAAATTCAATTTCATCCTCACCAAAGCCCTCATTCACGTCCGTGTCTGCAAACCGCAAGCACCAGGAAGCCAAGATCCGAAACCCAATCGCATAGTTCAGCGCACCCCTCACCGACCAGCAAATCCCCTTCACCGTATCCATCACAACTCGCACCATACCTGAAGTCCAAAACCCGATCCGAAACACCAACCCTCGAGATCCCTGGTTACGATTCAAATCAAAGAACTGAATTGCCTCAAACTGAAATTCCCGTCGGTTGTTTATTTCGAGAAAGGACAGCGATATTTTTTTGTTTTCTTTCGGTTTTGGGAAAGAAATATTTGTAGAAGAGAGAAAGTCTGAGTGCATGTCGTGGACCCAAACCAAATTACTTTAGAAAATCAAACTCCTCAAGCCGGAGAAAGGTTACCCCACTATTACTCTCAGGACCAAGCCAATGCTATAGCTTAAAATAACACTTACTCAACCGCATACAATCCTGGTAGGAGGAACCACCCAAACTTTTCTTGGTCAAACCCTAATAATTCGGCCAACCCATCTCACATGCAACCCTTTATCCCTAATCCGAATTACCAAGCTCCTTCTACCAATTCTCAAACCTCTCAAGCTGCACCTAAATCCAAACAACCTTATAGGCACCCCAATTTTCAATCATCGAACCAATCCTCTCAATCTTCTCAACCGTCACAAGACATTGTGCGTTTAGAAAAACAAATGGAACAGATGATGAATATGATAAAAGAACTAGCGAAAAATAAGGAGAAAGGAAAATTTCCTAGTCAACCTGAGGTGAACCCAAAATATAACTCTCGTGCTGTAAATTATTGTGAGGACGAAAACCATAATCCAGTCAATGCTATTACAACCCTTCGATCTGGAAAGAGGATTGATAATAACGTGGGCAACCCTGGCGAACCTTCTAACTCGACCCCAATCACTAATATTGATGACCACCCATTGGATTCGAATGCCAATTCTTCTAAACCTCAAGTTTCCTTAAATGTTGGCAATCCCAACAATTCTTCGTCCAGAGTCGGCAAACCCGACCCACCTTCGAAAATTAATGTTGGCAATACCAACATTCCATATTCTATGACCTTACCACCTTCCATTTCCTTGGATAAACCTTCTTCCTCGAATGATGAAACTCATCACAGAGTCAAAAAACCAATAGCTCCATTTCCCCATAGACTCAATAATAAGAAGAAAGCGGCAAATTTCGATAAAATTTTGGAAATTTTCAAACAAGTCCATGTGAACATTCCTCTTTTAGACACCATTAAACAAATTCCTCAATATGCTGAATGTCTTAAGGAATTATGCACACAAAAACGTGCGACTAATGTCCCAAAAACCGCCTTTCTAACTGCTAATACAAGCTATGTTCTTTCAAATCTTGCCCCAGTCAAGTACAAAGACCCTGGCTGCCCTACGATTGATTGCAAAATAGGAAACACCCATATCTCTCATGCTCTACTCGACCTTGGTGCCAGTGTCAATCTTCTTCCTTATACTGTTTATCGTCAACTTGGACTTGGGGAGATTAAACCAACAAACATCACTCTTTAGCCAGCTGATCGATCTATCAAAAAGCCATTGGGAATTATCGAAGACGTCTTGATACAGATCAAACAGTATTACTTCCCTGTCGATTTTATAGTTCTAGAAACAGAGCCTGTCTCAAATCCCAAAATTCAAATACCATTGATTTTAGGATGCCCTTTCTTAGCAACCTCAAATGTTGTCATTAATTGTAGGAATGGTCAACTTCGACTTTCCTTCGGGCACCTAACCATTGAGCTAAACATCTTTAATCTCAACAAAAAACCTAGGGAATTTGAGATCGAAGAAATTGACATGATTCAAACCACAATTGATGAAACCTCTAATGACACTTCTGAAGCCTTGAAAATGTGTCTTGACCATTTCGACTCTGATTTCGATGAACTCGAATACATTTCTGAACTCAATGAAATTCTTGACTATAACCCTTCGTCATTTGAATCTAACCAAGGAATGTTGACCAATGTTAACACACAAGAACTTCCTAAGTTAGACCTCAAACCCTTGCCACCAGACCTTAAGTATTCTTACCTAGACTCCTCAGAAACTTTTCCCGTAATCATGGCCTCCGATCTTACCGAGGACCAAGAAGAAAAACTTTCGGAAATATTGCAGGAAAATAAAAACGCCGTGGGGTGGGAAATTAGCGATATAAAAGGAATTAGCCCATCAATTGTGGAACATCGCATATATTTAGTTGATGAGGCTAAACCCACCCGTGAGGATCAAAGGCGATTAAACCCAAACATGAGAGAAGTGGTCAAGGAAGAGATAATCAAATGTTTAGACAATATCATCATTTATCCCATCTCTGATTGTTTATAGGTGAGTCCGATACAAGTTGTACCAAAGAAGTCGGGAGTCACAGTGATAAAAAATGACAGTAATGAACTCGTCCCAACATAAATCAAAACCAAATGGCGCGTGTGTATTGACTACCGAAAGCTCAACTCAGCCACGCGAAAAGACCATTTTCCCTTGCCTTTTATTGACAAAATGCTCGAACGCTTAGCGGGACATGAGTACTATTGTTTTCTCGATGGATACTCTGGCTATAACCAAATTCCTATTGCTTTAGAAGATCAACATAAGACACCCTTTACTTGTCCCTTTGGAACCTTTGCTTGTCATCGCATGAATTTTGGTCTTTTTAATGCCCCCATGACTTTCCAAAGGTGTATGATGAGTATTTTCTCTGATATGGTGGAAGAATTCTTGGAAATATTCATGGACGATTTTTCAATCTATGGATCATCTTTTTCCCAATGCCTCACTCATTTAGAACTCGTCCTAAAATGTTGTAAGGAAAAATCACTCGTGCTTAATAGGGAAAAATGTCACTTCATGGTAAAAAGGGGGATAGTTCTAGGTCATGTCATCTCCAAAGATGGCCTTGAAGTCGATAAATCCATAATCGATTTGATTGCTAATCTGCCTCCTCCTAAGTTTGTTAAAGATGTTCATTCATTTCTTGGCCATGCGGGATTCTATAGAAGATTCATTAAGGATTTCTCGAAAATTTCAAAACCTCTCTCAAATTTACTTGCCAAAGACGTTAAGTTCGAATCCTCCAATAACTGCAAAACATCTTTTGAAACTCTTAAGTCAATCTTGACCACAACTCCCATCATTCAACCTCCTGATCGGACTCAGCCCTTCGAACTTACGTGCGACGCTTCCGACTTTGCAATTGGAGCCATCTTAGGTCAGCGTATCGATAAACTCCCTCGAGTCATCTATTATGCTAGCAAAACCTTAAATGAGGCCCAATTAAATTACTCAAATACTGAAAAGGAATTTTTGGCAGTTGTCTTCGCTCTTGAGAAATTAAGACCATATCTCATAGGATCCAAAGTCATAGTTTACACTGATCATGCTGCCCTACGATATTTGCTTTCTAAGAAGGATGCTAAGGCCCGCTTGATTCGTTGGATCCTTCTTCTTCAAGAAATCGATATAGATATACGAGATAAAAACGGTTCTGAGAATGTTGTAGTTGATCATCTCTCTCGAATTGTCCACAAAAATGTTGATGACACCAAAATCGATGACTATTTTCGTGACGAACAAATCCTTTCGACATCTAACACCCCTTGGTACGCTGACATTGTGAATTATCTTGTCACACAACAAACACCCGCTGAATGGTCGAAACAAGATAAACAAAAATTCCTCTCGAAAGTTTGAAACTTCTATTGGGACGACCCATATCTTTTCAAATACTGTCCAGACCAAATCATTCGAAGGTGTGTGCCCGATCATAAACACCAAAGTATTCTCTCTTTCTCACATGACCATGCTTGTGGCAGTCATTTTGGAGCAAGAAAAACTGCTGCAAAGGTATTGCAAAGCAGTTTTTATTGGCCCACACTCTTTCGTGACGCTTTTGAATTTTGCTCTAAATGCGATCGATGCCAAAGAACGGGTCGAATCACTAAGCGAAAAATGATGTGTAACACCCCACACCCACTAAGGTCACTCACTAAGGGAATGCCTTAACTTCGGTAGAGCATTTTAAGTGAGTATAGAACAGAAAAATTACAACAAGACAGATATAAATACTTGTAAATCTAAAACATTCTTTCATAGCAGCAGAAGGTAAACATGTTTAGTTACAACACTATAAAGAGTCAAGTACTAAATATCCATCCTGATAAAAACATTAGTACATAATCCCACTACATAAACAATAGCCATAAAAGAAAAGATAAGATGGGCTTTACATCACCGTCCAAGCTCCAGAAGATAGATAAAGATGTCTGATCAAAGCCCACTAGTGCTAGGCCCAACCTGAGGACCTAAGGGGGAAAAAGATAAAAACAACGGGGTCAGACATAAGTCTGAGTGAGCCCTATAACTTTAACCACACAATCATTAAAATAATTAGGGTATGATATAAACTTGGCACGGGATGAATGGGATAAATGACCACACTAATTAGCCAACTAGACATAGGATAACTAAGATAATGGTAAAGACGCATCTACCCACCCAAGGATAATTACTAACTGCACCACACCAGTCATTCCTACTTAAAGGTTGATCCCTCTCAAGGACTTAGAAAATTTTCCCAGTAGTTTCGTGTACCCCTAGCTGACTGCATAGGTGCCGTCTGCCCTTATCTCCACTAGGTGTACCCACTACTCCCAGGCGATCGGCTCCCTACCGTAGATACCCATGCTGGCCCCACAATTCGGTGTATCACTACCCAAAGTGGCAACCCGATACAACAAATAGTGCACGGCTTATATCTACACGATGCAACAACGTCTTACCTACCAGCCCGGGTCCACACACGCATATGAAACCCGTTGGACTCGCGTTGCCACCGCTACCCCGTTTTGGCCTCTTATAATCAAGCCCAGTACGCGTGTCCCGTCCTCGACATGGGTCGAGCCCAATAAGATACATATGGGTTACTGGTTGAAATGGGCCCCCACAAGCTACCACCTAAGCTTGTCAATTTATCTAGTGCATCCCACTTAACCCTTTAATCATGTTTAATTACATGTTTCCACTTGGTTAAGTCATCTAATCGTATTTTCTATTGCCACCCAAGGCAACCCACTAGATTTCCTCATGCCACCCAAGGCACTTACTTGATTTCCACATGCCACCCAAGGCACCCACTTAACCCCTCATGCCCACTACATGCTTATCTAGTTAAGTGTTTCTTAATTGATTAAGAACGTAACCGTTGTAAAGATCTCTCACATTAGACTATCTTTTATGGCAGCTGGATTTGCCGGTTGGGTCCGGGCATCCTTACGCCATAACCGAGTCTAACCTCGTGTCTTTACACTTGTCACGTATATAGTTTGTGCCTAAGACCTCTCACATTGGGCCAATCATTTGTAGCCGCTGGATTTGCCGGTCGGTTCCGGGCAGTCTTATGCTACAAAAGGGTCCAACCTCGTGTCTTAGTCGATTAATTACACCTAATTAATCACCCCCGAATTAATTTTCCCTAATTAATTCCAATTTTAACGATGTACATAATTGACTCAATTATGTCCATCACTTTATGGTATGCATAATCATACCAACTTCACACCATTTCATTAACATGTTTATTAACCCCATCGTTCCCCACGTAATTCGCTAACATGACACAAAAGGGAAGATTCATCATAAATGTAATGGGTTCAACTTGCATAACATTAGCATCAATATGGGTTTAAAGGTGTCAACATGCATATAGAATCAAACCCAACTAGCATAGATAATCAACCCAAACTTGCATGAATCACATATGTCATAAGGAGGTTAACTTGCATAAGTTTCTTATGTCATACAAAGGGGTAAACTTGCATATGTATGTATGACATGTAAAGGGGTTAACTTGCATAAGTTTCTTATATCATACAAAGGGGTAAACTTGCATATGTCACTTGCATATAATCAAACTTCATACTTGCATAACATGTCATATGTGAACTTGCGTATTATCATACACCAAACTTGCATACATATCATACATGAACTTGCATATCATCATGAACATGTAACTTGTGACTTGCATAACTTGCATAACATCATGAACATGTAACATATGGCTTGCATTACTTGCATAGCATCTCAAACATGTAGCATATTACTTGCATAACTTGCATAATATCACAAACACATAGCATATAACTTGCATGTCATGCATAACATCATTAACACATAGCACATAACTTGCATAACATGCATAACATCATTAACACATAGCATACAACTTGCATAACTTGCATTGATCCACATTCATAGCCATAACCTCATTATATCCTATCATAATCATTTCAATAATTGGTCATTAAGGCTATAGAAAACTCACAACTTGTTGATTAGCCTTCTTATAAGTATATTAAAAGATAGAGACGAAGCCACTAAGCTATCAACTCAAAAACTCCAAATAAGAATGCTCCGAATGAAAACCCTTGAGCCAAATCAATAATAAAGATCCTAGCTTTGATGAAGAAAACCTTGAATCAAACTTAGAAACACTTAAGCAAGCTTAGGAACTCTTATACTTCTTTAAACTCTCTCATATGATTAGAGATGGAGATTATGAGAAGAGGATGAGGGTGGAGGCCATGAGAGAACATTTTGGCATAGTTTAGCTATAGGATTGAATAATGAGCATTTAGGTTTAGGTTAGGGGTCTTTTTATAGAAGACTAGGATAGTTTTAGCCATAGGATAAAACTTAGTTTAGATCCTAGCCATCAAAGCATGTCTTGGGGAAGAAGTCAAGTGTAGGAACCATCTAGGGCCTTTAGATTAAAGCTGAACCATGAGAACCATTCAAATGCAAAATCTGCATTTGAGCAAATCGGCCCACGGGTTGACAACCAAACACCCTGGATTTATCCCTAGTCGACCCAGCGAGCTCGGGTCGACCTTAAAAATCGGTCGGTTCGGTTATTCCCCTCTCCCAATTCGCTGTTTTGAACACTTTTGCATATTTATTTATTAAATTTTCAATTATATATATATATATCAATATATATATATATTTCTCTGTGCAACCCATTTCACTTAATTAAGTATACTTTAATTTGTGAATTTTTATGTTCAAATTACGGGGTGTTACATTCTCCCCTCCTTAAAGGATTTCGTCCCCGAAATCTCTAAGTCAAGAAGAACGTATCCTACCAACCAAACAACCATCTACTAAACCATCAAACACTGGCATCCATTGTCCTTAAAATTTCTAATGACGTATGAACATATGCAAAAAGTGTGTGTATATGCCCGTATACTAATGCTAAATCAGGCGGTCTACTGAATCAGTTGACCTCCTTAATGCAAACCATGATAGTGCCATGCATCCAATATGTATGCGGAAGAATCCTATCGACACATACTATTTCTACATGTGTGCACAACCATACACCAAAATGCATCATCCATCTGATAACACAACCATTATACATCCATAAATATAGCTACCTACACACAATTTTATGCAATATGCAAAATGAAGTGATTGAGCCGATCTAGTGCCTAGAGTGTGTGTATATGCATCCACGAGCAACCACTAGCAAACACTTGCATCCACACGCATCCATCAAACATAACATGTCTCAAACACATGTTTCAACCATAGGTTTTACCCTATCTAAAGGTCAAAGGTACTATTGAGAGGACATACTAAAGATAAGATAAGTACTAGACAAACGATAAAGGAGAAGTTAAAAGACATACCCTCAAAAAGGAATGGGTATAGTGAACGCATCTTCGCTTCTGTCTCCCAGGTAGCATTGCTCTCATCTTCTCCCTATTGCACTTTGACTAGCTGCACCTCTCTGTTCCTCAACTTCCTAATCTCTGACCCAAGGATGCGGGTAGGAGCTCGTCGAATAGTTGCATCACGCTCTACCTCCACTTCTTTAAGCAAGCTCGGCTCCACCACCTCTGCGGTCTCATGTAGGCACTTCCTCAAATGTGACACATGGAATACATCAGGCACCCCACTAAGTCTCTCGGGTAAATCCACCCTATATGCCATCCATCCAATCCTTTCCTTAATAGGAAACGACCCAACAAATCTTGGAGCTAACTTCCCCACAGACCCAAAGCGAACTACATTCCTTAATGGAGATACTTTGACAAAGACCATGTCCCCAACCTCAAACTCCAGATCCGTCCTCCTCTTGTCCGCATAAGATTTTTGCCTATCCTGCACTGCTTTCATCCTTCTTCGAATCAAGTCAATCTTCTCAGAAGTCTCCCTAACTATATCAGGCCCAAGCAAGATCTTATCCGTAGATTCCCACCAACATGTAGGTGATCGACAAGGCCTTCCATAAAGAGCTTCGAAAGGAGCCATACCAATACTGGACTTAAAGCTGTTATTATATGCGAACTCCACCAATGGAAGATGCTCTTCCCATGTACCTCCAAAATCTAAGATACAAAGCCTCAAAAGGTCTTCCAGAACACGATTCACCCTCTCGGTCTGGCCGTCCGTCTGAGGATGATATGCGGTGCTCAGACACAATTGAGTCCCCACTGCTTCTTGCAAACTCTTCCAAAACTCGCTAGTGAAGATAGGATCTCGATCACTCACTATACTAGAGGGTACCCCATGCAATCGAACTATCTCTCAGAGATATACTGAAGCTAGCCATGGAGCAGTCCTCTTGCTCTTCACGGGTATGAAATGGGCACTCTTAGTAAGTCTGTCTACCACAACCCAAATTCCCGTATTACCCTTCCTCGATCTCGGTAATCCGTCAATAAAATCCATCGAGACGCTATCCCACTTCCATTGCGGAACTTCCAATGGGTGAAGCAACCCACCTGGTTTCTTTTGCTCTGCTTTCACCTGTTGGCACACCAAGCATCTAGCGACATACTCGGCCACATCTTTCTTCATACCGGCCCAAAAGAAAACTCGCCTCATGTCTTGGCACATCTTGTCCCCACTGGGATGAATGGTCATACTAGAACGGTGTGCATCATCAAGAATCGCCTTCCTCAAACCCTCGTCTTGCGGTACACAATGTCTACCGTCTCTACGCAAGCTCCCCCTATCGTCTAGGGTGTACCTACTCAAATGGCTGGACGACTCCCCCCTTATGAGCCTCTCTACCAACTCAACCAACTATGGGTCGTCCCTCTGTGCTTCTCCAATCCACCCCAAAAGAGTAGGTCTAACCTCCAAGGATGCTAGCAAACCGGGTATATAGTCAACGGAAGGCCTGAAATCAAACATCGAGATGAATTCCAAGCTTCGTCGTTCCACGAACAATGGACTCAAGGACAACCTTTTTCTACTCAAGGCGTCCGCCACCACGTTACCCTTGCCAGGGGTATACGCTGTCTCGAAATCATAGGATGCTAAGAACTCCATCCACCTTTGCTGTCTCAAGTTCAATTCCTTCTAAGAAAACAAGTACTTCAATGATTTGTGGTCAGTTAACAATTCGAATCTCTCGCCAAGAAGATAATGGCGCCAAATCTTAAGCGCAAAAATAATAGCGGCCAACTCTAAATCATGGGTAGGGTAATTTTTCTCATGTGCTCTCAACTGCCTTCCACCATAGGTTATTACCCTTCCCTCTTGCATTAAGACTGCGCCCAGTCCAGTCCCACAGGCATTGGTATAGACAACAAATGGCTTACTCCCATCTGGCAACACTAAGACTGGAGCTGTGGTTGGAGCTCTCTTTAACCGTCGGAACGCATCATCACAATCTACGTCCCATACGAAGACTAGATTCTTCTTCGTCAAGCGAGTTAATGGGGCTAATATCTTCGCGAAGTCCTTGATAAACTTCCTATAGTAGCCAGCCAACCCCAAGAAACTCGTCACCTCGGTAGAATTCTTCGGAACCTTCCAATCTTGAATGGACACTACCTTCGCGGGATCCACAGCTATCCCTTCCTTGGAGACCACGTGCCCCAAGAACCGCACTTCCTTCCTCCAGAAGAGACATTTAGAAAATTTAGCCTTAAGGCTATGCGCTCGAAAAGTCTCTAACACTTCCCTAAGATGTAGGGCATGCTCTTCTTCACTCTTAGAAAATACTAAGATGTCATCCACAAAGACCACCACGAACTTATTAAGGAACTCCCTGAACACCCTACTCATCAAATCAACAAAATATGCCGGGGCGTTCGTCAAACCAAATGGCATCACTAGCCACTCATAGAAACCATCCGGAGTCCTAAAGGCAGTCTTGTCTATTCTATCCTCAGCCACTCTCAACTGATGAAACCCCGTGGGTAAGTCCAACTGCAAAACACTGAGGCGCCAACCAACCGATCAAAAAGATCATCAACCCTTGGCAATGGGTGTCTATTCTTCTTTGTGAGCTTGTTGAGTTCTCTATAGTCCACACAAAGTCTGAGGGACCCATCCGCCTTCGTGTCTAAAACTACTGGAGCACCCCACTCCGATATACCTCGTCTTATGAACCCCTTCTCAAACAACTCCCCTACTTGCTTATGGAGTTCCCTCCTCTCACGAGGAGCCATGTGGCGCACTGACAAAGATACTGGTTTAGCATCATCTACCAGATATATTCGGAGGTCTATCTCCCGCTTCGGAGGTAAGCCCTTCACCTCCCCAAACACATCCGAGTATTCTCGGACCACTCTAACAGATCGCAAACTCTCGACCGAAGCGTCAAGCGATTCAAGATAACTTAGCATAACAGAATCTATGGGATTTCAAAAGATCTCGAGAGTGTTACCCAAGCGGGTCATAAGCCTAACAACTCTCCTTTCACAATCAAGAACGGCACCATTACTGGATAACCAGTCCATGTCCCAAAATCAACCCATAGCCCGTGAAGCCCAAACAAAAGCATCACCTCTAAACTCAACGCTAAGTATGGAAATCTTCAAACCCAAACATATCATGGACAAATAAGTGGAGCCCTCCCAATTGGGTTTGAAACAACCACGGGATCATCTACCAAACTGGTGTCTAGGTGCAGTGACTCAACTAATGATGATGAGATAAACGAATGTGATGCGCCAGAATCAAACAATGTACGGACATGATGATCAAATAGAAAAACCAGACTTTCAACGGAAATAGTTCTACCTCTTTCCTGAATCGGTGGAACCGCGAGAGCCTGTACTTGCCTCCTAGCATGACCCGGTGCCATAAGAGCTTGCACCTGTCCTCCTGAGGTAGATCCCGTCCTTTGCCCCTTCTTAGGGCAATCCTTCACTAGATGCCCTGCTTCTCCACACTGATAGCAGCCAGTCTTCTTCTTCTTTCGACAATCTTTGCTTATGTGGCCTGGTATCCCGCAATTGAAGCACTTCTTCTTCCCCTTGCCACCGTTGCCTTTTCCACCGTTGTTTTGCTGTTGTTGTTGAGGCCTCTTTTGATCTCCCTTCTTCTCGGGTGCCTTATTAGCATTGGGACCCTTCTCTTCCTCATGCATGAATGCCATGTCAACTAGCTTTTCAAAGGTGGCCCCCATAGGGATGTGAGTCATAGCCAATCCATGCATCGGTTCATTCAAGCCTTTGACGAACCTCAAAGCCTTCTTCTCCGGAGTATTCACCATATCCATGCCAAACCTTGCCAACTGATTAAACTTGTTGATATATTCCTTCACCGAGAGATTTCCTTTCTTTAGAGTCAAGAACCTTTCCATATACAAGTTTTCCTCCGCCCTTGAGAGAAACTTTGCCACAAATCTTTACCTAAAATCCACCCAAGAGTCAATGGGGCGTTCTCCATTAGTGACCTCCCACCATAATGAGGCCTCTCCCTTCATTAACCAAGCAGCTAACTTGACTTTCTTTCCTTCTTCCATCTCAAAGATATCTATCAACTCTCCCACCTCCTTAAGCCAATCTCTAGCCTCCACAAAAGTTTCTGATCCTTGAAAAGGTTTCCCTCCCATAGCTTTAAATTCCTTGCAAGTCTTAGCAAAAGTATCCGTGCGAGGAGGAGGAGGGGAGGAGGAAGATCGGGTGATACGGTTGGTGGAGGAACATTTGCTGGACCCGGAGTGGCGGCCCTAGCCTCCATCAATCTCCTATACCATACTAGTATCGTCACACCCTCCGGAAAGTTAAGATCTTCAGCCATGCTGAAACAAAAAAGGAAAGATTCAAAATGGAGAATTCGAAAGATAAAGATATGGCTATTGGGGATTATGTTTTTCTTTCAAAAACTTTTCTCTTTAAAGACATGTTTTTGAAAATACTTCTTCCAAAAATGTTTTTAAAAAAATAGTTGTCTAAAAATTTTATCTGTTCTGGTAACCTTAAGCTCTGATACCACGTGTAACACCCCACACCCGCAAAGGTCACTCACTAAGGGAATGCCTTAACTTCGGTGGAGCATTTTAAGTGAGTATAGAACAGAAAAATTACAACAAGACAGATATAAATACTTGAAAATCTAAAACATTCTTTCATAGCAGCAGAAGGTAAACATGTTTAGTTACAACACCATAAAAAGTCGAGTACTAAATATCCATCCTGATAAAAACATAAGTACATAATCCAACTACATAAACAATAGCCATAAAAGAAAAGATAAGCTGGGCTTTACATCGCGGTCCAAGCTCCAGAAGATAGATAAAGGTGTCTGATCAAAGCCCACTAGTGCTAGGCCCAACCTGAGGACCTGAGGGGGAAAAAGATAAAAACAACGGGGTCAGACATAAGTCTGAGTGAGCCCTATAACTTTAACCACACAATCATTAAAATAATTAGGGTATGATATAAACTTGGCATGGGATGACTGGGGATAAATGACTACACTAAGTAGCCAACTAGACATAGGATAACTAAGATAACGGTAAAGACGCATCTACCCACCCAAGGATAATTACTAACTGCACCACACCAGTCATTCCTACTTAAAGGTTGATCCCTCTCAAGGACATAGAAAATTTTCCCAGTAGTTTCGTGTACCCCTAGCTGACTGCATAGGTGCCGTCTGCCCCTATCTCCACTAGGTGTACCCACTACTCCCAAGCGATCGGCTCCCTACCGTAGATACCCGTGCTGGCCCCACAATGGGGTGTATCACTCCCCAAAGTGGCAACCCGATACAACAAATAGTGCGCGACTTATATCTACACGATGCAACAACGTCTTACCTACCAGCCCGGGTCCACACACGCATATGAAACCCGTTGGACTCGCGTTGCCACCGCTACCCCATTTTGGCCTCTTATAATCAAGCCCAGTACGCGTGTCCCGTCCTTGACATGGGTCGAGCCCAATAAGATACATATGGGTTACTGGTTGAAATGGGCCCCCACAAGCTACCACCTAAGCTTGTCAATTTATCTAGTGCATCCCACTTAACCCTTTAATCATGTTAAATTACATGTTTCCACTTGGTTAAGTCATCTAATCGTATTTTCTATTGCCACCCAAGGCAACCCATTAGATTTCCTCATGCCACCCAAGGCACTTACTTGATTTCCACATGCCACTCAAGGCACCCACTTAACTCCTCATTCCCACTACATGCTTATCTGGTTAAGCGTTTCTTAATTGATTAAGAACATAACCGTTGTAAAGACCTCTCACATTAGACTATCTTTTATGGCAGCTGGATTTGCCGGTTGGGTCCGGGCAGCCTTACGCCATAACCGAGTCTAACCTCTTGTCTTTACACTTGTCACGTATATAGTTTGTGCCTAAGACCTCTCACATTGGGCCAATCATTTGTAGCCGCTGGATTTGCCGGTCGGTTCCGGGCAGTCTTATGCTACAAAAGGGTCCAACCTCGTGTCTTAGTCGATTAATTATACCTAATTAATCACCCCCGAATTAATTTTCCCTAATTATTTCCAATTTTAACGATGTATATAATTGACTCAATTATGTCCATCACTTTATGGAATGCATAATCATACCTACTTCACACAATTTCATTAACATATTTATTAACCCCATCATTCCCCACGCAATTCGCTAACATGACATAAAAGGGAAGATTCATCATAAATGTAATGGGTTCAACTTGCATAACATTAGCATCAACATGGGTTTAAAGGTGTCAGCATGCATATAGCATCAAACCCAACTAGCATAGATATTCAACCCAAACTTGCATGAATCACATATGTCATAAGGAGGTTAACTTGCATAAGTTTCTTATGCCATACAAAGGGGTAAACTTGCATATGTATGTATGACATGTAAAGGGGTTAACTTGCATAAGTTTCTTATGTCATACAAAGGGGTAAACTTGCATATGTCACTTGCATATAATCAAACATCATACTTGCATAACATGTCATATGTGAACTTGCATAATATCATACACCAAACTTGCATACATATCATACATGAACTTGCATATCATCATGAACATGTAACTTGTGACTTGCATAACTTGCATAACATCATGAACATGTAACATATGGCTTGCATAGCTTGCATAGCATTTCAAACATGTAGGATATTACTTGCATAACTTGCATAATATCACAAACACATAGCATATAACTTGCATGTCATGCATAACATCATTAACACATAGCACATAACTTGCATAACATGCATAACATCATTAACACATAGCATACAACTTGCATAACTTGCATTGATCCACATTCATAGCCATAACCTCATTATATCCTATCATAATCATTTCAATAATTGGTCATTAAGGCTATAGAAAACTCACAACTTGTTGATTAGCCTTCTTATGAATATATTAAAAGATTGAGACGAAGCCACTAAGCTATCAACTCAAAAACTCCAAATAAGAATGCTCCAAATGAAAACCCTTGAGCCAAATCAATAATAAAGATCCTAGCTTCGATGAAGAAAAGCCTTGAATCAAACTTAGAAACACTTAAGCAAGCTTAGGAACTCTTATACTTCTTTAGAAATTCTCTCATATGATTAGAGATGGAGATTATGACAAGAGGATGAGGGTGGAGGCCATGAGAGAACATTTTGGCATAGTTTAGCTATAGGATTGAATAATGAGCATTTAGGTTTAGGTTAGAGGTCTTTTTATAGAAGACTAGGATAGTTTTAGCCATAGGATAAACCTTAGTTTAGATCCTAGCCATCAAAGCATGTCTTGGGGAAGAAGTCAAGTGTAGGAACCATCTAGGGCCTTTAGATTAAAGCTGAACCATGAGAACCATTCAAATGCAAAATCTGTATTTGAGCGAATCGGCCCACGGGTTGACAGCCAAACACCCTGGATTAACCCCTAGTCGACCCAGCGGGCTCAGGTCGACTTCAAAAATCGGCCGGTTCGGTTATTCCCCTCTCCCAATTCGCTGTTTTGAACATTTTTGCATATTTATTTATTAAATTTTCAATTATATATATATATATATCAATATATATATTTCTCTGCGCAACCCATTTCACTTAATTAAGTATACTTTAATTTGTGAATTTTTATGTTCAAATTACGGGGTGATACATGATGCCTCTCAACCCCATTTTAGTGATTGAGTTATTCGATGTTTGGGGCATCGATTTCATGGGGCCATTCCCTAACTCATTTGGGAATCTTTACATCTTGCTTGCGGTAGACTATGTCTCAAAATGGGTTGAAGCCATCCCGACCAAAACCAACGATAACAAGGTTGTTATCAAATTCCTCAAAGAAAACATCTTTTCACGCTTTGGCACACCTCGAGTTATCTTTAGCGATAATGGCACTCACTTCTGTAATCGTGCTTTTGAGTCCTTGCTTAAGAAATACTCAATCACACACAAGCTGTCGACCCCTTATCATCCACAAACTAGTGGACAAGTGGAAGTTTCCAATAGACAAATCAAACAAATTATTTAGAAAACCGTGAATTCCAATAGAAAAGATTAGTCCCTAAAACTGATTAATGCACTTTGGGCTTTTCGCACTGCTTATAAAACCAATCTAGGGATGTCACCATATCGATTAGTCTTTGGAAAGGCCTGTCACATACCTCTTGAATTAGAGCATCGTGCTCTTTGGGCCATAAAATTTTTGAATTTTGACTTAGAGAAAGCCGGCTCACCTACGAAGTTACAAATTTCCGAATTAGAGGAATTAAGAAATGAGGCGTATGAAAATGCGAAAATCTACAAAGAAAGAACCAAAGCCTAACACGACAAAAACATACTTCGTAAGGAATTCAACGTAGATCAAAAAGTTCTTTTATACGACTCAAGACTTCACTTGTTTCCAGGAAAACTCAGATCTCGATGGACTGGACTTTATGTTGTGAAAACAGAATATCCTCATGGAGGAGTTGAAATTGAAAATCCTAGGGATGGAAAAATCTTCAAAGTAAACGGTCAACGACTGAAACCATTTTTAGAATTCGAGCAATATGACGAAGATGACCTTATCGATCTTCATGAGCCTGATCATCCACCGTGAAATCAGGTGGTACACGTTCTTTTTTTTTTCCTTTTTTATCTGCATACCTTAGACAGTTGGGACACTGACTCAATCTAGTGTGGGGGGGATTTATATTACATCAGTAATCAAACTTTATGAACTAGGTCATTCATTGAACAAGGATTAACTTAAAATCCATAAATAACATCTTGGTCCTGGTTTGATAAGTTGAATTTTTGGGTGATAGGAATGAACATTATTTATGCATTGAGTTGTAATGTGTCTTTTTAAGATGCTAGCTTGAGACTATGCAGACGTTATTCATGTTATGGAGTAAGCATGTCAACCCTTGTTATACATGTTAGAATGTGCAAGTAAAATAAATAAAAAAATTTAATTTTGCACCTACATTTGTTGGAATTTCTGAGTTCGTTTTCATGCATAATATTGTTCCACTCAAATTTTCAAACTTTTAAGTTCTAAATTCCACTTGGCCCACTTAAGGAGAAACGACTCATTGTAGCATTCTTCCTCGATACCCCACATTATTCAAACCCAAGTTTTGGTCGATTACATCATGTTTCGACAAGTTTATCTCATATTGGTATACTATAAAACGTTTTTCACTGATTTATTTTCAAAGGTTTAGAACGTCACTTTTTATACCAATATTACACTACCCACTCTGTATTTGTTTTGAGGTAGGATAACCATATACCACATCTTATTTTATATGGGTTATCTATCTTATGAAACTTTGATTATCTCTCCTTTCAGCTTTTCATATAACATCAATCCAGACTTGTGTGTTGAATTAGAGTTATAGAAGTAGAGTAACTGAGGCACAAATCTTTCCTTTCATAAAGTGTTGGTTATGATTCGCTTAGTAGATGAGGAATCAAATGAAATAATATACGGTATCATTCCATTTCATCTCCACTCATCATTCATCATGAAGTTGTGAAAAAAAGAGAGTCTCTCAAAATAAAATAGTCATTCATCATTCTTGACTATAAAGAATTCATTTCCACTCCATCCACACCCATCATACCGTACTAAGAAGCAAGGATTATAGTTGAGAAGATAAAAGGAAACAAAACGTCTATATGTGCCTTAGTGTTACTTTATCTTTTGTAGCTTGAAGTTCAACTAATACACTTGCCCCCTTATATACAATATTTTTAGAACTTACAAATTTTTCGTTCATCTATGCTTAACTCACATCCAATACATTACAGTTACACTGGTGCAAAATTATTCAAAATAAAAAAAATGATTGGGTGCACATTGTCGATATATAAAACTTTGGTTGACACCACGCTCTTAACCCTCAAGACAATTAAAGTTTTATCAAGGAAGTATGATTCAGCTTGGAATTTTTTTTTCATTTTTACACTAATTATGGGAAAGACAATTTGGGACTAAACAGTTATTGTTGAATTTGAGTGAAATCCTTGGAATCTGAAAGACCTTAAATATATTGTTTGACTAATCCGCGTACTTAAGACGCTTTGGATTTTGTGAGTAGTATCCGCTGAAAACCCTCACGAGACAACACACGTCCTACTAGGGACAGCTAAAGGTTTAACGGCTTGTTGCATACGCTCAATGAAATCGTGTTTCCTACGAAAGTGTGACCTATCTAGTTAGTTTTTCATTTTTATTTTCTTTTTTCTCGAGGACGAGTGTAACGACCCGGAATTTTGGGGCCAATTTAAAATTTTTATTTTTGAAATTTTAATGGAAATTTAATATTTAAAATAATTTATTTTAAATAATAACAACTAAAAATTTATTTTGGAAAATGAATATATTTAAATTAATTAGAAAAGGAATTAGAAACAGCGCTGTAGTTTGAAATTTTGAATTTGAACTTTGAATAAGTATTCAGGATGCAAATTAAATCAGAATTGAACGAAACCAGAAATATGTAAATCTGTTTAATCATATCTTTCCAACGAATCTGAAAAACTGAAATTCTGTTTTAAAAATCAAAAGTTATGGCCAATTCAATTTTTAGGAAGATCGTTGTAGAATTTATATTTATATTATATAAGGCCCGAAAAGCTACTTTTCACATATGAAGGAATTTCGACTCGAAACCACCTCCATTGAGTTCGGAATGACGTTTTTGCGTTGAAAAACAGTAAACACTTATATATTTTGAGTTTCGGAATTCATTTGTTTAAAAATGTATTTTTAATATTAAATATATTGGCCTTAAAAATAGTCATTTTTCAAACGACCTCGGTTTTCGACGAAACCACTTTTGTTGAAACCGGAATGTCAAATTATTGCTATGTTTCAATTTTCATAATTTTTCGAATTAATATGTGAGCGTGGCAAAGGAAAACGTGTTTTGTCAGTTTCGGTCAATTTTTATAAACTAGAAAAAGGCCATTTTTCAAATAGTCTTCGAATTCGACGAAATTAGTCTCGTTAGAACCGTATCGTCAAAAAATAGCTAGAAATAATTTTTCTATAATTTTTAGAGATAGTATGTGGCCCCGGTAATTTAAAATGTAAGTCTGAATTTAATAATTATATGATTTATAATTAAATTTAAAGAAAAACATATCGTAACAGCCGAACTGGGTTACGAAACATGTTCCACTGTGTCCGGGACGGGGGTTATTAGCTACGGGCGACACTTGTTGGGTTTGATTTGAAGCTAAGAGTGATATATGAATTGAATTCAAATAAAATAAAATAAAATAAATAGAAATACGCCTATAAATACTGTTGAAATAAGGCCTCAATACGAAACCCTATTTTCCCCTATACCCACGCCGCCGTATGTTATTTTCAAAGACCGAAATCACTCCAAATTCAATCACTAATTTCTCCAAATCCAGAACACGATAATCAACAAAATATATACCGAATTGAAAGAAATTCCAGGGCCTTTAAATTGATACGGATAAGATCGAGTTTCAGGTGGTATTTTTCACGAATTTCGAGGCCAAACAGTGGCCGTTCGGGGGCGGTTTTCGAGGCTAGGGCACCACCAGGTTCGGAGGGTTTCAGGGCGTGGGGGCGGCATCTCGAAGGCTTCGACGTGGTAATGTTTGATGGGTCTCCGGGTCCTTGGTGGCGCGTGCGTTCTGGGGTGTTTGAGTGGGCGATGGGTTCTTGTGAAGAACGACGAGGAAGATGAAGGGCAATAGTGTAATAAAAATTTTAATTAAATAATAAAGTGATTTTAAAAGTTTAAACATTCATAACTTTTTCATACAGCGACGAAAATCGGAAATTACAGTTGCATTGGAATCATAAAAACGGGATCTAGACGATGGAACCGACCAGGACCAAAACCGAGCACTTTGGAAATTCAACCAAATTCGAACATGAATGATTTCTGAAAACCAATCGAGGTGAGATTTCTTTTTAATTTAAAATTAATTTATTATTGCATTGAAGAATTTATACACCGTAAAAATATTTCATTGTATATGGTATGTGATGTGAATTGATTATTTGATTGTGATGATAAAGTTGGATGAAATTGGTTTGATTAGAAATTGTTTAATCCTTTTTGTTGAAATTAGAGTCAATAATATGAAATGGACTCTTAGGTTAGAATTAGCATGTTAGTAAAAATATCTTTTATGTAAATATTGGCATGCTAGTATGAAAACATAATTTTTGTTAGAAATACACATTAGACAAAAATAAACATTTTTGTTGGAAATGTACGTTAGATAAAAATAACATTTTGTTAAAAATGTTTAGTTAGAATAAAAACAACATTTTAGTATAAAATGTTACATTGGATAAAAATGTAATATTAGAAATGAAAATGACATCTTTGTCAAAACTTGATTATAGAAATGAAAATGACAATTTTGATAAATTAGATTTTAGAAATGAAGATGACATTTTGTTAGAAGTTTGTCATGTAATTAAAATAACATTTTAGGTAGAAAAGTTTATCTATATTGAACATGTCACTTTTGTAAGGAATGTTTAATTAAAATAAACATGTCAATTTTGGTCAACATGTCTAATTAGAATGAAATGCTAATCTAGTTAAACATGGCATAGTAGAACAAAGATGTCAATTTCGTCAAACATGTTTAATTTAAATAAACATGTTAATTTTGTTAAAAATGTTTAATTAGAAATTTTGGTTTTATTGTCATATTTAATACAATAAAAGTGTAGAACTAGAAATATATTCAGTTTCGATCATTTAAAAAGAATGAATTAAAAGCATTTATTTTTACACTTTGAAGGAATGAAGTAAAAATAGACATTTTTGTTCACTAAAAAGAGTTAGACAAAAGTAGAGATTTTTGCCACATTAAGAAGGATGGATTTAAAAGAATACATTTTTAATATGAAATTGTTTCATTAAAAAGGATGAAAGTAAAAGAGTACATTTTCTATGTAAAAATTGTTTACAATAAAAAGAAGCTACGTGAAAGATTATATCTTTATTGTTCATTGTTTTCAATAAAAAGATTGTACATTTGATATGTCATTTTTAAATGAAAATTTGGAGTACGTTGGAAGGATTAGTATGAACAGATTATATTTTTATTTTTATTCGGTTACGACGAAAGGATTATGAAATAAATATTGTATCTTTATTGAAATATTATTCAATAAAAAGAATCAAAATTTAATATTGCATTTCTATTATAATTTTTTCGCATTAGAAATAATCCCTTTTGTTGAACAAAATTGACACTTTTGTTTACATTAAAAGTTTATAATTTTTTTTTACATTTTTGGCTGCATTAAAAGCTTATAAACTGAATTCACATTTTGGTTTGCATTAAAAGTTTATAAACAAAAATTTACATTTTTTTTAATTATATTATTAAGGACAAAATAACATTTCTGTTATGAAATGTTACACTAGACATAAAATAACATTTTTGTTATAAAATGTTTATTGGATTAAAATCCGTTACTTTTGAAATGAATTAGAAATGTATGTTTGTATACATTTTAAAGGAATGAGTTAAGCATGTATATTTTTATACATTAGAAAGAATGAGTTAGAAATGAACATTTTTGTTTATATAAAAAAGGAATTAAAGAATTTACATTTTTCCCGTGTAAATAAAAGGAATTAAAGAATTTAAAATTTTCAATGTAAATAAAAGATTAAATAGAAAATTACATTTTTCTATGTAATTAAATAATAAAGTTAAAGAATTACATTTTTATGTAAATTAGAATAAGAAGGACATTTTTGTTTAGAAAATGTAAATTAAAATAAAAGGTGACATTTTCATTCTTATTCTATTATTCAATAAAAAGATTAGAATTAAAGTTATATTTTTACACTCTAGATGTAAATAGAAGCATAGATTCTAAAGCTACATTTTTATTGCGATTATATATGTAATGAAAAGAATAGAGGTAAATGTCACATTTTTAGTGTTAAAATAGATATAAATAGAATAGATTTTTAAAAAAATTTCATTTTCTATGTAATTAAAAAATGATATGAAAAGAAAAATTACATTTTTCAATGTCATAAGAGATCGGATAAAACACTACATTTTTCAATGTAATAAAAGAATGAAATAAAATAAGTAGAATTGAAATCATGGCTTTATGGCCATTTGATTTCAATAACAAGAGTGAACATTAGAAAATACATTTTTCAATGTAAAGTAGATTCATTGAGAAGAATTAATCATTTAAATATGATATTAGAGATGGTTTGAAATATATGGTTGTTATATAGAAGTATTCGATGTACTAAAGATAAATGTCATGTATTCAAAATTGGATATTACACTCCCATTTACAAGTTACCCGACTTGTTTATGTGATTGGGACGATAATTTTCACACATCGCCCTAGTGCACAAATGAATTATTATTGCTTGATGGATGAAACCCCACACGGGTATTGGGATGATATTTGATACACACTAATCCCAATATTTAGTTATCTGTCAATCGATGGATTGATAGTCTGTGATGAGCGTCAGTTATTTACTTTAATGCTCACACAGTTATAGATTCCACTTTGGTCGTCATTTGGATGTTTGATAATTATTTATCATGATTGTTGATTCCATACAAATTATATGGTTGTCGGTTGAGTCACATTCCAATAAAGAATGTTCTAGGAAAAAATATTTTAGAGAATATATTTTTTGAAAGAATATTTTAGAAAAAGAATATATTTTGGGAAAATATACTTTTATTGAAATAAACTAGTTATTAACTAGAATAAATCATAAAATTTAGATTTAATGAGTTTTCCATTTTGTTAAGATGTAATTGAAGTTAAATTAAATAAATTGGTTTTTGGGTTGTCGTGAATAGCGTCTTAAATAACAATGTTCTTAGACCCCATAGGAAAAGAAAAATCTTTTAATTTAGATTATTAAAGTTTTCATTTAGTAATTGAAATAAGATTAAGTGTGAGTCGGGTTTATTGTGAACTGCGTTTCTTAGCGACATTTGTTCTTTAACCCAACTGACAGCGAAAGTATGACTTGGAATTTATAAATCTTTTATTAAGATTTAAATGGTAATTTTCCAAAAGTAAAGTATTCCAATTTAATATATTAAATTGGAATTGAATGGAATTCGAGTTAATAATAACCGAGATAAGTTTCTGTAAAAGAAGATCGATACTACATATGGAATTTAAGAGGCTTTGCCGTTATTCCATTTATATTATTGGTCGGATACAGAAATTTATAATGATTATATATTGATTTGATTTCTGGGAAGATTCCATATTTTATGGAAGATGATTTTGGGTTTACCGTGAAATATGTTTTAAATGTCATTAGTTCTTTAACCCAGATAAAGATAAAATAAATTTCTTAAATTTAAATAATCATCGAATAATGATTTTTGTTTTTAAAACCAAATTGGGGGTTTAAATAAATCCTAAAATTAAAGAATAAATTTGGAGAACTTATCTTTGATAAGATAATGTGAATATTTTATTTAAAAGAATATTCTGAATTGGAATGAGACGTTGGATGTGTTTTATAGTGCTTCTTTTTTATTATAAAATACGCGAGTTATTCGGAAAGACCGGGTTTAACCCGTTCCGAATAATTACTACGACGGTGAAGATTCGAAGATGAAGACGGTGTTGAAGACCGACGATCTTCACATCGAATGGATGTGTTGCTACAGAGACCCTAATGGGAGTAGCTACCTTGAAGGAGCTTCAGTGGTGGCCGTCTGGACTATGGTTGATTGTTCAGATTTGGTTTTCGCTCAGACCCAGACCATAAGCTAATAAATGGATGCGTGTATGACATTGGATTTCGTTCCATGTGAATTAAAATCGATTTTTGTTAATGTATGTCTGTTTGGTGGTAAATGATTTATCCTCTACTTAACACCCTGGTATATATTAATAGTGATTGATCGCATGGCGTGAATTGTTAATGTGGCATGCCAAGATGTAAATGATCAAGGCTTTTGATGAAAAGCAGGGCCTTGTGGGATGATCAAAGCATAGCCTATTACGGCATAGCTTTGTGTATATCGTGACTTCGCGAGCCTCACACCCCGGTATGAGTCAAAAACTGGATATGGACTGCAGGGAGTGCACACGTTTCTTTCTAGCTAGTGGTAGTATCAGTGCTTTAACACAGCCTGGCATTTTACTTATGTGGATAATGGAATTTGAGGCGCCTCAGATTTTTATAGGCCGATAGTGGTCATATAATAGGTTCAGAGGGACCGGGAAACGTGTGTTCAGGCATAACCAATCCACTGTCGATAGGCGGGGAATGTCCCTGAAGATCCAAGGGTTCACTGCGGGGGATCCTGAGGCATTTTGAGATGATCCGAACTTCCCCGTGAAGGAAAGCATGGATAGAATTGAGGACAAGACAAAATGGAACGCAGACAGAAGAACATTTCATTGTTATTACAACAATTCCATCAGATACATGAATATATAGAGTATAAATGAATAAATTACATTCAATAAATATCAGAGATTACAATAAGTTACATAGCAGCGGAAAAACAATAGAAAACACAAATGAAAATAACACACGGACACAGAGCTTTCCGAGCATCGTTCCAGCTGTAAATCAGGACCCTATGAATATAAATCTGCAAAACCAAAACTACTAGCTGCCCGTGCGGAAAATAGGGGCACCCAGAGTTTAGGTTAAAACAATAAACTCCAGGTCAGTCATGTGACTGGTGTGAGAATTAAAACAGTTATTAATCTTTATTTTTAAAGTAAGGTAAATCAAGGGACCACGCCGTATAACACGGAACGGGTTTCCTCCCAAGAATATCAGTGCATAAAACAACAACGCAATGCAAAATAAAGAAAAATGAAGCTGTTATAAGACCGAAAACCCATCACACAATGCAACGCAAGCCGGAGGATAGGGTTTTTACCTTATAACAGCCAAAGCATGCTTGATACGTTTAAAACACAGTATTTGATACTATTATAGGTGTATAGTGTCAAAACAATTTCAATCATAAGTATCAATCATAGGCGGCATAGCTACCATCTACTATGTCCCCATACTAGGCTCTACAAATAAAGCCGAAACACACGTATTGGAAATTGGATTCTATTATGAGTCGAGGCAAGGGGCAAGCTCCTCTCCGCATTCGAGACACTCTAGCAAATGTCTCAGGACCCCACTATGATCCTTGGATCTTCAGGGCTGGTCCTCTCCTACTTTTGAGGATTGGCAATTCCTGAACACACGTTTCCCGGTCCTTACAGACCTATATCCGAGGCGCCCCGTATCCAACAACCACATAGGTGAAAAGTATATAAATGTCAGGGCTGGTAGGTCACTGACACCATCCAAGCTAGAAAGAAACGTCGTGCTCTCTCTGCAGTCACTATCCCGTTTTTGACTCATACCGTGATGTGAGGCTCGCGAAGTCACGCTACACACAAAGCTGCGCCACACAGGCCATGTGTAAAGGCCCGCAAATCCGTGCTATCTGAGTTGACTAAAAACACCACACGTCCAACCCAAATTGCATAGAAATACGAATCATTTTTAGAAAGAAGTTAGAGGATGAGAAATAGAAAGAAAGAAATAATAGAATAGAAGAAAAACGAAGATCACCAACTCACAGCGGAACGAATAAAATATATTATTTAACATAAGCTTTGAAATACAAATTTGTTTTGTACATATATACATACCAACATCATAGTACAACATAACATTTGATACAACGGAAATAACTCTAAAATAACTAGCGGTGAAGCCTCCTCCTTCCAGCTCCTTCAAGGGTATCTGTAAATACCTGAACTACTTGACTGCCCGTACAAATTTGGGCACCCAAGAGTTTAGGGAAAACAAAACAAAATAAACTCTGGGTCAGTCATGGGACTGGTGCGAGTAAACTCCAACCAATTGTTTAACTTTCAAAATCCTTTCGAAAGAAAAGATAATAGTAAGACCAGCCCACACATAAACATGGACGGTTTTTACCTTACTATAACCCAAAACATTTCTTGAAATCATACTTTCTCTGATATTATCATAATGTCTATTTACAAATAAATAGCAATCTAGAGGAACGCTTGCATCTCACGCTCCCCATATATAGTATAAAATCAAAAACCGCATGGCGTTTATTGGAGATTGGATTTCCAACATGACAAGGTATGGGACCACCTTCCGCTAGTGTATCTCTAGAGAGGAATACCCTGGGTTCAACAAGAACATCTTGCAACCCGGCCCACACATGACCGACCACTCATTTCGCTTGAGTGTATCGAATGTATATCACCAACGGTTGGGATCAGCAACCGCCTCCCAACTGGGACATCATCGAATAGAATAAGAAATTAAATGGACCTCTAGATAGGTGATTATACATCCTAATGGGTGCGACCCACATAGCCATGCTGCCTGCCCGATTTTTGTCCTTTCCCGGTTGTTGAGGCCTGAGGCTATGAATACTTACCATTCATTGATAGCACAATCACTTTGAATGCCACATTGTCAGATCCGTTAATCACTAGTTAAGTTTGCACAAATATTTTGGATGTTATGCTAAGGGAATAAATCCATTGCAACCATATATATTTATACAGACCAACCCATTTGATCATTGGAAATACTCTGTCAGACATTCGTCCATTTACGTTCGTTCTGGGATTGAACGAAACTGAAGGCACTATTTCTATTTAATAGAAAGAGTCATTGCACTTTACTCCATCTACAATATATTCAGCATACTTGGTTCGCAACGCTTATGCCGATACGGAGTAGTTCTTCGGATAATAATCCAACCGGTCTCTCCATATTGACAACGATGGTCAAAAACTTCGATAGTCTGTGATTTAACTATCGAATAAAAACAAGTGTTCATCCAAACATATCAAACAAATCACTGGGGTCTTTAATTAAGATTTCATTAATTAAATATCTTCTCCATTTCCCTATCAATATTTGTTAACCAAATATTTTCTATAATCATCTTGGTTTCTTATGCCATTTGGAAAACGTTTCCAAATATTAACTTCTTTTTTTTCTATATATTAGAAAATATCTCTATTTGCAATTGGAAACAATTCCAATCACTTATCTCTATCCCGACTATATTAATTATACTCAGGAAATATTTACTTGTTATATTTCCAAAATTCCATCACTTGGGTTTAAAACGAATGTTGTGTAAAACATCGTTACAACAACCCAAAATATGTTATTCAACTAACTCTTTTTCAAACACTTCTCTTCGAGACTGGATCTTGCTATTTATCCATTAAAAATGAAATCAATCAAGTTGGGGTAAAATTACCTCTCAGACCTTAACTGAAAACATCCTCAACTTCAAACCGGCAAAACCACTTACCTCGAATAAACACACTATACAATACAATTATTCATTTTTAAAACATGTATAAAGTTCGCTTTCTATTTCTAATTTATAGATTTCCCTTTTTGTTTACAATATTCGAATTTTATATTCACTTACCTATCTAATTCTATACGTCGATACAATGATTTCTAACTATCAAAATATCTTAAAAATATTCTAACTCCCTAAATTTCCGGAAAATTTCGCCATAACCTCCCCTGTATCGGGAGCATCTTGAAATTTCAAATAGCTTCCCGGTAACTTCTCATCTCAAAAAGAAAAGAAAAAGTCAAGCGGCTTGCCGATACGGCGCATAAAATCTCATATATGAATTTAATCGTGTACCTTTTTGTCGAGCCCACTAATTATATACCTTCATCACTTTATCCCATAACTGTCTCCGATATATCTATACCTGTACAATTCATTTCAACTTCATACACTCGTTTTGACTCAATTCGTTAAAGTAACTCTTTAACTAACTCTTTGCCCATTTCGCTTGTATGTATGAATATAACACGTTTCAAATATATTTCAACTTACTTATCAACTAATTGAATTCAAATTTTAATTTAAGTTCTATATTTGATTTCAAATATATGTTTACAATTCAAAATTTCCATTTTCAAAGTTCGACTTCAATTCACCACTCGATTAACTAATTCTTCTTTGACTTAGTTAATTCTATTCAATAATCAAAAATATGATTATTGTTTCAAAAATCACTTTTCTTACTTCACAAGAGTTCACCTTTATTTTCTAACTCAAGACCAGGTTTTTAAATGGAAATTCGGATTTTTATTTGCTTGAAAATCCCTATATTTATTATATAAATTCCAATATGGTTTTAATGGTTTCTGGCGCTGCACTTTTAAAAATTTGATTTTGACATAACTCAAAATCGATTCGACGAAATCCAGATTTTTCTCTTCCATTAGAAAACTATTATTCAACCGGTCCTGACGATTCTTGTTTCAAAGAATTCCGACATCAATTGAGTCCTGTATACTCAATTGAAGTTCGAGTCGCCAATTTATGAACTGCAGCGCTGCGGCGAGTTCGTTTTAATTATATTTTTATATATATAAACTTTTAAACTTCGTTAAAATGAATCCCACTCCATTTTAACTCTATTTGAATTTCTTGATTCAAATTCCAATCTCGCTTTTATTTGAATTCTATATTCAAATTCCAATTCCTTTTCTATTTGAATTCTATGTTCAAATTCTATTTCCTTTTTCTATTTGAATTCTATGTTCAAATTTCCATTTCCTTTTCTATTTGAATTCTAAATTCAAATTTCCACTTACTTTTCTATTATTCAAATTCTATATTTAAATTTCTTTTATTCAACTCCCATTTAAATTCCTATATTCAAATTCCATAGTTGAATTTCCTTTTCTATTTTATATTCAAATTCAATACTTGAATTTCTATTTCAATTCCATATTCAAATTCAATACTTGAAATTTCATTTGAATTCTATTATTCAATTTCTATACTTGAAATTCCATTTGAATTCTATTATTCAATTTCTATTTCAAATTCTTCTTTGAAATTCTATATTTCAAATTCAATTCAATTCTTCTTTGAAATTCAATATTTCAAATTCAATTCTTCAAATTCCTTTATTCCTCTATTCATATTCCTTTATTCACATTCCTTTATGAATTTCTATATTCAAATTCCATATTCAATTCTTTTCGAATTCTCGATTCAAATTCTATATTCAATTCTGTTTGAATTCTCTATATTCAAATTCCTTTATTAAGTTTCCATTTGAATTTCTATATTCAAAATTCTATTTCAAATTCTTTTATTCCAATCCCTTTTGAATTCCTCTTTGAATTTTCTTTATTCAAATTCTATATTGGAATTTCATTATTCAATTTCATTTTCAATTCTGTTTGGATCTATTTGAATTTTTTATATTCAAATTTCAAATTCAATTCTAGTTGAATCTTCTATATTCAAATTTCAAATTCAATTCTATTTTAGAAAAAATAGAATTTCCTTTCTAATTCTCAAATATCTTTTTTCATGATATTTTTAAATATCATTACTTAAGCCCAGTGATATTTAAACACACAAAGCAACCAATTATTTATTTTTCTAACACATCATATATAACAATATATATGCAAACAAATAAACAAACAGATAATATATTTTTGAGGAATCCAGTTGGATTCCTCCAACCTGTTTTCCTACATCCACAGATGTTAGCACATAAATAATACCCATTCTGCTTCGTGGCAGAATATCATGGTATAGAAGGTCATCCACTAATCATAGCGTGGGGCGTATAGGGTAATCATCCGCTATGAAACTGCGGGCATCCGCTAATGAGACTGCGGGAATCCAACCAATCAATCAACCCAATATATATATAATAGCCTAAATAACTAATATATATAAAACAAGCAGAAAAATCCAAACAAGCAACAACAATTATTTTTACGAAGTAAAAATAATTATAAATAAAAGGTGAGTGAGATTTACTCACCGGAGTTTATTGCATTCCGTTTTTATCCCAAACTGGTATTCCTTTGCATTGATTCCATGAATAAAACTCCAGATTGTAATTTCAAAACCAATTCCGTCTTGTTTGTGAATTCCATATCTCGCATATTATATAAGTTGATCATTTTTAATATTAAGACAAAATCATCGAACAAAAATAAAATTTTAATAACTAATTTGAAAGTAATTACCTTAATTCATTTTTTCGTTATCCTCTTCCTTATTGCAAGAAAAATGAAGAACTTGACCTCCTGACCTCAACCTCGAATAAGCAAAATAAATTTCCTCCTGTAGCTAAACGATCCCAGACAACTCCTGCCTTAACTCAGAACATCTTCCATACTTACAAACTCGATCTTTCCAAAGTCGATATCCCCCTTCAGAACCATATCGACAATTTTCATATGTCGAGCTACTACCATCCTCCTCCATAAATCTCCAAAATGCACAAAACTGCCATCACCTTCCAATCCATAGATCGATGTCCTTATTTGCCAAACACAGATCTATGTACCCTGACTTTCCCAATAATCCAACTACCGAATCCCTCCTTAATCACCTCGATCACTACATCACCGAACCCCAAATCAACGCAATAATCCATCCTTCCAATTTCTGACCAGTACACCCTTATTCCCATTGTCGAACTCCATTAAATACTGTACTGTTGCCACCCAAATCACCATTATCAAGTTCGACTTCACCGTCGATTTCAACAACAGCGCCCCCCCTCACATCAAAACGAGAAACTCCATCAAAGTCGAAAACCCGATCTCCAGTTCAATGTCGAGCTACCTGCGATGGGCGATTTTCCTTCTCAATTTCTCTGTTTTTTTTAAACCGATAGGAGGAATCGATTTTACGGATGACAAAAAGAGAAAGAAAAAGAAGAAGGAACGAAGGAATTTATTTGAGGAGCGACGTTGATTGAAAATAGAGAGGAGATGGAGTGCGGTTTTATAAGGGCGCAAGGGAACATGAGTACAACAGACATTAATTTGATGTTTTCCTTGATATTAAAAGAGGAAGACAGGAAATTTGGCTCGAGGAAAGAAATAGGGTAGCGCAATATAGGTATGTATTGTAAGTTTTTAGGTCGGCTTGAGAAACACATAGGGTGACTGAATTTATTATGAAAAGAATTTGATTTGATTTGTTTTTAAATAAAAAAAAACTAAAATATCCTACGGTCCCCTAAATTAAAAATCTTAACCGCTATCTTAAAGTAATGACCGCTATTTTCAGATTATATCGTTGTTCTGAACTTAATGGATCTGATTCCAAGATTTTAATTTGAACGTATATATGGGATAATCTTATTAAATTGAAAATATATAATTCAAAACAAACAACTTCGTGATAATAAGTTATTATTATCGTATATTTTCAAAAAAAAATATTTATATTTATCGAGTGAATCATTTTTATTTAGTTTTAACTTCGATTTCAATATTTAAAACCATACTAAATATTTAAAATAAATCGACCAAAAATCCGGGTCATTACATTCTTCCCCCCTTAAAATAATTTCGTCCTCGAAATTGCTAAGGTAGGAAAAATGGTACAAATCTATTACTTTTCAAAAATTCACTTATGTTGTAACTCAACTCCTAATATTTCAACAAATTAACTCCAACCAAAACTTTTGGTCTTCACACATTTAATTTGGATGATCCACAATCAACACATTTACATCCAATCTGTATTTCATTAATTTATTCAAATTGATTCTAGTTAATTCGTTCACTTCAATCCATTTAACTAGCTTAAGTTAAATTTCAATTTCAGAATTCAAATCACTGGGTTTTCATTTTAAATTCTTTTGAAATTATATAGATATACATACATACATATATATATATATATTCATTTCCATCTCAAATTCAAAACATTTGAATTTTTAAACCACTTGTTTACTTACAAACAAATTTCCTTCAAAAACCTTTCTAAGGTAGCAATCCATCACTTAGAACTCGAAAATGAACACTGATGATGTTGCAATCTTCATCAGAATTATTTTCCAGATACTGAAGTGAGTTCAGCGCTTAAACAATTTCAAAATCCATTCAAAATCCTTTTAAAACAAAGCTATATTGTTCTAATATACTTCCAAAAATATTTCAAACTTCCTAGGATTTAAATTTCAAATTCTGGTTTGAATTCAATTTTTATTTCATCCCATTTGTATATCTTATTCATATACAAGTTCTATTTGGTTTTATTTAACCATTTCATCTTTTATAATCTCAATGGATTATAATAACAACTAACACATCCATATATTATAAAAATTCAAAGATTATTTCTTTTCTAAAAATAGAATTTTGGGTAAAATTATTTCATTAACCCAATTAAAACAATACTGTGTCAAATTCCTCTGTTCAAGTGTTTAGAAATTCCTATCGACTTCGTGGCGTCCCACGATTCGATCAGAATTCATAAACCACTCAACAGACTAGCCAACACAATATGAAATAATTTTATATCAATGTACAAATACGCTCTCTCATATATATATACACTCCACTCATTCTAGGGTACTGCTGACCCTATCTCTAATGAGCACATTTCCACCAAAGCCTAGGTATTCGCTCAACCTAAGCTCTGATACCAACTGTAAAGGCCCGCAAATCCGTGCTATCTGAGTTGACTAAAAACACCACACGTCCAACCCAAATTGCACAGAAATACGAATCATTTTTAGAAAGAAGTTAGAGGATGAGAAATGGAAAGAAAGAAATATTAGAATAGAAGAAAAACGAAGATCACCAACTCACAGCGGAACGAATAAAATATATTATTTAACATAAGCTTTGAAATACAAATTTGTTTTGTACATATATACATACCAACATCATAGTACAACATAAGATTTGATACAGCGGAAATAACTCTAAAATAACTAGCAGTGAAGCCTCCTGCTTCCAGCTCCTTCAAGGGTATCTGTAAATACCTGAACTACTTGACTGCCCGTACAAATTTGGGCACCTAAGAGTTTAGGGAAAACAAAACAAAATAAACTCTGGGTCAGTCATGGGACTGGTGTGAGTAAACTCCAACCAATTGTTTAACTTTCAAAATCCTTTCGAAAGAAAAGATAATAGTAAGACCAGCCCACACATAAACATGGACGGTTTTTACCTTACTATAACCCAAAACATTTCTTGAAATCATACTTTCTCTGATATTATCATAATGTCTATTTACAAATAAATAGCAATCTAGAGGAACGCTTGCATCTCACGCTCCCCATATATAGTATAAAATCAAAAACCGCATGGCGTTTATTGGAGATTGGATTTCCAACATGACAAGGTATGGGACCACCTTCCGCTAGTGTATCTCTAGAGAGGAATACCCTGGGTTCAACAAGAACATCTTGCAACCCGGCCCACACATGACCGACCACTCATTTCGCTTGAGTGTATTGAATGTATATCACCAACGGTTGGGATCAGCAACCGCCTCCCGACTGGGACAGCATCGAATAGAATAAGAAATTAAATGAACCTCTAGATAGGTTATTATACATCCTAATGGGTGCGACCCACAAAGCCATGCTGCCTGCCCGATTTTTGTCCTTTCCCGGTTGTTGAGGCCTGAGGCTACGAATACTTACCATTCATTGATAGCACAATCACTTTGAATGCCACATTGTCAGATCCGTTAATCACTAGTTAAGTTTGCACAAATATTTTGGATGTTATGCTAAGGGAATAAATCCGTTGCAACCATATATATTTATACAGACCAACCCATTTGATCATTGGAAATACTCTATCAGACATTCGTCCATTTACGTTCGTTCTTGGATTGAACGAAACCGAAGGCACTATTTCTATTTAATAGAAAGAGTCCTTGCACTTTACTCCGTCTTCAATATATTCAGCATATTTGGTTCACAACGCTTATGCCGATACGGAGTGGTTCTTCGGATAATAATCCAACCGGTCTCTCCATATTGACAACGATGGTCAAAAACTTCGATAGTCTGTGATTTAACTATCAAATAAAAACAAGTGTTCATCCAAACATATCAAACAAATCACTGGGCTCTTTAATTAAGATTTCATTAATTAAATACATTCTCCATTTCCCTATCAATATTTGTTAACCAAATATTTTCAATAATCATCTTGGTTTCTTATGCCATTTGGAAAACGTTTCCAAATATCAACTTCTTTTATTTTCTATGTATTAGAAAATATCTCTATTTGCAATTGGAAACAATTCCATTCACTTATCTCTAACCCGACTATTTTAATTATACTCAGGAAATATTTACTTGTTATATTTCCAAAATTCCATCGCTTGGGTTTAAAACGAATGTTGTGTAAAACATCGTTACAACAACCCAAAATATTTTATTCAACTAACTCTTTTTCAAACACTTCTCTTCGAGACTGGATCTTGCTATTTATCCATTAAAAATGAAATCAATCAAGTTGGGGTAAAAGTACCTCTCAGACCTTAACTGAAAACATCCTCAACTTCAAAATGGCAAAACCACTTACCTCGAATAAACACACTATACAATCCAATTATTCATTTTTAAAACATGTATAAAGTTCGCTTTCTGTTTCTAATTTATAGATTTCCCTTTTTGTTTACAATATTCGATTTTTATATTCACTTACCTATCTAATTCTATACGTCGATACAATGATTTCTAACTATCAAAATATCTTAAAAATATTCTAACTCCTTAAATTTTCAGAAAATTTCGCCATAACCTCCCCTATATCGGGAGCACCGGGAAATTTCAAATAGCCTCCCGGTAACTTCTCATCTCAAAAAGAAAAGAAAAAGCCAAGCGGCTTGCCGATACGACGCATAAAATCTCATATATGAATTTAATCGTGTACCTTTTTATTGAGCCCACTAATTATATACCTTCATCACTTTATCCCATAACTGTCTCCGGTATATCTATACCTATACAATTCATTTCAACTTCATACACTCGTTTTGACTCAATTCGTTAAATTAACTCTTTAACTAACTCTTTGCCCATTTCGCTTGTATATATGCATATAACACGTTTCAAATATATTTCAACTTACTTATCAACTAATTGAATTCAAATTTTAATTTAAGTTCTATATTTGATTTCAAATATATGTTTACAATTCAAAAATTCCATTTTCAAAGTTCGACTTCAATTCACCACTCGATTAATTAATTCTTCTTTGACTTAGTCAATTCTATTCAATAATCAAAAATATGATTATTGTTTCAAAAATCACTTTTCTTACTTCACTTGAGTTCACCTTTATTTTCTAACTCAAGACCAGGTTTTAAATGGAAATTCGGATTTTTATTTGCTTGAAAATCCCTATATGTATTATATAAATTCCATTATGGTTTTAATGGTTTCTGGCGCTGCACTTTTAAAAATTTGATTTTGACATAACTCAAAATCTATTCGACGAAATCTAGATTTTTCTCTTCCATTAGAAAATTATTATTCAACCGGTCCTGACGATTCTTATTTCAAAGAATTCCGACTTCTATTGAGTCCTGTATACTCAATTGAAGTTGGAGTCGCCAATTTACGAACTGCAGCGCTGCGGCGAGTTCGTTTTAATTATATTTATATATATATAAACTTTTAAACTTCGTTAAAATGAATCCCACTCCATTTTAACTCTATTTGAATTTCTTGATTCAAATTCCAATCTCGCTTTTATTTGAATTCTATATTCAAATTCCAATTCCTTTTCTATTTGAATTCTATGTTCAAATTCTATTTCCTTTTTCTACTTGAATTCTATGTTCAAATTTCCATTTCCTTTTCTATTTGAATTCTAAATTCAAATTTCCACTTCCTTTTCTATTATTCAAATTCTATATTTAGATTTCCTTTATTCAACTCCCATTTAAATTCCTATATTCAAATTCCGTAGTTGAATTTCCTTTTCTATTTTATATTCAAATTCAATACTTGAATTTCTATTTCAATTCCATATTCAAATTCAATACTTGATATTTCATTTGAATTCTATTATTCGATTTCTATACTTGAAATTCCATTTGAATTCTATTATTCAATTTCTATTTCAAATTCTTCTTTGAAATTCTATATTTAAAATTCAATTCAATTCTTCTTTTAAATTCAATATTTCAAATTCAATTCTTCAAATTCCTTTATTCCTCTATTCATATTCCTTTATTCACATTCCTTTATGAATTTCTATATTCAAATTCCATATTCAATTCTTTTTGAATTCTCGATTCAAACTCTATATTCAATTCTGTTTGAATTCTCTATATTCAAATTCCTTTATTAAGTTTCCATTTGAATTTCTATATTCAAAATTCTATTTCAAATTCTTTTATTCCAATCCCTTTTGAATTCCTCTTTGAATTTTCTTTATTCAAATTCTATATTGGAATTTCATTATTCAATTTCATTTTCAATTCTGTTTGGATCTATTTGAATTTTCTATATTCAAATTTCAAATTCAATTCTATTTGAATCTTCTATATTCAAATTTCAAATACAATTCTATTTTAGAAAAAATAGAATTTCCTTTCTAATTCTCAAATATCTTTTTTCATGATATTTTTAAATATCATTACTTAAGCCCAGTGATATTTAAACACACAAAGCAACCAATTATTTATTTTTCTAACACATCATATATAACAATATATATGCAAACAAATAAACAAACAGATAATATATTTTTGAGGAATCCAGTTGGATTCCTCCAACCTGTTTTCCTGCATCCACAGATGTTAGCACATAAATAATACCCATTCTGCTTCGTGGCAGAATATCGTGGTATCGAAGGTCATCCACTAATCATAGCGTGGGGCGTATAGGGTAATCATCCGCTATGAAACTGCGGGCATCCGCTAATGAGACTGCGGGAATCCAACCAATCAATCAACCCAATATATATATAATAGCCTAAATAACTAATATATATAAAACAAGCAAAAAAATCCAAACAAGCAACAAAAATTATTTTTACGAAGTAAAAATAATTATAAATAAAAGGTGAGTGAGATTTACTCACCGGAGTTTATTGCATTCCGTTTTTATCCCAAACTGGTATTACTTTGCATTGATTCCATGAATAAAACTCCAGATTGTAATTTCAAAACCAATTCCGTCTTGTTTGTGAATTCCAGATCTCGCATATTATATAAGTTGATCATTTTTAATATTAAGACTAAATCATCGAACAAAAATAAAATTTTAATAACTAATTTGAAAGTAATTACCTTAATTCATTTTTTCGTTATCCTCTTCCTTATTGCAAGAAAAATGAAGAACCTGACCTCCTGACCTCAACCTCGAATAAGCAAAATAAATTTCCTCCTGTAGCTAAACGATCCCAGACAACCCCTGCCTTAACTCAGAACATCATCCATACTTACACACTCGATCTTTCCTAAGTCGATATCCCCCTTCAGAACCATATCGAAAATTTTCATATGTCGAGCTACTACCATCCTCCTCCATAAATCTCCAAAATGCACAAAACTGCCATCACCTTCCAATCCATAGATCGATGTCCTTATTTGCCAAACACAGATCTGTGTACCCTGACTTTCCCAATAATCCAACTACCGAGTCCCTCCTTAATCACCTCGATCACTACATCACCGAACCCCAAATCAACGCAATAATCCGTCCTTCCGATTTCTGACCCGTACACCCTTATTCCCACTGTCGAACTCCACTAAATACCGTACTGTTGCCACCCAAATCACCGTTATCAAGTTCGACTTCACCGTCGATTTCAACAACAGCGCCCCCCTCACATCAAAATGAGAAACTCCATCAAAGTCGAAAACCCGATCTCCAGTTCGATGTCGAGCTACCTGCGATGGGCGATTTTCTTTCTCAATTTCTCTGTTTTTTTAAACCGATAGGAGGAATCGATTTTACTTATGATAAAAAGAGAAAGAAAAAGAAGAAGGAACGAAGGAATTTATTTGAGGAGCGACGTTGATTGAAAATAGAGAGGAGATGGAGTGCGGTTTTATAAGGGCGCAAGGGAACATTAGTACAACAGACATTAATTTGATGTTTTCCTTGATATTAAAAGAGGAAGACAGGAAATTTGGCTCGAGGAAAGAAATAGGGTGGCACGATATAGGTCTGTATTGTAAGTTTTTAGGCCGACTTGAGAAACACATAGGGTGGCTGAATTTATTATGAGAAGAATTTGATTTGATTTGTTTTTAAATAAAAAAAACAAAAATATCCTACGGTCCCCTAAATTAAAAATCTGAACTGCTATCTTAACGTAATGACCGCTATTTTCAGATTATATCGTTGTTCTGAACTTGATGGATCTGATTCCGAGATTTTAATTTGAACGTATATATGGCATAATCCTATTAAATTGAAAATATATAGTTCAAAACAAATAACTTCGTGATAATAAGTTATTATTATCGTATATTTTCAAAAAAAAATTATATTTATCGACTGAATCATTTTTATTTAGTTTTAACTTCGATTTCAATATTTAAAACCATACTAAATATTTAAAATAAATCGACCAAAAATCCGGGTCGTTACACCATGCTTTGATCATCAACCACAAGACTTTGCTTTTCAACAGAAGCCTTGATCAATTACCACTTACGCGTGCCACACTGGCAATTCACTCCATGCGACTGATGTCCATCGATATACAACCTCTGAGTTCGTACGTCTCAGAGAAGGGCGTTAAGCAAGAGAATAAATTCTCCACCGCCAAACAGATGTTTATTTAATAGAGATCAATCAACACAGAATAAAATCCAATGTCAGGCACAGAATCCATTTACAAGTTCGTTTTGGGTCTTAACGAAACCGGAGGCACTTTCCTCGCATATCCATCGATCTCCAAGTACGTCTGAACGATCACTAATGTTTCCCTCATCTTGGGTGTACAACCCAATCGAGATCATCAGTAATCACCCAAACGATGAGAAGACTTCCGGTCTTCAACCACCGTCTTCATCGTCGACATCTCGTCGAATCGGTTATTCAGAATGGGTATAACCCGGCCTTTCTGAATAACCCACGTATATAATAAACAAATGTTACACAAACACAACAAACGCCTCATTCCAATTCAGAATATTCTTTTATTCACAAAATCACATTCTTAGGGAAATGTTCCCATTAATTTTATCCAAGATAAATTCCTCTAAATTTATTCTTTGATCTTCCTTTGGATGTCATTTCAACCTAGTCGGGATTAGCGAACCACACCGATGTAATTATTTATTTTATTTCCCAATCCCAACCTATTCATCCCCTGGAGCAAAACTAGTGGTACTCCATATCTAATACCACGGTGTTATCGGTAAAATTAATTACCCTTTTCACGTTCAAATCTAATTAAAGATTTAACTATCGCTTTGGAGCAAAACTGGTGGTACTCCACTCTCGATCACCTTTCAGATTTGATAATTTAAATTATCAATTCACATTTCAATCTAATTAAAATTCATTAAAACTCCACTTAGTTCTAATCTTCTCAAAAATCAATATTCTGCCTTAAACTGGGTTAAAGAACCAATGTCATCTAAAACACGATTCACGATAAATCCAAAATCACACTCTATTGTTAACCGGGTTAAAGAACTGGTGTTGTTCAAAACACCGCTCACGATAAACCCAAAAACCAATTCAAATTCAATTTCAATTAAATATCATTTAATTGATACACTTCATTAAATCTAAATAGAAAGATTTAATCTTTTTCTCTATTGGGCTTAAGAACAGTGTTAATGCAGACACCATTCACGACAAACCCAAATCACATTTGATATTAAATACAAGGCTCTAAATAGAAAATATACCGGCTTATATTCAATATCAAATCCTGAAACCAACAAATATCGTATTGGAAATATCGTTATAAAATATCTTTCAAAATCCCATAACAATATCTGTATAGTCATGAAATCCAATATCGAAATATTCCGAAGATAATTTTGATTCAACTCCAGTCCAATTCACGTATTGGGAATATTGCTTATTTTTAAAATCACTTTCAAATTCAATTTATTTATTTCAAAAATAAATTGATTTTAATTCTAGTTCAAAACTAGTTCATTTCGACAAAAATCTATTTTTAACCTTTCAAATGTGGAATTTTACATCCTAGTCCTTTCTAGTTCATATATTATGATTTTACACAAATTATAGTAATTTTTAATAATTTTATCAAGGCCCGTACAGTCGATTTCCATCAACGGCCATCGAACTGCACTTATAGTGACCTTTTTCAAATTTGATTTGGACATAATTCCCAATCCAACCGTTGGATTTCAAATTTCTAATTTTCATTGGAAAGTTCTTTTTGAAACGAACCCAACGGTTCCAGTTTTAGGAGAATCCGACGGTTGGATCTCCCGCAACGTCAATTCGAAGTCAATGGTCGAAATTCATGAACTACTGCGGCGCGGCGCGTTCTATTCAGGCCATTATATAAATAATATATATATATATTATATATATTTCGTCGATTTCCGTTTTAAAACGTATTTTATAAATCGTTTTAAATTCGTTTCACAAACAATTCCAACTTCATCTTCAATTTCAAATCGATTTGATTATTTCAATTCGAATTCATTTCAATTTTATTTAATTCGAATTCAAATTCGTTTCAATTCAATTCTAATTCTAATTCGTTTCAATTCAATTCAATTTGAATTTACCATATATTTAATTCAATTCGAATTCATTTCAAATTGATTTCAATTCAATTTCAGTTCGTTTTAAATTTCATTCAAAACGATTTCAATTCTTTTTTAATTCAATTTCAATTTAATTCAATTTAATTCAATTTGAATTCATTTCTATTCAATTCGAATTCAAATTCACTTTCTATTCAATTCGAATCGAAGTCATTTTCTACTCGATTCGAATTCATTTCAAATTGATTCAATAAAATTTCAATTTGAATTTTAATCTAATTTAATTTGAATTTCATTTCAAAATATTAAATTTTGAAATCACTTTTCAATATTCATTATAAAATGAATAAAATCGATATAAATATCGTTCGCGTCAAAGTAACGCATCTCTAATCCACACGACTTTATATTTTTCAAAAACTTCTTAATTCTATTCAACAAATGAATATTTATTCTATTCAACACATGAATCTATATTTCTTTCAGCACACGACTAATCTCAACACATGAGTAATGTCAACACATCACTATTTTTGCTATGTAAAATATTTTATAAAATTATGGTATCTATCGTTTGATTTTAAATCAGACTCCACCGTGAAGTAGTTCTAATTTTAAATATGATAAAGATGTAAATTTTATTATATAAAATATTTCACTCAACACATGAACATCGTCAACACATGACTATTTTTATATTCAACACATGAATTTTCTTTTATAATATTCATTATTTTCCCGATTGGAATGAGGCCCAATCAATCACCATATAATGTTAATTATATGGATTCCATACAACACATGTATATAATAGCAATGATAAACAATCAACCAACATCCAAAGTGCACCACACAACTGCATAAGCATTAAATATAAATAATTAACGCTTACACAGCGTGTCGACCAATCGATCGACATACAATAAAATAATTGGGATTAGTGTACGCCAAATTTCATCCCAACACCAGTGTGGGGTTTCAAATCAACAAACACAGGTTTTTATTTGTGCAGTTGGGCGATGTGTAAAATTTATCATCCCAATCAATATCAGTCAAATCAGTGTATATAAACAAATCAGCTGATTTGTTTATAAATATTTATTTATTCACTTTCACGTTAAAAATTATATTTTTAACGATAATTAATTTATCTCAACACATCTACATTTTATTATAGATTTCACATCAACATCACAAACAATTTTCACAACACATCAATCAAACAAACAAGCCATCTATGGTCTGTGGATGACGGGTGTCGGGTGCTACTAAGCACCGTCTGCATCCTAGCATATATATATATAACTAGAAAAAGAGATTTAGAGTGAGAAGTTCTCACTAATAGCTATTCCAACTCCACGACACTTCATTTATAGAAATCTTCATCGTTCTAGCCTTTTTGTTCACTTCGTTGCCCGTAGCCACTACATATATAAAAATCACATTTTTATATTGTTGCTTTGTATATAAAAATCATATTTTTACATCGTTACTATATAGACAAAAATTCTATTTTTACATCGCTACTATATATATAAAAATTCTATTTTTACATCGCTACTATATAGATAAAAATTCTATTTTTACATCGATGTTCATAGAATAAAGATTATATTTTTATCACGCTATTCTTTATAAAAAGGTTTCGCCTTTTTAAAAATAGAGATTTCACCTTTCATAACATCAAGATTTCGCCTTTTCCTACGTTAAAATGTCATCTTTCACTACATAAAAATATCATCTTTTTATTTCCTACCATACAAAGATCACATTTTTATTATCTATATAATATGAAAATTATGTTTTCTACCTTTACATGCAATAAAAATTATATTTTTAACTTCTACATATAGTAAAAAATATATTTTGATCTCTCTATAATATAAAAGATTTTATTTTTATCCTTCTACAATATAAAAATTCAGATTTTTAATTGCAAAAATTAATTAAACAAAACAAAATAAATGAAAGGGCTTACATTGCTTTAAGGAGGAGCCGAGGGGGCGATTTTCTTGCTCGCTGGTGGCTGCTTCGGGTTGCGGGCTCGATCAGTTGGAAGAGAGGCAGGAGAAGAGGGCACGGGGAGGCTGAGCTCGGTGGTGCGCGTCGTCGGTTGGAGGGAGGGTCGGGGTTTGGGGCTGAGGGGGTGTGGTTTTTGAAGAAGGAGGAAGAAGAAGAAGCGGCGGCGGCAGCAACAGGGGGGTAGTTGACGGTGGCGGCGCGCCGCCTGGCGGGGGGGTTGCTGTAACGACCCACTATTTTGAACCATTTAAATTGACAATAAACCTCACATGTCAGACTTGAATCATCCAAAACAATAGATTGTTAATATAATTCGGGGTAAAATAAAACCAATCACAGAATCACAAACAGATTACAAACACAGAATAACTCGCAGCGGAAAATAAAACCATAGTAGTTCATGAAGCTACTACATAAAATAGTCTCAAAGAAGTACATAAGTGACATAGATATGTGACATAGACAAAGCAAATACATCATGTCTCATAGGCATAAATGATATATCAGTACATACCAATGCCAAGTCAACTAGGATCAAAATAACTGAAGGAAAAGACAGATAACAGCTACAGCTCCAAAAGGTCTCTAGCTCCAAAACAAGACTCCAATGTTGTGCTACTCAGGCTGATCCGAGCAAAATGCATAGACAAAACATTCGGATCAGGACTAACATTCTCATAACAGAAATTTAACTTAATTGAAACATTCAACTGAAACGCATAAATAACTTAGAAGATGTTTGGGATTTCCATCCTCTAAGGATCCGATAAACTATATCATATAATACGCTATGCTACTATAATAATGTCTACGGGAAATATAATATTGAAAATAGCGTAAGCGGGATTACCATTATTAACCTTACACCGTTTATAAACATTGTATTCTATACAGTACTGTAAACTCCACCAAACCGGTGGGCTATCAGGGATCACTCCATAGGTACAACGCAAAACAAATTCGTAATAGGCGCGATCAAGGTAATATGACAAGGCACTCGAGGAAATACCCAGGGTAGGATCTACCAATTGCACTCCCGGATCGGTGGTGACGCGTAGCGGCTACTACCGCCCACCTCGAACACACTCCCATAATCAAGGGTGGATCCACCAATCAAATCACTAAGTAATAGATATGGTTTGAAGAAGCGTGTTCGATAAAGGGTGCGACCCCATTAATCACGGTATAACTCCTGTTTTAGTCATTTTAATTATGACTCGAAAGTCAAGGCTATCCATCATCGTTCTCTTACTTCATTCCAGCATCGTTCGTCAAATCCATCCTACTTCATTCTTGATTCTCCACCACGTACACAATTGTTAAAGTGGTATCGGTATTGACAGAGAGTATGTTAATACCGACTCCGGTCTCTTTAACAACCAATCGCTTATTTCACACCGTGGTTATTTTTATAAATCAAATTGAATATTAAAATAACAAGTTACCATTAAAATCAACTTCAAAATATTAACTAAAATGTATTTGAAAATTTTCTATTTTAACATCTTTGAAATCGTTAAGTTTGTACAAGTCGAAATCATTTCAAAATTTGATTTTTTAAATCAAAATAATTCATTTATTAAATATAACTTTAAATAAAAAAATTACTTTTAAAATAAAATAAAATAAAATCTTAAAACAACTTCAATTTTGAAACTTTATATCACTTGAAATTTTAAAATCAATTTATTTCAAAACATTTCGAAATCAACCACGGTGTCCATATATAGTTTTCTACCTAGGGTCAAGTAATCAATTCAGTCCTAGTTAATTCAATATTGACGGGTATGTATCATTTCAACCCGTAATCCCTAAATCAATAAAACCGTTCGGGTTTAACATTTCAACCCATAACGATTTTTCCTAATCTATAAGATCGTTCGGGTGTGTATCATTTCAACCCATGGTGATTTCCTAAAACTAAGGGAACTTGCAGTGTGAGAGTAACATAAATAAACATCGATGCAACATCACATAACATACATATCATCACAATCACATATCACTTGTGCATAAATTTTGTGTCATATAAATGTCGTGACCTAACGTGTCATATGTGAGCAACTCATATATCAATAATGTGATTTTCTACAAACAAGTCCTACTCATTTCAATCAACATTTCAATAAAATTAAATTTACGATCATGAATAATGTCAGTAAGTGTGAAATAAACTCACCTTTCGTGGTATGGAAAAAGATAACGGTACGGACGAAATAAGAGATGACGACGAAATCCGAGCGCACTTGAAACCGAATCAAAGCAACTACGAGCGGACCAAGTCTGTTTACACAAGCGAACACAAAATTAATTACATTAATGTTTTTTTTTCATTAGCTATACGATAGAAGAAGAAAAAATGTATAATAATACCTAAATCGCATGGAACAACATGCACCATTTGTTCCAACGCAAGGGACAAAATGCATGCATTTTGTTCCAACTATGCATGCAATGCTTGTTCCCTTTTTCTTTTTTTCTTTTTTATTAAAACAAGCATAATATATATCTTTTTTTTAAACCAACGCATGCAACACATGCATGGGAAAGGTAAAGCATGTAACATGCATTTGGTCTAAATGAATGGTACAGGAGGTCTCTTTACGCATGCTACAGACAATGTTAAAACTAATGCATGTCCTTTTTTTTGAGACAACAAAACAAAATGGAACATAGGACACCACTCATTTGTTAAAAATGCATGCCGCATCGCATGCGTGAATTTAAGCTATGTATGTTTAAACCCCCTTTTTTGTACAAAACATACATAATATTTTCCAAAACACATGCACGGCAAAGGTATGTTAAAGTAATGCATGGAACATGCATTTGTTCTAAATGAATGCTTCAGGAAATGCATGTTACAAGATGCTCATGCCATATTCATTAGCATGGGACAAGATTAACACAAAGCATTAACTGAACATCAAATTGTTGTCATAATGAAAGCTTACATGGGTTTGGTTCTTTCGTTTTTTCCCTTCCTAACTTGTGAAATGACGGTAAGCTAATTTGTCTTTTTCTTGCTTTCGTAATATTAAAGAATAGAAAATTCGCTTATCCTATTAAATTAGCTGAATAGTTTAATTTGTCCAGATCAAAACATTAACAGCAGTCAATTACAGACTGAAGCAGTAAAAGACATGGATGCAGAACAAAGAAAACACTTCAAGTATGAATCAGTGACATGTTCAAAAACAAACATAGTATTAAGTTGGATAAATATAACTGGCCGGGAATAGTGATGTAAAATATGATGGTAAAGGCACAGTGAATCGATGATTAAAAATCAGAAGATCGAGTACTCACGGCAAAAAGAAGACGTCAGGAAACTATGCCAACGAATGGGTCAATTTCTCGGCCAAAAACTTGCTCCGCGTCGATCTCTGGCGAACTCCGAGGAGAGAGGCGCAGGTTGGGTAAAGTTGAAGTGTTTTCCTCCTTTTTTTTTTCCTTTTTTTCCTTTTTATTTTCTAGTGTAAAACGGAGGAGCTGCGAATCTGATGCGAAAGGAAATGAAAGGGGAAGCAGAGAAGAGAAAAATGAAGCGAAGGCGTGGGAGCTGGGAGGTGTGTTAGTTTAAAAAGGAAAAGAAGGTGCAGCAAGTCACGTGATGCTACAGAGATCTTTTCTTTTCCTTCTAATCGTTAGGGACACGCGAATAACATGACTTTGATTTGTTTGATTTGGGCATTTCTCTGTGTAACCGTTTCAAAAGAATAGACCAATGCAAAATGTGTGAGTTTTATTTCTTGGACAAGAAGAAAGGACACACATATGAAATGGAAACTTAAACATTTAAATGCATGAACGTTTGGGATCCGGAATTTTCCTTTCTATGTTTAACGAACGGTTCTACAATTTAGTTTTAAACTTGTCGCGCGCCAACGAAAAAATATTATGTGATCGGCGCTTATGCGGTACGCACCGAAAACTTGCAATTTCTTTCCAAACGACGTAAAGTTTGATTTAAACAAATCGAACAAGGGAAACCATCGAAGTATAATGCGCAGAAAAATAAAAGAAAAGGCGTAAACAAAACAAATTTTAAGTTTTAGTTTTTTTATTTAAATTAATAATCAGTTTAATTTCAATGCAAAAATTTGCAAGTCGTTACACTCTCCCCTACTCAGAACTTTTCGTCCTCGAAAAGAACGAGATAAGAGAATCAAAGGACGAATAAATGAATAGAGAGATAAACTAGATTCAATGAATAATACCCGAGACAAACAATTCTGGATTCGAAGCACTCATGCTCTCCTCCATCTCCCAAGTGCAATCTCGACCGTCAATACTCCATTGTACCTTGACCAAGCTAATAGACTTCCTTCTTAATTGCTTCATACCTCTACCAACAATACTAAATGGTTTCCTTTCAATAGTCAGGTTAGGTTCTAACTCTAAACTGTCAACCAAAGCTGGCTGGACGATCAAGGAAGGATCATGGAGATACTTACGGAGACGTGAAACGTGAAATACGTTATGCACCCCCGAGAGTTTCTCAGGCAACTCAACACGATAAGCAAGCGGACGAACCATTTCCAATATTCGGAAAGGACCAATGTATCTAGGAGCAAGCTTCCCTTTCCGACCAAAACGAATAACGTTCTTCAACGGAGAAATTTTCAGAAAGACCTGATCACCCACATCAAACACTAAAGCTCTTCATCGTCTATCAACATACTTCTTTTGTCGATCCTAAGCAATCCTCATCTTCTTCCTGATATCCTCAACTTTCTCAGAATCTTCCAATATCATATCTGGTCCAAGAACTAACCGATCTCCAGACTCAATCCAACATGATGGAGATTTGCATAGTCGTCCGTACAAAGCAGCAAATGGTGGCATTTTGATACTGGCCTGAAATCAGCGAAGAATTCAAACGATAGAATTTTGAAATGAAATCCTAAATTCAAAGATAGATCGATACCTGATAACCATTATTATAGGTGAATTCGACGAGATGGAGATGATCTTCCCAAGACCCTCCATAATCAAGAACACAAGCACGAAGAAGGTCTTCTAAAATTTGGTTCACCCTTTCCGTCTGGCCGTCAGTCTGCGGATGGTAAGCAGTGCTGAGATTAAGATGAGTTCCTAGAGCATCTTGAAAAGCTCTCCAAAAGTTGCTAGTAAAGATAGGATCTCAGTCACACACAATAGTAGTGGGAACTCCGTGCAATCTAACAATCTCTCGCATATAAATCTGAGCCAAACTAGAAGTAGTACGATTTGCTCTAACTGGAATGAAATGAGCAGACTTGGTTAATCTATCAACTATTACCCATATGCTCTCATTTCCTTTTCTTGTCCTGGGAAGACCGTCGATAAAATCCATAGAAACTTGTTCGCACTTCCAATTGGGAATCTCAAGCGGTTGTGACAATCCTGCGGTCTTTTGATGGTCAGCCTTAACCTGCTGGCAAGTGGCACACCTACTTACATAAATAGAAACAACCCGCTTCATACCATTCCACCAATACGACATCTTCATGTTCTGGTACATCTTCGTCACACCTGGATGAATAGAGAGTCTAGACCAATGGCTCTCCTTAAGTACCTCCTATCTTAATCCATCGACATTAGGAACACAAATACGACCATTAATCCTCAAAATCCCTTTTCCATCAACCTGAGCATCCATATCGCCTTGGTTACCTTCTTCTCGCCTTTGAACATTTTCCTTCATTAGCCTAAGCACATCATCCTCATCTTGCTTAGCTGCTATGCGATCCATAAGAGGCAAAGAAACAACAATCTGATACAACATTGCCTTCTTCCGACTCAAAGCATCGGCTACCACATTAGCTTTTCCAGGTGTATAATTAATATCCAAGTCATAAGCAGCTAGGAACTCCAACCATCGAACCTGCCTCTGGTTAAGATCCTTCTGGCTGAATATATACTTCAATGACTGGTGGTCGGTGAATAACACAAATTTGGTCCCCAAAAGATGGTGTCTCCACAGCTTCAAAGCAAAAACCACAACGAGCAATTCCAAATCATGAGCTTCATAGTTGGCTTCATGAGTTTACAACAGACGACTGGCATATGCAATGACTTTCCTATCTTGCATCAGAACAGCCCCCAAACCCTCTCGACTAGCATCAGTATATATCGTCAATCCATCATTTCCATTCGGGACGGTAAGAACAGGAGTAGAAGTAAGCTTCCACTTTAACTCAATGAAAGTTGCTTCACACTTCGGATTCCAAAAAAACTTAGTATTCTTGCGAGTAAACGCAGTGAGAGGTGCGGCAGTCCAAGCGAAATTCTCAATAAATCTCCTATAATAACCAGCAAGACCAAGAAAGCTACGAATATCTGTAGGGGATTTGGGCCTTTCCCAATCCTAAAGATAGAATAAGGAATTAGATTCAAAGAAAGATACAATGATTAAAATTATGAAAAGACGAAATGAAAGAACTTACATTGATTGCGGCGATCTTCACAGGATCAACCGAAACCCCATTCTCTGAAACAATATGGCCAAGAAATCTAACTTCGTCTTTCTAGAAATGGCACTTCGAAAACTTGGCTTTTAATTGATGTTTCCTTAGAGTATCAAGAATGTAACTCAAATGCGACATATGCTCGTCCTCTGATTTGGAGTAGACGAGTATATCATCAACAAAGACAAGAAGAAATTTGTTGAGAACATCTTGGAAAACACGGTTCATAAGATCGACAAAGAAACCTGGAGCGTTAGTTAAACCAAATGGCATAACTAACCATTCGTAGAAACCGTTCTCCGAACGAAAAGCTGTCTTAGGAATGCTTTCCTCGGCCACTCTAAGCTGATGGAATCCCGTGGCAAGATCTAACTGAGAGAACACCTTAGCTCAGTGAAGTTGATCAAACATATCATTGATCCTAGGCATCGGGTATCTGTTCATAAGTGTGAGCTTATTCAGCTCTCTATAATCCACACACATCCTCAATGAACCATCTGATTTGGTCACAAATACAACTGCCGCACCCCACTCCGAATAACTCTGCATAATCAATCCTTTCGAGGATAAGTCTTCAATTTGCTTTTTTAGTTCGATTTTCTCCTTAGGTGCCATACTTCTAGGGGGAAGTACTACTGGTCGAGCTCCGGGAACAAGATCAATGCGGAATTCAATTTCCCGCTGAGGAGGGAGAGAAGTAACTTCACCGAAAACATCAGAGAAGAATTTAACGACAGGAGTAGAATCAAGATCGCTAAGCTGGGAATCAAGAGAAAAGACAAAACTACCCACAAAATTCTGAGGCATTAGACATTTAATCAACAAATGAACACCCTCATTATCAATCAGAGAAACAACTCGGTCTTTACAAGAAATAACAGCTTCAAACTTCTTCAACCAATCGCCGCCAAGCAATACGTCAAAAGCGTCGAATCCAAGGATATAGAAATCACCAGTAAAGCAATGAAGATCATAAAGAAGTTTCACCGCATTGCAAATCATACTAAGATTGGCTGGACCGCCAATCGGATTAGAAACACACAAAGATTCAGAAGCATAAACGGGTCTAAGCATGTGCGCAAACTTATCGCAATGGTTAAGTGATATGAAACTATGCGATGCACCAGTGTCAAAGAGAATACGAATAGGATGAGAATGCAAAGTAAAAGTACTCTGAAGCGTACCCTGGGTATCATCAGTGCGGGTGGAAGAGGTAACAGCAAAGACTCCAGATGGTTTGCCCTTCTGCTGAGTGGGGCAATCTTTCTTCATATGGCTGGGCTGAAGGCAGCTGTAACAAAGATTGTCCCTGCTCGCTTGGACGGAAATAACAGCGGCTCCGGCTGAGTTGGGACAACTATTGGCATAGTGACCCTTCTTGTCACACTCCAAGCAGGTGATGTGAGAGATATCGATGGGTTGCCCGGATGCTGAATATCCTATGCCTTGAGAACTCTTCCAATTCTTCTTCTACATCTGAAAATTGGGCTTTCGCTTCTTCTGGTTGCTGGAGGATCCATGCGTCTGTGGAGCTTTCACGGCCTGTTTCCCCTTAAGATTAGGAGAATTCTCCAATCTAGTGGCATAGTTCATAAGAGTTGTGAATGGCCTTTCGAGGTGATTCATCAAATTCTCGTAAAACTCTGGACGTGCTCCTAAGATGAACTTCTCATTCTTCTTAAGGGGAGTGTCAATCAAGCAAGAACCAAACTGAGATAACTCGTTAAACTTCATCTCGTACTCGGCAAAAGTCATATCTCCCTGCTGGAGATCCATAAACTCTCTATATAGCTTGGACTTGCCTGCCTCGGGCATCCATTTCACGGCAAAAGCTTCCCTAAGAGAAGATTCAGAAATTTAACTAAATTTCCAAAGGAATAAAAGGAGATAACCTAAAGAAAGGAAAAGAATCCAATTCAAAATATCACCTGAACTAATCCCAAGTGATATTAGCTTCCACAGTCTGGGTGGTAACAAATCTCCACCAATTTCTAGCTGCATCCTTCAACTGCCAAGCGGCAAGCTGACGCTTCTGAGCATCATTAATCTCAAGACCAGTAAAAATCGTCTCTAAGTTCTCTAACCAATGCTGGGCGCCAAGAATACCCTCCGATCTTGTGAACTTAGTACCTCCAAGCTGAATGTACTCCTTACTAAGCTTAGTAAAACGAGTGGGCTGGACTGGAGCAGGTGCAACAGGGGCATTTGCTCGACCCCTACCTCGACCAGTTCCTCTAGCGGCCATCTGGAAAACGCAAGATTCGATTTTAAGAACAATGGTGAGTTCGATTCAAATTTTTAAAGAAATCTGGGCAAAAGGAATTCTTACTAAGACAAATGGTAGATTCCTAACTTAAAGATAAGTTCGAAGGAAAGACAACTTAGGAAAGGATCTAAATCTTTAAACAAATTTCATACCAAAACCTTTTTATATTATTTAAATACTTAAAAATCCTTTATAAGCCATTTATGAAAACATTGAAAATCGTTTATACTTCAAAATACGCACTCTCGAGAAAGGATTCTGATGACTGATTTTTACTCATTCTAGGGTATCACTACCCTATCTCTAATGAGTTTTACCCCAAAACCTGGCTCTGATACCAACTATAACGACCCACTATTTTGAACCATTCAAATCGACAATAAACCTCACATGTCAGACTTGAATCATCCAAAACAATAGACTGTTAATATAATTCGGTGTAAAATAAAACGAATCACAGAATCACAAACAGATCACAGACACAGAATAACTCGCAGCGGAAAATAAAACCATAGTAGTTCATGAAGCTACTACATAAAATAGTCTCAAAGAAGTACATAAGTGACATAGATAAGTGACATAGACATAGAAAATACATCACGTCTCATATGCATAAATGATATATCAGTACATACCAATGCCAAGTCAACTAGGATCAAAATAACCGAAGGAAAAGACAGATAACAGCTACAGCTCCAAAAGGCCTCTAGCTCCAAAACAAGACTCCAATGCTGTGCTACTCAGGCTGACCCGAGCAAAATGCAAAGACAAAACACTCGGATCAGGACTAACATTCTCATAACAGAAATTTAACTTAATTGAAACATTCAACTGAAACGCATAAATAACTTAGAAGATGTTTGGGATTTCCATCCTCTAAGGATCCGATAAACTATATCATATAATACGCTATGCTACTATAATAATGTCTAGGGGAAATATAATATTGAAAATAGCGTAAGCGGGATTACCATTATTACCCTTACACCGTTTATTAACGTTGTATTCTATACAGTACTGTAAACTCCACCAAACCGGTGGGCTATCAAGGAGCATTCCATAGGTACAACGCAGAACAAATTCGTAATAGGCGCGATCAAGGTAATATGACAAGGCACTCGAGGAAATACCCAGGGTAGGATCTACCAATTGCACTCCCGGATCAGTGGTGACGCGTAGCGGCTACTACCGCCCACCTCGAACACACTCCCATAATCAAGGGTGGATCCACCAAGCAAATCACTAAGTAATAGATATGGTTTGAAGAAGCGTGTTCGATAAAGGGTGCGACCCCATTAATCACGGTATAACTCCTGTTTTAGTCATTTTAATTATGACTTGAAAGTCAAGGCTATCCATCATCGTTCTCTTACTTCATTCCAGCATCGTTCGTCAAATCCATCCTACTTCGTTCTTGATTCTCCACCGCGTACACAGTTGTTAAAGTGGTATCGGTATTGACAGAGAGTATGTTAATACCGACTCCGGTCTCTTTAACAACCAATCGCTTATTTCACACCGTGGTTATTTTTATAAATCAAATTGAATATTAAAATCACAAGTCACCATTAAAATCAACTTCAAAATATTAACTAAAATGTATTTGAAAATTTTCTATTTTAACATCTTTGAAATCGTTAAGTTTGTACAAGTCGAAATCATTTCAAAATTAAAATTTTTTAAATCAAAATAATTCATTTATTAAATATAACTTAAAATAAAAAATTACTTTTAAAATAAAATACTATCTTAAAACAACTTCATTTTTGAAACTTTATATCACTTGAAATTTTAAAATCAATTTATTTCAAAACATTTCGAAATCAACTACGGTGTCCGTATATAGTTTTCTACCTAGGGTCAAGTGATCAATTCAGTCCTAGTTAATTCAATATTGACGGGTACGTATAATTTCAACCCGTAATCCCAAAATCAATAAAACCGTTCGGGTTTATCATTTCAACCCATAACGATTTTTCCTAATCTATAAGATCGTTCGGGTGTGTATCATTTCAACCCATGGTGATTTCCTAAAACTAAGGGAACTTGCTGTGTGAGAGTAACATAAATAAACATCGATGCAACATCACATAACATACATATCATCAAATCACAATCACATATCACTTGTGCATAAATTTTGTGTCATATGAATGTCGTGACATAACGTGTCTTATGTGAGCAACTCATATATCAATAATGTGATTTTCTACAAACAAGTCCTACTCATTTCAATCAACATTTCAATAAAATTAAATTTACGATCATGAATAATGTCAGTCAAGTGTGAGATAAACTCACCTTTCGTGGTACGGAAAAAGATAACTGTACGGACGAAATAAGAGATGACGACGAAATCCGAGCGCACTCGAAACCGAATCAAAGCAACTACGAGCGGACCAAGTCTGTTTACACAAGCGAACACAAAATTAATTACATTAATGTTTTTTTTTCATTAGCTATACGATAGAAGAAAAAAAAATGTATAATAATACTTAAATCGCATGGAACAACATGCACCATTTGTTCCAACGCAAGGGACAAAATGCATGCATTTTGTTCCAACTACGCATGCAATGCATATTCCCTTTTTCTTCCTTTTTTTGTTTAAAACAAGCATAATATATATATATATATATATATATATATATATATATATATATATATATAAAACCAACACATGCAACACATGCATGGGAAAGGTAAAGCATGTAACATGCATTTGGTCTAAATGAATGGTACAATAGGTCTCTTTACGCATGCTACAGACAATGTTAAAACTAATGCATGTCCTTTTTTTTGAGACAACAAAACAAAATGGAACATAGGACACCACTCATTTGTTAAAAATGCATGCCGCATGGTATGCGTGAATTAAAGCCATGTATGTTTAAACCCCCTTTTTTTGTACAAAACATACATAATATTTTTCAAAACACATGCATGGCAAAGGTATGTTAAAGTAATGCATGGAACATGCATTTGTTCTAAATGAATGCTACAGGAAATGCATGTTACAAGATGCTCCTGCCATATTCATTAGCATGGGACAAGATTAACACAAAGCGTTAACTGAACATCAAATTGCTGTCATGGTAAAAGCTTACATGGGTTTGGTTCTTTCATTTTTCCCTTCCTTACTTGTGAAATGAAGGTAAGCTAATTTGTCTTTTTCTTGCTTTCATAATATTAAAGAATAGAAAATTCGCTTATCCTATTAAATTAGCTGAATAGTTTAATTGGTCCAGATCAAAACTTTAACAATAGTCATGAAACACCCCACCTCCGTTAGGGTCACTCTCAAAGGGAATGCCCTAATTTTGGTGAAGGTTTATAAGTATAAGTCACAGATATACAAGACAGATATAGGAACACATATTTTTGAACAGCGGAAAGTAACAACAACTTTTATTTCAACATAATACGTGTTACACAAACCACGTCATAATTTGTTTTACAATACTTCCAAAAACATAACATCTTCATGACTGTCTTGATTACATTATTTAAAGAAGCATAAAGAAAACATAAATAAACTGCGTAAGTCCCATAATTGCTGTCCAAAGCCATAGTCCAAAACGAAAAAGATCCAAGCAATACATTCTTTCTCTTCAAGCTGGATGTGAAAGCTGGTCAAGCTGCGGTATTCCCTCCCTATGGACCTGGGGAGGGGGGACGGAAGAAAAGAAGACAAAAGAAAAGTAGAGTCAGACATAAAGCCTGAGTAAGTCTACGACTATTCAGTCTATGAATAAAGAACTGGGTATGATAAGAATAAACTAGAAATGGGAAAGCACCATAAACTAAGTTAAGTTGTCTAGGGTCGAATATACTATCGTACCCCATATTAATCTCTGTACCCATATAAACTAGTTCCCAACAGGCACCCCATAATCAGGATGAAGTGATCCATTTCTGATGATCGGCTCCTACTCGCATAGTTACATGTGTCTTACGGTCCCCGATGTTGTAGTTACCTATGCTGGTCCCACCACGGGGTGTATCAAGTCCCATGGTGGCGGCTCGACACAATTCAAGAGTGCACAGGTATGCTACTGGTGCCCAGTGCCCTTATTTTTCTGCGCCGGAGTGTGTGCATGCCCGCACCCTATTAGAACCTACACTGCTGCACCACCGTCGTCGATTTGACCTCTTACAGTCAGCCTAGTAATCGTGCCCCACCCTGCCTAGTTCAGGGTATCCTGATACACTTTGTAGGGTTACTGCTGAAAAGGGTCCCCCGCTAATAGGATTTCTATTTCTAGCCAACATGCTAAGTTGGATAAGTGTTTTATAAACCTAACCCCCAAATCAGTCTGTTTAGATTAGCATGTTCCATTTTGATTAAGTATTAATTTAATTTACTTAATCCTATAAATCCCGATTCAGCCTTAATTGTCTTATTAAAGCCTTGACCTCTCACATTGGACAGGTATTGTTGTGGCTACCTGTTGCCGGTTGGGTCCGGGCAGTCTTACGCCACAACTCAGTCTAACCTTGGGTCCTTATTGGGCTCCATGTTTAACCACCCACATTGGATAGGTATTGTTGTGACTACTGGACAGCCGGGCGGTTCCGGCCAGGTTTACATCACAACTCAATCCAACCTCGGGTTAAACACATCATATTTTCTACATTTACATATTTTGTCTCTTTTCTTTTTATATGTAAATATTTGCGGCCCATTATTCAAATTCACCTTTATTGGTTAAAATTTATTTATGCCACTTAACTGTTTTTCAAGGTTGTTGGCATGCGTCAAACATGCCAACACATATGTTCTATATTTTAACCCCATCGTCATTATCCACGTTTTACACATTCGCTACAATATAGGATATGTTGGGTTTAACATTTAAACCCAACTTAGCCATATGAAAAGGGGAGGCTTATAACATGGTGTTTATAATGTAACATAAAAAGGGGAGTGTGAACACATGAACTTGCAACATAACGATTCAATTAACATAAGGTAGGCAAATGTGAACTTGCAATTGTAACAACATATAATCATGGCATAAACAATATTTAAACATGAATCATTCTATTCACATAATCATGGCATAAACAAAACGTGAATCATTCTATTCATGTAGTCATGGCATAAATAATACTTAAACATGAATCATTCTATTCATATAATCATGGCATAAATAATAATACTTAAACATGAGTCATTCTATTCATATAAACTTGCAATTGGAATGTAAATCTGTCTTAATTGTGTCACATATATCACCATATGGTTTTGATAATAACTTAGGCCTAAAACATGTTTCAACTAGGCATAATACCAAACATAGTTTAGTCATGTTCATAAAGGTGCTTACTTTTGTTCTAATACAAAATTATGATTCGCTAATTCCAACATGGATTCATATAAACTATAGTACTTAGTCGTATCCAATTACACACTAAAAGTGATCATAAAAGTATGTACATCATATTGGCATAGTAGTGAATCATATTCTTGCATGAATCCCAAATAAAATACCATATCATATACTTGTATGAATTCAATCGTATACCATAACATTTCTAAATCGTTTAGAATCAAAATAACATACAAGTATAGATTGTTATCGCCACAATTCCATTTCGTTGTTAACTTCCAATGCAAATCACATACTTGCAAATATCCAATCGTATGTCATAACATTCCCAAATCGCTTAGAACCAAAATAATATACAAATATAGATTATTATCGTCAGAATTCCATTACGCATTTTACACAAATCAAACGCAATTAATTATTCACATCGGAATAGCACTCTACTTACAACGTATGACGAATCTTCAATTCAGGAATTTGAATTCTGAATTTGGATATGCTATCTTTTGTTGTAGGCGTTGCTTTGATTCAATTAACGTTGCTTTAAGCTTTTGATTTATCTCCTAATTGTCTCTCAATTTCTGACGGCTATCTGTAGTCTCTCCTCAGCAGCATGACGGTCTCATCTCCATTTTTGTTTGTCTGTATTAGGGTGAGTCTTAGGTCCTTTTTATAGAGTTTTTGAGTTGATTTAGACCGTCGATGGAGCTTGGTTTAATAATAGCCGTTCGTTCAAAGGAGAGACCAACCAGGAGTTGGCACCTAGCCCTAGTGACAAGGCAATGCTCAGAAAATTGACCACACACAGACCAGGCCATCCAGGGGGGGCTGGGTTCGACCTGGCTCAGGGGCCAGGTCGACACCCCAGTCGATACCGTGTCGACTTGGCAGTCGACAAGGGTTACCCAGGTCGACTGCCAAGTCGACCTGGGTGCCTTGGGCGGGAATTTTCCCGCCCTGGCCAATTGGGCCTGATTTTGAATTTTAAATTTGTTTTCTGAGCTATTTTCGTCTGTTTGAATTTTAAACTGAATTCTGAAACTTCCGGAGGCCATATCTTCTTCATACGGAGTCCGTTTTACGCAAACTCGGACTCTATCTCAAAAAGAATTCCGAGACGAACGCAGTGGCATATCCCGTTTCCCTTAATTCTTTTATTTTGAAATTAATTATACTTTAATTTGTGAATTTCACTATTATAGAATACACGGGGTGTTACATTCTCCCTCGCTTAAAATGATTTCGTCCCCGAAATCTTCAAGTTCACGAAGAATGTACATCCTAACATCCAAACATCCATCTACTCATCCATCAAACACGGGGAAATCCATTGTCCTTAAAAGACTTCTAATGCTTCATGATCATATGTGAAGTGTGTGTACATGTACTTGTCTCATGCAAAATCAGGCGGTCTACTGATTAAGTTGACCTCCTTAATGCGAATTATGTAAGTGCCATGAATCCATTATGTATGCAAATCCTCCTATTCATGATTCTACATGAGTGCACAATCATTCATACAAATGCAACATCTATATGAAAACACATTAAAGTTCAACCATATACGAATGCAAACATATATGCATATGCAATATGAAGTGATTGAGCCGATCTGTAACCTAGATCGTGTGTGTATGTGCAACCACGAGCAACCACTAGCAATCACTTGAAACCACTTGCAATCATCATCCATAACATGTTTCAATTACATGTTTTCATCCAAAGGGTTTCTACCTAAAAGATAGGGCCGAGGAGATATACCTAAAAAGATAGATAAAAGCGCAACTTAAGGAAAAAGAAAATATCAAAGATGTACCCTTGAAAAGAAAAGGGTAGGACGCACGTATTCTAGCTTCAGTTTCCCAGGTTGCATCTTCTTCGGCGTCGCTCCACTGCACTTTGACGAGCTTGACTTCACGGTTGCGTAGTTTCTTAACTTCCGTTCCTAATATGCGGGTTGGAACTTTCCTTACGGTTGCTGCGCGTTCCACTTCATCTTCTTCTAGGATATTTGGCTCTACCATTTCAGCAGACTCATGTAGACATTTTTGGAGATGTGAAACGTGAAAGACATTGTGAACTCTGGCCAATTTTTCGGGTAGCTCTAATCTTTAAGCCATTTTCCCAATTTTCTCGATGATAGGGAATGGCCCTACGAACCATGGTGCTAGCTTTCCTGTGGTTACAAAACGAACAACGTTACTTAGCGGAGATACCTTAAGAAAAACTCTGTCCCCAACCTCAAATTCAAGGTCGGTCCTCCTCTTCTCGGCGTAGGACTTTTGTCTGTCTTGGGCCGTCTTCATCCTTCTTCGTATTAAATCTACTTTCTCTGAAGTCTCTCGGATCATATCTGGTCCAAGTACGAGCTTATAAGTAGACTCCCACCAACAAGTGGGCGATCGGCACGGTCTTCCATATAAAGCTTCGAAGGGCGCCATTCCGATGGTTGCTTGATAGCTGTTGTTGTAGGCAAATTCCACCAAAGGAATATGGTCTTCCCATGTCCCTCTTAAGTCAAGGACGCACAATCTTAAAAGGTCCTCCAAAACTCTGTTCACTCTTTCTGTTTGGCCGTCGGTTTGGGGATGATAAGCTGTGCTCAAGCATAACTGTCTGCCTACCGCTTCTTGCAGACTCCGCCAAAACTCACTTGTGAAGATGGGTTTCAGTCACTAACAATGCTGGAGGGTATTTCATGGAGTCGAACAATTTCCATAAGGTAAAGAGATGCTAGGGATGAGGCAGTTTTTTTTACTCTTGACAGGTAAAAAGTGGGCGCTTTAGTAAGCCTATCCACTATTACCCAAATGCTAGTGTTGCCTCTCCTAGACCTAGGCAGCCCATCAATGAAGTCCATTGAGATGCTATCCCACTTCCACTGCGGGACCTCTAGAGGATGGAGCAGACCGCCAGGCTTTTTTTGTTCCGCCTTAACCTGTTGGCACACCATACACTTAGAAACGAAATCTGCCATGTCCTTCTTCATGCCGTTCCAAAAGAAAGTTCTCTTTATGTCCTTGTACATTTTATCTCCGCCTGGGTGTATTGTCATCTTGGAGTGGTGTGCTTCCTCGAGAACCTTCTTTACTAAATCCCTTGTCTGTGGGACGCATAGTCTTCCGTCTCGCCTTAGCCATCCCTTATCGTCGATGGAGTATCTGTTGAGGTGACTTGAAGTCTCACCCCTAATTAGTCTATCAATCGTCTCCACAAGCTGAGGGTCATCGCGTTGTGCTGTCCCTATTGAGTCCACTAAAGTCGGGCGTACTTCGAGAGATGCTAGCAAGCCTGGTACAAAATCGGAGGAGGGCCTAAAGTCAAAACTGGCTATAAACTCTAGGCTTTGTCTTTCAACAAACAACGGGCTTAAGGTCAGTTTCTTTCGGCTCAGCGCGTCTACCACTACGTTGCCTTTGCCCGGAGTATAGGAGATCTCGAAATCATACGAGGCAAGAAACTCCATCCATCTCTGTTGCCTCAAGTTAAGATCTTTCTACGAGAAAAGATATTTCAACGATTTATGGTCAGTGTAAAGTTCGAACTTCTCACCTAGGAGATAGTGTCGCCAAGACTTGAGTGCAAAGACGATGGCGGCTAACTCAAGATCGTGGGTCGAGTAGTTCTTTTCATGCACTTTCAATTTCCTCCCACCATAAGCTACTACCCTTCCTTCTTGCATTAAGACGGCGCCTAGCCCTGTCCCACATGCATCTGTATAAACTGTGAACATCTTGCTTCCATCGGGCAACGTTAAAACTGGGGCTGTTGTAAGAGCCCTTTTTAGTCGTTGAAAAGCAAACTCGCAATCCAAGTCCCAATTGAACACTAGGTTCTTCTTGGTCAACTTTGTGAGCGGAGCTGATATCTTGGCAAAGTCTCTGATGAATTTTCGATAGAATCCTGCTAGCCCGAGAAAGCTTCGGACCTCCGTTGCGTTCTTTGGTGTCTTCCAATCCTGCACTGCTACTACCTTAGCCAGGTCTACTGCTAATCCTTCCTTAGATACTATGTGCCCCAGAAATCTTACTTCCTCTCTCCGAAAATGGCATTTGGAGAATTTGGATTTTAGCTGATGGACTCGCAGAGTTTCCATGATTGCCCTTAAGTGTTGAGCATGTTCCTCTTCACTCTTTGAGAAGATAAGGATATCGTCTACGAAGACCACTACGAACTTATTGAGGAAATCTCTGAACACCCTTCTCATTAGGTCCACGAAGTAAGCAGGTGCGTTTGTCAAGCCGAAAGGCATGACAAGCCATTCAAAGAAGCCGTCTGGGGTTCTGAATGCCGTTTTATCGATGCTATCCTCAGCCACCCTTAGTTGATGAAAACTGGTCGCTAGATCAAGTTGGGAGAAAACAGACGCTCCTACAAGCTGATCAAACAGATCGTCAATTCTGGGGAGAGGGTGCCTATTCTTTTTCGTTAGCTTGTTGAGCTCCCTATAGTCAACACATAGACAGATTGAACCATCCGCCTTTGTAGCGAACACCACTGGAGCGCCCCATTCTGAAATGCTCCTTCTAATGAACCCCTTCTCTAGAAGCTCTTTAATCTGTTTACTGAGCTCTTTCCTTTCCCGTGGAGCCATGTGTCTAACGGGCAACGTAACGGGCTTTGCATTATCTGCAAGATATATGCGGAAGTCTATCTCTCGCTTCGGAGGCAAGCCCTTCACCTCTTCGAAGACATCCGGATATTCCCGGACCACTCTAACCGATTGCAAATTGTCGACAGAGGCATCTAGCGATTCAAGATAACTAAGAATAACCGCATACGAGGGATTACAAGTAATTTCCAAAGTGTTACCGAGCTGGGTCAGGACAACCCTTTTTTCACAATCAAGGATGGCCCCATTACTGGATAGCCAATCCATGCCCAAAATCAAACCATATCCCGAAAAGCCCAAAACAAAGGCACTACATTTAAATTCTACGCTTAGAATAGAAATTTTCAATCCCAATCAGATCATAGACAAATGAGCTGGGCCCCCAATTGGGTTTGAAACAATTAAGGGGTCCTCTACCATACTAGTTTTTAGGTGCAGAGATTCTACTAAAGCAGACGAGATAAAGGAGTGTGATGCGCCAGAATCAAATAAAGTGCGAACGGGGTGATCATAAAGATAATCTACACTTTCTACAGAAGTATTTATACCTCGCTGTTGCAGAGGTGGCGCTTCTAGCACATGAACCTGTGCCCCTGAGGTGGATCCAGTCCTCTGCCCCTGTCCTCGTTTCTTTGGGCAGTCCTTAGCCATGTGGCCTGTCTTACCGAAAGAAAAGCACCCACCATTCATCTTGGCCTTCTTTTTCTGGCAATCTTTTACTAAGTGCCCCACTTTGCCACAGAAATTACACTTCCTCTTCTCTTTGTTGTCTTTCCCTCCCTTCTTAAAGTCTATCTTCTTAGGCTGTAAACCCTCTTTCTTCGCTTGAGAGCTTTCTGCCTTTGTCTCCTTCTTGCCCTTATCCTCTTCGTTCAGCATTGCCATCTGTACCAACCTTTCATATGTTGCTCCCATGGGTATATGGGTCATGGCCAAACTGTGTAATGGCTCATTCAACCCTTTGACAAAACAGAGAGCCTTCTTGTGCGGGGTGTTGACTAGGTCAAGTTCGAACCTAGCTAGCTCATCGAACAGATTAACATACTCTTTGACTGTCTTATTCCCTTGCTTAAGAAATAAGAATTTTTCCAACTACAAACTCCTTTCCGCGTCTGAGAGAAATTTAGCCTCAAACCTTGCCCTAAAGTCCTCCCATGTTTCCACTGGTCTTTCTGCATTAGTGACTTCCCACCAGTCGGGAGCCTCTCCCATTAGTAGCCACACTGCCAGTTGTACTTTCTGCCTATCTTCTACCACAAAGATGACGAATAAGTCCTCTGTTTCTTTCAGCCAATTTCTAGCTTCCACAAAGGACTCAGTTCCATGAAAATCCTTTCCTCCCATAGCTTTAAAATCTTTACATAACTTAGCAAAAGTGTTTCCCCGTGGAGGAGGTGGAGGAAGAGGTGCTGCTGCAGCCGGATGATTCCCTGCAGCTGGGGGAGGAGGAACAGTAGGGCCTGGCTGAGTGGCCCTTGCTTCTAAGAATCGTCTAAACCAACCAGGTATTGGTACACCCTCTAGCAAGTAAAGTTCTTCGGACATGCTGAAACAAAAAGGATAGATTCAAAACGAAGGATAAGAGATAGTACTTATGGCTTTGGGGGACTTTGCCTTTTTAAAATAAAATAATATTTTATCTTTTAAACATGCTTCTTTAAATTTTTGTTTGAAAATAAATTTTCAAAACTTTTATCTTATCTGGGAAACCAATGCTGTGATACCAAGTGAAACACCCCACCTCCGTTAGGGTCACTCTCAAAGGGAATGCCCTAATTTTGGTGGAGGTTTATAAGTATAAGTCACAGATATACAAGACAAATATAGGAACAAATATTTTTGAATAGCGGAAAGTAACAACAACTTTTATTTCAACATAATACGTGTTACACAAACCACGTCATAATTTGTTTTACAATACTTCCAAAAACATAACATCTTCATAACTGTCTTGATTACATTATTTAAAGAAGCATAAAGAAAACATAAATAAACTCCATAAGTCCCATAATTGCTCCAAAGCCATAGTCCAAAACGAAAGAGATCCAAGCAATACATTATTTCTCTTCAAGCTAGATGTGAAAGCTGGTCAAGCTGCGGTATTCCCTCCCTGTGGACCTGTGGGGGGAACAAAAGAAAAGAAGACGAAAGAAAAGTAGAGTTAGACATAAAGCCTGAGTAAGTCTAGGTCTATTCAGTCTATGAATAAAGAACTGGGTAATATAAGAATAAACTAGAAATGGGAAAGCACCATAAACTAAGTTAAGTTGTCTAGGGTCGAATATACTATCGTACCCCATATTAATCTCTGTACCCATATAAACTAGTTCCCAACAGGCACCCCATAATCAAGATGAAGTGATCCATTTCTGATGATCGGCTCCTACTCGCATAGTTACATGTGTCTTACGGCCCCCGATGTTGTAGTTACCTATGCTGGTCCCACCATGGGGTGTATCAAGTCCCATGGTGGCGGCTCGACACAATTCTAGAGTGCACAGGTATGCTACTGGTGCCCAGTGCCCTTATTTTTCTGCGCCGGAGTGTGTGCATGCCCGCACCCTGTTAGAACCTACACTGTTGCACCACCGCCGTCGATTTGACCTCTTACAGTCAGCCCAGTAATCGTGCCCCACCCTGCCTAGTTCAGGGTATCCTGATACACTTTGTAGGGTTACTGCTGAAAAGGGTCCCCCGCTACTAGGTTTTCTATTTCTCGCCAACATGCTAAGTTGGTTAAGTGTTTTATAAACCTAACCCCCAAATCAGTCTGTTTAGTTTAGCATGTTCCATTTTGATTAAGTATTAATTTAATTTACTTAATCCTATAAATCCTGACTCAGCCTTAATTGTCTTATTAAAGCCTTGACCTCTCACATTAGACAGGTATTGTTGTGGCTGCCTGTTGCCGGTTGTGTCCGGGCAGTCTTACGCCACAACTCAGTCTAACCTTGGGTCCTTATTGGGCTCCATGTTTAACCACCCACATTGGACAGGTATTGTTGTGACTACTGGATAGCCGGGCGGTTCCGGGCAGGTTTACATCACAACTCAATCCAACCTCGGGTTAAACACATCATATTTTCTACATTTACATATTTTGTCGCTTTTCTTTTTATATGTAAATATTTGCGGCCCATTATTCAAATTCACCTTTATTGGTTAAAATTTATTTATGCCACTTAACTGTTTTTCAAGGTTTTTGGCATGCGTCAAACATGCCAACACATATGTTCTATATTTTAACCCCATCGTCATTATCCACGTTTTACACATTCGCTACAATATAGGATATGTTGGGTTTAACATTTAAACCCAACTTAGCCATATGAAAAGGGGAGGCTTATAACATGGTGTTTATAATGTAACATAAAAAGGGGAGTGTGAACACATGAACTTGCAACATAACGATTCAGTTAACATAAGGTAGGCACATGTGAACTTGCAATTGTAACAACATATAATCATGGCATAAACAATACTTAAACATGAATCATTCTATTCACATAATCATGGCATAAACAAAATGTAGTCATGGCATAAATAATACTTAAACATGAATCATTATATTCATATAATCATGGCATAAATAATAATACTTAAACATGAGTCATTCTATTCATGTAAACTTGCAATTGGAATGTAAATCTAACTTAATTGTGTCACATATATCACCATATGGTTTTGATAACAACTTAGGCCTAAAACATGTTTCAACTAGGCATAATACCAAACATAGTTTAGTCATGTTCATAAAGGTGCTTACTTTTGTTCTAATACAAAAGTATGATTCGCTAATTCCAACATGGATTCATATAAACTATAGTACTTAGTCGTATCCAATTACACACTAAAAGTGATCATAAAATTATGTATATCATATTGGCATAGTAGTGAATCATATTTTTGCATGAATCCCAAATAAAATACCATATCATATACTTGTGTGAATTCAATCGTATACCATAACATTTCCAAATCGTTTAGAATCAAAATAACATACAAGTATAGATTGTTATCGCCACAATTCCATTTCGTTGTTAACTTCCAACACAAATCACATACTTGCAAATATCCAACCGTATGTCATAACATTCCCAAATCACTTAGAACCAAAATAATATACAAATATAGATTATTATCGCCACAACTCCATTTCGCATTTTACACAAATCAAACGCAATTAATTATTCACATCGGAATAACACTCTACTTACAACGTATGACGAATCTTCAATTCAGGAATCTGAATTCTGAGTTTGGAGATGTTATCCTTTGTTGTAGGTGTTGCTTTGATTCAATTAACATTGCTTCAAGCTTTTGATTTATCTCCTAATTGTCTCTCAATTTCTGACGGCTATCTCTAGTCTCACCTCAGCAGCATGACGGTCTCATCTCCATTTTTGTTTTTCTGTATTAGGGTGAGTCTTAGGTCCTTTTTATAGAGTTTTTGAGTTGAGTTAGACCGTCGATGGAGCTTGGTTTAATAATAGCCGTTCGTTCAAAGGAGAGACCAACCAAGAGCTGACACCTAGCCCTAGCGACAAGGCAAGGCTCAGAAAATCGACCACACACAGACCAGGCCAGCCAGGGTGGGCTGGGTTCGACCTGGCTCAGGGGCCAGGTCGACACCCCAGTCGACACCGTGTCGACTTGGTAGTCGACACGGGTTACCCAGGTCGACTGCCCGGTCGACCTGGTTAGCCCCAGGTCGACTGCCAAGTCGACCTGGGTGCCTTGGGCGGGAATTTTCCCTCCCTGGCCAATTGGACCTGATTTTGAATTTTAAATTTGTTTTTCTGAGCTATTTTCATCTGTTTGAATTTTAAACTGAATTCTGAAACTTCCGGAGGCCATATCTTCTTCATACGGAGTCCGTTTTACGCAAACTCGGACTCTATCTCAAGTAGAATTCCGAGACGAACGCAATGGCGTATCCCGTTTCCCTTAATTCTTTGATTTTGAAATTAATTATACTTTAATTTGTGAATTTCACTGTTATAGAATACACTGGGTGTTACAATTCAATTACAGACTGAAGTAGTAAAACAAATGGATGAAGAACAAAGAAAACACTTCAAGCATGAATCAGTGACATGTTCAAAAACAAAAACAGTATTAAGTTGGATAAATATAACTGGCTGGATATAGTGTTGTAAAATATGATGGTAAAGGCATAGTGAATCGAAGATTAAAAATCAGAAGATCGAGTACTCACGGCAAAAAGAAGACGACAGGAAACTATGCCAACGAATGGGTCACTGCCAACAAAGTTTCTCGACCAAAAACTTGCTCCGCGTCGATCTCTGGCGAACTCCGAGGAGAGAGGCGCAGGTTGGGTAAAGTTGAAGTGTATTCCTCCTTTTTTTTCCTTTTTATTTTCTAGTGTAAAACGGAGGAGCTGCGAATCAGATGCGGAAGGAAATGAAAGGGGCAGCAGAGAAGATAAAAATGAAGCGGAGATGTGGAAGCTGGGAGGTGTTTTAGTTTAAAAAGGAAAAGAAGGTGCAGCAAGTCATGTGATGCTACAGAGATCTTTTCTTTTCCTTCTAATGGTTAGGGACACGCGAATAACATGACTTTGATTTGTTTGATTTGGGCATTTCTCTGTGTACCCGTTTCAAAAGAATAACCAATGCAAAATGTGTGAGTTTTATTTCTTGGACAAGAAGAAAGGACACACATATAAAATGGAAACTTAAAAAATTAAACGCATGAACGTTTGGTATTCGGAATTTTCCTTTCAATGTTTAACGAACGGTGCTAAAATTTAGATTTAAAACTGTCGTGCGCCAATGAAAAAATATTATGTAATCGGCGCTTACGCGCTACGCACCGAAAACTTGCAATTTCTTTCCAAACGACGTAAAGTTTGATTTAAACAAATCGAACAACGGAAACCGTCGAATTATAACGCGCAGAAAAATAAAAGAAAAGGCGTAAACAAAACAAATTTTAAGTTTCAGTTTTTTTTATTTAAATTAATAATCAGTTTAATTTCAATACAAAAATTTGCGAGTCGTTACAGTTGCGATGGAAGCGGTGGTGGCAGAGGTTCACCCCCCCCCCCCATCGCCTTTTTTTTATTTGGAAATGATTTCTAAGGGGGGGCTGAGGAGATAAGGGGAATTTTATATTTTTATTTATTTATTTATTGTAATTTCAAAAAGTTGACTTTTTCATACGACCTCTAAACGAGGCCCACCGCCTGTCGTTCATAGCATATTACCCCAATTCCGAACGCAATGGGATATGTACCGTAAGCTGATTCGATCGTTTCGATCAGTTTTCGTCAGAATCAACATATAACTCTATATATTGAATTTGAACGTACATTTCAATTTACCGGGGTCACATACTAACTCTATAAATCCCAAAAAAAATATTTTCTAGCTTCTTATTGACGATACGGTCCTAACAAAACTAGTTTCGTCGAATTCTGAGACCGTTGGAAAAATGGCCATTTTCCAGTCGATTAAAATCAACTAAAATCGATCAAACGCGTTTTCCTTTGCCACACTCACATATTGATTCGAAAAATTATGAAATTTGGAATCTAGCAATAATTTGACATCACAGACCCAACAAAAGTGGTTTCGTCAAAATCCGAGGTCGTTTGCAAAATTCCCATTTTTTTAAGGGCCTAAATTCCATAGCGACTATTCAGAATTTTCATTTGGACATATCTTTTGATTCCCGATATGAAATCTCGATTATTCGGATTCGTTGGAAAGATATTATCAATTAGATCCTATTATTTTTGGTTTCACTAAAATCCAGTTTGTTTTGCACTCGACACATTCATTTGAAGTTTGAAATCGAATTATCGAACTACCGCGCCATTTTCAATTCCTTTTATAATCATATATAATTATTTATATTCTAACGATGACGTATATAATATATATGTTCGAATTCTATTCAAAATAAATTTCTCATCGATATTATCTAAAATAATCTATTTTAAATGTTCAAAATTCGCTAATATTGCCAAAATAAAAATTTTAAACTGGCCCAAATTTCCGGGTTGTTACAATCTCCCCTACTTAAAACTTTTCGTCCCCAAAAAGGAACAAAGTCGAAAGTGGTTTGATTAATAACCTCTATGTTCGATCTGGCTTCCATTCTCCAACTTTTCAGTTTCTGAGAATTTTCAATTTTTTCAAAAATTTGGCTAACACCCGGAATATTTCGAAAAATTTCGCCATAACCTCCCCTGCACCGGGAGCCACGGGAAAATCCCGAAATTTCCATACAGGCCTTCTGATCTCAAAAAGAAAAAGAAAAGGCCAAGCGGCTAGCCAATAGGCTCATAAAATCATCATCACCCAAACAAAACAGTAAATCATATTGTAAACATGTACCTATTTGTCGGGCAAACAAATTTTATTCTCTGCTCTAGCCTCCTTGCTATGACCTGTTCAATGTAAGTACATGTATATGCAAGCAAATGCGACCAATTTTCAATACAATTCAATATTCGATTCAATTAGGCTAAATGGTTCAAAATTATCAAACAAATAAACAACCAACACAAACATTAATCAATTAGTGGATTAACGTTTGAAATTCATAATTTTGATACATATACAGAAAATCATGTTTTGATGCCAATTCACAACAAATAATTCTAGCTATATTAGTTTTGGTTCTCACACTAGTCTAATGGAAATATATAGAAATCACACCTTCATCACTTGAAAATGAATACTGGTGATGGTACACTTCATCATCAGGACCATGTCCAGGCGACTAGAGTGTGACTCCATATCTATCTAATATATTAAAACTTCGAATATACGTTCATGACGCGTATATGCAAAATCTTTATATATTGGATTGTCCAAATCAATACAAACAAAATATTCAAATATGTGTAAAATGGTTTAAATTTTTAAAACAAAATTGTTTTCATTTGAAAAATATAATCTTCACACTCGTTCTAGGACACTACTGATCCTATCTCTAACGAGTCATTCTAATTGGATATTACTAATTCAATATCTAATGAATTCTTTCATATGGTTCTAATGTGTCTTGTTCTCGAGCTCCGTAAACCAAAGCTCTGATACCAACTGTAACGGCAAGGAATTTCGCTCGTTCCGAATCGATCGTTATACCGACTAAGACCGTTCGAAATCCCTGATCGTTTTGAGAACAGGACAAATTGGAACGCAGACAGAAGAACATTTCATTGTTATTACAACAATTCCATCAGATACATGAATATACAGAGTATAAATGAATAAATTACATTCGATAAATATCAGAGATTACAATAAATTACACAGCAGCGGAAAAACAATAGAAAACACAACTGGAAGTAACACACAGATACAGAGCTTTCCGAGCATCGTTCCAGCTGTAAATCAAGACCCTGTGAATATAAATCTGCAAAACCAAAACTACTAGCTGCCCGTGTGGAAAATAGGGGCACCCAGAGTTTAGGTTAAAACAATAAACTCCAGGTCAGTCATGTGACTGGTGTGAGAACTAAAACAGTTATTAATCTTTATTTTTAAAGTAAGGTAAATCAAGGGACCACGACGTATAACACGAAATGGGTTTCCTCCCAAGAATACCAGTGCATAAAACAACAGCACAATGCTAAATAAAGAAAAATGAAGCTGTTATAAGACCCAGATACCATCACACAATGCAACGCAAGCCGGAGGATAGGGTTTTTACCTTATAATAGCCAAAGCATGCTTGATACTTTTAAAACACATTATTTGAAACTATTATAGGTGTATAGTGTCAAAACAATTTCAATCATAAGTATCAATCATAGGCGGCATAGCTATCATCTACTATGTCGCCATACTAGGCTCTACAAATAAAACTGAAACACACGTATTGGAAATTGGATTACATCATGAGTCTAGGCAAGGGGCAAGCTCCTCTTCGCGTTCGAGACACTCTAGCAAATGTCTCAGGACCCCACAATGATCCTTGGATCTTCAGGGCCGGTCCTCTCTTACTTTTGAGGATTGGCAATTCCTGAACCCACGTTTCCCGGGCCTTACAGACCTATATCCGAGGCGCCTCGTATCCAACAACCACACAGGTGAAAAGTATATAAATGTCAGGGCTGGTATGTCACTGACACGACCCTAGCTAGAAAGAAACGTCATGCTCTCCCTGTAGTCACTATCCCGTTTTTGACTCATACCAAGGTGTGAGGCTCACGAATTCATGCTACACACAAAGCTGTGCCACACAGGCCGTGCTTTGATCATCAACCACAAGACTTTGCTTTTCAACAGAAGCCTTGATCAATTGCCACTTACGCATGCCACACTGGCAATTCACTCCATGCGACTGATGTCTATCGCTATACAACCTCTGAGTTCGTACGTCTCAGAGAAGGGCGTTAAGCAAGAGAATAAATTCTCCGCCGCCAAACAGATGTCTATTTAATAGAGATCAATCAACACAGAATAAAATCCAATGTCAGACACACAATCCATTTACAAGTTCATTCTGGGTCTGAACGAAACCGGAGGCACTTTCCTCGCATATCCATCGATCTCCAAGTACGTCTGGACGATCACCAACTATTTCCCTCATCTTGATTGTACAGCCCAATCGAGATCATCAGTAATCACCCAAACGATGTGAAGACTTCCGGTCTTCAACCACCGTCTTCATCTTCGACATCTCGTCGAATTGGTTATTCAGAATGGGTATAACCCGGCCTTTCTGAATAACCCACGTATATAATAAACAAATGTTACACAAACACAGCAAACGCCTCATTCCAATTCAGAATATTCTTTTATTCACAAAATCACATTCTTAGGGAAATGTTCCCATTAATTTTGTCCAAGATAAATTCTTCTAAATTTATTCTTTAATCTTCCTTCGGATGTCATTTCAACCTAGTCGGGATTAGCGAACCACACCGAAGTAATTATTTATTTTATTTCCCAATCCCAACCTATTCATCCCCTGAACCAAAACTAGTGGTACTCCATATCTAACACCACGGTGTTATCGGTAAAATTAATTACCCTTTTCACGTTCAAATCTAATTAAAGATTTAACTATCTCTTTGGAGCAAAACTGGTGGTACTCCACTCTCGATCACCTTTCAGATTTGATAATTTAAATTATCAAATCACATTTCAATCTAATTAAAATTCATTAAAACTCCACTTAGTTATAATCTTTGCAAAAATCAATATTCTGCCTTTAACTGGGTTAAAGAACCAATGTCATCTAAAACACGATTCACGATAAACCCAAAATCACACTTTATTGTTAATTGGGTTAAAGAACAGGTGTTGTTCAAAACACCGCTCACGATAAACCCAAAAACCAATTCAAATTCAATTAAATATCATTTAATTGATACACTTCATTAAATCTAAATAGAAAGATTTAATCTTTTTCTCTATTGGGCTTAAGAACAGTGTTAATTCAGACACCATTCACGACAAACCCAAATCACTTTTGATATTAAATACAAGGCTCTGAATAGAAAGTATACCGGCTTATATTCAATATCAAATCCTGAAACCAACAAATACCATATTGGAAATATCGATATAAAATATCTTTCAAATTCCCATAACAATATCTGTATAGTCATGAAATCCAATATCGAAATATTCCGAAGATAATTTCGATTCAACTCCAGTCCAATTCACGTATTGGGAATATTGCTTATTTTTAAAATCACTTTCAAATTCAATTTATTTATTTCAAAAATAGATTGATTTTAATTCTAGTTCAAAACTAGTTCATTTCGACAAAAATATATTTTTATCCTTTCAAATGTGGAATTTTACATCCCAGTCCTTTCCAGTTCATATATTATGATTTTACACAAATTATAGATATTTTTAATAATTTTATCAAGGCCCGTACAGTCGATTTCCATCAACGGCCATCGAACTGCACCTACAGCGACCTTTTTCATATTTGATTTGGACATAATTCCAAATCCATCCGTTGGATTTCAAATTTCTAATTTTCATTGGAAAGCTCTTTTCGATACGAACCCAACGGTTCTGGTTTTAGGAGAATCTGACGGTCGAATCTTCGGCAACATCAATTCGAAGTCAATGGTCGAAATTCACGAACTGTAGCGGCGCGGCGCGTTCTATTCAGGCCATTATATATAATATACATATATTATAAATATTTCATCGATTTCCTTTTTAAAGCGTAATTTATAAATCGTTTTAAATTCGTTTCACAAACAATTCCAACTTCATCTTCAATTTCAAATCGATTTGATTTCAATTCAATTCGAATTCATTTCAATTTTATTTGATTCGAATTCAAATTCGTTTCAATTCAATTCAATTTATAATTCGTTTCAATTCAATTCAATTTGAATTTACCTTCTATTTAATTCAATTCGAATTCATTTCAAATTGATTTCAATTCCATTTCAGTTCATTTTAAATTTCATTCAAAACGATTTCAATTTGTTTTTAATTCCATTTCAATTTAACTCAATTTGAATTCATTTCTATTCAATTCGAATTCAAATTCACTTTCTATTCAATTCGAATCGAATTCATTTTCTATTAGATTCGAATTCATTTCAAATTATTTCAATAAAATTTGAATTTTAATCTAATTTAATTTGAATTTCATTTCAAAATATTAAATTTTGAAATCTCTTTTCAATATTCATTATGAAATGAATAAAATCGATATAAATTTCGTTCGCGTCAAAGTAACGCATCTCTAATCCACACGGCTTTATATTTTTCAAAAACTTCTTTATTCTATTCAACAAATGAATATTTATTCTATTGAACACATGAATCTATATTTCTTTCAGCACACGACTAATCTCAACACATGAGTACTGTCAACACATCACTATTTTTGTTATGTAAAATATTTTATAAAATTATGGTATCTATCGTTTGATTTTCAATCAGACTCCACCGTGAAGTAGTTCTAATTTTAAATATGATAAAGATGTAAATTTTATTATATAAAATATTTCACTCAACACATGAACATCGTCAACACATGACTATTTTTATATTCAACACATGAATTTTCTTTTATAATATTCATTATTTTCCCGATTGGAATGAGGCCCAATCAATCACCATATAATGTTAATTATATGGATTCCATACAACACATGTATATAATAGCAATGATAAACAATCAACCAACATCCAAAGTGCACCACACAACTTCATAAGCATTAAATATAAATAATTAACGCTTACACAGCGTGTCGACCAATTGATCGACATACAATAAAAAAATTGGGATTAGTGTACGCCAAATTTCATCCCAACACCCATGTGGGTTTCAAATCAACAAACACAGGTTTTTATTTGTGCAGTTGGGCGATGTGTAAAATTTATCATCCCAATCAATATTAGTCAAATCAGTGTATATAAACAAATCGGCTGATTTGTTTATAAATATTTATTTATTCACTTTCACGTTAAAAATTATATTTTTAACGATAATTAATTTATTTCAACACTTCTACATTTTATTATCGATTTCACATCAACATCACAAACAATTTTCACAACACATCAATCAAACAAACAAGCTATCCATGGTCTGTGGATGATGGGTGTCGGGTGCTACTAAGCACCGTCTGCATCCTAGTATATATATATATATATAACTAGAAAAAGAGATTTAGAGTGAGAAGTTCTCACTAATAGCTATTCCAACTCCACGACACTTCATTTATAGAAATCTTCGTCTTTCTCGCCTTTTAGTTACCTTCGTTGCCCGTAGCCACTACATATATAAAAATCACAATTTTATATTATATTTTTACATCGTTACTATATAGACAAAAATTCTATTTTTATATCGCTACTATATAGATAAAAATTCTATTTCTACATCGCTACTATATAGATAAAAATTCTATTTTTACATCGATGTTCATAGAATAAAGATTATATTTTTATCACGCTTTTCTTTATAAAAAGATTTCGCCTTTTCCAAATTAAAGATTTCACCTTTCATAGCATAAAGATTTCGCCTTTTCCTACGTTAAAAATGTCGTCTTTCACTACATAAAAATATTGTCTTTTTATATCCTACCATATAAAGATCACATTTTTATTATCTATATAATATGAAAAATATATTTTCAACCTTTACATGCGATAAAAATTATATTTTTAACTTCTGCATATAATAGAAATTATATTTTGAACTCTCTATAATATAAATGATTTTATTTTTATCCTTCTACAATATAAAAATTCATATTTTTAATTCCAAAAATTAATTAAACAAAACAAAATAAATGAAAGGGCTTACATTGCTTTAAGGAGGAGCGGAGGAGGGGTTTTCTTGCTCGCTGGTGACTGCTTTGGGTTGCGGGCTCGATCAGTTGGAGGAGAGGCAGGAGAAGAGGGCGCGGGGAGGCTGAGCTCAGTGGTGCGCGTCGTCGGTTGGAGGGATGTTTGGGGTTTGGGGCTGAGGGGGTGCGGTTTTTGAAGAAGGAGGAAGAATAAGAAGCAGCGGCGGCAGCAACGGGGGGTGGTGGTTGACCGTGGCGGCGCGCCGCCTAGGGGGGGTTGCGATGGAAGCGGCGGCGGCGGTTCACCCCCCCATCACCTTTTTTTCTTTTTTTTTAATTTGGAAATGATTTCTACGCCGGGGAGGGGGGGATGAGGAGATAAGGGGAATTTTATATTTTATTTATTTATTTATTTTAATTTCAAAAAGTTGACTTTTTCATACGACCTCTAAACGAGGCCCACCACCTTTCGTCCGTAGCGTATTACCCCCATTACGAACACAAGGGGATATGTACCGTAAGCTAATTCGATCGTTTTGATCAGTTTTCGTCAGAATCAACATATAACTCTATATATTGAATTTGAATGCACATTTCAATTTATCAGGGTCACATACTAACTCTATAAATCCCAGAAAAATATTTTCTAGCTTCGTACTAACGATACAGTCCTAACAAAACTAGTTTCGTCGAATTCTAAGACCGTCGGAAAAATGGCCGTTTTCCAGTCGATTAAAATCAACTAAAACTGGTCAAACGCGTTTTCCTTTGCCACGCTCACATGTTGATTCGAAAAATTATGAAATTTGGAATCTAGCAATAATTTGACATCACGGACCTAACAAAAGTGGTTTCGTCAAAATCCGAGGTCGTTTGCAAAATTCCCATTTTTAAGGGCCTGAACTCCATAGCGACCATTCAGAATTTTCATTTGGACATACCTTTTGATTCTCGCTATGAAATCTCCATTTTTCAGATTCGTTGGGAAGACATTATCAATTAGATCCTATTATTTTTGGTTTCACTAAAATGCGGTTTGTTTTGCACTCGGTACGTTCATTTGAAGTTTGAAATCGAATTATCGAACTACCGCGCCATTTTCAATTCCTTTTATAATTATATATAATTATTTATATTCTAACGACGATGTATATAATTTATACGTTCGAATTCTATTCAAAATAAATTTCTCTTCGATATTATTTAAAATAATCTATTTTAAATGTTCAAAATTCGCTAAAATTGCCAAAATAAAAATTTTTAACTGGCCCAGATTTTCGGGTTGTTACACATTTGCTAGAGTGTCTTGAATCGGAGAGGAGCTTGCCCCTAGCCTTGAATCATGATGGAAATCCAATTCCCAATACGACCCTACGGTTTTGATTGTAGAACTAGTATGGCGACATAGTAGGATAGGGTACTATGCCGTCTATGATTAATACATTATGATTGAGATTGTTTTTGAAATATATATACCCATAGATATACACACTAAGATTAAATCCGTTTTAGCATATCAAGCATCTTTTGACCATTATAAGGTAAAACAATATCCTCCGGTTTGCGTTGCATTGTGTGATGGGACTTGGGTCTTATAATGGTTTTATTTTTCTAAAAAGCATTGCGTTGTTTAACGTTTTTACTTTATTTTATGCACTGTCAATCCAATGGAGTAAACTCGTTCCGCGTTAGCGGTGTGGTCCTGTGATTAGCCTCATTAGAAAAGTTAAGTTAAGATTTCTCATACCAGTCCCATGACTGACCTGTAGTTTGTTTCACTGGCAAACTCGGGTGCCCATATTTTCCACAAGGGAAGTCGAGTAGCTTTTTGCAGATATATTTATAGGATCCTGGCTTACAGCTGAAGCGGTATTCGGAAAGCTCTGTATCCGTGTATTCCTTTCGGTTGTATATTTGTATTATTTTCCGTTACTATTTAAATGTAATTTAAAACTCTGATATTATTGTATTTCTATTTTTGTAATAAGTATTCATACTCTACAATATTCTTGTACTTCGATGTACTTGTTGTAATCAACAATAAAATTTTCTTCAGTTAATGATCTGTAACAACCCGTATTTTAAATAAAATGTTATAATGTAAATCAAGGCAGAATTAAATTCTAAAATCTGAATCAAGGGAAACGGGCTGTGCCATTGCGTTCGCCTCGGAAAAATACGCGAAATAGAGTCCGAGTTTTCGAAAAACGGAGTCCGTATGACCAAGTTATGGCCCAATGAAGTTTCCAGAAAATTCCAAGCCCAAAAACAGTTCAAATTCAAATTCATATTCGAAAAATAACCAAGGCAGAATGGGCGGGATTTTTCCTGCCCCAAGCAGGGTCGACACAGGGGTAGACACCTGTGTCGACCCGCCCCAATGGGTCGACACCCATGTCGACCCAGGGGTCGACACCCCCCCCCCCCCCCCCGGTCGGACCAGATTTTTCTGGTGCACCTGTTTTGGCTCCTGGGTCTTGTTTTAGGGGCTTATGACGATTTTAGATGGCTCAGATCTATCCTAGGGTTTATCCTATGGCTAAAACTAATTCTAAGCACTATAAAATGACCGTAAGACCTAACTTAAATCATACTATTTCATTTTAGCCTCATGCAGCCACCATTAAACCTAGAACTCTAAATTAAAAATACAAAGAACAAAATTATAGAAGACGAAGGACGATTCTTGAAGGCTACAACTAGAAGCAACAACAACTACAACGCTTTAGACAACGGATTTGGGGCTATTTGATTTAGAATTTTGATTTGGATTGCTTGCTTCATATTGTAAGTTCTATGTCACTTTTTAGGCAAAAACGCTGAAATAACATGGACATGCTATGAATTGAAACCGGATTTAAGAACTATTATAAATCCATGTTTATATTGTTTAACTTTGAATCAAAATTTGGGAATATTGCTATGTTAATGTTGCAAGTTAAACTTATCATGATGTTGATGTTGTTATGAATCACTTGGGCATAATTTTATTGCAAGTTGAACAAATACATGTCCATGGAATCATTGTGTTCATTGAAAGCCTCAGGTTGATTAAACCATGCCTATGATGCTAATTAAACCATGCCTATGATATTAATGAAAATATGCCTGTGATGTTAATATACCTATCATGTTAAGGACAAATTGGGAATTGCTAGGATATGATGAAAAGTTGGAATCATTATGTTTATAATGCTAGATGAGAATCATTATGTTAAAAATGCTAAATTGGAATCCACTATGCCTATTAGAATTACCATGCCTTTAATTTTTCATGTTTGTAATAAAATGATTATTATCCCCGCATGGATTGCTATGCCTATGATGTAAAGTTGAAATCATCATGTTAAACCAATTTGGAACCATTATTATGCCAAGTTATCATCATGTTAGTATTGAGACCATGTGATATGTTATAGCCTGTTTATTATGCAAGTGATGTTGGAATTGTCACATATGCCTATCACATGTTTGGTGTTATTCCCCTTTATCTCTTGAATTGTTTATGCTTGCGAACGAAGTACGTTTATATACGTTGGGGATACGATTGGGTAGAATAGGCAAAACTTGAATTGATTATAATCATAAATCGTGAAATTTGGCATAAGTAGAACATGAAATATGGCACGAAAAAACTTGACTTGAACATTCCATAACTTGACTTGAAACATGCCTTAGTTGGGCACGAAATTGACATATGAACATGCTATGAAAATAGCACGAATCTGATAAGAACATGGGCATGACTTTAGAAAACAAGAAAGTGGCCAACTCGAGGTTGAGTTGAGTTTGTAGTGTAAATCTGCCCGGAACCGCCCGGCAAATCCAGTTGCTACAAACAATAGGATCCGATGTGGGTAGTTGGTCACATCGTGCTTGAAACCCGAGGTTGGGTTGAGTTCGTAGCGTAAACCTACCCGGAACCGCACTTGGGGAATAAGTTGTTTTTCAAGTTATTGTTTCTTTGGCTATTATTACAAGACAGTTGTAATGAAGTTATTTGAAATGTTTGTAAAAGACATGGTTTATTTTGGAATGAAATGAAGTTCTGTTTTGCTCATAAATTCTTCCGCTGTTTACTTAATTATTTAATTATGTTCTGTCTTGTGATAATTCTGTGATGTTATCTCGATAATACCTCTCCAGAACTAGTGCATTCCCTTTGTGAGTGACCCTAGCGGAGGTGGGGTGTTACACTTGGTATCAGAGCAGAAGGTTACCAAGGCTGGGCAAGAGTTTTGAAAACCTTTTGAAAAGCCATTCAAAAGAAGCACTTTTCAAGAAAAGTTGGTTTATTTTAAAAGGCTATTCCCCAAAAAGCCACTAGCACAATCTTTGTTTCCTCGTTTGAATCTTTTCCTTTTTCGTTTTCAGCTTATCATGGCCGACGATCTTAATCTTCCCGAGGGTGTCAATATACCCACTTGGTTCCGTCGTTTCCTCGAGGCTTAGGCTAATGTTGCAGGCCCAGCCAATCCTCCTCCTCATCCTCCTCAACCTCCGCAAGAAACCGCTTTTTCAAAGATATGCAAGGACTTTAAGGCCATGGGCGGAAAGGATTTCCTAGGAACTGAGACTTTTGTTGAGGCACGGAATTGGTTGAAGGAAACCGAAGACTTGTTTGTTATCTTTGAGGTAGAGGACAATAGGAAAGTACAGTTGGCGGCGTGGCTCATGAAAGAGGAAGCTTCTTATTGGTGGGAAGTCACCAACGCTACTAGGCCCATTGAGACTTGGGTGGACTTTAGAGGGAGATTTGGGCTTAAGTTCATGTCATCGGCAGAGGAGAGTCTCCAAATGGAACGGTTTCTGGCCCTTAAACAAGGAAATATGACAGTTAAAGAATATGTGAACCGTTTCAATCAGCTTGCTCGATTCGGATTGGAGTTAGTCAACACTCCTCAGAAAAAGTCGCTACGTTTTGCACGAGGCTTGAACGAGCCACTACATGGTTTGGCCATGACTCATGTGCCCATAGGGGCAACCTTTGAAATCTTGGTGGATATGGCCCTACTGTATGAGGAAGATAAGAAGGGCAAGAAAGAGGTCAAGCCCAACGATTCTTAGAATAAGAAGGTAGACCCCGAGAATGGAGGCAAGAACGACAACTCACGTGATAAAAGGAAATGCAATTTCTGTGGTATGGAAGGGCACATAGCCAAGGATTGTAGAAAGAGGAAGAGAAAGCAAGGTGAATGTTTTCATTGTGGGGAGACTGGACACATCAGCAAGGACTGCCCTAAGAAGCAGACCGGACCTTCTGGGGGTACATATTTAACTTCTTTTTCTAGATGCTTTGTTTTATCTTGTTATCTCCTCGATCCAATCTTGAGAACCATAGGTAGAATCTTTTTGGATGTAAACATGTAATTGGAACATGTTATGATTGCGAAATGGTTGCAAGTGGTCGCAAGTGGTTGCTCGTGGATGCATGAATGCACATTAGGCACTAGATCGGCTCAGTCACAGTTTCATACTTGCATATGCATGAGTGTTTATTTTGGAAACTTGGTTGTGCCATCATTTGGTTGTTGCATATGACTGATTGTTTGTGCACTCATGTAGAAATTATGAATTATAATAGGAAAATTTTGCATACATATTGGATTCATTTCACTAAACATATTTTGCATTTAGAAGATCAATCAGGCCTGATCATTTGCATTAGATAAGGAACATATACACACACTTTCTGCATATGTTCATACATCATTAGAAATCTTTTAAGGACAATGGCTGCCTGTGAATGATGCTTTGAGTAGATGGATGATGGATGGTAGGATACGTTCTTCCTAACTTGAAGATTTCGGGGACGAAATCCTTTAAGGTGGGGAGAATGTAACCACCCGTATTTTAAATAACATGTTATAACGTAAATCAAGGCCGAATTAAATGCTAATATCGGAATCAAGGGAAACGGGCTATGCCATTGCGTTCGTCTCGGAAAAATACGCGAAATAGAGTCCGAGTTTTTGAAAAACGGAGTCCGTATGACCAAGTTATGGCCCAATGAAGTTTTCAGAAAATTCCAAGCCCAAAAACAGTTCAAATTCAAATTCAGATTCGAAAAATAACCAAGGCAGAATGGGCGGGATTTTTCCCGCCCCAGGCAGGGTCGACACAGGGGTCGACACTTGTGTCGACCCCCCCCAATGGGTCGACAACCATGTCGACCCATGGGTCGACACCCATGTCGACCCATGGGTCGACATGGTTGTCGACCCATTGGGGGGGGTCCCATGGGTCGACACCCATGTCGACCCAGGGGTCGACCCCCCCCCCCCCCCGGTCGGACCAGTTTTTCTGGTGCACCTGTTTTGGCTCCTGGGTCTTGTTTTAGGGGCTTATGACGATTTTAGATGGCTCAGATCTATCCTAGGGTTTATCCTATGGCTAAAACTAATTCTAAACACTATAAAAACACCCTAAGACCTAGCTTAAATCATACTATTTCATTTTAGCCTCATGCAGCGACCATTAAACCTAGAACTCTAAATTAAAAATACAAAGAACAAAATTATAGAAGACGAAGGACGATTCTTGAAGGCTACAACTAGAAGCAACAACAACTACGACACTTTAGACAACGGATTTGGGGCTATTTGATTTAGAATTTTGATTTGGATTGCTTGCTTCATATTGTAAGTTCTATGTCACTTTTTAGGCAAAAACGCTGAAATAACATGGACATGCTATGAATTGAAACAGGATTTAAGAACTATTATAAATCCATGTTTATATTGTTTAACTTTGTATCAAAATTTGGGAATATTGCTATGTTAATGTTGCAAGTTAAACTTATCATGATGTTGACGTTGTTATGAATCACTTGGGCTTAATTTTATTGCAAGTTGAACAAATACATGTCCATGGAATCATTATGTTCATCGAAATCCTCATGTTGATTAAACCATGCCTATGATGCTAATTAAACCATGTCTATGATATTAATGAAACTATGCCTGTGATGTTAATATACCTATCATGTTAAGGACAAATTGGGAATTGCTAGGATATGATGAAAAGTTGGAATCATTATGTTTATAATGCTAGCTGAGAATCATTATGTTAAAAATGCTAAATTGGAATCCACTATGCCTATTAGAATTACCATGCCTTTAATGTTTCATGTTTGTAATAAAATGATTATTATGCCTGCATGGATTACTATGCCTATGATGTAAAGTTGAAATCATCATGTTAAACCAAGTTGGAACCATTATTATGCCAAGTTATCATCATGTTAGTATTGAAACCATGTGATATGTTATAGCCTGTTTATTATGCAAGTGATGTTGGAATTGTCACATATGCCTATCACATGTTTGGTGTTATTCCCCTTTATCTCTTGAATTGTTTATGCTTGCGAACGAAGTACGTTTATATATGTTGGGGATACGATTGGGTAGAATAGGCAAAACTTGAATTGATTATAATCATAAATCGTGAAATTTGGCATAAGTAGAACATGAAATATGGCACGAAAAAACTTGACATGAACATTCCATAACTTGACTTGAAACATGCCTTAGTTGGGCACGAAATTGACATATGAACATGCTATGAAAATAGCACGAATCTGATAAGAACATGGGCATGACTTTAGAAAACAAGAAAGTGGCCAACTCGAGGTTGGGTTGAGTTTGTAGTGTAAATCTGCCCGGAACTGCCCGGCAAATCCAGTTGCTACAAACAATAGGATCCGATGTGGGTAGTTGGTCACATCGCGCTTGAAACCCAAGGTTGGGTTGAGTTCGTAGCGTAAACCTGCCCGAAACCGCACTTGGGGAATAAGTTGTTTTTCTGTTTTTTAAGTTATTGCTTCTTTGGCTATTATTACAAGACAGTTGTAATGAAGTTATTTGAAATGTTTGTAAAAGACATGGTTTATTTTGGAATGAAATGAAGTTCTGTTTTGCTCATAAATTCTTCCGCTGTTTACTTAATTATTTATTTATGTTCTATCTTGTGATAATTCTGTGATGTTATCTCGATAATACCTCTCCAAAACTAGTGCATTCCCTTTGTGAGTGACCCTAGCGGAGGTGGGGTGTTACATGATCTGATGTGTGTTGTTCTCAAAACAATCCATGCTTTCCTTTATTGGGAAGTTTGGGTCATCACATGGGGTATCAGAGCTTTGGTTTACCGAGCTCGAGAATAAGATACATTAGAACCGAACGAGAGAATTCATTAAAGATTGGATTAGTAATATCCAATGAGAATAACTCGTTGGGGATGGGATCAGTAGTATCCTAGAACAAGTGTGAAGAGTATTATTTTCTTTAAAATAAAAATAATAATGAAAACAAATTTAGTTTTGAAAATTTTATCTTAAAATACGTATTTGATTATATTATATTTTAATGTGGACAATCGAGTATATAATGATTTCGAATATACGAGTAATTAACGGATATTCGAAGCTTTAATATACTGGATGGATATAGAATAACACTCTAGTCGCCCGGAGATGATTCTGATGATTGCTAGCGTCATCAGAATTCATGTTCGAGTTTCGAAAGTGGTATATCTATATATTTCCATTGACTGGTATGAGAAGCAAAACTAAGTTAGGACACGTTGCTGTGATTTGCACAAAAAAATATGATTTTTAACTGTATATAAAGATTATATATTTGAAAAGTTAATCACCTAATTAATTGATGGTTGTGATGTTTGATTATTAGTTTAGCTAATAAAAGTATAGAAATGATAATTAATTAAACCAATAAATAAAAATTTAAAGTTGAATTGGTTAATTAAACAACTTTTAGCTACATTGCTTTTCGAGGACGAAAAGATTTTAAGTGGGGGCGATCGTAACGACCCGGAATTTTTGGGCCAATTTAAATTTTTTTTTTAGAAATTTTATTGGAAATTTAATTTTTAAAATAATTTATTTTAAATAATAACGACTAAAATTTATTTTGAAAACGAATATATTTAAATTAATTAGAAAAAGAGTTAGAAACAGCGCTGCAGTTTGAAATTTTGAATTTGAACTTTGAATAAGTATTCACGATGCAAATTAAACCAGAATTGAACGAAACCAGAAATATGTAAATCTGTTTAATCATATATTTCCAACGAATCTGAAAAACAGGAATTCCATTTTAAAAATCAAAAGTTATGGCCAATTCAATTTTTAGGAAGGTCGTTGTAGAATTTATATTTATATTATATAGGGCCCGAAAAGCTACTTTTCACATATGAAGGAATTTCGACTCGAAACCACCTCCATTGAGTTCGGAATGACGTTTCTGCATTGGAAAGCAGTAAACACCTATATATTTTGAGCTTCGAAATTGATTTGTTTAAAAATGTATTTTTAATATTAAATATATTGGCCTTAAAAATAGTCATTTTTCAAATGACCTCGATTTTCGACGAAACCACTTTTGTTGGAAACGGAATGACAAATTATTGCTAAGTTTCAATTTTCGTAATTTTTCGAATTAATATGTGAGTGTGGCAAAGGAAAACGTGTTTTGTCAGTTTCGGTCAATTTTAATCGACTAGAAAAAGGCCATTTTTCAAACAGTCTCAGAATTCGGAGAAATTAGTCTTGTTAGAACCGTATCGTCAAAACATAGCTAGAAATAATTTTTCTATAATTTTTAGAGATAGTATGTGGCCCCAGTAATCTAAAATGTAAGTTTGAATTTAATAATTAAATGATTTATAATTAAATTTAAAGATAAACATATCGTTACAACCGAACTGGGTTACGAAACATGTTCCATTGTGTCCGGGAAGGGGGTTATTAGCTAGGGGCGACACTTGTTGGGTTTGATTTGAAGCTAAGAGTGATATATGAATTGAATTCAAATAAAATAAAATAAAATAAATAGAAATACGCCTATAAATACTGTTGAAATATGGCCTCAATACGAAACCTTATTTTCCCCTATACCCAGGCCGCCGTATGTTATTTTCAATGGCCGAAATCACTCCAAATTCAATCACTAATTTCTCCAAATCCAGAACAGGATAATCAAAAAAAATATACCGAATTGAAGGAAATTCCAAGGCCTTTAAATCGATACGGATAAGATCGAGTTTCAGGTGGTATTTTTCGTGAATTTCGAGGCCAAATAGTGGCCGTTCGGGCACGGTTTTCGAGACCAGGGCACCACCAAGTTGGAGGGTTTCAGGGCGTGGGGGCAGCATCTCGAAGGCTTCGACGTGGTGATGTCTGATGGGTCTTTGGGTCCTTGGTGGAACGTGCGTTCTGGGGTGTTTGAGTCGGCGATGGGTTCTTGTGAAGAACGACGAGGAAGATGAAGGGAAATAGTGTAATAAATTTTTTAATTAAATAATAAAGTGATTTTAAAAGTTTAGAAATTCATAACTTTTTCATACAGCGACGAAAATCAGAAATTTCAGTTGCGTTGGAATAATAAAAACGGGATCTAGACGATGGAACTGACCAGGACCAAAACCGAGCACTTCGGAAATTCAGCCAAATTTGAACATGAATGATTTCTAAAAACCAATCGAGGTGAGATTTCTTTTTAATTTAAAATAAATTTATTATTGCATAAAGAATTTATACACCGTAAAAATATTTCATTGTATATGGTATGTGATGTGAATTGATTATTTGATTGTGATGATAAAGTTGGATGAAATTGGTTTGATTAGAAATTGTTTAATCCTTTTTGTTGAAATTAGAGTCAATAATATGAAATGGACTCTTAGGTTAGAATTAGCATGTTAGTAAAAATATCATTTATGTAAATATTGGCATGCTAGTATGAAAACATAATTTTTGTTAGAAATACACATTAGACAAAAATAAACATTTTTGCTGGAAATGAACGTTTGATAAAAATAACATTTTGTTAAAAACATTTAGTTAGAATAAAAACAACATTTTAGTATAAAATGTTACATTGGATAAAAATGTAATATTAGAAATGAAAATGACATCTTTGTCAAAACTTGATTATAGAAATGAAAATGACATTTTTGTCAAATTAGATTTTAGAAATGAAGATGACATTTTGTTAAAAGTTTGTCATGTAATTGAAATAACATTTTAGTTAGAAAAGTTTATCTATATTGAACATGTCACTTTTGTAAGGAATGTTTAATTAAAATAAACATGTCAATTTTGGTCAACATGTCTAATTAGAATGAAATGCTAATCTTGTTAAACATGGCATAGTAGAACAAAGATGTCAATTTCGTCAAACATGTTTAATTTAAATAAACATGTTAATTTTGTTAAAAATGTTTAATTAGAAATTTTGTTTTTATTGTCATACTGAATACAATAAAAGTGTAGAACTAGAAATATATTCAGTTTCGATCATTTAAAAAGAATGAATTAAAAGCATTTATTTCGACACTTTGAACGAATGAAGTAAAAATAGACATTTTTGTTCACTAAAAAGAGTTAGACAGAAGTTGAGATTTTTGCCACATTAAGAAGGATGGATTTAAAAGAATACATTTTTAATATGAAATTGTTTCATTAAAAAGGATGAAAATAAAAGAGTACATTTTTTATGAAAAAATAGTTTTCAATAAAAAGAAGCTACATGAAAGACTATATCTTTATTGTTCATTCTTTTCAATAAAATGATTGTACATTTAATATGACATTTTTAAATGAAAATTTGGAGTACGTTGAAAGGATTAGTATGAACAGATTATATTTTTATTTTTATTTGGTTACGACGAAAGGATTATGAAATAAAGATTGTATCTTTATTGAAATATTGTTCAATAAAAAGAATTAAAATTTAATATTGCATTTCTATTATAATTTTGTGGCATTAGAAATAATCCCTTTTGTTAAACAGAATTGACACTTTTGTTTACATTAAAAGTTTGTAAACAAAATTTACATTTTTGTCTGCATTAAAAGTTTATAAATAGAACTCACATTTTGGTTTGCATTAAAAGTTTATAAACAAAAATTTACATTTTTGTTAATTATATTATTAAGGACAAAATAACATTTTTGTTATGAAATGTTACACTAGATATAAAATAACATTTTTGTTATAAAATGTTTATTGGATTAAAATCCGTTACTTTTGAAATGAATTAGAAATGTATGTTTGTATACATTTTAAAGGAATGAGTTAAGAATGTATATTTTTATACATTAGCAAGAATGAGTTAGAAATGAACATTTTTGTTTATATAAAAAAGGAATTAAAGAATTTACATTTTTCCCATGTAAATAAAAGGAATTAAAGAATTTACATTTTTCAATGTAAATAAAAGATTAAATAGAAAATTACATTTTTCTATGTAATTAAAGAATAAAGTTAAAGAATTACATTTTTTTGTAAATTAGAATAAGAAGGACATTTTTGTTTAGAAAATGTAAATTAAAATAAAAGGTGAGATTTTCATTCTTATTCTGTTATTCAATAAAAAGATTAGAATTAAAGTTATATTTTTACATTCTAGATGTAAATAGAAGCATGGATTCTAAAGCTACATTTTTATTGCCATTATATATGTAACGAAAAGAACAGATGTAAATGTCACATTTTTAGATTTAAAATAGAGACAAATAAATATAATAGATTTTTAAAAAATTCCATTTTCTATGTAATTAAAGAATGACAGGAAAAAAAATTACATTTTTCAATGTCATAAGAGATTGGATAAAACACTACATTTTTCAATGTAATAAAAGAATAAAATAAAATAAGTAGAATTGAAATCATGGCTATATGGCCATTTGATTTCAATAACAAGAGTGAACATTAGAAAATACATTTTTCAATGTAAATTAGTTTCGTTGAGAAGAATTAATCATTTAAATATGATATTAGAGAGGTTTGAAATATATGGTTGTTATATAGAAGTATTCGATGTACTAAAGATAAATGACGTGTATTCAAAATTGGATATTACACTCCCATTTACAAGTTACCCGACTTGTTTATGTGATTGGGACGATAATTTTCACACATCGCCCAAGCGCACAAATGAATTATTATTGCTTGATGGATGAAACCCCACATGGGTATTGGGATCATATAGGATACACACTAATCCCAATATTTAGTTATCTATCAATCGATAGATTGACAGTCTGTGATGAGTGTCAGTTATTTACTTTAATGCTGACACAGTTATAGATTCCACTTTGTTCGTCATTTTGATGTTTGATAATTATTTATCATGATTGTTGATTCCATACAAATTATATGGTTTCGGTTGACTCACATTCCAATAAAGAATGTTCTAGGAAAAAATATTTTAGAGAATATATTATTGGAAGAATATTTTAGAAAAAGAATATATTTTGGGAAAATATACTTTTATTGAAATAAACTAGTTATTCACTAGAATAAATCATAAAATTTAGATTTAATGAGTTTTCCATTTTGTTAAGATGTAATTGAAGTTAAATTAAATAAATTGGTTTTTGGGTTGTCGTGAATAGCGTCTTAAATAACACTGTTCTTAAACCCCATAGGAAAAGAAAAATCTATTAATTTAGGTTATTATAGTTTTCAATTAGTAATTGAAATAAGATGAAGTGTGAGTCGGGTTTATTGTGAACCGTGTTTCTTAGCGACATTTGTTCTTTATCCCAACTGACAGCGAAAGTATGACTTGGAATTTATAAATCTTTTATTAAGATTTAAATGGTAATTTTCCAAAAGTAAAGTATTCCAATTTAATATATTAAATTGGAATTGAATGGAATTCGAGTTAATAATAGCCGAGATAACTTTCTGTAAAAGAAGATCGATACTACATATGGAATTTAAGAGGCTTTGCCGTTATTCCATTTATATTATCGGACGGATATAGAAATTTATAACGATTATATATTGATTTGATTTCCGGCAAGATTCCATATTTTATGGAAGATGATTTTGGGTTTACCGTGAACAATGATTTAAATGACATTAGTTCTTTAACCTTGTTAAAGATAAAATAAATTTCTTAAATTTAAATAATCATTGAATAATGATTTTTTTTAAAACCAAATTGGGGGTTTAAATAAATCTTTAAAATTTAAGAATAAATTTGAAGAACTTATCTTTGATAAGATAACGTGAATATTTTATTTAAAATAATATTCTGAATTGGAATGAGATGTTGAATGTGTTTTATAGTACTTCTTTTTTATTATAAAATACGCGAGTTATTTGGAAAGACCGGGTTTAACCAGTTCCGAATAATAACTACGACGGTGAAGAGTCAAAGATGAAGACGGTGTTGAAGACCGACGATCTTCACATTGAATGGATGTGTTGCTACAGAGACCCTAATGGGAGTAGCTACCTTGAAGGGGCTTCAGTGGTGGCCATCTGGACTATGGTTGATTGTTCGGATTTGGTTTTCGCTCAGACCTAGAGCATAAGCTAATAAATGGATGCGTGTCTGACATTGGATTTCGTTCCATGTGAATTAAAATCGATTTCTATTAATGTATGTCTGTTTGGTGGTAAAGGATTTATCCTCTACTTAACACCTTGGTATATATTAATAGTGATTGATCGCATGGCGTGAATTGTCAATGTGGCACGCCAAGATGCAAATGATCAAGGCTTTTGTTGAAAACCAGGGCCATGTGGGATGATCAACGCATAGCCTATTATGGCATAGCTTTGTGTATATCGTAACTTCGCGAGCCTCACACCCCGGTATGAGTCAAAAATGGGATATGGACTGCAGTGAGTGCACATGTTTCTTTCTAGCTAGTGGTAGTGTCAGTGCTTTAACACGGCCTGGCATTTTACTTATGTGGATAATGGATTTTGAGGCGCCTTGGGTATTTATAGGCTGATAGTGGTCATATTATAGGTTCAAAGGCACCGGGAAACGTGTGTTCAGGCATAACCAATACACTGCCGATAGGCGGGGACCGGCCCTGAAGATCCAAGGGTTCACTGCGGGGGATCCTGAGGCATTTGCTAGAGTGTCTCGAATCGGAGAGGAGCTTGCCCCTACCCTTGACTCATGATGGAAATCCAATTCCCAATACGACCCTACGGTTTTGATGTAGAACTAGTATGGAAACATAGTAGGATGGGGTACTATGTCGTCTATGATTAATACATTATGATTGAAATTGTTTTTGAAATATATATACCCATAGATATACACACTAATATTAAATCCGTTTTAGCGTATCAAGCATCTTTTGACCATTATAAGGTAAAACCCTATCCTCCGGTTTGCATTGCATTGTGTGATGGGACTTGGGTCTTATAATGGTTTCATTTTTCTAAAAAGCATTGCGTTGTTTAACGTTTTTACTTTATTTTATGCACTGGCAATCCAACAGAGTAAACCCGTTCCGCGTTAGCGGCATGGTCCTGTGATTAGCCTCATTAGATAAGTTAAGATTTCTCATACCAGTCCCATGACTGACCTGTAGTTTGTTTCACTGGCAAACTCGGGTGCCCATATTTTCCACACGGGCAGTCGAGTAGATTTTTGCAGTTATATTTACAGGATCCTGGCTTACAGCTGAAGCGGTATTCGGAAAGCTCTGTATACGTGTATTCCTTTCGGTTGTATATTTGTATTATTTTCCGCTGCTATTTAAATGTAATTTAAAACTCTGATATTATTGTATTTCTATTTTTGTAATAAGTATCAATACTCTGCAATATTCTTGTACTCTGATGTAATTGTTGTAATCAGCAATAAAATGTTCTTCAGTTTATGATCTGATGTGTGTTGTTCTCAAAACAATCCATGCTTTCCTTTACTTGGAAGTTTGGGTCGTCACAACGAGTAAAAGATTAGTGTGGGGGTATTTGATTAACATAGAAATGTGTTTATTTTATGCTCTTACATTTTATCTTTTGTAAATAAATAAATGATACTTTGGGCATTTTTATGTGTTTTTACAGGTTGTCAAGTAATGCCTCCTTCGTTTCAAATTAAAGGCCAACTACAAAGAAAAAGCTGCTTCCCCGTATTAAAGCCATCTCAATTACAAAAGAAGTTGTAGCTCACTGGTAAAGGGATAGGAGTTTGCACAGAGAGACCTGAGTTCGATTCCCGTCAAGCTCCCCTTTTTTTATGGAAATTCACACTACCTCCTTTGCCTTGAAGATTTTATGGATTAGTGTTATATTTATATTCATACGTATGTATGTATGATATACACTAATAAGAGGAATAACCAAATTCCTATCATGGAAATCATCTCAAATCTATCAATTTGTCTACTGAAGAATATTTGAATTATTGCCAAAAAGAAGATCAATTTTGAAGATTTTATCCTATGTTGCCTTTGGAGTCTAGTAAGCGTCCTTGATTGGAATAATTAATCACATGCAATCTGATTACCAATCAATTAGCTATGAGGAGGATTTGGAAGATATTCACCAAGATATGCTCAGATATTCTTAAAAGAATTATTTCCAAACTAGCCTAGTCAAGGAAGGGAAGAGATATGATATTACTTCTTGGGAAAAGAGGCCCATTTAGTCATAGATATTATTAGGGTTTGGTCTACATCTCTATAAATACACATGATATCCCATTGTAAATTATTACATTCTTTTTCTATTCTGTAGTCTCGTTTATGAATAAAGTTTTTCTGCATTTTAGTTGATCGTCTTTCTTTTCATAACAATTTGTGTGTCTACTCAATTAGTTTTGGTAGAACACATATTGTTATTGTCTTTTATTACTGCATGCTAGTGTTGATCGTTTGATTAGTTTCAACGGCAATCCTATTTTTAATTCTCTGTTATTGTTCTAGTTGTTATTTTCTTTTGCTAGCACTTGTTCTTTGTTTTTGTGGTTGAATTTGGTATTCATCTGATTAGATTCAGGTCCATAGTAAATTTGATAACTTTGTTTTCAAAAACCAAATCTCCAAACTTCATTTAACTCGCCCAAGAATAAATAGATAATAATTTTTAGTTACACCTCCCTTTGTTCGACCTGTATGCTACACATCTGTATGCTTGCAGAATTTAATTTAAATATCGCGCTTTTCTAATTCTTAGATTAGCGACGATCACACCTTCAAAATCTCTAAAATGAAAATTTTAAATTGTCCCCAAATTCCGGGTTGTTACAATCTCCCCCGCTTAAGAACTTTTCTTCCTCGAAAAGGAAAAAGAAAAATAGAAGAGTAGGAACCAACACAGAGAATGTAAAATGTTTTTAGCGTACTTTCCAAAATAAAATCTAATCGGAGATATCCACTCTGCATTTGGGATAAGCCTTCTTGATACTGTCTTCTGTCTCCCAAGTACAGTCTCTAGGAACACTGCTCCACTGCACCTTGACTAGGTGGATCCTCTTATTCCTCAGAATTCGGGTTTCCTTGCCAATAATCTTTATCGGCTCTTTTCTCATTGTTAGGCACGGGGTAATATCTAAGACCTATTGATTTAATTCATCCTCAATCAGATCTGGATCATGCACATGCTGGCGGAGTTGGGACACATGAAATACATCATGCACCCCTGGCAACCAGTCGGGCAACTACACTCGATAAGCGAGAGTGCCAATCCTTTCGAGAAAAGATAATGGGCCAATGAATCTTGGCACCAGTTTTCCCGTCTTTCCAAATCGAATTACAGCTCTCAGTGGAGAAACCTTTAAATAGACATAGTCACCCACTTCAAAAGCCAACTCTCTTCTTCTTAAATCTGCATAGCTCTTTTGTCTACTTTGGGCAGCTAGTAATCGTTTCTTTATAAAATCAACTTTGTCCGAAGCTTCTCGGATCATGTCTGGACCCAATACTAGACGATTTCCTTTTTCAACCCAACATGCTGGCGACCTACATGGTCTAACATATAAGGACTCAAATGGGGACATTTTCAAACTTGCTTGATAGTTATTGTTATATGAGAATTCAACTAAGTGCAAGTGATCCTCCCAAGAACCTCCAAAATCAAGTATGCATGTAACGTCCCGTATTTTTGGCAGCCAAATACTTTATTTATTTTATTTATTTTAAATATTTTATTTGGAATATTAAAGGGTTTTAATATTTAAATCGCTATTTAAACAAAGTTGAACGATATATATTCATATATAAAATAAAACGAGCTCAGAACAGCGCTGCAGTTCGTAAAATAGAGTTTTGAACTTCAACTGGATATACAGAGTCCGTTTTAAATCGGATTACTGTGAAACAAGAAACATACGGAGCATGTGAAGTATATTTTTCTAGTGGAAGAGAAAAATCGGGATTTCGTCATGTAGATTGGAAGTTATGCCCAAATCAATTTGGCAGAAAAACAGCGGTGTAATCGTTTATCGACCGTAACGGATTATTGGATATAATTGCATATCGGTTTTGAATTTAGACTAGGTTCTTTTGGGACATAGTGCTAATTTAATTTTTAGAATTTTACTGTAATTTTTAATTAATTAAATAAGCAACTTTTTATTTGGAGTATTTTACACCCTGTGACAACATTTTGGGATTTCACAATATAAGTTAAACTACCGGTATTATTATATTTTTGGGATCGCGACACCTCACTGAACACAACTGTATTTTTATTTCAGTCTGCAACGCTCATATATGAATACATAGTGGTGTAGGTAACTTTATTTGAATAGTTAACTGGTCAAATGAACTCTAAATTCAACGAAACAAGTTTCATACGAAACCTTAGGAAGAGGTCTAGTGAAACGTCAAGGCCTCATATTTTTAGGATTTTTTCTGTAATTTTAAGAAATTATTGCTCGGTGCTTTTCATCGATATTTTCTAAAGGATTTTCACAAACGGTCTCGGAATTCGACGAAACCTGTCCCATTGAGTCCGGAATATTTTTTTATGCTAGAATTAGGTATCACTTCTTGAATTAGAAGTCAAATGGGATGTTAATTTTACGAAAAACTCCATGCACATTTCATAATAATAAAATAATATTAAAATCATACCATGCATTCATGCATTATATATTTAGAGGGGACGTTGCTTTGTTTATGTATGGTACTATACAGTGCGACGTGCATGCAAGCCAAATGCTACAGTACTAGGTGCGTGCAAATCAAAACGTGCGTGAAAATCTAAATATACTTTGCAACCCAAACAAATGAACCCTATACGCAATCCTGGAGATGTCATATGCAAACACTGTACTGCGAATGGAAACTAAACAAACCAAATATATGTATATATATTAATTAACACGATGCCTTGCTACGCACAACATCGATTACTTGCCGACCAAATTTCCTATAGCTTGCCGACAAAGTTTGTCTTCAGTCTTTTCTCACCAGCTAATCTACGTCTCTCCTACAAACCTATTTTCTCCAAAACGTGGCCGCTACGGTACTGCCTCACTATAAAAGACTGCTGTCCATTTTCATTGTTCATGGAAACCAAGTTTTTACTTTCTCTTGCAAAAAGAAAACGCAGATCCTCCTCTTCCAAACTAAACTGAAAGCATCTCTCCCATTTTTACAAAACCCAAACTGCAGATTGAGAGAAAAAAAAAAAGAAGAAGAAGAAGAAGAAGAAGAAGAAGTGGGAGTAGCGGTGCACAGCAGCTCGGCGGAGAGGGAAACAAAGGTGGTCACGGGCTTGAGTATAAAGTGAGCAGTAAGCAATATTATAGAATGGAAGGGGAAACATGCGGTCTGTTGTTGAACAGAGAGGAGGTGCTATATGTTGGCAGAAATGGGGTGAGCTGTTCTTTTTGTATGGGTTTCGCATTTTCAAAAAAAAAAAAAAAAAAAAAAAAACAAAACAAAAAAAAAACAAAGAAAAAAAGAAAATGTATGATGCGTTGCGCATCATAAAGGAAAAAAAAAGAAGTGCAAACGAAACATAAACAAAGCTGGAAGTGGGTAGCTGCGTTAGCAGGTCTCGGAGGAGTGTGAAGCAACAACATGCGGAAGGTGGCAAGGCAAAAGATGGACAACATTATATGCGTGGAGAAGTCTACAAAGGGAAGTAAAATTGCTTGAGGAAAGGGAATAAAGAATTCGGGAAGGTCAGAGATGCTGAAACCGCATCGACGAGCGTAACCAATTGACAACAAACGGGAATCGAGGTGAGTTAAACTCACTCAGTTCTCCCCTCTTATATTTTATATAAGTCGGGCTTTTAAAATTTTATGCTATGGTTGTTTGTTTGTTTGTTGTTGGTTTTATATTCACTAGAACTGTTAAATTAAACGTTCGTTTAATTTAATTAATCGTTATTTCTAACGATTAAATCCAAGTGAGGTAACTTACCTTAGTGGTTACGTTTATAACACTATAAACGTTATAATCAAATAGTTGAATGCTTGAACTGCTGTCATTGTCCCAGTATTGACTGTTACAGTTATTATTGACCGTTATTATTAAACTGTTTTATTTCATCTGTCTAGATGGAAACAAATATTGAACTGAATGGTTTGAATTGTGATAACCATTGTTTTGCAGGGAATAACAGGTTGGATAATATTGATAACATTTATCAATATGATAAAATTGTTGTTATTGAATGTGAAATTAGTGTATATTTCACGGTTTGGTACTACAGTAGTCATTTGCCTCTTTAGTACCGTCGGTTAAAATGAATGATTTTCGAAATCAATATTAAATGGATTTTGAGCGGTTTCAAAGTTATAAAAATATTGTTGATATGATTTTAAAATGCGACTCTTATGGCAAAGATAATAGTCGAAGCTAAATGTACAAAATTTATAACTAACAGAAATGTAAGAGATATCAAATAAATGTTTAAACAATATAAATTTGTTGAATTGGCTATTTAAATGTTGAAATGATTTTGTAAAAGCCTTATCGGTCGGATGGGAAGTTTAAGTAATTCAAAATAGGATCATTGGATTGTGAATACACGGGAATGGGTAAAAGAGTTCAAAAGGAAATGTTTTGTAATAAATGATTGTTTTCAACAAACGGTGTTTCAAATAAATAAATACGAAATGTGATTTAATATCATTTCATGAATGAGATTAACAAATCAATGGATTGGAAATGAGTGGTGAATTGGAAATGGGATTTGATATTTTAAATGAAACAAGTTGAAATTGTGAATATGAATGGGAGTGAATTAAACAAATGGAAGTGAGTTTATTGCTAGGTTCGGAATGTTAACTGAAGGCACAAGTATAAATGAGGTTAATGTTTTGGATAACAACAACGAATATTAGTTGTCGATAATGAATTGCAAAAGAGATTTGTAAACAAAGTTAAAGAAGTGAAAATGAAAACAAATGGTGAATTGTCGTACTTTATTTACAAAAAAAAAATTTGTACATGGAAATTCTAAAGTTTTGGGAATGAAATCAAGTTAGTAAATGAAGTTAGTGGTTTGTAAATATGTTTTGTACGTAACATTTGTTACAAACGAGATGAACTATAGTTTAGACATAAGATTTTATAAAGGATTATTATATGTTTTTAAATAATGAATAAGTTGCGAATATCTGTGGTTGATAAGGTGATAAGTAAAATGGTTTTGAAAGGAAATAAGTAATGATTGTTATGGATGATAAGTTGAATTGTTTTTGATAAATACAAATATAAGAATTTGAAAAGATACTCATACAATAAGATATTTAATATAAAATTAACAAAGGCTTTGTTTATGCGATTTTAAACAAATAAATTGGGGTTGTTGAAAATATTTTGTAAATATAATAATAAAGAGATATTAAGGAAATTTTATAAGAATTCTATTTATAATAGAATTGAAGCTCGTATATAATATCATAAATGGTTGTTAAACATAAATCAGAAGAGATTAAGAAGAATTTACTTAATAATTAGTTAAGTAAACACAGTCGAGACTTAAATAAGGGAAATGTGTGGTTAATAAACTTCTATTCATTCTGAAGATATGAATGTTATTGGTCAAGGTCTGAGAGGTAAATAAAATACCCCAACTTGAACGATGACATGATTATCCAAGAATAATATTAGTTTATAAACGAGGGTAGTTGAGGGAAATATAAGTTATGATTTCCGTATATGATATTATAAACTGTATTCGGAAAGTTTATAAGCGGGATAAGTTGAATTGGGAGTATATTCTTATTTTATAATAAGAAGTAAAAGCAATGTTCAAATACTGGAAAATTTGGAAATTTTAATTAACGGACGGTTCGTTAAAGAGGCTAAATGATACTGAGTATTGAATCAGTGAATCCATTTTCTTGTATGGATGAATGGTTGTTTTATTTGATAGTTAAACAACCGACTATCAAATTTGGCCCTTACGATTGTTGGTACGGAAAGACCGGGATCGAATATATATTCGAAAACCATTCCGTCCAGCAAATACGAATACGTTGAAGATGCTGATTCAAGGTGGAGCTATTGAAGACCGTGGATCTTCATAAGCGGAAGGATTACTTAAAATCTCTGACTTGCAACCAGAAATAAACTGTGATTCGGTCGTGGTTGGAATCTACGGATTGCAAGGACTTCTCGCTACTGATTCTCAGGGTGATTCCTAGAACGCAGTAGGAGGGTACCTTCGGTTCATCCTGTTCCTGGGTGACTTGTATAGATGAATGTCTGACAGAGTATTTCCAGAAAAGGTCACGTACATTGATTTCTTCAACCATACCAAGAGTGGAAGCGGAGAAGGAAACTTCTTTAGCCAACACGTAATGTATTGTTGTGGACGTCAATTAGTGATTCTGATGGATCTGACAATGTGGCATTCAAAGTGAATGAGATGTGCTGATAAAGCGTAGCCTCAAGCCTCATCAACCGGGAGATGACAGAAATCGGGCAGGCAGCATGGCTATGTGGGTCGCTCCCATTAGGGTGTATAATCACCAATCTAGAGAAATTCCTTTTGTTCTTATTCTATCGATTCTGCCCATTCGGGAACGGTGGTTTGAGCCCAACCGTTGGTGATATACATTCGATACACTCAAGCGAAATGAGTGGTCGGTCATGTGAGGGCCGGGTTGCAAGACGTTCTTGTTGAACCCAGTGTATTCGCCTCTAGAGATACACTATCGGCAGGTGGTCCCATACCTTGTCAAGTTCGGAATCCAATCTCCAATAAGCGCCTGCGGTTTTGTTTGTATACTTTATACGTGGAGCGTGAGATGCAAGCGTTCCACTAGATTGATATTTATTTGTATTTAGACATTATTATAATATCAGAAAAGATATTGATTTCAAAAATGTTTTGGGTTATCGTAAGGTAAAAACCATCCGTATTTATGCGTGGATTTGGTCTTACGATTATCCTTTTCTTTCGAAAGGATTTTAACTTAAAAATCAAGTTGGATGATCACCTTTAATACTGTGCGAGTTTATCTCACTCTGGTTCACCAGACTGACCCGATGTTTTGTAAATGCTCGGGTTAGGCCGGGGTGTACAGGTCCAGGTTACCGGATGCTGCGAAGTCCAGAGACAAGCTGAAAGAGTTCAAACGTATGGTTATATATATAGCTACTGTTCCGCTGTGTGATTGTATATGAGGACAGGTTATATAACTGTCCAGATATGTTGATGTACTCCGATACTGTAAGTAATTTTGAAAGCTCTCAATAAAGATTTATTTCCATATTATATTTTGTTCCGTTGCGATGTGAGACTCTGATTCTGTGTTGTGGTATTGGTTCTTCTTCTTCTTCTATTCTTATATTTCTCTCTTTCTTATCTCACCCTCTAACTTCTTTCTCATAACTATCTGGTGTTTTCGATACTTGAGTTCCGACCAGTAATACAGGATTGGTGTATTATTGTCAGAATTCGGGCGTCGAATTCCCCGGGTCGTTACAGTGGTATCAGAGCTGGTTGCTTAATTGGTACGGATGATAGGGGGTTCTCGCTTCGCGTTTGGTGGCGAACGGGAGACTCTTACCCCTACATCTCCCGACAATGTGGGTTGGTCGAGTCGAGAGGCTGGCCGTAAAAGCAGTTATGAGGTATCTCTGTAAGCCACGCTGGGAGGTTAGCCCAGTGCCGAGGGAGGAGAGGATGGTTGAAAAGCCTACTCGAACCCCGGGTCGTTACAGTGGTATCAGAGCTATTGGTTTAGGAATAACCTTGGCTCTGTGGTGAAACTCGATAGAGATTGGGTTAGTAATCCCCTAGATCGAGATTGAGTGTATATATATGAGAGCGTATTTGTAAATTTTATATTCTAATGTTTTGTATTGTGTTTGTTGATCAGTTCAAGTGTTGAGAAGCATAGAACTGGCAATGGATACAATATTGTTTTGAAAAGAGGGTAAATGAAATAATTTTACCCAAAATATATTTTTGTATAGAAAAGAGATTTGTATTAAATTATTGAGATATTAGTGTGTTTGATCGATTTGAATGGGATTCAAATCAAATTAAAAAGTTGAATTGATACTTAACTTGGTTAAGTGTAATTAATTTCAGAATGATATTGTAATTAAATTTAAATTGGAAATTAAATGAATGAATGGTAATCAAATGTGTGAAGCCAAAATAAATATTAATACTGAATGTGAATTCAATAAATTTTGTTTATTTGGTTGTGTATTGGTTGATGGTTGTGAATTGGTTGTTATTGGATGACAAGTGGTTTAATAGAATTCATTAAATGATTTAACGAAGGTATGGAAAATAAATTCCGGTGTTAAAAATTGGGATGAAACCGAATATGAATTGAAATAAATAATTTCACCGTGTATTTAAATGTGAACTAATGCTCATGTTTAATTGAGGAATTGGTGCAGTTATAATTGTTGATTAGTGAATATTATCGCAGTTTATTACTCATATGTGAATTGAGCTGAGTACAGGTGCCAGATGTCTAGCCAGATTGATACTAGTTGGGTAAATCGTATATACGTCGAACAGATACGCTCCATACGCCTACGCGAAAATATAAAATTTTGGATTCTGAGGTTTTGATTTTTGTTTTCCGACCGTTGGTCGATGTATATATATTTCTTGAACCTGCCATATTGCAGATGTCCTCCGTATAAGGGAGACTATGCCAAATTTTTCCAAAGTTTAAGGTGTTAGTGAATTTTCGAAGATTCTTGAAAAATATTTATTTATGATATTGAATTGGTTTTTGATTTATAATAAATTTTATTTGGAAACTAATGGGTTTGTAACATTCTTTCATACCTCAGCAATTTCGAGGACGAAATTATTTTAAGGGGGGAAGAATGTAACGTCCCTTATTTTTGGCAGCCAAATACTTTATTTATTTTATTTATTTTAAATATTTTATTTGGAATATTAAAGGGTTTTAATATTTAAATCGCTATTTAAACAAAGTTGAACGATATATATTCATATATAAAATAAAACGAGCTCAGAACAGCGCTGCAGTTCGTAAAATAGAGTTTTGAACTTCAACTGGATATACAGAGTCCGTTTTAAATCGGATTTCTGTGAAACAAGAAACATACGGAGCATGTGAAGTATATTTTTCTAGTGGAAGAGAAAAATCGGGATTTCGTCATGTAGATTGGAAGTTATGCCCAAATCAATTTGGCAGAAAAACAGCGGTGTAATCGTTTATCGACCGTAACGGATTATTGGATATAACTGCATATCGGTTTTGAATTTAGACTAGGTTCTTTTGGGACATAGTGCTAATTTAATTTTTAGAATTTTACTGTAATTTTTAATTAATTAAATAAGCAACTTTTTATTTGGAGTATTTTACACCCTGTGACAACATTTTGGGATTTCACAATATAAGTTAAACTACCGGTATTATTATATTTTTGGGATCGCGACACCTCACTGAACACAACTGTATTTTTATTTCAGTCTGCAACGCTCATATATGAATACATAGTGGTGTAGGTAACTTTATTTGAATGGTTAACTGGTCAAACGAACTCTAAATTCAACGAAACAAGTTTCATACGAAACCTTAGGAAGAGGTCTAGTGAAAGGTCGAGGCCTCATATTTTTAGGATTTTTTCTGTAATTTTAAGAAATTATTGCTCGGTGCTTTTCATCGATATTTTCTAAAGGATTTTCACAAACGGTCTCGGAATTCGACGAAACCTGTCCCATTGAGTCCGGAATATTTTTTTATGCTAGAATTAGGTATCAGTTCTTGAATTAGAAGTCAAATGGGATGTTAATTTTACGAAAAACTCCATGCACATTTCATAATAATAAAATAATATTAAAATCATACCATGCATTCATGCATTATATATTTAGAGGGGACGTTGCTTTGTTTGTGTATGGTACTATACAGTGCGACGTGCATGCAAGCCAAATGCTACAGTACTAGGTGCGTGCAAATCAAAACGTGCGTGAAAATCCAAATATACTTTGCAACCCAAACTAATGAACCCTATACGCAATCCTGGAGATGTCATATGCAAACACTGTACTGCGAATGGAAACTAAACAAACCAAATATATGTATATATATTAATTAACACGATGCCTTGCTACGCACAACATCGATTACTTGCCGACCAAATTTCCTATAGCTTGCCGACAAAGTTTATCTTCAGTCTTTTCTCACCAGCTAATCTACGTCTCTCCTACAAACCTATTTTCTCCAAAACGTGGCCGCTACGGTACTGCCTCACTATAAAAGACTGCTGTCCATTTTCATTGTTCATGGAAACCAAGTTTTTACTTTCTCTTGCAAAAAGAAAACGCAGATCCTCCTCTTCCAAACTAAACTGAAAGCATCTCTCCCATTTTTACAAAACCCAAACTGCAGATTGAGAGGAAAAAATAAAGAAGAAGAAGAAGTGGGAGTAGCGGTGCACAGCAGCTCGGCGGAGAGGGAAACAAAGGTGGTCACGGGCTTGAGTATAAAGTGAGCAGTAAGCAATATTAGAGAATGGAAGGGGAAACATGCGGTCTGTTGTTGAACAGAGAGGAGGTGCTATATGTTGGCAGAAATGGGGTGAGCTGTTCTTTTTGTATGGGTTTCGCATTTTCAAAAAAAAAACAAAAAAAAAAAACAAAAAAAAAAACAAAAAAAACAAAGAAAAAAAGAAAATGTATGATGCGTTGCGCATCATAAAGGAAAAAAAAAAAAAGAAGTGCAAACGAAACATAAACAAAGCTGGAAGTGGGTAGCTGCGTTAGCAGGTCTCGGAGGAGTGTGAAGCAACAACATGCGGAAGGTGGCAAGGCAAAAGATGGACAACATTATATGCGTGGAGAAGTCTACAAAGGGAAGTAAAATTGCTTGAGGAAAGGGAATAAAGAATTCGGGAAGGTCAGAGATGCTGAAACCGCATCGACGAGCGTAACCAATTGACAACAAACGGGAATCGAGGTGAGTTAAACTCACTCAGTTCTCCCCTCTTATATTTTATATAAGTCGGGCTTTTAAAATTTTATGCTATGGTTGTTTGTTTGTTGTTGTTGGTTTTATATTCACTAGAACAGTTAAATTAAACGTTCGTTTAATTTAATTAATCGTTATTTCTAACGATTAAATCCAAGTGAGGTAACTTACCTCAGTGGTTACGTTTATAACACTATAAACGTTATAATCAAATAGTTGAATGCTTGAACTGCTGTCATTGTCCCAGTATTGACTGTTACAGTTATTATTGACCGTTATTATTAAACTGTTTTATTTCATCTGTCTAGATGGAAACAAATATTGAACTGAATGGTTTGAATTGTGATAACCATTGTTTTGCAGGGAATAACAGGTTGGATAATATTGATAACATTTATCAATATGATAAAATTGTTGTTATTGAATGTGAAATTAGTGTATATTTCACGGTTTGGTACTACAGTAGTCATTTGCCTCTTTAGTACCGTCGGTTAAAATGAATGATTTTCGAAATCAATATTAAATGGATTTTGAGCGGTTTCAAAGTTATAAATATATTTTTGATATGATTTTAAAATGCGACTCTTATGGCAAAGATAATAGTCGAAGCTAAATGTACAAAATTTATAACTAACAGAAATGTAAGAGATTATCAAATAAATGTTTAAACAATATAAATTTGTTGAATTGGCTATTTAAATGTTGAAATGATTTTGTAAAAGCCTTATCGGTCGGATGGGAAGTTTAAGTAATTCAAAATAGGATCATTGGATTGTGAATACACGGGAATGGGTAAAAGAGTTCAAAAGGAAATGTTTTGTAATAAATGATTGTTTTCAACAAATGGTGTTTCAAATAAATAAATACGAAATGTGATTTAATATCATTTCGTGAATGAGATTAACAAATCAATGGATTGGAAATGAGTGGTGAATTGGAAATGGGATTTGATATTTTAAATGAAACAAGTTGAAATTGTGAATATGAATGGGAGTGAATTAAACAAATGGAAGTGAGTTTATTGCTAGGTTCGGAATGTTAACTGAAGGCACAAGTATAAATGAGGTTAATGTTTTGGATAACAACAACGAATATTAGTTGTCGATAATGAATTGCAAAAGAGATTTGTAAACAAAGTTAAAAAGTGAAAATGAAAATAAATGGTAAATTGTCGTACTTTATTTACAAAAAAAAATTTTGTACATGGAAATTCTAAAGTTTTGGGAATGAAATCAAGTTAGTAAATGAAGTTAGTGGTTTGTAAATATGTTTTGTACGTAACATTTGTTACAAACGAGATGAACTATAGTTTAGACATAAGATTTTATAAAGGATTATTATATGTTTTTAAACAATGAATAAGTTGCGAATATATGTGGTTGATAAGGTGACAAGTAAAATGGTTTTGAGAGGAAATAAGTAATGATTGTTATGGATGATAAGTTGAATTGTTTTTGATAAATACAAATATAAGAATTTGAAAAGATACTCATACAATAAGATATTTAATATAAAATTTACAAAGGCTTTGTTTATGCGATTTTAAACAAATAAATTGGGGTTGTTGAAAATATTTTGTAAATATAATAATAAAGAGATATTAAGGAAATTTTATAAGAATTCTATTTATAATAGAATTGAAGCTCGTATATAATATCATAAAGGGTTGTTAAACATAAATCAGAAGAGATTAAGAAGAATTTACTTAATAATTAGTTAAGTAAACACAGTCGAGACTTAAATAAGGGAAATGTGTGGTTAATAAACTTCTATTAATTCTGAAGATATGAATGTTATTGGTCAAGGTCTGAGAGGTAAATAAAATACCCCAACTTGAACGATGACATGATTATCCAAGAATAATATTAGTTTATAAACGAGGGTAGTTGAGGGAAATATAAGTTATGATTTCCGTATATGATATTATAAACTGTATTCGGAAAGTTTATAAGCGGGATAAGTTGAATTGGGAGTATATTCTTATTTTATAATAAGAAGTAAAAGCAATGTACAAATACTGGAAAATTTGGAAATTTTAATTAACGGACGGTTCGTTAAAGAGGCTAAATGATACTGAGTATTGAATCAGTGAATCCATTTTCTTGTATGGATGAATGGTTGTTTTATTTGATAGTTAAACAACCGACTATCAAATTTGGCCCTTACGATTGTTGGTACGGAAAGACCGGGATCGAATATATATTCGAAAACCATTCCGTCCAGCAAATACGAATACGTTGAAGATGTTGATTCAAGGTGGAGCTATTGAAGACCGTGGATCTTCATAAGCGGAAGGATTACTTAAAATCTCTGACTTGCAACCAGAAATAAACTGTGATTCGGTCGTGGTTGGAATCTACGGATTGCAAGGACTTCTCGCTACTGATTCTCAGGGTGATTCCTAGAATGCAGTAGGAGGGTACCTTCGGTTCATCCTGTTCCTGGGTGACTTGTATGGACGAATGTCTGACAGAGTATTTCCAGAAAAGGTCACGTACATTGATTTCTTCAACCATACCAAGAGTGGAAGCGGAGAAGGAAACTTCTTTAGCCAACACGTAATGTATTGTTGTGGACGTCAATTAGTGATTCTGATGGATCTGACAATGTGGCATTCGAAGTGAATGAGATGTGCTGATAAAGCGTAGCCTCAAGCCTCATCAACCGGGAGATGACAGAAATCGGGCAGGCAGCATGGCTATGTGGGTCGCTCCCATTAGGGTGTATAATCACCTATCTAGAGAAATTTCTTTTGTTCTTATTCTATCGATTCTGCCCATTCGGGAACGGTGGTTTGAGCCCAACCGTTGGTGATATACATTCGATACACTCAAGCGAAATGAGTGGTCGGTCATGTGAGGGCCGGGTTGCAAGACGTTCTTGTTGAACCCAGTGTATTCGCCTCTAGAGATACACTATCGGCAGGTGGTCCCATACCTTGTCAAGTTCGGAATCCAATCTCCAATAAGCGCCTGCGGTTTTGTTTGTATACTTTATATGTGGAGCGTGAGTTGCAAGCGTTCCACTAGATTGATATTTACTTGTATTTAGACATTATTATAATATCAGAAAAGATATTGATTTCAAAAATGTTTTGGGTTATCGTAAGGTAAAAACCGTCCGTATTTATGTGTGGATTTGGTCTTACGATTATCCTTTTCTTTCGAAAGGATTTTAACTTAAAAATCAAGTTGGATGATCACCTTTAATACTGTGCGAGTTTATCTCACTCTGGTTCACCAGACTGACCCGATGTTTTGTAAATGCTCGGGTTAGGCCGGGGTGTACAGGTCCAGGTTACCGAGTGCTGCGAAGTCCAGAGACAAGCTGAAAGAGTTCAAACGTATGGTTATATATATAGCTACTGTTCCGCTGTGTGATTGTATATGAGGACAGGTTATATAACTGTCCAGATAGGTTGATGTACTCCGATACTGTAAGTGATTTTGAAAGCTCTCAATAAAGATTTATTTCCATATTATATTTTGTTCCGCTGCGATGTGAGACTCTGATTCTGTGTTGTGGTATTGGTTCTTCTTCTTCTTCTATTCTTATATTTCTCTCTTTCTTATCTCACCCTCTAACTTCTTTCTCATAACTATCTGGTGTTTTCGATACTTGAGTTCCGACCAGTAATACAGGATTGGTGTATTATTGTCAGAATTCGGGCGTCGAATTCCCCGGGTCGTTACAATGCAAGCTCGCAATAAATCTTCAAGAACGCGATTCACCCACTCAGTTTAGCCATCAGTCAGAGGGTGCTATGTGGTACTGAGATTTAACTTCGTTCCCAACTCATTTTGGATTGCTTCCCAAAATTTGCTAGCAAAGATAGGATCATGGTCGCTAACAATGCTACTAGGAACTCTGTTTAAAACAAAAGACTATTATTTAATTAGAAAATGAAAATTTTCATTTAGATAATAATGAAAAGGAAAGATTTAATTTTATTACCCATGTAGCCTGACTATTTCTTTGCAATAAACTTGCGCCAAACTTTGAGCAGTTCTAGTGGACTTGACAGGTATGAAATGAGGGATTTTGTGAAGCGATCCACGATCACCCATATACTGTCATTTCCTTTCCTAGTACGAGGCCGACCATCTATAAAATCCATGGAGATTTGGTCCTACTTCAAATCTGGAACCTCCAATGGTTGCAACAATCCCGCAAGCTTTTGTTGATCACTTTTTACCTGTTAGTGTGTAGGACATCTACTCACATAAATGGATATATCCCTCTTCATAGATCTCCACCAGAACGTGCGCTTTAGGTCTTGATACATCTTACTCACACCAGGATGGATGCAAAGCTTTGATTTGTGACCGTCATCTAAAACTTCTTTTATGAGTTCGGGGATACTTGGAACACAAATCCGCCCGTGCAATCTAAAAACTCCCTTGCCATCTATTTGAAAGTTCGTGTTTTCGCCTTCTTGAATTCTTTCAATCATTTTTCGAATAAAAGCATCACTTTTCTGAAGAGATGCGATCTTGTCAAGCAAAGAAGGGGTGATGATGAGGCTTGCAATAATTGCATCCTTTCTACTGAGTGCATCTGCCACAACATTGGCTTTCCCTGGCGTATATAAGATGTCGAGATCATACGGCGCAAGAAATTCTAGCCACTGTTGCTGCCTTAAATTCAAATCCTTTTGATCGAAGAGATATTTCAAAGATTAATGGTCGGTGAATAATTCAAATTTTTCTCCCAAAAGATAATGTCTCCAAAATTTTAAAGCAAAGACTAAGGCCAACAACTCTAAGTCATGGACACGATAGTTTTTCTCATGCGGCTTTAATTGACGACCTGCATATGCAACAACCCTGTCCTTTTGCATCAGTACCACACCAAGACCACCACTTTGAGAAGCATCGGTATAGACTTTTAAATCTTGATTACCATCGATGATGGTTAGAAAGGGAGCAGTGGTTAAACTCACTTTTAGCTTTTGGAAGGCCTCCTCACAATCCATTGTCCAATTGAACTTGGTATGCTTCTTGGTGAGCTTTCTTAATGGGCTAGACAGTTTGGCGAAATCTTTGACAAATTTCCGGTAATATCCAGCCAATCCTAGGAAGCTTCTTACTTCAGTGGGTGTACTGGGCTGCTTCCAATCTCGAATGGAGGTAATTTTACTTGGGTCAATAGCAATTCCTTCTTTTGACACAGTATGGCCCGAGAATTTTACCTCCTCTTGCCAAAATGTGCATTTGGAAAATTTTGCTTTTAGAACATTTCTTCGCAGAATCTACAACACTTCCCTTAGATGCTTTTCGTGCTCCTCCTTAGTTTTAGAATAGATTAAAATATCATCAATGAAGATTAGGACGAATTTATTTAGGACCTCACGGAAGACCCTATTCATCAAGTCAACAAAGTAGGCTGGAGCATTGCATAAACCGAACGGCACTACTAACCATTCGTAGAATATGTCAGGACCTCTGAAGGCAGTCAAAGGTATGCATTCTTCAGCTATGCGGAGTTGGTGGAAACCTGTGGCTAGCTCCATCTTTGAAAACACCTTGGATCCATTTAATTGGTCCATTAAATCATCTATGCGAGGCATGGGGTATTTGTTCTTCAATGTTTGCTTGTTAAGATCGCGATAATCAACACAGAGTCTTAGAGTACCATCAGATTTGGGGACAAACACCACAGCTATACCCCAATTAGAAAAGCTAGGTTGGATGAGTCCTTTCCATAAAAGCTGTTTTGTTTGGTTTTTCAACTCTTCTTTTTCTTTGGGAGTCATCCTTCTAATAGCATGGACTACAGGACTTGCATCTGGAACAAGATCAATTCTGAAATCAATTTCCCTTCACGATGGTAAATTGTCTACTTCTTCAAATACATCAGCGTAATTTTTGACCATGGGGATCTTTTCTAAAGAAATAGGAGTGACTTCGAGGGAAGACCAAAATGCCTTTCTATCAGATTTTGAGCCATGGTAAGGTATAGCAATAGTGTTTCCGAATCCTGTTTTCACCTTCACCACTCTTTCTGAACATAACACTTCAGCGCCAAATTTGGTTAGCCAATCAAGACCAAGGATGATATCAAACTCGGAAAAATTCATAATGGTCAAGTCAAAAGGGAACTGAAAGTAAGAGTAAGGAATAGGCATCCGACAATATAAATCAAGGACGATAGAGCCTCCTACAGGATTATGAACATTAATCGGCTCTTTAAGACTTCTTTGTTTTAATTTCAATTTCTTAACCGTGTTGTTAGAGACAAAACTTCTTGATGCACCCATATAAAACAAAGCTGTGACATGAATGTTTTTAACAGAAATGATACCATCTAAAACATCAGGCTTACCTGTTCCTTCGGAAGAAGTAGGGGCGGAAGAAGATGGTGCGCTTGCCCCCTCATACACATGTGCAATCTGCGCTTCTTTCAACAGCGGACAATTAGGCTTGATATGGCCCTTCTTTTGGCAGTTATAGCATTCCTTAGTGTCGACATTTCTGGCCTTCTTCGGATTTCTGCAGTCCTTGCTGTAGTGTCCAAACTACTGGCAGTTGTAGCATTGCACCTTAGACTTATCATAAGTTTTAGCAGCTCCAGAATTGCTTCCTTCAGTCTTCTTCTCGGTTTGTTTCCTTTTATTGTTGGCCAAGCTCATTTCTCTCTCTTGTTGGGAATTCCTCTTATCAATCTCCTCATATCGACAAGTAAACTCCACCAGCTTATTGAAAGAAAGGTCGATGTGGGCAGTGACTCTATCAATATATTTTATCGCAAGCCCGTTTATGAACCTCTTGTTCTTATGAAAGTCATCCTGAATCAATTCAGGGGCATAGAGGGAGAGGTTTCAAATCTTCGTACATATTCTGAGATGGTCTTGTCGCCTTGCTTCAGACTGGCGAACTCGTCATGCAGTCTTTCTACCTCCTGTCTTGGAATGTATTTGTTATTGAAAAGCTCCTTAAACCTTGTCCAAGACATATTATCTATAGTCCCTCCAACCGTGACTGTGTCCCACCATTTTTGAGCTTCCTCCTGTAGAAGTAATGAAGCCACTAATCTTTTCCTCTGATCCTCTAGATCTAATCCTCCAAATATATTTTCGCAGTTCCTCAGCCAAGCTTGAGCCTGTGTCACAGTTTCAGTACCCTTAAATAGCACTCCTCCTAGGTTTTTGAACTTCTTCGCAACCTTATCCAAATCAAAGGGCTGTGGTGGTGGTGCTTGTTTGTGACAACTAGGAATTTCGCTCGATCCGAATCGATCGCTAAACCGATCAAGACCGATCGAAACCCCTGATCATATGAGAAAATGACAAACCAGAACGCAAAGAGAAGAACATTTCATTGATTATTACAACAATTCCATCAGAATACAAGAATATACAGAGTATGAATAAATATTACACATAATAAAATATCAGAAATTTAAATACAATAATACAGCGGAAAAATAATATAAAACATAACTGAAAGTAATACACGGATACAGAGCTTTCCGAGCATCGTTCCAGCTATAAACCAGGTCCTGCGAATATAAATCTGCAAAACCAAAACTACTAGCTACCCGTGTCGAAAATAGGGGCACCCAGAGTTTAGGTTAAAACAAAAAACTCCAAGTCAGTCATGTGACTGGTGTGAGAACTAAAACAGTTATTAATTCAATTTTAAATATAAGGTAAATCAAGGAACCACGCCGTATGACACGGAACGGGTTTCCTCAAGAATCCCAGTGCATAGAAATAAACAATGCAATGCTTTTTCGAAAAATGAAGCTATTATAAGACCCAGGTCCCATCACACAATGCAACGCAAGCCGGAGGATAGGGTTTTCCCTTATAATAGCCAAACATGCTTGATACATTTAAAACAAATCATTTGATACTATTATAAGTGTATAGTGTCAAAACAAATTTAATCATAAATATCAATCATAAATGGCATTAATGACCCATACTGTAACGACCCGCATTTTTCAGCGATATAAATAATGTATTTAATTATTTAAATAATGGTTTTGGTTATTTAAAATGACTAAAATTAAATAATATTGAATATTTAATTAAAATAAATAATATATTTAATTTTTGAAATAGTCAGAAATAGTGGAATTCACAAAATGGTGTGAATTTGATCATCGGTGATATTTAATTCAGTTTAGAAGTGAATTAGAATAACGAATATATTATTTTAATGGTAGTTTGAATGTATAATTATATTATAATTATAATCGAGCTCGATATGGCGCGGCAGCTCGCTATTTGGCGATTTGAACTTCAACTGAATGTACAGGATTCGTTTTAAATCGGATTTCTGTGAAACAAGAAACGCTGGGAGCCGGTGAAGGATACTTTTCTAGTGAATGGGAAAATTTGGGATTTCGTCGTGTAGATTTTGATTTGTGTTCAAATCAAATTTTCAAATAGTCGCTATAGAATCGTTCATCGACCGTAATAGTTTATTTGAAATAATTGCATACTGGATTCGAATTTAGACAAGGTTCTTTCGAGGCGTAGTAATAATTTAATTTTTAGAATTTTACTGTAATTTTTAATTAATTAAATACACAACTTTTTATTTGATGTATTTTACGCCCTATATCAATATTTTGGGACTTCAAAATATTAGTCAACCTACCGACATTATTATATTTTTGGGATTGTGACACCTCGCTGGACACGACCGTAATCTTACTTCTCTCCGTAGCAGCTCAGACATGAACAAAATATTACGGTATGGGGTACGCAGAAACTTTATAGCTCAAAATGAAATTTACCTTATATTTGTATACATATACAGTACTGCTCCCATACTTCATTCTATATGAATAATAAGTTGGACAAGTTGACATGAGAAATGAATCTCCTGGCAATTTTATAAATACTGTCATGCATAGGATGGTAACCTTAATGAACAACTAGCTACTACAGACATTGGATGCCAACTTCCGTAGTCTTCATAGGCTCTAGTTTCCCCCATAGCTCACCAACTCACGCATGCCCATTCTCTCACATCCGCATTCCCTTTCCATTTAATGTCGCTGTCCTTTAGCTTAGCTGTGAAGGATAAATATGTTTTTAAAATGTCTGGCCATACAAGAACAACAACACTATAAGTTCTAAAGCCCAATGCATGCACATGCTCTCGTGAAAATTAGGCTACCAAAATATGAAGTGATTTTTCTGTGTTTTATCACCTCACCTGAATGACAATTCACAAACTCGTATCCACTTAGAATACTGTCTACCTGCATTTGCTACTTGCGTAGGTACGTAGCTACAAAGAAAAAGCAAACCCATTACTACCCTTACAAATCAAACAAGGCCACCCTAAGCTGAATACGGAGACCTTCACTTTTTAGCACAGGCTATTCATTGAAAATATGAGCTAAATAAAATAGTAGCCAACCTATGTGTACTCGTACTTCCTTGGTTACCACCACTTGTTTCCCTATAAATACGCAGCCTCCACTTCGTGTGTTCCCATTTAGGCATCCTCATTTCATTCTCAGACCAAAAACAAAACATGAAAAAAAACATTTCTCTAAAATATATATATTAAGGGCGCTGTGTTTTCTTGGAGGAGTTGATACAAAAAGGAACCGCACTCCACTGTACGGTGTCTGGAGTTGGCATCAGCAGGAGGCATGCGGTTTGGTAAATATTGGAGTTCGGAAGAAGGCCATTGATGGAGTTAGCACGTGAGATAGTGGGAGCAAAGTGGTGTAAAGTCCATATCGTTGCATGCGGTTACTGTTCTGGTGGGCACGTAGGTATGTGGAGAAAGTAAAAGGAAGAGAGTAGTGGTTTGATTGAATAAATGGGAAGAAAAGTGGAGTAAGAATATCATAAAGGTGTAAATGTTGAAGCTTGCGTTGAAATTTTGGGATATGCGATTCTCCAGGAGCTTGTTTCGAATTGCAGAAGAAGGGACACTGTTCTCAGTGGGTTGTCTTGAACGTGGATAGTTGGGCTGAATCATAAAGCCCAAATAAAAAAAAAAAGAGTAGCAGTATTATAAGTTTCGTGAGTTGCCAGGGGGAAAGAAGGAAGAAATAGCGGTGAGGGTTGACACGGGCTTGGGCCGAGATTTCTTTTATTGAGGTAAACCCAGAAAAAAATAAAAGAAAAAAAAATATGTGAGGGGCGTGAAGCGGTGAGAAGGTCTAAAAGTTGTCAAAGAACAGAGCAGCAGCCAGGATATAGTGGGACAATGAATGGTTCAGAAATGTTCATGCAAGTCGATTTAATGGGCCAATGGAAGAATAAACAGTAAGGCAAATTTTATTTAAAAGGTGACTTAGTTTTAAAATTTAATATAAGTAGTGTATCGTCTAGTAAATACAATATTTTATGCAAACGATACCAGAATTTCAAACGGTCGGATTCATTAGAACTGTACGAAGGCAGGATACGTATGGAGCTGGTTCGGAACTTGTTGGAGCTTGTTAACAAAGAATCAAACGTCCGATTTAATCAACTGACGGTAATCGTTATTTAACGATCAATGACCAAAGTGAGCAAAACTCACTAACTCTTCTCAGTTATATTTTTATAACGTATTTTTATAACTGATAAATAATGGTTGTTTGCTGTGTGTTGGCTGTTTGGTTGAACTGCTAGTCAGTTGATTGAAAATATTGATTACGATATATATAAATCGTAATCGAATATTGATTATGTTTATCAGAATATTTCATACTCATGTTGTTTATGTTGATTAACATCTTTGGATGCAGGGAAACAGGTCGGAGGGACCCAACTAGGTTCCTCAACATTTATTTTACTGTTTTTTTTTCATATATTGTGTTATATGATGTGGTAAGAAATCTGTTATTGATTTTGTATGGTTGAATGATGCCGATAATTGTTGTATGGTATGTTAAATACTATAAAGAATACTAGAATGTAAAAAGGGAAATTTTCAATGACATATTGAAAAAGAAATATTTATAAAATCAAAAGATTTTATAAAAAGAAAATATTTATTTATAAAAATAAATAGATTAAAAAGGAATATTTACTTGTTAATCAAATAGATATAATTGAAGGGAAATATTTGTAAAAGATTTACAGATAGAATTGAAAAAGGAATATTTGTAAACTTTTTTACAAATATAATTGAAAAGGGATATTTATCTGAAAATAAATAGAATAGAAAGAGATAATATGTGTAAAATAAATTGAAAGGAAACAGTTAGATTATAAAAGGAATTTCTTATAAAATCAATAGATTTTATATTTTATAGAATAAATAATATTATCGAAGAAGGAGTTTATTTTGTAAATAAATTGATTTTAAAAAGAATACTGGAAAAGTGACTAGTATTGTAGGAAAGGAGAATTTTACATGTGAAAGGTTTAGACCCGTGCTTCGCACACAGGTATAACGTGTTATGGATTTAATGCAAAGTTTTTAAATAGAATCTCTTCTGACCAATAGATTAAGAAGGATAATTTATAAATAATATTTTATAAATTAAATGAAATGTTTATCATTCAATAAATAGAATATATAAGTCAGGACTTATATAGAGAAGTAAAAATCGATTTCAACCTCGATATTTGAAAACTAAATAATAGTAGAGTCAATTAGTTAGAGTTAACCAGATAGAGTTAATCGAATTAGAATTTATTGAATATTAGTTATTCACTTAGAGTTGATCGAATATAGTTATTCAAGATGAGTTGCCATTTCGTACGACTGCTAGCGTAACTCGCAGGGCTGCAGTTAGCCTACGGCGGTCGGATGTTTCCTGAGGGAATCAGGCGTAACTATTGTGATCGCTGCGATCTAGAGTCAAACGAATGGAGTTAAATTGAATATTAGCCATTCGAAATAAAGTTAAACAGACATAGTTATTCGAATATAAATTAATCAAATATTAGTTATTAGATAAGAGTTAAATAAGTTGAGTTAGATAAGTTGAGTTAATCAAGTAAGTTAATCAAATGAGTTAATGAAATCGAGTTAATCCAAAGGAGTTAGTCGAAATAGTTTATTCGAATAGAATTAAAGGAGATTAATCGAATGTAAAACATTCGAAGAGAGTTAATCGAATGAAAATCATTCGAAGAGAGATTATCAAATATAGTTATTTGAAGAAAGAGTTATCGAATATAGTTTATTCGAAAAAGGGTTATCGAATAGAGATTATTCGAAAAAAAGAATTACACGTTGAATTCGATTATATCGAATTAGGAAAAGTACTATTTACTTTACGTCTTTAAATCAAGATGTATATTATTATTCAATTAGTTGTTTGTTATTTATTCAAAATAAGGAATAAGAATTTTATTTAAGTTATTTTATTTCGAAAGCATAAGATTTTAACACCATCGTTATAATCAAATGATTTGGTAAAAGAAGTAGATTCATAAATAGAATCTGAGTTATGTAAGGAAGTGTTAAAGATTTTAAAGTGTGAACCTTTTCTATTTCGAAGTTAGAAATGTTGTTTAGTTAAGGTCTGAGAGGTAATTATAACCCAACTTGATTGACTTCGTTTTTAACTAAGAAATGGTTAAAGTTCGATAGTGAAGATGGATTAAGTTAATTTAGTTAATGAGTGCAATGGTTTAAATTGGCTTAGTGATGTTTTGTTTAAAATATCTGTTTTAAATCAAAGGAATAAATTTTGGAAACATTTTCAAAATACAATCCGAGATTTTTTCTAATCATAGAAATGAAATGTTGATGAGAAAGAATACTAGAATGTCAGTAGTACGTGAAACAGAGATGGGAATGTTTTCCAATGATCGATGATGTATATTTTCAAAATTTAGAAAATAAGAATTTACAAATATATAATAATGGGGAGATGGATAAATTAAAGATAATTTTATAGAAAGAGAAAATTGTGGAATGTTGATTGATCGATAGAGTTTCCATCTGGAAATAATATCATTGGTTGCACACCTATTTTTCTTTGATAGTTAAATCACCGACTATCGAAGTTTTTGGCCATTTTTCCGTCGTCAATACGGAGAGACCGGGATCAGATTCATTATCTGAAAACCACTATGTATGGACGTTAGCGTTGCGATCAAATATTGAAGACGGAGTTATGCAAGGGCTATCCTGTTTATAGAATAGTGCCTTCGGTTTGTTCAGTCCCAGGACAAACGTAAATGGACGATTGTCTGACAGAGTATATCTAACGGATCGCGTAAGTAGATCTCTTCAAATGTACTTACGTTTGGTGGTGGAGGAATTCATTTCTCTTAGCTTTATACATATGGTATTTTTGAGAAAAATCAATTTTTCATTTGACGGGTATGACGATGTGGCATTCAAAGTGAATGGTGGTCAAGTGTTTCAAAGATACGTTTTGACCTCAAGCCTCATCAACCAGGAAATGACAAAAATCGGGCAGGCAGCATGGCTAAGTGGGTCGCTCCCATTAGGGTGTATATCACCTATCTAGAGAAAATCCAATTCATTCTTTGTCTATTCGATGCTGTCCATTTTCGGGAAGACGGTGGGTAGCTCCCAACCGTTGGTGATATACATTCGATACACTCAAGTGAAATGAGTGGTCGGTCATGTGAGGGCCGGGTTGCAAGATGTTCTTGTTGAACCAAGTGTATTTGCCTCTAGAGATACACTATCGGCAGGTGGTCCCATACCTTGTCAAGGTCGGAATCCAAATTCCAGTAAGTGCCGCGATTTTGATTTGTATACTATATATGTGGAACGTGAGATGCAAGCGTTCTGCTAGATTGTTAATTACTTATGATTAGACATTATTATAATATCAGAAAAGTATCGATTTCCAAAACTGTATTTGGGTTATCGTAAGGTAAAAACTATCCATGTTTATGTGTGGATCGGTCTTACGATTATCCTTTCTTTTGAAAAGGATTTTTGAAAAGTTAAGCCGATGATTTGAGTTTACTCACACCAGTCCCATCACTGACCCAGAGTTTATTTTTGTTTTGTTTTCCCTATACTCTTGGGTGCCCAAATTTTTATGGGCAGTCAAGTAGTTCAGGTCTTTACAGATACACTTGGAGGAGCCTGAAGCAGGAGGCTTCAGGATTATATAGCTATTGTTATTTCCACTATGTGTAAGTGTTGTACTCTGATAAGGTTATTCTATGTATATACACGCTTTCATTGCAAAGTTATATTATGTATTATATTTTATTCGTTCCGTTGTGAGATTCTTGTTTACTATGATTGTGTTCTTCTTCTTCTTCTATTCTAATTCCTATCTTATCTATTCTCACCCTCTAACTTCTTTCTATTAATCATCAGGAATTTCCGATGTCTGGATAGTCAACATGAGTTTTATGTTGATTTTCTGAGTCGAAAATCCCCAGGTCATTACACATACCACTATGTCGCCATGCTAGGCTCTACAAATAAAACCGAAATATCACGTATTGGAAATTGGATTCCATCATGAGTCGAGGCAAGGGGCAAGCTCCTCTCCGATTCGAGACACTCTAGCAAATGTCTCATGACGCCACTATGATCCTTGGATCTTCAGGGCCGGTCCGCACTTACTTTCGAGGATTAGTATTCCTGAACACACGTTTCCCGGTCCTAACAGACCTAATATCGAGGCGCCTCATTCCAACAACCACACACGTGAAAAGTATATATATGTCATCCAGTTTAAGCACCAACACCACCCATAGCTAGAAAGAAACGTCGTGCTCTCCCTGCAGTCACTATCCCGTTTTTGACTCATACCGAGGTGTGAGGCTCGCGAATTCACTCTATACACAAGGTTGCGCCACACAGGCCGTGCTTTGATCATCAACCACAAGACTTTGCTTTTCAATAAAAGCCTTGATCATCTGCCACTTAGGCATGCCACACAGGCAATTCACTCCATGCGACTGATGTCCATCGATATACAACCTCTGAGCTCGTACGTCTTAGAGAAGGGCGTTAAGCAAGAGAATAAATTCTCTGCCGCCAAACAGATGTATATTGAATAGAGGTCAATCAACACAGAATAAAATCCAATGTCAGACACAGTCCATTTACAAGTTCGTTCTGGGTTTGAACGAAACCGGAGGCACTTTCCACGCATATCCATCGATCTCCATGTACGTCTGGACGATCACCAACTGATTCCCTCATCTTGGGTGTACGGCCCAATCAAGATTGTCAGTAATCACCCAAACGATGTGAAGACTTCCGGTCTTCAACCACCGTCTTCATCTTCGAATTATCGTCGAATCAGTTATTCAGAATGGGTATAAACCCGGCCTTTCTGGATAACCCACGTATATAATAAACCAATGTTACACAAACTCAACATACGCCTCATTCCAATTCAAAATATTCTTTTATTCAAATTTTCACATCAATAGGGAAAGGTTCCCATAAATTTTATCAAAGATAAATTCTTTAAAATTTATTCTTTAATCTTCTTTTGAATATAAATTCAAACCAAATTATTGTTTATTCAAACTAGTCGAGATTAGCGAACCACACCGAAGTAATTATTTATTTTATTTCTGAGACGACCCGAACATCCCCGGTAAGGAAAGCCCGGATAGAATTGAGGATAAGAAAAATTAGAACGCAGACAGAAGAACATTTCATTGTAAATTACAACAATTCCATCAGAATACAAGAATATGCAGAGTATGAATGAATATAATACATTCGATAAATATCAGAGATTACAATAAATTACATAGCAGCGGAAAATAATACAAAACACAACTAGAAGTAATACACGGATACAGAGCTTTCCGAGTATCGTTCCAGTTGTAAATCAGGATCCTGTGAATATAAATCTGCAAAACCAAAAGTACTGGCTGCCCGTGTCAAAATAAGGGCACCCAGAGTTTAGGTTGAAACAATAAACCCCAGGTCAGTCATGTGACTGGTGTGTGAACTAAAACAGTTATTAATCTTTATTTTAAAGTTAGGTAAATTAAGGGACCACGCTGTATAACACGGAACGGGTTTCCTCCCAAGAATACCAGTGCTTAAAACAAACAGCGCAATGCTAAATAAAGAAAAATGAAGCTATTATAAGACCCAGGTCCCATCACACAATGCAACGCAAGCCGGAGGATAGGGTTTTTACCTTATAATAGCCAAAGCATGCTTGATATGTTTAAAACACATTATTTTGATATTACTATAAGTGTATAGTGTCAAAAGAATTTCAATCATAAATACCAATCATAGGCGGCATGAATGACCCATACCACTATGTCGCCATACTAGGTTCTACAAATAAAATCGCAATATCACGTATTGGAAATTGGATTCCATCATGAGTCGAGACAAGGGGCAAGCTCCTCTCCGTTCGAGACACTCTAGCAAATGTCTCAGGACCGCACACAGTAATCCTTGGATCTTCAGGGTCGGTCCTCTCTTACTTTTGAGGATTGGCAATTACTGAGCACACTTTTCCCGATCCTAACAGACCTAATATCCAGGCGCCTCATCCAACAACCACACAGGTGAAAAGTACGGCCAGTTTAAGCACCGACACCACCCATATCTAGAAAGAAACGTCATGCTCTCCCTGCAGTCACTATCCCCTTTTTGACTCATACCGAGGTTTGAGGCTCGCGAATTCACGTTATACACAAACCTACGCCACGTAGGCCGTGCTTTGATCGTCAACCACAAGACTTTGCTTTTCAACAGAAGCGTTGATCAATTGCCACTTACGTGTGCCACACGGGCAATTCACTCCATGCGATTGATGTCCATCGATATAAAACCTCTGAGCTCGTACGTCTCAGAGAAGGGGGTTAAGCAAGAGAATAAATTCTCCCCCGCCAAATAGATGTATATTTAATAGAGATCAATAAACACAGAATAAAATCCAATGTCGGACACACAATCCATTTACAAGTTCGTTCTGGGTCTGAACGAAACCAGAGGAACTTTCCTCGCATATCCATCGATCTCCAAGTATGTATGGATGATCACCAACTGTTTCTCTCCTTTTGGGTGTACAGCCCAATCGAGATCATAAGTAATCACCCAAACGATGTGAAGACTTCCAGTCTTCAACCACCGTCTTCATCTTTGACATCTCGTCGAATCGGTTATTCAGATTGGGTATAAACCCGGCCTTTCTGAATAACCCAACTATATAATAAACAAATGTTACACAAACACCACAAATGCCTCTTTCCAATTCAGAATATTCTTTTATTAACAAAATCACATTCTTAGGGAAAGGTTACCATTAATTCTATCTAAGATAAATTCTTCTAAATTTATTCTTTAATCTTCCTTTGGATATCATTTCAAACCATATTATGGTTTTCCAAACTAGTCGAGATTAGCGAACCAGACCGAAGTAATTATTTATTTTATTTCCCAATCCCAACTTATTCATCCCATGAAGTAAAAATGGTAATACTCCATATCTAACACCACAGTGTTATCGGTAAAATTAATTACCATTTCACGTTCAAATCTAATTAAAGATTTAACTATCGCACTGGAGCAAAACGGGTGATACTCCATTCACGATCACATTTCAGATTTGATAATTTAAATTATCAATTTACATTTCAATCTAATCAAAGATTCATTAAAACTCCACTTAGTTTCAATCTTTTCAAAAATCAATACCCGGTCTTTAACTGGGTTAAAGAACCAATGTCATCTAAAACACGATTCACGATAAACCCAAAAACAAATTTAAATTCAATTCCAATTAAATATCACTTAATTGGTGCACTTCATTAAATCTAAAAAGAAAGATTTAATCTTTTTCTCAACTTGGTTTAAGAACGGTGTTAACGAAGACACCATCCACTACAAACCCAAATCACGTTTGATATTAAATACAAGGCTCTAAATAGAAAATATACTGGCTTATATTCAATATCAAATTTTGAAACCAACAAATATCATATTGGAAATAACGATATAAAATATATCTTTCAAATTTCCACAACCATATCCGTATAATCATGAAACCCAACATCGAAATATTCCGAAGATAATTTCGATTCAAAACCATTTCAATTCGCTTATTTGAAATTCTAATTATTTTTAAAACCACTTTCAAATTCAATTTATTTATTTCAAAAATAAATTGATTTTAATTCTAGTTCAAAACTAGTTCATTTTGATAAAAATCTATTTCTATCTTTTGAAATATGGAGTTCTTCAACCCAATTTTTCCCAAATCATTTCTTATGATTTTACACAAATTATAGATATTTTTAATAATTTTATCAAGTCCCGTACAGTCGATTTCCATCAACGGGCATCGAACTGCACTTACAGCGACCTTTTCCAAATTTGATTTGGAAGTAATTCCAAATCCAACGATTAGATTTCTAATTTCAAATATTTGTTAGAAAGCTCTTTTCGATACGAACCCAACGGTTCCGGTTTCAGGAGAATCCGATGGTCGGATCTCCTGCAACGTCAATTAGAAGTCAATGGTCGAAATTCGCGAACTGCCGTAGCGCGGCGCGTTCTATTCAGGCCATTATGTGTATATATATATATATATATATTTCGTTGATTTCCTTTTAAAATGTATTTATAATTCGTTTTAAATTCGTTTTCAAAACGATTTCAACTTCATATTCAATTTCAAATCAAAATTGAATATTCCACATCATCGATATATATCTTTTCAAAATGTTATATTTTGAAATCACTTCTCTTTCGATATTCGAATAAAATCGATATAAATACCGTTCGCGTCAAAATGGCGCATCACTAATCAACACGGCTTTATATATTTCAATCACTTCGTTATTTTATTCATAAAATGTATATTTATTCTATTCAACACATGAATCTATATTTCTTTCAACACTTGACTAATCTCAACGAATGAGTACTGTCAACACAACTATTTTTGTTATTTAGTATATTTTATAAAATTATGGTATCTATCATTTGATTTTCAAATCAGGCTCCAACCGTAAAATAGTAAGAGATTGATTCCCTATGTATTAACACCGAAGGACGAAACCAATATCTGATCCGTACCCAGGAAACCATTCATCTTATCGATTTTCCATTTAGTTTCTAACTTTAAATATGATAAAGATATAAATTTTATTGTTAAAATATTTCTTTCAACACGTGATAATTTCCAACACATGATTATTTATTCTATTCAACACATGAATATATATTTCATTCTATTCTTTATTTTCCCAATTGGAATGAGGCCCAATCAATTACCATATAATGTTAATTATATGGTTTCCATACAACACATGTATATAATCACAACAATAAATAATCAATCATCATCCCAAGTGCACCACACTGTATGAGCATCAAATATAGATATCTAACGCTTATAACAGCCTATTGATCAATAGATCGACATACAACTAATTATTGTGATTAGTGTATGTCGTATACCATCCCAACACCCTTATGGGGTTTCACATCAGCAAACACACATTTTTATTCACACACACACGTTAAAAATAATATTTTTAATGATAAAATATTTTTAACTATATAAATATTTTATTTCATTTCACAACACACAATCAATTTTCATCATAACAAACAATCAAACATACAAGCCATCCATGGTCTGTGGATGACGGGTGTCGGGTGCTACTAAGCACCGTCTGCATCCTAGTATATATTTTAACTAGAAAAACATGATTTAGAGTGAGAAGTTCTCACCGACTAGCTAATCCAATACCACGACTCTTCATATGTAGGAAATCTCTATCGTCCTCGCCTTTTGTCTATTTCGTCGTCCGTAGCCACTACGTATATAAAAATCACATTTTTATGTTGTTGCTATGTAAAAAAAATCACATTTTTATATTGTTGCTATGTATATAAAAATCATATTTTTATATCACTACTATATAGATAAAAATTATATTTTTACATCGCTTCTACATAGAAAAAAATTCTATTTTTATATCGCTTCTATATAGATAAAAATTATGTTTTTACATCGCTTCTATATAGATAAAAATTATATTTTTACACCGCTTCTGTATAGATTAAAAATTATATTTTTATATTACTACTTTATATATAAAGATTGAATTTTTATTTCATCTCTATAAACGTCTCATTTTTAGTTCACTATATATATAATAAAAATCAAATTTTTATTTCCCTATATCTATAAAGATGATATTTTTACTATCTTACCTATATAAAAGATTATATTTTCATACTTCTACAATATAAAAGATTATATTTTTATACTTCTACAATATAAAAGATTATATTTTTACACTCTCTATTATATAGAAATTCTATTTTCAATACACTTCTTATATAAAAAATAGTATTTTTATATCTTCTATTATATAAAGGTCATATTATTAATACTCCACACAAGTAAAAATCACATTTTTCTGTCTCCACTATATAAAGATCATATTTTTACATTATCGCTACATAAATAAAAATCGCATTTTTGTTTGTTCACTTTCCATATGAAAATCATATTTTCATAGAGCTATTTTTATATGATAAAAATCCAATTTTTATCGCTACCATATTTTTTTTTTAAAAAACTAATCTTTATATTTTCAAAGATGAAATCTTTATATATATTTTCAATACTAATTTATTTACACTTAATAAAAGTCAAAACTGAAAATAAAAATCCTGCTCAAGTTTATCCTTATAACAATGTGTTTTTATTTTCATAAAAACCTTATTTTTAAATTATTTAACTAAATAAAACACACCTTTTACTGTCTTGGTGGTTGGAGGGGCTCGGGGAGGAGCTGGAAGCGGCGCCGACGACTAACGGGGCCCGGGGGTTTTGCGGTCGTGCAAGGCGGGGCCCTTGGTGGCGGGGTCGCGTCGGCTTCAGTGGGGGCGTCGAACGAGGGTCTCGACTTAGGGCGTAGTTGATTTGGGGGAAGGAAAGGAGGAAGAAGGAGAAAAAGAAGGGTGCGGTGGTGGTCAGCGGCACCTTGGGCGGCGCGGTGTCGCGCGAGGGAGGGGTGGCTCTGGCGGGAGCGGCGGCACGGTAAGGGGGGGGTTTGAACGGCGGCGCCTACGTTCTCCCTCTTCTTCTTCTTCTTCTTTTATTTTGATTTTGAAAAAGTGAGCAGGGGGGTTGGGGGGCGGAGAGGAGATAAGGGGAGAGAGGGAGAGGTTTAATTATTTAATTATTTTAATTTCCAAAAAGCAATTTTTTCATTCGAACTCAAAATTAGACACACCGATTGTCATCTCCAGCTAATTACCCCCATTCCGAACACAATGGGATATGCTGCGTAAGAGGATTCGATCGTTCTAATCAGTTTTCGTCAAAATCAACATATAACTCTATATATTGAATTTGAACGCGCATTTCAATTTACCGGGGTCACATACTAACTCGAAAAATATTTTCTAGCTTCGTATTGACGATACGGTCCTAACAAAGCTAGTTTCGTCAGATTCCGAGACCGTTTGAAAAATGTTCATTTTCCAGTCGATTAAAATCAATTGAAACTGGTCAAACGCGTTTTCCTTTGCCATGCTCACATATTGATTCGAAAAATTACGAAAATTTTAATCTACCAATAACTTGACATCACGGACCCAAACAAAAGTGGTTTCGTTGAATTCCGAGGTCGTTTGCAAAATGGCTATTTTTAAGGGCCGAAATTCCATAGCGACTATTCTGAAATTTCAACTGGATATATCTTTTAATCCCCGCTATGAAATTTCAATTTTTCGGATTCGTTGGAAAGATATTCTCAATTAGATCCTAATATTTTTGGTTTCGCTAAAATCCAGTTTATTTTGCACCCGGTACATTCAATTGAAGTTTGAAATCGAATTATCGAACTACCGCACCATTTTCAAGTCCTTTTATATATATAAATAAATATTATATTCTAACGACGACTATATTAATATATACATTCTAATCTATTCAAATAAATTTCTCGTTGTTTTTATTTAAAATAATTCATTTTAAATATTAAAAATTCATCAAAATTGCCAAAATAAAAATTTTAAATTGGCTCGAATTTTCCGGGTTGTTACATTCTCCCCCACTTAAAACTTTTCGTCCCCGAAAAGGAACGAAGCCGAAAGTTGTTTAACTAATCAACTCAACTTCCACTATTTTCATTACGGGTTAAGTTCTTCAACTTTTCAGTTTCTAAGAACTTTTCAAATTCTTCAAAAACTTGGCTTACACCCTAAATTTTCGAAAAATTTCGCCATAACCTCCCCTGCACCGGGGACTTCGGGATATTTCGTATAGCCTCCCATGGCCTTTTTCAACTCAAAAGAAAAAGAAAAAGCCAAGCGGCTAGCCAATCGGCTCATAAAATCATCATCACCCAAACAAAACGGTAAATTATGGTAAACATGTACCTATTTTTCGGGAAAACAATTTTATTCTTCTACTCTAGCCTCCTTGCTATGACCTGTTCAATGTAAGTACATGTATATGCGAGTAAACGCGACCAATTCTCAAACAATTCAATATTTTATTCAATTAGGCTAAATGGTTCAAAATTTCAAACAAATAGACAAACAACGCAACCATCAATCAATTAGTGAATTAACGTTTCAAATCCATAATTTGATATATATATAGAGAAAATCATGTTTTTGATGCCAAATCACAACAATAAATCTATTTAGTTTTGGTTCTCACACCAGTCTAATGGAAATATACAGATATCATACCTTTGGAACACGAATATAATTACTGATGATGCACGTGCTATCATCAGTACCATCTCCGGGCGACTAGAGTGCGATTCTATATCTATCTAGTATATTAAAACTTCGAATATACGTTCATGACGTGTATACGCGAAATCTTTATATACTCGATTGTCCAAATTCAAAATAAATAGATATGCAAATACGTATAAGGTTTAAATTTTCAAAACAAAGTTGTTTTCATTTGAAAAATATACTCTTCACACTCGTTCTAGGATACTACTGATCCTATCTCTAACTAGTCATTCTAATTGGATATTACTGATCCAATATCTGATGAATTCTTTCGTTCGGTTCTAGTATGTATTGTTCTCGAGCTCTGTAAACCAAAGCTCTAATACCAAACTGAGACGACCACAACTTCCCCGGTAAGGAAAGCCCAGATAGAATTGAGGACAAGACAAATTAGAACGCAGACAGAAGAACATTTCATTGTACATTAGAACAATTCCATCAGAATAAAAGAATATACAGAGTATGAATGAATATAATACATTCGATAAATATCAGAGATTACACTAAATTACATGGCAGCGGAAAATAATACAAAACACAATTAGAAGTAATACACGGATACAAAGCTTTCCGAGTATCGTTCCAGCTATAAATCAGGATCCTGTGAATATAAATCTACAAAACCAAAAGTACTAGCTGCCCATGTCAAAATAAGGGCACCCAGAGTTTAGGTTGAAACAATAAACCCCAGGTCAGTCATGTGACTGGTGTGAGAACTAAAACAGTTATTAATCTTTATTTTAAAGTTAGGTAAATCAAGGGACCACGCCGTATAACAAGGAACGGGTTTCCTCCCACAAATACCAGTGCCTAAAACAAACAACGCTATGCTAAATAAAGAAAAATGAAGCTATTATAAGACCCAGGTCCCATCACACAATGCAACGCAAGCCGGAGGATAGGGTTTTTACCTTAAAATAGCCAAAGCATGCTTGATACGTTTAAAACACATTATTTTGATATTACTATAAGTGTATAGTGTCAAAACAATTTCAGTCATAAATATCAATCATAGGCGGCATGAATGACCCATACCACTATGTCACCATACTAGGTTCTACAAATAAAACAGCAATATCACGTAAGGAAATTGGATTCCATCATGAGTCGAGGCAAGGGGCAAGCTCCTCTCCGTTCGATACACTCTAGCAAATGTCTCAGGACCGCACACAGCAATCCTTGGATCTTCAAGGCCGGTCCTCTCTTACTTTTGAGGACTGGCAATTCCTGAACACACGTTTCCCGGTCCTAACAGACCTAATATGAAGGAGCCTCATCTAAAAACCACACATGTGAAAAGTAAATAAATATCGACCAGTTTAATCACCGACACCACCCATAGCTAGAAAGAAACGTCGTGCTCACCCTGCAGTCACTTTCCCGTTTTTGACTCATACCGAGGTGTGAGGCTCGCGAATTCACGTTATACACAAAGCTACGCCACGTAGGCTGTGCTTTGATCATCAACCACAAGACTTTGCTTTTCAAAAGAAGCCTTGATCAATTGCCACTTACGCGTGCCACACTGGCAATTCACTCCATGCGACTGATGTCCACAAATATACAACCTCAGAGCTCGTATGTCTCAGAGAAGGGCGTTAAGCAAGAAAATAAATTCTCCGCCCCCAAACAGATGTATATTTAATAGAGATCAATCAACATAGAATAAAATCCAATGTCAGACACACAATCCATTTACAAGTTCGTTCTGGGTATGAACGAAACCGGAGGCACTTTCCTCGCATATCCGTCGATCTCAAAGTACATCTGGACGATCACTAACTGTTTCTCTCCTCTTGGGAGTACAGCCCAATCGAGATCATCAGTAATCACCCAAACGATGTGAAGACTTCCGGTCTTCAACCACCGTCTTCATCTTCGACATCTCGTCGAATCGGTTATTCAGAATGGGTATAAACCCGGCCTTTCTGAATAACCCACGTATATAATAAACAAATGTTACACAAACACCACAAACGCCTCATTCCAATTCATAATATTCTTTTATTCACCAAATCACGTTCTTAGGGAAAGGTTCCCATTAATTCTATTCAAGATAAATTCTTCTAAATTTATTCTTTAATCTTCCTTTGGATATCATTTCAAACCATATTATGGTTTTCCAAACTAGTCGAGATTAGCGAACCACACCGAAGTAATTATTTATATTATTTCCCAATCCCAACTTATTCATCCCATGAAGTAAAACTGGTAATACTCCGTTTCTAACACCACGGTGTTATCAGTAAAATTAATTACCATTTCACGTTCAAATCTAATTAAAGATTTAACTATCGCTATGGAGCAAAACTGGTGATACTCCATTCTCAATCACTTTTCAGATTTGATAATTTAAATTATCAATTAACATTTCAATCTAAATAAAGATTCATTAAAACTCCACTTAGTTTTAGTCTTTTCAAAAATCAATACCCTGTCTTTAACTGGGTTAAATAACCAATGTCATCTAAAACACGATTCACGATAAAACCAAAAACAAATTTAAATTCAATTCCAATTAAATATCATTTAATTGGTGCACTTCAATATATCTAAATAGAAAGATTTAATCTTTTTCTCAACTGGGTTTAAGAACGGTGTTAATGAAGACACAATCCACTACAAACCCAAATCACATTTGATATTAAATACAAGGCTCTGAATAGAAAATAGACCGACTTATATTCAATATCAAATTTTGAAACCAACAAATATCGTATTGGAAATAACGATATAAAATATATCTTTCAAATTTCCACAACCATATCTGTATAATCACGAAACCCAACATCGAAATATTCCGAAGATAATTTCGATTCAAATCCATTTCAATTCGCGTATTGGAAATTCTGATTAATTTTAAAACCACTTTCAAATTCAATTTATTTATTTCAAAAATAAATTGATTTTAATTCTAGTTTAAAACTAGTTCATTTTGATAAAAATCTATTTTTATCTTTTCAAATATGGAGTTCTTTAGCCCAATTTTTCCCAAATCATTTCTTATGATTTTACACAAATTATAGATATTTTTAATAATTTTATCAAGGCCCGTACAGTCGATATCCACCAACGTCCATCGAACTGCACTTGCAGCGACCTTTTCCAAATATGATTTGGACATAATTCCAAATCAAACTGTTAGATTTCTAATTTCAAATATTCATTAGAAAGCTCTTTTTGATACAAACCCAACAGTTCCGGTTTCAGGAGAATCCGACGGTCGGATCTCCTACAACGTCAATTCGAAGTCAATGGTCTAAATTCGCGAACTGCCATAGCGCGGCGCGTTCTATTCAGGCCATTATATATATATACATATATATATATAATATATTTCGTCGATTTCATTTTAAAACGTATTTATAATTCGTTTTAAATTTGTTTTCAAAACGATTTCAACTTCATATTCAATTTCAAATCAAAATTGAATATTCCACATCATCGATATATATCTTTTCAAAATGTTATATTTTGAAATCACTTCTTTTTCGATATTCGAATAAAATCGATATAAATATCGTTCGCATCAAAATGGCGCATCACTAATCAACACGGCTTTAGATATTTCAATCACTTCGTTATTCTATTCAACACATGAATCTATATTTCTTTCAACACTTGACTAATCTCAACGAATGAGTACTGTCAATACAACTATTTTTTTTATATAATATATTTTATAAAATTATGGTATCTATCGTTTGATTTTCAAATCAGACTCCAACCGTAAAATAGTAAGAAAATGATTCTCTATGTATTAACGCCGAAGGCCGAAACCAATATCAGATCAATACCAAGGAAACCACTCATCTTATCTATTTTCCGGTTAGTTTCTAACTTTAAATATGATAAAGATGTGAATTTTATTGTTAAAATATTTCTTTTAACACATGATAATTTCCATCACATGATTATTTATTCTATTCAACACATGAATATATATTTCATTCTATTCTTTATTTTCCCAATTGGAATGAGGCCCAATCAATTACCATATAATGTTAATTATATGGATTCCATACAGCACATGTATATAATCACAACAATAAATAATCAATCATCATCCCAAGTGCACCACACTGTATGAGCATCAAATATAGATATCTAATGCTTATAACAGCTTGTCGATCAATCGATCGACATACAACTAATTATTGGGATTAGTGTATGCCGTATACAGTCCCAACACCCGTGTGGGGTTTCACATCAACAAACACACATTTTTATTCACAAACACACGTTACAAATAATATTTTTAATGATAAAATATTTTTAACTATATAAATATTTTATTTCATTTCACAACACACTATCAATTTCCATCACAACAAATAATCAAACATACAAGCCATCCATGGTCTGTGGATGACGGGTGTCGGGTGCTACTAAGTACCGTCTGCATCCTAGTATATATTTTAACTAGAAAAACAAGATTTAGAGTGAGAAGTTCTCACCGACTAGCTAATCCAGTACCACGACTCTTCATATGTAGGAAATCTCCATCGTGCTCGCCTTTTGTCTATTTCATCGTCCATAGCCACTACATATATAAAAATCACATTTTTATATTGTTTCTATGTATATAAAAATCATATTTTTATATCACTACTATATAGATAAAAATTCTATTTTTACATCGCTTCTATATAGATAAAATTCTATTTTAATATCGCTTCTATATAGATAAAAATTATATTTTTACATCTCTTCTATATTGATAAAAATTATATTTTTACACCGCTTCTATATAGATAAAAATTATATTTTTATATTACTACTTTATATATAAAGATTGAATTTTTATTTCATCGCTATAAAAATCTCATTTTTACTTCACTATATATATAATAAAAATCAAATTTTTATTTCGCTATATCTATAAACATGATATTTTTACTATCTTACCTGTATAAAAGATTATATTTTTATACTCTTATTATATAGAAATTCTATTTTCAATACACCTCTTATATAAAAATAGTATTTTTATATCTTCTATTATATAAAGGTCATATTTTTAATACTCCACACAAGTAAAAATCATATTTTTCTATCGCCACTATATAAAGATTATATTTTTACATTATCTCTACATAAATAAAAATCGCATTTTTATTTATTCACTTTCCATATGAAAATCATATTTTCATAGCGCTACTTTTAAATGATAAAAATCCAATTTTTATCGCTACCATATATTTTTTTTCAAAAACTAATCTTTATATTTTCAAAGATGAAATCTTTATATATATTTTCAATACTAATTTATTTACACTTAATAAAAGTCAAAACTGAAAATAAAAATCCCACTCAAGTTTATGCTTATAACAATGTGTTTTTATTTTCATAAAAACCCTATTTTTAAATTATTTAACTAAATAAAACAAAATAAAACACACCTTTTACTATAACACCCCGTATTTTCTATGAACGTATAAGTAACACATCAGAGGATAATTAGATTTTAAAATATGAATCAAGTGAAACGGGTTGCGCCATTGCGTTCGTCTCGGAATTCTGCTTGGAAACGAGTCTGAGTTTGCAAGAATCGGAGTCCGTATGAGGGAGATATGACCCCCCGAAGTTTTAGGAATTTTCAGAACCGAAAACAACTCGAAATTCGAATTCAAACCCATAAGCGGGCTAGGCGGGAAATTTCCCACCCCGACCCAGGTCGACTGGGGAGTCGACTGGGCAGTTGTAACACCTCGTAATTATGTGACATTAAGATTCTCAAATTAAAGTATAATTAATTTTTAAAAGAAAAATAAAAAAAAAGATTATTGCAGTTGTTTAATTTAAGTATTGTAACTAACATGAAAAAGAGAAGTAAGGAGAGAACAATAATTATTATTGTTCTAAGACTTATTAACAAATGCCTCTGTAGCTCAGTTGGTTAAGGCATTGGATTTGTAGCATGGAGGTCGGGGGTTCGAACCCCGGCGACGGCATAATTTTTTATCTTTTTTTAGAGAGGGCCAACTGAACATGCAAATATATGTACGTATATAAATTCAAAATTTGAAAGGATAAGAACGTACATATAAGGAAATAAAGAAAATATATATATATACATATGAGAATATAAATATATATATGCAAAAATATATGTATATGAAAGATAAAATTCAAGAAAAGGCTACAGTCAATGAAATATGGCAACATCATTTGAATTTTGAAAATAAAATGAAAGTTGTGTGTATATATATATGCGTAAAATGGTCGTTAGAGGAATTGTATATATATAAGAATATTTCATGTGAATAAAACAGTTAAATAAATTCCAGAAATTCAAAAGTTCGAAAATCAAACTTGTACGCCAAAACAATTCATTCGAAATTCAAATTTCTACGCCAAAATAGCTTGTGGGACCCAATGCTGACTCAGCACTGCGTGTATGATAAGGTTTGGCTAGATTCATCTACGTACCTGGACTATTTTCTTAACTGGGTTCAATGCTGACTCAGCGCTGCGTGTACGATAAGGTCTTGAGCAGCTATATAAACAACCCCAGTCTTCATTCTCTTTGCACCAATTCTCTTCTATCCTTATGCTGCTAAGATTCATGGCTTCTTCCCCTCCTCTAAATTTTCTTAAATAATTAAAATAAAATATAAATTCAAGACATGGAGATGCTGCTCAAATCTGTTCAAGAGAAGATTCAAATCAAAGTGAAGAATTCAAAGGCTAAATCAACAAACCTCGAGCAACGACATACGAATCTTAGCATCGCCGTTCTTCTATTCTAGATCTAATTTATGTAAGTTGGTTATTTCTAGACTTGAACGTTTTATTTTTATTTGTGACATGAAATTAAAAGGATATAAGAAAAATGCCTAATCTCTTCACTTGGATCTGTGTTTATTTAAATTTTTGGATCTAATTCTTGACTATGGCCCAGAACATACTATGACTTTGATTGACGGCCTATGACTATTGAACAAAGAGGATATGCCTATGCCTATGATCATGATTATGAGAACTATGACCATGAACCTATTGCCTTTGAATTACGAACATGAACCTTGATTTGGGACATACAACATATGAATATGACATTGCCTATGACAATGACTTATGACTATGGGAATTATTTTCCCTTTTGGACTATGAACATTGCCTATAACTATGAACTTTGCCTATGATTCATAATTAGGAAAATTGTTGCTTAAGTTTTGTGGCTATGAAATTGGGTCTGAACCCGATTATCTATTTTATCTGTTCCTTGTTTTTCTTTGGTTTTAGACTGTGGGAATTTACCTATTCAGTTAGGTCTACCCATGTTCTTGAACCTATTCTATCTATTGGTTTTAGACCGTGGGAATTTACCTATTAAGTTAGGTCTACCCATATTCTTGAACCTACGTCGTTATCCAAACCTTTTATGCCAGTTATTATCCCTTTTCATAGCATCTTTGGTTCATTCCCTATTTTCTACAAATCTAGATTTATTTACAATCTAGGTTAAATCACGATTATATGAACGGTGGGAATGCAATTTGGGGAAAATATGAAAAGAACATAAATGTAGTTATAAGCTTGGAAATTGGCATAAATTGGGAATATGTATTATGGCATGTTCATATGAATGCAAATTGGATAAGTCTGACATATTAAATTTAGTATTAGCAAGTAAGCTAAATTTTAGGCATGAAATGTAAACTAGAATAATAATTCTAGTCTTACCATAAACTGTGAATTAGGAATGTTAAATCAAAATTGTGTTAATTAAAGATTTGGAATAAGTATATTAGTACAATTTTGAATTTAGCCATAATTGTGAGAAATTGTCATGTTTAGAATAAATTATGATTAGTGACACTTAATTTGGTATAATTTACATACCAAAAAGTATAAATATGATAAATAAGAGGGAACGGGCCATAATAATAAATGTGACAATGTACATTAAAAGTGTAATAATGAAATAAGTAAATTAGGAGTAAATTTACTTATAGAATTTGTCATAAATGATAAATTGTTCATTTACCACAAAATATGTAACTTGCATGTAGGTAAAGTTTTGGCCATAAATTATAAACTAGGATATTTAATCTAGTTTTGGCAATGAAATAGGAAATGGCCTGAACTGCAAGTTGGGTTAGGACTTGGGCCTAGAATATAAGTATACTAGTGGGCAGGACAAAATGAAAATGGTATAGGCCAAGTTTATTTAAAAAGGAAAAATGGACTTTGAAGATAAATTGTTGACAATTTATATATGGACAAAAGAAAGGTTTTCTCTTTGAATAACACATACACCTGAAAGTTCTAGGGTGACAGAGAGGATAGTGTCTAGGCTTGGGTTTGGAAAATACAAGTTTCCTGCCCTCCCTGGCTATCCCTAACTGATCCGAAGGACGGGATGGTTGTTTTCAAAAACCAGATTTGGAAATTAATCAAAAACCCTTTGAACTTAGAAAACATGAATATGCCTAACCCGAGGTTAGACTGAGTTGCGGTGTAAACCTGCCCGGAACCGACCGGCACATCCAGTAACCGCAGCAATATCTGTCTAATGTGAGAGGTTGCGGCTTTAATTTATTAATTAAAGCTAGAACAAGAATGGGAGAGTTAAGTCCATAGAAACACTTAACCAATTTAACAAAGTTAAGCAAGAATGGGTGGGTTAAGTCCATAGAAACACTTAACCAACTTAACACAGTTAAGCCGGAACGGGAAGGTTAAGTCCATAGGAACACTTAACCAACTTAACACAGTTAAGCTAGAATGGGAAGGTTAAGGAACACTTAACCAACTTAGCACAGTTAAAGCTAGAATGGGAGGGTTAAGTCCATGGGAATACTTAGCCAAATTAACATGTTGACTAGACTAGAAGGTGGGGTTAAGTAAAGTTAATACACTTAGCCAATTTAACATGCTAATTAGACTAGAGGTTGGGGTTAAGTAATACACTTAGCCAATTTAATATGTTAGCTGGACTAGACCATAGGGCTAAGTAATCTTGAATGCTTAACCATCAGAATATGTTAAATAAATAGGGTTAAGTAAAAAGCATAAAGGGATAACACTTAACCAGTTTAACAGGATAAGGGAAGAGGGTTAAGATAGCTTGAATCGACTAAAGACACTTAACCAATCCAACCTGGCGAGAAAGAAAACTAAGTAGTAAACCTCAGTTGAAAAGGGGACTAAGTAGTAAAACTTAGTTAAGAAAACAAGGAATTTGGAAACTAAGTGGTAAACCTTAGTTAGTAGAACTAAGTAGTAATTATTAGTATAACACGAAGGAGCGGACGTCCATCTGATTTTAAAGAAGACTCCAACGAATTGGGATACGAAGCCCGAGGCTTCAAGGGGACGTGAGGGTACTCTTGGTATCCCTCTGTGAGGCTGCAGATGATCCACCTGGGCGCACAGCGGTTAAGGTCTACGGTAGAAGAGCCAAGGGTATGCCTTGGTTGCAATATATGGCAACCAAAAGTCTACGATGGACCAGCGTGATTCGGCGAGAAGACGGAAGCCCTGTGATAGCAACTCGTCGTCTACCTACCATCTTCAGTCAAGCGAGACACGTAAAGCGGGAAGGCTGGAGGACTCACACGGACTACATACTTGCTATCTAGTTGTGGTTGCGGGGTGTTGTTGGCCATAGAATTAGTGGGGCAGATAGGGGCCTTCGTACAGTTCTCATTTTACAAAGTTGGCCTTCCATTAGTTGAGGGAGGGGTCGAGTGGGACCACAGCCACTGGAAAAACAGACCTTAGCATCTGCATCGGCAGATATTGAAAGCTCCCGACCAAGTTCCGTATTTCTAGAGTAGCCCTGACAGCGGAACTCGGAACGCACATTACTGGACATGTGCATCTAGACAAGCGATAACGATTCGCGATACATGCGTGGGAAAAGTCTAGGAACATGTACCACCCTAGGTGGTGTGTCCTAGACTAAAGGGCATCGTTCGACAAGTAGCATAATCCCTAGTTTGGAACTAGGTGGCATAAATCCTGAATCCAAGAAGCATTCAGAAAAATAGCGTAAGTTCTAGTTGAATCTTGAAGGCACTTGATAGATAACCCTAGATTAGATCTAGGTAATTAAATAATAAATGGATGCCTGAAGGTGACGGAAACTACAGGGATTGGGATCACGTTATCGTTACTAGTAGGGACACTAGTTAGGCAGTGCAGAGATATAGAAACCAGAATAATAAGGTAATAGCGAAGCATAGAAAGTATTAAAGTATATCCAGTTTATCTTGCCTTGTATATCTTGTGGTAATCTTATCTTATCCTATTGACCCTATCATCATGGTATTGTCTTGTATTCAGTTAATTCATGTCGTTTCATTTTTCCCTGTTCACATGCTAGAAGTTACTGACTTACTCAGGCTTTATGTTTGACTCTGTTTTTCTTTCGCTTCTTTTCTTCCGTTCCCCCCCCCCCCCCAGGTAGTTGAGGAGGGAATAGTATAACTCAGGATTAGATTGGACCGTTGCTCTTTCCCCAGCTTGAAGATTTGACGAAGTCGTCCTTGGATTCTCTTTCAGATGCTATGGCTGGCTCTTGCTACATTGGGGAATATAAAATGTTGTTTTATGCTTCTTTATTTTGTAAAGACAGATGATACTCTGATATTGTAAAAGAATCTTGTACAGACTATTTTATCAATAAAGCAAAGTTCTATTTTCCGTTGTTTAATATTTGTCTGTCTTGTAATTTATCTGCATCTTTTACCCAAAATGCTCCACAGAACTTAGTGCATTCCCATTGTGAGTGACACTAACGGACGTGGGGTGTTACACGTGGTATAAGAGATGAAGGTTACCGGATCAGATAAAAGGATTTGAAAAATTATTTTCAAAACGGTTTTTAAAGAAGCATTTTCAAGAGAAAAGATTTGTTTTAAAGACATATTCCCCGAAGCCATACGCACTATCTTCTCTTCCTCTGTTTAAATTCTTGTCTCCTTCTTTCTTGAGTCTCTGGGGCTCCTGGCTTTCTGGGAGGTAACCTCATCGAAGGGCAAAGTAGTGCCTGGCTTCCATCCATAGCCGTAGTTGTTTAATCTACGGACAGTTTTCTTTCGAAGCTTATAGGGTTTTCCGGACGATGGAGGCAGTTTTCGAGAGATTTGTCAACATGACTACACACGGAAGGGGATGAGGAGTTTGGCTAAGGGGCACAACCCAAGGATAAGGAATTCATGGATAGGGACTTGGCTCACCAAGGAGGAAGGAATTATAAAGCGTAAGACAAGAGGAAGTAGCTTTTCTATGATATAATAGGGCATATAATTAAGGACAAGAGCAAGAACGAGGAACAATATTTTCATAAGGGCAAGAACCTACTTTCGCCACCAAGCGTACCTAGGAGAAAGGTAGTAAAAGTTCTCTTGGAAGAGTCTAGTTTTGCTATTCGTACTATTTCCTTTGGTTTTATCGCTTTGCATTTGTTCGTATTTGCTTCCATAGTTGAGTCTCTGCACCTTAGTACTTGTATAGTAAGAAGATCCCAATCAGTCTCAAACCCAGTGGGTGGTTCGACCCGTTTATTTTTGGTTAGTAGGGGTTTGAATAGCTATCGAGTTTGCTTATATCATATCACGTCGATCATCTAAAATCGGAGGAGATATTCCCTGGATACTTATCTGATATTGGTTTAGGCCTTTGGGGCTTGTACTTGAGGAATGTCGAGTTCGACTAGGATGGTTTGCGTGAGAGATGAATTGTTGTGACAGGCGCTCTAAAAAGCACGTAGTGATCTTTAACCCTTATAGTTATGGCATGGTGGATAAGGGAGAGACCTCTAATCATACACTTGGTACCGTGATTGACATTTGTTTATTTTGGAAATGGAGGTTAGGAACTTCACAATCGTGAAGATAAATTGGTTAAGATACAGTGGAGTAAAGCTCAAGAAGGCTAGATACTAGCAACATTCCCTTTTTCCTTGAGGGTGCATCCTTGATTTCTCAGTTTAGGAGCTTTACGCGTAGTTGTTTCTCTCTTTCCGAAGTATATCCTCTAGGTCGTATCTGCGATCCTTAGGTAGAAGCCAATGGATGTAAACATGTATTTTAAACATGTTATGGTTGAATGGTTGCGAGTGGTTGCAAATGGTTGCTCGTGGATGCATATGCATACGTATTAGGCACTAGATCAAGTTCGGACACTCTCGTATTGCATTTACATATATGCATTTGTTTATAAGTTGAACTTGATATGATATCATATGGAAGTTGCATATGGATGAATGGCTATGCACGCATGTAGTATTTACATGACAAGGGATGTTTGCATGCATGATTGGATGCATGAAACTAACACGATTTGCATTAAGGAGGTCAACTGAATCAGTAGACCGCCTGATTCTGCATTAGATAGAGACATATACACACACTATGCATATGAACATGAAAGCATTAGAAATCTTTTAAGGACAATGAATGCCTGTGATTGAATGGTTGAGTAGATGGGTGATTGGATGGTAGGACACATTCTTCCTAACATGAAGATTCCGGGGACGAAATCCTTTTAAGTGGGGGAGAATGTAACACCCCGTAATTCTGTGACATTAAGATTCTCAAATTAAAGTATAATTAATTTTTAAAAGAAAAAAAAAAAGATCCATGCAGTTGTTTAATTTAAGTATTGTAACTAACATGAAAAAGAGAAGTAAGGAGAGAACAATAATTATTATTGTTCTAAGACTTATTAACAAAAGCCTCTGTAGCTCAGTTGGTTAAGGCATTGGATTTATAGCATGGAGGTCGGGGGTTCGAACCCCGGCGGCGGCATAATTTTTTATCTTTTTTTAGAGAGGGCCAACTGAACATGCAAATATATGTACGTATACAAATTCAAAATTTGAAAGTATAAGAACGTACATATAAGGAAATAAAGAAAATATATATATACATATGAGAATATAAATATATATATATGCAAAAATATATGTATACGAAAGATAAAATTCAAGAAAAGGCTACAGTCAATGAAATATGGCAACATCATTTGAATTTTGAAAATAAAATGAAAGTTGTGCGTATATATATATGCGTAAAATGGTCGTTAGAGGAATTGTATACATATAAGAATATTTCATGTGAATAAAACAGTTAAATAAATTCCAGAAATTCAAAAGTTCGAAAATCAAACTTCTACGCCAAAACAATTCATTCGAAATTCAAATTTCTACGCCAAAATAGCTTGTGGGACCCAATGCTGACTCAGCACTGCGTGTATGATAAGGTTTGTCTAGATTCATCTACGTTCCTGGACTATTTTCTTAACTGGGTTCAATGCTGACTCAGCGCTGCGTGTACGATAAGGTCTTGAGCAGCTATATAAACAACCCTAGTCTTCATTCTCTTTGCACCAATTCTCTTCTATCCTTATGCAGCTAAGATTCATGGCTTCTTCCCCTCCTCTAAATTTTCTTAAATAATTAAAATAAAATATAAATTCAAGACATGGAGATGCTGCTCAAATCTGTTCAAGAGAAGATTCAAATCAAAGTGAAGAATTCAAAGGCTAAATCAACAAACCTCGAGCAACGACATACGAATCTTAGCATCGCCGTTCTTCTATTCTAGATCTAATTTATGTAAGTTGGTTATTTCTAGACTTGAACGTTTTATTTTTATTTGTGACATGAAATTAAAAGGATATAAGAAAAATGCCTAATCTCTTCACTTGGATCTGTGTTTATTTAAATTTTTGGATCTAATTCTTGACTATGGCCCAGAACATACTATGACTTTGATTGACGGCCTATGACTATTGAACAAAGAGGATATGCCTATGCCTATGATCATGATTATGAGAACTATGACCATGAACCTATTGCCTTTGAATTATGAACATGAACCTTGATTTGGGACATACAACATATGACTATGACATTGCCTATGACAATGACTTATGACTATGGGAATTATTTTCCCTTTTGGACTATGAACATTGCCTATACTTTGCCTATGATTCATAATTAGGAAAATTGTTGCTTAAGTTTTGTGGCTATGAAATTGGGTCTGAACCTGATTATCTATTTTATCTGTTCCGTGTTTTTCTTTGGTTTTAGACTGTGGGAATTTACCTATTCAGTTAGGTCTACCCATGTTCTTGAACCTATTCTATCTATTGGTTTTAGACCGTGGGAATTTACCTATTAAGTTAGGTCTACCCATATTCTTGAACCTACGTCGTTATCCAAACCTTTTATGCCAGTTTTTATCCCTTTTCATAGCATCTTTGTGTGACGGCCGGGAATTTCGCTCGATCCGAATCAGTCGTTAAACCGATCTAGACCGTTCGAAACCCCTGAACGTTGAGAACATGACAAATCAGAACACAAACAGAAGAACATTTCATTGTATATTACAACAATGCATCAGATTACAAGAATATACAGAGTATAAAAGAATAAATTACATTCGATAAATATCAGAGATTACAATAAATTACATAGCAGCGGAAAATAATACGAAGCACAACTGAAGGTGATATACGGGTACAGAGCTTCCCGGATATCATTCCAGCTGTAAACCAGGATCCTGTGAATATAAATCTGCAAAACCAAAACTACTAGCTGCCCGTGCGGAAAATAGGGGCACCCAGAGTTTAGGTTAAAACAATAAACTCCAGGTCAGTCATGTGACTGGTGTGAGAACTAAAACAGTTATTTAAAACTTTACTTTAAAAGAGAGTGATTCAAGGGACCACGCCGTATAACACGGAACGGGTTTCCTCCCAAGAATACCAGTGCATATAGAATAAATAGCGCAATGCTTTTTCGAAAAATGAAGCTGTTATAAGACCCAGGTCCCATCACACAATGCAACGCAAGCCGGAGGATAGGGTTTTCCCTTATAATAGCCAAACATTCTTGGTACGTTTAAAACAAATCATTTGATACTATAATATGTATATAGTGTCAAAACATTTCAATCATAAATATAAATCATAGACGGCATGGGTACCATATATCATGTCGCCATACTAGTTCTACAATTAAAGACGAATTACACGTATTGGAAATTGGATTCCGTCATGAGTTGAGGCAAGGGGCAAGCTCCTCTCCACTTCGAGACACTCTAGCAAATGCCTCAGGGTTACGCACACTAGGCAACCCTGGATGCGGCTGGGCCGGTCCTCACTTACGTTAGAGGATTAATTATGCCTGAACACACGTTTCCCGGTCCTTACAGACCTATAATCGAGGCGCCTCATTCCAACAACCACAAAGGTGAAAAGTATATAAATGTCAGGGCTGGTAAGTCACTGACACCACCAAAGCTAGAAAGAAACGTCGTGCTCTCCCAGCGGTCCGTATCCCGTTTTTGACTCATACCGAGGTGTGAGGCTCGCGAATACACGTTATACACAAAGCTGCCACGTAGGCGTGCTTTGATCATCAACCACAAGACTTTGCTTTTCAACAGAAGCCTTGATCCTTGCATCATAGCGTGCCACACAGGCAATTCATGCCATGCGACTGATGTCCATCGATATACAACCTCTGAGCTCGTACGTCTCAGAGAAGGGCGTTAAGCAAAAGAATAAATTCTCCGCCGCCAAACAGATGTATATTTAATAGAAATCAATCAACACAGAATAAAATCCAATGTCATACACACAATCCATTTTCAAGTCCGTTCTGGGTCTGAACGAAACCGGAGGCACTTTCCTCGCATATCCATCCATCCCCAAGTACGTCTGGACGACCACCAACTATTTCCATCCTCTTGGGTGTACTGCCCAATCAGGATCGTCAGTAATTATCCAAACGATGTGAAGACTTCCGGTCTTCAACCACCGTCTTCATCTTCGACATATCGTCGAATCGGTTATTCAGAATGGGTATAAACCCGGACTTTCCGAACAACCCGCGTATATTGAAAACAAATGTTACACAAACACAACATACGCCTCATTCCAATTCATTAGTCACTAACCGCAAATTAGCCAGAGAACAATTTCCCAAACATTAACCCCGAAGGCCGAAACCAACATCAGATCAATACCCAGGAAACCATTTTTCTTAGCCAACCTACAGCTAGTTTCTAAATTCCACATTCTTAGGGAAAGGTTCCCATTAATTTTATCCAAGATAAATTCTTTAAAATTTATCCTGTAATCTTCCTTTGGATGTCATTTAAAACCAAATTATGGTTTTTCCAACTAGTCGAGATTAACGAACCGTAACGAAGTAATTATTTATTTTATTTCCCAATCCCAACCTATTCATCCCATGAAGAAAAACTGGTAATACTCCATATCTAACACCGTGGTGTTATCGGTAAAATTAATTACCATTTCACGTTCAAATCTAATTAAAGTTTTAACTATCGCTTTGGAGCAAAACTGGTGATACTCCATTCTCGCTTATTTCTAAATTTGATAATTTAGATTTACATTTCAATCTAATTGCAGATTCGTTACAAACTCCTTTTACTGGGTTAAAGAACTAGGTGTTATTTAAAACACAGTTCACGACAAACCCAAATCACATTCTATTTATTGTCGGGTTAAAGGACTAGTGTTATTTAAAACACCGTTCACGATAAACCCATTTCAAATCCAATTAAATATATTAGAAATTCCGACTATTTAAAATCCCTTTTTAAATCTAATTTATTTATTTAAAAATAATTGGGTTTTAAATTTAGTTCAAAACTAGTTTATTTCGATAAAAATCTATTTTTATCCTTTCAAATATAGAGTTTTTCATCCTAAATTTTCCCAAATTATTTCTTATGATTTTACACAAATTATTGATATTTTTAATAATTTTATCAAGGCCCGTACAGTCGATTTCCAACAATGGCCATCGAACTGCACTTACAGCGACCTTTTTCGAATTTGATTTGGACGTATCTCCAAATCCAACCGTTAGATTTTGAATTTCAAATATTCGTTAGAAAGCTCTTTTCGATACGAACCCAACGGTTCCGGTTTTAGGAGAATCCGACGGTCGGATCTCCCGTAATGTCCGTTTGAAATAAGTGGTCGAAATTTACGAACTGCCGCGGCGCGGCGCGTTCTATTCAGGCCATTATATTATATATATAATATATATTTCGTCGATTACTATTTAAAACGAATTATATAAATAGTTTTAAATTCGTTTCAAAAGCAATTTCAACTTCCATTTCTATTTAAATCAAAATTGAATTCTTCTTTATAAATTCGTTTTAAAATTCATTTCTATTCAATTCAAATTTCAATTCAATTTGAATTCATTTCACTTTGCTTTCGATTAAATTTGAATTCGTTTTCAATTCAATCCAATTTCAAAGTCGTTTTCTATTCGATTCAATTCAAATTGGTTTTCTATTCGATTCAAATTCATTTTCTATTCAAATCAAATTCGTTTCGTTTTCTATTTGAATCCAATTCATTATATATTCAATTGAAATCAAATTGGTTTTCTATTTCATTCAATTTGAAATCGTTTTATATTCAATTCAAATCGAAATCGTTATATATTCAATTCATTTCGAAATCGTTATATATTCAATTCATTTCGAAATCGTTATATATTCAATTCATTTCGAAATCGTTTTCTATTCGATTCATTTCGAAATCGTTTTCTATTCGATTCATTTCGAAATCGTTTTATATTCAATTCATTTCGAAATCGTTATATATTCAATTCATTTCGAAATGAATAAAATCGATATAAATATCGTTCACGTCAAAATGGCGTCAATCTAATCAACACGGCTTCATATATTTCTATTTTCAAATATTCTATTTCAAATATTTCTATTTGTCAACACACGACTAATCTCAATGAATGAGTACCGTCCACGTGTGACTATTTTTGTTAAATTATTTCGTTCAACACATGACTAATCTCAACGGATGAGTACAGTCAACACATGAACCTTTATTTTATATTGATAAAGATGTAAATTTTATTATAAAAATAATTCGTTCAACACATGACTAATCTCAACGGATGAGTACAGTCAACACATGAACCTTTATTTTATATTGATAAAGATGTAAATTTTATTATAAAAATATTTCGTTCAACACATGACTAATCTCACGAATGAGTACAGTCAACACATGAACCTTTATTTTATATTGATAAAGATGTAAATTTTATTATAAAAATAATTCGTTCAACACATGACCAATCTCAATGGATGAGTACTGTCAACACATGAACCTTTATTTTATAATATTCTTTATTTTCTAAATTGGAATGAGGCCCAATCAATTACCATATAAAGCTAATTATATGGATTTTCATACATCACATGTATATAATATAATCAACCATCAACCAAAGTGCACTACACTGTATAAGCATCAAATATAGATATCTAACGCTTATAACAGCCTGTCAATCAATCGATTGACATATCTAATCAATCAGGATGAGTGAACTTCAAATTTCATCCCAATACCCGTGTGGGGTTTCAAACAATCAAACACAGATTTTATTCGTGCAGTTGGGCGATGTGTTAAATTTATCGTCCCAATCAATGTCAGTCAAATCAGTGTACATAAACAAACCGTCCGGTTTGTAAATGAATATTTTATTTTATTCACTTCACGTTAAAAATTATATTTTTAACGACAAAACATTTATTTCGACATATGAATTTCTATTCAATTCATTTATTCTATAAAATGATATTTTTATTTTTCTAACATATTTTAGAAAATTTGGGCGGCATAACGGCACTATACTAGAAACGGGACGAGGCCTAGCCTTATCCCCGGTCTAGTGAAGGCCCATGCCATTCACACATCAATCAAAATCAATTCATTTCACCAAACAACTCAAATTTCAATCAAATAATTTAACCAACTACTCAACCAAACAATTTAACAAACAAGCCATCCATGGTCTGTGGATGACGGGTGTCGGGTGCTACTAAACACCGTCTACATCCTAGTATATCTATATATAACTAGAAAAAGAATTAAAGAGTGAGAAGTTCTCACCGAAAGCTATCCAACTTCACGGCTCTTCACGGATAGAAATCTTCATTGCTATCCCATCTTCGCTATCTTCTTTGCCCGTAGCCACTACATATATAAAAATCATTCATTTTTATATTTCGATGTCTTTAAAATAAAAATCACATTTTTATTTATTCACTTTCAATTTAAAAATCATATTTTTATAATCACTTCATATATTTCTTAATCGAATTTTTACTATGCTATTCAATATATAAAAATCACATTTTTACTTTGGTGTCATATAGATAAAAATTCCATTTCAAAAATAAAGTTTTCGCCTTTATAAAAATAAAGTTTTCGCCTTTATAAAAATAAAGATTTCGCCTTTATAAAAATAAAGATTTCGCCTTTATAAAAATAATCACTTTACTTCAACGTATATAAAATAAAAATCAGATTTTTATTTTGCTACATATACAAAGATGATATTTTTATATTCTCTATCCTATAAAGATTATATTTTTAATACTTTAAAAATATAAAAACTATATTTTTAATATTTCTATATAGTAAAGATTATATTTTTATCTTCCTACCATATAAAAGATTATATTTTTAATTCTTTAAAAATATAAAAACTATATTTTTATTACTTTAAAAATATAAAGATCGCATCTTTTACCAAATAAAAATCAAATCTTTTATTGTTAAAAATCGAATCACCTTCTTTCTCTATTATATCTATGAAAAATAAAAAAACTAAAATCGAATTTAAAATATTGTTTTAAATATATACTAATAAAATAAAAATAAAAAAAACAAAGCAAAATAAATATACCACTTACAGTAAACGGGGAGGGAGGTGAGAGGTTGCGGAGGAGGAGGGGCTGGCCAGCAGCAGAGGCGCCAGGAGAGGGGAGGCACGGCGGTGGGTCGTGGTGGCTGCGGCTATTAGCAGGTGGAGGGGGGCTCGGTTGCGTCGGTGGATGGGGGGAGGGGGTCTCGTGTCGGTGTCGAGGAAGGCAAGGGGGAGGAGGAAGGGAAGAAGTGGCGGCGGCACACCTGGGGGGTGGGGGGGAGTCGGTGGCGGCTGCGACGTGGGGGGGGGGGGGGGGGGCGACGGGGTTTCGGGGGTTTTCCTTTTTTTTTTATTTATATTCGATCTGAAATAATGATTTGGGGGGGGGGGTTATGTAAATATATATATAATAATTATATTTTTTTTTCCTTTAAAACCCTAATGTTGACTTTTCGTTTCAACTCAGATTTGAACCCGCCGACTGTCGTCCCTAGCGTAATACCCCCATTCCGAACACAATGGGATATGCCACGTAGGCCAATTCGACTGTTTGAATCAGTTTTCTTTGAATTTACATTTAAATCACTATATTGAATTTTAAACGTACATTTCAAATTACCGGGGCCACATACTAACTCTAAAAATTCTCGAAAAATATTTTCTAGCTTCATATTGACGATACGGTCCTAACAAAACTAGTTTCGTCGAATTCCGAGACCGTTAGAAAAATGGCCAATTTCCAGTCGATTAAAATCAACTGAAACTGGTCAAACGCGTTTTCCTTTGCCACGCTCACATATCGATTCGAAAAATTATGAAATTTGGAACCTAGCAATAATTTGACATTACGGACCCAACAAAACTGGTTTCGTCGAAATCCGAGGTCATTTGCAAAATGTCCATTTTTAAGGGCCTGAATTCCATAGCGACTATTCAGAATTTTCAACTGGACATATCTTTTGATTCCCGCAATGAAATCTTGATTTGTCGGATTCGTTGGAAATATATTCACAATTAGATCCTATTGTTTTTGGTTTCACTAAAATCCGGATTGTTTTGCACCCGGTATGCTCAATTGAAGTTTGAAATCGAATTATCGAACTACCGCGCCATTTTCAATTCTATTTATAATTATATATAATTATTTATATTCTAACGACGACGCGTATAATATATACGTTCTAATTCTATTCAAAATAAATTTTCTCGTTGATATTATTTAAAATAATCTATTTTAAATATTCAAAATTCGCTAAAATAGCCAAAATAAAAATTTTAAACTGGCCCAGATTTTCCGGGTTATTACAATCTCCCTCACTTAAAACTTTTCGTCCCCGAAAAGGAACAAAGCCGAAAGTGGTTTGATTATTTAACTCTACGTTCGATCTGGCTTCTATTCTCTAACTTTCCAGTTTCTGAAAATTTTCAAAAATTCAAAAATTTGGCTAACACCCTAAATTTTCGAAAAATTTCGCCATAACCTCCCCTGCACCGGGAGCATCAGGGAATTTCAAATAGCTTCCCCGGTCCTTCAGATCTCAAAAAGAAAAAGAAAAAGCCAAGCGGCTAGCCAATAGGCTCATAAAATCATCATCACCCAAACAAAACAGTAAATTATGTAGTAAACATGTACCTACTTGTCGGGCAAACAAATTTTATTCTCTGCTCTAGCCTCCTTGCTATGACCTGTTCAATGTAAGTGTATGTATATGCAAGCAAATGTGACCAATTTTCAATATAGTTCAATATTCGGTTCAATTAGGCATAATGGTTAAAAATTAGCAAACAATTAAACAAACAACACAAACATCAATCAATTAGTGAATTAGAGTTTCAAATTCATAATTTTTGATACATATACAAAAAAACATGTTTTTGATGCCAATTCACAACAATGTGTTCTAGCTATATATAAGTTTTGGTTCTCACACCAGTCTAATGGAAATATACAGGTATCACACCTTCGAAACACGAAACTAATTACTAATGATGACGCGTCAATCATCAGAATCAGGTCCGGGCGACTAGAGTGCGGTTCTATATCTATCCGGTATATTAAAACTTCAAATATACGTTCATGACGCATATATACAAAATCATTATATAGCGGATTGTCCATATGCAAAATAAATAAATAATCAAATACGTATAAAATGGTTTAAATTTTCAAAACAAAATTGTTTTCATTTGAAAAATATACTCTTCACACTCGTTCTAGGATACTACTGATCCTATCTCTAACGAGTCATTCTAATTGGATATTACTAATCCAATATCTGATGAATTCTTTCGTATGGTTCTAATGTGTCTTGTTCTCGAGCTCTGTAAACCAAAGCTCCGATACCAAATGTGACGGCCGGGAATTTCGCTCAATCCGAATCAGTCGTTAAACCGATCTAGACCGTTCGAAACCGCTGAACGTTGAGAACATGACAAATCAGAACACAAACAGAAGAACATTTCATTGTATATTACAACAATGCATCAGATTACAAGAATATACAGAGTATAAAAGAATAAATTACATTCGATAAATATCAGAGATTACAATAAATTACATAGCAGCGGAAAATAATACGAAGCACAACTGAAGGTGATATACGGGTACAGAGCTTCCCGGATATCATTCCAGCTGTAAACCAGGATCCTGTGAATATAAATCTGCAAAACCAAAACTACTAGCTGCCCGTGCGGAAAATAGGGGCACCCAGAGTTTAGGTTAAAACAATAAACTCCACGTCAGTCATGTGACTGGTGTGAGAACTAAAACAGTTATTTAAAACTTTACTTTAAAAGAGAGTGATTCAAGGGACCACGCCGTATAACACGGAACGGGTTTCCTCCCAAGAATACCAGTGCATATAGAATAAATAGCGCAATACTTTTTCGAAAAATGAAGCTGTTATAAGACCCAGGTCCCATCACACAATGCAACGCAAGCCGGAGGATAGGGTTTTCCCTTATAATAGCCAAACATGCTTGGTACGTTTAAAACAAATCATTTGATACTATAATATGTGTATAGTGTCAAAACATTTCAATCATAAATATAAATCATAGACGGCATAGGTACCATATATCATGTCGCCATACTAGTTCTACAATTAAAGACGAATTACACGTATTGGAAATTGGATTCCGTCATGAGTCGAAGCAAGGGGCAAGCTCCTCTCCACTTCGAGACACTCTAGCAAATGCCTCAGGGTTACGCACACTGGGCAACCCTGGATGCGGCTGGGCCGGTCCTCACTTACGTTAGAGGATTAATTATGCCTGAACACACGTTTCCCGGTCCTTACAGACCTATAATCGAGGCGCCTCATTCCAACAACCACAAAGGTGAAAAGTATATAAATGTCAGGGCTGGTAAGTCACTGACACCACCAAAGCTAGAAAGAAACGTCGTGCTCTCCCAGCGGTCCGTATCCCGTTTTTGACTCATACCGAGGTGTGAGGCTCGCGAATACACGTTATACACAAAGCTGCCACGTAAGCGTGCTTTGATCATCAACCACAAGACTTTGCTTTTCAACAGAAGCCTTGATCCTTGCATCTTAGCGTGCCACACTGGCAATTCATGCCATGCGACTGATGTCCATCGATATACAACCTCTGAGCTCGTACGTCTCAGAGAAGGGCGTTAAGCAAAAGAATAAATTCTCCGCCGCCAAACAGATGTATATTTAATAGAAATCAATCAACATAGAATAAAATCCAATGTCAGACACACAATCCATTTTCAAGTCCGTTCTGGGTCTGAACGAAACCGGAGGCAATTTCCTCGCATATCCATCCATCCCCAAGTACGTCTGGACGACCACCAACTATTTCCATCCTCTTGGGTGTACTGCCCAATCAAGATCGTCAGTAATTATCCAAACGATGTGAAGACTTCCGGTCTTCAACCACCGTCTTCATCTTCGACATATCGTCGAATCCGTTATTCAGAATGGGTATAAACCCGGACTTTCCGAACAACCCGCGTATATTGAAAACAAATGTTACACAAACACAACATACGCCTCATTCCAATTCATTAGTCACTAACCGCAAATTAGCCAGAGAACAATTTCCCAAACATTAACCCCGAAGGCCGAAACCAACATCAGATCAATACCCAGGAAACCATTTTTCTTAGCCCACCTACAGCTAGTTTCTAAATTCCACATTCTTAGGGAAAGGTTCCCATTAATTTTACCCAAGATAAATTCTTTAAAATTTATCCTGTAATCTTCCTTTGGATGTCATTTAAAACCAAATTATGGTTTTTCCGACTAGTCGAGATTAGCGAACCGTAACGAAGTAATTATTTATTTTATTTCCCAATCCCAAACTATTCATCCCATGAAGCAAAACTGGTAATACTCCATATCTAACACCGTGGTGTTATCGGTAAAATTAATTACCATTTCACGTTCAAATCTAATTAAAGATTTAAATATCGCTTTGGAGCAAAACTGGTGATACTCCATTCTCGCTTATTTCTAAATTTGATAATTTAGATTTACGTTTCAATCTAATTGCAGATTCGTTACAAACTCCTTTTACTGGGTTAAAGAACTAGGTGTTATTTAAAACACAGTTCACGACAAACCCAAATCACATTCTATTTATTGTCGGGTTAAAGAACTAGTGTTATTTAAAACACCGTTCACGATAAACCCATTTCAAATCCAATTAAATATATTAGAAATTCCGACTATTTAAAATCCCTTTTTAAATCTAATTTATTTATTTAAAAATAATTGGGTTTTAAATTTAGTTCAAAACTAGTTTATTTCGATAAAAATCGATTTTTATCCTTTCAAATATAGAGTTTTTCATCCTAAATTTTCCCAAATCATTTCTTATGATTTTACACAAATTATTGATATTTTTAATAATTTTATCAAGGCCCGTACAGTCGATTTCCAACAATGGCCATCGAACTGCACTTACAGCGACCTTTTTCGAATTTGATTTGGACGTATCTCCAAATCCAACCGTTAGATTTTGAATTTCAAATATTCGTTAGAAAGATCTTTTCGATACGAACCCAACGGTTTCGGTTTTAGGATAATCCGACGGTCGGATCTCCCGTAATGTCCGTTTGAAATAAATGGTCGAAATTTACGAACTGCCGCGGCGCAGCGCGTTCTATTCAGGCCATTATATTATATATATAATATATATAATATATATTTCGTCGATTACTATTTAAAACGAATTATATAAATAGTTTTAAATTCGTTTCAAAAGCAATTTCAACTTCCATTTCTATTTAAATCAAAATTGAATTCTTCTTTATAAATTCGTTTTAAAATTCATTTCTATTCAATTCAAATTTCAATTCAATTTGAATTCATTTCACTTTGCTTTCGATTAAATTTGAATTCGTTTTCAATTCAATCCAATTTCAAAGTCGTTTTCTATTCGATTCAATTCAAATTGGTTTTCTATTCGATTCAAATTCATTTTCTATTCAAATCAAATTCGTTTCGTTTTCTATTTGAATCCAATTCATTATTTATTCAATTGAAATCAAATTGGTTTTCTATTTCATTCAATTCGAAATCGTTTTATATTCAATTCAAATCGAAATCGTTATATATTCAATTCATTTCGAAATCGTTATATATTCAATTCATTTCGAAATCGTTATATATTCAATTCATTTCGAAATCGTTTTCTATTCGATTCATTTCGAAATCGTTTTCTATTCGATTCATTTCGAAATCGTTTTATATTCAATTCATTTCGAAATCGTTATATATTCAATTCATTTCGAAATGGATAAAATCGATATAAATATCGTTCACGTCAAAATGGCGTCAATCTAATCAACACGGCTTCATATATTTCTATTTTCAAGTATTCTATTTCAAATATTTCTATTTGTCAACACACGACTAATCTCAATGAATGAGTACCATCCACGTGTGACTATTTTTGTTAAATTATTTCGTTCAACACATGACTAATCTCAACGGATGAGTACAGTCAACACATGAACCTTTATTTTATATTGATAAAGATGTAAATTTTATTATAAAAATAATTCGTTCAACACATGACTAATCTCAACGGATGAGTACAGTCAACACATGAACCTTTATTTTATATTGATAAAGATGTAAATTTTATTATAAAAATATTTCGTTCAACACATGACTAATCTCACGAATGAGTACAGTCAACACATGAACCTTTATTTTATATTAATAAAGATGTAAATTTTATTATAAAAATAATTCGTTCAACACATGACCAATCTCAATGGATGAGTATTGTCAACACATGAACCTTTATTTTATAATATTCTTTATTTTCTAAATTGGAATGAGGCCCAATCAATTACCATATAAAGCTAATTATATGGATTTTCATACATCACATGTATATAATTGCATTGAAAAATAATCAACCATCAACCAAAGTGCACTACACTGTATAAGCATCAAATATAGATATCTAACGCTTATAACAGCCTGTCAATCAATCGATTGACATATCTAATCAATCAGGATGAGTGAACTTCAAATTTCATCCCAATACCCGTGTGGGGTTTCAAACAATCAAACACGGATTTTATTCGTGCAGTTGGGCGATGTGTGAAATTTATCGTCCCAATCAATGTCAGTCAAATCAGTGTACATAAACAAACCGTCCGGTTTGTAAATGAATATTTTATTTTATTCACTTCACGTTAAAAATTATATTTTTAACGACAAAACATTTATTTCGACATATGAATTTCTATTCAATTCATTTATTCTATAAAATGATATTTTTATTTTTCTAACATATTTTAGAAAATTTCGGCGGCATAACGGCACTATACTAGAAACGGGACGAGGCCTAGCCTTATCCCCGGTCTTGTGAAGGCCCACGCCATTCACACATCAATCAAAATCAATTCATTTCACCAAACAACTCAAATTTCAATCAAATAATTTAACCAACTACTCAACCAAACAATTTAACAAACAAGCCATCCATGGTCTGTGGATGACGGGTGTCGGGTGCTACTAAACACCGTCTACATCCTAGTATATCTATATATAACTAGAAAAAGAATTAAAGAGTGAGAAGTTCTCACCGAAAGCTATCCAACTTCAAGGCTCTTCACTGATAGAAATCTTCATTGCTATCGCATCTTCGCTATCTTCTTTGCCCGTAGCCACTACATATATAAAAATCATTCATTTTTATATTTCGATGTCTTTAAAATAAAAATCACATTTTTATTTATTCACTTTCAATTTAAAAATCATATTTTTATAATCACTTCATATATTTCTAAATCGAATTTTTACTATGCTATTCAATATATAAAAATCACATTTTTACTTTGGTGTCATATAGATTAAAGTTTTCAAAAATAAAGTTTTCGTCTTTATAAAAATAAAGTTTTCGCCTTTATAAAAATAAAGATTTCGCCTTTATAAAAATAAAGATTTCGCCTTTATAAAAATAAAAATAAAGATTTCGCCTTTATAAAAATAAAGATTTCGCCTTTATAAAAATAATCACTTTACTTCAACGTATATAAAATAAAAATCAGATTTTTATTTTGCTACATATACAACGATGATATTTTTATATTCTCTATCCTATAAAGATTATATTTTTAATACTTTAAAAATATAAAAACTATATTTTTAATATTTCTATATAGTAAAGATTATATTTTTATCTTCCTACCATATAAAAGATTATATTTTTAATTCTTTAAAAATATAAAAACTATATTTTTATTACTTTAAAAATATAAAGATCGTATCTTTTACCAAATAAAAATCAAATCTTTTATTGTTAAAAATCGAATCACTTTCTTTCTCTATTATATCTATGAAAAATAAAAAAACTGAAATCGAATTTAAAATATTGTTTTAAATATATACTAATAAAATAAAAATAAAAATAAAACAAAGCAAAATAAATATACCACTTACAGTAAACGGGGAGGGAGGTGAGAGGTTGCGGAGGAGGAGGGGCTGGCCAGTAGCAGAGGCGCCAGGAGAGGGGAGGCACGGCGGTGGGTCGTGGTGGCTGCGGCTGTGAGCAGGTGGAGGGGGGGCTCGGTTGCGTCGGTGGATGGGGGGAGGGGGTCTCGCATCGGTGTCGAGGAAGGCAAGGGGGAGGAGGAAGGGAAGAAGTGGCGGCGGCACACCTAGGGGGGGGGGGGAAGTGGGTGGCCGGCCGCGACGTGGGGGGGGGGGGGGGGGGGCGACGGGGTTTCGGGGTTTTTCCTTTTTTCTTTTTATATTCGATCTGAAATAATGATTTGGGGGGGGGGGTTATGTAAATATATATAAAATAATTATATATTTTTTTCCTTTAAAACCCTAATGTTGACTTTTCGTTTCAACTCAGATTTGAACCCGCCGACTGTCGTCCCTAGCGTAATACCCCCATTCCGAACACAATGGGATATGCCACGTAGGCCAATTCGACTGTTTGAATCAGTTTTCTTTGAATTTACATTTAAATCACTATATTGAATTTTAAACGTACATTTCAAATTACCGGGGCCACATACTAACTCTAAAAATTCTCGAAAAATATTTTCTAGCTTCATATTTACGATACGGTCCTAACAAAACTAGTTTCGTCGAATTCCGAGACCGTTAGAAAAATGGCCAATTTCCAGTCGATTAAAATCAACTAAAACTGGTCAAACGCGTTTTCCTTTGCCACGCTCACATATCGATTCGAAAAATTATTAAATTTGGAACCTAGCAATAATTTGACATCACGGACCCAACAAAACTGGTTTCGTCGAAATCCGAGGTCATTTGCAAAATGTCCATTTTTAAGGGCCTGAATTCCATAGCGACTATTCAGAATTTTCAACTGGACATATCTTTTGATTCCCGCAATGAAATCTTGATTTGTCGGATTCGTTGGAAAGATATTCACAATTAGATCCTACTGTTTTTGGTTTCACTAAAATCCGGATTGTTTTGCACCCGGTATGCTCAATTGAAGTTTGAAATCGAATTATCGAACTACCGCGCCATTTTCAATTCTATTTATAATTATATATAATTATTTATATTCTAACGACGACGCGTATAATATATACGTTCTAATTCTATTCAAAATAAATTTTCTCGTCGATATTATTTAAAATAATCTATTTTAAATATTCAAAATTCGCTAAAATAGCCAAAATAAAAATTTTAAACTGGCCCAGATTTTCCGGGTTATTACACTTTGGTTCATTCCCTATTTTCTACGAATCTAGATTTATTTACAATCTAGGTTAAATCACGATTATATGAACGGTGGGAATGCGATTTGGGGAAAATATGAAAAGAACATAAATGTAGTCACAAGCTTGGAAATTGGCATAAATTGGGAATATGTATTATGGCATGTTCATATGAATGCAAATTGGATAAGTTTGACATATTAAATTTAGTATTAGCAAGTAAGCTAAATTTTAGGTATGAAATGTAAACTAGAATAATAATTCTAGTCTTACCATAAACTGTGAATTAGGAATGTTAAATCAAAATTGTGTTAATTAAAGATTTGGAATAAGTATATTAGCACAATTTTGAATTTAGCCATAATTGTGAGAAATTGTCATGTTTAGAATAAATTATGGTTAATGACACTTAATTTGGTATAATTTACATACCAAAAAGTATAAATATGATAAATAAGAGGGAATGATAATAAATGTGACAATGTACATTAAAAGTGTAATAATGAAATAAGTAAATTAGGAGTAAATTTACTTATAGAATTTGTCATAAATGATAAATTGTTCATTTACCACAAAATATGTAACTTGCATGTAGGTAAAGTTTTGGCCATAAATTATAAACTAGGATATTTAATCTAGTTTTGGCAATGAAATAGGAAATGGCCTGAACTGCAAGTTGGGTTAGGACTTGGGCCTAGAATATAAGTATACTAGTGGGCAGGACAAAATGAAAATGGTATAGGCCAAGTTTATTTAAAAAGGAAAAATGGACTTTGAAGATAAATTGTTGACAATTTATATATGGACAAAAGAAAGGTTTTCTCTTTGAATAACACATACACCTGAAAGTTCTAGGGTGACAGAGAGGATAGTGTCTAGGCTTGGGTTTGGAAAATACAAGTTTCCTTCCCTCCCTGGCTATCCCTAACTGATCCGAAGGACGGGATGGTTGTTTTCAAAAACCAGATTTGGAAATTAATCAAAAACCCTTTGAACTTAGAAAACATGAATATGCCTAACCCGAGGTTAGACTGAGTTGCGGTGTAAACCTGCCCGGAACCGACCGGCACATCCAGTAACCGCAGCAATATCTGTCTAATGTGAGAGGTTGCGGCTTTAATTTATTAATTAAAGCTAGAACAAGAATGGGAGAGTTAAGTCCATAGAAACACTTAACCAATTTAATAAAGTTAAGCAAGAATGGGTGGGTTAAGTGTAACGACCCAGAAAATCTGAACCAATTTAAAAATTTTAAATTGGCTAAAATAATGGATTTTAAATATTTAAAATAAATATTTTAAGTAATGGCGATGAAAACTGAGTTGAATCGACATTTGAAAACCAATATAATTAAATATAATTATATATAGAATTGAAAATAGCGCGGTAGTTCAAAAATTCGATTTCTAATTTCAAATGAATATACAGAATTCAATATAAGTCAGAATTGAACGAAACAAGAAATATTTGAATCTGTATAACTATATCTTTATAACGAAGTTAACAAACTGAGATTTCATCTTAGAAATGATAAGATATGTCCAGTTTAAAATTAGAAATAGTCGCTGTGGAATTTATATATATTTATATATATATATAAGGCCCTTAAAAATGGATATTTTGCAGATGACCTCGGATTTCGACGAAACCACTTTTGTTGGGTCCGCAGTGTCAAGTTATTGCTAGGTTTCAAATTTCATAATTTTTCGAATCAATATGTGAGCGTGGTAAAGGAAAACGCGTTTGACCAGTTTTAGTTGATTTTAATCGACTGGAAATTGGCCATTTTTCAAACGATCTCAGAATTCGACGAAACTAGTTTTGTTAGGACCGTATCGTCAATACGAAGCTAGAAAATATTTTTCTGGAATTTTTTCAGTTAGTATGTGACCCCGGTAATTTGAAATGTGCGTTTAAAATTCAATATAGTGATTTAAATGTAAATTCAAACGGAAACTGATTGTAACGATCAAATCAGCTTGCGATACATATCCCATTGTGTGCGGAATGGGGGTAAAACGCTATGGACGACAGGCGGTGGGCCTCGTTTCGAGGTCGTATGTAAAAGCCAACCCTTTTGCAGATTTAAATAATAAAAAAATAAAAAAATAAATATATATAATTTTTAATTTCCCCCTTCCCTTCTTTATCTCCTTCTGGCCCCCCCCGATCATTACCAGAAAGAGAAATAAAAAAAAAAAGGGAAAACCCTAAGCTAATCGCTGCCGCCCCCGGACGTCGACGCCACCGCTCTGTCCTCCAAGCCCCGCCTCCGCCTGAGCCCCCGATCGCGCGAGCTCCGTTGAAGCCGCCCCTCTCGAAACCCGAAGCAGCGACGCCACCACCAGCGCCTGAGCACCCGCGACCCCCCCCCCCCCCTTTCATCGATTCGTGAACGAGAAGCAACCCCCCCTCTGTAAGTTTTCTTTTCTTCGTTTTTTTTTTATTTTATTTTTTTTATTTTATTTTTTGTGATTTAAATACTGATTTTAAAACTGATTTATAAAAAAAATATGAAAAACTGATTTTTTTGAAAATGTAAAAACTGATTTGGTTTTTTTTTAGAAAGTAAAACTGATTTTATTTTAGAAGTTAAAAACTGAAATTTTAAAAAGTATAAAACTGTTTTTTTTTATTATTAAAGGTTTAAAAACTGAATTTTTAAAAGCAGTAAAAACTGGATTTCATTTTAAAAGTAAAACTGGATTTTTTTAAAAAAATAAAAAAAAAAAGAATTAAAAACTGAAATTTTTATAAAGTTTAAAACTGAGATTTATAAAAATATTTAAAAACTAGTTTTCTTGAAAAGTTAAAAACTGAAATTTTAAAGAATATAAAAACTGATTTTAAAATGACTTATAAACTAGAAAACGGATTTTGTCAAAAATAGAAAACATATTTTTATATGTTGAAAGCAAAAATAGAAAACATATTTTTATATGTTGAAAGCAAAAATAGAAAACATATTTTTATATGTTGAAAGCAAAATAGAAAACATATTTTTTTATATGTTGAAAGCAAAAGTAAAAAAATCATATTTTTATATATTGAATAGCATAGTAAAAATTCTATTTTTACATATGCAGAGAATACGGGTGAAAGGGACAAATAGGCGAAGATTTCTATTAGGAAGAGTCGTGCAGTTGGATAGCTATTGGTGAGATTTCTTATTTAAAATTAATATTATATATGTTGAAATAAAAGTGAATTGCTATATATAAAATATATATATATATATATATATATACGCCCCTCGTCCACAAACCATGGACGATATTTATTGGTTGAAATTGTTGTGGAAATTTGATTGATAGCGAATGATTGTTTGGGATTGTTTGTGATTGTTATTGGTTGATTGTGGTTGAAAAATACCCATTTGTGGTTGTGAAATATTTGGTTGAAACCACTTAGGATTAGTTTGTGGAAATGAATAAATATATATACATGCCGCCTGCGTGCGAACTAGATGCATGTTTCCCATTGTCAAAAACCGCGAGGTTTTAAGGTAGAGCGAGGAGCCGTACTAGGGACGGTGCCGGTGTAACTACCCTGCCGTTATGCTGCCGAAATTTTGAATAATATTTGTGTGTTTGAATTATTTTCATATGCTTAAACTATAGAAAACATTCATGTGTTGAATTGATATTCATTCGTTGTTTAGAAATTCATGTGTTGAATGGTATTCATATTTTGAAATAAACTGTTAGATAATAAAAATCACATTTTTATCTATATCTAAAAACTATTGAAAACATTCATGTGTTGAATTGATATTCATTCGTTGTTTAGAAATTCATGTGTTGAATGGTATTCATATTTTGAAATAAACTGTTAGATAATAAAAATCACATTTTTATCTATATCTAAAAACTATTGAAAACATTCATGTGTTGAATTGATATTCATTCGTTGTTTAGAAATTCATGTGTTGAATGGTATTCATATTTTGAAATAAATTGTTCGATAATAAAAATCACATTTTTATCGATATATAAAATCTATAGAAAACATTCATGTGTTGAATTGATATTCATTCGTTGTTTAGAAATTCATGTGTTGAATGGTATTCATATTTTGAAATAAATTGTTCGATAATAAAAATCACATTTTTATCGATATCAAAAAAAACTATTGAAAACATTCATGTGTTGAATTGATATTCATTCGTTGTTTAGAAATTCATGTGTTGAATGGTATTCATATTTTGAAATAAACTGTTTGATACTAAAAATCACCTTTTATCGACTATATGAACTATATAGAAAAATAGTGTTTTGAAATGAATCGTTTTACAATAAAAATCACATTTTTATTGTATGCATAAATCGTTAAAATGTGAAGAGTTGAAAATAGCCACTTGTTCAAAATAAACATATATGAGTTGAAATATTCATTAATTAGCTAATGAAATGATTTGCACCTATTTATGTAACATTAGAATGAATGGAGTTTTTAAACCAAATAGAAATCAAATATGAAGTTGAATAGAAAATGAAAAATGATATGAACTGTATACATATGTACATGCAATATTCATTGAACAGGTTATAGCAAAGGGGCTAGAGAAGAGGAATAAAATTTGTGCCCGACAAATAGGTACACATTTACTGATTTGTTTGGGTGATGATTTTGAGCCTGTTGGCTAGCCGCTTGGCTTTTTCTTTTTCTTTTTGAGATTAGAAGGACCGGGACGCTATTTGCGATTTCCCGACGCTCCCGGTGCAGGGGAGGTTATGGCGAAATTTTTCCAAAATTTAAGGTGTTAGAAAAATTTTTGAAGTGAAAACGATATTGAAATTGTTGAAAGAACTATATTTATATAACTATATAAATATAAATAAAATTAAAACGAAACGAGGCCGTGCAGTTCGTATTTTGAAACCGTGATTTCAAACGACTAGTACGGGAAATCCGACCATTGGATTTTCCCGAAATCTCAACCGTCGGGTTCGCCTTGGAATAATCTTTCCAACGGCACCAACCTTGTAGAAATCCAACGGTTGGATTGTCTGGAATGTTTAATTCAAATCTGAAGAAAAACAGCGCCAGAAACGATTATATTTATTTATATATATAAATATAATTATATTAAATCGAATAACGACGCTGCAGTTCGTATTTTGAAATCGAAAATTCAAACGATTGTACCGGGAGATCCGACCGTCGGATTTTCCCGAAACTGGAACCGTTGGATTCGTTTTGAAAAGACCTTTCTAATGATGTAAATTTTGTGAGGATCCAACGGTTAGATTTTCAGATATGTGTAAATCAAATCTGAAGAAAAACAGCGCCACGGCCGCCTTATGGCCCGAAGCGTCGTTTTGAATAAAATGGCTATTTTAAAATAAATAAAAATAGCGATAAATAGTTATAAAATATCATAAGCGATATGGAATGAAAATAAACTGAATTTGCTTGATTCATGTGATGTTTGATGGTTGAATGTGTTTGGTGTGAAAACTATATTAAAGAACACAATTGGTGTTGTCGAATAATTTAACCATTGAAATAAATCGATTTGAAATTCTAAATATACGTGAATTATTTGAAAAGGCCGAGTTAATTCTCATTTCGAATAATCGACCGACGATTGAAATTCGAAGATGAAGACGATGGTCGAAGACCGGAGAACTTCACCTCGTTTGGATGGTAACCGAGGTCCTGATTGGGAGGCATCCCGAAATATGGATAATGAGTGGTGATCGTTCAGACGTACGTGTTGATCGAAGGGTTTGCGAGGTATTTAGTGCCTCCGGTTTCGTTCAGACCCAGAACGGACTTGTAAATGGACTGTGTGTCCGACATTGGAATTTGTTCTGTGTGATTGATAGCCATCAGTTGCACGGGGTGAATTGCCTGTGTGGCATGCTAAGATGCAGTGATCAGGGCTTCTGTTGAAAAGCAAAGTCTTGTGGTGATGATCAAAGCACCGCCTGTGTGGCGTAGCTTTGTGTATAACGTGAATTCGCGAGCCTCACACCCCGGTAGGAACCTAAAACGGGAGGAAGGACCTCAGGGAGGGCATGCGTTTCTTTCTAGCTAGGGTGGTGTCAGTGACCTACCAGCCCTGACATTTATATACTTTTCACCTATGTGGTTGTTGCTGTTGCGAGGCGCCTCGGTTTGATCGGACGATCCGGGTCCGATGGAGTCATTCGTTGGCTCGTTTGCGCCCCAAAGGGCGGGGAGACGTATTGTTCAGGTATAATAATCCACATCGGTGGACCGGCCCTGACGATCCAGGGGGCAGTTGCGGCTGTTCCTGAGACATGGTAGGCTAGATTGTCTCGAATTCGGTAAGGACTGTCTTTTGCCTTGGTTCATGACGGAAATCCAATTTCCAAATACGACATCGTGCGATTTCGATTGTATATATATATATTTGGCGACATAGTGGCATGGGACGCTCATGTCGTCTATGATTGATAGTTATGATTTGAAATTGTTTTCAAAACATATAAACACTAGCAATAAGATCAAATGCCTTTGTTTTATTCGTATCAAGCATATCTTGGCCGTTATAAGGTAAAAACTCTATCCTCCGGTTTGCGTTGCATTGTGTGATGGGAACTGAGTCTTATAACGGCTTCATTTTTATAAAAAGCATAGCGATGTTTAAAAGAATGATTTGTTTTAAAGCACTGGCAATCCAATGGAGTAAACCCGTTCCACGAAAGTGGCGTGGTCCTGTGATTAGCCAATTATATATGTGTTGAGTAGATTTCTCATACCAGTCCCATGACTGACTCGTAGTTTGTTTCACTCTCAAACTCGGGTGCCCCTTTTTCCACACGGGCAGCCTTGTATTCAGGTTTAGCTGGTTCTTTCTGGATAGCTGGAGCTGAAGATGGATTCTATCATTTATTCCTTTTTATGCTGTTCAGCTCCTATTGTACATATTTTGTTTATTTCCGCTGTAGACATTTATGTATAGCTGAACTGTACTTGTACCAAGTAAGATCCTGTATACTGTGTAACTCTGATGATTACTTTTATCCAGTATATTTTGTTGTTCATTCTGGTGTATTTATTTAATTCTGTTCTGCTATTTTATGTTTCTGTGTTATATTCCAAAAGATAACCTTGTTTCCGTGAGAACGGGAAATCGGGTCGTCTCAACGTGGTATCAGAGCTTTGGTTAAGCTTAGTTCTGGAATATAACATTCGAACGAACTCGTCAGAAATAGAACCAGTAGTGTTCTAGGACGGGTAACTCAATACAGATAGGATCAGTAATATCCTAGTATGAGTAAAGCAGAATGAATACACTTCGATAGACACATTTACACTTCAAGTATTTGTCTCTATATTTTAAAATACCTTTTCTGTGACCTGACACTTGATCTGCTATTTGCAGAAGAACTTGAAAATGAGTGCCAGAACCAGAAGAAGTAATACTGACCCGGATATAGAAGCTCTATTCATGAAATATAGAAATCTGGGTGGAAAGCCGTTCTCGGGCGAAGAATCTATTATGAGAACACAAGCTTGGATTCGTTCGGCTGAGAAAATCTTCGAAGCATTAAAGCTTAGGGATGACCAGAAAAGATTACTGGCCTCCTGGGCTCTCAAAGACGAAGCTTTGTTTTGGTGGGATTCGGTTATAGAGAATAATCCAGAAGGTGATATCACCTGGGACAGATTCAAAGTGATTTTCTTAGAAAGGTTTACTCCTCCCGAAGCGACCGAGAGATTATGTGATGAATTTTCTTATTTGATACAAGGTGATATGACCATTCCCGAATATCATAAGAAATTCAACGAACTTGCTCACTTTGCTCCTCATCTAATTCAAAACCCAAAGAGGAAAAATCTGAGATTTATTCATGGACTTCAAAGAAAATACCAGAATAAAGTATTAGGGCATGTGAAGCTTCCTTTCTCAGAAATGATTTATATGGCTTATCAATATGAAGATCTAGACAAGAAAGGTATGTTACAGTACGAAGAGGAAGCCAGCTCTAGTAATAAAACAGAGTCAGAAACTGATCGTCCCGAGGCAATAGCAACGTTAGAGGTCAGTAAGAAGCCCAGTACTAAGAGAAAAAGGGCGGAACCTGGGAACAAACGAATAATGACCGCCACGTGCTCAAGCTGCAATAGAAAAGGACATTTGGCGATAAGTTGCAAATCTTGGAACCAACAAAGAAAGAACAAGTTCCCACCCAAGGAGGGATTTCAAGAGAATAGAAAGTGCAGTCAGTGCCATCAGTCCGGTCATCTTTCAAAGGCCTGCCCGCTATTCAGAAAACCTAAAATAGTTCAAGTAAATGAAGTAGCAGAAACTTCCGAGCCCTCAGCTAGTCAAGAAAGGGCTGATGTTTTAGAAGGCACGCTAACTGTCAAAAACATTCCAGTCAAAGTACTGTTTGACACAGGCGCGTCACGAAGTTTCATTGCCAAGGATGCAGCTAAGAAACTAGATTTGAATTTGAAAAAGCTTAAGGAACCAATGACTGTCCAGAATCCGGTTGGGGGTTCCATTGATCTCAGTTGGATTTGTGGAGTGCCGGTTTCCTTCTCTCGTTATCGGTTTCCTACCATCGCAGTCGTCATGAATTTCAAAGAGTTTGATCTTATCTTGGGGTTAGACTGGTTGACCAAATATGAAGCTGAAGTCAAATGCGCCGAGAGAGTCGTAAAGGCAAAGATTAAATCAGGTGATTATATAACCATTCCCTGTGAAGGTCAGAATGCTAATAGAAAAGACTTCTGGGCAGCTTTGAATGTTTCTCCAGCCCAAATAGAAAATATCCCTGAAATCACTGAAAATATTCCTGACCTCATCAAAGATATTCCTGTCGTCAAGAATTATGCGGATGTGTTCGAGGAAGTTGTTCGCTTACCTCCGCAGAGAGAAATAGATTTCAGAATTGCTTTAATTCCAAATGCAAGGCCGGTAGTTCACGCTATTCGAAGAATGTCCTTGAAAGAGAAAGAGGAATTAGACAATCAAACAAGACAGCTAGTATGGAAAGGTCTGATCAGGCCTAGTTTCTCTGATTGGGGTGCAGCAGTGGTTTTTGTCCCAAAATCTGACGGTACTCTACGTCTATGCGTGGACTATCGTGATTTGAACAAGCAGACTATAAAGAACAAATATCCATTGCCGCGGATTGATGATCTGTTGGATCGATTAAATGGAGCACAAGTATTTTCAAGAATGGACCTAGCTACAGGATTCCATCAACTTCGAATTGCCGAAGAGTGTGTTCCAATGACAGCGTTCAGAGGCCCCGACTTATTCTACGAGTGGTTAGTAATGCCGTTCGGCTTATGTAACGCTCCAGCTTACTTCGTCGATCTGATGAACAGAGTGTTCAGAGGGGTTTTGAATAAATTTGTTCTGGTTTTTATTGATGATATTCTAATCTTCTCTAAATCAAAGGCCGAACATGAAAAGCATCTGGAACAAGTGTTAGAAATTCTCAGACGGAATGTATTAAAAGCCAAGTTTTCCAAATGTATATTCTGGCAAGATGAAGTAAAATTTCTGGGCCACGTCGTATCGAAAGAAGGAATTGCTGTGGATCCAAGTAAAATCACAGCTATTCAGAACTGGAAACAACCCAGTACTCCCACTGAAGTCCGCAGTTTTCTTGGATTGGCTAGTTATTACCGGAAGTTCGTTAAAGACTTTTCGAAGATATCTGGCCACTTAACGAAGCTTACAAAGAAGCATTCTAAATTCAAATGGACTCAAGAGAGTGAGGAGGCTTTCGAAGAGCTAAAGTTAAGATTAACCACAGCTCCAGTGTTAACCATCATCGATGGCAACCAAGATTTGAAAGTCTGGACTGATGCTTCTAGAGAAGGCCTTGGAGCACTGTTAATGCAAAGAGGCCAAGTAATTGCTTATGCTAGCCGTCAACTGAAGCCACACGAGAAGAACTACGTAACTCATGATCTTGAGTTATTGGCTATCATATTCTCTTTGAAAATCTGGAGACACTATCTTCTGGGCGAGAGGTTTGAACTGTTTACAGATCACCAGTCATTAAAGTATCTGTTCACTCAGAAGGACTTAAATCTGAGACAGCAACGTTGGCTGGAGTTTCTTGCAGCATATGACTTCGAAATTATATATACTCCAGGAAAAGCCAATGTCGTGGCCGATGCGCTGAGCAGAAAGAATGTAATGATCGCCAGTTTCATCATTGCAACTTCGTTGATTGATAAGATATCGACCCTCCAAAAGGACGACCAATTTATCAAAGGAATAAGTCAGCGAATTCGTGAAGGCAATGCTTCGGATTTCCAGTTAGACAGCGAAGGGATTCTGAGGTTAGAAGGACGAATTTGCGTTCCAGAAATTCCTGAACTCAGAAGAGAGGTGCTTGATGAATGCCACAAATCTAGGCTCAGTATCCATCCGGGTGTGAATAAAATGTATAACGATATCAAACGAACATTCTGGTGGAAGTCGTTAAAAAGAGACATCTCAATATATGTTAGTCGATGCCCTACTTGCCAGCTAGTTAAAAGCGACCAACAGAAATTGGCTGGATTATTACAACCGCTGGAAGTTCCTGGCTGGAAGTGGGAACATATTTCTATGGATTTCATTGATGGTTTGCCCAGAACCAGAAAGGGAAATGACAGTATTTGGGTGATCGTAGATCGCTTCACGAAGACCGCCCATTTCATACCTGTCAGATCAAACAGAACTGCTCAGAGTCTGGCGCAGATTTACTTCAGGGAAATAGTTAGACTGCATGGAGTGCCGCTCAGTATAGTAAGTGATAGAGATACAATATTCACTAGCAAATTCTGGGAAGCATTTCAAGTCGAGCTAGGAACGAAGTTGAACTTGAGCACCGCTTATCATCCTCAGACAGACGGTCAGACTGAGAGGGTGAATCGCATTTTAGAAGATCTATTGAGGGCTTGTGTTATAGATTTCGGTGGATCATGGGAAGACCATCTACATTTGGCTGAATTCTCTTATAACAACAGCTATCAGGCGAGTCTGACAATGTCGCCATTCGAAGCATTGTATGGTAGACCGTGCCGATCTCCTGCTTGTTGGGTCGAGCCTGGAAATAGACTTGTGTTAGGGCCTGATATGATTCGGGAAGCTGCCGACAAAGTCGATTTTATTAAGAAGAGATTACTCGCCGCTCAAAGCCGACAAAAGAGCTATGCTGATAAAAGAAGAAGAGATATATCCTTTGAAGTTGGCGACTATGTATATTTGAAAGTATCGCCGATGAGAGGAGTTATCCGGTTCGGTAAAACTGGAAAGTTAGCACCCAAATTCATTGGTCCGTTTCCTATTCTGGAACGGATTGGAACTCTCGCTTATAGGGTCAAACTGCCTGACTGGTTGCCTGGAGTTCATGATGTGTTTCATATATCTCAACTTCGAAAGCACGTTCATGATCCAGACTTGATCGTGGAAGAAGCAGCTCAGCAGGATATTGAAATTACTCCAGAACTAGCTGTGAGGCGTGAGCCGCTAAAGATTATCGGCAAAGAGACCAAAGAGCTGAGAAACAAGAAAGTTCACTTAGTCAAAGTGCAATGGAGTGGAGATCCGCGAGATTGTACTTGGGAAACTGAGGAGAGCATTCAGAAAGCTTATCCTAGATGCCGAGTAGATATCTCTGATTGACCCGGGTGCAAGGTACATTTACCATACTTTGCATTACCATTTAATTCTCTATTCTGTTGCTATTTTCTTCCCATGGATGTGCATTGTTTATTCTATACTCTGAATATTAAAAACAAATTGGTTGTTGTATTGTGGGATTGTAGATTTATCAAACCACTTTCGACTTTATTCCTTTTCGGGGACGACAAGTTTTAAGTGGGGGAGATTGTAACGACCCAGAAAATCTGAACCAATTTAAAAATTTTAAATTGGCTAAAATAATGGATTTTAAATATTTAAAATAAATATTTTAAGTAATGGCGATGAAAACTGAGTTGAATCGACATTTGAAAACCAATATAATTAAATATAATTATATATAGAATTGAAAATAGCGCGGTAGTTCGAAAATTCGATTTCTAATTTCAAATGAATATACAGAATTCAATATAAGTCAGAATTGAACGAAACAAGAAATATTTGAATCTGTATAACTATATCTTTATAACGAAGTTAACAAACTGAGATTTCATCTTAGAAATGATAAGATATGTCCAGTTTAAAATTAGAAATAGTCGCTGTGGAATTTATATATATTTATATATATATAAGGCCCTTAAAAATGGATATTTTGCAGATGACCTCGGATTTCGACGAAACCACTTTTGTTGGGTCCGCAGTGTCAAGTTATTGCTAGGTTTCAAATTTCATAATTTTTCGAATCAATATGTGAGCGTGGTAAAGGAAAACGCGTTTGACCAGTTTCAGTTGATTTTAATCGACTGGAAATTGGCCATTTTTCAAACGATCTCAGAATTCGACGAAACTAGTTTTGTTAGGACCGTATCGTCAATACGAAGCTAGAAAATATTTTTCTGGAATTTTTTCAGTTAGTATGTGACCCCGGTAATTTGAAATGTGCGTTTAAAATTCAATATAGTGATTTAAATGTAAATTCAAACGGAAACTGATTGTAACGATCAAATCAGCTTGCGATACATATCCCATTGTGTTCGGAATGGGGGTAAAACGCTATGGACGACAGGCGGTGGGCCTCGTTTCGAGGTCGTATGTAAAAGCCAACCCTTTTGCAGATTTAAATAATAAAAAAATAAAAAAATAAATATATATAATTTTTAATTTCCCCCTTCCCTTCTTTATCTCCTTCTGCCCCCCCCCCCCCCCCGATCATTACCAGAAAGAGAAATAAAAAAAAAAAAAAGGGAAAACCCTAAGCTAATCGCCGCCGCCCCCCGACGTCGACGCCACCGCTCTGTCCTCCAAGCCCCGCCTCCGCCTGAGCCCCCGATCGCGCGAGCTCCGTTGAAGCCGCCCCTCTCGAAACCCGAAGCAGCGACGCCACCACCAGCGCCTGAGCACCCGCGACCCCCCCTTTCATCGATTCGTGAACGAGAAGCAACCCCCCCTCTGTAAGTTTTCTTTTCTTCGTTTTTTTTTTATTTTATTTTTTGTGATTTAAATACTGATTTTAAAACTGATTTATAAAAAAAATATGAAAAACTGATTTTTTTGAAAATGTAAAAACTGATTTGGTTTTTTTTAAGAAAGTAAAACTGATTTTATTTTAGAAGTTAAAAACTGAAATTTTAAAAAGTATAAAACTGTTTTTTTTTTTTATTATTAAAGGTTTAAAAACTGAATTTTTAAAAGCAGTAAAAACTGGATTTCATTTTAAAAGTAAAACTGGATTTTTTTTTTAAAAAAAAAAAAAAAGAATTAAAAACTGAAATTTTTATAAAGTTTAAAACTGAGATTTATAAAAATATTTAAAAACTAGTTTTCTTGAAAAGTTAAAAACTGAAATTTTAAAGAATATAAAAACTGATTTTAAAATGACTTATAAACTAGAAAACGGATTTTGTCAAAAATAGAAAACATATTTTTATATGTTGAAAGCAAAAATAGAAAACATATTTTTATGTGTTGAAAGCAAAAATAGAAAACATATTTTTATATGTTGAAAGCAAAAATAGAAAACATATTTTTTTATATGTTGAAAGCAAAAGTAAAAAAATCATATTTTTATATATTGAATAGCATAGTAAAAATTCTATTTTTACATATGCAGAGAATACGGGTGAAAGGGACAAATAGGCGAAGATTTCTATTAGGAAGAGTCGTGCAGTTGGATAGCTATTGGTGAGATTTCTGATTAAAAATTAATATTATATATGTTGAAATAAAAGTGAATTGCTATATATAAATATATATATATATATATATATATATATATATATATATACGCCCCTCGTCCACAAACCATGGACGATATTTATTGGTTGAAATTGTTGTGGAAATTTGATTGATAGCGAATGATTGTTTGGGATTGTTTGTGATTGTTATTGGTTGATTGTGGTTGAAAAATACCCATTTGTGGTTGTGAAATATTTGGTTGAAACCACTTAGGATTAGTTTGTGGAAATGAATAAATATATATACATGCCGCCTGCGTGCGAACTAGATGCATGTTTCCCATTGTCAAAAACCGCGAGGTTTTAAGGTAGAGCGAGGAGCCGTACTAGGGACGGTGCCGGTGTAACTACCCTGCCGTTATGCTGCCGAAATTTTGAATAATATTTGTGTGTTTGAATTATTTTCATATGCTTAAACTATAGAAAACATTCATGTGTTGAATTGATATTCATTCGTTGTTTAGAAATTCATGTGTTGAATGGTATTCATATTTTGAAATAAACTGTTAGATAATAAAAATCACATTTTTATCTATATCTAAAAACTATTGAAAACATTCATGTGTTGAATTGATATTCATTCGTTGTTTAGAAATTCATGTGTTGAATGGTATTCATATTTTGAAATAAACTGTTAGATAATAAAAATCACATTTTTATCTATATCTAAAAACTATTGAAAACATTCATGTGTTGAATTGATATTCATTCGTTGTTTAGAAATTCATGTGTTGAATGGTATTCATATTTTGAAATAAATTGTTCGATAATAAAAATCACATTTTTATCGATATATAAAATCTATAGAAAACATTCATGTGTTGAATTGATATTCATTCGTTGTTTAGAAATTCATGTGTTGAATGGTATTCATATTTTGAAATAAATTGTTCGATAATAAAAATCACATTTTTATCGATATCAAAAAAAACTATTGAAAACATTCATGTGTTGAATTGATATTCATTCGTTGTTTAGAAATTCATGTGTTGAATGGTATTCATATTTTGAAATAAACTGTTTGATACTAAAAATCACCTTTTATCGACTATATGAACTATATAGAAAAATAGTGTTTTGAAATGAATCGTTTTACAATAAAAATCACATTTTTATTGTATGCATAAATCGTTAAAATGTGAAGAGTTGAAAATAGCCACTTGTTCAAAATAAACATATATGAGTTGAAATATTCATTAATTAGCTAATGAAATGATTTGCACCTATTTATGTAACATTAGAATGAATGGAGTTTTTAAACCAAATAGAAATCAAATATGAAGTTGAATAGAAAATGAAAAATGATATGAACTGTGTACATATGTACATGCAATATTCATTGAACAGGTTATAGCAAAGGGGCTAGAGAAGAGGAATAAAATTTGTGCCCGACAAATAGGTACACATTTACTGATTTGTTTGGGTGATGATTTTGAGCCTGTTGGCTAGCCGCTTGGCTTTTTCTTTTTCTTTTTGAGATTAGAAGGACCGGGACGCTATTTGCGATTTCCCGACGCTCCCGGTGCAGGGGAGGTTATGGCGAAATTTTTCCAAAATTTAAGGTGTTAGAAAATTTTTTGAAGTGAAAACGATATTGAAATTGTTGAAAGAACTATATTTATATAACTATATAAATATAAATAAAATTAAAACGAAACGAGGCCGTGCAGTTCGTATTTTGAAACCGTGATTTCAAACGACTAGTACGGGAAATCCGACCATTGGATTTTCCCGAAATCTCAACCGTCGGGTTCGCCTTGGAATAATCTTTCCAACGGCACCAACCTTGTAGAAATCCAACGGTTGGATTGTCTGGAATGTTTAATTCAAATCTGAAGAAAAACAGCGCCAGAAACGATTATATTTATTTATATATATAAATATAATTATATTAAATCGAATAACGACGCTGCAGTTCGTATTTTGAAATCGAAAATTCAAACGATTGTACCGGGAGATCCGACCGTCGGATTTTCCCGAAACTGGAACCGTTGGATTCGTTTTGAAAAGACCTTTCTAATGATGTAAATTTTGTGAGGATCCAACGGTTAGATTTTCAGATACGTGTAAATCAAATCTGAAGAAAAACAGCGCCACGGCCGCCTTATGGCCCGAAGCGTCGTTTTGAATAAAATGGCTATTTTAAAATAAATAAAAATAGCGATAAATAGTTATAAAATATCATAAGCGATATGGAATGAAAATAAACTGAATTTGCTTGATTCATGTGATGTTTGATGGTTGAATGTGTTTGGTGTGAAAACTATATTAAAGAACACAATTGGTGTTGTCGAATAATTTAACCATTGAAATAAATCGATTTGAAATTCTAAATATACGTGAATTATTTGAAAAGGCCGAGTTAATTCTCATTTCGAATAATCGACCGACGATTGAAATTCGAAGATGAAGACGATGGTCGAAGACCGGAGATCTTCACCTCGTTTGGATGGTAACCGAGGTCCTGATTGGGAGGCATCCCGAAATATGGATAATGAGTGGTGATCGTTCAGACGTACGTGTTGATCGAAGGGTTTGCGAGGTATTTAGTGCCTCCGGTTTCGTTCAGACCCAGAACGGACTTGTAAATGGACTGTGTGTCCGACATTGGAATTTGTTCTGTGTGATTGATAGCCATCAGTTGCACGGGGTGAATTGCCTGTGTGGCATGCTAAGATGCAGTGATCAGGGCTTCTGTTGAAAAGCAAAGTCTTGTGGTGATGATCAAAGCACCGCCTGTGTGGCGTAGCTTTGTGTATAACGTGAATTCGCGAGCCTCACACCCCGGTAGGAACCTAAAACGGGAGGAAGGACCTCAGGGAGGGCATGCGTTTCTTTCTAGCTAGGGTGGTGTCAGTGACCTACCAGCCCTGACATTTATATACTTTTCACCTATGTGGTTGTTGCTGTTGCGAGGCGCCTCGGTTTGATCGGACGATCTGGGTCCGATGGAGTCATTCGTTGGCTCGTTTGCACCCCAAAGGGCGGGGAGACGTATTGTTCAGGTATAATAATCCACATCGGTGGACCGGCCCTGACGATCCAGGGGGCAGTTGCGGCTGTTCCTGAGACATGGTAGGCTAGATTGTCTCGAATTCGGTAAGGACTATCTTTTGCCTTGGTTCATGATGGAAATCCAATTTCCAAATACGACATCTTGCGATTTCGATTGTATATATATATATTTGGCGACATAGTGGCATGGGACGCTCATGTCGTCTATGATTGATAGTTATGATTTGAAATTGTTTTCAAAACATATAAACACTAGCAATAAGATCAAATGCCTTTGTTTTATTCGTATCAAGCATATCTTGGCCGTTATAAGGTAAAAACTCTATCCTCCGGTTTGCGTTGCATTGTGTGATGGGAACTGAGTCTTATAACGGCTTCATTTTTATAAAAAGCATAGCGATGTTTAAAAGAATGATTTGTTTTAAAGCACTGGCAATCCAATGGAGTAAACCCGTTCCACGAAAGTGGCGTGGTCCTGTGATTAGCCAATTATATATGTGTTGAGTAGATTTCTCATACCAGTCCCATGACTGACTCGTAGTTTGTTTCACTCTCAAACTCGGGTGCCCCTTTTTCCACACGGGCAGCCTTGTATTCAGGTTTAGCTGGTTCTTTCTGGATAGCTGGAGCTGAAGATGGATTCTATCATTTATTCCTTTTTATGCTGTTCAGCTCCTATTGTACATATTTTGTTTATTTCCGCTGTAGACATTTATGTATAGCTGAACTGTACTTGTACCAAGTAAGATCCTGTATACTGTGTAACTCTGATGATTACTTTTATCCAGTATATTTTGTTGTTCATTCTGGTGTATTTATTTAATTTTGTTCTGCTATTTTATGTTTCTGTGTTATATTCCAAAAGATAACCTTGTTTCCGTGAGAACGGGAAATCGGGTCGTCTCATTAAGTCCATAGAAACACTTAACCAACTTAACACAGTTAAGCCGGAATGGGAAGGTTAAGTCCATAGGAACACTTAACCAACTTAACACAGTTAAGCTAGAATGGGAAGGTTAAGGAACACTTAACCAACGTAGCACAGTTAAAGCTAGAATGGGAGGGTTAAGTCCATGGGAATACTTAGCCAAATTAACATGTTGACTAGACTAGAAGGTGGGGTTAAGTAAAGTTAATACACTTAGCCAATTTAACATGTTAAGTAGACTAGAGGTTGGGGTTAAGTAATACACTTAGCCAATTTAATATGTTAGCTGGACTAGACCATAGGGCTAAGTAATCTTGAATGCTTAACCATCAGAATATGTTAAATGAATAGGGTTAAGTAAAAAGCATAAAGGGATAACACTTAACCAGTTTAACAGGATAAGGGAAGAGGGTTAAGATAGCTTGAATCGACTAAAGACACTTAACCAATCCAACCTGGCGAGAAAGAAAACTAAGTAGTAAACCTCAGTTGAAAAGGGGACTAAGTAGTAAAACTTAGTTAAGAAAACAAGGAATTTGGAAACTAAGTGGTAAACCTTAGTTAGTAGAACTATGTAGTAATTCTTAGTATAACACGAAGGAGCGGACGTCCATCTGATTTTAAAGAAGACTCCAACGAATTGGGATACGAAGCCCGAGGCTTCAAGGGGACGTGAGGGTACTCTTGGTATCCCTCGGTGAGGCTGCAGATGATCCGCCTGGGCGCACAGAGGTTAAGGTCTGCGGTAGAAGAGCCAAGGGTATGCCTTGGTTGCAATATATGGCAACCAAAAGACTAGGATGGACCAGCGTGATTCGGCGAGAAGACGGAAGCCCTGTGATAGCAACTCGTCGTCTACCTACCATCTTCAGTCAAGCGAGACACGTAAAGCGGGAAGGCTGGAGGACTCATACGGACCACATACTTGCTATCTAGTTGTGGTTGCGGGGTGTTGTTGGCCATAGAATTAGTGGGGCAGATAGGGGCCTTCGTACAGTTCTCATTTTACATAGGTGGCCTTCCATTAGTTGAGGGAGGGGTCGAGTGGGACCATAGCCACTGGAAAAACAGACCTTAGCATCTGCATCGGCAGATATTGAAAGCTCCCGACCGAGTTCCGTATTTCTAGAGTAGCCCTGACAGCGGAACTCGAACCGCACATTACTGGACATGTGCATCTAGACAAGCGATAACGATTCGCGATACATGCGTGGGAAAAGTCTAGGAACATGTACCACCCTAGGTGGTGTGTCCTAGACTAAAGGGCATCGTTCGACAGGTAGCATAATCCCTAGTTTGGAACTAGGTGGCATAAATCCTGAATCCAAGAAGCATTCAGAAAAATATCGTAAGTTCTAGTTGAATCTAGAAGGCACTTGATAGAAAACCCTAGATTAGATCTAGGTAATTAAATAATAAATGGATGCCTGAAGGCGACGGAAACTACACGGATTGGGATCACGTTATCGTTACTAGTAGGGACACTAGTTAGGCGGTGCAGAGATATAGAAACCAGAATAATAAGGTAATAGCGAAGCATAGAAAGTATTAAAGTATATCCAGTTTATCTTGCCTTGTATATCTTGTGGTAATCTTATCTTATCCTATTGACCCTATCATCATGGTATTGTCTTGTATTCAGTTAATTCATGTCGTTTCATTTTTCCCTGTTCACATGCTAGAAGTTACTAACTTACTCAGGCTTTATGTCTGACTCTGTTTTTCTTTCGCTTCTTTTCTTCCGTTCCCCCCCAGGTAGTTGAGGAGGGAATAGTATAACTCAGGATTAGATTGGACCGTTGCTCTTTCCCCAGCTTGAAGATTTGACGAAGTCGTCCTTGGATTCTCTTTCAGATACTATGGCTGGCTCTTGCTACATTGGGGAATACAAAATGTTGTTTTATGCTTCTTTATTTTGTAAAGACAGATGATACTCTGATATTGTAAAAGAATCTTGTACAGACTATTTTATCAATAAAGCAAAGTTCTATTTTCCGCTGTTTAATATTTGTCTGTCTTGTAATTTATCTGCATCTTTTACCCAAAATGCTCCACAGAACTTAGTGCATTCCCTTTGTGAGTGACACTAATGGACGTGGGGTGTTACAGCAGTCGACCCCCAGACCCAGGTCGACTGGGCAGTCGACCACCCAGACCAGGTCGACTGGGCAGTCGACCTAGGGGTCGACCTCCCTGGTCGAACCTGGTGCGTGTGTGTGTGCGATTTTGGCAGCTTTGACGTGTCTGGACGGACCTGATGTGTTCTAGGGTTAATCTGAGGGCCTAAATGAGTTCCTACACCTATAAATAAATCCTAAGACCTAACCTAATGGATAACAAAACATTCTTACATCAAAATGTTACTGGACCTCCTCTTGATCATGGCCGCCGCTCTCTAAGCAATTCTTTTAGCCTCCAAACTCAATCAAACTAGAGATTAAAGCTCCTACAACGATTCTACAACAAATTAAAGTTATTTCTTTAACCACGGAAGGCATGTGCAGTTATTTTCCGATATAAACTTTAATAATAATTGTGACATGATTGTAAATCTGAATTTGAGATTGTGTATGTTCTGTTTTGATCTATTTTATTTTGTATCTCTTCTTCTTTCTGTCCTATAGCCAGGCTACTACGAGCCTGCACCAATATCCTAAGAGATTAACGCACGAACGCTAAAATGTTTGGGACAAATAATGAATGTGGCATAATTGGACATGGCTAATCTGTGATTGATTTAAGAAAAAGGACATAGGTTGTAAACTAGATTTAGATCTATGCATATTCTGTGAATTGGAAGAAAAGGAACCATGGTATGTTAACATGTGACTTGAGACATTTGACATAAAGCATATTTTGAATTAAGATCTGTTATAACTAGATTGTTGGACATATTGTTTATATAACAATTCATGATTTGAAAGAGAATATGACTTAGGTGTGAAGAGCTATATTAAGATTTGATAACTATCAAATGTGAATAACACCTAAGTAGGAGATTTTTGAATATATGACATGCATTGAAATCGATGGCTATATTTGGTATAATTTATATGTGAATCTTTCGTACTAGGCAAGTTGAACTAAATTGGGACATGTAAATTATGACCATAATCCGTGACATGTAAATTCAATGCAAACGTGGGGTATATGATCATAGTGTGAATCATGACAACTATTTAGGCATGCAAACTTTGGCCAAATTTATAATTAGGCAAGATATGTTTGTGAAACTTTAAGGAATGATTAAATATGTTATATTTGACTAATTTGCTAGTTTTGCTATATTTGCCTAATCTGCTAGTTCTGTTATATTGCCTAATCTGCTAGTTCTGTTATATTGCTTAATCTGCTAGTTCTGCTCTATTGCCTAGTCTGCTATATCTGTTCATCTGCCAAATCTGTCATCTGCTAAGTCTGTTGAAAATTCCAAATCTGCTAAACTAAATCTGTTGAGATGCCTAAACTGCTAAATCTGTTGAGATGCCTAAACTGCTAAATCTGTTGAGATGCCTAATCTGTTATCTGCTAAATCTGCTAGTTTGCTTAATCTGCTGAATCCGTTAAGTCGCATAATCTGCGAAAATCAGTTATCTGCTATATCTGTTAAGTTGATATATTTAGTCTATTATTGATATAATCTGAATTAGCTTTGAATAATTGACATGTATATTGGCGTGGGCATAAATGGTAAATTATTAATTAATTGGCCGCAAAGGTAAACATGGCTAACTCGAGGTTAGAATGATTTTGCGGCGTAATCCGGCCCGGAACCGCCTGGCACATCCAGTGGCCGCCATAACCAATAGCCGCAAACTGTCAGTCTAATGTGAGAGGTCTGGGCATTAATATTTAATTAATGAAAATCTGAGATAAATATGATGTCTAAAACGTGTTGGGCGGATAGGGTTAAATCCATTAGACTGATGAATTTAATAAATCTGTTCCGTGAATCTGTAGGCCCAATTACAAAGTTAGACAAATCTGTAAGTCTATTAGTCTGTAACTGGTTAATTGGTATGTCTGTTAAATCTGTATATATGATCCGTTAGTCTGAAAACTTGTCTACGAACTAGTTGATCTAAATTCTGTATGTCTGAACTTGTAAACAAGTTAATCTGAAATCTGTTAGTCTGGGGACACAAGGATAGGAAGAGAATTATTTGTGTCATCTATTGTTTGGGACCCATATTAGTCAGTAACCCTTTCTGGTATTAAAACTTTGACCCAACAGTAGGTAGGGTCCGGGCACGCTTACTGAACTAATTATAAGCAGATCATTCTGATAATGACGATGGGTGTTGATGGTGTGTAACACCCCACCTCCGCCAGTGTCACTCTTGCATGTACACTGGCTTTGGAGGGGTGTAGGACAAGGTAAACATGCATGAAGATATCACAAGACAGAACATGTGAGTAAAACAGAGTAAATAAAGCAGCGGATAAAACTACTATTTCAAAACCATAGTCAAGTTACATCATAGTACTTAGTCATTATTTTCCAACTACTACAAGTCTAGAAAACATAAAATGAAAACTGGAAATAACATAAAGTAAACTATCCCCAAAGTAGACGTGGTAAAGCCATTGCGAGCTCAAGTCCAAACCGTACATGAGCTATCCAGAAAGCAAGCTAAAGATCCAAGATAGGTGCTAGCGTTCCCACCCTGAGAACCTGGGGGGGGGGGGGACATAAGAAAAGAGGCGAAAGGAAAACAGGTCAGTCAAAAAGACTGGTAAGTCCTACCTACTATTAGTATAAAAACTAATAAAGTTAACTGGACATGTAAAACAGATATGAAACATAAGAGATAACTGGCATGGTGGAAAGTTAATAAGAGTAGCATCACATATACCAGGTTAAGTTGCACCAAGTGTACTAGTATTCTAATCCACGCCAAGTATAAACAAGAAATGATCCCTTAGCCCAATGTTGGCCCAAACTCATGAGATGACCTAAATCAAGGTCCAACTGCTCGGTCTAGTCGATCGGCTCCCTATAAGCCTAACTCGTCGTGTATCGGTGTCATGCGGCATAATCATGGAATGTAGTTAACTGTGCAAGGTCCACCCTAGGGTTTATCCAGCCCTAAGGTGTAAACCACAGACACAAATCAAGCACGCACAGTATAACCTACTGGTGCCCATGTTCAACTCTGGACTTAATGTGCACGACCATGGTCCGCCTGAACAACCGGTGCACCATTCAGCCGTCTCTTTTGGTCTTTTACAATCAGTCCAGTAATCGTGCCTCACCCTAGCCTAGTCCAGGGTATCCAGATACTCCCAAGTGGGTTACGGCTGAAAAGGACCACGTAACTAGGATTTCAAGCGGGCTAAGTGTGGTTAACCCTATCCTAACCATGTATTGAGTTGGTCAAGTGTATCCAAGCAGTTCATGACTTAACCCTATCAATACATCGTGTTTAATTGGTTAAGTATTCAAGTAGTCTATGACTTAACCCTACCAATCCATTGTGTTTAATTGGTTAAGTATTCAAGTGGTCTATGACTTAACCCTACCATGTGGCATTAATTAACTTAATGCACCCCAACCTCTCACATTAGACTTTGTTGTGGTTACTAGTTATGCCAGGCGGGTTCGGGTATCTTTACACCACAACCTAGTCTAACCTCGGGTTTTAAGTGCGATATGACCAACTACTCACATCGGGTCCTATCGTTTGTAGCCACTTGTTAAGCCGGTCGGTTCTGGGTAGATTTATGCTACAAACTCAACCCTACCTCGAGTTGGCCACTTTCATGTTTTCTACATGTCATGTCCACGTTCATGTTTTCAAGCATAATCACATGTCATATTTTCAAGTCATGTTTCATGTCATTTAAGTTTACCCATAACGTAACCCCATCGCACATAAGTTCGCATCAACAAAAATAGATCAAAAGGGGGATCATAAGAATATGACAAGATGGCGAAGGCTATCACAAGTTAAACATGGTGATACATGAGGCAAAGGTGTTCAACATACTAGCATATGGCCTCAACATGTATGATACCATAAAAGGTGACTTAGCCTCAAACATATCAAATAGCATAAGGGTGCTTTGGCTTCAAGCATGCATAATAGCATAAGCGTGATTTGGCCACAAGCATGCATAATAGCATAAGGGTGATTTGGCCACAAACATGTATGATAGCATAATTAGCAAATAGGGTGGTAACATGGTAATAGTTGACATAGGGTGACAATCCTAACTTGTGCATAGCAAATAGGTTCAATATCATCATATGCATGTTAAGGAACATGAGGGGTTAAGGTTTGTTAACATGCATAAGCCATAATCCATTTCATAGCATTTTTCCCAAAAGTCAACATGAACGGTACTAGGTTCATGATAGGTCCACAATCGTAGATCAAGAGAGGCATGAATAGATCTATGCATACAATGATAGGTTCAAGGCAAACATTGCACTTAGGTTCAATTCCAATCTACTCATGTATGGCATTAAACTTAGCAAATAGGGTGATACACTTGTGATTAGCATATAGGTCGCATCATGGCAAGTTAACATCAAGGTCATGAGGGTTTCTACGTTGCATTTATGCACAATCACCACATAAAGCTCTTAGCTTTCCACCCAAAAGTCAACATAAATGGTACTAGATTCATGATAGGTAAACATTAGTTCCACAAACATAGATCAAAAAGGTCATGAAGGAATCTATGCATGAAATCTAAGGCAAGTATAAAACAAAAGTCTCATTTCAACTTGCTACATGTCATATTAAGTTCATAGTTTAGATCTAAGAGTAGAGTAGGGCTTACAAAGCATGGCTATGCGAACTAGAACCAAATAGAACAAGATAGAGATGTTGTAGAAGCTCTAGGAATGATGTAGCAACACAAATAGCCTTGATAATAAGTAGCTCCTTTGATTTGATGAAGAAAGATGGCTCCGTTTTTCCTTAGAAGCTCTCAAGCTTTCATGAGGAAGATGATATGAAGATGGAGGCCATGATTAGGGAGCATTTTGGCATAACTTCGTTGTAGGAATGATTTGTGGTGATTTAGGGTAGGGTTTAGGGTGTTTTTATAGAGATTTAGGTTAGTTTAGGCCATGGGATTAACCCTAGTTTAGATCTGAGCCATCTAATCACGTCACAAGCCAACAAAACCTGACCCAGGAGCCAAAACAGGTGCATCAGGCCAGACTGGCCGACCACCCAAGTCGACAGGGGTGTCGACTGGGTACTCGACACCACCTGGGGGTGGTGTCGACTGCCTAGTCAACACCCTTGTCGACTTGGGGCTGGCGGGAATTTTCCCGCCTGTCCTGCTTGGGCTGAATTTGAAATTCTGAATTCAAATTTGAACTATTTTTGAACTTGAAATTTTCTGAAATCTTTAACAGGCCATAACTTGGTCATACGGACACCGATTTTTGAAAACTCGGACTCTATTTCGCGTATTTTTCCGAGACGAACGTAATGGCATAGCCCGTTTCCGTTGATTCAGATTTTAACATTTGATTATGCGTTGATTTATGCTATTACATGTTATTCAAAATACTGGTTATTACATTCTCTCCACCTTAATGGATTTCATCCCCGAAATCTTCAAGTTAGGAAGAATGTATCCTACCCTCTGTAACAACCCGAATTTTAACAACGTTTTAAGACAAGAATCAAGGCAGAATTAAATGTTAAAATCTGAATCAGGGAAAACGGGTTGTGCAATTGCATTCGTCTCGGAAAAATACGCGAAATAGAGCCCGAAATTTCGTAAATCGGAGTCCGTATGACCAAGATATGGCCTCGCAAAGTTTCACGAAAAATTCAAATTCGAAAACAGATTCAAATTTTCGGAATTCAGAGTAGGCGTGAAAAATCCCGCCCAGGCAGGTCGACAGGGGGGTCGACACTAGTGTCGACCTCCCCCCCAACCAGGTCGACTCTAGAGTCGACATGGGGGTCGACCTGGGTGTCGACCTCCCTGGTCGGCCTGGTGCACCTGTTTTGGCTCCTATGTCCTGTTTTGGAGGCCTGTGATGATTTTTGAGGGCTTGGATTTATCCTAGGGTTAATCTAAGGGCCTAAACTACTCCTAATCTCTATAAAAACACCCTAGGACCTAGCCTAAATCACTAAAACTCATTCATGCAACGAAGTGGTGCCCAAATGCCACTTGATCATGGCCTCCATCTCCAACTCCAAGAACTTATGCATTCAAATCGGATCCGAATCAAAAGGTGCAAGCTTGCTACACCAAATTGAAGAGAGATCAACGTTGCTACGCAAATTCCATGACGATTCTTCGACAAAGGAGCCACCTTTCTTCGTCAAGACGGATCATGCTCATTCCCTAAGCCTCGCTAGGTAAGTTCTAGCTACTTCTAGATCTAAATGGTAGTCTTAATGATGGCATGGAATAAAACGAGATTAAACTAAGTATGCTAGCCTATATGAACCTTGTCATGCCTCTTTTGCTTGAACCTATGACTTTTGGCTATGCTTAGTGACTAAATCATGCTATTCATGTTATGATTAACCTAGTTTATCTTACAAGTTTGAATCTTCATCTATGGAATGCTAGCATGAACCTTTGGGAACCACTTGACTTGTGAAACATTGGCAAAGATTTGACTTTGGGGCTTATGCATGTAAATGGACCCAAAACTCTTATGTTATCATGCATGTTTGTGGCCAAATCCCCTTATGATACTTTGCAAGTTTGTGGCCAAATTCCCTTATGATACTGTGCATGTTTGTGGCCAAATTCCCTTATGATACTATGCATGTTTGTGGCCAAAAAACCCTTATGATGCTATGCATATTTTGAGGCCAAACACCCTTATGATACCATGCATGTTTGTGGCCAATCCCTCTTTGGCATCGTGCATGTTTTGAGGCCAATATGTAGCATAGTATCCTTACTATGTTGACTCGCTTTTACTTGGGATGGAAACACGATTTGGGGTAGGGTAGACGAGCGTGATTATGACATGATAATTTGACATTGGATTTCATGAAAATATGACACTCATGATACACCTAAATGGGGACGTGACATGTGGGGGTAAACATAGGACTTGAAACTAGACACGGGGGTTGTAAATGTAATATGACACTAGACCAAACATGAAAGTGGCCAACTCGAGGTTGGGTTGAGTTTGTAGCATAAATCTACCCGGACCCGCCCGGCTTAACTAGTGGCTACAAACAATAGGATCCAATGTGAGAAGTTGGTCATGTCATGCTTAAGACCCGAGGTTAGACTAGGTTGTGGTGTAAAACTACCCGGACCCGCCCGGCTTAACTAGTAACCACAACAAGGTCTAATGTGAGAGGTTGAGAGTGCATTAATTAAATTAATGCCACATGATAAGGTTAAGTAAATTTGACTAATGACACTTAACCGATATGACACGAATGGGTAGGTTAAGTGCGACCGGGCTTGATTTCTTAATGACACTTAACCATACAAGACAATTAGGGGATGGGGTTAACTAATTTACGCTTAACTAATCCGAATTGGTAATTAGATGGGGTTAAGTAATTTACACTTAACTAATCCGAATTGGTAATTAGATGGGGTTAAGTAATTTAGACTTAACTAATCTAAACACAGTAATTAGATGGGGTTAAGTAACCTATACTTAACTTATCTAAACACGGTAATTCGATGGGGTTAAGTTAAACACTTAACCAATCTAAACTTGGTAATTCAATGAGGTTAAGCAACCAATACTTAACCAACTTAACCAACTTAACATGATAATTTAATGGGGTTAGGTAACTTATAGTTAACCAATTATACATGATGATTTGATGAGGTTAAGTAACCTATACTTAACCAATCTAACATGTGGACTTGATAGGGTTAAGTCACAAGACCTTTTGAATATACTTAACCCTTGTAGTATGATTAGTGGATGAGGTTAAGCTAACCCATACTTAACCAATCCGGCTCGATGATCTGATGCGATTTAGATTATTTATGCTTGATCAATCTAACACGATAATCTGATGGGGTTAAGACAAACAATTACTTAACCAATTTAACTTGATAGGGTTAAGTCATGCGCTTCTTGGTATACTTAACCAACTTGTAGGGCTAAGCCTTGAACTTAAATACTTAGCCAATCTTGACATGATTCGTAGGCGGGTTAAGTCACGAACTTGAATGACAACACTTAACCCATTAGACAGGACCCTAGCTTAGGGGACTAGGTTGAAAACCGTAGTTAACAAGGATAGCAGGGAAAGAAGCTAAGTGGTAAACCTTAGTTTAGGATCACTAAGTGATAATTCTTAGCCAAGGGAATTAGACCAGTTCACGAACGGATAAGTAACCTAATACGGTAGGTCATCGCTTAAACAAATACACGAGGCGGAGTAATATCTGATCTAGATAAAGGCTCCAACTAATTGGGTAACGAAGCGGAAGGTTTGGGGGACGTGAGGATACTCTTGGTATCCCTCTGTGAGGTTGCAGATGACCCGCCTGGGCTCACAAGAGGTTAAGGTCTGCGGTAGAAGAACCAAGAGTATGACTTGGTTGCTATGCAAGCGACCTAAAGACTAGGATGGATTAGCGTGGAGTCGTCGATTCTTGTTTTTGCCCTGGATAGCGTGTCGTCGACTACCTACCATCTTTAGTCAATCGTGTACGAACGGAAAGGCAGAGAACTCCCAACAGACCATGTTCTTGCTATCGAGTATTGGGTGAGGTTGGCCAATAGGAAAGTGGGGCATAGTGGGGCCGGGATGTAGTTCTCATACATGAATTTTCCTTGGAATGCCTTTCAGTAGTTGAGGGAGGTGTCACGTGGGACCATAGCCACGGATACAAAAACAGACCTTGATATCTGCATCAGCACACGACTTAAAGCTCCCGACCGAATTCCGTATTTTTTGATTTGACCTGGCACGGAACTCGGATGGCACATTGAGATACATGTGCGTCTAGACATGGAAACGATTCACGATATATACGTAGGACAAAGGGCGCGGTTGATGGGTGGCATAATCCCTAGTGGCCCTAGGTGGCCTGAACCCAAACCGAGTCACGGAAACGTTCATTAGGTAGCATAATCCCTAGTGGTCCTAGGTGGCATAAATCCTAAGTGAACACACGATAGTTCATGGTAAGAAAACATAACCAGATCAAGGGTAGAAGTCCAAAACAACTTCAAGGATAAAATGGTACTATGTTGAGGTGGTATAGATTTACATGGGGGAAGCCCGTACGGCCTACAGCAAAGGACTGAACTTATACATGTAAAGAAACATACAAGTTGGGAAAACCTACATATGCTATATATTAGGTTGACATGGACCATTACATGACATTGGGCAAGGGGCATTCGTAGTTAACACATGACGCGGGTTGGGATACTAGTAGGAGAGGTGCAGAGCAAATATACATGTTAGAACCATGAGAAATTTACATGATAGATACCGTGGGATGTTATACATGATAGATACCTTGGGATGGTATACTTGTAGAAACCTGATGAAGTGATACCTTGATTTATCTTGACACCGTAGTTTATCATGATTCCTTAGTTTATCTTGCTACAGTAGCCCATCCGGTTATCTTAGTTTAGCCTATCTATCTTGTCGTCATCCTTATGTTTACTTTTAGTTTATGCATGTCATGTTACCTTTACCTGTTTTTATACTGGAAGTAGATAGGACTTACCAATCTTTATGACTGACCCCGTTTTGTTTCGCCTCTTTGTCTTCCGTTTCCCCCCAGGTTTTCAGGGAGGAAATGCTGTTGTTTAGTTCGGACCTCTTATGCTTGGAGGTCATCATGTATAGCTTGGACTTCTCTTGGCTATGGCTGCTTCATCGCTTTATTTTGGGGAATAAATTTATGAAAAGTTTTTATGCTTCTTTATTATTGCAAGACAGGTTTTGATGTATTCTGATGTAAAAGGCTTTAGACCCTATTTTATAAGGTAAACGAAATTTGTTTTACTTCCGCTGTTTTATATATGTTTTGTCTTGTAATATTTCTGTGCATGTTTACCTCGATAATGCTTCACCAAACCTAGTGCATTCCCTTTGTGAGTGACTCTAGCGGAGGTGGGGTGTTACATTTGGTATCAGAGCCAGGTTACCAGACTAGGAAAAAGTTTTTAAAACCTTCTGAAAACTATTTGAAAAACCATTTACAAAGAAGCGTTTTTCAAGAAAATTTTGTTTTTAAAGGCTATTCCCCAAAAGCCATTAGCACCATCCTTTGTTTCCTTGATTGAACCTCTTTTCCTTTCTTTCCTCCATCGGTAGTTACAGTAGTTTTAACTGCGACTAATCCTTGTCTAGCCACGTAAGAGTTTTCCGTGCGATGGAGGAAGTTCTCGAGAGACCTGTTGCCGCGTTATAAGAAAGGATAGTAAGAACAAGGATAAGGGACACAAGCTTAAGGATAGGCAACTTATTGGTATGGCTTAAGCCACAATGGAGGAAAAACAGGACGGATAGTTAAGAATTATGGGACAAGGACAAGATCATCAAGAGGGCAATTGTATACTCTCATTTCTAGCGTATCTCGTAAGGATGGCAACGATCTTGTTAAATGTTTAGCTTTTCCTCTCTATCATCCCATCAGGACTTTGTTTTGATCATAGCATCATTTAAGTCTGCTTCGATAGTTAAGTCTCTGCACCTTAGTACTAGCATGGTAGAAGATCCCACTTTAGTCCCAAAATCTGGTTGGAGAGTCGGTCCATTTATTCATGACTTGCTTGGATTTGAGAACGTCTATGCCAAGTGTTGAGATTAGAAGCAATGCTTCTATTGTTGAGCTATGGATGGATTCTAGGGATGAAGTGGTTATCCAGTAAGGGATGCCATTCTCGGTTTTGAAAGGAGGTTAGTTAAACTCTTAACTTGCCATGGTAATACGCTCGAAGTCTCGTATAACCTTTGGGTTCTGTCATGGTTAGTTACCTAGAATCTCTTGATGCATTTATCGGAAATCTCTGATCCAATCGAGTAACGTCCGCCAATAAGACGGATGGTTCATTCCGCTTGAGCATGGGTTATAGGAATCACCCTAGTAAGAGCACGTGTTAACATGGATTCACATCGGAAAACGAGATCCACAATTTACTAGTGGATTTTAGAGAGCTTGCATGATTACGCAAATATGTTTGAGCCGAGCATACTAGGGAAAGAATAAGTGAAAGTGAAACGAGAGGCGACAGAGAAATGAGTTCCAACCCATACCTTGGAAATAGCAATCAAGGAGCTACGAAAATCATGAAGTCAAAGGTGGTCAAGGCACACTGGAATTAAGCTCAAGGAAATGCAGCCTAAACGCGCGCATCATATCTCTTTTTAAGAGTATATCGTTGATCCCTGGTTTTCCTGTAGAGCTTGCTTGCATGCTATCGCTTGGTGGATATCCTCTCGATCATGTTTCCGTTGCAAACCCCGTAAGGAGTTTATCTTGTTCATCTCCTCGATCCTATCTTGGGAACCTTAGGTAGAACCCTATGGATGTAAACATGTATTTGAAACATGTTATGATTGATATGGTTGCAAATGGTTGCTCGTGGATGCGCGAATACACATTAGATACTAGATTGACGCGGTCACGTTTCATGTTGCATACGCACGAGTATTTATACTTGTTTATGGATGAAATTGAATGTGTTATCATGCGGATGTTGCATATGAATGAATGTTTGTGCATGCATATAGTACATATATGACTAGGACTATTTGCATACATGTTGGACTCATGGCACTAAACATATTTTGCATTAGAAAGATCATTCAAGCCTGATCACTAGCATTAGCTAAGGAGCATATACACACACATTTTGCACATGTTCATTTGGCATTAGAAATCGTCTAAGGACAATTGTTGCCTGTGGATGATGTTTTGAGTAGATGGATGATGGATGGTAGGATGCGTTCTTCCTAACTTGGAGATTTCGGGGATGAAATCCTTAAAGGAGGGAACGATGTAACAACCCGAATTTTAACAACATGTTAAGACAAGAATCAATGCAGAATTAAATGTTAAATTCTGAATCAGGGAAAATGGGTTGTTCAATTGCGTTCGTCTCGGAAAAATACGCGAAATAGAGTCCGAAATTTCGTAAATCGGAGTCCGTATGACCAAGATATGGCCTCGCACAGTTTCACGAAAAATTCAAATTCGAAAACAGATTCAAATTTTCAGAATTCAGAGTAGGCGGGAAAAATCCCGCCCAGGCAGGACAACAGGGGGGTCGACACTAGGGACGACCTCCCCCCCAACCAGGTCGACTCTAGAGTCGACCTGGGGGTCGACCTGGGTGTCGACCTCCCTGGTCGGCCAGGTCGGCCTGGTGCACCTGTTTTGGCTCCTGGGTCCTGTTTTGGAGGCTTGTGACGATTTTTGAGGGCTTGGATCTATCCTAGGGTTAAACTAAGGGCCTAAACTACTCCTAATCTCTATAAAAACACCCTAGGACCTAACCTAAATCACTAAAACTCATTCATGTAATGAAGTGCTGCCCAAATGCCACTTGATCATGGCCTCCATCTCCAACTCCAAGAATTATGCATTCAAATCGGATTCGAATCAAAAGGTGCAAGCTTGCTACACCAAATCGAAGAGAGATCAACGTTGCTACGCAAATTCCATGACGATTCTTCGACAAAGGAGCCACCTTTCTTCGTCAAGACGGATCATGTTCATTCCCTAAGCCTCGCTAGGTAAGTTCTGGCTACTTCTAGATCTAAACGGTAGTCTTAATGATGGCATGGAATAAAACGAGATTAAACTAAGTATGCTAGCCTATATGAACCTTGTCATGCCTCTTTTGCTTGAACCTATGACTTTTGGCTATGCTTAGTGACTAAATCATGCTATTCATGTTATGATTAACCTAGTTTATCTTACAAGTTTGAATCTTTATCTATGGAATGCTAGCATGAACCTTTGGGAACCACTTGACTTGTGAAACATTGGCAAAGATTTGACTTTGGGGCTTATGCATGTAAATGAACCCAAACCCCTTATGTTATCTTGCATGTTTGTGGCCAAATTCCCTTATGATACTATGCATGTTTGTGGCCAAATTCCCTTATGATACTATGCATGTTTGTGGCCAAAAACCCCTTATGATGCTATGCATATTTTGAGGCCAAACCCCCTTATGATACCATGCATGTTTGTGGCCAATCCCTCTTTGGCATCGTGCATGTTTTGAGGCCAATATGTTGCATAGTATCCTTACTATGTTGACTCGCTTTTACTTGGGATGGAAACACGATTTGGGGTACGGTAGACGAGCGTGATTATGACATGATAATTTGACATGGGATTTCATGAAAATATGACACTCATGATACACCTAAATGGGGACGTGACATGTGGGGGTAAACATAGGACTTGAAACTAGACACGGGGGTTGTAAGTGTAATATGACACTAGACCAAACATGAAAGTGGCCAACTCGAGGTTGGGTTGAGTTTGTAGCTTAAATCTACCCGGACCCGCCCGGCTTAACTAGTGGCTACAAACAATAGGATCCAATGTGAGAAGTTGGTCATGTCGCGCTTAAGACCCGAGGTTAGACTAGGTTGTGGTGTAAAACTACCCGGACCCGCCCGGCTTAACTAGTAACCACAACAAGGTCTAATGTGAGAGGTTGAGAGTGCATTAATTAAATTAATGCCACAAGATAAGGTTAAGTAAATTTGACTAATGACACTTAACTGATATGACACGAATGGGTAGGTTAAGTGGGACCAGGCTTGATTTCTTAATGACACTTAACCATACAAGATAATTAGGGGATGGGGTTAAGTAATTTACGCTTAACTAATACGAATTGGTAATTAGATGGGGTTAAGTAATTTACTCTTAACTAATCTGACTTGGTAATTCGATGGGGTTAAGTAATTTAGACTTAACTAATCTAAACACGGTAATTAGATAGGGTTAAGTAACCTATACTTAACTAATCTAAACACGGTAATTCGATGGGGTTAAGTTAAACACTTAACCAATCTAAACTTGGTAATTCAATGAGGTTAAGCAACAAATACTTAACCAACTTAACATGATAATTTAATGGGGTTAGGTAACTTATAGTTAACCAATTATACATGATGATCTGATGAGGTTAAGTAACCCATACTTAACCAATCTAACATGTGGACTTGATAGGGTTAAGTCACAAGACCTTTTGAATATATTTAACCCTTGTAGTATGATTAGTGGATGAGGCTAAGCTAACCCATACTTAACCAATCCGGCTCGATGATCTGATGCGATTTAGATTATTTGTGCTTGATCAATCTAACATGATAATCTGATAGGGTTAAGACAAAACAATACTTAACCAATTTGACTTGATGGGGTTAAGTCATGCGCTTCTTGTTATACTTAACCAACTTGTAGGGCTAAGCCTTGAACTTAAATACTTAGCCAATCTTGACATGATTCGTTGGCGGGTTAAGTCATGAACTTGAATGACAACACTTAACCCATTAGACAAAAACCTAGCTCAGGGGACTAGGTTGAAAATCGTAGTTAACAAGGATAGAGGGGAAAGAAGCTAAGTGGTAAACCTTAGTTTTGGATAACTAAGTGATAATTCTTAGCCAAGGGAATTAGACCAGTTCACGAACGGATAAGTAACCTAATACGTTAGGTCATCGCTTAAACAAATACATGAGGCGGAGCAATATCTGATCTAGACAAAGGCTCCAACGAACTGGGTAACTAAGCGGAAGCTTTGGGGGACGTAAGGATACTCTTGGTATCCCTCTGTGAGGTTGCAGATGATCCGCCTGGGCTCACAAGAGGTTAAGGTCTACGGTAGAAGAACCAAGAGTATGCCTTGGTTGCTATGCGAGAGACCTAAAGACTGGGATGGATTAGCGTGGAGTTGTCGATTCTTGTTTTTTTCCCTGGATAGCGCGTCGTCGACTACCTACCATCTTTAGTCAATCGTGTACAAACGGAAAGGCAGTGAACTCCCAACAGACCATGTTCTTGCTATCGAGTCATGGGTGAGGTTGGCCAATAGGAAAGTGGGGCATAGTGGGGCCGAGATGTAGTTCTCATACATGATTTTTCCTTGGATTGCCTTCAGTAGTTGAGGGAGGGATCACGTGGGACCATAGCCACGGATACAAAAACAGACCTTGATATCTGCATCAGCAGACGACTTAAAGCTCCCGACCGAGTTCCATATTTCTTGATTTGCCATGGCACAGAACTCGGATGGCACATTGAGATACATGTGCGTCAAGACATGGAAACGATTCACGATATATACGTGGGACAAAGGGCGCGGTTGACGGGTGGCATAATCCCTAGTGGCCCTAGGTGGCCTGAACCAAAACCGAGACACGGAAACGTTCATTAGGTAGCATAATCCCTCGTGGTCCTAGGTGGCATAAATCCTAAGTGAACACGCGATAGTTCATGGTAAGAAAACATAACCAGATCAAGGGTAGCAGTCCAAAACAACTTCAAGGATAAAATGGTACTACGTTGAGGTGGTATAGATTTACATAGGGGAAGCCCATATGGCCTACGGCAAAGGACTGAACTTATACATGGAAAGAAACATACGAGTTGGGAAAATCAACATATGCTATATATTAGGTTGACATGGACCATTACATGACATTGGGCAAGGGGCATTCGTAGTTAACACATGACGCGGGTTGGGATACTAGTACGAGAGGTGCAGAGCAAATATACATGTTAGAACCATGAGAAATATACATGATCGATACCGTGGGATGTTATACATGATAGATACCTTGGGATAGTATACTTGGTAGAAACATGATGATGTGATACCGTGATTTATCTTGACACCGTAGTTTATCATGATACCTTAGTTTATCTTGCTACAGTAGCCCATCCGGTTATCTTGGTTTAGCCTATCTATCTTGTCGTCATCCTTATGTTTACTTTCAGTTTATGCATGTCATGTTACCTTTACCTGTTTTTATACTAGAAGTAGATAGGACTTACCAGTCTTTATGACTGACCCCGTTTTGTTTCGCCTCTTTGTCTTCCGTTTCCCCCCCCCACCCCCAGGTTTTCAGGGAGGAAATGTTGTTGTTTAATTCAGACCTCTTATGCTTGGAGGTCATCATGTATAGCTTGGACTTCTCTTGGCTATGGCTGCTTCACCGCTTTATTTTGGGGAATAAATTTATGAAAAGGTTTTATGCTTCTTTATTATTGTAAGACAGGTTTTGATGTATTCTGATGTAAAAGGCTTTAGACCTTATTTTATAAGGTAAATGAAATTTGTTTTACTTCCGCTGTTTTATATATGTTCTATCTTGTAATATTTCTGTGCATGTTTACCTCGATAATGCTTCACCAAACCTAGTGCATTCCCTTTGTGACTGACCCTAGTGGAGGTGGGGTGTTACACCATCCATCATCCATCTACTCAAAACATCATCCACGAGCAGTCATTGTCCTTAAAAGATTCTAAATGCTGTATGATCATATGCGAAAGGTGTGTGTATATGTACTTATCTAATGCGAAAATCAGGCGGTTACTAATTCAGTAAACCTCCTAAATGCAATGTATGTTAGTGAAATGAGTCTATATGTATGCAAATTCCTAACACAATTCATAATCTATACATGAGTGCACATAACATTCATCCATATGCAACATCCACGTGATAGCATAACAAGTTTCAGCCATGAATAATTATAAGCACTCATGCATATGCAAGATGAAATTGTGTGAGCCGATCTTAGTGCCTACTGTGTATCATGCATCCACGAGTATCCACTTGCAAACACTTGCAACCACTTGCAAACGTCAAGCATAACATGTTTCAAATACATGTTTCATCCAAAGGGTTTCTACCTAAGGTTCTCATGACAAGGTTAACGAGATAACAAGATAAACATGGATAGCAAAAGAAAGATATGCTAACTAGGAAAAGAGATTGAGAATGTACCCTCAAAAAGGAATGGATAAAGCCCACGCATCTTCTCCTCGGTTTCCCAAGCTGCATCTTCATCGGCTTCACTCCAATGAACCTGTACTAACTTGACTTCTCGATTCCTCAGCTTCTTGATCTCCGTTCGCAAGATACGAATCGGAGCTCGCCTAAAAGTTGCCTCTTTTTCTACCTCCATGTCTTCAAGAATGCTAGGCTCAACTACCTCGGCTGACTCATGTAGGCACTTCTGGAGATGCGAGACATGAAAACATTGTGCACTCCAGCCAGCTACTCGGGCAATTTCACCTTATAAGACATCTTCCCAATCCTCTCTATGATAGGGAAGGGTCCTACGAACCTTGGTTCCAGCTTCCCAACTGCTCCAAAACGAACCACATTTCGCAAAGGAGAAACCTTCACAAAGACCATATCTCCAACTTCAAACTCTAAGTTTGTCCTTCGCTTGTCTGCATAGGATTTCTGTCTGTCTTGGGCCGTTTTCATCCGCCTTCGAATCAACTCAATCTTCTCGGATGTGTCCCTTATCATGTCTGGCCCAAGTATAAGCTTATCCGTCTTCTCTCACCAACATGTTGGTGACTTGCACGGCCTCCCAAATAAAGCTTCGAATGGTGCCATCCCTATGCTTACTTGGTCGCTGTTATTGTAAGCAAACTCTACGAGAGGAAGGTGGTCTTCCCAAGTGCCACCAAAGTCAAGAATGCATAGCCTCAACAGATCTTCTATTACCCTATTCACCCTTTCGGTCTGGCCATCCATCTGTGGGTGATAGGCTATACTTAGATTCAATCGCGTACCCATCGCTTCTTACAAACTATTCCAGAACTTGCTAGTGAAGATTCGGTCACGATCGCTAACTATGCTAGAAGGAACTCCATGCAATCGCACTATCTCTCGAAGATAAACAAATGCTAGCCATGATGCGGTTCTCTTGCTCTTCATCGGAATAAAATGGGCGCTCTTTGTAAGTCTATCAACTATGACCCATATCCCATAAAGCCCAAATAGTTTGGTCAACTTGACGGACATCTTCACCCCAACTATATATCACAAACAGGTGAGTCATACTCCTTATGGGGTTTGCAACAGAACTAAGATTGAGAATAGGACCGAGAGGATATACTTAAAAGATAGCATGCGAGTAAGCTCTACAGAATAATAGGGATCAAGGATATACTCTTAGAAAGAGATATAATGCGCGTATCTAGTCTTCAATCTTCAAAGCCGCATTTTCTTGAACTTAATCCTATCATGCCTTGACCGTCTTTTAACTTCACAATTTCGTAGCTCTTAATTCTTATTTGCAAAATATGAGTTAGAACTCATTTCACCGTTGCCTCTCATTCCACTTCCACTTATTCTTTTCCTAAAATACTTGGCTTAAACATAACTGCGTGCTCATGGTTTCATGCAAGCTTTCCAAAATTCGTTAGTGAATCCTGGATCTCGTTTACATCCTACACGGTATTCCACGCAGAAGAACTATCTCTTGAAAACAAATGCCAATCCACGTTGCCAAATGTACTTACTAGGGTGATTTCTCTAACCCATGCTTAAGCGAAATGGACTATCCGCCTTAGTGGCGAACACTACTCGATTGGATTACAAATTTCCAATAAAGGTGCCAAGGGATTCTAGATAACTAATCATGACGAAACCCTAAAGGTCACACGAGACTTCGAGGGTATTACCGAGGCGAGTCATGAGCCTCGCAACCCTATGTTCAAAATCAAGAATGGCTCTGTAATTGGACAACCAATCCATACCCAAAATCAACCTGTATCCCATAAACCCGAGAACATAAGCATTACACATGAATTCTACGCTCAAGATAAAGATTTTCAAATCCATACAAATCACAGGTAGATGGGCGGAACCCCCAATTGGATTTGAAACACTAACGGGACCTCAACTAAATAGTACTTAGGTGCAAACTTTCAACAAGATCAGAAATAAAACTATGCGATGCGCCAGAATCAAATAAGGTACGAAAAGGGAAATCAGAAATGTAAACATGACTTTCTATAGAAACACTACCTCGATCAAAAGCTAGAAGAGCGAGGAGAGCCTGCAACTGCCCTTCAGAGGGTCCTGCTCGCTGTGTTTTCCTTTTCCCTTGTCCTCGGTTTTTCGGGCAATCCTTACTATAGTGCCCAGACTCTCCACAATGAAAGCATACGCCCAGCTTCCTCTTCTTCTTCTTACAGTCTTTGGCTATGTGCCCAGTGATCCTACAGAAGTTTCACTTTCTTGTCTCTCTTGCCTTGTTGTTGTTGTTGCCCTTGTTTCCCTTCTTGCTGTTCTTGTCTCCTTTCTCGGAATCTTCCTTCTTGCCTTGAGACTCATTTGCCTTGACCACCTTGCCCCTCTTATCTTCCTCTTGAAGCAGGGCCATATTCAACAAACTCTCGAAGGTCGCCCCCATGGGTATGGGAGACATGGCCAAACCGTGTAATGGCTCGTTCAATCCTAGAGCAAAGTGTAGGGCCTTCTTCTGAGCTGTGTTAACCAAGTCTAAACCGAACCGAGCAAGTTGATTAAACTTATCCGCGTATTCCCTAACGGTCATGTCCCCTTGCTTTAGTAATAGGAACCTCTCCATCTGAAGGTCCTCTTCTGCTGATGATAGAAACCTCAGTCCAAACCTTCTCCTAAACTCATCCCAAGTCTGAATTGGCGTAGTAGTGGTGGTGACTACCCACTAATATGTAGCTTCCCCTTTCAACAGCCATACTGCTAACAGAACTTTCCTACGGTCTTCCACATCAAAGACAGCAAAAAGGTCTTCAGTTTCTTTTAACTAGTTTCTTGCCTCAACAAAAGTCTCCGTCCCAATAAAATTCTTGCCACCCATCGCCTTAAAGTCCTTGCAAATCTTCGCGAAATCCGCTTGCGGATGCTGAGGAGGAGGAGGAGGAACCTCAGCTACGGGAGGAGGAGGAATGTTAGCCACAGGAGAAGGAGGAGGAATGTTCGCGTGGCCGGCTTCATTCTCCCTTGCCTCCATGTACCTTCTAAACCAAATAGGTACCGGTACACCCTCCAGAATGGCAAAATTATCGGCCATACTGAAATGAAGAAAAAGATAGATTGAGAACAAGGAAACAAAGGATAGTGCTAATGGCTTTTGGGGAATAGCCTTTTAAAATAAACTAGACTTTTCTTGGAAAAATACTTCTTTATAATCGGTTTTGAAAATAGTTTTTCAAAAGGTAAGTTTTAAAAACCTTTTGCTCAAATCTTGTAAACCTTATGATCTGATACCAAATGTAACACCCCACCTCCGCCAGGGTCACTCTTGCAAGTACACTGGCTTTGGAGGGGTGTTGGACAAGGTAAACATGCATGAAGATATCACAAGACAGAACATATGAGTAAAACAGAGTAAATAAAGCAGCGGATAAAACTACTATTTCAAAACCATAGTCAAGTTACATCATAGTACATAGTCATTATTTTCCAACTACTACAAGTCTAGAAAACATAAACTGAAAACTGGAAATAACATAAAGTAAACTATCCCCAAAGTAGACGTGGTAAAGCTATAGCGAGCTCAAGTCCAAACCGTACATGAGCTATCTAGAAAGCAAGCTAAAGATCTAAGCTAGGTTCTAGCGTTCCCACCCTGAGAACCTGGGGGGGGGGGGGAACGGAAGAAAAGAGGCGAAAGGAAAACATGTCAGTCAAAAAGACTAGTAAGTCCTACCTACTATTAGTATAAAAACTAATAAATTTAACTGGACATGTAAAACACAGATGAAACATAAGATGGTAACTGGCATGGTGGAAAGTTAACAAGAGTATCATCACATATACAAGGTTTAGTTGCACCAAGTGTACTAGTATTCTAATCCATGTTAAGTATAAACAAGAAATGATCCCTTAGCCCAATGTTGGCCAAAACTCATGAGATGACCTAAATCAAGGTCCAACTACTCGGTCTAGTCGATCGGCTCCCTATAAGCCTAACTCGCCGTGTATCGGTGTCATACAGCTTAATCATGGAATGTAGTTAACTGTGCAAGGTCCACCCTAGGGTGTATCCAGCCCTAAGGTGTAAACCACAGACACAAATCAAGCACGCACAGTCTAAACCTAATGGTGCCCATGTTCAACTCCGGACTTAATGTGCACGACCATGGTCCGCCTGAACAACTGGTGCACCATTCAGTCGTCTCTTTTGGTCTCTTACAATCAGTCCTGTAATCGTGCCCCACCCTAGCCTAGTCCATGGTATCCAGATAGTCCCAATTGGGTTACGGCCGAAAAGGACCACGTAACTAGGATTTCAAGCGGGTTCAGTGTGGTTAACCCTATCCTAACCATTGAGTTGGTCAAGTGTATCCAAGCAGTTCATGACTTAATCCTATCAATACATCGTGTAGAATTGGTTAAGTATTCAAGTAGTCCATGACTTAACCCTACCAATCCATCGTGTTTAATTGGTTAAGTATTCAAGTGGTCCATGACATAACCCTACCATGTGGCATTAATTAAATTACTGCACCCCAACCTCTCACATTAGACTTTGTTGTGGTTACTAGTTAAGCCGGGCGGGTCCGGATAGCTTTACACCACAACCTAGTCTAACCTCGGGTTTTAAGTGCGGTATGACCAACTACTCACATTGGGTCCTATCGTTTGTAGCCACTAGTTAAGCCGGTCGGTTCTGGGTAGATTTATGCTACAAACTCAACCCAACCTCGAGTTGGCCACTTTCATGTTTTCTACATGTCATGTCCACGTTCATGTTTTCAAGCATAATCACATGTCATATTTTCAAGTCATGTTTCATGTCATTTAAGTAAACCCATAACGTAACCCCATCACACATAAGTTCGCATCAACACAAATAGATCAAAAGAGGGAACATAAGAATATGACAAGATGGTGAAGGCTATCACAAGTTAAACATGGTGATACTTGAGGCAAAGGTGTCCAACATACTAGCATATGGCCTCAACATGTACGATAGCATAAAAGGTGACTTGGCCTCAAACATATCAAATAGCATAAGGGTGCTTTGGCCTCAAGCATGCATAATAGCATAAGGGTGATTTGGCCACAAGCATGCATAATAGCATAAGGGTGATTTGGCCACAAACATGTATGATTGCATAATTAGCAAATAGGGTGGTAACATGGTAATAGTTGACATAGGGTGACAATCCTAACTTGTGCATAGCAAATAGATTCAATATCATCATATGCATGTTAAGGAACATGAGGGGTTATCGTTTGTTAACATGCATAAGCCATAATCCATTTCATAGCATTTTTCCCAAAAGTCAACATGAATGGTACTAGGTTCATGATAGGTCCACAATCATAGGTCAAGAGAGGCATGAATAGATCTATGCATACAATGATAGGTTCAAGGCAAATATTGCACTTAGGTCCAATTCCAATCTACACATGTATGGCATTAAACGTAGCAAATAGGATGATACACTTGTGATTAGCATATAGGTCGCATCATGGCAAGTTAACATCAAGGTCGTAAGGGTTTCAATGTTGCATTTATGCACAATCACCACATAAAGCTCATAGCTTTCCACCCAAAAGTCAACATAAATGGTACTAGATTCATGATAGGTAAACAATAGGTCCACAAACATATATCAAAAGGGTCATGAAGGAATCTATGCATGAAATCCAAGGCAAGCATAACACAAAAGTCTCATTTCAACTTGCTACATGTCATATTAAGTTCATAGTTTAGATCTAAGAGTAGAGTAGGGCTTACAAAGCGTGGCTATGCGAACTAGAACCAAATAGAACAAGATAGAGATGTTGTATAAGCTCTAGGAATGATGTAGCAACACAAATAGCCTTGAGAATAAGTAGATCCTTTGATTTGACGAAGAAAGATGGCTCCTTTTTACCTTAGAAGCTCTCAAGCTCTCATGAGGAAGATGATATGAAGATGGAGGCCATGATTAGGGAGCATTTTGGCATAACTTCGTTGTAGGATTGATTTGTGGTGATTTAGGGTAGGGTTTAGGGTGTTTTTATAGAGATTTAGGTTAGTTTAGGCCATGGGATTAACCCTAGTTTAGATCTGAGCCATCTAATCACGTCACAAGCCAACAAAACCTGACCCAGGAGCCAAAACAGGTGCATCAGGCCAGACTGGCCGACCACCCAAGTCGACAGGGGTGTCGACTGGGCAGTCGACACCAACTGGGGTGGTGTCGACTGCCCAGTCGACACCCCTGTCAACTTGGGGATGGCGGGAATTTTCCCGCCTGTCCTGCTTGGCCTGAATTTGAAATTCTGAATTCAAATTTGAACTGTTTTTGAACTTGAAATTTTCTGAAAACTTTGACGGGCCATAACTTGGTCATACGGACACCGATTTTCGAAAAATCGGACTCTATTTTGCGTATTTTTCCGAGACGAACGTAATGGCATAGCCCATTTCCATTGATTCAGAATTTAACATTTAATTCTTCCTTGATTTATGTTATAACATGTTATTCAAAATACGGGTTGTTACATGGTGCGTTCCAACCGGGTCATGGGCGTGCATGGATCCCGGTCTGCCTCTGAGGATGTAAGACGCCGTGACATCTGTAAATAGGTCTGTGCCAATTGGTTGTCACTTTAGGGAGTGATACTCCCTACTGTGGGGCCGATACAGGGTATTTATGTATTAGGGAGCCGATCGCTTGGGGTAGGGTTTTAGGGTACACTTAGTTCTGTCTGTTTCTGTTGGTGCCGTCTATTTCTGTTGGGTGGTAACACCTGTCTGTTTCTGCATGGTACCGTCTGTTGGGGTGGTAATGGCCCACTACTAGTGTACACCTAATTCTATATTCTGTTTCCATAGGGATTAATCTGTTTCTACTTCTGTCTGTTTCTATTCGGGTGGTAAAGGCCCATTATCAGCATTTTATTTCTGTCTGTTTCTGTTGGAGTGGTAAAGGCACATTACTAGCATTCTCTTTTGTGGAAATTATTTCGTACCCATTTCTGTTTCAGTTTAGACATTAGGGTGACACCTAATTCTATTATACTAGTATTAGGGCAGAGAAGTGTAAAGCAAAAGCTTACATCATTCTGTTCTTCTGTTATATCTGTTACACCTGTTACAGTTATCTCTCATCCAGTTTTATTTTCATGTCATGTTATTATTATCTGTTCATAACTGAAAATCACTGGACTTGCCAGACTTTTTTTTCAACCCTTGTTGTTTCGCCTCCTTTCTTCCGTTTCCCCCTAGGTTTTCTAAGGAGGGAATAATCTAGCTTGATCCGGATTCCTTCTGCTTGAAGTGCTTAAAGTATGGCTTGTCTTCTTCTGTGGGGATTATGATTTTAAACTATGCATTCTGAAGGCTTTTGTACAAGACTGATATTTTGTACTTGAATTCTGATATTGTGATTTGAAAGGATGTAACCAAGCTTATTTCGGTTTCTGTTGAAATAAAGTTATAACTTTTTTCAAGTACTGTTTTATCTGTCTTGTAAGTTTCTGTTTTGTTTACTAAAATGATCCACCAAAGTTAAGGCATTCCCTTTGTGAGTGACCTTAACGGAGGTGGGGTGTTACACTTGGTATCAAAGCTAAAGATTACCAGATTAGATAAAAGTTTAAACCATTTCCAAAAAGGTTTTAAAAGGAATTATTTTCAAAAGTAACGCTTATTTTGAAAAACATAATCCACAATAGCCATATATCTTTATCTTTCGAATTCTCCATTTTGAATCTTTCATTTTTTGTTTCAGTATGGCTGAATATCTTAACCTTCCGGAGGGTGTAACGATACCAGGATGGTATAGGAGGTTAATAGAGGCTAGGGCCACTGCAGCTCCAGCCAATGTTCCTCCACCACCAGTTGCACCCGCTCCTCCTCCCCCTCCTCCCCCACCTCGCGCTGATACTTTTGCAAAGACATGCATGGAATTTAAGGCTATGGGTGGAAAAACTTTTCAAGGGTCAGAAAATGTTTGTGGAAGCTAGAGATTGGCTTAAGGAGGTGGAAGAATTGCTAGAAATCTTTAAAGTGGAAGAAGGGAGGAAAGTCAAATTAGCAGCTTGGTTAATGAAGGGAGAGGCCTCGTTTTGGTGGGATGTCACTAATGGGGAGCGTCCTGTTGATTCTTGGGAAGATTTCAGACGTAGGTTTGAGGCAAAGTTTCTCTCAAGGGCGGAAGAGAATCTATACATGGAAAGGTTCTTGACATTGAAGCAGGGTAATTTATCAGTGAAAGTGTACGTCAACAAATTTAACCAATTGGCAAGCTTTGGCTTAGATTTGGTGAACACGCAGGAGAAGAAGGCTTTGAGGTTCGTAATTGGCTTGAATGAGCCATTGCAGGGGTTGGCTATGACACACATCCCTATGGGGGCCACCTTTGAGAAGCTAGTAGACATGGCACTCATGCACGAGGAAAAAGGCACTAAAGCGTATAAGGCACCCGAGAAGAAAGAGGAAAAGAAGGAAGAGCCACCAAATAAGAAGGCGTGGCCCAAAAAGGAAACCCAAAAGAAAGATAAGGAGTCTGAGGATAAGAAGGAGAAAACGTGTTTTACTTGTGGGAGCTTGACTCATCTGAACAAGGATTGCCGAAAGAGGAAGGGCACTTGCTTCAACTGTGGTGAGATGGGATACTTCACCAGGGACTGCCCGAAGAAACGAGGGCAAGGGCAGAGGGCAAGACCAACTTCTAGAGGGAAGGCGAGCACTATCGAGGCTAGTGGATAAGATAGAAATAGGGAAAATTTCCGTAGAAGGTTTAATTTCTTTATCTAATTGTTGAGTTAAAGCTCTTTCTGATTCTGGCACTTTGATTCTATAATCGATAATCTGCACTTTAATACTAGTATTGTTTCTGATTCCGCTATAGACCCAAATCCATAAGGTTTATGACTCATCTGTTTATGATAGATTGGGGTTTGAGGGATATCTATGTTAAATGTCAAGTATGACACATACATTCTGAGTTTTTGTCGGATATGATTAGCTTCCTAAGAATCATAAGGGAACCTGATCTGTACCAGTAGTCTGTAAATATTTGAATAATTCTGTTTTCCAGTTTTGACATTGTCTAAATAGGGTAATCCTCTGGGTGTCAATCTGATGTTGATTTCGGTCTTCGAGGTTGATACTTAGGGGAATTATTTTCTCAACCAATGTCTAATGGGAACCAAGTCTTTGTCTTATCTGTGCTCGCTTCCATCGCTCAACGATATCCTATCAATTGAGTCTTCGACCTTTAGGTAGAAACTAATGGGTGTAAACATGTGTTTGAGACATGTTATGTTTGATGGTTGCAAGTGGATGCGAGTGGTTGCTCGTGGCTGCTCGTGGATGCATATACACACACTAGGCAATAGATCGGCACGAAAACACTCTCATACTGCATATGGATGTGTGATTGTTTTCAATTTTTCTGGATGCAAAATGATTGACTCAGCACATGGATGTTGCATATGACTGAATGGTTGTGCACTCATATAGAAATGATATGTATCGAGTAGGAAAATTGTAACGTCCCGCATTTTTAACGGTTTGTACTTGAATATTTAAATCAGTTTAAATATTGAATTTCATGGATTTATATATTAATTAAAACGGAGTTGAACGTATAAAAATATATATTAAATATAATCGAGCTCATAACGACGCTGCAGTTCATAATTTAACGTTTTGAACTTCAACTAAGTGTACATGACTCGTTTTAAATCGGATTTCTGCGAAACAAGAAACGTTGAAATCTGTTGAACTATATTTTTCTAATGGTGGTGGAAGATCGAGATTTCGAATTATATATTATGAGATATGTCCAAATCAAATAATCAGAAAAACAGCGGTATATTCGTTTTTGACCATAACGGTTTATTTGATATAACTAGATACCCGTCGCAAATTTGGACAGGGTTCTTTTGAGACATAACGATAAATTAATTTTTAGAATTTTACTGTAATTTTTAATAAATTAAATACGCAAATTTTTATTTGGAGTATTTTGCACCCTATATCTATATTTCTGGGTTTCAAAACATAAGTCAACCTACTAGTATTATTATATTTTTGGGATCGCGACATCTTATTGGACACGACTATATTTTTATTTTTGTCCATAACTGTTCGGATTTGAACGGAATTATTTGTAGTGGGGTACGTTAGACTTAATAATTTTAAAACAAAACAAACAAAGAAATATACTTCTATAATTTGAGTGAAACATGGACTAGTGATTTCAAGGGAAGAATTCATGCAGACTTATATCTTGTTTTGCAAATATTTAGGGATGATTTCGTTCATTTGGAACGTGTGCCTCTGATGTTAAGGATACCGCATTTTCAATACGTTGGTAACGTGAAACTTAAGTGACAAGACAACTAGACTTGTATACCCTAAAGCAGCTATGAAAAGTGAGGATTCCCAATATATATATATATATATATATAATCTAAAGACGAACAGTAGGCATTCCTACATCCTTCAGCATAATAAGTGTATGGTGTATTTTGTCAATATTGACACAAATTTAAGTATAATTTTAATATAGAAATACACCAGTAAACTCAAGTTCAGTTTTACCAAATCCTAATGACAGAGTATTACAAAATTGTAATAACCACTATCATACTGCTATTGTACCCAAATTGTAATAACAAGAAGTTATAGAGGGGAATTCCCTAAGTATTCGATAGTCACATATAGTTGGGTCCATTGCACTTTATATTTTTGCACAGACCTAATAGTAAAACATAGACTGACTTTCCCCGTATTACTTCATGCTTAAGAATGAAACATTCAGCACGCCGTATGCCTAGGTAGATCAAGTAACTCTTGATAAATAGGGTATTGTCAACACACCATACCATTGAAACGATAGAAAAGAAATGAGCCTTACCCTATTCTCTAACCAAGCAAGTATGGTAGAATCCTACGCTGTAACATCCTAGACAAACCGCGTTGCCTTCTCCAAAGTTACACGCTACCTTTATTTCACCATACCCTACTTAACCTAGCATATACCCAACACGTTGTTCTCATCTAATTTCCTTTCCTCTTCTATATAAAACTCTTCATCCACTTCCTACCCAGCGGGAAAAACTGTTAACAAAAAACTTCGTTCTCCAACCTAAAAACAAACAATGCGAAACCAGTGAATAAGGGCCAAAATCTCGACGCTGGTGGTCGATTTAAGGAAAGATTGGTTGAGCTGGTTCTATATGTGTGCGTGAGGAGAGTGAGTGCGAGTGGTGACGTGTTTTGTTTATTGGAAAATGAAGGTAGCGCGACTTTAGCGTGAAGGTAGGAAGAAGGCACTGGAACGTGATGAGGAATGCGGACTGTTTTGGAGTTATAGGGTGTATCATCGGCTGTTGTGGGGTGCAGATCTCTGGCATATCCGAAAGAAGGAAGTGACGTGTCTTCATTTCAGTAGGTAAATGTGAGGGTTTGTCAAAGCAAAAGAAAGGAGGTAGAGGAGGGAAGGGCGTGATCATTGTGTGGAGTATGTAAATAGGAAGATGATGGTGCTATTAAGTGGAGGTTTGGATTTGCAAACATACTGAACTAAGGGGGTAAGGCTGAAACAAAATGAAGCATGCAGGGGTTTTGCATTGATGAAGGAGCGGCTTCAGTAATTGACACACTGCATGGCATGGATCAAAAGGAAGAAGCACACTATAGTGCATACGGTGGTTCAAGAAGGCGCAAAGCATGATGTGGTGATCAGTAGAGTTGAACGATGGAGTTTGGAAAGGTGAGTTCGGTGAGATCGGGTTGTGTTGAGACTGGCGAACTAAGGTGTGAGGAGTCCGGTTGAAGGTGGCATGCTGCGTAACCGTGTGTGATGCTCTCGGTTTGTGAAAATGATGGCGGACGCATGTAGAAAATGGAAGAAATATAGGAGTGGCGCATGGGATATGGATGGAGCAGTAGTTGTATACAAGGGAAGTTTGAAGTGTCGGCCATGGAGCCACGTTCGAAGGAACATCATGGAGGAACAAAATTGAACGTGAACGGGGACATGGATGTATGCATGAAGCTGGGTTTGACGGTCGAGGCTGAGATGACAACAAGTCGGTGAGTGACTCCGATGATCGGAAGCACGGTGGATGGTTTGTTGAGGACGCAGTGGTTTTCTTTCTCTGTTCAAAGAAAAGAGAAGCATCTTGGAGTTCGTTACGGATTATGGCAGAATTAAATCGTCTGATCAGATCTATCGACTGACGCAAATCGTTATTTAACGGTTAACGCGCCAATGTGAGTAAAATCACTAACTCTGATCTATTTTAAAATATTTTAATTATATTTTAATGTTGATTGAATGTTGTGTGATGGTCGATTAGGTAGATTACAATATATACCGTTACATATGTACACATCTTCGGTTGGACACTGATTCCATCAATTAGAATATCCCCTAGTATAGACTTAGTGTAAATTGTGTTGACTGACATCTGTGGATGCAGAAACTGGTTGGAGGAATCCGACCGGATTCCTTGATAATTATATGTACTGTTTGTTTTGTATGAACCCGAATTATATTTAAAACCCCATGTGAATATTGATGTTGAACGGAAATTCAACATCTGTTTCGATAAATCAATAAACGATATCAATTTGGAAGTGATAACAGTCGACCGAAAAACCATCGTTTTGTTAAGAAGTTGATTCGCCGTCAGGCAAATCAATGAAGTTAATTATAAAAATGATATTTTTATAATTAAAGCGAAGTTTAAATTATAATAGAAGTTCTATTATAGACCAGTGTTTTAGAATTCGTTTTTATAAAATAAATAAAAACGATTGTTGACATTTAATTAAGTTATAAAGCAGAAATTATTTGACGAGTAAATATGTGGATAATTATATTTAAGATAAACCATTTAGAAATATTATTATATTAATTAGAATTAATCTAATGTTAAGAAGTAATTAAAATCAGCTAAGGGATTTACTGATGAAATGAAGTTGATTGAAATCAATTGTTATTTGGGAAAATGATCTTTAGATTTATTTGTCTTTAATTAATCTAATGAAACATTTTAGAAATAAATTAATCCAAATTAATGAGACTTAATTACCTTTTGGTTAAGAAGTTATAAATAGAACTATGGGATGGAGAAAGCGAAATATAAATAATCATAAGCACCAGAGATTTCAAAAGTAAGGATATGGTGTTAAAAATAAACATGAAAATACAATCTGATAGATATTATAAGTAACAAGGAATTAGAGTACAGACTTAAAATTGTTCTAAGGTAAGAACGTTGTCGGTCAAGGTCTGAGAGGTAAATAAAATACCCCAAATTGAACGACTTCACTATTATCGAGGAACGATAACAGTTGTAACGGAAAGAGATGTCAAGATGTGTATAAAAGGAATACGGCAGCGTATTGCCAGTCTTAGAATTATAGCGATAAAATAACGTTGTTGATAAGATAAGTGTGACTGTTATGTCAAGATTAGTTATAACAAAGAATATTACAGCGTATGACAAGTTGGACTATAGTAATAAAATAACATTGTTGATAAGGTAAGTGTGACTGTAATTAGTTATAAGGAGAATATTACAGCGTATGACAAGTTTAGAACTATAGCGACAAATTAACTGCTGTTGATTTGACTTAAGCATGACTTTTATATATAGCAGCACTTCCTAGGAAATGTAACAGTTTGGTTTGAAATCCACTTATTCTAGAGTAATAAGTAACGACGTTTGTTCAAAGAAATATAAGAAAGAGTTTACAAAAAGAATTGGGGAATCGTATTAGAAACTGATGACAACATTTCGATGTTCGAAATGTGATTAGAATTAAACCGTTAGGATTTGGAACTAGAATTCGACGATGTCGAATGTATTAAAAGTAACTATTTTTAGGGATTATAATCTGGTAGAATAATTAACTTTTAGTTTAAACAAATAAATGTTAATAGGATAGGAGTCAGTATTTAGTTATAAACTTGATATCGATTAGATAAGAAGTTGACTTAGAGACAAAGTTTATAAAGTGGAATAGGAGTGAAAGAGTATGAAAGAGATTTCGGTAAACAAGATAAGGGAGATTATTATGTGAATAAAGAGTTATATGATCAAGGTGTTCAGATTTCTATAATAAGGGATGGTATTCACATTTCAAAATAAATAATGTTTTAAAAGTAAACGTGGGACCGATTAAAAGGTTAAAATGAAATTGGAAATATTTTCCAATATAATTAGGGTAGTTTATCCAAATATAGAAATAAAGATTGTGAAAAATGGATCGAACGTTGATAACGTATATTTTCTGGAACGTGAGAAAATAAGAACTGGAAATGTTTTCCAAGAAGTGTAAAAAGGCTAAAATGGGATTTGAGGAATATCTGGTAAGGTATGGGAACTCGAATAATAAAACGAATGTTAAATAAAAGTGTCCGTGGTTGTGTGATGTTAGTTATACATTATAATGGATGTTGTTTTAACTCCGATAGTTAAATAATCGACTATCGAAGTGTTTTGACCATCGTTGTCAATACGGAGAGACCGGTTGGGTTATTACCCGAAAACCACTCCGTATCGGCATAATCGTTGCGAATTATATATGCTGAAGATAATTGAAGACGAAGTTAAATGCAAGGATCATCCAGTTATAGAATGGTGTGTTTTTGTTTGTCCAGTCGCAGGACAACTTGTATGGACGAGTGTCTGACAGAGTATTTCCAACGGTCATGCCGTTGATTTTACGAATATACCAAGTTGGTGGGGAGAAGATAACTTCTCTTTATTCTACACCCAGTATGCATTTGTGTAATCAATGTGTGATTACGGATTTGACGATGTGACATTCAAAGTGAATGGTGATCAGATGTTCTGAAGATAGACGTAGCCTCTAGCCTCACAACCGAGAATGACAGAAGTTGGGCTAGGCAGCATGGCTAGTTGGGCCATCCCAAAGCAGGGTGTATTGTCACCGATCTAGAGAAAATTTATATTTATACTTCTGTTCGATTCTGTATCTTCAGATGACGGTTGGATGGCCTACAACCGTGGTGGCAATATATTCGCGACACTCAAGCTAAATGAGTGAGCGGTCATGTGTGGCCGGGTTGCAAGACGTTCTTGTTGAACCCTGAGTGTATCCCCTCTAGAGTACACTATTCAGAAGGTGCTCCCATACCTTGTCTGTTGTAAACCATTCTCCGATAAGCGCCCTGCGGTTTATGAATTTATACTATATATATGTGGAACGTGAGATGCAAGCGTTCTGCTACTTGGATAATTATTTGTTTAGACATTATCATAATATCACTGGTTTTGATATCAAAATATGTTGGGTTATAGTAAGGTAAAAACCGTCCATGTTTATGGGTGGGTTGGTCTTACTATTATCTTCTTGTTTGAAAAGGTTTTCAAAGTTAAACAATATGTTTGGAATTTACTCACACCAGTCCCATGACTGACCCAGAGTTTATTTGTTTGTGTTTTTCCTAAACTCTTGGGTGCCCAAATTTGTACGGGCAGTCAAGTGTTTCAGGATTTTGCAGATTCACTTGGAGGAGCTAAAAGAAGGATGCTCCACTATTAGTTATTGAGAGATTATTTCCGCTGTGATGTATACCATGTATTATACTCTGATATGGTATGTGTATATACAAACTCAGATTTGTATTTCAAACTTGTTATATAATAAAGATTATTATTCCGCTGTGAGATTCGTGTTTTCTCTGATTCTGTTCAGTTGTGATCTTCTTCTTCTTCTATTCTATTAGTTCTATCTTTTCTATCTCATCTTCTAAATTCTTCTATTAATGTCTCGGTATTTTCGATGCTCGAGAAATTGACAGTGTATTTATGTTGATTTCCTGGGTCGAAATCCCATCCATTACAGTTGGTATCAGAGCATAAGGTTAAGTGGTTAACTTGGCTCTGTGGCGTGACTTAGTAGAGATATAGTTAGCAATACTCTAGACTGAGTCGAGTGTATACATATATGAGCGCGTATTTTTAATTAATATAAAAACCGTTTTATATTGTGTTGACTGGTCAATCGAGTGGTTTATGAATTCTGGTTGAAATAGTAATGCAAACTGCGTCGATAGGTGTTTCTAAACTCTTGAACAGAGTAATTTGACACAGTATGTTTTAAAAGAGGGCAAATGAAATAATTTTACCAATATTATATTTTGATCTAAAAAGAATTACATATTTTGAGATTATTATAGTGTTGATCATTATCATGATCAAATAAGATCTATAATTGAGTTGGTTGTATAAATAACCAATTGAAATATTATATAGGTATAATATGAAAAAATCAGATGAATTAAATCTAAATTTAAAACCAGAATTTGAATTAAAACTCTAGAAACTTGGAAAAAGTTGGAAATAATGTTTGGATTAAATATATGCGAATTTTAAAATCCTGGGAGATTTAAAATTGTTTTCCAAGTGCTGTGAAAGAAATTTTGATGAAATTTCAAAATAAAAGTGTTTAAAAATGATTTTTGAAAGTAATACAGTATTGAACGCACTTCAATGGCTGGAAAATAAATTCCGATGATGATCGCGACATTATCGGTGTTCATTTTCGAGCTGGTAAGCGACAGATTACTACCAAAGATTTTGTTTTGGATTGTTTTAAGTAACAAGTTGTCAGAAATACAAATGTTTTGAATTACCATTATGATATGCAAATATATATTATTTCAAATTGATTTGAAATAAAATCCCAGGAATTAGAATTCTGAAATAAAACATTTAACTTATGGAGTTAAAATGGTAAAAGTGGGACTTAAACTAAGATCACAAAATTGGATTGAATTTGGAACGACCCAGAATAAAAATTGAAAAAAAGAGAAATATTGGAGATTCGAGTTATTAATTGATTCTTGGAGAATAAGAATCGAATTTTGAATTAGAGATGGAGATAACTGATTTGAGAAATAAATCAGTAAATGGAATGTCGTAATAAAACTTAACAAGGTTAGGAACTGAGAGTGGAATCGGAGTTGAAATAGAAATTTGGCTTAGTAAAAGTGAAAGACGGGTTTGAGAACGGATTGATGGGAGATCAACCAAGGATGCTTGGATATACGTTAAAGTGATAGCAAAAGGCAGAGATAGAGTAGAATGCCCAACAGAGAAGGTACACGTTTATATACGAGTATGAGATTTTTATGAGTCGGTTTGGACAAGCCGTTTGTCAGTTTGATTTTCTTTTGGATTGGAGAAGGCCCAGAGTGGCAAGTTGTTGTAGTACCGAGTGAGCCGTGTAGATGAGATGCTGGCGAGATTCTCTGAAAATTTAAGCTATTAGGAAATTTTCAAAAAAAAATTCGATAATAAGAAGAAATTAATATATTAATTGGAATTAATCTGTTTAGTTGGAACTGAAATTATGAAGTAAACCAAAAAGATTTTTCACCTGTTTATAACAGAGATTGTAGCATTTTCCATATCTTAGCAATTTCGAGGACGAAATTATTTTAAGAGGGAAGGACTATAACATCCCGCATTTTTAACGGTTTGTACTTGAATATTTAAATCAGTTTAAATATTTAATTTCGTGGATTTATATATTAATTAAAACGGAGTTGAACGTATAAAAATATATATTAAATATAATCGAGCACATAACGACGCTGCAGTTCATAATTTAACGTTCTGAACTTCAACTGAGTGTACATGACTTGTTTTAAATCGGATTTCTGCGAAACAAGAAACGTTGAAATCTGTTGAACTATATTTTTCTAATGGTGGTGGAAGATCGAGATTTCGAATTATATATTATGAGATATGTCCAAATCAAATAATCAGAAAAACAGCGGTATATTCGTTTTTGACCATAACGGTTTATTTGATATAACTAGATACGCGTCGCAAATTTGGACAGGGTTCTTTTGAGACATAACGATAAATTAATTTTTAGAATTTTACTTTAATTTTTAATAAATTAAATACGCAAATTTTTATTCGGAGTATTTCGCACCCTGTATCTATATTTCGGGGTTTCAAAATATAAGTCAACCTTCCGGTATTATTATATTTTTGGGATCGCGACATCTCACTGGACACGACTGTATTTTTATTTTTGTCCATAACTGTTCGGATTTGAACGGAATTGTTTGTAGTGGGGTACGTTAGACTTAATAATTTTAAAACAAAACAAACAAAGAAATATACTTCTATAATTTTACTGAAACATGGACTAGTGATTTCAAGGGAAGAATTCATGCAGACTTATATCTTGTTTTGCAAATATTTAGGGATGATTTCGTTCATTTGGAACGTGTGCCTCTGATATTAAGGATACCGCATTTGCAATACGTTGGTAACGTGAAACTTAAGTGACAAGACAACTAGACTTGTTTACCCCAAAGCAGCTATGAAAAGAGAAGATTCCCAATATATATATATATATATATATATATTAACTAAAGACGAACAGTAGGCATTCCTACATCCTTCAGCATAATAATTGTATGGTGTATTTTGTCAATATTGACACTAATTTAAGTATAATTTTAATATAGAAATACATCAGTCAACTCAAGTTCAGTATTACCAAATCCTAATGACAGAGTATTACAAAATTGTAATAACCACTATCATACTTTGATTGTACCCAAATTGTAATAACAAGAAGTTATAGAGGGGAATTCCCTAAGTATTCGATAGTCACGTATAGTTGGGTCCATTGCACTCTATATTTTTGCACAGACCTAATAGTAAAACATAGACTAACTTTCCCCGTATTACTTCATGCTTAAGAATGAAACAATCAGTACGCCGTATGCCTAGGTAGATCAAGTAACTCTTGATAAATAGGGTATTGTCAACACACCATACCATTGAAATGATAGAAAAGAAATGTGCCTTACCCTAATCTCTAACCAAGCAAGTATGGTAGAATCCTACGCTGTAACATCCTAGACAAACCGCGTTGCCTTCTCCAAAGTTACACGCTGCCTTTATTTCACCATACCCTACTTAACCTAGCATATACCCTACACGTTGTTCTCATCTAATTTCCATTCCTCTTCTATATAAAACTCTTCATCCACTTCCTACCCAGCGGGAAAAACTATTAACAAAAAACTTCGTTCTCCAATCTAAAAACAAACAATGCGAAACCAGTGAATAAGGGCCAAAATCTCGACGCTGGTGGTCGATTTAAGGAAAGATGGGTTGAGCTGGTTCTATACTTGTGTGTGAGGAGAGTGAGTGTGAGTGGTTACATGTTTGGTTTATTGGAAAATGAAGGTAGCGTGACATTAGCGTGAAGGTAGGAAGAAGGCACTGGAACGTGAGGAGGAATGCGGACTGTTTTGGAGTTATAGGGTGTATCATCGGCTGTTGTGGGGTGCAGATCTCTAGCATATCCTAAAGAAGGAAGTGACGTGTCTTCATTTTAGTAGGCAAATGTGAGGGTTTGTCAAAGCAAAAGAAAGTAGGTAGAGAAGGGAAGGGAGTGATCGTTGTGTGGAGTATGTAAACAGGAAGATGATGGTGCTATTAAGTGGCGGTTTGGATTTGCAAACATACTGAACTAAGGGGGTAAGGCTGAAACAAAATGAAGCATGTCGGTGGTTTTGCATTGATGAAGGAGCGGCTTCAGTAATTGACACACTGCATGGCATGGATCAAAAGGAAGAAGCACACTATTGTGCATGCGGTGGTTCAAGAAGGCGCAAAGCATGATGTGGTGATTAGTAGAGTTGAACGATGGAGTTTGGAAAGGTGAGTTCGGTGAGATCGGGTTGTGCTGAGACTGGCGAACTAAGGTGTGAGGAGTCCGGTTGAAGGTGGCATGCTGCGTAACTGAGTGTGATGATCTCGGTTTGTGAAAATGATGGCGGACTCATGTAGAAAATGGAAGAATTATAGGATTGGCGTATGGGATATGGATGGAGCAGCAGTTGTATACAAGGGAAGTTTGAAGTGTCGGCCATGGAGCCACGTTCGAAGGAACATCATGGAGGAACAAAACTGAACGTGAATGGGGACATGGATGTATGCATGAAGCTGGGTTTGACGGTCGAGGCCGAGGCGACAACAAGTCGGTGAGTGACTCCGATGATCGGAAGCACGGTGGATTGTTTGTTGAGGACGCAGTGGTTTTCTTTCTCTGTTCTAAGAAAAGAGAAGCGTCTTGGAGTTCGTTACGGATTATGGCAGAATTAAATCGTCTAATCAGATCTATCGACCGACGCAAATCGTTATTTAACGGTTAACGCGCCAATGTGAGTTAAATCACTAACTCTGACCTATTTTAAAATATTTTAATTATGTTTTAATGTTGTTTGAATGTTGTGTGATGGTCGATTAGGTAGATTACAATATATACCGTTACATATGTACACATCATCGGTTGGACACTGATTCCATCAATTAGAATATCCCCTAGTATAGAGTTAGTGTAAATTGTGTTGACTGACATCTGTGGATGCGGAAACCGGTTGGAGGAATCCGACCGGATTCCTTGATAATTATATGTACTGTTTGTTTTGTATGAACCCGAATTATATTTAAAACCCCATGTTAATATTGATGTTGAACGGAAATTCAACATCTGTTTCGATAAATCAATAAACGATATCAATTTAGAAGTGATAACAGTCGACCGAAAAACCATCGTTTTGTTAAGAAGTTGATTCGCCGTTAGGCAAATCAATGAAGTTAATTATAAAAATGATATTTTTATAATTAAAGCGAAGTTTAAATTATAATAGAATTTCTATTATAGACCAGTGTTTTAGAATTCGTTTTTATAAAATAAATAAAAATGATTGTTGACTTTTAATTAAGTTATAAAGCAGAAATTATTTGACGAGTAAATATGTGGATAATTATATTTAAGATAAACCATTTAGAAATATTATTTGATTAATTAGAATTAATCTAATGTTAAGAAGTAATTAAAATCAATTAAGGGATTTACTGATGAAATGAAGTTGATTTAAATCAAATGTTATTTAGGAAAATGATCTTTAGATTTATTTGTCTTTAATTAATCTAATGAAACAGTTTAGAAATAAATTAATCCAAATTAATGAGATTTAATTACCTTTTGGTTAAGAAGTTAAAAATAGAACTGTGGGATGGAGAAAGCGAAATATAAATAATCATAAGCACCAGAGATTTCAAAAGTAAGGATATGGTGTTAAAAATAAACATGAAAATACAATCTGATAGATATTATAAGTAATAAGGAATTAGAGTACAGACTTATAATGGTTCTAAGGTAAGAACGTTGTCGGTCAAGGTCTGAGAGGTAAATAAAATACGCCAACTTGAACAACATCACTATTATCGAGGAACGATAACAGTTGTAACGGAAAGAGATGTCAAGATGTGTATAAAAGGAATACGGTAGCGTATTGCCAGTCTTAGAATTATAGCGATAAAATAACGTTGTTGATAAGATAAGTGTGACTGTTATGTCAAGATTAGTTATAACAAAGAATATTACAACGTATGACAAGTTGAACTATAGCAATAAAATAACGCTGTTGATAAGGTAAGTGTGACTGTAATTTGTTGTAAGGAGAATATTACAGCGTATGACAAGTTTAGAACTATAGCGACAAATTAACTGCTGTTGATTTGACTTAAGCATGACTTTTATATATAGCAGCACTTTCTAGGAAATGTAACAGTTTGGTTTGAAATCCACTTATTTTAGAGTAATAAGTAACGAAGTTTGTTCAAAGAAATATAAGAAAGAGTTTAGAAAAAGAATTGGGGAATCGTATTAGAAACTGATGACAGCATTTCGATGTTCGAAATGTGATTAGAATTAAACCGTTAGGATTTGGAACTAGAATTCGACGATGTCGAATGTATTAAAAGTAACTATTTTTAGGGATTTTAATCTGATAGATTAGTTTAAACAAATAAATGTTAATAGGATAGGAGTCAGTATTTAGTTATAAACTTGATATCGATTAGATAAGAAGTTGACTTAGAGACAAAGTTTATAAAGTGGAATAGGATTGAAAGAGTATGAAAGAGATTTCGGTAAACAAGATAAGGGAGATTATTATGTGAATAAAGAGTAATATGATCAAGGTGTTCAGATTTCTATAATAAGGGATGGTATTCACATTTCAAAATAAATAATGTTTTAAAAGTAAACGTGGGACCGATTAAAAGGTTAAAATGAAATTGGAAATATTTTCCAATATAATTAGGGTAGTTTATCCAAGTAAAGAAATAAAGATTGTGAAAAATGGATCGAACGTTGATAACGTATATTTTCTGGAACGTGAGAAAATAAGAACTGGAAATGTTTTCCAAGAAGTGTAAAAAGGCTAAAATGGGATTTGAGGAATATCTGGTAAGGTATGGGAACTCGAATAATAAAACGAAGGTTAAATAAAAGTGTCCGTGGTTGTGTGATGTTAGTTATACATTATAATGGATGTTGTTTTAACTCCGATATTTAAATAATCGACTATCGAAGTGTTTTGACCATCGTTGTCAACATAGAGAGACCGGTTGGGTTATTACCCGAAAACCACTCCGTATAGGCATAATCGTTGCGAATTATATATGCTGAAGATAATTGAAGACGGAGTTAAATGCAAGGATCATCCAGTTATAGAATGGTGTGTTTTTGTTTGTCCAGTCCCAGTACAACTTGTATGGACGAGTGTCTGACAGAGTATTTCCAACGGTCATGCCGTTGATTTTACGAATATACCAAGTTGGTGGGGAGAAGATAACTTCTCTTTAGTCTACACCCATTGTGCATTTGTGTAATCAATGTGTGATTACAGATTTGACGATGTGACATTCAAAGTGAATGGTGATCAGATGTTCTGAAGATAGACGTAGCCTCTAGCCTCACAACCGAGAATGACAGAAGTTGGGCTAGGCAGCATGGCTAGTTGGGCCATCCCCAAGCAGGGTGTATTGTCACCGATCTAGAGAAAATTTATATTTATACTTCTTTTCAATTCTGTATCTTCGGATGACGGTTGGATGGCCTACAACCGTGGTGGCAATATATTCGCGACACTCAAGCTAAATGAGTGAGCGGTCATGTGTGGCCGGGTTGCAAGACGTTCTTGTTGAACCCTGAGTGTATCCCCTCTAGAGTACACTATTCAGAAGGTGCTCCCATACCTTGTCTGTTGAAAACCATTCTCCGATAAGCGCCCTGCGGTTTATGATTTTATACTATATATATGTGGAATGTGAGATGCAAGCGTTCTGCTACTTGGATAATTATTTGTTTAGACATTATCATAATATCACTGGTTTTGATATCAAAATATGCTGGGTTATAGTAAGGTAAAAACCGTCCATGTTTATTGGTGGGCTGGTCTTACTATTATCTTCTTGTTTGAAAAGGTTTTCAAAGTTAAACAGTATGTTTGGAATTTACTCACACCAGTCCCATGACTGACCCAGAGTTTATTTGTTTGTGTTTTCCCTAAACTCTTGGGTGCCCAAATTTGTACGGGCAGTCAAGTGTTTTAGGATTTTGCAGATTCACTTGGAGGAGCTAAAAGCAGGATGCTCCACTATTAGTTATTGAGAGATTATTTCCGCTGTGATGTATACCATGTATTATACTCTGATATGGTATGTATATATAAAAACTCAGATTTGTATTTCAAACTTGTTATATAATAAAGATTATTATTCCGCTGTGAGATTCGTGTTTTCTCTGATTCTATTCAATTGTGATCTTCTTCTTCTTCTATTCTATTAGTTCTATCTTTTCTATCTCATCCTCTAAATTCTTCTATTAATGTCTCGGTATTTTCAATGCTCGAGAAATTGATAGTGTATTTATGTTGATTTCCTGGGATGAAAATCCCATCCATTACAAAAATTGCATACATGTTGGACTCATGGCACTGGCATAATTCGCATTAAGGAGGTCAATTGAATCAGCGGACCGCCTGATCTTTGCATTAGATAAGGAACATATACACACACATACAACATTAGAAGTTTCTAAGGACAATGGATGCCAGTGATTGATGATTGAGTAGATGGATGTTAGACGGTGGGACACATTCTTCTTAACTTGAAGATTTCTGGGACGAAATCATTTAAGGAGGGGAGAATGTAACACCCCGTATTTTCTGTGAACGTATAAGTAACAAATCAGAGGATAATTAGATTTTAAAATAAGAATCAAGGGAAACGGGTTGCACCATTGCATTTATCTCAGAATTCTGCTTGGAAACGAGTCCGAGTTTGCAAGAATCGGAGTCCGTATGAGGGAGATATGACCCTCCGAAGTTTCAGGAATTTTCAGAATCGAAAACAGCTCGAAATTCGAATTCAAAATTCAAATTCAAACCCGGAAGCGGGCTGGGCGGGAAATTTCCCGCCCAGACCCGGGTCGACTGGGCAGTCGATCCCCCTGACCCAAGTCGACTGGGGAGTCGCAGGGCAGTCGACCCCCCAGACCAGGTCGACTGGGCAGTCGACCTGAGGGTCGACCTCCCTGGTCGAACCTGGTGCGTGTGTGTGCGATTTTGGGGGCTGTGACATGTCTGGACGGAACTGATGAGTTCTAGGGTTAATCTGAGGGCCTAAATGAGTTCCTACACCTATAAATACGTCCTAAGACCTAACCTAATGGATAAAAAAACATTCTTACATCAAAATGTTGTTGGACTTCCTCTTGATCATGGCCGCCGCTCTCTAAGCAATTCTCTTAGACTCCAAACTCAATCAAACTAGAGATTAAAGCTCCTACAACGATTCTACAACAAATTAAAGTTCTTTCTTTAACCGCGGAAGGCAAGTGCAGTTATTTTCCGATATAAACTTTAATCATAATTGTGACATGATTGTAAATCTGAATTTGAGATTGTGTATGTTCTGTTCTAATCTATTTTATTCTGTATCTCTTCTTCTTTCTGTTCTATAGCCAGGCTACTACGAGCCTGCACCAATCTCCTAAGAGATTAACGCACGAAAGCTAAAATGTTTGGGACAAATAATGAATGTGGCAAAATTGGACATGGCTAATTTGTGATTGATTTAAGAAAAAGGACATAGTTTGTAAACTGGATTTAGATCTTTGCATATTCTGTGAATTAGAAGAAAAGGAACCATGGTATGTTAACATGTGACTTGAGACATTTGACATAAAGCATATTTTGAATTAAGATCTGTTATAACTAGATTGTTGGGCATATTGTTTATATAACAATTCATGATATGAAAGAGAATATGACTTAGGTGTGAAGATCTATATTAAGATTTGATAACTATCAAATGTGAAAAACACCTAAGTAGGAGATTTTTGAATATATGACATTCATTGAAATCGATGGCTATATTTGGTATAATTTATATGTGAATATTTCGTACTAGGCAAGTTGAACTAAATTGGGACATGTAAATTATGACCATAATCCGTGACATGTAAATTCAATGCAAACGTGGGGTATATGATCATAGTGTGAATCATGACAACTATTTAGGCATGCAAACTTTGGCCAAATTTATAATTAGGCAAGATATGTTTGTGAAACTTTAAGGAATGATTAAATATGTTATATTTGACTAATTTGCTAGTTTTGCTATATTTGCCTAATCTGCTAGTTCTGTTATATTGCCTAATCTGCTAGTTCTGTTATATTGCTTAATCTGCTAGTTCTGCTCTACTGCCTAGTCTGCTATATCTGTTCATCTGCCAAATCTGTCATCTGCTAAGTCTGTTGAAAATGCAAAATCTGCTAAACTAAATCTGTTGAGATGCCTAAACTGCTAAATCTGTTGAGATGCCTAAACTGCTAAATCTATTGAGATGCCTAATCTGTTATCTGCTAAATCTGCTAGTTTGCTTAATCTGCTGAATCCGTTAAGTCGCATAATCTACAAAAATCTGTTATCTACTATATCTGTTAAGTTGATATATTCAGTCTATTATTGACATAAACTGAATTAGCTATGAAAAATTGACATGTATATTAGGTGTGGGCATAAATGGTAAATTATTAATTAATTGGCCGCAAAGGTAAACATGGCTAACTCGAGGTTAGAATGAGTTTGCGGCGTAATCCTGCCCGGAACCGCCCGGCACATCCAGTTGCCGCAAAAAATAGGTTATAATGTGAGAAGTTAGTCATAACATGCTTGAAACCCTAGGTTAGACTCAGTTTGCGGCAGAAATCTGCCCGGAACCAACCGGCCTAACCAGTAGCCGCAAACTGTCAGTCTAATGTGAGAGGTCTGGGCATTAATATTTAATTAATGAAAATCAGAGATAAATATGATGTCTAAAACGTGTTGGGCGGATAGGGTTAAAGCCACTAGACTGATGAATTTAATAAATTTGTTCCGTGAATCTGTAGGCCCAATTACAAAGTTAGACAAATCTGTAAGTCTGTTAGTCTGTAACTGGTTAATCGGTAAGTCTGTTAAATCTGTATATCTGATCCGTTAGTCTAAAAACTTATCTTTGAACTAGTTGATCTGAATTCTGTATGTCTGAACTTGTAAACAAGTTAATCTGAAATCTGTTAGTCTGGGGACACAAGGGAATTACTTGTGTCATCTGTTGTTTGGGACCCATATTAGTCAGTAACCCTTTCTGGTATTAAAACTTTGACCCAACAGTAGGTAGGGTCCGGGCACGCTTACTGAACTAATTATAAGTGGTTCATTCTGATAATGGCGAGGGGTGTTGATGGTGCGTTCCAACCGGGTCATGTGCGTGAATGGATCCCGGTCTGCCTCTGAGGATGTAAAACGCCGTGACATCTGTAAATAGGTCTGTGCCAATTGGTTGTCACTTTAGGGAGTGATACACCCTACTATGGGGCCGACGCAGGGTATTTATGTATTAGGGAGCCGATCGCTTGGGGTAGGGTTTTAGGGTACACTTAGTTCTACTTGTTTCTGTTGGTACCATCTGTTTCTGTTTGGTGGTAACACCTATCTGTTTCTGCGTGGTACCATCTGTTGGGGGTGGTAAAGGGCCACTACTAGTGTACACCTAATTCTACATTCTGTTTCCATAGGGATTAATCTGTTTCTGCTTCTGTTTGTTTCTATTCGAGTGGTAAAGGCACATTATTAGCATTTTATTTCTGTCCGTTTCTGTTGGGGTGGTAAAGGCCCATTACTAGCATTCTCTTCTGTGGAAATTATTCCATACCCGTTTCTGTTTCAGTTTAGACATTAGGGTGACACCTAATTCTGTTATACTAGTATTAGTGCAGAGAAGTGTAAAGCAATAGCTTATATCATTCTGTTCTTCTGTTATATCTGTTACACCTGTTACGGTTATCTCTCATCCAGTTTTATTTTCATGTCATGTTATTATTATTTGTTCATAACTGAAAATCACTGGACTTGCCAGACTTTTTGTCTGACCCTTGTTGTTTCGCCTCCTTTCTTCCGTTTCCCCCCAGGTTTTCTAAGGAGGGAATACGCTAGCTTGATCCGGATTCCTTCTGCTTGAAGTGCTTAAAGAATGGCTTGTCTTCTTCTGTGGGGATTATGATTTTAAACTATGCATTCTGAAGGCATTTGTACAAGACTGATATATTGTACTTGAATTCTGATGTTGTGATTTGAAAGGATGTAACCAAGCTTATTTCGGTTTCTATTGAAATAAAGTTATAAAATTTTCAAGTACTGTTTTATCTGTCTTGTAAGTTTCTGTTCTGTTTAATAAAATGCTCCACCAAATTTAAGGCATTCCCTTTGTGAGTGACCTTAACGGAGGTGGGGTGTTACATTTACTGTCTTGGTGGTTGGAGGGGCTCGGGGAGCTATTGGAAGCGGCGTCGACGACTGATGGGGCCCAGGGGTGTTGCGGCCGGGCAAGGCGTGGCCCTTGGTGGTGGGGTCGCGTCGGCTTCAGTGGGGGCGTCGAACGAGGGTCTCGATTTAGGTCGTAGGGGATTTGAGGGAAGGAAAGGAGGAAGAAGGAGAAAAAGAGGGGTGCGGTGGTGGTCAGCACCACCTAGGGCGGCGCGGTGTTGCGTGAGGGAGGGGTGGCTCAGGCGGGAGCGGCGGCACGGTAGGGGGGTCTGAACGGCAGCGGCTCCGTTCTCCCTCTTTTTTTTTTAATTTTGATTTTGAAAAAGTGAACGGGGGAGGGGGCCTAAGAGGAGATAAGGGGAGGGAGGGAGAGGTTTAATTATTTAATTATTTTAATTTCCAAAAAGCAACTTTTTCATTCGAACTCAAAATCAGACCCACCGACTGTCGTCCCTAGCCAATTACCCCATTCCGAACACAATGGGATATGCTGCGTAAGCCGATTCGATCATTCCGATTAGTTTTCGTCAAAATCAACATATAACTCTATATATTGAATTTGAACGCGCATTTCAATTTACCGGGGTCACATACTAACTTGAAAAATTCCCGAAAATTATTTTCTAGCTTCGTATTGACGATACGGTCCTAACAAAGCTAGTTTCATCAGATTCCGAGACCGTTTGAAAAATGGCCATTTTCCAGTCGATTAAAATCAATTTAAACCGGTCAAACGCGTTTTCCTTTGCCACGCTCACATATTGATTCGAAAAATTATGAAAATTGGAATCTAGCAATAACTTGACCAAACAAAAGTGGTTTCGTCGAATTCCGAGGTTGTTTGTATAATGGCTATTTTTAAGGGCCGAAATTCCATAGCGACTATTATGAAATTTCAACTGGACATATCTTTTGATCCCCGCTATGAAATTTCAATTTTTCAGGTTTGTTGGAAAGATATTCTCAATTAGATCCTATTATTTTTGGTTTCGCTAAAATCCGGTTTATTTTGCACCCGGTACATTCAATTGAAGTTTGAAATCGAATTATCCAACTACCGCGCCATTTTCAAGTCCTTTTATATATATAAATAAATATTATATTCTAATGACGACGTATACAAATATATACGTTCTAATCTATTCAAATAAATTTCTCGTTGTTTTTATTTAAAATAATTCATTTTAAATATTCAAAATTCATCAAAATTGGCAAAATAAAAAATTTAAACTGGCTCGGATTTTCCGGGTTGTTACAATTTCCCAATCCCAACCTATTCATCCTATGGAGCAAAACTGTTATTACCCCCATTACTAACACCACGTTGTTATCGGTAAATTTAGTTACCATTTTCCATTAAAATCTAATTAAAGATTTGACTGTCGCTAGGACCAAAACTGGCGATACTCCATTTTCGATCATTTCCTATATTTGATAATTTATATTATCAATTCCCATTTCAATCTAATTAAAGATTCATTTAAACTCCTTTTTTCTGGGTTAAAGAACTAATGTTATTTAAAACGCAGTTCACAATAAACCCAAATCACATTCTATTTATTATCGGGTTAAAGAACGAGTGTTATTTAAAACACCATTCACGATAAACCCAAAAATCAATTCAAATTCAATTCCAATTAAATATATTAGTTAACTTGTATTATTTCATTAAATCTAAATAAAAGATTTAATCTTTCCTCAATTGGGTTTAAGAATAGTGTTAATGAAGACACCATTCACGACAAACCCAAATCTCATTTGATATTAAATACAAGGCTCTGAACAGAAAATATATCGGCTTATATTCAATATCAAATTCTGAAATCAACAAATATCATATTGGAAATAACGACATATAATATATCTTTCAGATTTCCGTAACAATATTCATATAATCCCGAATCCAAACATCGAAATATTCCGAAGATAATTTCGATTCAAATCCAATTTATTTAATTTAAAAATATTGAATTTATAATTCTAGTTCAAAACTAGTTCATTTTGATAAAAATACATTTTTATCTTTTCAAACATGGCATTTTTCATCACAGTCCTTTCCAATACATATATTATAATTTTACACAAATTATAGATATTTTTAATAATATTATCAAGGCCCGTACAGTCGATTTCCAATAACGTCCATCGAACTGCACTTACAACGACCTTTTTCAAATTTGATTTGGACGTATCTCCAAATCCAACCGTTACATTTCACATTTCTCATATTCGTTAGAAAGCTCTTTTCGATTCGAACCCAACGGTTCTGGTTTTAGGAGAATCCGACGGTCGGATCTCCCGCAACGTCAATTCGTAGTCAATGGTCGAAATTCGCGAACTGCCGCGGCGCGGCGCGTTCTATTCAGGCCATATAACATATATTCGTTTTAAATTCGTTTTCAAAACAATTTCAACTTCATATTCAATTTCAAATAAAAATTGAATATTTCATATCCTCTTTATATATATGATAACATTTTCAAAACGTTATATTTTGAAATCACTTCTATTTCTATATTCATTATAAAAACGAATATAATCAATATAAATATCGTTCACGTCAAAATGGCGCATCTCTAATCAACACGGATTTATATATTTCTCAATAACTTCGTTATTTTATTCAATAAATGAATTTTTTTCATATTCAACACATGAATCTATATTTCTTTCAACACATGACTAATCTCAACAAATGAGTACTGTCAACACAACTATTTTTGTTATGCAATATATTTTATAAATTTTTGATAAAGATGTTAATTTTTATTGTTAAAATATTTCGTTCAACACATGAATCTAATTTTTTTTTTCACATGACTAATCTCAACAAATGAGTACTGTCAACACATGAATCTTTATTTCATAATATTCTTTATTTTTCCAATTAGAATGAGGCCCAATCAATTACCATACAATGTTAATTATATGGATTCCATACAAAACATGTATATAATAGCAACGATAAATAATCAACCATCATCCAAAGTGCACCACATAACTGCATATGCATCAAATATGAATAATTAACGCTTACACAGTCTATCGACCAATCGATCGACATACAATTAAATAATTGGGATTAGTGTATGCCAAATATCATCGCAATACCTGTGTGGAGTTTCAAACAATCAAACACAGATTTTATTTGTGTAGTTGGGCGATGTGTAAAATTTATCGTCCCAATCAATATCAGTCAAATGTGTGTATATAAACAAATCATCTGATTTGTTTATCAATATTCATTTCATTTCATATACACGTTAAAAATTCTATTTTTAACTATAAAATATTTTTAATTCTATAAATATTTTATTTCATTTCACATCCCTCAATCAACTACACATCAAAATCAAACAAACAAACAAACAAGTTGTCCATGGTCTGTGAACGACGGGTGTCGGGTGCTACTAAACACCGTCTGCATCCTAGTATATATTACAATATAACTAGAAAAGAGAATTAAAGGTGAGAAGTTCTCACCGAGGGTTTCACTCTGCTGTGCTTTGCTTTTGAACAGTTGAATCGTCTAGATCGGTTTGAAATTCCAATGTAATCTTTTCAGGCTGTTTATAATAAAAATTATATTTTTATTGCTTCATTCTATAAATAAAAATCATATTTTGACTTCTACTTTATATATATTTTTACAACGCTTATTTCTATATAAAAATTATATTTTTATATTTACTTCATATATAAAGATCGAATTTTTATTTCACTACATATACAAAAAAAATATTTTTATATTCTCTATTATATAAAAATAATATTTTTAACTTCTCTATTAGATAAAGATTATATTTTGAACTTCTACATTAGATAAAAATTATATTTTGAACTTCTACATTAGATAAAAATTATATTTTTACTATTATATAATATAAGAATCGAATTTTTCTCAAGCCATTTTCTATATAAAAATCGTATCTTTACTTTCTACAAATTAAAAATCAAATTTTAATTCTTTCTAAGATATAAAAATCATATTTTCTTCTCCACTTCACAAATATAAAAATCGAATTTTTATCTTCACTAAAAATTATATTTTTACTTCGTTAAAAACCAAATCTTTACTTAAGGAAAAATCTAGTTTTTACGCTTCTAAAAATCTTACCTTTTTATATTTAAATATTGTAACTTCATACATAAATCAAACTTTTTAAGCATATAAAAAAAACAAATCTATTATCATATAAAAAATCAAATCTTTTATCATATAAAAAAAAATCTTTTATCATATGAACACCGTATAAAAACCGCAATTTTTATCGATGTTATATAATAACAATCCCCTTACTAATTATCTAAATAAGTAAAGAAGAATAAATAAAAATAAACATAGAAGCTTCCATTGAAATCGGGTGAAGGGGGTACTGTTTCGCGTTGAAGGTGGAAGAGGCGGAGGCTGGCGTGCGGTTCTTGGTTGTAGAAGAGGGAAAGAGGGCGGATGAGGGTTTAGTGAGAGGCGCCAGGTGCTGACGAGGCTAGGGAGGCGCCTCAGGCGGCGGTGGGGTAGGTGAAGGCGGTAGGGTAGGTGAAGACGGTAGGATGGATGGAGCTAGGGCGCGCCGGGAGGGGGGGTTTCAAATCACGAGAGCGAGGAGCCAGGAGGGGATCGAGAAAGGGACCGAGGCACGTGGAGAAGAAGGGGGGAGGGCTCGATGGTCAGCGGTGCACCAAGGGCGGCGGCTAGGGCACCACCCCTTTTCCTTTTTTTTCTTTTTTTTATTTTAAACTGACATGAACTTGGAGGGAGAGAGGTAAGTGAGGGGGAGATATATATTAATATATTATTTAATTAATTTAATTTCAAAAAGGTACTTTTTATTCCGACGTCGAAACGAGGCCTACCGCCTGTCGTCCATAGCTAACTACCTCCATTCCGAACACAATGGGATATGTATCGTAGGCTGATTCGATCCTTTCAACCAGTTTTCGTCAAATTTACATTTAAATCATTATATTGAATTTTAAACGTACATTTCTATTTACTGGGGTAACATACTAACTCGAAAAATTCCAGAAAAATATTTTCTAGCTTCGTATTGACGATACGGTCCTAACAAAACTAGTTTCGTCAAATTTTGAGACCGTTTGAAAAATGGCCATTTTCCAGTTGATTAAAATCAACTAAAACTGGTCAAACGCGTTTTCCTTTGCCACGCTCACATATTGATTCGAAAAATTATGAATTTTGAAACCTAGCAATAACTTGACATCACAGATCCAACAAAAGTTGTTTCGTCGAATTCCGAGGTCGTTTGCAAAATTTCCATTTTTATGGGCCAAAAATTCCATCGCAACTATTCTGAATTTTCATTTGGACATAACTTTTGATCCCCTCTATGAAATTTTGATTTTTCGTATTCATTGGAAATATATTCTCAATTAGATTCAAATATTTTTGGTTTCGCTAAATTCCGATTTATTTTGAGTCCTGTACATTCATTTGAAGTTTGAAATCGAATTGTCGAACTACCGCGCCATTTTCAATTCCTTTTATTATTTAAAATAAATATTAATATTCTAACGACGATCCATATAAATATATACGTTCGAATTCTATTCAAAATAAATTTTTCGTCGTTATTATTTAAAATAATTCATTTTAAATATTCAAAATTCATTAAATTGCCAAAATAAAAATTTTAAACTGGATCAGATCTTCGGGTTGTTACATTGTTGGACAGTGGGCTCCTCAGTTTCAGTAGTATTTTGCCTTCTTCTAGCTCTAGCAGCTCTAGCAGTGGCGGTACTCATTTCTAGTTAGTTCTGTACGATCAAGGAAAGAGTCGGAACAACTATAATGGCGATTTGAAGAAATGATAAAGATAAAAGGATGGATGAAAAGATGATGATAGAATGACTGACTATTATGTATTCACATGAAATGTTCTCCATAGAATATTGTGATTCTACGTAAACGAATTATTATAAATATGTTATATTCCAAAGCTAAGTTTAACCAAAGTTCTGATACCAACTGTGATAACCCCAAACTTCCACGGAATGAAAGTAAGGAATGATCATTTGGAATATAACATATATACAATAATACAAATCACAGAAACAACATAGCATAGAACATTCATAGAGTAACAACATCACAACAGCGGAAATATAATGTCATCAACCACAGAAAGTCCACATTCACAGAATTCTAAATTATTACATCGAGTTTGCAGAAAATGAAATGAGTTCCAACTTCAACATAAACAACGTGAAATGAAACAAGTTTGATGTCTAAAATTAAAAAGATAAAAATGCAATAGTAGTAAATGATAGATGTCTTCAAGCTCCAAGTCATCACCTCTCCACGAAAGCAAATCCAAGAAAAATAATAAGCAGCTCCAAAGGAAAGACTCCAAGCAAAGAATGAACCTGTTTACTTGGTTGCCCGTGTAGAAAGGAGGGCACCCGAGTTTGCAAAAAGGTGAAATAAACTTCTAGTCAGTCATGGGACTGGTGTGAGAATATTTAACTATTTTATGCAAAAGAAATAAATCAAATCCAAAGACCACGCCGCTAACGTGGAATGGGTTTACTCTAATGTATTGCCATGCATAATTTAAAGTGTCATAACAACTGTAAATAAATCGTAAAATAACGCAATGCTTTGGAAAAAATGGAATCACCATAAGACCCAAGTCCCATCACACAACGCAACGCAAACCAGAGGATAGGGTTTTACCTTATGATGATTAAACATGCTAAATATGGTAAATACGAACCTAGTATTATCATTAGAGTGTATAAGAAAAACATTTCAAAGTAAATGTATAAATCCTAGGAAGAATATTATCCCATACTACTATGCCTCCATACTAGTAATGCAATCAAATTCGTAGGGTCGTATTTGGATTTTGGTTTCCATCATGAGTCAAGGCTAGGGAGGAGCTCCTTACCGATTCGAGACACTCTAACTAATGCCCCAGGATCCTCCGCAGTGAACCCTTGGAAAGCTGCAGGGCCGGTCCTCACATACAGCTTTGAGGATTGGCAATTCCTGAACACACGTTTCCCGATCTGTTAGCCCTCTTTTTGGTAAGAGTCCCAATGGGCTGAACCGAAGCCCAAAGCGCGACTAACCGAGCTACAGAAAGCACCACAAGATAATAAGGTCGCCTAAGTCACCAGTCGACCTATCTCCCGCACGAACAGAAGAAGGCCTGCTCTTTCAAAGGGTCGCACTCTCAAGCTGAAGATCTTCCTTCCAGATATCTCGCCTTGACCGATTATCTCGCCTTGGCCGATTATCTCAGAATAGTTAGGAAACCGCCTACAGTCACCTAATATCCCGACTTTTGAGGCAATGGATACGGTCAAACCATATCCGGACAAAGCTCAACTTTTGATATGCCTTCCAATGGACGCCACGTCTGCCACAGAATCCGAGGGCACTATTTATGAACATTTGAACCCATCAGCAGTCGAAAGTCCGGCCAATCATCAGAAGCCACGTGTCCGAGCTTTTCCGAAATGGCCGGATAATATTGCAGTAGCCCAAGCCATTATTTTCACCTATAAATACCTCTAAGCCTAAAGAGGAAAGGGATCGGTTTTTCTTTGGCAAAGATAGATCCCATAAGCTTTTCACCATTACTCTTCTCCATCATCATTCTCTTTCTCTTCTTTAATTAGAAAAAGCATTGTATTTGTAATCCAAAAAAGATATAAGACATATAAAGTGGACTTACGCACTGACTTTGCCGAAGCACTATAAAAATTCTGTGTGTGCTCTTCCCTTTTTTCTTATTGCTTTCTGCATTTTTTATCTTATATCGTGTGTTGCTCACGCGATTGGGGGTTGGCTGTCATTACTGACCAACTTTTGACATCAACACTTTGGCGCGCCAGGAAGGGGAAGCGCACCGATACGGCCATCGAGCCTCTGCTTGTTTCAGATTATGGCGAACAAACGAAAAAAAGATGCAACATCCTCTCGTCCCTCAGGCACCAACGCAGCCGAGACAGATGCTGCGGAAGTAAGTCACGAAGCTTCCTCTCATGACGATCAGCCTCAATTTCTTACCCGGGACGACCTGGATAAAATTATGACCGAGTTCCAAGATCGCATGGCATCTCAGGGCAAACTCCTCGAACAACAACAGTCGATGGAGCACCTTCTCAGTCGACTGGGTGCGGGGTTGAATGCTTCAACAACAATTCCTCCACCAAACGAAGCTGGAGCGATGACTGATCTTCGGTCTGCACAGAATTAGGCCACTGATCGGCCTACACCTTTATTTCATCCTGGTTTGGTCCCACCAACCAATGCTTCACAGCCAGAAGTATTGCTTCCAGCGACCAGCGCAGTTATGGCAGTAGAATCTCAGGAGGCGGGCGATCATGATCTAGGTCGTCTGGCAAATATTCCTCCGCTCCTTGGAACATCTCGACCCTGTCGGATCAGTCGAGCTACCACCGGGTCCCTCAGCAACAATTCCATGCCCATTACAACCCGGGATCTTACCACAGACCAGTTTAATCACTCTTCCCCTTCAACCAAGAGCTGGTGCAGCCTTCCCTTCGAACGAGGACAACCAGCTCGCGGCCCCGACCCTCGCAACAGCGGAAGAGAATGTTACTGTAGACCCTCCTAACCTCGCTTCAAACAGGGGCAATCTTGGGCTCCAAACATCACATGCTATGCTAGATCGACCAGGACCCTCGGGACTGGGAATGGGTCAACACACAACTCATCTGGTTCTAGAGGGGCCATTCTCCATAGAACCAGTCGCAAGATCTCACATTCCCTCGCACCTTCACTCAAGTCTCGGTGGTCAAGCCCAGCAAATGGTCACCCTTCGGAGCATGCTTTTGCCAAATCCTCAAACAGAACTCCCTTAGGATGAGGAATTGAGTTCATGGAAACGACTCCTCGAAGATGGGAGTCAGCTCGCAAGCATCGTCCAACGCTTCACTCGGGGCAATTCTACGCAGCAAGACATAGACAATGTCAATCGCAGCCCCTTCACCAGAGAAATCAAAAATTCTCGGAATCCTCCAGACTTCAGGTTTCCGGCTATCGAGCCATACAACGGTCGCTCTGACCCGACCATTCATCTCATGCGATACATGCGACATATGGAAGTACTTGGTGCATCGACCAGTTTCATGGCTAAGTGCTTCCCTCTCTTTCTCACAGATATAGCCGGTATGTGGTTTCGGCAGCTCAAAACAGAGTCGATCAGCAGCCGGAACACCCTGGTCACCCGTTTCATCGAGCAATTCCGAGTGCACATCTCTCGACCGAAAAGTGTCATGTTCCTATCTACCATCAAATGGCGATCTGGAGAGACGGTAAGATCCTTCCTCGAAAGATTCAACGCGGCCGTAGCATCAGTTGATCGGCCCGAGCCATCAATGGTACTTATGGCCGCCATCGCAGGAGTTCAAAATCGATCGTAATTATCCATCTCTATAACTCGAGATCCTCCCAAGGACATCGATGACTTTTATTCAGAAGCCGAGCGATTCCTTCGACAAGAAGATGCCAACCTGGAAATGGAGAGCCTTGAAGTTCTGGTAGCCAAACAACAAGGACCATTCGAGGGCAACGGCCAGAATAAAGGAAGTGGAAAAGCCCAAGAGAACAACGAGCGCCATGTTCGGCCTCGGAGTGAAAACAAATATGATCGCTACACTGAGCTCAATTTCCCCTTGCTTGATATCTATCTCGATATGCGCGAGTCCTTTCCCACTCCAAAACCGCCTCGACGAGAGCCGACCCAGATGGAACTCGACTCTGGCAGGCATTGTATATTCCACAACGTAGCTAGACATAATACAAATGACTGCCGACATCTGCACGACCTCATCGAAGGACGGATCAGAAAAGGGGAACTCACTGAATATGTTAAAAATCACGCCTCGGCCATGCCACCGCGATCCTCTGCCCAAGCTCCTCAGGCTAGTCCGCGAGCTCCTCGAGATGGAAGGGACCCTGAGACTAGCACCCACGGCATTATTATAAATTAAGAATTTGTTTTTTCTCTTAATGCATTTCTTTTTAGTAATAAAGGCACCCCGATGTACCTGTATATAGAGTTAGGACTTAGCTCTAAGACATGTTCCGGGATTGATGGTGGCCCTCTTTGAATTTCTTTGTTTCTTGTTATGAATTTCCTTTAGCATACGTGAATTGTCTAAAGATCTCTAAGCCGGGCATGGGAATTGCCCGCCCCTTCTGTATATATACCACATGATTAGCACGAACGCTTACCATTCGCTTAAACCCCTTTAGACAAGGGAGACTCTGTTTTAAGCATACTCTTCCTCATGAAATACTTATAACTCGCAGAAAATACTAACCTAAAATGAGTTGAGCATAAAAAAAACACTTGCACTAAGCCGAGTATGTTTAATGCTCGCCACTTTCGTAAGCTGAACCAGGTTAGCGTTCGCCACCAAGCCGAGTATGTATAATGCTCTCCACTTTCGTAAGCCGAACCAGATTAGCGTTCGCTACCAAGCCGAGTATGGTTAATACTCGCCACTAAGCCAGACTTGGATAATGTTTGCCATCCTCTAAGCCAAGTGAACTAAAATGCTCGACCCAAACTCTGTTTTGTTTTATATTCACAGGAATCCTTATGCACAAGATAGTTACCGCATCGGCCTTAATACGGATCCCCGATAACTGTCGGTTTTCTAGCCTTAATACGACCTAGAACGGTCGGCGGATTTCTGGCTTTGATACAGTATCGGAACCGTCGGTTTTCTGGCCTCAATATGGTTTGGCATAACCATCGCAAATCGAGCATTTGTGCTCCGGCTCGGGTTTCAGAACACACCTCCCTCTACCGATGAAGATATATTCTGTGGGGCAAAGTGTTAGCCCTCTATTTAGCAAGAGTCCCAACGGCTGAACCGAAGCCCAAAGCGCGACTAACCGAGCTACATAAAGCACCACAAGATAATAAGGTCGCCTATGTCACCAGTCGACCTATCTCCCGCACGAACAGAAGAAGGCCCGCTCCTTCAAAGGGTCGCACTCTCAAGCTGAAGATCTTCCTTCCAGATATCTCGCCTTGACCGATTATCTCGCTTTGGCCGATTATCTCGGAATAGTTTGGAAACCGCCTACAGTCACCGAATTTCCCGACTTTTGAGGTAATGGATATGGTCAAACCATATCCGGACAAAGATCAACTTTTGATATGCCTTCCAATGGACGCCACGTCTGCCACAGAATCCGAGGGCACTATTTATGAACATTTGAACCCATCAGCAGCCGAAAGTCCGGCCAATCATCAGAAGCCACGTGTCCGAGCTTTCCTGAAATGGCCGGATAATATTGCAGCAGCCCAAGCCATTATTTTCACCTATAAATACCTCTAAGCCTAAAGAGGAAAGGGATCGGTTTTTCTTTGGCAAAGATAGCTTCCATAAGCTTTTCACCATTACTCTTCTCCATCATCATTCTCTTTCTCTTCTTCAATTAGAAAAAGCATTGTATTTGTAATCCAAAAAAGATATATGACATATAAAGTGGACAAAGGCACTGACTTTGCCGAACCACTATAAAAATTATGTGTGTGCTCTTCCCTTTTTTCTTATTGCTTTCTGCCTTTTTTATCTTATATCGTGTGTCGCTCATGCGATTGGGGGTTGGCCGTCATTAGTGACCAAGTTGTGACGTCAACACGATCCTATAGGACCTATCTGAGGCGCCTCATTCCATCATCGACATAAGTAAAATATCAGCCAGTTTAAGCATCGACACTACTTCTAGCTAGAAAGAAACGTGCTGCTCTCCCTGCGTTCCCTTCTCCCGTTTTAGATTCAACCTGTGGGTGAGGCTCGCGAAGTCACGTTACACAAAGCTATGCTTATTCAAGCTGTGCTTTGATCGTCACCACAAGGTTCTGCTTTTCAACAAGAAACCTTGATCATTGCATCTTAGTATGCCACACTGTCACTCCATACCGTACCATTGATCATCCATTAATATATAAACGGGTGTTAAGTAAAGAATAAATTCTCCACCACCAATATTTATATATTAGACAGAAAATCAATAACATGATATTTAACAGAGTACGATGTCAGACACACCATCCATTTATCAGCTTATGCTCTGGGTCTAAGTGAAAACCAAATCCGTGAAATCAAGATGTACGTTTGGGAAATGACCATGACCCTTGAATTGGGAGCAAGTCAAATCAGGGCCTCCATCGTTGTCCTCTCGATGGAAGATTTACGGTCTTCATACGCCGTCTTCATACTTTGATTCTTAACGTCGTTTGATTATTTGGAATGGGAGTAACTCGGACTTTCCAAATAATCCTCGTCTATATATACATATCGAAAACCATTCCTATTTGTTAATATTATTTTAATTCATCTGAAAATGACGATAATATTACAACATCCTAAATTCATTCTTTATTTACATTAAAAATGTAAATTCCATCATTTTCTTTAATTTACATGTAAAAATGTAAATTTGATTACATGTCTAATTTCTATTTTTATTTTACATATAAGAATGCAAATTTGATTTACAATACAAATTTCTCTTTCTTTAATTACATTATAAAATGTAATTTTAATTACCATGCAAACTCTATTTCTTATTTGCATTATAGAAATGTAATTTTCAATTACAATGCAAACTCTTTCTCATATCTACCTATGAAAAATGTACTTTTATTTTACATTACAAATCCTCGTTGAAATAAAATCACTACTCATGTTTTGTTCCTTTTTTTTATTTACAAAGAAATGTAAATTTTCTATACATGTTAATTCTCGTTTTAATTAATCACCTACAATTGTACTCTCTATTGCGGCGATAAATCCATCTCCTAATTACATTAAAAATAAGTATAACTTCTTATACAATGCAAATTTCACGTCTTCTAATTACAATGAAATGTAGTTTTTATTTATAGTGTAAATACTAATCTTTACTATGTGATAAAAAGGTAATTTTATTTTCAATGCTAGTTCCCCATTCCTAACTATGTATGGAAAAAATGTAATCTTTATTACACCGCAAATTCTTATCTTTCCATTGCATATAAAATGTAATTTTATTTTTATTTGTAATGTAAATTCTATTTCTAATTACATATAAAGATGTAATTTTTGGTTTTAATGTGAATCCTACTTCTTTCTTACATTACAAAAAAGTAATTTTTTATTTACATTGTAAATCCCATCATACGTTACATATGAAAATGTAATTTTTATCATATGATGGAAATTCATGTTTTACTTACATATCAAATGTAATTTTTGTCACACAATGCAAACTCCTATTCTAATTACATAGAAAAATGTAATTTTCATCATACGGTGTAAATTCATACTTTAATTACATAGAAAATGTAATTTTCATCATACGGTGTAAATTCATATTTTAATTACATAGAAAAATGTAATTTTCATCATACGGTGTAAATTCATATTTTAATTACATAGAAAAATGTAATTTTCATCATACGGTGTAAATTCAAGTTTTAATTACATAGAAAAATGTAATTTTCATCATACGGTGTAAATTCATATTTTAATTACATAGAAAAATGTAATTTTCATCATACGGTGTAAATTCATATTTTAATTACATAGAAAAATGTAATTTTCATCGTACGGTGTAAATTCATATTTTAATTACATAGAAAAATGTAATTTTCATCATTCGGTGTAAATTCATATTTTAATTACATAGAAAAATGTAATCTTCATCATACGGTGTAAATTCCTGCTTTATTTACATTAGTAAATGTAAATTTTAATGCGGCGAAAATTCCTACTTTATTTCAATGAAAAATACTTCTTTATTATTTCATATGAAAAATCCTACTTTATTATTTACAATGTAATAATTTCATCTTTAATGTTTACAATGGAAAATTCACATCTTTATATTCTTAAAAAAAAAAGTTTACCAATTCATGTGAAAAGTTACATTTACATCTTTTTAATTCTAATGAAAAATTCATCTTTTTAATATCTACATGGAAAATTACATCTTTTAATATTTTCATATACTTTCCAATGTAAAAATCCAAACTTTCACTTACAATGTAAAGATTCATGTTTTAATTTACAATGTAAAAATTCATGTTTTAATTATAGTGTAAAAATTCATGTCCAAATTTCATGTCAATATCATGCTCAATACCATGTTCGATGTCCATATCCAATATCTCGTGTTCAATATTTCATGCCCAATATTTCATGTCCAATTCAACCACAAACAATATTTTAATAAATAAAAGGGATCAAATTGAATCAATAACATGAAGTTAATCTCGAGTTGAAAATTCCAGTTCAATCCAAGAATAACGAAGGGTGTGTTCTTGCATGTATACATATGGTTCGTGAATATCAACAAAACATGATTGATAAAATTAACAAATAAATGATCATAATAAATCACCAAACTCAGATCTAGCATTTAAATTTTCAGATCTAATATCATAACATCATAAACAATTCAGATCTATAACTTAGAATATCATCCATCGCAGATCTATTTATATTTTCCATTCAAACCTTAAATAATGAAAGAATAATAGTTAAATTAATTAAATTTAATTAAAAATAAATTCTCACCTTGCTTGGATCTAAAATAAAGGTCCAAACTCGATTAGATCTCGTGTTCAAAGTCATGGCGGTTTCGGAGAGATTTCAATTTGAAGTTCATATGTATAAATTAGAAATTAACTTTTTACAACTGTCACTGTAATGATTAAAAGCATCGCAAAACTGAGTAATTCATACCTTAAAAATTCAGTGTTTGTTCAAATTTTTGATTCGAGCTGTAGTTGATAGTTTCAGGAATGGTTTGTTGGAGGTCGAAGGGGGTGGAGAGGCGGATGTTCGCCGGAAAAGGGGGGAGGTGTGGCTGCTCGTCGGTGGCGCGGTGGGCCCGCATTCGGCTGTTCTTCGCGGAGGTGGTGGAGGCGGCTCAGGCAACGAGGAGGAGTGGTTTGGGTACCAAATCGAAGGGGGAAGGAATCTCTTCGCAAAACTCAACTACGGGGTGGTCTAAAATGGAGTGAGGAGGGAGGAATCGGAGCTCAAAGTTTTGAGCTGTTTATGGGTTCGGCGGCTGTGAAAACGAAGAGGAAGAACGATGTACAGTGCCTCCGTATATATACTGTATACTAGGGTATTTTTTTTTTTATTTAATTAAATCCAAAATTAGGGATTCTCCATCCGATCTCCAAACGGACCCCAACGACTGTCGAACAATATGTTTTGACGTCTTCTGAACGCGATGGTGCTATTGCCGAAGTCCAATTCTGAAGTTTACAGTATGTTTTTTTTATTTTCAAATTAATTCTTTTTATATTAAATTCGAACGTACTTTCTAATTTTTACCGGGGTCACATACGAAGTTAGAAAAATCCGAAAAAATTATTTTTGGTTATGTTTTGACGATACGATCCTAGCAAAACTAATTTCATCAAATTCTGAGATCGTTTGTAAAATGGCCATTTTCTGGTCGATCTAGTTTAACTATAATTGACCAAAACACATTTTCCTTTGCCACGCTCTCATATTAACTTCAAAAATTATGAAATTTGAAACCCAGCAATAGTTTGACATCCCGGATCCAACAAAAGTGGTTTCGTCGAATTCCGCGGTCGTATGCAAAATGCCTATTTTCAAGGGCGATATATTCTCTATAGCCACTTTTCTGAAAATTCATTTGGTCATAACTTTTGATTCCCGCTATGAAACTTCGATTTTTCAGATTCGTTAGAAAGACATTCATTAACAGATTTAAATATTTTTCATTTCACCAAAATCCGGTTTATTCTGCATCCTGTGTAGTCAGTCAAAGTTCAGGTTTGACTTTTCAAACTACCGTCCTTTTCCTAATTCCTTTTATAATTAAATTAAATATATTCGTATTAAATTCAATTAAAACACATTTCTAGTCATTTTTATTTAAAATAATTAATTTCAACTATTTAAACACCTTTAAAATCTCTAAAATGAAAATTTTAAATTGGCCCCAAATTTCGGGTTGTTACACAAGGGGATAGGCTAATATCAATTGTGCATAGACACGATGGTGTGCTAGGATCGCCGCAAATCATCTGTCCGCTGCCAAACCTTGAAATATTTAATAAGAACAAAAATCATTTATAACTCAAAATATTAAGAGAAAAACTGAGTATTTACTACCTTAGGATTAGAAGAAAATTAATATGGACAAAGAATACGTTTTGTTTCGTATTTTATATTTAATCTTTAAAATAATCCTTATTTTTTCACTATAATATTAGAAAGATAAAAAAAATTCTTGGATGTAAGCCAATGCTACTGAATTAAAGGATAAATTCTGAGTAGAAGAAATGGGAGTTCGACTAAATTTCATTTTTTTTTAAATTGTATTGGCTGTACAAGATTGATGTTTTAATGAATAAGATATATGTTCTATAAAGTGTGTCTATTTATTAAAATCTAAAATTTATTTATATAATGAGGCTATTACATCAAATATTTTGCTTCTATCGTAAGATAATAATAAGAACATCTTTCATCTCAAACAATTGTTCACCATTCAACACAATAAAAAGCCAAATTGAAAAAAAATGCAAATTATCGGAAATCATTTAGTTGGGTTTTTGCATTGAGACAACAAGTTATGAAAGGCTGTAGAGAATCGAAAAACATATATACGTAGAATGAAAGTATTAGAAATCTTGTAAATACAAATACTCAAAAAATAAATTTCTATCATTACTAGGTCGATTTCTTTACCGTATGGAATAATCAGAAAGAAGAACAAAAAAAAGGTTGAAATTGAAGCCATCTTCATTCGTTATTCCAATTCCCTGGTTGGGCGTATTTTCAACTCCCTTTTATGTTTCTTAGTAAGTTGAACTAACAACTTGTTGTATATATAGTTGTTACGAATATTGAAAAAAGTAAATTAATCAATATTGTAACACCACGTAAATTTTGACACTAATGTTGACATTAATAATCAAATAAATCATACATATAATTTTAACTCTCGATATTTTCTTTCCCTTTCTTTACTTACTTTCCCCCAAATTCACAATCTCATTTCTTTCCACTTTATTTATTCACTAATAATGCATTTATTTCTTTCCTTCCATCTATCAATTTACTTCCCTTCAATCTATTAATTTCGTTCCCTTCAATCTATTAATTTCTTTCCCTTCATTCTATTTTCATGCATCTTATATCATTTATTCATCCTAATTCCGAAAATTTCCTAGCCCTTCTTTTTTCCTTTCTACTTTTGTTTCCTATTGTTTTTTTGCAAAAGAAAACAATCACCATGTAAGAATATACATTCCTTCTCTTTTATATCCCATTGTTTATATTTAGAAAAAAGGACGATAAAAAACCCTTAACTATCAACATTATCCACGTGTATTTCTTGTCATTTTCTCTGCCTTATTTTTTTCTATCCAATTGAATATATCCCTTAAATTCTTAAATTTTAGTATCATGTGTTTTGAAATTTGAAAACTCGTGCAACTTACTAACAACCAGCATGAAGCAATAAACCACGCATTCAATTATTATTGTTATTCTCGTTTCCTGTTAGATTTAAAAATAAATATTAATTGTATGGGAATTTAATTAAATAGTAATCTATTAAATAATATTAATTTATACCTTTCTCCTTAATTATCTCAATTTTTTCAGTTCTCCTTAATTCTTTCAATTCGCCTTAATTCTTTCGATTCTCCTTTGAAACTCTACAGATATTTTTATTAAATCAAATAAATCAACAATATAAATCTGTTAAATCCACTGGGTCTAAAATTAATCAACCACACGCAATCTACCAATCTAGGATGAACCGTCCATTTTAAACTGTTTATTCAATTTATTCTCATCCAACCCAAATGTGCCCATTTCGTACTCTAATTTCATCTAATCGCTGAAATCCTCTTCCGCTCATTTCTTCCGACTTGTATAAGAAAGTTGCAATCCCCTTCCTCTACTTTCATCTACCCTCAACATGAATCTCCAACATGATTGGGGAGCACGTTTTTGATCGGGCTATCATTCAGATGAGGATTTTTAGGTCTAATTCTAAATTCTATCTCAGGTACTCATCTCTAACTTGAACCTCTTTTTTTTATTTTGGAAAATTTAGTTTTCATAAAATATCCTTTTTTTATTGCTCGAAATCAATTTCTATTCAAACTTGGTTTTGAGTGTATCACATTCTTTAATAAAATTTATAACACACTAATTTTTTTTTTCCATCTGACCATGGAGTGTAGAATAGTCGATTCAGACTTTTTTTGGGTTCTAAGCCGATTCGGACGTCAATTTTAGGTTTGATTCGAAGTTTGATCTCATGTACTCATTATTATTCACGATGGTGTTTATTTTGAAGACCCGATGTTATTATTAGCACAGTAACCGACAATAAATGAAAAAAAAAATTGTGTTTTTTTTATTTTTATTTTATGTAACAATACCATTAAAAGGTTTAAGGTCGAAGTATGATAATTTTAATTAATCTTGAATATAAGGTTCAAAACCATCACTGGTGAGCTACAGAAAAGATGTTGGAACTTTGGTCTTATGTAAAATCGAACTACTCCCATTTAATCTCTTAGTAAGATTAAGTCCCTTCTTTCATATTTTCGTACTACACATTTTCTGCATGAATACATGATTATTGAATGTGTTTCCCATTCTTTTCTAGGTTTAATTTATTCCTATAAATTATGATCCTTAATGTATGTTCTGTAATCGTACATGTTTTGTTATTCCTGATGGTGTTCATTTTTAAAATCTTATTCTCTTATTAGCACATATAATGTAATTCATGAGCATACAAAGAAAATTTATAATTCTATGATAATAATTCCCCTTAACTCGATACTAGACTATCAGCCAAATTTTGATTGTTCTTCTTCTCAAGCTATTAACTTGTGATTTTAGATCTCTAAGATCTAACTTGTAATGCCTTATTTGTTTTGAAATACAGAATAGAATTCATATATGATAGTAATAAAATAATTGTATTCATATCATGTATTTAGAGCTAATAAAGCTTATAAAATTATGTCAATAACGAGTACACATAAATGTTGTTTTGGAATCCGTAAATCACCATGATTAAGCAAGACTTTTAAGCATATGCTTCGAAGTAAAATATAAGCAGTCAATGTACTTTCTGTTTAATACTTTTTACTGTGAATTCTTTGAACAATTGCTGAAAATGCCAGTGATTAACAAAATAAATAATGAAAATTTAGAATTATCAAACAAACATGATTGACATGCTTTTAATTTATTTGCATGCTTTAATTTTTCTGATTGAACTGTTATATCATTGACATACTTCTATGAAGATGTAGAAAAACAAATAATAAGCGGATGACTAATGTTAACAATACCATGAACGGCGCTAAACATAATTATATTGAGATCTTTTATTTTATTTATTGAACTATTTTTGATTCACTTGAAATATGTTTTGTATAACAAAGTAAAAGTTGTACAATCGTTCAAATTTCAGAGGAGGTTCAAATTCTTTACGAATGGATTAGCTCTTCCCTCTTTAGTGTCATATACGTTAGAATTATTTGGTTCTCTTATTTTATTTTATTTAAATTTTGCAATTTCTGAATCCTCTGAAACCTTAGATGCTCTATCGACTAAAATTCTCAGCAGCTTTTGTTTTATCTTGGATTTTAGTTCATGCTTATCGTACTTATTATTTTTCCAATCTTGGCAGCTATCAATAAATTTTCGTTCCATTACTTACTATCTTTTAATCATTTTGTAAGTCCGTTTCATCTATATATTCATCTTTACTACTCTACTACATGTAGTTTCGTTATGTGTGCTTCTTATTAATTTTACTTTCTTTACCTTAATTAGTTCTCGCACAATCCAATATGTCCAGATTTTTGAATAAGTATTATAAATTACTACACTATTGTCGTCCCTTAACTGTAGAACCATGTAACAACCCAACTTTTCGACCCTCAAATGTCGACACTAATACATCCACGGTATTCACGTGCCGAGCACCCAAGTGCCGGAAAGACGAAAAGTTAGGGTGAAATAAAATAAAAAGAAACTAGACTGAGGAAGAAGAGGACACAATACCATAATATCACAACGGAACGGTAACTTATAATATAATGAATGATCTTTACAAATAAAACTGTATGATTACAACTATCAGGGAAGACTAACTTATCATCAACTTGGATAGTTATAACAACCCGTCTTCATAAATGTTGATGTACAACATTGAATGCAGCAGATATAAAAGCACGGTAAGATGAACTCCAACTCTCTTCCAAAAGCTCCAAGGCATCCAAAGTAAAACCTTCCATATTCAGCCTACTCGAAGGAGTACGTGATGATTTTAAGGAAAAACAAAAAACAAGCATCAGACATCAGTCTGGTATGAGAAACTCAAGATACACATTGCATGTAACAACACTGAGGGGACCATGCAGATTATCACTTTGGTTTTCCCCTCAAAAGAATCCAACCGTTTATTAATAGAAGTATAGTTGTATTATAGATAATGTCTAGGGTGTAGAATATAAATAAATTCACATAGAAGGAATGGTTGCATTGGTTACATTCGACAACTATTATGTGTACAAACAAAACCGCTAAGGTACGTTCGTATATTGGATTTTCCAACGGAGATCTCTCAATGCAGATCCAAACTCCACGCACTAGGGTCAGAAAGTACCTCCGAGCGTCGCATATCTCTATATAAAATATACTGTAACGACCCGACTTTTCGAACCTCGAAAGTCGACACTAAATACATCCACGGTATTTGTGTGCCAAACATCCAAGTGCCGGAAAGTTGAATTGTTTGGTAAAATAAAAAAAAGTAGAATAAGGAAGAAAGAACAGAACATCAGAATCTCACAGCGGAACAGAAATATATAATATCAACATAATACAAATGGTTACTCTGAATAAAGGAATTTCAGAGTTACAATAACCTAAGTACTATAATTAGCCTGGATAGTTATAACTGCCTGTCCTCACAATACTGATATGTACATAACTAATACAGTACAACTGAAATAGAAATAGGTAGATAGATAATGGAAGCCTCCAGCTCGTCTTCCGAACTTTAAAGCATCCAAAGTAAAACAGGCCTACTGAGCCTACTCGAAGGAGTACGTGAGAATTTTAGGGAAAACAAAAACCAAGCGTCCGACATTAGTCTAGTATGAGAAAACTCAAGATTGCATGTAACAATATTGAGGGGACCGTGCATATAACCGCTCCGGTTTTCACCTCAAAAGAAACCGACCATTTATTAAGTTTACTATAGTTGTATTATAGTTAATGTCTAGGGTGTAGAATATAAATAAATCACATATATGGAATGGTCACATTGGTTACATTCGACAACTATTAAGTGTATAAACAAAACCGCTAAGGTACGTTCGCATATTGGATTTTCCGTCGGAGATCCCTCAATACAGTTCCAAACTCCATGCACAAGGGTCAGAAAGTACCTCCGAGCAGCACATATCTCTAGATAAAATATACCATAAGGTAAACACAACTGGCCCACGCACGAAACACCGAAGTGCACCACATGGAACCAAATATAGCCAACTCCTGCGCGCAACTTCAAAGAGCTCCCGCAAGATACGATAATAAGTATACACTAGATATGGAGTTAATATATCCCGCCATAGGTTAGCAAAACCCTAGATTGTGCTCCTACTCTGTTTTTAGCCATATCCGATGTCAAGGTTTCGTTCGGCATCTTTCACACGAGTCTTCATCCCTCGATCAGAACATGAATTCCCAAATGGAATCCCATAATACAATAGATCTTGGAATCACACATAGATTCCTTCATAGATCTCGGAATCACACATGGATTCCAATACATCAACAGATATTGGAATCATACATAGATTCTTTCACAGACCTAACAATCACTATATGTGTTCGAGCATCTCAATAGATCTCGAATCCCCATATAGACTTCACTTCCCAGCCGCTTCCAAAACATAGAACCCGTATACTAGTTTTGAAGTGGTTTTCGATAAGTAGAACACTTACCAATCTCGATCTCCTCAAAACTAGTCGCTAGATTTAAGGACAAGTTCCATAGTCAAAACCGACTATAGTACACACAACAAATGATTGTATATGGAAAACAACCTCGCTTAATTTCCATAACAAACGAACAAACATTCAAGGCACTATAAAGATCATGAAGCATGATAAACAATCAAATCACTATCAAGTCACATAGCACGATAATAGTCAAAGAATGATTAACTCATATAAACGGCTTCTAATTCCTTTCCCATTTAATTAATCTTCCATTAATTAATACTCCTTTATTAGTAAACTTCTTTTATCTAATAAAACTTCATTTGTCTAAAAAGACTTCTTTATTAATCAATAACTCATACTCGATTAATATTCCTTTATTAGTAAACTTCTTTTATCTAATAAAACTACATTTGCCTAACTAGACTTCCTTGTTAATCAATAACTCATACTCGATTAATATTCCTTTATTAGTAAACTTCTTTTAACTAATAAAACTTCATTTGTCTAACTAGACTTCCTTATTAATCAATAACTCATACTCGATTAACATTCCTTTATATACTTGTGTATATATTCAACTTATACATATAAAAGGTGTATATGTATGTATTCTACTAATTTACCATTCCTTTATAGTCTTAATACTTAAAAGTTATTAATATACTTATCCCTATGGTACAAGTATAATCACAATTTATTTTCAAGATTTCCTTTATAACAAAACATATTTATATACTTATCCCTCCGGTATAAGTATATCCATAATTCATTTCTAAGATTCCCTAAAATATAATCAAAGAGGTTAAAACCATTGTTTAATAAATAACCTCTTTTCTTTTATAAGTTAAACATCTTATTCAATATCTTTATCCCAAAAGATTTCTATACTTGTTTCTATCTTTGAAATCAATTATCAAAGATCTAAGTATAATCAAAATCATTAAACCGTATATTCTTGTTTAACTACATTCCAAGGGTTTCAAAACAAGTGTTGCTTAAACAATGTTTACAACAAACCCAAAACAAACCATTATAATCATCTTTAAACATTCGTTTAATGATTCAATTATATTTACTTCGATGATATATCTGAGAGGGTTAAAGACTAATGTAATTAACACATTGTCACGACAAACCCAAAACCATTTTATGCTTATAGAAATCACACTTCTTGCACTTAACTCGTTTCCGACATTATCAACTTAACTATCCCTCAATCAAGAGTGAGGCCAGGTAAGTTAGAGCACTGGTTGCATATCACCCCTTTCCTAGACACCGCATTCTTGACACTCACAGATAGATAAGCCTACTCGTCAGCTTATTAGAAATAAGCACAGTAATCATGATATTCAATAAACAAGTAATTAGGAAGTGCACTTATATGACTATTCTATTTTCACACACTTTCAAACTTACTTCAATTTAACATATAAGTTAAACAACCATTGTAATATGATAAGAAATCACTAAGGATGTCATTGCAAAGTTTCATACAAAATGTTGAAAACACAACAATTCAAACTGCATCTATAGCGACTATCGCTATAAGTGCACTTTCAAGTTCAAGTCCATAATATGTTAATCCATACTAATCCTTATGTGCTTTGTTTCAAATCCATTCGACTTGTTATACAAGTCAATTCAAATCCAATTCCAAGTCCATTCAAGTCCATTCCAATCCATTAACATGGATCACATATGTTGCTTACTTTTAAAGTAAGAATCAAATTAACAATTTTAACATAAGTTACCAACATTCAAGCAGCTTTAAGAAGAGTTAAAAACATGCAAAAGGGTTTATGTTTGCTGTCCTAAATAGTGAGTAAACTCACCTTAATCCTTAGCAAATCCAAGATCCATGAATAAGAATAAAGATCCAAGAATAAGAACAAAGATCCAAGCTAATAACCTCCTTCCTTTCCTTTCTTTCACTTGCTTTTCCTTGCTTCCTCCTCCACCACCACCATTACTCAAGAAAAAGCCATTAATATAGCTTAAGAAGAAGAAGAAGAAGAAGAAAAGAAAATTGTGTAGAATTCCTAAGGGTATGCCTCCCTTTATATGGCCTTAGGCATGTGAATGGGAAAAGACCAAAATGCCCCAAAAAACCCTAATGGCATTAATTAGTGATGAGATGTGTGTGTAAAGTGATGTGAGAGGTGTGTAAGATGATGGTAAGTTTGCCTTTTCAAAACTTAAGGATTAAGCTTCCATTTGTATACATATAAGGAGCTTATATACATACACTTATCATATTTTCTAAACTCTTGATGTGACTAATTATGCATATACTTATACTTGTATACTTATGTATACACATGTGTATAAATGTACCAAACAACGTTGCAACGATCTGAAACAACTTTTGTTCAACGACAGGTTGTAAATTTGAAAGTTGAAACTCAATCATACTTATAGTGCTTAATCAAATTATTTATTTAAGTAAATAAAACTTGAAAAAAAATACTTATCTTATTTAAATAATGAAAACAAGCCTATATGAATTATTAAACACTTATTTAAATATTTAAATACCCAAAATTCAAGAACTTTCCTTAAATGCTCATTTTTTAAAATGATGACATCATCAAAATAGTTAGCCATAAGTACGAAAAATATTTTTATTTGTTAATTACTTTCCTAATTATTAACTAGACATTAACTAAAATTTTCAATAACTTTTACTGAGAAAATAGCCATTTATTGATAAAACGATTTTCGGTCATTTTATCAATATTTTACCAAAAATATATTTTTGAAAGCATTTTTCCAAAACGAGTCTAGTATCATTAATTATCAATTAAATGATATTTAACAAGGTTATAAAATCACATTTATAACATTTAACAAGATTACAAATTGTTACAATATACAAAGATAAAGTATTCAAATTTCCGGGTCTTTACATATACCATAAGGTAAACACAACTGGCTTACGCACGAAACACCGAAGTGTACCACGTGGAACCAAATATATCTAACTCCGGCACGCAACTTCGAGGAGCTCCCGCACGATTCGATAATAAGCATACACTAGATATGGAGTCAATATATCCTGCCGTAGGTAAGCAAAACCCCAGATTGTGCTCCTACTCTGTTTTCAGCCATTTCCGATGTTGAGGTTTCGTTCGGCATCTTTCACGCGAGTCTTCATCACTCGAAAGAATAAGAATTCCCAGTTGGAATCCCACAGCTCAAAAGATCTTGGAATTACACATAGATTCCTTCATAGATCTCGGAATCACACACGGATTCCAATACATCAACCGATCTTGGAATCACACATAGATTCTTTCATAGACCTAACAATCACTATATGTGTTCGAGCATCTCAATAGATCTCGAATCCCCATATAGACTTCACTTCCTAGCCGCTACCAATACGGAGAACACGTATACTAGTTTTGAAGTGGTTTTCGATAAGTAAAACACTTACCAATCCCGGTCTCCTCAAAACCAGTCGCTAGATTTAAGGACAAGTTCCATAGTCGAAACCGACTATAGTACACACAATAAATGACTGTATATGGAAAACTGCCTCGCTTAATTTCCATAACAAACGAATAAACATTCAAAGCACTATCAAGATCATGAAGCATGATAAACAATCAAATCACTATCAAGTCACACAGCATGATAATAGTCAAAGCACGATTAACTCATATAAACGGCTTCTAGTTCCTTTCCAATTTAATTAATCTTCCATTAATTAATACTCCTTTGTTAGTAAACTTCTTTTATCTAATAAAACTTCATTTGTCTAACAAGACTTCTTTATTAATCACGTACTCGATTAATATTCCTCTATTAGTAAACTTCTTTTATCTAATAAAACTTCATTTGTCTAACTAGACTTCCTTATTAATCAATAATTCATATTCGATTAATATTCCTTTACTAGTAAACTTCTTTTATCTAATAAAACTTCATTTGTTTAATAAGACTTCTTTATTAATCAATAACTCAAACTCGATTAATATTCCTTTATTAGTAAACTTCTTTTATCTAATAAAACTTCATTTGTCTAACTAGACTTCCTTATTAAGCAATAATTCATACTCGATTAATATTCCTTTATTAGTAGACTTCTTTTATCTAATAAAACTTCATTTGTCTAACTAGACCTCTTTATTAATCAATAACTCATACTCAATTAATATTCCTTTATATACTTGTGTATATATGCAACTTATACATATAAGAGGTGTATATGTATATATTTGTAACAACCCGAAAATCTGAGATTGTTTAAAAATTTTATTTTGGCAATTTTAATGAATTTTGAATACTTAAAATAGATTATTTTAAATAATAATGATGAGAAAATTTATTTTGAATAGAATTAGAACGTATATATTATATGGTTCAACGTTAGAATAAAAATAATTATTTTAAATTATAAAAGGAATTGAAAATGGCGCGGTAGTTCGATAATTCGATTTCAAACTTCAAATGAATGTACCGGGTGCAAAATAAACCGGAATTTAGTGAAACCAAAAATATTAGAATCTATATGAGAATATCTTTCCAACAAATCCGAAAAATCGAAATTTCATAGCGGGAATCAAAAGATATGCCCAAATGAAAATTCAGAATAGTCGCTATGGAATTCTAGCCCTTAAAAATAGCCATTTTGCAAATGACCTCGGATTTCGATGAAACCACTTTTGTTGGATTCGGGATGTCAAATTATTGCTAGATTCCAATTTTCGTAATTTTTTGATTCAATATGTGAGTGTGGCAAATGAAAACGCGTTTGACTAGTTTTAGTTGATTTTAATCGACTGGAAAATGACTATTTTTCAAACGGTCTCAGAATACGACGAAACTAGTTTTGTTAGGACCGTATCATCATTACGATGCAAGAAAATATTTTTCCGAAATTTTTAAAGTCCGTATGTGACCCCGGTAAATTGAAATGCGCGTTCAAAATCAATATATAGAGTTATATGTTGATTTTGACGATAACTGATCGAAATGATCGGATCAGCTTATGATACATATCCCATTGTGTTCGTAATGGGGGTAATTAGCTATAGACGACAGTCGGTGGGTTCGGATTGGAGTTCGAAATAAAAAGTTACTTTTTGATTTAAAATAAAATAAAATAATATAAATTCACATATGGCCCCCCTCCTTTCTTTTCTCTCTTAACACGAGCCCCCTTTCTGGAAATCCATTCGAGAAAAATGGTGGCTTCCAAATCGTCGTCGCTGATCCATCGAAGACCGTCGCGCCTTGGCGAGCGCGCCACCTGTAACAACCCGAAAATCTGGGCCAGTTTAAAATTTTTATTTTGGCAATTTTAGCGAATTTTGATTATTTAAAATGAATTATTTTAAATAATATCGACGGAAATTTATTTTGAATATAATTCGAACGTATATATTATACGCGTCGTCGTTAGAATATAAATATTTATATATAATTATAAATAGAATTGAAAATGGCGCGGTAGTTCGATAATTCGATTTCAAACTTCAATTGAATGTACCGGGTGCAAAACAATCCGGATTTTAGTGAAACCAAAAATAATGGGATCTAATTGTGAATATCTTTCCAACGAATCCGAAAAATCAAGATTTCATATCGGGAATCAAAAGATATGTCCAGTTGAAAATTCTGAATAGTCGCTATGGAATTCAGGCCCTTAAAAATGGACATTTTGCAAATGACCTCGGATTTCGACGAAACCAGTTTTGTTGGGTCCGCAGTGTCAAGTTATTGCTAGATTCCAAATTTCATAATTTTTCGAATCGATATGTGAGCGTGGCAAAGGAAAACGCGTTTGACCAGTTTCAGTAGATTTTAATCGACTGGAAATTGGCCATTTTTCAAACGGTCTCAGAATTCGACGAAACTAGTTTTGTTAGGACCGTATCGTCAATACGAAGCTAGAAAATATTTTTCTGGAATTTTTAAAGTTCGTATGTGACCCCGGTAATTTGAAATGTACGTTTAAAATTCAATATAGTGATTTAAATGTTAATTCAACGGAAACTGATTGTAACAGCCGAATCAGCGTACGATACATATCCCATTGTGTTCGGAATGGGGGTAGAACGCTATGGACGACAGGCGGTGGGCCTCGTTTCGAGGTCGTATGTAAAAGTCAACATTTTGAAATTAAAATAATAATAATAAAAAAAAAAAAAAAAAAAATAATAATAAGAAAATAAAATTTTCTCTTTCCTCCCTTAACTTCCCTCTGCCCCCCCCCCCCGATCCATTTTGAATCAGAAGAAAAAGAAAAAAAAAAGAAAAAAAAAAGAGACGGAGGCGCGCCCCACCGTCCAACCACCACCACCGCTGCTCGCCGCGACTCCCTCCTCAGCTTCCCCTTCCACCGCCGCTTCTCTCCTCCTCTCCACCTCGCCGCCCTCCCCTGCGGTCCCTTCTCTCTCCTCTTATATCCCAAATCGCCCAAAGACGCTGCCGCGCCCTAACCCCGTAGACCGCCACCAAATCGCCACCGCACTCCCCCCTGGCGCCGCCCAGACGCCCTTCCCCCTTCTCCGATTTCCCCCCCCCCTCCTCCAGCGAGGATCTCGACTCCCTTCCCCCCCTTTTTTTTTATCGAGCACTGTAAGTTTAGGTTTTTATTTTATTTTTATTTTAATTCGTTAAAACTAATTTCCAGTTTTTTTAAAGGTTTAAAACAGTTTTTTTTTTTTAAAAAAAAAAAAGATTTAAAACAGTTTTTTTAAAGGTTTAAAACAGTTTTTTTTTTGGTTTAAAACAGTTTTTTTAAAGGTTTAAAACAGTTTTTTTTAAAAAGGTTTAAAACAGTTTTTTTTTAAAAAAAAAGATATAAAACAGATTTTTAAAAGGTTTAAAAACTGATTTCTTTAGAAAGAAAAATCATATTTTTATGTATTGAAAGTCGAGATAAAAATCAGGTTTTTATATGTTGAAAGCAAAAGTAAAGATTCGATTTTTATATATGGAACTTTGAAGTAAAAATTCGATTTTTATATATGGAACTTCGAAATAAAAATTCGATTTTTATATATATAGTGGCTACGGGCGAAGGTGACAAGGAGGCGAGAACGACGAAGTTTCTGCAAATGAAGAGCCGTGGAGCTAGGATAGCTATATGTGAGAACTTCTCACCTTTCAATTTAATTTTTCTAGTTATATATATACTAGGATGCAGACGGTGTTTAGTAGCACCCGACACAATCGTCCACAGACCATGGACTTGTTTGTTTGACTGTTTGGTGATTGATTGCGATATTGGTTTGAATGTGGTTTGTGGTGTGAAAAATCGAATCGATAAATTGGTTAGGATTAGACGTGCGCCGTTATAAGGCGAAGGAGTAAGGCTAGGTTAGACCCTTACTCCAAATTTTGTGGTTTGCATAACGAAAGTGAATTTGATTGATATGTGAATGGCGTGGGCCTTCACTAGACCGGGGATTAGGCTAGGCCTTGTCCCGTTTCTAGTATCGTGCCGTTATGCTGCCGAAATTTTCTAAAATATGTTAGAAAATAAAAATATCATTTTATTGTGTAAATGAATAATAGAAATTCATATGATAGAATAAAATGTTTTATCGTTAAAAATATATTTTTTTACGTGAATATAAATATAGTGAAAGTGAATAAAATAAATATTCATTTACAAACCAGACGGTTTGTTTATGTACACCTATTTGAATGACGTTGATTGGGTCGATAAATTTTACACATCGCCTAACTGCACAAATAAAATATGTGTTTGATTGTTTGAAACCCCACACGGGTGTTAGGATGAAATTTGAAGTTCACTCATCCTGATTGATTAAATATGTCGATCGATTGATTGACAAGCTGTTATGAGCGTTGAATATCTATATTTGATGCTTATACAGTGTAGTGCACTTTGGTTGATGGTTGATTATTTTCAATGTTATTATATACATGTGTTGTATGAAAATCCATATAATTAATTTTATATGGTAATTGATTGGGCCTCATTCCAATCGTGAAAATAAAGAATATTTTGATAATAACAAATATTTTGACAATAGGAAATATTTGAAATAGAAATATTTGAAATAGAAATATTTGAAATAGAAATATTTGAAATAGAAATATTTGAAATAGAATATTTGAAAATAGAAATATGTGAAGCCGTGAGGATTAGATTGACGCCATTTTGACGTGAACGATATTTATATCGATTTTATTCATTTTAAAATGAATATTGAAACGTGATTTCGAAATCGAATATTTTGAAATGAATTGAATTGAAAACGATTTCGAAATGAATTGAATTGAAAACGATTTCGAAATGAATTGAATTTTAAAACGATTTCGAAATGAATTGAATTGAAAACGAATTCAAATGGAATTGAAAGCGAATTGAAATGAATTCAAATTGAATTGAAATTCGAATTGAATAGAAATGTTTTTGAAACGAATTCAAAACTATTTATATAATTCGTTTTAAATAGAAATCGACGAAATATATATTATATATATTATATATATAATAAATGGCCTGAATAGAACGCGCCGCGCTGCGGCAGTTCGTGAATTTCGACCATTTATTTCAAACGGACATTGCGGGAGATCCGACCGTCGGATTCTCCTAAAACCGGAACCGTTGGGTTCGTATCGAAAAGAGCTTTCTAATGAATGTTAGAAATTTGAAATCTAACGGTTGGATTTGGAGATACGTCCAAATCAAATTCGAAAAAGGTCGCTGTAAGTGCAGTTCGATGGCCATTGATGGAAATCGACTGTACGGGCCTTGATAAAATTATTAAAAATAGTAATAATTTGTGTAAAATCATAAGAAATGATTTAGAAAGAATTGGGATGAAAAACTCCATATTTGAAAAGATAAAAATAGATTTTTATCGAAATGAACTAGTTTTGAACTAGAATTATAATTCTATTTATTTTTAAATAAATAAATTGAATTCGAAAAGGGTTTTAAAAATAACCAAAATTTCCAATGATTGCATTGGAGTGGATTTGAATCGAAATTGTCTTCGGAATATTTCGATGTTGGAATTCGTGATTATACAGGTGTTGTTATGGAAATTTGAAAGATATATATTGATATCGTTATTTCCAATACGACATTTGTTAGTCGTAGAATTCGATATTGAATATAAGCCGATATATTTTCTATTCAGAGCCTTGTATTGAATATCGAATGTGATTTGGGTTTGTCGTGAATGGTGTCTTCACTAACACTATTCTTGAACCCAGTTGAGAAAAGATTAAATCTTTTTATTTAGATTTAATGAAGTGTACCAATTAAATAATATTTAATTGGAATTGAATTGATATTGATTTTTGGGTTTATCGTGAACAGTGTTTTAAATAACACTTGTTCTTTAACCCGATAATTAATGAATGTGATTTGGGTTTGTCGTGAATGGTGTCTTCACTAACACTGCTCTTGAACCCAGTTGAGAAAAGATTAAATCTTTTTATTTAGATTTAATGAAGTGTACCAATTAAATAATATTTAATTGGAATTGAATGGATATTGATTTTTGGGTTTGTCGTGAACAGTGTTTTAAATAACACTTGTTCTTTAACCCGATAATTAATGGGATGTGACTTTGGGTTTATCGTGAACCGTGTTTTAAATGACACTGATTCTTTAACCCAGTCACAGATTAAAACTAAGTGGAGTTTTAATGAATCTTTAATTAGATTGAAAAGATCGAGAATGGAGTATCACCAGTTTTGCTCCAGGCGATAGTTAAATCTTTAATTAGATTTGAACGTGAAATTTAGAAACTAACTGTCGGTTAGCTAAGTAGAATGGTTTTCTGGATATTGATCTGATGTTGGTTTCGGCCTTCGGGGTTAATATTTGGGGAATTATTCTCTTGATTAATTTACGGTTAATGACTAATGAGTTGGAATGAGGCGTATGTTGTGTTTGTGTAACACTTTTATAATATATACGCGAGTTATTCGGAAAGACCGGGTTTATCCCATTCTGAATAACTGATACGACGATAAGTCGAAGATGAAGACGATGGTCGAAGACCGGAGGTCTTCACGTCGTTTGGGTGATAACTGATGATCTTGATTGGGCTGTACACCCAAGAAGATGGAAACAGTTGGTGATCGTCCAGACGTACTTGGAGATCGATGGAGATGCGGGGTACTAGGTGCCTCCGGTTTCGTTCAGACCCAGAACGGACTTGTAAATGGACTGTGTGTCTGACATTGGATTTTAGTTCGTGCGATTGATCTCTATTAAATATACATCTGTTTGGCGGCGGAGAATTTATTCTCTTGCTTAACGCCCTTCTCTGAGACGTACGAGCTCAGGGGTTATATATTGATGGATATCAATCGCATGGAGTGAATTGCCTGTGTGGCATGCCTAAGTGGCAAATGATCAAGGCTTCTGTTGAAAAGCAAAGTCTTGTGGTTGATGATCGAAGCACGGCCTTTGTGGCGTAGCTTTGTGTAACGTTGATTCGCGAGTATCACACCCGGTATGAATCAAAAACGGGAGACGGACCTCAGGGAGGGCCTACGTTTCCTCCTAGCTAAAAGTGGCGTCAGTGGTTTTACACGCCCTGACGAGTTTGACTTATGTGGTTGTTGCTGTTGCGAGGCGCCTCGGATTGATCGGTCGTTCTCGAACCGATGGAGTCATTTAGTTGGCTCGCTTACGCCCCAAAGGGCGGCGAAACGTAGTGCTCAGGTATAATAATCCACATCGGTGGACCGGCCCTGTCGCTCCAAGGCTTGCCTGCGCGCTTGCCTGAGACTCGGGCTAGGCAGTCTCGAATCATTGAGGATCTTGCCCCTAGCCTCGGTTCATACCATAAATGATAACCCAACTTCCAATACGACATTTGCGGTTTTGATTGTAAACCTATATATGGTGACATAGTGTTATGGGCCGTTCATGCCGCCTATGATTGATACTTATGATTTGAAGTGTTTTATACACTATGCACTTATAATAGTATCAAGTGATTTGTTTTAACCGTATCAAGCATTCTTTGGCTGTTATAAGGGAAAACCCTATCCCCCGGCTTGCGTTGCATTGTGTGATAGGACCTGGGTCTTATAACAGCTTCATTTTTCTTTATTTAGCATTGCGCTGTTTGTTTTATGCACTGGTATTCTTGGGAGAAAACCCGTTCCGTGTTATACGGCGTGGTCCCTTGATTTACCGAACTTTAAAATAAAGAATTATAACTGTTTTAGTTCTCACACCAGTCCCATGACTGACCTGGAGTTTATTGTTTTAACCTAAACTCTGGGTGCCCCTATTTTCCGCACGGGCAGCTAGTAGTTTTGGTTTTGCAGATTTATATTCACAGGATCCTGGTTTACAGCTGGAACGATATCCGGAAAGCTTTGTATCCGTATATCTCCTTCTAGTTGTGTATTGTATTATTTTCCGCTGCTATGTATTTAAATGTAATTTAAATCTCTGATATTTCTGTGTAATATTCATTTATACTCTGTATATTCTTGTAATCTGATGCATTGTTGTAATATACAATGAAACGTTCTTCTGTATGCGTTCTGCTGTGGTTTGTTCTCGAACTATCCGACGCTTTCCTTTACGGGGAGGTTGCGGGTCTTTACACGTGGTATCAGAGCTTTGGTTTACAAAGCTCAGAGAACAAGGCACATTAGAACCATACGAAAGAATTCATCAGATATTGGATTAGCAATATCCAATGGAATGACTCGTTAGAGATAGGATCAGTAGTATCCTAGAACGGGTGTGAAGAGTATATTTTTCAAATGAAAACATTTTGTTTTGAAAATTTAAATCAACTATTCGTATTTGATTATTTGTTTATATTGATTTTGGGCAATTCAGTATATAAAGAATTTGCATATACGCCTTGCAAACGTATATTCAAAGTTTTAATATACTGGATAGATATGGAATCACATTCTAGTCGCCCGGAGATGGTACTGATGATTGTCATGACATCATCCGTATTTATATTCGTGTTTCGAATGTGTGATTTTCTATATATTTCCATTAGGCTGGTGTGAGAACCCAAAACTTATATAGTTAGAATTCATTGTTGTGATTTGACATCAAAAATCTGATTTTTGACTATGTATCAAAATTATGAATTTGAAACTCTAATTCACTAATTGATTGATGTTTGTGTTGTTTGTTCAATTGTTTGCTAATTTTGAACCTTTATGCCTAACTAAACCAAATATTGAACTATATTGAGAATTGGTCGCATTTGCTTGCATATACATATACTTACATTGAACAGGTCATAGCAAGGAGGCTAGAGCAGAGAATAAAATTTGTTTGCCCGACAAATAGGTACATGTTTACTACATAATTTCCTGTTTTGTTTGGGTGATGATGATTTTGTGAGCCTATTGGCTAGCCGTTTGGCTTTTTCTTTTTCTTTTTGAGATCTGAAGGACCGGGGAAGCTATTTGAAATTCCCCGATGCTCCCGGTGCAGGGGAGGTTATGGCGAAATTTTTCAAAAATTTAGGGTGTTAGCCAAATTTTTGAAATTTTGAAAATTCTCAGAAACTGAAAAGTTGAAGAACTTAAGCCGTAATCAAAAACAATGGAAGTTGAGTTGAATTGTTAAACAACTTTCGACTTTGTTCCTTTTCGGGGACGAAAAGTTTTAAGTGGGGGAGATTGTAACAACCCGAAAATCTGGGCCAGTTTAAAATTTTTATTTTGGCAATTTTAGCGAATTTTGATTATTTAAAATGAATTATTTTAAATAATATCGACGGAAATTTATTTTGAATATAATTCGAACGTATATATTATACGCGTCGTCGTTAGAATATAAATATTTATATATAATTATAAATAGAATTGAAAATGGCGCGGTAGTTCGATAATTCGATTTCAAACTTCAATTGAATGTACCGGGTGCAAAACAATCCGGATTTTAGTGAAACCAAAAATAATGGGATCTAATTGTGAATATCTTTCCAACGAATCCGAAAAATCAAGATTTCATATCGGGAATCAAAAGATATGTCCAGTTGAAAATTCTGAATAGTCGCTATGGAATTCAGGCCCTTAAAAATGGACATTTTGCAAATGACCTCGGATTTCGACGAAACCAGTTTTGTTGGGTCCGCAGTGTCAAGTTATTGCTAGATTCCAAATTTCATAATTTTTCGAATCGATATGTGAGCGTGGCAAAGGAAAACGCGTTTGACCAGTTTCAGTAGATTTTAATCGACTGGAAATTGGCCATTTTTCAAACGGTCTCAGAATTCGACGAAACTAGTTTTGTTAGGACCGTATCGTCAATACGAAGCTAGAAAATATTTTTCTGGAATTTTTAAAGTTCGTATGTGACCCCGGTAATTTGAAATGTACGTTTAAAATTCAATATAGTGATTTAAATGTTAATTCAACGGAAACTGATTGTAACAGCCGAATCAGCGTACGATACATATCCCATTGTGTTCGGAATGGGGGTAGAACGCTATGGACGACAGGCGGTGGGCCTCGTTTCGAGGTCGTATGTAAAAGTCAACATTTTGAAATTAAAATAATAATAATAAAAAAAAAAAAAAAAAAATAATAATAAGAAAATAAAATTTTCTCTTTCCTCCCTTAACTTCCCTCTGCCCCCCCCCCCCGATCCATTTTGAATCAGAAGAAAAAGAAAAAAAAAAGAAAAAAAAAAGAGACGGAGGCGCGCCCCACCGTCCAACCACCACCACCGCTGCTCGCCGCGACTCCCTCCTCAGCTTCCCCTTCCACCGCCGCTTCTCTCCTCCTCTCCACCTCGCCGCCCTCCCCTGCGGTCCCTTCTCTCTCCTCTTATATCCCAAATCGCCCAAAGACGCTGCCGCGCCCTAACCCCGTAGACCGCCACCAAATCGCCACCGCACTCCCCCCTGGCGCCGCCCAGACGCCCTTCCCCCTTCTCCGATTTCCCCCCCCCCTCCTCCAGCGAGGATCTCGACTCCCTTCCCCCCCTTTTTTTTTATCGAGCACTGTAAGTTTAGGTTTTTATTTTATTTTTATTTTAATTCGTTAAAACTAATTTCCAGTTTTTTTAAAGGTTTAAAACAGTTTTTTTTTTTTAAAAAAAAAAAAGATTTAAAACAGTTTTTTTAAAGGTTTAAAACAGTTTTTTTTTTGGTTTAAAACAGTTTTTTTAAAGGTTTAAAACAGTTTTTTTTAAAAAGGTTTAAAACAGTTTTTTTTAAAAAAAAAAGATATAAAACAGATTTTTAAAAGGTTTAAAAACTGATTTCTTTAGAAAGAAAAATCATATTTTTATGTATTGAAAGTCGAGATAAAAATCAGGTTTTTATATGTTGAAAGCAAAAGTAAAGATTCGATTTTTATATATGGAACTTTGAAGTAAAAATTCGATTTTTATATATGGAACTTCGAAATAAAAATTCGATTTTTATATATATAGTGGCTACGGGCGAAGGTGACAAGGAGGCGAGAACGACGAAGTTTCTGCAAATGAAGAGCCGTGGAGCTAGGATAGCTATATGTGAGAACTTCTCACCTTTCAATTTAATTTTTCTAGTTATATATATACTAGGATGCAGACGGTGTTTAGTAGCACCCGACACAATCGTCCACAGACCATGGACTTGTTTGTTTGACTGTTTGGTGATTGATTGCGATATTGGTTTGAATGTGGTTTGTGGTGTGAAAAATCGAATCGATAAATTGGTTAGGATTAGACGTGCGCCGTTATAAGGCGAAGGAGTAAGGCTAGGTTAGACCCTTACTCCAAATTTTGTGGTTTGCATAACGAAAGTGAATTTGATTGATATGTGAATGGCGTGGGCCTTCACTAGACCGGGGATTAGGCTAGGTCTTGTCCCGTTTCTAGTATCGTGCCGTTATGCTGCCGAAATTTTCTAAAATATGTTAGAAAATAAAAATATCATTTTATTGTGTAAATGAATAATAGAAATTCATATGATAGAATAAAATGTTTTATCGTTAAAAATATATTTTTTTACGTGAATATAAATATAGTGAAAGTGAATAAAATAAATATTCATTTACAAACCAGACGGTTTGTTTATGTACACCTATTTGAATGACGTTGATTGGGTCGATAAATTTTACACATCGCCTAACTGCACAAATAAAATATGTGTTTGATTGTTTGAAACCCCACACGGGTGTTAGGATGAAATTTGAAGTTCACTCATCCTGATTGATTAAATATGTCGATCGATTGATTGACAAGCTGTTATGAGCGTTGAATATCTATATTTGATGCTTATACAGTGTAGTGCACTTTGGTTGATGGTTGATTATTTTCAATGTTATTATATACATGTGTTGTATGAAAATCCATATAATTAATTTTATATGGTAATTGATTGGGCCTCATTCCAATCGTGAAAATAAAGAATATTTTGATAATAACAAATATTTTGACAATAGGAAATATTTGAAATAGAAATATTTGAAATAGAAATATTTGAAATAGAAATATTTGAAATAGAAATATTTGAAATAGAATATTTGAAAATAGAAATATGTGAAGCCGTGAGGATTAGATTGACGCCATTTTGACGTGAACGATATTTATATCGATTTTATTCATTTTAAAATGAATATTGAAACGTGATTTCGAAATCGAATATTTTGAAATGAATTGAATTGAAAACGATTTCGAAATGAATTGAATTGAAAACGATTTCGAAATGAATTGAATTTTAAAACGATTTCGAAATGAATTGAATTGAAAACGAATTCAAATGGAATTGAAAGCGAATTGAAATGAATTCAAATTGAATTGAAATTCGAATTGAATAGAAATGTTTTTGAAACGAATTCAAAACTATTTATATAATTCGTTTTAAATAGAAATCGACGAAATATATATTATATATATTATATATATAATAAATGGCCTGAATAGAACGCGCCGCGCTGCGGCAGTTCGTGAATTTCGACCATTTATTTCAAACGGACATTGCGGGAGATCCGACCGTCGGATTCTCCTAAAACCGGAACCGTTGGGTTCGTATCGAAAAGAGCTTTCTAATGAATGTTAGAAATTTGAAATCTAACGGTTGGATTTGGAGATACGTCCAAATCAAATTCGAAAAAGGTCGCTGTAAGTGCAGTTCGATGGCCATTGATGGAAATCGACTGTACGGGCCTTGATAAAATTATTAAAAATAGTAATAATTTGTGTAAAATCATAAGAAATGATTTAGAAAGAATTGGGATGAAAAACTCCATATTTGAAAAGATAAAAATAGATTTTTATCGAAATGAACTAGTTTTGAACTAGAATTATAATTCTATTTATTTTTAAATAAATAAATTGAATTCGAAAAGGGTTTTAAAAATAACCAAAATTTCCAATGATTGCATTGGAGTGGATTTGAATCGAAATTGTCTTCGGAATATTTCGATGTTGGAATTCGTGATTATACAGGTGTTGTTATGGAAATTTGAAAGATATATATTGATATCGTTATTTCCAATACGACATTTGTTAGTCGTAGAATTCGATATTGAATATAAGCCGATATATTTTCTATTCAGAGCCTTGTATTGAATATCGAATGTGATTTGGGTTTGTCGTGAATGGTGTCTTCACTAACACTATTCTTGAACCCAGTTGAGAAAAGATTAAATCTTTTTATTTAGATTTAATGAAGTGTACCAATTAAATAATATTTAATTGGAATTGAATTGATATTGATTTTTGGGTTTATCGTGAACAGTGTTTTAAATAACACTTGTTCTTTAACCCGATAATTAATGAATGTGATTTGGGTTTGTCGTGAATGGTGTCTTCACTAACACTGCTCTTGAACCCAGTTGAGAAAAGATTAAATCTTTTTATTTAGATTTAATGAAGTGTACCAATTAAATAATATTTAATTGGAATTGAATGGATATTGATTTTTGGGTTTGTCGTGAACAGTGTTTTAAATAACACTTGTTCTTTAACCCGATAATTAATGGGATGTGACTTTGGGTTTATCGTGAACCGTGTTTTAAATGACACTGATTCTTTAACCCAGTCACAGATTAAAACTAAGTGGAGTTTTAATGAATCTTTAATTAGATTGAAAAGATCGAGAATGGAGTATCACCAGTTTTGCTCCAGGCGATAGTTAAATCTTTAATTAGATTTGAACGTGAAATTTAGAAACTAACTGTCGGTTAGCTAAGTAGAATGGTTTTCTGGATATTGATCTGATGTTGGTTTCGGCCTTCGGGGTTAATATTTGGGGAATTATTCTCTTGATTAATTTACGGTTAATGACTAATGAGTTGGAATGAGGCGTATGTTGTGTTTGTGTAACACTTTTATAATATATACGCGAGTTATTCGGAAAGACCGGGTTTATCCCATTCTGAATAACTGATACGACGATAAGTCGAAGATGAAGACGATGGTCGAAGACCGGAGGTCTTCACGTCATTTGGGTGATAACTGATGATCTTGATTGGGCTGTACACCCAAGAAGATGGAAACAGTTGGTGATCGTCCAGACGTACTTGGAGATCGATGGAGATGCGGGGTACTAGGTGCCTCCGGTTTCGTTCAGACCCAGAACGGACTTGTAAATGGACTGTGTGTCTGACATTGGATTTTAGTTCGTGCGATTGATCTCTATTAAATATACATCTGTTTGGCGGCGGAGAATTTATTCTCTTGCTTAACGCCCTTCTCTGAGACGTACGAGCTCAGGGGTTATATATTGATGGATATCAATCGCATGGAGTGAATTGCCTGTGTGGCATGCCTAAGTGGCAAATGATCAAGGCTTCTGTTGAAAAGCAAAGTCTTGTGGTTGATGATCGAAGCACGGCCTTTGTGGCGTAGCTTTGTGTAACGTTGATTCGCGAGTATCACACCCGGTATGAATCAAAAACGGGAGACGGACCTCAGGGAGGGCCTACGTTTCCTCCTAGCTAAAAGTGGCGTCAGTGGTTTTACACGCCCTGACGAGTTTGACTTATGTGGTTGTTGCTGTTGCGAGGCGCCTCGGATTGATCGGTCGTTCTCGAACCGATGGAGTCATTTAGTTGGCTCGCTTACGCCCCAAAGGGCGGCGAAACGTAGTGCTCAGGTATAATAATCCACATCGGTGGACCGGCCCTGTCGCTCCAAGGCTTGCCTGCGCGCTTGCCTGAGACTCGGGCTAGGCAGTCTCGAATCATTGAGGATCTTGCCCCTAGCCTCGGTTCATACCATAAATGATAACCCAACTTCCAATACGACATTTGCGGTTTTGATTGTAAACCTATATATGGTGACATAGTGTTATGGGCCGTTCATGCCGCCTATGATTGATACTTATGATTTGAAGTGTTTTATACACTATGCACTTATAATAGTATCAAGTGATTTGTTTTAACCGTATCAAGCATTCTTTGGCTGTTATAAGGGAAAACCCTATCCCCCGGCTTGCGTTGCATTGTGTGATAGGACCTGGGTCTTATAACAGCTTCATTTTTCTTTATTTAGCATTGCGCTGTTTGTTTTATGCACTGGTATTCTTGGGAGAAAACCCGTTCCGTGTTATACGGCGTGGTCCCTTGATTTACCGAACTTTAAAATAAAGAATTATAACTGTTTTAGTTCTCACACCAGTCCCATGACTGACCTGGAGTTTATTGTTTTAACCTAAACTCTGGGTGCCCCTATTTTCCGCACGGGCAGCTAGTAGTTTTGGTTTTGCAGATTTATATTCACAGGATCCTGGTTTACAGCTGGAACGATATCCGGAAAGCTTTGTATCCGTATATCTCCTTCTAGTTGTGTATTGTATTATTTTCCGCTGCTATGTATTTAAATGTAATTTAAATCTCTGATATTTCTGTGTAATATTCATTTATACTCTGTATATTCTTGTAATCTGATGCATTGTTGTAATATACAATGAAACGTTCTTCTGTATGCGTTCTGCTGTGGTTTGTTCTCGAACTATCCGACGCTTTCCTTTACGGGGAGGTTGCGGGTCTTTACACCACCACTGATGAGCCCCCCTCTGACGACGCTTTTCTCCCTCATTCAGCCCTGTAACCCGCGATCCCTAAAAGAACCCGACGCCATTGATTTCCTTCGCCCTAAACCGCCTGCCCAAGCCCCTGCCCCTCCCCTGACGTCAGCCGCTCGACTTGCCCTTTCTCCTCCTCCTCTAAACAAACCCGAACCCCAAAGGCCCTGAAACCCTATCCCCGACTACCAGTACTTCGGTGCCAACCCCTTGCTCCACTTCGACGCAAAACAGCCCCTCCCTCTTCTAAAACTCCAAATGTAAGTTTTTATTTATTTTATTATAAGATTTAGGTCTCTATTACAAAAATGTAAGTCTTGGTCATTGGAAAAAATAATAATAATGATTTTTGATTAGGTTAGAATAGAAAAGGTTTGAACTTTAAAGTAGAAAAGATTTAATATTTGATTTAGAAAAGTATAGATTTTTATTTATAAGGAATTAGATTTTTCTATCATGAAAAGTATAGATTTTTATTTATAAGAAATTAGTTTATAAATCGATTCTTATATATGTATAACAACTGAAAAGAAAGGATTTTTTATATATATATAGGCAAAAGAGTTTGTTTTTAAAACGATAAAAATATGATTTTTATAAAGTAGAGATATTAAAAATATGATTTTTATATAGCAGAGATTATAAAAATATGATTTTTATAAGATAGAGAATATAAAAATACGATTTTTATATATGTTGTAGCGAAAAGATTTGATCTTTATAAATATAGCGGGGTGATAAAAATGTGATTTTTATAGCGATGAAATAAAAAATTGATCTTTATATATAGAGTAGGAATATAAAAATATAATTTTTATTATAAACAGCGGGAAAAGGACTGCATTGGAATTTCAAACAGATCCAGATGGTTCAGCAGTTCAAAAGCAAAGCACAGCGGAGTGGAAACCCCAATGTGAGAACTTCTCACTTTAAATTTTACTTTTCTAGTTATATAAATATATACTAGGATGCAGACGGTGTTTAGTAGCACCCGACACCATTGTCCACAGACTATGGACTTGTTTGTTTGGTTGTGTAGTTCGTTAGATTGTTTGATTTGAATTTGATTATTTGGTGAAATGGAATTGATTTGATTGATATGTGTATGGCGTGGGCCATCACTAGACCAGGGATAAGGCTAGGCCTTGTCCCGTTTCTAGTATTGTGCCGTTATGCCACCGAAATTTTCTAAAATAAGTTAGAAAAATAAAAATATCATTTTATTGAAGAAGGAACTGAATAGAAATTCATGTGTTGAAATAAAATATTTTATCATTAAAAATATAATTTTTAACGTGGAAGTGAATAAAATAAAATATTCATTTACAAACCAGATGGTTTGTTTATGTACACTGATTTGACTGATCTTGATTGGGACGATAAATTTTACACGTCGCCCAACTGCACAAATAAAATCTGTGTTTGTTGATGTGAAACCCCACACGGGTATTGTGATGTACACTAGTCCCAATAATTAATTGTATGTCGATCGATAGGTTGACAGACAATTGTGTTGTGCACTTTGGATGATGGTTGGTTCATCATTTATCGTTTCTGTTATATACAGGTGTTGTATGGAATCCATATAATTAACCTTATATGGTAATTGATTGGGCCTCATTCCAATTTAGGAAAAATAGAATATTGATAAAATATATATATTCATGAGTTGAAAACAAAATATATATTCATTTGTTGAAGTAAAATAAATACTCATGTGTTGACGGTACTCATTCGTTGAGATTAGTCATGTGTTGATATAAAATTTACATATTCATGTGTTGAAGAAAATAATCATTTGTTGAATATAATAATGGTGTTATTGAAATATAAAGCCACGTTGGTTAGATTTGCGCCATTTTGACGTGAACGATATTTATATCGATTTTATTCGAATATTGAAAAGCGATTTCATAATCGAATATTTTGAATTGAACAGGATGAAAAATTAAAATTGAAATTGAATTAAAATGAATTCGAATTGAAATTGAATTAAAATGAATTCGAATTGAAATCAATTTAAAAAGAATTTATAAGGGAAAATTCACCTTTGATTTGAAATTGAATATGAAGTTGAAACTGTTTTGAAAACGAATTTAAAACGATTTATAAAATTCGTTTTAAATAGAAATCGACGAAATATATATATATATATATTATATATATAATATAATGGCCTGAATAGAACGCGCCGCACTGTGGCAGTTCGAAAATTTTGACCATTGACTTCGAACGGACATTATGGGAGATCCGACCGTCGGATTCTCCTCAAACCAGAACCGTTGGGTTCGTATCGAAAAGAGCTTTCTAACGAATATAAGAAATTAGAAATCTAACGGTTGGATTTGGAGATACGTCCAAATCAAATTTGAAAAAGGCCGCTGTAAGTGCAGTTCGATAGCCGTAGAAGGAAATCAACTGTACGGGCCTTGATAAAAATATTTATAAATTGTGTAAAATTATAATATAAGAAATGAAAAGAGCTAGGATGAAAAATCCCATATATGAAAAGATAAAAATATATTTTTATCGAAATGAACTAGTTTTGAACTAGAATTAAAATCCAGTATTTTTAAATAAATAAAATGGATTTGAAGTGGTATTAAAAATAATCAGAATTTGATATTTAATATAACCCGATATATTTTCTATTCAGAGCCTTGTATTTAATATCAAATGAGATTTGGGTTTGTCGTGAATGGTGTCTTCATTAACGTTGTTCTTGAACCCAGTAGGAGAAAAGATTAAATCTTTTTATTTAGATTTAATGGAGTATACCAATTAATTATTATATTTAATTGGAATGGAATTAGAATTGATTTGTGGGTTTACCGTGAACGGTGTTTTAAATAACACTTGTTCTTTAACCCGATAATATGTAATGTGATTTGTGTTTATTGTGAACTGTGTTTTAAATGACATTGGTTCTTTGACCTAGTAAAGGAGTTTTGATGAATCTTTAATTAGATTGAAATGGGAATTGATAATATAAATTATCTAATATAGGAAATGATCGAGAATGGAGTACCACCAGTTTTGCTTCGAGCGATAGTCAATCTTTAATTAGATTTAACCGTGAAATGGTAATTTAATTTACCAATAACACCGTGGTGTTAGTTATGGGGTAATAACAGTTTTGCTCCAAGAAATAAATAGGTTGGGATTGGGAAATAAAATAAATAATTACATCGGTGTGGTTCGCTAATCCGGACTAGTTTGGAAAACCATAATATGGTTTGAAATGATATTCAAAGGAAGATTAAAGAATAAATTTCAAAGAATTCATCTTTGATAAAATTAACGGGAACCTTTCCCTAGGAATATTCTGAATTGGAATGAGGTGTATGTTGTTATTGTGTAACATTTATTTATTATATACGTGGGTTATTCAGAAAGGACGGGTCTATACCCATTCTGAATAACCGATTCGACGAAAAGTCGAAGATGAAGACGGTGGTAGAAGACCGGAAGTCTTCACATCGTTTGGGTGATTACTGACGATCTTGATTGGGCTGTACACCCAAGATGAGGGAATCAGTTTGTGATCGTCCAGACGTACTTGGAGATTGATGGATATGCAAGGAAAGTGCCTCCGGTTTCGTTTAGACCCAGAACGAACTTGTAAATGGACTGTGTGTATGACATTGGATTTTATTCTATGTTGATTGATCTCTATTAAATAAACGTATGTTTGGCGGCTGAGAATTTATTCTCTTACTTAACGCCCTTCTCTGAGATGTACGATCTCAGAGGTTTTATATCGATGGACATCAGTCGCATGGAGTGAATTGCCGGTGTGGAATGCCTAAGTGGCAGATGATCAAGGCTTCTGTTGAAAAGCAAAGTCTTGTGGTTGATGATCAAAGCACGGCCTGTGTGGCGCAGGTTTTTGTATAACTTGAATTCGCGAGCCTCACACCTCGGAATGAGTCAAAAACGGGATACGGACTGCAGGGAGAGCACGACGTTTCTTTCTAGCTATGTGTGGTGTCGGTGCTTAAACTGGCCGACATTTATATACTTTTCTCCTGTAACACCCCACGTCCGTTAATGTCACTCACAAAGGGAATGCATTAACTTCCATGGAGGTTTTAAGTGAATATAGAACATTAAAATTACAACAAGACAGACAATAAGTAGTATTTGGAAATCTATAACTTTATTTTATTGCAGTGGAAATTAAACATGTTTGTTACATCATAAAACCATAAATCAGAGTCCAGCACAATATCCATCTTGATAAAACAAAATACATAATCCCATTACATAAATAGCAATTAAAGAAGATAACAAGCTGGACTTTACTTCAGCGGTCCAAGCTTTCCAAAGAGAGATAAAGCAGCCCAATCAAACTCCGTTAGAGCGGGGCCCACCCTGAGGACCTGGAGGGGGAAAAGGATAGAAATAGAGGGGGTCAGACATAAAGTCTGGCGAGTATGCTAGTTCTAACAATACTATTACCTAAATAACTAGACTAAGGCATAAGCTGGAAAACAAGGAAATTTCTATGAACTATTGGGTATGGAAGAGTAGATAAAGATAACGTTAAAGGCACACCTAATTACTAACGAATAATTACTACACTGTACCACACCAGTCGCCCACAAAGTTGATCCCACTTGCTTCACTTAGAAATTATATAAATAGCCTTGCGTACCCCTAGCTGACTACATAGGTGCCGCCTGCCCTTATCTCCACTAGGTGTACCCCACTGCCCACTTGCAATCGGCTCCCTACTCATAGATACCCGTGTTGGCCCCATAGTGGGGTGTATCACTCCCCTAAAGTGGCAACCCGATACAACTTGAGAATGCACGACTTATACCTACACGATGCAACAACGTCTTACCTACCAACCCGGGTCCAAACACGCATATGAAACCCGTTGCTCTTGCATTGCCACCGCTAACCCGTTTGGCCTCTTATAGTCAATCCCAGTATGCGTGTCCCATCCTCGACTTGGGTCGATCCCACAAAGATACGTTTGGGTTACTGGTTGAAATTGGCCCCCAAAAGCTACCCACCTAAGCTTGTCCCCACTAGTATATCCCACTTAACCCTCTTAGTCATGTTCACTTACATGTGTGTTTGGTTAAGTCTTACTAATCGTATTTCAAATGCCATTAAAGGCAACCATTGGATTCCTCATGCCACCCAAGGCACCTACTTAACCCCCATGTCCCACCTTACATGTTTATCTGGTTAAGTATTTCTTAATTCATTCAGGCAATAACCTCATAAAAACCTCTCACATTAGACTGGCATTATGGCAGCTGGATTTACCGGGCGGGTCCGGGCAGTCTTACACCATAAAAGAGTGTAACCTCGTGTCTTTACAACAGTTATGCTTTAATTTGGGCCTAGGACCTCTCACACTGGGCTGACATTTGTGACTACTGGATTTGCCGGGTGGGTCCGGGCAGTTTTACGTCACAAACGAGTCCAACCTCGTGTCCTAAGCATTGATTAACACTTATAATCTTTTACCCCAGTTTTAAATATATCCCTATTCAAATCACTAATTAATTCCAATTTTAATGATGTCCATAATTGACTCAATTATGGCCATCCACTTATGGTATGAAAAATCATATCAATTGCACCCCAATTTCTTAACATTAAATCCTTAATATTACCCCTACCCCACGTTATACTTTCGCTTATTCAACGCAAAATATACGTTAGACTCGAATAGTCTAACTCATAGCACAAAGATAAATTATCACAACATATAGACGAATAAAATAAATCTAATCATAATAGGGGTGAAGCTTGCATAAAACTACACATGTTATTGATCTAAAGGTGTCAACTTGTTTTGTTAAATGTCACAATTTACATGATATGATCATAACACAAATTCATGTATAAACTTGCATATGGGGTTTTATGCAACATAATGATGGTGTGAACTAGCATCTAGCACATAGAACTCACCCATGTCATAGCATAATTTTAGATCTAAATAGATGTCATGGCATATGTTCATAATCTTTACTAATCAATCTAAACTTGCCTACATGATTTTGTCATCAACATAGCCCAAATAATATCGACATTATGATTTGATTAACATGAACTAATTAGCATAGATAATAACATCATGACTTTATAACATGTATGATTTATCATAATTTAGCATAGAAAATTACAACCTATACAATATCATCATAGCATGATTTACAACATATGTGATATCATCATCACTTAACATAGGATTTACAACATACATGGTAGCATAGGGTTTACAACAACATATATGACAATCCACATCATTCACTTATAATCCATTCATAACTTAATCTAATTAGTTTAATAATAATATTGTTAAGATCATCATACTCACAATTAGAAGAGAAAGAGGGTCTTGATTTGCTTTAGAGTTGAGTAGAATTAGGGTTTTGATTAGCTTTCTTCCTTCTTAGTTGGCGGCGGCAACACTGAGTTCCATGGCGGCGGTATGACGGTGGCTATTCTATTTTTCATGTGAGTTTAGAGTGAGAGACTACCTAGGTATTTATAGAGTTTAGGATTTATTTAGACCGTCGGATCAACTCAAAACTAAACTGAACCATTAAATTTGCCAACTCAGCCCTAAAGACATATCAGCAGCTCAAGATTGGGCTCAGCCAAACCCTAGCCGACTGGACCAGGTCGACAGCCAGGTCGACTGCCCAGTCAACTCCCAGTCGACCTGGGGGGGGTGTCGACTCCCCAGTCGACCTGGGGTGCTGGGCGGGAAATTTTCCGCCTAGCCTGTTTGACTTCAAGTTTTAAATTTTAAATTTTCTGAAATCTGTTTAGAATTTTCTGAAACTTCCGATGGCCATATCTCCTTCATACGAAGTCCAAATCATGCAAACTCGCACTCTATTTCAACCAGAATTCCGAGACGAACACAATGGTGCAACCCGTTTCCCATAATTCTCATGTCTGAGATTAGTTATTCTTTAATTTGTGAATATTAATATTAACAGAATTTCGGGGTGTTACATTCTCCCCTCCTTAAAGGATTTTGACCCCGAAATCTTCAAGTTAAGAATAATGTATATCCTAACATCCAAACATCCATCTACTCAACCATCAAACACAGGCATCCATTGTCCTTATAGACTTCTAATGCTTTCATGTTTAAATGCACAGTGTGTGTATATGTCCATATCTAATGCAAAATCAGGCGGTCCACTGATTCAGTTGACCTCCTTAATGCAAATCATGATAGTGCCATGCGTCCATTATGTATGCAAAAGTTCCTTAATGCTACATATTATCTCTATATGCGTGCACAATCATCATCTGAATGCAGCAGCCATATGATAAAAAAATCCTCAAACATTCATTTTACTAAATACATCCATTTATATGCAATATGCAATATGAAGTGACTGAGCCGATCTAGTGCCTAATAGTGTGTTTATATGCGTCCACGAGAAACCACTAGCAAACACTTGCCTCCACTTTGCATCCATCATACATAACATGTCTCAAACACATGTTTCAACCATAGGATTATCCTAACTAAAGGTCAAGGATACTAGCGAGAGGATACTCTAAAGGTAAGATAAGTACAAGCTAAGTGATAAAAGAGAAATTAAAAGACATACCCTCGAAAAGAAAAGGTTACCACGAACGCATCTTCTCTTCTATCTCCCAAGTAGAGTTGCTCTCATCATCTCCCCATTGCACTTTGACTAGTCTGACCTCTCGATTCCTCAACTTCTTGATCTCCGACCCAAGAATGCATGTAGGAGCTCGTCGAATCGTCGCATCACGCTCTATCTCCACCTCTCTAAGCAAGTTCGGCTCTACCACTTCCACGGTCTCGTGTAGGCACTTCCTCAAATGTGACACATGGAATACGTCGTGTACACCACTAAGTCTCTCAGGCAACTCCACTCTACACACCATCTGTCCAATCTTCTCTTTAATAGCAAACGGCCCTACGAACCTTAGTGCTAATTTCCCAACGGACCCAAAGCGAACAACGTTCCGTAATGGAGACACTTTGATAAGGACTATGTCCCCAACTTCAAACTCAAGATCTGTCCTCCTCTTATGTGCATAAGATTTCTGCCTATCTTGCGCTTCCTCCTTCGAATCAAGTCGATCTTCTCCGAAGTCTATATAATCATATCAGGCGCAAGTAAGATCTTATCTATAGATTCCCACCAACATGTAGGTGAACGACAAGGTCGTCCATAAAGAGCTTCAAAAGGTGCCATGCCAATGCTAGATTGAAAGCTGTTATTACGTGCGAACTCCACCAATGGAAGATGCTCTTCCCATGTACCCCCAAAGTCTAGGATACATAGCCTCAAAAGGTCCTCTAGAATACGATTCACCCTCTCGGTTTGGCCGTCCGTCTGAGGATGATATGCGGTGCTCATACATAACTGAGTCCCTACCGCCTCTTGCAAGCTTCTCCAAAATTCGCTAGTGAAAATAGGATCGCGGTCGCTCACTATTTCTCGGACGAACACCGTGCAAACGAACTATTTCTCGGACGTATACAGAAGCTAACCATGGAGCAGTCCTCTTACTCTTCACGGGAATGAAATGGGCGCTCTTAGTAAGTCTATCTACAATAACCTAAATCCCCGTATTACCATTCCTTGATCGCGGTAATCCATCCACAAAGTCCATCGAGACACTTCCCACTTCCATAGTGGAACCTCCAATGAGTGAAGCAACCCACCGGGTTTCTTTTGCTCCGCTTTACTTGTTGGCACACCAAGCATCTAGCGACATACTCGGCCACATCCCTCTTCATACTGGCCCAAAAGAAAACTCGCTTCATGTCTTTATACATCTTGTCCCCGCCGGGATGAATGGTCATCTTCGAACGATGTGCTTTGTCAAGAATAGCCATCGTCAAACCTTCGTCTCGAGGTACACAAAGTCTACTATCCCTACGTAACCAACCCTTATCATCTAGGGTATACCTACAGAGATGGCTTGATGACTCCCCTCTTTTGAGCTTTTCTACTAACTCAAACAACTGTGGGTCGTCTCGCTGTGCCTCGCCAATCCGTCCCAAAAGCGTAGGTCTGACTTCTAAGGATGCTAGCAAACCGGGTACGAATTCAATGGAAGTTGTAAAGACAAACGTAGAAATGAACTCTAAACTTCGTCGCTCAACAAACAAAGGACTTAAGGATAATCTTTTTCTACTTAAGTCATCGGCCACTACCTTACCCTTGCCAAGGGTAAATGCTATTTCAAAATCGTAGGACGCTAAGAATTCCATCCACCTTTGCTGCCTTAAGTTCAAGTCCTTCTGAGAGAACAATTATTTTAGCGATTTATAGTCAGTGAACATTTCGAATTTCTCGCCAAGAAGATAATGACGCCAAGACTTAAGCGCGAAAACAATAGCGGCCAACTCTAGGTCATGTGTAGGGTAATTTTTCTCATACTCTCTCAACTGCCTTCCACCATAGGCTATTACCCTGCCCTCTTGCATTAAGACTGCCCCTAGACCTGTCCCACAAGCATCGGTATAAACAGTAGATGGCTTACTCCCGTCTGGCAGCACTAAGACTGGAGCTGAGGTGAAAGCTCTCTTCAAACGTTGGAACGCATCATCACAATCTACATCCCATGTGAAAACTAGGTTCTTCTTCGTCAAGCGTGCTAATGGAGCTGATATCTTTGCGAAGTCTTTGATGAACTTCCTATAGTAGCCAGCCAACCCTAAGAAACTTCTTACTTCTGTAGCATTTTTAGGGTCCTTCCAATGTTGGATGGCCACCACCTTCGCGGGATCCACGGCTATCCCTTCTTTAGAAACCACGTGCACAAAGAATCGCACTTCTTTCCTCCAAAAGTGACATTTGGAAAATTTAGCTTTAAGGCTATCCGCTCGAAGAGTCTCCAACACTTCCCTAAGATGTAGGGCATGCTCTTCTTCATTCTTAGAAAAGATTAAGATGTCATCTACAAAGACCACCATGAATTTATTAAGGTACTCCCTAAACACCCTACTCATCAAATCAACAAAGTATGATGGGGCATTTGTCAAACCGAAGGGCATCACTAGCCATTCATAAAAACCGTCTAGAGTCCTAAAGGCAGTCTTGTCTATGCTATCCTCAGCCACCATCAACTGATGGAAACCAGTGGCTAAGTCCAACTGCGAAAACACTGAGGCGCCAACTAACTGATCGAAGAGATCGTCAATCCTCGGCAGTGGGTGTCTGTTTTTTCTTAGTAAGTTTATTAAGTTCTCTATAGTCCACACAAAGTCTAAGGGACCCATCCTCCTTTGTGGCAAATACTACTGGAGCACCCCACTCCGATATACTACGTCTTATGAACCCCTTCTCAATCAACTCCTTCACTTGCTTATTGAGTTCCCTCCTTTCACGAGGAGCCATGTGGCGTACTGGTAAAGATACTGGTTTCGCATTGTCCACAAGATATATTCGAAAATTTATCTCCCGCTTCGGAGGCAAGCCCTTCACCTCCTCAAACACATCCGAATATTCTCGGACCACTCTAACAGATCGTAGATTCTCCACAGACGCATCAAGCGATTCTAGATAACTTAGCATAACGAAATTTATGGGATCACAAAAGATTTCGAGAGTGTTGCCAAGGCGAGTCATGAGCCTAACTACTCTCCTTTCACAATCAAGAACAGCCCCATTTCTGGATAACCAATCCATTCCTAAAATTAGCGCATAGCCCGTGAAGCCCAAATCATAAGCATCACATCTAAACTCAACGCTAAGTATATAAATTTTCAAATCCAAACACATCATGGAAAAATAAGCTGAGCCCGCAATTGGATTCGAAACAACTAAGGGATCCTCTACTAAACTGGTGTTTAAGTGCAGTGATTCAACTAATGATGTAGAGATAAACGAATGCGATGCACCCGAATCGAATAAGGTACGGACATGATGATCAAACAGAAAAACTAAGCTTTCAACAGAAATGGTTCTACCTCGTTCTTGCAGCGGTGGGACCGCGAGAGCCTGAACTTGTCCCCTTGCCTGCCCTAGTGCCATAAGAACCTGCACCTGTCCTCCCGAGGTAGACCCTGCTCTCTACCCCTTTTTTGGGCAGTCCTTCACTAGATGTCCCACTTCACCACAGTGAAAACAGCCAGTCTTCTTTTTCTTTCTACAATCCTTGCTGAGATGGCCTGGTGTCCCACAGTTAAAGCATTTCTTCTTTCCCTTGCCATTATTGTCTTTACCACCCTTCTTGTTTTGCTGTTGTGGTTTCTTCTGATCCCCTTTCTTCTTGAGTGCCTTATCAGCTTTAGTGCCTTTCTCCTCGTGCATGAGTGCCATGTCTACTAGCTTCTCAAAGGTGGCCCCCATAGGGATGTGGGTCATAGCCAACCTTTGCAACGGTTCATTCAAGCCATTGACGAACCTCGGCGCCTTCTTCTCCGGCGTGTTCACTAAGTGCAAGCCAAACCTTGCTAACTGATTAAATTTGTTGACATATTCTTTCACTGATGAGCTTCCTTGCTTCAATGTCAAGAACCTTTCCATATATAGATTCTCTTCTGCCCTTGAGAGAAACTTTGCCTCAAACCTACACCTAAAATCCGCCCAAGAATCAATAGGACACTCCCCATTAGTGACCTTCCACCAAAACGAGGCCTCTCCCTTCATTAACCAAGCTGCTAATTTGACTTTCCTCCCTTCTTCTACTTCAAAGATTTCTAGAAATTCTTCTACCTCCTTAAGCCAATCTCTAGCTTCCACAAACGTTTCTGACCCTTGAAAAGGTTTTCCACCCATAGCCTTAAATTCCTTGCACGTCTATTCAAAAGTATCAACGCGAGGAGGGGGAGGAGGAGGAGCGGGTGCAATTGGTGGTGGAGGAACATTGGCTGGACCTGCAGCAGCCCTAGCTTCTAATAACCTCCTATACCATCCTGGTATCGTTACACCATCCGGAAGGTTAAGATCTTCAGCCATGCTGAAACGAAAAAGGAAAGATTCAAAATGGAGAATTCGAAAGATAAAGATATATGGCTATTGGGGATTATGTTTTTCATAAAAACTTTCCTCTTTAAATTACTCATCAAGACATGTTTTTGAAAACACTTCTTCCAAAAATACTTTAGAAAAATAGTTTTTTCTAAAAAAAATATCGGTTCTGGTAACCTTAAGCTCTGATACCACATGTAACACCCCACGTCCGTTAATGTCACTCACAAAGGGAATGCATTAACTTCCATGGAGGTTTTAAGTGAATATAGAACAGAAAAATTACAACAAGACAGATAATAAGTAGTACTTGGAAATCTAAAACTTTATTTTATTGCAGCGGAAATTGAACATGTTTGTTACATCATAAAACCATAAATCAGAGTCAAGTACAATATACAACTTGATAAAACAAAATACATAATCCCATTACATAAATAGACATTAAAGAAGATAACAAGCTGGACTTTACTTCAGCGGTCCAAGCTTTCCAAAGAGAGATAAAGCAACCCAATCAAACTCCGCTAGAGCGGGGTCCACCCTGAGAACCTGGAGGGGGAAAAGGATAGAAATAGAGGGGGTCAGACATAAAGTATGACGAGTATGATAATTTTAACAATACTATTACCAAAATAACTAGACAAAGGCATAAGCTGGAAAACAAGGAAATGTCTATGAACTATTGGGTATGGAAGAGCAGATAAAGATAACGTTAAAGGCACACCTAATTACTAAGGAATAATTACTACACTGCACCACACCAGTCACCCTCAAAGTTGATCCCACTTGCTTCACTTAGAAATAATATAAATAGCCTTGCGTACCCCTAGCTGACTACATAGGTGCCGCCTACCCCTATCTCCACTAGGTGTACCCCACTACCCACTTGCGATCGGCTCCTTACTCGTAGATACCCGTGCTGGCCCCCACAGTGGGGTGTATCACTCCCCTAAAGTGGCAACCTGATACAACTTGCGAATGCACGGCTTATACCTACACGATGCAACAACGTCTTACCTACCAGCCCGGGTCCACACACTCATATGAAACCCGTTGGTCTTGCGTTGCCACCGCTAACCCGTTTGGCCTCTTATAGTCAACCCCAGTATGCGTGTCTCGTCCTCGTCTTGGGTCGAGCCCACAAAGATACGTTTGGGTTACTGGTTGAAATGGGCCCCCACAAGCTGCCCACCTAAGCATGTCCCCACTAGTATATCCCACTTAAATTTCTTAGTCATGTTCACTTACATGTGTGTTTGGTTAAGTCTTACTAATCGTATTTCAAATGCCACTAAAGGCAACCACTAGATTCCTCATGTCACCCAAGGCACCTACTTAACCCCCATGTCCCACCTTACATGTTTATCTGGTTAAGTATTTCTTAATTCATTCAGGACATAACCTCATAAAGACCTCTAACATTAGACTGGCATTTATGGCAGCTGGATTTGCCGGGCAGGTCCGGGCAGTCTTACACCATAAAAGAGTCTAACCTCGTGTCTTTACAACTGTTATGCTTTAATTTAGGCCTAGGACCTCTCACATTGGGATGACATTTGTGAGTACTGGATTTGCTGGGCGGGTCCGGGCAGTTTTACGTCACAAACGAGTCCAACCTCGTGTCCTAAGCATTGATTAACACTTATAATCTTTTACCCCAGTTTTAAATACATCCCTATTCAAATCATTAATTAATTCCAATTTTAATGATGCCCATAATTGACTCAATTATGGCCATCCACTTATGGCATGCAAAATCATATCAATTGCACCCCAATTTCTTAACATTAAATCCTTAATATTACCCCTACCCCACGTTATACGTTCGCTTATTCGACGCAAAATATACGTTAGACTCGAATAGTGTAACTCATAGCACAAAGATAAATTATCACAACATATAGGCGAATAAAATAGATCTAATCATAATAGGGGTGAAACTTGCATAAAATAACACATGTTATGGATCTAAAGGTGTCAACTTGTTTGGTTAAATGTCACAATTTACATGATATGATCATAACCCAAATTCATGTATAAACTTGCATATGGGGTTTTATGCAACATAATGATGGTGTGAACTAGCATCTAACACATAGAACTCACCCATGTCATAGCATAATTTTAGATCTAAATAGATGTCATGGCATATGTTCATAATCTTTACTAATCAATCTAAACTTGCATACATGATTTTGTCATCAACATAGCCCAAATAATATCGACATTATGATTTGATTAACATGAACTAATTAGCATAGATAATAACATTATGACTTTATAACATGTATGATTTATCATAATTTAGCATAGAAAATTACAACCTATACAATATCATCATAGCATGATTTACAACATATAGGATATCATCATCACATAACATAGGATTTACAACATACATGATAGCATAGGGTTTACAACAACATATATGACAATCCACATCATTCACTTATAATCCATTCATAACTTAATCCAATTTGTTTAATAATAATCTTGTTAAGATCATCATACTCACAATTAGAAGAGAAAGAGGATCTTGATTTGCTTTAGAGTTCAGTAGAATTAGGGTTTTGATTAGCTTTCTTCCTTCTTAGTTGGTGGCGGCTACACTGAGTTCCATGGCTGCGGTTTGATGGTGGCTATTCTATTTTTCATGTGAGTTTAGAGTGAGAGACTACCTAGGTATTTATAGAGTTTAGGATTTATTTAGACCGTCGGATCAACTCAGAACTAAACTGAACCATTAAATTTGCCAACTCAGCCCTAAAGACACATCAGCAGCTCAAGATTGGGCTTAGCCAAAACCTAGCCGATAGGACCAGGTCGACACCCAGGTCGACTCCCTAGTCGACCTTGGGGGGTGTCGACTGCCCAGTCGACTCCCTAGTCGACCTGGGGTGCTGGGCGGAAAATTTCCCGCCTAGCCTGTTTGACAACGAATTTTGAATTTTGAATTTTTTGAAATCTATTTTGAATTTTCTGAAACTTCCGATGGCCATATCTCCTTCATACGAAGTCCAAATCACGCAAACTCGGACTCTATTTCATCCAGAATTCCCATACGAACACAATTGCGCAACACATTTCCCACAATTCTCATGTCTGAGATTAGTTATTCTTTAATTTGTGAATATTAATATTAACAGAATTACGGGGTGTTACATCACCTGTGTGGTTGTTGGATGAGGCACCTCGATATTAGGTCTGTCTGGACTGGGAAATGTGTGTTCAGGAATTGCCAATCCTCAAAAGTAAGAGAGGACCGGCCCTGAAGCATCCAAGGATCATAGTGGGGTCCTGAGACATTTGCTAGAGTGTCTCGAATCGGAGAGGGGCTTGCCCCTTGCCTCGACTCATGATGGAATCCAATTTCCAATACGTGTATTTCGGCTTTATTTGTAGAGCCTAGTATGGCGACATAGTGGGATGGGGCGCTTATGCCGTCAATGATTTATATTTATGATTGAAATTGTTTTGGCACTATAAACTTATTATAGTATCAAATGATTTGTTTTTAAACGTATTAAGCATGTTTGGCTATTATAAGGGAAAACCCTATACTCCGGCTTGCGTTGCATTGTGTGATGGGACCTAGGTCTTATAATAGCTTCATTTTTCGAAAAAGCATTGCGCTGTTTATTTATATGCACTGGTGTTCTTAGGAGGAAACCCGTTCCGTGTTATACGGCGTGGTCCCTTGATTTACCAAACTTTAAAAATCAAATTTAACTGTTTTAGTTCTCACACTAGTCACATGACTGACCTGGAGTTTATTGTTTTAAGCTAAATTCTGGGTGCCCTTATTTTGACACGGGCAGCTAGTAGTTTTGGTTTTGTAGATTTATATCCACAGGAACCTGGTTTACAGCTGGAATGATGTTCGGAAAGCTTTGTATCCGTGTATCTCCTTCAGTTGTATATTGTATTATTTTCCGCTGCTATGTAAATTTATTGTAATCTCTGATATTTATTGAATGTATTATATTTATATATACTCTGTATGTTCTTGTATCTGATGGAATTGTTGTAATAACAATGAGATGTTCTTCTGTTTGTGTTCTGATTTGTCTTGTACTCATGGTAATTCGTTCTTTCTCTTCTCCTCGGAGATGGGGAAGTTCGGGTTACTACATTTGGTATCAGAGCTTTGGTTTACAAAGCTCAGAGAACAAGACACATTTGAACCATACGAAAGAATTCATCAGAATTTGGATTAGCAATATCCAATAAGGAATGACTCGTTAGAGATGGGATCTGTAGTATCCTAGAACGAGTATGAAGAGTTTATTTTTAAAATGAAAACAAATTTTGTCTTGAAAATTAAATTAAATTATATGTATTTGAATATTTATTTATTTTGAATTTGGACAATCCAATATATAAGGATTTTGCATATACGCGTCATGAACGTATATTCGAAGTTTTAATATACTGGATAGATATAGAATCACACTCTAGTCACCCGGAGATGATTCTACTGATGACGTACCGCATCAGTAGTTTATATTCGAGTAACGAAGTTGTGATATCTATATATTTCCATTAGACTGGTGTGAGAACCAAAATATAGCTAGAATACATTGTTGTGATTTGGCACCAAAACATGATTTTCTATATATATATATATCAAAATTATGAATTTGAAACAATAATCCACTAATTGATTGCTGTTTGTGTTGTATGATTATTGTTTCGATTAATTGAAAATTTGAACCATTTAGCCTAATGGAACCAAATATTGAACTGTATTGTAAATTGGTTGCAATTGCAAGCATGTATATATATATATATATGTGTGAACAGGTCATAGCAAGAAGGCTAGAAAAGAGGAATAAAATTGTTTGCCCGACAAATAGGTACATATTTATTGTATTTCTTGAGATTTGGCTGATTTTATGAGCCGACTGGCTAGCCGCTTGGCCTTTTCTTTTTGATTGAAGAAGGGCATGGGAGGTTATATGAAATATCCCGAAGTCCCCGATGCAGGGGAGGTTATGGCGAAATTTTTCGAAAATTTAGGGTGTTAGCCAAATTTTTGAAAAATTTGAAAGGTTTTTAGAAACTGAAAATTTGAAGAACTTAAGCCATAATAAAAATAACGAAAGTTGAGTTGGTTTTTAAAACAACTTTCGGCTTTGTTCCTTTTCGAGGACGAAAAGTTTTAAGTAGGGGAGATTGTAACAACCCGAAAATCTGAGCCAGTTTAAAATTTTTATTTTGGCAATTTTAATGAATTTTGAATATTTAAAATAGATTATTTTAAATAATAATGACGAGAAAATTTATTTTGAATAGAACTAGAATGTATATTGTAAGGAACCGTAACTTCCCCGTGAAGGAAAGAGAGGATACTTTGAGAACAGGACAAAATAGAACTCAGACAGAAGAACATTTCATTGTTATTGCAACAATTCCATCAGATACTAGAATATACAGAGCATAAATGAATGAATTACATTTAACAAATATCAGAGATTTAAATTACATTTAAATACATCGCAGCGGAAAATAATACAAAAGCACAACTAGAAGTATTGCACGGATACAGAGCTTTCCGAGCATTGTTCCAGCTGTAAATCAGGATCCTGTGAATATAAATCTGCAAAACCAAAACTACTAGCTGCCCGTGTCGAAAATAAGGGCAACCAGAGTTTAGGTTAAAACAATAAACTCCAGGTCAGTCATGTGACTGGTGTGAGAACTAAAATAGTTATTAATCTTTATTTTTAAAGATAGGTAAATCAAGGGACCACGCCGTTTAACACGGAACGGGTTTCCTCCCAAGAATACCAGTGCATAGAACAAACAGCGCAATGCTAAATAAAAAAATGAAGCTGTTATAAGACCCAGGTCCCATCACACAATGCAACGTAAGCCGGAGGATAGGGTTTTTACCTTATAACAGCCAAAGCATGCTTGATACATTTAAAACACATTATTTGATACTATTATAAGTGTATAGTGTCAAAACATTTTCAATCATAAATATAAATCATAGACGGCATGAGTGCCCCATCCCACTATGTCGCCATACTAGGCTCTACAAATAAAACCGAAACACATGTATTGGAAATTGGATTTCCGTCATGATTCGAGGTAAAGGGCATGCTCCTCTCCGATTCGAGACACTCTAGAAAATGTCTTAGGACCCCACTATGATCCTTGGATCTTCAGGGCCGGTCCTCTCTTACTTTTGAGGATTGGCAATTCCTGAACACACGTTTCCCGGTCCTTACAGACCTATATCCGAGGCGCCTCGTATCCAACAACTACACAGGTGAAAATATATAAATGTCAGGGCTGGTACGTCACTGACACCACCTTAGCTAGAAAGAAACGTCATGCTCTCCCTGCAGTCACTATCCCGTTTTTTACTCATAACGAGGTGTGAGGCTCGCGAATTGACGTTATACACAAAGCTACGCCACATAGGCCGTGCTTTGATCATCAACCACAAGACTTTGCTTTTCAACAGAAGCCTTGATCAATTGCCAATTATGCGTGCCACACTGGCAATTCACTCCATGCGACTAATGTCCATCGATATACAACCTCTGAGCTCGTACGTCTCAGAGAAGGGCGTTAAGCAAGAGAATAAATTCTCTGCCGCCAAACAGATGTATATTTAATAGAGATCAATCAACACATAATAAAATCCAATGTCAGACACACAATCCATTTACAAGTTCGCTCTGGGTCTGAACGAAACCGGAGGCACTTTCCTCGCATATCCATCCATCTCCGAGTACGTCTGGACGATCACCAATTCTTTCCCTTATCTTGGGTGTACAGCCCAATCGAGATCATCAGTAACCACCCAAACGATGTGAAGACTTCCGGTCTTCAACCACCGTCTTCATCTTCGACATCTCGTCGAATCGGTTATTCAGAATGGGTATAAACCCGGCCTTTCTGAATAACCCACGTATATAATAAACAAATGTTTAACAAAACAACGAACGCCTCATTCCAATTCAGAATATTCTTTTATTCAAAAAAGCACATTCTTAGGGAAAGGTTCCCATTAATTTTATCCAGGATAATTTCTTCTAAATTTATTCTTTAATCTTCCTTTGAATATCATTTCAAACTAGCAAACCACACCGAAGTAATTATTTATTTTATTTCCCAATCCCAACCTATTTATCCCATGGAGCAAAACTAGTAATACTCCATATCTAACATCACGGTGTTATAGGTAAAATTAATGTAACGACCCAGAAAATCTGAACCAATTTAAAAATTTTAAATTGGCAAAAATAATGGGTTTTAAATATTTAAAATAAATATTTTCAATAATAAAGATGAAAACTGGGTTTGAATCGACAATTGAAAACGAATATAATTAATTATAATTATAAACAGGGCTTGAAAAGGCGCTGCAGTTTCAAAAATTGAATTCAAACTTTGCTGTACCGGGTGCAAAATAACATGGATTTTGGCGAAACCAAAAACATTTATATCTGTTAGTAAATACCTTTCTAACGAATCTGAAAAATCAAAATTTGATAGCGGGAATCAAAAGATATGTCCAGTTGAAAATTCTGAATAGTCGCTATGGAATTCAGGCCCTTAAAGATGGACATTTTGCAAACGACCTCGGATTTCAACGAAACTACTTTTGTTGGGTCCGGGATGTGAAGTTATTGCTAGGTTTCAAATTTCATAATTTTTCGAATCAATATGTGAGCGTGGCAAAGGAAAACGCGTTTGACCGGTTTCAGTTGATTTTAATCGACTGGAAATTGGCCATTTTTCAAACGGTCTCAGAATTCGACGAAACTAGTTTTGTTAGGACCGTATCGTCAATACGAAGCTAGAAAATATTTTTCTGGAATTTTTAGAGTTAGTATGTGACCCCGGTAATTTGAAATGTACGTTTAAAATTCAATATAGTGATTTAAATGTAAATTCAACGGAAACTGTTTGTAACGAGCCAATCAGCTTGCGATACATATCCTATTGTGTTCGGAATGAGGGTGAAACGCTATGGACGACAGGCGGTGGGCCTCGTTTCGAGGTCGTGGGTAAAAGTCAACTTTATGCAATTAAATTAATTAATAAAATATATATATATATATATATCTCCCTCCCTCTTCTCTTTCTGCCCCCCCCCCCCCCCCCCGATTTTATTAAATAGAAAAAAGAAGAAGAAGAAAGGAGCAGCACCAGCCGCCGCCTCCACCAAGCTCCAGCCACCACCTCTGCGCGCCCCCAGTTCAAGACCCCCTCCGACTCTCCACCCGCCTCGCGACGCATCCGCCCCCCCCTGAAGCATCGCGATGCCCAATTCGCGAGCCCCCCCTGAAGCATCGCGACGCCCAATTCGCGAGCCCCCACCCCCAGTCCGAGACCGCTGAAGCCTGCTCCTCCTCTTGCCGCCGACCCTGACGACCCCCCCTTCCTTCTTCGCAGATAACAGTAATTGTTGTTATTTATTTTTATTTTAATTCTGAAAAACTGATTTTTGAAAAGGTTTAATTCTGATTTTTGAAAAGGTTTAAAAACTGATTTTTGAAAGGGTTTAATTATGATTTTAAAAGGGGTTTAAAAAACTGATTTTACTTTAAGATATAAATGGAAAAAGATTTGAACTTTAAATAGAAAAAGATTTGAACTTTAAAAGGAAAAAGATTTGAACTTTAAAAGGAAAAAGATTTGAACTTGGATAGAAAGATCATATTTTTAAAATATAAAAGACGGAATTTTTATTAAGTAGAAGAAGTAAGATATGATTTTTATATTTTTAAAGAAATAAAAATATAATTTTTACATCATAGGAATATTAAAATATAATCTTTATTTTTGAAAAGGCGGAATCTATATTTTTGAAATGCAATTTTTATATATTGAATAGCGTAGTAAAAACTCGATTTTTATATATTGAATAGCGTAGTAAAAACTCGATTTTTATATATTGAATAGCGTAGTAAAAACTCGATTTTTATATATTGAATAACATAGTAAAAATTCGATTTTTACATATGTAAAGAATACGGGCAACGAAAGCGACAAAAGGCGAGATTGGCGAAGATTTCTATAAAGGAAGAGTCGTGGTATTGGATAGCTACTGGTGAGAATTTCTCACTCTTCAATTTCTTTTTCTAGCTATTATATATATGTGTTGAAATAAAAGTGAATTGCTATATATAAATATATATATACATATACGCCCCTCGTCCACAAACCATGGACGATATTTATTGATTGAAATCATTGTGAAAATTGATTGATAGCGAATGATTGTTTGGGATTGTTTGTGGTTGATATTGGTTGATTGTGGTTGAAAAATACCCATTTGTGGTTGAGAAATATTTGGTTGAAACCACATAGGATTAGTTTGTTGAAATGAAATAAATATATACATGCCGCCTACGTGCGAACTAGATGCATGATCCCCATTGTCAAAAACCGCGAGGTTTTAAGGTAGAGCGAGGAGCCGTACTAGGGACGGTCCCGGTTTTAACTACCCTGCCATTATGTTGCCGAAATTTTGAATAATATTCGTGTGTTAGAATTATTTTCATATGCTTAAACTATATTTATTCATTGAATGGTATTCACGTTTCAAAATAATAAAAATCACTTTTTATCTATATATAAAAACTATAGAAAACATTCATGTGTTGAATTGATATTCATTCGTTGATTAGAAATTCATGTGTTGAATGGTATTCATATTTTGAAATAAATTGTTTGATAATAAAAATCACCTTTTATCTATATATAAAAACTATAGAAAACATTCATGTGTTGAATTGATATTCATTCATTGATTAGAAATTCATGTGTTGAATGGTATTCATATTTTGAAATAAATTGTTTGATAATAAAAATCACCTTTTATCGACTATATGAACTGTGTAAAATAATCTCGTTTTAAAAGAAATTGTTTTATGATAAAAATCCTATTTTTGTCACCTATATGAACTATATAGAAAAATAGTGTTTTGAAATGAATTGTTTTACAATAAAAATCACATTTTTATTGTATGCATAAATCGTTGAAATGTGAAGTGTTAAAAATAGCCACTTGTTCAAAATAAACATATATGAGTTGAAATATTCATTAATAATCTAATGAAATGATTTGCACCTATGTATGTAACATTAGAATGAATGGTGTTTTTAAACCAAATAGAAATCAAATATGAAGTTGAATAGAAAATGATAAATGATAGAACTGTATATATATGTACATGCATATTCATTGAACATGTTATAGCAAAGGGGCTAGAGAAGAGGAATAAAATTTTGTGCCCGACAAATAGGTACACATTTACTGTTTTGTTTGGGTGATGAATTTATGAGCCTGTTGGCTAGCCGCTTGGCTTTTTCTTTTTCTTTTTGAGATTAGAAGGACCGGGAAAGCTAATTGCGATTTCCCGATGCTCCCGGTGCAGGGGAGGTTATGGCGAAATTTTCCAAAATTTTAAGGCGTTAGTGAAATATTTGAAATGAAAACGATATTGAAATTGTTGAATGAACTATATTTATATAATTATATAAATATAAATAAAATTAAAATGAAACGTGGTCGTGCAGTTCGTATTTTGAAACCGTGATTTCAAACAACTAGTGCGGGAAATCCGACCATTGGATTTTCCCGAAACCTCAACCGTCGGGTTCGCCTTGGAAATATCTTCCCAACGGCACCAACCTTGCAAAAATCCAACGGTTGGATTGTATGGAATGTTTAATTCAAATCTGAAGAAAAACAGCGCCAGAAGCGATTATATATATATATATATATATATATATTTAATCGAATAACGACGCTGCAGTTCGTATTTTGAAATCGAAACTTCAAACGATTGTACCGGGAGATCCGACCGTCGGATTTTCCCGAAACCGGAACCGTTGGATTTGTTTTGAAAAGTCCTTTCTAATGATGTAAATTTTATGAAGATCCAACGGTTAGATTTTCAGATATGTGTAAATCAAATCTGAAGAAAAACAGAGCCACGGCCGCGTTATGGCCCGAAGCGTCGTTTTGAATAAATGGGCTATTTTAAAATAAATAAAAATAGCGATAAATAGTTATAAAATATCATAAGCGATATGGAATGGAAATAAACTGAATTTGCTCGATTTATGTGGCTTTTGATGGTTAAATGTGTTTGGTGTGAAAATTACATTAAAGAACAATATTGGTGTTGTCGAATAATTTAACCATTAAAATAAATTGATTTGAAATTCTAAATATACGTGAATTAGTTGAAAAGGCCGAGTTAATTCTCATTTCAAATAATTGACCGACGATTGAAAGTCGAAGATGAAGACGATGGTCGAAGACCGGAGATCTTCACCTCGTTTGGATGGTAACCGAGGTCCTAATTGGGAGGCATCCCGAAATATGGATAATGAGTGGTAATCGTCCAGACGTACGTGGTGATCGAAGGGTTTGCGAGGTATTTAGTGCCTCCGGTTTCGTTCAGACCCAGAACGGACTTGTAAATGGACTGTGTGTCTGACATTGGAGTTTATTCTGCGTTGACTGATTTCTGTTAAATATACATCTGTTTGGCGGCGGAGAATTTATTCTTTTGCTTAACTCCCTTCTCTGAGACGCACGAGCTCAGAGGTTGTATATCGATGGACATCAGTCGCATGACATGAATTGCCTGTGTGGCATGCTAAGATGCAGTGATCAGGACTTCTGTTGAAAAGCAAAGTCTTGTGGTGATGATCAAAGCACCGCCTGTGTGGCGTAGCTTTGTGTATAACGTAAATTCGCGAACCTCACACCCCGGTATGAACCTAAAATGGGAGAAGGACCAGAGGGAGGGCAAGCGTTTCTTTCTAGCTAGGGTGGTGTCAGTGACCTACCAGCCCTGACATTTATATACTTTTCACCTATGTGGTTGTTGCTGTTGCGAGGCGCCTCGGTTTGATCGGACGATCCGGGTCCGATGGAGTCATTCGTTGGCTCGTTTACGCCCCAAAGGGCGGGGAAACGTATTGTTCAGGCATAATAATCCACATCGGTGGACCGGCCCTGACGATCTAAAGGGTTGATGCGTTCCGATCCTGTGGCTCGGGCTAGAGAGTCACGAATTCGGTAAGGACTATCTTTTGCCTTGGTTCATGACGGAAATCCAATTTCCAAATACGACATCGTGCGGTTTTGATTGTATATATATATGGCGACATGATATATGGTACCCATGCCGTCTATGATTGATAGTTATGATTGAAATTGTTTAAAAACATATAAAGCACTAGTCATAATATCAAATGCATTTGTTTTATTCGTATCAATCATATTTTGGCCATTATAAGGTAAAACTCTATCCTCCGGTTTGCGTTGCATTGTGTGATGGGAACTGAGTCTTATAATGCCTTCATTTTTATAAAATGCATTGCGTTGTTTTAAAAGAAAGATTTGTTTTAAAGCACTGGCGATCTAATGGAGTAAACCCATTCCACGAAAGTGGCGTGGTCCTGTGATTAGCCATATTATAATGTGTTGAGTAGATTTCTCCTACCAGTCCCATGACTGACTCGTAGTTTGTTTCACTTTCAAACTCGGGTGCCCCTTTTTCTACATGGGCAGCCTTGTATTCAGGTTTAGCTGGTTCTTTCTGGATAGCTGGAGCTGAAGATGGATTCTATCATTTATCTCTTTTTATGCTGTTCAGCTCCTATTGTACATTATGTTTGTTTTCCGCTGTAGACATTTATGTATAGCTGAACTGTATTTGTACTAAGTAAGATCCTGTATACTGTGTAACTCTGATGATTACTTTTATCCAGTATATTTTATTGTTCATTATCTGGTGTAATTATTTAATTTTTGTTCTGCTATTATCTGTTTCTGTGTTATATTCCAAAGATAACGCTTGTTTTCGTCTGAGCGGGATTTTGGGTCGTCTCAACGTGGTATCAGAGCTTTGGTTAAGCTTAGTTCTGGAATATAACATTTGAACGAACACGTCAGAAATAGAACCAGTAGTGTTCTAGGGCGGGTAACTCTATACAGATAGGATCAGCAATATCCTAGTTTGAGTAAAGCAGAATGAAATTACACCTCGATAGACACATTTACATTCAAGTATTTGTCTCTATATTTTGAAATATCTTTCTTGTTGACCTGACACTTGATCTGCTATTTGCAGAAGAACTAGAAAATGAGTGCCAGAAACAGAAGAAGTAATACAGACCCGGATATTGAAGCCCAATATATGAAATATAGAAATCTGGGTGGAAAACCGTTCTCGGGTGAAGAAGCAATTATGAAAACACAAGCTTGGATTCGTTCGGTTGAGAAAATCTTCGAAGCATTAAAGCTGAGGGATAACCAGAAAAGATTACTGGCCTCCTGGGCACTAAAAGATGAAGCTTTTTTCTGGTGGGATTCAGTTGTTAAGGATAGTCCAGAAGGTGATATCACGTGGGGCAGATTCAAAATGATTTTCTTAGAAAGATTTACTCCTCCCGAAGCGACGGAGCGATTATGTGATGAATTTTCTTATCTAATACAAGGTGATATGACCATCCTAGAATATCATAAGAAATTCAACGAACTTGCTCACTTTGCTCCTCATCTAATTCAAAATCCGAAGAGGAAAAATATGAGATTTATTCATGGGCTTCAAAGGAAATACCAGAATAAAGTATTGGGGCATGTGAAGCTTCCTTTTTCAGAAATGATTTATATGGCTTATCAATATGAAGATCTCCATAAGAAAGGTGTGTTGCGCGACGAAGAGGAAGTCAGCTCTAGTAATAATATTAAGTCAGAAACTGATTATCCTGAGACCAGTACAATGTCTGAGGTCGGTAAGAAGCCCAGTGCCAAGAGGAAAAGGTCCAAAGCTGAGAAGAAACCAGTAACGGCAACTGTATGCTCTAACTGCAATAAGCAAGGACATCTCTTGATAAGTTGCAGATCTCTAAAGAAACGAATCAAGAGTGGATCTAAATCAGAGAAGAATTTCCAAGAGAAAAGAGGTTGCAGTAAATGCAGGCAGACTGGTCATCTCGCAAAGGATTGCTGGCTCTTAAAGAAGCCTGAAGTAGTTCAAGTGAATGAAGTAGCAGAAACTTTTGATCCCTCAGCTAGTCAAGAAAGGGCCGATGTTTTAGAAGGCACACTAACTGTCAAAAACATTCCAGTCAAAGTACTGTTTGACACAGGCGCGTCACGAAGCTTCATTTCGAAAGATGCAGCTAAGAAACTGGATCTGAATTTGAAAAAGTTCAAGGAACCAATGACTGTCCAGAATCCTGTTGGGGGTTCCATTGATCTCAGTTGGATTTGTAGAGTACCGGTTTCTTTTTCTCGTTATCGATTTCCTACCATCGCAGTCATCATGAGTTTTAAAGAGTTTGATCTTATCTTGGGGTTAGACTGGTTGACCAAATTTGAAGCTGAAGTTAAATGTGCCGACAGAGTCGTAAAGGCCAAGATTAAATCAGGGAGTTATATAACCATACCGTGTGAAGGTCAGAATGCTAATAGAAAGGACTTCTGGGCAGCTTTGAATGTTTCTCTAGCCCAAATAGAAAATGTCCCTGAAATCATAGAGGATATTCCCGACCCAGTGAAAGATATTCCTATCATCAAGGACTATGCGGATGTGTTCGAAGAAGTTGTTCGTTTACCTCCGCAAAGAGAAATAGATTTCAAGATCGCTTTGATCCCTAATGCAAGGCCGGTAGTTCACGCTATTCCAAGAATGTCCTTGAAAGAGAAGGAGGAATTAGACAATCAAACACGATAGCTAGTATGGAAAGGTCTGATCAGGCCTAGTTTCTCTGATTGGGGTGCAGCAGTGGTATTTGTCCCAAAATCTGACGGTACTCTACGGCTAGGTGTGGATTATCGTGATTTGAACAAGCAAACAATAAAGAACAAATATCCATTGCCGCGAATAGATGATTTGTTGGATCGATTAAATGGCGCACAAGTATTTTCACGAATGGACCTAGCTATGGGCTTCCATCAACTTCGAATTGCCGAAGAGTGTGTTCCAATGACAGCGTTCAGAGGCCCCGACTTATTCTATGAGTGGTTAGTGATGCCATTCGGCTTATGTAACGCTCCAGCTTACTTCGTCGATCTGATGAACAGAGTATTTAGAGGAGTATTGAATAAATTTGTCCTGGTTTTCATTGACGATATTCTAATCTTCTCTAAATCAAAGGCCGAACATGAAAAGCATCTTGAACAGGTTCTAGAAATTCTGAGGCGGAATCTATTAAAAGCCAAATTTTCCAAATGTATCTTCTGGCAAGATGAAGTGAAATTTCTGGGCCATGTTGTATCGAAAGAAGGAATAGCTGTGGACCCAAGCAAAATCACAGCTATTCAGAATTGGAAACAGCCCAGCACCCCCACTGAAGTCCGCAGTTTTCTCGGATTGGCTAGCTATTACCGAAAGTTCGTTAAAAACTTTTCGAAGATATCTGGTCATTTAACAAAGCTTAAAAAGAAGCATTCTAAGTTCAAATGGACTCCAGAAAGTGAGGAAGCTTTCGAAGAGCTAAAGTTAAGACTAACAACTGCTCTAGTGCTAACCATCATCGATGGCAACCAAGATTTGAAAGTCTGGACAGATGCTTCTAGAGAAGGCCTTGGCGCAGTGTTAATGCAAAGAGGCCAAGTGATTGCTTATGCTAGCCGTCAACTGTAGCCGCACGAGAAAAACTATGTAACTCATGATCTTGAGTTATTGGCTATAGTATTCGCCTTGAAAATTTGGAGACACTGTCTTCTGGGTGAGAGGTTTGAACTGTTTACAGATCACCAATCGCTAAAGTACCTGTTCACTCAGAAAGACCTGAATTTAAGGCAGCAACGTTGGCTGGAGTTTCTTGCAGCTTATGACTTTGAAATTCTATACACTTCAGGGAAAGCCAATGTCATGGCCGATGCTTTAAGCCGAAAGAATGAAATGATCGCCAGTTTTATTATCACGACTTCATTGCTAGATAAAATATCTGCTCTTCAGGAGGATGATCACTTCATTTTGAAGATCAGAGGGATAATTCAACAAGTCGAACCCTCGAGTTTTCAAGTTGATAAAGATGAGATTCTAAGGCTCAAAGGTCGAATCTGTGTCCCTAACATTCCTGAGCTTCGAAAGGAAGTACTGGATGAATGCCACAAGTCAAAACTCAGTATCCATCCAGGAGTAAGCAAAATGTATAATGACATCAAACACACTTTCTGGTGGAAGTCAATGAAAAGGGACATTTCCTTATATGTTAGCCGATGCCCTACTTTCCAGCTAGTCAAAAGCGAGCAGCAGAAATTGGCTGGACTATTGCAACCACTGGAAGTTCCTGGTTGGAAGTGGGAACATATTACTATGGATTTCATTGATGGTTTGCCTAGAACCAGAAAGGGAAATGACAGTATTTGAGTGATCGTAGATCGTTTCACGAAGACCGCCCATTTCATACCTGTCAGATCAAACAGAACTGCTCAGAGTCTGGCGCAGATATACTCCAGGGAAATAGTTAGACTACATGGAGTACCGCTCAGTATAGTCAGTGATAGAGATATAATATTCACTAGCAAATTCTGGGAAGCATTTCAAGTCGAGCTGGGAACGAAGTTAAACTTGAGCACCGCTTATCATCCTCAGACAGACGGTCAGACTGAGAGGGTGAATCGAATTTTAGAAGATCTATTGCGGGCTTGTGTTCTAGATTTTGGTGGATCATGGGAAGACCATCTGCATTTGGCTGAATTCTCTTATAACAACAGCTACCAGGCGAGTCTGACAATGTCGCCATTCGAAGCATTGTATGGTAGACCGTGCCGATCTCCTGCTTGTTGGGTCGAACCTGGAAATAGACTTGTGTTAGGGCCTGATATGATTCGAGAAGTTGCCGACAAAGTCGATTTTATTAAGAAGCGATTACTCGCCGCTCAAAGCTGACAAAAGAGCTATGCCGATAGAAGAAGAAGAGAAATATCCTTTGAAGTTGGCGACTATGTATATTTGAAAGTATCGCCGATGAGAGGAGTTATCCGGTTCGGTAAAACTGGGAAGTTAGCGCCCAAATTCATAGATCCGTTTCCTATTCTGGAACGGATCGGAACTCTCGCTTATAGGGTCAAACTGCCTAATTGGTTGCCTGAAATTCATGATGTATTTCATATATCTCAACTTCGAAAGCACGTTCATGATCCAGACTTGATCGTGGAAGAAGCAGCTCAACATGACATTGAAATAACCCCAGAATTGGCTGTGAGAAGAGAGCCGTTAAAGATTATCGGCAAAGAAACCAAAGAGCTGAGGAACAAGAAGGTTCACTTAGTCAAAGTGCAATGGAGTGGAGATCCGCGAGATTGTACTTGGGAAACTGAGGAGAGCATTCAGAAAGCTTATCCCAGATGCCGAGTAGATATCTCTGATTGACTCTGGTGCAAGGTACATTTACCCTACTTTGCACTACCATTCAATTCTCTACTCTATTGTTATTTTCTTTTCATAGATATACACTTTTAATTATATAGTCTGAATGATTTTTAAAGGGTATAGGATTTGATTAGTATATTTTTGAAAGTTAAAAACAATTGGATTGGTTTTTGTGTCGTGTGATTGTAGATTTATCAAACCACTTTCGACTTTGTTCCTTTTCGGGGAAGAAAAGTTTTAAGTGGGGGAGATTGTAACGACCCAGAAAATCTGAACCAATCTAAAATTTTTAAATTGGCTAAAATAATGGGTTTTAAATATTTAAAATAAACATTTTCAATAATAGAGATGAAAACTGGGTTTGAATCGACAATTGAAAACGAGTATAATTAATTATAATTATAAACATGGCTTGAAAAGGCGCTGCAGTTTCAAAAATTGAATTCAAACTTTGTCGGACTGTACCGAGTGCAAAATAACACGGATTTTGGCGAAACCAAAACCATTTAAATCTGTTAGTAAATACCTTTCTAACGAATCTGAAAAATCAAAATTTGATAGCGGAAATCAAAAGATATGTCCAGTTGAAAATTCTGTATAGTCGCTATGGAATTCAGGCCCTTAAAGATGGACATTTTGCAAACGACCTCGGATTTCAACGAAACTACTTTTGTTGGGTCCGGGATGTGAAGTTATTGCTAGGTTTCAAATTTCATAATTTTTCGAATCAATATGTGAGCGTGGCAAAGGAAAACGCGTTTGACCGGTTTCAGTTGATTTTAATCGACTGGAAATTGGCCATTTTTCAAATGGTCTCAGAACTCGATGAAACTAGTTTTTTTAGGACCGTATCGTCAATACGAAGCTAGAAAATATTTTTCTGGAATTTTTAGAGTTAGTATGTGACCCCGGTAATTTGAAATGTACGTTTAAAATTCAATATAGTGATTTAAATGTAAATTCAACGGAAACTGATTGTAACGAGCAAATCAGCTTGCGATACATATCCCATTGTGTTCGGAATGAGGGTGAAACGCTATGGACAACTGGCGGTGGGCCTCGTTTCGAGGTCGTGGGTAAAAGTCAACTTTATGCAATTAAATTAATTAATAAAATATATATATATATATATCTCCCTCCCTCTTCTCTTTCTGCCCCCCCCATTTCATTAAACAGAAAAAAAAAGAAAGGAGCAGCAGCAGCCGCCGCCTCCACCAAGCTCCAGCCACCACCTCTGCGCGCCCCCAGTTCGAGACCCCTCGGACTCTCCACCCGCCTCGCGACGCATCCGCCCCCCCTGAAGCATCGCGACGCCCAATTCGCGAGCCCCCCCTGAAGCATCGCGACGCCCAATTCGCGAGCCCCCCCCAGTCCGAGACCGCTGAAGCCTGCTCCTCCTCTTGCCGCCGACCCTGACGACCCCCCCTCCCTTCTTCGTAGATAACAGTAAGTGTTGTTATTTATTTTTATTTTAATTCTGAAAAACTGATTTTTGAAAAGGTTTAATTCTGGTTTTTGAGAAGGTTTAAAAACTGATTTTTGAAAGGGTTTAATTCTGATTTTATAAGGGGTTTAAAAAACTGATTTTACTTTAAGATATAAATGGAAAAAGATTTGAACTTTAAATAGAAAAAGATTTGAACTTTAAAAGGAAAAAGATTTGAACTTGGATAGAAGGATCATATTTTTAAAATAGAAAAGACGGAATTTTTATTAAGTAGAAGAAGTAAGATATGATTTTTATATTTTTAAAGTAATAAAAATATAATTTTTACATCAGAGGAATATTAAAAATATAATCTTTATTTTTGAAAAGGCGGAATCTATATTTTTGAAATGCAATTTTTATATATTGAATAGCGTAGTAAAAACTCGATTTTTATATATTGAATAGCGTAGTAAAAACTCGATTTTTATATATTGAATAGCGTAGTAAAAACTCGATTTTTATATATTGAATAACATAGTAAAAATTCGATTTTTACATATGTAGAGAATACGGGCAACGAAAGGAACAAAAGGCGAGATTGGCGAAGATTTCTATAAAGGAAGTTTCGTGGTATTTATAGCTACTGGTGAGAATTTCTCACTCTTCAATTTCTTTTTCTAGCTATTATATATATGTGTTGAAATAAAAGTGAATTGCTATATATAAATATATATATATATATATATACACGCCCCTCGTCCACAAACCATGGATGATATTTATTGATTGAAATCGTTGTGAAAATTGATTGATAGCGAATGATTGTTTGGGATTGTTTGTGGTTGATATTGGTTGATTGTGGTTGAAAAATACCCATTTGTGGTTGAGAAATATTTGGTTGAAACCACATAGGATTAGTTTGTGGAAATGAAATAAATATATACATGCCGCCTGCGTGCGAACTAGATGCATGATCCCCATTGTCAAAAACCGCGAGGTTTTAAGGTAGAGCGAGGAGCCGTACTAGGGACGGTCCCGGTTTTAACTACCCTGCCGTTATGTTGCCGAAATTTTGAATAATATTCGTGTGTTTGAATTATTTTCATATGCTTAAACTATATTTATTCATTGAATGGTATTCACGTTTTAAAATAATAAAAATCACTTTTTATCTATATATAAAAACTATAGAAAACATTCATGTGTTGAATTGATATTCATTCGTTGATTAGAAATTCATGTGTTGAATGGTATTCATATTTTGAAATAAATTGTTTGATAATAAAAATCACCTTTTATCTATATATAAAAACTATAAAAAACATTCATGTGTTGAATTGATATTCATTCGTTGATTAGAAATTCATGTGTTGAATGGTATTCATATTTTGAAATAAATTGTTTGATAATAAAAATCACCTTTTATCGACTATATGAACTGTGTAAAATAATCTCGTTTTAAAAGAAATTGTTTGATGATAAAAATCCTATTTTTGTCACTTATATGAACTATATAGAAAAATAGTGTTTTGAAATGAATTGTTTTACAACAAAAATCACATTTTTATTGTATGCATAAATAGTTGAAATGTGAAGTGTTAAAAATAGCCACTTGTTCAAAATAAACATATATGAGTTGAAATATTCATTAATTAGCTAATGAAATGATTTGCACCTATGTATGTAACATTAGAATGAATGGTGTTTTTAAACCAAATAGAAATCAAATATGAAGTTGAATAGAAAATGATAAATGATAAGAACTGTTTATATATGTACATGCATATTCATTGAACAGGTTATAGCAAAGGGGCTAGAGAAGAGGAATAAAATTTTGTGCCCGACAAATAGGTACACATTTACTGTTTTGTTTGGATGATGATTTTATGAGCCTGTTGGCTAGCCGCTTGGCTTTTTCTTTTTCTTTTTGAGATTAGAAGGACCGGGAAAGCTATTTGCGATTTCCCGATGCTCCCGGTGCAGGGGCGGTTATGGCGAAATTTTCCAAAATTTTAAGGCGTTAGTGAAATATTTGAAGTGAAAACGATATTGAAATTGTTGAATGAACTATATTTATATAATTATATAAATATAAATAAAATTAAAACGAAACATGGCCGTGCAGTTCGTATTTTGAAACCGTGATTTCAAACAACTAGTGCGGGAAATCCGACCAATGGATTTTCCCGAAACCTCAACCGTCGGGTTCACCTTGGAAATATCTTTCCAACGGCACCAACCTTGCAAAAATCCAACGGTTGGATTGTCTGGAATGTTTAATTCAAATCTGAAGAAAAACAGCGCAAGAAGCGATTATATTTATATATATATATAAATATAATTATATATTTAATCGAATAACGACGCTGCAATTCGTATTTTGAAATCGAAACTTCAAACGATTGTACCGGGAGATCCGACAGTCGGATTTTCCCGAAACTGGAACCGTTGGATTCGTTTTGAAAAGACCTTTCTAATGATGTAAATTTTATGAAGATCCAACGGTTAGATTTTCAGATATGTGTAAATCAAATCTGAAGAAAAACAGCGCCACGGCCGCGTTATGGCCCGAAGCGTCGTTTTGAATAAATGGGCTATTTTAAAATAAATAAAAATAGCGATAATTAGTTATAAAATATCATAAGCGATATGGAATGGAAATAAACTGAATTTGCTCGATTTATGTGGCTTTTGATGGTTAAATGTGTTTGGTGTGAAAATTACATTAAAGAACAATATTGGTGTGGTCGAATAATTTAACCATTAAAATAAATTGATTTGAAATTCTAAATATACGTGAATTATTTGAAAAGGCCGAGTTAATTCTCATTTCAAATAATTGACCGACGATTGAAAGTCGAAGATGAAGACGATGGTCGAAGACCGGAGATCTTCACCTCGTTTGGATGGTAACCGAGGTCCTGATTGGGAGGCATCCCGAAATATGGATAATGAGTGGTGATCGTCCAGACGTACGTGGTGATCGAAGGGTTTGTGAGGTATTTAGTGCCTCCGGTTTCATTCAGACCCAGAACGGACTTGTAAGTGGACTGTGTGTCTGACATTGGAGTTTATTCTGTGTTGATTGATTTCTGTTAAATATACATCTGTTTGGCGGTGGAGAATTTATTCTTTTGCTTAACGCCCTTCTCTGAGACGCACGAGCTCAGAGGTTTTATATCGATGGACATCAGTCGCACGACATGAATTGCCTGTGTGGCATGCTAAGATGCAATAAGCAGGACTTCTGTTGGAAAGCAAATTCTTGTGGTGATGATCAAAGCACCGCCTGTGTGGCGTAGCTTTGTATATAACGTAAATTCGCGAGCCTCACACACCGGTATGAACCTTAAACGGGAGAAGGACCTCAGGGAGGGCATGCGTTTCTTTCTAGCTAGGGTGGTGTCAGTGACCTACCAGCCCTGACATTTATATACTTTTCACCTATGTGGTTGTTGCTGTTGCGAGGCGCCTCGGTTTGATCGGACGATCCGGGTCCGATGGAGTCATTCGTTGGCTCGTTTACGCCCCAAAGGGTGGGGAAAAATATTGTTCAGGCATAATAATCCACATCGGTGGGCCGGCCCAGATGATCTAAAGGGTTGATGCATTCTGATCCTGTGGCTCGGGCTAGAGAGTCACGAATTCGGTAAGGACTATCTTTTGCCTTGGTTCATGACGGAAATACAATTTCCAAATACGACATCGTGCGGTTTTGATTGTATATATATATATGGCGACATGATATATGGTACCCATGCCGTCTATGATTGATAGTTATGATTGAAATTGTTTTGAAACATATAAAGCACTAGTCATAATATCAAATGCTTTTGTTTTATTCGTATCAATCATATTTTGGCCATTATAAGGTAAAACTCTATCCTCCGGTTTGCGTTGCATTGAGTGATGGGAACTGAGTCTTATAATGGCTTCACTTTTATAAAATGCATTGCGTTGTTTTAAAAGAAAGATTTGTTTTAAAGCACTGGCGATCTAATGGAGTAAACCCGTTCCACGAAAGTGGCGTGGTCCTGTGATTAGCCATATTATAATGTGTTGAGTAGATTTCTCATACCAGTCCCATGACTGACTCGTAGTTTGTTTCACTTTCAAACTCGGGTGCCCCTTTTTCTACACGGGCAGCCTTGTATTCAGGTTTAGCTGGTTCTTTCTGGATAGCTGGAGCTGAAGATGGATTCTATCATTTATCTCTTTTTATGCTGTTGAGCTCCTATTGTACATTATGTTTGTTTTCCACTGTAGACATTTATGTATAGCTGAACTGTATTTGTACAAAGTAAGATCCTGTATACTGTGTAACTCTGATGATTACTTTTATCCAGTATATTCTATTGTTCATTATCTGGTGTAATTATTTAATTTTTGTTCTGCTATTATCTGTTTCTGTGTTATATTCCAAAGATAACCCTTGTTTCCGTCTGAACGGGATTTTGGGTCGTCTCAATTAATTACCATTTCACGTTCAAATCTAATTAAAGATTTAACTATCGTTTTCGAGCAAAACTTGTGGTAGTCCATTCTCGATCACCTTTCAAATTTGATAATTTAAATTATCAATTCACATTTCAATCTAATTAAAGATTCATTAAAACTCCACTTAGTTTTAATCTTTTCAAAAATCAATATCCTGTCTTTAATTAGGTTAAAGAACCAATGTCATTTAAAACACGACTCACGATAAACCCAAAATCACATTCTATTGTTAATTGAGTTAAAGAACAGGTGTTGTTCAAAACACCACTCACGATAAACCCAAAAACCAATTCAAATTCAATTCCAATTAAATATTATTGAATTGATACTCTTCATTAAATCTAAATAGAAAGATTTAATCTTTTTCTCTATTGGGCTTAAGAACAGTGTTAATGAAGACACCATTCACGACAAACCCAAATCACATTTGATATTAAATACTAGGCTCTGAATAGAAAGTATACCGGCTTATATTCAATATCAAATCCTGAAACCAACAAATATCGTATTGGAAATAACGATATAAAATATATCTTTCAAATTCCCATAACAATATCTGTATAGTCACGAAATCCAACATCGAAATATTCCGGAGATAATTTCGATTCAACTCTAGTCCAATTCACGTATTGGGAATATTTATTATTTTTAAAATCACTTTCAAATTCAATTTATTTATTTCAAAAATAAATTTATTTTAATTCTAGTTCAAAACTAGTTCGTTTCGACAAAAATATTTTTTTATCCTTTCAAATGTGGAAATTTTCACCCCAGTTCTTTCCAATTCATATATTATGATTTTATACAAATTATTAATATTTTTAATAATTTTATCAAGGCCCGTACAGTCGATTTCCATCAACGGCCATCGAACTGCACTTACAACGACCTTTTCCAAATTTGATTTGGACATAATTCCATATCCAACTGTTAGATTTCAATTTTCTAATATTCATTGGAAAGCTCTTTTCGATACGAACCCAACGGTTCCGGTTTCAGGAGAATCCGACAGTCGGATCTCCCGCAACGTCAATTCGAAGTCAATGGTCGAAATTCACGAACTGCCGTGGCGCGGCGCGTTCTATTCAGGCCATTATATATATATATATATATTATATATATTTCATCGATTTCCTTTTAAAACGTATTTTATAAATCGTTTTAAATTCGTTTTCAAAACCATTTCAACTCTATATTCAATTTCAAATCAAAATTGAATATTTCATATCATTACTATATAAATGATAATATTTTCAAAACGTTATATTTTGAAATCACTACCTTTTCTGTATTCATTATAAAAACGAATATAATCGATATAAATATCGTTCACGTCAAAATAGCGCAACTCTAATCAACACAGCTTTATATATTTCAATAAATTCGTTACTCTATTCTACAAATGAATATTTATTCTATTCAACACATGAATCTATATTTCTTTCAACACACGACTAATCTCAACACATGAGTACTGTCAACACACGATTATTTTTGTTATGTAAAATACTTTATAAAACTATGATATCTATCATTTGATTTTTAATTAGACTCCAACCGTAAAGTAGATTCTAATCGTAAATATGATAAAGTTGTAAATTTTATTATTTAAAATATTTCACTCAACACATGAATAATTTCAACACATGAACATCGTCAACACATGACTATTTTTATATTCAACACATGAATTTTCTTTTAGAATATTCATTATTTTCCCGATTGGAATGAGGCCCAATCAATTACCATATAATGTTAATTATATGGATTCCATCCAACACATGTATATAAATAGCAACGATAAATAATCAACAATCATCCAAAGTGCACCACACAACTGCATAAGCACCAAATATAAATAATCAACGCTTACACAGTCTGTCGACCAACCGATCGACATACAATTAAATAATTGGGATTAGTGTAAGCCAAATATTATCCCAACACCCGTATGGGGTTCCAAATCAACAAACACAGATTTTTATTTGTGCAGTTGGGCGATGTGTAAAATTTATCATCCCAATCAATATCAGTCAAATCAGTGTATATAAACAAATCGGCCGATTTGTTTATAAATATTTATTTATTCACATTCACGTTAAAAATTATATTTTTAACGATAATTAATTTATTTCAACCATCTACATTTTATTATCGATTTCACATCAACAACACAAATAAATTTCACAACACATCAAGCAAGCATACAAGCCGTCCATGGTCTGTGGACGACGGGTGTCGGGTGCTGCTAAGCACCGTCTGCATCCTAGTATATATATATAACTAGAAAATGAAATTTGAGTGAGAATTTCTCACCGACTAGCTAATCCAATATCACGACTCTTCTTATGTAGAACATCTTCACCGTGCTCGTCTTTCATCACTTTCGTTGCCCGTAGCCACTACATATATAAAAATCACATTTTTATATTGTTGTCTTTATAATAAAAAAAATCATATTTTTATTTGTTCACTTTCAATTTAGAAATCATATTTTTAATCTTTCTATAATATAAAAATCATATTTTTATAATCACTCCATATGGATAAAAATTCTATTTTTACACCGCTACTATATAGATAAAATTCTATTTTTACATCGCTACTATATAGATAAAAATTCTATTTTTACATCGCTACTATATAGATAAAAGTTCTATTTTTACATCGCTACTACGTAGATAAAAATTCTATTATATAAAGGTCATATTTTTAATACTCTACACAAGTAAAAATCATATTTTTAACTTCTTGCTTATGTAAAAATTATATTTTTAACCTTCTACCACAATAAAAATTATATCTTTACATATAAATCGCCTTTTCTTTTTAAATCCCCTTATATAAAAATTGTCCTTTTTGCTTAACACACTAAGATAATTAAAATTGAAATAAATAAAGCTGATTTAAATTAAAATTCACCTTCGAAACTGAAGAGGGAGTTTACCATTGGAATCGGGCAGAGGAAGGGCGTCGGACGTCGTCGTCGGAGGGGGTCTCGGGTTATGGCGTGGGGTTCATCAGGGTGTCGTGGTTGGATTGGGGTCGTGGGGGCGTGGCCTAATCGGAAAGGTGGAAGTACGGGGTCGACGGTGGGGCCTAGCGCCAGTAGCGGCGGCGCGGTGGACTCGGGGGCTAGGTGGCGGCGCTCGAAGGATGGGGGGCGGTTTTATTCAAACGAAGAAGGAGGAGAGGAGGAAGAAGGTGAAGGGGCAGGCGACGCGGTGGCCCCGCCTTGGGCGGCGGCGGCGATCGATCGGGGGCCGGGGTGGCGGATCGCGATTTCTTCTGGGTTTTTTTTTTCTTTTTTTTCTCTTTGAAGAATAACGACGGGGGGGGGGGGGGCTGAGAGGGAGTAAGGAGAGGTGAGAGGTATTTTTTATTTATAATTAATTTATTTTCAAAAAGTTGACTTTTTCATTTGACCTCTAAACGAGGCCCACCGCCTGTCGTCCCTAGCATTTTACCCCCATTCCGAACACAGTGGGATATCTATCGCAGGCTGATTCGTTCGTTTCGATCAGTTTTCATCAAAATCAACATATAACTCTAAATATTGAATTTGAACGCACATTTCAATTTACCGGGGTCACGTATTAACTCTATAAATCCCAGAAAAAATATTTTCTAACTTCGTATTAATGATACGGTCCTAACAAAACTAATTTCATCGAATTCTGAGGCCATTGGAAAAATGGCCAATTTCCGGTCGATTAAAATCAACTAAAACTGGTCAAAGGCGTTTTTCTTTGCCACGCTCACATATTGATTCGAAATATTATGAAATTTGGAATCTAGCAATAATTTGACATCATGGATCCAACAAAAGTGGTTTCGTCGAAATCTTAGGTCGTTTGCAAAATTCCTATTTTTAAGGGCCTGAATTCCATCGCGACTATTCAGAATTTTCAACCGGACATATCTTTTGATTCCCGCAATGCAATTTCGATTTTTCGGATTCGTTGGAAAGATATTATCAATTAGATTCCATTATTTTTGGTTTCACTAAAATCTGGTTTATTTTGCAACCGGTACATTCAATTGAAGTTTGAAATCGAATTATCAAACTACCGCGCCATTTTCAATTCTATTAATAATTATAATAAAATTTTATTTTCTAGCGATGATGTATATAAATATATACGTTCGAATTATATTCAAAATAAATTTCTCGTCGATATTATTTAAAATAATTCATTTTAAATATGCAAAATTCATTGAAATTCCCAAAATAAAAATTTTAAACTGGCTCGCATTTCCCGCGTTGTTAAATACATATTATATGGTTCGTCGTTAGAATATAAATTATTATTTTAAATTATAAAAGGAATTGAAAATGGTGTGGTAGTTCGATAATTCGATTTCAAACTTCAAATGAATGTACCGGGTGCAAAATAAACCGGAATTTAGCGAAACCAAAAATATTAGAATCTATTTGAGAATATCTTTCCAACGAATCCGAAAAATCAAAATTTCATAGCGGGAATCAAAAGATATGCCCAAATGAAAATTCAGAATAGTCGCTATGGAATTCTGGCCCTTAAAAATAGCCATTTTGCAAACGACATCGGATTTCAACGAAACCACTTTTGTTAGATCCGTGATGTCAAATTATTGCTAGTTTCCAATTTTCGTAATTTTTCGATTCAATATGTGAGCATGGCAAATGAAAACGCGTTTGACCAGTTTTAGTTGATTTTAATCGACTCGAAAATGACCATTTTTCAAGCGGTCTCAGAATTCGAAGAAACTAGTTTTGTTAGGACCGTATCATCATTACAATGCTAGAAACTATTTTTCTGGAATTTTTAAAGTCTGTATGTGACCCCGGTAAATTGAAATGTGCGTTCAAATTCAATATATAGAGTTATATGTTGATTTTGACGAAAACTGATCGAAACGATCGAATCAGCTTACGATACATATCCCATTGTGTTCGGAATGGGGGTAATTAGCTATTGACGACAGCCGGTGGGTTCGGATTGGAGTTCAAAATCAAAAGTTACTTTTTGATTTAAAATAAAATAAAATAAAATAAAATAAAATAAATTCACATATGGCCCCCCTCCTTTCTTTTCTCTCTTAACACAAGCCCCCTTTCTGGAAATCCATACGAGAAAAATGGTGGCCTCCAAATCGCCGTCGCTGATCCACCGAAGACCATCGTGCCTTGGCGAGCGCGCCACCACTGATGAGCCCCCCTCCGACGACGCTTCTCTCCCACATTCATCCCTGTAACCCGCGATCCCTAAAAGAACCCGATGCCCCTGATTTCCTGAGCCCTAAACCGCCTACCCAAGCCGCTGCCCCTCCCCTGACGTCTGCCGCTCGACCTAGCCCTTTCTCCTCCTCCTCCTCTAAACAAACCCGAACCCTACAGGCCCTGAAACCCTATCCCCGACTACCAATACTTCGGTGCCAACCCCCTTGCTCCACTTCGACGCAAAACAGCCCACTCCCTCTTCTAAAACTCCAAATGTAAGTTTTTCTTTATTTTATTATCAGATTTAGGTCTCTATTATAAAAATGTAAGTGTTGGTCATACGAAAAAAATAATGATTTTTGCTTAGGTTAGAATAGAAAAGGTTTGAACTTTAAAGTAGAAAAGATTAAATCTTTGATTTAGAAAAGTATAGATTTTTATTTATAAGGAATTAGATTTTTCTATCATGAAAAGTATAGATTTTTATTATTAAGAAATTAGTTTATAAATCGATTCTTATATATGTATAACAACTGAAAAGAAAGGATTTTTTTATATATAGTAAAAAGTTTTTTTTTAAAACGATAAAAATATGATTTTTATAAAGTAGAGATATTAAAAATATGATTTTTATATAGCAGAGATTATAAAAATATGATTTTTTATAAGATAGAGAATATAAAAATACGATTTTTATATATGTTGTAGCGAAAAGATTTGATCTTTATAAATATAGTGGGGTGATAAAAATGTGATTTTTGTAGTGATGAAATAAAAATTTGATCTTTATATATGAAGAAGGAATATAAAAATATAATTTTTATTATAAACAGCGGGAAAAGGACTGCATTGGAATTTCAAACAGATCCAGATGGTTCGGCAGTTCAAAAGCAAAGCAATGCGGAGTGGAAATCCCAATGTGAGAACTTCTTACTTTAAATTTTACTTTTCTAGTTATATAAATATATACTAGGATGCAGACGGTGTTTAGTAGCACCCGACACCATTGTCCACAGACCATGGACTTATTTGTTTGGTTGTGTAGTTGGTTAGATTGTTTGATTTGAATTAGATTATTTGGTGAAATGGAATTGATTTGATTGATATGTGTATGGCGTGGGCCATCACTAGACCGGGGATAAGGCTAGGCCTTGTCCCGCTTCTAGTATTGTGTCGTTATGTCGCCGAAATTTTCTAAAATAAGTTAGAATAATAAAAATATCATTTTATTAAAGAAGGAACTGAATAGAAATTCATGTGTTGAAATAAAATATTTTATCGATAAAATATAATTTTTAACGTGGAAGTGAATAAAATAAAATATTCATTTACAAACCAGACGGTTTGTTTATGTACACTGATTTGACTGATCTTGATTGTGACGATAAATTTTACATGTCACCCAACTGCACAAATAAAATCTGTGTTTGTTGATGTGAAACCCCACACGGGTATTGGGATGTACACTAGTCCCAATAATTAATTGTATGTCGATCGATAGTTTGACAGATAGTTGTGTTGTGCACTTTGGATGATGGTTGATCATTTATCGTTTCTGTTATATACATGTGTTGTATGGAATCCATATAATTAACCTTATATGTTAATTGATTGAGCCTCATTCCAATTTAGAAAATAAAGAATATTGATAAAATATATATTCATGTGTTGAAAATAAAATATATATTCATGTGTTGAAGTAAAATAAATACTCATGTGTTGATGGTACTCATTCGTTGAGATTAGTCATGTGTTGAAGAAAATATTCATTTGTTGAATATAATAACGGTGTTATTGAAATATAAAGCCGTGTTGGTTAGATTTGCGCCATTTTGACGTGAACGATATTTATATCGATTTTATTCGAATATTGAAAAGCGATTTCATAACCGAATATTTTGAATTGAACAGGACGAAAAATTCAAATTGAAATTGAATTAAAATGAATTCGAATTTAAATTGAATTAAAATGAATTCGAATTGAAATCAATTTGAAATCAATTTAAAATGAATTTATAAGGGAAAATTTACCTTTGATTTGAAATTGAATATGAAGTTGAAACTGTTTTGAAAATGAATTTAAAACGATTTATAAAATTCGTTTTAAATAGAAATTGGCGAAATATATTATATATATATAATATAATGGACTGAATAGAACGCGCCGCGCTGCGGCAGTTCGAAAATTCCGACCATTGACTTCGATCGGACATTACGGGAGATCCGACCGTCGGATTCTCCTCAAACCAGAAGTATTGGGTTTGTATCGAAAAGGGCTTTCTAACGAATATAATAAATTAGAAATCTAACGATTGGATTTGGAGATATGTCCAAATCAAATTTGAAAAAGCTCGCTGTAAGTGCAGTTCGATAGCCATAGATGGAAATCGACTATACGGGCCTTGATAAAATTATTAAAAATATTTATAAATTATGTAAAATTATAATATAAGAATTGAAAAGTGCTGGGATGAAAAATCCCATATTTGAAAACATAAAAATATATTTTTATCGAAATGAACCAGTTTTGAACTAGAATTAAAATCCAATATTTTTAAATAAATAAAATGGATTTGAAGTGGTATTAAAAATAATCAGAATTTGATATTGAATATAAGCCGATATGTTTTCTATTCAGAGCCTTGTATTTAATATCAAATGAGATTTGGGTTTGTCGTGAATGGTGTCTTCATAAACGCTGTTCTTGAACCCATTAGGAGAAAAGATTAAATCTTTTTATTTAGATTTAATGGAGTATACCAATTAATTATTATATTTAATTGGAATGGAATTAGAATTGATTTGTGGGTTTATCGTGAACGGTGTTTTAAATAAAACTTGTTCTTTAACCCGGTAATAAGTAATGTGATTTGGGTTTATCATGAACTGTGTTTTAAATGACATTGGTTCTTTAACCCAGTAAAGGAGTTTTGATGAATCTTTAATTAGATTGAAATGGGAATTGAAAATATAAATTGTCAAATATAGGAAATGATCGAGAATGGAGTATCACCAGTTTTGCTCCGAGCGATAGTAAATCTTTAATTAGATTTAACCGTGAAATGGTAATTTAATTTACCGATAACACCGTGGTGTTAGTTATGGGGTAATAACAGTTTTGCTCCGTGGGATGAATAGGTTGGGATTGGGAAATAAAATAAATAATTACTTCGGTGTGGTTCGCTAATCCCGACTAGTTTGGAAAACCATAACATGGTTTGAAATGATATTCAAAGGAAGATTAAAGAATAAATTTCAAAGAATTTATCTTTGATAAAATTAACGGGAACCTTTCGCTAGGAATATTCTGAATTGGAATGAGGCATATGCTATTATTGTGTAACATTTATTTATTGTATACGCGGGTTTTTCAGAAAGGCCGGGTCTATACCCATTCTGAATAACCGATTCGACGAAAAGTCGAAGATGAAGACCGTGGTAGAAGACCGAAAGTCTTCACATCGTTTGGGTGATTACTGACGATCTTGATTGGGCTGTACACCTGTGACGGCCGAGAATTTCGCTCAATCCGAATCGATCGTTAAACCGACCAAGACCGTTCGAAACCCCTGATCGTTTGAGAACAAGACAAATCAGAACGCAGACAGAAGAACATTTCATTGCTATTACAACAATTCCATTAGATACAAGAATATACAGAGTATAAACGAATAAATTACATTCAATAAATATCAGAGATTACAATAAATTACATAGCAGCGGAAAAACAATAAAAAACACAACTGAAAGTAATACACGGATATAGAGCTTTCCGAGCGTCGTTCCAGCTGTAAATCAGGATCCTGTGAATATAAATCTGCAAAACCAAAACTACTAGCTGCCCGTGCGGAAAATGAGGGCACCCAGAGTTTAGGTTAAAACAATAAACTCCAGGTCAGTCATGTGACTGGTGTGAGAACTAAAACAGTTATTTAAAACTTTACTTTAAAAGAGAGTAATTCAAGGGACCACGCCGTATAACAGGGAACGAGTTCCCTCCCAAGAACACCAGTGCATATCAATAAACAACGCAATGCTTTTTCGAAAAATGAAGCTATTATAAGACCCAGGTCCCATCACACAATGCAACGCAAACCGGAGGATAGGGTTTTCCCTTATAATAGCCAAACATGCTTGGTACCTTTAAAACAAATCATTTGATACTATAATAAGTGTATAGTGTCAAAACAATTTCAATCATAAATATCAATCTTAGGCGGCATCGGTACCATCTATCATGTCGCCATACTAGGCTCTACAAATAAAACCGAAATACATGTATTGGAAATTGGATTTCCTTCATGAGTCGAGGCAAGGGGCAAGATCCTCTCTGCTTCGAGATACTCTAGCAAATGCCTCGGGACTACACACTCTGGGCAACCCCTGGAATCGGCTGGGCCGGTCCTCTCTTACGTTTGAGGATTAGTTATTCCTGAACATACGTTTCCCGGTCCTTACAGACCTATAATCGAGGCGCCTCGCATCCAACAACCACGCGGGTAAAAAGTATATAAATGTCAGGGCTGGTAGGTAACTGACATCACCCATAGCTAGAAAGAAACGTCGTGTTCTCCCAGTGGTCACTCTTCCGTTTTTAACTCATACCGAGGTGTGAGGCTCGCGAATTCACGTTATACACAAAGCTATGCCACATTGGCCGTGCTTTGATCATCAACCACAAGACTCTGCTTTTCAACAAAAGCCTTGATCATTGCATCTCAGCATGCCACACAGGTAGTTCATGCCATGCGACTAATATCTATCGATATATAACCTCTGAGCTCGTACGTCTCAGAGAAGGGCGTTAAGCAAGAGAATAAATTCTCCGCTGCTAAACAGATATATATTTAATAGAAATCAATAAGCACAGAATAAAATCCAATGTCAGACACACAATCCATTTACACATCCGTTCTGGGTCTGAACGAAACCGGAGGCACTTTCCTCGCATATCCATCGATCTCCAAGTACGTCTGGACGACCACCAACTGATTCCCTCATCTTGGGTGTACAGCCCAATCAAGTTCATCAGTAATCACCCAAATGATGTGAAGACTTCCGGTCTTCGACCAACGTCATCATCTTTGACTTATCGTCGAATCGGTTATTCAGAATGGGTATAACCCGGCCTTTCTGAATAACCCGCGTATATAGTAAACAAATGTTACACAAACACAACATACGCCTCATTCCAATTTAGCAGCCACTAACCGTAAATGAACAAGAGAACAATTTCCCAAATATTAACCCCGAAGGCCGAAATCAACATCAGATCAATACCCAGGAAACCATTCTTCTTAGCTAACCTACTGCTAGTTTCTAAATTTCATATTCTTAGGGAAAGGTTCCCATTAATTTTATCAAAGATAAATTCTTTAAATTTATTCTTTAATCTTCCTTTGGATGTCCTTTCAAACCAAATTATGGTTTTCCAAACTAGTCGAGATTAGCGAACCACACCGAAGTAATTATTTATTTTATTTCCCAATCCCAACATATTCATCCCATGAAGCAAAACTGGTAATACTCCATATCTATTACCACAGTGTTATCGGTAAAATTAATTACCAATTCACGTTCAAATCTAATTAAAGATTTAACTATCGCTTTGGAGGAAAACTGGTGATACTCCATTCTCGCTCACTTTCCAAATTTGATAATTTAAATTATCAATTCACATTTCAATCTAATTGCAGATTCATTAAAACTCCCTTTTCTGGGTTAAAGAACTAATGTCATTTAAAAGACAGTTCACGATAAACCCAAATCACATCCTATTTATTATCGGGTTAAAGAACAAATGTCATTTAAAACACCCTTCACGATAAACCCACAAATCAATTCTATTTACAACCCATTTCAAATCGAATTTATTTATTTAAAAATAAATGTGTTTTATTTTTAGTTCAAAACTAGTTCATTTCGATAAAAATCTATTTTTATCTTTTCAAATATGGAGTTTTTCATCCCAATTTTTCCCAAATCATTTCTTATGATTTTACACAAATTATTACTATTTTTAATAATTTTATCAAGGCCCATACAGTCGATTTCCAACAACGGCCATCGAACTGCACTTACAACGACCTTTTCCAAATTTGATTTGGACGTATCTCCAAATCCACCCATTAGATTTCAAATTTCTAATATTCTTAGAAAGGTCTTCTCGATACGAACCCAACGGTTCTGGTTTTAGGGGAATCCGACGGTCGGATCTCCCGTAATGCCCGTTCGAAGTCAATGGTCGAAATTTACGAACTACCGCGGCGCGGCGCGTTCTATTCAGGCCATTATATATATATAATATATATATATATATATATATATATATATATATATATATATTATATATATATATATTATATATATTTCGTCGATTTCCCCTTTTAAACGAATTTTATAAATCGTTTCAAATTTGTTTCAAAAACAATTTCAACATTCATTTCAAATTCAAATCGATTTCAATTCTATTCCAAATTCGTTTTCTATTCAATTCAATTCAAATTCGTTTTCTTTTCAATTCAATTCAAATTCGTTTTCTATTCGATTCAATTCAAATTCATTTTCTATTCAATTAAATTCAAATTCATTTTCTATTCGATTCAATTCAAATTCATTTTCTATTCAATTCAAATTCGTTTTCTATTCAATTCAATTCAAATTCATTTTCTATTCAATTCGTGAGTCTACATTTTTGTCAACACATGATTAATCTCAACGAATGAGTACTGTCCACATGTGACTATTTTTGTTATTTGATATATTTTATAAAAATTATGGTATCTATCGTTTGATTTCAAATCAGGCTCCGACCGTAAATTAGTAAGAGAACGATTCCCTGAATATTAACCCCGAAGGCCGAAACCAACATCAGATCAATATCCAGGAGACCACTTATCTTATCTATTTCCCAGTTAGTTTCTAATTCTATATATGATAAAGATGTAAATTTTATTGTTAAAATATTTCATTCAACACATGGCCAATCTCAACGGATGAGTAATGTCAACACATGAACCTTTATTTTATAATATTAAAGATGTAAATTTTGTCGTTAAAATATTTCGTTCAACACATGACTAATCTCAACGGATTAGTACTGTCAACACATGAACCTTTATTGAACAATATTCTTTAATTCTAAATTGGAATGAGGCCCAATCAATCACCATATAAAGTTAATTATATGGATTCCATACAACACATGTAAATAATAGCAACGATACATAATCAACCATCATCCAAAGTGCACTACACTGTATAAGAATCAAATATAGATATCTAATGCTTATAACAGCCTGTCCATCAATCGATCGACATACAATTAAATAATTGGGATTAGTGTACGTCAAATATCATCCCAACACCCGTGTGTGGTTTCAAATCGACAAACCCAGATTTGTATTTGTGTAGTTGGGCGATGTGTAAAATTTATCATCCCAAACAATATCAGTCAAATCAGTGTATATAAACAAATCTGCCGATTTGTTTATAAATATTCATTTATTCACATTCACGTTAAAAATCATATTTTCAACGATAATTAATCTATTTCAACCATCTACAATTTATTATCGAATTCACATCCATATCACAAACAATTTTCACAACACATCAATCAAACAAACAAGCCATCCATGGTCTGTGGACGACGGGTGTCGGGTGCTACCAAACACCGTCTGCATCCTAGTATATGTATTTATAACTAGAAAAAGAAATTTTAATGTGAGAAGTTCTCACCAAAGCTATCCCATTTCCACGACACTTCTAATGTAGGAAATCTTGTAGTTCCCGCCTTTTGTCACTTTCGTTGCCCGTATCCACTACATATATAAAAATCACATTTTTATATTGTTGCTATGTATATAAAAATCCTATTTTTACATCGCTATTATATAGATAAAAATTCTACTTTTACATCGCTACTATATAGATAAAAATTCTATTTTAATATCTCTACTATATAGATAAAATTTCTATTTTTACATTGCTACTATATAGATAAAAATTCTATTTTTACATCGCTACTATATAGATAAAAATTCTATTTTTACATCACTATTATATTGATAAAAATTCTATTTTTACATCACTGTTCTCTACCTAAACATTTCTCCTTTACTATCTATATAATATAAAATCGTATTTTTATACTTTCTATACTATAAAAATCATAACTTTACAGTGCTACTACTATAAAGATCACATCTTTATGACTCTACATTATATAAAATCATATTTCTATTCTTATAAAAATATAAAAATCATATTTTTAACCTTTACGTTATATAAAAATCAACCTTTTCACTCGCTATTTAGATTTTTAAAAATCATGACTTTCATATTTAAAAATTGCTTCTTTATCTCTTTTAAAAAAATCCCTCCTTTCTCGAATTAAAAATCTCGACTTTTCTTTTTTATGATAAAAATCAAATCTCTACTTAAATGTAAAATTCCTAACCTTTCATATATATATATATATATATAAACAGATTTTTATTGGTTAAATAACCTAAAATAAAATTGAAATAAAAATAAAATAAATAAGAAAACAAAATAAAACTTACCGACTAAAGAAGGGGAAGGGGTTTGCACTGACGCGAGGCAAGGGGAAGGGGGAGGTCGGGGCGAGGCTCGGGGGGGTTTGGTGCTGAAGGCGGCGCAGGTGGTTGTGGGGGTCGTGGAGGAGGGAGGGGCAACTGTGAAAACCCGCAACTTCCCCGTAAAGGAAAGCGTCGGATAGTTCGAGAACAAGCCACAACAGAACGCATACAGAAGAACATTTCATTGTATATTACAACAATGCATCAGATTACAAGAATATACAGAGTATGAATAAATATTACACAGAAATATCAGAGATTTAAATTACATTTAAATACATAGCAGCGGAAAATAATACAATACACAACTAGAAGAGATATACGGATACAAAGCTTTCCGGATATCATTCCAGCTGTAAACCAGGATCCTGTGAATATAAATCTGCAAAACCAAAACTACTAGCTGCCCGTGTCAAAATAGGGGCACCCAGAGTTTAGGTTAAAACAATAAACTCCAGGTCAGTCATGTGACTGGTGTGAGAACTAAAACAGTTATTAATCTTTATTTTTAAAGTTAGGTAAATCAAGGGACCACGCCGTATAACACGGAACGGGTTTCCTCCCAAGAATACCAGTGCATAAAACAAACAGCGCAATGCTAAATAAAGAAAAATGAAGATGTTATAAGACCCAGGTCCTATCACACAATGCAACGCAAGCCGGGGGATAGGGTTTTCCCTTATAACAGCCAAAGAATGCTTGATACGTTTAAAACAAGTCATTTGATATTATTATAAGTGCATAGTGTATAAAACAACTTCAAATCATAAGTATCAATCATAGGCGGCATGAATGCCCCATAACACTATGTCGCCATATATAGGTTTACAAATAAAACCGCAAATGTCACGTATTTGGAAATTGGATTTCCATCTATGAGCCGAGGCAAATGATAGTCCTCAACCGATTCGAGACTGCCTAGCCCGAGCCTCAGGGTCAGAGCGCATCGACCCTTGGATCGTCAGGGCCGGTCCACCGATGTGGATTAAACTTAAATCCTGAACACTGCGTTTCGCCGCCCTTTGGGGCGTAAGCGAGCCAACGAATGACTCCATCGGACCCGGATCGTCCGATCTAACCGAGGCGCCTCGCAACAGCAACAACCACATAAGTCAAACTCGTCAGGGCGTGTAAAACCACTGACGCCACTTCTAGCTAGGAGGAAACGCAGGCCCTCCCTGAGGTCCGTCTCCCGTTTTTGGTTCATAACGGGTGTGAAACTCGCGAAGTAAACGTTATACAAAGCTACGCCACAAAGGCCGTGCTTCGATCATCAACCACAAGACTTTGCTTTTCAACAGAAGCCTTGATCATTTGCCACTTAGGCATGCCATACAGGCAATTCACTCCATGCGTTTGATATCCATCAATATATAACCCCTGAGCTTGTACGTCTCAGAGAAGGGCGTTAAGCAAGAGAATAAATTCTCCGCCGCCAAACAGATATATATTTAATAGAGATCAATCACACGGACTAAAATCCAATGTCAGACACACATTCCATTTACAAGTCCGTTCTGGGTCTGAACGAAACCGGAGGCACCTAGTACCCCGCATATCCATCGATCTCCAAGTATGTCTGGACGATCACCAACTGTTTCCATCTTCTTGGGTGTACAGCCCAATCAAGATCATCAGTAATCACCCAAATGACGTGAAGACCTCCGGTCTTCGACCATCGTCTTCATCTTCGACTTATCGTCGTAACAGTTATTCAGAATGGGATAAACCCGGTCTTTCCGAATAACTCGCGTATATTTTATAAAAGTGCAACACAAACACAACATACACCTCATTCCAATTCATCAGTCACTAACCGTAAATTAATCAAGAGAATAATTCCCCAAATATTAACCCCGAAGGCCGAAACCAACATCAGATCAATATCCAGAAAACCATTCTGCTTGTCTAACCGACAATTAGTTTCTAAATTTCACATTCATAGGGAAAGGTTCCCATTAATTTTATCAAAGATAAATTCTTTAATTTATTCTTGAATCTACTTTTAAATATCAATTGAAATTAGTCGGGATTAACGAACTTTACCGAAGTAATCATTCGTTTTAATTTCCCAATCCCAACCTATTCATCCCATGAAGTAAAACTGGTTATACTTCATGTCTAACACCACACTGTTATGGGTAAATTCAATTACCATTTCACGTTCAAATCTAATTAAAGATTTAACTATCGCCTAGAGCAAAACTGGTGATACTCCATTCTCGATCATTTCAATCTAATTAAAGATTCATTAAAACTCCACTTAGTTTTAATCGTTAACGGGGTTAAAGAATCCGGGTCATTTAAAAAACGGTTCGCGATAAACCCAAAATCACATTCCATTAATTATCGGGTTAAAGAACGAGTGTTATTTAAAACACTGTCCATGATAAACCCAAAAATCAATATCAATTCAATTCCAATTAAATATTATTTAATTGGTACACTTCATTAAATCCAAGTAAAAAGATTTAATCTTTTCTCAACTGGGTTCAAGAACAGTGTTAGTGAAGACACCATTCACGACAAACCCAATTCACATTTGATATTCAATACAAGGCTCTGAATAGAAAATATATCGGCTTATATTCAATATCAAATTCTATAGTTAACAAATGTCGTATTGGAAATAACGATATAAATAGATATCTTTCAAACTTCCATAACAACATCTGTATAATCACGAATCCCAACATCGAAATATTCCAATGACAATTTCGATTCAAATCCACTCCAATGCAATCATTGGAAATTCTGGTTATTAATTTTTAAAACCCTTTTCAAATTCAATTTATTTATTTTAAAAATAAATAGAATTATAATTCTAGTTCAAAACTAGTTCATTTCGATAAAAATCTATTTTTATCTTTTCAAATATGGAGTTTTTCATCCCAATTCTTTCTAAACCATTTCTTATGATTCTACACAAATTATTACTATTTTTAATAATTTTATCAAGGCCCGTACAGTCGATTTCCATCAACGGCTATCGAACTGCACTTACAGCGACCTTTTTCAAATATGATTTAGGCGTATCTCCAGATCCAACCGTTAGATTTCTAATTTCTAAAATTCTTTAGAAATCTCTTTTCGATACGAACCCAACGGTTCTGGTTTCAGGAGAATCCGACGGTCGGATCTCCCGTAATGTCCGTTTGAAATAAATGGTCGAAATTCACGAACTGCCGCGGCGCGGCGCGTTCTATTCAGGCCATTATATTATATATATAATATATATAATATATATTTCGTCGATTTCTATTTAAAACGAATTATATAAATAGTTTTAAAATCCGTTTCAAAAGCAATTTCAACTTCCATTTCTATTCAAATCAAAATTGAATTCTTCTTTATAAATTCGTTTTAAAATTCATTTCTATTCAATTCAAATTTCAATTCAATTTGAATTCATTTCAATTCGCTTTCAATTCGATTTGAATTCGTTTTCAATTCATTTCGAAATCGTTTTCAATTCAATTCATTTCGAAATCGTTTTCAATTCAATTCATTTCGAAATCGTTTTCAATTCAATTCATTTCGAAATCGTTTTCAATTCAATTCATTTCGAAATCGTTTTCAATTCATTTCATTTCGAAATCGTTTTCAATTCAATTCATTTCGAAATCGTTTTCAATTCAATTCATTTCGAAATCGTTTTCAATTCAATTCATTTCGAAATCGTTTTCAATTCAATTCATTTCGAAATCGTTTTCAATTCAATTCATTTCGAAATCGTTTTCAATTCAATTCATTTCGAAATCGTTTTCAATTCAATTCATTTCGAAATCGTTTTGAATCGATAACAAAATGGCGTCAATCTAACAAACACGGCTTCATATATTCCTTTATTTTATTCAACAAATGAATATTTATTTTTGTCAACACACGACTAATCTCAACGAATGAGTACTGTCCACGTGTGACTATTTTTGTTAAATTATTTCGTTCAACACATGACTAATCTCAATGGATGAGTACTGTCAACACATGAACCTTTATTTTATATTATTCTTTATTTCCTAAATTGAAATGAGGCCCAATCAATTACCATATAAAGTTAATTATATGGATTCCATACAACAAATGTATATAATAGCAACGATAGATAATCAACCATCAACCAAAGTGCACTACACTGTATAAGCATCAAATATAGATATCTAACGCTTATAACAGCCTGTCAATCAATCGATCGACATATTTAATCAATCAGGATGAGTGAAATTCATATTTCATCCCAACACCCGTGTGGGGTTTTCAAACAATCAAACACAGATTTTAGTTGTGCAGTTGGGCGATGTGTAAAATTTATCGTCCCAATCAATATCAGTCAAATCAGTGTATACAAACAAATCGGCCGATTTGTTTATAAATATTTATATATTCACTTTCACATTAAAAATTATATTTTTAACGATAAAACATTTTATTCAACCTATGAATATTCTATTCAGTTCATTTATTCAATAAAATGATATTTTTATTTTTCTAACATATTTTAGAAAATTTCGGCGGCATAACGGCACGATACTAGAAACGGGACGAGGCCCAGCCTTATCCCCGGTCTAGTGAAGGCCCACGCCATTCACACATAAATCAAATTCACCAAACAACCAAATTCAAATCAAATCATCAAACTAATTTATGCAATCAAACAAACAAGTCCATGGTCTGTGGACGATTGTGTCGGGTGCTACTAAACACCGTCTGCATCCTAGTATATATTTATAACTAGAATTATTAAATTGAAAGGTGAGAAGTTCTCACCGAGGGATCCACTCCGCCATTCTTTATTGTCACACAAATTCACTGCTCTGATTCTAACGCCATCTGCTTCAATGCAATTTATATTAAAAACCACTCATTTTTTATTTATAGCAAATCAATATTCATAACAATTCAGTTTTTAAATTATGTTATTTATATTTTGAAAAAAAAATTCTATTTTTACTTTGAAAGACAGTTCTATTTTTTTTTTCTTTTAAAAATAATGTATATTTTCAAAAGTGATTCTATACTTTTCAAAAGTAATATATATATACATATATTTTTAAAACAATGCTAATTTCTATTTTGCTAACTTTATTTTTAAAACCATATGTTAATTTTCCTAAAAAAAATAATGCTAATTACACAAAATAAAATAAATAAATAAATTTCACAACCTTTCTTCTTCGTTCTCCAGGCTTTCAGTTGAACCCATACCGCACCAAGTTAGGGTTCCGCCTTGCTCATCCCTCGAGGCACCGAACTTCCATCAGGTGGGCCCACGTCGAAGCCCATGGCTTGCTCCACCTTCGCCTGAAAGGAGGGCCCACTCGCCGCCTTCCCTGCGTCACGATTGGCTGGTGAATAGAGCAGCTTTGGGGAGCGAAAACGACCTCCACGGTGAACGAAAATGGATCACCCTTGTTTGAGATGACAGAGCACGAGATGCTCTCCATTCTTCACGTTGAAAATAGATCGAAATAATTTGTGGAGGAGTCGTGATTGGGGGAGGAAGATAAGAGCTTGGTGGTCGTCGTTTTTCTAGGGCCGGCGGATTTAATTAAGTGAGGGAGAGAGTTTCTGATTGGCCCTTTTTTTTATATTTATAACTTTTTTTTTAATAATTAAATTCCAAATTAGTTTGTTTTCACACCCGAACTCCAAATCAAACCCAAAGCTGAGAGAAGACGGAGGGTTTTGACTTGGAAATGTTATATTTATATATTTATTTATTAATATTTAATTCCAATATGTTTGTTTATCACCGCTAACTCCAAATAAAACCCAACGACTGTCGCCCCTAGCTATATACCCCCATTTCGAACACAATGGGATATGATTCGTAACCCGGTTCGGCTGTTACGATAGGTTTCCATCAAATTTAAGATATAAATCTATATATATTCAATTTGAAACGTACATTTCAATTTACCGGGGACGCATACGGACTCTAAAAATTCCAAAAAAATGTTTTCTAGCTTCGTATTGACGATACGGTCCTAACAAAACTAATTACGTCGAATTCTGAGACCATTGGAAAAATGGTCATTTTCCAGTCGATTAAAATCAACTGAAACTGGTCAAACGCGTTTTCCTTTGCCACGCTCACATATTGATTCGAAAAATTATGAAACCTGGAATCTAGCAATAACTTTACACCATGGATCCAACAAAAGTGGTTTCGTCGAAATCCGAGGTCGTTTGCAAAATTTCCATTTTTAAGGGCCTGAATTCCATAGCGACTATTCAGAATTTTCAACTGGACATATCTTTTTATTCCCGCTATGAAATTTTGATTTTTCGGATTCGTTGGAAAGATATTACCAGTTAGATCCTAATGTTTTTGGTTTCACTAAAATCCGGATTGTTTTGCACCCAGTACATTCAATTGAAGTTTGAAATCGAATTATCGAACTACCGCGCCATTTTCAATTCTATTTATAATTATATATAAATATTTATATTCTAACGACGACGTATATAATATATACGTTCTAAATATATTCAAATTAAATTTATCCGTCGATATTATTTAAAATAATTCATTTTAAATAATCAAACTTCGCTAAAATTGCCAAAATTAAAATTTCAAACTGGCTCGCATTTTACGGGTTGTTACAATCTCCCCCACTTAAAACTTTTCGTCCTCGAAAAGGAACAAAGTCGAAAGTGGTTTGATTAATCAACTCTACGCTCGATCTGGCTTCCATTCTCCAACTCTTTAGTTTCTGAGAATTTTCAAATTTTCAAAAATTTGGCTAACACCCTAAATTTTTGAAAAATTTCGCCATAACCTCCCCTGCACCGGGAGCATCGGGGAATTTCAAATAGCTTCCCCGGTCCTTCGGATCTCAAAAAGAAAAAGAAAAAGCCAAGCGGCTAGCCAATAGGCTCATAAAATCATCATCACCCAAACAAAACAGTAAATTATGTAGTAAACATGCACCTATTTGTCGGGCAAACAAATTTTATTCTCTGCTCTAGCCTCCTTGCTATGACCTGTTCAAGGTAAGTACAAGTATATGCAAGCAAATGCGACCAATTTCCAATATAGTTCAATATTTGATTCAATTAGGCATAATGGTTCAAAATTATCAAACAAATAAACAAACAACACAAACATCAATCAATTAGTGGATTAACGTTTCAAATTCATAACTTTGATATATATAGATAAAATCATGTTTTGATGCCAATTCACAACAATGTATTCTAACTATATAAGTTTTGGTTCTCACACCAGTCTAATGGAAATATATAGATATCACACCTTCGAAACACGAAAATAATTACTAATGATGACGCGTCAATCATCAGAATTAGGTCCGTGCGACTAGAGTGTGATTCTATATCTATCCAATATATTGAAATTTTGAATATACGTTTGCAAGGCGTATATGCAAATTCTTTATATACTCAATTGTCCAAAATCAATATAAACAAATAATCAAATACGAATAGTTGATTTAAATTTTCAAAACAAAATTTGTTTTCACTTTAAAAATATACTCTTCACACTCGTTCTAGGATACTACTAATCCTATCTCTAACGAGTCATTCCCATTGGATATTACTAATCCAATATCTGATGAATTCTTTCGTATGGTTCTAATGTGCCTAGTGTGATAACTAAAACAGTTATTAATCTTTATTTTTAAAGTTAGGTAAATCAAGGGACCACGCCGTATAACACGGAACGGGTTTCCTCCCAAGAATACCAGTGCATAAAACAAACAGCGCAATGCTAAATAAAGAAAAATGAAGCTGTTATAAGACCCAGGTCCCATCACACAATGCAACACAGCCGAGGATAGGGTTTTCCCTTATAACAGCCAAAAATGCTTGATACGTTTAAAAACAAATCATTTGATACTATCATAAGTGCATAATGTATAAAACAACTTCAAATCATAAGTATCAATCATAGACGGCATGGGTACCATATATCATGTCGCCATACTAGTTCTACAATTAAAACCGCAAATGTCGTATTGGAAGTTGGGTTATCATTTATGGTATGAACCGAGGCTAGGGGCAAGATCCTCAACCGATTCGAGACAATCTAGCCCATGTCTCAGGAACAGCCGCAACTGCCCCATGGATCGTCAGGGCCGGTCCACCGATGTGGTTTATTATGCCTGAACAATACGTCTCTCCGCCCTTTGGGGCGTAAGCCTGGCCCGTCAGCCGACCAGAAGCATCGGCCGAAACCGATATCACGAGGCGCCTCGCTTTTTTGCAAGTAATAATAAGTAACATCCACATGAGTCAAACTCGTCAGCCAGTTCAAGCACTGACGCCACTCCTAACTAGAAAGAAACGCATGTCCTCCCTGATGTCCGTCTCCCGTTTTTAGTTCATACCAGGTGTGATACTCGCGAATCAACGTTACACAAAGCTACGCCACAAAGGCCGTGCTTCGATCATCAACCACAAGACTTTGCTTTTCAACAAAAGCCTTGATCATTTGCATCTTAGCATGCCACACAGGCAATTCACTCCATGCAATTGATATCCATCAATATATAACCCCTGAGCTCGTACATCTCAGAGAAAGGCGTTAAGCAAGAGAATAAATTCTCCGCCCCAAACAGATATATATTCAATAGAGATCAATCACACGGACTAAAATCCAATGTCAGACACACAGTCCATTTACAAGTCCGTTCTGGGTCTGAACGAAACCGGAGGCACCTAGTACCCCGCATATCCATCGATCTCCAAGTACGTCTGGACGATCACTAATTGTTTCCATCTTCTTGGGTGTACAACCCAATCATGATCATCAGTAATCACCCAAACGACGTGGAGACCTCCGGTCTTCGACCATCGTCTTCATCTTCGACTTATCGTCGTATCAGTTATTCAGAATGGGATAAACCCAGTCTTTCCGAATAACTCGCGTATATTTTAAATAAGTGTTACACAAATACAACATACGCCTCATTCCAATTCATCAGTCACTAACCGTAAATTAACCAAGAGAATAATTCCCCAAATATTAACCCCGAAGGCCGAAACCAACATCAGATCAATATCCAGAAAACCATTCTGCTTGGCTAACCGACAGTTAGTTTCTAAATTTCACATTCACAGGGAAGGGTTCCCATTAATTTTATCCAAGATAAATTTCTTGAATTTATTCTTTAATCTATTTCTGAATATCAATTCAAACTAGTCGGGATTAACGAAACTTACCGAAGTAGTCATTTGTTTTGATTTCCCTATCCCAACCTATTCATCCCATGAAGTAAAACTGGTAATACTTCATATCTAACACCACAGTGTTATCGGTAAATTCAATTACCATTTCACGTTCAAATCTAATTAAAGATTTAACTATCGCCTGGAGCAAAACTGGTGATACTCCCTTTTCGATCATTTCATCTAATTAAAAATTCATTAAAACTCCACTTAGTTTTAATCTTCGACTGGGTTAAAGAATCAGTGTCATTTAAAACACGGTTCACGATAAACCCAAAAATCATTCCATTAATTATCGGGTTAAAGAACAAGTGTTATTTAAAACACTGTTCACGATAAACCCAAAAATCATTCCATTAATTATCGGGTTAAAGAACAAGTGTTATTTAAAACACTGTTCACGATAAACCCAAAAACCAATACCAATTCAATTCCAATTAAATATCATTTAATTAATACACTTCATTAAATCTAAATAAAAAGATTTAATCTTTTCTCAACTGGGTTCAAGAACAGTGTTAGTGAAGACACCATTCACGACAAACCCAAATCATATTTGGTATTCAATATAAGGCTCTGAATAGAAAATATATCGGCTTATATTCAATATCAAATCCTATGACTAACAAATGTCGTATTGGAAATAACGATATAAATATATATCTTTCAAATTTCCATAACAACATCTGTATAATCACGAATTCCAACATCGAAATATTCCGAAGACAATTTCGATTCAATTGCACTCCAATGCAATCATTGGAAATTCTGGTTATTTTTAAAACCCTTTCGAATTCAATTTATTTATTTAAAAATAAATAGAATTATAATTCTAGTTCAAAACTAGTTCATTTCGATAAAAATCTATTTTTATCTTTTCAGATATGGAGTTTTTCATCCCAATTCTTTCTAAACCATTTCTTATGATTCTACACAAATTATTACTATTTTTAATAATTTTATCAAGGCCCGTACAGTCGATTTCCATCAATGGCCATCGAACTGCACTTACAGCGACCTTTTTCAAATTTGATTTGGACGTATCTCCAAATCCTACCGTTAGATTTCTAATTTCTAATATTCGTTAGAAAGCTCTTTTCGATACGAACCCAACGGTTCCGGTTTTAGGAGAATCAGACGGTCGGATCTCCCGTAATGTCCGTTTAAAATAAATGGTCGAAATTCACGAACTGCCGCGGCGCGGCGCGTTCTATTCAGGCCATTATATTATATATATAATATATATAATATATACTTCGTCGATTTCTATTTAAAGCGAATTATATAAATAGTTTTAAAATTCGTTTTAAAAGCAATTTCAACTTCCATTTCAATTCAAATCAAAATTGAATTCTTCTTTATAAATTCGTTTTAAAATTCATTTCTATTCAATTCAAATTTCAATTCAATTTGAATTCATTTCAATTCGCTTTCAATTCAATTTGAATTCGTTTTCAATTCATTTCGAAATCGTTTTCAATTTAATTCATTTCGAAATCGTTTTTAAATCAATTCATTTCGAAATCGTTTTCAATTCAATTCATTTCGAAATCGTTTTCAATTCAATTCATTTCGAAATCGTTTTCAATTCAATTCATTTCGAAATCGTTTTCAATTCAATTCATTTCGAAATCGTTTTCAATTCAATTCATTTCGAAATCGTTTTCAATTCAATTCATTTCGAAATCGTTTTCAATTCAATTCATTTCGAAATCGTTTTCAATTCAATTCATTTCAAAATGAATAAAATCGATATAAATATCGTTCACGTCAAAATGGCGTCAATCTAATCAACACGGCTTCATAAATTTCTATTTTCAAATATTCTATTTCAAATATTTCTTTTTCAAAATAGTTGTTATTATCAAAACATTTTGTTCAACACATGACCAATCTCAATGGATGAGTACTGTCAACACATGAACCTTTATTTTATATTATTCTTTATTTTTCAAATTGGAATGAGGCCCAATCAATTACCATATAAAATTAATTATATGGATTTTCATACAACACATGTATATAATAGCATTGAAAATAATCAACCATCAACCAAAGTGCACTACACAGTATAAGCATCAAATATAGATATTCAACGCTTATAACAACCTGTCAATCAATCGATCGACATATTTAATCAATCAGGATGAGTGAACTTCAAATTTCATCCCAACACCCGTGTGGGGTTTCAAACAATCAAACACATATTTTATTTGTGCTGTTGGACGATGTTTAAAATTTATTGACCCAATCAATGTCCTTCAAATAGGTGTACATAAACAAACTGTCCGGTTTGTAAATGAATATTTTATTTTATTCACTTCCACATTAAAACTATATTTTTAACGATAAAATATTTTATTTAACTTATGAATGTTCTATTCAGTTCATTTATTCAATAAAATGACATTTTTATTTTTCTAACATATTTTAGAAAATTTCGGCGGCATAACGGCACGATACTAGAAACGGGACAAGGCCTAGCCTAATCCCCGGTCTAGTGAAGGCCCACGCCATTCACACATCAATCAAATCCATTCATTTCACCAAACAATTCAATTTCAATTAAATAATCTAACTAATTTGCAATCAAACAAACAAGTCCATGGTCTGTGGACGATTGTGTCGGGTGCTACTAAGCACCGTCTGCATCCTAGTATATATATATAACTAGAAAAGAAATAGAAGAGTGAGAAATTCTCACCGATAGCTATCCAATACCACGACTCTTCTTTGCTAGAAATCTTCATCGTTATCGCATTTTTGTCATCTTCGTTGCTGTAGCCACTACACATGTAAAAATCGAATTTTTACTTCGTTATTCAATATATAAAAATCGAATTTTTACTTTGTTATTCAATATATAAAAATCGAATTTTTACTTTGTTATTCAATATATAAAAATCGAATTTTTACTTTGTTATTCAATATATAAAAATTTCGCCTTTTCATATATATCATTATAAAAGATTTGCCTTTCTATAATATAAAAATTATATTTTTCCTCGAAGTAAAAATCATATTTTTACTTCACTACTCATCTCAAAATATCGTCTTTTCATATTTAAAAATATCGTCTTTTCATATTTAAAAATATCGTCTTTTCATATTTAAAAATATCGTCTTTTCAACTATAAAAATTTAATCTTTTGCATTTTAAAAATCTAATCTTTTCACTTTTAAAAATCACGTCTTTATTCTTGTAATGTTCATACAAAAATCACGTTTTTATTTTCTTTCAAAACAAAGTATTTTATTTTAAAACAACGATAATTTTCTATTTTCAAAAATAAGGCTATTTATAATTTCAAACAAAGTATTACATTTTCAAAAGCAACATTTTTTTCAAACAGCTATTTTATTTTCAAAACATTACCATTTTTGTTTTCATATATTAAGTTAATTACCTTAATGAATTTAATAACATAATTACTAATTAATTATTTATAAATATAAACTAATTTTTACCTTAATCATGTTTGGAAACAAATCTGGCCATTCGAAATCGTTCCAGCTCCAAAACTGATGCGTTTTCTTCCTCCAGATATCAAGCCGTCGGTTTTTCAGTTTGCTCACAAGTAGGGTTTCGGATTTTCGCTCGAATCGAAACACTGGATGTCGATCAGATGGCTTCTCGTTGTCGGCCTTCGCACAAGCTTCCTGGCGCCACCCACCTTGGCCACTTCGACGGCCTGAGGTGATCCCGAGATTGCCACAAACGGCGGTTCTTCGAGCGTCGATCCAGAGCGATTTACCACACGATATTAAATCCTACCCGTTGGATTTAGAGATCTCGATGCGTTCTTCAATATTAGTATATAAAATTTCTTGAATTAATTCATGTTTTTTTTTTGGAGATCGAATAAGGAAAAGTTTTGAGCTTTTTCCGCCTCGTATCGCGATGAAGACAGCGACTTTGACCAAGCTGAGAGAAGACGGAGGGTTTTGACTTGGAAATGTTATATTTATATATTTATTTATTAATATTTAATTCCAATATGTTTGTTTATCACCGCTAACTCCAAATAAAACCCAACGACTGTCACCCCTAGCTAAATACCCCCATTTCGAACACAATGGGATATGATTCGTAACCCGGTTCGGCTGTTACGATAGGTTTCCATCAAATTTAAGATATAAATCTATATATATTCAATTTGAAACGTACATTTCAATTTACCGGGGACGCACACGGACTCTAAAAATTCCAAAAAAATGTTTTCTAGCTTCGTATTGACGATACGGTCCTAACAAAACTAATTTCGTCGAATTCTGAGACCGTTGGAAAAATGGTCATTTTCCAGTCGATTAAAATCAACTGAAACTGGTCAAACGCGTTTTCCTTTGCCACGCTCACATATTGATTCGAAAAATTATGAAACCTGGAATCTAGCAATAACTTTACACCATGGATCCAACAAAAGTGGTTTCGTCGAAATCCGAGGTCGTTTGCAAAATTTCCATTTTTAAGGGCCTGAATTCCATAGCGACTATTCAGAATTTTGAACTGGACATATCTTTTTATTCCCGCTATGAAATTTTGATTTTTCGGATTTGTTGGAAAGATATTACCAGTTAGATCCTAATGTTTTTGGTTGCACTAAAATCCGGATTGTTTTGCACCCAGTACATTCAATTGAAGTTTGAAATCGAATTATCGAACTACCGCGCCATTTTCAATTCTATTTATAATTATATATAAATATTTATATTCTAACGACGACGTATATAGTATATACGTTCTAAATATATTCAAATTAAATTTATCCGTCGATATTATTTAAAATAATTCATTTTAAATAATCAAACTTCGCTAAAATTGCCAAAATTAAAATTTCAAACTGGCTCGCATTTTACGGGTTGTTACAATCTCCCCCACTTAAAACTTTTCGTCCTCGAAAAGGAACAAAGTCGAAAGTGGTTTGATTAATCAACTCTACGCTCGATCTGGCTTCCATTCTCCAACTCTTTAGTTTCTGAGAATTTTCAAATTTTCAAAAATTTGGCTAACACCCTAAATTTTTGAAAAATTTCGCCATAACCTCCCCTGCACCGGGAGCATCAGGGAATTTCAAATAGCTTCCCCGGTCCTTCGGATCTCAAAAAGAAAAAGAAAAATCCAAGCGGCTAGCCAATAGGCTCATAAAATCGTCATCACCCAAACAAAACAGTAAATTATGTAGTAAACATGCACCTATTTGTCGGGCAAACAAATTTTATTCTCTGCTCTAGCCTCCTTGCTATGACCTGTTCAAGGTAAGTACAAGTATATGCAAGCAAATGCGACCAATTTCCAATATAGTTAAATATTTGATTCCATTAGGCATAATGGTTCAAAATTATCAAACAAATAAACAAACAACACAAACATCAATCAATTAGTGGATTAACGTTTCAAATTCATAAATTTGATATATATAAATAAAATCATGTTTTGATGCCAATTCACAACAATGTATTCTAACTATATAAGTTTTGGTTCTCACACCAGTCTAATGGAAATATATAGATATCACACTTTCGAAACACGAAAATAATTACTAATGATGACGCGTCAATCATCAGAATCAGGTCTGTGCGACTAGAGTGTGATTCTATATCTATCCAATATATTGAAATTTTGAATATACGTTTGCAAGGCGTATATGCAAATTCTTTATATACTCAATTGTCCAAAATCAATATAAACAAATAATCAAATACGAATAGTTGATTTAAATTTTCAAAACAAAATTTGTTTTCACTTTAAAAATATACTCTTCACACTCGTTCTAGGATACTACTAATCCTATCTCTAACGAGTCATTCCCATTGGATATTACTAATCCAATATCTGATGAATTCTTTCGTATGGTTCTAATGTGCCTGGTGTGATAACTAAAACAGTTATTAATCTTTATTTTTAAAGTTAGGTAAATCAAGGGACCACGCCGTATAACACGGAACGGGTTTCCTCCCAAGAATACCAGTGCATAAAACAAACAGCGCAATGCTAAATAAAGAAAAATGAAGCTGTTATAAGACCCAGGTCCCATCACACAATGCAACACAGCCGAGGATAGGGTTTTCCCTTATAACAGCCAAAAATGCTTGATACGTTTAAAAACAAATCATTTGATACTATCATAAGTGCATAATGTATAAAACAACTTCAAATCATAAGTATCAATCATAGACGGCATGGGTACCATATATCATGTCGCCATACTAGTTCTACAATTAAAACCGCAAATGTCGTACTGGAAGTTGGGTTATCATTTATGGTATGAACCGAGGCTAGGGGCAAGATCCTCAACCGATTCGAGACAATCTAGCCCATGTCTCAGGAACAGCCGCAACTGCCCCATGGATCGTCAGGGCCGGTCCACCGATGTGGTTTATTATGCCTGAACAATACGTCTCTCCGCCCTTTGGGGCGTAAGCCTGGCCCGTCAGCCGACCAGAAGCATCGGCCGAAACCGATATCACGAGGCGCCTCGCTTTTCAGCAAGTAATAATAAGTAACATCCACATGAGTCAAACTCGTCAGCCAGTTCAAGCACTGACGCCACTCCTAACTAGAAAGAAACGCATGTCCTCCCTGATGTCCGTCTCCCGTTTTTAGTTCATACCAGGTGTGATACTCGCGAATCAACGTTACACAAAGCTACGCCACAAAGGCCGTGCTTCGATCATCAACCACAAGACTTTGCTTTTCAACAAAAGCCTTGATCATTTGCATCTTAGCATGCCACACAGGCAATTCTCTCCATGCAATTGATATCCATCAATATATAACCCCTGAGCTCGTACGTCTCAGAGAAGGGCGTTAAGCAAGAGAATAAATTCTCCGCCGCCAAACAGATATATATTCAATAGAGATCAATCACACGGACTAAAATCCAATGTCAGACACACAGTCCATTTACAAGTCCGTTCTGGGTCTGAACGAAACCGGAGGCACCTAGTACCCCGCATATCCATCGATCTCCAAGTACGTCTGGACGATCACTGATTGTTTCCATCTTCTTGGGTACACAGCCCAATCATGATCATCAGTAATCACCCAAACGACGTGAAGACCTCCGGTCTTCGACCATCGTCTTCATCTTCGACTTATCGTCGTATCAGTTATTCAGAATGGGATAAACCCAGTCTTTCCGAATAACTCGCGTATATTTTATAAAAGTGCAACACAAACACAACATACACCTCATTCCAATTCATCAGTCACTAACCGTAAATTAACCAAGAGATTAATTCCCCAAATATTAACCCCGAAGGCCGAAACCAACATCAGATCAATATCCAGAAAACCATTCTGCTTGGCTAACCGACAGTTAGTTTCTAAATTTCACATTCACAGGGAAGGGTTCCCATTAATTTTATCCAAGATAAATTTCTTGAATTTATTCTTTAATCTATTTCTGAATATCAATTCAAACTAGTCGGGATTAACGAAACTTACCGAAGTAGTCATTTGTTTTGATTTCCCAATCCCAACCTATTCATCCCATGAAGTAAAACTGGTAATACTTCATATCTAACACCACAGTGTTATCGGTAAATTCAATTACCATTTCACGTTCAAATCTAATTAAAGATTTAACTATCGCCTGGAGCAAAACTGGTGATACTCCCTTTTCGATCATTTAATCTAATTAAAGATTCATTAAAACTCCACTTAGTTTTAATCTTCGACTGGGTTAAAGAATCAGTGTCATTTAAAACACGGTTCACGATAAACCCAAAAATCATTCCATTAATTATCGGGTTAAAGAACAAGTGTTATTTAAAACACTGTTCACGATAAACCCAAAAATCATTCCATTAATTATCGGGTTAAAGAACAAGTGTTATTTAAAACACTGTTCACGATAAACCCAAAAATCAATACAAATTCAATTCCAATTAAATATCATTTAATTAATACACTTCATTAAATCTAAATAAAAAGATTTAATCTTTTCTCAACTGGGTTCAAGAACAGTGTTAGTGAAGACACCATTCACGACAAACCCAAATCACATTTGGTATTCAATATAAGGCTCTGAATAGAAAATATATCGGCTTATATTCAATATCAAATCCTATGACTAACAAATGTCGTATTGGAAATAACGATATAAATATATATCTTTCAAATTTCCATAACAACATCTGTATAATCACGAATTCCAAAATCGAAATATTCCGAAGACAATTTCGATTCAGTTCCACTCCAATGCAATCATTGGAAATTCTGGTTATTTTTAAAACCCTTTCGAATTAAATTTATTTATTTAAAAATAAATAGAATTATAATTCTAGTTCAAAACTAGTTCATTTCGATAAAAATCTATTTTTATCTTTTCAAATATGGATTTTTTCATCCCAATTCTTTCTAAACCATTTCTTATGATTCTACACAAATTATTACTATTTTTAATAATTTTATCAAGGCCCGTACAGTCGATTTCCATCAATGGCCATCGAACTGCACTTACAGCGACCTTTTTCAAATTTGATTTGGACGTATCTCCAAATCCTACCGTTAGATTTCTAATTTCTAATATTCGTTAGAAAGCTCTTTTCGATACGAACCCAACGGTTCCGGTTTTAGGAGAATCCGACGGTCGGATCTCCCGTAATGTCCGTTTGAAATAAATGGTCGAAATTCACGAACTGCCGCGGCGCGGCGCGTTCTATTCAGGCCATTATATTATATATATATAATATATATTTCGTCGATTTCTATTTAAAGCGAATTATATAAATAGTTTTAAAATTCGTTTTAAAAGCAATTTCAACTTCCATTTCAATTCAAATCAAAATTGAATTCTTCTTTATAAATTCGTTTTAAAATTCATTTCTATTCAATTCAAATTTCAATTCAATTTGAATTCATTTCAATTCGCTTTCAATTCAATTTGAATTCGTTTTCAATTCATTTCGAAATCGTTTTCAATTTAATTCATTTCGAAATCGTTTTTAAATCAATTCATTTCGAAATCGTTTTCAATTCAATTCATTTCGAAATCGTTTTAAATTCAATTCATTTCGAAATCGTTTTCAATTCAATTCATTTCGAAATCGTTTTCAATTCAATTCATTTCGAAATCGTTTTCAATTCAATTCATTTCGAAATCGTTTTCAATTCAATTCATTTCGAAATCGTTTTCAATTCAATTCATTTCGAAATCGTTTTCAATTCAATTCATTTCGAAATCGTTTTCAATTCAATTCATTTCAAAATCGTTTTCAATTCAATTCATTTCAAAATGAATAAAATCGATATAAATATCGTTCACGTCAAAATGGCGTCAATCTAATCAACACGGCTTCATAAATTTCTATTTTCAAATATTCTATTTCAAATATTTCTTTTTCAAAATAGTTGTTATTATCAAAACATTTTGTTCAACACATGACCAATCTCAATGGATGAGTACTGTCAACACATGAACCTTTATTTTATATTATTCTTTATTTTTCAAATTGGAATGAGGCCAAATCAATTACCATATAAAATTAATTATATGAATTTTCATACAACACATGTATATAATAGCATTGAAAATAATCAACCATCAACCAAAGTGCACTACACAGTATAAGCATCAAATATAGATATTCAACGCTTATAACAACCTGTCAATCAATCGATCGACATATTTAATCAATCAGGATGAGTGAACTTCAAATTTCATCCCAACACCCGTGTGGGGTTTCAAACAATCAAACACATATTTTATTTGTGCTGTTGGGCGATGTGTAAAATTTATCGACCCAATCAATGTCCTTCAAATAGGTGTACATAAACAAACTGTCCGGTTTGTAAATGAATATTTTATTTTATTCACTTCCACATTAAAACTATATTTTTAACGATAAAATATTTTATTTAACTTATGAATGTTCTATTCAGTTCATTTATTCAATAAAATGACATTTTTATTTTTCTAACATACTTTAGAAAATTTCGGCGGCATAACGGCACGATACTAGAAACGGGACAAGGCCTAGCCTAATCCCCGGTCTAGTGAAGGCCCACGCCATTCACACATCAATCAAATCCATTCATTTCACCAAACAATTCAATTTCAATTAAATAATCTAACTAATTTGCAATCAAACAAACAAGTCCATGGTCTGTGGACGATTGTGTCAGGTGCTACTAAGCACCGTCTGCATCCTAGTGTATATATATAACTAGAAAAGAAATAGAAGAGTGAGAAATTCTCACCGATAGCTATCCAATACCACGACTCTTCTTTGCTAGAAATCTTCATCGTTATCGCATTTTTGTCATCTTCGTTGCTGTAGCCACTACACATGTAAAAATCGAATTTTTACTTCGTTATTCAATATATAAAAATCGAATTTTTACTTTGTTATTCAATATATAAAAATCGAATTTTTACTTTGTTATTCAATATATAAAAATCGAATTTTTACTTTGTTATTCAATATATAAAAATTTCGCCTTTTCAAATATATCATTATAAAAGATTTGCCTTTCTATAATATAAAAATTATATTTTTCCTCGAAGTAAAAATCATATTTTTACTTCACTACTCATCTCAAAATATCGTCTTTTCATATTTAAAAATATTGTCTTTTCATATTTAAAAATATCGTCTTTTCATATTTAAAAATATCGTCTTTTCAACTATAAAAATTTAATCTTTTGCATTTTAAAAATCTAATCTTTTCACTTTTAAAAATCACGTCTTTATTCTTGTAATGTTCATACAAAAATCACGTTTTTATTTTCTTACAAAACAAAGTATTTTATTTTAAAACAACGATAATTTTCTATTTTCAAAAATATGGCTATTTATAATTTCAAACAAAGTATTACATTTTCAAAAGCAACATTTTTTTCAAACAGCTATTTTATTTTCAAAACATTACCATTTTTGTTTTCATATATTAAGTTAATTACCTTAATGAATTTAATAACATAATTACTAATTAATTATTTATAAATATAAACTAATTTTTACCTTAATCATGTTTGGAAACAAATCGGGCCATTCGAAATCGTTCCAGCTCCAAAACTGATGCGTTTTCTTCCTCCAGATATCAAGCCGTCGGTTTTTCAGTTTGCTCACAAGTAGGGTTTCGGATTTTCGCTCGAATCGAAACACTGGATGTCGATCAGATGGCTTCTCGTTGTCGGCCTTCGCACAAGCTTCCTGGCGCCACCCACCTTGGCCACTTCGACGGCCTGAGGTGATCCCGAGATCGCCACAAACGGCGGTTCTTCGAGCGTCGATCCAGAGCGATTTACCACTCGATATTAAATCCTACCCGTTGGATTTAAAGATCTCGATGCGTTCTTCAATATTAGTATATAAAATTTCTTGAATTAATTCATGTTTTTTTTTTGGAGATCGAGTAAGGAAAAGTTTCGAGCTTTTTCCGCCTCGTATCGCGATGAAGACAGCGACTTTGACCAAGCTGAGAGAAGACGGAGGGTTTTGACTTGGAAATGTTATATTTATATATTTATTTATTAATATTTAATTCCAATATGTTTGTTTATCACCGCTAACTCCAAATAAAACACAACGACTGTCACCCCTAGCTAAATACCCCCATTTCGAACACAATGGGATATGATTAATAACCCAGTTCGGCTGTTACGATAGGTTTCCATCAAATTTAAGATATAAATCTATATATATTCAATTTGAAACGTACATTTCAATTTACCGGGGACACATATGGACTCTAAAAATTCCAAAAAAATGTTTTCTAGCTTCGTATTGACGATACGGTCCTAACAAAACTAATTTCGTCGAATTCTGAGACCGTTGGAAAAAATGGCCATTTTCCAGTCGATTAAAATCAACTGAAACTAGTCAAACGCGTTTTCCTTTGCCACGCTCACATATTGATTCGAAAAATTATGAAACCTGGGATCTAGCAATAACTTTACACCACGGATCCAACAAAAGTGGTTTCGTCGAAATCCGAGGTCGTTTGCAAAATTTCCATTTTTAAGGGCCTGAATTCCATAGCGACTATTCAGAATTTTGAACTGGACATATCTTTTTATTCACGCTATGAAATTTTGATTTTTCGGATTCGTTGGAAAGATATTACCAGTTAGATCCTAATGTTTTTGGTTTCACTAAAATTCGGATTGTTTTGCACCCGGTACATTCAATTGAAGTTTGAAATCGAATTATCGAACTACCGCGCCATTTTCAATTCTATTTATAATTATATATAAATATTTATATTCTAACGACGACGTATATAATATATACGTTCTAAATATATTCAAATTAAATTTCTCCGTCGATATTATTTAAAATATTTCATTTTAAATAATCAAACTTCGCTAAAATTGCCAAAATAAAAATTTCAATATATAAAAATCGAATTTTTACTACGCTATTCAATATATAAAAATCGAATTTTTACTATGCTATTCAATTTATAAAAATCGAATTTTTACTATGCTATTCAATATATAAAAATCGAATTTTTACTATGCTATTCAATATATAAAAATCGAATTTTTACTATGCTATTCAATATATAAAAATCGATTTTTTACTTCAAATCCATGTGGATAAAAATCGCATTTCCATACCGCTAATATATAGATAAAAATTCTATTTATATAACGCTATTCCCTTTATAAGGATTTCGCCCCTTCATAAATAAAGTCTTCGCCCTTATAAAAATAAAGTTTTCGCCTTTATAAAAATAAGGTTTTCGCCTTTATAAAAATAATGTTTTCGCCTTTATAAAAATAAGGTTTTCGCCTTTATAAAAATAAGGTTTTCGCCTTTATAAATATAATGTTTTCGCCTTTATAAAAATAAGGTTTTTACCTTTATAAAAATAAGGTTCATGTGTTGACAGTACTCATCCATTGAGATTGGTCATGTGTTGAACGAAATATTTTAGTAATAAAATTTACATCTTTGTCAATATAAAATAAAGGTTCATGTGTTGACAGTACTCATCCATTGAGATTGGTCATGTGTTGAACGAAATATTTTAGTAATAAAATTTACATCTTTATCAATATAAAATAAAGGTTCATGTGTTGACAGTACTCATCCATTGAGATTGGTCATGTGTTGAACGAAATATTTTAGTAATAAAATTTACATCTTTATCAATATAAAATAAAGGTTCATGTGTTGACAGTACTCATCCATTGAGATTGGTCATGTGTTGAACGAAATATTTTGATAATAACAACTATTTTGAAAAAAAGTAATATTTGAAATAGAATATTTGAAAATAGAAATTTATGAAGCCGTGTTGATTAGATTGACGCCATTTTGACGTAAACGATATTTATATCGATTTTATTCATTTTGAAATGAATTGAATTGAAAACGATTTCGAAATGAATTGAATTGAAAACAATTTCGAAATGAATTGAATTGAAAACGATTTCGAAATGAATTGAATTGAAAACGATTTCGAAATGAATTGAGTTGAAAACGATTTCGAAATGAATTGAATTGAAAACGATTTCGAAATGAATTGAATTGAAAACGATTTCGAAATGAATTGAATTGAAAACGATTTAGAAATGAATTGAATTGAAAATGATTTCGAAATGAATTGAATTGAAAACGATTTCGAAATGAATTGAATTGAAAACGATTTCGAAATGAATTGAATTGAAAACGATTTCGAAATGAATTGAATTGAAAACGATTTCGAAATGAATTGAATTGAAAACGATTTCGAAATGAATTGAATTGAAAACGAATTCAAATTGAATTGAAAGTGAATTGAAATGAATTCAAATTGAATTGAAATTTTAAATTGAATAGAAATGAATTTTAAAACGAATTTATAAAGAAGAATTCAATTTTGATATGAATTGAAAAGAAAGTTGAAATTGCTTTTGAAACGATTTTAAAACTATTTATATAATTCGTTTTAAATAGAAATCGACGAAGTATATATTATATATATTATATATATATAATATAATGGCCTGAATAGAACGCGCCGCGCCGCGGCAGTTCGTGAATTTCGACCATTTATTTCAAACGGACATTACGGGAGATCCGACCGTCGGATTCTCCTAAAACCGGAACCGTTGGGTTCGTATCGAAAAGAGCTTTCTAACGAATATTAGAAATTTGAAATCTAACGGTCGGATTTGGAGTTACTTCCAAATCAAATTTGAAAAAGGTCGTTGTAAGTGCAGTTCGATGGCCGTTGATGGAAATCGACTGTACGGGCCTTGATAAAATTATTAAAAATAGTAATAATTTGTGTAAAATCGTAAGAAATGATTTAGAAAGAATTGGGATGAAAAACTCCATATTTGAAAAGATAAAAATAGATTTTTATCGAAATGAACTAGTTTTGAACTAGAATTACAATTCTATTTATTTTTAAAATAAATAAATTGAATTTGAAATGGTTTTGAAAATAACCAGAATTTCCAATGATTGCATTGGAATGGATTTGAATCGAAATTGCCTTCGGAATATTTCGATGTTGGATTTCGTGATGATACAGATATTGTTATGGGAATTTGAAAGATATATACATATATCGTTATTTCCAGTGCGATATTTGTTAGTCGTAGAATTTTATATTGAATATAAGCCAGTATATTTTCTATTCAGAGCCTTGTATTGAATATCAAATGTGATTTGGGTTTGTCGTGAATGGTGTCTTCACTAACACTGTTCTTGAACCCAGTTGAGAAAAGATTAAATCTTTTTATTTAGATTTAACGAAGTGTACCAATTCAATAATATTTAATTGGAATTGAATTGATATTGATATTGGGTTTATCGTGAACAGTGTTTTAAATAACACTTGTTCTTTAACCCGATAATTAATGGAATGATTTTTGGGTTTATCGTGAACAGTTTTTTAAATAACACTTGTTCTTTAACCCGATAATTAATGGAATGATTTTTGGGTTTATCGTGAACAGTGTTTTAAATAACACTCGTTCTTTAACCCGATAATTAATGAATGTGATTTTGGGTTTATCATGAACCGTGTTTTAAATGACACTGATTCTTTAACCCAGCCGAAGATTAAAACTAAGTGGAGTTTTAATGAATCTTTAATTAGATTGAGATGATCGAAAATGGAGTATCACCAGTTTTGCTCCAGGCGATAGTTAAATCTTTAATTAGATTTGAACGTGAAATGGTAATTGAATTTACCGATAACACTGCGGTGTTAGATATGAAGTATTACCAGTTTTACTTCATGGGATGAATAGGTTGGGATGGGGAAATTAAAATAAATAATTACTTCGATAAGGTTCGCTAATCCCGACTAGTTTGAATTGAGATTCAAAAATAGAATAAGGAATAAATTCAAGGAATTTATCTTGGATAAAATTAATGGGAACCTTTCCCTATGAATGTGAAATTTAGAAACTAACTGTCGGTTAGCCAAGCAGAATGGTTTTCTGGATATTGATCTGATGTTGGTTTCGGCCTTCGGGGTTAATATTTGGGGAATTATTCTCTTGATTAATTTACGGTTAGTGACTGATGAATTGGAATGAGGCGTATGTTGTGTTTGTGTAACACTTATTTAAAATATACGCGAGTTATTCGGAAAGACCGGGTTTATCCCATTCTGAATAACTGATACGACGATAAGTCGAAGACGAAGATGGTGGTCGAAGACCGGAAGTCTTCACGTCGTTTGGGGGATTACTGATGATCTTGATTGGGCTGTACACCCACGAAGATGGAAACAGTTAGTGATCTTCCAGACGTACTTGGAGATCGATGGATATGCGGGGTACTAGGTGCCTCCGGTTTCGTTCAGCCCTAGAACGGACTTTTAAATGGACTGTGTGTCTGACATTGGATTTTAGTCTGTGTGATTGATCTCTATTAAATATATATCTGCTTGGCGGCGGAGAATTTATTCTCTTGCTTAATGCCCTTCTCTGAGACGTACGAGCTCAGTGGTTATATATTGATGGATATCAATCGCATGGAGTGAATTGCCTGTGTGGCATGCTAAGATGCAACTGATCAAGGCTTTTGTTGAAAAGCAAAGTCCTGTGGTTGATGATCAAAGCACGGCCTTTGTGGCGTAGCTTTGTGTAACGTTGATTCGCGAGTATCACACCCGGTATGAATCAAAAACGGGAGACAGACATCAGGGAGGACATGCGTTTCTTTCTAGTTAGGAGTGGCGTCAGTGCTTAAACTGGCTGACGAGTTTGACTCATGTGGATGTTGCTTATTATTACTTGCTGAAAAGCGAGGCGACTCGTGATATCGGTTTCGGCCGATGCTTCTGGTCGGCTGACGGGTGTAATAACCCGGAAAATCTGGGCCAGTTTAAAATTTTTATTTTGGCAATTATAGCGAATTTTGAATATTTAAAATGAATTATTTTAAATATTATCGACGAGAAAATTTATTTTGAATAAAATTCGAACGTATATATTATACGCGTCGTCGTTGGAATATAAATAATTATATATATAATTATAAATAGAATTGAAAATGGCGCGGTAGTTCGATAATTCGATTTCAAACTTCATTTGAATGTACCGGGTGCAAAACAATCCGGATTTTAGTGAAACCAAAAATGATAGGATCTAATTGGTAATATCTTTCCAACGAATTTGAAAAATCAAAATTTTATAGCGGGAATCAAAAGATATGTCCAGTTGAAAATTCTGAATAGTCGCTATGGAATTCAGGCCCTTAAAAATGGACATTTTGCAAACGACCTCGGATTTCGACGAAACCACTTTTGTTGGGTCCGTGATGTTAAATTATTGCTAGATTCCAAATTCCATAATTTTTCGAATCAATATGTGAACGTGGCAAAGGAAAACGCGTTTGACCAGTTTCAGTTGATTTTAATCGACTGGAAATTGGCCATTTTTCAAACGGTCTCAGAATTCAACGAAATTAGTTTTGTTAGGACCGTATCGTCAATACGAAGCTAGAAAATATTTTTATGGGATTTTCAGAGTTAGTATGTAACCCCGGTAATTTGAAATGTACGTTTAAAATTCAATATAGTGATTTAAATGTAAATTTAACGGAAACTGATTGTAACAGCCGAATCAGCCTACGATACATATCCCATTGTGTTCGGAATGGGGGTAATTAACTAGGGGCGACAGTCGGTGGGTTCGATTTCGAGTCGAAAATAAAAAGTTGCTTTTTGAATTGAAAATAAATTAAAATAATATATTTAATTTTTATATAACTCCCCCACCCTTACCTTTCTCTTCCCCCCCCCCCCCCCTTTTGACCGATTAGTCAAAAAAAAAAAGAAAAAAAAAAAGAAAACGATCGTGGAAACCGTCCCAGCCTCCCGCCGTCGCGGCAGGCTTCACCGCCGCCATAGCCGGATCCGTCCCCTCCCTCTCTCTCCTATCTTCCCTCACCTCTCTCCTCTGATTTAAACTCCACCACGAACCTCAGCACAGAAGCCCGCGCCCGCCTGCGCCCTGGTCGTCGCCGCCACTGCAAGCTCGCCCACCGCCAGACCCTCCACCCACCTCCGCGCCTGACAGCCCCTCTCTCCTCCTCCGATCCACCTTTCCCCCCTTTTTTTGTTTTTGCTCCAATGAAACACACCCCCTAGCCTGAAGTAAAGCACCGCACCTCCAAGGAAACTCCACCACCTCGAGCCCGGCGCCAGCAGCACCCTTGCTTCCGGCGTTCCCGAAGACCAAAACCCTAAATTCTTTTTCGACTGTAAGTTTTATTTTTATTTATTATTTCATTCATACGATGTAAATTAGTTTATTAAAAAAAATCAGTTTCTACATAAGTGGTGAGAGTATAAAGACCGGATTTTTTATATGTAAATAAAGGTAGAAAGACCGGATTTTTTATATGTAAATAAAGGTAGAAAGACCGGATTTTTTATATGTAAATAAAGGTAGAAAGACCGGATTTTTTATATGTAAATAAAGGTAGAAAGACCGGATTTTTATATGAGTAGGATATTAAATATATGATTTTTTATTTAGGTAGGGTATTAAAAATATTATTTTTATATGAATAACATAATAAAAATATAATTTTTATTATAAGAGAAGTGGAATGAAAACACGATTTTTTACATGTATGATTTGGATATAAAAATATCATCTTTATGTATATATTAGCAAAGTTTAGATTTTTATATATTGAATATAGAAATAAAATATGATTTTTATATGTTGAATATAGAAATAAAAATATGATTTTTATATGTTGAATATAGAAATAAAAATATGATTTTTATATGTTGAATATAGAAGTAAAAATATGATTTTTATATGTTGAATATAGAAGTAAAAATTCGATTTTTATATGTTGAATATAGAAGTAAAAATTCGATTTTTATATGTTGAATATAGAAGTAAAAATTCGATTTTTATATGTTGAATATAGAAGTAAAAATTCGATTTTTATATATTGAATAGCAAAGTAAAAATTCGATTTTTATATATTGAATAGCAAAGTAAAAATTTGATTTTTATATATTGAATAGCAAAGTAAAAATTTGATTTTTATATATTGAATAGCAAAGTAAAAATTTGATTTTTTTATATTGAATAGCAAAGTAAAAATTTGATTTTTATATATTGAATAGCAAAGTAAAAATTTGATTTTTATATATTGAATAGCGTAGTGAAAATTCGATTTTTACATATGTAGTGGCTACGGGCAACGAAGATGACGAAGATGCGATAGCAAGGAAGATTTCTATCAATGAAGTGCCGTGGAGCTAGGATAGCTATATGTGAGAATTTCTCACCTTTCAATTTCTTATTCTAGTTATATATATATACTAGGATGCAGACGGTGCTTAGTAGCACCCGACACAATCGTCCACAGACCATGGACTTGTTTGTTTGGTTGCATAGATTAGTTATATGATTTGATTTGAATTTGGTTGTTTGGTGATTTGATTGATGTGTGAATGGCGTGGGCCTTCACTAGACCGGGGATAAGGCTAGGCCTCGTCCCGTTTCTAGTATCGTGCCGTTATGCCGCCGAAATTTTCTAAAATAAGTTAGAGAAATAAAAATATCATTTTATTTAAAGAATGAACTGAATAGAAATTCATATGTTGGAATAAAATGTTTTGTCGTTAAAAATATGATTTTTAACGTGAAGTGAATAAAATAAATATTCATTTACAAACCAGACGGTTTGTTTATGTACACCTATTTGAAAGACATTGATTGAGACGATAAATTTTACACATCGCCCAACTGCACAACTAAAATCTGTGTTTGATTGTTTGAAACCCCACACGGGTGTTAGGATGAAATTTGAAGTTCACTCATCCTGATTGATTAAATATGTCGATCGATTGATTGACAGGCTGTTATAAGCGTTAGATATCTATATTTGATGCTTATACAGTGTAGTGCACTTTGGTTGATGGTTGATTATTTTTCAATGCTATTATATGTGTGTAATGTATGAAAATCCATATAATTAACATTATATGGTGATTGATTGGGCCTCATTCCAATTTAGAAAATAAAGAATATTATAAAATAAAGGTTCATGTGTTGACAGTACTCATCCATTGAGATTGGTCATGTGTTGAACGAAATATTTTAGTAATAAAATTTACATCTTTATCAATATAAAATAAAAGTTCATGTGTTGACAGTACTCATCCATTGAGATTGGTCATGTGTTGAACGAAATATTTTAGTAATAAAATTTACATCTTTATCAATATAAAATAAAGGTTCATGTGTTGACAGTACTCATCCATTGAGATTGGTCATGTGTTGAACGAAATATTTTGATAATAACAACTATTTTGAAAAAGAAATATTTGAAATAGAATATTTGCAAATAGAAATTTATGAAGCCGTGTTGATTAGATTGACGCCATTTTGACGTGAACGATATTTATATCGATTCTAAACGATTTCGAAATGAATTGAATTGAAAACGATTTCGAAATGAATTGAATTGAAAACGATTTCGAAATGAATTGAATTGAAAACGATTTCGAAATGAATTGAATTGAAAACGATTTTGAAATGAATTGAATTGAAAACGATTTCGAAATGAATTGAATTGAAAACGATTTCGAAATGAATTGAATTAAAAACGATTTCGAAATGAATTGAAAATGAATTCAAATTGAATTGAAAACGAATTGAAATGAATTCAAATTGAATTGAAATTTGAATTGAATATAAATGAATTTTAAAACGAAATTATAAAGAAGAATTCAATTTTGATTTGAATTGAAAAGAAAGTTGAAATTGCTTTTGAAACGATTTTAAAACTATTCATATAATTCGTTTTAAATAGAAATCGACGAAGTATATATTATATATATTATATATATAATATAATGGCCTGAATAGAACGCGCCGCGCCGCGGCAGTTCGTGAATTTCGACCATTTATTTCAAACGGACATTACGGGAGATCCGACCGTCGGATTCTCCTAAAACCGGAACCGTTGGGTTCGTATCGAAAAGAGCTTTCTAACGAATATTAGAAATTAGAAATCTAACGGTTGGATTTGGAATTATGTCCAAATCAAATTTGAAAAAGGTCGCTATAAGTACAGTTCGATGGCCGTTGATGGAAATCGACTGTGCGGGTCTTGATAAAATTATTAAAAATAGTAATAATTTTGTAAGATCATAAGAAATGGTTTAGAAAGGATTGGGATGAAAAACTCCATATTTGAAAAGATAAAAATAGATTTTTATCGAGATGAACTGTTTTTGAACTAGAATTATAATTCTATTTATTTTTAAATAAATAAATTGAATTTAAAAAAAAAGGGTTTTGAAAATAACCAGAATATCCAATGATTGCATTGGAGTGGATTTGAATCGAAATTGTCTTCGGAATATTTCGATGTTGGAATTCGTGATTATACAGGTGTTGTTATGGAAATTTGAAAGATATATATTTATATCGTTATTTCCAACACGACATTTGTTAATCGTAGAATTTGATATTGAATATAAGCTGATATATTTTCTATTCAAAGCCTTGTATTGAATATCAAATGTGATTTGGGTTTGTCGTGAGTGGTGTCTTCACTAACACTGTTCTTGAACCCAGTTGAGAAAAGATTAAATCTTTTTATTTTGATTTAATGAAGTATACCAATTAAATAACATTAAATTGAATTGATATTGATTTTTGGGTTTATCGTGAACAATGTTTTAAATAACACTTGTTCTTTAACCTGATAATTAATGAAATGTGATTGTGGGTTTATCGCGAACCGTGTTTTAAATGACACTGATTCTTTAACCCAGTCGAAGATTAAAACTAAGTGGAGTTTTAATGAATCTCTAATTAGATTGAAATGATCGAAAATGGAGTATCACCAGTTTTGCTCCAGGCAATAGTTAAATATTTAAATAGATTTGAACGTGAAATGGTAATTGAATTTACCGATAACACTGTGGTGTTAGATATGAAGTATTACCAGTTTTACTTCATGGGATAAATAGGTTGGGATGGGGAAATTAAAATAAATGATTACTTCGGTAAGGTTCGCTAATTCCGACCAGTTTGAATTGAGATTCAAAAATAGAATAAAGAATAAATTCAAAGAATTTATCTTGGATAAAATTAATGGGAACATTTCCCTATGAATGTGAAATTTAGAAACTAACTGTCGGTTGGCCAAGCAGAATGGTTGTCTGGATATTGATCTGATGTTGGATTCGGCCTTCGGGGTTAAAATTTGGGAAATTATCCTCTTGATTAATTTACGGTTAGTGACTAATGAATTGGAATGAGGCCTATGTTGTGTTTGTGTAACACTTATTTAAAATATACGCGAGTTATTCGGAAAGACTGGGTTTATCCCATTCTGAATAACTGGTACGACGATAAGTCGAAGATGAAGACGGTGGTCGAAGACCGGAAGTCTTCACGTCATTTGGATAATTACTGATGATCTTGATTGGGCTGTACACCCAAGAAGATGGAAACAGTTGGTGATCGTCCAGACGTACTTGGAGATCGATGGATATGCGGGGTACTAGGTGCCTCCGGTTTCGTTCAGACCCAGAACGGACTTATAAATGGACTGTATGTCTGACATTGGATTTTAGTCCGTGTGATTGATCTCTATTAAATATATATCTGTTTTGCGGCGGAAAATTTATTCTCTTGCTTAACGCCCTTCTATGAGACGTACGAGCTCAGGGGTTATATATTGATGGATATCAAACGCATGGAGTGAATTGCCTGTGTGGCATGCCTAAGTGGCAATTGATCGAGGCTTCTGTTGAAAGGCAAAGTCTTGTGGTGATGATCAAAGCACGGCTTTTGTGGCGTAGCTTTGTGTAACGTTTACTTCGCGAGTTTCACACCCGGTATGAACCAAAAACGGGAGACGGACCTCAGGGAGGGCATGCGTTTCCTTCTAGCTAAAAAGTGGCGTCAGTGGTTTTACACGCCCTGACAAGTTTGACTTATGTGGTTGTTGCTGTTGCGAGGCGCCTCGGATTGATCGGTCGTTCTCGAACCGATGGAGTCATTTAGTTGGCTCATTTACGCCCCAAAGGGCGGGGAAACGTAGTGTTCAGGCATTTTAATCCACATCGGTGGACCGGCCCTGTCGCTCCAAGGCTTGACTGAGTACTTGCCTGAGACATGGGCTAGATTGTCTCGAATCGGTTGAGGACTATCTTTTGCCTCGGTTCATAGATGGAAATCCAACTTCCAAATACGTGACATTTGCGGTTTTAATTGTAGAACTAGTATGGCGACATGATATATGGTACCAATGCCGTCTATGATTGATACTTATGATTTGAAGTTGTTTTATACACTATGCACTTATAGTAGTATCAAATGATTTGTTTTTAAACGTATCAAGCATTCTTTGGCTGTTATAAGGAAAAACCCTATCCCCCGGCTTGTGTTGCATTGTGTGATGGGACCTGGGTCTTATAACAGCTTCATTTTTCTTTATTTGGCATTGCCCTGTTTGTTTTATGCACTGGTATTCTTGGGAGGAAACCCGTTCCGTGTTATACGGCGTGGTCCCTTGATTTACCTAACTTTAAAAATAAAGATTTATAACTGTTTTAGTTCTCACACCAGTCCCATGACTGACCTGGAGTTTATTGTTTTAACCTAAACTCTGGGTGCCCTTATTTTGACACGGGCAGCTAGTAGTTTTGTTTTTGCAGATTTATATTCACAGGATCCTGGTTTACAGCTGGAACGGTATCCGGAAAGCTTTGTATCCGTATATCTTCTTCTAGTTGTGTATTGTATTATTTTCCGCTATGATGTATTTAAATGTAATTTAAATCTCTGATATTTCTGTGTAATATTTATTCATTAATACTGTATATTCTTGTAATCTGATGCATTGTTGTAATATACAATGAAATGTTCTTCTATATGCGTTCTGTTGTGGTTTGTTCTCAAATGATAGGGCGTTTCGAACGGTTTGGGTCGGTTTAGCGACTGGTTCGGACCGAGCGAAATTCCATCTCGTCACAGTTGGTATCAGAGCTTTGGTTTACAAAGCTCAGAGAACAAGACCCATTAGAACCATACGAAAGAATTCATCAGAATTGGATTAGTAATATCCAACGGGAATGACTCGTTAGAGATGGGATCAGTAGCATCCTAGAACGAGTGTGAAGAGTATATTTTTGAAAGTGAAAACAAATTTTTGTTCTGAAAATTTAAATCAATTATTCGTATTTGATTATCTATTTATATTGAGTTGGACAGTCCAGTATATAAAGATTTTGCGTATACGTCTGATCCACGTGTATTTGAAATTTTAATATACTGGATAGATATAGAATTACGCTCTAGTCGCCCGGGAGTGATTCTGATGATTGATATATCATCATCAGAATTTATATTCAAGTGGCGAAGGTGTGATTTTCTATATATTTCCATTAGACTGGTGTGAGAACCAAAACTAATATAGTTAGAACACTTTGTTGTGAATTCCATCAAAAACATGATTTTCTTTATATGTATCAAAATTATGAATTTGAAATGATAATTCACTAATTGATTGATGTTTGTGTTGTTTGTTTATTTGTTTGATAATTTTGAACCATTATGCCTAATATAACCAAATATTGAATTGTATTGAAATTTGGTCGCATTTGCTTGCATATACCTATACTTACGTTGAACAGGTCATAGCAAAGAGGCTAGAGCAGAGAATTAAATTTGTTTGGCCGACAAATAGGTACATGTTTACTACATAATTTACTGTTTTGTTTGGGTGATGATGATTTTATGAGCCTATTGGCTTGCCGCTTGGCTTTTTCTTTTTCTTTTTGAGATCTGAAGGACCGGGGAAGCTATTTGAAATTCCCCGATGCTCCCATTGCAGGGGAGGTTTTGGCGAAATTTTTCAAAAATTTAGGGTGTTAGCCAAATTTTTGAATTTTTTTGAAAATTCTCAGAAAATGAAAATTTGGAGAATGGAAGCCAAATCGAACGTAGAACTGATTCATCAAACCACTTTCGACTTTGTTCCTTTTCGGGGACGAAAAGTTTTAAGTGGGGGAGATTGTAATAACCCGGAAAATCTGGGCCAGTTTAAAATTTTTATTTTGGCAATTATAGCGAATTTTGAATATTTAAAATGAATTATTTTAAATATTATCGACGAGAAAATTTATTTTGAATAAAATTCGAACGTATATATTATACGCGTCGTCGTTGGAATATAAATAATTATATATATAATTATAAATAGAATCGAAAATGGCGCGGTAGTTCGATAATTCGATTTCAAACTTCATTTGAATGTACCGGGTGCAAAACAATCCGGATTTTAGTGAAACCAAAAATGATAGGATCTAATTGGTAATATCTTTCCAACGAATCTGAAAAATCAAAATTTTATAGCGGGAATCAAAAGATATGTCCAGTTGAAAATTCTGAATAGTCGCTATGGAATTCAGGCCCTTAAAAATGGACATTTTGCAAACGACCTCGGATTTCGACGAAACCACTTTTGTTGGGTCCGTGATGTTAAATTATTGCTAGATTCCAAATTCCATAATTTTTCGAATCAATATGTGAACGTGGCAAAGGAAAACGCGTTTGACCAGTTTCAGTTGATTTTAATCGACTGGAAATTGGCCATTTTTCAAACGGTCTCAGAATTCAACAAAATTAGTTTTGTTAGGACCGTATCGTCAATACGAAGCTAGAAAATATTTTTATGGGATTTTCAGAGTTAGTATGTAACCCCGGTAATTTGAAATGTACGTTTAAAATTCAATATAGTGATTTAAATGTAAATTTAACGGAAACTGATTGTAACAGCCGAATCAGCCTACGATACATATCCCATTGTGTTCGGAATGGGGGTAATTAACTAGGGGCGACAGTCGGTGGGTTCGATTTCGAGTCGAAAATAAAAAGTTGCTTTTTGAATTGAAAATAAATTAAAATAATATATTTAATTTTTATATAACTCCCCCACCCTTACCTTTCTCTTCCCCCCCCCTTTTGACCGATTAGTCAAAAAAAAAAAAAAAAAAAAAGAAAACGATCGTGGAAACCGTCCCAGCCTCCCGCCGTCGCGGCAGGCTTCACCGCCGCCATAGCCGGATCCGTCCCCTCCCTCTCTCTCCTATCTTCCCTCACCTCTCTCCTCTGATTTAAACTCCGCCCCGAACCTCAGCACAGAAGCCCGCGCCCGCCTGCGCCCTGGTCGTCGCCGCCACTGCAAGCTCGCCCACCGCCAGACCCTCCACCCACCTCCGCGCCTGACAGCCCCTCTCTCCTCCTCCGATCCACCTTTCCCCCCTTTTTTTGTTTTTGCTCCAATGAAACACACCCCCTAGCCTGAAGTAAAGCACCGCACCTCCAAGGAAACTCCACCACCTCGAGCCCGGCGCCAGCAGCACCCTTGCTTCCGGCGTTCCCGAAGACCAAAACCCTAAATTCTTTTTCGACTGTAAGTTTTATTTTTATTTATTATTTCATTCATACGATGTAAATTAGTTTATTAAAAAAAATCAGTTTCTACATAAGTGGTGAGAGTATAAAGACCAGATTTTTTATATGTAAATAAAGGTAGAAAGACCGGATTTTTTATATGTAAATAAAGGTAGAAAGACCGGATTTTTTATATGTAAATAAAGGTAGAAAGACCGGATTTTTTATATGTAAATAAAGGTAGAAAGACCGGATTTTTTATATGTAAATAAAGGTAGAAAGACCGGATTTTTATATGAGTAGGATATTAAATATATGATTTTTTATTTAGGTAGGGTATTAAAAATATTATTTTTATATGAATAACATAATAAAAATATAATTTTTATTATAAGAGAAGTGGAATGAAAACACGATTTTTTACATGTATGATTTGGATATAAAAATATCATCTTTATGTATATATTAGCAAAGTTTAGATTTTTATATATTGAATATAGAAATAAAATATGATTTTTATATGTTGAATATAGAAATAAAAATATGATTTTTATATGTTGAATATAGAAATAAAAATATGATTTTTATATGTTGAATATAGAAGTAAAAATTCGATTTTTATACGTTGAATATAGAAGTAAAAATTCGATTTTTATATGTTGAATATAGAAGTAAAAATTCGATTTTTATATGTTGAATATAGAAGTAAAAATTCGATTTTTATATATTGAATAGCAAAGTAAAAATTCGATTTTTATATATTGAATAGTAAAGTAAAAATTTGATTTTTATATATTGAATAGCAAAGTAAAAATTTGATTTTTATATATTGAATAGCAAAGTAAAAATTTGATTTTTATATATTGAATAGCAAAGTAAAAATTTGATTTTTATATATTGAATAGCAAAGTAAAAATTTGATTTTTATATATTGAATAGCGTAGTGAAAATTCGATTTTTACATATGTAGTGGCTACGGGCAACGAAGATGACGAAGATGCGATAGCAAGGAAGATTTCTATCAATGAAGTGCCGTGGAGCTAGGATAGCTATATGTGAGAATTTCTCACCTTTCAATTTCTTATTCTAGTTATATATATATACTAGGATGCAGACGGTGCTTAGTAGCACCCGACACAATCGTCCACAGACCATGGACTTGTTTGTTTGGTTGCATAGATTAGTTATATGATTTGATTTGAATTTGGTTGTTTGGTGATTTGATTGATGTGTGAATGGCGTGGGCCTTCACTAGACCGAGGATAAGGCTAGGCCTCGTCCCGTTTCTAGTATCGTGCCGTTATGCCGCCAAAATTTTCTAAAATAAGTTAGAAAAATAAAAATATCATTTTATTTAAAGAATGAACTGAATAGAAATTCATATGTTGGAATAAAATGTTTTGTCGTTAAAAATATGATTTTTAACGTGAAGTGAATAAAATAAATATTCATTTACAAACCAGACGGTTTGTTTATGTACACCTATTTGAAGGACATTGATTGAGACGATAAATTTTACACATCGCCCAACTGCACAACTAAAATCTGTGTTTGATTGTTTGAAACCCCACACGGGTGTTAGGATGAAATTTGAAGTTCACTCATCCTGATTGATTAAATATGTCGATCGATTGATTGACAGGCTGTTATAAGCGTTAGATATCTATATTTGATGCTTATACAGTGTAGTGCACTTTGGTTGATGGTTGATTATTTTTCAATGCTATTATATGTGTGTAATGTATGAAAATCCATATAATTAACATTATATGGTGATTGATTGGGCCTCATTCCAATTTAGAAAATAAAGAATATTATAAAATAAAGGTTCATGTGTTGACAGTACTCATCCATTGAGATTGGTCATGTGTTGAACGAAATATTTTAGTAATAAAATTTACATCTTTATCAATATAAAATAAAAGTTCATGTGTTGACAGTACTCATCCATTGAGATTGGTCATGTGTTGAACGAAATATTTTAGTAATAAAATTTACATCTTTATCAATATAAAATAAAGGTTCATGTGTTGACAGTACTCATCCATTGAGATTGGTCATGTGTTGAACGAAATATTTTGATAATAACAACTATTTTGAAAAAGAAATATTTGAAATAGAATATTTGCAAATAGAAATTTATGAAGCCGTGTTGATTAAATTGACGCCATTTTGACGTGAACGATATTTATATCGATTCTAAACGATTTCGAAATGAATTGAATTGAAAACGATTTCGAAATGAATTGAATTGAAAACGATTTCGAAATGAATTGAATTGAAAACGATTTCGAAATGAATTGAATTGAAAACAATTTAGAAATGAATTGAATTGAAAACGATTTCGAAATGAATTGAATTAAAAACGATTTCGAAATGAATTGAAAATGAATTCAAATTGAATTGAAAACGAATTGAAATGAATTCAAATTGAATTGAAATTTGAATTGAATAGAAATGAATTTTAAAACGAATTTATAAAGAAGAATTCAATTTTGATTTGAATTGAAAAGAAAGTTGAAATTGCTTTTGAAACGATTTTAAAACTATTCATATAATTCGTTTTAAATAGAAATCGACGAAGTATATATTATATATATAATATAATGGCCTGAATAGAACGCGCCGCGCCGCGGCAGTTCGTGAATTTCGACCATTTATTTCAAACGGACATTACGGGGGATCCGACCGTCGGATTCTCCTAAAACCGGAACCGTTGGATTCGTATCGAAAAGAGCTTTCTAACGAATATTAGAAATTAGAAATCTAACGGTTGGATTTGGAATTATGTCCAAATCAAATTTGAAAAAGGTCGCTATAAGTACAGTTCGATGGCCGTTGATGGAAATCGACTGTGCTGGCCTTGATAAAATTATTAAAAATAGTAATAATTTGTGTAAAATCATAAGAAATGGTTTAGAAAGGATTGGGATGAAAAACTCCATATTTGAAAAGATAAAAATAGATTTTTATCGAGATGAACTGGTTTTGAACTAGAATTATATTTCTATTTATTTTTAAATAAATAAATTGAATTTAAAAAAAAAGGGTTTTGAAAATAACCAAAATATCCAATGATTGCATTGGAGTGGATTTGAATCGAAATTGTCTTCGGAATATTTCGATGTTGGAATTCGTGATTATACAGGTGTTGTTATGGAAATTTGAAAGATATATATTTATATCGTTATTTCCAACACGACATTTGTTAATCGTAGAATTTGATATTGAATATAAGCTGATATATTTTCTATTCAAAGCCTTGTATTGAATATCAAATGTGATTTGGGTTTGTCGTGAGTGGTGTCTTCACTAACACTGTTCTTGAACCCAGTTGAGAAAAGATTAAATCTTTTTATTTGGATTTAATGAAGTATACCAATTAAATAACATTAAATTGAATTGATATTGATTTTTGGGTTTATCGTGAACAGTGTTTTTAATAACACTTGTTCTTTAACCCGATAATTAATGAAATGTGATTGTGGGTTTATTGCGAACCGTGTTTTAAATGACACTGATTCTTTAACCCAGTCGAAGATTAAAACTAAGTGGAGTTTTAATGAATCTCTAATTAGATTGAAATGATCGAAAATGGAGTATCACCAGTTTTGCTCCAGGCGATAGTTAAATATTTAATTAGATTTGAACGTGAAATGGTAATTGAATTTACCGATAACACTGTGGTGTTAGATATGAAGTATTACCAGTTTTACTTCATGGGATAAATAGGTTGGGATGGAGAAATTAAAATAAATGATTACTTCGGTAAGTTTCGCTAATTCCGACCAGTTTGAATTGAGATTCAAAAATAGAATAAAGAATAAATTCAAAGAATTTATCTTGGATAAAATTAATGGGAACATTTCCCTATGAATGTGAAATTTAGAAACTAACTGTCGGTTGGCCAAGCAGAATGGTTTTCTGGATATTGATTTGATGTTGGTTTCGGCCTTTGGAATTAGTATTTGGGAAATTATTCTCTTGATTAATTTACGGTTAGTGACTAATGAATTGGAATGAGGCGTATGTTGTGTTTGTGTAACACTTATTTAAAATATACGCGAGTTATTTGGAAAGACCGGGTTTATCCCATTCTGAATAACTGATACGACGATAAGTCGAAGATGAAGACGGTGGTCGAAGACCGGAAGTCTTCACGTCGTTTGGATAATTACTGATGATCTTGATTGGGCTGTACACCCAAGAAGATGGAAACAGTTGGTGATCGTCCAGACGTACTTGGAGATCGATGGATATGCGGGGTACTAGGTGCCTCCGGTTTCGTTCAGACCCAGAACGGACTTATAAATGGACTGTATGTCTGACATTGGATTTTAGTCCGTGTGATTGATCTCTATTAAATATATATCTGTTTGGCGGCGGAGAATTTATACTCTTGCTTAACGCCCTTCTCTGAGACGTACGAGCTCAGGGGTTATATATTGATGGATATCAAACGCATGGAGTGAATTGCCTGTGTGGCATGCCTAAGTGGCAATTGATCGAGGCTACTGTTGAAAAGCAAAGTCTTGTGGTGATGATCAAAGCACGGCTTTTGTGGCGTAGCTTTGTGTAATGTTTACTTCGCGAGTTTCACACCCGGTATGAACCAAAAACGGGAGACGGACCTCAGGGAGGGCATGCGTTTCTTTCTAGCTAAAAAGTGGCGTCAGTGGTTTTACACGCCCGGACGAGTTTGACTTATGTGGTTGTTGCTGTTGCGAGGCGCCTCGGATTGATCGGTCGTTCTCAAACCGATGGAGTCATTTAGTTTGCTCATTTACGCCCCAAAGGGCGGGGAAACGTAGTGTTCAGGCATTTTAATCCACATCGTTGGATCGGCCCTGTCGCTCCAAGGCTTGACTGAGTACTTGCCTGAGACATGGGCTAGATTGTCTCGAATCGGTTGAGGACTATCTTTTGCCTCGGTTCATAGATGGAAATCCAACTTCCAAATACGTGACATTTGCGGTTTTAATTGTAGAACTAGTATGACGACATGATATATGGTACCCATGCCGTCTATGATTGATACTTATGATTTGAAGTTGTTTTATACACTATGCACTTATAGTAGTAACAAATGATTTGTTTTTAAACGTATCAAGCATTCTTTGGCTGTTATAAGGAAAAACCCTATCCCCCGGCTTGTGTTGCATTGTGTGATGGGACCTGGGTCTTATAACAGCTTCATTTTTCTTTATTTAGCATTGCGCTGTTTGTTTTATGCACTGGTATTCTTGGGAGGAAACCCGTTCCGTGTTATACGGCGTGGTCCCTTGATTTACCTAACTTTAAAAATAAAGATTTATAACTGTTTTAGTTCTCACACCAGTCCCATGACTGACCTGGAGTTTATTGTTTTAACCTAAACTCTGGGTGCCCTTATTTTGACACGGGCAGCTAGTAGTTTTGGTTTTGCAGATTTATATTCACAGGATCCTGGTTTACAGCTGGAACGGTATCCGGAAAGCTTTGTATCCGTATATCTTCTTCTAGTTGTGTATTGTATTATTTTCCGCTGTGATGTATTTAAATGTAATTTAAATCTCTGATATTTCTGTGTAATATTTATTCATTAATACTCTGTATATTCTTGTAATCTGATGCATTGTTGTAATATACAATGAAATGTTCTTTTATATGCGTTCTGTTGTGGTTTGTTCTCAAACGATAGGGCGTTTCGAACGGTTTGGGTCGGTTTAGCGACTGGTTCGGACCGAGCGAAATTTCATCTCGTCACAGTGGGCCAGGCTTACGCCCCAAAGGGCGGGGAAACGCATGTTCAGGCATTTTAATCCACATCGGTGGACCGACCCTGACGATCCAAGGGCCCACCTGAGTCTAGGTCCTGAGGCTCGGACTAGACAGCCTCGAATCGGTGAGGATCTTGCCCCTAGCCTCGGTTCATACCATAAATGATAACCCAAATTCCAATACGACATTTGCGATTTTGATTGTAAACTTATATATGGCGACATAGTGTTATGGGCCATTCATGCCGCCTATGATTGATACTTATGATTTGAAGTTGTTTTATACACTATGCACTTATAATAGTATCAAATGATTTGTTTTAAACGTATCAAGCATTCTTTGGCTGTTATAAGGGAAAACCCTATCCTCGGCTGCGTTGCATTGTGTGATGGGACCTGGGTCTTATAACAGCTTCATTTTTCTTTATTTAGCATTGCGCTGTTTGTTTTATGCACTGGTATTCTTGGGAGGAAACCCGTTCCGTGTTATACGGCGTGGTCCCTTGATTTACCTAACTTTAAAATAAAGATTAACTATTTTAGTTCTCACACCAGTCACATGACTGACCTGGAGTTTGTTGTTTTAACCTAAACTCTGGGTGCCCCTATTTTGACACGGGCAGCTAGTAGTTTTGGTTTTGCAGATTTATATTCACAGGATCCTGGTTTACAGCTGGAACGATATCCGGAAAGCTTTGTATCCGTATATCTACTTCTAGTTGTGTATCGTATTATTTTCCGCTGCTATGTATTTAAATGTAATTTAAATCTCTGATATTTCTGTGTAATATTCATTTATACTCTGTGTATTCTTGTAATCTGATGCATTGTTGTAATAAGCAATGAAATGTTCTTTTATATGCGTTCTGTTGTGGCTTGTTCTCGAACTATCCGCTCTTTCCTTAACGGGGAAGTTACGGGTTTTTACAGTTGGTATCAGAGCTTTGGTTAAGCTTAGTTCTGGAATATAACATTTGAACGAACGAATAATGACCGCCACGCGCTCAAGCTGCAACAGGAAAGGGCATTTGGCGATAAGTTGCAAATCTTGGAACAAACGAAGAAAAAGAGGATCTAAGCCCACTGCAACAGCCCAGATTTTTTGATCATTTAGTTTAATATTTAAAAATGTTTTTTTATTGTTTTGGAATTTTATATGGTTTAATTTCAATAATTTTGAATATTTTATTTTATTCCGAAATGGTAGAAATTTAGTGGATCTGCAATATAATGTGAACTGGCAGTATAAAAGGAAAATTTTTAATTTAAAATAGTACGTTTACAAAGGAAGTAGTAGCTAACGAACTCGGATTTCGATGAAATCAGTTTCATTAAATCCGAAATGATGAAATTAGGTAACCAACCAAGTTACGTCAAAAATGGTATCCGTATGTGGAAAAGAAAAAATAAAAGGCCAAAATTTGAACTAAATTTTGACGGTAATTGGAATTTGCTAATGCTAACGGCAAAACTGGAACCTGAGACCTATCCAGGAAAATTCTAAACATAGGATATTAGCTATATATGAAATCTGGGAAAATCCTATAACGGATATAGAAAGTTATTAAGGAAACAAAATTTAAATAAATTATTTGAAAATCTAAACGAACTCCGATTTTTGATTTGAATACATAGGATTGAAGTACGTTAAAAACCGGACCAGATGGTGGAAGAATTTCTGAAAACCGTTATCGTTTGATACTCCAACATGAGACCGGAAGGTGTTGAAACTAACACAAAACACTATTTTGAATTTGAATTTAAATTATTTGAAAGTTCAAACAAAATTCAAAATTGATATATTTTTATATGGTATTGAAGAGCAAGAAAAATTGAACAACATGGTTGAAAAAGATTTTGGATAAGGTATCAATAAGTAAGTCAAATTAACGTCCGAATAGGGTTGAGAAAACACACTTTACTATTCATAAATTATTAAATTTATTTATAATTTAATAAATTTAAGGATTAATCCTAGCCATCCATTTTCGACCATTGGATTCGCGCCACCTCAGCAATCCATGTGACTCCTTCGGCAATAAATAGCCCCCCCCCCTTCATTTTAAACTCACTCCTCCTCCTCCTCTTTCAAGCTTTGGCAATGGCAGAAATAATAATAAAATATTAGGAAATAGGGAAAAGGGAAGGAAGGGAGAAAGGAGGGCAAGACGGGGAGCTAGGGACTCTTAGGCAGAGGCTTGGGCTTCGCGGGGTATGTTTTTAAATAATATTTATTTATTTATTTATTTGTGTAATATATATATATATATATATTATAATTAAAATAGAATTTGTAAAAATAAATATCAGAACATTCTAAAGGTGACAGAGAGGATAGTGTCTAAGGCTTGAGTTTGGAAAATATAGTTTCCTGCTCTCCCTGGCTATCCCTAACAGATCCGACGGATGGGATGATTAATTTAAATTTAAATTTAAAATTTAATTTGAATTTAAAACAGACCAGGGGCATTTTCGTAATTTTTAACTTTAAACTTTAAAAGCTTATAATTTTTTCAAAACAAGTCGGATTTCCACGAAACAAGGACCGTTGGATTCTTATCGAAAAATACTTTAAAATGAGTGGAAGCAGATTTTTGATCCGGGTTAAAATTTTTAAGTTATAATTAAATGAATATTTCTAAATATTTTTATTTGAAAATTAAATTAAATTAATATTAAAATGGTTTTTCAATTTTAAAAAAAATTGGATATGGCTAGAGATGGGAAAGTAGGATTTTTTAGAAGGGCAGGGAAGGTAATTCGGCTAATAATGCAATTAGAAATTAATTAAGATAAAAATAATTTAATTAATTAAATTAATTTAATATTCATTTAAATTAGGTAAATATTGTAAATGGCATAACTTTTGCATACATTAACGAAATTTAACGAAACAGGATCCGTTGGGATCGTATGGACGAGCACTACGCAAGGGAACTGACCGCAAGTGGATTGGAGCTTGTTTGGATTTATGGTGAAATTTAACGTCTGAACCAAATCAATGACCAATTATCGCTATTCAACGATAAACCGTCCAAGGTGAGTAAATCTCACTAACTCTGAACACTTTATATTTTTATAAAGTATTTTTAGAACTGATAAATATTGGTTGAATTGCCGAGTGTTGATTGTTTGGTTGAACTGCTAGTCAGCTGGTTGAAAATACCGATATAGTTATATATATCGTTAACCGATGTTGATTTTGTTTATCAGAATACCTCATATTGAAATGAAATTGATGTGAATTATATTGTGTAACATCTGTGGATGCAGGGAAACAGGTCGGAGGAATCCAACTGGATTCCTCAACATTTATTTACCGTTTTTCATATATTCTGATATATGATGTGTTATATCATCTGTTGTTGAACCTGTGTGTTTGGATGATGATTGAACCTTTTGATTTGGTATTTTTATACCATAAGTGATACTAGAAAGTGAAAAGGGATTTTCAAAGTTTATTTTGAAAATAAATTATTTATATAAAATCAATAGATTTTATATATAAAAGGAAGAGAATTTCATGAGAGAAAATGATTATAGAATCAAAGCATTTGTTAAAAAACAAATATTGGTGAAATCAAATAGAAGGGAAAATATTGGTGAAATCAAATAGAAGGGAAATATTTGTGAAACGATTACAAATAGAAATAAAAAGGGAAACATTCGTAAAAGTATTTACAAATGGAATTGAAAAGGGAATATTCATGTAGGGAATAAAGAAAAGTTGAAAGAAGTACTTATTTGTTAAATAAATAGAAAAGTTAAAAGAAATATTTATTTGTTGAATAAATAGAAAAGTTAAAAGAAATATTTATTTGTTGAATAAATAGAAAAGTTAAAGGGAATATTTATTTGTTAAATTAATAGAAGCGAAAAGAGAATAGTTATTTGTTGAGTAAACGAATAGAAAAAGAATCTATTCAAGGGAAGTAATTCAAAGGAATTATTCCAAAGGAATTATTCAAAAGAGAAAAGTCAAAGGGAATAATTCAAAAGAGTTAATCAACTAGAGTTAAACCGTTAGAGTTAAACTGTTAGAGTTAAACAGTTGGAGTTAAACTTTTAGAGTTAAACAGTTGGAGTTAAACTGTTAGAGTTAAACCGTTGAAGTTAAACTGTCAGAGTTAAACCGTAAAGTTAAACAATTAGAGTTAGTTAGTTAGAGTTAACCAGTTAGAGTTATTCAGTTAGAGTTATCCAGTTAGAGTTATTCAGTTAGAATTAACCAGTTAGAGTTAATCAGTTAGAGTTAATCGTTTTGAGTCAAATCGAACTAGAGTTATTCAAATATAGTAATCGAATAAGGGTTAATTGAATATTTGTTATTCAATTAGAATTGATCGAATCTAATTATTCGAGATAGAGTTAAAAATAGACAAAGTTATTTAAGGATGAATTTCCATTTAGCACGACTGCTAGCGTAATTCGCAGGGCTGCAGATAGCCTACGGCGGTCGGATGTTTCCTGGGGGAATCAGGCGTAACCATTGTGATCGCTGCGATCTAGAGTCAAGCAAATGGTGTTAAATCAAATAGTAATTAATCAGTAGAAGTTAATTAAGTCGAGTTAGTCGAGTATTAGTAAATTAAGTAGGGTTAGTCAAAAAGGGAATTAGTCGAATATCACTTATTCGAAGTAGAGTTATCGAATATAGTTTATTCGAGAAGAGTAATCGAATATAGTTCGTTCGAAGTGTGTTAAATCGAATATAGTTATTCGAAGGAGAGAATTATCGAATATGGTTTATTCGAAGTGAGATTTTTCGAATATTAGTTATTCGAAGAAAAGGATTATCGAATATTAGTTATTCGAACAGGGGAATCGAATATAGTTTATTCGAAAGAGAATTATCGGATAGTGATTATTCGAGAGTGAATCATACATAGAAATTCGATTATATCGAATCAAGGGAAGTAATGTTTACTTTCCGTTTCAAATCAAGTTTTAATTATCTGTTAATAAAGTAGTTGGTTGTTTATTTATCCAAATTAAGATATGGAAATATATTTAAGTTAACATATTTTGAAAGCATGGAATTATAACATTTATAGTTATAATCAAATGATTCAGTAAAGGAAGTGGATTCATAAATAGAATCCGAGAGTTCGCAAGGAAGTTTCTTAAAGAGTAAAGTTTGAACTTTGTCTATTTCGAAGTTAGAAATGTTGTTCAGTTAAGGTCTGAGAGGTAATTATACCCCCAACTTGATTGACTTCGTTTTTAACTAAGAAGTGGATAAGGTTCGAGAGTGAAAGGGGTTAAGTGAATTTAGTTAATGAGCGAAATGGTTGGTGTTGGCATAGCGATGTTTATTCAAACATCAGTTTAAACCCAATGAAGGAGATTTGGAAATGTCTTCCAAATGAAAAATCAGAAATGTTTTCTGAATATAGAAAATGAGAAATGGAATTGTTTTCCATTGTTAATAACATATATTTTCTAAATATAGTAAATAAGAAATATAGGAAAACAAGAATAAGGAAAAGGGTAAATTTATGATAATTTGATGATGAATGATGATTGATCGATAGAATTTCCATCTAGAAATAATATCGTTGTTTGCACACCGACATGTTTTTATTTGATAGTTAAATCACCGACTATCAAAATTTTGACCATTTTAACGTTGTTAATATGGAGAGACCGGTTGAATTATTATCCAGAGAACCACTCCGTATTGGCATAAGCGTTGCGAATCAAGTAGGCTGAATATATTGAAGACGGAGTTATGCAAGGGCTATCCTATTTACAGAATAGTGCCTTCGGTTTGTCCAGTCCCAGGACAAACGTGAATGGACGAATGTCTGACAGAGTATATTCAAAGGATCGCGTAAGTTGATCTCTTCAAACGTACTTACGTTTGGTGGCGGAGGAATTCGTTTCTCTTAGCTGTATACCAGTGGTATTTTTGGTGAAATTAATTTGTGATTTGGCGGGTATGACGATGTGGCATTCAAAGTAATGGAGGTGGGATCTGTCAAAGGATACGTTATGACCTCAAGCCTCATCCACCGGGAAATGACAAAAATCGGGCAGGCAGCATGGCTATGTGGGTCGCACCCATTAGGATGTATGATCACCTATCTAGAGAAATTCCTTTTGTTCTTAAATCTATCGATGCTGTCCCTTATCGGGAGACGGTTGCTGATCCCAACCGTTGGTGATATACATTCGATACACTCAAGCGAAATGAGTGGTCGGTCATGTGTGGGCCGGGTTGCAAGATGTTCTTGTTGAACCCAGTGTATTTGCCTCTAGAGATACACGTTCGGAAGGTGGTCCCATACCTTGTCAAGTTGGAATCCAATCTCCAATAAGTGCCTGCGAGTTTGATTGTATATTATATATGTAGAGCGTGAGATGCAAGCGTTCTACTAGATTTTAATTACTTGTGATTAGACATTATTATAATATCAGATAATATATGATTTCCAAAGTGTTTTGGGTTATCGTAAGGTAAAAGCCATCCGTATTTATGAGTGGATTGGTTTTACGATTATCTTTTCTTTTGAAAAGGATTTTGAAAAGTTAAACCAAATGATTGGAGTTTACTCACACCAGTCCCATGACTGACCCAAAGTTTTATTTTGTTTTGTTTTCCCTAAACTCTTGGGTGCCCAAATTTGTACGGGCAGTCAAGTAGTCAGGATTTTACAGATAGACTTGGAGAGCTTGGAGCAGGAGGCTTCAGGACTTATATAGCTATTGTTTATTTCCGCTGTGATGCAAGGGTTGTACTCTGATAATGGTATTGTATGCATATACTGCTTTTGATTTCAAGTTATGTGATATATTATATTTTATTCGTTCCGCTGTGAGATTCGTGTTACTCTGATGTTGTGTTCTTCTTTTTCTTCTTCTATTCTAATTTTCTATCTTATCTATCCTCACCCTCTAAATTCTTTCATTAACTGTTCGGTAATTGTCGACCCTTGATGTTCGATTTGTGTTGTATATCGGATAATCAAGGTCGTCATTTTCCCGGGTCGTTACACCCACTAAGAAACAAAAGAACCCACATGGGGAAAGGAGATGCCATAAGTGCCGCCAGGCAGGACATATTGCACGGGAGTGCCAACTCTCAAAGAAATCTGAAACCGTATGTATAAATAAAGTAGCAGAAACTTCCGAGGCCGCAGCTAGTAAAGAAAGGGCTGATGTTTTAGAAGGAACGCTTGCTGTCACAAACATTCCAGTTAAAGTTATGTTTGACACAGGCGCGTCCCGAAGCTTCATTTCAAAGAGTGCCGCTAAGAAACTTGATTTGAACTTGAGGAAGCTCAAGGAACCAATGACTGTCCAGAATCCGGTCGGAGGTTCCATCAATCTCAATTGGGTTTGTGCAGTACCCGAATCCAATGTCAGACACACAGTCCATTTACAAGTCCGTTCTGGGTCTGAACGAAACCGGAGGCACCTAGTACCTCGCATATCCATCGATCTCCAAGTACGTCTGGACGATCACTGACTGTTTCCATCTTCTTGGGTGTATAGGCCAGTCAAGATCATCAGTAATTACCCAAACGACGTGAAGACTTCCGGTCTTCGACCATCGTCTTCATCTTCGACTTATCGTCGTATCAGTTATTCAGAATGGGATAAACCCGGTCTTCCCGAATAACTTGCGTATATTTTAAATAAGTGTTACATAAACACAACATATGCCTCATTCCAATTCATCAGTCACTAACCGTAAATTAATCAAGAGAATAATTCCCCAAATATTAACCCCGAAGGCCGAAACCAACATCAGTTCAATATCCAGAAAACCATTGTGCTTGGCTAACCGACAGTTAGTTTCTAGATTTCATATTCATAGGGAAAGGTTCCCATTAATTTTATCCAAGATAAATTTCTTAAATTTATTCTTTAATCTATTTTTGAATATCAATTCAAACTAGTCGGGATTAGCGAACCTTACCGAAGTAATCATTTGTTTTAATTTCCCCAATCCCAACCTATTCATCCCATGAAGTAAAACTGGTTATACTTCATATCTAACACCACGGTGTTATCGGTAAATTCAATTACCATTTCACGTTCAAATCTAATTAAAGATTTAACTATCGCCTGGAGCAAAACTGGTGATACTCCATTCTCGACCATTTCAATCTAATTAAAGATTCATTAAAACTCCACTTAGTTTTAATCGTTAACTGGGTTAAAGAATCCGTTTCATTTAAAACACGGTTCACGATAAACCCAAAGTCACATTCATTAATTATCGGGTTAAAGAACAAGTGTTATTTAAAACGCTGTTCACGATAAACCCAAAAATCAATATCAATTCAATTTCAATTAAATATTATTTAATTGGTACACTTCATTAAATCTAAATAAAAAGATTTAATCATTTCTCAACTGGGTTCAAGAACAGTGTTAGTGAAGACACCATTCACGACAAACCCAAATCACATTCGATATTCAATACAAGGCTCTGAATAGAAAATATATCGGCTTATATTCAATATCAAATTCTACGACCAACAAATGTCGTATTGGAAATAACGATATAAATATATATCTTTCAAATTTCCATAACAACACCTGTATAATCACGAATTCCAACATCGAAATATTCCGAAAACAATTTCGATTCAAATCCACTCCAATGCAATCATTGGATATTCTGGTTATTTTCAAAACCCTTTTTAAATTCAATTTATTTATTTACATTCACGTTAAAAACCATATTTTTAACGACAAAACATTTATTTCGACATATGAATTTCATTGAATTCTGAGACCGTTGGAAAAATGGCCATTTTCCAGTCAATTAAAATCAACTGAAACTGGTCAAACTCTGTATATTTTATTCCAAATGTGACGATCGGGAATCTCGCTCGGTCCGAACCGGTCGCTAAACCGGTCCAGACCGTTCGAAACGCCCTATCATTTGAGAACAAGCCACAACAGAACGCATATAAAAGAACATTTCATTGTATATTACAACAATGCATCAGATTACAAGAATATACAGAGTATAAATAAATATTACACAGAAATATCAGAGATTTGAATTACATTTAAATACATAGCAGCGGAAAATAATACAATACACAACTAGAAGGAGACATACGGATACAAAGCTTTCCGGATATCGTTCCAGCTGTAAATCAGGATCCTGTGAATATAAATCTGCAAAACCAAAACTACTAGCTGCCCGTGTCAAAATAGGGGCACCCAGAGTTTAGGTTAAAAGAATAAACTCCAGGTCAGTCATGGGACTGGTGTGAGAACTAAAACAATTATTAATCTTTATTTTTAAAGTTGGGTAAATCAAGGGACCTCGCCGCTAACGCGGAACGGGTTTCCTCCCAAGAATACCAGTGCATAAAACAACAGCGCAATGCTAAATAAAGAAAAATGAAGCTGTTATAAGACCCAGGTCCCATCACACAATGCAACGCAGCCGAGGATAGGGTTTTCCCTTATAACAGCCAAAGAATGCTTGATACGTTTGATACTACTATAAGTGCATAGTGTATAAAACAACTTCAAATCATAAGTATCAATCATAGGCGGCATGAATGCCCCATAACACTATGTCGCCATATATAAGTTTACAATCAAAACCGCAATGTCGTATTGGAAGTTGGGTTATCATTTATGGTATGAACCGAGGCTAGGGGCAAGATCCTCTACGATTCGAGACGCTCTAGTCCGCCCCTCAGGCAAGTACTCAGTCAAGCCTTTGGATCGTCAGGGCCGGTCCACCGATGTGGATTAAAATTCCTGAACACTGCGTTTCCCCGCCCTTTGGGATGTAAGCCTGGCCCTTCAGCCGACCAGAAGCATCGGCCGAAATCGATATCACGAGGCGCCTCGCTTTTCAGCAAGTAATAAGCAACATCCACATGAGTCAAACTCGTCAGCCAGTTCAAGCACTGACGCCACTCCTAACTAGAAAGAAACGCATGTCCTCCCTGATGTCCGTCTCCCGTTTTTGGTTCACACCGGGTGTGAAACTCGCGAAGTAAACGTTACATAAAGCTACGCCACAAAGGCCGTGCTTCGATCATCAACCACAAGACTTTGCTTTTCAACAGAAGCCTTGATCATTTGCCACTTAGGCATGCCACATAGGCAATTCACTCCATGCGTTTGATATCCATCAATATATAACCCCTGAGCTCGTACGTCTCAGAGAAGGGCGTTAAGCAAGAGAATAAATTCTCCGCCGCCAAACAGATATATATTTAATAGAGATCAATCACATGGACTAAAATCCAATGTCAGACACACAGTCCATTTACAAGTCCGTTCTGGGTCTGAACGAAACCGGAGGCACCTAGTACCTCGCATATCCATCGATCTCCAAGTATGTCTGGATGATCACCAACTGTTTCCATCTTCTTGGGTGTACAGCCCAATCAAGATCATCAGTAATCACCCAAACGACGTGAAGACCTCCGGTCTTCGACCATCGTCTTCATCTTCGACTTATCGTCGTATCAGTTATTCAGAATGGGATAAACCCGGTCTTCCCGAATAACTCGCGTATATTTTAAATAAGTGTTACACAAACACAACATACGCCTCATTCCAATTCATCAGTCACTAACCGTAAATTAATCAAGAGAATAATTCCCCAAATATTAACCCCGAAGGCCGAAACCAACATCAGATCAATATTCAGAAAACCATTCTGCTTAGCTAACCGACGGTTAGTTTCTAATTTTCACATTCATAGGGAAACGTTCCCATTAATTTTATCCAAGATAAATTTCTTGAATTTATCCTTTAATCTATTTTTGAATATCAATTCAAACTAGTCGGGATAAACGAAACTTACCAAAGTAATCATTTGTTTTAATTTCCCAATCCCAACCTATTCATCCCATGAAGTAAAACTGGTTATACTTCATATCTAACACCACGGTGTTATCGGTAAATTCAATTACCATTTCACGTTCAAATATAATTAAAGATTTAACTATCGCCTGGAGCAAAACTGGTGATACTCCATGTCCATTATTTCAATCTAATTAAAGATTCATTAAAACTCCACTTAGTTTTAATCGTTAACTGGGTTAAAGAATTAGTGTCATTTAAAACACGGTTCACGATAAACCCAAAGTCACATTCCATTAATTATCGGGTTAAAGAACGAGTGTTATTTAAAACACTGTCCACGATAAACCCAAAAATCAATATCAATTCAATTCCAATTAAATATTATTTAATTGGTACACTTCATTAAATCTAAATAAAAAGATTTAATCTTTCCTCAACTGGGTTCGAGAACAGTGTTAATGAAGACACCATTCACGACAAACCCAAATCACATTTGATATTCAATACAAGGCTCTGAATAGAAAATATATCGGCTTATATTCAATATCAAATTCTACGATTAACAAATGTCGTATTGGAAATAACGATATAAATATATATCTTTCAAATTTCCATAACAACATCCGTATAATCCCGAATTCCAACATCGAAATATTCCGAAGACAATTTCGATTCAAATCCACTCCAATGCAATCATTGGAAATTCTGGTTATTTTTAAAACCCTTTTCACTTTTAATTTATTTATTTAAAAATAAATAGAATTATAATTCTATTTCAAAACTAGTTCATTTCGATAAAAATCTATTTTTATCTTTTCAAATATTGAGTTTTTCATCCCAAATCTTCACAAATCATTTCTTATGATTTTACACAAATTATTACTATTTTTAATAATTTTATCAAGGCCCGTACAGTCGATTTCCACCAATGGCCATCGAACTGCACTTACAGCGACCTTTTTAAAATTTGATTTGGACATAATTCCAAATCCAACCGTTAGATTTCTAATTTCTAATATTCGTTAGAAAGCTCTTTTCGATACGAACCCAACGGTTCTTGTTTTAGGAGAATCCGACGGTCGGATCTCCCGTAATATCCGTTTGAAATAAACGATCGCAATTCGCGAACTGTCGCGGCGCGGCGCGTTCTATTCAGGCCATTATATTATATATATAATATATATTTCATCGATTACTATTTAAAACGAATTATATAAATAGTTTTAAATTCGTTTCAAAAGAAATTTTAACTTCCATTTCAATTCAAATCAAAATTGAATTCTTCTTTATAAATTCGTTTTAAAATTCATTTCTATTCAATTAAATTTGAATTCGTTTGCTATTCAATATTAATCAAATTCGTTTTCCATTCAATTCGAATTCATTATATATTCAATTCATTTCCAAATCGTTATATATTCAATTCATTTCGAAATCATTATATATTCAATTCATTTCGAAATCGTTATATATTCAATTCATTTCGAAATCATTATATATTCAATTCATTTCGAAATCGTTTTCAATTCAATTCCTTTCCAAATCGTTTTCAATTCAATTCCTTTCGAAATCGTTTTCAATTCAATTCATTTCAAAATGAATAAAATCGATATAAATATCGTTCACGTCAAAATGGCGTCAATCTAATCAAAACGGCTTCATAAATTTCTATTTTCAAATATTCTATTTCAAATATTTCTTTTTCAAAATAGTTGTTATTATCAAAATATTTCGTTCAACACATGACCAATCTCATTGGATGAGTACTGTCAACACATGAACCTTTATTTTATATTTGATAAAGATGTAAATTTTATTACTAAAATATTTCGTTCAACACATGACCAATCTCAAGGAATGAGTACTGTCAACACATGAACCTTTATTTTATATTATTCTTTATTTTCTAAATTGGAATGAGGCCCAATCAATTACCATATAAAGTTAATTATATGGATTCCATACAACACATGTATATAATAGCATTGAAAAATAATCAACCATCAACCAAAGTGCACTACACTGTATAAGCATCAAATATAGATATCTAACGCTTATAACAGCCTGTCAATCGATCGATCGACATATTTAATCAATCAGGATGAGTGAACTTCAAATTTCATCCTAACACCCGTGAGGGGTTTCAAACAATCAAACACATATTTTATTTGTGCAGTTGGGCGATGTGTAAAATTTATCGTCCCAATCAATGTCCTTCAAATAGGTGTACATAAACAAACCGTCCGGTTTGTAAATGAATATTTATTTATTCACATTCACGTTAAAAATTATATTTTTAACGATAAAACATTTTATTCTACCTATGAATATTCTATTCGGTTCATTTATTCAATAAAATGATATTTTTATTTTTCTAACATATTTTAGAAAATTTCGGCGGCATAACGGCACGATACTAGAAACGGGACGAGGCCTAGCCTTATCCCCGGTCTAGTGAAGGCCCACGCCATTCACACATCAATCATATTCACCAAACAACCAAATTCAAATCAAATCATCAAACTAATCTATGCAACCAAACAAACAAGTCCATGGTCTGTGGACGATTGTGTCGGGTGCTACTAAGCACCGTCTGCATCCTAGTATATATATATAACTAGAAAATGAAATTGAAAGGTGAGAAATTCTCACCGAAAGCTATCCAACCATCTCGACTCTTCTTTTGCAGAAGTCTTCGTCGTCCTCGCCTTTTTGTCATCTTCGTTGCCCGTAGCCACTACATATATAAAAATCGAATTTTTACTTCGCTATTCCATATATAAAAATTGAATTTTATTCCGAAGTATTGATTTATAAAAATATTTATTCCAAATATTTATTCCAAATATATTTTTATATAAATATTTATAAAAATATTGATTTATATCTTGACAGTAGTTTGACTCATGTGGATGTTGCTTATTGTTGTGAATCGACATCAAAAACAAGATTTTTGTACATGTATCAAAATTATGAATTTGAAACTCTAATTCACTAATTGATTGATGTTTGTGTTGTTTGTTTATTTGTTTGCTAATTATGAACCATTTAGCCTAATTGAATCAAATATTTAATTATATTGAAATTTGGTCACATTTGCTTGCATATACATGTATATCGTTGAACAGGTCATAGCAAGGAGGCTAGAGCAGAGAATAAAATTTGTTTGCCCGACAAATAGGTACATGTTTACTACATAATTTACTGTTTTGTTTGGGTTATGACGATTTTATGAGCCTATTGGCTAGCCGCTTGGCTTTTTCTTTTTCTTTTTGAGATCTGAAGGACCGGGGAAGCTATTTGAAATTCCCCGATGCTCCCGGTGCAGGGGAGGTTATGGCGAATTTTTTCGAAAATTTAGGGTGTTTGCCAAGTTTTTGAAAATTTGAAAATTCTTAGAAACTGAAAGGTTGGAGAATGCAAGCCAAATCGAGCGTAGAGTTGATTAACCAAACCACTTTCGACTTTGTTCCTTTTCGGGACGAAAAGTTTTATGTGGGGGAGATTTTAACAACCCGAAAATCTGGGCCAGTTTAAAATTTTTATTTTGGCAATTTTAGCGAATTTTGATTATTTAAAATAGATTATTTTAAATAAAATCAACGAGGAATTTATTTTGAATAGAATTCGACGTATATATTTATATACGTCGTCGTTAGAATATAAATATTTATATATAATTATAAATAGAATTGAAAATGGCGCGGTAGTTCGATAATTCGATTTCAAACTTCAATTGAATGTACCGGGTGCAAAACAATCTAGATTTTAGTGAAACCAAAAATAATGGGATCTAATAGATAATATCTTTCCAACGAATCCGAATAATCAAATTTTCATAGAGGGGATCAAAAGATATGTCCAGTTGAAAATTTGAATAGTCGCTATGGAATTCAGGCCCTTAAAAATGGACATTTTGCAAATGACCTCAGATTTGGACGAAACCAGTTTTGTTGGGTCCGTGATGTCAAGTTATTACTAGATTCCAAATTTCATAATTTTTTGAATCAATATGTGAGTGTGGCAAAGGAAAACGCGTTTGACCAGTTTCAGTTGATTTTAATCGACTGGAAAGTGGCCATTTTTCTAACAGTCTCAGAATTCAACGAAATGAGTTTTGTTAGGACCGTATCGTCAATACGAAGCTAGAAAATATTTTTCTGGAATTTTTAGAGTCCGTATGTGGCCCCGGTAAATTGAAATGTACGTTTAAAATTGATTATATAGCTTTATATTTTAATTTAAACAGAAACTGATCGTAACAGCCGAATTGGGTTGCGAAACATATTCCATTGTGTCTGGGACGGGGGTAATTAGCTAGGGGCGACACTCGTTGGGTTTGATTTGGAGTCTGTGTGTAAAAAAAAAACTCAATTTGCGAATTAAATATATTAAAACTATTATATATAAGGAATTTTGGGCCAATAGAAATTTATAAAAACCCTAAACTCCATTTTCCACCGCCAGCTAAAATGAAGGGCGATTATCGTCCTGTTCCTTATCCCCTTCGATCTCAACATCCACTCGATGGATTTCAGAAATTTCAAGTCCAAATGGAAGAGCATGGCAAGCGCTTTGTCTTGAACGGTGGTGATGAACTGCTCCGACGTTTGGCGGCCGGAACCTCCCTTCAAATTCTTGCAGTTCGTGGGTCCTAGATGGAGCAGGGAGGCGTCGATCTCGAGGAGGTTCAGGGATGATGATGGCGGCGCGAGCAGCTTCGGCTTGGTGGCAACGGATCCGGCACCGATCAACTACAGGCGGCGCAAATCGGAGCCCTAGCTCCGGTGATGGTTCGAACGATTCCCAGGTGATTTTCAAAATATAAAATCATGGTTTTAATTTAGTTTTTTTTATTAAAAATGATGGTTTTAATTCAGAATATTAAAATATATATAAATCAGTTTTTAAAATATATATAAATCAGTTTTTAAAATATATATAAATCAGTTTATAAAACATATATAATCAGTTTTTAAAATATATATATAGCTTAAGTAAAAATATGATTTTCATTATAAATGGCTTTGTTTTAAAAATATTATTTTTGGAAATATATTTAGAACAGTTTAAAAATGTGATTTCTAATTATATATAGCATCGTATTAAAAATACGATTTTTAATGTATATACCGCGTGAAACAGACTGCGATGGAACTGAATGGAAGTAAAACTGAATCCGAATCGTCCGCTAAAGAATGACGGGGTGGAAACCAAAGAAAGCGGACAACGAAGGTAACAAAAAGGCGAGATCGATGAAGATTTCTATCAAAGAAGAGTCAAGATGATTGGATAGCTTTCTGTGAGAATTTCTCACCTTTCAATTCATTTTTCTAGTTATATATATATATACTAGGATGCAGACGGTGCTTAGTAGCACCCGACACAATCGTCCACAGACCATGGACTTGTTTGTTTGATTGCAAAAATTAGTTAGATTATTTGATTGAAATTGAATTGTGTTGTGAAATGAATTGATTTGATTGATGTGTGAATGGCGTGGGCCTTCACTAGACCGGGGATAACGCTCAGGAACAATATGCGTTAGAATATTATAATTATTTATATATATTCTAACCTATTGTTTTATTTATATAAGTTGCTTTAGTTAGAATATATATGCACTGGTATTCTTGATATAAATCAAAATTTCGATGTTCAATAGTTATTTGTCCAATATATAAATATTGTGTTTTATATGCCATTCACACAGGAAAACGATACTAGAAACAGCGTCTGCATCCTAGTATATATATATATAACTAGAAAATGAAATTGAAAGGTGAGAAATTCTCACAGAAAGCTATCCAAACATCTTGACTCTTCTTTGATAAAAATCTTCATCGTTATTGCATCTTCGTCATCTTCGTTGCCCGTAGCCACTACATATGTAAAAATTGAATTTTTACTTTGCTATTCAATATATAAAAATCATATTTTTACTATGATGTTCAATATATAAAAATCATATTTTTAATTCGTTACATATATGAAAATCACATATTTTTATATTTTGATGTCCTTAAAATAAAAATCACATTTTATTTAAAGAATGAAATGAATAGGAATTCATATGTTAAAATAAAATGTTTTATCGTTAAAAATATAATTTTTAATGTGAATAAGAATATAGTGAATGTGAATAAATAAAATATTCATTTACAAACCGGACGGTTTCTTTATGTACACCTATTTGAATGACTTTGATTGGGACGATAAATTTTACACATCGCCCAACTGCACAAATAAAAGGTCATGTGTTAAACGAAATATTTTAGTAATAAAATTTACATCTTTATCAATATAAAATAAAAGTTCATGTGTTGACAGCACTCATCCATTGAGATTGGTCATGTGTTGAACGAAATATTTTAGTAATAAAATTTACATCTTTATCAATATAAAATAAAGGTTCATGTGTTGACAGTACTCATCCATTGAGATTGGTCATGTGTTGAACGAAATATTTTGATAATAACAACTATTTTGAAAAAGAAATATTTGAAATAGAATATTTGAAAATAGAAATTTATGAAGCCGAGTTGATTAGATTGACGCCATTTTGACGTAAACGATTTATATCGATTTTATTCGTTTTGAAATGAATTGAATTGAAAACGATTTCGAAATGAATTGAATTGAAAACGATTACGAAATGAAATGAATTGAAAACGATTTCGAAATGAATTGAATTGAAAACGATTTCAAAATGAATTGAATTGAAAACGATTTTGAAATGAATTGAATTGAAAACGAATTCAAATTGAATTGAAAGCGAATTGAAATGAATTCAAATTGAATTGAAATTTGAATTGAATAGAAATGAATTTTAAAACGAATTTATAAAGAAGAATTCAATTTTGATTTGAATTGAAAAGGAAGTTGAAATTGCTTTTGAAACGAATTTTAAAACTATTTATATAATTCGTTTTAAATAGAAATCGACGAAATATATATTATATATATTATATATATAATATAATGGCCTGAATAGAACGCGCCGCGCCGCGGTAGTTCGTGAATTTCGACCATTTATTTCAAACGGACATTACGGGAGATCCGACCGTCGGATCCTCCTAAAACCGGAACCGTTGGGTTCGTATCGAAAATATCTTTCTAACGAATGTTAGAAATTTGAAATCTAAAGGTTGGATTTGGAGATACGTCCAAATCAAATTCGAAAAAGGTCGCTGTAAGTGCAGTTCGATGGCCGTTGATGAAAATCGACTGTACGGGCCTTGATAAAATTATTAAAAATAGTAATAATTTGTGTAAAATCATAAGAAATGATTTAGAAAGAACTGGGATGAAAAATCCCATATTTGAAAAGATAAAAACAGATTTTTATCGAAATGAACTAGTTTTGAACTAGAATTATAATTCTATTTATTTTTAAATAAATAAATTGAGTTTGAAAAGGGTTTTAAAAATAACCAGAATTCCCAATGATTGCATTAGATTGGATATGAATCGAAATTGTCCTCGGAATATTTCGATGTTGGAATTCGTGATTATACAGATGTTGTTATGGAAATTTGAAAGATATATTTATATCGTTATTTCCAATACGACATTTGTTAGTCGTAGAATTTGATATTGAATATAAGCCGATATAATTTCTATTCAGAGCCTTGTATTGGATATCAAATGTGATTTGGGTTTGTCGTGAATGATGTCTTCACTAACACTGTTCTTCAACCCAGTTGAGAAAAGATTAAATCTTTTTATTTAGATTTAATGAAGAGTACCAATTAAATAATATTTAATTGGAATTGAATTGATATTGATTTTTGGGTTTATCGTGAACAGTGTTTTAAATAACACTTGTTCTTTAACCCGATAATTAATGAATGTGATTTTGGGTTTATCGTGAACCGTGTTTTAAATGACACTGATTCTTTAACCCAGTCGAAGATTAAAACTAAGTGGAGTTTTAATGAATCTTTAATTAGATTGAAATGATCGAAAATGGAGTATCACCAGTTTTGCTCCAGACAATAGTTAAATCTTTAATTAGATTTGAACGTGAAATGGTAATTGAATTTACCGATAACACTGTGGTGTTAGATATGAAGTATTGCCAGTTTTACTTCATGGGATGAATAGGTTTGGATGGGGAAATTAAAATAAATAATTACTTCGGTAAGGTTCGCTAATCCCAACTAGTTTGAATTGAGATTCAAAAATAGAATAAAGAATAAATTCAAGGAATTTATCTTGGATAAAATTAATGGGAACCTTTCCCTATGAATGTGAAATTTGGAAACTAACTGTCGGTTAGCCAAGCAGAATGGTTTTCTGAATATTGATCTGATGTTGGTTGCGGCCTTCGGGGTTAATATTTGGGGAATTATTCTCTTGATTAATTTACGGTTAGTGACTAATGAATTGGAATGAGGCGTATGTTGTATTTGTGTAACACTTATTTAAAATATACGCGAGTTATTCGGAAAGACCGGGTTTATCCCATTCTGAATAACTGATACGACGATAAGTCGAAGATGAAGACGATGGTCGAATACCGAAAGTCTTCACGTCGTTTGGGTGATTACTGATGATCTTGATTGGGCTGTAAACCCAAGAAGATGGAAACAGTTGGTGATCGTCTAGACGTACTTGGAGATCGATGGATATGCGGGGTACCAGGTGCCTCCGGTTTCGTTCAGACCTAGAACGGACTTGTAAATGGACTGTGTGTCTGACATTGGATTTTAGTCCGTGTGATTGATCTCTATTAAATATATATCTATTTGGCGGCGGAGAATTTATTCTCTTGCTTAACGCCCTTCTCTGAGACGTACGAGCTCAGGGGTTATATATTGATGGATATCAATCGCATGGAGTGAATTGCCCGTGTGGCATGCCTAAGTGGCAAATGATCAAGGCTTCTGTTGAAAAGCAAAGTCTTGTGGTTGATGATCGAAGCAAGGCCTTTGTGGCGTAGCTTTGTGTAACGTTTACTTCGCGAGTATCACACCCGGTATGAACTAAAAACGGGAGACGGACCTCAGGGAGGACATGCGTTTCTTTCTAGTTAGGAGTGGCGTCAGTGCTTGAACTGGCTGACGAGTTTGACTCATGTGGATGTTCCTTATTATTACTTGCTGAAAAGCGAGGCGCCTCGTGATATCGGTTTCGGCCGATGCTTCTGGTCGGCTGACGGGCCAGGCTTACGCCCCAAAGGGCGGGGAAACGTAGTGTTCAGGCATAATAATCCACATCGGTGGACCGGCCCTGATGATCTAAAGGGTCGATGCGCTCTGACCCTGTGGCTCGGGCTAGAGAGTCACAAATCGGTAGAGGATCTTGCCCCTAGCCTCGGTTCATACCATAAATGATAACCCAACTTCCAATACGACGTCTTGCGGTTTTGATTGTAAACTTATATATGGCGACATAGTGTTATGGGGCATTCATGCCGCCTATGATTGATACTTATGATTTGAAGTTGTTTTATACACTATGCACTTATAATAGTATCAAATGATTTGTTTTAAACGTATCAAGCATTCTTTGGCTGTTATAAGGGAAAACCCTATCCCCTGGCTTGCGTTGCATTGTGTGATAGGACCTGGGTCTTATAACAGCTTCATTTTTCTTTATTTAGCATTGCGTTGTTTGTTTTTATGCACTGGTATTCTTGGGAGGAAACCCGTTCCGTGTTATACGGCGTGGTCCCTTGATTTGCCTAACTTTAAAATAAAGATTAATAACTGCTTTAGTTCTCACACCAGTCCCATGACTGACCTGGAGTTTATTGTTTTAACCTAAACTCTGGGTGCCCTTATTTTGACATGGGCAACTAGTAGTTTTGGTTTTGCAGATTTATTTTCACAGGATCCTGGTTTACAGCTGGAACGGTATCCGGAAAGCTTTGTATCCGTATATCTTCTTCTAGTTGTGTATTGTATTATTTTCCGCTGCGATGTATTTAAATGTAATTTAAATCTCTGGTATTTCTGTGTAATACTCATTTATACTCTGTATATTCTTGTAACCTGATGCATTGTTGTAATATACTATGATATGTTCTTCTTTATGTGTTATGTTGTGGTTTGTTCTCGAACTATCCGCCGCTTTCCTTTACGGGGAAGTTACGGGTTTTCACAGTTGGCCATTCACACATCAATCAAATCAATTCATTTCACCAAACCATTCCATTCAATCAAATATTCTAACTAACTACTCAACCAAACAATTTAACAAACAAGCCATCCATGGTTTGTGGATGACGGGTGTCGGGTGCTACTAAACACCGTCTGCATCCTAGTATATATGTATATAACTAGAAAATTAAATTAAAGAGTGAGAAGTTCTCATCGAGGGATCCACTCCGCCATTCTTTATTGTCACTCAAATTCACTGCTCTGATTCTAACGCCATCTGCTTCAATGCAATTTATATTAAAAACCACTCATTTTTTATTTATAGCAAATCAATATTCATAACAATTCAGTTTTTAAATTATGTTAGAAAATAAAAATATCATTTTATTGATAAATGAACCAAATAGAATATTCATAGGTTGAATAAAATGTTTTATTGTTAAAAATATAATTTTTAACGTGAATGTGAATAAATAAATATTCATTTACAAACCGGACGGTTTGTTTATGTACACCTATTTGAAGGACATTGATTGGGACGATAAATTTTACACATCGCCCAACTGCACAAATTAAATATGTGTTTGATTGTTTGAAACCCCACACGGGTGTTAGGATGAAATTTGAAGTTCACTCATCCTGATTGATTAAATATGTCGATCGATCGATTGACAGGCTGTCATAAGCGTTAGATATCTATATTTGATGCTTATACAGTGTAGTGCACTTTGGTTGATGGTTGATTATTTTTCAATGCTATTATATGTGTGTAATGTATGAAAATCCATATAACTAACAATATATGGTGATTGATTGGGCCTCATTCCAATTTAGAAAATAAAGAATAATATAAAATAAAGGTTCATGTGTTGACTGTACTCATCCGTTGAGATTAGTCATGTGTTGAACGAAATATTTTGATAATAAAATTTACATCTTTATCAATATAAAATAAAGGTTCATGTGTTGACAGTACTCATCCATTGAGATTGGTCATGTGTTGAACGAAATATTTTGATAATAAAATTTACATCTTTATCAATATAAAATAAAGGTTCATGTGTTGACAGTACTCATCCATTGAGATTGGTCATGTGTTGAATGAAATATTTTGATAATAACAACTATTTTGAAAAAGAAATATTTGAAATAGAATATTTGAAAATAGAAATTTATGAAGCCGTGTTGATTAGATTGACGCCATTTTAACGTGAACGATATTTATATCGATTTTATTCATTTTGAAATGAATTGAATTGAAAACGATTTCGAAATGAATTGAATTGAAAACGATTTCGAAATGAATTGAATTGAAAACGATTTCGAAATGAATTGAATTGAAAACGAATTCAAATTGAATTGAAAGTGAATAGAAATGAATTCAAATTAAATTGAAATTTGAATTGAATAGAAATGAATTTTAAAACGAATTTATAAAGAAGAATTCAATTTTGCTTTGAATTGAAATGGAAGTTGAAATAGTTTTTGAAACGAATTTAAACTATTTATATAATTCATTTTAAATAAAAATCGACGAAATATATATTATATATATTATATATATAATATAATGGCCTGAATAGAACGCGCGGCGCCGTGGCAGTTCGTAAATTTCGACCATTCATTTCAAACGGACATTACGGGAGATCCGACCGTCGGATTCTCCTGAAACCAGAACCGTTGGGTTCGTATCGAAAAGAGCTTTCTAATGAATATTAGAAATTTGAAATCTAACGGTTGGATTTGGAATTATGTCCAAATAAAATTTGAAAAAGGTCGCTGTAAGTGCAGTTCGATCGCCATTGATGGAAATCGACTGTACGGGCCTTGATAAAATTATTAAAAATAGTAATAATTTGTGTAAAATCATAAGAAATGATTTGTGAAGATTTGGGATGAAAAACTCCATATTTGAAAAGATAAAAATAGATTTTTATCGAAATGAACTAGTTTTGAACTAGAAATATAATTCTATTTATTTTTAAATAAATAAATTGAATTTGAAAAGGGTTTTAAAAATAACCAGAATTTCCAATGATTGCATTGGAGTGGATTTGAATCGAAATTGTCTTCGGAATATTTCGATGTTGGAATTCGTGATTATACAGATGTTGTTATGGAAATTTGAAAGATATATATTTATAACGTTATTTCCAATACGACATTTGTTAATCGTAGAATTTGATATTGGATATAAGCCGATATATTTTCTATTCAGAGCCTTATATTGAATATCAAATGTGATTTGGGTTTGTCGTGAATGGTGTTTTCACTAACACTGTTCTTGAACCCAGTTGAGAAAAGATTAAATCTTTTTATTTAGATTTAATGAAGTGTACCAATTAAATGATATTTAATTGGAATTGAATTGGTATTGATTTTTGGGTTTATCGTGAACAGTGTTTTAAATAACACTTGTTCTTTAACTCGATAATTAATGGAATGTGATTTTGGGTTTATCGTGAACCGTGTTTTAAATGACACTGATTCTTTAACCCAGTCGAAGATTATAACTAAGTGGAGTTTTAATGAATCTTTAATTATATTGAAATGATCGAAAATGGAGTATCACCAGTTTTGCTCCAGGAGATAGTTAAATCTTTAATTAGATTTGAACGTGAAATGGTAATTGAATTTACCGATAACACTATGGTGTTAGATATGAAGTATTACCAGTTTTACTTCATGGGATGAATAGGTTGGGATGGGGAAATTAAAATAAATGATTACCTCGGTAAGGTTCGTTAATCCCGACTAGTTTGAATTGAGATTCAAAAATAGAATAAAGAATAAATTCCAGGAATTTATCTTGGATAAAATTAATGGGAACCTTTCCCTATGAATGTGAAATTTAGAAACTAACTGTCGGTTAGCTAAGCAGAATGGTTTTTTGGATATTGATCTGATGTTGGTTTCGGCCTTCGGGGTTAATATTTGGGGAATTATTCTCTTGATTAATTTACGGTTAGTGACTGATGAATTGGAATGAGGCGTATGTTGTGTTTGTGTAACACTTATTCAAAATATACGCGAGTTATTCGGAAAGACCGGGTTTAACCCATTCTGAATAACTGATACGACGATAAGTCGAAGATGAAGACGATGGTCGAAGACCGGAGGTCTTCACATCGTTTGGGTAATTACTGACGATCTTGATTAGGCTGTACACCCAAGAAGATGGAAACAGTTAGTGATCGTCCAGACGTACTTGGAGATCGATGGATATGCGGGGTACTAGGTGCCTCCGGTTTCGTTCAGACCCAGAACGGACTTGTAAATGGACTGTGTGTCTGACATTGGATTTTAGTCCATGTGATTGATCTCTATTAAATATATATCTGTTTGGCGGCGGAGAATTTATTCTCTTGCTTAACGCCCTTCTCTGAGACGTACGAGCTCAGGGGTTATATATTGATGGATATCAAACGCATGGAGTGAATTGCCTATGTGGCATGCCTAAGTGGCAAATGATCAAGGCTTCTGTTGAAAAGCAAAGTCTTGTGGTTGATGATCGAAGCACGGCCTTTGTGGCGTAGCTTTGTGTAACGTTTACTTCGCGAGTTTCACACCCGGTATGAACCAAAAACGGGAGACGGACCTCAGGGAGGGCCTACGTTTCCTCCTAGCTAAAAGTGGCGTCAGTGGTTTTACACGCCCTGACGAGTTTGACTTATGTGGTTGTTGCTGTTGCGAGGCGCCTCGGAATGATCGGTCGTTCTCGAACCGATGGAGTCATTTAGTTGGCTCGCTTACGCCCCAAAGGGCGGCAAAACATAGTGCTCAGGTATAATAATCCACATCGGTGGACTGGCCCTGTCGCTCCAAGGCTTGCCTGCGCGCTTGCCAGAGACTCGGGCTAGGCAGTCTCGAATCAGTGAGGATCTTGCCCTTAGCCTCGGTTCATACCATAAATGATAACCCAACTTCCAATAAGACGTCTTGCGGTTTTGATTGTAAACTTATATATGGCGACATAGTGTTATGGGGCATTCATGCCGCCTATGATTGATACTTATGATTTGAAGTTGTTTTATACACTATGCACTTATAGTAGTTTCAAATGATTTGTTTTAAACGTACTAAGCATGTTTGGCTATTATAAGGGAAAACCCTATCCTCGGCTGCGTTGCATTGTGTGATGGGACCTGGGTCTTATAATAGCTTCATTTTTAGAAAAGCATTGCGTTGTTTACTTACATGCACTGGTATTCTTGGGAGGAAACCCGTTCCGTGTATACGGCGTGGTCCCTTGATTTACCTAACTTTAAAATAAAGAATTAATAACTGTTTTAGTTCTCACACCAGTCCCATGACTGACCTGGAGTTTATTGTTTTGACCTAAACTCTGGGTGCCCCCATTTTGACACGGGCAGCTAGTAGTTTTGGTTTTGTAGATTTATATTCACAGGATCCTGGTTTACAGTTGGAACGATATCCGGAAAGCTTTGTATCCGTATATCTACTTCTAGTTGTGTATTGTATTATTTTCCGCTGCTATGTATTTAAATGTAATTTAAATCTCTGATATTTCTGTGTAATATTCATTTATACTCTGTATATTCTTGTAATCTGATACATTGTTGTAATATACAATGAAATGTTCTTTTGTATGCGTTCTGTTGTGGCTTGTTCTCGAACTATCCGACGCTTTCCTTTACGGGGAAGTTACGGGTTTTCACAGTTGGTATCACCAAATGTGACAATCGGGAATCTCGCTCGGTCCGAACCGGTCGCTAAACCGGTCCAGACCGTTCGAAACGCCCTATGGATCGTCAGGGCCGGTCCACCGATGTGGATTAAAATTCCTGAACACTGCGTTTCCCCGCCCTTTGGGGCGTAAGCCTGGCCCGTCAGCCGACCAGAAGCATCGGCCGAAACTGATATCACGAGGCGCCTCGCTTTTCAGCAAGTAATAATAAGCAACATCCACATGAGTCAAACTCGTCAGCCAGTTCAAGCACTGACGCCACTCCTAACTAGAAAAAAACGCATGTCCTCCCTGATGTCCGTCTCCCGTTTTTGATTCATACCGGGTGTGATACTCGCGAATCAACGTTACACAAAGCTACGCCCCAAAGGCCGTGCTTCGATCATCAACCACAAGAATTTGCTTTTCAACAGAAGCCTTGATCATTTGCATCTTAGCATGCCACACAGGCAATTCACTCCATGCGATTGATATCCATCAATATATAACCCCTGAGCTCGTACGTCTCAGAGAAGGGCGTTAAGCAAGAGAATAAATTCTCCGCCGCCAAACAGATATATATTTAATAGAGATCAATCACACGGACTAAAATCCAATGTCAGACACACAGTCCATTTACAAGTCCGTTCTGGGTCTGAACGAAACCGGAGGCACCTAGTACCCCGCATATCCATCGATCTCCAAGTACGTCTGGACGATCACCAACTGTTTCCATCTTCTTGGGTGTACAGCCCAATCAAGATCATCAGTAATCACCCAAACGACGTGAAGACCTCCGGTCTTCGACCATCGTCTTCATCTTCGACTTATCGTCGTATCAGTTATTCAGAATGGGATAAACCCGGTCTTCCCGAATAACTCGCGTATATTTTAAATAATTGTTACACAAACACAACATACGCTTCATTCCAATTCATAAGTCACTAACCGTAAATTAATCAAGAGAATAATTCCCCAAATATTAACCCCGAAGGCCGAAACCAACATCAGATCAATATTCAGAAAACCATTCTGCTTAGCTAACCGACAGTTAGTTTCTAATTTTCACATTCATAGGGAAAGGTTCCCATTAATTTTATCCAAGATAAATTTCTTGAATTTATCCTTTAATCTATTTTTGAATATCAATTCAAACTAGTCGGGATTAACGAAACTTACTTAAGTAATCATTTGTTTTAATTTCCCAATCCCAACCTATTCTTCAAATGAAGTAAAACTGGTTATACTTCATATCTAACACCACGGTGTTATCGGTAAATTCAATTACCATTTCACGTTCAAATCTAATTAAAGATTTAACTATCGCCTGGAGCAAAACTGGTGATACTCCATTTCGATTATTTCAATCTAATTAAAGATTCATTAAAACTCCACTTAGTTTTAATCGTTAACTGGGTTAAAGAATTAGTGTCATTTAAAACACGGTTCACGATAAACCTAAAGTCACATTCCATTAATTATCGGGTTAAAGAACGAGTGTTATTTAAAACACTGTCCACGATAAACCCAAAAATCAATATCAATTCAATTCCAATTAAATATTATTTATTTGGTACACTTCATTAAATCTAAATAAAAAGATTTAATCTTTCCTCAACTGGGTTCAAGAGCAGTGTTAATGAAGACACCATTCACGACAAACCCAAATCACATTTGATATTCAATACAAGGCTTATATTCAATATCAAATTCTACGATTAACAAATGTCGTATTGGAAATAACGATATAAATATATATCTTTCAAATTTCCATAACAACATCCGTATAATCCCGAATTCCAACATCGAAATATTCCGAAGACAATTTTGATTCAAATCCACTCCAATGCAATCATTGGAAATTCTGGTTATTTTTAAAACCCTTTTCACTTTCAATTTATTTATTTAAAAATAAATAGAATTATAATTCTAGTTCAAAACTAGTTCATTTCGATAAAAATCTATTTTTATCTTTTCAAATATTGAGTTTTTCATCCCAAATCTTCACAAATCATTTCTTATGATTTTACACAAATTATTACTATTTTTAATAATTTTATCAAGGCCCGTACAGTCGATTTCCACCAATGGCCATCGAACTGCACTTACAACGACCTTTTTCAAATTTGATTTGGACATAATTCCAAATCCAACCGTTAGATTTCTAATTTCTAATATTCGTTAGAAAGCTCTTTTCGATACGAACCCAACGGTTCTGGTTTTAGGAGAATCCGACGGTCGAATCTCCCGTAATGTCCGTTTGAAATAAACGGTCGAAATTCGCGAACTGTCGCGGCGCGGCGCGTTCTATTCAGGCCATTATATTATATATATAATATATATAATATATATTTCGTCGATTACTATTTAAAACGAATTATATAAATAGTTTTAAATTCGTTTCAAAAGAAATTTCAACTTCCATTTCAATTCAAATCAAAATTGAATTCTTCTTTATAAATTCGTTTTAAAATTCATTTCTATTCAATTAAATTTGAATTCGTTTGCTATTCAATAGAAATCAAATTCGTTTTTAATTCAATTCGAATTCATTATATATTCAATTCATTTCGAAATCGTTATATATTCAATTCATTTCGAAATCATTATATATTCAATTCATTTCGAAATCGTTATATATTCAATTCATTTCGAAATCATTATATATTAAATTCATTACGAAATCGTTTTCAATTCAATTCCTTTCGAAATCGTTTTCAATTCAATTCCTTTCGAAATCGTTTTCAATTCAATTCCTTTCGAAATCGTTGTCAATTCAATTCATTTCGAAATGAATAAAATCGATATAAATATCATTCACGTCAAAATGGAGTCAATCTAATCAACACGGCTTCATAAATTTCTATTTTCAAATATTCTATTTCAAATATTTCTTTTTCAAAATAGTTGTTATTATCAAATATTTCGTTCAACACATGACCAATCTCAATGGATGAGTACTGTCAACACATGAACCTTTATTTTATATTTGATAAAGATGTAAATTTTATTACTAAAATATTTCGTTCAACACATGACCAATCTCAAGGAATGAGTACTGTCAACACATGAACCTTTATTTTATATTATTCTTTATTTTCTAAATTGGAATGAGGCCCAATCAATTACCATATAAAGTTAATTATATGGATTCCATACAACACATGTATATAATAGCATTGAAAAATAATCAACCATCAACCAAAGTGCACTACACTGTATAAGCATCAAATATAGATATCTAATGCTTATAACAGCCTGTCAATCGATCGATCGACATATTTAATCAATCAGGATGAGTGAACTTCAAATTTCATCCTAACACCCATGTGGGGTTTCAAACAATCAAACAAATATTTTATTTGTGCAGTTGGGCGATGTGTAAAATTTATCGTCCCAATCCATGTCCTTCAAATAGGTGTACATAAACAAACCGTTCGGTTTGTAAATGAATATTTATTTATTCACATTCACGTTAAAAATTATATTTTTAACGATAAAACATTTTATTCTACCTATGAATATTCTATTCGGTTCATTTATTCAATAAAATGATATTTTTATTTTTCTAACATATTTTAGAAAATTTCGGCGGCATAACGGCACGATACTAGAAACGGGACGAGGCCTAGCCTTATCCCCTGTCTAGTGAAGGCCCACGCCATTCACACATCAATCATATTCACCAAACAACCAAATTCAAATCAAATCATCAAACTAATCTATGCAACCAAACAAACAAGTCCATGGTCTGTGGACGATTGTGTCGGGTGCTACTAAGCACCGTCTGCATCCTAGTATATATATATAACTAGAAAATGAAATTGAAAGGTGAGAAATTCTCACCGAAAGCTAACTGTAACAACCCGTAAAATCTGGGCCAGTTTAAAATTCTTATTTTGGCAATTTTAGCGAATTTTGATTATTTAAAATGAATTATTTTAAATAATATCGACGAGAAATTTATTTTGAATATAATTCGACGTATATATTATACGCGTCGTCGTTAGAATATAAATATTTATATATAATTATAAATAGAATTGAAAATGGCGCGGTAGTTCGATAATTCGATTTCAAACTTCAATTGAATGTACCGGGCGCAAAATAATCCGGATTTTAGTGAAACCAAAAATAATGGGATCTAATTGTGAATATCTTTCCAACGAATCCGAAAAATTGAGATTTCATATCGGGAATCAAAAGATATGTCCAGTTGAAAATTCTGAATAGTCGCTATGGAATTCAGGCCCTTAAAAATGGACATTTTACAAACGACCTCGGAATTCGGCGAAACTAGTTTTGTTAGGATCGTATCGTCAATACGAAGCTAGAAAATATTTTTCTGGAATTTTTCATGTTGGTATGTAGCCCCGGTAATTTGAAATGTATGTTTAAAATTCAATGTAGTGATTTAAATGTAAATTCAAAGGAGACTGATCGAAACGGTAGAAACAGCTTGCGATACATATCCCATTGTGTTCGGAATGGGGGTAAAATGCTATGGACGACAGGCGGTGGGTTCGATTCTGAAGTCGTCAGAAAGAGTTACTTTATGAGAATATAATTTAATAATTAAATAAAATTAAAAAAAAAATATCTTTTCCCTCCTTAAACCACTCTGCCCCCCCCCCCCCCCCCGTCCATTCATTTCGAATCAGCGAGAAAAAACGACGACCCCCCCCCCCCTCCAAGCGGCGGCGGCGCGACGCCAACCTCCCCCCCCCTCCCTTCTTCTTCCACCCCTCCCCTTCCCTCCCTTCGCCTGCGATAACCGAAACCCCCCCCAGACCCGAACCCTAGCCCATTCAAAACCGCCGCGTCGGAGGGCCCCACGACCACCGAAAGGCCAGCACCACCTTCTCCCCCCCTGACCACTCGACAGTGCACCCCCCCTGTAAGTTTTTTTATTTATTTTATTTTAATTTTATTTTATTTAAAAACAGAAATGTTAAAACTGATTTTAGATTTAAAAATGTTAAAACTGATTTTAGATTTAAAAATGTTAAAACTGATTTTAGATTTAAAAATGTAAAACTGATTTTGATTTAAAAATGTAAAACTGATTTTGATTTAAAAATGTAAAACTGATTTTGATTTAAAAATGTAAAACTGATTTTGATTTAAAAATGTAAACCTGATTTTGTTTTAAAAATGAAAAACTGATTTTTAAAGCAATTTAAAACTGATTTTTTTTAAGTATATAAAACTGATTTTTATAAGTAGAAATTATAGATTTTTAGCATTTTAAAGTTAAGTTTTTATTAATAAAAAGGTTTGATTTTTTATTGGTTAAAAAGATTAGATTTTTCTTTTCTCTTAAAGCTTTGATTTTTAATCATGAAAACATGATTTTTATTCGAAGGAATTTTGAATTCGTAGGAGGTAGAAAAAGTTTAGAATTTTGTTGTAGGAAAAATAAGATTTTTGATGAGATAAAAATTAGATTTTTGACGAGATAAAAATTAGATCTTAGCGGCTTAAAAATATAATCTTTATATTCAAAGTAGAGGTTTAAAAATATAATCTTCATATATGGAATAACAATAGAAAAAAATAGAATCTTTATATATTGAACTTCGATAGAAAAAAATAGAATTTTTATATATTGAACTTCGATAGAAAAAAATAGAATTTTTATATATTGAACTTCGATAGAAAAATAGAATTTTTATATATTGAACTTCGATAGAAAAATAGAATTTTTATATATTGAACTTCGATAGAAAAAAATAGAATTTTTATATATTGAACTTCGATAGAAAAATAGAATTTTTATATATTGAACTTCGATAGAAAAATAGAATTTTTATATATTGAACATCGAAGTAAAAATTTGATTTTTAAAATATTGAATAGCGAAGTAAAAATTCGATTTTTATGTATGTAGTGGCTACGGGCGACGAAGCTGACGAAGATGCGAAAACAATGAAGATTTCTATCAATGAAGTGCCGTGGAGCTAGGATAGCTATCTGTGAGAATTTCTCACTCTTCAATTTATTTTCTAGTTATATATATATACTAGGATGTAGACGGTGTTTAGTAGCACCCGACACAATTGTCCACAGACCATGGACTTGTTTGTTTGGTTGTTTTGGTGATTGATTGCGATATTGGTTTGAATGTGGTTTGTGGTGTGAAAAATCGAATCGATAAATTGGTTAGGATTAGACGTGCGCCGTTATAAGGCGAAGGAGTAAGGCTAGGTTAGACTCTTACTCCAAATTTTGTGGTTTGCATAATGAAATGAATTGAATTGTTTGGTGAAATGAATGGATTGATTGATGTGTGAATGGCGTGGGCCTTCACTAGACCGGGGATAAGGCTAGGCCTCGTCCCGTTTCTAGTATCGTGTCGTTATGCCGCCGAAATTTTCTAAAATATGTTAGAAAAATAAAAATATCATTTTATTGTGTAAATGAATTGAATAGAAATTCATATGTTGGAATAAAATGTTTTGTCGTTAAAAATATAATTTTTAACGTGAATGTGAATAAATAAATATTCATTTACAAACCAGACGGTTTGTTTATGTACACTTATTTGAATGATATTGATTGGGACGATAAATTTTACACATCGCCCAACTGCACAACTAAAATCTGTGTTTGATTGTTTGAAACCCCACACGGGTGTTGGGATGAAATTTGAAGTTCACTCATCCTGATTGATTAAATATGTCGATCGATTGATTGACAGGCTGTTATAAGCGTTGAATATCTATATTTGATGCTTATACAGTGTAGTGCACTTTGGTTGATGGTTGATTATTTATCGTTGCTATTATATACATGTGTTGTATGAAAATCCATATAATTAACTTTATATGGTAATTGATTGGGCCTCATTCCAATCGTGAAAATATAGAATATTTTGATAATAACAAAGATTTTGATAATAGAAATATTAGAAATAGAATATTTGAAAATAGAAATTTATGAAGCCGTGTTGATTAGATTGACGCCATTTTGACGTGAACGATATTTATATCGACTTTATTCATTTTTAAAAAAAAATGAATATTGAAAAGTAATTTCGAAATCGAATATTTCGAAACGAATTGAATTGAAAACGATTTCGAAATGAATTGAATTGAAAACGATTTCGAAATGATTTGAATTGAAAACGATTTCGAAATGAATTGAATTGAAAACGATTTCGAAATGAATTGAATTGAAAACGATTTTGAAATGAATTGAATTGAAAACGATTTCGAAATGAATTGAATTGAAAACGATTTCGAAATGAATTGAAAGCGAAGTGAAATGAATTCAAATTGAATTGAAATTCGAATTGAATAGAAATGAATTTTAAAACGAATTTATAAAGAAGAATTCAATTTTGCTTTGAATTGAAATAGAAGTTGGAATAGATTTTGAAATGAATTTTAAAACTATTTATATAATTCGTTTTGAATAGGAATCGACGAAATATATATTATATATATTATATATATAATATAATGGCCTGAATAGAACGCGCCGCGCCGCGGCAGTTCGCGAATTTCGACCGTTTATTTCAAACGGACATTACGGGAGATCCGACCGTCGGATTCTCCTAAAACCGGAACTGTTGGGTTCGTATCGAAAAGTGCTTTCTAACGAATATTAGAAATTTGAAATCTAACGGTTGGATTTGGAATTATGTCCAAATCAAATTCGAAAAAGGTCGCTGTAAGTGCAGTTCGATGGCCATTGGTGGAAATCGACTGTACGGGCCTTGATAAAATTATTAAAAATAGTAATAATTTGTGTAAAATCATTAGAAATGATTTGTGAAGATTTGGGATGAAAAACTCCATATTTGAAAAGATAAAAATAGATTTTTATCGAAATGAACTAGTTTTGAACTAGAATTATAATTCTATTTATTTTTAAATAAATAAATTAAATTTGAAAAGGGTTTTGAAAATAACCAGAATATCCAATGATTGCATTGGAGTGGATTTGAATCGAAATTGTCTTCGGAATATTTCGATGTTGGAATTCGTGATTATACAGGTGTTGTTATGGAAATTTGAAAGATATATATTTATATCGCTATTTCCAATACGACATTTGTTAGTCGTAGAATTCGATATTGAATATAAGCCGATATATTTTCTATTCAGAGCCTTGTATTGAATATCGAATGTGATTTGGGTTTGTCGTGAATGGTGTCTTCACTAACACTGTTCTTGAACCCAGTTGAGAAATGATTAAATCTTTTTATTTAGATTTAATGAAGTGTACCAATTAAACGATATTTAATTGGAATTGAATTGGTATTGATTTTTGGGTTTATCGTGAACAGTGTTTTAAATAACACTTGTTCTTTAACCCAATAATTAATGGAATGTGATTTTGGGTTTATCGTGAACCGTGTTTTAAATGGCACTGATTCTTTAACCCAGTTAAAGATTAAAACTAAGTGGAGTTTTAATGAATCTTTAATTAGATTGAAATGATCGAAAATGGAGTATCACCAGTTTTGCTCCAGGCGATGGTTAAATCTTTAATTAGATTTGAACGTGAAATGGTAATTGAATTTACCGATAACACTGTGGTGTTAGATATGAAGTATTACCAGTTTTACTTCATGGGATGAATAGGTTGGGATTGGGAAATAAAATAAATGATTACTTCGGTGTGGTTCGCTAATCCCGACTAGTTTGAATTGATATTCAAAGGTGATTAAAGAGTAAATTTAAAGAATTTATCTTGGATAAAATTAATGGGAATTTTTCCCAAAGTATAGGAATATTTGAATAAAAGAATATTCTGAATTGGAATGAGGCGTATGTTGTGTTTGTGTAACACTTTTATAATATATATGCGAGTTATTCAGAAAGACCGGGTTTATCCCATTCTGAATAACTGATTCGACGTGGTGTCGAAGATGAAGACGGTGGTCGAAGACCGGAAGTCTTCACGTCGTTTGGGTGATTACTGATGATCTTGATTGGGCTGTACACCCAAGAAGATGGAAACAGTTAGTGATCGTCCAGACGTGCTTGGAGATCGATGGATATGCGGGGTACTAGGTGCCTCCGGTTTCGTTCAGACCCAGAACGGACTTGTAAATGGACTGTGTGTCTGACATTGGATTTTAGTCTGTGTGTTTGATTTCTATTAAATATATATCTGTTTGGCGGCGGAGAATTTATTCTCTTGCTTAACGCCCTTCTCTGAGACGTACGAGCTCAGGGGTTATATATTGATGGATATCAAACGCATAGAGTGAATTGCCTGTGTGGCATGCCTAAGTGGCAATAGATCGAGGCTTCTGTTGAAAAGCAAAGTCTTGTGGTGATGATCAAAGCACAGCCTTTGTGGCACAGCTTTGTGTAACGTGAATTCGCGAGTTTCACACCCGGTATGAACCAAAAACGGGAGACGGACCTCAGGGAGGACTTGCGTTTCTTTCTAGTTAGAAGTGGCGTCAGTGGTTTTACACGCCCTGACGAGTTTGACTTATGTGGTTGTTGCTGTTGCGAGGCGCCTCGGTTATATCGGTTTCGGCCGATGCATTCTGGTTGGCAGACGGACCAGACTTACACCCCATAGGGTGGGGAAACGTAGTGTTCAGGCATTTTAATCCACATCGGTGGACCGGCCCTGTCGCTCCAAGGGCCCACCTGAGTCTGGGTCCTGTGGCTCGGGTTAGAGAGTCACGAATCGGTTGAGGACTATCTTTTGCCTCGGTTCATAGACGGAAATCCAATTTCCAAATACGTGACATTTGCGGTTTTATTTGTAGAACCTAGTATGGTGACATAGTGGGATGGGGCGCTCATGCCGCCTATGATTGATATTTATGATTTGAAGTTGTTTTATACACTATGCACTTATAATAGTATCAAATAATGTTTTTTAAACGTATCAAGCATGCTTTGGCTGTTATAAGGTAAAAACCCTATCCTCCGGCTTGCGTTGCATTGTGTGATGGGACCTGGGTCTTATAACAGCTTCATTTTTCTTTATTTAGCATTGCGCTGTTTGTTTTATGCACTGATATTCTTGGGAGGAAACCCGTTCCGTGTTATACGGCGTGGTCCCTTGATTTACCGAATTTAAAATAAAGAATTATAACTATTTTAGTTCTCACACCAGTCACATGACTGACCTGGAGTTTATTGTTTTAACCTAAACTCTGGGTGCCCTTATTTTCGACACGGGCAGCTAGTAGTTTTGGTTTTGCAGATTTATATTCACAGGATCCTGGTTTACAGCTGGAATGATATCCGGAAAGCTTTGTATCCGTATATCTACTTCTAGTTGTGTATTGTATTATTTTCCGCTGCTATGTAATTTAAATCTCTGATATTTCTGTGTAATATTCATTTATACTCTTTATATTCTTGTAATCTGATGCATCGTTGTAATATACAATGAAATGTTCTTCTGTATGCGTTCTGCTTTGTCGTGTTCTCAAACGATAGGGCGTTTCGAACGGTTTGGGTCGGTTTAGCGACTGGTTCGGACCGAGCGAAATTCCTTGCCGTCACAGTTGGTATCAGAGCTTTGGTTTACAAAGCTCAGAGAACAAGACACATTAGAACCATATGAAAGAATTCATCAGATATTGGATTGGTAATATCCAATGGGGATGACTCGTTAGAGATGGGATCAGTAGTATCCTAGAACGAGTGTGAAGAGTATATTTTTTTCAAATGAAAACAAATTTTGTTTTGAAAATTTAAATCAATTATTCGTATTTGATTATCAATTTATATTGAGTTGGACAGTCCAATATATAAAGATTTTGCATATACGTCTGATCCACGTGTATTTGAAATTTTAATATATTGGATAGATATAGAATTACACTCTAATCGCCCGGAGATGATGTTGATAATGACCATGGCATCATCAATATTTATGTTCGTGCTTCGAAGGTGTGATTTCTATATATTTCCATTAGACTGGTGTGAGAACCAAAACTTATATAGCTAGAATACATTGTTGTGATTTGGCATCAAAAACATGATTTTCTGTATATGTATCAAAATTATGAATTTGAAACTCTAATTCACTAATTGATTGATGTTTGTGTTGTTTGTTTATTGGTTTGATAATTTTGAACCATTATGCCTAATTGAATCAAATATTGAACTATATTGGAAATTGGTCGCATTTGCTTGCATATACATGTATATCATTGAACATGTCATAGCAAGGAGGCTAGAGCAGAGAATAAAATTTGTTTGCCCGACAAATAGGTACATGTTTACTACATAATTTCCTGTTTTGTTTGGGTGATGATGATTTTGTGAGCCTATTGGCTAGCCGCTTGGCTTTTTCTTTTTCTTTTTGAGATCTGAAGGACCGGGGAAGCTATTTGAAATTCCCCGATGCTCCCGGTGCAGGGGAGGTTATGGCGAAATTTTTCGAAAATTTAGGGTGTTAGCCAAATTTTTGAAATTTTAGAAAATTCTCAGAAACTGAAAAGTTGGGGAATGGAAGCCAGATCGAACGTAGAATTGATTAATCAAACCACTTTCGACTTTGTTCCTTTTCGGGGACGAAAAGTTTTAAGTGGGGGAGATTGTAACAACCCGTAAAATCTGGGCCAGTTTAAAATTTTTATTTTGGCAATTTTAGCGAATTTTGATTATTTAAAATGAATTATTTTAAATAATATCGACGAGAAATTTATTTTGAATATAATTCGACGTATATATTATACGCGTCGTCGTTAGAATATAAATATTTATATATAATTATAAATAGAATTGAAAATGGCGCGGTAGTTCGATAATTCGATTTCAAACTTCAATTGAATGTACCGGGCGCAAAATAATCCGGATTTAAGTGAAACCAAAAATAATGGGATCTAATTGTGAATATCTTTCCAACGAATCCGAAAAATTGAGATTTCATATCGGGAATCAAAAGATATGTCCAGTTGAAAATTCTGAATAGTCGCTATGGAATTCAGGCCCTTAAAAATGGACATTTTACAAACGACCTCGGAATTCGGCGAAACTAGTTTTGTTAGGACCGTATCGTCAATACGAAGCTAGAAAATATTTTTCTGGAATTTTTCATGTTGGTATGTAGCCCCGGTAATTTGAAATGTACGTTTAAAATTCAATGTAGTGATTTAAATGTAAATTCAAAGGAGACTGATCGAAACGGTAGAAACAGCTTGCGATACATATCCCATTGTGTTCGGAATGGGGGTAAAATGCTATGGACGACAGGCGGTGGGTTCGATTCTGAAGTCGTCAGAAAGAGTTACTTTATGAGAATATAATTTAATAATTAAATAAAATTAAAAAAAAATATCTTTTCCCTCCTTAAACCACTCTGCCCCCCCCCCCCCCGTCCATTCATTTCGAATCAGCGAGAAAAAAAAAAGAATCGCGCAGGCGATCGACGACCCCCCCTCCAAGCGGCGGCGCCGCGACGCCAACCTCCCCCCCCTCCCTTCTTCTTCCTCCCCCTCCCCTTCCCTCCATTCGCCTGCGATAACCGAAACCCCCCCCAGACCCGAACCCTAGCCCATTCAAAACCGCCGCGTCGAAGGGCCCCACGACCACCGAAAGGCCAGCACCACCTTCTCCCCCCCCCCCCCTGACCACTCGACCGCGCACCCCCCCTGTAAGTTTTTTTATTTATTTTATTTTAATTTTATTTTATTTAAAAACAGAAATGTTAAAACTGATTTTAGATTTAAAAATGTTAAAACTGATTTTAGATTTAAAAATGTTAAAACTGATTTTAGATTTAAAAATGTAAAACTGATTTTGATTTAAAAATGTAAAACTGATTTTGATTTAAAAATGTAAAACTGATTTTGATTTAAAAATGTAAAACTGATTTTGATTTAAAAATGTAAAACTGATTTTGATTTAAAAATGTAAAACTGATTTTGATTTAAAAATGTAAAACTGATTTTGATATAAAAATGTAAACCTGATTTTGTTTTAAAAATGAAAAACTTATTTTTAAAGCAATTTAAAACTGATTTTTTTTAAGTATATAAAACTGATTTTTATAAGTAGAAATTATAGATTTTTAGCATTTTAAAGTTAAGTTTTTATTAATAAAAAGGTTTGATTTTTTATTGGTTAAAAAGATTAGATTTTTCTTTTCTCTTAAAGCTATGATTTTTAATCATGAAAACATGATTTTTATTCGAAGGAATTTTGAATTCGTAGGAGGTAGAAAAAGTTTAGAATTTTGTTGTAGGAAAAATAAGATTTTTGATGAGATAAAAATTAGATTTTTGACGAGATAAAAATTAGATCTTAGCGGCTTAAAAATATAATCTTTATATTCAAAGTAGAGGTTTAAAAATATAATCTTCATATATGGAATAACAATAGAAAAAAATAGAATCTTTATATATTGAACTTCGATAGAAAAAAATAGAATTTTTATATATTGAACTTCGATAGAAAAAAATAGAATTTTTATATATTGAACTTCGATAGAAAAAAATAGAATTTTTATATATTGAACTTCGATAGAAAAATAGAATTTTTATATATTGAACTTCGATAGAAAAATAGAATTTTTATATATTGAACTTCGATAGAAAAAAATAGAATTTTTATATATTGAACTTCGATAGAAAAATAGAATTTTTATATATTGAACTTCGATAGAAAAATAGAATTTTTATATATTGAACTTCGATAGAAAAATAGAATTTTTATATATTGAACATCGAAGTAAAAATTTGATTTTTAAAATATTGAATAGCGAAGTAAAAATTCGATTTTTATGTATGTAGTGGCTACGGGCGACGAAGCTGACGAAGATGCGAAAACAATGAAGATTTCTATCAATGAAGTGTCGTGGAGCTAGGATAGCTATCTGTGAGAATTTCTCACTCTTCAATTTATTTTCTAGTTATATATATATACTAGGATGCAGACGGTGTTTAGTAGCACCCGACACAATTGTCCACAGACCATGGACTTGTTTGTTTGGTTGTTTTGGTGATTGATTGCGATATTGGTTTGAATGTGGTTTGTGGTGTGAAAAATCGAATCGATAAATTGGTTAGGATTAGACGTGCGCCGTTATAAGGCGAAGGAGTAAGGCTAGGTTAGACTCTTACTCCAAATTTTGTGGTTTGCATAATGAAATGAATTGAATTGTTTGGTGAAATGAATGGATTGATTGATGTGTGAATGGCGTGCGCCTTCACTAGACCGGGGATAAGGCTAGGCCTCGTCCCGTTTCTAGTATCGTGTCGTTATGCCGCCGAAATTTTCTAAAATATGTTAGAAAAATAAAAATATCATTTTATTGTGTAAATGAATTGAATAGAAATTCATATGTTGGAATAAAATGTTTTGTCGTTAAAAATATAATTTTTAACGTGAATGTGAATAAATAAATATTCATTTGCAAACCAGACGGTTTGTTTATGTACACTTATTTGAATGATATTGATTGGGACGATAAATTTTACACATCGCCCAACTGCACAACTAAAATCTGGGTTTGATTGTTTGAAACCCCACACGGGTGTTGGGATGAAATTTGAAGTTCACTCATCCTGATTGATTAAATATGTCGATCGATTGATTGACAGGCTGTTATAAGCGTTGAATATCTATATTTGATGCTTATACAGTGTAGTGCACTTTGGTTGATGGTTGATTATTTATCGTTGCTATTATATACATGTGTTGTATGAAAATCCATATAATTAACTTTATATGGTAATTGATTGGGCCTCATTCCAATCGTGAAAATATAGAATATTTTGATAATAACAAAGATTTTGATAATAGAAATATTTGAAATAGAATATTTGAAAATAGAAATTTACGAAGCCGTGTTGATTAGATTGACGCCATTTTGACGTGAACGATATTTATATCGACTTTATTCATTTTAAAAAAAAATGAATATTGAAAAGTAATTTCGAAATCGAATATTTCGAAATGAATTGAATTGAAAACGATTTCGAAATGAATTGAATTGAAAACGATTTCGAAATGATTTGAATTGAAAACGATTTCGAAATGAATTGAATTGAAAACGATTTCGAAATGAATTGAATTGAAAACGATTTCGAAATGAATTGAATTGAAAACGATTTCGAAATGAATTGAATTGAAAACGATTTCGAAATGAATTGAAAGCGAAGTGAAATGAATTCAAATTGAATTGAAATTCGAATTGAATAGAAATGAATTTTAAAACGAATTTATAAAGAAGAATTCAATTTTGCTTTGAATTGAAATAGAAGTTGGAATAGATTTTGAAACGAATTTTAAAACTATTTATATAATTCGTTTTGAATAGGAATCGATGAAATATATATTATATATATTATATATATAATATAATGGCCTGAATAGAACGCGCCGCGCCGCGGCAGTTCGCGAATTTCGACCGTTTATTTCAAACGGACATTACGGGAGATCCGACCGTCGGATTCTCCTAAAACCGGAACCGTTGGGTTCGTATCGAAAAGAGCTTTCTAAAGAATATTAGAAATTTGAAATCTAACGGTTGGATTTGGAATTATGTCCAAATCAAATTCGAAAAAGGTCGCTGTAAGTGCAGTACGGGAGATCCGACCGTCGGATTCTCCTAAAACCGGAACCGTTGGGTTCGTATCGAAAAGAGCTTTCTAAAGAATATTAGAAATTTGAAATCTAACGGTTGGATTTGGAATTATGTCCAAATCAAATTCGAAAAAGGTCGCTGTAAGTGCAGTTCGATGGCCATTGGTGGAAATCGACTGTACGGGCCTTGATAAAATTATTAAAAATAGTAATAATTTGTGTAAAATCATAAGAAATGATTTGTGAAGATTTGGGATGAAAAACTCCATATTTGAAAAGTTAAAAATTGATTTTTATCGAAATGAACTAGTTTTGAACTAGAATTATAATTCTATTTATTTTTAAATAAATAAATTGAATTTGAAAAGGGTTTTGAAAATAACCAGAATATCCAATGATTGCATTGGAGTGGATTTGAATCGAAATTGTCTTCGGAATATTTCGATGTTGGAATTCGTGATTATACAGGTGTTGTTATGGAAATTTGAAAGATATATATTTATATCGCTATTTCCAATACGACATTTGTTAGTCGTAGAATTCGATATTGAATATAAGCCGATATATTTTCTATTCAGAGCCTTGTATTGAATATCGAATGTGATTTGGGTTTGTCGTGAATGGTGTCTTCACTAACACTGTTCTTGAACCCAGTTGAGAAATGATTAAATCTTTTTATTTAGATTTAATGAAGTGTACCAATTAAACGATATTTAATTGGAATTGAATTGGTATTGATTTTTGGGTTTATCGTGAACAGTGTTTTAAATAACACTTGTTCTTTAACCCGATAATTAATGGAATGTGATTTTGGGTTTATCGTGAACCGTGTTTTAAATGGCACTGATTCTTTAACCCAGTTAAAGATTAAAACTAAGTGGGGTTTTAATGAATCTTTAATTAGATTGAAATGATCGAAAATGGAGTATCACCAGTTTTGCTCCAGGCGATGGTTAAATCTTTAATTAGATTTGAACGTGAAATGGTAATTGAATTTACCGATAACACTGTGGTGTTAGATATGAAGTATTACCAGTTTTACTTCATGGGATGAATAGGTTGGGATTGGGAAATAAAATAAATGATTACTTCGGTGTGGTTCGCTAATCCCGACTAGTTTGAATTGATATTCAAAGGTGATTAAAGAGTAAATTTAAAGAATTTATCTTGGATAAAATTAATGGGAATTTTTCCCAAAGTATAGGAATATTTGAATAAAAGAATATTCTGAATTGGAATGAGGCGTATGTTGTGTTTGTGTAACACTTTTATAATATATACGCGAGTTATTCAGAAAGACCGGGTTTATCCCATTCTGAATAACAGATTCGACGTGGTGTCGAAGATGAAGACGGTGGTCGAAGACCGGAAGTCTTCACGTCGTTTGGGTGATTACTGATGATCTTGATTGGGCTGTACACCCAAGAAGATGGAAACAGTTAGTGATCGTCCAGACGTGCTTGGAGATCGATGGATATGCGGGGTACTAGGTGCCTCCGGTTTCGTTCAGACCCAGAACGGACTTGTAAATGGACTGTGTGTCTGACATTGGATTTTAGTCTGTGTGTTTGATTTCTATTAAATATATATCTGTTTGGCGGCGGAGAATTTATTCTCTTGCTTAACGCCCTTCTCTGAGACGTACGAGCTCAGGGGTTATATATTGATGGATATCAAACGCATAGAGTGAATTGCCTGTGTGGCATGCCTAAGTGGCAATAGATCGAGGCTTCTGTTGAAAAGCAAAGTCTTGTGGTGATGATCAAAGCACAGCCTTTGTGGCACAGCTTTGTGTAACGTGAATTCGCGAGTTTCACACCCGGTATGAACCAAAAACGGGAGACGGACCTCAGGGAGGACTTGCGTTTCTTTCTAGTTAGAAGTGGCGTCAGTGGTTTTACACGCCCTGACGAGTTTGACTTATGTGGTTGTTGCTGTTGCGAGGCGCCTCGGTTATATCGGTTTCGGCCGATGCATTCTGGTTGGCAGACGGACCAGACTTACACCCCATATGGTGGGGAAACGTAGTGTTCAGGCATTTTAATCCACATCGGTGGACCGGCCCTGTCGCTCCAAGGGCCCACCTGAGTCTGGGTCCTGTGGCTCGAGCTAGAGAGTCACGAATCGGTTGAGGACTATCTTTTGCCTCGGTTCATAGACGGAAATCCAATTTCCAAATACGTGACATTTGCGGTTTTATTTGTAGAACCTAGTATGGTGACATAGTGGGATGGGGCGCTCATGCCGCCTATGATTGATATTTATGATTTGAAGTTGTTTTATACACTATGCACTTATAATAGTATCAAATAATGTGTTTTAAACGTATCAAGCATGCTTTGGCTGTTATAAGGTAAAAACCCTATCCTCCGGCTTGCGTTGCATTGTGTGATGGGACCTGGGTCTTATAACAGCTTCATTTTTCTTTATTTAGCATTGCGCTGTTTGTTTTATGCACTGATATTCTTGGGAGGAAACCCGTTCCATGTTATACGGCGTGGTCCCTTGATTTACCGAACTTTAAAATAAAGAATTATAACTGTTTTAGTTCTCACACCAGTCACATGACTGACCTGGAGTTTATTGTTTTAACCTAAACTCTGGGTGCCCTTATTTTCGACACGGGCAGCTAGTAGTTTTGGTTTTGCAGATTTATATTCACAGGATCCTGGTTTACAGCTGGAATGATATCCGGAAAGCTTTGTATCCGTATATCTACTTCTAGTTGTGTATTGTATTATTTTCCGCTGCTATGTAATTTAAATCTCTAATATTTCTGTGTAATATTCATTTATACTCTGTATATTCTTGTAATCTGATGCATCGTTGTAATATACAATGAAATGTTCTTCTGTATGCGTTCTGCTTTGTCGTGTTCTCAAACGATAGGGCGTTTCGAACGGTTTGGGTCGGTTTAGCGACTGGTTCGGACCGAGCGAAATTCCTTGCCGTCACACTAACCAACCATCTCGACTCTTCTTTTGCAGAAGTCTTCGTCGTCCTCGCCTTTTTGTCATCTTTAAAACAACTTCTATTTATATTTTGTTAAATTTGAATTTATATATATTGAATGGCGAAGTAAAAATTCGATTTTTACATATGTAGAGAATACGGGCAACGAAAGCGACAGAAGGCGAGATTGGCGAACATTTCTATAAAGGAAGAGTCGTAGTATTGGATAGCTATTGGTGAGAATTTCTCACTCTTCAATTTCTTTTTCTATATATATATATGTGTGGAAATAAAAGTGAATTGCTATAAATATATATATATATACGCCCCTCGTCCACAAACCATGGACGATATTTATTGGTTGAAATTGTTGTGAAAATTGATTGATAGCGAATGGTTGTTTGAGATTATTTTTGGTTGATATTGGTTGATTGTGGTTGAAAAATACCCGTTTGTGGTTGGAAAATATTTGGTTGAAACCACATAGGATTAGTTTGTGGAAATAAAATAAATATATAACCCTAGGTGGGTCAAAACCTAAGTCAAACATCTCCTGGTCAAACAGAAGCCGCCTCCACCCTTTCACCAACGAAACCGACGACCGCCATTTCACGAGCTTCCTCCCCCCCAAATCTCTGTCCAGTGATTTATAAACCAACCTCTCAACGTGGAAGATTCATTAAAACTCCACTTAGTTTTTATCTTTAACTGGGTTAAAGAATCAGTGTCATTTAAAACACAGTTCACGATAAACCCAAAATCACATTCATTAATTATCGGGTTAAAGAACGAGTGTTATTTAAAACACTGTCCACGATAAACCGAAAAATCAATATCAATTCAATTTCAATTAAATATTATTTAATTGGTACACTCCATTAAATCTAAATAAAAAGATTTAATCTTTTCCCAACTGGGTTCAAGAACAGTGTTAGTGAAGACACCATTCACGACAAACCCAAATCACATTTGATATTCAATACAAGGCTCTGAATATAAAATATACCAGCTTATATTCAACATCCAATTCCATGACTAACAAATATCGTATTGGAAATAACGATATAAATATATCTTTCAAATTTCCGTAACAACATCCGTATAATCACGAATTCCAACATCGAAATATTCCGAAGGCAATTTCGATTCAAATCCACTCCAATGCAATCATTGGAAATTCTGGTTATTTTTAAAACCCTTTTCAAGTTCAATTTATTTATTTAAAAATAAATAGAATTATAATCCTAGTTCAAAACTAGTTCATTTCGATAAAAATCTACATCTTTATCATATATAAAATTAGAAACTGTGACGAAAAGGAATTTCGCTCGGTCCGAACCAGTCGCTAAACCGACTCAGACCGTTCGAAACGCCCTATCGTTTTGAGAACACGACAAAATAGAATGCAGACAAAAGAACATTTCATTGCTATTATTACAACAATGCATCAGATTACAAGAATATACAGAGTATAAATGAATATTACACCGAAATATCAGAGATTTAAATTACATTTAAATACATAGCAGCGGAAAATAATACAATACACAACTAGAAGTAGATATACGGATATAAAGCTTTCCGGATATCGTTCCAGCTGTAAACCAGGATCATGTGAATATAAATCTGCAAAACCAAAACTACTAGCTGCCCGTGCCAAAATAGGGGCACCCAGAGTTTAGGTTAAGACAATAAACTCCAGGTCAGTCATGTGACTGGTGTGAGAACTAAAACAATTATTAATCTTTATTTTTAAAGTTAGGTAAATCAAGGGACCACGCCGCATAACATGGAACGAGTTTCCCCCCAAGAATACCAGTGCATAAAACAAACAGCGCAATGCTAAATAAAGAAAAATGAAGCTGTTATAAGACCCAGGTCCTATCACATAATGCAACGCAAGCCGGGGGATAGGGTTTTCCCTTATAACAGCCAAAGAATGCTTGATATGTTTAAAACAAATCATTTGATACTATTATAAGTGCATAGTGTATAAAACAACTTCAAATCATAAGTATCAATCATAGACGGCATGGTTACCATATATCATGTCGCCATACTAGGCTCTACAAATAAAACCGCAAATGTCACATATTTGGAAGTTGGGTTTCCATCTATGAACCGAGGCAAAAGATAGTCCTCAACCGATTCGAGACTCTCTAGCCCGACCCTCAGGCAAGTACTCAGTCAAGCCTTGGAGCGACAGGGCCGGTCCACCGATGTGGATTAAACTTAAACCCTGAACATGCGTTCCCCCGCCCTATGGGGCGTAAATGAGCCAATGAATGACTCCATAAGACCCGGATCGTCCGATCAAACCGAGGCGCCTCGCAATAGCAACAACCACATAAGTCAAACTCGTCAGGGCGTTTAAAACCACTGACGCCACTTCTAACTAGAAAGAAACGCATGCCCTCCCTGAGGTCCGTCTCCCGTTTTTGGTTCATACCGGCTGTGAAACTCGCGAAGTAAACGTTACACAAAGCTACGCCACAAAGGCCGTGCTTCGATCATCAACCACAAGACTTTGCTTTTCAACAGAAGCCTCGATCAATTGCCACTTAGGTATGCCACACAGGCAATTCGCTCCCTGCGTTTGATATCCATCAATATATAACCCCTGAGCTCGTACGTCTCAGAGAAGGGCGTTAAGCAAGAGAATAAATTCTCCGCCGCCAAACAGATATATATTTAATAGAAATCAATCACACGGACTAAAATCCAATGTCAGACACACAGTCCATTTACAAGTCCGTTCTGGGTCTGAACGGAACCGGAGGCACCTAGTACCCCGCATATCCATCAATCTCCAAGTACGTCTGGACGATCACTAACTGTTTCCATCTTCTTGGGTGTACATCCCAATCAAGATCATTAGTAATTATCCAAACGACGTGAAGATTTCCGGTCTTCAACCACCGTCTTCATCTTCGACATATCGTCGAATCAGTTATTCAGAATGGGATAAACCCGGTCTTCCCGAATAACTCGCGTATATTTTATAAAAGTGTTACACAAACACAACATATGCCTCATTCCAATTCATCAGTCACTAACCGTAAATTAATCAAGAGAATAATTCCCCAAATATTAACCCCGAAGGCCGAAACCAACATCAAATCAATATCCAGAAAACCATTCTACTTAGCTAACCGACAGTTAGTTTCTAAATTTCACATTCATAGGGAAAGGTTCCCATTAATTTTATCCAAGATAAATCATTAAAATTTATTCTCAAATCTTCCTTTGAATTTCGATTCAACTAGTCGGGGTTAACGAACCTTACCGAAGTAATCATTTGTTTTAATTTCCCAACCCCAACCTATTAATCCCATGAAGTAAAACTGGTTATACTTCATATCTAACACCACGGTGTTATCGGTAAATTCAATTACCATTTCACGTTCAAATCTAATTAAAGATTTAACTATCGCCTGGAGTGAAACTGGTGATACCCCTGTAACACCCCACATCCGTTAGTGTCACTCACAAAGGAAATGCACTAAGTTCTGTGGAGCATTTAGGGTAAAAGATGCAGATAAATTACAAGACAGACAGAAATTAAACAGCGGAAAATAAAACTTTGCTTTACTGATAAAATAGTCTGTACAATGGTTTCTTTACAATATCAGAGTATCATCTATCTTACAAAATAAAGAAGCATAAAAACAACATTTATATTCCTCGATTTTTGCAAAAGCCAGCCATAGCATCTGAAAAGAGAATCCAAGCAAACTTCGACAATTCTTCAAGCTGGAAAGGGTGACAGTCCAAGTTAACCTGAGCTAAACTATTCCCTCCTTTACTACCTAGGGGGGGGGGACGGAAGAAAAGAAGACGAAAGAAACACAGAGTCAGACATAAAGCCTGAGTAAGTTCAGTAACTTCTAGCATGTGAACATGGAAAACAAAACGACATGAATTAACTGAATACAAGATAACACCATGATGATAGGGTCAGCAAGATTAGACAAGGTTATCACAAGATATGCTAAGATAAGATAAACTGGATACGCTTTAATACTTTCGTCGCTTCGCTATTTCCTTGTTATACTGGTTTCTATATCTCTGCACCACCTAACTAGTGTCCCAACTAGTAACGATAACGTGATCTGAATCTCAATATTTTCCATTGCCTTCGAGCATCCATTTATTATTTATTACCTAGATCTAATCTAGGGTTTTCTATCCAGTGCTTTCTAGATTCAACTAGAGTTTACGCTATCTGCTGAACGCTTCTCGGATTCAGGGTTTATGCCTCTTAGTCCAACTAGGGATTATGCTACCTGTCGAACGATGCCCCCATGTCTAGGACACACTACCTAGAGTGGTATATGTTCCTATACTTCACCACTCATGTATTGCGAATCGTTATCGCTTGTCTAGATGCACATGTCCTGTAATGTGCGGTCCGAGTCCTATGACAGGGCAAATCAAGGAATACAGAACTCGGTCGGGAGCTTTCAGATATCTGCCGATGCAGATACTAAGGTCTGTTTTTATTCCAGTGGCTATGGTCCCACTTGACCCCTCCCTCAACTAATGAAAGGCACACCTTGTAAAATGAGAACTATACGCCGGCCCCCGGTGCCCCACTATCCTATGGCCATCCGCAACCATAACTAGATAGCAAGTATATGGCCTTTTGGAGTTCTCCGCCTTTCCGCTTCACGTATCTCGATTGACTCAAGATGGATGGTAGACGACGAGTTGCTATCACAGGGCTACCGTTTGCTCGCCGAATCACGCCGGTCCATCCTAGTCTTTAGGTTGCCATGTATTGCAACCAAGGCATACCCCTGGTTCTTCTACGCAGACCTTAACCTCTGTGGGCCCTGGCGGATCATCTGCAGCCTCACAGAGGGATACCAAGAGTACCCTCACGTCCCCTCGAAGCCTCGGGCTTCGTAACCCAATTCGTTGGAGCCTTCTCTCTATTCAGACGGACATTCGCTCCTTCCCGTGTTATACTAAGAATTACTACTTAGTTCCCTTTCCCATCAATTTGGATTGGTTAAGGGTCATTAGTCAATTCAAGCCAACTTAACCCTCTTCATTCATCCTGTTATACTGGTTAAGTGTTATCAGTAATTCATGTTGACTTAACCCACCACAAACCAAGTTATATTGGTTAAGTATTTCTTATTACTTAACCTTACCCATTCATCCTGTATTGATTCAGTGTTCCTTTTTAACTTAACCTTGCCCGTCTGTTTTAACTAACCTGTTATTAACGGTTAAGTATTATCCCTTCATGTTTTAGACTTAACCCTATTCCTTTATCAAAATCTGATGGTTAAGTGTTCAAGTTTACTTAACCCTACAGTCTAGCCCAGCTAACATATCAAATTGGCTATGTGTATTAAATCTTACTTAACCCCAACCTCTAGTCCAGTTAACATGTCAATTTGGATAAGTGTATTAACTTTACTTAACCCCACCTTCTAGTCTAGTTTACATGTTAATTTGGATAAGTGTTTTCTTAGTCACCTATCACCTACAAATCTTGTCTTGTTACGATGTTAAGTTTGGTTAAGTGTCCCTATGGACTTAGCCCTTCCCATTCTAGCTTAACTGTGTTAAGTTGGTTAAGTGTTCCTATGGACTTAACCCTCCCATTCTAGCTTAACTGTACGAACCTAACTCCACCTACCAGTCTTGTTATCATGTTGAGTTGGTTAAGTGTTTTCGTTAACTTAACCATAGCATTCTTGTCTTGGCTTTAACTAAATAAATTAAAGCCATGACCACTCACATTAGACAGATATTGTTGCGACTACTGGATGTGCCGGTTGGTTCCGGGCATGTTTACATCGCAACTCAGTCTAACCTCGGGTTAGGCCTATTCGTGTTTTCTAGTTCAAAGGGTTTTGATTAATTTTCAAATCTGGTTTTGAAAGTAACCATCCCGTCCGTCGGATCAGTTAGAGATAGCCAGGGAGAGCAGGAAACTTGTATTTTCCAAACTCAAGCCTAGACACTATCCTCTCTGTCACCCTAGAACTTTCTGGTATTTCATTAAAAGAGATGTCGTTAATAAATCTTTAATTTGTCTAGATCAATATTTCCTCATTTAGGGCAAATTCTATAAGTAAATTAATCCTAATTTACTTATTTCCCAATTTCTCTTTTAATGTAAATTGTCAACATTTATTCTTACGGCCCATTTTCCCCTCTATATCATGTTTATGCTTTTTGGTATGTAAACCATACCAAATGAAGTTCCACTAACCATGATTCTGCTAATCCTGACAATTACCCCCAATTATGGCCAATTTCAAGTTTATGCCAATATAATTATCGAGCCAAATTAGCTAATCCAATTCTGATTTACATTCTGATTCACGTCAAACTAGACTTATTACTCTAGTTCACTATTCATGTAAATGCTAGATTTACACGTCAATACAAGATTCAAATTGCACATCTTATAATTCATGTCAAATTTATCCAATTTGCATTTCTATGAACATGCCATAATACATGTTCCCAATTTATGCCAATTTCCAAGTTAAACTACGTTTTAGTAAATTTCATATTTTTCCCCAAATCGTATTCCCGCCGTTCGTAAAATCGTGTTTCAATCTAGATTATAGATAAATCTAGATTCGTAGCAAATAGGGAATGAACCAAAGATCGCTAGGAAAAGGATAGATATAACAACTGGCATAAAATGGTTTTGAACAATGACGTAGGTTCAAGGACATGGGTAGACCTAACTTAATAGGTAAATTCCAAAGGTCTAAAACCAAGAATAGAGAGAGTAGGTTCAAGAACATGGGTAGACCTAACTTAATAGGTAAATTCCCATAGTCTAAAACCAAAGAAAACCAAGGACAAGCAAAATAAATAATCGGGTTTAGCCCCAATCTCAAAATCACAGAACTTAAGCAACACTTTCCTAGTCATGAATCATGGAGGTTTAATCACAGATGTCCTTGTTATGTCATAGGCAATAGTTTATGTTAATCAAAGGCATAGGTTTTGTCAAGGAAGTAATCCTCATAGTCATAGTCACAATCATAGGCAATGTTCATAGTCATAGGCAGTGTCCATAGTCATAGGAAATGTCCATAGTCATAGGCAAATGTTCATAGTCATAGGCATATGGTTTTTAGGTCCATAGTTTCATAGTCACGGTCTTATTTGTCTTTGAATCATGACAGTTCTTAATTAGGTCCAAAGAGATAGGCACAGATTCGAATAGAAAGAAAGAGAATTGGCATATTCTTTTATCCCTTTAATTTCATGTCATGAACAAAAAAAAAACGTTCAAATCTAGAAATAACTGACTTACAGAGATTTAAATTAGAAAAGAAAGATGGCGTTGCTATGATTCGTAGAAAATCATTCGTTGAAGTCGTTTGAACATCCTTTTGAATCCTTGCTTGAATCTCTTCTTCTTGAATGTCTTTTGAGCAGCATCTCCTCGTCTTGTTTTATTTTATATATATAATTTATTTATTTATATACTTTAGAGGAGGAGAAGAAGCCATGTTCACTCAGAATCTTTGCAGCATAAGGGTAGAGAAGAATTGTGAATAGAGAAGAAGACCAGGGCTGTTTATATAGTTGCTCAAGACCTTATCGTACACGCAGCGCTGAGTCAGCATTGAACCTAGTTAAGAAAATAGTCCAGGTTCGCAGATGAATCTAGCCAAATCTTATCGTACATGCAGTGCTAAGTCAGCATTGGGTCCCACAAGCTGTTTTGGCGCAGAAATTTGAATTTTGAATGTTTGAATTCCTGGAATTTATTTAACTATTTTATTCACATGAAATATTCTTATATGTATACAATTCCTTTAACGACCATTTTACGCGTATATATATATATAAGCACAACTTTCATTTTATTTTCAAAATTCAAACGATGTTGCACCGTTATTTAATTCTTGCCATATTTCATTTACTATAGCCTTATCTTAAATTTTATCTTTCGTATACATATATTTCTGCGTATATATATATATATATATATATTCTGATTTATATACATATATTTTCTTTATTTCCTTATATGTACGTTCTTATCCTTTCAAATTTTGAATTTGTATGTGTACATATATTTGCATGTTCAGTTGGCCCTCTTTAAAACAGAGATAAAAATTATGCTGTCGTCGGGGTTCGAACCCCCGACCTCCATGTTACAAATCCAATGCCTTAACTAACTGAGCTACAAAGTCTTTTGTTAATAAGTCTTAGAACAATGATAATTATTGTTCTTTCCTTACTTCTCTTTTTCATGTTAGTTACAATACTTAAATTAAACCAATGCATGAATCGTTTTCTTTTAATGTTAATGCATTATGTTTGCAAATCAGTGCATGCAACATATTTACATCGCATGCAACCAATCTTTTCTTTTTTTATATATTAATTAATTTTCATTATACATCACCATATTAATCCTATATGTGGATATATATACATTTTTAGTTACATTAAAAATACGGAGTGTTACATTCTCCGCCACTTAAAAGGATTTCGTCCCCGAAATCTTCAAGTTAGGAAGAATGTGTCCTACCATCCAATCACCCATCTACTCAACCTGTAACGACCCGGGGGTTTCGCAATCCTGAGTACCCGACATAAACTCAATGTCGACTATTCAAGCATCGGAAATACCGGATAGTCCAAGAAAGAAATTAGAGGGTGAGGAAAGATAAGATAGAACTAATAGAATAGAAGAAGAAGAAGACAACAACATCAGAGTAACACGAATCTCACAGCGGAACGAATAAAATATAATATACAACATAACTTGAAATCAAAAGCAGTATATATATACGACACCATTATCAGAGTACAATACTTACATCACTGCGGAAATAATCAATAGCTATATAATCCTGAAGCCTCCTGCTCCAAGCTCTCCAAGTATATCTGTAAAATCCTGACAACTTGACTGCCCGTACAAATTTGGGCACCCAAGAGTTTAGGGAAAACAAAACAAAATAAACTCTGGGTCAGTCATGGGACTGGTGTGAGTAAACTCAAATCATTTGGTTTAACTTTCAAAATCCTTTCGAAAGAAAAGATAATCGTAAGACCAATCCACACATAAACACGGACGGTTTTTACCTTACGATAACCCAAAACACTTGTGGAAATCATATATTATCTGATATTATAATAATGTCTAATCACAAGTAATTAGCAATCTAGCAGAACGCTTGCATCTCACGCTCCACATATATAGTATATAATCAAAAACCGCGGGCGCTTATTGGAGATTGGATTCCAACTTGACAAGGTATGGGACCACCTTCCGAATGTGTATCTCTAGAGGCAAATACACTGGGTTCAACAAGAACATCTTGCAACCCGGCCCACACATGACCGACCACTCATTTCGCTTGAGTGTATCGAATGTATATCACCAACGGTTGGGATCAGCAACCGGCTCCCGAATGGGGCAGCATCGATAGATTTAAGAACAAAAGGAATTTCTCTAGATAGGTGATCATACATCCTAATGGGTGCGACACACATAGCCATGCTGCCTGCCCGATTTTTGTCATTTCCCGGTTGATGAGGCTTGAGGTCATAGCTTATCTTTTGACAGATCACACCTCCATTACTTTGAATGCCACATCGTCATACCCGCCAAATCACAAATTGATTTCTCCAAAAATACCACGGGTATACAGCTAAGATAAACGAATTCCTCCGCCACCAAACGTAAGTACGTTTGAAGAGATCAACTTACGCGATCCTTTGAATATACTCTGTCAGACATTCGTCCATTCACGTCTGTCCTGGGACTGGACAAACCGAAGGCACTATTCTGTAAACAGGATAGCCCTTGCATAACTCCGTCTTCAATATATTCAGCATACTTGATTCGCAACGCTTATGCTAATACGGAGTGGTTCTCTGGATAATAATCCAACCGGTCTCTCCATATTAACAACGTAAAATGGCCAAAACTTTGATAGTAGGTGATTTAACTATCAAATGAAAAACATGTCTGTGTGCAAACAACGATATTATTTCCCGAAGGAAATTCTATCGAACAATCATCATTTCATTCATTCGTTCATTCATTTCCCTTTTCCTGTTATTTAACATTACTTATTTACTATATTTAGAAAATATACGTTATTAACCTTGGAAAACATTTCCATTCCTTGTGTTTTTCTATATTCAGAAAACATTTCTGATCTTCTTTGGAAAACATTTCCAAATCTCCTTCACTGGATTTAACAGATGTTTAACAAACATCACGACGCCAAATCTCCTTTATTTAGTTTCCACTTAAACACCTTTTACTATCGAACCTTAACCATTTCTTAGTTAAAAACGAAGCCAATCAAGTTGGGGTATAATTACCTCTCAGACCTTGACTGAACGACATTTCTAACTTCGAAATAGACAAAGATCATCTCTTTAAAACATTAACACTTCTTTACGACATTCTCAGATTCTATTTACGAGTCCGCTTCTCGTACAGCAAGCACTTGATTATAACAATAGTGTTATAATTTCCTGCATCCGAAATATAATAACTTTAATATGACCTTTACATCCTATCTCAATTAAATACATGAATAACTAATTATTAACATCTATTTGGTTAACTCAAATCTACGACTCTTATTCTATTAACTCTTACTGGATTAATTTTTATTCGGATAACTAAGTTTGATTAACTCATTTTGACCAACTTAATTGATCGGCTCAACTTGACTACTAACTTAATTAACTCGACTTATTTACTCAGCTTGACCAACTCGACTTAATTAACTTCTATCAATCAACTAATATTTGACTTAACACCATTCGCTCGACTCTAGATCGCAGCGATCACAATGGTTACGCCTGATTCCCTCAGGAAACATCTGTCCGCCTTAGGCTATCTACAGCCCTGCGAATTACGCTAGCAGTCGTGCTTATTGATAACTTATCTTAAATGACTATTTCTGTTTAACTCTATCTCGAATGACTAAATTCGAGAAAATTTAATTGAATAACTATTATTCAATCATCCCTTATTTGTTTACTATATTTGGATAACTCTAGTTCGATTAGACCCTAATCGATTAACTCTAACTGATTAACTCTAATTGGCTAACTTTAACTAACTAACTCTAAATGTTTACTCTAATGGTTTAACTCTACGGTTTAACCCTAACGGTTTAACTCTAACAGTTCAACTCTAACAGTTTAACTCTAACGGTTGATCTCAATCAATTTGTTCTATTGGATTAACCTTATTGGATTAACTCTCTTGGATCAACCCATTTCGAATAACTAATATTCAATAACATCCTATCGAATAAACTGATATTCCATAACTTTACATCGAATAACACTTATTCGATAAATTCTCCTTCGTCCTTATTCAGTTTCAAACATCAGTGTGGAGATCGATTTTTACTTCTCTATATAAGTCTTGACTTATATACTCTATTTATCCAAAGATAAATAAATTAATTAATTTATAAAACTTTATTTATAAATTAACCTTCTCACTTTATTTGTTAAAACAGATTCTCTCTTAAATTCTCACTTTGAATTCATATTCTGTTTACCCGTGTGCGAAGCACGGGCCTAAATTCTTCCTAGCGTAAAATTCTCCTTTTATACCCTTCTTATCCATTTTCAAGTATTCCAATATTCTATTTATTTTCTAAATAAATAATTCCTTTTATAACTCAGTTTATTTCTCTAGATAAATATTTCCTTTTAATCTGTTTGTAAATGTTTTTACAAATATTTTCTTTCTAATTCCATTTGTAAATGTTTTACAAATGTTTTCCTTTTTATCTCTATTTGCAATGGTTTTACAAATATTTTCTTTTCTATTTTATTTATAAATGTTTTACAAACAATTTCCCTTCTCTATTTTTTTTACAAATATTTTTCCTTTATTACTTTGATTTTATAAAATGATTTCTTTTATAAAACTCCTTTTTCCTTTCATATATAAAATCCGCTGATTTTATATAAATAATCTATTTTCAAATATATTTTGAAAATCTCCCTTTTCCACTTTCTCGTATCACTTATGGTGTGAAAATATCAAATCAAAATGATCGGTCATCATCCAAACACACAGCATCAACAACAGATGATATAACACTTCATATATCAGAATATATGAAAATTGTAAAATAAATGTTGAGGAACCCAGTTGGGTCCCTCCGACCTGTTTCCCTGCATCCACAAATGTCAGTCCACATAAATAACATGAGTATAAAATATTCTGATAAACAGAATCAATATTTCGATACGATTTATATATATCGTTATCGATAATTTCAATCAACTGACTAGCAGTTCAACCAAACAGCCAACACACAGCAATTAAACCAATATTTATCAATTCTAAAAATACTTTATAAAAATATAAAGTGTTCAGAGTTAGTGAGATTTACTCACCTTGGACGGTTTATCGTTGAATAACGATAATCGGTCATTGATTTGGTTCAGACGTTAAATTTCACCATAAATCCAAACGAGCTCCAATCAACTTGCGGTCAGTTCCATTGCGTAGTGCTCGTCCATACGATCCCAACGGATCCTGTTTCGTTAAATTTCGTTAATGTATGCAAAAGTTATGCTATTTACAATATTTACCTAATTTAAATGAATATATATTTAAGTAAATTAATTAAATTATTTTTATCTTAATTAATTTCTAATTGCGTTATTAGCCAAATTACCTTCCCTGCCCTTCTAAAAATCCTACTTTCCCATCTCTAGCCATATCCAATTTTGTTTTAAAATTGAAAAACCATTTTAATATTAATTAAATTTAATTTTCAAATAAAATACTTAAAAATATTCATTTAATTATAACTTAAATTTTTTACCTCGAATCAAAAATCTGCTTCCACTCATTTTAAAGTATTTTTCGATAAGAATCCAACGGTCCTTGTTTCGTGGAAATCCGACTTGTTTTGAAAAAGTTATAAGCTTTTAAATTTTATGGTTAAAAATTACGAAAATGCCCCTGGTCTGTTTTAAATTCAAATTAAATTCAAATTAAATTTTAAATTAAATTTTAATTTAATCATCTCATCCGTCGGATCAGTTAGGGATAGCCAGGGAGAGCGGGAAACTATATTTTCCAAACTCAAACCTTAGACACTATCCTCTCTGTCACCCTTAGAATGTTTCGATATTTATTTTTACAAATTCTATTTTAATTATTATATATATATATATATTACACAAATAAATAAATAAATAAATATTATTTAAAAACTTACCCCGTGAAGCCTAAGACTCTGCCTAAGAGTCCCTAGCTCCCCGTCTTGCCCTCCTTTCTCCCTTCCTTCCCTTTTCCCTATTTCATAATATTTTATTATTATTTCTGCCATTGCCAAAGCTTGAAAAAGGAGGAGGAGGAGTGAGTTTAAAATGAAGGGGAGGGGGGCTATTTATAGCCGAAGGAGTCACATGGATTGCTGAGGTGGCGCGAATCTAACGGTCGAAAATGGATGGCTAGGATTAATCCTTAAATTAATTAAATTATAAATAAATTTAATAATTTATGAATAGTAAAGTGTGTTTTCTCAACCCTATTCGGACGTTAATTTGCCTTACTTATTGATACCTTATCCAAAATCTTTTTCAACCATGTTGTTCAATTTTTCTTGCTCTTCAATACTATATAAAAATATATCAATTTTGAATTTGTTTGAACTTTCAAATAATTTAAATTCAAATTCAAAATAGTGTTTTGTGTTAGTTTCAACACCTTCCGGTCTCATGTTGGAGTATCAAACGATAACGGTTTTCAGAAATTCTTCCACCATCTGTTCCGGTTTTTAACGTACTTCAATCCTATGTATTCAAATAAAAAATCGGAGTTCGTTTAGATTTTCAAATAATTTATTTAAATTTTGTTTCCTTAATAACTTTCTATATCCGTTATAGGATTTTCCCAGATTTCATATATAGCTAATATTCTATGTTCAGAATTTTCCTGGATAGGTCTCAGGTTCCAGTTTTGCCGTTAGCATTAGCAAATTCCAATTACCGTCAAAATTTAGTTCAAATTTTGCCCTTTTATTTTTTCCTTTTCCACATACGGATGCCATTTCTGACGTAACTTGGTTGGTTACCTAATTTCATCATATCCTATTTAATGAAACTGATTTCATTGAAATCCGAGTTCGTTAGCTACTACATCCTTTGTAAACGTACTATTTTAAATTAAAAATTTATCCTTTTATACTGCCAGTTCACATTATATTGCAGATCCACTAAATTTCTACCATTTCGGAATAACATAAAATATTCAAAATTAATGAAATTAAACCATTTAAACTTCCAAAATAATAAAAAAACATTTTTAAATAATAACTAAATGGTCAAAAAATCTGGGCCGTTACATTCTTTCCCCCTTAAAATAATTTCGTCCTCGAAATTGCTAAGGTAGAAAAATGAACTTTATAACTAGGTTAAAATTATTTGTTTACTCTCGTTTCACTAAACCAATCTATTCTAATTAATTTATTTCTATAAACGAAAATTTTAAAAAATTCTGAAAATTTTCTAACACTCGAAATTTCTGAAAAATTTCGCCAGCACCTCCTTTGTACTGGTCAATAGCTCAAACTCCAACTCGCCTCCCTAGGCCTTCTTCAACCCAAAAGAAAATCAAACAGCCAAGTGGCTTGCCAAATAGGCTCATAAATCTCATCAAACTCATATGAATATGAATGTGTACCTTTTTTTGTCGGGCATCCAACTCTGCTATCAATTTAGCATATACCACTATCATCCCAATCAAACTCCCAATCACTTTTATCTTCAACACGACCATCCGCTTATAACCAAGCCAAATTTCAATCAAACTGCAACTCCAATCTCAATTCAAATTTCTTGCTCGATCATCAATTTCTACCCTAGATTATCTCTAATCCAGTCCAATTCTACTTGGTACCATTCTATTTCAATTCAACTCAATTTCCACTGGACAACCTTCAATTCATTTTCAAATTTTCTTTCACAAATTTCTATTTAATTTGTGTTTATTTCAATAATCTGTACCTGGGAGTTTCAAATAGCTTTGCCTTGTTTAAAAATCAAATATCCCTTTGGAATATCAAGACAACTCGGTTTCTCAAAACAATTCAAAAACAAAATCTTTGGTAGTAATCCGTCACTTACAAACTCGAAAATAATCACCGATGATGTCCGGATCAACATCGGAATTTATTTTCCAGCTATCGATATGAGTTCAATACTATAGTACTTTCAAAACCCAATTTTAAACATTTTCATTTTGAAATTCATTTCAAAATATCCCTTTCAATGCTTGTAACAAATTTAAAATCTCCTAGGATTTTAAAATTTACATATATTCAATTTAATTCCATTTACAACGCTTATTCAAATTTTAGCAATTTTAATTCCAATTCTGAATTTAAATTCAGATTTAATTCATCTGATTTCATATATTTCACTTATATGAATTTTGATTTGTTATTTACATAACCATTTCACATTTTATAATCTTATCCGATTATAATCACAACCAACACATCCAATATATAATAATTTCAAATATCCTTACTTTGCTTATATCAAAATATAATTTGGGTAAAATTATTTCATTTACCATTTTTCAAAACATACTGTGTCGGTCCATCATATTCAAGCATTTAGAAACCCCTATCGATACAGTGGATCAAACTGATCGACCAGAATTCATAAACAACTCAACCAATAAATCTCCACAATGTAAAACCATTTTATATCAAATAACAAATACGTTCACTCATATATATACACTCAAACTCAGTTTAGGGTATTACTAACCCCATCTCTACTGAGTCACGCCACAGAGCCAAGGTAAATCACCTAACCTTCAGCTCTGATACCACTGTAACGACCCGGGGGTTTCGCGATCCTGAGTACCCGACATAAACTCAATGTCGACTATTCAAGCATCGGAAATACCGGATAGTCCAAGAAAGAAATTAGAGGGTGAGGAAAGATAAGATAGAACTAATAGAATTGAAGAAGAAGAAGACAACAACATCAGAGTAACAAGAATCTCACAACGGAACGAATAAAATATAATATACAACATAACTTGAAATCAAAAGCAGTATATATATACGATACCATTATCAGAGTACAATACTTACATCACAGCGGAAATAATCAATAGTTATATAATCCTGAAGCCTCCTGCTCCAAGCTCTCCAAGTATATCTGTAAAATCCTGACTACTTGACTGCCCGTACAAATTTGGGCACCCAAGAGTTTAGGGAAAACAAAACAAAATAAACTCTGGGTCAGTCATGGGACTGGTGTGAGTAAACTCAAATCATTTGGTTTAACTTTCAAAATCCTTTCGAAAGAAAAGATAATCGTAAGACCAATCCACACATAAACACGGACGGTTTTTACCTTACGATAACCCAAAACACTTGTGGAAATCATATATTATCTGATATTATAATAATGTCTAATCACAAGTAATTAGCAATCTAGCAGAACGCTTGCATCTCACGCTCCACATATATAGTATATAATCAAAAACCGTGGGCGCTTATTGGAGATTGGATCCCAACTTGACAAGGTATGGGACCACCTTCCGAACGTGTATCTCTAGAGGCAAATACACTGGGTTCAACAAGAACATCTTGCAACCCGGCCCACACATGACCGACCACTCATTTCGCTTGAGTGTATCGAATGTATATCACCAACGGTTGGGATCAGCAACCGTCTCCCGAATGGGGCAGCATCGATAGATTTAAGAACAAAAGGAATTTCTCTAGATAGGTGATCATACATCCTAATGGGTGCGACCCACATAGCCATGCTGCCTGCCCGATTTTTGTCATTTCCCGGTTGATGAGGCTTGAGGTCATAGCTTATCTTTTGACAGATCACACCTCCATTACTTTGAATGCCACATCGTCATACCCGCCAAATCACAAATTGATTTCTCCAAAAATACCACGGGTATACAGCTAAGAGAAACGAATTCCTCCGCCACTAAACGTAAGTACGTTTGAAGAGATCAACTTATGCGATCCTTTGAATATACTCTGTCAGACATTCGTCCATTCACGTCTGTCCTGGGACTGGACAAACCGAAGGCACTATTCTGTAAACAGGATAGCCCTTGCATAACTCCGTCTTCAATATATTCAGCATACTTGATTCGCAACGCTTATGCTAATACGGAGTGGTTCTCTGGATAATAATCCAACCGGTCTCTCCATATTAACAACGTAAAATGGCCAAAACTTTGATAGTAGGTGATTTAACTATCAAATGAAAAATATGTCTGTGTGCAAACAACGATATTATTTCCCGAAGGAAATTCTATCGAACAATCATCATTTCATTCATTCGTTCATTCATTTCCCTTTTCCTGTTATTTAACATTACTTATTTACTATATTTAGAAAATATACGTTATTAACCTTGGAAAACATTTCCATTCCTTGTGTTTTTCTATATTCAGAAAACATTTCTGATCTTCTTTGGAAAACATTTCCAAATCTCCTTCACTGGATTTAACGGATGTTTAACAAACATCACGACGCCAAATCTCCTTTATTTGGTTTCCACTTAAACACCTTTCACTATCGAACCTTAACCATTTCTTAGTTAAAAACGAAGCCAATCAAGTTGGGGTATAATTACCTCTCAGACCTTAACTGAACGACATTTCTAACTTCGAAATAGACAAAGTTCATCTCTTTAAAACATTAACACTTCTTTACGACATTCTCAGATTCTATTTACGAGTTCGCTTCTCGCAAAGCAAGCACTTGATTATAACAATAGAGTTATAATTTCCTGCATCCGAAATATAATAACTTTAATATGACCTTTACATCCTATCTCAATTAAATACATGAATAACTAATTATTAACATCAATTTGGTTAACTCAAATCTACGACTCTTATTCTATTAACTCTTACTGGATTAATTCTTATTCGGATAACTAAGTTTGATTAACTCATTTGGACCAACTTAATTGATCGGCTCAACTTGACTACTAACTTAATTAACTCGACTTATTTACTCAGCTTGACCAACTCGACTTAATTAACTTCTATCAATCAACTAATATTTGACTTAACACCATTCGCTCGACTCCAGATCGCAGCGATCACAATGGTTACGCCTGATTCCCTCAGGAAACATCTGTCCGCCTTAGGCTATCTGCAGCCCTGCGAATTACGCTAGCAGTCGTGCTTACTGATAACTTATATTAAATGACTATTTCTGTTTAACTCTATCTCGAATGACTAAATTCGAGCAAATTTAATTGAATAACTATTATTCAATCATCCCTTATTTGATTACTATATTTGGATAACTCTAGTTCGATTAGACCCTAATCGATTAACACTAACTGATTAACTCTAATTGGCTAACTTTAACTAACTAACTCTAAATGTTTACTCCAATGGTTTAACTCTACGGTTTAACCCTAACGGTTTAACTCTAACAGTTCAACTCTAACAGTTTAACTCTAACGGTTGATCTCAATCAATTTGTTCTATTGGATTAACCCTATTGGATTAACTCTCTTGGATCAACCCATTTCGAATTACTAATATTCAATAACTTCCTATCGAATAAACTGATATTCCGTAACTTTACTTCGAATAACTCTTATTCGATAAATTCTCCTTCGTCCTTATTCAGTTTCAAACATCAGTGTGGAGATTGATTTTTACTTCTCTATATAAGTCTTGACTTATATACTCTATTTATCCAAAGATAAATAACTAAATTAATTTATAAAACTTTATTTATAAATTAACCGTCTCACTTTATCTGTTAAAACAGATTCTCTCTTAAATTCTCACTTTGAATTCATATTCTGTTTACCCGTGTGCGAAGCACGGGCCTAAATTCTTCCTAGCGTAAAATTCTCCTTTTATACCCTTCTTATCCATTTTCAAGTATTCCAATATTCTATTTATTTTCTAAATAAATAATTCCTTTTATAACTCAGTTTATTTCTCTAGATAAATATTTCCTTTTAATCTATTTGTAAATGTTTTTACAAATATTTTCTTTCTAATTCCATTTGTAAATGTTTTACAAATGTTTTCCTTTTTATCTCTATTTGCAATGGTTTTACAAATATTTTCTTTTCTATTTTATTTGTAAATGTTTTACATACAATTTCCCTTCTCTATTTTTTTTACAAATATTTTTCCTTTATTACTTTGATTTTATAAAATGATTTCTTTTATAAAACTCCTTTTTCCTTTCATATATAAAATCCGCTGATTTTATATAAATAATCTATTTTCAAATATATTTTGAAAATCTCCCTTTTCCACTTTCTCGTATCACTTATGGTGTAAAAATATCAAATCAAAATGATCGGTCATCATCCAAACACACAGCATCAACAACAGATGATATAACACTTCATATATCAGAATATATGAAAATTGTAAAATAAATGTTGAGGAACCCAGTTGGGTCCCTCCGACCTGTTTCCCTGCATCCACAAATGTCAGTCCACATAAATAACATGAGTATAAAATATTCTGATAAACAGAATCAATATTTCGATACGATTTATATATATCGTTATCGATAATTTCAATCAACTGACTAGCAGTTCAACCAAACAGCCAACACACAGCAATTCAACCAATATTTATCAATTCTAAAAATACTTTATAAAAATATAAAGTGTTCAGAGTTAGTGAGATTTACTCACCTTGGACGGTTTATCGTTGAATAACGATAATCGGTCATTGATTTGGTTCAGACGTTAAATTTCACCATAAATGCAAACGAGCTCCAATCAACTTGCGGTCAGTTCCATTGCGTAGTGCTCGTCCATACGATCCCAACGGATCCTGTTTCTATAAATTTCGTTAATGTATGCAAAAGTTATGCTATTTACAATATTTACCTAATTTAAATGAATATATATTTAATTAAATTAATTAAATTATTTTTATCTTAATTAATTTCTAATTGCGTTATTAGCCAAATTACCTTCCCTGCCCTTCTAAAAATCCTACTTTCCCATCTCTAGCCATATCCAATTTTGTTTTAAAATTGAAAAACCATTTTAATATTAATTAAATTTAATTTTCAAATAAAATACTTAAAAATATTCATTTAATTATAACTTAAAATTTTTACCTCGAATCAAAAATCTGCTTCCACTCATTTTAAAGTATTTTTCGATAAGAATCCAACGGTCCTTGTTTCGTGGAAATCCGACTTGTTTTGAAAAAGTTATAAGCTTTTAAAGTTTATGGTTAAAAATTACGAAAATGCCCCTGGTCTGTTTTAAATTCAAATTAAATTCAAATTAAATTTTAAATTAAATTTTAATTTAATCATCTCATCCGTCGGATCAGTTAGCGATAGCCAGGGAGAGCAGGAAACTATATTTTCCAAACTCAAGCCTTAGACACTATCCTCTCTGTCACCCTTAGAATGTTTCGATATTTATTTTTACAAATTCTATTTTAATTAATATATATGTATATTACACAAATAAATAAATAAATAAATATTATTTAAAAACTTAACCCGTGAAGCCTAAGCCTCTGCCTAAGAGTCCCTAGCTCCCCGTCTTGCCCTCCATTCTCCCTTCCTTCCCTTTTCCCTATTTCATAATATTTTATTATTATTTCTGCCATTGCCAAAGCTTGAAAAAGGAGGAGGAGGAGTGAGTTTAAAATGAAGGGGAGGGGGGCTATTTATAGCCGAAGGAGTCACATGGATTGCTGAGGTGGCGCGAATCTAATGGTCGAAAATGGATGGCTTGGATTAATCCTTAAATTAATTAAATTATAAATAAATTTAATAATTTATGAATAGTAAAGTGTGTTTTCTCAACCCTATTCGGACGTTAATTTGCCTTACTTATTGATACCTTATCCAAAATCTTTTTCAACCATGTTGTTCAATTTTTCTTGCTCTTCAATACTATATAAAAATATATCAATTTTGAATTTGTTTGAACTTTCAAATAATTTAAATTCAAATTCAAAATAGTGTTTTGTGTTAGTTTCAACACCTTCCGGTCTCATGTTGGAGTATCAAACGATAACGGTTTTCAGAAATTCTTCCACCATCTGGTCCGGTTTTTAACGTACTTCAATCCTATGTATTCAAATCAAAAATCGGAGTTCGTTTAGATTTTCAAATAATTTATTTAAATTTTGTTTCCTTAATATCTTTCTATATCCGTTATAGGATTTTCCCAGATTTCATATATAGCTAATATTCTATGTTCAGAATTTTCCTGGATAGGTCTCAGGTTCTAGTTTTGCCGTTAGCATTAGCAAATTCCAATTACCGTCAAAATTTAGTTCAAATTTTGCCCTTTTATTTTTTCCTTTTCAACATACGGATGCCATTTCTGACGTAACTTGGTTGGTTACCTAATTTCATCATATCCTATTTAATGAAACTGATTTCATCGAAATCCGAGTTCGTTAGCTACTACATCCTTTGTAAACGTACTATTTTAAATTAAAAATTTATCCTTTTATACTGCCAGTTCACATTATATTGCAGATCCACTAAATTTCTACCATTTCGGAATAACATAAAATATTCAAAATTAATGAAATTAAACCATTTAAACTTCCAAATAATAAAAAAACATTTTTAAATAATAACTAAATGGTCAAAAAATCTGGGTCGTTACACAACCATTCAATCACAGGCATTCATTGTCCTTAAAAGATTTCAAATGCTTTCATGTTCATATGCATAGTGTGTGTATATGTCTTTATCTACTGTAAAATCAGGCGGTCTACTGATTCAGTCGACCTCCTTAATGCGAGTCATGTCAGTGCCATGCGTCCAACCATGTATGCAAGCATCCCTAGTTATGTAAATACTATATGCATGCACGGCCATTCATCCATATGCAACACCCATATGATAACATATCAAGTTCAACTTACAAACAAATACATATATGTAAATGCAAGATGAAAGCGTCCGAACTTGGTCTAGTGCCTAATACGTATGCATATGCATTCACAAGCAACCATTATCAAACACTTGCAACCATCAACCATAACATGTTTCAAATACATGTTTACATCCATTGGCTTCTACTTAAGGATCGAAGAAACGACCTAGGTGATATATTTTGGAAAGGGAGAAACAATTATGCGTAAAGCTCCTAAAACAAAGAAATCAAGGATGCACCCTCAAGGAAAAGGGTATGATGCTAGTATCTAGCCTTCTTGAGCTTTATTCCACTGTATCTTAACTAATTTAACTTCACGATTGTGAAGTTCCGGATCTCCATTTCCAAAACAAACATATATCAATCACGGTACCAGGTATACGTACTAAGATGATTAGAGGTTTCCCTCTTATCCGCCATGCCATAACTATAAGAGTCGAAAGGTCAATACGTGCTCTTTGGAGTGCCTGCCACAACTATTCATCTCTCATGCAAACCATCCAAACCAAACTCGACATTCCTCAAGTACAAGCCCCAAAGGCCTAAACCAATATCAGACAAGCACCCAAGGAATATCTCCTCCGAATTTAGACGATCTACGTGAGAGGATATAAGCAAACTCGATAGCTATTCTCAAATCCCTACTAACCAAAAATAAACTGGGCGGACCACCAATTGGATTTGAGACTCTAGTGGGATCTTTCTACTATACAAGTACTATGGTGCAGAGACCCAACTATGGAAGTGGATATGAACAAATGAGAAGCGCTAGAACCTAAGGAAATAGTACAAACAGAAAACTAGACTCTTCCAACCGGACTACCTTTCTCCTAGGTACGCTTGGTGGCGAAAGCATGTATTTGTCCTTCTGAAAATCTCGTCCTCGTTCTTGCCCTTGTCCTTAAGTATATGCCCTATTATACCCTAGTAAAGATACTTCCTCTTGTCTTTGGTTTTATAATTCCTTCCTCCTTTGTGAGCTAAATTTGCATCCATGAATTCTACATCCTAGGGTTGTGCTCCCTAGCCAAACTCCTCATCCCCTTCCGTGTGTAGTCATGTTGACAAATCTCTCGAAAACTGCCTCCATCGTCCGGAAAACCCTATAAGCTTCGAAAGAAAACTGCTCGTAGATGAAACAACTACGGCTATGGATGGAAGCCGGGCACTACTTTGCCCTTCGATGAGGTTACCTCCCAGAAAGCCAGGAGCCCCAGAGACTCAAGAAAGAAGGAGACAAGAATTTAAACGGAGGAAGAGAAGATAGTGCGTATGGCTTTGGGGAATATGTCTTTAAAACAAATCTTTTCTCTTGAAAATGCTTCTTTAAAAATAGTCTTGAAAAATAATTTTTCAAATCTTTTATCTGATCTGGTAACCTTCAGCTCTGATACCACGTGTAACACCCCACATCCGTTAGTGTCACTCACAAAGGAAATGCACTAAGTTCTGTGGAGCATTTAGGGTAAAAGATGCAGATAAATTACAAGACAGACAGAAATTAAACAGCGGAAAATAAAACTTTGCTTTACTGATAAAATAGTCTGTACAATGGTTTCTTTACAATATCAGAGTATCATCTGTCTTACAAAATAAAGAAGCATAAAAACAACATTTATATTCCTCGATTTTTGCAAAAGCCAGCCATAACATCTGAAAAGAGAATCCAAGCAAACTTCGACAATTCTTCAAGCTGGAAAGGGTGACAGTCCAAGTTAACCTGAGCTAAACTATTCCCTCCTTTACTACCTGGGGGGGGGGGGGGGGAGGACGGAAGAAAGGAAGACGAAAGAAACACAGAGTCAGACATAAAGCCTGAGTAAGTTCAGTAACTTCTAGCATGTGAACATGGAAAACAAAACGACATGAATTAACTGAATACAAGATAACACCATGATGATAGGGTCAGCAAGATTAGACAAGGTTATCACAAGATATGCTAAGATAAGATAAACTGGATACGCTTTAATACTTTCGCCGCTTCGCTATTTCCTTGTTATACTGGTTTCTATATCTCTGCACCACCTAACTAGTGTCCCAACTAGTAACGATAACGTGATCTGAATCTCAGTATTTTCCATTGCCTTCGAGCATCCATTTATTATTTATTACCTAGATCTAATCTAGGGTTTTCTATCCAATGCTTTCTAGATTCAACTAGAGTTTACGCTATCTGCTGTACGCTTCTCGGATTCAGGGTTTATGCCACCTAGTCCAACTAGGGATTATGCTACCTGTCGAACGATGCCCCCAAGTCTAGGACACACTACCTAGAGTGGTATATGTTCCTATACTTCCCCACTCATGTATTGCGAATCGTTATCGCTTGTCTAGATGCACATGTCCTGTAATGTGCGGTCCGAGTCCTATGACAGGGCAAATCAAGGAATACAGAACTCGGTCGGGAGCTTTCAGATATCTGCCGATGCAGATACTAAGGTCTGTTTTTATTCCAGTGGCTATGGTCCCACTTGACCCCTCCCTCAACTAATGAAAGGCACACCTTGTAAAATGAGAACTATACGCCGGCCCCCGGTGCCCCACTATCCTATGGCCATCCGCAACCATAACTAGATAGCAAGTATATGGCCTTTTGGAGTTCTCCGCCTTTCCGCTTCACGTATCTCGATTGACTCAAGATGGACGGTAGACGACGAGTTGCTATCACAGGGCTACCGTTTGCTCGCCGAATCACGCCGGTCCATCCTAGTCTTTAGGTTGCCATGTATTGCAACCAAGGCATACCCCTGGTTCTTCTACGCAGACCTTAACCTCTGTGGGCCCAGGCGGATCATCTGCAGCCTCACAGAGGGATACCAAGAGTACCCTCACGTCCCCTCGAAGCCTCGGGCTTCGTAACCCAATTCGTTGGAGCCTTCTCTCTATTCAGACGGACATTCGCTCCTTCCCGTGTTATACTAAGAATTACTACTTAGTTCCCTTTCCCGTTAATTTGGATTGGTTAAGTGTCATTAGTCAATTCAAGCCAACTTAACCCTCTTCATTCATCCTGTTATACTGGTTAAGTGTTATCAGTAATTCATGTTGACTTAACCAACCACAAACCAAGTTATATTGGTTAAGTATTTCTTATTACTTAACCTTACCCATTCATCCTGTATTGATTCAGTGTTCCTTTTTAACTTAACCTTGCCCGTCTGTTTTAACTAACCTGTTATTAACGGTTAAGTATTATCCCTTCATGTTTTAGACTTAACCCTATTCCTTTATCAAAATCTGATGGTTAAGTGTTCAAGTTTACTTAACCCTACGGTCTAGCCCAGCTAACATATCAAATTGGCTATGTGTATTAAATCTTACTTAACCCCAACCTCTAGTCCAGTTAACATGTCAATTTGGATAAGTGTATTAACTTTACTTAACCCCACCTTCTAGTCTAGTTTACATGTTAATTTGGATAAGTGTTTTCTTAGTTACTTATCCCCTACAAATCTTGTCTTGTTACGATGTTAAGTTTGGTTAAGTGTCCCTATGGACTTAGCCCTTCCCATTCTAGCTTAACTGTGTTAAGTTGGTTAAGTGTTCCTATGGACTTAACCCTCCCATTCTAGCTTAACTATACGAACCTAACCCCACCTACCAGTCTTGTTATCATGTTGAGTTGGTTAAGTGTTTTCGTTAACTTAACCATAGCATTCTTTTCCTAGCTTTAACTAAATAAATTAAAGCCATGACCACTCACATTAGACAGATATTGTTGCGACTACTGGATGTGACGGTTGGTTCCGGGCAGGTTTACATCGCAACTCAGTCTAACCTCGGGTTAGGCCTATTCGTGTTTTCTAGTTCAAAGGGTTTTGATTAATTTTCAAATCTGGTTTTGAAAGTAACCATCCCGTCCGTCGGATCAGTTAGAGATAGCAAGGGAGAGCAGAAAACTTGTATTTTCTAAACTCAAGCCTAGACACTATCCTCTCTGTCACCCTAGAACTTTCTGGTATTTCAATAAAAGAGATGTCGTTAATAAATCTTTAATTCGTCTAGATCAATATTTCCTCATTTAGGGCAAATTCTATAAGTAAATTAATCCTAATTTACTTTTTTCCCAATTTCTCTTTTAATGTAAATTGTCAACATTTATTCTTACGGCCCATTTTCCCCTCTATATCATGTTTATGCTTTTTGGTATGTAAACCATACCAAATGAAGTGCCACTAACCATGATTCTGCTAATCCTGACAATTACCCCCAGTTATGGCCAATTTCAAGTTTATGCCAATATAATTATCGAGCCAAATTAGCTAATCCCATTCTGATTTACATTCTGATTCACGTCAAACTAGACTTATTACTCTAGTTCACTATTCATGTAAATGCTAGATTTACACGTCAATACAAGATTCAAATTGCACATCTTATATTTCATGTCAAATTTATCCAATTTGCATTTCTATGAACATGCCATAATACATGTTCCCAATTTATGCCAATTTCCAAGTTAAACTACGTTTTAGTAAATTTCATATTTTTCCCCAAATCGCATTCCCACCGTTCGTAAAATCGTGTTTCAATCTAGATTATAGATAAATCTAGATTCGTAGCAAATAGGGAATGAACCAAAGATTGCTAGGAAAAGGATAGATATAACAACTGGCATAAAATGGTTTTGAACAATGACGTAGGTTCAAGGACATGGGTAGACCTAACTTAATAGGTAAATTCCAAAGGTCTAAAACCAAGAATAGAGAGAGTAGGTTCAAGAACATGGGTAGACCTAACTTAATAGGTAAATTCCCATAGTCTAAAACCAAAGAAAACTAAGGACAAGTAGAATAAATAATCGGGTTTAGCCCCAATCTCAAAATCACAGAACTTAAGCAACACTTTCCTAGTCATGAATCATGGAGGTTTAATCACAGATGTCCTTGTTATGTCATAGGCAATAGTTTATGTTAATCAAAGGCATAGGTTTTGTCAAGGAAGTAATCCTCATAGTCATAGTCACAATCATAGGCAATGTTCATAGTCATAGGCAGTGTCCATAGTCATAGGAAATGTCCATAGTCATAGGCAAATGTTCATAGTCATATGGTTTTTAGGTCCATAGTTTCATAGTCACGGTCTTATTTGTCTTCGAATCATGACAGTTCTTAATTAGGTCCAAAGAGATAGGCACAGATTCGAATAGAAAGAAAGAGAATTGGCATATTCTTTTATCCCTTTAATTTCATGTCATGAACAAAGAAAAACGTTCAAATCTAGAAATAACTGACTTACAGAGATTTAAATTAGAAAGAAAGATGGCGTTGCTATGATTCGTAGAAAATCATTCGTTGAAGTCGTTTGAACCTCCTTTTGAATCCTAGCTTGAATCTCTTCTTCTTGAAAGTCTTTTGAGCAGCATCTCCTCGTCTTGTTTTATTTTATATATATTATTGATTTATTTATATACTTTAGAGGAGGAGAAGAAGCCATGTTCAATCGGAATCTTTGCAGCATAAGGGTAGAGAAGAATTGTGAATAGAGAAGAAGACCAGGGCTGTTTATATAGTTGCTCAAGACCTTATCGTACACGCAGCGCTGAGTCAGCATTGAACCTAGTTAAGAAAATATTCCAGGTTCGCAGATGAATCTAGCCAAATCTTATCGTACATGCAGTGCTAAGTCAGCATTGGGTCCCACAAGCTGTTTTGGCGCAGAAATTTGAATTTTGAATGTTTGAATTCCTGGAATTTATTTAACTGTTTTATTCACATGAAATATTCTTATATGTATACAATTCCTTTAACGACCATTTTACGCGTATATATATATACGCACAACTTTAATTTTATTTTCAAAATTCAAACGATGTTGCACCGTTATTTAATTCTTGCCATATTTCATTTACTATAGCCTTATCTTAAATTTTATCTTTCGTATACGTATATTTCTGCATATATATATATAAATATATATATATATATTCTCATGTATATACATATATTTTCTTTATTTCCTTATATGTACGTTCTTATCCTTTCAAATTTTGAATTTGTAAATGTACATATATTTGCATGTTCAGTTGGCCCTCTTTAAAACAGAGATAAAAATTATGCTATCGTCGGGGTTCGAACCCCCGACCTCCATGTTACAAATCCAATGCCTTAACTAACTGAGCTACAAAGTCTTTTGTTAATAAGTCTTAGAACAATGATAATTATTGTTCTTTCCTTACTTCTCTTTTTCATGTTAGTTACAATACTTAAATTAAACCAGTGCATGAATCTTTTTCTTTTAATGTTAATGCATTATGTTTGCAAATCAGTGCATGCAACATATTTACATCGCATGCAACCAATCTTTTCTTTTTTTTTATATATTAATTAATTTTCATTATACATCACCATATTAATCCTATCTGTGGATATATATACATTTTTAATTACATTAAAAATACGGGGTGTTACAACCCCATTCTCGATCTTTTCAATCTAATTAAAGATTCATTAAAACTCCACTTAGTTTTAATCTGTGGCTGGGTTAAAGAATCAGTGTCATTTGAAACACGATTCACGATAAACCCAAAATCCCGTTCTATTAATTATCGGGTTAAAGAACAAGTGTTATTTAAAAACACTGTTCACGATAAACCCAAAATCACATTCATTAATTATCGGGTTAAAGAACGAGTGTTATTTAAAACACCGTCCACGATAAACCCAAAATCACATTCATTAATTATCGGGTTAAAGAACGAGTGTTATTTAAAACACCGTCAACGATAAACCCAAAAATCAATATCGATTCAATTCCAATTAAATATTATTTAATTGGTAAACTTCATTAAATCTAAATAAAAAGATTTAATCTTTTCTCAACTGGGTTCAAGAACAGTGTTAGTGAAGACACCATTCACGACAAACCCAAATCACATTTGATATTCAATACAAGGCTCTGAATAGAAAATATATCGGCTTATATTCAATATCAAATTCTACGATTAACAAATGTCGTGTTGGAAATAACGATATAAATTTATATCTTTCAAATTTCCATAACAACATCAGTATAATCACGAATTCCAATATCGAAATATTCCGAAGACAATTTCGATTCAAATCCACTCCAATGCAATCATTGGAAATTCTGGTTATTTTTAAAACCCTTTTCTAATTCAATTTGTTTATTTAAAAATAAATAGAATTATAATTCTAGTTCAAAACTAGTTCATTTCGATAAAAATCTATTTTTATCTTTTCAAATATGGAGTTTCTCATCCCAATCCTTTCTAAATCATTTCTTATGATTTTGCACAAATTATTACTATTTTTAATAATTTTATCAAGGCACGTACGGTCGATTTCCATCAACGGTCATCGAACTGCACTTACAGCGACCTTTTTCAAATTTTATTTGGACATAATTCCAAATCCAACCGGTAGATTTCAAATTTCTAATATTCGTTAGAAAGCTCTTTTCGATACGAACCCAACGGTTCCGGTTTTAGGAGAATCCGACGGTCGGATCTCCCGTAATGTCTGTTTGAAATAAATGGTCGAAATTCACGAACTGCCGCGGCGCGGCGCGTTCTATTCAGGCCATTATTATATATATATAATAGATATAATATATATTTCGTCGATTACTAATTAAAACGAATTTTATAGATAGTTTTGAATTCGTTTCAAAACAATTTCAACTTCCATCTCAATTCAAATCAAAATCGAATTTATTTCTTATAAATTCGTTTTAAAATTCATTACTATTCAATTCAAATTTCAATTCATTTTGAATTTATTTTCAATTTGTTTTCAATTCAATTCGCATTCGTTCTATATTCAATTCATTTCGAAATCGTTTTCAATTCATTTCAAAATCGTTTTATATCCAATTCATTTCGAAATCGTTTTATATTCAATTCATTTCGAAATCGTTTTCAATTCATTTCAAAATCGTTTTATATTCAATTCATTTCGAAATATTCGATTTCAAAATTACTTTTCAATATTCATTTTAAAATGAATAAAATCGATATAAATATCGTTCACATCAAAATGGCGTCAAACTAACCAACACGACTTCATATATTCCTTTATTCTATTCAACAAATGAATATTTATTTTTGTCAACATACGACTAATCTCAACGGATGAGTACTGTCCACGTGTGACTATTTTTGTTAAATTATTTCGTTCAACACATGACTAATCTCAACGGATGAGTACAGTCAACACATGAACCTTTTTTTAATAGTATTCTTTATTCTCTAAATTGGAATGAGGCCCAATCAATCACCATATAAAATTAATTATATGGATTTTCATACAACACATGTATATAATAGCATTGAAAAATAATCAACCATCAACCAAAGTGCACTACACAGTATAAGCATCAAATATAGATATCTAACGCTTATAACAGCCTGTCAATCAATCGATCGACATATTTAATCAATCAGGATGAGTGAACTTCATATTTCATCCCAACACCCGTGTGGGGTTTCAAACAATCAAACACATTTTATTTGTGCAGTTGGGCGATGTGTAAAATTTATCGTCTCAATCAATGTCATTCAAATCGGTGTATATAAACAAATCGGCCGATTTGTTTATAAATATTCATTTATTCCTATTCACGTGGAAAATTATATTTTTTTAACGATAAAACATTTTATTCCAACACATGAATTTCTATTATTCATTTACACAATAAAATGATATTTTTATTTTTCTAACTCATTTTAGAAAATTTCGGCGGCATAACGGCACGATACTAGAAACGGGACAAGGCCTAGCCTTATCCCCGGTCTAGTGAAGGCCCACGCATTCACACATCGATCAAATCAATTTCATTTCACCAAACAATCCAATTCGAACCAAATAAACTAGTCAACTACACAACCAAACAAACAAGTCCATAGTCTGTGGACGATTGTGTCGGGTGCTACTAAACACCGTCTGCATCCTAGTATATATTTATATAATTAGAAAAATAAAATTAAAGAGTGAGAAATTCTCACCGATAGCTATCCTAACTCCACGGCACTTCTAATGCAGGAAATCTTCACTGTTCTCGACGCTTATCACTTTCTTCGTCCGTAGCCACTACATATATAAAAATCGAATTTTTACTATGCTATTCAATATATAAAAAAAAATCGAATTTTTACTACGCTACTCTCATATATAAAAATTCAGTTTTTCTTCGCTATTCGAATATATAAAAATCCAATTTTTCTTCGCTATTCGAATATATAAAAATCCAATATATATTTGCTATACATAAAGGAAAATCATATTTTCCTATATAAAGATTATAACTTTTCTAATGTAAAGATTATAACTTTCTTATTATAAAGATTATAACTTTTCTATGTTAATAATTTCAGATCTTACCCATGATGTTCTACTCGAGAACTAATTTTTATTTTACTTAAAACTGATTCCATTAAATAAAAATCTGTTCTTTTTATTCATATAAACATCTTAGCTTCCCCTATATATAAAAATATTATTATTTTTTATAAACCAAAACCCTATTTTTAATAAGCTAATCCTATATAAAATAAACAAATTAAATTAAAATATAAAAACTTACTGTATTAATGTTGAACGGGGAGGAGAGTGAGGCTGGTGGCAGTGGAGGCACGGCTGTGGTGGTGGCAGGGGATCCGTGGCGGTGCGGTGGGGCTCAGGGAGAGGGATGGCTGCGTCGCTTGAAAAAAAGGGGTTTTCGGTTTCGGGTGTACGTGATGGGTTCTCGTTGGCCAGAGGAGGAATCGGGGAATGGAGAGCGGCGCCCTGAGGTGAAGCGGCGGTGGTGGAAAACCGCGGTGGCGGCGCTGAACGATGTCAACAACGGCCAGGTCTTGCGTTTTTTTTTTTCTGAATCGGGAAAGAGATAGGGAGAGCAGAGGTGGTTTTATAAATAAATATATAATTATTTAATTATTTCAATCCCCATAAAGTAACCATTTCGTTCGGACTTCAAATCGAACCCAACGACTGTCGTCCCTAGCTAATTACCCCCATTCCGAACACAATGGGATATGTATCGTAAGCTGATTTGATCGTTTCGATCAGTTTCCGTTGAATTTACATTTAAATCACTATATTGAATTTTAAACGTACATTTCAAATTACCGGGGTCACATAACAACTCTATAAATTCCATAAAAATATTTTCTAGCTTCGTATTGACGATACGGTCCTAACAAAACTAATTTCGTCGAATTATGAGACCGTTGGAAAAATGGCTATTTTCCAGTCGATTAAAATCAACTTAAACTGGTCAAACGCGTTTTCCTTTGCCACGCTCACATATTGATTCGAAAAATTATGAAATTTGAAATCTAGCAATAACTTTACATCCCGGACCCAACAAAACTGGTTTCGTCGAAATCCGAGGTCGCTTGCAAAATTTCCATTTTTAAGGGCCTGAATTTCATAGCGACTATTCAGAATTTTCAACTGGACATCTCTTTTGATTCCCGCTATGAAATTTTGATTTTTCGGATTCGTTGGAAAGATATCATCAAATAGATCCTATTATTTTTGGTTTCACTAAAATCCGGATTGTTTTGCACCCGGTACACTCAATTAAAGTTTGAAATCGAATTATCGAACTACCGCGCCATTTTCAATTCTATTTATAATTATATATAAATATTTATATCCTAACGACGACGTATATAATATATACGTTCGAATTATTTTCAAAATAAATTTCTTGTCGATATTATTTAAAATAATCTATTTTAAATATTCAAAATTCGTTAAAATTGCCAAAATAAAAAATTTAAACTGGCCCAGATTTTCGGGTTGTTACAATCTCCCCCACTTAAAACTTTTCGTCCCCGAAAAGGAACAAAGTCGAAAGTGGTTTGATAAATCAATTCTACGTTTGATATGGCTTCCATTCTCCAACTTTTCAGTTTCTGAGAATTTTCAAATTCTTCAAAAATTTGGCTAACACCCTAAATTTTCGAAAAATTTCGCCATAACCTCCCCTGCAATGGGAGCATCGGGAAATCTCAAATAGCTTCCCCGGTCCTTCAGATCTCAAAAAGAAAAAGAAAAGGCCAAGCGGCTAGCCAATAGGCTCATAAAATCATCATCACCCAAACAAAACAGTAAATTATGTAGTAAACATGTACCTATTTGTCGGGCAAACAAATTTTATTCTCTGCTCTAGCCTCCTTGCTATGACCTATTCAATGTAAGTACATGTATATGCAAACAAATGCAACCAATTTTCAATATAATTCAATATGTGATTCAATTAGGATAATTGGCTAAAAATTAGCAAACAAATAAACAAACAACACAAACATCAATCAATTAGTGAATTAGAGTTTCAAATTCATAATTTTGATACATATACAAAAATCAGATTTTGATGCCAAATCACAACAATAGGTCCTATCTAATTTTGGTTCTCACACCAGTCAATAGGAAATATATAGAAAGTCCACCTTCGTCACACGAACATAAATTCCAATGATGGAGCTCCATCATCAAAATCATCTCCGGGCGATTAGAGTGTAATTCTATATCTATCCAATATATTAAAACTTCAAATACACGTTTGCAAGGCGTATATGCAAAATCTTTATATATTGGACTGTCCAAATCAATACAAATGAATAATCAAGTACGAATAATTGATTTAAATTTTCAAAACAAAAATTGTTTTCATTTTAAAAATATACTCTTCACACTCGTTCTAGGATACTACTGATCCTATCTCTAACGAGTCATTCTCATTGAATATTACTAATCCAATATCTGATGAATTCTTTCGCATGGTTCTAATGTGCCTTGTTCTCTGCTTTGTAAACCAAAGCTCTGATACCAACTGTGACGAAAAGGAATTTCGCTCGGTCCGAACCAGTCGCTAAACCGACTCAGACCGTTCGAAACGCCCTATCATTTTGAGAACACGACAAAATAGAATGCAGACAAAAGAACATTTCATTGCTATTATTACAACAATGCATCAGATTACAAGAATATACAGAGTATAAATGAATATTACACAGAAATATCAGAGATTTAAATTACATTCAAATACATAGCAACGGAAAATAATACAATACACAACTAGAAGTAGATATATGGATACAAAGCTTTCCGGATATCGTTCCAGCTGTAAACCAGGATCCTGTGAATATAAATCTGCAAAACCAAAACTACTAGCTGCCCGTGCCAAAATAGGGGCACCCAGAGTTTAGGTTAAGACAATAAACTCCAGGTCAGTCATGTGACTGGTGTGAGAACTAAAACAATTATTAATCTTTATTTTTGAAGTTAGGTAAATCAAGGGACCACGCCGCATAACACGGAACGGGTTTCCTCCCAAGAATACCAGCACAAAAAACAAACAGCGCAATGCTAAATAAAGAAAAATGAAGCTGTTATAAGACCCAGGTCCTATCACACAATGCAACGCAAGCCGGGGGATAGGGTTTTCCCTTATAACAGCCAAAGAATGCTTGATACATTTAAAAAAAATCATTTGATACTATTATAAGTGCATAGTGTATAAAACAACTTCAAATCATAAGTATCAATCATAGACGGCATGGGTACCATATATCATGTCGCCATACTAGGCTCTACAAATAAAACCGCAAATGTCACGTATTTGGAAGTTGGGTTTCCATCTATGAACCGAGGCAAAAGATAGTCCTCAACCGATTCGAGACTCTCTAGCCCGAGCCTCAGGCAAGTACTCAGTCAAGCCTTGGAGCGACAGGGCCGGTCCACCGATGTGGATTAAACTTAAACCCTGAACATGCGTTCCCCCGCCCTATGGGGCGTAAATGAGCCAACGAATGACTCCATCGGACTCGGATCGTCCGATCAAACCGAGGCGCCTCGCAACAGCAACAACCACATAAGTCAAACTCATCAGGGCGTGTAAAACCACTGACGCCACTTCTAACTAGAAAGAAACGCATGCCCTCCCTGAGGTCCGTCTCCCGTTTTTGGTTCATACCGGCTGTGAAACTCGCGAAGTAAACATTACACAAAGCTACGCCACAAAGGCCGTGCTTCGATCATCAACCACAAGACTTTGCTTTTCAACAGAAGCCTCGATCAATTGCCACTTAGGTATGCCACATAGGCAATTCGCTCCCTGCGTTTGATATCCATCAATATATAACCCCTGAGTTCGTACGTCTCAGAGAAGGGCATTAAGCAAGAGAATAAATTCTCCGCCGCCAAACAGATATATATTTAATAGAAATCAATCACACGGACTAAAATCCAATGTCCGACACACAGTCCATTTACAAGTCCGTTCTGGGTCTGAACGGAACCGGAGGCACCTAGTACCCCGCATATCCATCAATCTCCAAGTACGTCTGGACGATCACTAACTGTTTCCATCTTCTTGGGTGTACATCCCAACAAGATCATCAGTAATTATCCAAACGACGTGAAGATTTCCGGTCTTCAACCACCGTCTTCATCTTCGACATATCGTCGAATCAGTTATTCAGAATGGGATAAACCCGGTCTTCCCGAATAACTCGCGTATATTTTATAAAAGTGTTACACAAACACAACATACGCCTCATTCCAATTCATCAGTCACTAACCGTAAATTAATCAAGAGAATAATTCCCCAAATATTAACCCCGAAGGCCGAAACCAACATCAGATCAATATCCAGAAAACCATTCTGCTTAGCTAACCAACAGTTAGTTTATAAATTTCATATTCATAGGGAAAGGTTCCCATTAATTTTATCCAAGATAAATCATTAAAATTTATTCTCAAATCTTCCTTTGAATTTCGATTCAACTAGTCCGGGTTAACGAACCTTACCGAAGTAATCATTTGTTTTAATTTCCCAACCCCAACCTATTAATCCCATGAAGTAAAACTGGTTATACCTCATATCTGACACCACGGTGTTATCGGTAAATTCAATTACCATTTCACGTTCAAATCTAATTAAAGATTTAACTATCGCCTGGAGTAAAACTGGTGATACCCCATTCTCGATCTTTTCAATCTAATTAAAGATTCATTAAAACTCCACTTAGTTTTAATCTGTGGCTGGGTTAAAGAATCAGTGTCATTTGAAACACGGTTCACGATAAACCCAAAATCCCATTCTATTAATTATCGGGTTAAAGAACAAGTGTTATTTAAAAACACTGTTCACGATAAACCCAAAATCACATTCGTTAATTATCGGGTTAAAGAACGAGTGTTATTCAAAACACCGTCCACGATAAACCCAAAATCACATTCATTGATTATCGGGTTAAAGAACGAGTGTTATTTAAAATACCGTCCACGATAAACCCAAAAATCAATATTGATTCAATTCCAATTAAATATTATTTAATTGGTAAACTTCATTAAATCTAAATAAAAAGATTTAATCTTTTCTCAACTGGGTTCAAGAACAGTGTTAGTGAAGACACCATTCACGACAAACCCAAATCACATTTGATATTCAATACAAGGCTCTGAATAGAAAATATATCGGCTTATATTCAATATCAAATTCTACGATTAACAAATGTCGCGTTGGAAATAACGATATAAATTTATATCTTTCAAATTTCCATAACAACATCTGTATAATCACGAATTCCAATATCGAAATATTCCGAAGACAATTTCGATTCAAATCCACTCTAATGCAATCATTGGAAATTCTGGTTATTTTTAAAACCCTTTTCTAATTCAATTTGTTTATTTAAAAATAAATAGAATTATAATTCTAGTTCAAAACTGGTTCATTTCGATAAAAATCTATTTTTATCTTTTCAAATATGGAGTTTCTCATCCCAATCCTTTCTAAATCATTTCTTATGATTTTACACAAATTATTACTATTTTTAATAATTTTATCAAGGCCCGTACAGTCGATTTCCATCAACGGTCATCGAACTGCACTTACAGCGACCTTTTTCAAATTTGATTTGGACATAATTCCAAATCCAACCGTTAGATTTCAAATTTCTAATATACGTTAGAAAGCTCTTTTCGATACGAACCCAACGGTTCATGTTTTAGGAGAATCCGACGGTCGGATCTCCTGTAATGTCTGTTTGAAATAAATGGTCGAAATTCACGAACTGCCGCGGCGCGGCGCGTTCTATTCAGGCCATTATTTTATATATATAATATATATAATATATATTTCGTCGATTACTATTTAAAACGAATATTATAAATAGTTTTGAATTCGTTTCAAAACAATTCCAACTTCCATCTCAATTCAAATCAAAATCGAATTTATTTCTTATAAATTCGTTTTAAAATTCATTACTATTCAATTCAAATTTCAATTCATTTTGAATTTATTTTCAATTCGTTTTCAATTCAATTCGCATTCGTTCTATATTCAATTCATTTCGAAATCGTTTTCAATTCATTTCAAAATCGTTTTATATCCAATTCATTTCGAAATCGTTTTATATTCAATTCATTTCGAAATCGTTTTCAATTCATTTCAAAATCGTTTTATATTCAATTCATTTCGAAATATTCGATTTCAAAATTACTTTTCAATATTCATTTTAAAATGAATAAAATCGATATAAATATCGTTCACATCAAAATGGCGTCAAACTAACCAACACGACTTCATATATTCCTTTATTCTATTCAACAAATGAATATTTATTTTTGTCAACATACGACTAATCTCAACGGATGAGTACTGTCCACGTGTGACAATTTTTGTTAAATTATTTCGTTCAACACATGACTAATCTCAACGGATGAGTACAGTCAACACATGAACCTTTTTTTTAATAGTATTCTTTATTCTCTAAATTGGATTGAGGCCCAATCAATCACCATATAAAATTAATTATATGGATTTTCATACAACACATGTATATAATAGCATTGAAAAATAATCAACCATCAACCAAAGTGCACTACACTGTATAAGCATCAAATATAGATATCTAGCGCTTATAACAGCCTGTCAATCAATCGATCGACATATTTAATCAATCAGGATGAGTGAACTTCATATTTCATCCCAACACCCGTGTGGGGTTTCAAACCATCAAACACATTTTATTTGTGCAGTTAGGCGATGTGTAAAATTTATCGTCTCAATCAATGTCATTCAAATAGGTGTATATAAACAAATCGGCCGATTTGTTTATAAATATTCATTTATTCCTATTCACGTGGAAAATTATATTTTTTTAACGATAAAACATTTTATTCCAACACATGAATTTCTATTATTCATTTACACAATAAAATGATATTTTTATTTTTCTAACTCATTTTAGAAAATTTCGGCGGCATAACGGCACGATACTAGAAACGGGACAAGGCCTAGCCTTATCCCCGGTCTAGTGAAGGCCCACGCCATTCACACATCAATCAAATCAATTTCATTTCACCAAACAATCCAATTCAAACCAAATAAACTAGTCAACTACACAACCAAACAAACAAGTCCATGGTCTGTGGACGATTGTGTCGGGTGCTACTAAACACCGTCTGCATCCTAGTATATATTTATATAACTAGAAAAATAAAATTAAAGAGTGAGAAATTCTCACCGATAGCTATCCTAACTCCACGGCACTTCTAATGCAGGAAATCTTCACTGTTCTCGACGCTTATCACTTTCTTCGTCCGTAGCCACTACATATATAAAAATCGAATTTTTACTATGCTATTCAATATATAAAAAAAATCGAATTTTTACTACGCTACTCTCATATATAAAAATTCAGTTTTTCTTCGCTATTCGAATATATAAAAATCCAATTTTTCTTCGCTATTCGAATATATAAAAATCCAATTTATATTTGCTATACATAAAGGAAAATCATATTTTCCTATATAAAGATTATAACTTTTCTAATGTAAAGATTATAACTTTCTTATTATAAAGATTATAACTTTTCTATGTTAATAATTTCAGATCTTACCCATGATGTTCTACTCGAGAACTAATTTTTATTTTACTTAAAACTGATTTCATTAAATAAAAATCTATTCTTTTTATTCATATAAACATCTTAGCTTCCCCTATATATAAAATTTTTTTTTTTATAAACTAAAACCCTATTTTTAATAAGCTAATCCTATATAAAATAAACAAATTAAATTAAAATATAAAAACTTACTGTATTAATGTTGAACGGGGAGGAGAGCGAGGCTGGTGGCAGTGGAGGCACGGCTGTGGTGGTGGCAGGGGATCCGTGGCGGTGCGGTGGGGCTCAGGGGGAGGGATGGCTGCATCACTTGAAAAAAAGGGGTTTTGGTTTTTGGGTGTACGTGATGGGTTCTCGTTGGCCAGAGGAGGAATCGGGGAAGGGAGAGCGGCGCCCTGAGGTGAAGCGGCGGTGGTGGAAAACTGCGGTGGCGGCGCTGAACGATGGCGACGACGGCCAGGTCTTGCGTTTTTTTTATTTTATTTTCTGAATCGGGAAAGAGATAGGGAGAGCAGAGGTGGTTTTATAAATAAATATATAATTATTTAATTATTTCAATCCCCATAAAGTAACCATTTCGTTCGGACTTCAAATCGAACCCAACGACTGTCGTCCTTAGCTAATTACCCCCATTCCGAACACAATGGGATATGTATCGTAAGCTGATTTGATCGTTTTGATCAGTTTCCGTTGAATTTACATTTAAATCACTATATTGAATTTTAAACGTACATTTCAAATTACCGGGGTCACATAACAACTCTATAAATTCCATAAAAATATTTTCTAGCTTCGTATTGACGATACGGTCCTAACAAAACTAATTTCGTCGAATTCTGAGACCGTTGGAAAAATGGCTATTTTCCAGTCGATTAAAATCAACTGAAACTGGTCAAACGCGTTTTCCTTTGCCACGCTCACATATTGATTCGAAAAATTATGAAATTTGAAATCTAGCAATAACTTTACATCCCGGACCCAACAAAACTAGTTTCGTCGAAGTCCGAGGTCGCTTGCAAAATTTCCATTTTTAAGGGCCTGAATTCCATAGCGACTATTAAGAATTTTCAACTGGACATCTCTTTTGATTCCCGCTATGAAATTTTGATTTTTCGGATTCGTTGGAAAGATATCATCAAATAGATCCTATTATTTTTGGTTTCACTAAAATCCGGATTGTTTTGCACCCGGTACATTCAATTAAAGTTTGAAATCGAATTATCGAACTACCGCGCCATTTTCAATTCTATTTATAATTATATATAAATATTTATATCCTAACGACGACGTATATAATATATACGTTCAAATTATTTTCAAAATAAATTTCTTGTCGATATTATTTAAAATAATCTATTTTAAATATTCAAAATTCGTTAAAATTGCCAAAATAAAAATTTTATACTGGCCCAGATTTTCGGGTTGTTACAGTGGGCGCGTCGGGTTTTTGGCAGAGGGGGTCGCTTCAATCGAGGAGAAGAGGAGGAGAAGGAGGAAGAAGAGGAGAGGAAGGCGGTGGAGCTCAAGGGGGAACGGCGCCTCAAGCGCGGTGGCGGGGGAGGGGATCGTGACGTGCGATTAGGGATTAGGTTTTTTTTTCCTTTGATTTCTGTTCGATGGAGAGAGAAGAGGGAATAGTGGGGTTTATATAATATATATATATATATATTTAATTATTTATTGATTTCAAAAAGCAACTTTTATTTTCGAACTCGAAATCGAACCCATCGCCTGTCGTCCATAGCTAACTACCCCCATTCCGAACACAATATGATATGTATCGTAAGCTGATTCGATCGTTACAATCAGTTTTCGTCAAATCAACATATAACTCTATATATTGATTTTGAACGCGCATTTCATTTTACTAGGGTCACATACTAACTCTAAAAATTCAAGAAAAATATTTTCTAGCTTCGTATTGACGATACGGTCCTAACAAAACTAATTTCGTCGAATTCTGAGACCGATGGAAAAATGGCCATTTTCCATTCGATTAAAATCAACTAAAACTGGTCAAACGCGTTTTCCTTTGCCACGCTCACATATTAACTCGAAAAATTACGAAATTTGGAATCTCGCAATATCTTGACATCACGGACCCAATAAAAGTGGTTTCGTCAAAATCCGAGGTCGTTTGCAAAATTCCCATTTTTAAGGGCCTGAATTCCATAGTGACTATTCAGAATTTTCAACTGGACATATCTTTTGATTCCCGCTATGCAATTTTGATCTTTCAGATTCATTGGAAAGATATTATCAATTAGATTCCATTATTTTTGGTTTCACTAAAATCCAGTTTATTTTGCACCCGGTACATTCATTTGAAGTTTGAAATCGAATTATCGAACTACAGGGCCATCTTCAATTCCTTTTATAATTTAAAATAAATATTTATATTCTATCGACGAACTATGTAACTATCTACGTTCTATTCTATTCAAAATAATTTTTTCGTCGATATTATCTAAAATAATTCATTTTTAAATATTCAAAATTCATCAAAATTACCAAAATAAAATTTTTAAATTGGCTCGCATTTCCGGTTTGTTACAATCTCCCCCACTTAAAACTTTTCGTCCTCGAAAAGGAATGAGGCCGAAAGTTGTTTAACTAATCAACTCAACTCCCTTTAATTTTATTACAGCTTAAGTTCATCAACTTTTCAGTTTCTAAGAACTTTTCAAAATTTTCAAAAATTTGGCTAACACCCTAAATTTTCGGAAAATTTCGCCATAACCTCACCTGCACCGGGAGCACCGGGAAAATCCCAAAATTACCATACAGGCCTTCTGATCTCAAAAATAAAAAGAAAAAGCCAATCGGCTCATAAAATCATCATCACCCAAAAAAAACAGTAAATTATAGTAAACATGTACCTATTTGTCGGGCAAACAAATTTTATTCTTCTGCTCTAGCCTCTTTGCTATGACCTGTTCAATGTAAGTACATGTATATGCAAGCAAATGCGACTAATTTTCAATATAGTTCACTATTTGGTACAATTAGGCTAAATGGTTCAAAATTATCAAACAAATAAACAAACAACGCAAACATCAATCAATTAGTGAATTAACGTTTCAAATTCATAATTTTGATATATATATACAGGAAATCATGTTTTTGATGCCAAATCACAACAATGAATTCTAGCTATATTAGTTTTAGTTCTCACACCAGCCAAATGGAATCATATAGAAATCACACCTTCGAAACATGAACATAAATATTGATGATGCCATGGTCATTATCAACATCATCTCCGGGCGACTAGAGCGTAATTCTATATCTATCCAGTATATTAAAACTTCGAATATACGTTCATGACGCGTATACGCGAAATCTTTATATACTAGATTGTCCGAATTCAATACAAATAAAATATTCAAATACGTATAAAACGATTTAAATTTTAAAAAAAAATTGTTTTCATTTGAAAAATATACTCTTCAAACTCGTTCTAGGATACTACTGATCCTATCTCTAACGAGTCATTCTAATTGGATATTACTAATTCAATATCTGATGAATTCTTTCGTATGGTTCTAATGTGTCTGGTTCTCGAGCTTTGTAAACCAAAGCTCTGATACCAAATGTGACGGCCGGGAATTTCGCTCAATCCGAGTTGATCGTTAAACCGACCAAGACCATTCGAAACCAATGATCGTTTGAGAACAAGACAAATCAGAACGCAGACAGAAGAACATTTCATTGCTATTACAACAATTCCATCAGATACAAGAATATATAGAGTATAAACGAATAAATTACATTCAATAAATATCAGAGATTACAATAAATTACATAGCAGCGGAAAAACAATAGAAAACACAACTGAAAGTAATACACGGATACAGAGCTTTCCGAGCATTGTTCCAGTTGTAAATCAGGATCCTGTGAATATAAATCTGCAAAACCAAAACTACTAGCTGCCCATGCTGAAAAGGAGGGCACCCAAAGTTTAGGTTAAAACAATAAACTCCAGGTCAGTCATGTGACTGGTGTGAGAACTAAAACGGTTATTTAAAACTTTACTTTAAAAGAGAGTAATTCAAGGGACCATGCCGTATAACATGGAATGGGTTTCCTCCAAAGAATACCAGTGCATATCAATAAACAACGCAATGCTTTTTCAAAAAATGAAGCTATTATAAGACCCAGGTCCCATCACACAATGCAGCGCAAGTCGGAGGATAGGCCTTATAATAGCCAAACATGCTTGGTACATTTAAAACAAATCATTTGATAATATAATAAGTTTATAGTGTCAAAATAATTTCAATCATAAATATCAATCCTAGGCGGCATGGGTACCATCTATCATGTCGCCATACTAGGCTCTACAAATAAAATCGAAATACACGTATTGGAAATTGGATTTCCGTCATGAGTCGAGCCAAGGAGCAAGATCCTCTTCGCTTCGAGACACTCTAGCAAATGCCTCGGTACTACACACTCTGGGCAACCCCTGGAAACGGCTAGGCCGGTCCTCTCTTACGTTTAAGGATTAGTTATTCCTGAACACATGTTTCTCGGTCCTTACAGACCTATAATCGAGGCGCCTCGCATCCAACAACCATGCGGGTAAAAAGTATATAAATGTCAGGGCTGGTAGGTCACTCACATCACCCATAGCTAGAAAGAAACATCGTGTTCTCCCAGCGGTCACTCTCCCGTTTTTAACTCATACCGAGGTGTGAGGCTCGCGAATTCACGTTATACACAAAGCTATGCCACATTGGTCGTGCTTTGATCATCAACCACAAGACTCTTCTTTTCAACAAAAGCCTTGATCATTGCATCTCAGCGTGCCACACAGGCAGTTCATGCCATGCGACTGATATCTATCGATATATAACCTCTGAGCTCGTACGTCTCAGAGAAGGGTGTTAAGCAAGAGAATAAATTCTCCGCCGCCAAACAAATATATATTTAATAGAAATCAATTAGCACAGAATAAAATCCAATGTCAGACACACAATCCATTTACACATCCGTTCTGGGTCTGAACGAAACCGGAGGCACTTTCCTCGCATATCCATCGATCTCTAAGTACGTCTGGACGACCACCAACTGATTCCCTCATCTTGGGTGTACAGCCCAATCAAGATCATCAGTAATCACCCAAACAATGTGAAGACTTCCGGCCTTCGACCACTGTCATCATCTTCGACTTATCGTCGAATCGGTTATTCAGAATGGGTATAACCCGACCTTTCTTAATAACCCGCGTATATAGTAAACAAATGTTACGCAAACACAATATACACCTCATTCCAATTTAGCAGCCACTAACCGTAAATCAACAAGAGAACAATTTCCCAAATATTAACCCCAAAGGCCGAAACCAACATCAAATCAATACCCAGGAAACCATTCTTCTTAGCTAACCTACCGCTAGTTTATAAATTTCATATTCTTAGGGAAAGGTTCCCATTAATTTTATCAAAGATAAATTCTTTAAATTTATTCTTTAATCTTCCTTTGGATGTCATTTCAAACCAAATTATGGTTTTCCAAACTAGTCGAGATTAGCGAACCACACCGAAGTAATTATTTATTTTATTTCCCAATCCCAACCTACTCATCCCATGAAGCAAAACTGGTAATACTCCATATCTAATACCACGGTGTTATCGGTAAAATTAATTACCATTTCACGTTCAAATATAATTAAAGATTTAACTATCGCTTTGGAGCAAAACTGGTGATACTCCATTCTCGCTCATTTTCCAAATTTGATAATTTAAATTATCAATTCACTTTTCAATCTAATTGCAAATTCATTAAAACTCCCTTTTCTGGGTTAAAGAACTAATGTCATTTAAAAGACAGTTCACGATAAACCCAAATCACATCCTATTTATTATCGGGTTAAAGAACAAATGTCATTTAAAACACCCTTCACGATAAACCCACAAATCAATTCTATTTACAACCCATTTCAAATCGAATTTATTTATTTAAAAATAAATGGGTTTTATTTTTAGTTCAAAACTAGTTCATTTCGATAAAAATCTATTTTTATCTTTTCAAATATGGAGTTTTTCATCCCAATTTTTCCCAAATCATTTCTTATGATTTTACACAAATTATTACTATTTTTAATAATTTTATCAAGGCCCGTACAGTCGATTTCCAACAATGGCCATCGAACTGCACTTACAGTGACCTTTTCCAAATTTGATTTGGACGTATCTCCAAATCCACCCATTAGATTTCAAATTTCTAATATTCTTAGAAAGGTCTTCTCGATACGAACCCAACGGTTCTGGTTTTAGGGGAATCCGACGGTCGGATCTCCCGTAATGCCCGTTCGAAGTCAATGGTCGAAATTTACGAACTACCGCGGCGCGGCGCGTTCTATTCAGGCCATTATATATATATAATATATATATATATATTATATATATTTCGTCGATTTCCCCTTTTAAACAAATTGTATAAATCGTTCCAAATTTGTTTCAAAAACAATTTCAACATTCATTTCAAATTCAAATCGATTTCAATTCTATTCCAAATTCGTTTTCTATTCAATTCAATTCAAATTCGTTTTCTATTCAATTCAATTCAAATTTGTTTTCTATTCGATTCAATTCAAATTCATTTTCTATTCAATTCAATTCAAATTCATTTTCTATTCGATTCAATTCAAATTTATTTTCTATTCAATTCAATTCAAATTCGTTTTCTATTCAATTCAATTCAAATTCATTTTCTATTCAATTTGTGAGTCTACATTTTTGTCAACACATGACTAATCTCAACGAATGAGTACTGTCCATGTGTGACTATTTTTGTTATTTGATATATTTTACAAAAATTATGGTATCTATCGTTTGATTTCAAATCAGACTCCAACCGTAAATTAGTAAGAGAACGATTCCCTGAATATTAACCCCGAAGGCCGAAACCAACATCAGATCAATATCCAGGAGACCACTCATCTTATCTATTTCCCAGTTAGTTTCTAATTCTATATATGATAAAGATATAAATTTTATTGTTAAAATATTTCGTTTAACACATGACCAATCTCAACGGATGAGTACTGTCAACACATGAACCTTTATTTTATAATATTAAAGATGTAAATTTTGTCGTTAAAATATTTCGTTCAACACATGACTAATCTCAACGGATGAGTACTGTCAACACATGAACCTTTATTTTACAATATTCTTTATTTTCTAAAATGGAACGAGGCCCAATCAATCACCATATAAAGTTAATTATATGGATTCCATACAACACATGTGTATAATAGCTATGATACATAATCAACCATCATCCAAAGTGCATACACTGTATAAGCATCAAATATAGATATCTAACGCTTATAACAGCCTGTCCATTAATTGATCGACATACAATTAAATAAATGGGATTAGTGTACGTCAAATATCATCCCAACACCCGTGTGGGGTTTCAAATCAACAAACACAGATTTTTATTTGTGTAGTTGGGCGATGTGTAAAATTTATCATCCCAATCAATATCAGTCAAATCAGTGTATATAAACAAATCGGCCGATTTGTTTATAAATATTCATTTATTCACATTCACGTTAAAAATCATATTTTCAACGATAATTAATCTATTTCAACCATCTAAAATTTATTTTCGATTTCACATCCATATCACAAACAATTTTCACAACACATCAATCAAACAAACAAGCCATCCATGGTCTATGGACGACGGGTGTTGGGTGCTACTAAACACCGTCTGCATCCTAGTATTTGTATTTATAACTAGAAAAAGAAATTTTAAAGTGAGAAGTTCTCACCAAAGCTATCCCATTTCCACGACACTTCTAATGTAGGAAATCTTGTAGTTCCCGCCTTTTGTCACTTTCATTGCCCGTATCCACTACATATATAAAAATCAAATTTTTATATTGTTGCTATGTATATAAAAATCCTATTTTTACATCGCTATTATATAGATAAAAATTCTATTTTTACATCCCTACTATATAGATAAAAATTCTATTTTTACGTCGCTACTATATAGATAAAAATTCTATTTTTACATCGCTACTATATAGATAAAAATTCTATTTTTACATAGTTGTTCTCTACCTAAAGATTTCGCCTTTACTATCTATATAATATAAAAATCGTATTTTTGTACTTTCTATACTATAAAAATCATATCTTTACAGTGCTACTACAATAAAGATCACATCTTTATGACTCTACATTATATAAAATCATATTTCTATTCTTCTAAAAATATAAAAATCATATTTTTAACCTTTACGTTATATAAAAATTAAACTTTTCACTTGCTATTTAGATTTTTAAAAATCATGACTTTCATATTTAAAAATTGCTTCTTTATCTCTTTTAAAAAAATCCCTCCTTTCTCGAATTAAAAATCTCGACTTTTCTTTTTGATGATAAAAATCAAATCTCTACTTAAATGTTAAATTCCTAACCTTTCATATGTATATATATATATATATATATATAAAGATTTTTATTGGTTAAATAACCTAAAATAAAAATATATTGGTCAAACGCGTTTTCCTTTGCCACACTCACATATTAATTCAAAAAATTACGAAATTTGGAATCTAGCAATAACTTGACATCTCGGACCCAACAAAAGTGGTTTCATCGAAATCTGAGGTCGTCTGCAAAATTCCCATTTTTAAGGGCTTGAATTTCATAGCGACTATTCAGAATTTTCAACTGGACATATCTTTTGATTCCCGCTATGCAATTTCGATTTTTCAGATTCGTTGGAAAGATATTATCAATTAGATTCCATTATTTTTGGTTTCACTAAAATCCGGTTTATTTTGCACTCGGTACATTTATTTGAAGTTTGAAATCGAATTATCGAACTGCAGGGCCATCTTCAATTCCTTTTATAATTTAAAATAAATATTTATATTCTATCGACGAACTATATAACTATCTATGTTCTATTCTATTCAAAATAAATTTTTACTCGATATTATCTAAAATAATTCATTTTTAAATATTCAAAATTCATCAAAATTACCAAAATAAAATTTTTAAATTGGCTCGCATTTCCGGGTTGTTACAACACCCAATGAGTGAATCAGTTTGTGATCGTCCAGACGTACTTGGAGATAGATGGATATGCGAGGAAAGTGCCTCCGATTTCATTCAGACCCAGAACAAACTTTTAAATGGACTGTGTGTTTGACATTGGATTTTATTCTGTGTTGATTGATCTCTATTAAATATTCATCTGTTTGGCGGCGGAGAATTTATTCTCTTGCTTAACGCCCTTCTCTGATGAGACGACCCCAAACCCCGTACTGACGGCGGCAAGGGTAATCCTTGGAATATAACACAGAAACAGATAATAGCAAAACAGAAATAAATAAATACACAAGATAATGAACAATAGAATATACTAGATAAACATAATCATCAGAGTTACACAATATACAGGATCAAACTTAGTACAAATATAGTTCAACTATACATAAATGTTTACAGCGGAAAAACAAACAAAATATGTACAATAGGAGCTGAACAGCATAAAAAGAGATAAATGATTGAATCCATCTTCATCTCTAGCTATCCAGAAAGAACTAGCTAAACCTGAATACAAGGCTGCCCGTGTAGAAAAAGGGGCACCCGAGTTTGAAAGTGAAACAAACTACGAGTCAGTCATGGGACTGGTATGAGAAATCTACTCAACACATTTAAAATATGGCTAGTCATAGGACCACGCCACTTTCGTGGAACGGGTTTACTCCATCGGATTGCCAGTGCTTTAAAAACAAATCTTTCTTTTAAACATCGCAATGCCTTTTATAAAAATGAAGCCATTATAAGACTCAGTTCCCATCACACAATGCAACGCAAACCGAAGGATAGAGTTTTACCTTATAATGGACAAAATATGATTGATACGGATAAAACAAAAGCATTTGATATTATTACTAGTGTTTATATGTTTCAAAAACAATTTCAATCATAACTATCAATCATAGACGGCATGGGTACCATATATCATGTCGCCATATATATATATATATATATATATATATATATATACACACAATCAAAACCACACAGTCACGTAATTGGAAATTGGATTTCCGTCATGAACCAAGGCAAAAGATAGTCCTTACCGAATTCGAGACGTTCTAGTCCGTGTCTCAGGATCAGAACGCATTAACCCTTTAGATCGTTAGGGCCGGTCCACTGAGGTGGATTATTATGCCTGAACAATACGTTTCCCTGCCCTTTGGGGCGTCAATGAGCCAACGAATGACTCCATTGGACCCGGATCGTCCGATCTAACTGAGGCGCCTCGCAACAGCAACAACCACATAAGTCAAACTCGTCAGGGCATGTAAAACCACTGACGCGACTTCTAACTAGAAAGAAACGCATGCCCTCCCTGAGGTCCTTCTCCCGTTTCTGGTTCATACCGGGGTGTGAGGCTCGCGATTTCACTTTATACACAAAGCTATGCCACACAGGCGGTGCTTTGATCATCTCCACAAGACCTCTGAGCTCGTTTCCATCGATATACAACCTCTGAGCTCGTGTGTTTCAGAGAAGGGCGTTAAGCAAAAGAATAAATTCTCCGCCGCCAAACAGATGTATATTTAATAGAGATCAATCAACACATAATAAAATCCAATGTCAGACACACAGTCCATTTATAAGTCCGTTCTGGGTCTGAACGAAACCGGAGGCACTATATACCTCGCAAACCCATCGATCGCCACATACGTCTGGACGATCACCACTCATTATCCATATTTTGGGATGACTCCCAATCAGGACATCGGTTACTATCCAAACGAGGTGAAGATCTCCGGTCTTCGACCACCGTCTTCATCTTCGATTTCTTATCATCGATTCAGTTATTCAGAATGGGATAAACCCGGTCTTTCTGAGAAACACGCGTATATAATAAACAAGTGCAACACTAAAATATACACGCATCATTTCAATTCATTTGTCACTAACCGTCAATCAGTAAGAGAACGATTTCCCAAATATTAACCCCGAAGGCCGAAACCAACATCAGATCAACACCCAGGAAACCACTCGACTTAGCCAACCTTCAGTTAATTTCTAAATTTCACATCCATATCGTTTATGATATTTTATAATGATTTATCGCTATTTTTATTTATTTTAAAATAGCCAATTTATTCAAAACAACGCTTCGGGCCATAACGCGACCGTGGCGCTGTTTTTCTTCAGATTTGATTTACACATATATGAAAATCTAACCGTTGGATCTTCATAAAATTTACATCGTTAGAAAGATATTTTCAAAACAATTCCAACGGTTCCAGTTTCAGGAAATTCTGACGGTCGGATCTCCCGGCATAATCGTTTGAAGTTTCAATTTCAAAATACGAACGGTAGCGTCGTTATTCGATTAAATATAATTATATATATATATATATATATATAATCGATTCTGGCGCTGTTTTTCTTCAGATTTGAATTAAACATTCCAGACAATCCAACCGTTGGATTTTCACAAAGTTGGTGTCGTTGGAAAGATATTTCCAAAGCGAACCCAACGGTTGCGATTTCAGGAAAATCCGATGGTCAGATCTCCCGGTATAATCGTTTGAAATCACGGTTTCGAAATACGAACTGCAGCGTCGTTATTCGATATATTTTAATTCAATTTATATATATATATATATATATTGATTCTTCAATTTCAAAGCTATATTCTTTTCACGCATTTGATAAAAAAGATATTTTTATCTAACTGTCTTCTATTTCAACACTTCACTATTTTTAACAATTCATGTATATAATAAAAATGTGATTTTTATTGTAAAACAATTCATTTCAAAACACTATTATTTTATATAGTTCATATAGGTAATAAAAATAGGATTTTATTATAAAACAATTTATTTCAAAATATGAATACCATTCAACACATGAATTTCAATTCAACGAATGAATATCGATTCAACACATGAAGGTTTTCTATAGTTTATACAAATAGATAAAAAGGTGATTTTTATATTTAAAACACGAATACCATTCAACACATAAATTTCAATTCAACGAATGAATATCGATTCAACACATGAAGGTTTTCTATAGTTTATGTATATGGATAAAATTGTGATTTTTATATTTAAAACATGAATACCATTAAGCTCATGAATTTCTAATCAACGAATGAATTTCAATTCAACACATGAAGGTTTTCTATTCAACGAATAAATATAGTTTCAGCAAATGAAAATAATTCAAACACATGAATATTATTCTAAATTTCGGCAGCATAACGGCAGGGTAGTTAAAACCGGGACCGTCCCTAGCACGGCTACTCGCTCTACCTTAAAACCTCGTGGTTTTTGACAATGGGGAATCATGCATCTAGTTTGCACGTAGGCGGCATGTATATTTATTTCATTTCCACAAACTAATCCTATGTGGTTTCAACCAAATATTTCTCAACCACAAGCGGGTATTTTTCAACCACAATCAATCAATATCAACCACAAACAATCCCAATCAACCATTCACTCTCAATCAATTTTCACACCAATCACGACCAATAAATATCGTCCATGGTTTATGGACAACGGGCGTATATATATATATATATATATATATATATATATATATATATATCAATTCACTTCTATTTCAACACATATATAATTTTTAGAACGCATATACAACTTATACATCGAACGTACAACTTATACAAGAGGTGTACAACGCTTATATAACTCGTACATCGACTATATAATTTATACATCATCGTTTTCTATATCGTTTATAAATTAGAAATCTCACATTGGGTTCCACTCCACCAAAAATAGTAGAAGGCTCAGAAAAATATGCGGTCTCTTCTAGAAGGTAGAAGATGTCCACACGAGTCCATTGTCTCTTGTTTCACTGAATTTCGTCAACATACGAAAAAGATATGATTTTTCAAAGTTTGCAACGGTTTAAAGGTGTTAAAACAGTTGAAAATAATAAAGCCGTATACCTCGTTTTTCCTTTGAAACTAGGTTTTTGATTTTCGTCGAATCCGTAAAGCGATATGAAGATTGGCCAATACCACGTCGCAGCGCTTGGAGAGGCACGCAAAACGAGGTAAGGGGGTCCCACTCGGTGGCCTCTGGCGAACACGGCGGCGGCTGAAAGTCGCTGACTTTGAGGCGTTGGATCTCGACGATGGCGCTGCTACAGGGGTCGAATCAGGTATGGATGTGGAGAGGGGACCGAGATCTTCAAAAAGTTCAACTGGAGGGGTGGCGAAAACGCCTGTGGCGGCGGTGATCGGCCTGGGTACCTTCGAAGGCTTTTCCGCCTTCAGATCGTATCGGGGAGAGAGAATATTATATATATTTTTATATATAAAAATTATTATTGGACGGTGGGTTTTAAAGGGGTTTTCTGACACGGCCATTAATCTAAACCCAATGACTGTCGTCCTTAGCGTTTTACCCCAATTCTGAACACAACGGAATATGTTTCATAGGCCCATTCGACTGTTTCAGTCAGTTTCCATTCAATTTAAAATATATAACATTCAATATTCGATTTGAACGTTCATTTCGATTTGCCAGGGCCACAAACTGATTCGAAAAATTCCAGAAAAATAAAACTGGCTATGTTATACGGTCCCAACAAAACTACTTTCGTCGAATTCTGAGATCGTTTGCAAAATGGCCCATTTCTGGTCGATCCAATTATCTGTAATTGACCAAAACACGTTTTCCTTTGCCACGCTCACATACTAGCTTCAAAAATTATGAAATTTGAAACCTAGCAATAACTTCACATCCCGGATCCAACAAAAGTGGTTTCGTCGAATTCCGAGGTCGTATGCAATATGGCCAATTTCACGGGCTATATAAATTCCATAGCGACCTTTCCAAAAATTCATTTGGCCATAACTTTTCCTTTCCGCTATGAAAATTCGATTTTTCAGATTCATTAGAAAGTTATTCACTAACAGATTTAAATATTTTTGGTTTCGCTCAAATCTGTTTTGTTTTGCACCCTGTATAGTCCGACAAAGTTTGAATTCAAATTTTGAAACTGCAGCGCCATTCGAGGCCTTGTTTATAATTATAATTAATTATATTCGTTTTCAAACGTCGATTCAAACTTACTTTTCATTGCTATAATTTAAAATATTTATTTTAAATATTTAAAATCCACTATTTTAGCCAATTAAAAGTTTTTAAATTGGTTCAGATTTTCTGGGTCGTTACAATCTCCCCCACTTAAAACTTTTCGTCCCCGAAAAGGAAAAAAGTCGAAAGTGGTTTGATTAATCAACCCTACATTCAATCTGGCTTCCATTCTCCAACCTTTCAGTTTCTGAGAATTTTCAAATTCTTCAAAAATTTGGCTAACACCGGGAATTTTCGAAAAATTTCGCCATAACCTCCTTTATACGCGGAGAGGTTTGGAAATTTATTGGGCCGTATTAGGTACCCAATAAATCCTAATAAGCATACACATATTTATAGTGATATGTTCTGGTGTTTACAGGGGAGCGTGTATTGATAATAACTCCAGAGAATAAATTCTCGTCACCCTGTCAAAGCCTGAGGGAGTGTGTATTTTAAATGCTCCAGAGGATAAATCCTCGTCACCTCGTCCCATGTGGGAAATAAATTGTCCATGTGCCGTATCTAATAACTAGAGAGACATGATTATTGTCAACTCCAGACCCGTGTAGGGTTTTTATTCATCTGGCAATTTTATCGTTGCAATTTAAATAGTCTATATCAGTCATCAGTTCAACCTGTAAAATATAGTCATCGGCATACAAGCCTCTCGCTCGTATGGTAAATCTTCCACCTCGTCACACAAGCACCAAATGCTTATGTGGTATATGATGAAGTATGCCTATCTTCTAGAAGTATGCCATGTAATGTAGTTCAAAATTAATTGTTACTATCCGATGGCGACATTTATTATTTCACACAGAACAACCAGCACTCCGCATCCAATGACATTCGCAGGAGTTGATATAATAATACTTCGCATCCAATTGATTAAGGTTTACCTATTTGTCGAGCACGCAAATAAAATCTTTACTCAATAGCTATCCAATTTCCTGTTTAAACATATATAATGCACAATTATATATTTCTAACTATTTTCTAATCAGTTCAATGTGTGATTTAAATGAATAAATTATACCATTATTCTCTTATTAATTTAATTAACTATCGTTTTAATAATTTTAATTAATCAAATCTACTATCACACAAAACAAACAGCAATCAAATTGTTTTTAACATTTCAAAATCATACAAATCAATTTCTATATTCTTTTAAAATCATTTAGACTATAGAATTAAACGTGCTTTCGGATTTGAGATATGTGAGATACATCCTGAACTCCAGGCAACCAATCTGGAAATTTGACTCCATAAGTGAGAGTTCCGATCCGTTCCAGAATAGGAAACGGACCAATGAATTTAGGCGCCAACTTTCCTGTCTTACCTTACCGGATAACTCCCCTCATCGACGATACTTTCAAATATACATAGTCGCCAACAACAAACGATAAATCTCTTCTTCTTCTATCGGCATAGCTCTTTTGTCGGCTTTGAGCAGCGAGTAATCGCTTCCTAATAAAGTCGACTTTATCGATAGCTTCTCGGATCATATCAGGCCCTAACACAAGTCTATTTCCAGGTTCAACCCAACAAGCAGGAAATCGGCACGGTCTACCATATAATGCTTCGAATGGCGACATTGTAAGGCTCGCCTGGTAACTATTATTGTATGAGAATTCAGCCAAATGTAGATGGTCTTCCCATGATCCGCCGAAATCTAGAACACAAACTCGTAATAGATCTTCTAAAATTCGATTCACCCTCTCAGTTTGACCGTCTGTCTGAGGATGATAAGCGGTGCTTAGATTCAGCTTCGTTCCCAGCTCGACTTGAAATGCCTCCCAGACTTTACTAGTAATTATTGTATCTCTATCACTGACTATACTGAGCGGCACTCCATGTAGTCTAACTATTTCCTTGAAATAAATCTGCGCCAGACTCTGACCAGTTCTATTTGATCTGACAGGTATGAAATTGGCGGCCTTCGTGAAGCAATCTACGATCACCCAAATACTGTCATTTCATTTTCTGGTTCTGGGCAGACTATCTATGAAATCCATAGAAATATGTTCCCACTTCCAACCAGGAACGTCTAGCGGTTGTAACAATCCAGCCAGTTTCTGTTGGTCGCTCTTGACTAGCTGGCAAGTAGGGCATCAACTAACATATAAAGAAATGTCCCTCTTCATCGACTTCCAGCAGAAAGTGTGTTTGATGTCATTGTACATTTTGCTTACTCCCCGATGGATACTAAGTTTTGACTTGTGGCATTCATCCAGTACTTCCTTTCGGAGCTCAGCAATGATAGGTACACAGATTCGACCTTTGAGCCTTAGAATCCCATCATTATCAATTTGAAAACTCAAGGGTTCGCCTGTTAAATTATCTCCCTGATCTTCTGAATGAAGTGATCATCCTCCTGAAGAGCAGATATTTTATCCATCAATGAAGTCGTGATAATAAAACTGGCGATCATTTCATTCTTTCGGCTTAATGCATTGGCCACGACATTGGCTTCCCCTGGAGTGTATATAATTTCAAAGTCATATGCTGCGAGAAACTCCAGCCAACATTGCTGCCTCAGATTCAAGTCCTTTTGGGTGAATAGATACTTTAGCGACTGGTGATCTGTAAACAGTTCAAATCTCTCACCCAGAAGATAGTGTCTCCAGATTTTCAAGGCGTATGCTATAGCCAATAATTCAAGATCATGAGTTACGTAGTTTTTCTCTTGTGGCTTCAGCTGACGGCTAGCATAAGCAATCACTTGACCGCTTTGCATTAACACTGCGCCAAGGCCTTCTCTAGAAGCATCAGTCCAGACTTTCAAATCCTGATTTCCATCGATGATGGTTAACGCTGGAGCAGTCGTTAATCTTAACTTTAGCTCTTCAAAAGTCTCCTCACTCTCTGGAGTCCATTTGAATTTAGAGTCCTTCTTTGTAAGCTTCGTTAAGTGACCAGATATCTTCGAAAAGTTTTTAACGAACTTCCGGTAATAGCTAGCTAATCCGAGAAAATGCGGACTTCTATAGGAGTACTGGGCTGTTTCCAATTCTGGATAGCTGTGATTTTGCTTGGATCCACAACAATTCCTTCTTTTTATACAACATGGCCTAGAAATTTTACTTCATCTTGCCAGAATACACATTTGGATAGTTTGGCTTTTAATACATTCCTTCTGAGGATATCCAGAACCTACTCCAAATGCTTTTCATGTTCGGCCTTTGATTTTGAGAAGATTAGAATATCGTCAATGAAAACTAGAACAAATTTATTCAGAACCCCTCTGAACACTCTATTCATCAGATCGACGAAGTAAGCTGGAGCGTTACATATGCCAAACGGCATTACTAACCACTCGTAGAATAAGTCGGGACCTCTAAATGCTGTCATTGGGACACAATCTTCGGCAATTCGAAGTTGATGGAAACCTGTAGCTAGGTCCATTCATGAAAATACTTGTGCGCCATTTAATCGATCCAACAAATCATCAATCCGTGGCAATGGATATTTGTTCTTTATGGTCTGCTTGTTCAAATCATGATAATCCACACATAGCCATAAAGTACCGTCAGATTTTGGGACAAATACCACTGCTGCTCCCCAATCAGAGAAACTAGGCCTAATCAGACCCTTCCATACTAGCTGTCGTGTTTGATTGTCTAATTCCTCTTTCTCTTTCAAGGACATTCTTCGAATAGCGTGAACTACCGGCCTTGCATTCAGAATCAAAGCAATCTTGAAATCCATTTCCCTCTGCGGAGGCAAGCGAACAACTTCTTCGAACACATCCGCATAGTTTTTGATGACAGGAATATCTTTCACTAGGTCGGGAATATTCTCTGTGACTTCAGGGACATTTTCCATTTGAGTAGGAGAAACATCGAGAGCTGCCCAGAAGTCTTTTCTATTAGCATTCTGACCTTCACAGGGAATGGTTATATAATCACCAGATTTAATCTTCGCCTTTACGACTCTGTTGGCGCATTTAACTTCCGCTTCATATTTAGTCAACCAGTCTAACCCCAAGATAAGATCAAACTCTTTAAAATTCATGATGACCGCGATGGTAGGAAAATGATAACGAGAAAAAGAAACCGGCACTCCACAAACCCAACTGAGATCGATGGAAACCCCAACCAGATTTTGGACAGTCATTGGTTCCTTGAGCTTCTTCAAATTCAAATCCAGCTTCATAGCTGCATTCTTTGCAATAAAGCTTCGCGATGCGCCAGTGTCAAACAGTACTTTAACAGGAATGTCTTTGACAGTAAGCGTGCTTTCTAAAACATCTAGCCTTTCTTGAATAGCTGAGGGCTCAGACGCTTCTGCTACTTCGTTTATTTGAACTACTTCAGGCTTCTTTAAGAGCCAACAATCCTTTGCAAGATGACCAGTCTGTTGGCATTTACTGCAACCTTTTTTCTCATGAAAATTCTTCTCTGATTTAGATCCACTTTTGATTCGTTTCATTAAGGGTCCGCAATTTATCGCCAAATGCCCTGGCTTCTTACAGTTACTGCATATGGCAGTCGTTACTTGTCCTTTCCCAGATCTGGCCCTTTTCCGATTTACTTTGGGCTTCTTACTGACCTCAAACATCGTACTGGCCTCCAGATTATCAATTTCAGACTCACCTTTAATACTAGTATTGACATCTTCTTCGTTCGGCAACATACCCTTTTGGTCGAGATCTTCATACTGATAAGCCATGTATATCATTTCAGAAAAGGGGAGCTTAACATTCCTCATTACACTGTTCTGATAATTTCTTTGCAGGCCATAAATATATCTCAGATTCTTCCTCTTTGGATCTTGAATCAGATGAGGAGCAAAGTGAGAAAGTTCGTTGAATTTCTTATGATATTCTGGGATGGTCATATCACCTTGTATCAAATAAGAAAATTCATCACATAGTCGCTCAATTGCTTCTGGAGGAGTAAATCTTTCTAAGAAAATCACTTTGAATTTATCCCAGTTGATATCACCTTCTGTATTATCTTTAACAAATGAATCCTACCAAAAAAAAGCTTCTTCTTTGAGTGCCCAAGACGCCAGTAATCTTTTCTGATCGTCTCTCAGCTTTAAACCCTCAAAGATTTTCTCTGCAGAACGAATCCAAGCTTGTGTTTCCATAATGGACTCTTTGCCTAAGAATGGCGATCCACACAGATTTCGAAATTTCTTGAATAGAACTTCTATATCTGATTCTGGCTGTGGGAGCACAACTGGCTCATTAGCTGGTCGAGCTATACGATTATTTCTTCTGTTCCTGTCACTCATTTTCTAGTGCATCTGCAATTAGCAGGCAAAGTGTCAGGTCAACAGAAAAGATATCTTAAAATATAGAGACAAATACTTCAATGTAAATGTGTCTACTGGGTGTATTCCATTCTGGTTTACATATACTAGGATATTACTGATCCTATCTGTATAGAGTTACCCGTCCTAGAACACTACTGGTTCTATTTCTGACGAGTTCATTCATATGTTATATTCCAGAACTAAGTTTAACCAAAGCTCTGATACCAAATTGAGACGACCCCAAACCCCGTACTGACGGCGGCAAGGGTAATCCTTGGAATATAACACAGAAACAGATAATAGAAGAACAGAAATAAATAAATACACCAGATAATGAACAATAGAATATATTGGATAAACGTAATCATCAGAGTTACACAGTATACAGGATTAAACTTAGTACAAATACAGTTCAGCTATACATAAATGTCTACAACGGAAAAACAAACAAAATATGTACAATAGGAGCTGAACAACATTAAAAGAGATAAATAATAGAATCCATCTTCAGCTCTAGCTATCTAGAAAGAACCAGCTGAACCTGAATACAAGGCTGCCCGTGTAGAAAAAAGGGCACACGAGTTTAAAAGTGAAACAAACTACGAGTCAGTCATGGGACTGGTATGAGAAATCTACTCAACACATTTAAAATATGGCTAATCACAGGACAACGCCACTTTCGTGGAATGGGTTTACTCCATCGGATTGCCAGTGCTTTAAAAACAAATCTTTCTTTTAAACATCGCAATGCCTTTTATAAAAATGAAGCCATTGTAAGACTCAGTTCCCATCACACAATGCAATGCAAACCGGAGGATAGAGTTTTACCTTATAATGGCCAAAATATGATTGATACAGATAAAACAAAAGCATTTGATATAATTACTAGTGTTTATATGTTTCAAAAACAATTTCAGTCATAACTATCAATCATAGACGGCATGGGTACCATATATCATATCGCCATATATATATATATATATATATATATATATATATATATATATTTATATACAATCAAAACCGCATAGTCACGTAATTGGAAATTGGATTTCCGTCATGAACCAAGGCAAAACATAGTCCTTACCGAATTCGAGACGCTCTAGTCCGTGTCTCAGGATCAGAACGCATTAACCCTTTAGATCGTTAGGGTCGGTCAACCGAGGTGGATTATTATGCCTGGACAATATGTTTCCCCACCCTTTGGGGTGTCAATGAGCCAACGAATGACTCCATCGGACCCGGATCGTCCGATCTAACTGAGGCACCTCACAACAGCAACAACCACATAAGTCAAACTCGTCAGGGCGTGTAAAACCACTGACGCCACTTCTAACAAAAAAGAAACGCATGCCCTCCCTGAGGTCCTTCTCCCGTTTCTGGTTCATACCGGGGTGTCAGATTCGCGATTTCACGTTATACACAAAGCTACGCCACACAGGCGGTGCTTTGATCATCCCCACAAGACCTTGCTTTTCAACAAAAGCCCTGTTCATTTTCCACTTAGGCATGCCACACTAGAAATTCATGCCATGCGACTGATGTCCATCGATATACAACCTCTGAGCTCGTGGGTTTCAGAGAACGACGTTAAGCAAAAGAATAAATTCTCCGCTGCCAAACAGATGTATATTTAGCATAGATCAATCAACACAGAATAAAATCCAATGTCAGACACACAGTCCATTTACAAGTCCATTCTGGTTCTGAACGAAACCGGAGGCACTATATACCTCGCAAACCCATCGATCACCACGTACGTCTGGACGAGCACCACTCATTATCCATATTTCGGGATGCCTCCCAATCAGGACCTCGGTTACCATCCAAACGAGGTGAAGATCTCCGGTCTTCGACCACCGTCTTTATCTTCGATTTCTTATCGTCGATTCAGTTATTCAAAATGGGATAAACCCGGTCTTTCTGAGCAACTCACGTATATAATAAACAAGTGCAACACTTATATATACACGCATCATTTAAATTCATTTGTCACTAACCGTCAATCAATAAGAGAACGATTTCCCAAATATTAACCCCGAAGGCCGAAACCAACATCAGATCAACACCCAGGAAACCACTCGACTTAGCCAACCTTCAGTTAATTTCTAAATTTCACAGCCATATCGTTTATAATATTTTATAACGATTTATCGCTATTTTTATTTATTTTAAAATAGCCAATTTATTTAAAACAATGCTTCGGGCCATAACACGACCGTGGCGCTATTTTTCTTCAGATTTGATTTACACATATCCGAAAATCTAATTGTTGGATCTTCACAAAAGTTACATCATTAGAAAGATCTTTTCAAAACGATTCCAACGGTTCCAGTTTCAGGAAATTCCGACGGTCGGATCTCCTGGCATAATCGTTTGAAGTTTCAATTTCAAAATACGAACTGCAGCGTCGTTATTCATTTCAATATATATATATATATATATATAATCAATTCTGGCGCTATTTTTCTTCATATTTGAATTAAACATTCCAGACAATCCAACTGTTCGATTTTCACAAAGTTGGTGTCGTTGGAAAGACATTTCCAAAGCGAACCCAACGGTTGCGATTTCAGGAAAATCCAATGGTCGGATCTCCCGGTATAATCGTTTGAAATCACGGTTTCAAAATACGAACTGCAGCGTCGTTATTCGATATATTTTTATTCAATATATATATATATATATCGATTCTTCGATTTCAAAGATATATTCTTTTCATACATTTGATAAAAATGATATTTTTATCTAACTGTCTTCTATTTCAACACTTCACTATTTTTAACAATTCATGTATGTAATAAAAATGTGATTTTTATTGTAAAACAATTCATTTTAAAACACTATTATTTTATATAGTTCATATAGGTAATAAAAATAGGATTTTTATTATAAAACAATTTATTTCAAAATATGAATACCATTCAACACATGAATTTCAATTCAACGAATGAATATCTATTCAACACATGAAGGTTTTCTATAGTTTATATAAATAGATAAAAAGGTGATTTTTATGTTTAAAACACGAATACCATTCAACACATGAATTTCAATTCTACGAATGAATATCGATTCAACACATGAAGGTTTTCTATAGTTTATGTATATGGATAAAAATGTGATTTTTATATTTAAAACACGAATACCATTCAACACATGAATTTCTAATCAACGAATGAATTTCAAATCAACACATGAAGGTTTTCTATTCAACGAATAAATATAGTTTCAGCAAATGAAAATAATTCAAACACATGAATATTATTCAAAATATCGGCAGCATAACGGCAGGGTAGTTAAAACCGGGACTTTCCCTAGTACGGCTCCTCGCTCTACCTTAAAACCTCGCGGTTTTTGACAATGGGGAATCATGCATCTAATTCGCACGCAGGCGGCATGTATATTTATTTCATTTCCACAAACTAATCCTATGTGGTTTCAACCAAATATTTCTCAACCATAAACGGTTATTTTTCAACCACAATCAATCAATATCAACCACAAACAATCCCAATCAACCATTCGCTCTCAATCAATTTTCACACCAATCACAACCAATAAATATCGTCCATGATTTGTGGACGAGGGGCGTATATATATACATATATATATATATATATATATATATATATATATATAGAAATTCACTTCTATTTCAACACATATATAATTTTAACAATGCATATACAACTTATACATCGAACGTACAACTAATACAACGCTTATACAAAAGGTGTACAACACTTATATAACTCATACATCGACGATATAATTTATACATCGTCATTTTCTATATCGTTTATAAATTAGAAATCTCACATTGGGTTCCACTCCACCAAAAATAGCAGAAGACTCAGAAAAATATGCGGTCTCTTCTAGAAGGTAGAAGACGTCCACACGAGTCCACTTCTCTTGTTTCACTGAATTTTGTCAACACACGAAAAAGATATGATTTTTCAAAGTTTGCAACGATTTAAAGGTGTTAAAAGTGTTGAAAATAATAAAGTCGTATACCTCGTTTTTTCTTCGAAACTAGGTTTTTGATTTTCGTCGAATCCGTGAAGCGATATGAAGATCGACCAACACCACATCGCAGCGCTTGGAGAGGCACGCAAAACGAGGTAAGGGGGGTCCTACTCGGTGGTCTCTGGCGAACACGGCGGCGGATGAAAGTCGCTGACTTTGAGGCATTGGATCTCGACGATGGCGCAACTACAGGGGTCGAATCAGGTATGGATGGGGAGAGGGGATCGAGATCTTCAAAAAGTTCAACTGGAGGGGGTGGCGAAAACGCCTGTGGTGGCGGTGATCGGCCTGGGTAGCTTCGAAGGCTTTTCCGCCTTCAGATTGTATCGGGGAGAGAGAATATTATATATATTTTTTTATAAAAATTATTATTGGCCGGTGGGTTTTAAAGGGGTTTTCTGACACGGCCACCCATCTAAACCCAACGACTGTCGTACCTAGCGTTTTACCCCCATTCTGAACACAACGGAATATGTTTCATAGGCCCATTCGACTGTTTCAGTCAGTTTCCATTCAATTTAAAATATATAACATTCAATATTCGATTTGAACGTACATTTCAATTTGCCAGGGCCACAAACTGATTCGGAAAATTCCAAAAAAATAAATCTAGCTATGTTTTGACGATACGGTCCCAACAAAACTAGTTTCGTCGAATTCTGAGATAGTTTGCAAAAAGGCCCATTTCTGGTCGATCCAATTTAACTGTAATTGACCAAAACCCGTTTTCCTTTGCCACGCTCACATACTAGCTTCAAAAATTATGAAATTTTAAACCTAGCAATAACTTCACATCCCGGATCCAACAAAAGTGGTTTCGTCGAATTCCGAGGTCGTATGTAAAATGGCCAATTTCATGGGCTATATAAATTCCATAGCGACCTTTCCAAAAATTCATTTGGCCATAACTTTTGCTTTCCGCTATGAAATTTTGATTTTTCAGATTCATTAGAAAGGTATTCACTAACAGATTTAAATATTTTTGGTCTCGCTCAAATCCGTTTTGTTTTGCACCCGGTACAGTCCGACAAAGTTTGAATTCAATTTTTGAAACTGCAGCGCCATTCGAGGCCTTGTTTATAATTAATTATATTCGTTTTCAAACGTCGATTCAAACTTACTTTTCATTTCTATAATTTAAAATATTTATTTTAAATATTTAAAACCCACTATTTTAGCCAATTAAAAAAAATTAATTGGTTCAGATTTTCTGGGTCGTTACATCTGAGACGTACGAGCTCAGAGGTTGTATATCGATGGACATCAGTCGCATGGAGTGAATTTCCGGTGTGGCATGCCTAAGTGGCAGATGATCAAGTCTTCCGTTGAAAAGCAAAGTCAAGTGATTGATGATCAAAGCACGGCCTGTGTGGCGCAGCTTTGTGTATAACGTGAATTCGCGAGCCTCACACCCCGGTATGAGTCAAAAACGGGATACGGACTGCAGGGGGAGCACAACGTTTCTTTCTAGCTATGGGTTGTGTCGGTGCTTAAACTGGCCGACATTTATATACTTTTAAACTATGTTGTTGTTGGATGAGGCGCCTCGATATTAGGTCTGTTAGGACTGGGAAACGTGTGTTCAGGAATTGCCAATCCTCAAAAGTAGGAGTGGACCGGTCCTGAAGCATCCAAGGATCATAGTGGGGTCCTGAGACATTTTCTAGAGTGTCTCGAATCGGAGAGGATCTTGCCCCTTGCCTCGACTCATGATGGAATCCAATTTCCAAAACGTGTATTTCGGCTTTATTTGTAGAGCCTGGTATGGCGACATAGAGGGATGGGGCGCTTATGCCGTCTATGATTTATATTTATGACTGAAATTGTTTTGGCACTATACACTTATTATAGTATCAAATGATTTGTTTTTAAACGTATTAAGCATGTTTGGCTATTATAAGGGAAAACCCTATCCTCCGGCTTGCGTTGCATTGTGTGATGGGACCTGGGTCTTATAATAGCTTCATTTTTCGAAAAAGCATTGCGTTGTTTATTTATATGCACTGGTATTCTCTGGAGGAAACTCGTTCCGCGTTATACGGCGTGCTCCCTTGATTTACCGAACTTTAAAAATCAAATTCAACTGTTTTAGTTCTCACACCAATCACATGACTGACCTGGAGTTTATTGTTTTGACCTAAACTCTGGGTGCCCTTATTTTGACACGGGCAGCTAGTAGTTTTGGTTTTGCAGATTTATATCCACAGGAACCTGGTTTACAGCTGGAATGATGTTCGAAAAGCTTTGTATTCATATATCTCCTTCAGTTGTATTTTGTATTATTTTCCGCTGCTATGTAAATTTATTATAATCTCTTATATTTATTGAATGTATTATATTTATCCATACTCTGTATATTCTTGTATCTGATGGAATTGTTGTAATAACAATGAGATGTTCTTCTGTTTGTGTTCTGATTTGTCTTGTACTCACGGTAATTCGTTCTTTCTCTTCTCTTTGGAGATGGAGAAGTTCGGGTTACTACAATATTCTACTAATTTACTATTCCTTTATAGTCTTAATACTTAAAAGGTATTAATATACTTATCTCTACGGTATAAGTATAATCACAATTCATTTTAAAGATTTCCTTTCTTAACTTCTATACTTCAAAAAGTATTCATATACTTATCCCACCGGTATAAGTATATCCATAATTCATTTCTAAGATTCCCTTTATAACTTCAATACTTCAAAACGTATTTATATACTTATCCCTCCGGTATAAGTATATCCATAATTCATTTCTAAGATTTCCTAAAATATAATCAAAGAGGTTAAAACCATTGTTTAATAAAGAACCTCTTTTATTTTATAAGTTAAACATCTTATTCAATATCTTTATCCCGAAAGATTTCTATACTTGTATATGTCTTTAAAATCAATTATTAAAGATCTAAGTATATTCAAAATCATTAAAACGTATATTCTAGTTTAACTACATTCCAAGGGTTTCAAAACAAGTGTTGCTAAAACAATGTTTACAACAAACCCAAAAAAATCATTATAATCATCTTTAAACATTCGTTTAAAGATTCAATTATATTTACTTCGATGATATATCTAAGAGGGTTAAAGACTAATGTAATTAACACATTGACACGACAAACCCAAAACCATTTTATGCTTATAGAAATCACACTTCGTGCACTTAACTCATTTCTGACGTTATCAAATTAACTATCCCTCGATCAAGAGTGAGGCCAGGTAAGTTAGAGCACTGGTTGCATATCACCCCTTGCCTAGACACCCTATTCTTGACACTCACAGATAGATAATCCTACTCGTCGGCTTATTAGAATTAAGCACAGTAATCATGATATTCAATAAACAAGTAATTAGGAAGTGCACTTATATGACTATTCTATTTTCACACACTTTAAAACTTACTTAAATTTAACATACAAGTTAAACAGCCATTTTAATATGATAAGAAATCACTAAGGATGTCATTGCCAAATTTCATACAAAGTGTTGAAAACACAAGAATTCAAACTGCATCTATAGCGACTATCGCTATAAGTGCACTTTCAAGTTCAAGTCCATAATATGTCAATCCATACTATTTCTTATGTGCTTTGTTTCAAATCCATTCCACTTGTTATACAAGTCAATTCAAATCCAATTCCAAGTCCATTCAAGTCCATTCCAATTCATTAACATGGATCACATATGTTGCTTACATTTAAAGTAAGAATCAAGTTAACATTTTTAACATAAGTTACCAACATTCAAGCAACTTTAAGCAGAGTTTAAAACATGCAAAAGGGTTTATGTTTGTTGTCCTAAATAGTGAGTAAACTCACCTTAATCATTAGCAAATCCTAGCTCCAAGAATAAGAAATAAGATCCGAGAATAAGAACAAAGATCCAAGCTAACATCCATCTTGCTTTCCTTGCTTTTCCTTGATTCCTCCTTACTTCCTCCTTGCTTTATAGCTCACGGCCTCTAATGGAATTTAAGAGGCACTTGGATTTATCAACTTCTAGCTTGCTAGAAGGTCTAGTAATGGTGTACGATGGCTTCACTCAAAGTATGAGTTAATTTGGAGTTGATTTGAGTATAGTTTGAGAAAGTTAGTTAGGAAAAGGAAGAAGTTGAAGATAATCCGTTAAAAGCTTCACTTTTGCAGAGGAATTTTGTGTAAGAAAGAAGGAGGTATACCCCTCCTTATATAGGAAAAGGAAGGTGGATGCGAAAAGACCAAAATGCCCTTAAAAACCTAATAGTAATTATGATAGATGGGATGGTGCGTAAGAGATGTGAAAGGTGTGTAAGAGAAGTGAAAGGTGTGTAAGAGATGGTAAGTTTGCTTTTTTAAGATGTATGCATTCATTTGTATACATATAAGAATCTTATATGCATACACTTAGGATATTTTCTAAACCCTTGATGTGACTAATTATGCATATACTTATACTTGTATACTTATGTATATTCATGTGTATGTATGTATCAACCAACGTGCAACGATCTGAAACAACTTTTGTTCAACGAAAAGTTGTAAATCTGAAAGTTGAACCCCAGTCATGACTTTAGTTCTTTATCAAATGATTTATTTATGTAAACAAAACTTGGAAATAAATTCATTAACTTATTTAAATAATTAAAACATGCATATTAAAATTATAAAACCATTATTTGAATATTTAAATACCCAAAATACAAAAACTTTCTTTAAATGCTCATATTTTAAGATGATGACATCATTAAAATAGTTAACCATAAATATGAAAAATAATTTTATTAGCTAATTACTTACCTAATGATTAATTAGACATTCACTAAAATTTTCAACAAATTTTACTAAGAAAATAGCCATTTATTGATAAAAAGATTTTCGGTCATTTTATCAATATTTCACCAAAAATATATTTTTGAAAGCATTTTTCCAAAACGAGTCTAGTATCATTAATTATTGATTAAAAGATGTTCAATAAGGTTATAAAATCACATTTATAACATTTAACAATATTAAAAATTGTTATGATATTCAAAGATTAAGCGTTCGATTTTTTCGGGTCTTTACATTCCCCCCCACTTAAAATATTTCGTCCCCGAAATTGCAACACGAGAAACCAAACAAACAATCAAACATTGATACTTAACAATATCATACTACTAGTAGACAAAGCTCACTGCTTGATCAAGTTAAACCCCCGCATCACATAAGGATGATAAACTATCTACTAAGCGCGCCTTTCGCTCAACAGCTTCAGGGATTACTCAATCGATGATTTGCAATACCTCATAACAAATCGAAGAGTCATTTCATAAAATTTACATATGCGTTAAATCCTGTACGATGCATATAAACCATCCGTACACATTGTTTGATCATATCTCTTTCCCTATCACAAGACTTCTCTTCCGAACTAGTATACCACACTTGACATCTCTATTGCGTACTCCGAACTAGTTCCTTGACCAGAAACATTCATCTTCCTTACATAGCCATACACTATGATAGAAAACTTCAGGATCATATCAAAAATCCACATCAAGTATTCACCGTTAAAAGTCTAGTGAAGAATCCTTGTTAGGACCGGTGTAAATCGCCTTCAAAATCCTGTTCTCGAATCTGTACCAAGATCAACTATGCGAATAAAAAGATCTACGTACAACTCATGCATTTTATTCTATTGGTTCCTTAACTACCAATATCCTTTATTAATTCTTCTATATGTATTGTATGCCATTTTATTCTAATATCCTTCCTCTTTTTCAAAATTCAATTATCACTTAGTATTTCTTTATTAATACTAAAACCACTTATGAATCATTTCATAAAACTATACTTCAAGTTACTAAACAATGTATAACTTAAGTTCGGGCACATATAATACTCTAATACATTCTATGAGTATATCCAAAAATCAAATTTGTTAAGTATGTTAATAAAATGTTGAACTTGTTCTAACTTGCTGTAACATCCCGGATTTTTGTTGCTTTGTAATAAATATCTAAATTTGTTTTAAAACATTTAACTGAAATAGTAAATGGATTTTTATTGAATTAATCGGATTAATATATGATTTAATTTTGAATATATATTGAATTATCGTGATACGAGAATAATATATAATTGAAGTCAGAATTCAAAACCCAATCAAGACAATTCTATGGATTAATGTAAATTTCATTTGAATTAGAAATCAAAATTTTAATTTATTTAATTATTGAAATCAATTTACATTCTAAATCGAATTTAATTAAAAATGTTAATTTAATTTGTTTTACTTCTATATGCTCGAATTAAAATTTTTTCTACACCTTTGAGTTCAGAATAACGTATAAACGTCGGTCGTTATGTTATTAGCAGTTTGGGATTTCGAGTTAAGAAACCGCATGATATTTTAAACAAAATCAAAATAAAAATTCACATAAGTAGATTATGAGCCGACCTACTCCTTACAACGCCACACTAACTTGTTAAATCACGCAGCATTTTCTTCTCGAGCAGAAAACTTTGCCCTCCCATTTCAATTTCAAGGAGACCAAAATTGAATGGCTCTTGTACTTTTGTCTGCTCTCTTGCTTATAAATAAGCTTCGCCTTCGTTATTTTTTTTCTTTCCTATACCCTAAACCAGAAAATCAATTGCACCAAAACAATTGAATCCATTTACTTTCCTTTCCACTGTTTCAAAATCGATTCAGCAAATAGAAAAAAAAAGGGGGGTGTTGAAATCGGAATCGCTATAGGTTCCGATCAATTGCCTGGAACTCGAAACCCGGCGCTCGCGTGTAGAGAGAAAGGGGGACTCGGTTATGGATTAAGCTAAGGTACGAACTCCAGTTCGATTTTTGCACTGAAATGGAGGTCGCGATGTTGAACAGAGGGGGAGTACGAGGGTGAACTTTGTTGTGCGACTTGGAAGACATGAGGGACTCGGTCTTTGTGAGTTGGGGAAGACGAGCTGTAAGGGTGCGATGATGAGGTCCAAGGGGACTGTGTGGTTGAGGAAGTCGACATCTGAGAGCTGATGTGGTTAACTGTGTTAAAATGGTGATACTGTACTGTTGTTAAAAGAGGGCCAGTAAACTGTGTAGACAAGTTTTTGGTCATAGGAAGCTGCTGCAACAGTTCGGAGGGGTGGAAATTGTCGATGACGGTATGGTGTTCGATGATATGCCGTAATGAATGAAGCAACATTTTGGGGTTGTATGCGGTGATAGTGGATCGATGAATAATTGAGTTTACTTCATTGTTGATCGAGGCAATAAGGTACATGCTATTTAGAAGTTTATATCACATAAAATAAATCATTTATGTTAGTAGCTAACTTAAATTAAATTAGTGTTTAATCAAAAAAAAAAATATCGTAGGTAATGATTTTTTTTCGAGATTCGTCAAGTAGATTTGAAGCTGTAACATTGGAATTTAAAACAGGATATCCAACAAAGAAGAAAAATCACGGTGAGAAAATCTCACTCACCTTTTATTTATAACTATTTTTATTTCGTTAAAAATAATGGTTGTTGCTCGTTTGGATTTTTCTGCTTGCTATATATATATTAGTTATTTAGGCTATATATATATATATATTGGGTTGATTGATTGGTTGGATTCCCGCAGTCTCATTAGCGGATGCCCGCAGTTTCATAGCGGATGATTACCCTATACGCCCCACGCTATGATAGTGGATGACCTTCTATACCGCGATATTCTGCCACGAAGCAGAATGGGTATTATTTATGTGCTAACATCTGTGGATGCAGGAAAACAGGTTGGAGGAATCCAACTGGATTCCTCAAAAATATATTATCTGTTTGTTTATTTGTTTGCATATATATTGTTATATATGATGTGTTAGAAAAATAATTTGTTGCTTTGTGTGTTTAAATATCACTGGGCTTAAGTAATGATATTTAAAAATATCAGGGAAGGATATTTGAGATTTAAAAGGGAAAATTTTATTTTTAAATAGAATTTGAATTTTTAATGGAAATGAAAATAAAAACTTGTTTTTGAGAAATAAAACAAGTAGTTCCTTTATAAACGAAGTTTATAAATAGTTCTTTTATAACGAAGTTATAAATGAAGTGAGAAGAATTATCATTTGATAATTCAGAAATAGAAATACAAGCGTGAAATTGAAATTTGAAATGAAATTTCAAAAAAGGATGTGAAATGAAATTTTTAAATATATAACTCAAAAGAAATTTGAGTATAACATTTGAATAGTAGAATTTGAAAAGGAGTTTAAATATTTGAATTTTAAATAAAAGAAAAAAAGTGATTGAATATTAGTAATCCAAATAGAAGTTCAAATAGAATTTGAATAGACGAAATTAGAATGAAAAATAGAATTTGAATTCAAGGAATTAAAATAGAATTTGAATTCGAAGGAATTCAAATAAAGAAAATTCAAATAGAGGTTTGGATATAGAATTCGAATGAAATTCAAATATAGAAATTTGAATAGGGAAGTTCAAATGGAATTTTAAATATAGAGTTTGAATAAGAGATTCAAACAGCATTTGAATAAGAGAGTTCAAAATGGAATTTGAATAAGAGAATTGAAATAGAAATTGAATAAAGAAATTCAAATAGGGATTTGAATATAGAATTTCAAAATAGAATTTGAAATAAACTTTGAAAATAGGATTTCAAAGTAGAATAGGAAATCCAAATGGTTTGAAATGGAATTTGAATTCAAAGGAATTCAAATGGGTTTGAATAAAGAAATTCTAATGGGATTTAAATATAAGATTTCAAATAAAAATTTAAATGAAGTTAAATATTTAAATTCAAATATGATTTTCAAATATAACCATTCAAAAGGGATTTGATTATAGAATTTAAAGTGGAATTTAATTCAAAGGAATAAATTAAGGTATTGGGATTCAAGAAAATTAAATGTGGAGTTTAACTAATGAATTTGAATTTAGAATTCAAATGGTATTTGTAAATGAATTCGAATTTAGAATTCAATGGTGTTTGAAAGAAAATTGGAATATTTTAATCCAAATAGAGTTGGAAATAGATTTGAACATAGAAATTCAAATGGGGTTTGAATATTTGAATTTCAAAAGGGAATTCAAAATGGAGTTGAATATCTAAATTCAAGTATGAATTCCAAATATAGAAATTCAAAAAGGAGTTGAATTTAAGGTGGAAATTAAATAAAGGATTTGAAATGGAATTCGAATAAAGGATGTGAAATGGAATTCGAATAAAGGATTTCAAATGGGATTTGAATACAGGATTTAAAACTATGGAATTTGAAATGTAAAGATTCAAATGGAATTTGGAATATATATCTATATATCTATATATATATATATATATATATATATTAGAATGAAGTTGAATTCATTTTAAGAAGTTTAAAGGTTTATATATATAAATATAATTAAAACGAACTCGTCGCAGCGCTGCAGTTCGTAAAATAGCGATTCGAACTTCAATCGAGTACACAGAACTCAATTGAAGTCGAAATTCCTTGAAACAAGAAACGTCAGGCCGGTTTGATAATAGTTTTCTAATGAAAGAGAAAAATATGAATTTCGTCGTATAGATTTTGAGATATGTCAAAATCAAATTTTTAGAAAAACAGCGCCAAAATCGTTTTAAACCCATAACGGTTTATTTAGTTTTATAATAGGATTTTAAACGAATGAAATTCGAAATTCTATTTAGAAAATTTCAGATTCTGAGTTGTAATTATATGTAAACTCAAGTGAAGTAATGAATTTGATTTTGAAACAGAAATCAGATTTTTGACTTTGAATAGAACTAACTGATTTGAATGGTAATTAGTTAATGGGGTTTTGAATTGATATAGGACTTTGAATAAGGGAATTTGATTTGGAAATTTATATTTGAAATCAAAAAGGGAAATAAAAATGAAATTGAAACGAAATTTGGTTATGAGTAAGTTAGATATTTTGTTTGAAAATGCTATGTTCAAACAAAGGAGTAAAATAGGCAAAATGGCCGGTTTAAGGAATAAATGGGCGAAACTGAATTCAAACGATTAGATGGTATTGAATTGAATTGAAACAGGTGAACATGTGTAAGCAGGTTTGATATGAAGTATATGAAGATTTAAATTTATGTTCTCGACAAAAAGGTACATGTTTAATTCATATATGAGACTTTATGCGCCATATCGGCAAGCCGCTTGGCTTTTTCCTTTTTCTTTTTGAGATTAGAAGGACCGGGAAAGCTATTTGAAATTTCCCGATGCTCCCGATACAGGGGAGGTTATGGCGAAATTTTCCGGAAATTTAAGGAGTTAGAATATTTTTAAGATATTTTGATAATTAGAAATCATTGTATCGACGTATTGAATTCGATAGGTAAGTGAATATAAAAATTGAATATTGAAAACAGATAAGGGATAGAGATAAATGATTGAAATTGTTTTCAATTGCAAATAGAGACATTTTCTAATATATAGAAAATAAGAGAAGTTAATATTTGGAAACGTTTTCCAAATGGCGTAAGAGGCAAGATGATTATTGAAAATATTTGGTTAACAAATATTGATAAGGAAATGGAGAAGTGATTTAATTAATGAAATATTAATTAAAGGGCCCAGTGATTTGTTTGATATGTTTGGATGAACACTTGTTTTTATTCGATAGTTAAATCACAGACTATCGAAGTTTTGACCATCGTTGTCAATATGGAGAGACCGGTTGGATTATTATCCGAAGAACCACTCCGTATCGGCATAAGCGTTGCGAACCAAGTATGCTGAATATATTGAAGACGGAGTAAAGTGCAAGGGCTTTTCTATTTATAGAAATAGTGCCTTCGGTTTCGTTCAATCACAGAACGAACGTATATGGACGAATGTCTGACAGAGTATTTCCAATGATCAAATGGGTTGGTCTGTATGAATATATATGGTTGCAACGGATTTATCCCTTAGCATAATATCCAAAATATTTGTGCAAGCTCAACTAGTGATTAACGGATCTGACAATGTGGCATTCAAAGTGAATGTGCTATCAATGAATGGTAAGTATTCGTAGCCTCAGGCCTCAACAACCGGGAAAGGACAAAAATCGGGCAGGCAGCATGGCTATGTGGGTCGCACCCATTAGGATGTATAATCACCTATCTAGAGGTTCATTTAATTTCTTATTCTATTCGATGCTGTCCCAGTCGGGAGACGGTTGCTGATCCCAACCGTTGGTGATATACATTCGATACACTCAAGCAAAATGAGTGGTCGGTCATGTGTGGGCCGGGTTGCAAGATGTTCTTGTTGAACCCAGTGTATTCCTCTCTAGAGATACACTAGCGGAAGGTGGTTCCATACCTTGTCATGTTGGAAATCCAATCTCCAATAAGCGCCATGCGGGTTTTGATTTTATACTATGTATGTGGAGCGTGAGATGCAAGCGTTCTGCTATTTGGTTATTTACTTGATGTAGACATTATTATAATACCATTGGATTTGATATCAAAGTGTTTTGGGTTATAGTAAGGTAAAAACCCGTCCATGTTTATGTGTGGGCTGGTCTTACTATTATCTTTTCTTTCGAAAAGGGTTTTGAAAGTTAAACAAGTGGTTGGAGTTTACTCACACCAGTCCCATGACTGACCCAGAGTTTATTTTGTTTTTGTTTCCCTAAACTCTTGGGTGCCCAAATTTGTACGGGCAGTCAAGTAGTCGGGATTTCACAGATTCATTTGGAGGAGCTGGAAGCAGGAGGCTTCACCGGTTAGCTATAGGCTATCATATATTCCGCTGTGGACCTTGTTTGTATCTGGAAACAGGTGTTTATAACTGTTCCAGAAATGACTGTTGTGCTCTGATGATGGTATGTATATAAAGTTACTGATTTGTATTTCAAAAATTATGTTATATAATATATTTTATTCGTTCCGCTGTGAGTTGTGATCTTCGTTTTTCTTCTATTCTAATATTTCTTTCTCCCTATTTCTCATCTTCTAACTTCTTTCTATTAATGGTTCGTATTTATGTGTTATTTGGGTTGGACGTGTGGTGTTTTTAGTCAACTCAGATGGCACGGATTTGCCGGTCGTTTCAGTTGGTATCAGAGCCAGGTTGAGCGAATACCTAGGCTTGTGTGGCATGTGCTAATTAGAGATAGGGTCAGTAGTACCCTAGGATGAGTTGAGTGTATATATGAGAGAGCGTATTTGTAAGTTGATATAAAATTTGTTTTATATTGTGTTGGCTTGTCTGTTGAGTAGTTTATGAATTCTGGTCGAATTGTGGGATGCCACGACGTCGATAGGAGTTTGTATACACTTGGACAGAAGAATCGACATAATATTGTTTTAAGTGGGTAAATGAAATAATTTTACCCAAATTTCTATTTTGATATAGAAGGAATAATTTTCTGAAATTATTATATGGATGTGTTGATTGTTAGGATTATAATCAAACGAGATTAAAAATTGGAATGGTTATTTATAACCAAAATAGAATTTGTATAAGAATTAAATATACAAATGAGATGAATTAAAGTTAAATTCAAACCAGAATTTGGAATTTAAAATCCTGGGAGGTTTGAAATCATTTGCGAAGTATATTAAGATAATATAGCTTTATTTGGAAGGATTTTTGATTTAAAATCATTTTAGATTGGGTTTTAAAAATTTTAAAGCTCTGAACTCACTTCAGTGGCTGGGAAATTATTCTGATGATGATTGCAACATCATCAGTGTTCATTTCCGAGTTTCTAAGTGATGAATTGCTACCTTGGAAAAGTTTTGATGGAAATTTGTTTGAAAGAAAACAAGTGGTTTGAAAATTCAAATGTTTTTGAATTTGAAATGAAAATAAATATATGTATATATTTATGGGATTTCAAAAGAATTTGAAAAGAAAAACCCAGGGATTTGAATTCTGGAATTTAAATTTAACTTAAGCAAGTTAAATGGATTGAAGTAAATCAATTGACTAGAATCAATTTGAATTGGTTTAGTGGAATAAAGATTGGATATAAATGGATTGATCGTAGATCATTCGAATTAAGTGAAGGAAGGCCAAAAGTTTGGTTGAAATTAAAGTCATAGAAATATGAGGAATTGAGTTTCAACATAAGTGAGATGTGGAAAAGAAATGGATTTGTACCCTTTTTCCTACCTTAGCAATTTCGAGGACGAAATTATTTTAAGGGGGAAGGAATGTAACATCCCGGATTTTTGTTGCTTTGTAATAAATATCTAAATTTGTTTTAAAACATTTAACTGAAATAGTAAATGGATTTTTATTGAATTAATCGGATTAATATATGATTTAATTTTGAATATATATTGAATTATCGTGATACGAGAATAATATATAATTGAAGTCAGAATTCAAAACCCAATCAAGACAATTCTATGGATTAATGTAAATTTCATTTGAATTAGAAATCAAAATTTTAATTTATTTAATTATTGAAATCAATTTACATTCTAAATCGAATTTAATTAAAAATGTTAATTTAATTTGTTTTACTTCTATATGCTCGAATTAAAATTTTTTCTACACCTTTGAGTTCAGAATAACGTATAAACGTCGGTCGTTGTGTTATTAGCAGTTTGGGATTTCGAGTTAAGAAACCGCATGATATTTTAAACAAAATCAAAATAAAAATTCACATCAGTAGATTATGAGCCGACCTACTCCTTACAACGCCACCCTAACTTGTTAAATCACGCAGCATTTTCTTCTCGAGCAGAAAACTTTGCCCTCCCATTTCAATTTCAAGGAGACCAAAATTGAATGGCTCTTGTACTTCTGTCTGCTCTCTTGCTTATAAATAAGCTTCGCCTTCGTTATTTTTTTTCTTTCCTATACCCTAAACCAGAAAATCAATTGCACCAAAACAATTGAATCCATTTACTTTCCTTTCCACTGTTTCAAAATCGATTCAGCAAATAGAAAAAAACGGGGGGTGTTGAAATCGGAATCGCTATAGGTTCCGATCAATTGCCTGGAACTCGAAACCCGGCGCTCGCGTGTAGAGAGAAAGGGGGACTCGGTTATGGATTAAGCTAAGGTACGAACTCCAGTTCGATTTTTGCACTGAAATGGAGGTCGCGATGTTGAACAGAGGGGGAGTACGAGGGTGAACTTTGTTGTGCGACTTGGAAGACATGAGGGACTCGGTCTTTGTGAGTTGGGGAAGACGAGCTGTAAGGGTGCGATGATGAGGTCCAAGGGGACTGTGTGGTTGAGGAAGTCGACATCTCAGAGCTGATGTGGTTAACTGTGTTAAAATGGTGATACTGTAATGTTGTTAAAAGAGGGCCAGTAAACTGTGTAGACAAGTTTTTGGTCATAGGAAGCTGCTGCAACAGTTCGGAGGGGTGGAAATTGTTGATGACGGTATGATGTTCGATGATATGCCGTAATGAATGAAGCAACATTTTGGGGTTGTATGCGGTGATAGTGGATCGATGAATAATTGAGTTTACTTCATTGTTGATCGAGGCAATAAGGTACATGCTATTTAGAAGTTTATATTACATAAAATAAATCATTTATGTTAGTAGCTAACTTAAATTAAATTAGTGTTTAATCAAAAAAATATATATATCGTAGGTAATGATTTTTTTTCGAGATTCGTCAAGTAGATTTGAAGCTGTAACATTGGAATTTAAAACAGGATATCCAACAAAGAAGAAAAATCACGGTGAGAAAATCTCACTCACCTTTTATTTATAACTATTTTTATTTCGTTAAAAATAATGGTTGTTGCTCGTTTGGATTTTTCTGCTTGCTATATATATATTAGTTATTTAGGCTATATATATATATATTGGGTTGATTGATTGGTTGGATTCCCGCAGTCTCATTAGCGGATGCCCGCAGTTTCATAGCGGATGATTACCCTATACGCCCCACGCTATGATAGTGGATGACCTTCTATACCGCGATATTCTGCCACGAAGCAGAATGGGTATTATTTATGTGCTAACATCTGTGGATGCAGGAAAACAGGTTGGAGGAATCCAACTGGATTCCTCAAAAATATATTATCTGTTTGTTTATTTGTTTGCATATATATTGTTATATATGATGTGTTAGAAAAATAATTTGTTGCTTTGTGTGTTTAAATATCACTGGGCTTAGTAATGATATTTAAAAATATCAGGGAAGGATATTTGAGATTTAAAATTGAAAATTTTATTTTTAAATAGAATTTGAATTTTTAATGGAAATGAAAATAAAAACTTGTTTTTGAGAAATAAAACAAGTAGTTCCTTTATAAACGAAGTTTATAAATAGTTCTTTTATAACGAAGTTACAAATGAAGTGAGAAGAATTATCATTTGATAATTCAGAAATAGAAATACAAGCGTGAAATTGAAATTTGAAATGAAATTTCAAAATAGGATGTGAAATGAAATTTTTAAATATATAACTCAAATGAAATTTGAGTATAACATTTGAATAGTAGAATTTGAAAAGGAGTTTAAATATTTGAATTTTAAATAAAAGAAAAAAAGAGATTGAATATTAGTAATCCAAATAGAAGTTCAAATAGAATTTGAATAGACGAAATTAGAATGAAAAATAGAATTTGAATTCAAGGAATTAAAATAGAATTTGAATTCGAAGGAATTCAAATAAAGAAAATTCAAATAGAGGTTTGGATATAGAATTCGAATGAAATTCAAATATAGAAATTTGAATAGGGAAGTTCAAATGGAATTTTAAATATAGAGTTTGAATAAGAGATTCAAACAGCATTTGAATAAGAGAGTTCAAAATGGAATTTGAATAAGAGAATTGAAATAGAAATTGAATAAAGAAATTCAAATAGGGATTTGAATATAGAATTTCAAAATAGAATTTGAAATAAACTTTGAAAATAGGATTTCAAAGTAGAATAGGAAATCCAAATGGTTTGAAATGGAATTTGAATTCAAAGGAATTCAAATGGGTTTGAATAAAGAAATTCCAATGGGATTTAAATATAAGATTTCAAATAAAAATTTAAATGAAGTTAAATATTTAAATTCAAATATGATTTTCAAATATAACCATTCAAAAGGGATTTGATTATAGAATTTAAAGTGGAATTTAATTCAAAGGAATAAATTAAGGTATTGGGATTCAAGAAAATTAAATGTGGAGTTTAACTAATGAATTTAAATTTAGAATTCAAATGGTATTTGTAAATGAATTCGAATTTAGAATTCAATGGTGTTTGAATGAAAATTGGAATATTTTAATCCAAATAGAGTTGGAAATAGATTTGAACATAGAAATTCAAATGGGGTTTGAATATTTGAATTTCAAAAGGGAATTCAAAATGGAGTTGAATGTCTAAATTCAAGTATGAATTCCAAATATAGAAATTCAAAAAGGAGTTGAATTTAAGGTGGAAATTAAATAAAGGATTTGAAATGGAATTCGAATAAAGGATGTGAAATGGAATTCGAATAAAGGATTTCAAATGGGATTTGAATACAGGATTTAAAACTATGGAATTTGAATTGTAAAGATTCAAATGGAATTTGGAATATATATATATCTACATATATATATATATATTAGAATGAAGTTGAATTCATTTTAAGAAGTTTAAAGGTTTATATATATAAATATAATTAAAACGAACTCGCCGCAGTGCTTGTGACGAGAAGGAATTTCGCTCGGTCCGAACCAGTCGCTAAACCGATCCAGACCGTTCGAAACGCCCTATCGTTGAGAACACGACAAAACAGAACGCATACGGAAGAACGTTTCACTATATATAACAACAGTGCATCAGATTACAAGAATATACAGAGCATACATGAATAAATATTACACAGAAATATCAGAGATTTAAATTACATTTAAATACATAGCAGCGGAAAATAATACAATACACAACTAGAAGAAGATATACGGATACAAAGCTTTCCGGATATCGTTCCAGCTGTAAACCAGGATCCTGTGAATATAAATCTGCAAAACCAAAACAACTAGCTGCCCGTGTCAAAATAAGGGCACCCAGAGTTTAGGTTAAAGCAATAAACTCCAGGTCAGTCATGTGACTGGTGTGAGAACTAAAACAGTTAATCTTTGTTTTTAAAGTTAGGTAAATCAAGGGACCACGCCATATAACACGGAACGGGTTTCCTCCCAAGAACACCAGTGCATAAAACAGCAGCGCAATGCTAAATAAAGAAAAATGAAGCTGTTATAAGACCCAGGTCCTATCACACAATACAACGCAAGCCGGGGGATAGGGTTTTCCCTTATAACAGCCAAAGAATGCTTGATACGTTTAAAACAAATCATTTGATACTATAATAAGTGCATAGTGTATAAAACAACTTAAAATCATAAGTATCAATCATAGGCGGCATGAATGGCCCATAACACTATGTCGCCATATATAAGTTTACAAGTAAAACCGCAAATGTCACGTATTTGGAAATTGGATTTCCGTCTATGAACCGAGGCAAAAGATAGTCCTCAACCGATTCGAGACGCTCTAGCCCGTCTCTCAGGAACAGAACGCATCGTCCCTTGGAGCGACAGGGCCGGTCCACCGATGTGGATTAAACTTAAACCCTGAACACTGCGTTTCCCCACCCTTTGGGGTGTCAATGAGCCAACGAATGGCTCCATCGGTTCGAGAAAGACCGATCAATCCGAGGCGCCTCGCAACAGCAACAACCACATAAGTCAAACTCGTCAGGGCGTGTAAAACCACTGACGCCACTTCTAACTAGAAAGAAACGCATGCCCTCCCTGAGGTCCGTCTCCCGTTTTTGGTTCATACCGGGTGTGAAACTCGCGAAGCAAACGTTACACAAAGCTACGCCACAAAGGCCGTGCTTTGATCATCACCACAAGACTTTGCTTTTCAACAGAAGCCTCGATCAATTGCCACTTAGGCATGCCACACAGGCAATTCACTCCATGTGTTTGCTATCCATCAATATATAACCCCTGAGCTCGTACGTCTCAGAGAAGGGCGTTAAGCAAGAGAATAAATTCTCCACCGCCAAACAGATATATATTTAACAGAAATCAACCACACAGACTAAAATCCAATGTCAGACACACAGTCCATTTACAAGTCCGTTCTGGGTCTGAACGAAACCGGAGGCACCTAGTACCCCGCATATCCATCGATCTCCAAGTACGTCTGGACGATCACTAACTGTTTCCATCTTCTTGGGTGTACAGCCCAATCAAGATCATCAGTTATCACCCAAACGACGTGAAAACTTCTGGTCTTCGACCACCGTCTTCATCTTCGACACCACGTCGAATCAGTTATTCAGAATGGGCTAAACCCGGTCTTTCTGAATAACTCGCGTATATATTAAATAAGTGTTACACAAACACAACATACGCCTCATTCCAATTCATTAGTCACTAACCGTAAATTAATCAAGAGAATAATTCCCCAAATATTAACCCCGAAGGCCGAAACCAACATCAGATCAATATCCAGAAAACCATTCTACTTAGCTAACCGACAGTTAGTTTCTAATTTCACATTCATAGGGAAAGGTTCCCATTAATTTTATCAAAGATAAATTCTTGAATTTATTCTTTAATCAACTTTTGAATATCAATTCAAACTAGTCGGGATTAGCGAACCTTACCGAAGTAATCATTTGTTATAATTTCCCAATCCCAACCTATTCATCCCATGAAGTAAAACTGTGAATACTTCATATCTAACACCACAGTGTTATCGGTAAATTCAATTACCATTTCACGTTCAAATCTAATTAAAGATTTAACTATCGCCTGGAGCAAAACTGGTGATACTCCATTTTCGATCATTTCAATCTAATTAAAGATTTATTAAAACTCCACTTAGTTTTAATCTTCGACTAGGTTAAAGAATCCGTGTCATTTAAAAACACAGTTCACGATAAACCCAAAATCACATTCATTAATTATCAGGTTAAAGAACGAGTGTTGTTTAAAACACTGTTCACGATAAACCCAAAAATCAATATCAATTTAATTCCAATTAAATATCATTTAATTGGTACACTTCATTAAATCTAAATAAAAAGATTTAATCTTTTCTCAACTGGGTTCAAGAACAGTGTTAGTGAAGACACCATTCACGACAAACCCAAATCACATTTGATATTCAATACAAGGCTCTGAATAGAAAATATATCGGCTTATATTCAATATCAAATTCTACGACTAACAAATGTCGTATTGGAAATAACGATATAAATATATATCTTTCAAATTTCCATAACAACATCTGTATAATCACGAATTCCAACATCGAAATATTCCGAAGACAATTTCGATTCAATTCCACTCCAATGCAATCATTGGATATTCTGGTTATTTTCAAAACCATTTCAAATCCAATTTATTTATTTAAAAATAAATAGAATTATATTTCTAGTTCAAAACTAGTCCATTTCGATAAAAATCTATTTTTATCTTTTCAAATATGGAGTTTTTCATCCCAATTCTTTCTAAATCATTTCTTATGATTTTACATAAATTATTACTATTTTTAATAATTTTATCAAGGCCCGTACAGTCGATTTCCATCAATGGCCATCGAACTGCACTTACAGCGACCTTTTTCGAATTTGATTTGGACGTATCTCCAAATCCAACCGTTAGATTTCAAATTTCTAACATTCATTAGAAAGCTCTTTTCGATACGAACCCAACGGTTCCGGTTTTAGGAGAATCCGACGGTCGGATCTCCCGCAATGTCCATTTGAAATAAATGGTCGAAATTCACGAACTGCCGCGGCGCGGCGCGTTCTATTCAGGCCATTATATTATATATATAATATATATATAATATATTTCGTCGATTTCTATTTAAAACGAATTATATAAATAGTTTTGAATTCGTTTCAAAAACATTTTTCAACTTCCATTTCAATTCAAATCAAAATTGAATTCTTCTTTATAAATTCGTTTTAAAATCCATTTCTATTCAATTCAAATTTCAATTCAATTTGAATTCATTTCAATTCACTTTCAATTCAATTTGAAATCATTTTCAATTCAATTCATTTCGAAATCGTTTTCAATTCAATTCATTTCGAAATCGTTTTCAATTCAATTCATTTCGAAATCGTTTTCAATTCACTTCATTTCGAAATCGTTTTCAATTCAATTCATTTCGAAATCGTTTTCAATTCAATTCATTTCGAAATCGTTTTCAATTCATTTCATTTCGAAATCGTTTTCAATTCAATTCATTTCGAAATCGTTTTCAATTCAATTCATTTCGAAATCGTTATATATTCAATTCATTTCGAAATCGTTTTCAATTCAATTCATTTCGAAATCGTTATATATTCAATTCATTTCGAAATCGTTATATATTCAATTCATTTCGAAATCGTTATAAAATCGATATAAATATCGTTCACGTCAAAATGGCGTCAATCAAATCAACACGGCTTCATAAATTTCTATTTTCAAATATTCTATTTCAAATATTTCTTTTTCAAAATAGTTGTTATTATCAAAATATTTCGTTCAACACATGACCAATCTCAATGGATGAGTACTGTCAACACATGAACCTTTATTTTATAATATTCTTTATTTTTCGAATTGGAATGAGGCCCAATCAATTACCATATAAAGTTAATTATATGGATTTTCATACAACACATGTATATAATAGCATTGAAAAATAATCAACCATCAACCAAAGTGCACTACACTGTATAAGCATCAAATATAGATATTCAACGCTTATAACAGCCTGTCAATCAATCGATCGACACATTTAATCAATCAGGATGGGTGAACTTCAAATTTCATCCCAACACCCGTGTGGGGTTTCAAACAATCAAACACAGATTTTATTTGTGCAGTTGGGCGATGTGTGAAATTTATCGACCCAATCAATATCAGTCAAATCAGTGTATATACAAACAAATCGGCCGATTTGTTTATAACTATTCATTTATTCACATTCACGTTAAAAATTATACTTTTAACGATAAAACATTTTATTTCAACCTATGAACTTCTATTCAATTCATCTACACAATAAAATGATATTTTTATTTTTCTAACATATTTTAGAAAATTTCGGCGGCATAACGGCACGATACTAGAAACGGGACGAGGCCTAGCCTTATCCCCGGTCTAGTGAAGGCCCACGCCATTCACTCATCAATCAAATCAATTTCATTTTGCAAACCACAAAATTTGGAGTAAGAGTCTAACCTAGCCTTACTCCTTCGCCTTATAACGGCGCACGTCTAATCCTAACCAATTTATCGATTCGATTTTTCACACCACAAACCACATTCAAACCAATATCGCAATCAATCACCAAACAGCCAAACAAACAAGTCCATGGTCTGTGGACGATTGTGTCGGGTGCTACTAAACACCGTCTGCATCCTAGTATATATATATAACTAGAAAAAGAAATTGAAAGGTGAGAAATTCTCACTGATAGCTATCCTAGCTCCACGGCTCTTCATTTGCAGAAGTCTTCGTCGTTTCGCCTTTTTGTCACCTTCGTTGTCCGCTTTCACTATATATGTAAAAATCGAATTTTTACTTCGCTATTCCATATATAAAAATCGAATTTTTATTTCAAAGTTCAATATATAAAAATCGAATTTTTATTTCAAAGTTCAATATATAAAAATCGAATTTTTATTTCAAAGTTCAATATATAAAAATCGAATTTTTACTTTGCTTCTCAATATATAAAAATCGAATTTTTATTTTGCTTCTCAATATATAAAAATCGAATTTTTATTTCGAAGTTCAATAGATAAAAATCATATTTTTATTTCCTTGTTCAATATATAAAAATCATATTTTTAATATTCCTATGATGTAAAAATTATATTTTTATTGCTGTTAAAAATATAAAAATCATATCTTACATCTTTTACTTAGTAAAAATTCTGTCTTTTCTATTTTAAAGATCAAATCTTTTTCCTTTTAAAGTTCAAACCATTTTCTATTTAAAGTTCAAACCATTTTCTATTTAAAGTTAAAACCTTTTTCTATTTAAAGTTAAAACCTTTTTCTATTTAAAGTTAAAACCTTTTTCAATTTAAAGTTAAAACCTTTTTCAATTTAAAGTTAAAACCTTTTTCAATTTAAAGTTAAAACCTTTTTCAATTTAAAGTTAAAACCTTTTCAAAAAATCTGTTTAAAAAACCTTAAGAAATCAGTTTTAAAATATAACAAAAAAAACAGTTTTCAAATAATAAAAAAAAACAGTTCTCAAATATATCAAAAAAACAGTTTTCAAATAATAAAAAAAACAGTTCTCAAAAATATCAAAAAAACAGTTTTCAAATAACAAAAAAAACAGTTTTAAAAGGAAAACTTACAGGTTTTTGGTCAGCGAAGGGGGGGGGGTTCACTGGTGGTTGCGGCGGCCTGAGGTGTAGGTGGAGGGATCCACGGTGGCATGGGGTGCGGCTTCCAATCGGCTAGGGCTTGCTGCTCGTCGGTGAGGAAGCGGGTTGGGTGAGGGAGGAGAGAGAGTCGCGAGGGGGAGGAGAAGAACGGGAGGAGGGGAGGGGGTAGTGCCAGGGAGGGCGGTGGTCGGCGCCGACGGGGAGGGGTCTGAACGAGACCGACGGGATTTTTTTTTTCTTTTATTTTCTATTTTGAAATGATTTTGAATGGGGGGGGTTTGACCGATTGAGGAAGAAAAAGGGTGGGTTTTTTTCTTTTTAATTTATTTATTAATTTAATTTTAATATTAAATCCATAAAGTAACTTTTTATTTCGAACTCAAAACGAAGCCCACCGCCTGTCGCCCAAAGCGTTTTACCCCCATTCCGAACACAATGGGATATGTATCGCAAGCTGATTCGATCGTTACAATCAGTTTCCTTTTGAATTTTCATTTAAATCACTATATTGAATTTTAAACGTACATTTCAAATTACCGGGATCACATACTAACTAGAAAAATTCCCGAAAAATATTTTCTAGCTTCGTATCGACGATACGGTCCTAACAAAACTAGTTTCGACGAATTCCGAGACCGTTGGAAAAATGGCCATTTTCCAGTCGATTAAAATCAACTGAAACTGGTCAAACGCGTTTTCTTTTGCCACGCTCACATATTGATTCGAAAAATTATGAAATTTGGAATCTAGCAATAACTTCACATCCCGGACCCAACAAAACTGGTTTCGTCGAAATCCGAGGTCGTTTGCAAAATGTCCATTTTTAAGGGCCTGAATTCCATAGCGACTATTCAGAATTTTCAACTGGACATATCTTTTGATTCCCGCTATGAAGTTTCGATCTTTCGGATTCGTTGGAAAGATATCATCAATTAGATCCTATTATTTTTGGTTTCAGTAAAATCCGGATTGTTTTGCACCCGGTACATTCAATTGAAGTTTGAAATCGAATTATCGAACTACCGCGCCATTCTCAATTCTATTTATAATTATATATAAATATTTATTTTCTAACGACGACGTATAAATATATACGTTCGAATTATATTCAAAATAAATTTCTCGTCGATATTATTTAAAATAATTCATTTTAAATTATCAAAATTCGCTAAAATTGCCAAAATAAAAATTTTAAACTGGCCCAGATTTTCGGGTTGTTACAGCGCTGCAGTTCGTAAAATAGCGATTCGAACTTCAATCGAGTACACAGAACTCAATTGAAGTCGAAATTCCTTGAAACAAGAAACGTCAGGCCGGTTTGATAATAGTTTTCTAATGAAAGAGAAAAATATGAATTTCGTCGTATAGATTTTGAGATATGTCAAAATCAAATTTTCAGAAAAACAGCGCCAAAATCGTTTTAAACCCATAACGGTTTATTTAGTTTTATAAAAGGATTTTAAACGAATGAAATTCGAAATTCTATTTAGAAAATTTCAGATTCTGAGTTGTAATTATATGTAAACTCAAGTGAAGTAATGAATTTGATTTTGAAACAGAAATCAGATTTTTGACTTTGAATAGAACTAACTGATTTGAATGGTAATTAGTTAATGGGGTTTTGAATTGATATAGGACTTTGAATAAGGGAATTTGATTTGGAAATTTATATTTGAAATCAAAAAGGGAAATAAAAATGAAATTGAAACGAAATTTGGTTATGAGCAAGTTAGATATTTTGTTTGAAAATGCTATGTTCAAACAAAGGAGTAAAATAGGCAAAATGGCCGGTTTAAGGAATAAATGGGCGAAACTAAATTCAAACGATTAGATGGTATTGAATTGAATTGAAACAGGTGAACATGTGTAAGCAGGTTTGATATGAAGTATATGAAGATTTAAATTTATGTGCTCGACAAAAAGGTACATGTTTAATTCATATATGAGACTTTATGCGCCGTATCGGCAAGCCGCTTGGCTTTTTCCTTTTTCTTTTTGAGATTAGAAGGACCGGGAAAGCTATTTGAAATTTCCCGATGCTCCCGATACAGGGGAGGTTATGGCGAAATTTTCCGGAAATTTAAGGAGTTAGAATATTTTTAAGATATTTTGATAATTAGAAATCATTGTATCGACGTATTGAATTCGATAGGTAAGTGAATATAAAAATCGAATATTGAAAACAGATAAGGGATAGAGATAAATGATTGAAATTGTTTTCAATTGCAAATAGGGACATTTTCTAATATATAGAAAATAAGAGAAGTTAATATTTGGAAACGTTTTCCAAATGGCGTAAGAGGCAAGATGATTATTGAAAATATTTGGTTAACAAATATTGATAAGGAAAGGGAGAAGTGATTTAATTAATGAAATATTAATTAAAGGGCCCAGTGATTTGTTTGATATGTTTGGATGAACACTTGTTTTTATTTGATAGTTAAATCACAGACTATCGAAGTTTTGACCATCGTTGTCAATATGGAGAGACCGGTTGGATTATTATCCGAAGAACCACTCCGTATCGGCATAAGGGTTGCGAAGCAAGTATGCTGAATATATTGAAGACAGAGTAAAGTGCAAGGGCTTTTCTATTTATAGAAATAGTGCCTTCGGTTTCGTTCAATCACAGAACGAACGTATATGGACGAATGTCTGACAGAGTATTTCCAATGATCAAATGGGTTGGTCTGTATGAATATATATGGTTGCAACGGATTTATCCCTTAGCATAATATCCAAAATATTTGTGCAAGCTCAACTAGTGATTAACGGATCTGACAATGTGGCATTCAAAGTGATTGTGCTATCAATGAATGGTAAGTATTCGTAGCCTCAGGCCTCAACAACCGGGAAAGGACAAAAATCGGGCAGGCAGCATGGCTATGTGGGTCGCACCCATTAGGATGTATAATCACCTATCTAGAGGTTCATTTAATTTCTTATTCTATTCGATGCTGTCCCAGTCGGGAGACGGTTGCTGATCCCAACTGTTGGTGATATACATTCGATACACTCAAGCGAAATGAGTGGTCGGTCATGTGTGGGCCGGGTTGCAAGATGTTCTTGTTGAACCCAGTGTATTCCTCTCTAGAGATACACTAGCGGAAGGTGGTTCCATACCTTGTCATGTTGGAAATCCAATCTCCAATAAGCGCCATGCGGGTTTTGATTTTATACTATGTATGTGGAGCGTGAGATGCAAGCGTTCTGCTATTTGGTTATTTACTTGATGTAGACATTATTATAATACCATTGGATTTGATATCAAAGTGTTTTGGGTTATAGTTAGGTAAAAACCCGTCCATGTTTATGTGTGGGCTGGTCTTACTATTATCTTTTCTTTCGAAAAGGGTTTTGAAAGTTAAACAAGTGGTTGGAGTTTACTCATACCAGTCCCATGACTGACCCAGAGTTTATTTTGTTTTTGTTTCCCTAAACTCTTGGGTGCCCAAATTTGTACGGGCAGTCAAGTAGTCGGTATTTCACAGATTCATTTGGAGGAGCTGGAAGCAGGAGGCTTCACCGGTTAGCTATAGGCTATCATATATTCCGCTGTGGACCTTGTTTGTATCTGGAAACAGGTGTTTATAACTGTTCCAGAAATGACTGTTGTGCTCTGATGATGGTATGTATATAAAGTTACTGATTTGTATTTCAAAAATTATGTTATATAATATATTTTATTCGTTCCGCTGTGAGTTGTGATCTTCGTTTTTCTTCTATTCTAATATTTCTTTCTCCCTATTTCTCATCTTCTAACTTCTTTCTATTAATGGTTCGTATTTCTGTGTTATTTGGGTTGGACGTGTGGTGTTTTTAGTCAACTCAGATGGCACGGATTTGCGGGTCGTTTCACTTGCTATCATAATAATTCAAGTGTTATATAAACTCAACTTTATATTTTCCCAAAAACTTAACTTTAAGTTCTATAATAATTCGGAAGGTTTCAACTATCCAAAATCGTTGAAATCCCATTTCATTTCAACAAATGAAACCTACAAAGCTACAAACGGCATTATTCACATATATGCAATCTTAATGCATAGACTATATGGATTCTTAAAATGACTTAATCAAGTTTCAATAATTTATATAAAGTACTTCTTTATCTAACTTATTTCACAAATTCTTATCATTATTCGGATTATAATAGACGAATCATGTTAAAATTCAATTTAACCTAACATTATCATTAAACGCCTTATAGTCAAACTATGAAACTTACTTCATAAGGTGTTCATATCTAATGTTCCCACTTATTACCATCTGCCCAACCCATGTTTTTAAAAGGTAATTGGTTATAAGTCAACAAACAATAGTACATGCTCATAAACTGATCAAGCATAACTAATATTCAATAACTAATAATAGTTGAATATTATCATTCCTAACAACCAAACACATCATAAATGACTATATCAATTTATGAAAGTTTATATTTTATACAAAAATATAAGCCTAGGTAAAATTATTTCATTTACCAATTTTAAAACCAATACTGTGTCGATTTGCCTTGTTTAAGTATTTAGAAATCCTTATCGATACCATTGCGTCCCACATATCGACTAGAATTCATAGACCACTCAATAGATTAACTAACACAACATAAAATAATTTTATAACACTAACAAATACGCGCTCTCATATATATAATACACTCAATTCATGTTAGGGCATTCTATTACCCTATCTCTTGATGGGTCATACCCAAACAAAGCCCAGGTGTTTGCTCAACCTTGTGCTCTGATACCTAATGTAACAACCCGACTTTTCGACACTCAAATGTCGACACTAATACATCCACGGTATTCACGTGCCAAGCACCCAAGTGCCGGAAAGATGAAAAGTTAAGGTGAAATAAAATAAAAAGAAAACAGACTGAGGAAGAAGAGGACACAATATCATAATCTCACAACAGAACGGTAACATATAATATAATGAATGATCTTTTCAAATAAAACTGTACGATTACAACTATCACGGAAGACTAACCTATCATCAACTTGGACAATTATAACAACCCGTCCTCATAAATGTTGATGTACAACATTGAATGCAGCGGATATAAAAAGCACGGTAAGATGAACTCCAACTCTCTTCTAAAAGCTCCAAGGCATCCGAAGTAAAACCTGCCATATTCAGCCTAATCGAAGGAGTATGTGATGATTTTAAGGAAAAACAAAAAACCAAGCGTCAAACATCAGTCTGGTATGAGATACTCAAGATACACATTGCATATAACAACACTGAGGGGACCATTCAGATTACCACTTTGGTTTTTTCCCTCAAAAGAATCCAGCCGTTTATTAATAGAAGTATTGTTGTATTATAGATAATGTCTAGGGTGTAGAATATAAATAAATTCACATAGAAGGATTGGTTACATTCGACAACTATTAAGTGTACAAACAAAACCGCTAAGGTACATTCGTATATTGGATTTTCCATCGGAGATCTCTCAATGCAGATCCAAACTCCATGCACAAGGGTCAGAAAGTACTTCCGAGCATCGCATATCTCTAGATAAAATATACCATAAGGTAAACACAACTGGCCTACGCACGAAACACCGAAGTGTAAAACGTGGAACCAAATATATCCAACTCCCGCGCGCAACTTCGAGGAACTCCTGCACGATTCGATAATAAGCATACACTAGATATGGAGTCAATATATCTTGCCTAGGTTAGCAAAACCCCAGATTGTTCTCCTACTCTTTTTTCATCCATTTCCAAGGTCGAGGTTTCGTTCGACATCTTTCACACGAGTCTTCATCACTCGAATAGAATAAGAATTCCCAGTTGGAATCCCACAGCTCAAAAGATCTTGGAATCACACATAGATTCCTTCACAGATCTCGGAATCACACATGGATTCCAATACATCAACAGATCTTGGAATCACACACAGATTCTTTCATAGTCCTAACAATCACTATATATGTTCGAGCATCTCAATAGATCTCGAATCCCCATATAGACTTTACTTCCCAGCCGCTTCCAAAACGTAGAACCCGTATACTAGTTTTGAAGTGGTTTTCGATAAGTAGAACACTTACCAATCCCAGTCTCCTCAAAACCAGTCGATAGATTTAAGGACAAGTTCCATAGTCGAAACCGACTATAGTACACACAATAAATGATTGTATATGGAAAACTGCCTCGCTTAATTTCCATAACAAACGAATAAACATTCAAGGCACTATCAAGATCATGAAGCATGATAAACAATCAAATCACTATCAACTCACATAGCATGATAATAGTCAAAGCACGATTAACTCATACAAACGGCTTCTAGTTCCTTTCCCATTTAATTAATCTTCCATTAGTTAATACTCCTTTGTTAGTAAACTTCTTTTATCTTATAAAACTTGATTTGTCTAACAAGACTTCTTTATTAATCAATAACTTATACCTTTATTAGTAAACTTCTTTTATCTAATAAAACTTCATTTGTCTAACTAGACTTCCTTATTAATCACTAATTCATACTCGATTAATATTCCTTTATCAGTAAACTTCTTTTATCTAATAAAACTTCATTTGTCTAACAAGATTTCTTTATTAATCAATAACTCATACTCGATTAATATTCCTTTATTAGTAAACTTCTTTTATCTAATTAAACTTTATTTGTCTAACTAGACATCCTTATTAATCAATAATTCATACTCGATTAATATTCCTTTATTAGTAAATGTAACGTCTCGCATTTTTGGCGGTTCATATTTGAAACTGTTTAAATATTGAAATATTAATATGAATGGATTTATATATTTATAAGAACGGAGTTGAACGTATAAAATTTTATATTAATTATAATCGAGCTCATAACGACGTTGTAGTTCGTTAATTAACGTTTTGAACTTCAACCGAGTGTACCAAACTCGTTTTGAATTGGATTTCTTCGAAACAAGAAACGTTGGAATCTGTTAAACTGTATTTTTCCAACAGAAGTGAGAAACCAATATTTCATTGAATATATCGCAAGATATGTCCAAATCAAATACTCAAAAAGTCGCTGTGAAATCGTATATCGACCGTAACGGTTATTTGAATATAACTTGGTATCGCTTGCAAATCGGGACAAGGTTCTTTTGAGGCGCAGCGATAATTTAATTTTTTGAATTTTATTGTAATTTTTAATTAATAAAATATGCAACCTTTTTATTTGAAGTATTGTGCACCCTGTATCGGTATTTTGGGGTTTCAAAATATGAGTCAATTTACCGGTATTATTATATTTTTGGGATCGTGGGGCGTTGGTCATTATAACGGTATTTTTATTTCGGTCGATAGAGGTCCCTAAAATGATAAAATTTCGTACAGTCGATACCCAAAAATATCTAATCATAACAAAACAAACGTACACTGAAAATTTAGCAAGCCATCCCCTAGTGGTAAAGCACACACGAGCCTAAGGGAGAAAACCATTACGCTATTCCTAAATTCACGGCAAAATTTCAGCAAGCAACCACTTCTGATCCTTAATATAATATACGTATGTGTCTGCTATATAAACCCATCACCCTATAATTTTCTCTCCACACCAATACTTCTTCCTAAAGCCTCAGATCTAGAATTAAAAGATAATGAAGAGGGACGCTCGAGTGCAACTCGGTGGACAGGAGCTGAAGGTGCGATGTGGAAAAACCACGCACTGATGAAGGGTTGGATTGGAGATGTTGGATGCTGTTTCGTGCGGAGAAGGGTGTGGTTCAGCGGGTGGCCGGTGCACATATATGCACAGTTCCAAGGTGTGTATGGGACGCGATGATCAGGTGGCAATACATATGGGTAGATGGACTTGCAGAGGAGCGAGCTGTGTGCATGGTAACAAAGCATGCTGGCGCATGCAGGAGAGGACGTATGGAGCAACAGGTCTGAACTGTAGAAAGCGTGAGAAGGATGTACTGGAGATATGCATGTTAAATAGATGAATGGGATGGAAAAAATGGCCATTCTTTTGTGTATGACCACGTACAGGAGGAATTATAAGTTAGAAATGGAGTAGAGGGTTCATACAAAACAGGAGGGTGCACGTCGGTTGCATGCAAGGGAGGCTCCAGTATAGGAAATAGTATAGTACGTGGGGGGGATTTACTGCGAGGATGCAGTGTCGGGGACGGGTCTGTGTACTCGGTGCGAACTGAGTTGTAAGGGTTTGGTGCCCTGGTAGAGGTGCAGTCGGCAACAAGTGCAAGGGGTCGTCGCGATAAGCAAGTGGCAGTTCCATATGATGATGCCGTTGGTTTTTGGAAACATGGCGCGTTTGGTGGAAACCGTGGTTGAATGGGGTAGTTTCTGACTCGAGATGAATCGATATGGGATGGGCCGATTAAAGTGGTAAGATCCCAGAGTATAATAAAAAGAAAAAGGAAATTGTTGGAGGGCAAAATTGCAAATGGATCTGGGAATGGATGTACGGGCGGAAACGGCGGATCCGATAGCTAAGAAGATGAAGAGGAAAGTGGAGATGAACTCGGCTGTGTAAGCGCAGGAGGCCGATGATGAGAAGCAGTGTTCAAAATCATGAAACTGGGCTATACGGGTTTTTCAAAAAGAAAACCAACTGACGCAAATTGTATTTAACGGTTAATGCGCCAAGGTGAGTAAATTCACTCACTCTGATCTATTTTAAAATATTTTAATTATATTTCAATATTGGTTGCATGCTGTGTGATGGCCGTTTAGGTAGATTACAATTAAATTGGTTGAAATAATATAAACCGTATATATCTAAAACTGACGATTGAACACTGATATTTCATAATGATATGAAATTAGTGATATTTATTATGGCCAACATCTGTGGATATAGGAAACCGGTTAGAGGAATCAAACTGGATTCCTCAATATTTGTATGCACTGTTTGTTGTATAGTATTTATATATACGACATGAACCTAAATAACATTATTAGGAATTTTAATCTGATAGGCTAGTTAATATTTAGTTTTAAACCAACAAATTATAATAGGGTATGTAATCAGTATTTAGTTATAAACTTGATATTGATTTAATAAGAACCTGACTTAGAAACAGAGTTTATCAAATGAAATGTGAATATGGCAGCGTATTGCAATAGCTATAAAAGGGAATACAATAGCGTATTGAAATAGTTATAAAAGAGAATATAGCAGCGTATTGCATTAGTTATAAAGGTAAAGATAGCAGCATTAGTTAAAATATAACGGTTTTAAAGTAAGTCGATAAGTTATAATGTTTTAAAAAGATATACTGAGCATGATAAGGAAGGTGATATAGTTTTAAAGAAATTAGAACCCGTTGTACGTTGGTTGAGTTGAGTAACTTTCGAGGCATCAATCTGATGTTGGTTTCGGCCTTCGGGGTTGATACTTAGAAATTTATTCACTTACCGATTTATATCGAGGAACTAATAGAGTAGAAATGAAGGGAAGTAAGGAAGAGTTTATAGAAATATGGGAAACTAGAAATTTAGTATTAAATAAAAGGGCCAGTGTTTGTGAATGGATGTTTGTTTTTACTTCGATAGTTAAATAACCGACTATCGAAGTGTTTTGACCATCGTGTCAATACGGAGAGACCGGTTGGATTTATTATCTGAAAACCACTCCGTATAGTCATAAGCGCTGCGAATTATATTTAAGTAAAGATTGAAGACAGAGTTAAACGCAAGGGTCGTCCAGTTTCAGAAAAGATGCTTTCTGTTTGTCCAGTCCTAGGACAACTTGTATGGACGAGTGTCTGACAAAGTGTTTCCAACGGTCACGCCGTTGATTTTTACGAATATACCAAGTTGGTGGGGAGAAGGTAACTTCTCTTTATTCTATACCCAGCGTGCATTTGTGTAATCAATATGTGATTACGGATTTGACGATGTGACATTCAAAGTGAATGGTGATCAGATGTTCTGAAGATAGACGTAGCCTCTAGCCTCACAACCAGGAAGTAACAGAAGTTGGGCTAGGCAGCATGGCTAGTTGGATCATCCCCAAGCAGGGTGTATTGTCACCGATCTAGAGAAAATTCATACCTCTTTTCGATTCTATATCTTCGGATGACGGTTGGATGGCCTACAACCGTGGTGGCAATATATTCGCGATACTCAAGCTAAATGAGTGAGCGGTCATGTGTGGTCAGGTTGCAAGACGTTCTTGTTGAACCCTGAGTGTATCCCCTCTAGAGTACACTGATCAGAAGGTGCTCCCATACCTTGTCTGTTGAAATCCAATCTCCGATAAGAGCCCTGCGGTTTAAGATTTTATACTATATATATGTGGAACTTGTGATGCAAGCGTTCTGCTACTTGATTATTTAATTGAGTAGACATTATTATAATATCACTGGGTTTTGATATCAAAGTATTTTGGATTATAGTAAGGTAAAAATCGTCCATGTTTATGTGTGGGCTGGTCTTACTATTATCTTCTTGTTTGAAAAGAATTTTCAAAGTTAAAAAGTATGGTTGGAATTTACTCACACCAGTCCTTGTTGCTTGTGCGCTTGGTACGCATGATAGGGGTTCTCGCTTCGCGGTTTGGTGGCGAACAGGAGACTCTTACCTCTACATGTCCCGACAATGTGGGTTGGTCGAGTCGAGAGGCTGGCCGTAAAACAAGGTGCTGGGGTACCTCTGTAAACCACGGTGGGATGATAACCCACTGCCCAGACGTTACAGTTGGTATCAGAGCATAAGGTTAAGTGATTACCTTAGCTCTGTGGCGTGACTCAATAGAGATGGGGTTAGCGGAACCCTTGATTGAGTTTGAGTGTGTATATATATATGAGCGAGTATTTGTAAATTAATATAAAAACCGTTTTATATTGTGTTGACTGGTCAGTCGAGTGGTTTATGAATTCTGGTCGAAACAGTAATGCAAACTGCGTCGTTAGGTGTTTCTAAACTCTTGAACAGAGTAATTCGACACAGTATGTTTTGAAAGGAGGGTAAATGAAATAATTTTACCCAAATTATATTTTGATATAAAAAGAAGTATATATCTTGATATTACTATAATATATTGGATGTGTGATCATTATTATGATCGAATAGAATTATAATTTAGTTGATTATATAAATAACCAAATTGAAATATTATATAAGTATAATATGCAAAATCAGATGAACTAAATCTGAAGTTAAAAACCAGAATTGAGTTAAAACTCTGGAAACTTGGAAAAGAATTGAAATTGAATTTGAATTAAATATATGGAATTTTAAGATCCTGGGTGAATTCAAAGATATTTTTTTTCAAGCATTTTGAAAAGAATATTTTGATGAAATTTCAAAATAAAGTGTTTAAAAACGAATTTTGAAATTAATACAGTATTGAACTCACTTCGATGGCTGGGAAATAAATTCCGGTGGTGATCAGGACATCATCGGTGTTCATTTTCTAGTTGCTAAGTGATGGATTACTACCAAGATTTTAGATTATTTGAGGAACAAGTTGTTCAAAAATGCAAATGTTTTGAATTATATATGATTTCAAACTACTTTGAAATAAATCCCAGGAATTTGAATTTCTGAGATAAAGTGAATAAATAAATTAGAGTTTAACCTAATCTGAATTTAATAAAAATTTGATTAGAAAAGAGATAATCCGAAATGGAATAGGATTATTGAGTCAGAATGGGAAATTGAGTTTGGAATGGGAGTTTGAAATGGTGGATAAAGCAAATGACTGGATTTGAAGATAAATTGATTGGAGATAAATAGGAAATACATTTATATGTGTTGAAGAGTATCAAATTGAAGAGATAAAGTTTATATTATATTTGGATATGAGGATTTTGAGATGTTTGGCAAGTCACTTAGTTTTTTGTTTCCCTTTGGATTGGAGAATGTCCAGAGTGGTAAGTTGTTGTAGTACCGAGTGAGCCATGCAGAGGAGATGCTGGCGAGATTCTCTGAAAATTTAAGCTGTTAGGAAATTTTCAGAATTTCGAAAATATTCAGTAATAAGAAGAATTAATATTTTAATATTGGAATTAATCAGTTCAGTTGAAACTGAAATTATGAAGTAAACCAAAAAGATTTTAAACCTGTTTATAACAGAGATTGAAGCATTTTCCTTATCTTAGCAATTTCGAGGACGAAATTATTTTAAGGGGGAAGGACTGTAAAGTCCCGCATTTTTGGCGGTTCGTATTTGAAACTATTTAAATATTGAAATATTAATATGAATGGATTTATATATTTATAAGAACGGAGTTGAACGTATAAAATTTTATATTAATTATAATCGAGCTCATAACGACGCGGTAGTTCGTTAATTAACGTTCCGAACTTCAACTGAGTGTACCAGACTCGTTTTGAATCGGATTTCTTCGAAACAAGAAATGTTGGAATCTGTTAAACTGTATTTTTCCAACAGAAGTGAGAAACCAAGATTTCGTTGAATATATCGCAAGATATGTCCAAATCAAATACTCAAAAAGTCGCCGTGAAACCGCATATCGACCGTAACGGTTATTTGAATATAACTTGGTATCGCTTGCAAATCGGGACAAGGTTCTTTTGAGGCGCAGCGATAATTTAATTTTTTGAATTTTATTGTAATTTTTAATTAATTAAATATGCAACCTTTTTATTTGAAGTATTGTGCACCCTGTATCGGTATTTCGAGGTTTCAAAATATGAGTCAATCTACCGGTATTATTATATTTTTTGGATCGTGGGGCGTTGGTCACTATAACGGTAATTTTATTTCGGTCGATAGAGGTCCCTAAAATGATAAAATTTCGTACAGTCGATAACCAAAAATATCTAACCATAACAAAACAAACGTACATTGAAAATTTAGCAAGCCATCCCCTAGTGGTAAAGCACACACGAACCTAAGGGAGAAAACCATTACGCTATTCCTAAATTCACGGCAAAATTTCAGCAAGCAACCACGTCTGATCCTTAATATAATATACATATGTGTCCGCTATATAAATGTAACAACCCGTAAAATGTGAGCCAGTTTGAAATTTTTATTTTGGCCATTTTAGCGAGTTTTGATTATTTAAAATGAATTATTTTAAATAATATCGACGAGAAATTTAGTTTGAATTGAAATTCGACGTATATATTATACGCGTCGTCGTTAGAATATATAATAATTATATATAATTATAAATAGAATTAAAAATGGCGCGGTAGTTCGATAATTCGATTTCAAACTTCAATTGAATGTACCGGGTGCAAAACAATCCGGATTTTAGTGAAACCAAAAATAATGGAATCTAATAGTGAATATCTTTCCAACGAATCCGAAAAATCAAAAGTTAGTAGCGGGAATCAAAAGTTATGTCCAGTTGAAAATTCTGAATAGTCGCTATGGAATTCAGGCCCTTAAAATGGACATTTTGCAAATGACCTCGGATTTCGACGAAACCACTTTTGTTGGATCCGCAGTGCCAAGTTATCGCTAGGTTTCAAATTTCATAATTTTTCGAATCAATATGTGAGCGTGGCATAGGAAAACGTGTTTTGACCATTTCAGTTGATTTTAATCGACTGGAAATTGGCCTTTTTTTCAACGGTCTCAGAATTCAACGAAACTAGTTTTGTTAGGACCGTATCGTCAATACGAAGCTAGAAAATATTTTTCTGGAATTTTTCTAGTTAGTATGTGACCCCGGTAATTTGAAATGTACGTTTAAAATTCAATATAGTGATTTAAATGAAAATTCAAAAGGAAACCGATGGTAACGATCAAACCAGCTTGCGATATATATCCCATTGTGTTCAGAATGGGGGTAATACGCTATGGACGACAGGCGGTGGGCCTCGTTTCGAGGTTTTATGAAAAAGTCAACTTTAGGTTGAATTAAATAATAATAAAATAAAATAAAAAAAAAAGGAAATCCCCTTTCCTTTATCTCTGCCCCCCCCCCCCCTAATTTTCATTTAAATCGAATCGGGAAAAAAAAAAAAAGAAAAAAAAAAAAGACTGAACCCTCGATCTCGTGCCGCTCCGCCCTCCACCCGACGCCGACGGTGGCGCGCCCACCACCAAGTCCTACCCCTTGCCTCCCTTCTCTCCCCTCCCGCTCCGTTGAAATCGAACGAAGCCCAAACCCCCGCCCCTCCGGTAACCGACGCGCCCAGGAGAACCCCTCCACCCCCACTTCCTTGGCCCACCGCCGGCAACCGTGGCCCCCCTCGACCATCCCAGCGACGTTCCTCCCCCCCCCCCTCTCTCCGAGCACTGTAAGTTTGCGTTTTTTTTTTTATTTATTTATTTATTAATATTTTATTTCTGTTTTTATATTTAAAGATTAACTGTTTTTATTTTAAGGATTAAATACTGTTTGAATTTTAAGAATTTTAAAAAAAAAAAAAAAAAAACTGAATTTTTAAAATGAGAACAAAAACTGATTTTTTTTAGAACTATAAAAACTGATTTATTAATTTTTTTTATTAGGTATAAAACTGTTTTTCTTTTTTAAAGCATTTTAAAACTAAATTTTAAAGCATTTTAAAACTGATATTTTTAAAGCGATTTAAAACTGGTTTTTATTATTGTTGTAAAGTTATAAAATGTAATCTTTTATATTTTTAAAGATTAAGAATATGATTTTTATATTTTTAAAGTATTAAAAATATAGCCTTTACTATATAGATGATGTCAGAATATGATTTTTGTTTATGAAGAGAGTTAAAAATGTAATTTTTATAGTGATGAAATGAAAATAAAATCTATATTTTCATAAAGGCGAAATCTTTATTTTCATAAAGGCGAAATATTTATATGGATAATAGCGTAGAAAAATAGGATTTTTATATATTGAACTTTGAAATAAAAACTCGATTTTTATATATTGACCTTTGAAATAAAAACTCGATTTTTATATATTGACCTTTGAAATAAAAACTCGATTTTTATATATTGACCTTTGAAATAAAAACTCGATTTTTATATATTGACCTTTGAAATAAAAACTCGATTTTTATATATTGACCTTTGAAATAAAAACTCGATTTTTATATATTGACCTTTGAAATAAAAACTCGATTTTTATATATTGACCTTTGAAATAAAAACTCGATTTTTATATATTGACCTTTGAAATAAAAACTCGATTTTTATATATTGACCTTTGAAATAAAAACTCGATTTTTATATATTGAACTTTGAAATAAAAACTCGATTTTTATATATTGAACTTTGAAATAAAAACTCGATTTTTATATATTGAATAGAGAAGTAAAAATTCGATTTTTACAAATGTAGAGAATACGGGCGAAGAAAGTGGCAAGGAGCAAGAACGACGAAGACTTCTGTAAATGAAGTGCCGTGGAGCTTGGATAGCTATAAGTGAGAATTTCTCACCTTTCAATTTATTTTTCTAGTTATAAATATATATACTAGGATGCAGACGGTGCTTAGTAGCACCCGACACAATCGTCCACAGACCATGGACTTGTTTGTTTGGCTGTGTTGTTAGTTAGATTGTTTGGGTTGATTTGAATAGTTTGGTGAAATGAAATTGATATGATTGATGTGTGAATGGCGTGGGCCTTCACTAGACCGGGGATAAGGCTAGGCCTTGTCCCGTTTCTAGTATCGTGCCGTTATGCCGCCGAAATTTTCTAAAATATGTTAGAAAAATAAAAATATCATTTTATTGAATAAATGAATTGAATAGAAATTCATAGGTTGAAATAAAATGTTTTATCGTTAAAAATATAATTTTTAACGTGAATATGAAAATAGTGAAGTGAATAAATAAATATTCATTTACAAACCAGATGGTTTGTTTATGTACACTTATTTGAATGACATTGATTGGGACGATAAATTTTACACATCGCCCAACTGCACAACTAAAATCTGTGTTCGATTGTTTGAAACCCCACACGGGTGTTGGGATGAAATATGAATTTCACTCATCCTGATTGATTAAATATGTCGATCGATTGATTGACAGGCTGTTATGAGCGTTGAATATCTATATTTGATGCTTATACAGTGTAGTGCACTTTGGTTGATGGTTGATTATTTTCAATGTTATTATATACATGTGTTGTATGAAAATCCATAGAATTAATTTTATATGGTAATTGATTGGGCCTCATTCCAATCGTGAAAATAAAGAATATTTTGATAATAACAAATATTTTAATAATAAGAAATATTTGAAATAGAATATTTGAAAATAGAACTTTATGAAGCCGTGTTGATTAGATTGACGCCATTTTGACGTGAACGATATTTATATCGATTTTATCGAATTCGAATTGAATTGAAAACGATTTCGAAATGAATTGAATTGAAAACGAATTCGAAATGAATTGAATTGAAAACGATTTCGAAATGAATTGAATTGAAAACGATTTCGAAATGAATTGAATTGAAAACGATTTCGAAATGAATTGAATTGAAAACGATTTCGAAATGAATTGAATTGAAAACGATTTCGAAATGAATTGAATTGAAAACGATTTCGAAATGAATTGAATTGAAAACGATTTCGAAATGAATTGAATTGAAAACGATTTCGAAATGAATTGAATTGAAAACGATTTCGAAATGAATTGAATTGAATATGAATTCAAATTGAATTGAAATTTGAATTGAACAGAAATGAATTTTGAAACGAATTTATAAAGAAGAATTCAATTTTGCTTTGAATTGAAATGGAAGTTGAAATAGATTTTGAAATGAATTTAAAACTGTTTATATAATTCGTTTTTAAATAGAAATCGACGAAATATATTATATATATATTATATATAATATAATGGCCTGAATAGAACGCGCCGCGCCGCGGCAGTTCGCGAATTTCGACCATTTATTTCAAACGGACATTACGGGAGATCCGACCGTCGGATTCTCCTAAAACCGGAACCGTTGGGTTCGTATCGAAAAGAGCTTTCTAACGAAGATTAGAAATTTGAAATCTAACGGTTGGATTTGGAATTATGTCCAAATCAAATTCGAAAAAGGTCGCTGTAAGTGCAGTTCGATGGCCATTGATGGAAATCGACTGTACGGGCCTTGATAAAATTATTAAAAATAGTAATAATTTGTGTAAAATCATAAGAAATGATTTGTGAAGAATTGGGATGAAAAACTCCATATTTGAAAAGATAAAAATGGATTTTTATCGAAATGAACTAGTTTTGAACTAGAATTATAATTCTATTTATTTTTAAATAAATAAATTGAATTCGAAAAGGGTTTTAAAAGTAACCAAAATTCCAATGATTGCATTGGAGTGGATTTGAATCGAAATTGTCTTCGGAATATTTCGATGTTGGAATTCGTGATTATACAGGTGTTGTTATGGAAATTTGAAAGATATATATGTATATCGTTATTTCCAATACGACATTTGTTAGTCGTAGAATTCGATATTGAATATAAGCCGATATATTTTCTATTCAGAGCCTTGTATTGAATATCGAATGTGATTTGGGTTTGTCGTGAATGGTGTCTTCACTAACACTGTTCTTGAACCCAGTTGAGAAAAGATTAAATCTTTTTATTTAGATTTAATGAAGTGTACCAATTAAATGATATTTAATTGGAATTGAATTGATATTGATTTTTGGGTTTATCGTGAACAGTGTTTTAAATAACACTCGTTCTTTAACCCGATAATTAATGGAATGATTTTTGGGTTTATCGTGAACAGTGTTTTAAATAACACTCGTTCTTTAACCCGATAATTAATGGAATGATTTTTGGGTTTATCGTGAACAGTGTTTTTAAATAACACTCGTTCTTTAACCCGATAATTAATGGAATGTGACTTTGGGTTTATCGCGAACCGTGTTTTTAGATGACACTGATTCTTTAACCCAGTCACAGATTAAAACTAAGTGGAGTTTTAATGAATCTTTAATTAGATTGAAAAGATCGAGAATGGAGTATCACCAGTTTTGCTCCAGGCGATAGTTAAATCTTTAATTAGATTTGAACGTGAAATTTAGAAACTAACTGTCGGTTAGCCAAGCAGAATGGTTTTCTGGATATTGATCTGATGTTGGTTTCGGCCTTCGGGGTTAATATTTGGGGAATTATTCTCTTGATTAATTTACGGTTAGTGACTAATGAATTGGAATGAGGCGTATGTTGTGTTTGTGTAACACTTATTTAAAATATACGCGAGTTATTCGGAAAGACCGGGTTTATCCCATTCTGGATAACTGATACGACGATAAGTCGAAGATGAAGACGATGGTCGAAGACCGGAGGTCTTCACGTCGTTTGGGTGATAACTGATGATCTTGATTGGGCTGTACACCCAAGAAGATGGAAACAGTTAGTGATCGTCCAGACGTACTTGGAGATCGATGGATATGCGGGGTACTAGGTGCCTCCGGTTTCGTTCAGGCCCAGAACGGACTTGTAAATGGACTGTGTGTCTTACATTGGATTTCATTCTGTGTGACTGATATCGGTTGCATAGAGTGGTTTGCCTGTGTGGCATGCTAAGATGCAAATGATCAAGGCTTCTGTTGAAAAGCAAAGTCTTGTGGTGATGATCAAAGCACGGCCTTTGTGGCGTAGCTTTGTGTAACGTTTACCTCGCGTGTTTCACACCCGGTATGAACCAAAACGGGAGACGGACCTCAGGGAGGACTTGCGTTTCTTTCTAGCTAGAAGTGGCGTCAGTGGTTTTACACGCCCTGACGAGTTTGACTTATGTGGTTATTGCTGTTGCGAGGCGCCTCGATTATATCGGTTTCGGCCGAATGCATTCTGGTCGGCTGACGGACCAGACTTACGCCCCAAAGGGCGGAGAGACGTATTGTTCAGGCACTATAATCCACATCGGTGGACCGGCCCTGACGATCCAAGGGGCAGTTGCGGCTGCTCCGGAGACATGGGCTAGATTGTCTCGAATCGGTTGAGGAATATCTTTTGCCTCGGTTCATAGACGGAAATCCAATTTCCAAATACGTGACATTTGCGGTTTTATTTGTAAACCTATATATGGCGACATGATATATGGTACCCATGCCGCCTATGATTGATACTTATGATTTGAAGTTGTTTTATACACTATGCACTTATGATAGTATCAAATGATTTGATTTAAACGTATCAAGCATTCTTTGGCTGTTATAAGGGAAAACCCTATCCCCCGGCTTGCGTTGCATTGTGTGATAGGACCTGGGTCTTATAACAGCTTCATTTTTCTTTATTTAGCATTGCGCTGTTTGTTTTATGCACTGGTGTTCTTGGGAGGAAACCCGTTCCGTGTTATACGGCGTGGTCCCTTGATTTTACCTAATGATTTAAAATAAAGATTAATAACTGTTTTAGTTCTCACACCAGTCACATGACTGACCTGGAGTTTATTGTTTTAACCTAAACTCTGGGTGCCCTTATTTTCGACACGGGCAGCTTGTAGTTTTGGTTTTGCAGATTTATATTCACAGGATCCTGGTTTACAGCTGGAACGATATCCGGAAAGCTTTGTATCCGTATATCTCATTCTAGTTGTGTATTGTATTATTTTTCCGCTGCGATGTATTTAAATGTAATTTAAATCTCTGATATTTATGTGTAATATTCTTTTATACTCTGTATATTCTTGTAATCTGATGCATTGTTGTAATATACAGTGAAATGTTCTTTTATATGTGTTCTGTTGTGGTTTGTTCTCGAACTATCCGACGCTTTCCTTTACGGGGAAGTTGTGGGTCTTCACAGTTGGTATCAGAGCTTTGGTTTACAAAGCTCAGAGAACAAGGCACATTAGAAACATACGAAAGAATTCATCAGATATTGGATTAGTAATATCCAATGGGAATGACTCGTTAGAGATAGGATCAGTAGTATCCTAGAACGAGTGTGAAGAGTATATTTTTAAAGTGAAAACAATTTTTGTTTTGAAAATTTAAATCAATTATTCGTATTTGATTATTTATTTATATTGAGGTGGACAATCCAGTATATATAGATTTTGCGTATACGTCTGATCCGCGTGTATTCGAAGTTTTAATATATTGGATAGATATAGAATTACACTCTAATCGCCCGGAGATGATTTTGATGATGGAGCTCCATCATTAGAATTTATATTCGAGAGACGAACGTGTAATATCTATATACTTCCTATTGACTGGTGTGAGAACCAAAATTAGATAGGGCCTATTGTTGTGAATTGGCATCAAAAACAAGATTTTTGTATATGTATCAAAATTATGAATTTGAAACGTTAAATTCACTAATTGATTGATGTTTGTGTTGTTTGTTTATTTGTTTGCTAATTTTGAACCATTTTGCCTAATTTAACCAAATATTGAATTGTATTGGAATTTGGTCGCATCTGCTTGCATATACATGTATATCATTGAACAGGTCATAGCAAGGAGGCTAGAGCCAGAGAATAAAATTTGTTTGCCCGACAAATAGGTACATGTTTACTACATAATTTCCTGTTTTGTTTGGGTGATGATGATTTTGTGATCCTATTGGCTAGCCGCTTGGCTTTTTCTTTTTCTTTTTGAGATCTGAAGGACCGGGGAAGCTATTTGAAATTCCCCGATGCTCCCATTGCAGGGGAGGTTATGGCGAAATTTTTCAAAAATTTAGGGAGTTAGCCAAATTTTTTAAATTTTGAAAATTCTCAGAAACTAAAAAGTTGGAGAATGGAAGCCTGATCGATCGTAGAGCTGAATAATCAAACCACTTTCGACTTTGTTCCTTTTCGGGGACGAAAAGTTTTAAGTGGGGGAGATTGTAACAACCCGTAAAATGTGAGCCAGTTTGAAATTTTTATTTTGGCCATTTTAGCGAGTTTTGATTATTTAAAATGAATTATTTTAAATAATATCGACGAGAAATTTAGTTTGAATTGAAATTCGACGTATATATTATACGCGTCGTCGTTAGAATATATAATAATTATATATAATTATAAATAGAATTAAAAATGGCGCGGTAGTTCGATAATTCGATTTCAAACTTCAATTGAATGTACCGGGTGCAAAACAATCCGGATTTTAGTGAAACCAAAAATAATGGAATCTAATAGTGAATATCTTTCCAACGAATCCGAAAAATCAAAAGTTAGTAGCGGGAATCAAAAGTTATGTCCAGTTGAAAATTCTGAATAGTGGCTATGGAATTCAGGCCCTTAAAATGGACATTTTGCAAATGACCTCGGATTTCGACGAAACCACTTTTGTTGGATCCGCAGTGTCAAGTTATCGCTAGGTTTCAAATTTCATAATTTTTCGAATCAATATGTGAGCGTGGCATAGGAAAACGTGTTTTGACCATTTCAGTTGATTTTAATCGACTGGAAATTGGCCTTTTTTTCAACGGTCTCAGAATTCAACGAAACTAGTTTTGTTAGGACCGTATCGTCAATACGAAGCTAGAAAATATTTTTCTGGAATTTTTCTAGTTAGTATGTGACCCCGGTAATTTGAAATGTACGTTTAAAATTCAATATAGTGATTTAAATGAAAATTCAAAAGGAAACCGATGGTAACGATCAAACCAGCTTGCGATATATATCCCATTGTGTTCAGAATGGGGGTAATACGCTATGGACGACAGGCGGTGGGCCTCGTTTCGAGGTTTTATGAAAAAGTCAACTTTAGGTTGAATTAAATAATAATAAAAAAAAATAAAAAAAAAGGAAATCCCCTTTCCTTTATCTCTGCCCCCCCCCCCCCCCCCTAATTTTCATTTAAATCGAATCGGGAAAAAAAAAAAAAAAAAAAAAAAGACTGAACCCTCGATCTCGTGCCGCTCCGCCCTCCACCCGACGCCGACGGTGGCGCGCCCACCACCAAGTCCTACCCCTTGCCTCCCTTCTCTCCCCTCCCGCTCCGTTGAAATCGAACGAAGCCCAAACCCCCGCCCCTCCGGTAACCGTCGCGCCCAGGAGAACCCCTCCACCCCCACTTCCTTGGCCCACCGCCGGCAACCGTGGCCCCCCTCGACCATCCCAGCGACGTTCCTCCCCCCCCCCTCTCTCCGAGCACTGTAAGTTTGCGTTTTTTTTTTTTTTTTTTTATTTATTAATATTTTATTTCTGTTTTTATATTTAAAGATTAACTGTTTTTATTTTAAGGATTAAATACTGTTTGAATTTTAAGAATTTTAAAAAAAAAAAAAAAAAAAACTGAATTTTTAAAATGAGAACAAAAACTGATTTTTTTTAGAACTATAAAAACTGATTTATTAATTTTTTTTTATTAGGTATAAAACTGTTTTTCTTTTTTAAAGCATTTTAAAACTAAATTTTAAAGCATTTTAAAACTGATATTTTTAAAGCGATTTAAAACTGGTTTTTATTATTGTTGTAAAGTTATAAAATGTAATCTTTTATATTTTTAAAGATTAAGAATATGATTTTTATATTTTTAAAGTATTAAAAATATAGCCTTTACTATATAGATGATGTCAGAATATGATTTTTGTTTATGAAGAGAGTTAAAAATGTAATTTTTATAGTGATGAAATGAAAATAAAATCTATATTTTCATAAAGGCGAAATCTTTATTTTCATAAAGGCGAAATCTTTATATGGATAATAGCGTAGAAAAATAGGATTTTTATATATTGAACTTTGAAATAAAAACTCGATTTTTATATATTGACCTTTGAAATAAAAACTCGATTTTTATATATTGACCTTTGAAATAAAAACTCGATTTTTATATATTGACCTTTGAAATAAAAACTCGATTTTTATATATTGACCTTTGAAATAAAAACTCGATTTTTATATATTGACCTTTGAAATAAAAACTCGATTTTTATATATTGACCTTTGAAATAAAAACTCGATTTTTATATATTGACCTTTGAAATAAAAACTCGATTTTTATATATTGACCTTTGAAATAAAAACTCGATTTTTATATATTGAACTTTGAAATAAAAACTCGATTTTTATATATTGAACTTTGAAATAAAAACTCGATTTTTATATATTGAATAGCGAAGTAAAAATTCGATTTTTACAAATGTAGAGAATACGGGCGAAGAAAGTGGCAAGGAGCAAGAACGACGAAGACTTATGTAAATGAAGTGCCGTGGAGCTTGGATAGCTATAAGTGAGAATTTCTCACCTTTCAATTTATTTTTCTAGTTATAAATATATATACTAGGATGCAGACGGTGCTTAGTAGCACCCGACACAATCGTCCACAGACCATGGACTTGTTTGTTTGGCTGTGTTGTTAGTTAGATTGTTTGGGTTGATTTGAATAGTTTGGTGAAATGAAATTGATATGATTGATGTGTGAATGGCGTGGGCCTTCACTAGACCGGGGATAAGGCTAGGCCTTGTCCCGTTTCTAGTATCGTGCCGTTATGCCGCCGAAATTTTCTAAAATATGTTAGAAAAATAAAAATATCATTTTATTGAATAAATGAATTGAATAGAAATTCATAGGTTGAAATAAAATGTTTTATCGTTAAAAATATAATTTTTAACGTGAATATGAAAATAGTGAAGTGAATAAATAAATATTCATTTACAAACCAGATGGTTTGTTTATGTACACTTATTTGAATGACATTGATTGGGACGATAAATTTTACACATCGCCCAACTGCACAACTAAAATCTGTGTTCGATTGTTTGAAACCCCACACGGGTGTTGGGATGAAATATGAATTTCACTCATCCTGATTGATTAAATATGTCGATCGATTGATTGACAGGCTGTTATGAGCGTTGAATATCTATATTTGATGCTTATACAGTGTAGTGCACTTTGGTTGATGGTTGATTATTTTCAATGTTATTATATACATGTGTTGTATGAAAATCCATAGAATTAATTTTATATGGTAATTGATTGGGCCTCATTCCAATCGTGAAAATAAAGAATATTTTGATAATAACAAATATTTTAATAATAAGAAATATTTGAAATAGAATATTTGAAAATAGAACTTTATGAAGCCGTGTTGATTAGATTGACGCCATTTTGACGTGAACGATATTTATATCGATTTTATCGAATTCGAATTGAATTGAAAACGATTTCGAAATGAATTGAATTGAAAACGAATTCGAAATGAATTGAATTGAAAACGATTTCGAAATGAATTGAATTGAAAACGATTTCGAAATGAATTGAATTGAAAACGATTTCGAAATGAATTGAATTGAAAACGATTTCGAAATGAATTGAATTGAAAACGATTTCAAAATGAATTGAATTGAAAACGATTTCGAAATGAATTGAATTGAAAACGATTTCGAAATGAATTGAATTGAAAACGATTTCGAAATGAATTGAATTGAATATGAATTCAAATTGAATTGAAATTTGAATTGAACAGAAATGAATTTTGAAACGAATTTATAAAGAAGAATTCAATTTTGCTTTGAATTGAAATGGAAGTTGAAATAGATTTTGAAATGAATTTAAAACTGTTTATATAATTCGTTTTTAAATAGAAATCGACGAAATATATTATATATATATTATATATAATATAATGGCCTGAATAGAACGCGCCGCGCCGCGGTAGTTCGCGAATTTCGACCATTTATTTCAAACGGACATTACGGGAGATCCGACCGTCGGATTCTCCTAAAACTGGAACCGTTGGGTTCGTATCGAAAAGAGATTTCTAACGAAGATTAGAAATTTGAAATCTAACGGTTGGATTTGGAATTATGTCCAAATCAAATTCGAAAAAGGTCGCTGTAAGTGCAGTTCGATGGCCATTGATGGAAATCGACTGTACGGGCCTTGATAAAATTATTAAAAATAGTAATAATTTGTGTAAAATCATAAGAAATGATTTGTGAAGAATTGGGATGAAAAACTCCATATTTGAAAAGATAAAAATGGATTTTTATCGAAATGAACTAGTTTTGAACTAGAATTATAATTCTATTTATTTTTAAATAAATAAATTGAATTCGAAAAGGGTTTTAAAAGTAACCAAAATTCCAATGATTGCATTGGAGTGGATTTGAATCGAAATTGTCTTCGGAATATTTCGATGTTGGAATTCGTGATTATACAGGTGTTGTTATGGAAATTTGAAAGATATATATGTATATCGTTATTTCCAATACGACATTTGTTAGTCGTAGAATTCGATATTGAATATAAGCCGATATATTTTCTATTCAGAGCCTTGTATTGAATATCGAATGTGATTTGGGTTTGTCGTGAATGGTGTCTTCACTAACACTGTTCTTGAACCCAGTTGAGAAAAGATTAAATCTTTTTATTTAGATTTAATGAAGTGTACCAATTAAATGATATTTAATTGGAATTGAATTGATATTGATTTTTGGGTTTATCGTGAACAGTGTTTTAAATAACACTCGTTCTTTAACCCGATAATTAATGGAATGATTTTTGGGTTTATCGTGAACAGTGTTTTAAATAACACTCGTTCTTTAACCCGATAATTAATGGAATGATTTTTGGGTTTATCGTGAACAGTGTTTTTAAATAACACTCGTTCTTTAACCCGATAATTAATGGAATGTGACTTTGGGTTTATCGCGAACCGTGTTTTTAGATGACACTGATTCTTTAACCCAGTCACAGATTAAAACTAAGTGGAGTTTTAATGAATCTTTAATTAGATTGAAAAGATCGAGAATGGAGTATCACCAGTTTTGCTCCAGGCGATAGTTAAATCTTTAATTAGATTTGAACGTGAAATTTAGAAACTAACTGTCGGTTAGCCAAGCAGAATGGTTTTCTGGATATTGATCTGATGTTGGTTTCGGCCTTCGGGGTTAATATTTGGGGAATTATTCTCTTGATTAATTTACGGTTAGTGACTAATGAATTGGAATGAGGCGTATGTTGTGTTTGTGTAACACTTATTTAAAATATACGCGAGTTATTCGGAAAGACCGGGTTTATCCCATTCTGGATAACTGATACGACGATAAGTCGAAGATGAAGACGATGGTCGAAGACCGGAGGTCTTCACGTCGTTTGGGTGATAACTGATGATCTTGATTGGGCTGTACACCCAAGAAGATGGAAACAGTTAGTGATCGTCCAGACGTACTTGGAGATCGATGGATATGCGGGGTACTAGGTGCCTCCGGTTTCGTTCAGGCCCAGAACGGACTTGTAAATGGACTGTGTGTCTGACATTGGATTTCATTCTGTGTGACTGATATCGGTTGCATAGAGTGGTTTGCCTGTGTGGCATGCTAAGATGCAAATGATCAAGGCTTCTGTTGAAAAGCAAAGTCTTGTGGTGATGATCAAAGCACGGCCTTTGTGGCGTAGCTTTGTGTAACGTTTACCTCGCGTGTTTCACACCCGGTATGAACCAAAACGGGAGACGGACCTCAGGGAGGACTTGCGTTTCTTTCTAGCTAGAAGTGGCGTCAGTGGTTTTACACGCCCTGACGAGTTTGACTTATGTGGTTATTGCTGTTGCGAGGCGCCTCGGTTATATCGGTTTCGGCCGAATGCATTCTGGTCGGCTGACGGACCAGACTTACGCCCCAAAGGGCGGAGAGACGTATTGTTCAGGCACTATAATCCACATCGGTGGACCGGCCCTGACGATCCAAGGGGCAGTTGCGGCTGCTCCGGAGACATGGGCTAGATTGTCTCGAATCGGTTGAGGAATATCTTTTGCCTCGGTTCATAGACGGAAATCCAATTTCCAAATACGTGACATTTGCGGTTTTATTTGTAAACCTATATATGGCGACATGATATATGGTACCCATGCCGCCTATGATTGATACTTATGATTTGAAGTTGTTTTATACACTATGCACTTATGATAGTATCAAATGATTTGATTTAAACGTATCAAGCATTCTTTGGCTGTTATAAGGGAAAACCCAATCCCCCGGCTTGCGTTGCATTGTGTGATAGGACCTGGGTCTTATAACAGCTTCATTTTTCTTTATTTAGCATTGCGCTGTTTGTTTTATGCACTGGTGTTCTTGGGAGGAAACCCGTTCCGTGTTATACGGCGTGGTCCCTTGATTTTACCTAATGATTTAAAATAAAGATTAATAACTGTTTTAGTTCTCACACCAGTCACATGACTGACCTGGAGTTTATTGTTTTAACCTAAACTCTGGGTGCCCTTATTTTCGACACGGGCAGCTTGTAGTTTTGGTTTTGTAGATTTATATTCACAGGATCCTGGTTTACAGCTGGAACGATATCCGGAAAGCTTTGTATCCGTATATCTCATTCTAGTTGTGTATTGTATTATTTTTCCGCTGCGATGTATTTAAATGTAATTTAAATCTCTGATATTTATGTGTAATATTCTTTTATACTCTGTATATTCTTGTAATCTGATGCATTGTTGTAATATACAGTGAAATGTTCTTTTATATGTGTTCTGTTGTGGTTTGTTCTCGAACTATCCGACGCTTTCCTTTACGGGGAAGTTGTGGGTCTTCACAATAAACCCATCACCCTATAATTTTCTCTCCACACCAACACTTCTTCCTAAAGCCTCAGATCTATAATTAAAAGATAATGAAGAGGGACGCTCGAGTGCAACTCGGTGGGCAGGAGCTGAAGGTGCGATGCGGAAAAACCACGCACTGATGAAGGGTCGGACTGGAGATGTTGGATGTTGTTTCTTGAGGAGAAGGGTGTGGTTCAGTGGGTGGCCGGTGCACATATATGCACAGTTCCAAGGTGTGTATGGGACGCGATGATCAGGTGGCAATACATATGGGTAGATGGACTTGCAGAGGAGCGAGCCGTGTGCATGGAAACAAAGCATGCTGGCGCATGCAGGAGAGGATGTATGGAGCAACAGGTCTGAACTGTAGAAAGCGTGAGAAGGATGTACTGGAGATATGCGTGTTAAATAGATGAATGGGATGGAAAAAATGGCCATTCTTTTGTGTATGACCACGTACAGGAGGAATTATAAGTTAGAAATGGAGTAGAGGGTTCATACAAAACAGGAGGGTGCATGTCGGTTGCATGCAAGGGAGGCTCCAGTATAGGAAATAATATAGTACGTGTGGGGAAATTACTGTGAGAATGCAGTGTCGGGGACGGGTCTGTGTACTCGGTGTGAACTGAGTTGTAAGGGTCTGGAGCCCTGGTAGAGGTGCAGTCGGCAACAAGTGTAAGGGGTCGTCGCGATAAGCAAGTGGCAGTTCCATATGATGATGCCGTCGGTTTTTGGAAACATGGCGCGTTTGGTGGAAACCGTGGTTGAATGGGGTAGTTTCTGACTCGAGATGAATCGATATGGGATGGGCCGATTAAAGTGGTAAGATCCCAGAGTAAAATAAAAAGAAAAAGGAAATTGTTGGAGGGCAAAATTGCAAATGGATATGGGAATGGATGTACGGGCGGAAACGGCGGATCCGATAGCTAAGAAGAAGAAGAGGAAAGTGGAGATGAACTCGGCTGTGTAAGCGCAGGAGGCCGATGATGAGAAGCAGTGTTCAAAATCATGAAACTGGGCTATACGGGTTTTTCAAACAGAAAACCGACTGACGTAAATTGTATTTAACGGTTAACGCGCCAAGGCGAGTAAATTCACTCACTCTGATCTATTTTAAAATATTTTAATTATATTTCAATATTGGTTGCATGCTGTGTGATGGCCGTTCAAGTAGATTACAATTAAATTGGTTGAAATAATATAAACCGCTATATATCTAAAACTGACGATTGAACACTGATATTTCATAATGATATGAAATTAATGATATTTATTGTGGCTAACATCTGTGGATATAGGAAACCGGTTAGAGGAATCAAACCAGATTCCTCAATATTTGTATGCACTGTTTGTTGTATAGTATTTATATATATGACATGAACCTAAATTACATTATTAGGAATTTTAATCTGATAGGCTTGTTAATATTTAGTTTTAAACCAACAAATTATAATAGGGTATGTAATCAGTATTTAGTTATAAACTTGATATTGATTTAATAAGAACCAGTCTTAGCAACAGAGTTTATCAAATGAAATGTGAATATGGAAGCGTATTGCAATAACTATAAAAGAGAATACAATAGCGTATTGAAATAGTTATAAAAGAGAATATAGCAGCGTATTGCATTAGTTATAAAGGTAAAGATAGCAGCATTAGTTAAAATATAACGGATTTAAAGTAAGTCGATAAGTTATAATGTTTTAAAAAGATATACTGAGCATGATAAGGAAGGTGATATAGTTTTAAAGAAATTAGAACCCGTTGCACGTTGGTTGAGTTGAGAACTTTCGAGACGTCAATCTGATGTTGGTTTCGGCCTTCGGGGTTGATACTTAGAAATTTATTCACTTACCGATTAATAATGAGGAACTAATAGAGTAGAAATGAAGGGAAGTAAGGAAGAGTTTATAGAAATATGGGAAACTAGAAAGTTAGTATTAAATAAAAGGGCCAGTGTTTGTGAATGGATGTTTGTTTTTACTTCGATAGTTAAATAACCGACTATCGAAGTGTTTTGACCATCGTGTCAATACGGAGGGACCGGTTGGATTTATTATCCGAAAACCACTCCGTATAGTCATAAGCGCTGCGAATTATATTTAAGTAAAGATTGAAGACGGAGTTAAACGCAAGGGTCGTCCAGTTCCAGAAAAGATGCTATCTGTTTGTCCAGTCCCAGGACAACTTTTATGGACGAGTGTCTGAAAGAGGATTTCCAACGGTCACGCCATTGATTTTTACGAATATACCAAGTTGGTGGGGAGAAGGTAACTTCTCTTTATTCTACACCCAGCGTGCACTTGTGTAATCAATATGTGATTACGGATTTGACGATGTGACATTCAAAGTGAATGGTGATCAGATGTTCTGAAGATAGACGTAGCCTCTAGCCTCACAACCAGGAAGTAACAGAAGTTGGGCTAGGCAGCATGGCTAGTTGGATCATCCCCAAGCAGGGTGTATTGTCACCGATCTAGAGAAAATTCATACTTCTTTTCGATTCTATATCTTCGGATGACGGTTGGATGGCCTACAACCGTGGTGGCAATATATTCGCGACACTCAAGCTAAATGAGTGAGCGGTCATGTGTGGTCAGGTTGCAAGACGTTCTTGTTGAACCCTGAGTGTATCCCCTCTAGAGTACACTGATCAGAAGGTGCTCCCATACCTTGTCTGTTGAAATCCAATCTCCGATAAGAGCCCTGCGGTTTAAGATTTTATACTATATATATGTGGAACTTGTGATGCAAGCGTTCTGCTACTTGATTATTTAATTGAGTATACATTATTATAATATCACTGGGTTTTGATATCAAAGTATTTTGGATTATAGTAAGGTAAAAACCGTCCATGTTTGTGTGTTGGCTGGTCTTACTATTATCTTCTTGTTTGAAAAGGATATTCAAAGTTAAACAATATGGTTGGAATTTACTCACACCAGTCCCATGACTGACCTAGAGTTTATTTTGTTGTTTTCCCTAAACTCTTGGGTGCCCAAATTTGTACGGGCAGTCAAGTGTTTCAGGCTTTTACAGATTCACTTGGAGGAGCTGGAAACAGAAGGCTTCACCATAAATTAGTTAGAGATTATTTCCGCTGTGATATGATGTATTGTGCTCTGATATATGGTATGTATATATTCAAATTCATATTTGTATTTCAAAGTTATGTTATAATAAGATTTATTTATTCCGCTGTAAGTTTCGTGTTTACTCTGATTCTGATGTTCAGTGAGTTCTTCTTCTTCTTCTATTCTATAAGTTCTATCTTATCTTTCTCACCCTCTTAATTCTTCTATTAGTGTCCCGGTATTTTCAATGCTCGAGAAATTGACAGTGTATTTATGTTGATTTTCTGGGTCCAAAATCCCCGCCATTACAGTAAACTTCTTTTATCTAATAAAACTTCATTTGTCTAACTAGACCTCTTTATTAATCAATAACTCATACTCGATTAATATTCCTTTATATACTTGTGTACATGTTCAACTTATACATATAAAAGGTGTATATGTATATATTCTACTAATTTACTATTCCTTTATAGTCTTAATACTTAAAAGGTATTAATATATTTATCTCTACGGTATAAGTATAATCACAATTCATTTTCAAGATTTCCTTTCTTAGCTTCTATAATTCAAAACGAATTCATATACTTATCCCTCCGGTATAAGTATATCCATAATTAATTTCTATGATTCCCTTTATAACTTCAATACCTCAAAACGTATTTATATACTTATCCCTTCGGTATAAGTATATCCATAATTCATTTCTAAGATTTCCTAAAATATAATCAAAGAGGTTAAAACCATTGTTTAGTAAAGAACCTCTTTTCTTTTATAAGTTAAACATCTTATTCAATATCTTTATCTGGAAAGATTTCTATACTTGTTTCTATCTTTAAAATCAATTATTAAAGATCTAAGTATATTGAAAATCATTAAAACGTATATTCTAGTTTAACTACATTCCAAGGGTTTCAAAACAAGTGTTGCTAAAACAATGTTTACAACAAACCCAAAACAAATCATTATAATCATCTTTAAACATTCGTTTAAAGATTTCATAATATTTACTTCGATGAAATATCTGAGAGGGTTAAAGACTAACGTAATTAACACATTGTCACGACAAACCCAAAACCATTTTATTCTTATAGAAATCACACTTCGTGCACTTAACTCGTTTCTGACATTATCGACTTAACTATCCCTCGATCAAGAGTGAGGCCAGGTAAGTTAGAGCATTGGTTGCATATCACCACTTACCTAGACACCCCATTCTTGACACTCAAAGATAGATAAGCCTACTCGTCGGCTTATTAGAATTAAGCACAGTAATCATGATATTCAATAAACAAGTAATTAGGAAGTGCACTTATATGACTATTCTATTTTCACACACTTTCAAACTTACTTCAATTTAACATAAAAGTTAAACAACCATTTTAATATGATAATAAATCACTAAGGATGTCATTGCAAAGTTTCATACAAAGTGTTGAAAACACAACAATTCAAACTACATCTATAGCGACTATCGCTACAAGGCACTTTCAAGTTCAAGTCCATAATATGTCAATCCATACTAATTCTTATGTGCTTTGTTTCAAATCCATTCCACTTGTTATACAAGTGTGAAGACCCGTAACTTCCCCGTAAAGGAAAGCGTCGGATAGTTCGAGAACAAACCACAACAGAACGCATATAAAAGAACATTTCATTGTATATTACAACAATGCATCAGATTACAAGAATATACAGAGTACGAATAAATATTACACAGAAATATCAGAGATTTAAATTACATTTAAATACATAGCAGCGGAAAATAATACAATACACAACTAGAAGAGATATACGGATACAAAGCTTTCCGGATATCATTCCAGCTGTAAACCAGGATCCTGTGAATATAAATCTGCAAAACCAAAACTACTAGCTGCCCGTGTCGAAAATAAGGGCACCCAGAGTTTAGGTTAAAACAATAAACTCCAGGTCAGTCATGTGACTGGTGTGAGAACTAAAACAGTTATTATTCTTTATTCTTAAAGTTAGGTAAATCAAGGGACCACGCCGTATAACACGGAACGGGTTTCCTCCCAAGAATACCAGTGCATGAAACAAACAGCGCAATGCTAAATAAAGAAAAATGAAGCTGTTATAAGACCCAGGTCCTATCACACAATGCAAACGCAAGCCGGGGGATAGGGTTTTCCCTTATAACAGCCAAAGAATGCTTGATACGGTTAAAACAAGTCGTTTGATACTATTATAAGTGCATAGTGCATAAAACAACTTCAAATCATAAGTATCAATCATAGGCGGCATGAGCGTCCCATGCCACTATGTCGCCATATATAGGTTTACAAATAAAACCGCAAATGTCACGTATTTGGAAATTGGATTTCCATCTATGAACCGAGGCAAAAGATAGTCCTCAACCGATTCGAGACGCTCTAGCCCGCCCCTCAGGAACAGCCGCAACTGCCCCTTGGATCGTCAGGGCCGGTCCACACGGAGTGGATTATTATGCCTGAACAATACGTCTCCCCACCCTATGGGGTGTAAGTCTGGTCCGTCAGCCGACCAGAATGCATTCGGCCGAAACCGATATAACCGAGGCGCCTCGCAACAGCAACAACCACATAAGTCAAACTCGTCAGGGCGTGTAAAACCACTGACGCCACTTCTAGCTAGAAAGAAACGCAAGTCCTCCCTGAGGTCCGTCTCCCGTTTTTGGTTCATACCTGGTGTGAAACACGCGAGGTAAACGTTACACAAAGCTACGCCACAAAGGCCGTGCTTTGATCATCACCACAAGACTTTGCTTTTCAACAGAAGCCTTGATCATTTGCATCTTAGCATGCCACACAGGCAAACCATCCTATGCAACCGATATCAGTCACACAGAATGAAATCCGATGTCAGACACACAGTCCATTTACAAGTCCGTTCTGGGTCTGAACGAAACCGGAGGCACCTAGTACCCCGCATATCCATCGATCTCCAAGTACGTCTGGACGATCACTAACTGTTTCCATCTTCTTGGGTGTACAGCCCAATCAAGATCATCAGTTATCACCCAAACGACGTGAAGACCTCCGGTCTTCTACCATCGTCTTCATCTTCGACTTATCGTCGTATCAGTTATTCAGAATGGGATAAACCCGGTCTTTCCGAATAACTCGCGTATATTTTAAATAAGTGTTACACAAACACAACATACGCCTCATTCCAATTCATTAGTCACTAACCATAAATTAATCAAGAGAATAATTCCCCAAATATTAACCCCGAAGGCCGAAACCAACATCAGATCAATATCCAGAAAACCATTCTGCTTGGCTAACCGACAGTTAGTTTCTAAATTTCACGTTCAAATCTAATTAAAGATTTAACTATCGCCTGGAGCAAAACTGGTGATACTCCATTTTCGATCTTTTCAATCTAATTAAAGATTCATTAAAACTCCACTCAGTTTTAATCGTTAACTGGGTTAAAGAATCAGTGTCATTTAAAACACGGTTCACGATAAACCCAAAATCACATTCATTAATTATCGGGTTAAAGAACAAGTGTTATTTAAAACACTGTTCACGATAAGCCCAAAAATCAATATCTATTCAATTCCAATTAAATATTATTTAATTGGTACACTTCATTAAATCTAAATAAAAAGATTTAATCTTTTCTCAACTGGGTTCAAGAATAGTGTTAGTGAAGACACCATTCACGACAAACCCAAATCACATTCGATATTCAATACAAGGCTCTGAATAGAAAATATATCGGCTTATATTCAATATCGAATTCTACGACTAACAAATGTCGTATTGGAAATAACGATATCAATATATATCTTTCAAATTTCCATAACAACACCTGTATAATCACGAATTCCAACATCGAAATATTCCGAAGACAATTTCGATTCAAATCCACTCCAATGCAATCATTGGAAATTTTGGTTATTTTTAAAACCCTTTTCGAATTCAATTTATTTATTTAAAAATAAATAGGATTATAATTCTAGTTCAAAACTAGTTCATTTCGATAAAAATTTATTTTTATCTTTTCAAGTATGGAGTTTTTCATCCCAATTCTTTCTAAATCATTTATTATGATTTTACACAAATTATTGCTATTTTTAATAATTTTATCAAGGCCCGTACAGTCGATTTCCATCAATGGCCATCGAACTGCACTTACAGCGACCTTTTTTGAATTTGATTTGGACATATCTCCAAATCCAACCGTTAGATTTCAAATTTCTAACATTCATTAGAAAGCTCTTTTCGATACGAACCCAACGGTTCCGGTTTTAGGAGAATCCGACGGTCGGATCTCCCGTAATGCCCGTTTGAAATAAATGGTCGAAATTCGCGAACTGCCGCGGCGTGGCGCGTTCTATTCAGGCCATTATATTATATATAATATATATATAATATATATATCGTCGATTTCTATTTAAAACGAATTATATAAATAGTTTTGAATTCGTTTCAAAAACATTTTCAACTTCCATTTCAATTCAAATCAAAATTGAATTCTTCTTTATAAATTCGTTTTAAAATCCATTTCTATTCAATTCAAATTTCAATTCAATTTGAATTTATTTCACTTCGCTTTCAATTCAATTCGAATTCGTTTTCAGTTCAATTCATTTCGAAATCGTTCTCAATTCAATTCATTTCGAAATCGCTTTCAATTCAATTCCTTTCGAATTCGTTTTCAATTCAATTCATTTCGAATTTGTTTTCAATTCAATTCATTTCGAATTCGTTTTCAATTCAATTCATTTCGAATTCGTTTTCAATTCAATTCATTTCGAATTCGTTTTCAATTCAATTCATTTCGAAGTCGTTTTCAATTCAATTTGAATTCGTTTTCAATTCAATTTATTTCAAAATATTTGATTTCGAAATCACTTTTCAATATTCATTTTAAAATGAATAAAATCGATATAAATATCGTTCACGTCAAAATGGCGTCAATCTAATCCTCACGGCTTCACATATTTCTATTTTCAAATATTCTATTTCAAATATTTCTATTTCAAATATTTCTATTTCAAATATTTCTATTTCAAATATTTCTTTTTTTTCTTCGAAACTGGAATGAGGCCCAATCAATTACCATATAATGTTAATTATATGGATTTTCTACAACACATGGATATATCAACAACGATGAATAATCAACCATCAACCAAAGTGCACTACACTGTATAAGCATCAAATATAGACATTTAACGCTTATAGCAGCTTGTCAATCAATCGATCGACAGATTTAATCAATCAGGATGAGTGAACTTCAAATTTCATCCTAACACCCGTGTGGGGTTTCAAACAATCAAACACATATTTTATTTGTGCAGTTAGGCGATGTGTAAAATTTATCGACCCAATCAACGTCATTCAAATAGGTGTACATAAACAAACCGTCTGGTTTGTAAATGAATATTTATTTATTCACATTCACGTTAAAAATTATATTTTTAACGATAACACATTTTATTTTAACATATGAATTTCTATTCAGTTCATTCGTTAAATAAAATGCTATTTTTATTTTTCTAACTTATTTTAGAAAATTTCGGCGGCATAACGGCACGATACTAGAAACGGGACAAGGCCTAGCCTTATCCCCGGTCTAGTGAAGGCCCACGCCATTCACACATCAATCAAATCCATTCGTTATGCAAACCACAAACTTTGGAGTAAGGATCTAACCTAGCCTTACCCCTTCGCCTTATAACGGCGCACGTCTAATCCTAACCAATTTATCGATTCGATTTTTCACACCACAAACCACATTCAAACCAATATCGCAATCAATCACCAAACAGTCAAACAAACAAGTCCATGGTCTGTGGACGATTGTGTCGGGTGCTACTAAGCACCGTCTGCATCCTAGTATATATATATAACTAGAAATATAAATTGAAAGGTGAGAAATTCTCACATTTAGCTATCCAACCATCTCGACTCTTCTTTTGCAGAAGTCTTCATTGTTTTCGCATCTTCGCCAGCTTCGTCGTCCGTAGCTACTACATATATAAAAATCGAATTTTTACTTCGTTATTCAATATATAAAAATCAAATTTTTAGTTCGCTATTCAATATATAAAAATCGAATTTTTAGTTCAAAGTTCAATATATAAAAATCGAATTTTTATATCGAAGTTCAATATATAAAAATCGAATTTTTATTTCAAAGTTCAATATATAAAAATCATATTTTTATTTCAAAGTTCAATATATAAAAATCGAATTTTTATATCGCTATTCAAATGAATAAAAATCTCATTTTTGTCATGATGTTTATATAATAAAAATCACTTCTTTAATATGACAAAAATCATGTTTTCACGTTCGCTTTCAACATATAAAAAAATATGATTTCTACTTTTGCTTTCAAATCTTTTTCTACTAAAAGATTAATCTTTTTCCTATTTTAAAGTTCAAAATAAAATCAGTTTTTCTCTTTCAAAAATAAATCAGTTTATACTTTAAAAAAATAAATCAGTTTATACTTTAAAAAAAATAAATCAGTTTATACTTTAAAAAAAATAAATCAGTTTATACTTTAAAAAAAATAAATCAGTTTATACTTTTAAAAAAATAAATCAGTTTATACTTTAAAAAAATAAATCAGTTTATACTTTTTTAAAAATAAGTTTTAAATCAAAATAACATTCAGTTTTTAAATACTTTAAAAATCATTTTTCAAATTCAGTTTTTTTTATAAAATCAGTTTTTATTCCTTTTTATAAAATCAGTTTTTAAATTTTAATAAAATCAGTTTTCAAAACTTAATAAAAACAGTTTTTAAATCTTAATAAAAACAGTTTTTAAATCTTAATAAAAACAGAAATCAGTTCTTTTTTTTTTTTTTTTTTTTTATATATATAAACAAAATCAAGATCTTACTGTAATTAGAGGAGGGGGTGGGCTGCGTCCTCAGGTGGTGGCGGCGGACCCATGCTGGTCGGAGGCGAGAGGGCATCTGATCGGAGGGGGGCCATCGGCTTCGTCGAGGGGATTCGTGGTTCCTGCGAGGCGGAGGAGAGAGAGGGAGGCAGAGGGGGGAAGGGCGGAGCCTCGCAAGTGGTGGCGGCGGTGGGCGCTGGGCGCGGTGGTGGCTGGAGCGACGGGGGGGGGTTATCGCGATTTTTGTTTTCTTTTTCTTTTTTGTTTTTTTTTTCCTTCTGAGATAAACGAACGGGGGGGGGCCTAGGTTTTAAGGGAAGGGATATTATATTTTTTTTTTTTTTTTTTTTTTTTATTTATTATTTATTTATTAAAGAGTTGACTTTCACATATGACCACTAAACGAGGTCCACCGCCTGCCGCCCATAGCGTTTTACCCCCATTCCGAACACAATGGGATATGTATCGCAGGCCAATTCGATCGTCTCGATATGTTTCCTTTGAATTTACATTTAAATCACTATATTATTTTAAACGCACATTTCTAATTACCGGGGTCACATACTAACTAAAAAATTCCAAAAAAAATATTTTCTAGCTTCGTATTGACGATACGGTCCTAACAAAACTAGTTTCGTCGAATTCAGAGACCGTTAGAAAAATGGCCAATTTCAAGTCGATTAAAATCAACTGAAACTGGTCAAACGCGTTTTCTTTTGCCACGCTCACATATTGATTCGAAAAATTATGAAATTTGAAACCTAGCAATAACTTCACATCCCGGACCCAACAAAACTGGTTTCGTCGAAATCCGAGGTCGTTTGCAAAATGTCCATTTTTAAGGGCCTGAATTCCATAGCGACTATTCAGAATTTTCAACTGGACATATCTTTTGATTCCCGATATGAAATCTTAATTTTTCGGATTCGTTGGAAAGATATTCACTATTAGATTCCATTATTTTTGGTTTCACTAAAATCCGGATTATTTTGCACCCGGTACATTCAATTGAAGTTTGAAATCGAATTATCGAACTACCGCGCCATTTTCAATTCTATTTATAATTATATATAATTATTTATATTCTAACGACGACGTGTATAATATAAACGTTCGAATTATATTCAAAATAGATTTCACGTCGATATTATTTAAAATAATCTATTTTAAATAATCAAAATTCGCTAAAATTGCCAAAATAAAATTTTCAAACTGGCCCAGATTTTCCGGGTTGTTACAATCTCCCCCACTTAAAACTTTTCGTCCCCGAAAAGGAACAAAGTCGAAAGTGATTTGATTATTCAGCTCTATGTTCGATCTGGCTTTCATTCTCCAACCCTTTGGTTTCTGAGAATTTTCAAAATTTCAAAAATTTGGCTAACACCCTAAATTTTTGAAAAATTTCGCCATAACCTCCCCTGCACCGGGAGCATCGGGAAATTGCAAATAGCGTTCCCGGTCCTTCAGATCTCAAAAAGAAAAAGAAAAAGCCAAGCGGCTAGCCAATAGGCTCACAAAATCATCATCACCCAAACAAAACAGGAAATTATGTAGTAAACATGTACCTATTTGTCGGGCAAACAAATTTTATTCTCTGCTCTAGCCTCCTTGCTATGACCTGTTCAATGATATATATGTATATGCAAGCAGATGCGACCAATTTTCAATACAATTCAATATTTGATTCGATTAAGCATAATGGTTCAAAATTGGCAAACAAATAAACAAACAACACAAACATCAATCAATTAGTGGATTAACGTTTTAAATTCATAATTTTGATACATATACAAAAAATCATGTTTTGATGCCAAATCACAACAATGAATTCTAGCTATATATAAGTTTTGGTTCTCACACCAGCCTAATGGAAATATATAGAAAATCACACCTTCGAAACACGAATACCAATTCTGATGATGTTCGAACTATCATCAGAATCATCTTCGGGCGACTAGAATGTGATTCCATATCTATCCAGTATATTAAAATTTCGAATACACGCGGATCAGACGTATATGCAAAATCTATATATACTGGATTGTCCACATCAATATAAATAGATAATCAAATACGAATAATTGATTTAAATTTTCAAAACAAAAATTTGTTTTCATTTTCAAAAATATACTCTTCACACTCGTTCTAGGATACTACTGATCCTATCTCTAACGAGTCATTCTAATTGGATATTACTAATCCAATATCTGATGAATTCTTTCGTATGGTTCTAATGTGTCTTGTTCTCTGAGCTTGGTAAACCAAAGCTCTGATACCAACTGTGAAGACCCGTAACTTCCCCGTAAAGGAAAGCGTCGGATAGTTCGAGAACAAACCACAACAGAACGCATATAAAAGAACATTTCATTGTATATTACAACAATGCATCAGATTACAAGAATATACAGAGTACGAATAAATATTACACAGAAATATCAGAGATTTAAATTACATTTAAATACATAGCAGCGGAAAATAATACAATACACAACTAGAAGAGATATACGGATACAAAGCTTTCCGGATATCATTCCAGCTGTAAACCAGGATCCTGTGAATATAAATCTGCAAAACCAAAACTACTAGCTGCCCGTGTCGAAAATAAGGGCACCCAGAGTTTAGGTTAAAACAATAAACTCCAGGTCAGTCATGTGACTGGTGTGAGAACTAAAACAGTTATTATTCTTTATTCTTAAAGTTAGGTAAATCAAGGGACCACGCCGTATAACACGGAACGGGTTTCCTCCCAAGAATACCAGTGCATGAAACAAACAGCGCAATGCTAAATAAAGAAAAATGAAGCTGTTATAAGACCCAGGTCCTATCACACAATGCAAACGCAAGCCGGGGGATAGGGTTTTCCCTTATAACAGCCAAAGAATGCTTGATACGGTTAAAACAAGTCGTTTGATACTATTATAAGTGCATAGTGCATAAAACAACTTCAAATCATAAGTATCAATCATAGGCGGCATGAGCGTCCCATGCCACTATGTCGCCATATATAGGTTTACAAATAAAACCGCAAATGTCACGTATTTGGAAATTGGATTTCCATCTATGAACCGAGGCAAAAGATAGTCCTCAACCGATTCGAGACGCTCTAGCCCGCCCCTCAGGAACAGCCGCAACTGCCCCTTGGATCGTCAGGGCCGGTCCACACGGAGTGGATTATTATGCCTGAACAATACGTCTCCCCACCCTATGGGGTGTAAGTCTGGTCCGTCAGCCGACCAGAATGCATTCGGCCGAAACCGATATAACCGAGGCGCCTCGCAACAGCAACAACCACATAAGTCAAACTCGTCAGGGCGTGTAAAACCACTGACGCCACTTCTAGCTAGAAAGAAACGCAAGTCCTCCCTGAGGTCCGTCTCCCGTTTTTGGTTCATACCTGGTGTGAAACACGCGAGGTAAACGTTACACAAAGCTACGCCACAAAGGCCGTGCTTTGATCATCACCACAAGACTTTGCTTTTCAACAGAAGCCTTGATCATTTGCATCTTAGCATGCCACACAGGCAAACCATCCTATGCAACCGATATCAGTCACACAGAATGAAATCCGATGTCAGACACACAGTCCATTTACAAGTCCGTTCTGGGTCTGAACGAAACCGGAGGCACCTAGTACCCCGCATATCCATCGATCTCCAAGTACGTCTGGACGATCACTAACTGTTTCCATCTTCTTGGGTGTACAGCCCAATCAAGATCATCAGTTATCACCCAAACGACGTGAAGACCTCCGGTCTTCTACCATCGTCTTCATCTTCGACTTATCGTCGTATCAGTTATTCAGAATGGGATAAACCCGGTCTTTCCGAATAACTCGCGTATATTTTAAATAAGTGTTACACAAACACAACATACGCCTCATTCCAATTCATTAGTCACTAACCATAAATTAATCAAGAGAATAATTCCCCAAATATTAACCCCGAAGGCCGAAACCAACATCAGATCAATATCCAGAAAACCATTCTGCTTGGCTAACCGACAGTTAGTTTCTAAATTTCACGTTCAAATCTAATTAAAGATTTAACTATCGCCTGGAGCAAAACTGGTGATACTCCATTTTCGATCTTTTCAATCTAATTAAAGATTCATTAAAACTCCACTCAGTTTTAATCGTTAACTGGGTTAAAGAATCAGTGTCATTTAAAACACGGTTCACGATAAACCCAAAATCACATTCATTAATTATCGGGTTAAAGAACAAGTGTTATTTAAAACACTGTTCACGATAAGCCCAAAAATCAATATCTATTCAATTCCAATTAAATATTATTTAATTGGTACACTTCATTAAATCTAAATAAAAAGATTTAATCTTTTCTCAACTGGGTTCAAGAATAGTGTTAGTGAAGACACCATTCACGACAAACCCAAATCACATTCGATATTCAATACAAGGCTCTGAATAGAAAATATATCGGCTTATATTCAATATCGAATTCTACGACTAACAAATGTCGTATTGGAAATAACGATATCAATATATATCTTTCAAATTTCCATAACAACACCTGTATAATCACGAATTCCAACATCGAAATATTCCGAAGACAATTTCGATTCAAATCCACTCCAATGCAATCATTGGAAATTTTGGTTATTTTTAAAACCCTTTTCGAATTCAATTTATTTATTTAAAAATAAATAGGATTATAATTCTAGTTCAAAACTAGTTCATTTCGATAAAAATTTATTTTTATCTTTTCAAGTATGGAGTTTTTCATCCCAATTCTTTCTAAATCATTTATTATGATTTTACACAAATTATTGCTATTTTTAATAATTTTATCAAGGCCCGTACAGTCGATTTCCATCAATGGCCATCGAACTGCACTTACAGCGACCTTTTTTGAATTTGATTTGGACATATCTCCAAATCCAACCGTTAGATTTCAAATTTCTAACATTCATTAGAAAGCTCTTTTCGATACGAACCCAACGGTTCCGGTTTTAGGAGAATCCGACGGTCGGATCTCCCGTAATGCCCGTTTGAAATAAATGGTCGAAATTCGCGAACTGCCGCGGCGTGGCGCGTTCTATTCAGGCCATTATATTATATATAATATATATATAATATATATATCGTCGATTTCTATTTAAAACGAATTATATAAATAGTTTTGAATTCGTTTCAAAAACATTTTCAACTTCCATTTCAATTCAAATCAAAATTGAATTCTTCTTTATAAATTCGTTTTAAAATCCATTTCTATTCAATTCAAATTTCAATTCAATTTGAATTTATTTCACTTCGCTTTCAATTCAATTCGAATTCGTTTTCAGTTCAATTCATTTCGAAATCGTTCTCAATTCAATTCATTTCGAAATCGCTTTCAATTCAATTCCTTTCGAATTCGTTTTCAATTCAATTCATTTCGAATTTGTTTTCAATTCAATTCATTTCGAATTCGTTTTCAATTCAATTCATTTCGAATTCGTTTTCAATTCAATTCATTTCGAATTCGTTTTCAATTCAATTCATTTCGAAGTCGTTTTCAATTCAATTTGAATTCGTTTTCAATTCAATTTATTTCAAAATATTTGATTTCGAAATCACTTTTCAATATTCATTTTAAAATGAATAAAATCGATATAAATATCGTTCACGTCAAAATGGCGTCAATCTAATCCTCACGGCTTCACATATTTCTATTTTCAAATATTCTATTTCAAATATTTCTATTTCAAATATTTCTATTTCAAATATTTCTATTTCAAATATTTCTTTTTTTTCTTCGAAACTGGAATGAGGCCCAATCAATTACCATATAATGTTAATTATATGGATTTTCTACAACACATGGATATATCAACAACGATGAATAATCAACCATCAACCAAAGTGCACTACACTGTATAAGCATCAAATATAGACATTTAACGCTTATAGCAGCTTGTCAATCAATCGATCGACAGATTTAATCAATCAGGATGAGTGAACTTCAAATTTCATCCTAACACCCGTGTGGGGTTTCAAACAATCAAACACATATTTTATTTGTGCAGTTAGGCGATGTGTAAAATTTATCGACCCAATCAACGTCATTCAAATAGGTGTACATAAACAAACCGTCTGGTTTGTAAATGAATATTTATTTATTCACATTCACGTTAAAAATTATATTTTTAACGATAACACATTTTATTTTAACATATGAATTTCTATTCAGTTCATTCGTTAAATAAAATGCTATTTTTATTTTTCTAACTTATTTTAGAAAATTTCGGCGGCATAACGGCACGATACTAGAAACGGGACAAGGCCTAGCCTTATCCCCGGTCTAGTGAAGGCCCACGCCATTCACACATCAATCAAATCCATTCGTTATGCAAACCACAAACTTTGGAGTAAGGATCTAACCTAGCCTTACCCCTTCGCCTTATAACGGCGCACGTCTAATCCTAACCAATTTATCGATTCGATTTTTCACACCACAAACCACATTCAAACCAATATCGCAATCAATCACCAAACAGTCAAACAAACAAGTCCATGGTCTGTGGACGATTGTGTCGGGTGCTACTAAGCACCGTCTGCATCCTAGTATATATATATAACTAGAAATATAAATTGAAAGGTGAGAAATTCTCACATTTAGCTATCCAACCATCTCGACTCTTCTTTTGCAGAAGTCTTCATTGTTTTCGCATCTTCGCCAGCTTCGTCGTCCGTAGCTACTACATATATAAAAATCGAATTTTTACTTCGTTATTCAATATATAAAAATCAAATTTTTAGTTCGCTATTCAATATATAAAAATCGAATTTTTAGTTCAAAGTTCAATATATAAAAATCGAATTTTTATATCGAAGTTCAATATATAAAAATCGAATTTTTATTTCAAAGTTCAATATATAAAAATCATATTTTTATTTCAAAGTTCAATATATAAAAATCGAATTTTTATATCGCTATTCAAATGAATAAAAATCTCATTTTTGTCATGATGTTTATATAATAAAAATCACTTCTTTAATATGACAAAAATCATGTTTTCACGTTCGCTTTCAACATATAAAAAAATATGATTTCTACTTTTGCTTTCAAATCTTTTTCTACTAAAAGATTAATCTTTTTCCTATTTTAAAGTTCAAAATAAAATCAGTTTTTCTCTTTCAAAAATAAATCAGTTTATACTTTAAAAAAATAAATCAGTTTATACTTTAAAAAAAATAAATCAGTTTATACTTTAAAAAAAATAAATCAGTTTATACTTTAAAAAAAATAAATCAGTTTATACTTTTAAAAAAATAAATCAGTTTATACTTTAAAAAAATAAATCAGTTTATACTTTTTTAAAAATAAGTTTTAAATCAAAATAACATTCAGTTTTTAAATACTTTAAAAATCATTTTTCAAATTCAGTTTTTTTTATAAAATCAGTTTTTATTCCTTTTTATAAAATCAGTTTTTAAATTTTAATAAAATCAGTTTTCAAAACTTAATAAAAACAGTTTTTAAATCTTAATAAAAACAGTTTTTAAATCTTAATAAAAACAGAAATCAGTTCTTTTTTTTTTTTTTTTTTTTTTTATATATATAAACAAAATCAAGATCTTACTGTAATTAGAGGAGGGGGTGGGCTGCGTCCTCAGGTGGTGGCGGCGGACCCATGCTGGTCGGAGGCGAGAGGGCATCTGATCGGAGGGGGGCCATCGGCTTCGTCGAGGGGATTCGTGGTTCCTGCGAGGCGGAGGAGAGAGAGGGAGGCAGAGGGGGGAAGGGCGGAGCCTCGCAAGTGGTGGCGGCGGTGGGCGCTGGGCGCGGTGGTGGCTGGAGCGACGGGGGGGGGTTATCGCGATTTTTGTTTTCTTTTTCTTTTTTGTTTTTTTTTTCCTTCTGAGATAAACGAACGGGGGGGGGCCTAGGTTTTAAGGGAAGGGATATTATATTTTTTTTTTTTTTTTTTTTTTTTATTTATTATTTATTTATTAAAGAGTTGACTTTCACATATGACCACTAAACGAGGTCCACCGCCTGCCGCCCATAGCGTTTTACCCCCATTCCGAACACAATGGGATATGTATCGCAGGCCAATTCGATCGTCTCGATATGTTTCCTTTGAATTTACATTTAAATCACTATATTATTTTAAACGCACATTTCTAATTACCGGGGTCACATACTAACTAAAAAATTCCAAAAAAAATATTTTCTAGCTTCGTATTGACGATACGGTCCTAACAAAACTAGTTTCGTCGAATTCAGAGACCGTTAGAAAAATGGCCAATTTCAAGTCGATTAAAATCAACTGAAACTGGTCAAACGCGTTTTCTTTTGCCACGCTCACATATTGATTCGAAAAATTATGAAATTTGAAACCTAGCAATAACTTCACATCCCGGACCCAACAAAACTGGTTTCGTCGAAATCCGAGGTCGTTTGCAAAATGTCCATTTTTAAGGGCCTGAATTCCATAGCGACTATTCAGAATTTTCAACTGGACATATCTTTTGATTCCCGATATGAAATCTTAATTTTTCGGATTCGTTGGAAAGATATTCACTATTAGATTCCATTATTTTTGGTTTCACTAAAATCCGGATTATTTTGCACCCGGTACATTCAATTGAAGTTTGAAATCGAATTATCGAACTACCGCGCCATTTTCAATTCTATTTATAATTATATATAATTATTTATATTCTAACGACGACGTGTATAATATAAACGTTCGAATTATATTCAAAATAGATTTCACGTCGATATTATTTAAAATAATCTATTTTAAATAATCAAAATTCGCTAAAATTGCCAAAATAAAATTTTCAAACTGGCCCAGATTTTCCGGGTTGTTACAACAAGTCAATTCAAATCCAATTCCAAGTCCATTCAAGTCCATTCCAATACATTAACGTGGATCACATATGCCGCTTACTTTTAAAGTAAGAATCAAGTTAACATTTTTAACATAAGTTACCAACATTCAAGCAACTTTAAGCAGAGTTGAAAACATGCAAAAGGGTTTATGTTTGTTGTCCTAAATAGTGAGTAAACTCACCTTAATCATTAGCAAATCCTAGCTCCAATAATAAGAAATAAGATCCAAAAATAAGAACAAAGATCCAAGCTAGCATCAATCTTCCTTTCCTTGCTTTTCCCTGATTCCTCCTTACTTCCTCCTTGCTTTATAGCTCACGGCCTCTAATGAAATTTAAGAGGAACTTGGATTTTTCAACTTCTAGCTTGCTAGAAGGTCTTGTAATGGTGTAGGATGGCTTCACTCAAAGTTTGAGTTAATTTGGAGTTGATTTGAGTATAGTTTGAGAAAGTTAGTAAGGAAGAGGAAGAAGCTGAAGATAAGCCATTAAAAGCTTCACTTTTTCTTAGGAATTTTGTGTAAGAAAGAAGGAGATATACCCCACCTTATATAGGAAAAGGAAGGTGGATGGGAAAAGACCAAAATGCCCTTAAAAACCTAATAGTAATTATGATAGATGGGATGGTGCGTAAGAGAAGTGAAAGGTGTGTAAGAGATGGTAAGTTTGCTTTTTAAGATGTAAGCATTCATTTGTATACATATAAGAAGCTTATATGCATACACTTAGGATATTTTCTAAACCCTTGATGTGACTAATTATGCATATACTTATACTTGTATACTTATGTATATTTATGTGTATGTATGTATCAACCAACGTTGCAACGATCTGAAACAACTTTTGTTCAACGAAAAGTCGTAAATCTGAAAGTTGAACCCCAGTCATATCTTTATTTCTTTATCAAATGATTTATTTATGTAAACATAACTAGGAAATAAATTCATTAACTTATTTAAATAATTAAAACAAGCATATTAAAATTATAAAACAATTATTTGAATATTTAAATACCCAAAATACAAAAACTTTCCTTAAATGCTCATTATTTAAAATGATGACATCATCAAAATAGTTAACCAAAAATATGAAAAATAATTTTATTAGTTAATTACTTTCCTAATGATTAATTAGACATTCACTAAAATTTTCAACAACTTTTACTAAGAAAATAGCCATTTATTGATAAAAAGATTTTCGGTCATTTTATCAATATTTCACCAAAAATATGTTTTTGAAAGCATTTTTCCAAAACGAGTCTAGTATCATTAATTATTGATTAAAACATGTTCAACAAGGTTATAAAATCACATTTATAACATTTAATAATATTACAAATTGTTACAATATTCAAAGATTAAGCGTTCGATTTTTCCGGGTCTTTACAAACCATTTCTATTGCTAGACTTTGAATATTAATATGCAATTTTTTTTTTAATTTTTTGATATTATCATGGTGACTAAGATATTTACATCCATTTCTTAATGCTTCTAACTTTTCATGTTCATAGAGTTAAAACTAATACCACGGTATTTGATATATGGTAGCTTTATATGAATTTATGTAGCTTTTATTATTTTGCAATATTTGTTAACTGTTGTAGGTAATGGGATTTTCTTTAAGTTTTTATTTATAAGATAAATTTGGAATGTCTTTTGGGACCATTGACTTTTATTTATAGCTTTTCAAGGAAAATTCACATTTCCAACAAATGTTTTAACCATCTTTGACTTAATCAACATTCACTCAACGGTTTTTTGTGTATCTTATAGCTTTCATAATACTCTAATTCTTTTAGAAGTGTGTTATACATTTTCATTATCTGCTGCTACTATAATTAATCTTTCTAATCTCTTATGTTTAACCAATAGCATGTGATAAAAAAAACTTGGTGACTTCACCTTTAACAAGTTTATCTCTATATATGACATGTTGGAAAAATTAGTTTATGCCTAATTTGACATTGAAAACAATGTCAAATAAAGTTCAATTGAAATGTTTTATTGGTTGTCAATATTGCCCTATAACAAAATAATTTCTATGGACATACAATTTTTAATTTAAAAATATATTGTCCTTCAACCTATATATCTGAATGTTGCACTACAGGAAAAAAATTGTCACTAAATGGACCTTGAATGCTGCTCTGTTTTTCATTAGTCTGAAGGGGTAAAATATAAAGCACATTTAATAGATTTTTCTCTCCCGGACAAATGATAGGTGAAGATATGTTTATGATATTATCAACAAACTCATCGATTGCTTATTTAGTAATAACATAATTTATTTTGTTGGACTGCTCAGTGCTAGATGACTGATTTTAGTTTGACTACATAATTGAAAATTCTTTCAGACATTGGACTAATGTTGTTTGTTATCAAACATGCATTGTTTGAAAAGCAATTCATGCTATATATTGCGGTTACCTACCAAAGACTAAAGTGAATCTTAGGATTACAAGCAACCTTTGGTAAGTTACTGGAAATTCAAACCTCATATGCAAGTGCATATGCATCACTTATGAGTTCTAATAAACATCATTGTGTTATTTTTTTGTCTAGGACGTAGAGGAAGAACAAATAGAAGCACAAAGATTTAAGGAGTCAGGGGAGCTGCCCGACCTAAACCGAAGCACAAATATCAAAAGATTGGTATTTTTTATAAATAGAAGTATGACAGTTTTAATAAACAAATAGAATTTCCAATAATATATGATAATTCAAAAGTAATCGAATTTGATTTTATTCTTGAGTTCTACCCCAAATTCATGACTTCTCTTTTTATTCTAATTACAACATTGTACTGACCTTGATAGTGTTGAGAGGAAACTTATGTATTATGTCTAGTTGCGCTTTCAATCATGATTTTTTTTATTCTTTTTCAAAAATTAAACTTATTTGGATGTGTCTTGTCTATTACCTATAATAGGAAGTAGAATAGATGAAATGATTAAGTGGCACAGTTCTTTTTGGTTCAGATCCAACGTGTCAGTTTCTTAAGTGGCTTCTGTCTTATTCTTTTCTACGAAGGAGCGTGAATGGATAGTTTGATTTCTCCCACTCACGTTATCGTAACTTCTTTCTGTTTTTTCCTTTCTTCCCCCAAATCTTCCCTTTTACCAAATTGAGTTCCAATTAACTGGTTTCATTCTGTGCGTACTGCGTGCATCTTCTTCCAACCCTCCTTCCGTCGTTCTTATTAGGTACACATATTTTCACTGTACCTAATTTTTATGTTTATATTTACTTGTCAATTTTGAGCTTTGCTTCCTACTTACGTTCAACGACAGTGTATTCAGCCAGTCTTTTCTCCAGATGTGCGTAATTGTTGTTTATTCGTGCTCTTCGACTACTCAGAAGTATAAATTACTGTTTAATTTCAACGAATTGACTTTCCTGTTCATGCTGTGAGGACGGCGTGAGTTAGAATAGATCTTGTCTTTTATATGCACATAAACAAACACAGAAGTGTACTCATGACTCTCACTGTTTGTTTTAATTTTGCTTCATTTAGTTTTTTTCATGTCAATATTTACTGAGTAATTTTGTTTGCACTACATATACGAAATGTTCTCAGTTTACAATAGTTATTTGGTATTAATTGCTGCAAGTGAAGTAAGCATTTTATTGATTACTTTGACACTATGGTGATCTTTACTATTTCTGAACTCACTGTACTTTTCCCACCTCACTGACCATTTGTTGCAATTAAATCTCAAGAGCTTATCTTTTTGTATTCTATAATCCATAACCCTGAACATAAATAGGGTATGCTGTCTAAAAATTTGATAAAATTATGTTCTTTGTGCAATTATTCAGTTGGAGAAAAGGAATACAAATTTGAAAAACACGACAAAGATAAAATATAGCAGCAATGAAACAATAGATATATAGATAAGGTATTCTCAACTAATATGATCTTACTATTAACTTAATTAAAAGAAGCTGTATTGAATACTATAAATAAGTTGGTTTCAGTAAAAAAAAAACTGTAACCTTGTTGATGTTATCCAATTGCCTAGGGACTTATACTATATTGAGACGGTACCTATCAGACCGCATTACTATCTTCTTTATAGACTTGGGTTGTTTCTATAATCATGAATTAAGCATGTGAAATAAGTCTAATACCTGTTTCAAAATTTATCATTTTGCCTTCCATTTCCGCCTTTGAAATTATACTTTTTATCAGATTTTTAGAACTTTGTTTTGTTGCATTTGAGAATACAAAATTTGATTGGCAAAAAAGGTAGATAGTGACTACCAAAACTGAGTTATCTATTACTCTAAGAGTTGAACTGCAAATTGCTTGAAGTTGGGATTACACTTATATGATTATTTCACTATTTATAGGAATGAGGGTACTACACTTTATGAGATCATTCCGACTGAATCCACAGGTTGACCTCAAATTTTTAAGCAATTTAAAAAAATTCCAACAGTTTTAATTGATGTCTTCTAAATTCATAAATCTGAACAAGAAATCAACACATAACGATTAATAACAGTTGATTTCCATTCATCTTAATTCATCATTCAATTTTGCTGCTTGATTCCTAGCAATGGATATTCGGCTTTAACACAAACCGTCGACCAATAGTCATTTCAAATTTGTTTATGTATTTCCTGTTCTATATCGACTAGGGTTATGATGTACACAATTTAGTAGTAATGCGTACCCCTTTTTAGATTCCGTACAAAGTATAAATGATTTCGTGCTATTACAATTGATATTTTTTTATGTTCCAATAATTGAAGTATGTTTATTTTACGAATGGTCATTTCCCCTGATTTTTCGATGAGGGGTTTTGTTATTATGACGATCGTACGTTTGAAACATATTTGACTGTTCTTTTTCAAACAATGTATATATTCCTAAATTGTTATGAAAACTGAAACTTAAATAAAATTCCATACATGTTCACTACTACAACTTGGATTACATGAGCATGTATTATTACTAGGGAAATGTTTTACTATGATAATTCTTATTTCTGCGACATGCAAATAATATATTATCAACTTGATTTCAGATTTAGCAACAGTGGAAACAAAGAGTTAAGGGTCATGGCTTATTGTCAGTGGCACTAGCAACAAAATTAACTTGAGTTTGCAGAAATTCGGTGCAGCTAATTGATTGCGCTCAAGCATCATTGATATGATATTCATTACAATTCGATCACAGGTAATTATTTTATGAATTTAATTGACTAAATCATATTTTGAGTCCTTTCTAGGTTTCTTAATGATTCATGTATTACAATCAAATCCAATGGTAGTTCTTAACCTACCGATACTTATTGATAGTTTTGTGTATTTTCTTATTTTATTTCTGTTTATCTTCAAGATTAACCTCTGTTGCTTTGTTTTGCAATGAAACTTGCTTTATTCGTTAATATATACGGTGTCTTTTAAAATGAATGATAGAATTCAGATGTTTTTGAGAAAGAATTTGATGAATTTAATTTTTCTACAGTATACTTGATTAGTGTTCAGAATAAAATGTTCAGGGTTGTAAAAGGTAATATAGAACATTCACTTATGAGCATGGTATAATTTAACTTAAGTATAAGTTGTATACTAATCTTAACGAAGTTTGTTTTGTAGTGTATTTGTATACTGTTTACACTATAAGTTTTTTTTTGGATTTAGACATCATTTAAAGCTTTGGTTATTTATTGTTGGATGCAAAAATTTGCAATTCAAGTGTAGGTTATGTTGGTCACTTTTAGGAAGTTTTCATATACATAGGAAATTGTAGCTAATTCATTATGCTTTAGGTGTGTGTTTCTTTTTAGGTATACACATCAAAAATCAAAATTTATAATCATAGTTTGTATTTTCTTTGTCTTATCTACTTCTGAAGATCATTATAATGTGCTAAATCTGACATAACAGTTTTTCATTTAGGAATATTAGTTTATTGTAACAACCCGAAAATCTGGGCCAGTTTAAAATTTTTATTTTGGCAATTTTAGCGAATTTTGATTATTTAAAATGAATTATTTTAAATAATATTGACGAGAAATTTATTTTGAATAAAATTCTATCGTATACATTATATACGTCGTCGTTAGAATATAATATTTATTATATAATTATAAAAGGAATTGAAAATGGCGCGGTAGTTCGATAATTCGATTTCATTTTTCATTTGAATGTACCGGGTGCAAAACAATCCGAATTTTAGTGAAACCAAAAACAATAGGATCTAATTGATGATATCTTTCCAACGAATCCGAAAAATTGAAATTTCATAGCGGGAATCAAAGGATATGTCCAGTTGGAAATTCTGAATAGTCGCTATGGAATTCAGGCCCTTAAAAATGGAAATTTTGCAAATGACCTCGGATTTCGACGAAACCACTTTTGTTGGGTCTGTGATGTCAAATTATTGCTAGATTCCAATTTTCGTAATTTTTTGAATTAATATGTGAGTGTGGCGCAGTTAAACGCGTTTGACCAGTTTCACTTGAATTTAATCGACTGGAAATTGGCCATTTTTCAAACGGTCTCAGAATTCGATGAAATTAGTTTTGTTAGGACCGTATCGTCAATACGAAGCTAGAAAATATTTTTAGGGAATTTTTCGTGTCAGTATGTGGCCCCGGTAATTTAAAATGTACGTTCAAATTGAATATATACTGATTTATATTTAAATTTAACGAAAACTGACCTTAACGATCGAATTGGCTTGAGTGGCATATCTCATTGTGTTCGGGATGAGGGTAAAACGCTATAGACGACAGGCGGTGGGCCTCGTTTAGAGGTCGTAAGTAAAAGTCAACTTTTAGAAATTAAATAATATAAAACTAAAATAAAAAAAAAATATCCCTCCCTCTTACTATACGTTCTGGCCCCCCTCTCTTTTCTTTCAAAACAGAAAAAAAAAATGCGCTAACCCTAAATCGCCCTCCCCGTCGCCTCTCACCATCGCAGGTGGCCACCGCCGCTCCCTCCTCAGGTGGAGCGCCGCCATAACCTGACCACCCCCGCTTCTTCACCTCCTTCCTCCTCCTTCTCGCGCTTGCTTCTCCCCCCCCCCTCTGCTGAATCGCACGCCGTGCCCACCCCCCCCCCCCCCCCCGATCGCCTGACCCCGCACACCACCCCCCTCCTTCTCCTTTTCCTCCGCTTCTCCTCCCCCTTCCGACTACGACAGCCACCGCCGGTCGCTCCACAGCTCGCCACTGCTGCTCCGACGTGCCGATTTTCCCTCCCCCTCTCCGATTCGATCAGCCTTCTCTTCCCCCTTCGCTGTAAGTCTTTTCTTTTCTTCCTTCTCTGAATGTCACACCTCGGTTTATGAAAGAAATGTGATTTCTATGTTAGGGTATTTATGTTATAAAAATATAGATTTGAAAAGAAATAAAAATCTGATTTTTTTTTTCATTTGCGAAGCGAGATGAAAGGTAAGATTTTTATTTATATAAATGACATAAAAATTTGATTTTTATATGCAAGAATTAAAATAAAAAAAGATTAGATTTTTAAAATGGAAAAGATCATATTTTTAAAATGGAAAAGATCATATTTTTAAAATGGAAAAGATTGAGTTTTTAAAATGGAAAAGATCATATTTTTAAAATGGAAAAGATTGAATTTTTAAAATAGGAAAAAATAGATTTTTGAAATGGGAAAAGGCGAAATCCTTGCAAAGTAAAACTGTGATTTTTATATATTGAACATCGAAGTAAAAATGTTATTTTTATATATTGAACATCGAAGTAAAAATGTGATTTTTACATATGTAGTGGCTACGGGCAACGAAGATGACGAAGAGGCGATAACGATGAAGATTTCTATCAAAGAAGAGTCAAGATGATTGGATAGCTATCTGTGAGAATTTCTCATCTTTCAATTTCTTTTTTTTAGTTATATATATACTAGGATGCAGATGGTGCTTAGTAGCACCCGACATAACCGTCCACAGACCATGGACTTGTTTGTTTGCTTGCAAAAATTAGTTAGATGATTTGGTTGAAATTTGGTTGTTTGGTGAATTTGATTGATGTGTGAATGGCGTGGGCCTTCACTAGACCGGGGATAAGGCTAGGCCTCGTCCCGTTTCTAGTATCGTGCCGTTATGCCGTCGAATTTTTCTAAAATATGTTAGAAAAATAAAAATATCGTTTTCATTGTGTAAATGAACTGAATAGAAATTCATATGTTAAAATAAAATATTTTATCGTTAAAAATATAATTTTTAACGTGAAAGTGAATAAATAGATATTTATAGACAAATCGGCCGATTTGTTTATATGCACTGATTTGACGGATATTGATTGGGTCGATAAATTTTACGCATCGCCCAACTGCACGAATAAAAATCTGTGTTTGATTGTTTGAAACACCACACGGGTGTTAGGATGAAATTCGAAGTTCACTCATCCTGATTGATTAATATGTCGATCGATTGATTGACAGGCTGTTATAAGCGTTAGATATCTATATTTGATGCTTATACACTGTAGTGCACTTTGGTTGATGGTTGATTATTTTTCAATGCTATTATACATGTGTTGTATGAAAATCCATATAATTAACTTTATATTGTAATTGATTGGGCCTCATTCCAATTTGAAAAATAAAGAATATTATAAAATAAAGGTTCATGTGTTGACTGTACTCATCCATTGAGATTAGTCATGTGTTGAACGAAATATTTTAATAATAAAATTTACATCTTTATCAATATAAAAGAAAGGTTCATGTGTTGAATGTACTCATCCGTTGAGGTCAGTCATGTGTTGATCGAAATAATTTAACAAAAATAGTCACACGTGGACAGTACTCATTCGTTGAGATTAGTCGTGTGTTGACAAAAATAAATATTCATTTGTTGAATAGAATATTTGAAAATAGAAATTTATGAAGCCGTGTTGGTTAGATTGACGCCATTTTGACGTGAACGATATCTATATCGATTTTATTCATTTTAAAATGAATATTGAAAGGTGATTTCGAAAACGCATATTTTGAAATGAAATTTGAATCAAATTGAATAGAAAGCGAATTCGAATTGAATATATAACGAATTGAATTCGAATTGATTATAAAACGAATTTGATTTCCATTGAATATATAATGAATTTGATTCAAATAGAAAACGGAAATGAATTGAATTGAAAACGATTTCGAAATGAATTGAATTGAAAACGAAATTTGAAAGGAATTGAATTGAAAACGATTTCGAAATGAATTGAATAGAAAACCAATTTGAATTGAATCGAATAGAAAACGAATTCAAATTGAATTGAAAACGAATTCAAATTGAATTGATTGTGAATTGAAATGAATTCAAATTGAATCGAAATTTGAATTGAATAGAAATGAATTTTAAAACGAATTTATAAAGAAGAATACAATTTTGATTTGAATTGAAATGGAAGTTGAAATTGCTCTTGAAACGAATTTAAAACTATTTATATAATTTGTTTTAAATAGAAATCGACGAAATATATAATATATATATTATATATACAATATAATGGCCTGAATAGAACGCGCCGCGCCGCGGCAGTTCGTGAATTTCGACCATTTATTTCAAACGGACATTACGGGAGATCCGACCTTCGGATTCTCCTAAAACGGGAACCGTTGGGTTCGTATCGAAAAGAGCTTTCTAACGTATATTAGAAATTCAAAATCTAACGGTTGGATTTGGAGTTACGTCAAAATCAAATTTGAAAAAGGTCGCTGTAAGTGCAGTTCGATGGCCATTGGTGGAAATCGACTATACGGGCCTTGATAAAATTATTAAAAATAGTAATAATTTGTGTAAAATCATAAGAAATGATTTGTGAAGATTTGGGATGAAAAACTCCATATTTGAAAAGATAAAAATAGATTTTTATCGAAATGAACTAGTTTTGAACTACAAATATAATTCTATTTATTTTTAAATAAATAAATTGAATTTGAAAAGGGTTTTAAAAATAACCAGAATTTCCAATGATTGCATTGGAGTGGATTTGAATCGAAATTGTCTTCGGAATATTTCGATGTTGGAATTCGTGATTATACAGATGTTGTTATGGAAATTTGAAAGATATATATTTATATCGTTATTTCCAATACGACATTTGTTAATCGTAGAATTTGATATTGAATATAAGCCGATATATTTTCTATTCAGAGCCTTATATTGAATATCAAATGTGATTTGGGTTTGTCGTGAATGGTGTCTTCACTAACACTGTTCTTGAACCGAGTTGAGAAAAGATTAAATCTTTTTATTTAGATTTAATGAAGTGTACCAATTAAATGATATTTAATTGGAATTGAATTTGTATTGATTTTTGGGTTTACCGTGAACAGTGTTTTAAATAACACTTGTTCTTTAACCCGATAATTAATGGAATGTGCTTTTGGGTTTATCGTGAACCGTGTTTTTAAATGACACTGATTCTTTAACCCAGTCGAAGATTAAAACTAAGTGGAGTTTTAATGAATCTTTAATTAGATTGAAATGATCGAAAATGGAGTATCACCAGTTTTGCTCCAGGCGATAGTTAAATCTTTAATTAGATTTGAACGTGAAATGGTAATTGAATTTACCGATAACACTGTGGTGTTAGATATGAGGTATTACCAGTTTTACTTCATGGGATGAATAGGTTAGGATGGGGAAATTAAAATAAATGATTACTTCGGTAAGGTTTGCTAATCCCGACTAGTTTGAATTGAGATTCAAAAATAGAATAAAGAATAAATTCAAGGAATTTATCTTGGATAAAATTAATGGGAACCTTTCCCTATGAATGTGAAATTTAGAAACTAACTGTCGGTTAGCCAAGCAGAATGGTTTTCTGGATATTGATCTGATGTTGGTTTCGGCCTTCGGGGTTAATATTTGGGAAATTATTCTCTTGATTAATTTACGGTTAGTGACTGATGAATTGGAATGAGTCGTATGTTGTGTTTGTGTAACACTTATTTAAAATATACGCGAGTTATTCGGAAAGACCGGGTTTATCCCATTCTGAATAACTGATACGACGATAAGTCGAAGATGAAGACGATGGTCGAAGACCGGAGGTCTTCACGTCGTTTGGGTAATTACTGATGATCTTGATTGGGCTATACACCCAAGAAGATGGAAACAGTTAGTGATCGTCCAGACGTACTTGGAGATCGATGGATATGCGGGGTACTAGGTGCCTCCGGTTTCGTTCAGACCCAGAACGGACTTGCAAATGGACTGTGTGTCTGACATTGGATTTTAGTCCGTGTGATTGATCTTTATTAAATATATATCTGTTTAGCGGCGGAGAATTTATTCTCTTGCTTAACGCCCTTCCCTGAGACGTACGAGCTCAGGGGTTATATATTGATGGATATCAAACGCATGGAGTGAATTGCCGGTGTGGCATGCCTAAGTGGCAATTGATCGAGGCTTCTATTGAATAGCAAAGTCTTGTGGTGATGATCAAAGCACGGCCTTTGTGGCGTAGCTTTGTGTAACGTTTACTTTGCGAGTTTCACACCCGGTATGGACCAAAAATGGGAGACGGACCTCTGGGAGGACTTGCGTTTCTTTCTAGCTAGAAGTGGCGTCAGTGGTTTTACACGCCCTGACGAGTTTGACATATGTGGTTGTTGCTGTTGCGAGGCGCCTCGGTTATATCGGTTTCGGCCGATGCATTCTGGTCGGCAGACGGACCAGACTTACACCCCATAGGGTGGGGAAACGTAGTGTTCAGGAATTTTAATCCACATCGGTGGACCGGCCCTGACGATCCAAAGGCTTGACTGAGTACTTGCCTGAGGGGCGGGCTAGAGCATCTCGAATCGGTTGAGGACTATCTTTTGCCTCGGTTCATAGACGGAAATCCAATTTCCAAATACATGACCTTTGCGGTTTTATTTGTAGAGCCTAGTATGGCGACATAGTGGGATGGGGCACTCATGCCGCCTATGATTGATACTTATGATTTGAAGTTGTTTTATACACTATGCACTTATAATAGTATCAAACGATTTGTTTTAACCGTATCAAGCATTCTTTGGCTGTTATAAGGGAAAACCCTATCCTCGGCTGCGTTGCATTGTGTGATGGGACCTGGGTCTTATAACAGCTTCATTTTTCTTTATTTAGCATTGCGCTGTTTGTTTTATGCACTGGTATTCTTGGGAGGAAACCCATTCCGTGTTATGCGGCGTGGTCCCTTGATTTACCTATCTTTAAAATAAAGATTAATAACTGTTTTTGTTCTCACACCAGTCACATGACTGACCTGGAGTTTATTGTTTTGGTTTTGCAGATTTATATTCACAGGATCCTGGTTTACAGCTGGAACGATATCTGGAAAGCTTTGTATCCGTATATCTCTTCTAGTTGTGTATTGTATTATTTTCCGTTGCTATGTATTTAAATGTAATTTAAATCTATGATATTTCTGTGTAATATTCATTTATACTCTGTATATTCTTGTAATCTGATGCATTGTTGTAATATACAGTGAAATGTTCTTTTATATGCGTCCTGATGTGGCTTGTTCTCGAACTATCCGACGCTTTCCTTCACGGGGAAGTTACGGGTTTTCACAGTTGGTTAGTGAAACCAAAAACAATAGGATCTAATTGATGATATCTTTCCAACGAATCCGAATTGTTTTGCACCCGGTACATTCAAATGAAAAATGAAATCGAATTTTCGAACTACCGCGCCATTTTCAATTCCTTTTATAATTATATAATAAATATTACATTCTAACGACGACGTATATAATGTATACAATAGAATTTTTTTCAAAATAAATTTCTCGTCGATATTATTTAAAATAATTCATTTTAAATAATCAAAATTCGCTAAAATTGCCAAAATGAAAATTTTAAACTGGCCCAAATTTTCGGGTTGTTACATTTATACTACAACTTATGTAAAGATCAAGCCAAACTTCTGGCTACAAATGTTGAGAATGTTAACTTTCACAACATTTAATGATTATAGAAAATTACATTGTCTTATTGTCAGTTCAAATGGATGTATATGGGTATGGGTGGACTAAAGTGTATACAAATGTGTCATTGGTGCACGTTTTCCTAATACAGGTCGCTTATGAATAAAAAGGGAAATACATCGGCCTTTTGATATGATAATTGGTGCAGACATTCATGTTATCCCAGGTTATTTTATTTAGCTGTAGGTAGGCACATAATGTATCTTACATATAACTTCCCTGATTTTTTTTAGCAGTAATTTTACATATCCTTATGTAGTTCATTTTAAAATTAAAGCCACCTAACCTTCCTTGCACACCACTATGTACTACGTGCATCTTACAATATAATAATCTTATTACGCATATTGTACATAAGCAATCACACATCGTGTTTGATCAGTAGTATCATACTTGATGCTCATTCTCATCAAAATAACAATATTCTATTTATTTGTGCAGAAATCCAAATCTTCTACACAGATAAAACAAAAGCATGGAGAGCAGGTGAGAAACATGTGATTGCAAGGTGAGCGCAAAAGTAAATATTGAACCAATGTACATGTATTTGTCACGCTATAATAAAAATATAGTGCTTATGATGCAAAAAACAGCTCTTAACAATAGACCATATAATTAAAAAAAATACCAATTTATAACAAAATCAAGAGTTTACATCAGGGATATTTTCAAATATGCATTGTAACACAAAGCACTCCTTGGGTTATACCACTGCATGTTCATTTTTCTGATTAAAAAATGCAATTCAATGCTAGGCATACATAAGTTAAAAATGTTCACATGCAGAATGGAACCTGTAACATCCCGTAAATTTCGACTGGTTTTTGGAATAATAAACTATATGAAATTTGGAATAAGTCAGTTAGAGACTTGAAACTCTATGATTTGTTAATGGAAATAAATTTGAATTTTTAATTTAGTTCTTGATTTAAATGGTTTGAAAATAAATTTTAAGGCATTATTAATTAACGATTTCAAATTTTATTTTTAATAAACGACAATCTATGATAACATCAATAACCAAACAAACCATACGTGTTCATAAGTTTTGAAACGATATTGTCGATCATGAAACAATAACCATATCATATAGAAATGGTTGACGCTGGAATTTAAACTCAAACTTTAAATGTGAACATGAAATTACATCTGTTTATTTAATTTAAGTAAATTTAAATAAAACATTAGCAATGAAAATTTCAATGATATTGATATCAAATGGTGCAGTTACCGCAAGTAAAACGTAAAATTTTGCAGTCAAATTAATTAAGAAAATTTGATATTTAGAATACATTCAATTTAATATAAATGAAAGAATTTCCGTAGTAACATACGAAATTTCATTTCATTTGCAACATAAAGAAAAAGTAAAATAACTTAAACCGTTAACATTTGGAAACGGTAAACATTAAATACATTAGGAAGAGGAAGATAAAATTAATTAAATAAACAAGCATATGAAACGTTAAACATTAAATAGACATTCATTTTGTTCCCAAATTGCATCGTTTAAAATTCCAAAGTTTTAATGTTTGTTGACAAACCCATGGTTTCCTTTCCAAAGCATACGTTACCCTTATACCTGCATGCATAACGCAAACATTTATGTTAGGACTTAGTCCCATTTAATTCTTGCCACTTTATTTTTTTTCTCGTGCTCCTTCCCTTTTCTATTTTCATTTTTAGCCAACAAATAAATAATTCCTATTTTTCCTATTCTTCCCTAAACATGCTTTAATGTTTGCATATTATATATAGTATAAAATTTTTAATATAACATAAATGCTTTCCTTTTAATATTAAGCACATTCATGAGAGAAATTAAATTAAATATCCATTGAAATCAACTTATTGTATACATTAAAAATTTGATTTTACTTGACTTGTAAATTGTAATGGAATTTAAATAAGTTTATTTGAATTTGAGTTGTTTTATCAACAATTGTAGTATTTTAAAATTCATTGAAACATTTTATATTGATTTAAATATTTTGTTAATTTAAACGATTGTAATATTTTAAACGAATAGAATATATTGGTTGATAAATTTTAAATTTGATTTTCTATTTTACTTGAGAATTATAATTGAGTGTAAACAAATTTATTAGAGTAGAATTTGGTATTAAAATTTATTTGAGTTTTATTTAATTTATGTAGACTTAATTTTGTTTTAATAATAATACTGACAATTAAGGATTGTATTTGGAAATATATAAATACATTGTAGGTAATTGGCATTCATAGTAAATAAATGGTAACAATTGGTATAAAAAAAAATCTTTGTTTAATGGTTGTTGCCACATGTCCTTATTTAGCTGAGATTGTTTACACCGCATTTCCTTTTATCATGTGTGTTCCTTATTTCTCACGCTTCTCTCTTCTCTTTTATTTTTTTTTGCGTGCCTCTCCTTCATTTTACTTCTCCGAATATCAGCTACCATACCAAATTGTTTTTCCCCATTCAGAAAATTCACTTTCACCCAAAATCCAAAAAAAAAAAAAAAAAAAAAAAATAGAAACATCCCCAAATCCAAATCATTGTCACCGATTGTAAATGCCGCCACCGCCCACTCCTTGCTCCAGCCGTCACCATAAGTCAACCCCACACGAGCTCTAACGAACCACCATGCGTCCTCACCTGTTGTCACCTGCGTCGAGCTCCAACCGTCCAGTGACGTCGAAATCCCTGAACCTCGGCTCCCTTTGGAAATCGTAGGCCTTCCATGCTATCACCTGCAGTGTTCGCCCCCATCCAAGTTTGCTCCTTTTTCTTCGCGTTTTGAGGTGAGTTCGCTCACGATTGATTAATTAGTTTGCAAATAATTCAATTTCAATAAGAACTAAAGTAGAATAGTTGTTTGGGTTCATTTTGTTGGCTGGTTTACTTCTGAATTTTTGTCGTTAGTATATGACTATACTGGTTGGTTTCATTCGACATTGTTGTGGTTATTACAGCTGCCATATAATCGCTATTTGTTGGTTCAAATTTGCATATATCCTAGGAACCACTATGCATGTATGTATATATCCCGCTACATCACATATTTGTCTAGTTGCTAGAAATTTTAATGGTTACGGTTCAAACTGTACCCTGTTCATTCGATGTTTATTGTGGCTCCCTTTTAAGTTTCGTGTTGATGGAAAAAAAAATTATAGCAACTTGATAACATTTTATTCCCTAAGTTTAGTGCAAATGAAGTTGGTTGTCTTTTAAATAGAGGGTATTCATATTGTGTTTTGTACAATTTTAGTTGTTATATTGATGTTGCTTTATGACTGAGCAATACACCCATCTACTTGAGTTCATTGCATATTATGATGCAGTCTGATGATTATTGCATATCTGTGTTAAATTGCCATAGTATCTTAGGTTTATAAATTTTAAACTAATAAGTTTCATGTAGGACATATTGGACAGCCAAGTTTTATGAATGCATACCTGTAGTTAAGGGTAAACAAACCATGATTTGTGGTGTAAAATGATTATGTGCCTTGCTACACGTTGGATACCTTATCTTTTCATGACCTCACCTATATTTGTATTTGCTACACATATGGATTACATGTTGGTTTTATTGCACTTGACTTTGGTATGGTTGCAACATTTTAAAAAGGGATGTATTTGAAATGGGCTGCACTTTTAAAGGGCTACATAATTGTTGATTCACGTTCATACACCCTAACTGTTTCAACACAAACTGGAAGCATGCATTTGTACACACTGCGTAAACATAAGATTTATGTATATGTACACCAATAATTTTCACCTAGGTAAACTCAGACCTGAAGAACATTAGCGTCTTAATATGAAGTTATAGCAATCCCCGTAGCTCGCATATATATGTATTTCTATCATGAAATTAAATGATATGGTTTAGCTAAAGAGGGTAGACTTGAATAAATTTTGGCTCATATGTTTTCCTTACCATTTACTGAATATAGAATGCATGTTTTGCTATATGTAATCATTTAAACACATGCACCTTGCTTGTTTCATTGAAACTGAATATATGTTGCACTTTTAAGTGGTAAATGCAAACCATATGCCACACTATTTATCAGTAGAAACTTGAATGCATTTGGCTGAGAATATTCGATGAAATATCTTGCGTTTGGTAACTTCAAATTTATTAACTATTATATTTCAGTTTTTATTGAAGTTAACTTATTTGAACGAAGTTAATTCTGATCCGAGTGTTTGTTGTGTTTTTCTTATGCAATACGCTCGGGTCAGATACGAGCGTTGCAGATTTTAGAAGTTTTCCGCCAGCAAACTGGAGAGGAACGCGAAGACGCATATGGCGCGCGCTCGAATGAAAGTGTATTTTTTTTAATTTATGTTTATTTTATAAATCTTCCGCTGTATGTAAAATTTTGTAAAACTCTGATATTAGGTATAAAAAAATTTCCTCTGCAATTATTCTGTTATGTGATTCTGTGTTTATTCTGTTTAAACCTGATAAGTTAAATAACTATCTGTCTTTGTAAACGGTTCGAGTTGGTTTAATTACCGACTTGAAGCAGTAAAAAAGGCAGATCGTTACAGTTGGTATCAGAGCTGGTTAGAGAATGTGATAGGTGATTCTCGCTTGGCTGTTTGGTGGCGAGCAGGAGACTCTTACCCCTACACATCCCAATGGGAAGATTGGGTTGGTTGTTGCAATCGAGAGGCTGGTCGTAAAATCAGTTCTGAGGTATCACTGTATGTCACGGTGGGAGGTTAGCCCACTGCCTGATGGTTGCAAAGCCTAGGGCCGTTACAGTTGGTATTAGAGCTTTGGTTTGACAAAGCTTAGATTATCGGGTTTAAAAACTCATTAGAGATAGAGTAGCAATATTCTAGAATGAGTGGAATTATCACAAGAATCACTGTTTAGAGAGCGTATTTTGAAAATTTGAATTATTTTGAAATTAAAGTAATAGTTTTGAAAAGCAATTTTTTTATTTTTTTGAAATATAATCTACGATAAGAGTTTTGAGTATTTTATTCGACGTCGAGATTGGACTGTCAAATATGTACGGATTTTGAATATACGCCTAGCTAACGTATATACAAAGTCCAATATATATGAGACTGATATAGAATCACTTTCTAGTCGCTTAAAAATGATTCTGGTGATTGTTGGAACATCACCATTATTTATTTTTCGAGTTTCGAAAGTGGGATATTCATATGATTCTGATTGAGACGTCGAGAAATACTTAAGTTATTTTGATAAATGTTTAAAATGAAATGCTTGAAACTTATATTGGTATGAGATCAATTCGAAAATCACTGATTTGTAAGATAATTGATTGACATAATAGTCTTATATAATGGAATTTATATTAAACATGATGTTGAAAAGGAAATCTTGTGTAACTGATATTTATGTAAGTGCGATATATGTAGTATTATATATAGTATGTATGTTTTGAAATGAAGATATGGAAATCATTTATAAATGAAACTTACTTCATGGAATTGAGAAATCTTACAGATAACTATGTAAGTACGTTGAACTCGAAATTGTGACTTGATAAAACGAAATTCGTACGAGTTATGTTGAAATTTACTTGTTGAGTTATATGGAAAATGATTTATGAAAGATATTTGAAAATTTCAACAACGAATGTTATTCGAACATGAAATTAAATCCAAACGGTTAAATCTAAAATGTTAAAAGTTGGAAACTGATAATCTTATGTTTATATAAGTGTGGAAATGATATAGTTTTGAAAGCTATGACTACTAAAATTTTGAATTTGGCAAAGATTCGATATTGAACAATTTGATTCTTATATAAAAATTGGAAGTTATATAAGTATGTGGTGAATTAGATATTACTGATTTGAACGAATCCCGATTGGAAAGTAAGAAAAGTTTTGTAAATGGAATTTTATACAAGCACGATATATGTGATGTACGAAATGAAAAATACTATATGTATATTATCTGTTTTGAAGTCGAAGATATGGAAAGTACTTTCTATTGAAAATCGTGATCCTACTTGATAGGGTTGCGATGGAACTCCGCACGGGGTGTCCATTGGAAATCGGGGTCCTACTCGGTAGGAACACGTACTGGAATCCCACTCGGTGGGGTCATTTTGATTTATCTATATTCACTTGATGTTTCATAGTGTAATTCGAGGGGCGAGATGTCTACAGTTACAAGCGATTCCACTGGGATAGTGGCGTAACTGCTGCGTAACTGCGATCTATAACCATAGCGAAATTCGAGGAGCGAGATGCCTACTGTTACAAGCGATTCCACTGGCATAGTGGCGTAACCGCCGCGTAACTGCGATCTATGGCAACAACAATGGCGAAATTCAATGGGGTGTGATACCTACGGGCACAAGCGATTCTACTGGGATAGTAGCGTAACCGTCGCGTGTCCGCGATCCATGGGGGAATGTATTTTTCATATCTATTTTTAAAAGTTTTTAAGTATTTTCACTGGAAGTCGAAACAAGTATATTGAGTATTTGGAGATTTTTAGTCGTGCGTCTGATCAACGTATGTCTTAAGAACGAAAATAAACTTGTTAAGATTTCAAGTTGTAGAAGTATTTTGACTTTAAATAACAAAATCAATACCATGGAAATTTAATATTATACCACCTCAACATAATCAACTAAGAAAGAGGTTTTGAATGTTTTGCAAGTTTACAGCTTTGAAATATATTAAAATACTAATTTTTGTCTTGGAAAAGAAAAGAATTAATGGAATAAATATGTACTTGAACGAAAATTATTCCATTCGCATAATAATTCTGATTCAGTTTGAATATACGATTTTGATTCTAAATAGAATTGTCTTCTTCTTTCTCGACGGCGAACACTGATAAGAGTTTTTGATATGAATCTGAAATTCTCTATCCTAGTTTATTGCTATGCAAGGAGAATATAAGTTTCTAATCAAGAAGTTGAATTAGAAGTTCGCACTAGGGTGATTGTGTTAACAATACTAATTAGAAAAAAAAATATGTGTTCGAACAAGCAATCAAAGTCGATGTGTGTATGAATGATATATCTTTTAATTACCAGTTTCTTATTTCCGTTCCATTTCGAGGACGAAAAGTTCTGAATGGGGGAGATTGTAACATCCCGTAAATTTCGACTGGTTTTTGGAATAATAAACAATATGAAATTTCGAATAAGTCAGTTAGAGACTTGAAACTCTATGATTTGATAGTGGAAATAAATTTGAATTTTTAATTTAGTTCTTGATTTAAACGGTTTGAAAATAAATTTTAAGGTATTATTAATTAACGATTTCAAATTTTATTTTTAATAAACAACAATCTATGATAACATCAATAACCAAACAAACCATACGTGTTCATAAGTTTTGAAACGATATTGTCGATCATGAAACAATAACCATATCGTATAGAAATGGTTGACGCTGGAATTTAAACTCAAACTTTAAATGTGAACATGAAATTAAATCTGTTTATTTAATTTAAGTAAATTTAAATAAAACATTAACAATGGAAATTTCAATGATATTGATATCAAATGGTGCAGTTACCGCGAGTAAAACGTAAAATTTTGCAGTCAAATAATTAAGAAAATTTGATATTTAGAATACGTTCAATTTAATATAAATGAAAGAATTTCCGTAGTGACATACGAAATTTCATTTCATTTGCAACATAAAGAAAAAGTCAAATAACTTAAACCGTTAACATTTGGAAACGGTAAACATTAAATACACATTAAATACATTAGGAAGAGGAAGATAAAATTAATTAAATAAACAAGCGTATGAAACGTTAAACATTAAATACACATTCATTTTGTTCCCAAATTGCATCGTTCAAAATTCCAAAGTTTTAATGTTTGTTGACAAACCCATGGTTTCCTTTCCAAAGAATACGTTACCCTTATACCTGCATGCATAATGCAAACATTTATGTTAGCACTTAGTCCCATTTAATTCTTGCCACTTTAATTTTTTTTCTCGTGCTCCTTCCCTTTTCTATTTTCCTTTTCAGCCGACAAATAAATACTTCCTATTTTTCCTATTCTTCCCTAAACATGCTTTAATGTTTGCATATTATATATAGTATAAAATGTTTAATATAACATAAATGCTTTCCTTTTAATATTAAGCACATTCATGAGAGAAATTAAATTAAATATCCATTGAAATCAACTTATTGTATACATTAAAAATTTGATTTTACTTGACTTGTAAATTATAATGGAATTTAAATAAGTTTATTTGAATTTGAGTTGTTTTATCAACAATAGTAGTATTTTAAAATTCATTGAAACATTTTATATTGATTTAAATATTTTGTTAATTTAAACGATTGTAATATTTTAAACGAATAGAATATATTGGTTGATAAATTTTAAATTTGATTTTCTTTTTTACTTGAGAATTATAATTGAGTGTAAACAAATTTATTAGAGTAGAATTTGGTATTAAAATTTATTTGAGTTTTATTTAATTTATGTAGACTTAATTTTGTTTTAATAATAATACTGACAATTAAGGATTGTATTTGGAAATATATAAATACATTGTAGTTAATTGGCATTCATAGTAAATAAATGGTAACAATTGGTATAAAAAAAAATCTTTGTTTTATGGTTGTTTCCACATGTCCTTATTTAGCTGAGATTGTTTACACCGGATTTAATTTTATCACGTGTGCTCCTTATTTCAAAAGCATCTCTCTTCTCTTTTATTTTTATTTGCATGCCTCTCCTTCATTTTACTTCTCCGAATATCAGTTACCATACCAAATTGTTTTTCCCCTTTCAGAAAATTCACTTTCACCCAAAATCTAAAAAAATATATATATAGAAATTTCCTCAAATCCAAATCATTTTCACCGATTGGAGATGCCGCCACCGCCCACTCCTTGCTCCAGCCGTCACCATAAGTCAACCCCACACGAGCTCTGACGAACCACCATGCGTCCTCACCTGTTGTCACCTGCGTCGAGCTCCAACCGTCCAGTGACGTCGAAATCCCTAAACCTCGGCTCCCTTTGGAAATCGCAGGCCTTCCATGCTATCACCTGCAATGTTCGCCACCATCCAAGTTTGCTCCTTTTTCTTCACGTTTTGAGGTGAGTTCGCTCACGATTGATTAATTAGTTTGCAAATAATTCAATTTCAATAAGAACTAAAGTAGAATAGTTGTTTGGTTTCATTTTGTTTGCTGGTTTACTTCAGAATTTCTGTCATTAGTATATGACTATACTGGTTGGTTTCATTCGACATTGTTGTGGTTATTACAGCTGCCATATAATCGCTATTTGTTGGTTCAAATTTGCATATATCCTAGGAACCACTATGCATGTATGTATATATCCCGCTACATCACATATTTGTCTAGTTGCTAGAAATTTTAATGGTTACGGTTCAAACTGTACCCTGTTCATTCCATGTTTATTGTGGCTCCCTTTTAAGTTTCGTGTTGATGGAAAAAAAAAATTATAGCAACTTGATAACATTTTATTCCCTAAGTTTAGTGAAAATGAAGTTGGTTGTCTTTTAAATAGAGGGTATTCATATTGTGTTTTGTACAATTTTAGTTGTTATATTGATGTTGCTTTATGACTGAGCAGTACACCCATCTACTTGAGTTCATTGCATATTGCGATGCAGTCTGATGATTATTGCATATCTGTGCTAAGTTGCCATAGTATCTTAGGTTTATAAATTTTAAAATAATAAGTTTCATGTAGGACATATTGGACAGCCAAATTTTATGAATGCATACCTATAGTTAAGGGTAAACAAACCATGATTTGTGGTATAAAATGATTATGTGCCTTGCTACACGTTGGATACCTTATCTTTTCATGACCTCACCTATATTTGTATTAGCTACACGTATGGATTACATGTTGGTTTTATTGCACTTGACTTTGGTATGGTTGCAACATTTTAAAAAGGGATGTATTTGAAATGGGATGCACTTTTAAAGGGCTACATAATTGTTGATTCACGTTCATACACCCTAACTGTTTCAACACAAACTGGAAGCATGCATTTGTGCACACTGCGTAAACATAAGATTTATGTATATGTACACCAATAATTTTCACCTAGGTAAACTCAGACCTGAAGAACATTACCGTCTTAATATGAAGTTATAGCAATCCCCGTAGCTCGCATATATATGTATTTCTATCATGAAATTAAATGATATGGTTTAGCTAAAGAGGGTAGACTTGAATAAATTTTGGCTCATATGTTTTCCTTACCATTTACTGAATCTGGAATGCATGTTTTGCTCTATGAAATCATTTAAACACATGCACCTTGCTTGTTTCATTGAAACTGAATATATGTTGCACTTTTAAGTGGTAAATGTAAACCATACGCCGCACTATTTATCGGTAGAAACTTGAATGCATTTGGCTGAGAATATTCGATGAAAAATCTTGCGTTTGGTAATTTCATATTTATTAACTATTATATTTCAGTTTTTATTGAAGTTAACTTATTTGAACGAAGTTAATCCTGATCCAAGTGTTTGTTGTGTTTTTCTTATGCAATACGCTCGGGTCAGATACGAGCGTTGCAGAATTTAGAAGTTTTCCGCTAGCAAACTGGAGAGGAACGTGAAGACGTATACGGCGCGCGCTCGAATGAAAGTGTATTTTTTATAATTCATGTTTATTTTATAAATCTTCCGCTGTATGTAAAATTTTGTAAAACTCTGATATTCGGTATAAAAAAAATTCCGCTGTAATTATTCTGTTATGTGATTCTGTGTTTATTCTGTTTAAACCTGATAAGCTAAATAACTATCTGTCTTTGTGAACGGTTCGAGTTGGTTTAATTACCGACTTGAAGTGGTAAAAAAGGCAGGTCGTTACAGAACCATTATTGAAATCCTGAAATGGTAAAACATTGACATAAGCTTAAATGCATCAGCACATTCTGCTGCGCTTACTTTGATGTAATGACTCGTGTTTTGGACAATCAAATATTTAATTCAATTTATTTAATTTAAATATTAGATTTGGAATACTGATGGAATTTAATATTTAATTTGTTATTTAAATGAAGTTCGAACGTTATATATTTATATAATTATAAATCGAGCTTGAAAATGGCGTGCAGTTCGTAAATTCGAGTTTTGAACTTCGACTGAGAGTACAAGATTCGATTTAAGTCGGATTTCTGTGAAACAAGAAACGCTAGGATCGTACTAACGATAGCTTTCATATGAAAGAGAAACATCTACATTCCGTGTTACAGATTGCGAGTTATGGCTAAATCAAATTATGGAAAAAATGCTATGGAAATCGATATCGACCTTTAAAATGGCCATTTTGCAAACGGACTCATATTTCAATGAAATTAGTTTCATTGGAACCGTATCGTCAAGTTATTGTCAGAAAATCAAATTGCGTGGCAAATCGATGTCATATGTGACCACAACAATTGTAAACGCCCGTTTAGATTTCTATAGCGCGTAGTTAATGTAGTAAATAGATATTTGGGAATAACTTCAGCATATGATCGAACCAGGCCACGAAACTAGTTCCGTTGAGTTCGTATCGTCGATTATAGTCAAGATAGGTATATAGTTTGCTATTTTTAGAGATCGGATAATTTGCCGTTAAAAAGGGTAATGCGGTGCGCGGTAAAAATAGCCTACCGGGCAAACAGTCTCAGAAAACGACGAAACTAGTGCCGTTAGGTTCGTATCAACAAATTATTGTAAGATATACAAGCTTCAAGTTGATTTAATTTACTTGGTGATCGTGGAAAAATTAAACGCGTGTTCATTTCTGGTTTTATAAAGGAAATTTTTTCAAACGATGTCGGAATTCGATGAAACTTGTCCCATTGGGTCCGGAATATCTATTTACACTAAGATTAGCATTTTTATTAGTAAACCAAGATCATTTATAGTGGTTTTAATCAACTACTTTACGGCTAAGTTTCGTCCAATAATATTTAATTGATTTGTCCACCCTATAAATACCTATCACTGCGTAATCCTACTGTCCAAGTCAAAATACTTTTTCGTGGTCAATGAACTTGGATGCCACCACTATACTGAAAAGAACGGTCATCCTCTTCCATTCATTCTACCCAAAAAATCCATTGATTCATTTATCAAATCTAGTATTCTCCTTCATCAGTGTGTAGAGCTCGTTGGACTCTATGAGTTCAACGGCTACGATGGGGTTTAAGGCAATGGGGTGGTTAGATTTCGGGCTTGAAGGGGCCGCTTTTGGGTTCGATTGGTAGCGTCGTGTTAAAGGGGATTTGCGGGCGTGGCGTCAGGATGTTGGAGCGTGGGTTCCGGTAGGGTCAGATTGACCTCCGGTCATGGTAGTGGTTGCTGCGAAGGGGTGAGGTGGGACGGTATTGAGGTGGAAGAGTGGGTTCATCGTACAGGATGCAGTGGTTTTATAAGGTGGAGAAAAGGGTACTTTGGGCGAAGGTTTAGGAGGAAGGCGCGGTCGTGAAGGCGCACTCAGGTGATCGTCTGATGGACGGTGAGGGGGGAAACAGGGATGTAAGGTCAATATACGGTGAGGCCAATAACAGTAACCATGATTGGGCAAAAACAGAGAACGGGTAGGAAGAGAGATCGTACTCGGCTGCTATTACTCAAATACAGCATTAGTTAGTTTTAATTAAATGCCTAATCAAGTTATTTAGTTAATTTAAACTAACCAAGTTTAAAACACTAATATTATTGTTTTGCAAACATTACAGGTTATCAGAAATTGCGGGAAGGGAGGAAGCCCGAAGTCGACCCTTTCCTTTAATTAACAATGTACTTATGTTAAATAATATAAATTTAGACAATTTAATTTGTATATTAAATTGTGGAAATAATTGATTGTCCTTTGCAGATGGATTAAAAAACTGTTGAGTATGGAGACGACATGGTTCTGATGTTAGAATAAAGATACGTGGAAAAATCGGGAAATATAAACCAAAGTAAATAATCGCCGCTAAGTTGGTTATAAGTAAAGTTTAGAAATTAATTTTATAATTAAATCATGATTCTTACAATATAAATAACTTTGTCCTGTTAATAGAATAAAACGAAACAAAGAGCGTGGGGATCGCAACAACTAGATCTACATGCTGAAACTAGTCTGGACCGGAATGGAGACGGCAGGAATTCACGGTTAAATTAAACAATTGTTTAATTTAACTGTAACCAGACCGTTCCAACAAACCAAATCAATGTGAGTTAAACTCGCTCAGTTTCTCCCATTTATATTTTATATAAATTGGGTTCTTTATTTTGTGTGTTTTACTTGCTGATGGTTGCTTATTTGCTAGTTATACAATTGTTTGTTGATTTAACTGATGAAATTATACTGTGTTTAATTTTAGTGAATTACCAAATCTTTATTTTTAACGATTGGTTCCAATAAAGGTAACGTACCTTATTGGTCACGTTTATTTATAAATGTGTTTTAAATTGTTGAACTATTTGAATTTCTTGTGGTTTGTGTTGAATGGTTGCTATTTAGCGTAATCAGTTAAACAAAAATGAATGGTCTGATTTGAGATAACCATTTGAATACAGGAAAGAACAGGTTTGAGGGATCCAACCGGATTCCTCAAACACATTATTTATTTCATATTTTCACATATGAACTGTCCTGTTTGGTCGATTGATTTGATTATTGATTTGGACTGGGAATTCAACCTGTGTTGTGTTTAAACCAATAGGCGGTATTGGTTTGGTATTTGGCAGCGTATGGCCTATAAAATAAATCGTTTTATAAATATTGATTCACCGTCAGGTGAATCGATAGAGGTGAAGTTATAAAATTTATTTTATAACTGGAGTTAGATTTTGAAAATATTTTTTTAAATAAAAGTTATTAAAGAGAAATAAATAAATATTTTATTTATTTAAGACTTCAATTTGTTAATAATTTATTTTATAAAATAAATTCTGATGTTAATCAAATTTACAGGTACGAGAATAAGAAATGAATCGAATGGTAAAACTTTGAAAATTGTTTTGCAAAGAAATACCTTTTTTTGAATTCATTTATAAAGTAATTAAAGTTGAAAGGAAATTCAAGGGATGGTGAAAGAAGTTTAAGGATGGGTTTTATATTTAAAAACCCAAATTTTTTATAATAGAATTATAAAAAGAATGGTAAGCAAATACGAGGGCTAAATTTAAAGGATACGGGAATTAAGTAAAAGGATACAAAGATGGAAAAGAGTTTAGAATAAATCAGGGTTTGTAAATGAGGTTTAAAGGGTTAAAGTATAGATTTTACATTTACAATACTTGAACATGAGATCAAGTAAAAAGGGAAAAAATTGAAAATAAGATTTCCAAAAGGGGAAATGGTTGAATTTGATTTTGAAAGGAGATTGGTAAAGATGAATTTGGATAATGAAGTGGGTCATAAGGTTATATATTCAGACCCAACTTATAATGGGATTTGTTTTGAGACTGGAGTGGAATTTTGGTGTTTGGATTACAACGATATTAATCTAAGGATAAGAACGTTGTTTGATCAAGGTCTGAGAGGTAATTAAAATACCCCAACTTGAACAACATTGGGATTATCTGAAGATAGTATTACTTGGTAATCGTAAGATAGGTCATTATTTCCATTAGTGAAATAATGCAACATTGGTGAAAATGGGAAAATATGTATATCGAGAGATCCGAAGTAAAGAAAATGTAAAGCTAACTTTTTTATATACTAATCAATATTAGTTATGGTTTCAAGAATGAAATAAAGTATATTATGTAACGTTATTTATGAAATAATAAGTTGAATGGAATTTACCAAGTTAATTAATAGAGAAGGACGTAACATACGTTTTGGAAGGAGTATTAAGTGGGAATTGAATATGGGTATTTTTCTAAGTATTATAATGAAATGTTGTTGAGAACATTGGTATATTAAATAAGAATTCAATTATTGTATTTTCAAAGATTAAAAGTGTTGGAAGTCTTAATTAACAGAAGTGAATCAGTTTGTTTTATTTAAAAGGGAAAGTGATGCTAAATACTAAACCAGTGAACCCATTGGAGTGTCATGATTGAAACACTGTATATTTTGATAGTTAAAACGCCGACTATCAAAGTTGTCCAATACGATTGTTGGTATGGGAAGACCGGGATCGAATTTATATTTGAAAACCATTCCGACCAACAAATACATGAAGATATTTGAAGATGATCGATATGGAGCATTGAAGACCGTGGATTTTCACAAACTGAAGAACCACTAATATTCTCTGCCTTGCAAGTAAAGATAAGTTGTGATTCTGTCGTGGTTGGAATCTACGGGTTGCAAGGACTTCTCGCTACTGATCCATGTTGATTTCTTCAAACGTGCTATAGTTGTTGGCGGGGAATTGCCGTTCTCTTAGCTACCAGCTAGAGTATTTTTGTGGATATCAATTAGTGATATCTGACGGATCTGACGATGTGATATTCAAAGTGAATGACGACCAGATGATCAGAAGTTAATTCTGACCTCAAGCCTCATCAACCGGGAAATGACAAAAATCGGGCAGGCAGCATGGCTATGTGGGTCGCTCCCAATAGGGTGTATAATCACCTATCTAGAGGAAATCCTATTTGCTTCTTAAATCTATGTTTCGATGCTGTACCTTTTCGGGAGACGGTTGCTGATCCCAACCATCAGTGATATACATTCGATACACTCAAGCGAAATGAGTGGTCGGTCATGTGAGGTGTAACAACCCGTATTTTCAATAACCTGTTATAACATAAATTGAGGCAGAATTTAATTCTAACATCTGAATCAAGGGAAACGGGCTATGCCATTGCGTTCGTCTCGGAAAAATACGCGAAATAGAGTCCGAGTTTTCGAAAATCGGAGTCCATATGACCCGATTAAGGCCCAACGAAGTTTTCTGAAAATTTCAAAGTGAAAAACAGATTTCAAATTCAAATATGAATTTGGAAATTGGGCCAGGTGGGAAAAATTCCCGCCACAGTACCCAAGTCGACAGCCCTGTCGACTTGGGAGTCGACTTGGTCTGACCAGGTCGACAGCCCTGTCGACTTGGCTGTCGACTTGGCTCAGATGTGCAGTCCTGCCTGGTGCACCATTTTGGGTTTGTGTTGAGCTTGGGGGCCAGATTCGATTTGGAGGGCTGAGATGAGAACTAGGGTTTAATCCTATGGCCTAAAACACTAGCCTAATATATAAATATGACCCTAACCTACCCTAAATCCTCATTATTCATCCTAGCAACTAAACTATGGCAAAATCAATCCTCTCATGGCCTCCACTCTCTTCATCAAATTCCTAAATAAATTTCTAAGAGATTTCCACGCATACAAGTGTATTTAGACTTGTATGATCCTCTTTAGCTTGCATTCAAGTCTCGTTTCTCTATTGGCATCTTAAAGGAAGAGTTTTGATCAAGTTTTCTTGCATTTTTGGGGTTTAATTAGTTGCATAAGGGGTTTCTTACATTTGCTATACTCATTTGAGTCCGCATAAGCATTGTGTAAAGACCCGGAAATTCCCGCTCTTTGAATCGACCATAAACCACATAGGTCTGACCCAAAGGTTGGAAATTTTCGAATACTTTAACTTTGGGAATACAATACATCAGAACAATAACAACAGACTTTTATTACATTACAATAATGTTACGTCAGAGTACAGAATATATCAGAGTACAACGAATTTAAATTACAGCGGAAGATAAATTTACATAAAAGATAATACAAACAAACAGCGGAAGACTACTAAGATCTGGACACAGCTTTAGGCTTCGATCCAGGATCCTGCTAAAGAGATACTTATCTGCAAAAAGCTACTCGACTGCCCGTGTGGAAAAGAGGGCACCCGAGTTTGCAAAGTGAAACAAACTACGAGTCAGTCATGGGACTGGTGTGAGAATTCTAAACTAATATAACTAATAAGACAAATCCAAGGACCACGCCACTTTCGCGGAACGGGTTTTCTCCTATGGATTGCCAGTGCATAAACCAAAGTAAATCGAGAAATAACGCAATGTCTTTTTGGAAAAATGAAACCACTATAAGACCCAGGTCCCATCACACAATGCAACGCACACCAGAGGATAGGGTTTTACCTTATAATGGTCAAAAGATGCTTGATACGTATAAAACTGGGTTTGATATTATTATTAGTGTATATATGTTTTTAATAAAAAGATTTGAATCATAAGTAGCAATCATAGACGGCATGGTTACCATATAGCATGTCGCCAATACTAGTTCTACAATCAAAACCGCAAGGGCGTATTGGAAATTTGGATTCCATCATGAGTCGAGGCTAGGGGCAAGATCCTCTTCGATTCGAGACACTCTAGCAAATGCCCCAGGATTCCCCGCAGTGAACCCTTGGAAGCGGTAGGGCCGGTCCCCGCCTATGGGCAGTGGATTAGTTATGCCTGAACACACGTTTCCCGGTCCCTTTGGACCTATAGTATGACCACCAACGGCCTATAAAAAAAACGAGGCGCCTCAAAATCCATCATCCACATAAGTAAAATGTCAGGGCTGGCAGGTCGCTGACACCACTCTAGCTAGAAAGAAACGTGTGCACTCCCTACGGTCCATATCCCGTTTTTGACTCATACCGGGGTGTGAGGCTCGCGAAGTCACGATATACACAAAGCTATGCCTAAACAGACTATGCTTTGATCATCAACCACAAGGCCTGCTTATCAACAAAAGCCTTGATCAATGCATCTTAGCATGTCACATTGTCAGTCCGTACTATACCATTGATTTCTGCCAATATATAACCTCTAAGCTCATATGTCTCAGAGAAGGGTGTTAACCACCAAGCAGATATGTATTAACAGAGATCAACGAATGTAGTATAAAGGACTACAACGTCAGACATACATTCCATTTATAAACTTATGCTCTGGGTCTGAGCGAAAGTCAAATCCGTACAAATCAACACTACGTCCGGATAACTACCATCTTAGCCCCGTCTTGGGAGCAAATCAATCAAGGACCTCAACGCTAGTTACCCATTCGATGTGAAGATCGTCGGTCTTCAATCGCCGTCTTCAACTCTTATATTTAAAACGTCGTATAATCATTTGAAATGAGATTGAACTCGGTCTTCTCAAATGATTCTCGCATATATATATAATAATTTGAAAACATTTCCTATCGTTATTAATATTTGATAACGACCTATCGCTATTTTTATTTATATAAAAATTAGCTCGAATAAATTTAACGATGCTTCGGGTCAATGGGCGACCCTGGCGCTGTTTTCAACCAAATTTGACTTATGCATATCTAACCGTTGGATTTTGATGAAATTTATATCATGGGAAAGATTTTCCCAAAGCGGTCCTAACGGTTCCTGTTTTGGGAAAATCCGACGGTCGGATCTTTCGGTATAACCGTTTCAAGTTACGATTGCCGATACGCGAACTGCCGTGCGCGTTCCGTTTAATTTATAATTTATATTTGTATATATATAAATATAAATCGTTTGGCGATTTCAACTATTAACGTCTATTCTTTTATCGCATTTAAAATGACGATAAAAATATCACTTTTATTTTACTCTGTTTTTATTCACATTTAAAATGTAAATAAAATATGCTTTTTAAATTCACTTTAATTCATGCTTTATTTACACCAAATATAAATAGATATTCTTTTTCTATCTTTGGTTTATTTACACTAAATGTAAATAAATAATTAAATAATCTTTTCTATCTTTTGATTTATTTACTCTAAATGTAAATAAATATTCTTTCTTACCATTTATTTATCTACCTAGATATAAATAAATGTTTGCATTTTCCTTTTCTGATTTCTTTACCCAAATGTAAATAAATGGTTTTTCTCCTTCTACTTTTTCTTATTTATTTACACTATTTGTAAATAAATGTTTTTACTTTTCTTTTAACTTATTTATTTACACTATTTGTAAATAAATGTTTTACTTTTACTTTTGCTATATTTATTTACATTAATTGTAAATAAATGTATCTAATTTCTTATTCATATTTATTTACGCTATTTGTAAATAAATGGTTTCCATTTCCCTGCCAATCCTATTTACATAGTAAATGTAAATAAATGTATTTCTTTAATTCTTTTCTAATATTTCTTTTTAACTTAAAAAGAATATCTTATGTTAATTCTTTTCTAACATTTCTTTTTATTATTTACATAAGAAAACGTAAATAATTACCATTTACAAATTGGTTCTTTTTATTTACATAAGAAAAATGTAAATAAATACTTATTCACATAATTATTATTTTTATTCTTTTTATTTACATAGGAAAATGTAAATAAATTTTAATTCACATATTTGTTCTATATTTTCTATTTATTCTTAATTACATAAAATGTAATTTTATTTCTTATAATCATAATTACATAAAATGGAATTTTCTTTACAGTGTAAAATATATTCTTTTAATTACATATAAAAAAATGTAATTTATTCAATCTCTTATTTATCTAATGTAAAGATATGTTTTCCTTTGTCTACATTTTATTTATTTATCATAAATATTTTGAAGTAATTTACATATATAAAATGTAAATTTAGAAAATTAATATATATGCTTTAACCTCTCACATTGGATAGGTATTGTTGTGACTACTGGACAGCCGGGCGGGTCCGGGCAGATTTACATCACAACTCAATCCAACCTCGGGTTTTAAGCATTCTTTTTCTTTATATTGAATAATGTAATTTTTTTTTATTCCTTCCTAATTACATTGAAAAATATAATTCTTAAATTCTTATCTTACTATTTCATTAATTCTATTTAAACAAAATGGATATTTTGTTTCTCACATTTTCTATTTACCTAAATGTTTATTTTTACATAAAGCATATTTTTGTCCGCAAACTCTAATGCGACAAAAGTAATAATTTAGCTAATGTATGTTATTGCATAAAGCATATTTTTGTCCGCAAGTTCTAATGCGACAAAATTTATGGTTTAACTATGTATACATTTTAAAAAGTATATTTTTAAACCATGTATATTCTTATATAAGAAGTTATACATTCAATTTTATTTTTCCTTTACATAAGGAAATATACATTTAATTTTATTTTCTTTACATTAGAAAATAATATTCATTTTCTCTATTTTCTTCACATTAGAAAAATAATATAACTTTTACCTCTTTTACTTTACATTGGAAAAATGTAACTTTTATTCTCTTTTACCTTACATTAGAAAATGTACATGTTTTCCTTTTCTTTATAATAAAGAAAAAAAAATGTTTTCTTTCTTTTCTTTTAACAAAGAAAATGTTTTACCTTCTTATTTTCTTTCTTTTTCTTTTTAACAAAGAAAATGTTTACTTTCTTATTTTCTTTTAACAAAGAAAATGTTTACATTTGATTCTTTTTCTTTAACAAAGAAAATTGTATATATTTGATTTTTTCTTTAACAAAGAAAAATGTATATATAACTTTACTTACATTTAAATAACAAAAATGTAACCTTTAACTTATATTACATTTTTAATACATAAAAATGTATTTTACTTTTATTACATTTTTAATACATAAAAATGTAATTTATCCTTTGTTATATTTAATACATAAAAACGTATTTTAACTTCTATTTTCCTTTACATTATAAAATGTACTTATTCGCTTTCATTTTCTTTTAAATAAGAAAATATTCACGTTTGTTTTTATTCTCTTTCACATAAGAAAATATTCACGTTTGTATCATAATTCTTAACGGTGAACAATTTGGGTGTCACCCCAACAATATTAACACAACCACATAAATTTTGTGTCGTTAACATAATAGTGAAATTTTGGGTGTCACTACAAGTACATCAACATGACGATGGTATTTGGCGTCGTTAATCATGACAATAATATTTGGTGTATACTTTGGGTGTCATTACAGTAATATCAACATGATGATAGCATTTGGCTTATACTTTTGGTGAATCACAAATAAAGGCCTCATCTTTATTTTATTTGTAAATCAAATAAAATATTTTATCTTTGTTTTATTTTGTAAATGAAAATAAAGGTGTAAACTAACGTTTGATTTTGTCCATAAAATGAGGGTAAAATTTGTCTTTCACTTTGTTTACAAAATAGATGTAAAAACTTTGCCTCTTTATTTTGTTTACAAAGTGTGTTAAAAATTATGTCTCTTGTTTTAACAACAAAATTTGAGTAAAAATGTCTTTTTTGTTTTGTAAACAAAATCATATGTTAAAATAGTCTTTTTATTATGTCAACAAAGATTTGTCTTTTATTATGTAAAAACAATTCTTTTTATTATGTAGAAATAATTCTTTTTGTTTACAAAAATTCGTCTTTTCTTATGTACACAAAATAACATGAAAATAATTCTTTTTTTTTTTTTTACTATGTTTACAAAATAAACATAAAATATGAAATAAATTGGTACTTTATTTTGTTTACCAACATAAAATAAAATTTGTCATTTTATTTTGTTTACAAAAAGAAAAGTAAAATTATTCATTTTATCTAGTTTACAAAATGAAGGTAAAAATTTGTGTTTCTTTTGTAGACAAAATTATGGTAGAAACTGCTTTTGATTTGTAACAAGAATAACCAAAATACAAATTTAATGTTTTTATTTTTATGTAAGAAAAATAATAATAATAATAATAATAATAATAATAACGATGAGAATTTTATTGGGAATACATCAAGAAGTACAGATCTAAACAGACAAGCTATATCATGTCATCACAGCATCACAAATCACAATCAATCATACATTACAGTCACAGCACAATCAACATCCAAATGAATATATACAACATAAATTTCATGCTGAGTGGGTACAATAAAATAAATAAATAAATAATTTTAATTTTAAAATAGGAATCTCACCTTTGTTTGGTTTTATTGTCGACTTTCATTTGTATCGTTCAGATTTGAATTTTCTTCAAATTTCAATGTGCTCTGCTTTTGTCCCAATCAGTTCTGAAAGGTAGATCAGGATCCCACGATTCCAACGTGACGAAAATCATTCAAATTCCGATATCATAATTCTTCTTCCTCCTTGTCGATTTACTGCTTCAAAAGAGAACCCAAAGCATCGCCGCCTACATCCGAACATCGCACCACCTACAGGCCGTCGGACCACCATCCACGGCGCCAGCGTCGACCGCCTTCAGTCGCTTTTCCCACGCGCCAAGCCACAGGGAACTCGGATCCCTCCTTGCTTCGCGAATTGAACCCAAACCCAACGTCTTTGGCCTCCAAATCCTCATGATATTCGCCACTAAATTCGATCATAGCCATTCATTTTAAAGAGCTTATCAACCTCTACAATTTCCTTTTGGAGTTTTTGATTTTCATTGATTATGTAGGAAGAAAAGTGGGGTTAAGATTCGGAGCTTCGTGGCCATTGTTTCAATGAAGTGGCGGCTGAAAGATTAGGCTTAGGGTTTGGTTTTTCTATTCTATTATAATAAAATGTTATTAAATAACCTTAAAAGCCTGTAAATTTGTATGTTACAAAGGAAAATGAATTGAATAAATATTGAATATTGATTGATTGATCGTAAATAAATTTTATTTACATTATTTGGAAAGAAATTTCTCTTGATTGCAATTATGAAGGAAAGAAAATTATCTCATAAAGTCTACACATTTGTCCTGCTATATATTCACCGATCATATCTTTTCTAGTTGGTTTCTGAAACGTACTAAAATTTATTCCTATAATATAAATTAACCGAGACCCATAATTGCAAGATATCACTCTTTAGTAGATTATTTTTAGGTTATTAGTTATTGCGCAATAAAAAAAAAATCCCTATTTTCCATTAACTCATATTGTTTCCTTTCTTCCTGCAATTATGTTCTCCGTATTTAACACGATTTAATTATGGAAATATCCCTTTCCCATAACAAACTGATTCAATCCATTATTATTTTCCCACTTTTATTGAGTATATTATTATTTCCCATCTCTTATCCATTTCTCAATTTCTGTATTTATTACATTTCAAATCTGAAAGGTGATTCCTTACAAATATATGAAGATTATCAAATTTTCTATGTTTCTACAGTTTACTGCCCACAACCTTAATTATGTCATGTCAATCTATGTCATATTTATTTAGTAAGCCTTACCAAGTTAGTCTGCATTCAAAAAAAATTTTTTTTCTACAATTTTGACATAATATATTCTTTTAGCGCCAAATCATCAAATTTTCCTATTTTGTTCATAATTCCAGTTAATTTGCGCATAACCGCCATTCAATTAATTTATGCCTAACCATAACTCAATTATTTTGGGCATAACCACGATTAAATTTGAATCCTCAAAATCTCATGCAAAAGGAGGAAAAGAGGGCTGATAGAATATTTTATTAATCACTTTATAGAGAAGTAAGAATGTATTTTGTACGTTCATTATTGTTTTTATCCAATCTTTGACAAAACGAATTTGAATATACAAAAAAAAAAAAAGTAACAAATGGATGCATTTTAAAAACAATTAATTGCAGGATATGCAGTTAACCTTTTCCATAATATAAAAAGTTTATAAAATAGAAATCATCCACAAATATCTAATAAGGAGAATATTTTGAAAGTTTATGCACGGTTGATTGCCAATCTATGCAAATAAATTCTTATTAGCAAAAGCATTAAATATAGTTAAATATAGCATTAAATAAATTCCTAGATGTTACATTCAAAATAGAATTTTTAAATTTATTCTGATTTTCCGGGTTGTTACACATTGTAAGCCCTATTCCTTTCATACTTAAACTTTGAAGTTAAATGTATGATATGCAAGTTGTCATAGGTTATGCAAGTTTTGTTATGCAAGTTCGATATGCAAGTTGTCATATGTTATGCAAGTTTTGTTATGCAAGTTGTCATATGTTATGCAAGTTTGATTATGCAAGTTTGATATGCAAGTGTCATATGATATGCAAGTATGTTATGCAAGTTTGGGATGGTCATATGGTTCATGTTATCATGTTATGCAAGCTTATCTTGAGTATGAGAACATAAAGCTTCAAGCTTTATGCCAAAGGTTGCATTTTGGCAACATGTAAGTTATCATATCACATATGATAACTTGCATGTGAGGCTAAATGCGAACTTGTGGCCATTTTTACATGTCATTTAGCACCATGTATCATGAACATGCCAAGTTTGGTTTTATGCATGCTTTTTGGGCCTAAAAAATGTAATATGCAAGTGTATGAACACATGAACATTTCATATGCCACCATGTTGAACTTGTGGCTTTAACACTTTTATGTCATGATTGTGCCAAGTTCCCTCTTTCTATCCTTTATGCGCTATTGCGATATGTAAGCGATGGGATTGCGTTTGGGGTTGGGTAAACTTAAAAGACATAAAAACATGAGCTTGGGAATTTACCTATTAAGTTAGGTCTACCCATTGGGAATTTACCTATTAAGTTAGGTCTATCCAATTGCTTGAAAATTTGTAACATGTTTTGGAAACATGATGGACATGACACTTAGAAAAGATAAGTGTGGCCAACTTGAGGTTGGGTTGAGTTTGTAGCCTAAACCTACCCGGAACCGACCGGCTTAACTAGTTGCTACAAACAATAGGACCCAATGTGAGAAGTTGGTCATGTTGTACCTTGGACCCGAGGTTAGACCAAGTTGTGGCGTAAAGCTACCCGGACCCGCCCGGCTTAACTAGTAACCACAACAAAGTCTAATGTGAGAGGTTAAGGCGCATTAATTAATTAATGCCTCATGATTAGGGTTAAGTCATGGACCATTTAATACTTAACCAATTTGGGCTCAGTAGATTAATCGGGGTTAAGTCGTGAACTCATCGTTACACTTAACCAAGTTAATCCATGATTAGTGAAGAGGTTAAACCGTACTTAACCCACTAGAGAAATCCTAGTAATGGGGGTCCACTCCGCAGTAATCCCAAGTTTGTATCATTAAGGCCCTAGGGACTAGGCTAGGGAGGGGGCACGATTACTAGGCTGGAGGTAAGCGACCAAAAGCGACGGCAGGGTGGTACGCTGGTGTAGTTCCGGGCGGACTCTGGTCGTGCACATAGTCCGTAGCCGGAGAAAACAAGCATGGGTACCGGTAGATCGAGACTTTGCACTCATGTTTATGGTGTCCAGGGGTTGACACCCTAGGGCTTGATACACCCGACGGGTGGACCCGGCACAGTTCGACTACATTCATGTTTGGGCCGTATTGACACCAACACGTGACGAGTTAGGCTTAGGGAGCCGATCGACTAGACCGTTGGGTTGGACCTCGTGGTAGGGTCACTTCATGGACCTCGTGGTAGGGTCACTTCATGGACCTTGTGGTAGGGTCACTTCATGGACCTCGTGGTAGGGTCACTTCATGGGCCTTGTAGGAGGTTCACTTCATGTTATTGGGCCAAAGCTTGGGCCAGGGGATCAATACTTGCTTATTCAAGTCATGTTAGTTTGCTAGTACACCTGTGGTGCAAAACCTTAATCCTGATTATGCGATGACACCTTTATCTACTTTGTTAGTATATCATCATGCTAGTATCCTTATGTTCATACCTGGTGCTCATACCAGTTAACTTTATCAGTTTACATTGATTGTATTAGGGCTTACTCAGTCTTTTTGACTGACCTGTTTTCTTTCGCCTCTTTTCTTCCGTTTCCCCCCCCCTCCCAGGTTCTCAAGGAGGGAATACAGGAGCTTAGCTTGGATCTTACCTGCTTTTCTTGGATAGCTCATGTATGCTTTGGACTTGAGCTCGCTATGTTTTTTCCACTTTGGGGATAGCTACTTTATGTTTTCCTTTTCTGTTTCAGTTGATGTTATTTTATGTACTAGACTTGTTTATTTGGGAAATTGACATTAAGATGTAGCAGACTTGTTTTTGAAATGGTTTAAAATCTTCCGCTGTTTTATCTATGTTATTTACTCTGTTTACATATATACATATGTTCTTGTTCTGCCTTGATATATCATTATGCATGTTTACCTGATTCAAACGCCCCTCCAAAGTCAGAGTGCTTGCAAGAGACACCCTGGCGGAGGCGGGGTGTTACAATTTGGTATCAGAGCATATGGTTTGCGAGAAGGAACAAAAAGGTTTTTAAAACTTTTTGGAAAACTATTTTCAAAACCAAGTATAAAGTATTTTCCAAAGAAAAGTCTAGTTTATTTTAAAGGCCATTCCCCAAAAAGCCATTAGCAAATTCCCTTCGTTTTTCTCCATTCTGAATCTGCCTTTTTCTTTTTCAGTATGGCTGATAACTTTGCTATTCCGGAGGGAGTACATGTACCTGTTTGGTATAGGAGACTTTTGGAGGCTAGGGCGACCGAAGCCGGCCCCGCAGATGTCCCTCCTCCTCCTCCTCCAGTAGTTAATATTCCTCCTCCTCCCGTTGCTAGTGTTCCTCCTCCACCTGTTGCTGAGGTTCCTCTTCCTCCTCCCCCTCAGCATCCTCAGGCTGACTTTGCCAAGATTTGCAAAGATTTCAAAGCAATGGGTGGCAAGAACTTCCAAGGCACTGAGACTTTTGTGGAGGCCATAAATTGGTTGAAAGAGACCGAGGATTTGTTTGCTATCTTTGGGATAGACGATCAGAGGAAGATCTTGTTGGCAGTCTGGCTTATGAAGGATGAAGCCGCTTATTGGTGGGAAGTCACCTATGGTACTAGGCCCGTTGAGAATTGGGCCGATTTCAGGGCAAGGTTCATGCTTAAGTTTCTATCTTCTGCTGAGGAGAATCTGCAGATGGAGAGATTCATAACTTTGAAGCAAGGAGATATGTCTGTCAAGGAATATGTGAACAAGTTCAATCAGTTAGCTCGTTTTGGCTTGGATATGGTGAATACTCCTCAGAAGAAGGCTCTTCGTTTTGCTAGGGGATTGAATGAGCCGTTGCAGGGATTGGCTATGTCACATATTCCCCATGGGGCCACATTTGAGAGCTTGGTTGATATGGCGTTACTTCAGGGAGATGTCAAGTAGAATGATACTCAAGTCAAGAAGACTGATTCCCAGGGGAAGGGAAATCAGGGTAATACTAGTGGTCAAAGCAGTCAAGGCAATCAGAACAAGAACAAGAGTCAAGGCAACAAGGGGAACAACAACAAGGGCAAGAACAACAAGGAGATGTGCCATTATTGCGGTTCTGTTGGGCATCTTATTAAAGATTGTAGAAAGAGGAAAAGGAAGAATGGTGAATGCTTTTTCTGTGGTGAGACTGGACATTTCAGCAAGGATTGCCCGAAGAAACAGGGGCAAGGTCAGGGTCAGACTCAGCGTGCTGGACCTTCAGGAGGGCAAGTTCATGCTCTCACTACCGCTCCAGTTCCCGATCGAGGTAGTATTTCTGTTGAGAGCCTTGTATATATTTCTGATTTTCCAGTTCGTACTTTGTTTGATTCTGGTGCATCGCATAGCTTTATCTCATCTGATCTTGTTGATAGTTTGCACCTTAGTACTAGCTTGGTAGAGGATCCCGTCTGTGTCTCAAATCCTATTGGGGGTTCCGCCCATTTGTCTATGATATGTGGGGATTTGAGGATCTCTATACTGAGTGTAGAGTTCTTGTGCATTGCTTATGTTCTTGGTTTCAGGGAATACGGATTGATATTGGGCATGGATTGGCTGTCCAGATATGGAGCTATCCTTGATTGTGAGCATAGGGTTGTGAGGCTTGTGACTCGCCTCGGGAACACCCTAGAGATTTCTTGTGATCCGAGAGTTCCCGTCATGTTGTGCTATCCTGAATCACTCGACTCATCAGTAGAGACTCTTCAGTCTGTGAGAGTGGTTCGAGAGTATCCGGATGTTTTCGATGAGGTTAGGGGGTTGCCCCCTAAGCGGGAGAATGATTTCCGCATTTATCTGGTGGATAATGCAAAGCCGGTTTCTTTGCCCGTTCGGCACATGGCTCCGCGTGAAAGGCGGGAGCTGAGCAAGCAAGTGAAAGAGTTGCTTGAAAAGAACTTCATTAGATGAAGTATATCTGAGTGGGGAGCGCCTGTGGTATTTGCTACCAAGGCGGATGGTTCTCTCCGACTTTGTGTTGACTATCGAGAGTTGAATAAGCTGACTAAGAAGAACAGACACCCGTTACCAAGGATTGATGATCTCTTTGACCAGCTTGTCGGTGCTTCTGTTTTCTCTCAGCTTGATCTTGCTACTGGATTCCATCAGCTCAGGGTAGCTGAGGATAGTATAGACAAGACTGCGTTCAGAACTCCAGATGGATTCTTTGAATGGCTTGTCATGCCATTCGGCTTGACTAATGCACCCGCATATTTCGTGGACTTGATGAGTAGGGTGTTCAGGGGGTTCTTGAACAAGTTTGTCGTGGTCTTCGTAGATGATATTTTGATCTTCTCCAAGGATGAGGAAGAACACGCAAGGCATCTCGTGGAGGTGATGGATACGCTTAGAGCGCATCATTTGAAGGCCAAGTTCTCCAAGTGTCACTTTTAGAGAAGGGAAGTTAGATTCCTTGGGCATATAGTGTCTAAGCAAGGCTTAGCGGTGGATCCCGCTAAGGTGGTTACAGTTCAGGATTGGAAGACTCCAAGGAATGCAACCGAAGTCGGAAGTTTTCTAGGTCTTGCAGGTTTTTATCGGAAGTTCATCAAGGACTTCGCGAAGATTTCCGCTCCTCTCACTAAATTGACGAAGAAGAATTTAGTTTTTGCTTGGAGCATAGAGTGCGAGCTTGCTTTTCAGAAGCTCAAGAGAGCTCTCACATCAGCACCTGTTCTAGCTTTGCCCGATGGAGGGAAGTTATTTACAGTATACACCGATGCGTGTGGCACGGGGTTGGGAGCTGTTCTGATGCAAGAGGGAAGAGTGATATGCTTTGGTGGTAGACAACTCAAAGTGCATGAGAAGAATTATCCCACTCATGACTTAGAGTTGGCAGCAATAGTATATGCACTCAAGGCTTGGCGCCATTATCTTCTGGGAGAAAGATTTGAGCTTTATACCGATCACAAGTCATTGAAGTATCTCTTTTCTCAGAAGGATCTGAATCTGAGGCAGCAAAGATGGATGGAATTCTTGGCGTCTTATGATTTTGAGATAGCTTATACCCCTGGCAAGGGGAATGTGGTGGCTGATGCATTGAGTAGAAAAAGGTTGACTCTGAGTCCTCTATTCGTCGAGATGAAGAATTTAGAGTATGTGGCAACCTTTGATTTCTCTTTGGCGGTTGAGTCGATGACCGGTTCTTTAGCATCTCTGGAACTCAGGCCTACCCTTCTTGATCAAGTTGGGGCTTTGCAGAGAGAAGACCCTCAGATAGTTGAGATTATGGATAAGCTGATTCGAGGAGAGACATCTAGTCATCTCGCTCGGTATTCTGTTGATGACAAGGGTTGACTGAGGAGAGATGGAAGATTATGCGTTCCCAGGGTAGAAGACTTAGTAAGAAAAGTTCTTGAGGAAGCGCATCGCTCCAAGTTGACTATACATCCAGGCGGAGATAAGATGTATAAAGATATGAATCGTATTTTCTTTTGGCCTGGGATGAAGAAGGATGTGGCAGAGTTTGTCTCTAGATGTATCATTTTCCAGCAAGTTAAGGCCGAGTCAAAGAAGCCCGGTGGGCTATTGCATCCTCTAGACGTTCCACTTTGGAAGTGGGAGAGTATCTCCATGGACTTTATTGATGGGCTACCAAGGTCAAGGAAAGGGAATACAAGCATTTGGGTTATTGTAGATAGACTTACGAAGAGTGCTCATTTCATTCCGGTGAAGAGCAAGAGGACTGCATCTTGGCTAGCGTCTGTATATCTTCGTGAGATTGTGAGACTTCATGGAGTCCCTTCTAGTATTGTCAGTGACCGTGACCCAATCTTTACAAGTCAGTTCTGGAATAGCTTGCAAGAGGCTATGGGCACGAGGTTGAATCTAAGTACTGCTTATCACCCACAGACGGACGGTCAAACCGAGAGGGTGAATAGAGTACTCGAGGATCTGTTGAGGCTTTGTATTCTGGATTTTGGTGGTACTTGGGAAGACCATCTTCCTCTTGTTGGGTTTGCATATAATAACAGTTATCAGGCAAGCATAGGGATGGCACCATTTGAAGCTTTATATGGGAGGCCGTGCAAGTCGCCTACATGTTGGTGGGAGACTACAGATAAGCTTAAACTTGGGCCTGACATGATCAGAGATACATCCGAGAAGATCAAGTTGATTCGGAGACGGATGAAAGCGGCCCAAGACCGACAGAAATCCTATGCTGATAAGCGAAGATCTGATAGGGAGTTTGATGTTGGGGATATGGTTTTCGTGAAGGTTTCTCCTTTGCGGAATGTGGTCCGATTTGGAGCCGTGGGGAAGTTAGCACCGAGGTTTGTTGGACCATTCCCTATTGTAGAGAGGATCGGGCAGATGGCTTATAGAGTGAAGTTGCCCGAGAAGCTTGCCGGAGTCCACGATGTTTTTCATGTTTCGCATCTCCGGAAGTGTTTACATGAATCAGCAGAGGTTGTTGAGCCAAGTGTTCTGGAAAATGTGGAAGTGGCGAAAGAGGCTACCTTGAGGAGAGCTCCGATTCGTATCTTGGGGGCGGAGACCAAGAAGCAATGGAATCGAGAGGTCAAGTTGGTAAAGGTTCAATGGGGTGAAGCCGAAGAAGACGCAACTTGGGAAACCGAGGAGAAGATGCGTGGGCTTTATCCATTCCTTTTTGAGGGTACACTCTCAATCTCTTTTCTTTGTTAGCATATCTTTCTCTTTGCTATCCATATTTATCTAGTTTATCATGTTAATCTTGTCATGAGAACCTTAGGTAGAAACCCTTTGGATGAAACATGTGTTTGAAACATGTTATGCTTGATGGTTGCAAGTGGTTGCAAGTGGTTGCAAGTGGTTACTCGTGGATGCATTATACACGATTAGGCACTAGATCGGCTCACACACTCCTCATATTGCATATGCATGAGTGTTTATGCTTATTCATGGATGAAAATTGTGTGTTATCACATGGATGTTGCATATGGGTGTATGTTATGTGCACACATATAGATGATATACATTATGTTAGGAATTGCATACATATGGATTCATTTCACTAACATAATTCGCATTGATGATATTTGCATTACATAAGTACATATACACACACCTTTGCATATGTTCATACAGCATTTAGAATCTTGTAAGGACAATGATTGCTCGTGGATGATGTTTTGAGTAGATGGATGTTGGATGGTAGGATACGTTCTTCCTAACTTGAAGATTTCGGGGACGAAATCCTTTAAGGAGGGGAGAATGTAACAACCCGTATTTTCAATAACCTGTTATAACATAAATTGAGGCAGAATTTAATTCTAATATCTGAATCAAGGGAAACGGGCTATGCCATTGCGTTTGTCTCGGAAAAATACGCGAAATAGAGTCCGAGTTTTCGAAAATCGGAGTCCGTATGACCCGATTAAGGCCCAACGAAGTTTTCTGAAAATTTCAAAGTGAAAAACAGATTTCAAATTCAAATCTGAATTTGGAAATTGGGCCAGTTGGGCCAGGTGGGAAAAATTCCCGCCACAGTACCCAAGTCGACAGCCCTGTCGACTTGGGAGTCGACTTGGTCTGACCAGGTCGACAGCCCTGTCGACTTGGCTGTCGACTTGGCTCAGACGTGCAGTCCTGCCTGGTTGGGTTTGTGTTGAGCTTGGGGGCCAGATTCGATTTGGAGGGCTGAGATGAGAATTAGGGTTTAATCCTATGGCCTAAAACACTATCCTAATCTATAAATAAGACCCTAACCTACCCTAAATCCTCATTATTCATCCTAGCAACTAAACTATGGCAAAATCAATCCTCTCATGGCCTCCACTCTCTTCATCAAATTCCTAAATAAATTTCTAAGAGATTTCCATGCATACAAGTGTATTTAGACTTGTATGATCCTCTTTAGCTTGCATTCAAGTCTCGTTTCTCTATTGGCATCTTAAAGGAAGAGTTTTGATCAAGTTTGCTTGCATTTTTGGGGTTTAATTAGTTGCATAAGGGGTTTCTTACATTTTCTATACTCATTTGAGTCCGCATAAGCATTGTAAGCCCTATTCCTTTCATACTTAAACTTTGAAGTTAAATGTATGATATACAAGTTGTCATAGGTTATGCAAGTTTTGTTATGCAAGTTCAATATGCAAGTTGTCATATGTTATGCAAGTTTTGTTATGCAAGTTGTCATATGTTATGCAAGTTTGATTATGCAAGTTTGATATGCAAGTGTCATATGATATGCAAGTATGTTATGCAAGTTTGGGATGGTCATATGGTTTATGTTATCATGTTATGCAAGCTTATCTTGAGTATGTGAACATAAAGCTTCAAGCTTTATGCCAAAGGTTGCATTTTGGCAACATGTAAGTTATCATATCACATATGATAACTTGCATGTGAGGCTAAATGCGAACTTGTGGCCATTTTTACATGTCATTTAGCACCATGTATCATGAACATGCCAAGTTTGGTTTTATGCATGCTTTTTGGGCCTAAAAAATGTAATATGCAAGTGTATGAACACATGAACATTTCATATGCCACCATGTTGAACTTGTGGCTTTAACACTTTTATGTCATGATTGTGCCAAGTTCCCTCTTTCTATCCTTTATGCGCTATTGCGATATGTAAGCGATGGGATTGCGTTTGGGGTTGGGTAAACTTAAAAGACATAAAAACATGAGCTTGGGAATTTACCTATTAAGTTAGGTCTACCCATTGGGAATTTACCTATCAAGTTAGGTCTACCCAATTGCTTGAAAATTTGTAACATGTTTTGGAAACATGATGGACATGACACTTAGAAAAGATAAGTGTGGCCAACTCGAGGTTGGGTTGAGTTTGTAGCGTAAACCTACTCGGAACCAACCGGCTTAACTAGTTGCTACAAACAATAGGACCCAATGTGAGAAGTTGGTCATGTTGTACCTTGGACCCGAGGTTAGACCAAGTTGTCTTGTAAAGCTACCCCGACCCGCCCGGCTTAAGTAGTAACCACAACAAATTCTAATGTGAGAGGTTAAGGCGCATTAATTAATTAATGCCTCATGATTAGGGTTAAGTCATGGACCATTTAATACTTAACCAATTTGGGCTCAGTAGATTAATCGGGGTTAAGTCGTGAACTCATCGTTACACTTAACCAAGTTAATCCATGATTAGTGAAGGGGTTAAACCGTACTTAACCCACTAGAGAAATCCTAGTAATGGGGGTCCACTCCGCAGTAATCCCAAGTTTGTATCATTAAGGCCCTAGGGACTAGGCTAGGGAGGGGCACGATTACTGGGCTGGAGGTAAGCGACCAAAAGCGACGGCAGGGTGGTACGCCGGTGTAGTTCCGGGCGGACTCTGGTCGTGCACATAGTCCGTAGCCGGAGAAAACAAGCACGGGTACCAGTAGATCGAGACTGTGCACTCATGTTTATGGTGTCCAGGGGTTGACACCCTAGGGCTTGATACACCCGACGGGTGGACCCGGCACAGTTCGACTACATTCATGTTTGGGCCGTATTGACACCAACACGTGACGAGTTAGGCTTAGGGAGCCGATCGACTAGACCGTTGGGTTGGACCTCGTGGTAGGGTCACTTCATGGACCTCGTGGTAGGGTCACTTCATGGACCTCATGGTAGGGTCACTTCATGGGCCTCGTAGGAGGGTCACTTCATGTTATTGGGCCAAAGCTTGGGCCAGGGGATCAATACTTGCGTATTCAAGTCATGTTAGTTTGCTAGTACACCTGTGGTGCAAAACCTTAATCCTGATTATGCGATGACACCTTTATCTACTTTGTTAGTATATCATCATGCTAGTATCCTTAAGTTCATACCTGCTGCTCATACCAGTTAACTTTATCAGTTTACATTGATTGTAGTAGGGCTTACTCAGTCTTTTTAACTGACCTGTTTTCTTTCGCCTATTTTCTTCTGTTTCCCCCCCAGGTTCTCAGGGAGGGAATACAGGAGCTTAGCTTGGATCTTACCTGCTTTTCTTGGATAGCTCATGTATGCTTTGGACTTGAGCTCGCTATGGTTTTTCCACTTTGGGGATAGCTACTTTATGTTCTCCTTTTCAGTTTCAGTTGATGTTATTTTATGTACTAGACTTGTTTATTTGGGAAATGGACATTATGATGTAGCAGACTTGTTTTTGAAATGGTTTAAAATCTTCCGCTGTTTTATCTATGTTATTTACTCTGTTTACATATATAGATATGTTCTTGTTCTGCCTTGATATATCATTATGCATGTTTACCTGATTCAAACGCCCCTCCAAAGTCAGAGTGCTTGCAAGAGACACCCTGGCGGAGGCGGGGTGTTACATGAGGGTCGTGTTTCAAGACATTCTTGTTGAACCCAGTGTATTCTTCTCTAGAGATACACTATCGGCAGGTGGACCCATACCTTGTCATAGTTGGAATCCAATCTCCAATAAGCTCCCGCGGTTTTTGATTTTATACTATATATGTGGAGCGTGAGATGCAAGCGTTCCACTAGATTGATAATTACTTGTATTTAGACATTATTATAATATTAGAAAAGATATTGGTTTCAAAAATCTTTTGGGTTATCGTAAGGTAAAAACTGTCCGTGTTTATGTGTGGATTTGGTCTTACGATTATCCTTTTCTTTTGAAAAGATTTCAAACTTTGAAATCATGATTGGATGATTTACCCTTAATACTGTACGAGTTTAACTCACTCTGGTTCACCAGACTGACCCGGTGTCTTGTAAATGCTCGGGTTAGCCCGGGGTATACAGGTTTAGGTTATCGAATGCTGTGAAGAGACAAATCGGAAGGGTCCAGATGTATCATATTATATAGCTACTATTCCGTTGTGTGTGGTATATGGGAACAAGTTATTAAAACTGTCCCATTGTGTGATATACTCTAAGGATTGTAAGTAGTTTTAAAGCTTTCAATAAAGATTTATTTCTGTATTATATTTTGTTCCGCTGCGATGTGAGACTCTATGTTGGGTTGTTGTTCTTCTTCTTCTATTCTAATATTTCTTTCTTTCTTATCTCACCCTCTAATTTCTTTCTAATAACTATCCAGTGTTTTCGGTGCTTGGAGGATCGGCATGAGTTACATTAAAGGTATTTATGTCAATTTCCAGGGCCGAAATCCTTGGGTCATTACAGTGGTATCAGAGCTGAAGGTTAAGTGATTACCTTGGCTCTATGGCATGACTCAATAGAGATGGGGTTAACAATACCCAAGATTGAGTTCAGTATATATATACGAGTGACGTATTTGTAGATTTTATAAAAATTGTTTTATACTGTGGAGATTTATGTGTTTGAGTTGTTTATGAGTTCTGGTCGATCAGTTTGATCCACTGTATCGATAGGGGTTCTAAAATACTCAAGTACGATAAACTGACACAGTGTGTTTTGAAAGAGCATAAATGAAATAATTTTACCCAGATTATATTTTAATATAAAAGAATGATTAATATTTGAAGTATTATAGTGTATTGGATGTGTTGGTTGATTATAATTGAAATGGTATTATAAATGAACAATTAGAATTCGTATAATATAAAAGCAGATTAATTGAATCTGAATTAAATCAGAATTAGAATTAAAATGCTAAAAACTGGGAAAAGTGTTCATAATGAGATTTGAGTTAAATATAAGAAAATTTTAAGATCCTGGGAGATTTTAAATTGTTTATAAGTATCGTAAATGATATTTTGAAAAGGATTTCAAAATGAATGTGTTTAAATAAGATTTTGAAAAGTTATATAGTATTGAACTCACTTCGATAGCTGGAGAATAACTCTGATGATGCTGGCCACATCACCAGTGTTCATTTCCGAGTTCTAAGTGACGGATTACTACCAAAAATCTTGTTTTGAATTGCTTTGAGAAAAACAAGTTGTTTTGAATCCTGAAAAGGAATATTTGATTTTGAAAGAGCTGAACTGTTTAAAAACTCCCAGGGGAATTGTTTGAACAAAAACAAAATTTGATAGGAATTTGTGAAAACAAATATGAATTGAATTGAAACCAATTAATTGGAAAATGAATCGGGATATAGAATATCAAGTAGCATCAAATTTTGAATTGGGAGACAGGAATCTGAAATGGTGGTGGACTGGTACGTTAAGAGTTGAAATTGGTAATGGATGGAAATTGAGTTAAGAATGGGATTTGGCTTGGATGCGTGAAGGATTTGGTTCTAAGGATAAAATTGGAATTTTGTTTGGGAACGCATTTGTATATGTTGACAGGGCAGCAGATGGAAATGATATAATGATATGCCCAACAAAAAGGTACACGTTTATTTTTATATGGGATTGGAGATTTATGAGCCTATTTGGCAAGCCGTTTGGCTGTTTTATTTTCGTTTGGATTGGAGAAGGCCTAGAAAGGCGAGTTGTGGTTGTACCGATTGAGCCGTACAGAAAAGGTGCTGGCGAAATTTTTCGGAAATTTAAGGTGTTAGAAAATATTCAATATTTTTGAAAACATTTATTTATAGTATTGAATTTATTCTTGATTTAAGGTAAATTGGATTTGAAAGTTAACGGGTTGTAACGTTCTTCCTTACCTTAGCAATTTCAAGGACAAAATTATTTTAACGGGGGAAGAATGTAACGACTCGTGTTTTTGGCAATCAAATAGTTAATTCAATTTATTTAATTTAAATATTAGATTTGGAATACCGATGGAATTTAATATTTAATTTGTTATTTAAACGAAGTTCGAACGTTATACATTTATATAATTATAAATCGAGCTTGAAAATGGCATGCAGTTCGTAAATTCGAGTTTTGAACTTCAACTGAGAGTACAGGATTCGATTTAAGTTGGATTTCTGTGAAACAAGGAACGTTGGGATCGTGTTGACGATAGATTTCATATGAAAGAGAAAAATCTAGATTCCATGTTATAGATTGCGAGTTATGGCTAAATCAAATTTTGGAAAAAACGCTATGGAAATCGATATCGACGTTTAAAGTGGCCATTTTGCAAATGGACTCAGATTTCAATGTAATTAGTTTCATTGGAACCGTATCGTCAAGTTATTGCCAGAAAATCAAATTACATAGCAAACCGATGTCGTATGCGACCACAGCAATCGTAAATGCCCGTTCAAATTTCTATAGCGCGTAGTTAATGTAGTAAAGAGTTATTTGGGAATAACTTCAGCGTATGATCAAACCAGGCTACGAAACGAGTTCCGTTGAGTTCGTATCGTCGATTAGAGTCGGGATAGGTATATAGTTTGCTACTTTAGAGATCGGATAATTTGGCATTAAAAAGGGTAGTGAGGTAACGGTAAAAATAGCCTACCGGGCAAACAGTCTCAGAATGCGATGAAACTAGTGCCGTTAGGTTCATATCAACAAATTATTGTAAGATATAAAAGCATCAAGTTGATTTGATTTACCTGATGATCGTGGAAAAATTAAACGCGCGTTCATTTCTGGTTTTATAAAGGAAATTTTTTCAAACGATGTCGGAATTCGACGAAATTTGTCCCATTGGGTACGCAATATGTTTTTACACTAAGATTAGCATTTTTATCAGTAAACAAAGATCATTTATAGTGGTTTTAATCAACTACTTTACGACAAAGTTTTGTCAAATAATATTTAATTGATTTGTCCACCCTATAAATACCTATCACTGCGTAATCCTACTGTCCAAGTCAAAATACTTTTTCGTGGTCAATGAACTTGGATGCCACCACTATAATGAAAAGAACGGTCATCCTCTTCCATTCATTCTACCCAAAAAACCATTGATTTATTTATCAAATCTAGTATTCTCCTTCATCAGTGTGTAGAGCTTGTTGGACTCTCTGAGTTCAACGGCTACGATGGGGTTTAAGGCAACGGGGTGGTCAGATTTCGGGCTTGAAGGAGCCGCTGTTGGGTTCGATTGGTAGCGTCGAGTTAAAGGGGATTTGCGGGCGTGGGGTCAGGATGTTGGAGCGTGGGTTCCGGTAGGGTCAGATTGACCTCCGGTAATGGTAGTGCTTGCTGCGAAGGGGTGAGGTGGGACGGTATTGAGGTGGAAGAGTGGGTTCATCGTACAGGATGCAGCGGCTTTATGAGGTGGAGAAAATGGTACTTTGGGCGAAGGTTTAGGAGGAAGGCGCGAACGTGAAGGCGCACTCAGGTGATCGTCTGATGGACGGTGAGGAGGGGAAACGGGGATGTAAGGTCAGTATACGGTGAGGTGTAAAGACCCGCAACTTCCTCGATGAGGAAAGCGCGGATAGTTCGAGAACAAGCCATAAAATAGAACGCAGACGGAAGAACATTTCATTGTATATTACAACAATTCCTTTAGAATACTAGAATATACAGAGTATGAATGAATATTACACAGAAATAAATATCAGAGATTACAATACATAGCAGCAGAAAATAATACAATACACAACTGAAGGAGATATACGGATACAAAGCTTTCCGGATATCGTTCCAGCTGTAAACCAGGATCCTGTGAATATAAATCTGCCAAACCAAAACTACTAGCTGCCCGTGTCAAAATAAGGGCACCCAGAGTTTAGGTTAAAACAATAAACTCCAGGTCCGTCCTGGGACTGGTGTGAGAACTAAAACAGTTATTAATCTTTATTTTTAAAGTTCGGTAAATCAAGGGACCATGCCGTATAACACGGAACGGGTTTCCTCCCAAGAATACCAGTGCATATAACAACATCGCAATGCTAAATAAAGAAAAATGAAGCAATTATAAGACCCAGGTCCTACCACACAATGCAACGCAAGCCGGGGGATAGGGATTTTACCTTATAATAGCCAGGAATGCTTGATACGTTTAAAACAATCATTTGATACTATTATAAGTGCATAGAGTATAAAACAACTTCAAATCATAAGTATCAATCATAGGCAACATGAGCGTCCCATGCCACTATGTCGCCATATATAGGTTTACAAATAAAACCGCAAAGTCACGTATTTGGAAATTGGATTTCCATCTGTGAACCGAGGCCAGGGATCATCCTCTACCGATTCGAGACAATCTAGCCCATGTCTCAGGCAAATACCCAGTCAAGCCTTGGAGCGACAGGGCCAATCCACCGATGTGGATTAAAATGCCTGAACAATACGTCTCTCCACCCTATGGGGCGTAAATGAGCCAACAAATGACTCCATCGGACCCGGATCGTCCGATCAAACCGAGGCGCCTCGCAACAGCAACAACCACATAAGCCAAACTCGTCAGGGCATGTAAAACCACTGACGCCACTTCTAACTAGAAAGAAACGCATGTCCTCCCTGAGGTCCCCTCCCGTTTTGGTTTACACCGGGGTATGAGGCTCGCGAATCAATGTTACACAAAGCTACACCACACAGGCCATGCTTTGATCATCATCCACAAGACATTACTTTTCAACAGAAGCCTTGATCATTTGCCACTTAGGCATGCCACACAAGCAATTCACTCTATGTGTTTGATATCCATCAGTATATAACCCCTGAGCTCGTACGTCTCAGAGAAGGGAGTTAAGCAAGAGAATAAATTCACCGCCGCCAAACAGATATATATTTAATAGAAATCAATCACATAGACTAAAATCCAACGTCAGATACACAGTCCATTTACAAGTCCGTTCTGGGTTTGAACGAAACCGGAGGCACCTAGTACCCCGCATATCCATCGATCTCCAAGTACTTCTGGATGATCACCAACTATTTCCATCTTCTTGGGTGTACATCCCAATCAAGATCATCGGTAATCACCCAAGTGACGTGAAGACCTCCGGTCTTCGACCACCGTCTTCATCTTCGACTTATCGTCGTATCAGTTATTCAAAATGGGATAAACCAGGTCTTTCCGAATAACTCGCGTATATTATAAACAAGTGTTACACAAACACAACATACGCCTCATTCCAATTCATCAGTCACTAACCGTAAATTAACAAGAGAATAATTACCCAAATATTAACCCCGAAGGCCGAAGCCAACATTAGATCAATATCCAGAAAACCATTCTGCTTAGCTAACCGAGAGTTAGTTTCTAAATTTCACATTCATAGGGAAAGGTTCCCGTTAATTTTATCAAAGATAAATCCTTTAAATTTATACTTTAATCTACTTTTGAATATCAATTCAAACTAGTCGGGATTAGCGAACCTTACCGAAGTAATCGTTTGTTTTAATTTCCCAATCCCAACCTATTCATTCCATGGCGTAAAACGGGTCTTACTTCATATCTAACACCACGGTGTTATCGGTAAATTTAATTACCATTTCACGTTTAAATTTAATTATAGATTTAACTATCGCCTGGAGCAAAACTGGTGATACTCCATTCTCGATCTTTTCAATCTAATTAAAGATTCATTAAAACTCCACCTAGTTTTAATCTTCAATTGGGTTAAAGAATCAGTGTCATTTAAAACACGGTTCACGATAAACCCAAAATCACATTTGATATTAAATACAAGGCTCGGACTAGAAAATATATCGACTTATATTCAATATCAAATTCTACGACCAACAAATATCGTATTGGTAATATCGATATAAATATATCTTTCAAATTTCCATAACAATATCTGTATAATCACGAAATCCAACATCAAAATTGTAATGACCCGCATTGGCAGAGGTATTATAATTAATTTATTTAATTATTGAAATGGTGGTTTAGAGAATTTAATAGTCGTAGAATTAAAATATGATGAATATTTAATTAAAATAATAAATTAAATAATATATTTAATTCTGAAATAAGCAGAATTGGCTGAAGTGGCGATATGGTGTGAACTGGATCATCTGTGATATTTAATTAAGTTTAGAATTCAATTAGAATAACGAATATATTATTTGAACGACAGTTTGAACGTATAATTATATTATAATTAAAAACGAACTCGAATGGCGCTGCAGTTCGCTATTTGGCCATTTGAACTTCAACTGAATGTACAGGATTCGTTTTAAATCGGATTTCTGTGAAATAAGAAACGTTAGGAGCTGGTGTAGTATATCTTTTTAGTGAAAGAGAAAAATCAGGATTTCATCGTGTAGATCTTGAGATATGTCCAAATCAAATTTTAAAATAGTCGCTATAGAATCGTTTATCGACCATAACGGTTTATTCGATATAACTAGTTATCAGATTCGAATTTAGATAAGGTTCTTTTGAGACGTAGTGATAATATAATTTTTAGAATTTTATTGTAATTTTTAATTAAATACGACACTTTTACTTTGGAGTATTTTGCACCCTGTAATCAATATTTTGGGGTTTCAAAATATAAGTTAATCAACCGATATTATTATATTTTTGGGACCGTGGTACATCACTGGTCACAACAGTGTTTTTATTTCTGTCATTGCGGGTCGTATGTGGACGGAATTTTTAACAGAGTACTCTAACATTTTAAAACGAACAAATGAACACTTAACATAGAAGTATCTTGTCACCCTATGTATTTGCTCGCTCAAAAACAAACAAACTGAGAACCACATATGATAGCTGGTAAGGCACGATACTGCCACATCTTTCAAAAATCCACCACAAACAAAAACAAACTCCACGTCCTCCTCATTTCTAAGCCACCCGTTCAAAGTTATAAACGCTGGAAAATATCCCATTTCCTCAAAGAAAAACTGCAAGTAAGAAATCAAAAATAAAATCAAATACAATTCAATAAATCCTAAAACATGTGTGATTGAAAGCGGCAAGGGTTTCTCTTCACGTTCATGACAGATTTGGGTGGTTCAACGCTGTGTGATGTGCTCCAGTTCCGAATAGCATTGAGTAGGGTTGGACTTATAGTGAGATTTAGGAGTTATTGCTTGTTTCTGGTATTGTTTTTGGGTAGAGCAGCTAAAACCGCATGTGTATGCCAAAGATTAGGAGGTGCGGTGGGTGTTTATGTAGGGTTGTACTGTAGAAGCTCGGAGAGGCGATACCGTCGCGATTCAGGGATGGCAACCGAGCATGGTGAATATGGTATGGTTTTGTAGAGAGTTTGAAGAGGAGTTGAATGGTATGCTCGGTTTGGGGTTTCGTGGTTTGATGATGGTGAATGAGGTGGCCGAAGTCGTTGTAATGGCTGTTGAAGTTTTGTTCTGGAGTCGGCATGTTTCGTTGGGGAAGAAGTAAGTAGTTAGGGCGGGTCTCTGTTTTGATGGGCCAGGAATTTGAGTAAGGCCCAATGGAATTTAAAATAAGTTTTTATTTAAATTGTATCCTTACTTCTTTATATAATAACTATTGTGTACGATATCAGAATTGGACGAAACAAGATCTGTTAGGATCGTATGGACGGACACTACCCAATGGAAATGACCGGGAGTGGAGTGGAGCTCGTTTGAATTTATGGCAAAATAAATTGTTTGATTCAAATCAAACGACGGTTTATCGTTCTTTAACGACGAACTGCAAATGTGAGTAAATCTCACTAACTCTGAACAGTTTATAATTTCATGCTGTATTTTTAGAACTGTTAGATATTGGCTGATTGACTATGTGTTGACTGTTTGATTGAACTGCTAGTCAGTTAGCTAAATTTCTATATTGATTCTGTTTAACAGAATATATCATATGGAACTGAAAAGTGATGTTATCTATATTGTTTAACATCTGTGATGCAGGGAGATAGGTTGGAGGAATCCAACTGGATTCCTCCACATTTATTTTACTGTTTTCATATATTGTGATATATGATGTGTTATATAATCTGTTGTGGATTATGGGTGTTGGAATGATGTTGATCATTGTTATTCGATATTTTAAATATCATAAAAGACCCTGGGATGTAAAAGGGATTATTTCAATGTATATTGAAAAAAAGGGATTTTATAAAATCAACAGATTTTATAAAAGGAAATATTTCGAAAGTAAATAAAAGGGAAAAATGATTTTAAAACGAATAGAGTTTTGTAAAAGGGAAATCATTGTAAAGTGAAGAACTGTTACTAAAAGTAAATCTTTCGAATAGTTTATTCGAATAAAGTTAAAAGGAGATAATCGATGTTAGTTAATCGATGAGAGAATAAAGTTAAAAGGAGATAATCGATGTTAGTTAATTGATTAGAGAATAAAGTAAAAGGAGATAATCGATGTTAGTTAATCGATTATAGAATAAAGTTAAAAGGAGATAATCGATGTTAGTTAATCGAGTAGAGAATAAAGTTAAAAGGAGATAATCGATGTTAGTTAATCGATTAGAGAATAAAGTAAAAGGAGATAATCGATGTTAGTTAATCGATTATAGAATAAAGTAAAAGGAGATAATCGATGTTAGTTAATCGATTAGAGAATAAAGTTAAAAGGAGATAATCGATGTTAGTTAATCAATTAGAGAATAAAGTTAAAAGGAGATAATCGATGTTAGTTAATCGATTAGAGAATAAAGTAAAAGGAGATAATCGATGTTGGTTAATCGATTAGAGAATAAAGTAAAAGGAGATAATCGATGTTAGTTAATCGATTAGAGAATAAAGTAAAAGGAGATAATCGATGTTAGTTAATCGATTACAGAATAAAGTAAAATGAGATAATCGATGTTAGTTAATCGATTAGAGAATAAAGTAAAAGGAGATAATCAATGTTAGTTAATCGATTAGAGAATAAAGTAAAAGGAGATAATCGATGTTAGTTAATCGATTAGAGAATAAATTTAAAAGGAGTATCGATGTTAGTTTCATCGAAGGAAGTTATCGATTTTTAGTTAATCGAAGCGAATTATAGAATATTAGTGTTAAAGCAAAGGAGTTAATCGATATTAGTTTAATCGATTAGTGTTAAAGCAAATGAGTTAATCGAATATAGTTATTCAAATAGAAAGTAAAACGAGTTAATCGAATATAGTTATTCGAATAGAAGCAAATGAGTTAATTGAATATAGTTTATTCGAAGAAAGTAAAAGGAATTATCGAATATAGTTTATTCGAAAGGAGTTAAGAGAAATGAGTAAATCAATAGCGTTAGTCAAATAGAGTTAATCCAATAGTGTTAGTCAAATAGAGTTAATTGATAAGGGTTAATCGAATAGAGTAAATCAAATAGAATAAATCGAATAGAGATTTATTCGAACGAGAGTTAAGTAAGGAAGTTAGTTAAAGGGATATAAAGTGAACTTTGCCTATTTCAAAGTTAGAAATGTTGTTCAGTTAAGGTCTGAGAGGTAGTTCTACCCCAACTTGATTGGCTTCGTTTTTAACTAAGGAATAGTTAAGGTTCGCCAGTAAAGGAAATGGTTTGAGTTGGCATCGCGATGGTTTGTTTAAACATCTGTCTAAGTCCAATGAAGAAGCTTTGGAAGTGTTTTCCAAAGAAGAAACCAGAAATGTTTTCTAATAAAGGAAACAAGAAATGGAAATGTTTTCCATTATTAATAACGAATATTTTCCCAATTTAGAAAATAAGGAATATTGAACGTAGGGAAACATGAGATAAGTAAATTAATGAACTAAAGAGATGAATGTTGAATGATGTTTGATCGATATAATTTCCATTTAGAAATAATATAATTGTTTGCACACCTATTTTTATTCGATAGTTAAATCACAGACTATCGAAGTTTTGACCATTTTAACGTTGTTAATATGGAGAGACCGGTTGGATTATTATCCAAAGAACCACTCTGTATTGGCATAAGCGTTGCGAATCATATATGCCAAAGGAAATTGAAGACGGTGTTATGCAAGGGCTATCCTGTTTACAGAATAGTGCCTTCGGTTCATCCTGTTCTTGGATGACTTGTATGGATGGATGTCTGACAGAGTAATTCCAGACGATCACGTATATTGATTTCTCCAACTGTACCAAGAGTGGAAGCGGAGAAGGAAACTTCTTTTAGCTAACGCGTAATGTATGGATGAGGACATCAATCGGTGATTTGATGGATTTGACGATGTGACATTCAAAGTGAATCTAGTGTGATGATAAGCGTAGCTTCTAGCTTCATCATCCGGTAAATGACAGAAATCGGACAGGCAACATGGCTAAGTCGGTCGCACCGAAGTAGGGTGTATAATCACCTGATCTAGAGTTTCATTTACTTCTAAAAAATCTATTGTTGATGCTGCCCCATTCGGGAAACGGTTGCTGATCCCAACTGTTGGTGATATACATTTGATACGCTCAAGCGAAATGAGTGGTCGGGTTGCAAGATGTTCTTGTTGAACCCAGTGTATTCCTCTCTAGAGGTACACTAGCGAAAGGTGGTTCCATACCTTGTCATAGTTGGAAATCCATTACCCAATACGTGCTTGCGGTTTTGAGTTGTATACGATATATGTAGAACTTGAGATGAAAGCGTTTCTGCTAGATGATTATATATACTGTGGTTGATAGACATTATTATAATATCAAAAGGTTTTTGATATAAAGAAAATTTGGATTCTCATAAGGGAAAAACCCGTTCCGTTATGCGGCGTGGTCTTATGAGATATCGTTTACTTGTTCGAACTGTTTTAAAACTGTTTTACTCACGCCAGTCCCATGACTGACCCGGATTATATTTCGTTGTTTTCCCTAAACTCTTGGGTGCCTAAATTTGTATGGGCAGTCAAGTAGTCGGGATTTTTCAGATATAGTTGAAGAGCTGGAGCAGGAGGCTTCAGGATCATATAGCTATAGTTATTTCCGCTGTGTTGTAAGTATTGTACTCTGATAATGTATTGTATACATATAATGATTTATTTCAAGGATATGTTATGAAATATATTTATTCGTTCCGCCGTGAGATTCGTGTTACTCTGATGTTGTGTTCTTCTTCTTCTATTCTAATTTTCTATCTTATCTTTCCTCACCCTCTAATTTCTTTCACTAATTACCGGATTTTTCGATGTTTGGGTTATCGACATCGTGTTTATGTCGATAACCAAAGTCGCTCAAAATCCGGGTCATTACAGTTGGTATCAGAGCTTAAGTTAAGAATTACTTGGCTCTGTGGCGTGACTCGGTAGAGATAGGGTTAGTAATACCCTAGACTGAGATTGAGTGTATATATACGAGTGAACGTATTTGTTATTGATATAAAAATTGTTTTATATTGTGGAGATTCATTGGTTGAGTTGTTTATGGATTCTGGTCGATCAGTTTGATCCACTGTATCGGTAGGGATTTTGTAAACACTTGAATACGATGAACCATCAATGTATGTTTTGAAAAGAGGGCAAATAAAAATAATTTTACCCAAATTATATTTTGGATATATTGGATATATTGGTTGTTATTATAATCGAGTAAGATTATAAATTAAATGGTTATGTAAATAACCAATCTGAATTCATATAAGTGAAATACGTGAAATAAGATGAGTTCAATCTGAATTTAAACCAGGAATTGAATTAAAATTCTGGAAAATTGGATAAGTGTTGTAACTGGATTGGGATTAATAATAAGGAAAATTTAAGATCCTGGGAGATTTTAAATTGTTTTACAAGCAGTGTGAATTATATTTTGAAATGAATTTCAAGGTGGAAATGTTTAGAAATGGTTTTATAGTATTGAACTCACTTCGATCGCTGGAAAATAGATTCTGATGATGGCAGCTGCATCATCAGTATTCATTTTCGAGTTGAAAGTGACGAATTACTACCAGAGATACTGTTTTGAATTTGTTTTGGGGAAAGACAAGTGTGTTGAATTTCAAAGTGGGATTTAAATATAGAATTTGAATTTTGAAATAGATTTGAAATATTAACTCGTTTTAAAAGAAATAAAACGAGAAATTCCTTTATAAACGAAGTTTATAAATGAAGTGAAAAGAATTATCATGGGATAATTCAGAAATAAAAATATAAGTGTGAAGTTGAAAGGGGAACCTATTTTCCAAAGGTAGTAATATCGATTTCAAAAGGAATTGAAATCGAGACTCATGTAAAAAAATGAATAAAGAAAGTTTGAAAAGGAATTTGAAGAAAGGAAGTTCAAACATATAATTTAAATAAGAAAATTCAAAGGGGATTTGAATATAGAAATTCAAATGAGATTTGAATAAAGAAGATTTAAATAATGAAAAATTGAATATAGATTTCAAATAGAGTTGAAATGGGAATTGGAATATATAATTCAATAGAGTTTGTAAATATAGGATTTGAATACCGAAAGTGAAATAGAAATTGAATATAGAAATTCAAAGGGAGTTTGAATATATGAAATTCAATGGAAGTGATATCGAATTTGAATAGAGAAAATTCGAATATAGAAATCAAATAGAATTTGACATATGAGAAATCGAATAAAATTTGACATATGAGAAATCGAATAAAATTTGACATAAGAGAAATCGAATGGAATTTGAATAAGTGGTTGAAATGAAATTCAAATATAGAATTTGAATAAGGAAATTGAAACGAAATTCAAATGTAAAATTTGAATAGAAATTGAATAGAATTAACTAAGTCGAAGATGAATTAGTTAATCGAATTTCGAATTTGAAGTTGAACTTTGAAAGGTGAATTGGATTTGAAATAGATATTCGAAATCGAATATAGAACTTAAATTTGAAATTTGGATTCATATTAGTTAATAAGTAAGTTAAAATATATTTGAACATGTATATTCAAATAAAAAGGTGAAATGGGCTAATAAGTAATTTGAAAATCACTTAACGAAATAAGTTAAAACGATTGGATTAAGTCGGAATGAATTAGAAATGTATAAATATACATGAGATAGGTATGGAAAAGGTATGAAGGTATATAAATAGAATGCTCGACAAAAAGGTATGTATTTAATTCATATATGAGATTTTATGAGCCGTATCGGCTAGCCGCTTGGCGTTTTCTTTTTCCTTTTGGATTGGTGAGGGCCATGGGAGGCTATTTGAAATATCCCGATGCTCCTGGTACAAAGGAGGTTATGGCAAATTTTCCGGGAATTTAGGGAGTTAGAATATTTTTAAGATGATTTGAAAGGTAGAAATCATCGTATCGATTTATGTATATAAAAGTCGATAAGGAAACGAACTTAGAAATAGAATAGTATAATCAAAAAGGAAGACAAAGAATAAAATCTAGTAAGAATAGAAAGAGGAAGTGTGTATGTGTTTAAAAGTGAATCAGTAGTTGTATGGTATTGATTATTCGAGTAAGTAGTCATATCTGTTTTGACGTTATAAATGTTATTCAGTCAAGGTCTGAGAGGTCGTTATACCCCAACTTGATTGATTTCATTATTAACAAATAAATAGTAAGATTTCAGGCTCGAAGATCAATGTTGAATAAGAGTTAGTTGAATATAGTATTTGGGTTGTCATAACGATGTTTTACGCAACATCCGTTTTAAACCAATGAGTGTAAACTTGGAAATAGAAAAATAAATATTCCCTAAGTATAGAAATAAACGAGATGGGAAAAGAGATAAGTAATTGGAGTATTTTCCAATTATAAATAGGATTATAAAGATTATTGATTTAGAAAATAAAGGAAGTCGATATTCGGAAATGTTTTCCAAATAACATAAAAAGCCAATATGGTTATTGAAAATATTTGGTTAACAAATATTGATAAAGAAATAGAGAAGTGATTTAACTAATGGAATATTAATTATGGGCTCAGTTGAATCTCAAAGAGGAAAATTTGATTTTTGAAAAGAGTAAACTGTTTAAAAATCCCCAGGGAAAGACTGTTTGAGTTAAAAACAATTTTAACAGAAATTTGTGAAAGCAAGTCTGAATTAAAGTAAAGCCAGTAAAGTGGTAACTGAAATTGAACTAGAATGATATCAAGACCAATTGGATTGTGAGATTCAAATATGAAGTGTAATGTGATAATCAAGTTAAGAGTGGGAATCAAGAACGAAACTTGAGTTTGAAATGATATTTGGCTCAGATATAAGAGAATGGTTGTGTTGTGGATAAAAGTGATTGGGATTTGATTGGGATAACCCTTGTATATGCTGAGTTGATAGCATATGGAAGCAATAGAGTTGATTTGCCCGACAAAAAGGTACAAGTTATATTTCATATGGTATGAGATTTTAATGAGCCGAATTGGCAAGCCGCTTGGCTGTTTAATTTTCTTTTGGGTGGGAGATGGCCCAGAGAGGCAAGTTGGAGTTTTGAATATTAACCAGTACAAAGGAGGTGCTGGCGAAATTTTTCGAAAAGTTAAGGCATTAGAAAATTTTCAGGATTTTTGAAAATTTTCGTTGATAAGAATTAATTAATAATTTAATTAAAATTAAATTGGTTCAGTTGAAACTGAAGTTAAGAAGTGAACAAATATGTTCTAACCAGTCGATAGGGTCGTCCTCTACTTCTAGCAATTTCGAGGACGAAATTATTTTAAGTGGGGAAGATTGTAATGACCCGCATTGGCAGAGGTATTATAATTAATTTATTTAATTATTGAAATGGTGGTTTAGAGAATTTAATTGTCGTGGAATAAAATTATGATGAATATTTAATTAAAATAATAAATTAAACAATATATTTAATTCTGAAATAAGCAGAATTGGCTGAAGTGGCGATATGGTGTGAACTGGATCATCTGTGATATTTAATTCAGTTTAGAATTCAATTAGAATAACGAATATATTATTCGAACGACAGTTTGAACGTATAATTATATTATAATTAAAAACAAACTCGAATGGCGCTGCAGTTCGCTATTTGGCCATTTGAACTTCAACTGAATGTACAGGATTCGTTTTAAATCGGATTTCTGTGAAATAAGAAACGTTAGGAGCTGGTGGGGTATATCTTTATAGTGAAAGAGAAAAATCAGGATTTCGTCGTGTAGATCTTGAGATATGTCCAAATCAAATTTTAAAATAGTCGCTATAGAATCGTTTATCGACCATAACGGTTTTTTCATTATAACTAGTTATTAGATTCGAATTTAGATAAGGTTCTTTTGAGACATAGTGATAATATAATTTTTAGAATTTTATTGTAATTTTTAATTAAATACGACACTTTTACATTGGAGTATTTTGCACCCTGTAATCAATATTTTGGGGTTTCAAAATATAAGTTAATCAACCGATATTGTTATATTTTTGGGACCGTGGTACATCATTGGTCACAACAGTGTTTTTATTTCTGTCATAGCGGGTCATATGTGGACGGAATTTTTAACAGAGTACTCTAACATTTTAAAAATAACAAATGAACACTTAACATAGAAGTATCTTGTCACCCTATGTATTTGCTCGCTCAAAAACAAACAAACTGAGAACCACATATGATAGCTGGTAAGGCACGATACTGCCACATCTTTCAAAAATCCACCACAAACAAAAACAAACTCCACATCCTCCTCATTTCTAAGCCACCCGTTCAAAGTTATAAACGCTGGAAAATATCCCATTTCCTCAAAGAAAAACTGCAAGTAAGAAATCAAAAATAAAATCAAATACAATTCAATAAATCCTAAAACATGTGTGATTGAAAGCGGCAAGGGTTTCTCTTCACGTTCATGACAGATTTGGGTGGTTCGACGCTGTGTGATGTGCTCCAGTTCCGAATAGCATTGAGTAGGGTTGGACTTATAGTTAGATTTAGGAGTTATTGCTTGTTTCTGGTATTGTTTTTGGGTAGAGCAGCTAAAACTGCATGTGTATGCCAAAGATTAGGAGGTGCGGTGGGTGTTTATGTAGGGTTGTACTGTAGAAGCTCGGAGAGGCGATACCGTCGCGATTCAGGGATGGCAACCGAGCATGGTGAATATGGTACGGTTTTGCAGAGAGTTTGAAGAGGAGTTGAATGGTATGCTCGGTTTGGGGTTTCGTGGTTTGATGATGGTGAATGAGGTGGCCGAAGTCGTTGTAATGGCTGTTGAAGTTTTGTTCTGGAGTCGGCATGTTTCGTTGGGGAAGAAGTAAGTAGTTAGGGCGGGTCTCTATTTTGATGGGCCAGGAATTTGAGTAAGGCCCAATGGAATTTAAAATAAGTTTTTATTTAAATTGTATCCTTACTTCTTAATATAATAACTATTGTGTACGATATCAGAATTGGACGAAACAAGATCTGTTAGGATCGTATGGACGGACACTACTCAATGGAAATGACCGGGAGTGGAGTGGAGCTCGTTTGAATTTATGGCAAAATAAATTGTTTGATTCAAATCAAACGACGGTTTATCGTTCTTTAACGATGAACTGCAAATGTGAGTAAATCTCACTAACTCTGAACAGTTTATAATTTCATGCTGTATTTTTAGAACTGTTAGATATTGGCTGATTGACTATGTGTTGACTGTTTGATTGAACTACTAGTCAGTTAGCTAAATTTCTATATTGATTCTGTTTAACAGAATATATCATATGGAACTGAAAAGTGATGTTATCTATATTGTTTTACATCTGTGATGCAGGGACACAGGTTGGAGGAATCCAACTGGATTCCTACACATTTATTTTACTGTTTTCATATATTGTGATATATGATGCGTTATATAATCTGTTATGGATTATGGGTGTTGGAATGATGTTGATCATTGTTATTCGATATTTTAAATATCATAAAAGACGCTGGGATGTAAAAGGGATTATTTCAATGTATATTGAAAAAAAGGGATTTTATAAAATCAACAGATTTTATAAAAGGAAATATTTCGAAAGTAAATAAAAGGGAAAAATGTTTTTAAAACGAATAGAGTTTTATAAAAGGGAAATCATTGTAAAGTGAAGAACTGTTACTAAAAGTAAATCTTTCGAATAGTTTATTCGAATAAAGTTAAAAGGAGATAATCGATGTTAGTTAATCGATTAGAGAATAAAGTTAAAAGGAGATAATTGATGTTAGTTAATCGATTAGAGAATAAAGTAAAAGGAGATAATCGATGTTAGTTAATCGATTAGAGAATAAAGTAAAAGGAGATAATCGATGTTAGTTAATCGATTAGAGAATAAAGTTAAAAGGAGATAATCGATGTTAGTTAATCGATTAGAGAATAAAGTAAAAGGAGATAATCGATGTTAGTTAATCGATTAGAGAATAAAGTAAAAGGAGATAATCGATGTTAGTTAATCGATTAGAGAATAAAGTAAAAGGAGATAATCGATGTTAGTTAATCGATTAGAGAATAAAGTAAAAGGAGATAATCGATGTTAGTTAATCGATTAGAGAATAAAGTTAAAAGGAGATAATCGATGTTAGTTAATCGATTAGAGAATAAAGTAAAAGGAGATAATCGATGTTAGTTAATCGATTAGAGAATAAAGTAAAAGGAGATAATCGATGTTAGTTAATCGATTAGAGAATAAAGTAAAAGGAGATAATCGATGTTAGTTAATCGATTAGAGAATAAAGTTAAAAGGAGTATCGATGTTAGTTTCATCGAAGGAAGTTATCGATTTTTAGTTAATCGAAGTGAATTATAGAATATTAGTGTTAGAGCAAAGGAGTTAATCGATATTAGTTTAATCGATTAGTGTTAAAACAAATGAGTTAATCGAATATAGTTATTCAAATAGAAAGTAAAACGAGTTAATCGAATATAGTTATTCGAATAGAAGCAAATGAGTTAATTGAATATAGTTTATTCGAAGAAAGTAAAAGGAATTATCGAATATAGTTTATTCGAAAGGAGTTAAGAGAAATGAGTAAATCAATAGCGTTAGTCAAATAGAGTTAATCCAATAGTGTTAGTCAAATAGCGTTAATTGATAAGGGTTAATCGAATAGAGTAAATCAAATAGAATAAATCGAATAGAGATTTATTCGAACGAGAGTTAAGTAAGGAAGTTAGTTAAAGGGATATAAAGTGAACTTTGCCTATTTCAAAGTTAGAAATGTTGTTCAGTTAAGGTCTGAGAGGTAGTTCTACCCCAATTGATTGGCTTCGTTTTTAACTAAGGAATAGTTAAGGTTCGCCGGTAAAGGAAATGGTTTGAGTTGGCATCGCGATGGTTTGTTTAAACATCTGTCTAAGTCCAATGAAGAAGCTTTGGAAGTGTTTTCCAAAGAAGAAACCAAAAATGTTTTCTAATAAAGGAAACAAGAAATGGAAATGTTTTCCATTGTTAATAACGTATATTTTCCCAATTTAGAAAATAAGGAATATTGAACGTAGGGAAACATGAGATAAGTAAATTAATGAACTAAAGAGATGAATGTTGAATGTTGTTTGATCGATATAATTTCCATTTGGAAATAATATCATTGTTTGCACACCTATTTTTATTCGATAGTTAAATCACAGACTATCGAAGTTTTGACCATTTTAACGTTGTTAATATGGAGAGACCGGTTGTATTATTATCCAAAGAACCACTCTGTATTGGCATAAGCATTGCGAATAATATATGCCAAAGGAAATTGAGGACGGTGTTATGCAAGGGCTATCCTGTTTACAGAATAGTGCCTTCGGTTCATCCTGTTCCTGGATGACTTGTATGGATGGATGTCTGACAGAGTAATTCCAGACGATCACGTATATTGATTTCTCCAACTGTACCAAGAGTGGAAGCGGAGAAGGAAACTTCTTTTAGCTAACGCGTAATGTATGGTTGAGGACATCAATCGGTGATTTGATGGATTTGACGATGTGACATTCAAAGTGAATCTAGTGTGATGATAAGCGTAGCTTCTAGCCTCATCATCCGGTAAATGACAGAAATCGGATAGGCAACATGGCTAAGTCGGTCGCACCGAAGTAGGGTGTATAATCACCTGATCTAGAGTTTCATTTACTTCTAAAAAAATCTATTGTTGATGCTGTCCCATTCGGGAAACGGTTGCTGATCCCAACTGTTGGTGATATACATTCGATACGCTCAAGCGAAATGAGTGGTCGGTTATGTGTGGCCGGGTTGCAAGATGTTCTTGTTGAACCCAGTGTATTCCTCTCTAGAGGTACACTAGCGAAAGGTGGTTCCATACCTTGTCATAGTTGGAAATCCATTACCCAATACGTGCTTGCGGTTTTGAGTTGTATACGATATATGTAGAACGTGAGATGAAAGCGTTTCTGCTAGATGATTATATATACTGTGGTTGATAGACATTATTATAATATCAAAAGGTTTTTGATATAAAGAAAATTTGGATTCTCATAAGGGAAAAACCCGTTCCGTTATGCGGCGTGGTCTTATGAGATATCGTTTACTTGTTCGAACTGTTTTAAAACTGTTTTACTCACACCAGTCCCATGACTGACCCGGAGTTTATTTTGTTGTTTTCCCTAAACTCTTGGGTGCCTAAATTTGTATGGGCAGTCAAGTAGTCGGGATTTTTCAGATATAGTTGAAGAGCTGGAGCAGGAGGCTTCAGAATCATATAGCTATAGTTATTTCCGCTGTGTTGTAAGTATTGTACTCTGATAATGTATTGTATACATATAATGATTTATTTCAAGGATATGTTATGAAATATTTTTGTTCGTTCCGCTGTGAGATTCGTGTTACTCTGATGTTGTGTTCTTCTTCTTCTATTCTAATTTTCTATCTTATCTTTCCTCACCCTCTAATTTCTTTCACTAATTACCGGATTTTTCGATGTTTGGGTTATCGACATCGTGTTTATGTCGATAACCAAAGTCGCTCAAAATCCGGGTCATTACAGTTGGTATCAGAGCTTAAGTTAAGAATTACTTGGCTCTGTGGCGTGACTCGGTAGAGATAGGGTTAGTAATACCCTAGACTGAGATTGAGTGTATATATACGAGTGAACGTATTTGTTATTGATATAAAAATTGTTTTATATTGTGGAGATTCATTGGTTGAGTTGTTTATGGATTCTGGTCGATCAGTTTGATCCACTGTATCGGTAGGGATTTTGTAAACACTTGAATACGATGAACCATCATTGTATGTTTTGAAAAGAGGGTAAATAAAAATAATTTTACCCAAATTATATTTTGGATATATTGGTTGTTATTATAATCGAGTAAGATTATAAATTAAATGGTTATGTAAATAACCAATCTGCATTCATATAAGTGAAATACGTGAAATCAGATGAGTTCAATCTGAATTTAAACCAGGAATTGAATTAAAATTCTGGAAAATTGGATAAGTGTTGTAAATGGATTGGGATTAAAAATAAGGAAAATTTAAGATCCTGGGAGATTTTAAATTGTTTTACAAGCAGTGTGAATTATATTTTGAAATGAATTTCAAGGTGGAAATGTTTAGAAATGGTTTTATAGTATTGAACTCACTTCGATCGCTGGAAAATAGATTCTGATGATGACAGTTGCATCATCAGTATTCATTTTCGAGTTGAAAGTGACGAATTACTACCAGAGATACTGTTTTGAATTTGTTTTGGGGAAAGACAAGTGTGTTGAATTTCAAAGTGGGATTTAAATATAGAATTTAAATTTTGAAATAGATTTGAAATATTAACTCGTTTTAAAAGAAATAAAACGAGAAGTTCCTTTATAAACGAAGTTTATAAATGAAGTGAAAAGAATTATCATGGGATAATTCAGAAATAAAAATATAAGTGTGAAGTTGAAAGGGGAACCTATTTTCCAAAGGTAGTAATATGGATTTCAAAAGGAATTGAAATCGAGACTTATGTAAAAAAATGAATAAAGAAAGTTTGAAAAGGAATTTGAAGAAAGGAAGTTCAAACATAGAATTTAAATAAGAAAATTCAAAGGGGATTGGAATATAGAAATTCAAATGAGATTTGAATAAAGAAGATTTAAATAATGAAAAATTGAATATATATTTCAAATAGAGTTGAAATGGGAATTGGAATATATAATTCAATAGAGTTTGAAAATATGGGATTTGAATACCGAAAGTGAAATAGAAATTGAATATAGAAATTCAAAGGGAGTTTGAATATATGAAATTCAATGGAAGTGATATAGAATTTGAATAGACGAAATTCGAATACAGAAATCAAATAGAATTTGACATATGAGAAATCGAATAAAATTTGACATATGAGAAATCGAATAAAATTTGACATAAGAGAAATCGAATGGAATTTGAATAAGTGGTTGAAATGAAATTCAAATATAGAATTTGAATAAGGAAATTGAAACGAAATTCAAATGTAAAATTTGAATAGAAATTGAATAGAATTAACTAAGTCGAAGATGAATTAGTTAATCGAGTTTTGAATTTGAAGTTGAACTTTGAAAGGTGAATTGGATTTGAAATAGATATTCGAAATCGAATATAGAACTTAAATTCGAAATTTGGATTCAAATTAGTTAATAAGTAAGTTAAAATATATTTGAACATGTATATTCAAATAAAAAGGTGAAATGGGCTAACAAGTAATTTGAAAATCACTTAACGAAATAAGTTAAAACGAATGGATTAAGTTGGAATGAATTAGAAATGTATAAATATACATGAGATAGGTATGGAAAAGGTATGAAGGTATATAAATAGAATGCTCGACAAAAAGGTATGTATTTAATTCATATATGAGATTTTATGAGCCGTATCGGCTAGCCGCTTGGCGTTTTCTTTTTCCTTTTGGATTGGTGAGGGCCATGGGAGGCTATTTGAAATATCCCGATGCTCCTGGTACAAAGGAGGTTAGGGCAAATTTTTCCGGGAATTTAGGGAGTTAGAATATTTTTAAGATGATTTGATAGGTAGAAATCATCGTATCGATTTATGTATATAGAAGTCGATAAGGAAACGAACTTAGAAATAGAATAGTATAATCAAAAAGGAAGACAAAGAATAAAATCTAGTAAGAATAGAAAGAGGAAGTGTATATGTGTTTAAAAGTGAATCAGTAGTTGTATGGTATTGATTATTCGAGTAAGTAGTCATATCTGTTTTGACGTTATAAATGTTATTCAGTCAAGGTCTGAGAGGTCGTTATACCCCAACTTGATTGATTTCATTATTAACAAATAAATAGTAAGATTTCAGGCTCGAAGATCAATGTTGAATAAGAGTTAGTTGAATATAGTATTTGGGTTGTCATAACGATGTTTTACACAACATCCGTTTTAAACCAATGAGTGTAAACTTGGAAATAGAAAAATAAATATTCCCTAAGTATAGAAATAAACGAGATGGGAAAAGAGATAAGTAATTGGAGTATTTTCCAATTATAAATAGGATTATAAAGATTATTGATTTAGAAAATAAAGGAAGTCGATATTCGGAAATGTTTTCCAAATAACATAAAAGGCCAATATGGTTATTGAAAATATTTGGTTAACAAATATTGATAAAGAAATAGAGAAGTGATTTAACTAATGGAATATTAATTATGGGCTCAGTTGAATCTCAAAGAGGAAAATTTGATTTTTGAAAAGAGTAAACTGTTTAAAAATCCCCAGGGAAAGACTGTTTGAGTTAAAAACAATTTTAACAGAAATTTGTGAAAGCAAGTCTGAATTAAAGTAAAGCCAGTAAAGTGGTAACTGAAATTGAATTAGAATGATATCAAGACCAATTGGATTGTGAGATTCAAATATGAAGTGTAATGTGATAATCAAGTTAAGAGTGGGAATCAAGAACGAAACTTGAGTTTGAAATGATATTTGGCTCAGATATAAGCGAATGGTTGTGTTGTGGATAAAAGTGATTGGGATTTGATTGGGATAGCCCTTGTATATGCTGAGTTGATAGCATATGGAAGTAATAGAGTTGATTTGCCCGAAATAAAGGTACAAGTTATATTTCACATGGTATGAGATTTTAATGAGCCGAATTGGCAAGCCGCTTGGATGTTTAATTTTCTTTTGGGTGGGAGATGGCCCAGAGAGGCAAGTTGGAGTTTTGGATATTAACCAGTACAAAGGAGGTGCTGGAAAATTTTTCGAAAAGTTAAGGCGTTAGAAAATTTTCAGGATTTTTGAAAATTTTCGTTGATAAGAATTAATTAACAATTTAATTAAAATTAAATTGGTTCAGTTGAAACTGAAGTTAAGAAGTGAACAAATATGTTCTAACCAGTCGATAGGGTCGTCCTCTACTTCTAGCAATTTCGAGGACGAAATTATTTTAAGTGGGGAAGATTGTAATGACCCGCATTGGCAGAGGTATTATAATTAATTTATTTAATTATTGAAATGGTGGTTTAGAAAATTTAATAGTCGTGGAATTAAATTATGATGAATATTTAATTAAAATAATAAATTAAATAATATATTTAATTCTGAAATAAGCAGAATTGGCTGAAGTGGCGATATGGTGTGAACTGGATCATCTGTGATATTTAATTCAGTTTAGAATTCAATTAGAATAACGAATATATTATTTGAACGACTATTTGAACGTATAATTATATTATAATTAAAAACGAACTCGAATGGCGCTGTAGTTCGCTATTTGGCCATTTGAACTTCAACTGAATGTATAGGATTCGTTTTAAATCGGATTTCTGTGAAATAAGAAACGTTAGGAGCTGATGGAGTATATCTTTTTAGTGAAAGAGAAAAATCAGGATTTCGTCGTGTAGATCTTGAGATATGTCCAAATCAAATTTTAAAATAGTCGCTATAGAATCGTTTATCGACCATAACGGTTTATTCGATATAACTAGTTATCAGATTCGAATTTAGATAAGGTTCTTTTGAGACGTAGTGATAATATAATTTTTAGAATTTTATTGTAATTTTTAATTAAATACGACACTTTTACTTTGGAGTATTTTGCACCCTGTAATCAATATTTTGAGGTTTCAAAATATAAGTTAATCAACCGATATTATTATATTTTTGGGACCGTGGTACATCACTGGTCACAACAGTGTTTTTATTTCTGTCATAGCGGGTCATATGTGGACGGAATTTTTAACAGAGTACTCTAACATTTTAAAAATAACAAATGAACACTTAACATAGAAGTATCTTGTCACCCTATGTATTTGCTCGCTCAAAATCAAACAAACTGAGAACCACATATGATAGCTGGTAAGGCACGATACTGCCACATCTTTCAAAAATCCACCACAAACAAAAACAAACTCCACGTCCTCCTCATTTCTAAGCCACCCGTTCAAAGTTATAAACACTGGAAAATATCCCATTTCCTCAAAGAAAAACTGCAAGTAAGAAATCAAAAATAAAATCAAATACAATTCAATAAATCCTAAAACATATGTGATTGAAAGCGGCAAGGGTTGCTCTTCACGTTCATGACAGATTTGGGTGGTTCGACGCTGTGTGATGTGCTCCAGTTCCGAATAGCGTTGAGTAGGGTTGGACTTATAGTGAGATTTAGAAGTTATTGCTTGTTTCTGGTATTGTTTTTGGGTAGAGCAGCTAAAACCGCATGTGTATGCCAAAGATTAGGAGGTGCGGTGGGTGTTTATGTATGGGTGTACTGTAGAAGCTCGGAGAGGCGATACCGTCGCGATTCAGGGACGGCAACCGAGCATGGTGAATATGGTATGGTTTTGTAGAGAGTTTGAAGAGGAGTTGAATGGTATGCTCGGTTTGGGGTTTCGTGGTTTGATGATGGTGAATGAGGTGGCCGAAGTCGTTGTAATGGCTATTGAAGTTTTGTTCTGGAGTCGGCATGTTTCGTTGGGGAAGAAGTAAGTAGTTAGGGCGGGTCTCTGTTTTGATGGGCCAAGAATTTGAGTAAGGCCCAATGGAATTTAAAATAAGTTTTTATTTAAATTGTATCCTTACTTCTTAGTATAATAACTATTGTGTACGATATCAGAATTGGACGAAACAAGATCTGTTAGGATCGTATGGACGGACACTACCCAATGGAAATGACCGGGAGTGGAGTGGAGCTCGTTTGAATTTATGGCAAAATAAATTATTTGATTCAAATCAAACGACGGTTTATCGTTCTTTAACGATGAACTGCAAATGTGAGTAAATCTCACTAACTCTGAACAGTTTATAATTTCATGCTGTATTTTTAGAACTGTTAGATATTGGCTGATTGACTATGTGTTGACTGTTTGATTGAACTGCTAGTCAGTTAGCTAAATTTCTATATTGATTCTGTTTAACAGAATATATCATATGGAACTGAAAAGTGATGTTATCTATATTGTTTAACATCTGTGATGCAAGGAGACAGGTTGGAGGAATCCAACTGGATTCCTCCACATTTATTTTACTGTTTTCATATATTGTGATATATGATGTGTTATATAATCTATTATGGATTATGGGTGTTGGAATGATGTTGATCATTGTTATTCGATATTTTAAATATCATAAAAGACGCTGGGATGTAAAAGGGATTATTTCAATGTATATTGAAAAAAAGGGATTTTATAAAATCAACAGATTTTATAAAAGGAAATATTTCGAAAGTAAATAAAAGGGAAAAATGTTTTTAAAACGAATAGAGTTTTATAAAAGGGAAATCATTGTAAAGTGAAGAACTGTTACTAAAAGTAAATCTTTCGAATAGTTTATTCGAATAAAGTTAAAAGGAGATAATCGATGTTAGTTAATCGATTAGAGAATAAAGTTAAAAGGAGATAATCGATGTTAGTTAATCGATTAGAGAATAAAGTAAAAGGAGATAATCGATGTTAGTTAATCAATTAGAGAATAAAGTTAAAAGGAGTTAATCGATGTTAGTTAATCGATTAGAGAATAAAGTTAAAAGGAGATAATCGATGTTAGTTAATCGATTAGAGAATAAAGTAAAAGGAGATAATCAATGTTAGTTAATCGATTAGAGAATAAAGTAAAAGGAGATAATCGATGTTAGTTAATCGATTAGAGAATAAAGTTAAAAGGAGATAATCGATGTTAGTTAATCGATTAGAGAATAAAGTTTAAAGGAGATAATCGATGTTAGTTAATCGATTAGAGAATAAAGTAAAAGGAGATAATCGATGTTAGTTAATCGATTAGAGAATAAAGTAAAAGGAGATAATCGATGTTAGTTAATCGATTAGAGAATAAAGTAAAAGGAGATAATCGATGTTAGTTAATTGATTAGAGAATAAAGTAAAAGGAGATAATCGATGTTAGTTAATCGATTAGAGAATAAAGTAAAAGGAGATAATCGATGTTAGTTAATCGATTAGAGAATAAAGTTAAAAGGAGTATCGATGTTAGTATCATCGAAGGAAGTTATCGATTTTTAGTTAATCGAAGTGAATTATAGAATATTAGTGTTAAAGCAAAGGAGTTAATCGATATTAGTTTAATCGATTAGTGTTAAAGCAAATGAGTTAATCGAATATAGTTATTCAAATAGAAAGTAAAACTAGTTAATCGAATATAGTTATTCGAATAGAAGCAAATGAGTTAATTGAATATAGTTTATTCGAAGAAAGTAAAAGGAATTATCGAATAAAGTTTATTCGAAAGGAGTTAAGCGAAATGAGTAAATCAATACCGTTAGTCAAATAGAGTTAATCCAATAGTGTTAGTCAAATAGAGTTAATTGATAAGGGTTAATCGAATAGTGTAAATCAAATAGAATAAATCGAATAGAGATATATTCGAACGAGAGTTAAGTAAGGAAGTTAGTTAAAGGGATATAAAGTGAACTTTGCCTATTTCAAAGTTAGAAATGTTGTTCAGTTAAGGTCTGAGAGGTAGTTCTACCCCAACTTGATTGGCTTCGTTTTTAACTAAGGAATAGTTAAGGTTCGCCGGTAAAGGAAATGGTTTGAGTTGGCATCGCGATGGTTTGTTTAAACATCTGTCTAAGTCCAATGAAGAAGCTTTGGAAGTGTTTTCCAAAGAAGAAACCAGAAATGTTTTCTAATAAAGGAAACAAGAAATGGAAATGTTTTCTGTTGACCCGCTTTTTAGTCAAAGCAGTCACACATGGAATCTCTTCTCAACAATACACTCAAGTGTTGGGAATATCGTCAGAAGACATGAAGTGATTTGGTTGAAATCGCATCACAAACAAAGAATGGCCCGAAACTCCTACCAGATGACCTTTTTTGGGCCTGAAAACAGCGATTACAGAGCTGAGCTCTGTAACTCTTGTAGATCTCTGAATTAGCTTCAGTTTGAGCTTTGCTTTGGGTCAATCGGACTTACGGTTTGAAAGTTATGCCCGTTTCCGTGAACGCATGCAGAACCGGAAACTTAGACTTGGAAATTTGATATCACCTCTAACCGGATCGGATCGGACTACCAGAACCCGACCCGGCTTGCACTCAGCTCAGAAGTATACATCATAACTCCGGTTCGGAGCCTCCTCCTCGGTTCGGTTCGGAGCCGAACCGATCCGACCTCCATCGCACTAACCTGGCACATGAAGTCTTCGGATTGAAGACACCAGCTCGGTTCGGGTCGGACCCGAACCGATCCCCCTGTACCTGCTCAGACGCAGCAAGTTTGACCGCTTCTTAAGGGATAACTACCTCCTACTAATCCGGATCGGCCGCCACCTGTATGCACACGATCTGAAAGGCCACTTCTCCACTCTCTCCGAGATGTCCTCTCCGCTCACCACATCACACCCGATCCGACCCGGATCAGAGCTCCCAGCAGCTCCTCTACGCCAATAAATACACCATGAGACCGTCATTTCAAGGGACTTTTTCCGGCACTAACACCTCCCGACCTCCATTACCAAGTATTCAAGGACTTTGGGTACTCCTCAACTCAATCAAACACGAGGCTATCGTGCATAAATTCAATCTCTTTTCTCCTCTTCTTCATTGTAAACACGAGTATTTCGTATATAAGCTGTAAACAAACAACATTGTAATAAGCTTCTTAGGATTTAAGAAACTATAAAGTGGACGTAGGCATGGATTGAGCCGAACCACTATAAAAATCTCGTGTGTCTCCTCTTATTTTACTGTTTTTTCTGCATTTATTCTGTGATTGTGAGGATTTCACATAGAGTTTGGGTGTTAGGCCCAAATTTCGGTCTAACATTTTGGCGCGCCAGGAAGGGGGGCACACGATACAACTTCTTCTACTAGCTTGAACGGAAGCAGATTATTTGGCTATTGGATCAATGGTCAAGCGAAAGAAAGACGGAACCTTCTCTCGTGCTGAGGATGTTGGCACTGAAGGCACAAGGAACGAGGCAAGCCAGGAGGCTTCCTCTCATGAAAATCCATCAGCATACTTAACCAGAGATGAAATGGATGGCGTTCTCGCTGAATTGAGAACGCAAATGGCAAGGCAAGATGATCTCCTCCGCAAACAACAGGAGATGATTGACCAATTCTTCGCTCGGATGGGAGGCAGGCCGATCAGCAACGCACAACTCACTGGAAATGGTATTGAAATGGCTCCAGCAGGAATGACAAACCGGATCGGTTCGGATCCGATCCGAACCGAGGGCCAAAACCTGAATCAAATGCAGATCGAAATTGGGGGCAATCCTCACCAGATCGGTTCGGATCTGATCCGAACCGCCACCTTACATGAGCTTGGGGGCAGCAGCATCCCTTCTGGAAATCAAGACTTCGTTCCAGCACGACCTACCTCCGCACCAGTTCGGATCGGTAATCCCACACAGCTTCAGCATCAAGCTCCCCGGTTCGGAACAGGCGATCCTGATCGGATCGGTACATCCGACCCGAACCGTGCACCCCTCCATAACCCCCCTCGCTTCTCCGAGCCGCAGCAAGGGGGCACCTCCGAACCGAACCGGATGGCCTTCCAAGCTCCTTATACTCTTCCACACACTTCTGAACTTAACGCTGGGGGCACCAGCTCTGGACTTGTCAACCTGCAACAGCTCTTTGAAGGCGATCGGCTCGCCAATCTCATTGAACGCCTCTCGAGAGGCCGCACCTATCAAAATGACATGGATGATGTCAATCACAATCCATTCACACCGGAAATCAGGAATTCCCGCAATCCTCCAGATTTCAAACTTCCACAACTGGAACCCTACAACGGCAGGGCAGATCCTACCGTGCACTTAATGCGCTATAAACGACATATGGAAGTTCAATCGGCATCGGAAAACGTCATGGCTAAATGCTTTCCCCTCTTTTTGACTGATATTGCTGCTATGTGGTTTCGGCAGCTGGAATCTGAATCGATCAACAGCTGGAACATGTTGGTCGCTCGCTTTATTGAACAATTTCGGGTCCATATCGCTCGACCCAAGAATGTAATGTCACTAACTACAATCAAGCAAAGGCCCAAAGAAACTCTGCGGTCATTTTTGGAAAGGTTCAACGTTGCAGCAGCATCAGTTGATCGACCTGAGCCATCTATGGTATTGATGGCGGCAGTATCCGGTGTTCTGGACAACTTGGAGTTCAAAAAATCCTTGTACCGGGACCCACCAAGGAATCTCAGCGAATTCTACCTTGAATCGGATAGGTTTTTGCGTGAAGAAGACGCAACCTCCGAGAAGAAAGTTCTCGATGTTAACATGCTCAAAGACGGAGAACCGTCTGATTCTGATAAAGGCAAAGGAAAAGCTGCCGTCAAGAATAACCCCAACGCTCAGCCCCGGAGAGGGCCCAGATATGAAAAGTACACAGAACTCAATTCGTCACTAACTGACATCTACGTGAACACAAACGGTGACGTCTACTATCCAAAGCCTCCCAGGAGGGAGCCATCACAAAGAGAACGCGATTCTGGGAAATATTGCATATTTCACGATATGGACGGTCATGACACAAATGACTGTAGACACTTGCGAGATCTGATTGAGGAACGGGTTAGACGTGGAGAGCTACCCGAGTATGTGAAACAACCAACAGCACCTGTACCTGTGCTGCCACCACCTGCTCCCCGGAGAGGGAATGACCCTGGAACGAGCTCCCATCGGCTCGTCATCAACTGATCTGGATTGGATCACTCTGCGTTTTCAGCATTTCTTAGGATTTAAGATATGTCTCTTTGCTTTCTTTAGGTTTTCCGATTGGCTAAATCGGAGTACACACGTTCGGGGTTAGGATTTAGCTCCAAATCGTGCTCTGCACTCGATGACAAACCAATCAGGATTTTCTTTGGTTTTGTACTTTGGATTGAATAAGGAAGGACTTTCCGAGCATGGATTATGTTTGGCAATTTAAGTATCTTGTCAGGTTGTGGCAGGATTCTCAATCTCAACTAAAGTATGGCTTATACTTATCTCGGACCCCTAGGCATGGATTATGCTTAGGGACAGACTGTCTTGTCAGGTCTTGGCAAGCATAGCTCTATCTCGGTATGAGTATGGATTGTACTCCACTACATTTCTAAGTATGGATTATACTCTGGAATGGCTTATTGTCTTGTCGGGATTTGACAAAGGAACTCAATAAAACTCGAGTTTGGCTTGTGCTCGGTTTGAACTTCCTGGTATGGCTTATACCTGGAAGGTTAGGTCCCTCGTCAGGTTTTGGCAGGATAATTCGATCGTCCCTTGAGTATGGTTTATGCTCAAACAAACGCCCAAGCATGGTTTATGCTCGAAAGTGTAATTAGTTTTGTCAGGATTTGACACACCTATCTGCTTTCTTTTATTCGCAGGTATGGATTATACTTGCAGCTGGCAGGCCCGGCGTGGCCTTGGATTATCCAGAACACATCTTCCTTCATTCAGCAAGATATGTTCTGAGGGGCAAAATGTTGACCCGCTTTTTAGTCAAAGCAGTCACACATGGAATCTCTTCTCAACAATACACTCAAGTGTTGGGAATATCGTCAGAAGACATGAAGTGATTTGGTTGAAATCGCATCACAAATAAAGAATGGCCCGAAACTCCTACCAGATGACCTTTTTGGGCCTGAAAAAAGCGATTACGGAGATGAGCGCCGTAACTCTTGTAGATCTCTGAATTAGCTTCAGTTTGAGCTTTGGTTTGGGTCAATCGGACTTACGGTTTGAAAGTTATGCCCGTTTCCGTGAACGCATGCAGAACCGGAAACTTAGACTTGGAAATTTGATATCACCTCTAACCGGATCGGATCGGACTACCAGAACCCGACCCGGCTTGCACTCAGCTCAGAAGTATACATCATAACTCCGGTTCGGAGCCTCCTCCTCGGTTCGGTTCGGAGCCGAACCGATCCGACCTCCATCGCACTAACCTGGCACATGAAGTCTTCGGATTGAAGACACCAGCTCGGTTCGGGTCGGACCCGAACCGATCCCCCTGTACCTGCTCAGACGCAGCAAGTTTGACCGCTTCTTAAGGGATAACTACCTCCTACTAATCCGGATCGGCCGCCACCTGTATGCACACGATCTGAAAGGCCACTTCTCCACTCTCTCCGAGATGTCCTCTCCGCTCACCACATCACACCCGATCCGACCCGGATCAGAGCTCCCAGCAGCTCCTCTACGCCAATAAATACACCATGAGACCGTCATTTCAAGGGACTTTTTCCGGCACTAACACCTCCTGACCTCCATTACCAAGTATTCAAGGACTTTGGGTACTCCTCAACTCAATCAAACACGAGGCTATCGTGCATAAATTCAATCTCTTTTCTCCTCTTCTTCATTGTAAACACGAGGATTTCGTATATAAGCTGTAAACAAACAACATTGTAATAAGCTTCTTAGGATTTAAGAAACTATAAAGTGGACGTAGGCATGGATTGAGCCGAACCACTATAAAAATCTCGTGTGTCTCCTCTTATTTTACTGTTTTTTCTGCATTTATTCTGTGATTGTGAGGATTTCACATAGAGTTTGGGTGTTAGGCCCAAATTTCGGTCTAACATTTTGGCGCGCCAGGAAGGGGGGCACACGATACAACTTCTTCTACTAGCTTGAACGGAAGCAGATTATTTGGCTATTGGATCAATGGTCAAGCGAAAGAAAGACGGAACCTTCTCTCGTGCTGAGGATGTTGGCACTGAAGGCACAAGGAACGAGGCAAGCCAGGAGGCTTCCTCTCATGAAAATCCATCAGCATACTTAACCAGAGATGAAATGGATGGCGTTCTCGCTGAATTGAGAACGCAAATGGCAAGGCAAGATGATCTCCTCCGCAAACAACAGGAGATGATTGACCAATTCTTCGCTCGGATGGGAGGCAGGCCGATCGGCAACGCACAACTCACTGGAAATGGTATTGAAATGGCTCCAGCAGGAATGACAAACCGGATCGGTTCGGATCCGATCCGAACCGAGGGCCAAAACCTGAATCAAACGCAGATCGAAATTGGGGGCAATCCTCACCAGATCGGTTCGGATCTGATCCGAACCGCCACCTTACATGAGCTTGGGGGCAGCAGCCTCCCTTCTGGAAATCAAGACTTCGTTCCAGCACGACCTACCTCCGCACCAGTTCGGATCGGTAATCCCACACAGCTTCAGCATCAAGCTCCCCGGTTCGGAACAGGCGATCCTGATCGGATTGGTACATCCGACCCGAACCGTGCACCCCTCCATAACCCCCCTCGCTTCTCCGAGCCGCAGCAAGGGGGCACCTCCGAACCGAACCGGATGGCCTTCCAAGCTCCTTATACTCTTCCACACACTTCTGAACTTAACGCTGGGGGCACCAGCTCTGGACTTGTCAACCTGCAACAGCTCTTTGAAGGCGATCGGCTCGCCAATCTCATTGAACGCCTCTCGAGAGGCCGCACCTATCAAAATGACATGGATGATGTCAATCACAATCCATTCACACCGGAAATCAGGAATTCCCGCAATCCTCCAGATTTCAAACTTCCACAACTGGAACCCTACAACGGCAGGGCAGATCCTACCGTGCACTTAATGCGCTATAAACGACATATGGAAGTTCAATCGGCATCGGAAAACGTCATGGCTAAATGCTTTCCCCTCTTTTTGACTGATATTGCTGCTATGTGGTTTCGGCAGCTGGAATCTGAATCGATCAACAGCTGGAACATGTTGGTCGCTCGCTTTATTGAACAATTTCGGGTCCATATCGCTCGACCCAAGAATGTAATGTCACTAACTACAATCAAGCAAAGGCCCAAAGAAACTCTGCGGTCATTTTTGGAAAGGTTCAACGTTGCAGCAGCATCAGTTGATCGACCTGAGCCATCTATGGTATTGATGGCGGCAGTATCCGGTGTTCTGGACAACTTGGAGTTCAAAAAATCCTTGTACCGGGACCCACCAAGGAATCTCAGCGAATTCTACCTTGAATCGGATAGGTTTTTGCGTGAAGAAGACGCAACCTCCGAGAAGAAAGTTCTCGATGTTAACATGCTCAAAGACGGAGAACCGTCTGATTCTGATAAAGGCAAAGGAAAAGCTGCCGTCAAGAATAACCCCAACGCTCAGCCCCGGAGAGGGCCCAGATATGAAAAGTACACAGAACTCAATTCGTCACTAACTGACATCTACGTGAACACAAACGGTGACGTCTACTATCCAAAGCCTCCCAGGAGGGAGCCATCACAAAGAGAACGCGATTCTGGGAAATATTGCATATTTCACGATATGGACGGTCATGACACAAATGACTGTAGACACTTGCGAGATCTGATTGAGGAACGGGTTAGACGTGGAGAGCTACCCGAGTATGTGAAACAACCAACAGCACCTGTACCTGTGCTGCCACCACCTGCTCCCCGGAGAGGGAATGACCCTGGAACGAGCTCCCATCGGCTCGTCATCAACTGATCTGGATTGGATCACTCTGCGTTTTCAGCATTTCTTAGGATTTAAGATATGTCTCTTTGCTTTCTTTAGGTTTTCCGATTGGCTAAATCGGAGTACACACGTTCGGGGTTAGGATTTAGCTCCAAATCGTGCTCTGCACTCGATGACAAACCAATCAGGATTTGCTTTGGTTTTGTACTTTGGATTGAATAAGGAAGGACTTTCCGAGCATGGATTATGTTTGGCAATTTAAGTATCTTGTCAGGTTGTGGCAGGATTCTCAATCTCAACTAAAGTATGGCTTATACTTATCTCGGACCCCTAGGCATGGATTATGCTTAGGGACAGACTGTCTTGTCAGGTCTTGGCAAGCATAGCTCTATCTCGGTATGAGTATGGATTGTACTCCACTACATTTCTAAGTATGGATTATACTCTGGAATGGCTTATTGTCTTGTCGGGATTTGACAAAGGAACTCAATAAAACTCGAGTTTGGCTTGTGCTCGGTTTGAACTTCCTGGTATGGCTTATACCTGGAAGGTTAGGTCCCTCGTCAGGTTTTGGCAGGATAATTCGATCGTCCCTTGAGTATGGTTTATGCTCAAACAAACGCCCAAGCATGGTTTATGCTCGAAAGTGTAATTAGTTTTGTCAGGATTTGACACACCTATCTGCTTTCTTTTATTCGCAGGTATGGATTATACTTGCAGCTGGCAGGCCCGGCGTGGCCTTGGATTATCCAGAACACATCTTCCTTCATTCAGCAAGATATGTTCTGAGGGGCAAAATGTTGACCCGCTTTTTAGTCAAAGCAGTCACACATGGAATCTCTTCTCAACAATACACTCAAGTGTTGGGAATATCGTCAGAAGACATGAAGTGATTTGGTTGAAATCGCATCACAAATAAAGAATGGCCCGAAACTCCTACCAGATGACCTTTTTTGGGCCTGAAAAAAGCGATTACGGAGATGAGCTCCGTAACTCTTGTAGATCTCTGAATTAGCTTCAGTTTGAGCTTTGGTTTGGGTCAATCGGACTTACGGTTTGAAAGTTATGCCCGTTTCCGTGAACGCATGCAGAACCGGAAACTTAGACTTGGAAATTTGATATCACCTCTAACCGGATCGGATCGGACTACCAGAACCCGACCCGGCTTGCACTCAGCTCAGAAGTATACATCATAACTCCGGTTCGGAGCCTCCTCCTTGGTTCGGTTCGGAGCCGAACCGATCCGACCTCCATCGCACTAACCTGGCACATGAAGTCTTCGGATTGAAGACACCAGCTCGGTTCGGGTCGGACCCGAACCGATCCCCCTGTACCTGCTCAGACGCAGCAAGTTTGACCGCTTCTTAAGGGATAACTACCTCCTACTAATCCGGATCGGCCGCCACCTGTATGCACACGATCTGAAAGGCCACTTCTCCACTCTCTCCGAGATGTCCTCTCCGCTCACCACGTCACACCCGATCCGACCCGGATCAGAGCTCCCAGCAGCTCCTCTATGCCTATAAATACACCATGAGACCGTCATTTCAAGGGACTTTTCCGGCACAAACACCTCCCGACCTCCATTACCAAGTATTCAAGGACTTTGGGTACTCCTCAACTCAATCAAACACGAGGCTATCGTGCATAAATTCAATCTCTTTTCTCCTCTTCTTCATTGTAAACACGAGGATTTCGTATATAAGCTGTAAACAAACAACATTGTAATAAGCTTCTTAGGATTTAAGAAACTATAAAGTGGACGTAGGCTTGGATTGAGCCGAACCACTATAAAAATCTCGTGTGTCTCCTCTTATTTTACTGTTTTTTCTGCATTTATTCTGTGATTGTGAGGATTTCACATAGAGTTTGGGTGTTAGGCCCAAATTTCGGTCTAACATTTTGGCGCGCCAGGAAGGGGGGCACACGATACAACTTCTTCTACTAGCTTGAACGGAAGCAGATTATTTGGCTATTGGATCAATGGTCAAGCGAAAGAAAGACGGAACCTTCTCTCGTGCTGAGGATGTTGGCACTGAAGGCACAAGGAACGAGGCAAGCCAGGAGGCTTCCTCTCATGAAAATCCATCAGCATACTTAACCAGAGATGAAATGGATGGCGTTCTCGCTGAATTGAGAACGCAAATGGCAAGGCAAGATGATCTCCTCCGCAAACAACAGGAGATAATTGACCAATTCTTCGCTCGGATGGGAGGCAGGCCGATCGGCAACGCACAACTCACTGGAAATGGTATTGAAATGGCTCCAGCAGGAATGACAAACGGGATCGGTTCGGATCCGATCCGAACCGAGGGCCAAAACCTGAATCAAACGCAGATGGAAATTGGGGGCAATCCTCACCAGATCGGTTCGGATCCGATCCGAACCGCCACCTTACATGAGCTTGGGGGCAGCAGCCTCCCTTCTGGAAATCAAGACTTCGTTCCAGCACGACCTACCTCCGCACCGGTTCGGATCGGTAATCCCACACAGCTTCAGCATCAAGCTCCCCGGTTCGGAACAGGCGATCCTGATCGGATCGGTACATCCGACCCGAACCGTGCACCCCTCCATAACCCCCCTCGCTTCTCCGAGCCGCAGCAAGGGGGCACCTCCGAACCGAACCGGATGGCCTTCCAAGCTCCTTATACTCTTCCACACACTTCTGAACTTAACGCTGGGGGCACCAGCTCTGGACTTGTCAACCTGCAACAGCTCTTTGAAGGCGATCGGCTCGCCAATCTCATTGAACGCCTCTCGAGAGGCCGCACCTATCAAAATGACATGGATGATGTCAATCACAATCCATTCACACCGGAAATCAGGAATTCCCGCAATCCTCCAGATTTCAAACTTCCACAACTGGAACCCTACAACGGCAGGGCAGATCCTACCGTGCACTTAATGCGCTATAAACGACATATGGAAGTTCAATCGGCATCGGAAAATGTCATGGCTAAATGCTTTCCCCTCTTTTTGACTGATATTGCTGCTATGTGGTTTCGGCAGCTGGAATCTGAATCGATCAACAGCTGGAACATGATGGTCGCTCGCTTTATTGAACAATTTCGGGTCCATATCGCTCGACCCAAGAATGTAATGTCACTAACTACAATCAAGCAGAGGCCCAAAGAAACTCTGCGGTCATTTTTGGAAAGGTTCAACGTTGCAGCAGCATCAGTTGATCGACCTGAGCCATCTATGGTATTGATGGCGGCAGTATCCGGTGTTCTGGACAACTCGGAGTTCAAAAAATCCTTTTACCGGGACCCACCAAGGAATCTCAGCGAATTCTACCTTGAATCGGATAGGTTTTTGCGTGAAGAAGACGCAACCTCCGAGAAGAAAGTTCTCGATGTTAACATGCTCAAAGACGGAGAACCGTCTGATTCTGATAAAGGCAAAGGAAAAGCTGCCGTCAAGAATAACCCCAACGCTCAGCCCCGGAGAGGGCCCAGATATGAAAAGTACACAGAACTCAATTCGTCACTAACTGACATCTACGTGAACACAAACGGTGACGTCTCCTATCCAAAGCCTCCCTGGAGGGAGCCATCACAAAGAGAACGCGATTCTGGGAAATATTGCATATTTCACGATATGGACGGTCATGACACAAATGACTGTAGACACTTGCGAGATCTGATTGAGGAACGGGTTAGACGTGGAGAGCTACCCGAGTATGTGAAACAACCAACATCACCTGTACCTGTGCTGCCACCAACTGCTCCCCGGAGAGGGAATGACCCTGGAACGAGCTCCCATCGGCTCGTCATCAACTGATCTGGATTGGATCACTCTGCGTTTTCAGCATTTCTTAGGATTTAAGATATGTCTCTTTGCTTTCTTTAGGTTTTCCGATTGGCTAAATCGGAGTACACACGTTCGGGGTTAGGATTTAGCTCCAAATCGTGCTCTGCACTCGATGACAAACCAATCAGGATTTGCTTTGGTTTTGTACTTTGGATTGAATAAGGAAGGACTTTCCGAGCATGGATTATGTTTGGCAATTTAAGTATCTTGTCAGGTTGTGGCAGGATTCTCAATCTCAACTAAAGTATGGCTTATACTTATCTCGGACCCCTAGGCATGGATTATGCTTAGGGACAGACTGTCTTGTCAGGTCTTGGCAAGCATAGCTCTATCTCGGTATGAGTATGGATTGTACTCCACTACATTTCTAAGTATGGATTATACTCTGGAATGGCTTATTGTCTTGTCGGGATTTGACAAAGGAACTCAATAAAACTCGAGTTTGGCTTGTGCTCGGTTTGAACTTCCTGGTATGGCTTATACCTGGAAGGTTAGGTCCCTCGTCAGGTTTTGGCAGGATAATTCGATCGTCCCTTGAGTATGGTTTATGCTCAAACAAACGCCCAAGCATGGTTTGTGCTCGAAAGTGTAATTAGTTTTGTCAGGATTTGACACACCTATCTTCCTTCTTTTATTCGCAGGTATGGATTATACTTGCAGCTGGCAGGCCCGGCGTGGCCTTGGATTATCTAGAACACATCTTCCTTCATTCAGCAAGATATGTTCTGAGGGGCAAAATGTTGACCCGCTTTTTAGTCAAAGCAGTCACACATGGAATCTCTTCTCAACAATACACTCAAGTGTTGGGAATATCGTCAAAAGACATGAAGTGATTTGGTTGAAATCGCATCACAAACAAAGAATGGCCCGAAACTCCTACCAGATGACCTTTTTTGGACCTGAAAACAGCGATTACGGAGCTAAGCTCCGTAACTCTTGTAGATCTCTGAATTAGCTTCAGTTTGAGCTTTGGTTTGGGTCAATCGGACTTACGGTTTGAAAGTTATGCCCGTTTCCGTGAACGCATGCAGAACCGGAAACTTAGACTTGGAAATTTGATATCACCTCTAACCGGATCAGATCGGACTACCAGAACCCGACCCGGCTTGCACTCAGCTCAGAAGTATACATCATAACTCCGGTTCGGAGCCTCCTCCTCGGTTCGGTTCGGAGCCGAACCGATCCGACCTCCATCGCACTAACCTGGCACATGAAGTCTTCGGATTGAAGACAGCAGCTCGGTTCGGGTCGGACCCGAACCGATCCCCCTGTACCTGCTCAGACGCAGCAAGTTTGACCGCTTCTTAAGGGATAACTACCTCCTACTAATCCGGATCGGCCGCCACCTGTATGCACACGATCTGAAAGGCCACTTCTCCACTCTCTCCGAGATGTCCTCTCCGCTCACCACGTCACACCCGATCCGACCCGGATCAGAGCTCCCAACAGCTCCTCTACGCCTATAAATACACCATGAGACCGTCATTTCAAGGGACTTTTCCGGCACTAACACCTCCCGACCTCCATTACCAAGTATTCAAGGACTTTGGGTACTCCTCAACTCAATCAAACACGAGGCTATCGTGCATAAATTCAATCTCTTTTCTCCTCTTCTTCATTGTAAACACGAGGATTTCGTATATAAGCTGTAAACAAACAACATTGTAATAAGCTTCTTAGGATTTAAGAAACTATAAAGTGGACGTAGGCTTGGATTGAGCCGAACCACTATAAAAATCTCGTGTGTCTCCTCTTATTTTACTGTTTTTTCTGCATTTATTCTGTGATTGTGAGGATTTCACATAGAGTTTGGGTGTTAGGCCCAAATTTCGATCTAACATTTTGGCGCGCCAGGAAGGGGGGCACACGATACAACTTCTTCTTCTAGCTTGAACGGAAGCAGATTATTTGGCTATTGGATCAATGGTCAAGCGAAAGAAAGACGGAACCTTCTCTCGTGCTGAGGATGTTGGCACTGAAGGCACAAGGAACGAGGCAAGCCAGGAGGCTTCCTCTCATGAAAATCCATCAGCATACTTAACCAGAGATGAAATGGATGGCGTTCTCGCTGAATTGAGAACGCAAATGGCAAGGCAAGATGATCTCCTCCGCAAACAACAGGAGATGATTGACCAATTCTTCGCTCGGATGGGAGGCAGGCCGATCGGCAACGCACAACTCACTGGAAATGGTATTGAAATGGCTCCAACAGGAATGACAAACCGGATCGGTTCGGATCCGATCCGAACCGAGGGCCAAAACCTGAATCAAACGCAGATGGAAATTGGGGGCAATCCTCACCAGATCGGTTCGGATCCGATCCGAACCGCCACCTTACATGAGCTTGGGGGCAGCAGCCTCCCTTCTGGAAATCAAGACTTCGTTCCAGCACGACCTACCTCCGCACCGGTTCGGATCGGTAATCCCACACAGCTTCAGCATCAAGCTCCCTGGTTCGGATCGGATCCGATCCGAACCGCCACCTTATATGAGCTTGGGGGCAGCAGCCTCCCTTCTGGAAATCAAGACTTCGTTCCAGCACGACCTACCTCCGCACCGGTTCGGATCGGTAATCCCACACAGCTTCAGCATCAAGCTCCCTGGTTCGGAACAGGTGATCCTGATCGGATCGGTACATCCGACCCGAACCGTGCACCCGTCCATAACCCCCCTCGCTTCTCCGAGCCGCAGCAAGGGGGCACCTCCGAACCTAACCGGATGGCCTTCCAAGCTCCTTATACTCTTCCACACACTTCTGAACTTAACGCTGGGGGCACCAGCTCTGGACTTGTCAACCTGCAACAGCTCTTTGAAGGCGATCGGCTCGCCAATCTCATTGAACGCCTCTCGAGAGGCCGCACCTATCAAAATGACATGGATGATGTCAATCACAATCCATTCACACCGGAAATCAGGAATTCCCGCAATCCTCCAGATTTCAAACTTCCACAACTGGAACCCTACAACGGCAGGGCAGATCCTACCGTGCACTTAATGCGCTATAAACGACATATGGAAGTTCAATCGGCATCGGAAAACGTCATGGCTAAATGCTTTCCCCTCTTTTTGACTGATATTGCTGCTATGTGGTTTCGGCAGCTGGAATCTGAATCGATCAACAGCTGGAACATGTTGGTCGCTCGCTTTATTGAACAAATTCGGGTCCATATCGCTCGACCCAAGAATGTAATGTCACTAACTACAATCAAGCAGAGGCCCAAAGAAACTCTGCGGTCATTTTTGGAAAGGTTCAACGTTGCAGCAGCATCAGTTGATCGACCTGAGCCATCTATGGTATTGATGGCGGCAGTATCCGGTGTTCTGGACAACTCGGAGTTCAAAAAATCCTTGTACCGGACCCATATCGAAGTTTTGACCATTTTAACGTTGTTAATATGGAGAGACCGGTTGGATTATTATCCAAAGAACCACTCTGTATTGGCATAAGCGTTGCGAATCATATATGCCAAAGGAAATTGAAGACGGTGTTATGCAAGGGGTATCCTGTTTACAGAATAGTGCCTTCGGTTCATCCTGTTCCTGGATGACTTGTATGGATGGATGTCTGACAGAGTAATTCCAGACGATCACGTATATTGATTTCTCCAACTGTACCAAGAGTGGAAGCGGAGAAGGAAACTTCTTTTAGCTAACGCGTAATGTATGGTTGAGGACATCAATCGGTGATTTGATGGATTTGACGATGTGACATTCAAAGTGAATCTAGTGTGATGATAAGCGTAGCTTCTAGCCTCATCATCCGGTAAATGACAGAAATCGGACAGGCAACATGGCTAAGTCGGTCGCACCGAAGTAGGGTGTATAATCACCTGATCTAGAGTTTCATTTACTTCTAAAAAAATCTATTGTTGATGCTGTCCCATTCGGGAAACGGTTGCTGATCCCAACTGTTGGTGATATACATTCGATACGCTCAAGCGAAATGAGTGGTCGGTCATGTGTGGCCGGGTTGCAAGATGTTCTTGTTGAACCCAGTGTATTCCTCTCTAGAGGTACACTAGCGAAAGGTGGTTCCATACCTTGTCATAGTTGGAAATCCATTAACCAATACGTGCTTGCGGTTTTGAGTTGTATACGATATATGTAGAACGTGAGATGAAAGCGTTTCTTTTAGATGATTATATATACTGTGGTTGATAGACATTATTATAATATCAAAAGGTTTTTGATATAAAGAAAATTTAGATTCTCATAAGGGAAAAACCCGGTCCGTTATGCAGCGTGGTCTTATGAGATATCGTTTACTTGTTCGAACTGTTTTTAAACTGTTTCACTCACACCAGTCCCATGACTGACCCGGAGTTTATTTTGTTGTTTTCCCTAAACTCTTGGGTGCCTAAATTTGTATGGGCTGTCAAGTAGTCGGGATTTTTCAGATATAGTTGAAGAGCTGGAGCAGGAGGCTTCAGGATCATATAGCTATAGTTATTTCCGCTGTGTTGTAAGTATTGTACTCTGATAATGTATTGTATACATATAATGATTAATTTCAAGGATATGTTATGAAATATATTTATTCGTTCCGCTGTGAGATTCGTGTTACTCTGATGTTGTGTTCTTCTTCTTCTATTCTAATTTTCTATCTTATCTTTCCTCACCCTCTAATTTCTTTCACTAATTACCGGATTTTTCGATGTTTAGGTTATCGACATCGTGTTTATGTCGATAACCAAAGTCGCTCAAAATCCGAGTCATTACAGAAATAATCCAAAGACAATTTCGATTCAAATCCATTCCTATTCAATTTATTGGAAATCCTGGTTACTTTTAAAACCCTTTCAAATCAAATTTATTTATTTAAAAATAAATAGAATTATAATTCTAGTTCAAAACTAGTTCATTTCGATAAAAATCCATTTTTATCTTTTCAAATATGGAGTTTTTCATCCTAATTCTTCACAAATCATTTCTTATGATTTTACACAAATTATTACTATTTTTAATAATTCAAGGCCCGTACAGTTAATTTCCATCAATGGCCATCGAACTGCACTTACAGCGACCTTTTCCAAGTTTGATTTGGACATAATTCCAAATCCAACCACTAGATTTCTAATTTCTATATCCGTTAGAAAGCTCTTTCCGATACGAACCCAATGGTTCCGGTTTCAGGAGAATCCGACGGTCGGATCTCCCGCAATATCCATTCGAAGTCAATGGTCGAAATTCGCGAACTGCCGCGGCGCGGTGTGTTCTATTCAGGCCATTATATTATATATATATATATATATATAATATATATAATATATACTTCGTCGATTTCCTTTTAAAATGTATTATATAAATCATTTTAAATTCATTTTCAAAACGATTTCAACATCTTTTTCAAATTCAAATCAAAATTGAATTTTCCCTTATAAATTCGTTTTAAATTCATTTCAAATTGATTTCAATTCAAATCGATTTTGAATTCAATTTTAGTTCGTTTTCAATTCATTTCAATTTCAATTCGAATTCATTTCTATACAATTTCAATTCAAATTCATTTCTATTCAATTTCAATGCGAATTCATTTCTATTCAATTTCAATTCGAATTCATTTCTATTCAATTTCAATTCGAATTCATTTCTATTCAAAATACCAGGTTTTGAAATCACTTTCGATATTCATTATAAAATGAATAAAATCGATATAAATATCGTTCATGTTAAAATGGCGTCAATCTAATCAACATGGCTTCATATATTTCTATTTTCAAATATTCTATTTCAAATATTCTATTTCAAATATTTCTATTTCAAATATTTCTATTTCAAATATTCTATTTCAAATATTTCTTTTTCAAATATGGAATGAAGCCCAATCAATTACCATATAATGTTAATTATATGGATTTTCTGCAACACATGTATACAATAACAACGATGAATAATAAACCATCATCCAAAGTGCATTCTACACTGTATAAGTATCAAATATAAATATTCAACGCTTATAACAGTCTGTCAATCAATCGATCGACATACAACTAAACCATCGAGATTAGTGTATGTCGAATATCATCCTAATACCCGTGTGGGGTTTCAAACAATCAAACACAGATTTTATTTAAGCAGTTGGGCGATGTGTAAAATTTATCGTCCCAACCAATATCAGTCAAATGTGTGTATATAAATAAATCATCCAATTTGTTTATTTTTATTTCATTTCATACACACGTTAAAAATTCTATTTTTAACTATAAAATATTTTCCACTATAAAATATTTTATTTCAACTATATAAATGTTTTATTTCATTTCATTTCACATCACATCACACAATCAACTACACATCAAAATCAAACAAACAAGCATACAAGCCGTCCATGGTTTGTGGACGACGGGTGTCGGGTGCTATTAAACACCGTCTGCATCTTAGTATATATTATTAACTAAAAACAAAATTAAAAGGTGAGAAGTTCTCACCCAAGCTATACCAAACTCCTTGACTCTTCTTATGTAGGAAACCTTCATCGTGCTTGCCCTTCGTCACTTTCTCTGCCCGTATTCACTACATATATAAAAATCATATTTTTACCACGTTTCTTTCTATATAAAAATTATATTTTTAACCTTCTACTATATAAAAGATTGTATTTTTATACTTCTACAATATAAAAGATTATATTTTTATACTTCTACAATATAAAAGATTAAATTTTTATATCGCTACTCATATAAAAATCACATCTTTGCTTCTTCTACATGATAAAAATCATATTTTTATTCTTTCTATAATATAAAAATTATATTTTTATTCTTTCTATATTATAAAAATTATATTTTTATTCTTTCTATATTATAAAAATTATATTTTTATACATTATTTTCTATATAAAAATTATAGCTTTCCTTAACCAAAACCATATTTTTCAAAGCTAAAAATCATTCTTCCTAAGCCATCAAAATCAAACTTTTATATACCTGTTCATTTATTAAAAATCAAATGTTTATATGGTTCTTTGCAAAACAAAAATCAAATTTTACCGTTTTAAAGATCGAATCTTTATTGTATAAAAATCAAATCATTACCATATAAAGGATCTCATCTTTATCAATGCATATTACTTTAAATAAAATTAGAAAAGAAAATAAAATAAAATAAAACTCACAGTTTTATTTGTTCTGGATGTCGGAGGGGGGGGGGGGGGTTGGCTTCGCCAGAGTCAGGTTGTGGGTCCTCGACATGGCACAGGTGGCTAGGAGGGCGCGACAAGGGGGTGGGCCACGGCGGTTAGTTTCAGGCGTTGGGGGTTTACGCGGTGGGAGGAAGAGGGAGCGAGAGGAGGGAAGAGGTTGAAGGTGGCGGGATCCCTGGTGGTGGAGGCGCGATTTCCCCCCTTTCGTTTTTATTTTATTTTATTTTATTTGTGAACGAAGTGAGAGAGATAAGTGGGAGGAGTGTATATATTATAATATATATATTTAATTATTTTAATTCAAAATGTAACTTTTAATTTCGGCCTCTAAACGAGACCCACCGCCTATCGTCCCTAGCTAATTACCCCCATTTCGAACACAATGGGATTTGTATCGTAGAATGATTCGTTTGTTTCAATTAGTTTTCATCAAAATCAAAATATAACTCAGTATTATGAATTTGAACGTGCATTTCATTTTACTAGGGTCACATACTAACTCGAAAAATTACATAAAAATATTTTCTAGCTTCGTATTGACGATACGGTCCTAACAAAAATAGTTTCATCGAATTCTGAGACCGTTTGAAAAATGACCATATTCCAGTCGATTAAAATCAACTAAAACCGGCCAAACGCGTTTTCCTTTGCCACGCTCACATATTGATTTGAAAAATTATGAAAATTGGAATCTAGCAATAACTTGACATCATGGATCCAACAAAAGTGGTTTCGTCGAAATCTGAGGTCGTTTGCAAAATTCCCATTTTTAAGGGCCTGAATTCCATAGCGACTATTCTGAAAATTCAACTGGACATATCTTTTGATTTCCGCTATGAAATTTTGATTTTTCGGGTTCGTTGGAAAGATATTCTCTATTAGATTCCTTTATTTTTGGTTTCACTAAAATCCGGTTTATTTTGCAACCGGTACATTCATTTGGAATTTGAAATCAAATTATCGAACTACCGCTCCATTTTCAATTACTTTTATATATATGAATAAATATTTATATTCTAACGACGATTCGAATAAATATATATGTTCGAATTCTATTCGAAATAAATTTCTCCTTATTATTATTTAAAATAATTCTTTTTTAAATAATTAAAATTCGCTAAAATTGCCAAAATAAAAATTTAAAATTGGCCCAGATTTCCAGGTTATTACAGTCTCTCCCACTTAAAACTTTTCGTCCCCGAAAAGGAACGAAGCCGAAAGTTGTTTAACTAATCAACTCAACTTTCAGTATTTTCACTACGGCTTAAGTTCTTCAACTTTTCGGTTTCTAAGAACTTTTCAAATTTTTCAAAAATTTGGCTAACACCCTAAATTTTCGAAAATTTTTGCTATAACCTCCCCTACACCGGGAGCACCGGGAAAATCCCGAAATTGCCATACAGGCCCTCTGATCTCAAAAAGAAAGAGAAAAAAGCCAAGCGGCTAGCCAATTGGCTCATAAAATCATCATCACCCAAACAAAACAGTAAATTACGATAAACATGTAACTATTTGTCGGGCAAACAAATTTTATTCTCTGCTCTAGCCTCCTTGCTATGACCTGTTCAATGTAAGTACATGAATATGCAAGCAAATGTGACCAAATTTCAATACAATTCACTATTTTCTTCAATTGGGCTATATGGTACAAATTTAAATAAATCAACCAATAATCAACAACACAACCATCAATCAATTAGTTGTTTAGCTTTTGAAATTCATAACTTTGATACATAGTCAAAAATCAGATGTTTGATGTTAAATCACAACAATAGGCCCTATCTATTTTCGGTTCTCACACCAGTCAATTGGAAATATATAGAAATCTCACTTTTGAAACTCGAAAATAAATACTGGCGATGGTGCCCCATTACCAGAATTATCCCCGGGCACTTGAGTGCGATTCTATAACTATCCAATACATTAAAACTTCGAATACACGTTTGCAAGACATATATGCAAAATCTTTATATATTGGATTGTCCAAATTCATATAAATAAATAATCAAATACGAATAATTGATTTAAATTTCAAAAAAAACTTATTTTTACGTTCAAAAATATACTCTTCACACTCGTTCTAGGATACTACTGATCCCATCTCTAACGAGTCATTCCCATTGGATATTACTAATCTAATATCTCATGAATTCTATCGTATGGTTCTAATGTGTCTTGTTCTCTAAGCTTTGTAAACCAAAGCTCTGATACTAGCTGTAAAGACCTGCAACTTCCCCGGTGAGTAAAGCGCGGATAGTTCGAGAACAAGCCACAAAATAAAACGCAGACGGAAGAACATTTCATCCTATATTACAACAATTCCATCAGAATACAAGAATATACAAAGTATGAATGAATATTACATAGAAATAAATATCAGAGATTACAATACATAGTAGCGGAAAATAATACAATACAAAACTGAAGGAGATATATGGATACAAAGCTTTCTGGATATCATTCCAGCTGTAAACAAGGATCCTGCGAATATAAATCTTCAAAACCGAAACTACTAGCTGCTCGTGTCAAAATCAGGGCACCCAGAGTTTAGGTTAAAACAATAAAATCCAGGTCAGTCATGGGACTGGTGTGAGAACTAAAACAGTTATTAATCTTTATTTTTAAAGTTCAGTAAATCAAGAGACCACGCCGTATAACACAGAACGAGTTTCCTCCCAAGAATACCAGTGCATATAACAACAGCGCAATGCTAAATAAAGAAAAATGAAGCTATTATAAGACCCTGGTCCTATCACACAATGCAACGCAAGCAGGGGATATGGTTTTTACCTTATAATAGCCAAGAATGCTTGATACGTTTAAAACAATCATTTGATACTATTATAAGTGCATAGAGTATAAAACAACTTCAAATCATAAGTATCAATCATAGGCGACATGAGCGTCCCATGCAACTATGTCACCATATATAGGTTTACAAATAAAACTGCAAAGTCATGTATTTGGAAATTGGATTTCCATCTGTGAACCGAGGCCAGGGATCGTCCTCTACCGATTCGAGACAATCTAGCCCATGTCTCAAGCAAGTACTCAGTCAAGCCTTGGAGCGACATGGCCGGTCCACCGATGTGGATTAAAATGCCTGAGCAATACGTCTCTCCGCCCTATGGGGCGTAAATGAGCCAACAAATGTCTCCATCGGACCCGGATCGTCCGATCAAACCAAGGCGCCTCGCAACAGCTACAACCACATAAGTCAAACTCGTCAGGGCGTGTAAAACCACTGACGCCACTTCTAACTAGAAAGAAACGCATGTCCTCCCTGAGGTCCTCTCCCGTTTTGGTTCACACCGGGGTGTGAGGCTCTCGAATCAACGTTACACAAAGCTACGCCACACAGGCCGTGCTTTGATCATCATCCATAAGACTTTGCTTTTCAATAGAAGCCTTGATCATTTGCCACTTAGGCATGCCACACATGTAATTCACTTTATGCGTTTGATATCCATCAGTATATAACCCTTGAGCTCGTACGTCTCAGAGATGGGCGTTAATCAAGAGAATAAATTCTACACCGCCAAACAGATATATATTTAATAGAAATCAATCACACAGACTAAAATCCAATATCAGTCGCACAGTCCATTTACAAGTCCGTTCTAGGTCTGAATGAAACAGGAGGCACCTAGTACCCCGCATATCCATCGATCTCCAAGTACGTCTGGACGATCACCAATAGTTTCCATCTTCTTGGGTGTACATCCCAATCAAGATCATCAGTAATCACCTAAGCAACGTGAAGACCACCGGTCTTCGATCACCGTCTTCATCTTCGACTTATCGTCGTATCAGTTATTCAGAATGGGATAAACCCGATCTTTCCGAATAACTCGCGTATATTATAAACAAGTGTTACACAAACACAACATACGCCTCATTCCAATTCATCAGTCACTAACCGTAAATTAACAAGAGAATAATTCCCCAAATATTAACCCCGAAGACTGAAACCAACATCAGATCAATATCCAGAAAACCATTCTGCTTAGCTAACCGACAGTTAGTTTCTAAATTTCGCATTCATAGGGAAAGGTTCCAGTTGATTTTATCAAAGATAAATCCTTTAAATTTATACTTTAATCTACTTTTGAATATCTATTCAAACTAGTCGGGATTAGCGAAACTTACCTAAGTAATCGTTTGTTTTAACTTCCCAATCCCAAACTATTCATCCCATGAAGTAAAACCGGTATTACTTCATATCTAACACCACGGTGTTATCGGTAAATTTAATTACCATTTTACGTTTAAATCTGATTAAAGATTTAACTATCGCCTAGAGCAAAACTGGTGATACTCCATTCTCGATCTTTTCAATCTAGTTAAAGATTCATTAAAACTCCACTTAGTTTTAATCTTCAACAGGGTTAAAGAATCAGTGTCATTTAAAACACGGTTCACAATAAACCCAAAATCATATTTGATATTGAATACAAGGCTCTGAACAGAAAACATATCAGCTTATATTCAATATCAAATTCTACGAACAACAAATATCGTATTGGAAATAACAATATAAATATATCTTTCAAATTTCCATAACAATATCTGTATAATCACGAAATCCAACATTGAAATAATCCAAAGACAATTTCAATTCAAATCCATTCCAATTCAATTTATTCGAAATCCTGGTTACTTTTAAAAGCCTTTCAAATCAAATTTATTTATTTAAAAATAAATAGAATTATAATTCTAGTTCAAAACTAGTTCATTTCGATAAAATTATATTTTTATCTTTTCAAATATGGAGTTTTTCATCCCAATTCTTCACAAATCATTTCTTATGATTTTACACAAATTATTTCTATTTTTTAAAATTTTTATCAAGGCCCGTACAGTCGATTTCCATCAACGACCATCGAACTGCACTTACAGAGAACTTTTCCAAATTTGATTTGGACATAATTACAAATCCAACTGTTAGATTTCTAATTTCTAATATCCATTAGAAATTTTTTTCAATACGAACCCAACGGTTCCGGTTTTAGGAGAATCCGACGGTCGGATCTCCCGCAATATCCATTCGAAGTCAATGGTCGAAATTCGCGAACTGCCGCAGCGCGGCGCATTCTATTCAGGCCATTATATTATATATATATATATATATATATATATAATATATATATAATATACACTTCGTCGATTTCCTTTTAAAACGTATTATATAAATTGTTTTAAATTTGTTTTCAAAACGATTTCAACTTCTTTCCCAAATTCAAATCAAAATTGAATTTTCCCTTACAAATTCGTTTTAAATTTATTTCAAATTGCTATCAATTCAAATCGATTTTGAATTCAATTTCAGTTCTTTTTCAATTCAATTCAATTTCAATTCGAATTCATTTCTATTCAATTTCAATTCAAATTCATTTCTATTCAATTTCAATTTTAATTCAGTTCTATTCAATTTCTATTCGAATTCATTTCTATTCAATTTCAATTCGAATTCATTTCTATTCGAATTCAATTCGAATTCATTTCTATTCAATTTCAATTCGAATTCATTTCTATTCAAAATATCAGGTTTTGAAATCACTTTCGATATTCATTATAAAATGAATAAAATCGATATAAATATCGTTCACGTCAAAATGGCGTCAATCTAATCAACACGGCTTCATATATTTCTATTTTCAAATATTCTATTTCAAATATTCTATTTCAAATATTTCTATTTCAAATAATTCTATTTCAAATATTCTATTTCAAATATTTCTTTTTCAAATATGGAATGAGGCCCAATCAATTACCATATAATGTTAATTATATGGATTTTGTACAACACATGTATACAATAACAAAGATGAATAATCAACCATCATCCAAAGTGCATTCTACACTGTATAAGCATCAAATATAAATATTCAATGCTTATAACAGTCTGTCAATTAATCGATCGACATACAACTAAACAATCGGGATTAGTGTACGTCAAATATCATCCCAATATCCGTGTGGGGTTTCAAACAATCAAACACAAATTTTATTTGTGCAGTTGGGCGATGTGTAAAATTTATCGTCCCACTCAATATCTCTGACGACCCCAAATCCCGTTCTGATGGAGACAAGGGTTATCTTTGGAATATAACACAGAAACAGATAATAGCAGAACAAAATTAAATAAATACACCAGATAGTGAACAATAGAATATACAGGATAAAATTAATCATCAGAGTTACACAGTATACAGGATCTTACTTAGTACAATTACAGTTCAACTATACATAAATGTCTACAGCGGAAAACAAACAAAATATGTACAATAGGAGCTAAACAGCATAAAAAGAGATAAATGATAGAATCCATCTTCAGCTCCAGCTATCCAGAGAAAGCCAGCTAAACCTGAATACAAGGCTGCCCTTGTAGAAAAAGGGGTACCCGAGTTTGAAAGTGAACCAAACTACGAGTCAGTCGTGGGACTGGTATGAGAAATCTACTCAACACATATACAATATGGCCAATCACAGGACCACGCCACTTTCGTGGAACGGGTTTACTCCATTTGATTGCCAGTGCTTTAAAACAAATCTTTCTTTTAAACATCGCTATGCTTTTTATAAAAATGAAGCCGTTATAAGACTCAGTTCCCATCACACAATGCAACGCAAACCGGAGGATAGAGTTTTTACCTTATAACGGCCAAAATATGCTTGATACGAATAAAACCAAGGCATTTGATGTAATAACCCGGAAAATACGAGCCAATTTAAATTTTTTAAATTGGTGATTTCATAGGAATTCGAACAATTGAAATAGAATATTTCAATAAAGGAGTGAATTAGAAATAGTGAGTCAGTTTGAAAATTTGAATTCAAACTTTGACTGACTGTGCAGGGTGGAAAATATTACGGATTTTAGCGAAACCGAAATATCTAAATCTGTTTACCAATACCTTTCTAACGAATCTGAAAAATCGAAGTTTCATAACAGGAATCAAAAGTTATGGCCGAATGAATTTTCAGAATGGTCGCTATATAGAATATATAGCCCTGGAAAATTGATATTTTGTATACGACCTCGGAATTCGACGAAACCACTTTTGTTGGGTCCGGCATGTCAAACTATTGCTAGGTTTCAAATTTCATAATTTTTGAAGCTAGTATGTGAGCGTGGCAAAGGAAAATGTGATTGGTCAATTTTTGTTATATTGGATCGACCAGAAAATGGCCATTTTTCGAATGACCTCAGAATTCGACGAAACAAGTTTTGTTGGGACCATAGCGACAAAATATAGCGAGATTTATTTTTTTGGAATTTTTCGAATCAGTTTGTGGCCCTGGAAAATTGAAATGTACGTTCAGAGTGAAAAATTAAATGTTTTATACTTTAATTTGAAAAATAACTGACTGTAACAGTCGAATTGGCCAACGAAACATATCCCATTGTGTCCGGAATGGGGGTATTTAGCTAGGGGCGACAGTCGTTGGGTTTGAAAATGAGTACGTTTGAGAAAACACTATTTAAAAATTTAATAAAACCATCGACCCATCATATTTCTCCATTCATAAATAAAAAAAAATCAGAAACCCCCCCTCCGACCCCGACATCGACGACGGAAAAGCTTCCCCCCTTCCCTGGCGATTTCCGATCGCCACAGCCCGAATTAGCTCCTCCCCAGTTCAACTTTTTGTAGCTCTCCTTCCCCTCTTCAAATCCATATAAGGAGCTCCCCCTATCGTTGCTTCTACGTCGAGATATCCCCCTCCAAAGTTCCGACCTTTAAACCGCCGCCGCCGCCGATCTGGACCACCGAACACCACCAAACCGCCGCGCGCCTATAGCCCTCTCGAAGCTCTTCCACGTCCAACTCGCCGATCATCCCCTCGTGCTCCGGTTCTCGCGAAAACCGCAAACCTAGTTTTGAACCATCGTGAAAAGTGAGTTCTTTTTTATCTTTACACTCTGAAAAATCGTATCTTTTTGGTGTTTTGACGAAATTCGATGAAACAGGAAACATCGGGACCGTAAGGAAGCTCTCTACCCAATAGAAGAAGCCGCGGATTTTTCTGACATCATATCGATTTTTAGCACTCCGAAAACCAATGTGAGAAATCTATATTAACATGACTTTGAATGGAAAATGGCGTGTATAATTTATATTAGTGAAATATAAATTACATACGTGTTGTATACCTCATGTACATGCGTAGTGTAAGCTATATAAGCGAAGTATGAATTTTACATGCATAGAATAATTGATATATGTGTTGAAATGCAAGTGAAATATAGCAATTATATATATATATATATATATATATATATATATATATATATATGTACTCCCCTCGTCCACAAACCATGGACGATATTTATTGTTGTGAATTGTTGGGAAATATTGGATGAAAAATACGAATGGTTGAATAATTGTTTGTGGTTGACATTGTTTGGTTGTGGTTGAAAAATACCCACTGGTGATCGAAATGAATTGGAAATATTTGTGGAAATAAAATTAAACATGCCGCCTGCGTGCAAATTAGATGCATGAATCCCCATTGTCAAAAACCGCGAGGTTTTAAGGTAGTGCGTGGAGCCGTACTAGGGATGGTGCCAGTTTTAACTACCATGCCGTTATGCTGCCGAAATTTTGAATAATCTTTGTGTGTTAGAATTATTTTCATATGTTGAAATTATTTTCATGCATTGAAATTAAAGTCATATGTTGAAACTATATCCATGTATGGAAATGTTCTTGTGTTGAAAAGTGTTGTGTGAAAATTTAACTCATTTGTGAATGAATGAAGTGTTTAAACAATAAAAATCACAATTTTATTATATATATGAAGTATGAAAAATATTCGCCTTATATAAATAGTTTCAACAATAAAAATCCCATCTTTCAAATATGAACAACATAAATAAAATGTCCATGTGTGGAAATGCTCATTTATTGAGAAGTGTGTGTAGTGGAAAAGTTCATGTGTTGAATAAAAAGATTGAACAATAAAAATTACATTTTTATTGAAACTATGAAGGGTTGAAACATCCATTTGTCAAATAAACATTTTGAATGATAAAAATATCATTTTTATCATATATGTGATATGCTAAAGATATGCAGACGTTGAAATAAATATTGGTGAAGAAATATTATTTTTAACATGCATAGGAACCAAATAAAATAGTCATGTGTTGAAATCTATTTTAGCTCGCCAAAATTATCATCTTTGAAATGTGAAGTGTTAAAAATAGCCACTTGTTCAAATAAATGTGCATGAGTTGAAATATACATTAATTAGCTAACAATATGATTTTAGCCTATGCATGCAACATTAGAATGAATGGTGTTTTCAAACCAAAGTGTAACAACCCGTATTTTCAATAAACTGTTATAACATAAATCGAGGCAGAATTAAATTTAAAAATCTGAACCAAGGGAAACGGGCTATGCCATTGCGTTCGTCTCGGAAAAATACGCGAAATAGAGTCCGAGTTTTTGAAAATCGGAGTCAGTATGACCCGGTTAAGGCCCATTGAAGTTTTCAGAAATTTCTATGCTAAAAACAGATTTAAATTTCTAATTTAAAACCAGGATTAGGGTTAATCTATGTCAGGCGGGAAAATTCCCGCCAGGGCCCCCATGTCGACAGGCATGTCGACAGGGGTCCTTGGGTGTCGACTGCCCTGTCGACAGCCCTGTCGACAGGGGGTAAGCAGGCAGCTTTGCCTGGCGCGCCACTTTGATTTGGGCTTGGTCTTGTGGCTTGGTTCTAGAGAATTCCGAGATCTGACGGGCCAAAACTAACCTAGGGTTAATCCTAGGGCTTAAAACACTCTAATTCCCTATAAATATACCCCTAATCCTACCCTAAAGCCTCATTAATCAATCTAGCAACTAAACTATGTCAATTTGAATCCTCAACTCGCCTCCACCTAAAAATCCTAGCCTCCACCTTCCTCAAAGTTTAATCCTATGAAGATATGATGATCATACAACCTTTTCTATGTTGTATGAATGCTTAATAACTTGCATACTTCATTAAGTTGCAAGTTTGATTTGCTAAGTTTGTGTTTTTGGGATTTTGCAAAAAGGGTTTTCTTATTTGAAGCTTTGTTTTGGGTTTTTAAAGGGCTTCTTCATCTTATTTGGTGGATTTGTGACTTGTTTATATTTGTAAGCCCTCTTACCTTCACTTTACAAACTCTAAAGTTAATATGTGGTGAAAGTTGAGATTTATGTGAGTTTATTTGATTATGCATGCTTATGCAAACTCACTATGCCATGTTTTACATGTTTCATAAGTTATGCATGCTTATGCGAGATTACTATGCCATGTTTTACATGTTTCACAAGTTATGCATGCTTATGCGAGATTACTATGCCATGTTTTACATGTTTCACAAGTTATGCATGCTTATGCGAGTTTATTATGCCATGTTCTACATGTTTTATGGGTTATGCATGTTCATGCAAGTTCACCTTACCATATTATACATGTTTTATGGGTTATGCATGTTTATGCAAGTTCACCTTACCATGTTATGTAAGTTTAATGGATTATGCATGCTTATGCAAGTTCACCTTACCATGTTATGCATATTTAATAAGCTATGAATGTTTATGCGAATTCATTATGACATGATTTGCAAGTTTAACATGTATGCATGTTTATTATGATATGTGAAGTTCATCATGTATGTTAAGCCAAGTTACCTTTTATACCCTTATGCGTTATGACGAATATGTAAGCGAGATAATGACGTTGGGAGGGTTTGGGTAAACTTAAAAATACATGAAACTAAAAGATTGGGAATTTACCTATTAAGTTAGGTCTGCCCCTTGGGAATTTACCTATTAAGTTAGGTCTGCCCCTTGGGAATTTACCTATTAAGTTAGGTCTACCCAAGTATATGTTAACTTGTAAATATGTTTTAAAGTGTACATGACATTAGATAACATGATATGGCCAACTCGAGGTTAGACCTAGTTGTGGTGTAAATCTTCCCAGGTAACCACAACGTGGAGTCTAATGTGGGTAGTTGGTCATGTTGCACCATAAGACCCGAGGTTAGACCTAGACGTGGTGTAAATCTTCCCAGGTAACCACGGATGTCTAATGTGAGAGGTTGGGTGCGTTAATTAATTAATGCCTCATAATTAGGGTTAAGTCATGGCCCACTAATACTTAACCAATAATGGGGATGCGAGGATTAGATGGGGTTAAGTGGTTACACTTAACTAATTTAATCCAGGATTAGTGAGGGGTTAAAACCACACTTAACCCTCTTAGAAACCCTAGCAACGTGGTCTGTTCCAGCAGTAATCCCAGTTTGGTATCATTCACAACCCTAGAGGCTAGGCTAGTGCGGGGCACGATTACTGGACTGATGTAAGCGACCAAAGCGACGGCTGAGTGGTACAGCGGTGCGGGTCCGGCGGGCTACGGACGTGCACGTAGTCCGATATTGGACAAACTCGAGGCACGGGTACCAGTAGGTTTAGACTGTGCATTATTGCTTAGGTGTCTGGGGTTGACACCCGAGGGCTTGATACACCCAAAGGTGGACCCAGCACAGTCTGACTACATCCATGTGGGCCGTATGGACACCAACACTGGACGTGTTAGGTTTATAGGGAGCCGATCGACTAGACCGTTGGGCTGGACCTTATACTAAGGTCACTTCAAGTTATTGGGCCAAAGTTTGGGCTAAGGGATCAAGATCTGTTTTGTGGGTTTGCTAGTACACTGTGGTGCAAAGTTTAATCTCATCTATGTGATGTCACCTTTATCTATTGCCAGTATGTTCATCTCAGTTTCCATCATGCTGTTAACTTTATTAGTTTATAGATTGATCGTAGTAGGGCTTACCAGTCTTTTTGACTGACCTGTGTTCTTTCGCTTCTTTTCTTCCGTTTCCCCCCCACCCCACAGGTTCTCAGGGAGGGGCTACATCTGCTTAGTGGATCTTTGGCTTGCTTGTTGGATAGCTCATGTATAGATCTGAGCTAGCTGTGGCTTATCTTTTATTTCTGGGGATTAGTACTGATGTTTTACCATGTATTTTGTTATCACGTATCTAGACTTATTTTGTATTTTGGATCATGACATTTTGATATTATGGACTTGACTATGTTGGTTTTCTGAGATGATGATGATGATGGGTTTTTATCTGCTACCGCTGCTTTACTTATATTTATTTTTATATATTCTGTCTTGCGATATCTCTGTGCATGTTTACCTTCACAATAACGCCCCTCCAAAGCTAGTACATTCTAAGGAGTGATCCTAGTGGAGGTGGGGTGTTACATTTGGTATCATAGCACAAGGTTAACAAGATTGAACAAAACTTTTGAAAAAAAAACCCTTTTTGAAAAACTATTTTCAAAAACCTACTAAGTATTTTCCAAAATAAAGTCTAGATTGTTTTAAGGCTAATCCCCAAAAGCCATTAGCGTTATCCTTCGTTCCCTTGACCTGATCTTATCTTATCTTTCGTTTCAGTATGGCTAAGAATCTTGTCATCCCAGATGGAGTGAACGTACCACTCTGGTATAGGAGATTTCTAGAAGCTAGGGCGGCAGCTGGTCCCGCCAACCCTACTCCCACTCCTCCTCCTGTAGTTGAGAATCCTCTCCCTAATATCCCTCCTCCGGTGGTTCCTGTTCCCCCTCCTCCAGCAGTTAATATTCCTCCTCCCGTTGCTAATGTTCCTCCCCCTCCCGTTGCTGAGGCTCCTCTTCCTCCTTCTCCCCCTCAGCATCCTCAGATTGAGTTTACGAAGGTTTGCAAAGACTTCAAGGCAATGGGAGGCAAGAATTTCCTAGGCACGGAATCTTTTGTTGAAGCTAGGAATTGGCTGAAAGACACGGAGGACCTGTTTGCTATCTTTGGGATTGATGACGAGAGGAAGATCTTATTGACAGTATGGCTTTTGAAAGATGAGGCGGCCTATTGGTGGGAGGTCACCAATGGGACGAGGCCCGTTGAGACTTGGGCCGATTTGAGGGCTAGATTTGTGACCAAGTTTCTATCTTCGGCTGAGGTGAATTTACAGATGGAGAGGTTCATTGCATTAAAGCAAGGTGATATGTCTGTCAAGGAGTATGTGAACAAGTTTAATCAGCTGGCCCGTTTTGGTTTGGACATGGTAAACACCCCGGAGAAGAAGGCTCTTCGATTTGCTAGAGGGTTGAATGAGCCGCTACAGGGCTTGGCGATGTCACATATTCCGCATGGAGCTACTTTTGAGAGTTTGGTCAATATGGCTCTGCTTCAGGGAGATGGAAAGAAAGAAGTCAAGTCGAGTGATACTCAAGCAAAGAAGACTGATTCTCAAGGCAAAGGCAATCAAGGTGGTCAAAGCAGCCAGGGGAATCAGGGCAAGAACAAGAAGGGGAACAACAACAACAACAAAGGCAAGGGAAAGTGCAATTACTGTGGCATAGCTGGGCACTTTGCTAAGGATTGCAGGAAGAAGAAAAGGAAGCTTAGTGGTGGATGCTTTTCTTATGGAGAGACTAGGCACTTCAGCAAAGAATGCCCAAAGAAGAAAGGACAGGCTGGACCTTCAGGAGGGCAAGTTCATGCTCTCAATGCCGCTTCAGTTCCCGAGCGAGGTAGTGTTTCTGTTGAGAACCTTGTTTATATCTCTGATCTTCCAGTGCGTACCTTGTTTGATTCTGGTGCTTCACATAGCTTTATTTCATCTGATCTTGTTGATAGCTTGCACCTTAGTACTAGCTTAGTGGATGATCCCGTTTGTGTTTCGAATCCCATTGGGGGTTCTGCTCATCTATCTATGATATGTGAGGATCTGAGGATCTCTATACTCAGCGTAGAGTTCTTGTGTAGTGCATATGTTCTTGGTTTCAGGGGATACGGATTGATACTGGGCATGGATTGGCTGTCCCGATACGGAGCCATTCTGGATTGTGAGCATAGGGTTGTGAGGCTTGTGACTCGCCTTGGCAACACCTTAGAGATTTCATGCAATCCGAAGAATCCCGTCATGTTGTGCTATCTAGAATCTCTCGACTCATCAGAGGAGGCCCTTCAGTCTGTAAGGGTGGTCCGAGATTATCCAGATGTTTTTGGAGAAGTTAAGGGGTTGCCCCCTAAACGAGAGATTGACTTTCGCATCTATCTGGTAGATAATGCTAAGCCTGTTTCTTTGCCCGTTCGGCATATGGCTCCGCGTGAGAGACGGGAGCTGAGCAAGCAAGTAAAAGAATTGCTTGAGAAGAACTTCATCAGAAGGAGTATATCCGAATGGGGAGCGCCTGTGGTGTTTGCAACTAAGGCAGATGGTTCTCTTCGGCTCTGTGTGGATTATAGAGAATTGAATAAGCTGACTAAGAAGAACAGACACCCGTTACCGAGGATCGACGATCTCTTTGATCAGCTTGTTGGTGCTTCTGTTTTCTCTCAGCTTGATCTTGCTATGGGTTTTCATCAGCTCAGAGTGGCTGAAGATAGTATAGACAAGACTGCATTCAGAAGTCCAGACGGATTCTTTGAATGGCTTGTTATGCCGTTCGGTTTGACGAATGCACCCGCGTATTTTGTTGATTTGATGAGTAGGGTGTTTCGGGAGTTCTTGAATAAGTTTGTCGTGGTCTTTGTGGATGATATTCTGGTCTTCTCCAAGGATGAGGAAGAGCATGCGAGGCACCTAGTAGAGGTGATGGACACGCTCAGAGCACACCAGTTAAAAGCCAAGTTCTCCAAGTGCCACTTTTGGAGAAGGGAAGTCAGATTTCTTGGGCATATCGTATCCAAGCAAGGCTTGGCGGTGGATCCCGCTAAGGTGGTTGCAGTTCAGGATTGGAAGACGCCAAGGAATGCAACCGAGGTGAGAAGCTTTCTGGGTCTTGCGGGTTTCTACCGGAAGTTCATCAAGGACTTCGCGAAGATATCCGCTCCTCTTACTAAGTTGACGAAGAAGAACTTAGTTTTTTCTTGGGATATGGATTGTGAGCTTGCTTTTCAGAGACTCAAGAGAGCCCTTAACTCCGCACCCGTTCTAGCTTTACCCGATGGTGGTAAGATATTTACCGTGTACACTGATGCCTGTGGCACGTGTTTGGGCGCCGTTCTGATGCAAGAGGGCAGAGTTATATGTTTTGGTGGGAGGCAACTTAAGGTGCATGAGAGGAATTATCCCACTCATGATCTAGAGCTGGCAGCGATTGTATATTCACTCAAGGCTTGGCGTCATTATCTTCTGGGAGAGAGATTTGGGCTGTATACTGATCATAAGTCTTTGAAGTATCTCTTTTCGCAGAAGGATCTGAACTTGAGGCAGCAGAGATGGATGGAATTTTTGGCTTCCTATGATTTTGATATAGCCTATACCCCTGGCAAGGGGAATGTTGTAGCGGATGCGTTGAGTAGGAAAAGGTTGACACTAAGTCCTCTATTTGTTGAGATGAAGAATTTAGAGTTCTTGGCGACCTTTGATTTCTCTTTGGCAATGGAGTCGGTGACCGGTTCCTTGGCATCTCTAGAGCTCAGGCCTACCCTTCTAGATCAAGTTGGGGCTTCGCAGAAGGAAGACCCTCAGATAATTGAGATCATGGATAAGCTGATTCGAGGGGAGACATCTAGTCACCTTGCTCGATATTCTATAGACGATAAGGGTTGGCTGAGGAGAGACGGAAGGCTTTGTGTCCCGATGGTAGAAGACTTGGTGAGGAAAGTTCTTGAGGAAGCACATCGCTCCAAGATGACTATACATCCAGGTGGTGATAAGATGTATAAGGACATGAAGCGCGTTTTCTTCTGGCCTGGAATGAAGAAGGATGTGGCGGAGTTTGTCTCGAGATGTGTTATTTGTCAGAGAGTAAAAGCTGAGTCGAAGAAGCCCGGTGGGCTATTGCATATGCTAGAGGTCCCGCTATGGAAGTGGGAGAGCATTTCTATGGACTTTATTGATGGGCTTCCAAGGTCCAGGAAGGGGAATACGAGCATATGGGTCATTGTGGATAGGCTCACGAAGAGTGCTCATTTTATCCCAGTAAGGAGCAAAAGGACCGCATCTGGACTAGCATCAGTATATCTTCGTGAGATAGTACGACTACATGGAGTCCCTTCCAGCATAGTCAGTGACCGAGACCCCATCTTTACTAGTCAGTTCTGGAACAGTTTGCAGGAGGCTATGGGCACAAGGTTGAACCTGAGTACGGCCTATCACCCACAAACAGACGGCCAAACAGAAAGGGTGAATAGGGTACTTGAGGACTTGTTGAGGCTTTGCATTCTGGATTTTGGTGGTGCTTGGGAAGACCATCTTCCTCTTGTTGAGTTTGCATATAACAACAGTTATCAGGCGAGCATAGGAATGGCACCATTTGAAGCTTTATATGGGAGGCCGTGCAAATCACCTACATGTTGGTGGGAGACTACGGATAAGCTTATACTTGGACCCGACATGATTAGAGATACATCCGAGAAGGTCGAGTTGATTAGAAGACGGATGAAAGCGGCCCAAGATCGGCAGAAATCCTATGCTGACAGGCGAAGGTCCGAATTGGAGTTTGAGGTTGGGGACAAGGTTTTCGTAAAGGTTTCCCCTTTGTGGTCCGGTTTGGAGCTGTTGGGAAGTTAGCACCGAGATTTGTTGGACCCTTCCCCATCATAGAGAGAATTGGGAAGATGGCTTATAAAGTGCAATTGCCCGAAAAGTTGTTCGGAGTGCATAATGTCTTTCATGTCTCGCATCTCCGAAAGTGCCTACATGAGTCCGCTGAGGTAGTTGAACCTAGCATTCTTGAAGACGTGGAAGTAGAGAAAGAAGCAACTTTAAGGAGAGCTCCGATTCGTATCTTGGGGACGGAGACCAAGAAGCTAAGGAATCGTGAGGTCAGGTTGGTGAAAGTTCAATGGGGTGAAGCCGAAGAAGACGCAACTTGGGAAACCGAGGAGAAGATGCGTGGGCTTTATCCATTCCTTTTTGAGGGTACACTCTCAATCTCTTTCCTTTGTTTAGCATATCTTTCTCTTTGCTATCCATGTTTATCTAGTTGTCGTGCTAATCTTGTCATAAGAACCTTAGGAAGAAACCCTTTGGATGAAACATGTGTTTGAAACATGTTATGTTTGATGGTTGCAAGTGGTTGCAAGTGTTTGCAAGTGGTTACTCGTGGATGCATGATACACATTAGGCACTAGATCGGCTCACACACTCCTCATATTGCATGTGCATGAGTGTTTATGCTTATTCTTGGATGAAATTGTATGCAATCACATGGATGTTGCATATGGATGTATGATTGAGCACGCATGTAGATATTATACATTATGTTAGGGATTTGCATACATATGGATACATTTCACTAACATATTTTGCATTGATCTTTGCATTAGATAGGTACATATACACACACTTCTGCATATGCTCATACGGCATTTAGAATCTTTTAAGGACAATGGTTGCTCGTGGATGATGTTTTGAGTAGATGGATGTTGGATGGTAGGATGTGTTCTTCCTAACTTGAAGATTTCGGGGACGAAATCCTTTAAGAAGGGGAGAATGTAACAACCCGTATTTTCAATAAACTGTTATAACATAAATCGAGGCAGAATTAAATTTAAAAATCTGAACCAAGGGAAACGGGCTATGCCATTCGTTCGTCTCGGAAAAATACGCGAAATAGAGTCCGAGTTTTTGAAAATCGGAGTCAGTATGACCCGGTTAAGGCCCATTGAAGTTTTCAGAAATTTCTATGCTAAAAACAGATTCAAATTTCTAATTTAAAACCAGGATTAGGGCTAATCTGTGTCAGGCGGGAAAATTCCCGCCAGGGCCCCCATGTCGACAGGCATGTCGACAGGGGTCCTTGGGTGTCGACTGCCCTGTCGACAGCCCTGTCGACAGGGGGTAAGCAGGCAGCTTTGCCTGGTGCGCCACTTTGATTTGGGCTTGGTCTTGTGGCTTGGTTCTAGAGAATTCCGAGATCTGACGGGCCAAAACTAACCTAGGGTTAATCCTAGGGCTTAAAACACTCTAATTCCCTATAAATATACCCCTAATCCTACCCTAAAGCCTCATTAATCAATCTAGCAACTAAACTATGTCAATTTGAATCCTCAAATGGCCTCCACCTAAAAATCCTAGCCTCCACCTTCCTCAAAGTTTAATCCTATGAAGATATGATGATCATACAACCTTTTCTATGTTGTATGAATGCTTAATAACTTGCATACTTCATTAAGTTGCAAGTTTGATTTGCTAAGTTTGTGTTTTTGGGATTTTGCAAAAAGGGTTTTCTTATTTGAAGCTTTGTTTTGGGTTTTTAAAGGGCTTCTTCATCTTATTTGGTGGATTTGTGACTTGTTTATATTTGTAAGCCCTCTTACCTTCACTTTACAAACTCTAAAGTTAATATGTGGTGAAAGTTGAGATTTATGTGAGTTTATTTGATTATGCATGCTTATGCGAACTCACTATGCCATGTTTTACATGTTTCATAAGTTATGCATGCTTATGCGAGATTAATATGCCACGTTTTACATGTTTCACAAGTTATGCATGCTTATGCGAGATTACTATGCCATGTTTTACATGTTTCCCAAGTTATGCATGCTTATGCGAGTTTATTATGCCATGTTCTACATGTTTTATGGGTTATGCATGTTCATGCAAGTTCACCTTACCATATTATACATGTTTTATGGGTTATGCATGTTTATGCAAGTTCACCTTACCATGTTATGCAAGTTTAATGGATTATGCATGCTTATGCAAGTTCACCTTACCATGTTATGCATATTTAATAAGCTGTGCATGTTTATGCGAGTTCACTATGACATGATTTGCAAGTTTAACATGTATGCATGTTTATTATGATATGTGAAGTTCATCATGTATGTTATGCCAAGTTACCTTTTATACCCTTATGCGTTATGACGAATATGTAAGCGAGATAATGACGTTGGGAGGGTTTGGGTAAACTTAAAAATACATGAAACTAAAAGATTGGGAATTTACCTATTAAGTTAGGTCTACCCCTTGGGAATTTACCTATTAAGTTAGGTCTACCCAAGTATATGTTAACTTGTAAATATGTTTTAAAGTGGACATGACATTAGATAACATGATATGGCCAACTCGAGGTTAGACCTAGTTGTGGTGTAAATCTTCCTAGGTAACCACAACGTGGAGTCTAATGTGGGTAGTTGGCCATGTTGCACCATAAGACCCGAGGTTAGACCTAGACGTGGTGTAAATCTTCCCAGGTAACCACGGATGTCTAATGTGAGAGGTTGGGTGCGTTAATTAATTAATGCCTCATAATTAGGGTTAAGTCATGGCCCACTAATACTTAACCAATAATGGGGATGCGAGGATTAGATGGGGTTAAGTGGTTACACTTAACTAATTTAATCCAGGATTAGTGAGGGGTTAAAACCACACTTAACCCTCTTAGAAACCCTAGCAACGTGGTCTGTTCCAGCAGTAATCCCAGTTTGGTATCATTCACAACCCTAGAGGCTAGGCTAGGGCGGGGCACGATTACTGGACTGATGTAAGCGACCAAAGCGACGGCTGAGTGGTACAGCGGTGCGGGTCCGGCGGGCTACGGACGTGCACGTAGTCCGATATTGGACAAACTCGAGGCACGGGTACCAGTAGGTTTAGACTGTGCATTATTGCTTAGGTGTCTGGGGTTGACACCCGAGGGCTTGATACACCCAAAGGTGGACCCAGCACAGTCTGACTACATCCATGTGGGCCGTATGGACACCAACACTGGACGTGTTAGGTTTATAGGGAGCCGATCGACTAGACCGTTGGGCTGGACCTTATACTAAGGTCACTTCAAGTTATTGGGCCAAAGTTTGGGCTAAGGGATCAAGATCTGTTTTGTGGGTTTGCTAGTACACTGTGGTGCAAAGTTTAATCTCATCTATGTGATGTCACCTTTATCTATTGCCAGTATGTTCATCTCAGTTTCCATCATGCTGTTAACTTTATTAGTTTATAGATTGATCGTAGTAGGGCTTACCAGTCTTTTTGACTGACTTGTTTTCTTTCGCTTCTTTTCTTCCGTTCCCCCCCCCCCCCACCCCACAGGTTCTCAGGGAGGGGCTACATCTGCTTAGTGGATCTTTGGCTTGCTTGTTGGATAGCTCATGTATGGATCTGAGCTAGCTGTGGCTTATCTTTTATTTCTGGGGATTAGTACTGATGTTTTACCATGTATTTTGTTATCACGTATCTAGACTTATGTTGTATTTTGGATCATGACATTTTGATATTATGTACTTGACTATGTTGGTTTTCTGAGATGATGATGATGGGTTTTTATCTGCTACCGCTGCTTTACTTATATTTATTTTTATATATTCTGTCTTGCGATATCTCTGTGCATGTTTACCTTCACAATAACGCCCCTCCAAAGCTAGTACATTCTAAGGAGTGATCCTAGTGGAGGTGGGGTGTTACACAAATAAATCAAATATGAAATTGAATGGAAAATGATAAGTGTTAGAAATTGTATATATGTACATACATATCAACAGGTTATAGCAAAGGGGCTAGAGAATGGGAATAAAATTTGTGTCCGACAAATAGGTACACATTTACTGCTTTGTTTGGGTGATGATTTTATGAGCCTATTGGCTATCCGCTTGGCTTTTTCTTTTTCTTTTTGATATGAGATGCCCGTATGGCTATTTGGTAATTTTCCCAGACCCTCCCGTACAAAGGAGATTATGGCGAAATTTTCCGAAATTTAAAGGCGTTAGTGAAATAATTGAAGTGGAAACGATATAGGAATTTTTGAATGAACTATATTTATATAAATATATAAATATAAATAGAATTAAACCGAAACGTCGCCGTGCAGTTCGTGTTTTGAAACTGTGATTTCATACGACTTGTGCGGGAAATCCGACCATTGGATTTTCCCGAAATCGCAACCATTGAGCTCGCCTTGGAAATATCTTTCCAATGGCACCAACTTTGTGAAGATCCGACGGTTGGATTGTCTGGAATGTTTAATTCAAAACTGAAGAAAAACTGCGCCAGAAACGATTATATATATATATATATATATATATATATATATATATATATAATTAAATTAAATCGAATAGCGACGCTGCAGTTCGTAAATTGAAATCGTAACTTCAAATGGCTAGTGTGGAAGATCCGACCGTCGGATTTTCCCAAAACTGAAACCATTGGATTCGTTTTGAAATGACCTTCCCAATGACACCAAATTTGTGAAGATCCAACGGTTAGATTTCCAGATATGTGTAAAACAAAATTAGTGAAAAGCAGCGCCAGTACATCGACACGACCTGAAACGTCGTTCAATTAAATATAGCCGTTTTAAATTAAATAAAAATGGCGATATATCGTTATAAAATACTATAGACGATATAGAGTGGAAGTAAACCAATTTTGTTGTGTTTGCTTGATATGTGATGGTTGAATGTATTTGACATGAAAATTATAACTAAATAACTGAAATGTGAATGTTGAATAGTCCAACCATGTGATTAATTGATTTGAAAATCTAAATATACGTGGGTTATTTGAAAAGGTCGAGTTTATCTCATTTCAAATAATCGATCGACATTGAGAAGTCGAAGAGTCGAAGACGGTTGAAGACCGACGATCTCCACATTAGGTGGATGGGCGCTACTGATGCTCGTGATTGGAGTAGCTACCATGATGGAATTGATGTAGTAGCCGTCCAAACATACTGTTGATTGTACGGGTATGCGAGGAATTGGTGCCTCCGATTTCGTTCAGACCCAGAACGGACTTGTAAATGGACTGTGTGTCTGACATTGGATTTTGTTCTGTGTTGATTGATGTCTGTTAAATATATATCTGTTTGGCGGCGGGGATTTTATTCTTTTGCTTAACGCCCTTCTCTGAGACGTACGAGCTCAGAGGTTATATATTGACAGAAATCAGTCGCATGGAGTGGATTGCCTGTGTGATACGCCTAAGTGGCATATGATCAAGGCTTCTGTTGCAAAGAAAAGTCTTGTGGTTGATGATCAAAGCATGGTCTGTGTGAGTAGCTTTGTGTATAACGTGAATTCGCGAGCCTCACACCTCGGTATGAGTCAAAAACGGGAGAGTGACTGCAGGGAGAGCATGACATTTCTTTCTAGCTAAGGTGGTGTCAGTGACCTACCAGCCCTGACATTATATATACTTTTCACCTGTGCGGTTGTTGGAATGCGAGGCGCCTCGATATAGATCTGTAAGGACCGGGAAACGTGTGTTCAAGAATAATTAATCCTCAAAAGTAAGAGAGGACTGACCCTGAAGATCCAAGGATCATAGTGGGGTCCTGGGACATTTGCTAGAGTGTCTCGAATCGGAGAGGAGCTTGACCCTTGCCTCGACTCATGAAGGAATCCAATTCCCAATACGAAATATGCGAGTGTGATTGTATTACTAGTATGGCGACATGATATATGGTACCCATGCCGTCTAGGATTGATATTTATGATTGAATTTGCTTTTGAAACATATATGCACTAGTAATAATATCAAACACTTCTGTTTTATTCGTATGAAGCATCTGTGGCCATTATAAGGGAAAACTCTATCCTTCGGCTTGCGTTGCATTGTGTGATGGGACCTGAGTCTTATAATGGCTTCATTTTATAAAAAGGATTGCGTTGATTTAATCGTTTACTTTATATCATGCACTAGCACTCATTGGAGTAAACCCGTTCCGTGAAAGTGGCGTGGTCCTTTGATTTGCCTTATTATTGTTGTTAATAAGTTGAGTAGATTTCTCATACCAGTCCCATGAATAACTCGTAGTTTGTTTCACCTTGCAAACTCGGGTGCCCACATTTTCACATGGGCAGCCTAGTTACAGATATCTGACGTACCTTTTGGCTCATGGCGAGGCTTGACTACACCGTGCTGACTTGGATCTTCTCCGCCATTATTGTATCTGTATTATGATTCCGCCATTGGCGATGTAGACTAATATTTATTTTGAGTATCTTTATGTATGATTCCACCTCAGGCGATGGTGACTGACTATGTATCATTATGCACTAAGTTGTATCCTGTATTGTGCTTCTCTGATGTGATGATATCTATATGATTCCGCTGTCATATGTGTGTAAATTATTCTATTTTCTGTTTATGCTATTATCTGTGATCTGCTAATGATGATTAATATGTTATATTCCAATGATTATCCTTAACACCGTGTCACGGGGTTTTGGGATCGTCACATTTGATATTATTACTAGTTTTTATATGTTTCGAAAACAATTCGAATCATAACTATCAATCATAGACGGCATGGGTACCATATATCATGTCGCCAGATATTTATATACAATCGAAACCGCACAGTCACATATTTGGAAATCGGATTTCCGTCATAAACCAAGGCAAAAGATAGTCCTTCCCGACTTTGTGACTCTCTAGCCCGAGCTACAGGGTCAGAGCGCATCAACCACTGGATCGTCAGGGCCGGTCCACCGATGTGGATTAAAATTCCTGAATAATACGTTTCCCCGCACTTTGGGGTGTAAACGAGCCAACGAATGACTCCATCGGGCCCGGATCGTCCGATCAAACCGAGGCGCCTCGCAACAGCAACAACCACACAGGTGAAAAGTATATAAATGTCTGGTGTAACGGCCTAGATTTTTTGACCATTTAGTTATTATTTAAAAATGTTTTTTTATTGTTTTGGAAGTTTAAATGGTTTAATTTCAATAATTTTGAATATTTTATGTTATTCCGAAATGGTAGAAATTTAGCGGATCTGCAATATAGTGTGAACTGGCAGTATAAAAGGATAAATTTTTAATTTAAAATAGTACGTTTACAAAGGTTGTTGAAACACCCCACCTCCATTAGGGTCACTCTCAAAGGGAATGCCCTAATTTTGGTGGAGGTTTATAAGTATAAGTCACAGATATACAAGACAGATATAAGAACACATATTTGTAAACAGCAGAAAACAGCAACTTTTATTTCATAAAAGCAAGTACGTGTTACAACAACATCACCATGATTGTCTTACATCCTTTCCAAAAACATAACATAATACTTTCATAATCTGTCTTGATTACATTATTTAAAGAAGCATAAAGTAAACATAAATAAACTGCAAAAGCCCCATAATTGTTGTCCAAAGCCATAGTTCAAAACGAAAAGGTCCAAGCAATACATTCTTCCTCTTCAAGCTGGATATGAAGGCTGGTCAAGCTGCAGTGTTCCCTCCCTCCTTGGGGGGGGGGGGAACGGAAGAAAAGAAGATGAAAGAAAAGTAGAGTCAGACATAAAGCCTGAGTAAGTCTAGGACTATTCTGTCTATGAATAAAGAACTGGGTACGATAAGTATAAACAAGAAGTGGGAAAGCACTATAAACTTAGTTAAGTTGTCTATGGTCGAATATACTATCGTACCCCATATAAATCTCTGAACCCATATAAACTAGTTCCCAACTAGCACCCCATAATCAGGGTGAAGTGATCCATTCTATGATGATCGGCTCCTACTCGCATAGTTACATGTGTCTTACGGCCCCAGATGTTGTAGTTACCTATGCTGGTCCCACCATGGGGTGTATCAAGTCCCATGGCGGCGGCCCGACACAATCCTAGAATGCATAGGTATGCTACTGGTGCCCAATGCCTTATTTTCCTACGCCGGAGTGTGTGCACGCCCACACCCCGTTAGAACCTACACTGCTACACCACCGCCGTCGATTTGACCTCTTACAATCAGCCCAGTAATCGTGCCCCACCCTGCCTAGTTTCAGGGTATCATGATACACCTTATAGGGTTACTGTTGAAAAGGGTCCCCCGTTACTAGGTTTTCTATCTCTAGCCAACATGCTAAGTTGGTTAAGTGTTTTATAACCTAACCCCCACCAGTCCATTTAGTTTAGCATGTTCCATTTTGATTAAGTCTTTTGTTCACTTAATCCTAACAATCCTGACTCAGCCATAATTGTCTTATTAAAGCCTTGACCTCTCACATTAGACAGGTATTGTTGTGGCTGCCTGTTGCCGGTTGGTTCCGGGAAGTCTTACACCACAACTCAGTCTAACCTCGGGTCCTTATTGGGCTCCATGTTTAACCTCCCTCATTGGATAGGTATTGTTGTGACTACTGGACAGCCGGGCGGTTCCGGGCAGGTTTACATCACAACTCAATCCAACCTCGGGTTAAACACATCGTATTTTCTACATTTACATATTTTGTCTTTCTTCTTTATTTTCTTATATGTAAATATTTGCGGCCCATTATTAAAAATCAATGGTGTGAAGGTTACACCAATCATGGGCCCAACCCATACTTGAATTTGGGCCCCTTTACTTTATATTTTCATTTATTAATTAATTTGGCCCAACGCTATTTTCCCCCGTTTAATACGTTCGTTTATTATAATATATGTTGGGCTTAGGCTTTTAAGCCCAACTTAGCCATGAGAAAAAGGGGAGGCTTAAAACGTGATTACATAAATAAAAGGGGAATGTGAACGCATGAACTTGCAACATAACGTTGGAACTACAAATTAGAAACTGGTGTACTTGCATAGCAATTTGGAACTACAAATTAGAAACTGGTGTACTTGCATAGCAATAACGTATACTTTGGTCATAAAGCATAAGTGACATGAATCAAAGCATGTAAACTTGTAGTTAAGTTAAGAATCTAAATTGGATATCATTATTGACACATAGTCTTAACTACAACATAAACCTATATTTTTATATAGGAATAATGTCAAACATAAGCAAATCATGTTCATAAGATTACTACAAGTTTACAAAGGTGCCTACTTTTGTTACTAATACAAAAGTATAGTTCAACTTGAATTATTCCAACTTAATCATGATTTTAAATCTATTAACATAACCATGGCACACATATACTTATGGCATAAATATTTCTAACATGAAATCATGATTTTTACTTTAGTCATGCAAACTTGCAAATGGGATTTTGAATCTAACCTAGCTATGTACCACATATGTCGTCATATAATTCTTGTCAACAATATAGACCTAACATGGTTTTCAATTATACAAAATATCAATCATAGCCTAGTCATATTCATAAGTTTGCAAATAGGTTTTTCTAGTACAAAAGCATGGCTTAATACATAGATCATGATGCCAAATTTTCAACATAGTTTCATATGAATTATAATAACCCAAATTTGTTCCAATTACGCACAAAATGATTTTTGTACAAAAATACACATTATGATGACATAGTAGCAAAACCACAAACTTGCATGAATTTCAATTAAACAACTACATACATGTAGCTTCAACATGAATTACAAATTTTGCGAATATCCAAACGTATACTTGCATAAAACTACCGCAAACATGTAGTTTTTATAATGAATAACATGCTTTGCGAATATCCAAACGTATACTTGCATAAAACTACCACAAACATGTAGTTTTTTATAATGAATAACATACTTTGAGAATATCCAATCGCTATACAATATTCCAAATCGATAAGAATCATAGTAACGCACAAATATGAATTATTTATCACCACAAATCAAGTATACAAACCAACACAGTTATTTTTTCATACCAAAATAATACTCTACTTACAATCGTGTGGCGAATTAGGAATTTGGAGATGCGACTCTTTTTGACGTAGGCGTTGATTTGATTTGTTTGAGTTGCCTTATGCTTTAGAATTTTCCTCCTAGTCTTCTCTCAAATTGGTGGCTACTCCTAGTCGTTCCCCAGCAACATGATGGCCTCGTTCTTATTTTTGAATGAATAGATTAGGTAGAGTCTAGGGTCATTTTTATAGAGTTTATGAGCTGATTAGGACCATTGATGTTGCTTGGATTGATCGTAGCCATTCATTCGAAAGAGAGACCAATTAGAGCCTGCCACCTAGCCCTAATGACAAAGCAGGCTTTTGAAAATCGACCAACATAGACTAGTCCAGCCAGGGTGGGCTGGGTTCGACCTGGCTCTGGACCAGGTCGACAGCCCTGACGACAGCCCTGTCGACAGCCCTGTCGACCTGGTTAGACCAGGTCGACAGCCCAGTCGACCTGGGTGCATTAGGCGGGACTTTTCCCGCCCTGGCCAATTGGGCCCGATTTTGAGTTTTGAATTGTTTTTCTGAGCTATTTTTCTTATGCTCGAATTTTAAACTTAATTCAGAAACTTCCGAAGGCCATATCTTCTTCATACGGACTCCGTTTTTCGAAAACTCGGACTCTATATCCCGTTTCCCTTAGTTCTTTTATTTGAAATTAATTATACTTTAATTTGTGAATTTCACAGTTATAGAATTCACGGGGTGTTACATTCTCCCCCACTTAAAAGGATTTCGTCCCCGAAATCTTCAAGTTAGGAGGAATGTATATCCTAACATCCAATCATCCATCTACTCATCCATCAAACACGAGCATCCATTGTCCTTAAAAGACTTCTAATGCTTCATGATCATATGCGAAGTGTGTTTGTGTACATGAACTTATCTAATGCAAAATCAGGCGGTCTACTGATTCAGTTGACCTCCTTAATGCGAATTATGTAAGTGCCATGAATCCATTATGTATGCAAATTTTCCTATTCATGATTCTACATGAGTGCACAATCATTCATACAAGTGCAAAATCCATATGACAACACATTAAAGTTCAACCATATACGAATGCAAACATATATGCATATGCAATATGAAGTGACTGAGCCGATCTAAAACCTAGATTGTGTGTGTATATGCAACCACGAGCAACCACTAGCAATCACTTGCAACCACTTGCAACCATCATCCATAACATGTTTCAATTACATGTTTTCATCCAAAGGGTTTCTACCTAAAAGATAAGGTCGAGGAAAATATACCTAAAAAGATAGATAAAAGCGCAACTTAAGGAAAAAGAAAGATCAAGGATGTACCCTCGAAAAGAAAAGGGTAGGCAGTGCGTATTCTGGCTTCAGTTTCCAAAGTCGTGTCCCCCTTGGCGTCGCTCCACTGAACTTTGACGAGTTTGACTTCGCGGTTGCATAGCGTCTTCACTTCCGTTCCTAATATGCGGGTTGGAACTTTTCTTATGGTTGTTTCGCGTTCCACTTCGGCCTCTTCGAGGATATTTGGCTCTACCACTTCAGCAGATTCATGTAGACATTTTCGGAGATGTGAAACATGAAAAACGTTGTGAACTCCAGACAGCTTCTCGAGTAGCTCTAATCTATAGGCCATTTTCCCAATTTTCTCGATGATAGGGAATGGCCCTACGAACCTTGGTGCCAGCTTTCCTGTGGTTCCAAAACGAACAACGTTTCTTAGCGGAGATACCTTGAGAAAAACTCTGTCTCCCACCTCAAATTCAAGGTCGGTCCTTCTCTTGTCGGCATAGGACTTTTGTCTGTCTTGGGCCGTCTTCATCCTTCTTCGTATTAAGTCTACTTTCTCTGAAGTCTCTCGGATCATTTCTGGTCCAAGTATGAGCTTATCAGTAGACTCTCACCAACAAGTGGGCGATCGGCACGGTCTTCCATATAAAGCTTCGAAGGGCGCCATTCCGATGGTTGCTTGATAGCTGTTGTTGTAGGCAAATTCCACCAAAGGGAGGTGGTCTTCCCATGTCCCTCCAAAGTCAAGGACGCATAGTCTTAAAAGGTCTTCCAAAACTTTGTTCACTCTCTCTGTTTGGCCGTCGGTTTGGGGATGATAGGCTGTGCTCAAGCATAACTGCGTTCCTACTGCTTCTTGCAGACTCCGCCAAAACTCACTGGTGAAGATGGGGTCTCGGTCACTAACAATGCTAGATGGTATTCCATGGAGTCGAACGATTTCCTTGAGATAAAGTGATGCTAGGGATGAGGCAGTTCTTTTACTTTTGACTGGTAAAAAATGGGCGCTTTTAGTAAGCCTATCCACTATTACCCAAATGCTAGTGTTGCCTCTCCTAGACCTAGGCAGCCCATCGATGAAGTCCATTGAGATGCTATCCCACTTCCGCTGCGGGACCTCCAGAGGGTGTAGCAGTCCGCCAGGCTTTTTCTGTTCCTCCTTAACCTGTTGGCACACCATACACTTAGAAACGAACTCTGCCACGTCCTTTTTCATGCCGTTCCAGAAGAAAGTCCTTTTTATATCTTTGTACATTTTATCTCCGCCTGGGTGTATCGTCATCTTGGAGTGATGTGCTTCCTCGAGAACCTTCTTTACTAAATCTTTTGTCTGTGGGACGCATAGTCTTCCATCTCGTCTTAGCAAACCCTTATCGTCGATGGAGTATCTGTTGAGGTGACTTGTAGTCTCGCCCCTAATTAGCATATCAATTGTTTCCACAAGATGAGGGTCTTCGCGTTGCGCGGTCCCTACTGAATCCACTAAAGTTGGCCGTACTTCGAGAGATGCCAGCAAGCCTGGTACGAAATCGGAGGAGGGCCTAAAGTCGAAGCTGGCTATAAACTCTAGGCTTTGTCTTTCAACAAACAACGAGCTTAGGGTCAATTTCTTTCGGCTCAATGCGTCTGCCACTACGTTGCCTTTTCCCGGAGTATAGGAGATTTCGAAATCGTACGAGGCAAGAAACTCCATCCATCTCTGTTGCCTCAATTTAAGATCCTTCTACGAGAAAAGATATTTCAATGATTTATGGTCAGTGTAAAGTTCGAACTTCTCACCTAGGAGATAGTGTCGCCAAGACTTGAGCGCAAAGAAGATGGCAGCTAACTCAAGATCGTGGGTCGGGTAGTTCTTTTCGTGCACTTTCAACTGCCTCCCGCCATAAGCTACTACCCTTCCTTCTTGCATTAAGACGGCGCCTAGCCCTGTCCCACATGCATCCGTATAAACAGTGAACATCTTGCTCCCATCTGGCAGCGTCAAAACTGGGGCTGTTGTAAGAGCCCTTTTCAGTCGTTGGAAAGCAAACTCGCAATCCAAGTCCCAATTGAACACTAGATTCTTCTTGGTCAATTTCGTGAGCGGAGCTGAGATTTTCGCAAAATCCCTTGTGAACTTTCGATAGAAACCTGCTAGTCCTAGAAAACTTCGGACCTCAGTCGCATTCCTTGGTGTCTTCCAATCTTGTACCGCCACTACCTTAGCAGGGTCCACTGCTAACCCTTGTTTGGATAATATGTGCCCAAGGAACCTCACCTCTTCTCTCCAAAAGTGGCATTTGGAGAATTTGGCTTTTAGTTGATGGACTCGCAAAGTTTCCATGATTGCCCTTAAGTGTTGAGCATGTTCCTCTTCACTCTTTGAGAAGATAAGGATATCATCTACGAAGACCACTACGAACTTGTTGAAGAAATCTCTGAATACCCTACTCATCAGGTCTACGAAGTAAGCAGGTGCGTTTGTCAAGCCGAAAGGCATGACAAGCCATTCAAAGAAGCCGTCTGGGGTTCTGAATGCTGTTTTATCGATGCTATCTTCAGCCACCCTTAGCTGATGAAAACCGGTTGCTAAATCAAGTTGGGAGAAAACAGACGCTCCTACAAGCTGATCAAACAAATCGTCAATTCTAGGGAGAGGGTGCCTATTCTTTTTCGTTAGCTTGTTGAGCTCCCTATAGTCAACACATAGACGGAGTGAACCGTCCGCCTTTGTAGCGAACACCACTGGAGCGCCCCATTCCGAAATGCTCCTCCAAATGAAACCATTTTCTAGAAGCTCTTTAATCTGTTTACTGAGCTCTTTCCTTTCCCGTGGAGCCATGTGTCTAACGGGCAACGCGACAGGCTTTGCATTATCTACAAGATATATGCGGAAGTCTATTTCCCGCTTCGGAGGCAAGCCCTTCACCTCTTCGAAGACATCCGGATATTCCCGGACCACTCTAACTGATTGCAAATTTTCAACAGAGGCATCTAGCGATTCAAGATAACTAAGCATAACCGCATACGAGGGATTACAAGAAATTTCCAAAGTATTACCGAGCTGGGTTAGGAGCCTAACAACCCTTTTCTCACAATCAAGGATGGCCCCATTACTGGATAGCCAATCCATGCCCAAAATCAAACCATAACCCGAAAAGCCCAAAACAAAGGAACTACATTGAAATTCTACGCTTAGAATAGAAATTTTCAATCCCAAACAGATCATAGACAAATGAGCTGGGCCCCCAATTGGGTTTGAAACAATTAAGGGGTCCTCTACCATACTAGTATTTAGGTGCAGAGATTCTATTAAAGCTGACGAGATAAAGGAGTGTGACGCGCCAGAATCAAATAAAGTGCGAACGGGGTGATCACAAAGATAAACTACACTTTCTACAGAAGTATTTATACCTCGCTGTTGCAAAGGTGGCGCTTCTAGCACATGAACTTGTGCCCCTGAGGTGGATCCAGCCCTCTGCCCCTGTCCTCGTTTCTTTGGGCAGTCCTTAGCCCTGTGGCCTGTCTCACCGCAAGAAAAGCCCCCACCATTCTCCTTGGCCTTCTTTTTCCGACAGTCCTTTCGTAGTGCCCCACTTTGCCACAGAAATTACACTTCCTCTTCTCTTTGTTGCCTTTCCCGCCTTTCTTAAAGTCCGTCTTCTTAGGCTGCAAACCCTCTTTCTTCCCTTGAGAGCTTTCTGCCTTTGTCTCCTTCTTGCCTTTATCCTCTTCGTTCAGCAATGCCATTTGCACCAGTCTTTCATACGTGGCCCCCATGGGTATATGGGTCATGGCCAAACTGTGTAATGGCTCATTTAACCCTTTGACGAAACGGAGAGCCTTCTTGTGCGGGGTGTTGACTAGGTCCAGCCCAAACCTAGCCAGCTCATCGAACTGATTAACATACTCTCTGACTGTCTTGTTCCCTTGCTTAAGAAATAAGAATTTTTCCAACAGCAAACTTCTTTCCGCATCTGAGAGAAATTTAGTCTCAAACCTTGCCCTAAAGTCCTCCCATGTCTCCACTGGTCTTTCTGCATTAGTGACTTCCCACCAGTAGGAAGCCTCGCCCTTTAATAGCCACACTGCCAATTGTACTTTCTGTCTATCTTCTACCTCAAAGATGATGAATAGGTCCTCAGTTTCTTTCAGCCAATTCCTAGCTGCCACGAAGGACTCAGTTCCATGGAAATCCTTTCCTCCCATAGCTTTAAAATCTTTACATATCTTAGCAAACGTGTTTCCCCGCGGAGGAGGTGGAGGAAGAGGTGCTGCTGCAGCTGGATGATTTCCTGCCGCTGGGGGAGGAGGAACGGTAGGACCTGGCTGAGTGGCTCTTGCTTCTAAGAACCGTCTAAACCAACCAGGTATTGGCACCCCTTCTGGCAAGTTAAGTTCTTCGGACATGCTGAAACAAAAAGGATAGATTCAAAATGAAGGATAAGAGATAATACCTATGGCTTTGGGGAGTGGACTTTGCCTTTTAAAATAAAATAATATTTTATCTTTTAAAAATGCTTCTTTAAATTTCCTTTTTGAAAATAAATTTTCAAAACTTTTTATCTTATCTGGTAAACCTATGCTCTGATACCAAGTGAAACACCCCACCTCCATTAGGGTCACTCTCAAAGGGAATGCCCTAATTTTGGTGGAGGTTTATAAGTATAAGTCATAGATATACAAGATAGATATAAGAACACATATTTGTAAACAGCAGAAAAACAGCAACTTTTATTTCATAAAAGCAAGTACGTGTTACAAAAACATCACCATGATTGTCTTACATCCTTTCCAAAAACATAACATAACACTTTCATAATCTGTCTTGATTACATTATTTAAAGAAGCATAAAGAAAACATAAATAAACTGCAAAAGCCCCATAGTTGTTGTCCAAAGCCATAGTTCAAAACGAAAAGGTCCAAGCAATACATTCTTCCTCTTCAAGCTAGATATGAAGGCTGGTCAAGCTGCAGTGTTCCCTCCCTGTGGACCGGGGGGGGAAACGGAAGAAAAGAAGACGAAAGAAAAGTAGAGTCAGACATAAAGCCTGAGTAAGTCTAGGACTATTCTGTCTATGAATAAAGAACTGGGTATGATAAGTATAAACAAGAAGTGGGAAAGCACTATAAACTTAGTTAAGTTGTCTAGGGTCGAATATACTATCGTACCCCATATAAATATCTGAACCCATATAAACTAGTTCCCAACTGGCACCCCATAATCAGGGTGAAGTGATCCATTCTATGATGATCGGCTCCTACTCGCATAGTTACATGTGTCTTACGGCCCCCGATGTTGTAGTTACCTATGCTGGTCCCACCATGGGATGTATCAAGTCCCATGGCGGCGGCCCGACACAATCCTAGAATGCACAGGTATGCTACTGGTGCCCAGTGCCTTATTTTTCTGCGCCGGAGTGTGTGCACGCCCACACCCCGTTAGAACCTACACTGCTACACCACCGCCGTCGATTTGACCTCTTACAATAAGCCCAGAAATCGTGCCCCACCCTGCCTAGTTTCAGGGTATCATGATACACCTTATAGGGTTACTGCTGAAAAGGGTCCCCCGTTACTAGGTTTTCTATCTCTAGCCAACATGCTAAGTTGGTTAAGTGTTTTATAACCTAACCCCCACCAGTCCGTTTAGTTTAGCATGTTCCATTTTGATTAAGTCTTTAGTTCACTTAATCCTAACAATCCTGACTCAGCCTTAATTGTCTTATTAAAGCCTTGACCTCTCACATTAGACAGGTATTGTTGTGGCTTCCTGTTGCCGGTTGGTTCCGGGCAGTCTTACACCACAACTCAGTCTAACCTCGGGTCCTTATTGGGCTCCATGTTTAACCTCCCACATTGGATATGTATTGTTGTGACTACTGGACAGCTGGGCGGTTCCGGGCAGGTTTACATCACAACTCAATCCAACCTCGGGTTAAACACATCGTATTTTCTACAATTACATATTTTGTCTTTTTTTTTTTCTTATATGTAAATATTTGCGGCCCATTATTAAAAATCAATGGTGTGAAGGTTACACCAATCATGGGCCCAACCCATACTTGAATTTGGGCCCCTTTACTTTATATTTTCATTTATTAATTAATTTGGCCCAACGCTATTTTCCCCCGTTTAATACGTTCGTTTATTATAATATATGTTGGGCTTAGGCTTTTAAGCCCAACTTAGCCATGAGAAAAAGGGGAGGCTTAAAACGAGATTACATACATAAAAGGGGAATGTGAACGCATGAACTTGCAACATAACGTTGGAACTACAAATTAGAAACTGGTGTACTTGCATAGCAATAACGTATACTTTGGTCATAAAGCATAAGTGACATGAATCAAAGCATGTAAACTTGTAGTTAAGTTAAGAATCTAAATTGGATATCATTCTTGACACATAGTCTTAACTACAACATAAACCTATATTTTTATTTAGGCATAATGTCAAACATAAGCAAATCATGTTCATAAGATTACTACAAGTTTACAAAGGTGCCTACTTTTGTTACTAAAACAAAAGTATAGTTCAACTTGAATTATTCCAACTTAATCATGATTTTAAATCTATTAACATAACCATGGCACACATATACTTATGGCATAAATATTTCTAACATGAAATCATGATTTTTACTTTAGTCATGCAAACTTGCAAATGGGATTTTGAATCTAACCTAGCTATGTACCACATATGTCATCATATAATTCTTGTCAACAATATAGACCTAACATGGTTTTCAATTATACAAAATATCAATCATAGCCTAGTCATATTCATAAGTTTGCAAATAGGTTTTTCTAGTACAAAAGCATGGCTTAATACATAGATCATGATGCCAAATTTTCAACATAGTTTCATATGAATTATAATAACCCAAATTTGTTCCAATTACGCACAAAATGATTTTTGTACAAAAATACACATTATGATGGCATAGTAGCAAAACCCCAAACTTGCATGAATTTCAATTAAACAACTACATACATGTAGCTTCAACATGAATTACATATTTTGCGAATATCCAAACGTATACTTGCATAAAACTATCGCAAACATGTAGTTTTTATAATGAATAACATGCTTTGCGAATATCCAAACGTATACTTGCATAAAACTACCACAAACATGTAGTTTTTTATAATGAATAACATACTTTGAGAATATCCAATCGCTATACAATATTCCAAATCGATAAGAATCATAGTAACGCACAAATATGAATTATTTATCACCACAAATCAAGTATACAAACCAACACAGTTATTTGTTCATACCAAAATAATACTCTACTTACAATCGTGTGGCGAATTAGGAATTTGGAGATGCGACTCCTTTTGACGTAGTCGTTGATTTGATTCGTTTGAGTTGCCTTATGCTTTAGAATTTTCCACCTAGTCTTCTCTCAAATTGGTGGCTACTCCTAGTCGTTCCCCAGCAACATGATGGCCTCGTTCTTATTTTTGAATGAATAGATTAGGTAGAGTCTAGGGTCATTTTTATAGAGTTTATGAGCTGATTAGGACCATTGATGTTGCTTGGATTGATCGGAGCCATTCATTCGAAAGAGAGACCAATTAGAGCCTGCCACCTAGCCCTAATGACAAAGCAGGCTTCTGAAAATCGACCAACATAGACTAGGCCAGCCAGGGTGGGCTGGGTTCGACCTGGCTCTGGACCAGGTCGACAGCCCTGTCGACAGCCCTGTCGACCTGGCTAGACCAGGTCGACAGCCCAGTCGACCTGGGTGCATTAGGCGGGACTTTTCCCGCCCTGGCCAATTGGGCCCGATTTTGAGTTTTGAATTGTTTTTCTGAGCTATTTTTCTTATGCTCGAATTTTAAACTTAATTCAGAAACTTCCGAAGGCCATATCTTCTTCATACAGACTCCGTTTTTCGAAAACTCGGACTCTATTTCGCGTATTTTTCCGAGACGAACGCAATGGCGTATCCCGTTTCCCTTAGTTCTTTGATTTGTAATTAATTATACTTTAATTTGTGAATTTCACAGTTATAGAATTCACGGGGTGTTACAGTTGTAGTAGCTAACGAACTCGGATTTCGATGAAATCAGTTTCATTAAATCCGAAATGATGAAATTAGGTAACCAACCATGTTACATCAAAAATGGCATCCGTATATGGAAAAGAAAAAATAAAAGGCTAAAATTTGAACTAAATTTTGACGGTAATTGGAATTTGCTAATGTTAACGGCAAAAGTGGAACCTGTGACCTATCTAGGAAAATTCTAAACATAGGATATTAGCTAGATATGAAATCTGGGAAAAACCTATAACGGATATAGAAAGTTATTAAGGAAAAAAAATTAAATAAATTATTTGAAAATCTAAACGAACTCTGATTTTTGATTTGAATACATAGGATTGAAGTACGTTAAAAACCGGACCAGATGGTGGAAGAATTTCTGAAAACCGTTATCGTTTGATACTCCAACATGAGACGGAAGGTGTTGAAACTAACACAAAACACTATTTTGAATTTGAATTTAAATTATTTGAAAGTTCAAACAAATTCAAAATTGATATATTTTTATATAGTATTGAAGAGCAAGAAAAATCGAACAATATGGTTGAAAAAGATTTCGGATAAGTTATCAATAAGTAAGTCAAATTAACATCCGAATAGGGTTGAGAAAACACACTTTACTATTCATAAATTATTAAATTTATTTATAATTTAATTAATTTAAGGATTAATCCTAGCCATCCATTTTCGACCGTTGGATTCGCGCCACCTCAGCAATCCATGTGACTCCTTCGGCTATAAATAGCCCCCCCCTTCATTTTAAACTCACTCCTCTTCCTCCTCTTTCAAACTTTGGCAATGGCAAAAATAATAATAAAATATTAGGAAATAGGGAAAAAGGAAGAAAGGGAGAAAGGATGGCAAGACGGGGAGCTAGGGACTCTTAGGCAGAGGCTTAGGCTTCACGGGGTAAGTTTTTAAATAATATTTATTTATTTATTTTTGTAATATATATATATATAATAATTAAAATAGAATTTGTAAAAATAAATATCGGAACATTCTAAGGGTGACAGAGAGGATAGTGTCTAAGGCTTGAGTTTGGAAAATATAGTTTCCTGCTCTCCCTGGCTATCCCTAACTGATCCGACGAATGGGATAATTAATTTAAATTTTAAATTTTAAATTTAATTTGAATTTAAAACAGACCAGGGGCATTTTCGTAATTTTAACCATAAACTTTAAAAGCTTATAACTTTTTCAAAACAAGTCGGATTTCCACGAAACAAGGACCGTTGGATTCTTATCGAAAAATACTTTAAAATGAGTGGAAGCAGATTTTTGATTCGGGTTAAAAATTTTAAGTTATAATTAAATGAATATTTTTAAATATTTTATTTGAAAATTAAATTTAATTAATATTAAAATGGTTTTTCAATTTTAAAGAAAAATTGGATATGGCTAGAGATGGGAAAGTAGGATTTTTTAGAAGGGCAGGGAAGGTAATTTGGGTTATAACGCAATTAGAAATTAATTAAGATAAAAATAATTTAATTAATTTAATTAAATATATATTCATTTAAATTAGGTAAATATTGTAAATAGCATAACTTTTGCATACATTAACGAAATTTAACGAAACAGGATCCTTGGGATCGTATGGACAAGCACTACGCAATGGAACTGACCGCAAGTGGATTGGAGCTCGTTTGGATTTATAGCAAAATTAAACGCCTGAACCAAATCAATGACCGATTATCGTTATTCAACGATAAACCGTCCAATGTGAGTAAATCTCACTAACTCTGAACACTTTATATTTCTCTAAAGTATTTTTAGAAATTGTAAATATTGGCTGATTTGCTGTGTATTGGCTGTTTGGTTGAACTGCTAGTCAGTTGATTGAAAATATCGATAACGATATATATAAATCGTATCGAAATATTGATTCTGTTTATCAGAATATTTTAACTCCATGTTATTTATGTTGACTGACATCTGTGGATGCAGGGAAACAGGTCGGAGGAATCCAACTGGATTCCTCAACATTTATTTACCGTTTTTCATATATTCTGATATATGATGTGTTATATCATCTATTGTTGAACCTGTGTGTTTGGATGATGATTGAACCTTTTGATTTGGTATTTTTATACCATAACTGATACTAGAAAGTGGAAAGGGATTTTCAAAGTTTATTTTGAAAATAAATTATTTATATAAAATCAATAGATTTTGTATATAAAAGGAAGAGAATTTCATGAGAGAAAATGATTATAGAATCAAAGCCTTTGTTAAAAAAATAAATATTGGTGAAATCAAATAGAAGGGAAAATATTGGTGAAATCTAATAGAAGGGAAAATATTGGTGAAATCAAATAGAAGGGAAAATATTGGTGAAATCAAATAGAAGGGAAATATTTGTGAAACGATTACAAATAGAAATAAAAAGGGAAACATTCGTAAAAGTATTTACAAATGGAATTGAAAAGGGAATATTCATGAAGGGAATAAAGAAAAGTTGAAAGAAGTACTTATTTGTTAAATAAATAGAAAAGTTAAAAGAAATATTTATTTGTTGAATAAATAGAAAAGTTAAAGGGAATATTTATTTGTTAAATAAATAGAAGCGGAAAGAGAATAGTTATTTGTTGAGTAAACGAATAGAAAAAGAATCTATTCAAGGGAGGTAATTCAAAGGAATTATTCCAAAGGAATTATTCAAAAGAGAAAAGTCAAAGGGATTAATTCAAAAGAGTTAATCAACTAGAGTTAAACCGTTGGAGTTAAACTGTTAGAGTTAAAAAGTTGGAGTTAAACTGTTAGAGTTAAACAGTTGGAGTTAAACTGTTAGAGTTAAACCGTTGAAGTTAAACTGTCAGAGTTAAACCGTAAAGTTAAACAGTTAGAGTTAGTTAGTTAGAGTTAACCAGTTAGAGTTATTCAGTTAGAGTTATCCAGTTAGAGTTATTCAGTTAGAATTAACCAGTTAGAGTTAATCAGTTAGAGTTAATTGTTTTGAGTCAAATCGAACTAGAGTTATTCAAATATAGTAATCGAATAAGGGTTAATTGAATATTAGTTATTCAATTAGAATTGATCGAATCTAATTATTCGAGATAGAGTTAAAAATAGACAAAGTTATTTAAGGATGAATTTCCATTTAGCACGACTGCTAGCGTAATTCGCAGGGCTGCAGATAGCCTACGGCGGTCGGATGTTTCCTCGGGGAATCAGGCGTAACCATTGTGATCGCTGTGATCTAGAGTCAAGCAAATGGTGTTAAATCAAATAGTAATTAATCAATAGAAGTTAATTAAGTCGAGTTAGTCGAGTATTAGTAAATTAAGTAGGGTTAGTCAAAAAGGGAATTAATCGAATATCACCTATTCGAAGTAGAGTTATCGAATATAGTTTATTCGAGAAGAGTAATCGAATATAGTTCGTTCGAAGTGTGTTAAATCGAATATAGTTATTCGAAGGAGAGAATTATCGAATATGGTTTATTCGAAGTGAGATTTTTCGAATATTAGTTATTCGAAGAAAAGGATTACGAATATTAGTTATTCGAATAGGGGAATCGAATATAGTTTATTCGAAAGAGAATTATCGGATAGTGATTATTCGAGAGTGAATCATACATGGAAGTTCGATTATATCGAATCAAGGGAAGTAATGTTTACTTTCCATTTCAAATCAAGTTTTAATTATCTGTTAATAAAGTAGTTGGTTGTTTATTTATCCAAATTAAGATATGGAAATATATTTAAGCTAACATATTTTGAAAGCATGGAATTATAACATTTATAGTTATAATCAAATGATTCAGTAAAGGAAGTGGATTCATAAATAGAATCCGAGAGTTCGCAAGGAAGTTTCTTAAAGAGTGAAGTTTGAACTCTGTCTATTTCGAAGTTAGAAATGTTGTTCAGTTAATGTCTGAGAGGTAATTATACCCCAACTTGATTGACTTCGTTTTAACTAAGAAGCGGATAAGGTTTGAGAGTGAAAGTGGTTAAGTGAATCTAGTTAATGAGCGAAATGGTTGGTGTTGGCATAGCGATGTTTATTCAAACATCAGTTTAAACCCAATGAAGGAGATTTGGAAATGTCTTCCAAATGAAAAATCAGAAATGTTTTCTGAATATAGAAAATGAGAAATGGAATTGTTTTCCATTGTTAATAACGTATATTTTCTGAATATAGTATATAAAAAATATAGGAAAACAAGAATAAGGAAAAGGGTAAATTTATGATAATTTGATGATGAATGATGATTGATCGATAGAATTTCCATCTGGAAATAATATCGTTGTTTGCACACAGACATGTTTTCATTTGATAGTTAAATCACCGACTATCAAAGTTTTTGACCATTTTATGTTGTTAATATGGAGAGACCGGTTGGATTATTATCCAGAGAACCACTCCGTATTGGCATAAGCGTTGCGAATCAAGTATGCTGAATATATTGAGGAGGGAGTTATGCAAGAGCTATACTATTTACAGAATAGTGCCTTCGGTTTGCCAGTCCTAGGACAAACGTGAATGGACGAATGTCTGACAGAGTATATTCAAAGGATCACGTAAGTTGATCTCTTCAAACGTACTTACGTTTGGTGGCGGAGGAATTCGTTTCTCTTAGCTGTATACCCGTGGTATTTTTTGGTGAAATCAATTTGTGATTTGGCGGGTATGACGATGTGGCATTCAAAGTAATGGAGGTGTGATCCTTCAAAAGAGACGTTATGACCTCTAGCCTCATCAACCGAGAAATGACAAAAATCGGGCAGGCAGCATGGCTATGTGGGTCGCACCCATTAGGATGTATGATCACCTATCTAGAGAAATTCCAATTGCTTCTTAAATCTATCGATGCTGCCCCATTCGGGAGACGGTTGCTGATCCCAACCGTTGGTGATATACATTCGATACACTCAAGCGAAATGAGTGGTCGGTCATGTGAGGGCCGGGTTGCAAGATGTTCTTGTTGAACCCAGTGTATTCGCCTCTAGAGATACACTATCGGCAGGTGGTCCCATACCTTGTCAAAGTCGGAATCCAATTCCCAATAAGTGCCCGCGAGTTTGATTTGTATACTATATATGTAGAGCGTGAGATGCAAGCGTTCTACTATATTTTAATTACTTGTGATTAGACATTATTATAATATCAGATAATATATGATTTCCAAAGTGTTTTGGGTTATCGTAAGGTAAAAACCGTCCGTGTTTATGTGTGGATTTGTCTTATGATTATCTTTTCTTTCGGAAGGATTTTGAAAGTTAAACCAAATGATTTGAGTTTACTCACACCAGTCCAATGACTGACCCATAGTTTATTTTGTTTTGTTTTCCCTAAACTCTTGGCTGCCCAAATTTGTACAGGCAGTCAAGTAGTGTGACGAGAAGGAATTTCGCTTGGTCCGAACCAGTCGCCAACCCGACCCAGACCGTTCGAAACGCCCGATCGTTTGAGAACACGACAAAACAGAACGCAAACAGAAGAACATTTCATTGTATATTACAACAATGCATCAGAATACAAGAATATACAGAGTATAAACAAATAAATATTATATAGAAATATCAGAGATTTAAATTACATTTAAATTATATAGCAGCGGAAAGTAATACAATACACAACTAGAAGAGATATACGGATACAAAGCTTTCCGGATATCGTTCCAGCTGTAAACCAGGATCCTGTGAATATAAATCTTCAAAACCAAAACTACTAGCTTCCCGTGTCAAAATAAGGGAACCCAGAGTTTAGGTTAAAACAATAAACTCCAGGTCAGTCATGGGACTGGTGTGAGAAATAAAACAGTTATTAATCTTTATTTTAAAGTTAGGTAAATCAAGGGACCACGCTGCTAACGCGGAACGGGTTTCCTCCCAAGAATACCAGTGCATAAGACAAACAGCGCAATGCTAGATAAAGAAAAATGAAGCTGTTATAAGACCCAGGTCCCATCACACAATGCAACGCAGTCGAGGATAAGGTTTTCCCTTATAACAGCCAAAGAATGCTTGATACGGTTAAAACAAATCGTCTGATACTATTATAAGTGCATAGTGTATAAAACAACTTCAAATCATAAGTATCAATCATAGGCGGCATGGGTACCATATATCATGTCGCCATACTAGTTCTACAATTTAAAACCGCAAATGTCATGTATTTGGAAATTGGATTTCCATCTATGAACCGAGGCAAAAGATAGTCCTCAATCGATTCGAGACGCTCTAGCCCGCCCCTCAGGCAAGCGCGCAGGCATGCCTTGGATCGTCAGGGCCGGTCCACCGATGTGGATTATTATGCCTGAACACTACGTTTCCCCACCCTATGGGGTGTAAGTCTGGTCCGTCTGCCGACCAGAATGCATCGGCCGAAACCGATATAACCGAGGCGCCTCGCAACAGCAACAACCACATAAGTCAAACTCGTCAGGGCGTGTAAAACCACTGACGCCACTTCTAGCTAGAAAGAAACGCAAGTCCTCCCTGAGGTCCGTCTCCTGTTTTTGGTCCATACCGGGTGTGAAACTCGCGAAGTAAACGTTACACAAAGCTACGCCACAAAGGTCTTGCATTGATCATCACCACAAGACTTTGCTTTTCAACAGAAGCCTCGATCAATTGCCACTTAGGCATGCCACACAGGCAATTCACTCCATGCGTTTGATATCCATCAATATATAACCCCTGAGCTCGTACGTCTCAGAGAAGGGCGTTAAGCAAGAGAATAAATTCTCCGCCGCCAAACAGATATATATTTAATAGAGATCAATCACACAGACTAAAATCCAATGTCAGACACACGGTCCATTTACAAGTCCGTTCTGGGTCTGAACGAAACCGGAGGCACCTAGTACCCCGCATATCCATCGATCTCCAAGCACGTCTGGACGATCACTAACTGTTTCCATCTTCTTGGGTGTACAGCCCAATCAAGATCATCAGTAATCACCCAAACGACGTGAAGACTTCCGGTCTTCGACCATCGTCTTCATCTTCGACTTATCGTCGTATCAGTTATTCAGAATGGGATAAACCCGGTCTTCTTGAATAACTCGCGTATATTTTAAATAAGTGTTACACAAACACAACATACGCCTCATTCCAATTCATCAGTCACTAACCGCAAATTAATCAAGAGAATAATTCCCCAAATATTAACCCCGAAGGCCGAAACCAACATCAGATCAATATCCAGAAAGCCATTCTGCTTAGCTAACCGACAGTTAGTTTCTGATTTCACATTCATAGGGAAAGGTTCCCATTAATTTTATCCAAGATAAATTCCTGAATTTATTCTCTAATCTTCCTTTGAATTTCGATTCAACTAGTCAGAATTAGCTAACCTTACCGTAGTAATCATTGGTTTTAATTTCCCAATCCCAACCTATCCATCCCATGAAGTAAAACTGGTAATACTTCATATCTAACACCACGGTGTTATCGGTAAATTCAATTACCATTTCACATTCAAATCTAATTAAAGATTTAACTATCGCCTGGAGCAAAACTGGTAGTACTCCATTTTCGATCTTTTCAATCTAATTAAAGATTCATTAAAACTCCACTTAGTTTTAATCTTTAAATGGGTTAAAGAATCAGTGTCATTTAAAACACGGTTCACGATAAACCCAAAATCACATTCCATTAATTATCGGGTTAAAGAACAAGTGTCATTTAAAACACTGTTCACGATAAACCCAAAAATCAATACCAATTCAATTCCAATTAAATATCATTTAATTGGTACAGTTCATTAAATCTAAATAAAAAGATTTAATCTTTTCTCAACTGGGTTCAAGAACAGTGTTAGTGAAGACACCATTCACGAAAACCCAAATCACATTTGATATTCAATATAAGGCTCTGAATAGAAAATATATCGGCTTATATTCAATATCAAATTCTACGATTAACAAATGTCGTATTGGAAATAACGATATAAATATATATCTTTCAAATTTCCATAACAACATCTATATAATAACGAATTCCAACATCGAAATATTCCGAAGACAATTTCGATTCAAATCCACTCCAATGCAATCATTGGAAATTCTGGTTATTTTTAAAACCCTTTTCAAATTCAATTTATTTATTTAAAAATAAATAGAATTATATTTCTAGTTCAAAACTAGTTCATTTCGATAAAAATCTATTTTTATCTTTTCAAATATGGAGTTTTTCATCCCAAACTTTTCTAAATCATTTCTTATGATTTTACACAAATTATTACTATTTTATATAATTTTATCAAGGCCCGTACAGTCGATTTCCATCAATGGCCATCGAACTGCACTTACAGCGACATTTTTCATATTTGATTTGGACATAATTCCAAATACAACTGTTAGATTTCAAATTACTAATATTCGTTAGAAAGCTCTTTTCGATACGAACCCAACGGTTCTGGTTTTAGGAGAATCCGACGGTCGGATCTCCCGTAATGTCCGTTTGAAATAAATGGTCGAAATTCACGAACTACCGCGGCGCGGCGCGTTCTATTCAGGCCATTATATTATATATATATATATAATATATATAATATATATTTCGTCGATTTCTATTTAAAACGAATTATATAAATAGTTTTAAATTCGTTTCAAAAGCAATTTCAACTTCCTTTTCAATTCAAATCAAAATTGAATTCTTCTTTATAAATTCGTTTTAAAATTCACTTCTATTCAATTCAAATTTCAATTCAATTTGAATTCATTTCAATTCGTTTTCAATTCATTTTGAATTCGTTTTCAATTCAATTCATTTCGAAATCATTTTCAATTCAATTCATTTCGAAATCGTTTTCAATTCAATTTATTTCGAAATCGTTTTCAATTCAATTCATTTCGAAATCGATATAAATATCGTTCACGTCAAAATGGCGTCAATCTAATCAACACGGCTTCATATATTTCTATTTTCAAATATTCTATTTCAAATATTTCTATTATTAAAATATTTCGTTCAACACATGACCAATCTCAATGGATGAGTACTGTCAACACACGAACCTTTATTTTATATTTATAAAGATGTAAATTTTATTACTAAAATATTTCGTTCAACACATGACCAATCTCAATGAATGAGTACTGTCAACACATGAACCTTTATTTTATATTGATAAGGATGTAAATTTTATTACTAAAATATTTCGTTCAACACATGACCAATCTCAATGGATGAGTACTGTCAACACATGAACCCTTATTTTATATTGTTCTTTATTTTCTAAATTGGAATGAGGCCCAATCAATCACCATATAATGTTAATTATATGGATTTTCATACATTACACACATATAATAGCATTGAAAAATAATCAACCATCAACCAAAGTGCACTACACTGTATAAGCATCAAATATAGATATCTAACGCTTATAACAGCCTGTCAATCAATCGATCGACATATTTAATCAATCAGGATGAGTGAACTTCAAATTTCATCCCAACACCCGTGTGGGGTTTCAAACAATCAAACACAGATTTTATTTGTGCAGTTGGGCGATGTGTAAAATTTATCGACCTAATCAATATCAGTCAAATCAGTGCATATAAACAAATCGGCCGATTTGTCTATAAATATCTATTTATTCACTTTCACGTTAAAAATTATATTTTTAACGATAAGACATTTTATTTTATCATATGAATTCCTATTCAGTTCATTCTTTAAATAAAATGATATTTTTATTTTTCTAACATATTTTAGAAAATTTCGGCGGCATAACGGCACGATACTAGAAACGGGACAAGGCCTAGCCTTATCCCCGGTCTAGTGAAGGCCTACGCCATCCACACATCAATCAAATCAATTTATTTCACCAAACAATTCAGTTTCAAATCAAATCATCTAACTAATCTATGCAACCAAACAAACAAGTCCATGGTCTGTGGACGATTGTGTCGGGTGCTACTATGCACCGTCTGCATCCTAGTATATATATATATAACTAGAATAGAAATTGAAGAGTGAGAAATTCTCACTGAAAGCTATCCAAACATCTTGACTCTTCTTTGATATAAATCTTCTTCGTTCTCGCCTTTTTGTTACCTACGATGCCCGCTTTCACTACATATGTAAAAATCGAATTTTTACTTCGCTATTCAATATATAAAAATCATATTTTTATTTCGAAGTTCAATATATAAAAATCATATTTTTATTTCGAAGTTCAATATATTAAAATCATATTTTTATTTCGATGTTCAATATATAAAAATCACATTTTTACTTCGATGTTCAATATATAAAAATCACATTTTTACTTCGATGTTCAATATAAAAAAATCACATTTTTATTTCGAAGTTCAATATATAAAAATCATATTTTTACTCCGATGTTCAATATATAAAAATCATATTTTTACTTCGATGTTCAATATATAAAAATCATATTTTTACTTCGATGTTCAATATATAAAAATCACATTTTTACTTCGATGTTCAATATATAAAAATCACATTTTTACTTCGATGTTCAATATATAAAAATCACATTTTTACTTCGATGTTCAATATATAAAAATCACATTTTTACTTCGATGTTCAATATATAAAAATCACATTTTTACTTCGATGTTCAATATATAAAAATCACATTTTTACTTCGATGTTCAATATATAAAAATCACATTTTTACTTCGAAACCATTTCATATAAAAAGATTATATTTTCTTCATGAACATCCTATAAAAATCATATTTTTAAAACTGAAACGGATTTTTCTTACCTTTAAAATCAACTAACTTAAATAAACAAACAAAAATAATGAACAATACCTGAATCCCAAACTCACAGCGTTCACGAGGAGGGGGGGCTCACCAGCGGCGTCGGAGGGTCAGGGAGGCACTGGAGGCGGTCGGGCTCTGGAGTGTCGGTCGGTGGCGGGTTTTGTGGGCTCGGGCGTCGGCGGTTTGGAGGAAAATGGGGGGGGGGGACGGCGCGGTTGTTTTAGAAGAGGGGGAGGAGCTCGCGCCGGAGCGCGACTTGGGGGAGGGCTGCCGCGCTAGTGGCGGCGCGTTGAGAGGAGGGCGGCGGCGGGAGTGAGATCGACGGTGGGTGAGACGCGAGGTGGGCGGCGTGGAGGATTCCGTCGCCCATCGTTTTTCCCCCTTTTTTTTTATGTTCTTCTTCGATTTTGAAAAAAGGGGGGGGGGCAGAGAAAGTAAAGGAGAGGGGAGAGAGAGGGATTTTAATTTTAATTATTTAATTTTAAAAAGCAACTTTTTCATACGACCTCGAAACGAGGCCCACCGCCTATCGTCCATAGTTAATTACCCCCATTCCGAACACAATGGGATATGTATCGTAAGTTGATTCGAAACTTTCGATCAATTTTCGTTAAAATCAACATATAACTCTATATATTGAATTTGAACGCGCATTTCAATTTACCGGGTCACATACTAACTAGAAAAATTCCCGGAAAATATTTTCTAGCTTCGTATTGACGATACGGTCCAAACAAAACTAGTTTCGTTAAATTCTGAGATCGTTTGAAAAATGGCTATTTTCCAGTCGATTAAAATCAACTGAAACTAGTCAAACGCGTTTTCCTTTGCCACGCTCACATATTGATTCGAAAAATTATGAAATTTGAAACCTAGCAATAACTTGACATCCCGGACCCAACAAAAATGGTTTCGTCGCAATTCGAGGTCGTTTGCAAAATTTCCATTTTTAAGGGCCTGAATTCCATAACGACTATTCAGAATTTTCAACTGGACATATCTTTTGATTCCCGCTATGAAATCCTGATTTTTCGGATTCGTTGGAAAGATATTACCAATTAGATCCTACTGTTTTTGGTTTCACTAAAATCCGGATTGTTTTGCACCCGGTACATTCAATTGAAGTTTGAAATCGAATTATCGAACTACCGCGCCATTTTCAATTCATTTTATAATTATATATAATTATTTATATTCTAACGATGGCGTATATAATATATACGTTCTAATTATATTCAAAATAAATTTCTCGACGTTTTTATTTAAAATAATTCATTTTAAATAATCGAAATTCGCTAAAATCACCAAAATAAAAAATTTAAACTGGCCCAGATTTTCGGGTTATTACAATCTCCCCCACTTAAAAAATTTCGTCCCCGAAAAGGAACAAAGTCGAAAGTGGTTTGATTATTCAGCTCTACGTTCGGTCTGATTTTCATTCTCCAACTTTTCAGTTTCTGTAACACCCAGTGAATTCTATAACAGTGAAATTCACAAATTTAAGTATATTTAATTTCAAAACAAAGAATTAAGGGAAACGGGACACGCCATTGTGTTCGTCTCGGAAAAATACGCGAAATAGAGTCCGAGTTTTCGAAAAACGGAGTCCGTATGAAGAAGATATGGCCTCCGGAAGTTTTAGAATTCAGTTTAAAATTCAAACAGAAGAAAACAGCTCAGAAAACAAGTTTAAAAATTCAAAATCGGGCCCAATTGGCCAAGGCGGGAAAATTCCCGCCTAAGGCACCCAGGTCGACTGGGCTGTCGACCAGGCTAGCCAGGTCGATAGGGCTGTCGACAGGGCTGTCGACCTGGCCCAGAGCCAGGTCGAACCCAGCCCACCCTGGCTGGCCTGGTCTATGTTTAGTCGATTTTCTGAACCCTGCCTTGTCACTAGGGCTAGGTGGCCGCACCGGATTGGCCTCTCCTTCAAACGAACGGCTATTGTTGAATCAAGCTCCATCGACGGTCTAAAAAAACTTGCAAACATTATAAAAAGGACCTAAGACCTAGCCTAAATCATACTATTTCATTTTAGCCTCAGGCCGCCGCCATTAAACCTAGAGTTCTAAATTAAAAATACAAAGAATAAAATTATAGAAGATGGAGGATGATTCTTGAAGGCTACAACTAGAAGCTATAACTACTACGACGCTTTAGACAACGAATTTGGGACTATTTGATTTGGGATTTTTATTTGGGTTATTTGCTTCATAATTGTAAGTCCTATGTTACTTTTTAGGCAAAAACGCTAAAACAATATGGGCATGCGATGAATTGAAACCGAATTTATGAACTATTGCTTATCCATTGTTTATATTATTGAATTATAATTTGGGGATATTGCTATGGCAACGTTGCAAGTTAAACTTGTCATGATATTTGATGTTGTTATGAATCGTTTGGGCTTAATTGTTTGGCAAGTTGGACTAATTCATGTCCATAGAATCGCTATGAAATCTTTATGTTGATTAAACCATGCCTATGGTGCTAATTAAACCATGGCTATGACTATTGATGGAGTTATGCCTGTGATGTTAATATACCCATCATGATTAATGAAAAATTGGGTATTGCTAGGTTATGATGAAAAGGTGGAATTATTATGTTTATAATGTTAGAATTGTTAAAAATGCTAAATTGGAATCATTATATTTATAATATTAATCGAGAATCATTATGTTGAAAACGCTAAATTGGAATTATTATGTCTATAATGTTATTTGAGAATCATTATGTTAAAATATTAAATTGGAACCATTATGTTTATAATGTTAGTTGAGAATCATTATGTTAAAAACGCCAAATTGAAATCATTATGTCTATAATGTTAGTTGAGGATCATTATGTTAAAAATGCTAAGTTAGAACCATTATGTTTATAATGCTAGATGAGAATCATTATAAATTGGAATCATTATGTCTATGAGAATTATTATGTTAAAATGCTAAATTGGAGTCCACTATGCCTATTAGGATTACTATGCCTTTAATGTTTCATGTTTATAAATTAAAATTATTATGATGCCGCAATGATTATTATGCCTATGATGCAAAGTTGAAATCATCATGTTAAAATTAAGTTGGAATCATTACTATGCCAAGTTATCATCATACTAGTATTGCAACTATGTGATATGTTATAGCCTGTTTATTATGCAAGTAATGTTGTAACTGTCACATATGCCTATCACATGTTTGGTGTTATTCCCCTTTATCTCTTGAATTGTTTATACTTGTGAACGAAGTACGTTTATATACGTTGGGGATACGATTGGGCAGAATAGGCAAAACTTGAATTAATTATAAACTTTGAAATTTGGCATAAGTAGAATTTGAAATATGGCACGAAAACTTGACTTGAACATGCCATAATTTGACTTTAAAGCATGCCTTATTTGGGCACGAAGTTGACATATGAACATGATATCAAAATCTGATAAGAACATGGACATGACTCTAGAAAACAAGAAAGTGGCCAACTCGAGGTTGGGTTGAGTTTGTAGTGTAAATCTGCCCGGAACCGCCCGGCAAATCCAGTTGCTACAAACAATAGGATCCGATGTGGGTAGTTGGTCACATCGCGCTTGAAACCCGAGGTTGGGTTGAGTTCGTAGCGTAAACCTGCCCGGAACCGCCCGGCAAATCCAGTGGCTACGAACAACAGGATCCAATGTGAGTGGTTCGGTGCATTAACGAATCAAGTAATGCCAATTAGGGTTAAGTCATGAACATGAAGAGACAACTTAACCAACTTGAACATGATTTGTAGGGCTAAGTCATGAACTTGAAAACGACAACACTTAGCCGACTTGACATGACACGTAGGCGGGTTAAGTCGCGAACTGAAATGACATGCTTAACCATCTTGACATGACTAGACTAGAAAGGATTGAGTCACGAATTACATGACTTGATCTGTTAGGCGGGTTAGGTCATGAATTACATGACCTAATCTATTAAGCGAAACCCTAGACACGACCCCTTTCAGCAGTAACCCTCTAGATGTATCAAGGTACCCTGAGGCTAGGCCGGGTGGAGGCACGATTACTGGGCTGATTGTAAGAGGTGAACGACGGCAGTGGGGTACGCCAGTGTAGGTTCGGTGGACTACGATCGTGCACGTATCCGGGGCAGACACTGGGTATCCGTAGATTTATCTATGCATCTAAAATCGTGTCAGGGGTTGACACCTTAGGGCTGATACACCCGAAGGTGGACCCAGCACAGGTGACTACATTCGTGATTAGCCGTATGACATGGACACTTGACGAGCTAGAACTTGTAGGGAGCCGATCGACTAGATAATCGCTCTGTAGGACCCCGTACATGGGTCAAACCCCGTTTCAGGGTCATTTCATGATATTGGGCCGCGGGATTTATTTCGTGATTAACTTGTGACATGGGCTTAGTATACTAGTGAAGTCGATGCAACGGATCTCGAACATATGATGCTTTACTTGACTTGTCTTGACTTATCCTGATCACCTTAGTCTATCTTGTTCACCTTGGCACTATTCTTAAGTCTAGTTCCAGTTCATACATGACAGGTTGTTTTAACCGTTTTTACACTGAAAGTCACTAGAACTTACTCAGTCTTTATGACTGACCCTTTTTCCTTTCGCCTCTTTTTCTTTCGTTTCCCCCCCCCCAGGTTCTCAGGGAGGAAACACTAGCTTTTAGCTTGGATATCACTTGCTTTGTCTCAGCATGTACAGTTTGCTATGGCTGCTTCTTTTTACTGCACTTGGGGAATAAGCTGTTTTACAGTGTTTAAGTTATTGCTTCTTTGGCTATTATTACAAGACAGTTGTAATGAAGTTACTTGAAATGTTTGTAAAAGACATGGTTTATTTTGGAATGAAATGAAGTTCTGTTTTGCTCAGAAATTCTTCCGCTGTTTACTTAATTATTTATCTATGTTATGTCTTGTGATAATTCTGTGATGTTATCTCGATAATACCTCTCCAAAACTAGGGCATTCCCTTTGTGAGTGACCCTAGAGGAGGTGGGGTGTTACACTTGGTATCAGAGCAGAAGGTTACCAAGACTGGGCAAAAGTTTTGAAAACCTTTTGAATCTTTTTTCAAAACCATTTGCAAAGAAGCATTTTCCAAGAAAAAGTTTTTAAAGGCTATTCCCCAAAAGCCATTAGCACTATCCTTTGTTTCCTTGTTTGAATCTGTTGTCCTTCGTTTTGAATCTATCCTTCTTGTTTCATCATGTCCGAAGAACTTAACTTGCCAGAGGGTGTACCAATACCTGGTTGGTTTAGACGATTCTTAGAAGCAAGGGCCACCCAGCCAGGTCCTACCGTCCCTCCTCCCCCAGCTGCAGGAAATCATCCAGCTGCAGCAGCACCTCTTCCTCCACCTCCTCCGCGGGGAAACACTTTTGCTAAGATATGTAAAGATTTTAAGGCTATGGGAGGAAAGGATTTTCATGGAACGGAGTCCTTCGTGGCAGCTAGAAATTGGCTGAAAGAAACCGAGGACTTATTCGTCATCTTTGAGGTATAAGATAGGCAGAAAGTACAACTGGCAGTGTGGCTACTAAAGGGCGAGGCTTCCTACTGGTGGGAAGTCACTAATGCAGAAAGACCAGTGGAAACATGGGAGGACTTTAGGGCAAGGTTTGAGGCTAAATTTCTCTCAGAAGCCGAAAGGAGTTTGCAGTTGGAGAAATTTTTATTTCTTAAGCAAGGAAATATGACAGTCAAAGAGTACGTTAATCAGTTCGACAAGCTGGCTAGGTTCGGACTAGACCTAGTCAACACCCCGCACAAGAAGGCTCTCCGCTTTGTCAAAGGGTTGAATGAGCCATTACACAGTTTGGCCATGACCCATATACCCATGGGAGCTACGTACGAAAGGTTGGTGCAGATGGCATTGCTGAACGAGGAAGATAAGGGTAAGAAGGAGACAGAGGCAGAAAACTCTCAAGGGAAGAAAGAGGTCAAGCCCAACGATTCTAAGAATAAGAAGGTAGACTCCGAGAAAGGACGCAAGAACAACAACTCACGCGATAAAAGGAAATGCAATTACTGTGGTACAGAAGGGCACATAGCCAAGGATTGTAGAAAGAGGAAGAGAAAGCAAGGTGAATGTTTTCATTGTGGGAAGACTGGACACATCAGCAAAGACTGCCCTGAGAAGCAGACCGGACCTTCTGGCGGTACATCGTTAACCTATTCTAGATCCTTTGTTTTATCTTATTTCTCTCCTCGATCCTATCTTGAGAACCATAGGTAGAATCTTTTTGGATGTAAACATGTAATTGAAACATGTTATGATTGCGAAATGGTTGCAAATGGTCGCAAGTGGTTGCTCGTGGATGCATGAATACACATTAGGCACTAGATCGGCTCAGACACATTTTCATATTGCATATGCATGAGTGTTTATTTTGGAAACTTGGTTGTGCTATCATTTGGTTGTTCCATATGATTGAATGTTTGAGCACTCATGTAGAAATTATGAATTATAGTAGGAAAAATTTGCATACATATTGGATTCATTTCACTAAACATATTTTGCATTTAGAAGATCAATCAGGCCTGATCATTAGCATTAGCTAAGGAACATAAACACACACTTCGCATATGATCATAAAGCATAACAAGTCTTTTAAGGACAATGGATACTCGTGGTTGATGGATGAGTAGATGGATGTTTGGATGTTAGGATATACATTCCTCCTAACTTGAAGATTTCGGGGACGAAATCCTTTTAAGTGGGGGAGAATGTAACACCCCGTGAATTCTATAACAGTGAAATTCACAAATTTAAGTATAATTAATTTCAAAACAAAGAATTAAGGGAAACGGGACACGCCATTGTGTTCGTCCCGGAAAAATACGCGAAATAGAGTCCGAGTTTTCGAAAAACGGAGTCCGTATGAAGAAGATATGGCCTCCGGAAGTTTTAGAATTCAGTTTAAAATTCATACAGAAGAAAACAGCTCAGAAAACAAGTTTAAAAATTCAAAATAGGGCCTAATTGGCCAGGGCGGGAAAATTCCCGCCTAAGGCACCCAGGTCGACTGGGCTGTCGACCTGGCTAGCCACGTCGACAGGGCTGTCGACCTGGCCCAGAGCCAGGTCGAACCCAGCCCACCCTGGCTGGCCTGGTCTATGTTTAGTCGATTTTCTGAACCCTGCCTTGTCACTAGGGCTAGGTGGCAGCACCGGATTGGCCTCTCATTCAAACGAACGGCTATTGTTGAATCAAGCTCCATCGACGGTCTAAAACAACTTGCAAACATTATAAAAAGGACCTAAGACCTAGCCTAAATCATACTATTTCATTTTAGCCTCAGGCCGCCGCCATTAAACCTAGAGTTCTAAATTAAAAATACAAAGAATAAAATTATAGAAGATGGAGGATGATTCTTGAAGGCTACAACTAGAAGCTACAACAACTACGACGCTTTAGACAACGAATTTGGGACTATTTGATTTGGGATTTTTATTTGGGTTATTTGCTTCATAATTGTAAGACCTATGTTACTTTTTAGGCAAAAACGCTAAAACAATATGGGCATGCGATGAATTGAAACCGAATTTATGAACTATTGCTTATCCATTGTTTATATTATTGAATTATAATTTGGGGATATTGCTATGGCAACGTTGCAAGTTAAACTTGTCATGACATTTGATGTTGTTATGAATCATTTGGGCTTAATTGTTTGGCAAGTTGGACTAATTCATGTCCATAGAATCGCTATGTAATCTTTATGTTGATTAAACCATGCCTATGGTGCTAATTAAACCATGGCTATGACTATTGATGGAGTTATGCCTGTGATGTTAATATACCCATCATGATTAATGAAAAATTGGGTATTGCTAGGTTATGATGAAAAGGTGGAATTATTATGTTTATAATGTTAGAATTGTTAAAAACGCTAAATTGGAATCATTATGTTTATAATATTAATCGAGAATCATTATGTTGAAAACGCTAAATTGGAATTATTATGTCTGTAATGTTATTTGAGAATCATTATGTTAAAATATTAAATTGGAACCATTATGTTTATAATGTTAGTTGAGAATCATTATGTTAAAAACGCCAAATTGAAATCATTATGTCTATAATGTTAGTTGAGGATCATTATGTTAAAAATGCTAAGTTAGAACCATTATGTTTATAATGCTAGATGAGAATCATTATAAATTGGAATCATTATGTCTATGAGAATTATTATGTTAAAATGCTAAATTGGAGTCCACTACGCCTATTAGGATTACTATGCCTTTAATGTTTCATGTTTATAAATTAAAATTATTATGATGCCGCAATGATTATTATGCCTATGATGCAAAGTTGAAATCATCATGTAAAAATTAAGTTGGAATCATTACTATGCCAAGTTATCATCATATTAGTATTGCAACTATGTGATATGTTATAGCCTGTTTATTATGCAAGTAATGTTGTAACTGTCACATATGTCTATCACATGTTTGGTGTTATTCCCCTTTATCTCTTGAATTGTTTATACTTGTGAACGAAGTACGTTTATATACGTTGGGGATACGATTGGGTAGAATAGGCAAAACTTGAATTAATTATAAACTATGAAATTTGGCATAAGTAGAATTTGAAATATGGCACGAAATCTTGACTTGAACATGCCATAATTTGACTTTAAAGCATGCCTTATTTGGGCACGAAGTTGACATATGAACATGATATCAAAATCTGATAAGAACATGGACATGACTCTAGAAAACAAGAAAGTGGCCAACTCGAGGTTGGGTTGAGTTTGTAGTGTAAATCTGCCCGGAACCGCCCGGCAAATCCAGTTGCTACAAACAAAAGGATCCAATGTGGGTAGTTGGTCACATCGCGCTTGAAACCCGAGGTTGGGTTGAGTTCGTAGCGTAAACCTGCCCGGAACCGCCCGGCAAATCCAGTGGCTACAAACAACAGGATCCAATGTGAGTGGTTCGGTGCATTAACGAATCAAGTAATGCCAATTAGGGTTAAGTCATGAACATGAAGAGACAACTTAACCAACTTGAACATGATTTGTAGGGCTAAGTCATGAACTTGAAAACGACAACACTTAGCCGACTTGACATGACACGTAGGCGGGTTAAGTCGCGAACTAAAATGACATGCTTTACCATCTTGACATGACTAGACTAGAAAGGATTGAGTCACGAATTACATGACTTGATCTGTTAGGCGGGTTAGGTCATGAATTACATGACCTAATCTATTAAGCGAAACCCTAGACACGACCCCTTTCAGCAGTAACCCTCTAGATGTATCAAGGTACCCTGAGGCTAGGCCGGGTGGAGGCACGATTACTGGGCTGATTGTAAGAGGTGAACGACGGCAGTGGGGTACGCCAGTGTAGGTTCGGTGGACTACGATCGTGCACGTATCCGGGGCAGACACTGGGTATCCGTAGATTTATCTATGCATCTAAAATCGTGTCAGGGGTTGACACCTTAGGGCTGATACACCCGAAGGTGGACCCAGCACAGGTGACTACATTCGTGATTAGCCGTATGACACGGACACTTGACGAGCTAGAACTTGTAGGGAGCCGATCGACTAGATAATCGCTCTGTAGGACCCCGTACATGGGTCAAACCCCGTTTCAGGGTCATTTCATGATATTGGGCCGCGGGATTTATTTCGTGATTAACTTGTGACATAGGCTTAGTATACTTGTGAAGTCGATGCAACGGATCTCGAACATATGATGCTTTACTTGACTTGTCTTGACTTATCCTGATCACCTGAGTCTATCTTGTTCACCTTGGCACTATTCTTAAGTCTAGTTCCAGTTCATACATGACAGGTTGTTTTAACCGTTTTTACACTGAAAGTCACTAGAACTTACGCAGTCTTTATGACTGACCCTTTTTCCTTTCGCCTCTTTTTCTTTCGTTCCCCTCCCCCCTGGTTCTCAGGGAGGAAACACTAGCTCTTAGCTTGGATATCACTTGCTTTGGCTCAGCATGTACGGTTTGCTATGGCTGCTTCTTTTTACTGCACTTGGGGAATAAGCTGTTTTACAGTTTTTAAGTTATTGCTTCTTTGGCTATTATTACAAGACAGTTGTAATGAAGTTACTTGAAATGTTTGTAAAAGACATGGTTTATTTTGGAATGAAATGAAGTTCTATTTTGCTCAGAAATTCTTCCGCTGTTTACTTAATTATTTATCTATGTTCTGTCTTGTGATAATTCTGTGATGTTATCTCGATAATACCTCTCCAAAACTAGGGCATTCCCTTTGTGAGTGACCCTAGAGGAGGTGGGGTGTTACAGTTTCTGAGAATTTTCAAATTTTCAAAAATTTGGCTAACACCCTAAATTTCCGAAAAATTTCGCCATAACCACCCCTGCACCGGGAGCTTCGGGGAATTTCAAATAGCTTCCCCGGTCCTTCAGATCTCAAAAAGAAAAAGAAAAAGCCAATAGGCTCATAAAATCACCATCACCCAAGCAAAACAGTAAATTATGTAGTAAACATGTACCTATTTGTCGGGCAAACAAATTTTATTCTATGCTCCGGCCTCCTTGCTATGACCTGTTCAATATAAGTATATGTATATGCAAGCAAATGCGATCGATTTTCAATATAGTTCAATATTTGGTTCAATTAGGCATAATGGTTCAAAATTAGCAAACAAATGAACAAACAACACAAACATCAATCAATTAGTGAATTTAACGTTTCAAATTCATAATTTTGATACATATACAGAAAATCTTGTTTTTGATGCCAAATCACAACAATAGGCCCTATCTAATTTTGGTTCTCACACCAGTCAATAGGAAATATATAGAAATCTCACTTTCGAAACTCGAAGATAAACACTGGCGACGGTGCCCCATCACCAGAATTATCCCCGGGCAATTAGAGTATGATTCTATAACTATCCAATACATTAAAACTTCGAATACACGTTTGCAAGACGCATATGCAAAATCTTTATATATCGGATTGTCCAAATCAATTTAAATAAATAATCAAATACGAATAATTGATTTAAATTTTCAAAACAAAAATTGTTTTCATTTGAAAAATATACTCTTCACACTCGTTCTAGGATACTACTGATCCTATCTCTAACGAGTCATTCCCATTGGATATTACTAACCCAATATCTGATGAATTCTTTCGTACGGTTCTAATGTGCCTGGTTCTCTGATTTGTAAACCAAAGCTCTGATACCAACTGTGACGAGAAGGAATTTCGCTCAGTCCGAACCAGTCGCTAACCCGACCCAGACCGTTCGAAACGCCCGATCGTTTGAGAACACGACAAAACAGAACGCAAACAGAAGAACATTTCATTGTATATTACAACAATGCATCAGAATACAAGAATATACAGAGTATAAACAAATAAATATTACACAGAAATATCAGAGATTTAAATTACATTTAAATTATATAGCAGCGGAAAGTAATACAATACACAACTAGAAGAGATATACGGATACAAAGCTTTCCGGATATCGTTCCAGCTGTAAACCAGGATCCTATGAATATAAATCTTCAAAACCAAAACTACTAGCTGCCCGTGTCAAAATAAGGGCACCCAGAGTTTAGGTTAAAACAATAAACTCCAGGTCAGTCATGGGACTGGGGTGAGAACTAAAACAGTTATTAATCTTTATTTCAAAGTTAGGTAAATCAAGGGACCACGCCGCTAACGCGGAACGGGTTTCCTCCCAAGAATACCAGTGCATAAGACAAACAGCGCAATGCTAAATAAAGAAAAATGAAGCTGTTATAAGACCCAGGTCCCATCACACAATGCAACGCAGTCGAGGATAGGGTTTTCCCTTATAACAGCCAAAGAATGCTTGATACGGTTAAAACAAATCGTCTGATACTATTATAAGTGCATAGTGTATAAAACAACTTCAAATCATAAGTATCAATCATAGGCGGCATGGGTACCATATATCATGTCGCCATACTAGTTCTACAATTTAAAACCGCAAATGTCACGTATTTGGAAATTGGATTTCCATCTATGAACCGAGGCAAAAGATAGTCCTCAACCGATTCGAGACGCTCTAGCCCGCCCCTCAGGCAAGCGCGCAGGCAAGCCTTGGATCGTCAGGGCCGGTCCACCGTTGTGGATTATTATGCCTGAACACTACGTTCTCCCACCCTATGGGGTGTAAGTCTGGTTCGTCTGCCGACCAGAATGCATCGGCCGAAACCGATATAACCGAGGCGCCTCGCAATAGCAACAACCACATAAGTCAAACTCGTCAGGGCGTGTAAAACCACTGACGCCACTTCTAGCTAGAAGGAAACGCAAGTCCTCCCTGAGGTCCGTCTCCCGTTTTTGGTCCATACCGGGTGTGAAACTCGCGAAGTAAACGTTACACAAAGCTACGCCACAAAGGCCTTGCTTTGATCATCACCACAAGACTTTGCTTTTCAACAGAAGCCTCGATCAATTGCCACTTAGGCATGCCACACAGGCAATTCACTCCATGCGTTTGATATCCATCAATATATAACCCCTGAGCTCGTACGTCTCAGAGAAGGGCGTTAAGCAAGAGAATAAATTCTCCGCCGTCAAACAGATATATATTTAATAGAGATCAATCACACAGACTAAAATCCAATGTCAGACACACGGTCCATTTACAAGTCCGTTCTGGGTCTGAACGAAACCGGAGGCACCTAGTACCCCGCATATCCATCGAACTCCAAGCACGTCTGGACGATCACTAACTGTTTCCATCTTCTTGGGTGTACAGCCCAATCAAGATCATCAGTAATCACCCAAATGACGTGAAGACTTCCGGTCTTCGACCATCGTCTTCATCTTCGACTTATCGTCGTATCAGTTATTCAGAATGGGATAAACCCGGTCTTCCCGAATAACTCGCGTATATTTTAAATAAGTGTTACACAAACACAACATACGCCTCATTCCAATTCATCAGTCACTAACCGCAAATTAATCAAGAGAATAATTCCCTAAATATTAACCCCGAAGGCCGAAACCAACATCAGATCAATATCCAGAAAGCCATTCTGCTTAGCTAACCGACAGTTAGTTTCTGATTTCACATTCATAGGGAAAGGTTCCCATTAATTTTATCCAAGATAAATTCCTGAATTTATTCTCTAATCTTCCTTTGAATTTCGATTCAACTAGTCAGAATCAGCGAAACTTACCGTAGTAATCATTGGTTTTAATTTCCCAATCCCAACCTATCCATCCCATGAAGTAAAACTGGTAATAATTCATATCTAACAACACGGTGTTATCGGTAAATTCAATTACCATTTCACGTTCAAATCTAATTAAAGATTTAACTATCGCCTGGAGCAAAACTGGTGGTACTCCATTTTCGATCTTTTCAATCTAATTAAAGATTCATTAAAACTCCACTTAGTTTTAATCTTTAAATGGGTTAGAGAATCAGTGTCATTTAAAACACGGTTCACGATAAACCCAAAATCACATTCCATTAATTATCGGGTTAAAGAACAAGTGTCATTTAAAACACTGTTCACGATAAACCCAAAAACTAATACCAATTCAATTCCAATTAAATATCATTTAATTGGTACACTTCATTAAATCTAAATAAAAAGATTTAATCTTTTCTCAACTGGGTTCAAGAACAGTGTTAGTGAAGACACCATTCACGACAAACCCAAATCACATTTGATATTCAATATAAGGCTCTGAATAGAAAATATATCGGCTTATATTCAATATCAAATTCTACGATTAACAAATGTCGTATTCGAAATAACGATATAAATATATATCTTTCAAACTTCCATAACAACATCTGTATAATCACAAATTCCAACATCGAAATATTCCGAAGACAATTTCGATTCAAATCCACTCCTATGCAATCATTCGAAATTCTGGTTATTTTTAAAACCCTTTTCAAATTCAATTTATTTATTTAAAATTAAACAGAATTATATTTCTAGTTCAAAACTAGTTCATTTCGATAAAAATCTATTTTTATCTTTTCAAATATGGAGTTTTTCATCCCAAACTTTTCTAAATCATTTCTTACGATTTTACACAAATTATTACTATTTTATATAATTTTATCAAGGCCCGTACAGTCGATTTCCATCAATGGCCATCGAACTGCACTTACAGCGACCTTTTTCAAATTTGATTTGGACATAATTCGAAATCCAACCGTTAGATTTCAAATTACTAATATTCGTTAGAAAGCTCTTTTCGATACGAACCCAACGGTTCTGGTTTTAGGAGAATCCGACGGTCGGATCTCCCGTAATGTCCGTTTGAAATAAATGGTCGAAATTCACGAACTGCCGCGGCGCGGCGCGTTCTATTCAGGCCATTATATTATATATATAATATATATTTCGTCGATTTCTATTTAAAACGAATTATATAAATAGTTTTAAATTCGTTTCAAAAGCAATTTCAACTTCCTTTTCAATTCAAATTAAAATTGAATTCTTCTTTATAAATTCGTTTTAAAATTCATTTCTATTCAATTCAAATTTCAATTCAATTTGAATTCATTTCAATTCGTTTTCAATTCATTTTGAAATCGTTTTCAATTCAATTCATTTCGAAATCGTTTTCAATTCAATTCATTTCGAAATCGTTTTCAATTCAATTTATTTCGAAATCGTTTTCAATTCAATTCATTTCGAAATCGATATAAATATCGTTCACGTCAAAATGGCGTCAATCTAATCAACACGGCTTCATATATTTCTATTTTCAAATATTCTATTTCAAATATTTCTATTATTAAAATATTTCGTTCAACACATGACCAATCTCAATGGATGAGTACTGTCAACACATGAACCTTTATTTTATATTGATAAAGATGTAAATTTTATTACTAAAATATTTCGTTCAACACATGACCAATCTCAATGGATGAGTACTGTCAACACATGAACCTTTATTTTATATTGATAAGGATGTAAATTTTATTACTAAAATATTTCGTTCAACACATGACCAATCTCAATGGATGAGTACTATCAACACATGAACCTTTATTTTATATTATTCTTTATTTTCTAAATTGGAATGAGGCCCAATCAATCACCATATAATTTTAATTATATGGATTTTCATACATTACACACATATAATAGCATTCAAAAATAATCAACCATCAACCAAAGTGCACTACACTGTATAAGCATCAAATATAGATATCTAACGCTTATAACAGCCTGTCAATCAATCGATCGACATATTTAATCAATCAGGATGAGTGAACATCAAATTTCATCCCAACACCCATGTGGGGTTTCAAACAATCAAACACAGATTTTATTTGTGCAGTTGGGCGATGTGTAAAATTTATCGACCCAATCAATATCAGTCAAATCAGTGCATATAAACAAATCGGCCGATTTGTCTATAAATATCTATTTATTCACTTTCACGTTAAAAATTATATTTTTAACGATAAGACATTTTATTTTATCATATGAATTCCTATTCAGTTCATTCTTTAAATAAAATGATATTTTTATTTTTCTAACATATTTTAGAAAATTTCGGCGGCATAACGGCACGATACTAGAAACGGGACAAGGCCTAGCCTTATCCCCGGTCTAGTGAAGGCCCACGCCATTCACACATCAATCAAATCAATTTATTTCACCAAACAATTCAGTTTCAAATCAAATCATCTAACTAATCTATGCAACCAAACAAACAAGTCCATGGTCTGTGGACGATTGTGTCGGGTGCTACTAAGCACCGTCTGCATCCTAGTATATATATATAACTAGAATAGAAATTGAAGAGTGAGAAATTCTCACTGAAAGCTATCCAAACATCTTGACTCTTCTTTGATATAAATCTTCTTCGTTCTCGCCTTTTTGTTACCTTCGTTGCCCGCTTTCACTACCTATGTAAAAATCGAATTTTTACTTCGCTATTCAATATATAAAAATCATATTTTTATTTCGATGTTCAATATATAAAAATCACATTTTTACTTCGATGTTCAATATATAAAAATCACATTTTTATTTCAATGTTCAATATATAAAAATCACATTTTTACTTCGAAGTTCAATATATAAAAATCATATTTTTACTTCGATGTTCAATATATAAAAATCACATTTTTACTTCGATGTTCAATATATAAAAATCACATTTTTACTTCTATGTTCAATATATAAAAATCACATTTTTACTTCGATGTTCAATATATAAAAATCACATTTTTACTTCGATGTTCAATATATAAAAATCACATTTTTACTTCGATGTTCAGTATATAAAAATCACATTTTTACTTCGATGTTCAATATATAAAAATCACATTTTTACTTCGAAACCATTTCATATAAAAAGATTATATTTTCTTCATGAACATCCTATAAAAATCATATTTTTAAAACTGAAACGGATTTTTCTTACCTTTAAAATCAACTAACTTAAATAAATAAACAAAAATAATGAACAATACCTGAATCCCAAACTCACAGCGTTCACGAGGAGGGGGGGCTCACCAGCGGCGTCGGAGGGTCAGGGAGGCACTGGAGGCAGTCGGGCTCTGGAGTGTCGGTCGGTGGCGGGTTTTGTGGGCTCGGGCGTCGGCGGTTTGGAGGAAAATGGGGGGGGGGGGGACGGCGCGGTTGTTTTAGAAGAGGGGGAGGAGCTAGCGCCGGAGCGCGACTTGGGGGAGGGCTGCCGCGCTAGTGGCGGCGCGCTGAGAGGAGGGCGGTGGCGGGAGTGAGATCGACGGTGGGTGAGACGCGAGGTGGGCGGCGTGGAGGATTCCGTCGCCCATCGCTTTTCCCCCTTTTTTTTTATGTTCTGCTTCGATTTTGAAAAAAAGGGGGGGGCAGAGAAAGTAAAGGAGAGGAGAGAGAGGGATTTTAATTTTAATTATTTAATTTCAAAAAGCAACTTTTTCATACGACCTCGAAACGAGGCCCAACGCCTGTCGTCCATAGTTAATTACCCCCATTCCGAACACAATGGGATATGTATCGTAAGCTGATTCGAACCTTTCGATCAGTTTTCGTTAAAATCAACATATAACTCTATATATTGAATTCGAACGCGCATATCAATTTACCAGGGTCACATACTAACTAGAAAAATTCCCGAAAAATAATTCCTAGCTTCGTATTGACGATACGGTCCTAACAAAACTAGTTTCGTTAAATTCTGAGACCGTTTGAAAAATGGCTATTTTCCAGTCGATTAAAATCAACTGAAACTGGTCAAACGCGTTTTCCTTTGCCACGCTCACATATTGATTCGAAAAATTATGAAATTTGAAACCTAGCAATAACCTGACATCCCGGACCCAACAAAACTGGTTTCGTCGCAATTCGAGGTCATTTGCAAAATTTCCATTTTTAAGGGCCTGAATTCCATAGCGACTATTCAGAATTTTCAACTGGACATATCTTTTGATTCCCGCTATAAAATCCTGATTTTTCGGATTCTTGGAAAGATATTGCCAATTAGATCCTACTGTTTTTGGTTTCACTAAAATCCGGATTATTTTGCATCCGGTACATTAAATTGAAGTTTGAAATCGAATTATCGAACTACCGCACCATTTTCAATTCATTTTATAATTATATATAATTATTTATATTCTAACAATGGCGTATATAATATATACGTTCTAATTATATTCAAAATAAATTTCTCGACGTTTTTATTTAAAATAATTCATTTTAAATAATCGAAATTCGCTAAAATCGCCAAAATTAAAATTTTAAACTGGCCCAGATTTTCGGGTTATTACAAGTAGTCAGGATTTACAGGTATGCTTGAAGAGCTTGGAGCAGGAGGCTTCAAGATTTTTCTAGCTATTGATTATTCCGCTGTGATGAAAGTGTTGTACTCTGATAATGGTATGATATACATATACTACTTTGATTTCAAGATATGTTGTTTATTATATTTTATTCGTTCTGCAGTGAGATTCGTGTTACTCTGATGTTGTTGTGTTCTTCTTCTTCTTCTATTCTAATTTTCTATCTTATCTATCCTCACACTCTAATTTCTTTCTTGGACTATCCGGTAATTTCGACTTTTGATTGTTCGATAGGTGTTATATATCGGATAACCAAGGTCGTTTTTTCCCGGGTCGTTACAGTTGGTATCCGAGCTGAAGGTTTAGTGATTTACCTTGGCTCTGTGGCGTGACTCAGTAGAAATGGGGTTAGTAATGCTCTAGACTGAGTTTGAGTGTATATATACGAGTGAACGTATTTGTTATTTGATATAATAATGGTTTTATATTGTGGAGATTTATTGGTTGAGTTGTTTATGAGTTCTAGTCGATCAGTTTGATGCACTGTATCGATAGGAGTTTATAAACACTTGAATACGATGGGTCGACACGATATGTTTTGAAAAAAAAGGGTAAATGAAATAATTTTACCCAAATTATATTTTGATATAAGCAAAGTATAGATCTCTGAAATTATTATAGTATATTGAATGTGTTGGTTGTGATTATAATCGAATAAGATTATAAAATGTGAAATGGTTATGTAAATAACAAATTAAATTCATATAAGTGAAATATATGAAATCAGATGAATTAAATCTGAATTTAAATCTGAATTTAAGTTCAGAATTGGAATTAAAATTGCTAAAATTTGAATAAGCGTTGTAAATGGAATTAAACTGAATATATGTGAATTTTAAAATCCTGGGAGATTTTAAATTTGTTACAAGCATTGAAAAGGGATATTTTGAAATGAATTTCAAAATGAAAATGTTTAAAAATGGGTTTTGAAAGTGCTATAGTATTGAACTCACTTCGATAGCTGGAAAATAAATTCCGATGTTGATCCGGACATCATCGGTGCTCATTTTCGAGTTTGTAAGTGACGGATTACTACCAAAGATTTTGTTTTTAATTGTTTTGAAAAACCGAGTTGTTTTGATATTCCAAAGGGATATTTGATTTTTGGAAAAGGCAAAGCTATTTGAAACTCCCAGGTACAGATTATTGAAATAAACACAAATTAAATAGAAATTTGTGAAAGAAAATTTGAAATTGAATTGAAGGCAGTTCAATGGAAATTGAGTTGAATTTAAATAGAATGGTATCAAGTAGAATTGACTAGATTAGAGATAATCTGGGATAGAAATGGATGGTCGAGCAAGAAATTTTAATTGAGATTGGAGTTGCAGTTTGATTGAAATTTGGCTTGGTTACAAGCGGATGGTCATGTTGAAGATAAAAGTGATTGGGAGTTTGATTGGGATGATAGTGGTATATGCTAAATTGATAGCAGAATTGAATGCCGACAAAAAGGTACACGTACATATTCATATGAGTTGGATGAGATTTATGAGCCTGTTTGGCAAGCCACTTGGCTGTTTGATTTTCTTTTGGGTTGAAGAAGGCCTAGAGAGGCGAGTTGGAGTTTGAGCTATTGACCAGTACAAAGGAGATGCTGGCGAAATTTTTCAGAAATTTCGAATGTTAGAAAATTTTCAGAATTTTTGAAATTTTCGTTTACAGAAATAAATTAATAAATTAATTAGAATTAATTGGTTTAGTGAAACCAGAGTAAACAAATAATTTTAACCTAGTTATAAAGTTCATTTTTCTACCTTAGCAATTTCGAGGACGAAATTATTTTAAGGGGGAAAGAATGTAACGGCCCAGATTTTTTGACCATTTAGTTATTATTTAAAAATGTTTTTTTATTGTTTTGGAAGTTTAAATGGTTTAATTTCAATAATTTTGAATATTTTATGTTATTCCGAAATGGTAGAAATTTAGTGGATCTGCAATATAATGTGAACTGGCAGTATAAAAGGATAAATTTTTAATTTAAAATAGTACGTTTACAAAGGATGTAGTAGCTAAGGAACTCGGATTTCGATGAAATCAGTTTCATTAAATCCGAAATGATGAAATTAGGTAACCAACCAAGTTACGTCAAAAATGGCATCCGTATGTGGAAAAGAAAAAATAAAAGGCCAAAATTTGAACTAAATTTTGACGGTAATTGGAATTTGCTAATGCTAACGGCAAAACTGGAACCTGTGACCTATCCAGGAAAATTCTAAACATAGGATATTAGCTATATATGAAATCTGGGAAAAACCTATAACGGATATAGAAAGTTATTAAGGAAACAAATTTTAAATAAATTATTTGAAAATCTAAACGAACTCCGATTTTTGATTTGAATACATAGGATTGAAGTACGTTAAAAACCGGACCAGATGGTGGAAGAATTTCTGAAAACCGTTATTGTTTGATACTCCAACATGAGACCGGAAGGTGTTGAAACTAACACAAAACACTATTTTGAATTTGAATTTAAATTATTTGAAAGTTCAAACAAATTTAAAACTGATATATTTTTATATAGTATTGAAGAGCAAGAAAAATCGAACAATATGGTTGAAAAAGATTTCCGATAAGTTATCAATAAGTAAGTCAAATTAACATCCTAATAGGGTTGAGAAAACACACTTTACTATTCATAAATTATTAAATTTATTTATAATTTAATTAATTTAAGGATTAATCCTAGCCATCCATTTTCGACCGTTGGATTCGCGCCACCTCAGCAATCCATGTGACTCCTTCGGCTATAAATAGCCCCCCCCCCCTCATTTTAAACTCACTCCTCCTCCTCCTCTTTCAAGCTTTGGCAATGGTAGAAATAATAATAAAATATTAGGAAATAGCGAAAAGGGAAGAAAGGGAGAAAGGAGGGCAAGACGGGGAGCTAGGGACTCTTAGGCAGAGGCTTGGGCTTCACGGGGTAAGTTTTTAAATAATACTTATTTATTTATTTTTGTAATATATATATATATATAATAATTAAAATAGAATTTGTAAAAATAAATATCGTAACATTCTAAGGGTGACAGAGAGGATAGTGTCTAAGGCTTGAGTTTGGAAAATATAGTTTCCTGCTCTCCCTGGCTATCCCTAACTGATCCGACGAATGAGATGATTAATTTAAATTTTAAATTTTAAATTTAATTTGAATTTAAAACAGACCAGGGGCATTTTCGTAATTTTTAACCATAAACTTTAAAAGCTTATAACTTTTTCAAAACAAGTCGGATTTCCACGAAACAAGGACCGTTGGATTCTTATCGAAAAATACTTTAAAAAGAGTGGAAGCTGATTTTTGATCCGGGTTAAAATTTTTAAGTTATAATTAAATGAATATTTTTAAATATTTTATTTGAAAATTAAATTTAATTAATATTAAAATGGTTTTTCAATTTTAAAGAAAAATTGGATATGGCTAGAGATGGGAAAGTAGGATTTTTTAGAACGGCAGGGAAGGTAATTTGGGTTATAACGCAATTAGAAATTAATTAAGATAAAAATAATTTAATTAATTTAATTAAATATATATTCATTTAAATTAGGTAAATATTGTAAATAGCATAACTTTTGCATACATTAACGAAATTTAACGAAAGAGGATCCGTTGGGATCGTATGGACAAGCACTACGCAAAGGAACTGACCGCAAGTGGATTGGAGCTCGTTTGGATTTATAGCAAAATTAAACGCCTGAACCAAATCAATGACCGATTATCGTTATTCAACGATAAACCGTCCAATGTGAGTAAATCTCACTAACTCTGAACACTTTATATTTCTCTAAAGTATTTTTAGAATTGGTAAATATTGGCTGATTTGCTGTGTATTGGCTGTTTGGTTGAACTGCTAGTCAGTTGATTGAAAATATCGATAACGGTATATATAAATCGTATCGAAATATTGATTCTGTTTATCAGAATATTTTACCTCCATGTTATTTATGTTGACTGACATCTGTGGATGCAGGGAAACAAGTCGGAGGAATCCAACTGAATTCCTCAACATTTATTTACCGTTTTTCATATATTCTGATATATGATGTGTTATATCATCTGTTGTTGAACCTGTGTGTTTGGATGATGATTGAACCATTTGATTTGGTATTTTTATACCATAAGTGATACTAGAAAGTGGAAAGGGATTTTCAAAGTTTATTTTGAAAATAAATTATTTATATAAAATCAATAGATTTTATATATAAAAGGAAGAGAATTTCATGAGAGAAAATGATTATAGAATCAAAGCCTTTGTTAAAAAAATAAATATTGGTGAAATCAAATAGAAGGGAAAATATTGGTGAAATCAAATAGAAGGGAAAATATTGTTGAAATCAAATAGAAGGGAAAAGATTGGTGAAATCAAATAGAAGGGAAAATATTGGTGAAATCAAATAGAAGGGAAATATTTGTGAAACGATTACAAATAGAAATAAAAAGGGAAACATTCGTAAAAGTATTTACAAATGGAATTGAAAAGGGAATATTCATGTAGGGAATAAAGAAAAGTTGAAAGAAGTACTTATTTTTTAAATAAATAGAAAAGTTAAAAGAAATATTTATTTGTTGAATAAATAGAAAAGTTAAAGGGAATATTTATTTGTTAAATAAATAGAAGAGGAAAGAGAATAGTTATTTGTTGAGTAAACGAATAGAAAAAGAATCTATTCAAGGGAGGTAATTCAAAGGAATTATTCCAAAGGAATTATTCAAAAGAGAAAAGTCAAAGGGATTAATTCAAAAGAGTTAATCAACTAGAGTTAAACCGTTGGAGTTAAACTGTTAGAGTTAAAAAGTTGGAGTTAAACTGTTAGAGTTAAACAGTTGGAGTTAAACTGTTAGAGTTAAACCGTTGAAGTTAAACTGTCAGAGTTAAACCGTAAAGTTAAACAGTTAGAGTTAGTTAGTTAGAGTTAACTAGTTAGAGTTATTCAGTTAGAGTTATCCAGTTAGAGTTATTCAGTTAGAATTAACCAGTTAGAGTTAATCAGTTAGAGTTAATTGTTTTGAGTCAAATCGAACTAGAGTTATTCAAATATAGTAATCGAATAAGGGTTAATTGAATATTAGTTATTCAATTATAATTGATCGAATCTAATTATTCGAGATAGAGTTAAAAATAGACAAAGTTATTTAAGGATGAATTTCCATTTAGCACGACTGCTAGCGTAATTCGCAGGGCTGCAGATAGCCTACAACGGTCGAATGTTTCCTGGGGGAATAAGGCGTAACCATTGTGATCGCTGCGATCTAGAGTCAAGCAAATGGTGTTAAATCAAATAGTAATTAATCAATAGAAGTTAATTAAGTCGAGTTAGTCGAGTATTAGTAAATTAGGTAGGGTTAGTCAAAAAGGGAATTAATGGAATATCACCTATTAGAAGTAGAGTTATCGAATATAGTTTATTCGAGAAGAGTAATCGAATATAGTTCGTTCGAAGTGTGTTAAATCGAATATAGTTATTCGAAGGAGAGAATTATCGAATATGGTTTATTCGAAGTGAGATTTTTCGAATATTAGTTATTCGAAGAAAAGGATTACGAATATTAGTTATTCGAACAGGGGAATCAAATATAGTTTATTCGAAAGAGAATTATCGGATAGTGATTATTCGAGAGTGAATCATACATGGAAATTCGATTATATCGAATCAAGGGAAGTAATGTTTACTTTCCATTTCAAATCAAGTTTTAATTATCTGTTAATAAAGAAGTTGGTTGTTTATTTATCGAAATTAAGATATGGAAATATATTTAAGTTAACATATTTTGAAAGCATGGAATTATAACATTTATAGTTATAATCAAATGATTCAGTAAAGGAAGTGGATTCATAAATAGAATCCGAGAGTTCGCAAGGAAGTTTCTTAAAGAGTGAAGTTTGAACTCTGTCTATTTCGAAGTTAGAAATGTTGTTCAGTTAAGGTCTGAGAGGTAATTATACCCCAACTTGATTGACTTCGTTTTAACTAAGAAGCGGATAAGGTTTGAGATTGAAAGTGGTTAAGTGAATTTAGTTAATGAGCGAAATGTTTGGTGTTGGCATAGCGATGTTTATTCAAACATCAGTTTAAACCCAATGAAGGAGATTTGGAAATGTCTTCCAAATGAAAAATCAGAAATGTTTTCTGAATATAGAAAATGAGAAATGGAATTGTTTTCCATTGTTAATAACGTATATTTTCTAAATATAGTATATAAGAAATATAGGAAAACAAGAATAAGGAAAAGGGTAAATTTATGATAATTTGATGATGAATGATGATTGATCGATAGAATTTCCATCTGGAAATAATATCGTTGTTTGCACACAGACATGTTTTCATTTGATAGTTAAATCACCGACTATCAAAGTTTTTGACCATTTTACGTTGTTAATATGGAGAGACCGGTTGGATTATTATCCAGAGAACCACTCCGTATTGGCATAAGCGTTGCAAATCAAGTATGCTGAATATATTGAAGAGGGAGTTATGCAAGAGCTATCCTATTTACAGAATAGTGCCTTCGGTTTGTCCAGTCCTAGGACAAACGTGAATGGACGAATGTCTGACAGAGTATATTCAAAGGATCGCGTAAGTTAATCTCTTCAAACGTACTTACGTATGGTGGCGGAGGAATTCGTTTCTCTTAGCTGTATACCCGTGGTATTTTTGGTGAAATCAATTTGTGATTTGGCGGGTATGACGATGTGGCATTCAAAGTAATGGAGGTGTGATCCGTCAAAAGATACGTTATGACCTCTAGCCTCATCAACCGGGAAATGACAAAAATCGGGCAGACAGCATGGCTATGTGGGTCGCACCCATTAGGATGTATGATCACCTATCTAGAGAAATTCCAATTGCTTCTTAAATCTATCGATGCTGCCCCATTCGGGAGACGGTTGCTGATCCCAACCGTTGGTGATATACATTCGATACACTCAAGCGAAATGAGTGGTCGGTCATGTGAGGGCCGGGTTGCAAGATGTTCTTGTTGAACCCAGTGTATTCGCCTCTAGAGATACCCTATCGGCAGGTGGTCCCATACCTTGTCAAAGTCGGAATCCAATTTCCAATAAGTGCCCACGAGTTTGATTTGTATACTATATATGTAAAGCGTGAGATGCAAGCGTTCTACTATATTTTAATTACTTGTGATTAGACATTATTATAATATCATATAATATATGATTTCCAAAGTGTTATGGGTTATCGTAAGGTAAAAACCGTCCGGGTTTATGTGTGGATTTGTCTTACGATTATCTTTTCTTTCGGAAGGATTTTGAAAGTTAAACCAAATGATTTGAGTTTACTCACACCTGTCCCATGACTGACCCAGAGTTTATTTTGTTTTGTTTTCCCTAAACTCTTGGGTGCCCAAATTTGTACGGGCAATCAAGTAGTCAGGATTTACAGGTATGCTTGAAGAGCTTGGAGCAGGTGACTTCAAGATTTTTCTAGCTATTGATTATTCCGCTGTGATGAAAGTGTTGTACTCGGATAATGGTATGATATACATATACTACTTTGATTTCAAGACATGTTGTCTATTATATTTTATTCGTTCCGCTGTGAGATTCGTGTTACTCTGATGTTGTTGTGTTCTTCTTCTTCTTCTGTTCTAATTTTCTATCTTATCTATCCTCACCCTCTAATTTCTTTCTTGGACTATCCGGTAATTTCGACTTTTGATTGTTCGATAGGTGTTATATATCGGATAACCAAGGTCACTTTTTCCCGGGTCGTTACATCTGGGCTGGTAGGTCACTGACACCACCCTAGCTAGAAAGAAACGCATGCCCTCCCTGAGGTCCTTCTCCCGTTTCTGGTTCATACCGGGGTGTGAGGCTCGCGATTTTACATTATACACAAAGCTACACCACACCGACGGTGCTTTGATCATCACCACAAGACTTTGCTTTTCAACAGAAGCCCTGATCATTGCATCTTAGCATGCAACACAGGAAATTCATGCCATGCGACTGATGTCCATCGATATACAACCTCTGAGCTCGTGCGTTTCAGAGAAGGGCGTTAAGCGAAAGAATAAATTCTCCATCACCAAACAAATGTATATTTAACAGAGATCAATCAACACAGAATAAAATCCAATGTCAGACACACAGTCCATTTACAAGTCCGTTCTGGGTCTGAATGACACCGGAGGCATTAAATACCTCACAAACCCATCGATCACCACGTACGTCTGGACGATCACCACTCATTATCCGTATTTCGGGTTGCCTTCCAATCAGGACCTCGGTTACCATCCAAACGAGGTGAAGATCTCCGGTCTTCGACCACCGTCTTCATCTTTGACTTTCAATCGTTGGTCAATTATTTGAAATGAGAATTAACTCGGCCTTTTCAAATAATTCACGTATATTTAGAATTTCAAATCAATTTATTTCAATGGTTAAATCATTCGACAACACCAATTTTGTTCTTTGAAGTAATTTTCACACCAATCACATTCAACCATCAAATACCACATAAATCGAGCAAATTCTGTTTATTCCATTCCATATCGTTTATGATATTTTATAACGATTTATCGCTATTTTTATTTATTTTAAATTAGCCAATTTATTCAAAACGACGCTTCGGGCCATAACGCGGCCATGGCGCTGTTTTTCTTCAGATTTGATTTACACATATCTGGAAATCTTACTGTTGGATCTTCACAAAATTTACCTCATTAGAAAGGTCTTTTCAAAACGAATCCAACGGTTCCAGTATCGGGAAAATCCGACGGTCGGATCTCCCGATACAATCGTTTGAAGTTTCGATTTCAAAATACGAACTGCAGCGTCGTTATTCGATTAATTATAATTATATTTATATTTTATATATAAATATAATCGATTCTAGCGCTGTTTTTCTTCATATTTGAGTTAAACATTCCATACAATCCAACCGTTGGATTTTTACAAAGTTGGTGCTGTTGGAAAGATTTTTCCAAAGCGAACCCACCGGTTGTGATTTCAGAAAAATCCGATGAAGGATCTTCCGTACTAATCGTTTGAAATCACGGTTTCAAAATACGAACTGCAGCGTCGTTATTCGATATATTATAATTATATATATATATATATATATATATATAATCGATTCTTCGATTTCAAGCTACATTCTTGAAGCGACCCGAACTTCCCCGGTCTCCGAAGAGATGAGAAAGAACGAATTATTGTGAGGACAAGACAAATCAGAACCCATACAGAAGAACATTTCATTGTATATTACAACAATGCATCAGATTACAAGAATATACAGAGTATAAATGAATAAATATATATTACACAGAAATATCAGAGATTTAAATTACATTTCAATACATAGTAGCGGAAAATAATACAATACACAACTAGAAGTAGATATACGGATACAAATCTTTCTGGATATCGTTCCAGCTGTAAATCAGGATCTTGTGAATATAAATCTGCAAAACCAAAACTACTAGCTGCCCGTGCGGAAAATAGGGGCACCCAGAGTTTAGGTTAAAACAATAAACTCCAGGTCAGTCATGGGACTGGTGTGAGAACTAAAAACAGTTATAATCCTTTATTTTAAAGTTCGGTAAATCAAGGGACCACGCCGTATAACACGGAACGGGTTTCCTCCCAAGAATACCAGTGCATAAAACAAACAACGCAATGCTAAATAAAGAAAAATGAAGCTGTTATAAGACCCAGGTCCTATCACACAATGCAACGCAAGCCGGGGGATAGGGTTTTCCCTTATAACAGCCAAAGAATGCTTGATACGTTTAAAACAAATCATTTGATACTATTATAAGTGTATAGTGTATAAAACAACTTCAAATCATAAGTATCAATCATAGGCGGCATAAGTGCCCCATCCCACTATGTCGCCATACTAGGCTCTACAAATAAAACCGCAAATGTCACGTATTTGGAAATTGGATTTCCGTCTATGAACCGAGGCAAAAGATAGTCCTCAACCGATTCGAGACAATCTAGCCCATGTCTCAGGAACAGCCGCAACTGCCCCATGGAGCGACAGGGCCGGTCCACCGATGTGGATTATTATGCCTGAACACTACGTTTCCCCACCCTTTGGGGCGTAAATGAGCCAACGAATGACTCCATCGGACCCGGATCGTCCGATCAAACCGAGGCGCCTCGCAACAGCAACAACCACATAAGTCAAACTCGTCAGGGCGTGTAAAACCACTGACGCCACTTTTTAGCTAGAAGGAAACGCATGCCCTCCCTGAGGTCCGTCTCCCGTTTCTGGTTCATACCGGGTGTGAAACTCGCGAATTCACGTTACACAAAGCTATGCCACACAGGCTGTGCTTTGATCATCACCATAAGACTTTGCTTTTTAACAGAAGCCTCGATCAATTGCCACTTAGGCATGCCACATAGGCAATTCACTCCATGCGTTTGATATCCATCAATATATAACCCCTGAGCTCGTATGTCTCAGAGAAGGGCGTTAAGCAAGAGAATAAATTCTCCGCCGCCAAACAGATATATATTTAATAGAAATCAATCACACAGACTAAAATCCAATGTCAGACACACAGTCCATTTACAAGTCCGTTCTGGGTCTGAACGAAACCGGAGGCACCTAGTACCCCGCATATCCATCGATCTCCAAGTACGTCTGGACGATCACTAACTGTTTCCATCTTCTTGGGTGTACAGCCCAATCAAGATCATCAGTAATCACCCAAACGACGTGAAGACTTCCGGTCTTCGACCACCGTCTTCATCTTCGACACCACGTCGAATCAGTTATTCAGAATGGGATAAACCCGGTCTTTCTGAATAACTCCCGTATATATTATAAAAGTGTTACACAAACACAACATACGCCTCATTCCAATTTAGAATATTCTTTTATTCGAATATCCCTATACTTTGGGAAAAGTTCCCATTAATTTTATCCAAGATAAATTCTTTAAATTTATTCTTTAATCTCCTTTGAATATCAATTCAAACTAGTCGGGATTAGCGAACCACACCGGAGTAATCATTTATTTTATTTCCCAATCCCAACCTATTCATCCCATGAAGTAAAACTGGTAATACTTCATATCTAACACCACAGTGTTATCGGTAAATTCAATTACCATTTCACGTTCAAACCTGATTAAAGATTTAACCATCGCCTGGAGCAGAACTGGTGATACTCCATTTTCGATCATTTCACGCTAATTAAAGATTCATTAAAACTCCACTTAGTTTTAATCTTCGACTGGGTTAAAGAATCAGTGTCATTTAAAACACGGTTCACGATAAACCCACAATCACTTTCTATTAATTATCGGGTTAAAGAACAAGTGTTATTTAAAACACTGTTCACGATAAACACAAAAATCAATATCAATTCAATTCCAATTCAATATTATTTAATTGGCTCACTTCATTAAATCTAAATAAAAAGATTTAATCTTTCCTCAACTGGGTTCAAGAACAGTGTTAGTGAAGACACCATTCACGACAAACCCAAATCACATTTGATATTCAATATAAGGCTCTGAATAGAAAATATATCGGCTTATATTCAATATCCAATTCTACGATTAACAAATATCGTATTGGAAATAACGATATAAATATATATCTTTCAAATTTCCATAACAACATCTGTATAATCTCGAATTCCAACATCGAAATATTCCGAAGACAATTTCGATTCAAATCCACTCCAAATCAATCATTGGAAATTCTGGTTATTTTTAAAACCCTTTTCAAATTCAATTTATTTATTTAAAAATAAATAGAATTATATTTCTAGTTCAAAACTAGTTCATTTCAATAAAAATCTATTTTTATCTTTTCAAATATGGAATTTTTCATCCCAATCCTTCCTAAATCATTTCTTATGATTTTACACAAATTATTACTATTTTTAATAATTTTATCAAGGCCCGTACAGTCGATTTCCATCAACGGCCATCGAACTGCACTTACAGCGACCTTTTTCAAATTTGATTTGGACATAATTCCAAATCCAACCGTTAGATTTCAAATTTCTAATATTCGTTAGAAAGCTCTTTTCGATACGAACCCAACGGTTTCGGTTATAGGAGAATCCGACGGTCGGATCTCCCGTAATGTCCGTTTGAAACAAATGGTCGAAATTCACGAACTGCCGCGGCGAGGCGCGTTCTATTCAGGCCAATATATTATGTATATAATATATATAATATATATTTCGTCGATTTTCTATTCAAAACGAATTATATAAATAGTTTTAAAATCGTTTCAAAACCTATTTCAACTTCAATTTCAATTCAAAGCAAAATTGAATTCTTCTTTATAAATTCGTTTCAGAATTCAATTCTATTCAATTCAAATTTCAATTCAATTTGAATTCATTTCAATTTGCTTTCAATTCAATTTGAATTCGTTTTCAATTCAATTCATTTCGAAATCGTTTCAATTCAATTCATTTCGAAATCGTTTTCAATTCAATTCATTTCGAAATCTTTTTCAATTCAATTCATTTCGAAATCTTTTTCAATTCAATTCATTTCGAAACCGTTTTCAATTCAATTCATTTCGAAATCGTTTTCAATTCAATTCATTTCGAAATCGTTTTCAATTCAATTCATTTCGAAATCGTTTTCAATTCAATTCATTTCGAAATCGTTTTCAATTCAATTCATTTCGAAATCGTTTTCAATTCAATTCATTTCGAAATCGTTTTCAATTCAATTCATTTCGAAATCGTTTTCAATTCAATTCATTTCGAAATCGTTTCAATTCAATTCATTTCGAAATCGTTTTAAATTTAATTCATTTCGAAATCGTTTTCAATTTAATTCATTTCGAAATCATTTTCAATTCAATTCATTTCGAAATCGTTTTCAATTTAATTCATTTCGAAATAGTTTTCAATTCAATTCATTTCGAAATCGTTTTCAATTAAATTCATTTCGAAATCGTTTTCAATTTAATTCATTTCGAAATCGTTTTCAATTCAATTCATTTCGAAATCGTTTTCAATTCAATTCATTTCGAAATCGTTTTCAATTCAATTCATTTCGAAATCGTTTTCAATTCAATTCATTTCGAAATCGTTTTCAATTCAATTCATTTCGAAATCGTTTTCAATTTAATTCATTTCGAAATCGTTTAAAATCGATATAAATATCGTTCACGTCAGAATGGCGTCAATCTAATCAACACGGCTTCATATATTTCTATTTTCAAATATTCTATTTCAAATATTTCCTATTATCAAAATATTTGTTATTATCAAAATATTCTTTATTTTCACGATTGGAATGAGGCCCAATCAATTACCATATAAAGTTAATTATATGGATTTTCATACAACACATGTATATAATAGCAACGATAAATAATCAACCATCAACCAAAGTGCACTACACCGTATAAGCATCGAATATAGATATCTAATGCTTATAACAGCCTGTCAATCAATCGATTGACATATTTAATCAATCAGGATGAGTGAACTTCAAATTTCATCCCAACACCCGTGTGGGGTTTCAAACAATCAAACACATATTTTATTTGTGCTATTGGGCGATGTGTAAAATTTATCGTCCCAATCAATGTCATTCAAATAGGTGTACATAAACAAACCGTGCGGTTTATAAATGAATATTCTATTTTATTCACTTCACGTTAAAAATTATATTTTTAATGATAAAACATTTTATTTCAACCTATGAATTTCTATTCAATTCATTTATTCAATAAAATGATATTTTTATTTTTCTAACTTATTTTAGAAAATTTCGGCGGCATAACGGCACGATACTAGAAACGGGACGAGGCCTAGCCTTATCCCCGGTCTAGTGAAGGCCCACGCCATTCACACATCAATCATATTCACCAAACAACCAAATTCAAATCAAATCATCAAACTAATCTATGCAACCAAACAAACAAGTCCATGGTATGTGGACGATTGTGTCGGGTGCTACTAAGCACCGTCTGCATCCTAGTATATATATAACTAAAAAAAATGAAATTGAAAGGTCAGAAATTCTCACCGATAGCTATCCTAGCTCCACGGCACTTCATTGATAGAAATCTTCATCGCTATCGCATCTTCGTCATCTTCGTTGTCCGCTTTCACTACCTATGTAAAAATCGAATTTTTACTTCGCTATTCCATATATAAAAATCCTATTTTTATTTCAAAGTTCAATATATAAAAATCATATTTTTATTTCAAAGTTCAATATATAAAAATCATATTTTTATTTCAAAGTTCAATATATAAAAATCATATTTTTATTTCAAAGTTCAATATATAAAAATCATATTTTTATTTCAAAGTTCAATATATAAAAATCATATTTTTAATTCGCCACTTCATTATTTGTAAAAATAGAATTTTCATCACTTCAACTTCATAGTAGAAATCATATTTTTACTCCACTTTTCAATATAGAAAAATCGTATTTTTACTACGCTATTCAATATAGAAAAATCGAATTTTTATGGTGCTATCACTTATTTAAAAATCGAATTTTTATTTCAACTTCACATAGAGAAAAATCCGACCTTTTATATAGATAAAAATCCTTATCTTTCTTAATTTAAAAAAAAATCTAAACTATACTAATTTAAAAATATAACCTTTTATACTTTATTCATATATAAATATTGTATTCCTAAAACAAAGATCATATTTTTACTAAAATCTTTTCTATAAAAATCATAATAACTTATATAAATGAAAATCAGAGTTTATATACAATAAAAATCAGATTTTAAAGGTATATAAATTCAAAAAAACTTACATTGTTTGTCGGAGGAAGGGGGGGAGTGCGCTGTTGAGGCCCGCTGGACTGCGGTTTGAATTAGCAGTGGAGGAGCTCACGGTGGCGTCAACGATGGTTGCTGGGTTCGTCGGTGGCGGTCTTCGAGGGGAGCGTGGTGGTTTCGGTGACTGGGGCTAGGGTTCGCGGGTCTGTGGGCTTGGGGAGGCTGGAGGGGCTGTCGAAGGGGAGAGGGGTGCGATCGGAGGTGGGGTGGCCGAAGGGGGTTCTCGCCGTAGTGGTGGTGGGCGGCGCCGCCTGGGGGGGGGGGGGGCGTCGGCGAGTCTCGGGAGCGGCGGTTTCCTTTTTTTTTCTTTTTTTTTCCTGAATCAGTTTTGGGTAATAGAGACAACGTGGGGGGGGGCCTTAAGGGAAGAAAGGTTGACTTTTTTTTATATTATTTTATTTATTTTTAAATTTTGAACCTTATAAAGTACCCTTTCCATTCGAACTCGAAATCGAATCCGCCGACTGTCGTCCCTAGCGTATTACCCCCATTCTGAATACAATGGGATATGCATCGCAAGCTGATTCGATCGTTTGAATCAGTTTCCGTTTAATTTACATTTAAATCACTATATTTACTTTTAAACGTACATTTCAAATTACCGGGGCCACATACTAACTCTAAAAATTCAATAAAAATATTTTCTAGCCTCGTATTAACGATACGGTCCTAACAAAACTAGTTTCGCCAAATTCTGAGACCGTTGGAAAAATGGCCGTTTTCCAGTCGATTAAAATCAACTCAAACTGGTCAAACGCGTTTTCCTTTGCCACGCTCACATATTGATTCGAAAAATTATGAAATTTGGAATCTAGCAATAACTCAACATCACGGACCCAACAAAAGTGGTTTCGTTGAAATCCGAGGTCGTTTGTAAAATTTCCATTTTTAAGGGCCTGAATTCCATAGCGACTATTCAGAAATTTCAACTGGACTTATCTTTTGATTCCCGCTATGAAAATTTGATTATTCGGATTCGTTGGAAAGATATTATCAATTAGATCCCATTATTTTTGGTTTCACTAAAATCCGGATTGTTTTGCACCCGGTACATTCAATTGAAGTTTGAAATCGAATTATCGAACTACCGCGCCATTTTCAATTCTATTTATAATTATATATAAATATTTATATTCTAACAACGACGCGTATAATATATACGATCGAATTCTATTCAAAATAAATTTCTCGTCGATTTTATTTAAAATAATCTATTTTAAATATTCAAATTCAGCTAAAATTGCCAAAATAAAAATTTCAAACTGGCTCGCATTTTCCGGGTTGTTACAATCTCCCCCACTTAAAACTTTTCGTCCCCGAAAAGGAACAAAGTCGAAAGTGGTTTGATTAATCAACTCTACGTTCGATCTGGTTTCCATTCTCCAACTTTTCAGTTTATGAGAATTTCAAAAATTTGGCTAACACCCTAAATTTTCGAAAAATTTCGCCGTAACCTCCCCTGCACCGGGAGCATCGGGGAATTTCAAATAGCTTCCCCGGTCCTTCAGATCTCAAAAAGAAAAAGAAAAAGCCAAGCGGCAAGCCAATAGGCTCATAAAATCATCATCACCCAAACAAAACAGTAAATTATGTAGTAAACATGTACCTATTTGTCGGGCAAACAAATTTTATTCTCTGCTCTAGCCTCCTTGCTGTGACCTGTTCAATGTAAGTATAGGTATATGCAAGCAAATGCGACCAATTTTCAATATAATTCAATATTCGGTTCTATTAGGCTAAATGGCTCAAAATTATCAAACAAATGAACAAACAATACAAACATCAATCAATTAGTGAATTAACGTTTCAAATTTATAATTTTGATATATATACTGAAAATCTTGTTTTAATGCCAAATCACAACAATAGGCCCTAACTAATTTTGGTTCTCACACTAGTCTACTGGAAATATATAGAAATCCTACCTTCGAAACACGAACATAAGCTCTGATGATGATCGATCAATCATCAGAACCATCTACGGGTATCTAGAGTGTAATTCTATATCTATCCAGTATATTAAAATTTCAAATACACGTGGATCAGACGTATACGCAAAATCTATATATACTGGATTGTCCACATCAATATAAATAAATAACCAAATACGAATAATTGATTTAAATTTTCAAAACAAAAATTGTTTTCATTTGAAAAATATACTCTTCACACTCGTTTTAGGATACTACTGATCCCATCTCTAACGAGTCATTCTCATTGGATATTACTAATCCACTTTCTGATGAATTCTTTCGTATGGTTCTAATGTGCCTTGTTCTCGAGCTCTGTAAACCAAAGCTCTGATACCAACTGAAGCGACCCGAACTTCCCCGGTCTCCGAAGAGATGAGAAAGAACGAATTACTGTGAGGACAAGACAAATCAGAACCCATACAGAAGAACATTTCATTGTATATTACAACAATGCATCAGATTACAAGAATATACAGAGTATAAATGAATAAATATATATTACACAGAAATATCAGAGATTTAAATTACATTTAAATACATAGCAGCGGAAAATAATACAATACACAACTAGAAGTAGATATACGGATACAAAGCTTTCCGGATATCGTTCCAGCTGTAAATCAGGATCCTGTGAATATAAATCTGCAAAACCAAAACTACTAGCTGCCCGTGCGGAAAATAGGGGCACCCAGAGTTTAGGTTAAAACAATAAACTCCAGGTCAGTCATGGGACTGGTGTGAGAACTAAAAACAGTTATAATCCTTTATTTTAAAGTTCGGTAAATCAAGGGATCATGCCGTAAAACACGGAACGGGTTTCCTCCCAAGAATACCAGTGCATAAAACAAACAACGTGAAGCGACCCGAAACTTCCCCGGTCTCCGAAGAGATGAGAAAGAACGAATTACTGTGAGGACAAGACAAATCAGAACACAAACAGGAGAACATTTCACTGTTATTACAACAATGCATCAGATTACAAGAATATACAGAGTATATATGAATATTACACAGAAATATCAGAGATTTAAATTACATTTAAATACCTAGCTGCGGAAAATAATACAATACACAACTAGAAGAGATATACGGATACAAAGCTTTCCGGATATCATTCCAGCTGTAAACCAGGATCCTGTGAATATAAGTCTGCAAAACCAAAACTACTGGCTGCCCGTGTCGAAAATAAGGGCACCCAGAGTTTAGGTTAAAACAATAAACTCCAGGTCAGTCATGTGACTGGTGTGAGAACTAAAACAGTTATTTAAAACTTTACTTTAAAAGAGAGTAATTCAAGGGACCACGCCGTATAACACGGAACGGGTTTCCTCCCAAGAATACTAGTGCATAGAATAAACAGCGCAATGCTTTTTCGAAAAATGAAGCTATTATAAGACCCAGGTCCCATCACACAATGCAACGCAAGCCGGAGGATAGGGTTTTACCTTATAACAGCCAAACATGCTTGATACGTTTAAAACAAATCATTTGATACTATAATAAGTGTATAGTGTCAAAAACAATTTCAGTCATAAATATAAATCAAAGACGGCATGAGTGCCCCATCCCACTATGTCGCCATACTAGGCTCTACAAATAAAGCCGAAATACACGTATCGGAAATTGGATTTCCATCATGGTGGCTCCTGATTCGAAAGATCGATCGCGTAGTACAAATCACCGCGGCTTACGTCTCAGCGAGAGAAAACACCGCTATGCACATCCGCACTTTTGGGACTCAAGTATCACCACGGCTTACGTCCCAGCAAGAGAAAACACCGCTTACTCTATCCCTCCGAGCATGAAGCTCAATATCGGTCGACCGAATGCACTACACTAAAAATGTATACTGATCAAACCATCAGTTTACCACCATTCCGGGCTGTGAGGCTCGCGGATCAACGCTATACACAAAGCCATGCTATATCAGCTGCGCTTTGATCATCAACCACCAAACTTTGCTTTTCAACAAAAGTCTGGATCACTGCATCTCAGTATGCCACACTATCAATCCATATCGTACCACTGATTTCTGCCAATATATGACCTCTGAGCTCATATGTCTCAGAGAAGGGCGTTAAGCAAGAGAATAAATTCTCCGCCGCCAAACAGATATATATTTAGCAGAGATCAACAAATACAATATAAAGGAATACAATGTCAGACACACCATCCATTTACAAGTCCGTTCTAGGTCTGAACGAAACCGGAGGCACTTTCCTCGCATATCCTTCCATCTCCAAGTACGTCTGGACGACCGCCAACTATTTCCATCCTCTTGGGTGTACAGCCCAATCAGGATCGTCAGTAATCATCCAAACGATGTGAAGACTTCCGGTCTTCAACCACCGTCTTCATCTTCGACATCTCGTCGAATCGGTTATTCAGAATGGGCGTAAACCCGGCCTTTCTGAATAACCCACGTATATGATAAACAAATGTTACACAAACACATCAAACGCCTCATTCCAATTCAGAATATTCTTTTATTCACAAAATCACATTTTTAGGGAAAGGTTCCCATTAATTTTATCCAAGATAAATTCTTCTAAATTTATTCTTTAATCTTCCTTTGGATATCATTTCAAACCATGTTATGGTTTTCCAAACAAGTTGGGATTAGCGAACCACACCGAAGTAATTATTATTTTATTTCTCAATCCCAACCTATATATCCCATGGAGAAAACTAGTAATACTCCACATCTAACACCACTGTGTTATCGGTAAAATTAATTACCATTTCACGTTCAAATCTAATTAAAGATTTAACTATCGCTTTGGAGCAAAACTGGTGGTACTCCATTCTCGATCACCTTTCAGATTTGATAATTTAAATAATCACTTCATTTTTCAATCTAATTAAAGATTCATTAAAACTCCACTTAGTTTTAATCTTCTCAAAAATCGATATCTTGCCTTTAACTGGGTTAAAGAACCTATGTCTTCTAAAACACGATTCACGATAAACCCAAATCACATTTGATATTAAATACAAGGCTCTGAATAGAAAATATATCGGCTTACATTCAATATCAAATTCTGAAACCAACATATATCGTATTGGAAATAGCGATATAAAATATATCTTTCAAATCCCCATAACAATATTTGTATAGTCACGAAATCCAACATCCAAATATCCCGAAGATAATTTCCATTCAACTCCAGTCCAATCCACGTATTGGGAGTATTGATTATTTTTAAAATCACTTACAAATTCAATTTATTTATTTCAAAAATAAATAGATTTTAATTCTAGTTCAAAACTAGTTTATTTCGATAAAAATCTATTTTTATCTTTTCAAATGTGGAATTTTCCAGCTCAACTCTTTCCAATCCATATATTATGATTTTACACAAATTATAGATATTTTTAATAATTTTACCAAGGCCCGTACAGTCGATTTCCAACAACGGCCATCGAACTGCACTTACAGCGACCTTTTTCGAATTTGATTTGGACATAACTCCAAATCCAACCGTTAGATTTCAAATTTCTGATATTAATTGGAAAGCTCTTTTCGATACGAACCCAACGGTTCCGGTTTTAGGAGAATCCGACGGTCGGATCTCCCGCAATGTCCGTTTGAAATAAATGGTCGAAATTCACGAACTGCCGCGGCGCGGCGCGTTCTATTCAGGCCATTATATATATAATATATATATATTATATATATTTCGTCGATTTCCTTTTAAAACGAATTTTATAAATAGTTCTACATTCGTTTCAAAACAATTTCAACTTCCATTTCAATTCAAATCAAAATTGAATTCTTCTTTATAAATTCGTTTTAAAATTCATTTCTATTCAATTCAATTTGAATTCATTTCGAATTCGCTTTCAATTCAATTCATTTCGAAATCGTTTTCAATTCAATTCATTTCGAAATCGTTTTCAATTCAATTCATTTCGAAATCGTTTTCAATTCAATTCATTTCGAAATCGTTTTCAATTCAATTCATTTCGAAATCGTTTTCAATTCAATTCATTTCGAAATCGTTTTCGATTCAATTCATTTCGAAATGAATAAAATCGATATAAATATCGTTTACGTCAAAATGGCGTTAATCTAATCAACACGGCTTTATATTTTCAAAACTTCTTTATTCTATCCATCAAATGAATATTATCCCATTCAACACATGAATCTATATTTATTTCAACACACGACTAATCTCAACACATGAGTACTGTCAACACATCACTATTTTTATATTCAACACATGAATTTTTTTTTATAATATTCATTACTTTCCCGATTGGAATGAGGCCCAATCAATCACCATATAACGTTAATTATATGGATTCCATACAACACATGTATATAATAGCAATAATAAACAATCAACCATCAACCAAAGTGCACTATACTGTATAAGCATCAAATATAGATATCTTACGCTTATAACAGCCTGTCAATCAATCGATCGACATATTTAATCAATCAGGATGAGTGAACTTCAAATTTCATCCCAACACCCGTGTGGGGTTTCAAACAATCAAACACAGATTTTTAGTTGTGCAGTTGGGCGATGTGTAAAATTTATCGACCCATTCAATATCAGTCAAATCAGGGTATATAAACAAATCGACCGATTTGTTTATAAATATTTATTTATTCACTTTCACGTTAAAACTATATTTTTAATGATAATATATTTTATTTTAACACATGAATTTCTATTCATTTCATTTACACAATAAAAATGATATTTTTATTTTTCTAACATATTTTAGAAAATTTCGGCGGCATAACGGCACGATACTAGAAACGGGACGAGGCCTAGCCTTATCCCCGGTCTAGTGAAGGCCCACGCCATTCACACATCAATCAAATCAATTTTATTTCACCAAACAATTCAGTTCGAACCAAATAATCTAACAAACTACCCAACCAAACAATTTAACAAACAAGCCATCCATGGTCGGTGGATGACGGGTGTCGGGTGCTACTAAGCACCGTCTGCATCCTAGTATATATATATATATGTATAACTAGAATAAGAAAATTAGAGTGAGGAGTTCTCACCCTTTCGCTAAACTGAATGACGCAATTCTTCATGGGTAGGAAATCTTCACTGTGCTTTTCTTTCGTCTATTTCGTTGCCCGTATTCACTACCTATATAAAAGTCGAATTTTTACTTCGCTATTCAATATATAAAAATCGAATTTTTTACTTCGCTATTCAATATATAAAAATCACATTTTTATTTCTATATTTTAAACAAAGTCTATATATTTTCAAAACAACTATATTTCATATTTTCAAAACAACTATATTTCATATTTTCAAAACAACTATATTTCATATTTTCAAAACAACTATATTTCATATTTTCAAAACAACTATATTTCATATTTTCAAAACAACCAAGTGGTATATTTTTCTCTAAAAACAATGCTATATACGAATTTAAAAACCAATTTTTAACAATGCAAAATTCATATCAAAACTGATTTTAAAGAATGAAAAATATATGTAAAATCTACCTTTAAAATGATGCGGTATTTACCCTTTTTTTTTTAAGAACAATGACATATATATATTTTAAATTTCTGATTAATTCCTTAAGTAAAATTGGTTAAAATATATATTACCTTAATCATCTTCACTGTTTAAAACCCTTTTGGGCCGTCGCTCAACACTAGCTCGAAGATAGGGTTCCAAATTCCTCATAAATCGAGCCGCTTGATGATGATCTAACTGCGCCTCGCCGTCGGCCTTCGAGAGAGCTTCAAGCCGCTACCCTCCTCCGTGAACTCGACGGCGACTGGATGGAGCAAATTTCCGGCGAACGGTAGTACTTTGCGGGCACGGTTCTCCTCGAATACGCCTCTCCCGATGACTAGTCTAGCATGGATTTAAAGAGGGTGAAACTCTGTATGAAATTGCCAGTGTAATCGTTGGTTTTCATTAATTGGATTCAAGAGAAATCGAGGAGAGAAGTCTCCAATGTTTTCCGTCGTTCGTTCTTGGGGAGAGAGAGGCGGGTTTGACCCATTTGACTTTGAAATGAGAATGGTAGGTTTTAATTTCTATTTATACCTTTTTTTTATATATTTAATTCGGAAAATGAGATTTTTACATATGAACTTCAATTCGAACCCAACGACTATCGCCCCTAGCTAAATACCCCCATTCCGAATACAATGGGATATGTATTGTGAGCTAATTCGCTTGTTACGATCAGTTTTCGTTCAAATTAAAATATAAATCAATGTATATTGAATTTGAACGCATATTTCAATTTATCCGGGCCACATACAGACTTTAAAAATTCCCAAAAAATATTTTCTAACTTCGTATTGACGATACGGTCCTAACAAAACTAGTTTCGTCAAATTCTGAGACCGTTTGAAAAATGGCCATTTTCCAGTCGATTAAAATCAACTGAAACCGGTCAAACGTGTTTTCCTTTGCCACGCTCACATATTGATTCTAAAAATTATGAAATTTGGAATCTAACAATAATTCGACATCACAGAACCAACAAAAGTGGTTTCGTCGAAATCCGAGGTCATTTGCAAAATGTCCATTTTTAAGGGCCTGAATTCCATAGCGACTATTAAGAATTTTCAACTGGACATATCTTTTGATTCCCATTATGAAATCTTGATTATTCGGATTCGTTGGAAAGATATTATCAATTAGATCCTAATGTTTTTGGTTTCACCAAAATCCAGATTGTTTTGCACCCGGTACATTCAATCGAAGTTTGAAATCGAATTATCGAACTACCGCGCCATTTTCAATTCTATTTATAATTATATATAAATATTTATATTCTAACAACGACGTATATAAATATATACCTTCGAATTCCATTCCAAACATTTTCTCACCGCTATTATTTAAAATAATCTATTTTAAATAATCAAAATTCGCTAAAATCGCCAAAATAAAAATTTTAAACTGGCCCAGATTTTCCGGGTCATTACAATCTCCCCCACTTAAAACTTTTCGTCCCCGAAAAGGAACAAAGTAGAAAGTGGTTTGATAAATCAACCCTACGCTCGATCTGGCTTCCATTCTCCAACTCTTTAGTTTCTGAGAATTTTCAAAATTTCAAAAATTTGGCTAACACCCTAAATTTTCGAAAAATTTCGCCATAACCTCCCCTGCACCGGGAGCATCGGGGAATTTCAAATAGCTTCCCCGGTCCTTCAGATCTCAAAAAGAAAAAGAAAAAGCCAAGCGGCTAGCCAATAGGCTCATAAAATCATCATCACCCAAACAAACAGTAAATTATGTAGTAAACATGTACCTATTTGTCGGGCAAACAAATTTTATTCTCTGCTCTAGCCTCCTTGCTATGACCTGTTCAAGGTAAGTATATGCATATGCAAGCAAATGCGACCCATTTTCAATACAATTCAATATTTGATCAAATTAGGCTAAATGGTTCACAATTATCAAACAAATAAACAAACATCAATCAATTAGTGACTTTAATGTTTCAAATTGATACTTTTACTACATATAAAGAAAATCATGTTTTTGATGACAATTCACAACAATGTATTCTAACTATATAAGTTTTGGTTCTCACACCAGTCTAATGGAAATATATAGATATCACACCTTCGAAACACGAAAATAATTACTAATGATGACGCGTCAATCATCAGAATCAGGTCCGTGCGACTAGAGTGTGCTTCTATATCTATCCAGTATATTAAAATTTCAAATATACGTTTGCAAGGCGCATATGCAAAATCTTTATATACTGGACTGTCCAAATCAATATAAAATAAATAATCAAATACGAATAAATGAATTTAAATTTTCAAAACAAAAATGTTTTCATTTTCAAAAATATACTCTTCACACTCGTTCTAGGATACTACTGGTCCCATCTCTAACGAGTCATTCTAATTGGATATTACTAATCCAATATCTGATGAATTCTTTCGTATGGTTCTAATGTGCCTTGTTCTCGAGCTCTGTAAACCAAAGCTCTGATACCAAATGAAGCGACCTGAAACTTCCCCGGTCTCCGAAGAGATGAGAAAAAACGAATTACTGTGAGGACAAGACAAATCAGAACACAAACAGAAGAACATTTCACTGTTATTACAACAATGCATCAGATTACAAGAATATACAGAGTATAAATGAATATTACACAGAAATATCAGAGATTTAAATTACATTTAAATACCTAGCTGCGGAAAATAATACAATACACAACTAGAAGAGATATACGGATACAAAGCTTTCCGGATATCATTCCAGCTGTAAACCAGGATCCTGTGAATATAAGTCTGCAAAACCAAAACTACTAGCTGCCCGTGTCGAAAATAAGGGCACCCAGAGTTTAGGTTAAAACAATAAACTCCAGGTCAGTCATGTGACTGGTGTGAGAACTAAAACAGTTATTTAAAACTTTACTTTAAAAGAGAGTAATTAAAGGGACCACGCCGTATAACACGGAACGGGTTTCCTCCCAAGAATACTAGTGCATAGAATAAACAGCGCAATGCTTTTTCGAAAAATGAAGCTATTATAAGACCCAGGTCCCATCACACAATGCAACGCAAGCCGGAGGATAGGGTTTTACCTTATAACAGCCAAACATGCTTGATACGTTTAAAACAAATCATTTGATATTATAATAAGTGTATAGTGTCAAAAACAATTTCAATCATAAATATAAATCATAGACGGCATGAGTGCCCCATCCCACTATGTCGCCATACTAGGCTCTAGAAATAAAGCCGAAATACACGTATCGGAAATTGGATTTCCATCATGGTGGCTCCTGATTCGAAAGATCGATCGCGTAGTACAAATCACCGCGGCTTACGTCTCAGCGAGAGAAAACACCGCTATGCACATCCGCACTTTTGGGACTCAAGTATCACCGCGGCTTACGTCCCAGCAAGAGAAAACACCGCTTACTCTATCCCTCCGAGCACGAAGCTCAATATCGGTCGACCGAATCACTACACTAAAAATGTATACTGATCAAACCATCAGTTTACCACCATTCCGGGCTGTGAGGCTCGCGGATCAACGCTATACACAAAGCCATGCTATATCAGCTGCGCTTTGATCATCAACCACCAAACTTTGCTTTTCAACCAAAGTCTGGATCACTGCATCTCAGTATGCCACACTATCAATCCATATCGTACCACTGATTTCTGCCAATATATAACCTCTGAGCTCATATGTCTCAGAGAAGGGCGTTAAGCAAGAGAATAAATTCTCCGCGGCCAAACAGATATATATTTAGCAGAGATCAACAAATACAATATAAAGGAATACAATGTCAGACACACCATCCATTTACAAGTCCATTCTAGGTCTGAACGAAACCGGAGGCACTTTCCTCGCATATCCTTCCATCTCCAAGTACGTCTGGACGACCGCCAACTATTTCCATCCTCTTGGGTGTACAGCCCAATCAGGATCGTCAGTAATCATCCAAACGATGTGAAGACTTCCGGTCTTCAACCACCGTCTTCATCTTCGACATCTCGTCGAATCGGTTATTCAGAATGAGCGTAAACCCGGCCTTTCTGAATAACCCACGTATATGATAAACAAATGTTACACAAACACATCAAACGCCTCATTCCAATTCAGAATATTCTTTTATTCACAAAATCACATTTTTAGGGAAAGGTTCCCATTAATTTTATCCAAGATAAATTCTTCTAAATTTATTCTTTAATCTTCCTTTGGATATCATTTCAAACCATATTATGGTTTTCCAAACTAGTCGGGATTAGCGAACCACACCGAAGTAATTATTATTTTATTTCTCAATCCCAACCTATATATCCCATGGAGAAAACTGGTAATACTCAACATCTAACACCACTGTGTTATCGGTAAAATTAATTACCATTTCACGTTCAAATCTAATTAAAGATTTAACTATCGCTTTGGAGCAAAACTGGTGGTACTCCATTCTCGATCACGTTTCAGATTTGTTAATTTAAATAATCACTTCATTTTTCAATCTAATTAAAGATTCATTAAAACTCCACTTAGTTTTAATCTTCTCAAAAATCGATATCTTGCCTTTAACTAGGTTAAAGAACCAATGTCTTCTAAAACACGATTCACGATAAACCCAAATAACATTTGATATTAAATACAAGGCTCTGAATAGAAAATATATCGGCTTACATTCAATATCAAATTTTGAAACCAACATATATCGTATTGGAAATAGCGATATAAAATATATCTTTCAAATCCCCATAACAATATTTGTATAGTCACGAAATCCAACATCGAAATATCCCGAAGATAATTTCGATTCAACTCCAGTCCAATCCACGTATTGGGAGTATTGATTATTTTTAAAATCACTTTCAAATTCAATTTATTTATTTCAAAAATAAATTGATTTTAATTCTAGTTCAAAACTAGTTTATTTCGATAAAAATCTATTTTTATCTTTTCAAATGTGAAAATTTCCAGCTTAACTCTTTCCAATCCATATATTATGATTTTACACAAATTATAGATATTTTTAATAATTTTACCAAAGCCCGTACAGTCGATTTCCAACAACGGCCATCGAACTGCACTTACAGCGACCTTTTTCGAATTTGATTTGGACATAACTCCAAATCCAACCGTTAGATTTCAAATTTCTAATATTCATTGGAAAGCTCTTTTCGATACGAACCCAACGGTTCCGGTTTTAGGAGAATCCGACGGTCGGATCTCCCGCAATGTCCGTTTGAAATAAATGGTCGAAATTCACGAACTGCCGCGGCGCGGCGCGTACTATTCAGGCCATTATATATATAATATATATATATTATATATATTTCGTCGATTTCCTTTTAAAACGAATTTTATAAATAGTTCTACATTCGTTTCAAAACAATTTCAACTTCCATTTCAATTCAAATCAAAATTGAATTCTTCTTTATAAATTCGTTTTAAAATTCATTTCTATTCAATTCAATTTGAATTCATTTCGAATTCGCTTTCAATTCAATTCATTTCGAAATCGTTTTCAATTCAATTCATTTCGAAATCGTTTTCAATTCAATTCATTTCGAAATCGTTTTTAATTCAATTCATTTCGAAATCGTTTTCAATTCAATTCATTTCGAAATCGTTTTCAATTCAATTCATTTCGAAATCGTTTTCAATTCAATTCATTTCGAAATCGTTTTCAATTCAATTCATTTCGAAATCGTTTTCAATTCAATTCATTTCGAAATCGTTTTCAATTCAATTCATTTCGAAATGAATAAAATCGATATAAATATCGTTTACGTCAAAATGGCGTCAATCTAATCAACACGGCTTTATATTTTCAAAACTTCTTTATTCTATCCATCAAATGAATATTATCCCATTCAACACATGAATCTATATTTATTTCAACACACGACTAATCTCAACACATGAGTACTGTCAACACATCACTATTTTTATATTCAACACATGAATTTTCTTTTATAATATTCATTACTTTCCCGATTGGAATGAGGCCCAATCAATCACCATATAACGTTAATTATATGGATTCCATACAACACATGTATATAATAGCAATAATAAACAATCAACCATCAACCAAAGTGCACTACACTGTACAAGCATCAAATATAGATATCTTACGCTTATAACAGCCTGTCAATCAATCGATCGACATATTTAATCAATCAGGATGAGTGAACTTCAAATTTCATCCCAACACCCATGTGGGGTTTCAAACAATCAAACACAGATTTTTAGTTGTGCAGTTGGGCGATGTGTAAAATTTATCGACCCATTCAATATCAGTCAAATCAGGGTATATAAACAAATCGACCGATTTGTTTATAAATATTTATTATTCACTTTCACGTTAAAACTATATTTTTAATGATAATATATTTTATTTTAACACATGAATTTCTATTCATTTCATTTACACAATAAAAATGATATTTTTATTTTTCTAACATATTTTAGAAAATTTCGGCGGCATAACGGCACGATACTAGAAACGGGACGAGGCCTAGCCTTATCCCCAGTCTAGTGAAGGCCCACGCCATTCACACATCAATCAAATCAATTTTATTTCACCAAACAATTCAGTTCGAACCAAATAATCTAACAAACTACCCAACCAAACAATTTAACAAACAAGCCATCCATGGTCTGTGGATGACGGGTGTCGGGTGCTACTAAGCACCGTCTGCATCCTAGTATATATATATATATATATATGTATAACTAGAATAAGAAAATTAGAGTGAGGAGCTCTCACCCTTTCGCTAAACTGAATGACGCAATTCTTAATGGGTAGGAAATCTTCACTGTGCTTTTCTTTCGTCTATTTCGTTGCCCGTATTCACTACCTATATAAAAGTCGAATTTTTACTTCGCTATTCAATATATAAAAATCGAATTTTTACTTCGCTATTCAATATATAAAAATCACATTTTTATTTCTATATTTTAAACAAAGTCTATATATTTTCAAAACAACTATATTTCATATTTTCAAAACAACTGTATTTCATATTTTCAAAACAACTATGTTTCATATTTCCAAAACAACTATATTTCATATTTTCAAAACAACCAAGTGGTATATTTTTCTCTAAAAACAATGCTATATACGAATTTAAAAACCAATTTTTAACAATGCAAAATTCATATCAAAACTGATTTTAAAGAATGAAAAATATATGTAAAATCTACCTTTAAAATGATGCGGTATTTACCCTTTTTTTTTTTAAGAACAATGACATATATATTTTAAATTTCTGATTAATTCCTTAAGTAAAATTGGTTAAAATATATATTACCTTAATCATCTTCACTATTTAAAACCCTTTTGGGCCGTCGCTCAACACTAGCTCGAAGATAGGGTTCCAAATTCCTCATAAATCGAGCCGCTTGATGATGATCTAACTGCGCCTCGCCGTCGGCCTTCGAGAGAGCTTCAAGCCGCTACCCTCCTCCGTGAACTCGACGGCGACTGGATGGAGCAAATTTCCGGTGAACGGTAGTACTTTGCGGGCACGGTTCTCCTCGAATACGCCTCTCCCGATGACTAGTCTAGCATGGATTTAAAGAGGGTGAAACTCTGTATGAAATTGCCAGTGTAATCGTTGGTTTTCATTAATTGGATTCAAGAGAAATCGAGGAGAGAAGTCTCCAATGTTTTCCGTCGTTCGTTCTTGGGGAGAGAGAGGCGGGTTTGACCCGTTTGACTTTGAAATGAGAATGGTAGGTTTTAATTTCTATTTATACCTTTTTTTATATATTTAATTCGGAAAATGAGATTTTTACATATGAACTTCAATTCGAACCCAACGACTATCGCCCCTAGCTAAATACCCCCATTCCGAATACAATGGGATATGTATTGTGAGCTAATTCGCTTGTTACGATCAGTTTTTGTTCAAATTAAAATATAAATCAATGTATATTGAATTTGAACGCATATTTCAATTTATCCGGGCCACATACAGACTTTAAAAATTCCCAAAAAATATTTTCTAACTTCGTATTGACGATACGGTCCTAACAAAACTAGTTTCGTCAAATTCTGAGACCGTTTGAAAAATGGCCATTTTCCAGTCGATTAAAATCAACTGAAACCGGTCAAACGCGTTTTCCTTTGCCACGCTCACATATTGATTCTAAAAATTATGAAATTTGGAATCTAACAATAATTCGACATCACGGACCCAACAAAAGTGGTTTCGTCGAAATCCGAGGTCATTTGCAAAATGTCCATTTTTAAGGGCCTGAATTCCATAGCGACTATTCAGAATTTTCAACTGGACATATCTTTTGATTCCCATTATGAAATCTTGATTATTCGGATTCGTTGGAAAGATATTATCAATTAGATCCTAATGTTTTTGGTTTCACTAAAATCCAGATTGTTTTGCACCCGGTACATTCAATCGAAGTTTGAAATCGAATTATCGAACTACCGCGCCATTTTCAATTCTATTTATAATTATATATAAATATTTATATTCTAACAACGACGTATATAAATATATACGTTCGAATTCCATTCCAAACATTTTCTCGCCGCTATTATTTAAAATAATCTATTTTAAATAATCAAAATTCGCTAAAATCGCCAAAATAAAAATTTTAAACTCGCCCAGATTTTCCGGGTCATTACACAACGCAATGCTAAATAAAGAAAAATGAAGCTGTTATAAGACCCAGGTCCTATCACACAATGCAACGCAAGCCGGGGGATAGGGTTTTCCCTTATAACAGCCAAAGAATGCTTGATACGTTTAAAACAAATCATTTGATACTATTATAAGTGTATAGTGTATAAAACATCTTCAAATCATAAGTATCAATCATAGGCGGCATAATTGCCCCATCCCACTATGTCGCCATACTAGGCTCTACAAATAAAACCGCAAATGTCACGTATTTGGGAATTGGATTTCCGTCTATGAACCGAGGCAAAAGATAGTCCTCAACCGATTCGAGACAATCTAGCCCATGTCTCTGGAACAGCCGCAACTGTCCCATGGAGCGACAGGGCCGGTCCACCGATGTGGATTATTATGCCTGAACACTACGTTTCCCCGCCCTTTGGGGTGTAAATGAGCCAACGAATGACTCCATCGGACCCGGATCGTCCGATCAAACCGAGGCGCCTCGCAACAGCAACATCCACATAAGTCAAACTCGTCAGGGCGTGTAAAACCACTGACGCCACTTTTTAGCTAGAAGGAAACGCATGCCCTCCCTGAGGTCCGTCTCCCGTTTCTGGTTCATACCGGGTGTGAAACTCGCGAATTCACGTTACACAAAGCTATGCCACACAGGCTGTGCTTTGATCATCACCACAAGACTTTGCTTTTCAACAGAAGCCTCGATCAATTGCCACTTAGGCATGCCACACAGGCAATTCACTACATGCGTTTGATATCCATCAATATATAACCTCTGAGCTAGTATGTCTCAGAGAAGGGCGTTAAGCAAGAGAATAAATTCTCCGCCGCCAAACAGATATATATTTAATAGAAATCAATCACACAGACTAAAATCCAATGTCATACACACAGTCCATTTACAAGTCCGTTCTGGGTCTGAACGAAACCGGAGGCACCTAGTACCCCGCATATCCATCGATCTCCAAGTACGTCTGGACGATCACTAACTGTTTCCATCTTCTTGGGTGTACAGCCCAATCAAGATCATCAGTAATCACCCAAACGACGTGAAGACTTCCGGTCTTCGACCACCGTCTTCATCTTCGACACCACGTCGAATCAGTTATTCAGAATGGGATAAACCCGGTCTTTTTGAATAACTCGCGTATATATTATAAAAGTGTTACACAAACACAACATACGCCTCATTCCAATTTAGAATATTTTTTATTCGAATATCCCTATACTTTGGGAAAAGTTCCCATTAATTTTATCCAAGATAAATTCTTTAAATTTATTCTTTAATCTCCTTTGAATATCAATTCAAACTAGTCGGGATTAGCGAACCACACCGGAGTAATCATTTATTTTATTTCCCAATCCCAACCTATTCATCCCATGAAGTAAAACTGGTAATACTTCATATCTAACACCACAGTGTTATCGGTAAATTCAATTACCATTTCACGTTCAAACCTGATTAAAGATTTAACCATCGCCTGGAGCAGAACTGGTGATACTCCATTTTCGATCATTTCACTCTAATTAAAGATTCATTAAAACTCCACTTAGTTTTAATCTTCGACCGGGTTAAAGAATCAGTGTCATTTAAAACACGGTTCACGATAAACCCACAATCACTTTCTATTAATTATCGGGTTAAAGAACAAGTGTCATTTAAAACACTGTTCACGATAAACCCAAAAATCAATATCAATTCAATTCCAATTAAATATTATTTAATTGGCACACTTCATTAAATCTAAATAAAAAGATTTAATCTTTCCTCAACTGGGTTCAAGAACAGTGTTAGTGAAGACACCATTCACGACAAACCCAAATCACATTTGATATTCAATATAAGGCTCTGAATAGAAAATATATCGGCTTATATTCAATATCCAATTCTACGATTAACAAATATCGTATTGGAAATAACGATATAAATATATATCTTTCAAATTTCCATAACAACATCTGTATAATCTCGAATTCCAACATCGAAATATTCCGAAGACAATTTCGATTCAAATCCACTCCAATGCAATCATTGGAAATTCTGGTTATTTTTAAAACCCTTTTCAAATTCAATTTATTTATTTAAAAATAAATAGAATTATATTTCTAGTTCAAAACTAGTTCATTTCGATAAAAATCTATTTTTATCTTTTCAAATATGGAGTTTTTCATCCCAATCCTTCCTAAATCATTTCTTATGATTTTACACAAATTATTACTATTTTTAATAATTTTATCAAGGCCCGTACAGTCGATTTCCATCAACGGCCATCGAACTGCACTTAGAACGACCTTTTTCAAATTTGATTTGGACATAATTCAAAATCCAACCGTTAGATTTAAAATTTCTAATATTCGTTAGAAATCTCTTTTCGATACGAACCTAACGGTTCCGGTTTTAGGAGAATCCGGCGGTCGGATCTCCCGTAATGTCCGTTTGAAACAAATGGTCGAAATTCACGAACTGCCGCGGCGCGGCGCGTTCTATTCAGGCCAATATATTATGTATATAATATATATAATATATATTTCATCGATTTTCTATTCAAAACGAATTATATAAATAGTTTTAAAATCGTTTCAAAACCTATTTCAACTTCCATTTCAATTCAAAGCAAAATTGAATTCTTCGTTATAAATTCGTTTCAGAATTCAATTCTATTCAATTCAAATTTCAATTCAATTTGAATTCATTTCAATTCGCTTTCAATTCAATTTGAATTCGTTTTCAATTCAATTCATTTCGAAATCGTTTCAATTCAATTCATTTCGAAATCGTTTTCAATTCAATTCATTTCGAAATCTTTTTCAATTCAATTCATTTCGAAATCGTTTTCAATTCAATTCATTTCGAAATCGTTTTCAATTCAATTCATTTCGAAATCGTTTTCAATTCAATTCATTTCGAAATCGTTTTCAATTCAATTCATTTCGAAATCGTTTTCAATTCAATTCATTTCGAAATCGTTTTCAATTCAATTCATTTCGAAATCGTTTTCAATTCAATTCATTTCGAAATCGTTTTCAATTCAATTCATTTCGAAATCGTTTTCAATTCAATTCATTTCGAAATCGTTTTCAATTCAATTCATTTCGAAATCTTTTTCAATTCAATTCATTTCGAAATCGTTTTCAATTCAATTCATTTCGAAATCGTTTTCAATTCAATTCATTTCGAAATCGTTTTCAATTCAATTCATTTCGAAATCGTTTTCAATTCAATTCATTTCGAAATCGTTTTCAATTCAATTCATTTCGAAATCGTTTTCAATTCAATTCATTTCGAAATCGTTTTCAATTCAATTCATTTCGAAATCGTTTTCAATTCAATTCATTTCGAAATCGTTTTCAATTTAATTCATTTCGAAATCGTTTAAAATCGATATAAATATCGTTCACGTCAGAATGGCGTCAATCTAATCAACACGGCTTCATATATTTCTATTTTCAAATATTCTATTTCAAATATTTCCTATTATCAAAATATTTGTTATTATCAAAATATTCTTTATTTTCACGATTGGAATGAGGCCCAATCAATTACCATATAAAGTTAATTATATGGATTTTCATACAACACATGTATATAATAGCAACGATAAATAATCAACCATCAACCAAAGTGCACTACACCGTATAAGCATCGAATATAGATATCTAATGCTTATAACAGCCTGTCAATCAATCGATTGACATATTTAATCAATCAGGATGAGTGAACTTCAAATTTCATCCCAACACCCGTGTGGGGTTTCAAACAATCAAACACATATTTTATTTGTGCTATTGGGCGATGTGTAAAATTTATCGTCCTAATCAATGTCATTCAAATAGGTGTACATAAACAAACCGTGCGGTTTATAAATGAATATTCTATTTTATTCACTTCACGTTAAAAATTATATTTTTAACGATAAAACATTTTATTTCAACCTATGAATTTCTATTCAATTCATTTATTCAATAAAATGATATTTTTATTTTTCTAACTTATTTTAGAAAATTTCGGCGGCATAACGACACGATACTAGAAACGGGACGAAGCCTAGCCTTATCCCCGGTCTAGTGAAGGCCCACGCCATTCACACATCAATCATATTCACCAAACAACCAAATTCAAGTCAAATCATCAAACTAATCTATGCAACCAAACAAACAAGTCCATGGTCTGTGGACGATTGTGTCGGGTGCTACTAAGCACCGTCTGCATCCTAGTACATATATATATAACTTAAAAAAATGAAATTGAAAGGTGAGAAATTCTCACCGATAGCTATCCTAGCTCCACGGCACTTCATTGATAGAAATCTTCATCGCTATCGCATCTTCGTCATCTTCGTTGTCCGCTTTCACTACCTATGTAAAAATCGAATTTTTACTTCGCTATTCCATATATAAAAATCATATTTTTATTTCAAAGTTCAATATATAAAAATCATATTTTTATTTCAAAGTTCAATATATAAAAATCATATTTTTATTTCAAAGTTCAATATATAAAAATCATATTTTTATTTCAAAGTTCAATATATAAAAATCATATTTTTAATTCGCCACTTCATTATTTGTAAAAATAGAATTTTCATCACTTCAACTTCATAGTAGAAATCATATTTTTACTCCACTTTTCAATATAGAAAAATCGTATTTTTACTACGCTATTCAATATAGAAAAATCGAATTTTTATGGTGCTATCACTTATTTAAAAATCGAATTTTTATTTCAACTTCACATAGAGAAAAATCCGACCTTTTATATAGATAAAAATCCTTATCTTTGTTAATTTAAAAAAAAATCTAAACTATACTAATTTAAAAATATAACCTTTTATACTTTATTCATATATAAATATCGTATTCCTAAAACAAAGATCATATTTTTACTAAAATCTTTTCTATAAAAATCATAATAACTTATATAAATGAAAATCAGAGTTTATATACAATAAAAATCAGATTTTAAAGGTATATAAATTCAGAAAAACTTACATTGTTTGTCGGAGGAAGGGGGGGACTGCGCTGTTGAGGCCCGCTGGACTGCGGTTTGAATTAGCAGTGGAGGAGCTCACGGTGGCGTCAACGATGGTTGTTGGGTTCGTCGGTGGCGGTCTTCGAGGGGAGCGTGGTGGTTTCGGTGACTGGGGCTAGGGTTCGCGGGTCTGTGGGCTTGGGGAGGCTGGAGGGGCTGTCGAAGGGGAGAGGGGTGCGATCGGAGGTGGGGTGGCCGAAGGGGGTTCTCGCCGTAGTGGTGGTGGGCGGCGCCGCCTGGGGGGGGGGCGTCGGCGAGTCTCGGGAGCGGCGGTTTCCTTTTTTTTTCTTTTTTTTCCTGAATCAGTTTTGGTTAAGAGAGACAACGTGGGGGGGGGCTTAAGGGAAGAAAGGTTGACTTTTTTTTATATTATTTTATTTATTTTTAAATTTTGAACCTTAAAGTACCCTTTCCGTTCGAACTCGAAATCGAATCCGCCGACTGTCGTCCCTAGCGTATTACCCCCATTTTGAACACAATGGGATATGCATCGCAAGCTGATTCGATCGTTTGAATCAGTTTCCGTTTAATTTACATTTAAATCACTATATTGACTTTTAAACGTACATTTCAAATTACCGGGGCCACATACTAACTCTAAAAATTCAATAAAAATATTTTCTAGCCTCGTATTAACGATACGGTCCTAACAAAACTAGTTTCGCCAAATTCTGAGACCGTTGGAAAAATGGCCATTTTCCAGTCGATAAAAATCAACTGAAACTGGTCAAACGCGTTTTCCTTTGCCACGCTCACATATTGATTCAAAAAATTATGAAATTTGGAATCTAGCAATAACTCAACATCACGGACCCAACAAAAGTGGTTTCGTTGAAATCCGAGGTCGTTTGTAAAATTTCCATTTTTAAGGGCCTGAATTCCATAGCTACTATTCAGAAATTTCAACTGGACATATCTTTTGATTCCCGCTATGAAAATTTGATTATTCGGATTCGTTGGAAAGATATTATCAATTAGATCCCATTATTTTTGGTTTCACTAAAATCCGGATTGTTTTGCACCCGGTACATTCAATTGAAGTTTGAAATCGAATTATCGAACTACCGCGCCATTTTCAATTCTATTTATAATTATATATAAATATTTTTATTCTAATGACGACGCGTATAATATATACGATCGAATTCTATTCAAAATAAATTTCTCGTCAATTTTATTTAAAATAATCTATTTTAAATATTCAAATTCAGCTAAAATTGCCAAAATAAAAATTTCAAACTGGCTCGCATTTTCCGGGTTGTTACAATTCTTTTCATTCATTTGATAAAAATGATATTTTCATCTAACTGTCTTCTATTTCAACACTTCACTATTTTTAACAATTCGTTTATATAATAAAAATGTGATTTTTATTGTAAAACAATTCATTTCAAAACACTATTATTTCGTATAGTTAATATAGGGGATAAAATAGGATTTTTATTGTAAAACAATTTATTTCAAAACAGGATTATTTTATACTTTTCATATTGATGTTAAAAATGGGATTTTTATTATAAAACAATTTCTTTCAAAATATGAATACCATTCAACACATGAATTTCAATTCAACGAATGAATATCAATTCAACACATGAGGGTTTTCTATAGTTTATATATATAGACAAAAATGTGATATTTATATTTAAAACACGAATAACATTCAACACATGAATTTCAATTCAACGAACGAATATCGATTCAACACATGAAGGTTTTCTATTCAACGAATAAATATAGTTTCAGCAAATGAAAATAATTCAAACACATGAATATTATTCAAAATTTCGGCAGCATAACGGCAGGGTAGTTAAAACCAGGACCGTCCCTAGTACGGCTCCTCGCTCTACCTTAAAACCTCGCGGTTTTTGACAATGGGAATCATGCATCTAGTTCGCACGCAGGCGGCATGTATATATTTATTTCATTTCCACAACTAATCCTATGTGGTTTCAACCAAATATTTCTCAACCACAAATGGGTTTTTTTCAACCACAATCAATCAATATCAACACAAACAATCCCAAACAACCATTCGCTATCAATCAATTTTCACACCAATCACAACCAATAAATATCTTCCATGATTTGTGGACGAGGGGCGTATATATATATATATATATATATATATATATAGCAACTCACTTCTATTTCAACACATATATATAATATTTACAACGCATATATAACTTATACATCGAACGTACAACTTATACAAGAGGTGTACAACGCTTATATAACTCATACATCGACTATATATAATTTATACATCGTCGTTTTCCATATCGTTTATAAATTAGAAATCTCACATTGGGTTCCACTCCACCAAAAATAGGAGAAGGCTCAGAAAAATATGCGGTCTCTTCTAGAAGGTAGAAGACGTCCACACGGTCACGATGTTTCCTGCTTCATCGAATTTCGTTAACGAACGAAAAAGATATTATTTTTCAAAGGTTTGCAACAATTAAAAGTGCAAAAACAGTTGAAAATATAGAACAGCCGTTAGTTTTCAAACCTGGTTCGAAACTAGGTTTTGCAAATTCGCTCAAACCGTGAAGTAATCCAACGACCAGACTTCACCACCGCATTGAGCTTGGAGAGGCGCCTATAGAGGGCCCACCGCTCTGAACTCGACGCTGGCACGGTGGATGAAACTGGGCGCGAGCGGGCGGACTTCGGGGGGTCGATTCCTCACAAACACTCAACGATAAAATACAAGAGGGGTATCGATTTAGAGCTCTTGGGATGCTCTTCAAAATCCTTAATAGGAGCTCTCAATTTTATTGAGAGACTGGAGAGAAAAAGAGGTGGCAAGCGAGGGACGAAAGCCGCCGTCGGTTTCTGAAGTCGGGGAGAGAGAAGACGGGGGGGGGGGGGGGGTCAGACGTGGACAAATAGGTTTTTTTTATAAAGTTTTAAAATCCAAAAATACCCCTGCCACCTGCGAGCCCCAATCCAAACCCAACGACTATCGTCCCTAGCGTTTTACCCCCATTCCGAACACAATGGGATATGTTTCGAAGGCCCATTCGACTGTTTCAGTCAGTTTTCCTTCAAATTAAAATATAAAACATTCAATATTTAATTTGAATGTGCATTTTAATTTGCCAGGGCCGCAAACTGATTCGAAAAATTCAAGAAAAATAAATCGAGCTATGTTTTGACGATGCAGTCACAACAAAACTAGTTTCGTCGAATTCTGAGACCGTTTGCAAAAAGGCCCATTTCTGGTCGATCCAATTTAACTGTAATTGACCAAAACACATTTTCCTTTGCCACGCTCACATACTAGCTTCAAAAATTATGAAATTTGAAATCTAGAAATAACTTCACATCTCGGATCCAACAAAAGTGGTTTCGTCGAATTCCGAGGTCGTATGCAAAATGGCCAATTTCACGGGCTATATAAATTCCATAGCGACCTTTCTGAAAATTCATTCGGCCATAACTTTTGCTTTCCGCAATGAAAATTCGACTTTTCAGATTCGTTAGAAAGGTATTCACTAACAGATTTAAATATTTTTGGTTTCACTCAAATCCGTTTTTTTTTGCACCCGATACAGTCCGATAAAGTTTGAATTCAATTTTTGAAACTACAGCGCCATTTCAGGCTTGTTTATAATTATAATTAATTATATTCGTTTTCAATTGTCGATTCACACTCCGTTTTCATTGCCATTATTTAAAATATTTATTTTAAATATTTAAAATCCATTATTTTAGCCAATTTTAAAATTTTAAATTGGTTCAGATTTTCTGGGTCGTCACAATCTCCCCCACTTAAAATTTTCGTCCCTGAAAAGGAACAAAGTCGAAAGTGGTTTGATTAATCAACTCTACGTTCGATCTGGCCCCAATTCTCCAACTTTTCAGTTTTTGAGAATTTTCAAATTCTTCAAAAATTTGGCTAACACCCGGAATTTTCGAAAAATTTCGCCATAACCTCCTTTGTACGGGGAGGGGTTTGGAAATTTATTGGGCCGTATTAGGTACCCAATAAATCCTAATAAGCATACACATATTTATAGTGATATATTATGGTGTTTACTGGGGAGCATGTATTGATAATAACTCCAGAGAATAAATTCTCGTCACCCTGCCCCGTGTGGGAAATAAATAGTCCATGTGCCGTATCTAATAACTAGAGAGACGTGATTATTGTCAACTCCAGACCCGTATGGGTTTTTTTATTATTCTGGCAATTTAATCGTTAAAATTTAAAATAGTCCATATCAGTCATCAGTTCAACCTGTAAAATATAGTCATCGCCATACAAGCCTCTCGCTCGTATGGTAAATCTTCCACCTCGTCACACAAGCTCCAAATGCTTATGTGGTATATGATGAAGAATGCCTATCTTCTGAAGTATTCCATGTAATGTAGTTCAAAATTAATTGTTACTATCCTATGGCGACGTTTATTATTTCACACAGAAAAACCAGCACTCTGCATCCAATGGCATTTACAGGAGTTGATATAATAATATTTTGCATCCAACTCATTAAGGTTTACCTATTTGTCGGGCACGCAAATAAAATATTTACTCAACAGCTAATCCATTTACCTGTTCAAATATATAAAATGCACACGTATATATATTTCTATTTATTTTCTAATCGGTTCAATGTGTGATTTAAATGAATAAATTCTACCATTCAACCTCTTATTAATTAAATTAACTATCGTTCTAATAATTTAATTAATCTAATTTACTATCACACAACACAAACAGCAGTCAAATTGATTTTAACTTTTCAAAATCATAAAAATAAATTTCTATATTCCTATAAAAATAATTCAGACTATAGAATTAAGAGTGTACATCCATGGAAAGAAAATGACAGCAGAGTAGAGAATTAAATGGTAATGCAAAGAATGGTAGATATACCTTGCACCGGAGTCAATCAGAGTGTAAAGACCCGCAACTTCCCCGTAAAGGAAAGTGTCGGATAGTTCGAGAACAAACCACAACAGAACACATATCAAAGAACACTTCATTGTATATTACAACAACGCATCAGAATACAAGAATATACAGAGTAAAAAGAATATTACACAGAAATATCAGAGATTTAAATTACATTTAAATACATAGCAGCGGAAAATAATACAATACACAACTAGAAGAGATATACGGATACAAAGATTTCCGGATATCGTTCCAGCTGTAAACCAGGATCCTATGAATATAAATCTGCAAAACCAAAACTACTAGCTGCCCATGTCAAAATAAGGGCACCCAGAGTTTAGGTTAAAACAATAAACTCCAGGTCAGTCATGGGACTGGTGTGAGAACTAAAACAGTTAATCTTTATTTTTAATGTTAGGTAAATCAAGGGACCACGCCGTATAACACGGAACGGGTTTCCTCCCAAGAATACCAGTGTATAAAACAACAGCGCAATGCTAAATAAAGAAAAATGAAGCTATTATAAGACCCAGGTCCTATCATACAATGCAACGCAAGCCGGGGGATAGGGTTTTTACCTTATAATAGCCAAGAATGCTTGATCGTTTAAAACAAATCATTTGATACTATTATAAGTGCATAGTGTATAAAACAACTTCAAATCATAAGTATCAATCATAGGCGGCATGAGCGCCCCATCCCACTATGTCGCCATACTAGGCTCTACAAATAAAACCGCAAAGTCACGTATTTGGAAATTGGATTTCCGTCTATGAACCGAGGCAAAAGATAGTCCTCAACCGATTCGAGACGCTCTAGCCCGCCCCTCAGGAACAGCCGCAACTGCCCCTTGGATCCTCAGGGCCGGTCCACCGATGTGGATTATTATGCCTGAACACTACGTCTCCCCACCCTATGGGGTGTAAGTCTGGTCCGTCAGCCGACCAGAATGCATCGGCCGAAAACGATATAACCGAGGCGCCTCGCAACAGCAACAACCACATAAGTCAAACTCGTCAGGGCGTGTAAAACCACTGACGCCACTTCTAGCTAGAAAGAAACGCATGCCCTCCTTGACGTCCTCTGCCGTTTTTGGTTCACAACCGGGGTGCGAGGCTCGCGAATTCACGTTACACAAAGCTGTGCCACACAGGCTGTGCTTTGATCATCACCACAAGACTTTGCTTTTCAATAGAAGCCTCGATCAATTGCCACTTAGGCATGCCACACAGGCAATTCACTCCATGCGTTTGATATCCATCAATATATAACCCCTGAGCTCGTACGTCTCAGAGAAGGGCGTTAAGCAAGAGAATAAATTCTCCGCCGCCAAACAGATATATATTTAATAGAGATCAATCACACGGACTAAAATCCAATGTCAGACACACAGTCCATTTACAAGTCCGTTCTGGGTCTGAACGAAACCAAAGGCACCTAGTACCTCGCATATCCATCGATCTCCAAGTACGTCTGGACGATCACAAACTGTTTCCATCTTCTTGGGTGTACAGCCCAATCAAGATCATCAGTAATCACCCAAACGACGTGAAGACTTCTGGTCTTCGACCACCGTCTTCATCTTCGACACCACGTCGAATCAGTTATTCATAATGGGATAAACCCGTTCTTTCTGAATAACTCGCGTATATATTATAAAAGTGTTACACAAACACAACATACGCCTCATTCCAATTCAGAATATTCTTTTATTCAAATATTCCTATACTTTGGGAAAAGTTCCCATTAATTTTATCCAAGATAAATTCTTTAAATTTATTCTTTAATCTCCTTTGAATATCAATTCAAACTAGTCGGGATTAGCGAACCACACCGAAGTAATCATTTATTTTATTTCCCAATCCCAACCTATTCATCCCATGAAGTAAAACTGGTAATACTTCATATCTAACACCACAGTGTTATCGGTAAATTCAATTACCATTTCACGTTCAAATCTAATTAAAGATTTAACCATCGCCTGGAGCAAAACTGGTGATACTCCATTTTCGATCATTTCCATCTAATTAAAGATTCATTAAAACTCCACTTAGTTTTAATCTTTAACTGGGTTAAAGAATCAGTGTCATTTAAAACACGGTTCACGATAAACCCAAAATCACATTCCATTAATTATCGGGTTAAAGAACAAGTGTGATTTAAAACACTGTTCACGATAAACCCAAAAATCAATACCAATTCAATTCCAATTAAATATTATTTAATTGGCACACTTCATTAAATCTAAATAAAAAGATTTAATCTTTTCTCAACTGGGTTCAAGAACAGTGTTAGTGAAGACACCATTCACGACAAACCCAAATCACATTCGATATTCAATACAAGGCTCTGAATAGAAAATATATCGGCTTATATTCAATATCGAATTCTACGACTAACAAATGTCGTATTGGAAATAACGATATAAATCTATATCTTTCAAATTTCCATAACAACCCCTGTATAATCACGAATTCCAACATCGAAATATTCCGAAGACAATTTCGATTCAAATCCGCTCCAATGCAATCATTGGAAATTTTTGTTATTTTCAAAACCCTTTTCAAATTCAATTTATTTATTTAAAAATAAATAGAATTATAATTCTAGTTCAAAACTAGTTCATTTCGATAAAAATCCATTTTTATCTTGTCAAATATGGAGTGTTTCACCCCAATTCTTCACAAATCATTTCTTATGATTTTACACAAATTATTATTATTATTAATAAATTTATCAAGGCCCGTACAGTCGATTTCCACCAACGGCCATCGAACTGCACTTACAGCGACCTTTTTCAAATTTGATTTGGACATAATTCCAAATCCAACCGTTAGATTTCAAATTTCTAATATTCGTTAGAAAGCTCTTTTCGATACGAACCAAACGGTTCCGGTTTTAGGAGAATCCGACGGTCGGATCTACCGCAATGTCCGTTTGAAATAAATGGTCGAAATTCACGAACTGCCGCGGCGCGGCGCATTCTATTCAGGCCATTATATTATATATATAATATATATAATATATATAATATATACTTCGTCGATTTCTATTTAAAACGAATTATATAAATAGTTTTGAATTCGTTTCAAAAACATTTTCAACTTCCATTTCAATTCAAATCAAAATTGAATTCTTCTTTATAAATTCGTTTTAAAATTCATTTCTATTCAATTCAAATTTCAATTCAATTTGAATTCATTTCAATTCACTTTCAATTCAATTCGAATTCGTTTTCAATTCAATTCATTTCGAAATCGTCTCCAATTCAATTCATTTCGAAATCGTTTTCAATTCAATTCATTACGATTCAATTCATTTCGAAATCGTTTTCAATTCAATTCAATTCGAAATCGTTTTCAATTCAATTCATTTCGAAATCGTTTTCAATTCAATTCATTTCGAAATCGTTTTCAATTCAATTCATTTCGAAATCGTTTTCAATTCAATTCATTTCGAAATCGTTTTCAATTCAATTCATTTCGAAATCGTTTTCAATTCAATTCATTTCGAAATCGTTTTCAATTCGATTCATTTCGAAATCGTTTTCAATTCAATTCATTTCGAAATCGTTTTCAATTCATTTCGAAATCGCCGATTTCGAAATCACTTTTCAATATTCATTTCAAAATGAATAAAGTCGATATAAATATCGTTCACGTCAAAATGGCGTCAATCTAATCAACACGGCTTCATAAATTTCTATTTTCAAATTTTCTTTATTTTTCAAATTGGAATGAGGCCCAATCAATTACCATATAAAATTAATTATATGGATTTCCATACAACACATGTATATAATAGCATTGAAAAATAATCAACCATCAACCAAAGTGCACTACACTGTATAAGCATCAAATATAGATATTCAACGCTTATAACAGCCTGTCAATCAATCGATCGACATATTTAATCAATCAGGATGAGTGAAATTCATATTTCATCCCAACACCCGTGTGGGGTTTCAAACAATCAAACACAGAATTTAGTTGTGCAGTTGGGCGATGTGTAAAATTTATCGACCCAATCAATATCAGTCAAATCAGTGTACATAAACAAACCGTCTGGTTTGTAAATGAATATTTTATTTTATTCACTTCACGTTAAAAATTATATTTTTAACGATAAAATATTCTATTTCAACACTTGAATTTCTATTCCGTTAATTCTTTAACTAAAATGATATTTTTATTTTTCTAACTTATTTTAGAAAAATTTCGGCGGCATAACGGCACGATACTAAAAACGGGACGAGGCCTAGCCTTATCCCCGGTCTAGTGAAGGCCCACGCCATTCACACATCAATCATATCAATTCATTTCACCAAAACAATCCAATCCAAATCAAATAATCTAACCAACTACACAACCAATCAAACAAGTCCATGGTCTGTGGACGGGTGTCGGGTGCTTCTAATAAGCACCGTCTGCATCCTAGTATATATATATATAACTAGAAAAATTAAATTGAAAGGTGAGAAGTTCTCACCGATAGCTATCCTAACTCCACGGCACTTCCTTTAGAGAAATCTTCACCTTTTTGTCGCTTTCACCCGTATTCTCTACATATGTAAAAATCGAATTTTTACGATGCTATTCAATATATAAAAATATGATTTTTTTCCATGCTATTCAATATATAAAAATATGATTTTTACTTCGACTTTCAATATCTAAAAATCTGATTTTTACTTCTTAAAGTTCTAATCCTTTTTCTCTTTAAAGATTAAACCTTTTTCCTATTTAAAGTTTAAACCTTTTTTTTTCTATTTTAAACCTTAAAATAAAATCAGTTTTTATTCTCTACTTTTAAACATTTTCAGTTTTTATTTTTAAAACAAAATCAGTTTTTAACTTTTAAATAATTCAGTTTTTCTTTTTATTTAACAAAATCAGTTTTTTATTATTTAACAAAATCAGTCTTTTTAATATTTAACAAAATAAGATTTTTTTTTTTAATATTTAACAAAATCAGTTTTAACCTTATTAAAATTTCAGTTTTAACCTAATTAAAATTTCAGTTTTAAATCCTTTATAAAATTTCAGTTTTAAATCCTTTATAAAATTTCAGTTTTAAATCCTTTATAAAATTTCAGTATTAAATTATGTTTTTACATAAAATAACAATAAAATAATAAAAATAAAAAGAAATACTTACAGGGGGGGTTTCTCTGGCGGCGGAGCTGCTCAGACCGGCGGCAGGCTAAGGGGGAGGTGGAGGTTGAACGGAGGAGGGGGCTGGAGGTGCGTCGGGTTCATGCATCGCGGTGGGAAGAGGGACCGGGAGGAGAAGGAGAAGGGGAGGGGGGAGAAGGGGATCGCGGAGGAGAAGCAGGCGCAGGAGAGTGGAGGCCGCGCCTGAGGCGCGGTGGCGCGGTGATGGGAGGAGCGACGAGCTCCTCCTTTTTTTTTTCTGTTGAATGAATTTTAATCGGGTGGGGGGGGCCTGGTTAAGGGAGAGAGGGGTTTTCTTTTTTTTTATTTATTTTTATTTATTATTTTATTATTTTTAAAAGTTGACTTTTGCATACGACCTCGAAACGAGGCCCACCGCCTGTCGTCCATAGCGTTTTACCCCCATTCCGAACACAATGGGACATGTTTCATATGTTGATTCGATCGTTTCGATCAGTTTCTGTTTAATTTACATTTAAATCACTATATTGAATTTTAAACGTGCATTTCAAATTACCGGGGTCACATATTAACTTTAAAAATTCTAGAAAAATATTTCCCAGCTTCGTATTGACGATACGGTCCTAACAAAACTAATTTCGTCGAATTCTGAGACCATTAGAAAAATGGCCATTTTCCAGTCGATTAAAATCAACTGAAACTGGTCAAACGCGTTTTCCTTTACCATGCTCACATATTGATTCGAAAAATTATGAAATTTGAAACCTAGCAATAATTTGACATCACGGACCCAACAAAAGTGGTTTCGTCGAAATCCGAGTTCATTTGCAAAATGTCTATTTTTAAGGGCCTGAATTCCATAGCGACTATTCAGAATTTTCATCTGGACATATCTTTTGATTCCCGCTATGAAATTTTGATTCTTTGGATTCGTTGGAAAGATACTATCAATTAGATTCCATTATTTTTGGTTTCACTAAAAAATCCGGATTGTTTTGCACCCGGTACATTCAATTGAAGTTTGAAATCGAATTATCGAACTACCGCGCCATTTTCAATTCCTTTTATAATTATATATAATTATTTATATTCTAACGACGACGTATATAATATATACATTCGAATTATACTGAAAATAATTTTTTGTTGATTTTATTTAAAATAATTCATTTTAAATAATCAAAACTCGCTAAAATTGCCAAAATAAAATTTTCAAACTGGCTCGCATTTTACGGGTTGTTACAATCTCCCCCACTTAAAACTTTTCGTCCCCGAAAAGGAACAAAGTCGAAAGTGGTTTGATTAATTAACTCTACGTTCGTTCTGGCTTCCATTCTCCAACTCTTTAGTTTCTGAGAATTTTCAAAATTTCAAAAATTTGGCTAACACCCTAAATTTTTGAAAAATTTCGCCATAACCTCCCCTGCAATGGGAGCATCGGGGAATTTCAAATAGCTTCCCCGGTCCTTCAGATCTCAAAAAGAAAAAGAAAAAGCCAAGCGGCTAGCCAATAGGCTCACAAAATCATCATTACCCAAACAAAACAGGAAATTATGTAGTAAACATGTACCTATTTGTCGGGCAAACAAATTTTATTCTTCGGCTCTAGCCTCTTTGCTATGACCTGTTCAATGTAAGTATATGTATATGCAAGCAAATGCGACTAATTTTCAATATCGTTCAATATTTGATGCTATAAGGCATAATGGTTCAAATTTTAATTATTCAAACAATAAAACCGTCAATCAATTAGTGAATTATAGTTTCAAATTCATAATTTTGATACATATACAAAAATCAGATTTTTGATGCCAAATCACAACTATAAGCCCTATCTAATTTTGGTTCTCACACCAGTCTAATGGAAATATATAGAAAATCACACCTTTGAAACTCGAATACCAATTCTGATGATGTCTAGACTATCATCAGAATCGTCTCCGGGCGACTAGAGTGTGACTCTATATCTATCCAGCATATTAAAATTTCAAATACACGTGGATCAGACGTATACGCAAAGTCTATATATACTGGACTGTCCAAAATCAATATAATAACTAATCAAATACGTATAAAGCGGTTTAAATTTTCAAAACAAAATTTGTTTTCATTTTAAAAATATACTCTTCACACTCGTTCTAGGATACTACTGATCCCATCTCTAACGAGTCATTCTAATTGGATATTACTAATCCAATATCTGATGAATTCTTTCGTATGGTTCTAATGTGCCTTGTTCTCTGAGCTTTATAAACCAAAGCTCTGATACCACGTGTAAAGACCCGCAACTTCCCCGTAAAGGAAAGTGTCGGATAGTTCGAGAACAAACCACAACAGAACACATATCAAAGAACACTTCATTGTATATTACAACAACGCATCAGAATACAAGAATATACAGAGTAAAAAGAATATTACACAGAAATATCAGAGATTTAAATTACATTTAAATACATAGCAGCGGAAAATAATACAATACACAACTAGAAGAGTTATACGGATACAAAGCTTTCCGGATATCGTTCCAGCTGTAAACCAGGATCCTGTGAATATAAATCTGCAAAACCAAAACTACTAGCTGCCCATGTCAAAATAAGGGCACCCAGAGTTTAGGTTAAAACAATAAACTCAAGGTCAGTCATGGGACTGGTGTGAGAACTAAAACAGTTAATCTTTATTTTTAATGTTAGGTAAATCAAGGGACCACGCCGTATAACACGGAACGGGTTTCCTCCCAAGAATACCAGTGCATAAAACAACAGTGCAATGCTAAATAAAGAAAAATGAAGCTATTATAAGACCCAGGTCCTATCATACAATGCAACGCAAGCCGGGGGATAGGGTTTTTACCTTATAATAGCCAAGAATGCTTGATACGTTTAAAACAAATCATTTGATACTATTATAAGTGCATAGTGTATAAAACAACTTCAAATCATAAGTATCAATCATAGGCGGCATGAGCGCCCCATCCCACTATGTCGCCATACTAGGCTCTACAAATAAAACCGCAAAGTCACGTATTTGGAAATTGGATTTCCGTCTATGAACCGAGGCAAAAGATAGTCCTCAACCGATTCGAGACGCTCTAGCCCGCCCCTCATGAACAGCCGCAACTGCCCCTTGGATCCTCAGGGCCGGTCCACCGATGTGGATTATTATGCCTGAACACTACGTCTCCCCACCCTATGGGTTGTAAGTCTGGTCCGTCAGCCGACCAGAATGCATCGGCCGAAACCGATATAACCGAGGCGCCTCGCAACAGCAACAACCACATAAGTCAAACTCGTCAGGGCGTGTAAAACCACTGATGCCACTTCTAGCTAGAAAGAAACGCATGCCCTCCCTGACGTCCTCTCCCGTTTTTGGTTCACAACCGGGGTGCGAGGCTCGCGAATTCACGTTACACAAAGCTGTGCCACACAGGCTGTGCTTTGATCATCACCACAAGACTTTGCTTTTCAACAGAAGCCTCGATCAATTGCCACTTAGGCATGCCACACAGGCAATTCACTCCATGCGTTAGATATCCATCAATATATAACCCCTGAGCTCGTACGTCTCAGAGAAGGGCGTTAAGCAAGATAATAAATTCTCCGCCGCCAAACAGATATATATTTAATAGAGATCAATCACACGGACTAAAATCCAATGTCAGACACACAGTCCATTTACAAGTCCGTTCTGGGTCTGAACGAAACCGGAGGCACCTAGTACCTCGCATATCCATCGATCTCCAAGTACGTCTGGACGATCACAAACTGTTTCCATCTTCTTGGGTGTACAGCCCAATCAAGATCATCAGTAATCACCCAAACGACGTGAAGACTTCTGGTCTTCGACCACCGTCTTCATCTTCGACACCACGTCGAATCAGTTATTCATAATGGGATAAACCCGTTCTTTCTGAATAACTCGCGTATATATTATAAAAGTGTTACACAAACACAACATACGCCTCATTCCAATTCAGAATATTCTTTTATTCAAATATTCCTATACTTTGGGAAAAGTTCCCATTAATTTTATCCAAGATAAATTCTTTAAATTTATTCTTTAATCTCCTTTGAATATCAATTCAAACAAGTCGGGATTAGCGAACCACACCGAAGTAATCATTTATTTTATTTCCCAATCCCAACCTATTCATCCCATGAAGTAAAACTGGTAATACTTCATATCTAACGCCATAATGTTATCGGTAAATTCAATTACCATTTCACGTTCAAATCTAATTAAAGATTTAACCATCGCCTGGAGCAAAACTGGTGATACTCCATTTTCGATCATTTCCATCTTATTAAAGATTCATTAAAACTCCACTTAGTTTTAATCTTTAACTGGGTTAAAGAATCAGTGTCATTTAAAACACGGTTCACGATAAACCCAAAATCACATTCCATTAATTATCGGGTTAAAGAACAAGTGTGATTTAAAACACTGTTCACAATAAACCCAAAAATCAATACCAATTCAATTCCAATTAAATATTGTTTAATTGGCACACTTCATTAAATCTAAATAAAAAGATTTAATCTTTTCTCAACTGGGTTCAAGAACAGTGTTAGTGAAGACACCATTCACGACAAACCCAAATCACATTCGATATTCAATACAAGGCTCTGAATAGAAAATATATCGGCTTATATTCAATATCGAATTCTACGACTAACAAATGTCGTATTGGAAATAACGATATAAATCTATATCTTTCAAATTTCCATAACAACCCCTGTATAATCACGAATTCCAACATCGAAATATTCCGAAGACAATTTCGATTCAAATCCACTCCAATGCAATCATTGGAAATTTTGGTTATTTTCAAAACCCTTTTCAAATTCAATTTATTTATTTAAAAATAAATAGAATTATAATTCTAGTTCAAAACTAGTTCATTTCGATAAAAATCCATTTTTATCTTTTCAAATATGGAGTGTTTCACCCCAATTCTTCACAAATCATTTCTTATGATTTTACACAAATTATTATTATTTTTAATAATTTTATCAAGGCCCGTACAGTCGATTTCCACCAACGGCCATCGAACTGCACTTACAGCGACCTTTTTCAAATTTGATTTGGAAATAATTCCAAATCCAACCGTTAGATTTCAAATTTCTAATATTCGTTAGAAAGCTCTTTTCGATACGAACCCAACGGTTCCGGTTTTAGGAGAATCCGACGGTCGGATCTCCAGCAATGTCCGTTTGAAATAAATGGTCGAAATTCACGAACTGCCGCGGCGCGGCGCATTCTATTCAGGCCATTATATTATATTTATAATATATATAATATATACTTCGTCGATTTCTATTTAAAACGAATTATATAAATAGTTTTGAATTCGTTTCAAAAACATTTTCAACTTCCATTTCAATTCAAATCAAAATTGAATTCTTCTTTATAAATTCGTTTTAAAATTCATTTCTATTCAATTCAAATTTCAATTCAATTTGAATTCATTTCAATTCACTTTCAATTCAATTCGAATTCGTTTTGAATTCAATTCATTTCGAAATCGTCTTCAATTCAATTCATTTCGAAATCGTTTTCAATTCAATTCATTTCGAAATCGTTTTCAATTCAATTCATTTCGAAATCGTTTTCAATTCAATTCATTTCGAAATCGTTTTCAATTCGATTCATTTCGAAATCGTTTTCAATTCGATTCATTTCGAAATCATTTTCAATTCGATTCATTTCGAAATCGTTTTCAATTCGATTCATTTCGAAATCGGTTTCAATTCAATTCATTTCGAAATCATTTTCAATTCATTTCGAAATCGCCGATTTCGAAATCACTTTTCAATATTCATTTCAAAATGAATAAAGTCGATATAAATATCGTTCAGGTCAAAATGGCGTCAATCTAATCAACACGGCTTCATAAATTTCTATTTTCAAATTTTCTTTATTTTTCAAATTGGAATGAGGCCCAATCAATTACCATATAAAATTAATTATATGGATTTCCATACAACACATGTATATAATAGCATTGAAAAATAATCAACCATCAACCAAAGTGCACTACACTGTATAAGCATCAAATATAGATATTCAACGCTTATAACAGCCTGTCAATCAATTGATCGACATATTTAATCAATCAGGATGAGTGAAATTCATATTTCATCCCAACACCCGTGTGGGGTTTCAAACAATCAAACACGGATTTTAGTTGTGCAGTTGGGCGATGTGTAAAATTTATCGACCCAATCAATATCAGTCAAATCAGTGTACATAAACAAACCGTCTGGTTTGTAAATGAATATTTTATTTTATTCACTTCACGTTAAAAATTATATTTTTAACGATAAAATATTCTATTTCAACACTTGAATTTGTATTCCGTTCATTCTTTAACTAAAATGATATTTTTATTTTTCTAACTTATTTTAGAAAAATTTCGGCGGCATAACGGCACGATACTAAAAACGGGACGAGGCCTAGCCTTATCCCCGGTCTAGTGAAGGCCCACGCCATTCACACATCAATCATATCAATTCATTTCACCAAAACAATCCAATCCAAATCAAATAATCTAACCAACTACACAACCAATCAAACAAGTCCATGGTCTGTGGACGGGTGTCGGGTGCTTCTAATAAGCACCGTCTGCATCCTAGTATATATATATAACTAGAAAAATTAAATTGAAAGGTGAGAAGTTCTCACCGATAGCTATCCTAACTCCATGGCACTTCCTTTAGAGAAATCTTCGCCTTTTTGTCGCTTTCACCCGTATTCTCTACATATGTAAAAATCGAATTTTTACGATGCTATTCAATATATAAAAATATGATTTTTTTTCCACGCTATTCAATATATAAAAATATGATTTTTACTTCGACTTTCAATATCTAAAAATCTGATTTTTACTTCTTAAAGTTCTAATCCTTTTTCTCTTTAAAGATTAAACCTTTTTCCTATTTAAAGTTTAAACCTTTTTTTTTTCTATTTTAAACCTTAAAATAAAATCAGTTTTTATTCTCTACTTTTAAACATTTTCAGTTTTTATTTTTAAAACAAAATCAGTTTTTAACTTTTACATAATTCAGTTTTTCTTTTTATTTAACAAAATCAGTTTTTTATTTTTTAACAAAATCAGTCTTTTTAATATTTAACAAAATCAGTTTTTTTTTTTTTTAATATTTAACAAAATCAGTTTTAACCTTATTAAAATTTCAGTTTTAACCTAATTAAAATTTCAGTTTTAAATCCTTTATAAAATTTCCGTTTTAAATCCTTTATAAAATTTCAGTTTTAAATCCTTTATAAAATTTCAGTTTTAAATTATGTTTTTACATAAAATAAAAATAAAATAATAAAAATAAAAAGAAATACTTACAGGGGGGGCGTTTCTCTGGCGGCGGAGCTGCTCAGACCGGCGGCAGGCCAAGGGGGAGGTGGAGGTTGAACGGAGGAGGGGGCTGGAGGTGCGTCGGGTTCAGGCATCGCGGTGGGAAGAGGGAGCGGGAGGAGAAGGAGAAGGGGAGGGGGGAGAAGGGGATCGCGGAGGAGAAGCAGGCGGAGGAGAGTGGAGGCCGCGCCTGAGGCGCGGTGGCGCGGTGATGGGAGGAGCGACGAGCTCCTCCTTTTTTATTTTTTATTTTTTTATTTTCTGTTGAATGAATTTTAATCGGGGGGGGGGGGGGGGGCTGGTTAAGGGAAGAGAGGGGTTTTTTTTATTTTATTTTATTTTTATTTATTATTTTATTATTTTTAAAAGTTGACTTTTGCATACGACCTCGAAACGAGGCCCACCGCCTGTCGTCCATAGCGTTTTACCCCCATTCCGAACACAATGGGACATGTTTCGTATGTTGATTCGATCGTTTCGATCAGTTTCTGTTTAATTTACATTTAAATCACTATATTGAATTTTAAACGTGCATTTCAAATTACCGGGGTCACATATTAACTTTAAAAATTCTAGAAAAATATTTCCTAGCTTCGTATTGACGATACGGTCCTAACAAAACTAATTTCGTCGAATTCTGAGACCATTAGAAAAATGGCCATTTTCCAGTCGATTAAAATCAACTGAAACTGGTCAAACGCGTTTTCCTTTACCACGCTCACATATTGATTCGAAAAATTATGAAATTTGAAACCTAGCAATAATTTGACATCACGGACCCAACAAAAGTGGTTTCGTCGAAATCCGAGTTCATTTGCAAAATGTCTATTTTTAAGGGCCTGAATTCCATAGCGACTATTCAGAATTTTCATCTGGACATATCTTTTAATTCCCGCTATGAAATTTTGATTCTTCGGATTCGTTGGAAAGATACTATCAATTAGATTCCATTATTTTTGGTTTCACTAAAATCCGGATTGTTTTGCACCCGGTACATTCAATTGAAGTTTGAAATCGAATTATCGAACTACCGCGCCATTTTCAATTCCTTTTATAATTATATATAATTATTTATATTCTAACGAAGACGTATATAATATATACATTCGAATTATATTCAAAATAATTTTTCTTTGATTTTATTTAAAATAATTCATTTTAAATAATCAAAACTCGCTAAAATTGCCAAAATAAAAATTTCAAACTGGCTCGCATTTTACGGGTTGTTACACAGAGATATCCACTCGGCATCTAGGATAAGCTTTCTGAATGCTCTCCTCAGTTTCCCAAGTACAATCTCGTGGATCTCCGCTCCATTGCACTTTGACTAAGTGAACCTTCTTGTTCCTCAGCTCTTTGGTTTCTTTGCCGATGAACTTTAGCGGCTCTCTTCTCACAGCTAGTTCTGGAGTAATTTCAATATCCTGTTGAGCTGCTTCTTCCACGATCAAGTCTGGATCATGAACGTGTTTTCGAAGTTAAGATATATGAAATACATCATGGACTCCAGGGAACCAATCAGGCAGTTTGACCCTATAAGCGAGAGTTCCGATCCGTTCCAGAATAGGAAACGGACCAATGAATTTGGGCGCCAACTTTCCAGTTTTACCGAACCGGATTACTCCTCTCATCGGCGATACTTTCAAATATACATAGTCGCCAACAGCAATGGATATATCTCTCCTTCTCCAATCGGCATAGCTCTTTTGTCGGCTTTGAGCAGCCAGTAATCGTTTCTTAATAAAATCGACTTTGTCGGTAGCTTCTCGAATCATATCAGGCCCCAACACAAGTCTATTTCCAGGTTCGACCCAACAAGCAGGAGATCGGCACGGTCTATTATACAATGCTTCGAATGGCGACATTGTCAGACTCGCCTGGTAGCTGTTGTTATATGAGAATTCAGCCAAATGTAGATGGTCCTCCCATGATCCACCGAAATCTATAACACAAGCCCGCAATTGATCTTCTAAAATACGATTCACCCTCCCAGTCTGACCGTCTGTCTGAGGATGATAAGCGGTGCTTAAGTTCAACTTCGTTCCCAGCTTGACTTGAAATGCTTCCCAGAATTTGCTAGTGAATATTGTATCTCTATCACTGACTATACTAAGCGGCACTCCATGTTGTCTAACTATTTCCCTGAAGTATATCTGCGCCAGACTCTGAGCAGTTCTATTTGATCTGACAGGAATGAAATGGGTGGTCTTCGTGAAGCGATCTACGATCACCCAAATACTGTCATTCTCTTTTCTGGTTCTGGGCAGACCATCAATAAAATACATAGAAATATGTTCCCACTTCCAACCAGGAACTTCTAGCGGTTGTAACAATCCAGCCAATTTCTGTTGGTTGCTTTTGACTAGCTGGCAAGTAGGGCATCAGCTAACATATAAAGAAATGTCCCTCTTCATCGACTTCCACTAGAAAGTGCGTTTGATGTCATTATACATTTTGCTTACTCCCGGATGGATACTAAGTTTTGATTTGTGGCATTCATCCAGTACTTCCTTTCGACGCTCAGGAATATTAGGGACACAGATTCGACCTTTGAGCCTTAGAACTCCATCATTATCCACTTGAAAACTCGAGGGTTTGCCTTGTTGAATTATCTCTCTGATCTTCTGAATGAAGTGATCATCCTTCTGAAGAGAAGATATTTTATCTAGCAATGAAGTCGTGATAATAAAACTGGCGATCATCTCATTCTTTCGGCTTAACGCATCGGCCACGACATTGGCTTTCCCTGGAGTGTATATAATTTCAAAGTCATATGCTGCAAGAAACTCCAGCCAATGTTGCTGCCTCAGATTCAGGTCCTTCTGAGTGAACAGATAATTTAACGACTGGTGATCTGTAAACAGTTCAAATCTCTCACCCAGAAGATAGTGCCTCCAGATTTTCAATGCAAATACGATAGCCAACAACTCAAGATCATGAGTTACGTAGTTCTTCTCGTGCGGCTTCAGCTGACAGCTAGCATAAGCAATCACCTGACCCCTTTGCATTAACACTGCGCCAAGGCCTTCTCTAGAAGCATCAGTCCAGACTTTTAAATCTTGGTTGCCATCGATGGTGGTTAACACTGGAGCAGTTGTTAATCTCAACTTTAGCTCTTCAAAAGCCTCCTCACTTTCTGGGGTCCATTTGAATTTAGAGTGCTTCTTTGTAAGCTTTGTTAAATGACCAGATATCTTCGAAAAGTTTTTAACGAACTTCCGGCAATAGCTAGCCAATCCGAGAAAACTGCGGACTTCAGTGGGAGTACTGGGATATTTCCAATTCTAAATAGCTGTGATTTTGCTTGGATCCACAGCAATTCCTTCTTTCGATACAACGTGGCCTAGAAATTTTACTTCATCTTGCCAGTAGATACATTTGGAAAACTTGGCTTTTAATACATTCCGTCTTAGAATTTCTAGAACCTGTTCCATATGCTTTTCATGTTCGGCCTTTGATTTAGAGAAGATTAGAATATCGTCAATAAAAACCAGAACAAATTTATTCAATACTCCTCTGAATACTCTGTTCATCAGATCGACGAAGTAAGCGGGAGCGTTACATAAGCCAAACGACATTACTAACCACTCGTAGAATAAGTCGGGACCTCTGAATGCTGTCGTTGGAACACACTCTTCGGCGATACGAATTTGATGGAAACCTGTAGCAAGGTCCATTCTTGAAAATACTTGTGCTCCATTTAATCGATCTAACAAATCATTAATCCGCGGCAATGGATATTTGTTGTTTATTGTCTGTTTGTTCCGATCACGATAATCCACACATAGACATAGAGTACCGTCAGATTTTGGGACAAAAACCACTGCTGCTTCCCAATCTGAGAAACTAGGCCTGATCAGACCCTTCCATACTAGCTGTCGTGTTTGATTGTCTGATTCCTCCTTCTCTTTCAAGGACATTCTTCGAATAGCTTGAACTACCAGCCTTGCATTCAGAACTAAAGCAATTTTGAAATCTATTTCTCTCTGCGGAGGTAAGCGAACAACTTCTTCGAACACATCCGCATAGTTCTTGACGACAGGAATATCTTTCACTAGATCGGGAATAATCTCCGTGACTTCAGGGACATTTTCCATTTGGGCTGGAGAAACATTCAAAGCTGCCCAGAAGTCTTTTCTATTAGCATTCTGACCCTCACAGGGAATGGTTATATAATCACCTGATTTAATCTTCGCCTTTACGACTCTGTCGGCGTATTTAACTTCAGCTTCATATTTGGTCAACCATTCTAACCCCAAGATAAGATCAAACTCTTTAAAATTCATGACGACTACGATGGTAGGAAACCGATAACGAGAGAAAGAAACCGGCACTCCACAAATCCAACTGAGATCAATGGAACCCCCAACCGAATTCTAGACAGTCATTGGTTCCTTCAGCTTTTTCAAATTCAAATCTAGTTTCTTAGCTGCATCCTTTGCAATGAAGCATCGTGACGCACCTATGTCAAACAGTACTTTGACTGGAATGTTTTTGACAATTAGCGTGCCTTTTAAAACATCGGCCCTTTCTTGACTAGCTGGGGGCTCGGAAGTTTCTGCTACTTCATTTACTTGAACCATTTCAGGCTTGTTTAACTGCGGGCAATCCTTTGCAAGATGACCAGCCTCGTGGCACTGTTTGCACTCTCTATTCTCTTGGAACTCCCCGTCAATTCTGAACCTTTTCTTCTTTTGCTTTCGATTTGCTCTATATCCCTCTTTTCTTTGTTTCTTTAAAGATCTACAACTTATCGACAAATGTCCTTTCTTATTGCAGTGAGAGCAAATAGCAGTTGTTACTGGTTCTTTCCCAGACTTAGCCCTATTTCTCTTAGCACTGGGCTTCTCATTGACCTCAGACCTCGTTCCGGCTTCAGGAATATCAGTTTCCGACTCTTCTTTGTCACTACAACAGACTTCTTCTTCGTCGCGCAACATTCCTTTCTTATGGAGATCTTCATACTGATAAGCCATATAAATCATTTCAGAGAAGGGAAGTTTTACATTCCTCAGTACTCTATTCTGATATCTCCTTTGCAGGCCATGAATAAATCTCAGATTTTTCCTCTTCGGATCTTGAATCAGATGAGGAGAAAAGTGTGCAAGTTCATTAAATTTCTTATGATATTCTGGGATGGTCATATCACCTTGTATTAGATAAGAAAATTCATCACATAATCGCTCTGTCGCTTCGGGAGGAGTAAATCTTTCCAGGAAAATCACTTTGAATCTATCCCAGGTGATATCACCTTCTGGATTATCTTTGATGATTGTTTCCCACCAGATTAAAGCTTCTTCCTTGAGCGCCCAAGATGCTACTAACCGTTTCTGGTCATCTCTCAGTTGGATACGCTCAAAGATTCTTTCGACAGAACTCATCCAAGCTTGAGTCTGAATTATAGATTCATTACCCGAGAACTATGCTCCATTCAGATTTCGATATCTCTTTAATAGAGGATCTAGATCGGGTTCTGCATTTCTCCTGTTTCTGACACTCATTTTTCTAGTACTTCTGCAAATAGCAGATCAAGTGTCAGGTCACAGAAAGGGTATTTTAAAACATAGAAACATATACATCAAATGTAAATGTGTCTATCAAGGTGCAATTTCATTCTGCTTTACTCATACTAGGATATTACTGATCCTATCTGTATAGTGTTACCCGTCCTAGAACACTACTAGTTCTGTTTCTGACGAGTTCGTTCAAATGTTATATTCCAGAACTAAGCTTAACCAAAGCTCTGATACCACGTTGTGACGACCCCAAATCCCGTTCTGACGGAGACAAGGGTTATCTTTGGAATATAACAGAGAAACAGATAACAGCAGAACAAAATTATATAAATACACCAGATAGTGAACAATAGAATATACTGGATAAAAGTAATCATCAGAGTTACACAGTATACAGGATCTTACTTAGTACAATTACAGTTCAGCTATACATAAATGTCTACAGCGGAAAACAAACAAAATATCTACAATAGGAGCTGAACAGCATAAAAAGAGATAAATGATAGAATCCATCTTCAGCTCCAGCTATCCAGAGAAAGCCAGCTAAACCTGAATACAAGGCTGCCCATGTAGAAAAAGGGGCACCCGAGTTTGAAAGTGAACCAAACTACGAGTCAGTCTTGGGACTGGTATGAAAAATCTACTCAACACATATATAATATGGACAATCACAGGACCACGCCACTTTCGTGGAACGGGTTTACTCCATTGGATTGCCAGTGCTTTAAAACAAATCTTTCTTTTAAACATCGCTACGCTTTTTATAAAAATGAAGCTGTTATAAGACTCTGTTCCCATCACACAATGCAACGCAAACCGAAGGATAGAGTTTTTACCTAATAACGGCCAAAATATGCTTCATACGAATAAAACCAAGGCATTTGATATTATTACTATTGTTTATATGTTTCGAAAACAATTTGAATCATAACTATCAATTATAGACGGCATGGGTACCATATATCATGTCGCCAGATATATATACAATCGAAACCGCACAGTCACGTATTTGGAAATTGGATTTCCGTCATAAACCAAGGCAAAAGATAGTCCTTACTGACTTCGTGACTCTCTAGCCCGAGCCACAAGGTTAGAGCGCATCGACCCTTGGATCGTCAGGGCCTGTCCACCGATGTGGATTAAAATGCCTGAACAATACGTTTCCCTGCCCTTTGGGGCGTAAACGAGCCAACGAATGACTCTATCGGACCCGGATCGTCTGATCAAACCGAGGCGCCTCGCAACAGCAACACCACGCAGGTGAAAATTATTAAATGTCAGGGCTGGTAGGTCACTGACACCACCCTAGCTAGAAAGAAACGCATGCCCTCCCTGAGGTCCTTCTCCCGTTTCTGGTTCATACCGGGGTGTGAGGCTCGCGATTTTACGTTATACACAAAGCTACGCCACACCGGCGGTGCTTTGATCATCACCACAAGACTTTGCTTTTCAACAGAAGCCCTGATCACTGCATCTTAGCATGCCACATAGGTAATTCATGCCATGCGACTGATGTCCATCGATATACAACCTCTGAGCTCGTGCGTTTCAGAGAAGGGCGCTAAGCGAAAGAATAAATTCTTCGCCGCCAAACAGATGTATATTTAACAGAGATCAATCAACACAGAATAAAATCCAATGTCAGACACACAGTACATTTTCAAGTCCGTTCTGGGTCTGAACGAAACCGGAGGCATTAAATACCTTGCAAACCCATCGATCACCACATACGTCTGGACGATCACCACTCATTATCCGTATTTCGGGATGCCTCCCAATCAGGACCTCGGTTACCATCCAAACGAGGTGAAGATCTCCGGTCTTCGACCACCATCTTCATCTTTGACTTTCAATCGTCGGTCTTTGAAATGAGAATTAACTCGGCCTTTTCAAATAATTCACGTATATTTAGTATTTCAAATCAATTTATTTCAATGGTTAAATCATTCGACAACACCAATTTTGTTCTTTAATGTAATTTTCACACCAATCACATTCAACCATCAAATACCACATAAATCGAGCAAATTCAGTTTATTTCCATTCCATATCGTTTATGATATTTTATAACGATTTATCGCTATTTTTATTTATTTTAAATTAGCCAATTTATTCAAAACGACGCTTCGGGCCATAACGCGGTCGTGGCGCTGTTTTTCTTCGGATTTGATTTACACATATCTGGAAATATAACCGTTGGATCTTCACAAAATTTACCTCATTAGAAAGATCTTTTCAAAACGAATCCAACGGTTCCAGTTTCGGGAAAATCCGACGGTCGGATCTCCCGGTACAATCGTTTGAAGTTTCGATTTCAAAATATGAACTGCAGCGTCGTTATTCGATTAATTATAATTATACTTATATATATATATATACATATATATATAATCGATTCTGGCGCTGTTTTTCTTCATATTTGAATTAAACATTCCAGACAATCCAACCGTTGGATTTTTACAAAGTTGGTGCTGTTGGAAAGATTTTTCCAAAGCGAACCCAACGGTTGTGATTTCAGGAAAATCCGATGGTCGGATCTTTCGTACTAATCGTTTGAAATCACGGTTTCAAAATATGAACTGCAGCGTCGTTATTCGATATATTATAATTATATATATACAAATATAATCGATTCTTCGATTTCAAGCTACATTCTTTTCATTCATTTGATAAAAATGATATTTTCTTCTAACTGTCTTCTATTTCAACACTTCACTATTTTTAACAATTTGTTTATATAATAAAAATGTGATTTTTATTGTAAAACAATTCATTTCAAAATACTATTATTTCATATAGTTAATATAGGGGATAAAATAGGATTTTTATTGTAAAACAATTTATTTCAAAACAGGATTATTTTTATACTTTTCATATTGATGTTAAAAATGGGATTTTCACTATAAAACAATTTCTTTCAAAATATGAATACCATTCAACACATGAATTTCAATTCAACGAATGAATATCGATTCAACACATGAGGGTTTTCTATAGTTTATATATATAGACAAAAATGTGATTTTTATATTTAAAACATGAATAACATTCAACACATGAATTTCAATTCAACGAATGAATATCGATTCGGCACATGAAGGTTTTCTATTCAACGAATAAATATAGTTTCAGCAAATGAAAATAATTCAAACACATGAATATTATTCAAAATTTCGGCAGCATAACGGCAGGGTAGTTAAAACCGGGACCGTCCCTAGTACGGCTCCTCGCTCTACCTTAAAACCTCGTGGTTTTTGACAATGGGAATCATGCATCTAGTTCGCACGCAGGCGGCATGTATATATTTATTTCATTTCCACAACTAATCCTATGTGGTTTCAACCAAATATTTCTCAACCACAAATGGGTTTTTTTCAACCACAATCAATCAATATCAACACAAACAATCCCAAATAACCATTCGCTATCAATCAATTTTCACACCAATCACAACCAAATAATATCATCTATGGTTTGTGGACGAGGGGCGTATATATATATATATATATATATATATATATATATATATATATATATATATATAGCAATTCACTTCTATTTCAACACATATATATATAATATTTACAACGCATATATAACTTATACATCGAACGTACAACTTATACAACGCTTATACAAGAGGTATACAACGCTTATATAACTCATACATCGACTATATAATTTATACATCGTCGTTTTCCATATCGTTTATAAATTAGAAATCTCACATTGGGTTCCACTCCACCAAAAATAGCAGAAGGCTCAGAAAAATATGCGGTCTCTTCTAGAAGGTAGAAGACGTCCACACGGTCACGATGTTTCCTGTTTCATCAAATTTCGTTAACGAATGAAAAAGATATGATTTTTCAAAGGTTTGCAACACTTAAAAGTGTAAAAATAGTTGAAAATATAGAACAGCCGTTAGTTTTCAAACCTGGTCCGAAACTAGGTTTTGCAAATTCGCTCAAACCGTGAAGTAATCCAACGATCAACCTTCACCACCGCGTAGAGCTTGGAGAGGCGCCTCCAGAGGGACCCACCGCTCTGAACTCGACGCTGGCACGGTGGCTGAAACTGGGCGCGAGCGGGCGGACTTCGGGGGGTCGATTCCTCACAAACACTCAACGATAAAATTCAAGAGGGTTATGGATTTAGAGCTCTTTGGATGCTATTCTAAATCCTTAACAGGAGCTCTCAATTTTATTGAGAGATTAGAGAGAAAAAGAGGTGGGAGGCGAGGGACGAAAGCCGCCGTCGGTTTCTGAAGTCGAGGAGAGAGAAGACGGGGGGGGGGGGGGTCTGACGTGGACAAATAGGGTTTTATTTATTTATTTATTTATAAAGTTTTAAAATCCGAAAATACCCCTTGCCACCTGCGAACCCCAATCCAAACCCAACGACTGTTGTCCCAAGCATTTTACCCCCATTCCGAACACAATGGGATATGTTTCGAAGGACCATTCGACTGTTTAAGTCAGTTTTCCTTCAAATTAAAATATAAAACATTCAATATTTAATTTGAACGTACATTTTAATTTGCCAGGGCCGCAAACTAATTCGAAAAATTCTAGAAAAATAAATTGAGCTCTGTTTTGACGATACAGTCCCAACAAAACTAGTTTCGTCGAATTCTGAGACCGTTTGCAAAAAGGCCCATTTTTGGTCGATCCAATTTAACTTTAATTGACCAAAACACATTTTCCTTTGCCACGCTTACATACTAGCTTCAAAAATTATGAAATTTGAAACCTAGCAATAACTTCACATCCCGGATCCAACAAAATTGGTTTCGTCGTATTCCGAGGTCGCATGCAAAATGGCCAATTTCACGGGCTTTATAAATTCCATAGCGACCTTTCTGAAAATTCATTCGGCCATAACTTTTGCTTTCCGCTATGAAAATTCGATTTTTCGGATTCGTTAGAAAGGTATTCACTAACAGATTTAAATATTTTTGGTTTCACTCAATACCATTTTGTTTTGCACCCGGTACAGTCCGACAAATTTTGAATTCAATTTTTGAAACTGCAGCGCCATTTCAGGCCTTGTATATAATTAGAATTAATTATATTCGTTTTCAATTGTCGATTCACACTCCATTTTCATTGCCATTATTTAAAATAATTTTTTTAAATATTTAAAATCCATTATTTTAGCCAATTTAAATTTTTTAAATTGGTTCAGATTTTCTGGGTCGTTACAATATCAGTCAAATGTGTGTATGTAAATAAATCATCCGATTTGTTTATTTTTATTTCATTTCATATACACGTTAAAAATTCTATTTTAAACTATTAAATATTTTCCAATAAAAAATATTTTATTTCAACTATATAAATGTTTTATTTCATTTCATTTCACATCACATCACACAATCAACTACACAAGAAAATCAAACAAACAAGCATACAAGTCGTCCATGGTTTGTGGACGACGGGTGTCGGGTCCTACTATACATCGTCTGCATCCTAGTATATATTACTAACTAGAAAACAAAATTAAAAGGTAAGAAGTTCTCACCCAAGCTATACCAAACTCCTTGACTCTTCTTATGTAGGAAACCTTCATCGTGCTTGCCCTTCGTCACTTTCTCTGCCCGTATTCACTACATATATAAAAATCACATTTTTATCGCATTTCTTTCTATATAAAAATTATATTTTTAACCTTGTACTATATAAAATATTGTATTTTTATACTTCTAAAATATAAAAGATTATATTTTTATACTTCTGCAATATAAAAGATTATATTTTTATATCGCTACTCATATAAAAATCACATCTTTTCTTCTTCTACATGATAAAAAACATATTTTTATTCTTTCTATAATATAAAAATTATATTTTTATTCTTTCTATAATATAAAAAATATATTTTTATTCTTTCTATATTATAAAAATTATATTTTTATTCATCATTTTCTACATAAAAATTATATCTTTTCTAAACCCAAACCATATTTTTCAAAGCTAAAAATCATTCTTCCTAAGCCATCAAAATCAAACTTTTATATACCTATTCATTTATTAAAAATCAAATGTCTATATGGTTCTTTGCAAAATAAAAATCAATTTTTTACCATTTTAAAGATCGAATCTTTATCCTATAAAAATCAAATCATTACCATATAAAGGATCTCATCATTATCAATGCATATTACTTTAAATAAAATTAGAAAAGAAAGAAAAAAAACTCACGGTTTTATTTGTTCTGGACGTCGGAGGGGGGGTGGCTTCGCCGGAGTCAGGTGGTGGGTCCTCGACATGGCAATGGTGGCTAGGAGGGCACGGCAAGGGGGTGGGCCACGGCGGTTTGTTTCAGGCGTTGGGGGTTTACGCGGTGGGAGGAAGAGGGAGCGAGAGGAGGGAAGAGGAGGAAGGTGGCGGGGTCCCTCGTGGTGCGGCGGTCATGTGAAGGGCCAACGCGGCGGTCCGCTGGCGGTGGAGGGGCGATTTCCCCCCTTTCATTTTTCTTTTTTTATTTGTGAACAAAGTGAGAGAGATAAGAGGGAGGAGTGTATATATTATAATATATATATTTAATTATTTTAATTCAAAAAGTAACTTTTAATTTCGGCCTCTAAACGAGACCCACCGTCTGTCGTCCCTATCTAATTACCCCCATTACGAACACAATGGGATATGTATCGTAGGATGATTCACTCGTTTCGATTAGTTTTCGTCAAAATCAATATATAACTCTATATATTAAATTTGAACGCGCATTTCATTTTACTAGGGTCACATACTAACTCGAAAAATTACATAAAAATATTTTCTAGCTTCGTATTGACGATATGGTCCTAACAAAACTATTTTCATCGAATTCTGAGATCGTTTGAAAAATGGTCATTTTCCAGTCAATTAAAATAAATTGAAACTGGCCAAATGCGTTTTCCTTTGCCACGCTCACATATTGATTCAAAAAATTATGAAAATTGGAATATAGCAATAACTTGACATCACAGATCCAACAAAAGTGGTTTTGTCGAAATCCGAGGTCGTTTGCAAAATTCCCATTTTTAAGGGCCTGAATTCCATAGCGACTATTCTGAAAATTCAACTGGACATATCTTTTGATTTCCGCTATGAAATTTTGATTTTTCGGATTCGTTGGAAAGATATTCTCTATTAGATTCCATTATTTTTGGTTTCACTAAAATCCGGTTTATTTTGCACCCAGTATATTCATTTGAAATTTGAAATCAAATTATCAAACTATCGCTCCATTTTCAATTCCTTTTATATATATAAATAAATATTTATATTGTAACGACGATTCGAATAAATAAATACGTTCGAATTCTATTCAAAATAAATTTCTCGTCGTTATTATTTAAAATAATTCTTTTTTAAATAATCAAAATTCGCTAAAATTGCCAAAATAAAAATTTTAAATTGGCCTAGATTTCCGGGTTATTACATGAGGCCAACAACAGTAACCAAGATTGGGCAAAAACAGAGAACGGGGAGGAAGAGAGATCGTACTCGGCTGCTATTACTCAAACACGACATTAGTTAGTTTTAATTAAATGCCTAATCAAGTTATTTAGTTAATTTAAACTATACTAAGTTTAAAACACTAATATTATTGTTTTGAAAACATTATAGGTTATCAGAAATTGCGGGAAGGGAGGAAGCCCAAAGTCGACCCTTTCTTTAATTAACAATGTAATTACGTTAAATAATATAGATTTAGACAAGTTAATTTATATATTAAATTGTGGTAATAATTGATTGTCCTTTGCAGATGGATTCGAAAACTGTTGAGTATGGAGACGACATGGTTCTGATGTTAGAATAAGGATACAAGGAAGAATCGGGAAATATAAACCAAAGTAAATAATCGTCGTTAAGTTGGTTATAAGTAAAATTTAGAAATTAATTTTATAATTAAATCGTGATGCTTATAATATAAATAACTTTGTCCTGCTAACAGAATTAAACGAAACAAAGAGCGCGGGGATCGCAACAACTAGATCTACATGCTGAAACTAATCTAGACTGGAATGGAGACGGCAGGAATTCATGATTAAATCAAACAATTGTTTAATTTAACTGTAACCAGACCGATCCAACAAAACAAATCAATGTGAGTTAAACTCACTTAGTTTCTCCCATTTATATTTTATATAAATTGGGTTCTTTATTTTGTGTGTTTTGCTTGCTGATGGTTGCTTATTTGCTAGTTATACAATTGTTTGTTGATTTAACTGATGAAATTAAACTGTGTTTAATTTTAGTGAATTACCAAATCGTTATTTTTAACGATTGGTTCCAATAAAGGTAACTTACCTTATTGGTCACGTTTATTTATAAAAGTGTTTTAAATTGTTGAACTATTTGAATTACTTGTGGTTTATGTTGAATGGTTGCTATTTAGCGTTATAAGTTAAACAAAACTGAATGGTCTGATTTGAGATAACCATTTGAATACAGGGAAGAATAGGTTGGAGGGATCCAACCGGATTCCTCAATACATTATTTATTTAATATTTTTACATATGAACTGTCCTGTTTGGTTGATTGATTTGATTATTGATTTGGACTGGGAATTCAACCTGTGTTGTATTTAAACCAATAGGCGGCATTGGTTGGGTATTTGGCAGTGTATGACCTATAAAATAAATCGTTTTATAAATATTGATTCACCGTCAGGTAAATCGACAGAGATGAAGTTATAAAATTTATTTTATAACTTGAGTTAGATTTTGAAAATATTTTTTTTAAATAAAAGTTATTAAAGAGAAATAAATAAATATTTTATTTATTTAAGACTTTAATTTGTTAATAATTTATTTTATAAAATAAATTCTGATGTTAATCAAATTTACAGGTATGAGAATAAGAAATGAATCGAATGGTAAAACTTTGAAAATTGTTTTGTAAAGAATTACTTTTTATTTGAATTCATTTAAAAAGTAATTAAAGTTGAAAGGAAACTCAAGGGATGGTGAAAGAAGTTTAAGGATGGGTTTTATATTTAAAAACCCGAATTTTTTATAACAGAATTAAAAAAAGAATGGTAAGCAAATACGAGGGCTAAATTTAAAGGATACGGGAATTAAGTAAAAGGATACAAAGATGGAAAAGAATTAAGAATAAACCAGGGTTTGTAAATGAGATTTAAAGGGTTAAAACGTAAATTTTACATTTACGATACTTGAAAATGAGATCAAGTAAAAAGGGAAAAAATTGAAAATAAGATTTCCAAAAGGGGAAATGGTTGAATATGTTTTTGAAATGAGATTGGTAAAGATGAATTTGGATAAAGAAGTGGGTCATAGGGTTATATAATCAAACCCAATTTATAATGGGATTTGTTTTGAGACTGGAGTGGAATTTTGGTGTTTGGATTACAATCGATATTTATCTAAGGATAAGAACGTTGTTTGATCAAGGTCTGAGAGGTAATTAAAATACCCCAACTTGAACAACATCGGGATTATCTGAAGATAGTATTAGTTGATAATCGTAAGATAGGTCAGTGATATTTCATTATTTCCATTAGTGAAATAATGCAACATTGGTGACAATGGGAAAATATGTATATCGAGAGATCCGAAGTAAAGAAAATGTAAAGTTAACTTTATTCTATACTAATCAATATTAGTTATGGTTTCGAGAATGAAATAAAGGAATTATGTAACGTTATTTATGAAATAATAAGTTGAATGGAATTTCCCAAGTGAATTAATAGAGAAGGACGTAACATACGTTTTGGAAGGAGAATTAAGTGGGAATTGAATATGGGTATTTTGCTAAGTATTATAATGAAATGGTGTTGAGAACATTGGTATATTAAATTAGAATTCAAGTATCATATTTTCAAAGATTAAAAGAGTTGGAAGTCTTAATTAATAGAAGTGAATAAGTTTGTTTTATTTAAAAGGGCAAGTGATGCTGAATACTGAACCAGTGAACCCATTGGAGTGTCATGATTGAAACACGGTATATTTTGATAGTTAAAACACCGACTATCAAAGCTGTCCAATACGATTGTTGGTATGGAAAGACCGGGATCGAATTTATGTTCGAAAACCATTCCGACCAACAAATACGTGAAGATATTTGAAGATGATCGAGATGGAGCATTGAAGACCGCGGATTTTCACAAATGGAAGAACCACTAATATTCTCTGCCTGGCAAGTGGAGATAAGTTGTGATTCTATTGTGGTTGGAATCTACGGGTTGCAAGGATTTCTCACTACTGATCTATGGCGTGATTCCTATATGGATGCGGTAGGAGAGTGCCTTCAGTTCATCCTGTTCCTGGATGACTTATATGGACGGATGTCTGACAGAGTATTTCCAAAGGATCACGTACGTTGATTTCTTCAAACGTGCTATAGTTGTTGGCGGGGAATTGCCATTCTCTTAGCTTCCAGCTAGAGTATTTTTGTGGATATCAATTAGTGATATCTGACGGATCTGACAATGTGACATTCAAAATGAATGACGACCAGATGATCATAAGTTAATTCTGACCTCAAGCCTCATCAACCGGGAAACGATAAAAATCGGGCAGGCAGCATGGCTATGTGGGTCGCTCCCATTAGGGTGTATAATCACCTATCTAGAGGAAATCTTATTTGCTTCTTAAGTCTATGTTTCGATGCTGTCCCTTTTCGGGAGATGGTTGCTTATCCCAACCATCGGTGATATACATTCGATACACTCAAGCGAAATGAGTGGTCGGTCATGTGAGGGTCGGGTTGCAAGACGTTCTTGTTGAACCCAGTGTATTCGTCTCTAGAGATACACTATTGGCAAGTGGACCCATACCTTGTCATAGTTGGAATCCAATCTCCAATAAGCGCCCGTGGTTTTTGATTTTATACTATATATGTGGAGCGTGAGATGCAAGCGTTCCACTAGATTGATAATTACTTGTATTTAGACATTATTATAATATCATAAAAGATATTGGTTTCAAAAATATTTTGGGTTATCGTAAGGTAAAAACCGTCTGTGTTTATGTGTGCATTTGGTCTTACGATTATCCTTTTCTTTTGAAAAGATTTCGAACTTTAAAATCATGATTGGATGATTTACCCTTAATATTGTGCGAGTTTATCTCACTCTTGTTTACCAGACTGACCCGATGTCTTGTAAATTCTCGGGTTAGCCCGGGGTATACAGGTTCAGGTTATCGAATGCTGTGAAGACAAGCCGGAAGGGTCCAGACGTATGATATTATATAGCTACTATTCCGCTGTGTGAGGTATATGGGAACATGTTATTATAACTGTCCCATTGTGTGATATACTATGAGGATTGTAAGTATTTTTAAAGCTTTCAATAAAGATTTATTTCTGTATTATATTTTGTTCCGCTGCGATGTGGGACTCTGTGTTGTGTTGTTGTTCTTCTTCTTCTATTCTAATATTTCTTTCTTTCTTATCTCACCCTCTAATTTCTTCCTAATAACTATCCAGTGTTTTCGGTGCTTGGAGGATCGGCATGAGTTACAGTAAAGGTATTTATGTCGATTTCTAGGGCCGAGATCCTTGGGTCGTTACATTTGACCTCTCCCAACACTCTCTATCTTTGTTATGACTGAAATAAGTTTAATAAAATTGATATTAGAAAACTAAATTTGTATTAAAACTAGTATAACATAAAATGGCTTTTCCAAATGAAGATATGGATCAGACATACAATTGCAGAAATAATGAATTCATAAATTTTATCACCAACCTATCTAAGTTTTACATCTTAGGTAAGCTTTACTATCTAATAAACTGAATTCTGGGACTTTGTAACTCTTAAAACGTATTCATAGCAGTTAAATATTTCTGAATGTAGATGTGTGAAAACCCGTAACTTCCCCGTGAAGGAAAGAGCGGATAGTTCGAGAACAAGCCACAACAGAACGTAGACGGGAGAACATTTCATTGTATATTACAACAATGCATTAGATTACAAGAATATACAGAGTATAAATGAATATTACACAGAAATATCAGAGATTTAAATTACATTTAAATACATAGCAGCGGAAAATAATACAATACACAACTAGAAGAGATATACGGATACAAAGCTTTCCGGATATCATGCCAACTGTAAACCAGGATCCTGAGAATATAAATCTGCAAAACCAAAACTACTAGCTGCCCGTGTCAACATAAGGGCACCCAGATTTTAGGTTAAAACAATAAACTCCAGGTCAGTCATGGGACTGGTGTGAGAACTAAAACAGTTATTAATCTTTATTTCAAAGTTAGATAAATCAAGGGACCACGCCGTATAACACGGAATGGGTTTCCTCCCAAGAATACCAGTGCATAAAACAAACAGCTCAATGCTAAATAAAGAAAAATGAAGCTGTTATAAGACCCAAGTCCTATCACACAATGCAACGCAAGCCGGGGGACAGGCTTTTCCCATATAACACCCAAAGAATGCTTGATACGTTTAAAACAAATCATTTGACACTATAATAAGTGCATAGTGTATAAAACAACTTCAAACCATAAGTATCAATCCTAGACGGCATGGGTACCATATATCATGTCGCCATACTAGGCTCTACAATCAAAACCGCAAATGTCACGTATTTGGAAATTGGATTTCCATCTATGAACGGAGGCCAGGGATCGTCCTCAACCGATTCGAGACAATCTAGCCCATGTCTCAGGCAAGTACTCAGTCAAGCCTTTGGAGCGACAGGGCCGGTCCACCGATGTGGATTAAAATGCCTGAACAATACGTCTCTCCGCCCTATGGGGCGTAAATGAGCCAACGAATAACTCCATCGGACCCGGATCGTACGATCAAACCGAGGCGCCTCGCAACAGCAACAACCACATAAGTCAAACTCGTCAGGGCGTGTAAAACCACTGACACCACTTCTAACTAGAAAGAAACGCATGCCCTCCCTGAGGTCCGTCTCCCTTTTTGGTTCATACCGGGTATGAAACTCGCGAAGTAAACGTTACACAAAGCTACGCCACAAAGGCCATGCTTTGATCATCAACCACAAGAATTTGCTTTTCAACAGAAGCCTTGATCATTTGTCTCTTAGGCTTGCCACACAGGCAATTCACCCTATGCGTTTGATATCCATCAGTATATAACCCCTGAGCTCGTATGTCTCAGAGAAGGGCGTTAAGCAAGAGAATAAATTCTCCACCGCCAAGCAGATATATATTTAACAGAAATCAATCACACAGACTAAAATCCAATGTCAGACACATAGTCCATTTACAAGTCCGTTCTGGGTCGGAACGAAACCGGAGGCACCTAGTACCCCGCATATCCATCGATCTCCAAATACATCTGGACGATCACCAACTGTTTCCATCTTCTTGGGTGTACATCCCAATCAAGATCATTAGTAATTATCCAAACGACGTGAAGACCTCCGGTCTTCGACCACCGTCTTTCATCTTCGACTTATCGTCGTATCAGTTATCCAGAATGGGATAAACCCGGTCTTTCCGAATAACTCGCGTATATTATAAACAAGTGTTAAACAAAAACAACATACGCCTCATTCCAATTCATCAGTCACTAACCGTAAATTAACAAGAGAATGATTCCCCAAATGCTAACCCCGAAGGCCGAAACCAACATCAGATCAATATCCAGAAAACCATTCTGCTTAGCTAACCGACAGTTAGTTTCTAAATTTCACATTCATAGGGAAAGGTTCCCATTAATTTTATCCATGATAAATTCCTTGAATTTATTCTCTAATCTTCTTTTGAATTTCGATTCAACTAGTCGGGATTAACGAACCTTACCGAAGTAATCGTTTGTTTTAATTTCCCAATCCCAACCTATTCATCCCATGAAGTAAAACTGGTGATACTTCATATCTTACACCACGGTGTTATCGGTAAATTCAATTACCATTTCACGTTCAAATCTAATTAAAGATTCAACTATGGCCTGGAGCAAAACTGGTGATACTCCATTCTCGATGATTTCAATCTAATTAAAGATTCATTAAAACTCCACTTAGTTTTAATCGGTGACTGGGTTAAAGAATCAGTGTCATTTAAAACACGGTTCATGATAAACCCAAGATCATATCACATTTCATTCAGTCCCTAATCGTGAACTAGCAAGTGAGCAATTCCCTAAGTATTAACCCCGAAGGCCGAAACCAACATCAGATCAATACCCCAGAAACCATTCAACTCAACTAATCTCCAGTTAGTTTCTGATTTTCTTAACTCCTTTAGGTATAAAAACAGTATTGTTGAAGATACCGTTCACGACAACCCAAAATCACATTCTATTAATTATCGGGTTAAAGAACGAGTGTTGTTTAAAACACCATTCACGATAAACCCAATAATCAATTCGAATTCAATTCCAACTAAATATTATTTAATTGGTACACTTCATTAAATCTAAATAAAAAGATCTAATCTTTTCTCAACTGTGCTTAAGAACAGTGTTAATGAAGACACCATTCACGACAAACCCAAATTACATTTGATATTAAACACAAGGCTCTGATTAGAAAATATATCGGCTTATATTCAATATCAAATTCTATGACCGACAGATATCGTATTGGAAATAACGATATATAAATATCTTTCAAATTTCCATAACAACATCTGTATAATCACGAAATCCAACATCGAAATATTCCGAAGACAATTTCGATTCAAATCCATTCCAATGCAATTATTGGAAATTCTGGTTATTTTCAAAACCATTTCAAATCCAATTTAATTATTTAAAAATAAATAGAATTTTAATTCTAGTTCAAAACTAGTTCATTTCGATAAAAATCTATTTTTATCTTTACAAATATGGAGTTTTTCATCCCAATTCTTACCAAATCATTTCTTATGATTTTACACAAATTATTGATATTTTTAATAATTTTATCAAGGCCCGTACAGTCGATTTCCAACAGCGGCCATCGAACTGCACTTACAGCGACCTTTTCCAAATTTGATTTGGACATAATTCCAAATCCAACCATTAGATTTCTAATTTATAATATTCGTTAGAAAGTTCTTTTTGATACAAACCCAACGGTTTTGGTTTTAGGAGAATCCGACGGTCGAATCTCCCGTAATATCCGTTCGAAGCCAATTCGCGAACTACCGCGGCAGGACGCGTTGTATTTAGGCCATTATATTATATATATAACATATACTTCGTCGATTTTCTTTTCAAAACGATTTTTAATTCAATTTCCATTCGTTTTCAATTAAATTTCGATTCGTATTCAATTCTATTAATATTTCAATTCGAATTCATTTCTATTCAAATTTCTATTCGAATTCATTTTAAAATGATTTCAATTCTATTACAATTCTATTTGAATTCATTTCAAAACGATTTCAATTCTATTTCAATTCTATTCGAATTCATTTCAAAACGATTTCAATTCTATTTCAATTCTATTCGAATTCATTTCCAAAATGATTTCAATTCTATTTCAATTTCAAACCAAAACGATTTCAATTCTATTTCAATTTCAAACCATTTCAGTTTATTTCGAATTTCAAATCAATTCAATTAAATTCGAATTTCAATTCACTTTAATATTTACTTCAATTTGAATAAAGTCGATATAAATATCGTTCACATCAAATGTGGTCAATCTATCAACGCGACTTCATATGTTTCTATTTTCAAATATTCTATTTCAAATATTTCTATTCAAATATTTCTATTCAAATATTTCTTTTTCAAATATTTCTTTTTCAAATATTTCCTTTTCAAATATTTCTTTTTCAAAACTGGAATGAGGCCCAATCAATTACCATATAAAGTTAATTATATGGATTTTCTACAACACATGTAAATATCAACAACGATGAATAATCAACCATCATCCAAAGTGCATTCTACACTGTATAAGCATCAAATATCAATATTCAACGCTTATAGCAGCCTGTCAATCAATCGATCGACATACAACTAAACAATCGGGATTAGTGTACGTCAAATATCATCCCAATACCCGTGTGGGGTTTCAAACAATCAAACACAGATTTTATTTGTGCAGTTGGGCGATGTGTAAAATTTATCGTCCCAATCAATATCAGTCAAATGTGTGTATATAAACAAATCGTCCGATTTGTTTATAAATATTTTTTTATATACACGTTAAAAATTATATTTTTAACTACAAAATATTTTCCACTATAAAATATTTCATTTCATTTCACATCACATTACACAATCAACTACACATCAAAATCAAACAAACAAGCATACAAGCTGTCCATGGTCTGTGGACGACGGGTGTCGGATGCTACTAAACACTGTCTGCATCCTAGTATATATATGTAAATAGAAAATTAAATTAAAGAGTGAGAAATTCTCACCAATAGCTATCCCAACTTCACGACACTTCATTTATAGAAATCTTCGCCGTTTTCGCCTTTCGTCACTTTCGTTGCCCGTAGCCACTACATATGTAAAAATCGAATTTTTACTTTGCTATTCAATATATAAAAATCAAATTTTTACTATGCTATTCAATATATAAAAATCGAATTTTTACTATGCTATTCAATATATAAAAACATATTTTTATTTCGGTATTCAATATATAAAAATCATATTTTCATATCTAAAAATTTCGCCTTTCTCTTACTGAAAACCTCGCCTTTCCTATGTTAAAAATCACTATGCTATTGCATGTTAAAATCACTATGCTATTACATATATAAAAATCATATTTTTACTATGCTATTCAATATATAAAAATCAAATTTTTGCTATGCTATTCAATATATAAAAATCGAATCTTTACTTCGCTATTCAATATATAAAAATCGAATTTTTACTTCGCTATTCAATATATAAAATTCAAACCTCCATTCACTATAAATAATTAAAACTGAAAAATCAAATTCCTGCTCTTTTATCTCATAAAAATTTAAGTACGGTTTACTCACTAATTTAAATCCACTAGTTACATAATATTAAATTAATAAAAGCAAAGAAAAGAAAAAAAAAAGGAAAAGAAAGAAGGCTTACAGCTAATTTGATTTCGTTAGAGGAGGGGGCGTTTTGGGAGGCGGTGGAGACAAGGGGAGGTGCGGCGAGGTCATGCATTCGGAGGCAGGCCCCCTCGTGGTGGCGCGGTGGTCTTCTTCAACTAAGAGAAGGGATGGAACTGTCGCTGGTACGCGACGGAAGGGAGGGGTTGAGTCACCATCGCATGGAGGATGGAGGAGGAAGGCAGTGAGGCGCGTGTCATGCGGCGCGATGGCCAGCCGGGGGAGGAGGCGCGCGATTCGGAACTGAACGAGAAGCATCAGTTTTTTTTTATTCTATAAAGTGATTTGAACGGGGGTTGACTTCAAAGAAAGGGTATGGGGGGGTGTATGGAAATGAATATATTTAATTAAATAATTTATTCTAAAAAAAAAAGAGGTTGCTTTAATTCGAACTCGAAATCAAACCAACCTCCTGCCGTCCACAGCTAATTACCCCCATTCCGAACACAATGGGATATGTATCGTAGGCTGATTCGGCTGTTACAATCAGTTTCCGTTAAAATCAACATATAACTCTATATATTGAATTTGAACGCGCATTTCAATTTACCGGGGTCACATATGAACTCTAAAAATTCCCGAAAAATATTTTCTAGCTTTGTATTGACGATACGGTCCTAACAAAACTAATTTCGTCAAATTCTGAGACCGTTAGAAAAATGGCCAATTTCCAGTCGATTAAAATCAACTGAAACTGGTCAGACGCGTTTTCCTTTTCCATGCTCACATATTGATTCAAAAAACTATGAAATTTGGAGTATAGCAATATCTTGACATCACGGATCCAACAAAAGTGGTTTCATCGAAATCCGAGGTCGTTTGCAAAAATTCCATTTTTAAGGGCCTGAATTCCATTGCGACTATTCAGAATTTTCAACTGGACATATCTTTTGATTCCCGCTATGAAATTTCAATTTTTCGGGTTCGTTGGAAAGATAGTCACAATTAGATCCTATTATTTTTGGTTTTGCTAAAATCCGGTTTATTTTGCACCCGGTACATTCAATTGAAGTTTGAAATCGAATTATCGAACTACCACGCCATTTTCAATTCCTTTTAATAATATAAAATAAATATTTATATTCTAATGTCGATTCAAATGAATATATACATTCTAATCTATTCAAAATAAATTTCTCATCGTTTTTATTTAAAATAATCTATTTTAAATAATCAAAATTCGCTAAAATTGTCAAAATAAAAATTTTAAACTGGCCCAGATTTTCGGGTTGTTACAATCTCCCCCACTTAAAACTTTTCGTCCCCGAAAAGGAACAAAGTCGAAAGTGGTTTGACTAATCAACTCTACGTTCGATCTGGCTTCCATTCTCCAAATTTTCAATTTCTGAGAATTTTCAAAATCTTCAAAAATTTGGCTAACACCCTAAATTTTCGAAAAATTTCGCCATAACCTCCCCTGTACCCGGAGCCATGGGAAAATCCCGAAATTACCTTATAGGCCTCCTAATCTCAAAAAGAAAACGCCAAGCGGCTAGCCAATAGGCTCATAAAATCATCATCACCCAAACAAAACAGTAAATTATAGTAAACATGTACCTATTTGTCGGGCAAACAAATTTTATTCTCTGCTCTAGCCTCCTTGCTATGACCTGTTTAATGTAAGTACATGTATATGCAAGAAAATGCGACCAATTTCAATACAATTCCTTATTTGATTCAATTTGGCTAAATGGTACAAATTTTATTAATCATACAATAATCAAACAACACAACCATCAATCAATTAGTTGATTAGCTTTTCAAATTCATAACTCTGATATATAGTCAAAAATCACATTTTTGATGCCAAATCACAACAATAAGCCCTATCTAGTTTTTGGTTCTAACACCAGTCAATAGGAAATATATAGAAACCCCACCTTCGAAACTCGAACATAAATGTTGATAATGCGATCGCTATCATCAATATCATCTCCGGGCGACTAGAGTGTGATGCTATATCTATCCAATATATTAAAACTTTGAATATTCGTTTGCAAGGCGTATATGCAAATTCTTTATATACTGAATTATCCAAAATCAATATAAATAAATTATTCAAATACGTGTAAAACGATTTAAATTTCAAAACAGAATTGTTTTCATTTGAAAAATATACTCTCCACGCTCGTTCTAGGATACTACTGATCCCATCTCTAACGAATCATTCTCATTGGATATTGCTAATCCAATATCATGAATTCTTTCGTATGGTTCTAATGTGCCTTGTTCTCTGAGCTTTGTAAACCAAAGCTCTGATACCAACTGTGAAAACCCGTAACTTCCCCGTGAAGGAAAGAGCAGATAGTTCGGGAACAAGCCACAACAGAACGCAGACGGGAGAACATTTCATTGTATATTACAACAATGCATCAGATCACAAGAATATACAGAGTATAAATGAATATTACACAGAAATATCAGAGATTTAAATTACATTTAAATACATAGCAGCGGAAAATAATACAATACACAACTAGAAGAGATATACGGATTCAAAGCTTTCCGGATATCATGCCAGCTATAAAACAAGATCCTGAGAATATAAATCTGCAAAACCAAAACTACTAGCTGCCCGTGTCAACATAAGGACACCCAGAGTTTAGGTTAAAACAATAAACTCCAGGTCAGTCATGGGACTGGTGTGAGAACTAAAACAGTTATTAATCTTTATTTCAAAGTTAGATAAATCAAGGGACCACGCCGTATAACACGGAACGGGTTTCCTCCCAAGAATACCAGTGCATAAAACAAATAGCATAATGCTAAATAAAGAAAAATGAAGCTGTTATAAGACCCAAGTCCATTCACACAATGCAACGCAAGCCGGGGTATAGGGTTTTCCCTTATAACAACCAAAGAATTCTTGATACGTTTAAAACAAATCATTTGATACTATAATAAGTGCATAATGTATAAAACAACTTCAAACCATAAGTATCAATCCTAGACGGCATGGGTACCATATATCATGTCGCCATACTAGGCTCTACAATCAAAACCGCAAATGTCACATATTTGGAAATTGGATTTCCATCTATGAAACTAGGCCAGGGATCGTCCTCAACCGATTCGAGACAATCTAGCCCATGTCTCAGGAAAGTACTCAGTCAAGCCTTTGGAGCGACATGGCCGGTCCGCCGATGTGGATTAAAATGCCTGAACAATACGTCTCTCCGCCCTATGGGGCGTAAATGAGCCAACGAATGACTCCATCGGACCCGAATCGTCCGATCAAACCGAGGCACCTCGCAACAGCTACAACCACATAAGTCAAACTCGTCAGGGCGTGTAAAACCACTGACGCCACTTCTAACTAGAAAGAAACGCATGCCCTCCCTGAGGTCCTTCTTCCGTTTTTGGTTCATACCGGGTGTGAAACTCACGAAGTAAACGTTACACAAAGCTACGCCACGAAGGCCATGCTTTGATCATCAACCACAAGACTTTGCTTTTCAACAGAAGCCTTGATCATTTGCCACTTAGGTGTAACGACCCAGAAAATATGAACCAATTTAAATATTTTAAATTGGCAAAAATAATGGATTTTAAAGATTTAAAAAAATTATTTTGAATAATAGAGATGAAAAGTGGGTTGAATCGACAATTGAAAACGAATATAATTAATTCTAATTATAAACAAGGCTTGAAAAGGCGCTGCAGTTTCAAAAATAGAATTCAAACTTTGTCGGACTGTACCGGGTGCAAAACAAAACGGATTTTAGTGAAACCAAAAATATTTAAATCTGTTAGTGAATTCCTTTCTAACGAATCTGAAAAATCGAATTTTCATAACGGAAAGCAAAAGTTATGGCCGAGTGAATTTTCAGAAAGGTCGCTATGGAATTTATATAGCCCGTGAAATTGGCCATTTTGCATACGACCTCGGAATTCGACGAAACCACTTTTGTTGGATCCGGGATGTGAAGCTATTGCTAGATTTCAAATTTCATAATTTTTGAAGCTAATATGTGAGCGTGGCAAAGGAAAATGTGTTTTGGTCAATTAAAGATATATTGGATCGACCAGAAATGGGCCTTTTTGCAAATGGTCTCAGAATTCGACGAAACTAGTTTTTCGGGACCGTATCGTCAAAACATAGCTAGATTTATTTTCATGGAATTTTTCGAATCAGTTTGTGGCCCTGGCAAATTGAAATGTACGTTCAAGTTAAATATTGAATATTTTATATTTTAATTTGAATGGAAACTGACTGAAACAGTCGAATCGGCCTTCGAAACATATCCCATTGTGTTCGGAATGGGGGTAAAACGCTAGGAACGGCAGTCATTGGGTTTGATTTCGAGTTCGTCTAAGAAAACCCCAATTTTTGAATTTAATATAACCTTGGCCAATAGGAAAATTTCTTTATAAAAAAGGGGAAAATATCGTTTCTCTCTCCCCGATAAATGGCGGAACTGTGTTCGCCACTTCCCAGGCGATTTCCGGCCACCACGATCATCAGAACCCCATCCCCCTTCGACGGTTTTTGCTCGTCTCCTCCCCCTCTCCAAATCCGTGGTGGTGGCGCCCTCCCTCGTGGCCTCTCCGTCGAGATCCGCCAGCTCGAAGTCATCGCCTTCGTCGTGCCGCCACAGCCAAACCTCACCACCGAACTGAACGCCTCCACCCTGGTTCTGTGCGCCTCACGGAGATCTTCAACGTGGCATCGGCCGATCATCCCATAGTTGCACAGATTTCGAGAAAATCAAAAACCTTGATTCGAACAGTTTTCTGAAGTATACGGCTGAATATATATAAAAGGTTTGCGACACTTTTAATCCGTTACAAATCCATTATTGTTTGAAAAAAAATCGTATCTTTTTCGTTCGTTAACGTAATTCGATGAAACAGGAAACATCGTGACCGTGTGGACGTCTTCTACATTTTAGAAGAGACCGCAAATTTTTCTGAGCCTTCTGCTATTTTTGGTGGAGTGGAACCCAATGTGAGATTTCTAATTTATAAACGATATGGAAAACGACGATGTATAAATTATATAGTCGATGTATGAGTTATATAAGCGTTGTACACCTCTTGTATAAGCGTTGTATAAGTTGTATGTTCGATGTATAAGTTATATATGCGTTGTAAAAATTATATATGTGTTAAAATAAAAGTGAATTGCTATATATATAAATATAAATATATATATATATACGCCCCTCGTCCACAAACCATGGACGATATTTATTGATCGTGATTGGTGTGAAAATTGATTGTTAGCGAATGATTGTTTGGGATTGTTTGTTGCTGATATTGATTGATTGTGATTGAAAAATACCCGTTTGTGGTTGAGAAATATTTGGTCGAAACCACATAGGGTTAGTTTGTGGAAATGAAATAAATATATACATGCCGCCTGCATGCGAACTAGATGCATGATCCCCATTGTCAAAAACCGCGAGGTTTTAAGGTAGAGCGAAGAGCCGTACTAGGGGCGGTCCCGGTTTTAACTACCCTGCCGTTATGCTGCCGAAATTTTGAATAATATTCATGTATTTGCGTTATTTTCATTTGCTGAAACTATATTTATTCATGGAATAGAAAACCTTCCTGTGTTGAATCAATATTCATTCGTTGATTAGAAATTCATGTGTTGAATGGTATTCGTGTTTTGAATATAAAAATCACCTTTTATCAACTATATGGACTACGTAAAATAATCTCGTTTTAAAAGAAATTGTTTTATAATAAAAATCCTATTTTTTTCACCTATATAAACTATATAAAATAATAGTGTTTTGAAATGAATTGTTTTACAATAAAAATCACATTTTATTATATACATGATTTGTTGAAATGTGAAGTGTTAAAAATAGCAACTCGTTCAAATAAATATGCATGAGTCGAAATATTCATTAGTTAGCTAATGATATGCTTTTTGTCTATGCATGCAACATTAGAATGAATGGTGTTTTTGAAACAAATGGAATCAAATATGAAGTTGAATGGAAATTGATAAATGATAAGAACTGTATATATGCATACGCATATTTATTGAACAGGTTATAGCAAAGGGGCTAGAGAAGAGGAATAAAATTTTATGCCCGACAAATAGGTACACATTTACTGTTTTGTTTGGGTGATGATTTTATGAGCCTGTTGGCTAGCCGCTTGGGTTTTTCTTTTTCTTTTTGACATGAGACGCCCGTGTGGCTATTTTGGAATTTTCCCAGCCCCATCCGTACAAAGGAGGTTATGGCAAAATTTTCCAAAATTTAAAGGCATTAGTGAAATATTTGAAGTGAAAACGATATTGAAATTGTTGAATGAACTATATTTATATAAATATATAAATATAATTAGAATTAAAACGAAACGTGGCCGTGCAGTTCATGTTTTGAAACCATGATTTCAAACAACTAGTGCGGGAAATCCGACCATTGGATTTTCCCTAAACCGCAACCGTTGGGTTCGCCTTGGAAATATCTTTCCAATGGCACCAACTTTGTAAAAATCCAACGGTTGGATTGTCTGGAATGTATAATTCAAATCTGAAGGAAAACAGTACCAGAAACGATTATATATATATATAATTATATTTAATCGAATAACGACACTGCAGTTCGTATTTTGAAATCGAAACTTCAAACGATTGTACCCGGAGATCCGACCGTCGGATTTTCCCGAAACTGGAACCATTGGATTCGTTTTGAAAAGACCTTTCTAATGATGTAAATTTTGTGGAGATCCAACGGTTAGATTTTCAGGTATGTGTAAATCAAATCTGAAGAAAAACTGCGCCAGGGCCGCGTTATGGCCCAAAGTGTCATTTTGAATAAATTGGCTATTTTTAAATAAATAAAAATAGCGATAAATCGTTATAAAATATCATAAACAATATGGAATGGAAATAAACTAAATTCGCTCGATTTATGTGGTATTTGATGGTTGAATGTGTTTGGTGTGAAAATTACATTAAAGAACAAAATTGGTGTTGTCGAATGATTTAACCATGGAAATAAATTGATTTGAAATTCTAAATTTACGTGAATTATTTGAAAGGGCCGAGTTAATTCTCATTTCAAATAATTGACCAACGATTGAAAGTCAAAGATGAAGACGGTGGTCGAAGACCGGAGATCTTCACCTCGTTTGGATGGTAACCGAGGTCCTGATTGTTAGGCATCCCGAAATATGGATAATGAGTGGTGATCGTCCAGACGTACGTAGTGATCGCTGGGTTTGCGAGGTATTTAGTGCCTCCGGTTTCGTTTACACCCAGAACGGACTTGTAAATGGACTGTGTGTCTGACATTGGATTTTATTCTGTGTTGATTGATCTCTATTAAATATACATCTGTTTGGCGGCGGAGAATTTATTCTTTTGCTTAACGCCCTTCTCTGAAAAGCACAAGCTCAGAGGTTGTATATCGATGGACATTAGTCGCATGGCATGAATTGCTAGTGTGACATGCCCAAGTGGAAAATGAACAGGGCTTCTGTTGAAAAGCAAAGTCTTGTAGTGATGATCAAAGCACCGCCGGTGTGGCGTAGCATTGTGTATAACGAAAAATCATGAGCCTCACACACCGGTATGAACCAGAAATGGGAGAAGGACCTCAGGGAGGGCATGCGTTTCTTTCTAGCTAGGGTGGTGTCAGTGACCTACCAGCCTTGACATTCATATACTTTTCACCTGTGTGGTTGTTGCTGTTGCGAGGTGCCTCGGTTAGATCGGACGATCCGGGTCCGATGGAGTCATTCGTTGGCTCGTTTACACCCCAAAGGGCGGGGAAACGTATTTTTCAGGAATTTTAATCCACATCGGTGGACCGGCCCTGACGATCCAAAGGCTTGACTGAGTACTTGCCTGAGACACGGGCTAGAGCGTATCGAATTCGGTAAGGACTATCTTTTGCCTTGGTTCAGGACGGAAATCCAATTTCCAAATACGTCATCGTGCGGTTTTGATTGTATATATATGGCGACATGATATATGGTACCCATGCCGTCTATGATTGATAGTTATGATTTGAAAGTGTTTTTCAAACCATATAAACACTAGTAATAATATCAAATGCTTTTGTTTTATTCGTATCAAGCATATTTTGTCCGTTATAAGGTAAAAACTCTATCCTCCGGTTTGCGTTGCATTGTGTGATGGGAACTGAGTCTAATAATGGCTTCATTTTTATAAAAAGCATTGCGATGGTTAAAAGAATGATTTGTTTTCAAGCACTGGCAATCCAATGGAGTAAACATGTTCCACGAAAGTGGCGTGGTCCTGTGATTAGCCATATTGTATATGTGTTGAATAGATTTCTCATACCAGTCCCATGACTGACTCGTAGTTTGTTTCACTTTCAAACTCGGGTGCCCCTTTTTCTGCACGGGCAGCCTTGTATTCAGGTTTAGCTGGTTCTTTCTGGATAGCTGGAGCTGAAGATGGATTCTATCATTTATCTCTTTTTATGTTGTTTAGCTCCTATTGTACATATTTTGTTTGTTTTCCGCTGTAGACATTTATGTGTAGCTGAACTTTATTTGTACTAAGTAAGATCCTATATACTGTGTAACTCTGATGATTACTTTTATCCAGTATATTCTATTATTCATTATCTGGTGTATTTATTTATTTCTGTTCTGCTATTATCTGTTTCTGTGTTATATACCACGGATTACCCTTGCCACCGTCAGTACTGGGTTTGGGGTCGTCTCATTTGGTATAAGAGCTTAGGTTAAGCTTAATTCTGGAATTTAACATTTGAACGAACTCGTCAGAAATAGAACCAGTAGTGTTCTAGGACGGGTAACTCTATACAGATAGGATCAGAAATATCCTAGTATGAGTAAAGGAGAATGAAATTTCACCTCGATAGACACATTTACATTTGAAGTATATGTTTCTATATTTTAAATTATCTTTTCTGTGACCTGACACTTGATCTGCCATTTGCAGAAGTACTAGAAAAATGAGTGTCAGAAACAGGAGAAATGCAGAACCCGATCTAGAGGCTCTATTCAAGAGATATCAAAATCTAGGTGGAGCACAATTCTAAGGCAATGAATCTATTATTCAAACTCAAGCTTGGGTGAGCTCTGCAGAAAGAATATTTGAGCGTTTCCAGCTGAGGGGTGACCAGAAAAGATTAGTAGCAACTTGGGCGCTCAATGGAGAAGCTTTAATATGGTGGGAAACAATCATAAAAGATAATCCAGAAGGTGATATCACCTGGGATAGATTCAAAGAGATTTTCCTAGGAAGATTTACTCCTCCCGAAGCGACGGAGCGATTATGTGATGAATTTTCTTATCTAATACAAGGTGATATGTCCATCCCAGAATATCATAAGAAATTCAACGAACTTGCTCACTTTGCTCCTCATCTGATTCAAGATCCAAGGAGGAAAAATCTGAGATTTATTCATGGCCTGCAAAGGAGATATCAGAATAGTGTAATGAGGAATGTGAAGCTTCCTTTTTCAGAAATGATATACATGGCTTATCGGTATGAAGATCTCCATAAGAAAGGAATGTTACGCGACGAAGAAGAAGTCTGTTCTAGTGACAAAACAGAGTCGGAAACTGACATTGCTGAAGCCAGTTCGAGGTTTGAGGTCAATGAGAAGCCCAGTGCCAAGAGAAAAAGGGCTGAATCTGGGAAAGAACCAGTAACAACTGCTATTTGCTCTAACTGCAATAAGAAAGGACATTTGTCGATAAATTGCGGGCCCTTAAAGAAACAGATCAAGAGTTGATCTAAGCCCAGTAAGAAACAAAAGAACCCCCATAGGGAAAGGAAATGCCATAAGTGCCACCAGATAGGCCATATTGCACGAGAGTGTCCACCCTCAAAGAAATCTGAAGCAGTACATGTAAATGAAGTAGCAGAAGTGCCTGCATCTTCGTCTGCTCAGGAAAGGCCCGATGCTTTAAAAGGCACGCTTACTATTAAAGGCATTCCAGTTAAAGTACTGTTTGACACAGGCGCGTCACGAAGCTTCATTGCAAAGGATGCTGCTAAGAAACTGGATTTAAATTTGAAAAAGCTCAAGGAACCAATGATTGTCCAGAATCCGGTTGGGGGTTCCATTGACCTCAGTTGGATTTGTGGAGTGCCGGTTTCTTTATCTCGTTATCGGTTTCCTACCATCGCGGTCATCATGAATTTTAAAGAGTTTGATCTTATCATGGGTTTAGACTGGTTGACCAAATATGAAGCTGAAGTTAAATGCACTGACAGAGTCGTAAAGGCGAAGATTAAATCAGGTGATTATATAACCATTCCCTGTGAAGGACAGAAAGCTAATAGAAAAGAATTCTGGGCAACTCTGAATGTTTCTCCAGCCCAAACAGAAAATGTCCCTGAAATCACAGAGAATATTCCCGACCTAGTGAAAGATATTCCTGTCGTCAAGAACTATGCGGATGTGTTCGAAGAAGTTGTTCGCTTACCTCCGCAGAGAGAAATAGATTTCAAGATCGCTTTGATTCCCAATGCAAGGCCGGTAGTTCACGCTATTAGAAGAATGTCCTTGAAAGAGAAAGAGGAATTAGACAATCAAACACGACAGCTAGTGTGGAAGGGTCTGATCAGACCTAGTTTCTCTGATTGGGGTGCAGCAGTGGTATTTGTCCCAAAATCTGACGGTACTCTACGTCTATGTGTGGATTATCGTGATTTGAACAAATAGACAATAAAGAACAAATATCCATTGTCGCGGATTGATGTTTTGTTGGATCGATTAAATGGCACACATATATTTTCACGAATGGACCCAGCTACAGGTTTCCATCAACTTCGAATTGCCGAAGAGTGTCTTCCAATGACAGCATACAGAGGTCCCGACTTATTCTACGAATGGTTAGTAATGTCGTTCGGCTTATGTAACACTCCCGCTTACTTTGTCGATCTAATGAATAGAGTATTCAGAGGGGTTTTGAATAAATTTGTACTGGTTTTCATCGACGATATTCTAATCTTCTCTAAATCAAAGGCCGAACATGAAAAGCATCTAGAACAGGTTCTAGAAATTCTGAGACGGAATGTATTAAAAGCCAAAATTTCCAAATGTATCTTCTGGCAAAATGAAGTAAAATTTCTAGGCCACGTCGTATCGAAAGAAGGAATTGCTGTGGATCCAAGCAAAATCACAGCTATTCAAAATTGGAAACAACACAGTACCCCCACTGAAGTCCGCAGTTTTCTCGGATTGGCTAGCTATTACCGGAAGTTCGTTAAAAACTTTTCAAAGATATCTGGTCATTTAACGAAGCTTACGAAGAAGCACGCGAAATTCAAATGGACCCCAGAAAGTGAGGAGGCTTTCGAAGTGCTAAAATTAAGACTAACGACTGCTCCAGTGTTAACCATCATCGATGGCAATCAAGATTTAAAAGTCTGGACTGATGCTTCTAGAGAAGGCCTTGACGCAGTGTTAATGCAAAGGGGTCAAGTGATTGCTTATGCTAGCCGTCAACTGAAGCCGCACGAGAAAAACTATGTAACTCATGATCTTGAGTTATTGGCTATAGTATTCGCCTTGAAAATCTGGAGACACTATCTTCTGGGTGAGAGATTTGAATTGTTTACAGATCACCAGTCGCTAAAGTATCTGTTCACCCAGAAAGACCTGAATCTGAGGCAACAACGTTGGCTGGAGTTTCTTGCAGCATATGACTTTATACACTCCAGGGAAAGCCAATGTCGTGGCCGATGCGTTAAGCCGAAAGAATGAAATTATCGCCAGTTTTATTATCACGACTTCATTGCTAGATAAAATATCTGCTCTTCAGGAAGATGATCACTTCATTCAGAAAATCAAAGAGATAATTCAACAAGGCGAACCCTCGAGTTTTCAAGTAGATAATAATGGGATTTTAAGGCTCAAAGGTCGAATCTATGTCCCTAACATTCCTGAGCTTCGAAAGGAAGTACTGGATGAATGCCACAAGTCAAAACTTAGTATCCATCCGGGAGTAAGCAAAATGTATAATGACATCAAACGCACTTTCTGGTGGAAGTCGATGAAAACGGACATTTCTTTATATGTTAGCTGATGCCCTACTTGCCAGCAAGTCAAAAGCGACCAACAGAAACTAGCAGGATTATTACAACCGCTAGAAGTTCCTGGTTGGAAGTGGGAGCATATTTCTATGGATTTCATTGATGGTTTGCCCAGAACCAGATAAGGAAATGACAGTATTTGGGTGATCGTAGATCGCTTCACGAAGACCGCCCATTTCATACCTGTCAGATCAAACAGAACTGCTCAGAGTCTGGCGCAGATATACTTCAGGGAAATAGTTAGACTACATGGAGTGCCGCTCAGTATAGTCATTGATAGGGATACAATTTTAACTAGCAAATTCTGGGAAGCATTTCAAGCCGAACTGGGAACGAAGTTGAACTTGAGCACCGCTTATCATCCTTAGACAAACGGTCAGACTGAGAGGGTGAATCGTATTTTAGAAGATCTATTGCGGGATTGTGTTATAGATTTCGGTGGATCATGGGAAGACCATTTGCATTTGGCTGAATTCTCATATAACAATAGTTACCAGGCAAGTCTGACAATGTCTCCATTCGAAGCATTGTATGGTAGACCGTGCTGATCTCCTACTTGTTGGGTCGAACCAGGTAATAGACTTGTGTTAGGCCCTGATATGATTCGAGAAGCTGCCGACAAAGTCGATTTTATTAAGAAGCGATTACTCGCCGCTCAAAGCCGACAAAAGAGCTATGCCGATAGAAGAAGAAGAGATATATCCTTTGCTCTTGGCGACTATGTATATCTGAAAGTATCGCCAATGAGAGGAGTAATCCGGTTCGGTAAAACTGGAAAGTTGGTGCCCAAATTCATTGGTCCATTTCCTATTCTGGAACGAATTGGAACTCTCGCTTATAGGGTCAAATTGCCTGACTGGTTGCCTGGAGTTCATGATGTATTTCACATATCTCAACTTCGGAAGCACGTTCATGATCCAGACTTGATCGTCGAAGAAGCAGCTCAGCAGGATATTGAAATTACCCCCGAATTAGCTGTGAGAAGAGAGCCGCTAAAGATTATCGGCAAAGAAACCAAAGAACTGAGGAACAAGAAGGTTCACTTAGTCAAAGTGCAATGGAGTGGAGATCCGCGAGATTGTACTTGGGAAACGGAGGAGAGCATTTGGAAAGCCTATCCTAGATGCCGAGTAGATATCTCTGATTGATTCCGGTGCAAGGTATATTTACCATACTTTGCATTACCCTTTAATTCTCTACTCTGTTGTTATTTTCTTTTCATGGATGTGCACTTTTAATTCTATAGTCTGAATGGTTTTAAAAGAATATAGAAATTGATTAGTATACTTTTGAAAAGTTGAAAACAATTGGATTGGTTGTTGGGTTGTGATTGTAGATTTATCAAACCACTTTCGATTTTGTTCCTTTTCGGGGACGAATAGTTTTAAGTGGGGGAGATTATAACGACCTAGAAAATCTGAACAAATTTAAAATTTTTAAATTGGCTAAAATAATGGATTTTAAAGATTTAAAATAAATATTTTGAATAATAGAGATGAAAAGTGGGTTGCATCGACAATTGAAAACGAATATAATTAATTCTAATTATAAACAAGGCTTGAAAAGGCGCTATAGTTTCAAAAATTGAACTCAAACTTTGTCGGACTGTACCGGGTGCAAAACAAAATGGATTTTAGTGAAACCAAAAATATTTAAATCTGTTAGTGAATACCTTTCTAACGAATCTGAAAAATCGAAATTTCATAACGGAAAGCAAAAGTTATGGCCGAATGAATTTTCAAAAAGGTCGCTATGGAATTTATATAGCCCGTGAAATTGGCCATTTTGCATACGACCTCGGAATTCGACGAAACCACTTTTGTTGGATCCGGGATGTGAAGTTATTGCTAGGTTTCAAATTTCATAATTTTTGAAGCTAATATGTGAGCGTGGCAAAGGAAAATGTGTTTTGGTCAATTACAGTTAAATTGGATCGACCAGAAATGGGCCTTTTTGCAAACGGTCTCAGAATTCGGTGTAGCTAGTTTTGTTGGGACCGTATCGCCAAAACATAGCTAGATTTATTTTTCTGGAATTTTTCGAATCAGTTTGTGGCCCTGGCAAATTGAAATGTACGTTCAAGTTAAATATTGAATATTTTATATTTTAATTTGAATGGAAACTGACTGAAACAGTCGAATGGGCCTACGAAACATATCCCATTGTGTTTGGAATGGGGTAAAACGCTAGGGACGACAGTCGTTGCGTTTGATTTCGAGTTCGTCTTAGAAGACCCTAATTTTTGAATTTAATATAACCTTGGCCAATAGGAAAATTTCTTTATAAAAAAAGGGGAAAATATCATTTCTCTCTCCCCCGATAAACGGTGGAACTGTGTTTGCCACTTCCCAGGCAATTTCCGGCCACCACGATCATCAGAACCCCATCCCCCGTTGACGGTGTTTGCTCGTCTCCTCCCCCTCTTCAAATCAGTGGTGGTGGCGCCCTCCCTCGTGGCCTCTCCGTCGAGTTCCGCCAGCTCGAAGTCATCGCCTTCGTCGCGCCGCCATAGCCAAACCCCACCACCGAACTGAACGCCTCCACCCTGGTTCTGTTTGCTTCACGGAGGTCTTTAACGTGGCATCGGCCGATCATCCCATAGTTGCACAGATTTCGAGAAAATCAAAAACCTAGTTTCGAACAGTTTTCTGAAGTATACGGCTGAATATATATAAAAGGTTTGCGACACTTTTAATCCGTTACAAATCCATTATTGTTTGAAAAAAATCGTATATTTTTCGTTCGTTAACGAAATTCGATGAAACAGGAAACATCGTGACCATGTGGACGTCTTCTACATTTTAGAAGAGACCGCATATTTTTCTGAGCCTTCTGCTATTTTTGCTAGAGTGGAACCCAATGTGAGATTTCTAATTTATAAACGATATGGAAAACGACGATGTATAAATTATATAGTCGATGTATGAGTTATATAAGCGTTGTACACCTCCCGTATAAGCGTTGTATAAGTTGTATGTTTGATGTATAAGTTATATATGCGTTGTAAAAATTATATGTGTGTTGAAATAAAAGTGAATTGCTATATATATATATATATATATATATATATATATATATATATACACACACACACACGCCCCTTATCCACAAACCATGGACGATATTTATTGATTGTGATTGGTGTGAAAATTGATTGATAGCGAATGATTGTTTGGGATAGTTTGTGGCTGATATTGATTGATTGTGGTTGAAAAATACCCGTTTGTGGTTGAGAAATATTTGGTTGAAACCACATAGGATTAGTTTGTGGAAATGAAATAAATATATACATGCCGCCTGCGTGCGAACTAGATGCATGATCCCCATTGTCAAAAACCGCGAGGTTTTAAGGTAGAGCAAGGAGCCGTACTAGGGACGGTCCCGGTTTTAACCTGCCGTTATGCTGCCGAAATTTTGAATAATATTCATGTGTTTGAGTTATTTTCATTTGCTGAAACTATATTTATTCATTGAATAGAAAACCTTCCAGTGTTGAATCGATATTCATTCGTTGATTAGAAATTCATGTGTTGAATGGTATTCGTGTTTTGAATATAAAAATCACCTTTTATCAACTATATGGACTATGTAAAATAATCTCGTTTTAAAAGAAATTGTTTCATAATAAAAATCCTATTTTTATCACCTACATAAACTATATAAAATAATAGTGTTTTGAAATGAATTGTTTTACAATAAAAATCACATTTTATTATATACATGATTTGTTGAAATGTGAATTGTTAAAAATAGCAACTCGTTCAAATAAATATGCATGAGTCGAATTATTCATTAATTAGCTAATGATATGATTTTTGCCTATGCATGCAACATTAGAATGAATGGTGTTTTTAAAGCAAATGGAATCAAATATGAAGTTGAATGGAAAATGATAAATGATAAGAACTGTATATATGTATATGCATATTTATTGAACAGGTTATAGCAAAGGGGCTAGAGAAGAGGAATAAAATTTTGTGCCCGACAAATAGGTACACAATTACTGTTTTGTTTGGGTGATGATTTTTTGAGCTTGTTGGCTAGCCGCTTGGCTTTTTCTTTTTCTTTTTGACATGAGACGCCCGTGTGGCTATTTGGGAATTTTCCCAGCCCCTCCCGTACAAAGGAGGTTATGGCGAAATTTTTCAAAATTTAAAGGCGTTAATGAAATATTTGAAGTGAAAACGATATTGAAATTGTTGAATGAACTATATTTATATAAATATATAAATATATATAGAATTAAAACGAAACGTGGCCGTGCAGTTCGTGTTTTGAAACCGTGATTTCAAATAACTAGTGCGGGAAATCTGACCATTGGATTTTCCCGAAACCGCAACAGTTGGGTTCGCCTTAGAAATATCTTTCCAACGACACCAACTTTGTAAAAATCCAACGGTTGGATTGTCTGGAATGTTTAATTCAAATCTGAAGGAAAACAGCGCCAGAAACGATTATATATATATATATAATTATATTTTATCGAATAACGATGCTACAGTACGTATTTTGAAATCGAAACTTCAAACGATTGTACCGGGAGATCCGACCGTCGGATTTTCCTGAAACTGGAACCGTTGGATTCGTTTTGAAAAGACCTTTTTAATGATGTAAATTTTGTGGAGATCCAACGGTTAGATTTTCAGGTATGTGTAAATCAAATCTGAAGAAAAACAGCGCCACGGCCACGTTATGGCCCGAAGCGTCGTTTTGAATAAATTGGCTATTTTTAAATAAATAAAAATAGCGATAAATCGTTATAAAATATCATAAACGATATGGAATGGAAATAAACTAAATTCGCTCGATTTATGTGGTATTTGATGGTTGAATGTGTTTGGTGTGAAAATTACATTAAAGAAAAAAATTGGTGTTGTCGAATGATTTAACCATGGAAATAAATTGATTTGAAATTCTAAATATACGTGAATTATTTGAAAAGGCCGAGTTAATTCTCATTTCAAATAATTGACCGACGATTGAAAGTCAAAGATGAATACGGTGGTCGAAGACCGGAGATCTTCACCTCGTTTGGATGGTAACCGAGGTCCTGATTGGGAGGCATCCCGAAATATGGATAATGAGTGGTGATCGTCCAGACGTACATGGTGATCGATGGGTTTGCGAGATATTTAGTGCTTCCGGTTTCGTTCAGACCCAGAACGGACTTGTAAATGGACTGTGTGTCTGACATTGGATTTTATTCTGTGTTGATTGATCTCTATTAAATATACATCTGTTTGGTGGTGTCAGTGACCTACCAACCCGGAACCTGTGTGGTTGTTGCTGTTGCGAGGCGCCTCGGTTAGATCGGACGATCCGGGTCCGATGGAGTCATTCGTTGGCTCGTTTACGCCCCAAAGGGCGGGGAAACGTATTGTTCAGGCATTTTAATCCACATCGGTGGACCGGCCCTGATGATCCAAAGGCTTGACTGAGTACTTGTCTGAGACACGGGCTAGAGCGTCTCGAATTCGGTAAGGACTATCTTTTGCCTTGGTTCAGTACGGAAATCCAATTTCCATATACGTCATCGTGCGGTTTTGATTGTATATATATATGGCGACATGATATATGGTAACCATGCCGTCTATTATTGATAGTTATGCTTTGAACGTGTTTTTCAAACCATATAAACACTAGTAATAATATCAAATGCTTTTGTTTTATTCGTATCAAGCATATTTTGGCCTTTATAAGGTAAAAACTCTATCCTCCGGTTTGCATTGCATTGTGTGATGGGAACTTAGTGTTATAATGGCTTCATTTTTATAAAAAGCATTGCGATGGTTAAAAGAATGATTTTTTTTTAAAGCACTGGCAATCCAATAGAGTAAACCCGTTCCACGAAAGTGGCGTGGTCCTGTGATTAGCCATATTATATATGTGTTGAATAGATTTCTCATACCAGTCCCATGACTGACTCATAGTTTGTTTCACTTTCAAACTCGGGTGCCCCTTTTTCTACACGGGCAGCCTTGTATTCAGGTTTAGCTGGTTCTTTCTGGATAGCTGGAGCTGAAGATGGATTCTATCATTTATCTCTTTTTATGTTGTTCAGCTCCTATTGTACATATTTTGTTTGTTTTCCGCTGTAGACATTTATGTATAGCTGAACTGTATTTGTACTAAGTAAGATCCTATATACTGTGTAACTCTGATGATTACTTTTATCCAGTATATTCAATTGTTCATTATCTGGTGTATTTATTTATTTCTGTTCTACTATTATCTGTTTCTGTGTTATATTCCACGGATTACCCTTGCCACCGTCAGTACGGGGTTTGGGGTCGTCTCATTAGGCATGCCACACAGGCAATTCACCCTATGCGTTTGATATCCTTCAGTATATAACCCCTGAGCTCGTATGTCTCAAAGAAGGGCGTTAAGCAAGAGAATAAATTCTCCACCGCCAAGCAGATATATATTTAATAGAAATCAATCACAAATACTAAAATCCAATGTCAGACACATAGTCCATTTACAATTCTGTTCTGGGTCTGAACGAAACCGGAGGCACCTAGTACCCCGCATATCCATCGATCTCCAAATACGTCTGGACGATCACCAACTGTTTCCATCTTCTTGGGTGTACATCCCAATCAAGATCATCAGTAATTATCCAAACGACGTGAAGACCTCCGGTCTTCGACCATCGTCTTTCATCTTCGACTTATCGTCGTATTAGTTATTCAGAATGGGATTAACCCGGTCTTTCTGAATAACTCGCGTATATTATAAACAAGTGTTACACAAACACAACATACGCCTCATTCCAATTCATCAGTCACTAACCGTAAATTAACAAGAGAATGATTCCCTAAATGCTAACCCCTAAGGACGAAATCAACATCAGATCAATATCCAGAAAACCATTCTGCTTAGCTAACCGACAGTTAGTTTCTAAATTTCACATTCATAGGGAAAGGTTCCCATTAATTTTATCCAAGATAAATTCCTTGAATTTATTCTCTAATCTTCTTTTGAATTTCGATTCAACTAGTCGGGATTAACGAACCTTACCGAAGTAATCGTTTGTTTTAATTTCGCAATCCCAACCTATTCATCCCATGAAGTAAAACTGGTGACACTTCATATCTAACACCACGGTGTTATCGGTAAATTCAATTACCATTTCACGTTCAAATCTAATTAAAGATTCAACTATTGCCTGGAGCAAAACTGGTGATACTTCATTCTCGATGATTTCAATCTAATTAAAGATTCATTAAAACTCCACTTAGTTTTAATCGGTGATTGGGTTAAAGAATCAGTGTCATTTAAAACACAGTTCACGATAAACCCAAGATCATATCGCATTTCATTCAGTCCCTAATCGTGAATTAGCAAGTGAGCAATTCCCTAAGTATTAACCCCGAAGGCCGAAAACAACATCAGATTAATACCCCAGAAACCATTCAACTCAACTAATCTCCAGTTAGTTTCTGATTTTCCTAACTCCTTCGGGTATAAGAACAGTACTATTGAAGATACCGTTCACGACAACCCAAAATCACATTCTATTAATTATCGGGTTAAAGAACGAGTGTTATTTAAAACACCATTCACGATAAACCCAATAATCAATTCGAATTCAATTCCAACTAAATATTATTTAATTGGTACACTTCATTAAATCTAAATAAAAAGATCTAATCTTTTCTCAACTGGGCTTAAGAACAGTGTTAATGAAGACACCATTCACGACAAACCCAAATCACATTTGATATTAAACACAAGGCTCTGAATAGAAAATATATCGGCTTATATTCAATATCAAATTCTACGACCAACAGATATCGTATTGGAAATAACGATATATAAATATCTTTCAAATTTCCATAACAACATCTGTATAATCACGAAATCCAACATCGAAATATTCCGAAGACAATTTCGATTCAAATCCATTCCAATGCAATTAATGGAAATTCTGGTTATTTTCAAAACCATTTCAAATCCAATTTAATTATTTAAAAATAAATAGAATTTTAATTCTAGTTCAAAACTAGTTCATTTCGATAAAAATCTATTTTTATCTTTTCAAATATGGAGTTTTTCATCCCAATTCTTCCCAAATCATTTCTTATGATTTTACACAAATTATTGATATTTTTAATAATTTTATCAAGGCCCGTACAGTCGATTTCCAACAGCGGCCATCGAACTCCACTTACAGCGACCTTTTCCAAATTTGATTTGGACATAATTCCAAATCCAACCGTTAGATTTATAATTTCTAATATTCGTTAGAAAGCTCTTTTCGATAGAACCCAACGGTTCCGGTTTTAGGAGAATCCGACGGTCGGATCTCCCGTAATATCCGTTCGAAGTCAATGGTCGAAATTCGCGAACTACCGCGGCGCGGCCCGTTCTATTCAGGCCATTATATTATATATATAATATATATAATATATACTTCGTCGATTTTCTTTTCAAAACTATTTTTAATTCAATTTCCATTCGTTTTCAATTAAATTTCGATTCGTATTCAATTCTATTAATATTTCAATTCGAATTCATTTCTATTCAAATTTCTATTCGAATTCATTTTAAAACGATTTCAATTCTATTACAATTCTATTTGAATTCATTTCAAAACGATTTCAATTCTATTTCAATTCTATTCGAATTCATTTCAAAACGATTTCAATTCTATTTCAATTCTATTCGAATTCATTTCCAAAACGATTTCAATTCTATTTCAATTTCAAACCAAAACGATTTCAATTCTATTTCAATATCAAACCATTTCAGTTTATTTCGAATTTCAAATCAATTTAATTAAATTCGAATTTCAATTCACTTTAATATAAACTTCAATTTGAATAAAATCGATATAAATATCGTTCACGTCAAAATGGCGTCAATCTATCAACGCGGCTTCATATGTTTCTATTTTCAAATATTCTATTTCAAATATTTCTATTCAAATATTTATATTCAAATATTTCTTTTTCAAATATTTCTTTTTCAAATATTTCCTTTTCAAATATTTCTTTTTCAAAACTGGAATGAGGCCCAATCAATTACCATATAATGTTAATTATATGGATTTTCTACAACACATGTAAATATCAACAACGATGAATAATCAACCATCATCCAAAGTGCATTCTACACTGTATAAGCATCAAATATAAATATTCAACGCTTATAGCAGCCTGTCAATCAATCGATCGACATACAACTAAACAATCGGGATTAGTGTACGTCAAATAACATCCCAATACCCATGTGGGGTTTCAAACAATCAAACACAGATTTTATTTGTGCAGTTGGGCGATGTGTAAAATTTATCATCCCAATCAATATCAGTCAAATATGTTTATATAAACAAATCGTCCGATTTGTTTATAAATATTTTTTTATATACACGTTAAAAATTATATTTTTAACTATAAAATATTTTCCACTATAAAATATTTCATTTCATTTCACATCACATCACACAATCAACTACACATCAAAATCAAACAAACAAGCATACAAGCCGTCCATGGTCTGTGGACGACGGGTGTCGGGTGCTACTAAACACCGTCTGCATCCTAGTATATATATATAAATAGAAAATTAAATTAAAGAGTGAGAAATTCTCACTGATTACTATCCCAACTTCACGACACTTCATTTATAGAAATCTTCGCCGTTCTCGCCTTTCGTCACTTTCGTTGCCCGTAGCCACTACATATGTAAAAATCCAATTTTTACTTCGCTATTCAATATATAAAAATCGAATTTTTACTATGCTATTCAATATATAAAAATCGAATTTTTATTATGCTATTCAATATATAAAAACATATTTTTATTTCGTTATTCAATATATAAAAATCATATTTTTCATATCTAAAAATTTCGCATTTCTCTTACTGAATACCTCGCCTTTCCTATGTTAAAAATCACTATGCTATTACATGTTAAAATCACTATGCTATTACATATATAAAAATCATATTTTTTGTAACACCCCACGTCCATTAATGTCACTCACAAAGGGAATGCATTAACTTCTATGGAGGTTTTAGGTGAATATAGAACAGTAAAATTTCAACAAGACAGATATAAAATATTACTTGGAAATTTAAAAACTTTATTTCAATTGCAGTAGAAGTCAAAACATGTTTGATTACATCATAACACCATAATCAAAGTCAAGTACAATATCTATCTTGATAAAACAAGTACATAATCCCATTACATAAATAGCCATTAAAAAGAAAGATAACAAGCTGGACTTTACTTCAGCAGTCCAAGCTTTCCAAGAGATAAGCAATCCAATCAGACTTCACTGGAACTTGGCCCAACCTGAGGACCTGAAGGGAGAAAAAGATGAAAAAGAGGGGGGGGGTCAGACATAAAGTCTGGCGAGTATGATAATTCTACAATACTATTATCAAAATAACTGGACTAAGGCATAAGCTGGAAAACAAGGAAATGTCTATGAAAGAGCAGATTAAGGACATAGACAATCGCTAAAGGAAACGTTATAGGCGCTCCTAAATACTAAAGGATAAACACTATACTGCACCACACCAGTCACCCTAAAGATTGATTCCACTTAGCTTCACTTAGAAACTTTCTTAATGGCTTTACGTACTCCTAGCTGACTACATAGGTGCCACCTGCCCCTATCTCCACTAGGTGTACCCCACTTTCCATTTTTCGATCGGCTCCCTACTCGTAGATACCCGTGCTGGCCCCACAGTGGGGTGTATCATTCCCCTAAAGTGGAAACCCGATATAACGGAGATGCACGGCTTATACCTGCACGATGCAACAACGTCTTACCTACCAGCCCGGGTCCACACACACATATGAAACCCGTTAGACTTGCGTTGCCACCGCTCCCTGTTTTGGCCTCTTATAGTCAAACCCAGTATGCGTGTCCTGTCCTCGACTTGGATCGAGCCCACAAAGATACGTTTTGGGATACTTGTTGAAATGGGCCCCCATTATTTCCCACAAGCATTCCACCTAAGCTTGTCCCATTAGTCCATCCACTTAACCCACTTAGTCATGTTCATTTACATGTGTATTTGGTTAAGTCTAACCGTATTTCAAATGCCTCTAAAGGCAACCACTAGATTCCTCATGCCACCCAAGGCACCTACTTAACCCCCATGTCCCACATTACATGATTATCTGGCTAAGTATTTCTTAATTCATTAAGGCCATAACCTCATAAAAACCTCTCACATTAGACTGGCATTTATGGCAGCTGGATTTGCCGGGCGGGTCCGTGCAATCTTACACCATAAAAGAGTCTAACCTCGTGTCTTTACAACTGTTATGCTTTAGTTTGGGCCTAGGACCTCTCACATTGGGCCGACATTTGTGACTACTGGATTTGCCGGGCGGGTCCGGGTAGGTTTACGTCACAAACGGGTCCCACCTCGTGTCCTAAGCATTGATTATTATTAATAATCCAGTTTCCCCAATTTTAATAATTCCCTACTTGAATTATTAATTAATTCCAAATTTAACAATGTCCATAATTGACTCAATTATGGACATCCATTTAAGGCATGCAAAATCATATCAATTGCACCCCAATTTATTAATTTCCTAATATTACCCCTACCCCACGTTTGAACGTTTATTCGCAAAATGTATGTTAGACCCGATTAGTCTAACTCATAGCATAAAAGAAAATATTCACAACAACAACATATATATGTGACTAAATAAATCATAACAAGGGGTAAAACTTGCATACATTACAACTTGCATAAGGTTATACATGTCATGGATCTAAGGGTGTCAACTTATTCATAATTCACATAATATGATTTTGATCAAATTTCATAAACTTGTATAGGACATGTGTGAATCAACATCATTAACAATATGGTTTTATATGGGTACACCTAACTCAATAGGCAAATTCCCAAAAATCAAAATTCATTTAATCATAGATTCATGTATATGGGTACACCTAACTTAATAGGCAAATTCCCATATTCAAGATCCAATTAATTTGTAGATTCATGTATATGGGTACACCTAACTCAATAGGCAAATTCCCATAATCAAGGTCTATTATAAAAAAACATAAACTTTAAACATGATCCAATTCGCATAAATACTAACATCATGATTTTACAACCTTTATGATTCAACACAACTTAACATGACATCATTATCATATAACATAAGTATTTCAACATATGTGATAATATGAGATCTACAACATATATAAGATTTACAACATAGCATATCATAATTTGCAACATAGCATGATATTTACAACATAGCATAGCATGATTTACAACATGGCATAACATGATTTATAACATAGCATAGCATGATTAATCACATATGACATAGCATAGGATTATTTACAACATAATCACTACAACATAACAACATATATATGATAACATAATAGCATAACAAGAGATCCACAACATAATTTACAAATGCATAACAATTCATATCACTTTCTTGTGATCCATTCATAACTTAATCAAATTATTTTATAATAATATTGTGAGATTCATCATACTCACAATTTTAAAGAAGAGAAATAGAAAGAGAGAGAGAGCTTTTGATTTGATTTAAGTAGATTTAGTTTGTAGATTAGGCCTTCTTCTTTTTTAGTTTGTGACGGCTATGCTAAACTCCGTGGCAACGACATGTCGGTAGCTCTCCAATTTTTCAAGTGATTTAGGGTTAGAGTCTACCCACTTATTTATAGATGTTAGGATTCATTTAGGCCATTAGATTTAACCTAGAAATAACCGCAGCCATTCAGACAAGATGGGGTTTATCTTATTGACTCAGCAATGAGTCAGAAGTGACTCAGCAAACACTCAGCAAATTAATAAACTTTCTATTCATTTTTACATTAACTGGCCATATATATATAAATATATATATACACACACGCACCTATTCATGAATTCAAATTAATCCATAATTAACTTATGACCATTTCTATACATTAATTTTCCAATTAATGTCTTAATTCCATTTTTCGCCTTTTAAGTCAATTCACATATCTCAAATTTGTTATATGCCTTTTTAAGGCTATTTCGTGCAAATTCTCAATATTAATTCTTTTAATTTGTGAATATTAGTATTAACAGAAATACGGGGTGTTACATTTTTACTATGCTATTCAATATATAAAAATCAAATTTTTACTATGCTATTCAATATATAAAAATCGAATTTTTACTTCGCTATTCAATATATAAAAATCTAATTTTTACTTCGCTATTCAATATATAAAAATTAAACCTCCATTCACTATAAATAATTAAAACTGAAAAATCAAATTCCTGCTCTTTTATCTCATAAAAAATTAAGTACAATTTACTCACTAATTTAAATCCACTAGTTACATAACATTAAATTAATAAAAGGAAAAAAAAGAAAAAAAAAAGGAAAAGAAAGAAGGCTTACAGCTAATTTGATTTTGTTAGAGGAGGGGGCGTTTTGGGAGGCGGTGGAGACAAGGGGAGGTGCGGCGAGGTCATGTAGTCGGAGGTGGGCCCCCTCGTGGTGGCGCGGTGGTCTTCTTCAACGAAGAGAAGGGATGGAACTGTCGCTGGTACGCGACGGAAGGGAGGGTGGAGTCACCATCGCATGGAGGATGGAGGAGGAAGGCGGTGAGGCGCGTGTCATGCGGCGCGATGGCCAACCGGGGGAGGAGGCGCGCGATTCGGAACTGAACGAGAAGCATCAGTTTTTTTTATTCTATAAAGTGATTTGAACGGGGGTTGACTTCAAAGAAAGGGTATGGGGGGTGTATGGAAATGAATATATTTAATTAAATAATTTATTCTAAAAAAAAAAGAGGTTGCTTTTAATTCGAACTCGAAATCAAACCAACCTCCTGCCGTCCATAGCTAATTACCCGCATTCCGAACACAATGGGATATGTATCGTAGGCTGATTCGGCTGTTACAATCAGTTTCCGTTAAAATCAACATATAACTCTATATATTGAATTTGAACGCGCATTTCAATTTACCGGGGTCACATACGAACTCTAAAAATTCCCGAAAAATATTTTCTAGCTTCGTATTGACGATATGGTCCTAACAAAACTAATTTGGTCAAATTCTGAGACCGTTAGAAAAATGGCCAATTTCCAGTCGATTAAAATCAACTAAAACTAGTCAGAAGCGTTTTTCTTTGCCACGCTCACATATTGATTCGAAAAATTATGAAATTTGGAATCTAGCAATATCTTGACATCACGGATCCAACAAAAGTGGTTTCGTCGAAATCCGAGGTCATTTGCAAAAATTCCTTTTTTAAGGGCCTGAATTCCATAGCGACTATTCAGAATTTTCAACTGGACAAATCTTTTGATTCCCGCTATGAAATTTCAATTTTTCGGGTTCGTTGGAAAGATAGTCACAATTAGATCCTATTATTTTTGGTTTCGCTAAAATACGGTTTATTTTGCACCCGGTGCATTCAATTGAAGTTTAAAATCGAATTATCGAACTACCGCGCCATTTTCAATTCCTTTTAATAATAAAAAATAAATATTTATATTCTAACGCCGATTCAAACGAATATATACATTCTAATCTATTCAAAATAAATTTCTCGTTGTTTTTATTTAAAATAATCTATTTTAAATAATCAAAATTCGCTAAAATTGTCAAAATAAAAATTTTAAACTGGCCCAGATTTTCGGGTTGTTTCAAGATAGAACAGATTTCTTCAAGGTTAAATTATATGGATCCATAAATTAAAATCTGAACTCCATGTTAGTTATTTAAGACTAAAATCTTTATACATATTATGCTTTAGATTTGATTCTTCCCAAGTCCAGCAAGTGAGTTGCATAGAATTATGTATTTACTTTACTGTCCAATGGATATTTTACAAATCTTTCATCTTTACAATTCTTTCATCTACATCCTTCTTATTCAACTAACAACTGAGGAGTCATGGCGCTCATTTGATCAAGAAGTGAGATCAATCCATAACAAGGTAATTTTACTTGATTAGTACACCAACTTGGCTTTGTTTAGTACACCATTTTGTGACTAATGTAAAATCTTTTCTTTTATAGAAGTAACGCTTGGACGTTTTTAACAGTTAAAAACTTTATATTGGTAGTTTCCTAGCAAACTGAATGTATGCGGAGCAAGCAAGGGAGTGTGTATTGTAATTTCAGTTATTTACATCTTTTTATACTTACGCAAGGCTCCCGAGCTTCAGCTTCCAAGAAAGAAAGTGATACAAGCTCGGCAGTTTTAGAGTGGTTTGCATGGCCAAAAGGTACAAATTGTACCATAAGATAATTTCCGCATGTTTTCACGGTTATAAAGGTAAGTAAGTGCTAAATCAGTTATATTAATATTTTGTTAGTTCGCCTTGCATTACTTTATTCGGTCCTAGCCCTGTTAGCAATATGATGTCTTGGTGCTGATCTACTACACTGGTGTAGAAGAACGGGTTTCAATCTTCTAGCACTGGTTACAGGCTATATCTTATTTTCTTCATGGGAAATGTTTTGAGTCTAGGCAAAAACTCAATTTCCATTCAATAATGTCAGAGTTGAATTACTTCCATTGGCTAAACGCTGTTATGAAATATGTTTCAGTTCAACTTTCAAGATTAAATTTGAATGGTTTTGAGAAATGTTCTATTGTTTTACTTAGGTCTAAAGTACCAAATACTAAAGGCAGAATGCTCATTTCGGATTAGCGAGATTTTTTTTCCTTTTAATGCATGAGCTAAAAGCATGGTACTATATTATTTCTGTTGTACTCTGCCTAGAATATTGGTTTCCAAAAATGTTTTAAAACTCTTTGATCCCGAGAACACATTTTTCTCCTTTTAGCTTCCTTTTTCTATTGCTTCTCCCTTCACTTGCGAATGTATCTTCCAGAAAATTTATTTTCCATTACAATTTAATCCAGACAGGCTGTGCGTTCTTCAATTCAGACAGCATTTCTGATTCCTATTTTTTACCTCGATCCTCAAATACTCTATGTTTATTCTGCGAATAGTCATTTCTCCTTTTTTTTTGATGAGGGGTTTTGTTATTATGACAATCTTACGTTTGAAACATATTTGACTGTTCTTTTTTAAACAATGTACATATTCCTAAACTGTTATGAAAACTGAAACATAAATAAAGTTCCATACATGTGCAGAACTTCAAGTTGGATTATATGAGTATGTATTATTACCAGGGAAATGTTTGACCATAATAATTCTTATTTCTGTGGAATGCAACTAATATATTATCAACTTGATTTCAGATTTAGCGAAGTGGCACTAGCAACAAAATTAACCTGAGTTTGCAGAAATTCGGTGTAGCTAATTGATTGCGCTCAAGCATCGTTGATCTGATATTCATTATAATTCGATTACAGGTAATTATTTGATGACTTTCATTGACTAAATCATATTTTGGGTCCGTTCTAGGTTTCTTAACGATTCATGTATTACAATCAAATCCAATGGTAGTTCTTAACCTACCAATATTAACTGATAGTTTTGGGCATTTTTTTATTTTATTTCTGTTTATCTTCATGTTTAACCCTTGTTGCTTTGTTTGCAATGAAACTTGCTTTATTCATTAATTTATACGGTATCTTTTAAAATGAAATGATAGAATTTTGATGTTTATGAGAAAGTATCTGATGAATTTAATTTTTCCATAATACACTTGATTATTGATCAAAATAAAATGTTCAGGTTTGTTAAAGGTAATATTGAACATTCACTTATGAGCATGGTATAATTTAACTCAAGTATTAGTAGTATACCAATCTTAACGATGTTTGGTTCGTAGTGTATTCGATATACTCTCTACATTTTTTTTTTGATTTAGACATCATTGAAAGTTTTGATTTTTTATTAATGTTGTATGCAAAAATTAGCAATTCAAGTGCAGGTTAAGTAGGTCACTTTTAGGAAGGTTCAATATACATAGGAAATTGCAGCTAATTCATTATTCTTTAGGCACGTGTCTATTGGTGAATTTCTTTTTAGATATGCACATCAAAAATCCAAATTTATAATCATAGTTTTTATTTTCCTTTTCTTATCTACTTCTGAAGATCAAAATAATGCACTAAATCTAACAATTTTTTATTGTTTTTCATTTAGGAATATTAGTTTATAGTACAATTTATGTAGAGATCAAGCCGAACTGCTGGCTACAAATGTACGATTATGTTAACTTTAACAACACTTGATAATTATAGAAAATTATATTGTATTATTGAAGACAGTTCAAATAGATGTATATGCTTATAAGTGGACTAAAGTGAGTACAAATGTGTCATTGGTGCACCTTTTCCTAATGCAAGTCGCTTATGAATAAAAAGGGAAATACATAAGCCTTTTGATATGATAAATGGTGTAGGCGTTCATGTTATCACAGGTTATTTTATTTAGCTGTAGGTAGGCACATACTAAATCTTACATATAACTTCCCTATTGTTTTTTTACTAGTAATTTTGCATATCCTTATTTAGTTCATTTTAAAATTAAAGCCACCAAACCTTCCTTCCACGCCACTATGTAGTATGTACTACTTGCAGTTTGCAATATAATAATCATATCTTGTGACGGCCCGCCCTGCACCAGCCTGCATTTCCTCCGAATGTACGCTGTACACATGCCCAGCTAGCACAGAACGGTCGTCAGAAGAAAAGAAAGAAAGGAATGAATTAATCAAGAAACCTGTAGAATGTCTCACAGCGCATGGAATAAAATATAATAATAACATACTTGACATAAAACAGGTGAGACAGTGCATAAGCTGATAACTAAAATCAACATCCATCATCAGAGCAGCGGAAATTCAAATACAGCTTATTACAATTTTCCAAATTTACTGTCTCTAAACAAAAGAAAGCCAAAATAGAAGATACACCACCAATGCCCAAGCAGTGATCTTCCACAACGCAGGGAGGATACTATATATATGTTACGTGGAAGCCTCCTGTTCGTCTCCGGATCATCTACCCGTGCATTACCAGCTAACCTGTCTCTAGTCTGCTCGTGTGAGCACCCAGAGTAATAAGAGGAGACATAAAACTCTGGGTCAGACATAAAGCCTGGTATGAGCGATAAGCATCTAAGCAGAATAATAACAGGTATACTAAACCATACCTGAACCTGGACCTGCAACCAAAGAGTTAGTACCACATACCGTACAATACTCCAAGGCGCCATAATAAATAGTGTAAGAATCCGGGGTGGGGTGTGCATGTCATAATGATAGCAAACAAGTCATCCATAGCAACCATCCTTACATCTCTCACTCAGTGCGTAAAGCATACGATATCTACCACTTTGGAACACTAGACAAACTGAGGTAACGACGAATTCCGACTTGTAGAAACCCTGCTGTGACCAAGCCAAACACTTGGAGTCATGACCAAACATTTCAATGACCCACTTCATTGGTCGTAGCCCTTGGTTCTACCGATGCCATAATGGCCCTGAATCCGCCTTTGTACCTCCTACCATAGTGGTCCAAAGCTATAGACGTCGATAACTCCTTGGCACGCGTCCCGCAGCAAAGCCCAACCATGAAGTGAACTCGTCGATTCCCATCTGAATCTTAAGCTCTAACTTCTCATTTGGACTTCCTTTGCATCTCGGGTTTGGTCGAATTGGAGTGGGTCTTCAGAAAAATTGTCGTGCAGTAGCAGCTCTAGAATTCGGTTCGGTTCGGTAGTCATCACCTCGTCGGTTCGGTTCGGGTCGGTGGTCATCTCTTCACTCGGTTCGGGTCGGATACCCTACTTTGTCACCTTTCCATTCGGTTCGGGTCGGTGTCCCCCTCCGGGTCGGGTCGGGTGTCCTTCCTTCCAGTGCTCCGATCCGCTCCCTCATTTCTTCACGTATTCCGATCCGATCCCTCCTTGCCATCTGATCCGCGTGGCCTTCCCTCTTGCTAGTTCTCCCAAATGTTCACTTCCGATCCGAGCCCTGCGTCTCCAAGTCAATCCGATCTGGCCTCCAATTATTCCTCCGATCCGATTCCCTTGTCCACTCCAACTCTAAGCAAATGGCCTCCCTCCTCGCCAAGCCTCCTATGTGCCAAACTCCGGTTCGGGTCGGGTTTCTCGCCCAGTTCACATATCCGATCCGAGCCCCCATCCGATCCGATCCGAAGCCCTGCACAACTTTCTGCAACTTTTTCCAGCAACTTGTTTACGCCGTTCGACGACGTTTTTGACAAATCTAACTATTCTAATCAATCACAATTCATGTAAAATAGTCATAACAACATAGCAAACTAACCACAAACACCAAAACAATGAATTCATATGTCAAAATGGATCAAATGTCCCCAAAACCCCTTATTTTCCCTTAAGCATGTTTAAGTAAAACTAATCATAGGGTTAACAAAACTTAATCAAATCGAACCAAATTTCTAACAGAGGCATAAAATATTATTTACGAATTTCTAAACATTTTTCCAGAATTTATTAGTGTATAAATTCGCTAATCTTCACTAATTACCTTTAATTAACCCTAATTAGTGTCAAAATGATGCTATCACTCACCTTGACCACAAAATAAAACACCAAATCTGAAATATCCTCTGTTTGGGTCGAATTCCTATGTATAGCAGCAGCTCCAACCTCGCTTTGTTGCTATTTGGCCTTGTTTTGATGTAGTTTAGGCTTAATCTTCACTAAAAATGTGTTTTGGAGTGGTTTTAGAGGATGGAGGCCATTACTAAGGTCTCAAGAAGGTTTGTGGCGGCTCAAAACTGAAATGAAAGTGATAACCTAACCCTAACCAGTCCTCCTATACCTCTAAACCCGAAATTCCCCTTGGGCCTAGCTGCTAATCACCCGGTTAAGCCCAATTAAGCTGTTTTTCACCATCTGAAACTTGTTTCAGCCATATTAGCCAAACGGTAAGTCCGTTTGGCTAATGTGACCACTCTACGGAAAGAGAAACCATCATCCGAAGCCAATAGAAGTGGTTTCAGGTCAAAATTTCTTTCCAGTCAAAAGTTATGGCCAAAACAGTGCCAACTAGGGGTAAAATGGTCATTTAAAAATCGAGAAAAATCATGAACATGGGAAATGACCCCAATAGTCGTCTCCCAAAGTTACATGACCATACGACTTCGTATGTGAAAGAAATAAATAACCTACGATCCTATGATGCGTAGAATACGGGTCATTACACTCTCCCCCCCTTAAGAAATTTCGTCCCCGAAATTCCTTAACCCAAAACATACAAGGGAGCCCGCATGCCTAACAACCATATACAACATTCAAATATGCAAAACAAGCAAACAAGCCTATCCTAGCATGCGGAAAACTAAATCGAAGTCAAAATCTTACCAGGTAAAGAGTTCTGGGTGTGTCTTCCTAATGCTCTCTTCTGTCTCCCAAGTACAGTCATTCTCGTCCTCGCCCCACTGAACCTTGACTAGCTTCACCGCCTTTCTTCGAAGTTGCTTCATGTCGTGCTCGACAATACGGGCCGGCTTACTGTTCCCAACCGCCTCAGGTTCTACTTCGAAGTCCTCTAACTGATCAGGTGAAATAGTCATATCTGAGTCGTGAACGAACTTCCTTAGTTGGGAAACATGAAATACGTTGTGAACTCCTGCCATCTTCTCTGGTAAGTCAATTCTATATGCCAAATTCCCGACTAGTTCAAGAACAGGGAACGGGCCAACAAATCTTGGTGCCAACTTGCCTCTCCTGCCAAATCGTATTACGCTCTTCAACGGAGAAATCTTGACAAACACCAAGTCGCCAACGGAGAATTTTAAGTCTCTTCTCCTCTTATCAGCATAACTCTTCTGCCTATCTTGGGCAGCCTTCATTCGTTGTTGAATGATCTTAATCTTATTTGAAGTTTCCCTCACCACATCTGGTCCAAGCATAAACTTTTCGCCAGTCTCTATCCAACATGATGGTGAGTTGCACGGTCTTCCGTACAGAGCTTCAAATGGAGCCATACCGATACTGGATTGGTAACTATTATTATATGCAAACTCTACTAGATGCAAATGGTCATCCCATGATCCACCAAAATCCAATATACATGCTCTCAAGAGATCTTCCAAAATACGATTCACCCTTTCCGTCTGACCGTCGGTCTGAGGATGATATGCGGTACTGAGATGTAATTCTGACCCTAGCGCCTCTTGCAAGCTCTTCCAAAACCCACTAGTGAACAACGGGTCTCGGTCGCTCACAATGCTTTTAGGTACTCCATGAAATCTCACTATCCACTTCATATACAATTCTGCTAACTTAGCTGCCGTTCTAGTCGATTTGACTGGTATAAAACTTGCACTTTTAGTCAGTCGATCTACAATTACCCAAATGCTGTCATATCCCGATCTAGTCCTTGGTAAACCATCGATGAAATCCATCGAGACTTGCTCCCATTTCCATTCGGGAATTTCTAATGGTTGCAACAACCCACTAGGCTTCTTTTGCTCGGCTTTAACTAGCTGGCAATTCATGCACTTGGATATAAACTTCCCAACGTCTCTTTTCATCCCTTCCCAGTAGTAAGTCTGCTTCATATCTCGATACATCTTATTACCACCGGGGTGTATAGTTAGCTTTGAGTGATGACATTCTCTAAGCACTTCATCTCTCAATCCATTGACATTGGGTACAACAAGCTTTCCATTCTTTCTAAGCCATCTATCTCGATCAAGCCCATACTTTTTCATCTCCTCATCGATACCTATCTCTAAGTTGGAGATGATTTCCAATAGGTTAGGATCGTCCCTCTGACTAGAGCCGATCCGTTCAATCAAAGTGGGTCTGATCGTCAAACTTGCTAACATTTCTGGATCCAATTCGCACTTTGGTCTGAAATCAAACCCCGCGATAAACTCCAGTTGCTTCCATTCAAGGAACATAGCCCCTAAGCTGGCATGTCTTCTACTCAATGCATCAGCCACCGCATTGCCCTTTCCCGGTGTATATGCGACGTCAAAATCATAGGAAGCTAAGAACTCTAACCATCTCTGCTGACGGAGATTTAAATCCTTCTGGGAGAAGAGATATTTTAACGACTTATGATCTGTAAACAGCTCAAATCTTTCTCCCAAGAGATAGTGTCTCCATATCTTTAACGCGAACACGATCGCTGCCAATTCTAAATCATGGGTAGGGTATCTTCTCTCGTGCGGTTTCAACTGCCGACTTGCGTAAGCTACAACCCTACCGCCTTGCATCAATACAGCACCTAGTCCGGTACCACAGGCATCCGTGTATACCGTCATCTCTTCATCCCCCTTAGGAATGACTAACACTGGTGCGCTTGTCAACTTGTCCTTTAGACTCTTGAATGCATTCTCACACCTTTCATCCCAGACAAAAGCTTGATTCTTCTTTGTCAACTGAGTCAACGGTGATGCTATCTTGGAGAAGCCTTGGATAAACTTACGATAATATCCCGCTAATCCCAAGAAACTTCTTACATCTTTTGCATTCTTGGGCGTAGGCCAATCCTGTACCGTAGCCACCTTTGCCGGGTCTACGGCAATACCATTCCCTGATACAACATGGCCCAAGAACCTCACTTCCCTCTTCCAGAAGTGACACTTAGAAAACTTTGCTTTCAATTGGTGTTTTCTCAACACCTCCATCACTACTCTTAAATGTTCCTTGTGTTCTTCCTCTGTCCTCGAATAGACCAAAATATCATCAACGAACACAAGGACAAACTTATTCAACTGATCTCTGAATACCCTATTCATAAGATCCACAAAATATGCTGGGGCATTGGTCAGCCCGAATGGCATGACCAACAACTCATAAAACCCAGACGGCGTCCGAAATGCCGTTTTAGCTATACTCTCAGCTTCCACTCTAAGCTGATGAAAACCTGTCGCGAGATCCAACTGAGAAAATACTCTCGCACCACTCAACTGATCAAACAAATCATCTATCCGCGGTAGAGGATTCTTGTTCTTCCTCGTCACTTTATTCAACTCGCGGTAGTCTACACACAAACGAAGGGAACCATCCGCCTTGGTAGCAAACACAACTGGTGCTCCCCATTCAGAAACACTCCTTCTGATAAATCCCTTCTTCAAAAGATTGCTGACTTGCACCTCGAGCTCACGCTGCTCTCTTGGTGCCATACGACGAAGTGGCATCACTATAGGTCTGGCATCTTTTACCAAATCAATAGGAACTCAATCTCTCGGTGTGGTGGAAGTCCGGTCACTTCTTCGAAAACATCCGGATACTGGCCAACCACGGGCAAACCTGACAACTCACTATGCGGAATGTCGAGGGAGTTTAGAAAACTAGCCAATACCCCCTTACTGGGTAGACCACCAAACACTATCCTCCGCCCATCATCCGCTCTAGCTGTCACCAACAAGCCCTCACAGTCTACCACCACCCCGTATCTTTGGAGCCAATCTACTCCCTAAATAATGCCAAACCCAGTAAAGCCCAAAACAAAGCAATCACAAACAAACATGCATCCATGACTCGATAAGACCACATTGCGACAAATCATGCTAAGGCTAGTCGAACCGCCAATCGGGTTCGTCACTATTAAAGGTCTATCGACAATTTCGGGCTCCAATCCCAACTTATCTACTAGGTCACTAGATATGAAAGAACTGGAAGCTCCGGTATCAAACAAAACTCTAACAGGAACATCATAAACGGAAAGCATACCTTGAATGACGACATTCTTTCCCTTCTCCGCCGTAGTTGGGGCATTCGACGAAGAAGGAATAGCATTAAGGGCATATGCTTTCACCATTTGCTTTTCTTTAGGGGGCTGTGGACACTTGTCCTTGTGATGTCCCATTTGGCCACAGTTGAAGCACTTCCTATCCGCTGGCTTGGCCCGACAATTACTAGCATAATGGCCCTTCTTACCACAGCTGAAGCACTCCACATCTTGCTTATTCTTTTTCTTCTGGCCGTCCTTAGACTGATTCTGCTTTCTCTAATTCTGAGAACCACCTTTTCCTCCACCACTAGCTTGTGGCTTTGGCTCATCTGCGGATGCAACCTCTGTTTTCGGCTTAGGGTAGAGACTTTCTGACCTCAATGCTTTCCCTACAATCGACTCAAATGTCTCATCGATGTGGTTAATAAGCTTTTCCCCTAAGTACTGATCCAAACCAGTTATGAATTTCTCGTTCTTCTTCTCGGCAGTGTCAATAAGAGATAACCCATACTTCGACAAAGTGTCAAATTCAGCAATATACTCCGAACAGCTCTGCCATTCTGCTTGAGCTCCAAGAACTTCTTAAACAACATTGACTTCTGAGCAGCTGGAATGAACTTCTCACTAAAGCGAGCCTTAAACTGCTCCCAAGTAATCTGGTCTTCGGGAGTAGCTGCCTTTATAGCATTCCACCAATTCATTGCCCGCCCTTGCAGCTGACGGGACGCTAGCTTTCTCTTCATCGCATCCTCGATACCCAAATCCTTGAAGATACGTTCGCAACTATCCACCCAATCCTGAACATCCGTAGCCGACTCCGTTCCGTGGAACGGCTTCCCACCAAGGCTAGTATAATCCTTATTCAGCTTGGCGAAGTCGACTCTTGGCGCCTGCACTATTGGACCACCACCATTTCCACCATTGGGAGCTGCCCTCTGAACATCTCTAAGCATCTCTCTCATGAGGTCAGTAAACATCGTCCTCATGTCAGCAGCATTCCCATTATTGGCTCCCCTACCAGCAGCTCTAGTATATCGGCTCATCGTCAATCTGAAAAAGGAAACGATTAACGACTCCATAGTGGTGTTAGTGCAGTACGACTTCATCCTTATACTACTAATAGTTTATATATATATATATATTTATATATAGCTTTTAAAAACCAAAGTAATCACAAATACGCTCTCTCGTATACGTGTATTATCTCTCCTTGATAACTTCCCTAGGTTAACTACGCAACCTAGAGCTCTGATACCAAGTGTGACGGCCCGCCCTGCACCAGCCTGCATTTCCTCCGAATGTGCGCTGTACACATGCCCAGCTAGCACAGAACGGTCGTCAGAAGAAAAGAAAGAAAGGAATGAATTAATCAAGAAACCTGTAGAATGTCTCACAGCGCATGGAATAAAATATAATAATAACATACTTGACATAAAACAGGTGAGACAGTGCATAAGCTGATAACTAAAATCAACATCAATCATCAGAGCAGTGGAAATTCAAATACAGCTTATTACAATTTTCCAAATTTACTGTCTCTAAACAAAAGAAAGCCAAAATAGAAGATACACCACCAATGCCCAAGCAGTGATCTTCCACAACGCAGGGAGGATACTATATATATGTTACGTGGAAGCCTCCTGTTCGTCTCCGGATCATCTACCCGCGCATCACCAGCTAACCTGTCTCTAGTCTGCTCGTGTGAGCACCCAGAGTAATAAGAGGAGACATAAAACTCTGGGTCAGACATAAAGCCTGGTATGAGCGATAAGCATCTAAGCAGAATAATAACAGGTATACTAAACCATACCTGAACCTGGACCTGCAACCAAAGAGTTAGTACCACATACCGTACAATACTCCAAGGCGCCATAATAAATAGTGTAAGAATACGGGGTGGGGTGTGCATGTCACAATGATAGCAAACAAGTCATCCATAGCAACCATCCTCACATCTCTCACTCAGTGCGTAAAGCATACGATATCTACCACTTTGGAACACTAGACAAACTGAGGTAACGACGAATTCCGACTTGTAGAAACCCTGCTGTGACCAAGCCAAACACTTGGAGTCATGACCAAACATTTCAATGACCCACTTCATTGGTCGTAGCCCTTGGTTCTACCGATGCCATAATGGCCCTGAATCCGCCTTCGTACCTCCAACCATAGTGGTCCAAAGCTATAGACGTCGATAACTCCTTGGCACGCGTCCCGCAGCAAAGCCCAACCATGAAGTGAACTCGTCGATTCCCATCTGAATCTTAAGCTCTAACTTCTCATTTGGACTTCCTTTGCATCTCGGGTTTGGTCGAATTGGAGTGGGTCTTCAGAAAAATTGTCGTGCAGTAGCAGCTCTAGAATTCGGTTCGGTTCGGTAGTCATCACCTCGTCGGTTCGGTTCGGGTCGGTGGTCATCTCTTCACTCGGTTCGGGTCGGATACCCTACTTTGTCACCTTTCCATTCGGTTCGGGTCGGTGTCCCCCTCCGGGTCGGGTCGGGTGTCCTTCCTTCCAGTGCTCCGATCCGCTCACTCATTTCTTCATGTATTCCGATCCGATCCCACCTTGCCATCTGATCCGCGTGGCCTTCCCTCTTGCTAGTTCTCCCAAATGTTCACTTCCGATCCGAGCCCTGCGTCTCCAAGTCAATCCGATCTGGCCTCCAATTATTCCTCCGATCCGATTCCCTTGTCCACTCCAACTCTAAGCAAATGGCCTCCCTCCTCGCCAAGCCTCCTATGTGCCAAACTCCGGTTCGGGTCGGGTTTCTCGCCCAGTTCACATATCCGATCCGAGCCCCCATCCGACCCGATCCGAAGCCCTGCACAACTTTCTGCAACTTTTTCCAGCAACTTGTTTACGCCGTTCGACGACGTTTTTGACAAATCTAACTATTCTAATCAATCACAATTCATGTAAAATAGTCATAACAACATAGCAAACTAACCACAAACACCAAAACAATGAATTCATATGTCAAAATGGATCAAATGTCCCCAAAACCCCTTATTTTCCCTTAAGCATGTTTAAGTAAAACTAATCATAAGGTTAACAAAACTTAATCAAATCGAACCAAATTTCTAACAGAGGCATAAAATATTATTTACGAATTTCTAAACATTTTTCCAGAATTTATTAGTGTATAAATTCGCTAATCTTCACTAATTACCTTTAATTAACCGTAATTAGTGTCAAAATGATGCTATCACTCACCTTGGCCACAAAATAAAACACCAAATCAGAAATATCCTCTGTTTGGGTCGAATTCCTATGTATAGCAGCAGCTCCAACCTTGCTTTGTTGCTATTTGGCCTTGTTTTGATGTAGTTTAGGCTTAATCTTCACTAAAAATGTGTTTTGGAGTGGTTTTAGAGGATGGAGGCCATTACTAAGGTCTCAAGAAGGTTTGTGGCGGCTCAAAACTGAAATGAAAGTGATAACATAACCCTAATCAGTCCTCCTATACCACTAAACCCGAAATTCCCCTTGGGCCTAGCTGCTAATCACCCGGTTAAGCCCAATTAAGCTGTTTTTCACCATCTGAAACTTGTTTCAGCCATATCTCCCAAACGGTAAGTCCGTTTGGCTAATGTGACCACTCTACGGAAAGAGAAACCATCATCCGAAGCCAATAAAAGAGGTTTCAGGTCAAAATTCCTTTCCAGTCAAAAGTTATGGTCAAAACAGTGCCAACTAGGGGTAAAATGGTCATTTATAAATCGAGAAAAATCATGAACATGGGAAATGACCCCAATAGTCGTCTCCCAAAGTTACATGACCATACGACTTCGTATGTGAAAGAAATAAATATCCTACGATCCTATGATGCGTAGAATACGGGTCGTTACATATCTATTATCTATATAATAGAAAGAAAAATATATGACTTGCTGATGTGGCATAGTTTATTTTATTTTAGATCCAATGTGGCAAGCTCTCGGAATTTCCGCTTTGGTTTTAACATTGATTGTAGCTATAACGGCATGGAATTTCGCTCGATCTGAATCGATCGTTAAACGGACAAAGACCGTTCGAAACCCCTGATCATTTTGAGAACAGGACAAATCGGAACGCAGACGGAAGAACATTTCATTGTTATTACAACAATTCCATCAGATACAAGAATATACAGAGCATAAATGAATAAATTACATTCGACAAATATCAGAGATTTAAATTACATTTAAATACCTCGCAGCGGAAAATGATACAAAAACACAACTAGAAGTAATACACGGATACAGAGCTTTCCGAGCATCGTTCCATCTGTAAATCAGGATCCTGTGAATATAAATCTGCAAAACCAAAACTACTAGCTGCCCGTGTCGAAAATAAGGGCACCCAGAGTTTTGGTTAAAACAATAAACTCCAGGTCAGTCATGGGACTGGTGTGAGAACTAAAACAGTTATTTAAAACTTTACTTTAGAAGAGAGTAATTCAAGGGACCACGCCGTATTACACGGAACAGGTTTCCTCCCAAGAATACTAGTGCATATAACAAAACAGCGCCATGCTCTTTGGAAAAATGAAGCTATTATAAGACCCAGGTCCCATCACACAATGCAACACAAGCCGGAGTATAGGGTTTTCCCTTATAATATCCAAACATGCTTGGTACGTTTAAAACAAATCATTTGATACTATAATAAATGTATAATGTCAGAATAATTCAAATCATAAATATCAATCATAGACGTCATGGGTACCATATATCATGTCGCCATACTAGTTCTACAATTAAAACCGCAATATCATGTATTGGAAATTGGATTTCCATCATGAGTCGAGGCAAGGGGCAAGCTCCTCTCTGCGTTCGAGACACTCTAGCAATGCCTCAGGACCCCACTCTAATCCTTTGGAACCTCCAAGGCCGGTTCTCTCTTACTTTTGAGGATTAATTATTCATGAACACACATTTCCCGATCCTTACAGACCTATACCCGAGGAGCCTCGTATCCAACAACCACACAGGTGAAAAGCATATAAATGTCAGGGATGGTAGGTCATTGACACCACCCTTGCTAGCAAGAAACGTCGTGCACTCCTTGGGTCCGAATCTCGTTTTTGACTCATACCGAGGTGTGAGGCTCGCGAATCCATGTTATACACAAAGCTACGCCACACAGGCCGTGCTTTGATCATCAACCACAAGACTTTGCTTTTCAACAGAAGCCTTGATTAATTGCCACTTACGCGTGCCACACTGGCAATTCACTCCATGCGACTGATGTCCATCGATATACAACCTCTGAGCTCGTACGTCTTAGAGAAGGGCGTTAAGCAAGAGAATAAATTCTCCACCGCCAAACAGATGTATATTTAATAGAGATCAATCAACACAGAATAAAATCCAATGTCAGACACACAATCCATTTACAAGTTCGTTCTAGGTCTGAACGAAACCGGAGGCACTTTCCTCGCATATCCATCGATCTCCAAGTACGTCTGGACGATCACTAACTGTTTCCCTCATCTTGGGTGTACAGCCCAATCGAGATCATCTGTAATCACCCAAACGATGTGAAGACTTCCGGTCTTCAACCACCGTCTTCATCTTCGACTTATCGCCGAATCGGTTATTCAGAATGGGTATAAACCCGGCCTTTCTGAATAACCCACGTATATGATAACAAATGTTATACAAACACAACAAACGCCTCATTCCAATTCAGAATGTTCTTTTATTCACAAAATCACATTCTTAGGGAAAGGTTCCCATTAATTTTATCCAAGATAAATTCTTCTGAATTTATTCTTTAATCTTCCTTTGGATATCATTTCAAACTAGTCGGGATTAGCGAACCTCACCGAAGTAATTATTTATTTTATTTCCCAATCCTAACCTATTTATCCCATGGAGCAAAACTGGTAATACTCCATATCTAACACCACGGTGTTATTGGTAAAATTAATTACCATTTCACGTTCAAATCTAATTAAAGATTTGACTATCGCATTGGAGCAAAACTGGTGGTACTCCATTCTCGATCACCTTTCAGATTTGAGAATTTAAATTATCAATTCACTTTTTAATATAATTAAAGATTCATTAAAACTCCACTTAGTTTCAATCTTTTCAAAAATCAATATCCTGCATTTAACACGGTTAAAGAACCAATGTCATCTAAAAAACGATTCACGACAAACCCAAATCATATTTGATATTAAATGCAAGGCTCTGAATAGAAAATATACCGGCTTATATTCAATATCAAATCTTGAAACCAACAAATATCCTATTGGGAATAATGATATAAAATATATCTTTCAAATTCCCATAACAATATATGTATAGTCACGAAATCCGACATCGAAATATTCCGAAGATAATTTCGATTCAACTCCAGCCCAATCCACGTATTGGGAATATTGATTATTTTTAAAATCACTTTCAAATTCAATTTATTTATTTCAAAAATAAATTGATTTTAATTCTAGTTCAAAACTAGTTCATTTCGACAAAAATATATTTTTATCCTTTCAAATGTGGAATTTTTCATCCCAGTTCTTCACAAACTATTTCTTATGATTTTACACAAATTATTAATATTTTTAATAATTTTATCAAGGCCCGTACGGTCGATTTCCATCAACGGCCATCGGACTGCACATACAACGACCTTTTCTAAATTTGATTTGGACATAATTCCAAATCCAACCGTTAGATTTCAAATTTCTAATATTCATTGGAAAGCTCTTTTCGAAACGAACCCAAAGGTTCCAGTGTTAGGAGAATCCGACGGCCGGATCTCCCGCAACGTCAATTCGAAATCAATGGTCGAAATTCACGAACTACCGCGGCGCGGCGCGTTCTATTCAGGCCATTATATATATATATATATATAATATATATTATATATATTTCATCAATTTCCTTTTTTAAAACGAATTTTATAAATAGTTCAAAATTCGATTTCAAAACCATTTCAACTCTATATTCAATTTCAAATCAAAATTGAATATTTCGTATCATTACTATATAAGTGATAATATTTTCAAAACGTTATATTTTGAAATCACTTCTTTTCTATATTCATTATAAAAACGAATATAATCGATATAACTATCGTTCACGTCAAAATGGCGCAACTCTAATCAACACGGTTTTATATATATTTCAATAAATTCGTTATTCTATTCAACAAATGAATATTTATTCTATTCAACACATGAATCTATATTTCTTCTATTCAACACATGAATCTACATTTCTTTCAACACACGACTATTTTTGTTATGTAAAATATTTTATAAAATTATGGTATCTATCGTTTGATTTTTAATTAGATTCCACCGTAAAGTAGATTCTAATCTTAAATATGATAAAGATGTAAATTTTATTATTAAAATAGTTTACTCAACACATGAATAGTTTCAACACATGAACATCGTCGACACATGACTATTTTTATATTCAACACATGAATTTTCTTTTATAATGTTCATTATTTTCCCGATTGGAATGAAGCCCAATCAATCACCATATAATGTTAACTATATGGATTCCATACAACACATGTATATTAATAGCAATGATAAATAATCAACCATCATCCAAGGTGCACCACACAACTGCACAAGCGTCAAATATAAATAATTAATGCTTACACAGCCTGTCGACCAACCGATCGACATACAATTAAATAATTGGGATTAGTGTTCCCAAATATCATCCCAACACCCGTGTGGGGTTTCAAATCAACAAACACAGATTTTTATTTGTGCAGTTGGGCGATGTGTAAAATTTATCATCCCAATCAATATCAGTCAAATCGGTGTATATAAACAAATCGGCCGATTTGTTTATAAATATTCATTTATTCACTTTCACGTTAAAAATTATATTTTTAACTATAATTAATTTATTTCAACTATCTACAATTTACTATCGATTTCACATCAACAACACAAACTAATTTCACAACACATCAATCAAACAAACAAGCCATCCATTGTCTGTGGATGACGGGTGTCGGGTGCTGCTAAGCACCGTCTGCATCCTATAATATATATATATATATATATAGATATATATATTTGTAACACCCCACGTCCATCAGTGTCATTCACAAAGAGAATGCACTAAGTTTTGTGGAGCATTTACGGTAAAAGATGCAGATAAATTACAAGACAGACAGAAATTAAACAGCGGAAAATAAAACTTTGCTTTATTGATAAAATAGTCTGTACAATGGTTTCTTTACAATATCAGAGTATCATCTGTCTTACAAAATAAAGAAGCATAAAAACAACATTTATATTCCCCGATTTTTGCAAGAGTCAGCCATAGCGTCTGAGAAGAGAATCAAAGCAAACTTCGACAAATCTTCAAGCTGGAAAGAGTGACGTTCCATCCTAACCTGAGCTATACTATTCCCTCCTCTACTACCTGGGGGGAACGGAAGGAAAGAAGACGAAAGAAAAATAGAGTCAGACATAAAGCCTGAGTAAGTTCAGTAACTGCTAGCATGTGAACATGGAAAAACAAAACGACATGAATTAACTGAATACAAGATTACACCATGACGATAGGGTCAACAAGATTAGACAAGGTAGTCACAAGATATGGTAAGATAAACTGGATACGCTCTAATACTTTCGTTGCTTCCTTATTTCCTTGTTATACTGGTTTCTATATCTTTGCACCACCTAACTAATGTTCCAACTAGTAACGATAACGTGATCCCAATCCCTGTAGTTTCCCTTGGCTTTGAGCATCAATTTGTTATTTATTACCTTGATCTAATCTAGGGTTTTCTATCCAGTTCTTTCTAGATTCAACTTGAGTTTTACGCTGTCTGCTGAACGCTTCTCGGATTCAGGATTTATGCCACCTAGTTCAACTAGGTATTATGCTACCTGTCGAGCGATGCCCCCAAGTCTAGGACACACTACCTAGGGTGGTATATGATCCTATACTTCCCCACGCATGTATCGCGAATCGTTATTGCTTGTCTAGATGCACATGTCCCGTAATGTGCGACCCGAGTCCTATGTCAGGGCAAATCAAGGAATACAGAACTCAGTCGGGAGCTTTCAGATATCTGCTGATGCAGATACTAAGGTCTGTTTTTGTTCCAGTGGCTATGGTCCAACTTGACCCCTCCCTCAACTAATGAAAGACACACCTTGTAAAATGAGAACTATACGCCGGCCCCCGGTGCCCCACTATCCTATGGCCATCCGCAACCATAACTAGATAGCAAGTATATGGTCTTTTGGAGTTCTCCGCCTTTCCGCTTCACGTATCACGATTGACTCAAGATGGATGGTATACGACGAGTTGCAATCACCGGGTTACCGTTTGCTCGCTGAATCACGCTGGTCCATCATAGTCTTTAGGTTGCCATGTATTGCAACCAAGGCATACCCCTGGTTCTTCTACGCAGACCTTAACCTCTGTGGGCCCAGGCGGATCATCTGCAGCCTCACAGAGGGATACCAAGAGTACCCTCACGTCCCCTCAAAGCCTCGGGCTTCGTAACCCAATTCGTTGGAGCCTTCTCTCTATTCAGACGGACATTCGCTCCTTCCCATGTTATACTAAGAATTACTACTTAGTTTTACCACTTAGTTTCCAGAATCGTTGTTTTCTAAGGTTTACTACTTAGTTCCCTTTCCCGTCAATTTGGATTGTTAAGTGTCATTAGTCAATTCAAGCCAACTTAACCCTCTTCATTCATCCTGTTATACTGGTTAAGTTTTATCGGTAATTCATGTTGACTTAACCCCACCACAAACCAAGTTATATTGGTTAAGTATTTCTTATTACCTAACCCTACCCATTCACCCTATATTGGTTAAGTGTTCCTTTTTGTCTTAACCTTGCCCGTCTGTCTAACATGTTATTAATGGTTAAGTATTATCCCTTCATGTTTAGACTTACCCCTATTCTTTTATCACCATCTAATGGTTAAGTGTTCAAGTTTACTTAACCCTACTGTCTAGCCCAGCTAACATATCAAGTTGACTAAGTGTATTAAATCTTACTTAACCCCAACCTCTAGTCTAGTTAACATGTTAATTTAGCTAAGTGTATTAACTTTACTTAACCCCACTTTCTAGACTAGTTAACATGTTAATTTGGCTAAGTGTTTTCTTAGTTACTTAACCTCTACAAATCTCGTCTTGTTACCATGAGTTTGGTTAAGTGTCCCTGTGGACTTAGCCCTCCGTTCTAGCTTAACTGGGCTTAAGTTGGTTAAGTGTTCCTATGGACTTAACCCTCCCATTCTAGCTTAACTGTATGAACCTAACCCCACCTACCAGTCTTGTTATCATGTTGAGTTGGTTAAGTGTCTTAGTTAACTTAACCCTAGCATTCTTGTTCTAGCTTTAACTAAATAAATTAAAGCCACGACCACTCACATTAGACAGATATTGTTGCGATTACTTGATGTGCCGGTTGGTTCCGGGCAGTTTTACATCGCAACTCAGTCTAACCTCGGGTTAGGCATATTCGTGTTTTCTAGTTCAAAGGGTTTTGATTAATTTTCAAATCAGGTTTTGAAAGTAACCATCCCGTCCGTCGGATCAGTTAGGGATAGCCAGGGAGAGCAGGAAACTTGTATTTTCCAAACTCAAGCCTAGACACTATCCTCTCTGTCACCCTAGAACTTTCTGGTTTATTATTAAAAGAGATGTCGTTAACAAACTTTTAATTTGTCTAAATTAACATTTCCTCATTTAGGACAAATTTTAGAAGTAAATTAATCCTAATTTACTTATTTTCCAATTACTCTTTTAATGTAAGTTGTCAACGTTTATTCTTATGGCCCATTTTCCCCTCTATATCATATTTATGCTTTTTGGTATGTAAACCATACCAAATGAAGTGTCACTAACCATGATTTTGCTAATCCTGACAATTACTCCTAATTATGGCCAATTTTATGCCAATATACTTATTGAGCTAAATTAGCTAATCCAATTCTGATTTAACATTCTAATTCATGTCAAACTAGACTTATTACTCTAGTTCACAATTCATGTAAATGCTAGATTTACAAGTCAATACAAGATTCAAATTACACATCTTATAATTTATGTCAAATTTATCCAATTTGCATTTCTATGAACATGCCATAATACATGTTCCCAATTTATGCCAATTTCCAAGTTGAACTATGTTTTAGTAAATTTCATATTTTGTCCCAAATCGCATTCCCACCGCTCGTATAATCGTGATTCAATCTAAATTATAGATAAAACTAGATTCGCAGAAAATAGGAAATGAACCAAAGATTACTATGAAAAGGATAGATATAACAATTGGCATAAAATGGTTTTGAATAACGACGTAGGTTCAAGAACATGGGTAGACTTAACTTAATAGGTAAATTCCCAAGGTCTAAAACCAATAATAGACAGAGCAGGTTCAAGAACATGGGTAGACCTAACTTAATAGGCAAATTCCCATAGTCTAAAACCAAAGAAAACCAAGGACAAGCAGAATAAATAATCGGGTTTAGCCCCAAATCTCAAAATCACAGAACTTAAGCAACACTTTCCTAGTCAGGAATCATGGAGGTTTAATCACAAATGTCCTTGTTATGTCACAGGCAATAGTTTATGTTAATCAAAGGCATAGGTTTTGTCAAGGAAGTAATCCTCATAGTCATAGTCACAATCATAGGCAATGTTCATAGTCATAGGCGGTGTCCATAGTCATAAGCAATGTCCATAGTCATAAGCGAATGTTCATAGTCATAGGCATATGGTTTTTAGGTCCATAGTTTCATAGTCACGGTCTTATTTGTCTTTGAATCATGACAGTTCTTAATTAGGTCCAAAGAGATAGGCACAGATTCGAATAGAAAGAAAGAGAATTGGCATATTCTTTTATTCCTTTAATTTCATGTCATGAACAAAGAAAAACGTTCAAATCTAGAAATAACTGACTTACAGAGATTAGATTAGAATAGAAAGATGGTGTTGCTATGATTCGTAGAAAAACGGTCGTTGCAGTCGTTCGAATCTTCACTTGAATTCGAGCTTGAATCTCCTCTTTGAAAGTCTTTGAGCAGCACCTCCTCGTCTTGATTTATTTTATATATATTATTTTATTTATTATTTGATTAAGAGGTGGAGAGGAAGCCATGTTTACTAAGAATCTTTGCAGCATAAGGGTAGAGAAGAATTGTGAATAGAGAAGAAGACCAGGGCTGTTTATATAGTTGCTCAAGACCTTATCGTACACGCAGCGCTGAGTCAGCATTGAACCTAGTTAAGAAAATAGTCAAGGTTCGCATATGAATCTTGCCAAATCTTATCGTACATGTAGTGCTAAGTCAGCATTGGGTCCCACAAGCTGTTTTGGCGCAAAAATATGAATTTTGAACTTTTGAATTTCTGGAATTTATTTAACTGTTTTATTCACATGAAATATTCTTATATGTATACAATTCCTTTAACGACCATTTTACGTGTATATATATATATATATATACACACACACAACTTTTATTTTATTTTCAAAATTCAAACGATGTTGCATCGTTATTTAATTTTTGCCATATTTCATTTACTATAGCCTTATCTTAAATATTATCTTTCGTATACATATATTTCTGCATATATATATGTATATATATTCTCATGTATATACATATATTTTCTTTATTTCCTTATATGTACGTTCTTATCCTTTCAAATTTTGAATTTGTATATGTACATATATTTGCATGTTTAGTTGGCCCTCTTTAAAACAGAGATAAAAATTATGCTGCCGCCGGGGTTCGAACCCCCGACCTCCATGTTACAAATCCAATGCCTTAACCAACTGAGCTACAAAGTCTTTTGTTAATAAGTCTTAGAACAATGATAATTATTGTTCTTTCCTTACTTCTGTTTTTCATGTTAGTTACGATACATAAATTAAACCAATGCATGAATCTTTTTCATTTAATTTTAATGCATTATGTTTGCAAATCAGTGCATGCAACATATTTTTATCGCATGCAACCAATCTTTTTTTTTTCATATATTAATTAATTTTCATTATACATCACCATATTAATCCTATCTATGGATATATATATATATATATACATTTTTAATTACATAAAATATACGGGTTGTTACATTCTCCCCCACTTAAAAGGATTTCGTCCCCGAAATCTTCTAGTTAGGAAGAATGTGTCCTACCATCCAATCACCCATCTACTCAACCATCTAATCATAGGCATCCATTGTCCTTAAAAGATTTCTAATGCTTTCATGTTCATATGCATAGTGTGTGTATATGTCTTTATCTACTGTAAAATCAGCCGGTCTACTGATTCAGTCGACCTCCTTAATGCGAATCATGTCGGTGCCATGCGTCCAATCATGTATGCAAGCATCCCTAGTTACGTAAATACTACATGCGTGAACGGCCATTCATCCATTTGCAACATCCATATGATAACATATCAGGCTCATCTTAAATACATATCTGTAAATGCAACATGAAAACGTCTAAACTGATCTTGTGTCTAATACGTATGCATATGCATTCACAAGCAACCATTGGCAACCACTTGCAACCATCAACCATAACATGTTTCAAATTCATGTTTACATTCATTGGCTTCTACCTAAGGATCGAAGATACGACCTAGGTGATATACTTTGGAAAGAGAGAAACAATTATGCGCAAAGCTCCTAAACAAAGAAATCAAGGATACACCCTTAAGAAAAAGGGTATGACGCTAGTATCTTGCCTTCTTGAGCTTTACTCAATGGTATCTTAACTAATTTAACTTCACGATTGTGAAGTTTCCGACCTCCAATTCCAAAATAAACAGATGTCAATCACGGTACCAAGTATACGTACTAAGATGATTAGAGGTTTCCCTCTTATCTGTCATGCCATAACTATAAGAGTCGAAAGGTCACTACGTGCTCTTTGGAGTGCCTACCACAACTATTCATCTCTTCCGCAAACCATCCAAACCGAACTCGACATTCCTCAAGTACAAGCCCCAAAGGCCTAAACCAATATCAGACAAGCACCCAAGGAATATCTCCCCCGAATTTAGACGATCTACGTGAGATGATATAAGCAAACTCGATAGCTATTCTCAAATCCCTACTAACAAAAAATAAACTGGTCAGACTACCAACTGGATTTGAGACTCTAGTGGGATCTTTCTACTATACAAGTACTATGGTGCAAAGACCCAACTGTGGAAGTGGATATGAACAAATGAGAAGCGCTAGAACCTAAGGAAATAGCACGAACAGAAAACTAGACTCTTCCAACCGGACTACCTTTCTCCTAGGTACGCTTGGTGGCAAAAGCATGTACTTGTCCTTTTGAAAATCTCATCCTCGTTCTTGCCCTTGTCCTTAAGTGTATGCCCTATCATACCCTAGTAAAGATACTTCCTCTTGTCTTAGGTTTTATAATTTCTTCCTCCTTCGTGTGCTAAGTCTACATCCATGTATTCCTCATCCTAGGGTTATGCTCCTTAGCCAAACACCTCATCCCCTTCCGTGTGTAGTCATGTTGACAAATCTCTCGAAAACTGCCTCCATCGTCCGGAAAACCTTATAAGCTTTGAAAGAAAATTGCCCGTAGATGAAACAACTGCGGCTATGGATGGAAGCCGGGCACTACTTTGCCTTTCGATGAGATTACCTCCCAGAAAGCCAGGAGCCCTAGAGACTCAAGAAAGAAGGAGACAAGAATTTAAACAGAGGAAGAGAAGATAGTGCGTATGGCTTTAGGGAATATGTCTTTAAAAGAAATCTTTTCTCTTGAAAATGCTTCTTTAAAAACCATTTTGAAAATAATTTTTCAAATCCTTTATCTGATCTGGTAACCTTCAGCTCTGATACCACGTGTAACACCCCACATCCATTAGTATCACTCACAAAGGGAATGCACTAAGTTTTGTGGAGCATTTAGGGGAAAAGATGCAGATAAATTACAAGACAGACAGAAATTAAACAGCGGAAAATAAAACTTTGCTTTATTGATAAAATAGTCTGTACAATGGTTTCTTTACAACATCAGAGTATCATCTGTCTTACAAAATAAAGAAGCATGAAAACAACATTTATATTCCTGGATTTTTGCAAGAGCCAGCCATAGCATCTGAAAAGAGAATCCAAGCAAAATTCGACAAATCTTCAAGCTGGAAAGAGTGACGTTCCATCTTAACCTGAGCTATACTATTCCCTCCTCTACTACCTTGGGGGGGGGAATGGAAGGAAAGAAGACGAAAGAAAAACAGAGTCAGACATAAAGCCTGAGTAAGTTCAGTTACTTCTAGCATGTGAACATGGAAAAACAAAACGACATGAATTAACTAAATACAAGATTACACCATGACGATAGGGTCAACAAGATTAGACAAGGTAGTCACAAGATATGCTAAGATAAACTGGATACTGTAACACCCCATGTATTCTATAAATGTCGAATTAACAAATTAAATTATAATTAATTTGAAATCAAAGAACTAAGGGAAACGGGATACGCCATTGCGTTCGTCTCGGAAAAATACGCGAAATAGAGTCCGAGTTTTCGAAAAACGGAGTCCGTATGAAGAAGATATAGCCTCCGGAAGTTTCTGAATCAAGTTTAAAATTAAAAATCGGGCCCAATTGGCCAGGGCGGGAAAAGTCCCGCCTAAGACACCCAGGTCGACTGGGCTGTCGACCTGGTCTAGCCAGGTCGACAGGGCTGTCGACAGGGCTGTCGACCTGGTCCAGATCCAGGTCGAACCCAGTCCACCCTGGCTGGCCTAGTCTATGTTGGTCGATTTTCAGAAGCATGCTTTGTCATTAGGGCTAGGTGGCAGGCTCTAATTGGTCTCTCTTTCGAATGAATGGCTACGATCAATCCAAGCAACATCGATGGTCCTAATCAGTTCATAAACTCTATAAAAATGGCCCTAGACTCTACCTAACCTAAGTCTCTAACACAATTCTCTAGCCTCCATTGCTCTCTTCTTCTAATAAAAAAAATAAAAATGGCGTCTCTGCTCTGCTGGAATTAAAACTAGAAGATAATCAACATCAGCCTAAGCAACTCAATTCAAACTAGAGATTAAAGTTTCTGCAAAGATTCTACAACAAGTTAAAGTTCTTTCTTTAATCCAATCAAGGCAAGTACAGTTATTTTCCGCTATAAACGTTAATTATAATTTTGATATGTTTTTAATTCTGAATCTGAGATTGTATATATATTCTCTTCTGTCAGATTTGTTTTTCTGTGACTGTTCTATATCCCTTTTCTTCTTTTCTGTTTTTATAGCCAGGCTACCACGAGCCTGTGCCTAATCTCATAAGAGATGAACGTATGAACGCAAATTTTGGGATAAATAATGAATGATGCGAAATTTGACAAGACTAAATTGAATGTATGACTTTAGGTCTGAGGCATAAAATATATTGGACATATGCATAAATTTGACTATGAACATATAATTTATGCATGTTGTATGCATAGTTATGTTGTAACTTAGAACTGTAATTAATGAGCATATGTTATAAACTAGATTTGGATCTATGCATATTCTATGATAGAAGAAAAGAGGAACCATTGTAAGATTACATATGATTTGAGACTTTGGACAAAATGCATATAAAAGTCAAGATCTGATTTTTAGAAGATACGATTTAAAGATTTATATTGTTGGGTATAGTTTGCATAATGATTCATGACTCAAAAAGAAGAAGATATGGAAACTTAGGTGTAAAGATTTACATTAATTAGGATATCTATTATTGTGATTACACCTAAATAGGGATCTTTGGATATATGGCATGCATTGGAATTAATGATTATATTTGGTATAATTTATATGTGAATCTGCTGTAAGATGCTAGTTTAACAAAAATTGGAACATATGTTATATGGCAAATTATGTCCATATTCTGCGCTTATGCAAACATGGAGTATATGTTGTGAATCATGACAATTATGTAGGCATATGAATTTAGGCCAATTTATGATTGGGCAAGGCATGTAAACAGAACTTTTAGAAATATTAAATTTGCTAAATCTGCTAATTTGTCAAGTTGCCTAAACTACTAGTTTTGTTATATTGCCTAGACTGCTAATTAGATTGAAATGCCTAATCTGTTAAATTTGAAATGCCTAACCTGTTATATGCCAAAATCTGCTAAGTTGCTAAATCTGTTAAATCCGTTAAGTCATATAAAATCTGTTATCTTCTATGTTGATATAATCATCCTGTTATTGATATAATCTGAATTGGCATATATATTGGGCGTGCGCATAAACGGTAAATTATTAATTAATTGGCCGCAAAGATAAACATGGCTAACTCGAGGTTAGAATGAGTTTGCGGCGTAAATCTGCCCGGAACCGCCCGGCACATCCAGTGGCCGCAAACAATAGGTTCTAATGTGAGAAGTTAGTCATAACATGCGTAAGACACGAGGTTAGGTCTGGCTTGTGGCAGAAGTCTGCCCGGAACCGCCCGGCATATCCAGCGGCCACAAGCTACCGACCTAATGTGAGAGGTCTGTGCATTAATAATTAATTAATGCAAAATCTATGATAAGAATGACGTCTAAAACGTATTGGGGAAAATAGGGTTAAACCAAAGGGATTAATAGATGTAGTAAAACCCGTCCATGAATCTGTAGGCCCAATACAAAGTTAGACAAATCTGAAAAATCTGTACATCTGACCTGTTAGTCTGAAAACTTGTTAACTTAATTTGTGAATTAGTAAACCTGAATTCTGTATGTCTGAACTTATAAACAAGTTAATCTGAAATCTGTTAGTCTGGGGACACAAGGTTAGGAGGGGAATTACTTGTGTCATCTGTTGTTTGGGACCCATATTAGTCAGTAACCCTTTCTGGTATCAAAACTTTGACCCAACAGTAGGTAGGGTCCGGGCACGCTTACTGAACTAATTATAAGTGGTTCATTCTGATAATGGCGAGGGGTGTTGATGGTGCGTTCCAACCGGGTCATGTGCGTGCATGGATCCCGGTCTGCCTCTGAGGATGTAAGACGCCGTGACATCTGTAAATAGGTCTGTGCCAATTGGTTGTCACTTTAGGGAGTGATACACCCTACTGTGGGGCCGACACAGGATATTTATGTATTAGGGAGCCGATCGCTTGGGGTAGGGTTTTAGGGTACGCTTAGTTCTGTCTGTTTCTGTTGGTACCGTCTGTTTCTGTTGGGTGGTAACACCTGTCTGTTTCTGTGTGGTACCGTCTGTTCGGGTGGTAAAGGCCCATTACTAGTGTACACCTAATTCCACATTCTGCCTCCATAGGTATAAATCTGTTTCTTCTTCTGTCTGTTTCTGATCGGGTAGTAAAGGCCCATTATTAGCATTCTGTTTCTGTTAAAGTATTCTGTACCCGTTCCTGCTTCAATTTAGACATTAGGGTGACACCTAATTCTGATATACTAGTATTAGTGCAGAGAAGTGTAAATCAATAGTTTATATCATTCTGTTTTTCTGTTATATCTGCTACACCTGTTATAGTTATCTCACATCCAGTTTTATGTTCATATCATATTATTATTATCTGTTCATATGCTGAAAGTCACTGGACTTGCCAGACTTTTTGTCTGACCCTTGTTGTTTCGCCTCCTTTCTTCCGTTTCCCCCCACAGGTTATCCAAGGAGGGAAATACTTTAGCTTGATCCGGATTTCTCTTTGCTTGATGTGCTTAAAGTATGGCTTGGCTCTGTATAGCTTCCGTTCCATGGGGATTATGATTTTAAACTATGCATTTTGAAGGCTTTTGTACAAGACTGATATTTTGTACTTGAATTCTGAAATTGAAAGGATGTAACCATATTAATTTCTGTTTCCGCTGTAATAAAGTTAAAAATTTTCAAGTACTGTTTTATCTGTCTTGTAAGTTTCTGTTCTGTTTACTAAAATGCTCCACCAAAGTTAAGGCATTCCCTTTGTGAGTGACCTTAACGGAGGTGGGGTGTTACACTTGGTACCAGAGCCGAAGGTTACAAGATTGGGTAAAGTTTTTGAAAACTGTTTTCAAAAAGGTTTTGAAAGGAAGTATTTTCAAAAATAAAGCTTATTTTGAAAAACATGATCCCCAAGAGCCATATATCTTTCTTTCAGTCCTGTTTGTATTGAACCTTTCCTTTTTCGTTCCAGCATGTCTGAAGCATCTGAGATACCAGAGGGTGTTCATGTACCCGGTTGGTTTCATCAATATCTTGAGGCTAGGACCGCCGCTGCAGGTCCAGCAAATGATCCCCCTCCTCCACCCCCTCCTCGTGCAATTGCTTTCTCAAAGATCTGTAGAGACTTTAGGGCCATGGGTGGGAAGGATTTCAAAGGAACTGAATCATTCGTAGAAGCAAGGAATTGGCTCAAAGAAACTGAGGATCTATTCGTTATCTTCGAAGTGGACGATAGGCAGAAGGTACCGTTGGCAGTATGGCTGCTCAAAGACGAAGCTTCCTACTGGTGGGAAGTAACTAACGCCGAGAGGCCGGTTGAGACATGGATGGATTTCAGAACAAGGTTTGAGACAAAATTCCTCTCGCAAGATGAACAAAGTTTACAATTGGAAAAGTTCTTGTCTCTTAAGCAAGGAAGTATGACGGTCAAGGAATACGTCAACCAGTTCAACCAACTAGCAAGATTCGGATTGGATTTAGTCAACACTCAGCATAAAAAGGCTCTCCGCTTTGTTAAAGGATTGAATGAGCCACTGCACAGCCTAGCCATGACCCATGTACCCATGGGAGCAACTTACGAGAAATTGGTGGATATGGCACTACTGCACGAGGAAGACAAGGGCCCGAAAGAGACAAAGAAGGAAGAACCACAGAATAAGAAAGCGGGGCCCAAAAAGGAAACACAAAAGAAGGATGAGAAGCCTGAAGATAAGAAGGGGAAAAAGTGCTTTACTTGTGGGAGCTCAACTCATCTGAACAAGGATTGCAGAAAAAGTAAGGGCGCTTGCTTCAACTGTGGGGAGATGGGACACTTCACTAGGGACTGCCCGAAGAGACGAGGACAAGGAGGGCAGGCGAACACTCTTGAGGCTAGTGGCTAGGATAGAAATAGGAAAATTTCTATAGTAGGTTTAATTTCTTTATCTGATTGTGACTTTTTCTGATTTTGGTATTTTGATTTTGTAATCAATACTCTGCACTTTAATGCTAGTATTATTTCTGAATTCCGCTATAGACTCAGACCCATAGGGGTTATGGATCATCTGTTTGAGACTGGGGTTTGAGGGATATCTGTGTTAGGTGTCAAGTATGACGCATACATTCTGAGTTTTCGTAGGGTGCCAATTTGATATTGGTTTCGGTCTTTGGGGCCGATACTTAGGACCCATGCCTAATGGGAACCAAATTTTCGTTCTATCTGTACTCGCTTCCATCATTCGACTGTATCCTATCGATTAAATCTTCGAACTTTAGGTAGAAACTAATGGGTGTAAACATGTGTTTGAGACATGTTATGTTTGATGGTTGCAAGTGGATGCAAATGTTTGCTAGTGGTTGCCCGTGGATGCATATACACACTAGGCACTAGATCGGCTCGAAAACACTCTCATACTGCATATGGATGGGTGAGCATTTTTCAATTCTTGTGGATGAAAAATGGTTGATTCAGCACACGGATGTTGCATTTGAGTGAATGATTGTGCACTCATATAGAAATAATATATATCATCAGAATTCTATTGCATACATGTTGGACTCATGGCACTGACATAATTCGCATTAAGGAGGTCAACTGAATCAGTAGACCGCCTGATCTTTGCATTAGATAAGGAACATATACACACACTTTTGCATATGTTCATACAACATTAGAAGTTTTCTAAGGACAATGGATGCTTGTGGATGATGGTTGAGTAGATGGGTGATTGGATGGTAGGACACACTCTTCTTAACTTGAAGATTTCGGGGACGAAATCCTTTTAAGTGGGGGAGAATGTAACACCCCATGTATTCTATAACTGTGGAATTAACAAATTAAAGTATAATTAATTTGAAATCAAAGAACTAAGGAAAACGGGATACGCCATTGCGTTCGTCTCGGAAAAATACGCGAAATAGAGTCCGAGTTTTCGAAAAACGAAGTCCGTATGAAGAAGATATAGCCTCCGGAAGTTTCTGAATCAAGTTTAAAATTAAAAATTGGGCCCAATTGGCCAGGGCGGGAAAAGTCCCGCCTAAGACACCCAGGTCGACTGGGCTGTCGACCTGGTCTAGCCAGGTCGACACGGCTGTCGACAGGGCTGTCGGCAGGGCTGTCGACCTGGTCCAGACCCAGGTCGAACCCAGTCCACCCTGGCTGGCCTAGTCTATGTTGGTCGATTTTCAGAAGCATGCTTTGTCATTAGGGCTAGGTGGCACGCTCTAATTGGTCTCTCTTTCGAATGAATGGCTACGATCAATCCAAGCAACATTGATGGTCCTAATCAGTTCATAAACTCTATAAAAATGGCCCTAGACTCTACCTAACCTAAGTCTCTAACACAATTCTCTAGCCTCCATTGCTCTCTTCTTCTAATAAAAAAATAAAAATGGCGTCTCTGCTCTGCTGGAATTAAAACTAGAAGATAATCAACATCAGCCTAAGCAACTCAGTTCAAACTAGAGATTAAAGTTTCTGCAAAGATTCTACCACAAGTTAAAGTTCTTTCTTTAATCCAATCAAGGCAAGTACAGTTATTTTCCGCTATAAACGTTAATTATAATTTTGATATGTTTTTAATTCTGAATCTGAGATTGTATATATATTCTCTTCTGTCAGATTTGTTTTTCTGTGACTGTTCTGTATCCCTTTTCTTCTTTTCTGTTTTTATAGCCAGGCTACCACGAGCCTGTGCCTAATCTCATAAGAGATGAACGTATGAACGCAAATTTTGGGATAAATAATGAATGATGCGAAATTTGACAAGACTAAATTGAATGTATGACTTTAGGTCTGAGGCATAAAATATATTGGACATATGCATAAATTTGACTATGAACATATAATTTATGCATGTTGTATGCATAGTTATGTTGTAACTTAGAACTGTAATTAATGAGCATATGTTATAAACTAGATTTGGATCTACGCATATTCTATGATAGAAGAAAAGAGGAAACATTGTAAGATTACATATGATTTGAGACTTTGGACAAAATGCATATAAAAGTCAAGATCTGATTTTTAGAAGATATGATTTAAAGATTTATATTGTTGGGTATAGTTTGCATAATGATTCATGACTCAAAAAGAAGAAGATATGGAAACTTAGGTGTAAAGATTTACATTAATTAGGATATCTATTATTGTGATTACACCTAAATAGGGATCTTTGGATATATGGCATGCATTGGAATTAATGATTATATTTGGTATAATTTATATGTGAATCTGCTGTAAGATGCTAGTTTAACAAAAATTGGAACATATGTTATATGGAAAATTATGTCCATATTCTGCGCTTATGCAAACATGGAGTATATGTTGTGAATCATGACAATTATGTAGGCATATGAATTTAGGCCAATTTATGATTGAGCAAGGCATGTAAACAGAACTTTTAGAAATATTAAATTTGCTAAATCTGCTAATTTGTCAAGTTGCCTAAACTACTAGTTTTGTTATATTGCCTAGACTGCTAATTAGATTGAAATGCCTAATCTGTTAAATTTGAAATGCCTAACCTGTTATATGCCAAAATCTGCTAAGTTGCTAAATCTGTTAAATCCGTTAAGTCATATAAAATCCGTTATCTGCTATGTTGATATAATCATCCTGTTATTGATATAATCTGAATTAGCATATATATTGGGCGTGCGCATAAACGGTAAATTATTAATTAATTGGCCGCAAAGATAAACATGGCTAACTCGAGGTTAGAATGAGTTTGCGGCGTAAATCTGCCCGGAACTGCCCGGCACATCCAGTGGCCGCAAACAATAGGTTCTAATGTGAGAAGTTAGTCATAACATGCGTAAGACACGAGGTTAGGTCTGGCTTGTGGCAGAAGTCTGCCCGGAACCGCCCGGCATATCCAGCGGCCACAAGCTACCGACCTAATGTGAGAGGTCTGTGCATTAATAATTAATTAATGCAAAATCTAAGATAAGAATGACGTCTAAAACGTATTGGGGAAAATAGGGTTAAACCAAAGGGATTAATAGATGTAGTAAAACCCGTCCATGAATCTGTAGGCCCAATACAAAGTTAGACAAATCTGAAAAATCTGTACATCTGACCTGTTAGTCTGAAAACTTGTTAACTTAATTTGTGAATTAGTAAACCTGAATTCTGTATGTCTGAACTTGTAAACAAGTTAATCTGAAATCTGTTAGTCTGGGGACACAAGGTTAGGAGGGGAATTACTTGTGTCATCTGTTGTTTGGGACCCATATTAGTCAGTAACCCTTTCTGGTATCAAAATTTTGACCCAACAGTAGGTAGGGTCCGGGCACGCTTACTGAACTAATTATAAGTGGTTCATTCTGATAATGGCGAGGGGTGTTGATGGTGCGTTCCAACCGGGTCATGTGCGTGCATGGATCCCGGTCTGCCTCTGAGGATGTAAGACGTCGTGACATCTGTAAATAGGTCTGTGCCAATTGGTTGTCACTTTAGGGAGTGATACACCCTACTGTGGGGCCGACACAGGATATTTATGTATTAGGGAGCCAATCGCTTGGGGTAGGGTTTTAGGGTACGCTTAGTTCTGTCTATTTCTGTTGGTACCGTCTGTTTCTATTGGGTGGTAACACCTGTCTGTTTCTGTGTGGTACCGTCTGTTTGGGTGGTAAAGGCCCATTACTAGTGTACACCTAATTCCACATTCTGTCTCCATAGGGATAAATCTGTTTCTTCTTCTGTCTGTTTCTGATCGGGTAGTAAAGGCCCATTATTAGCATTCTGTTTCTGTTAAAGTATTCTGTACCCGTTCCTGCTTCAATTTAGACATTAGGGTGACACCTAATTCTGCTATACTAGTATTAGTGCAGAGAAGTGTAAATCAATAGTTTATATCATTCTGTTTTTCTGTTATATCTGCTACACCTGTTATAATTATCTCACATCCAGTTTTATGTTCATATCATATTATTATTATCTGTTCATATGCTGAAAGTCACTGGACTTGCCAGACTTTTTGTCTGACCCTTGTTGTTTCGCCTCCTTTCTTCCGTTTCCCCCCCCCCTTAGGTTATCCAAGGAGGGAAATACTTTAGCTTGATCCGGATTTCTCTTTGCTTGAAGTGCTTAAAGTATGGCTTGGCTCTGTATAGCTTCCGTTCCATGGGGATTATGATTTTAAACTATGCATTTTGAAGGCTTTTGTACAAGACTGATATTTTGTACTTGAATTCTGAAATTGAAAGGATGTAACCATATTAATTTCTGTTTCCGCTGTAATAAAGTTAAAAATTTTCAAGTACTGTTTTATCTGTCTTGTAAGTTTCTGTTCTGTTTAATAAAATGCTCCACCAAAGTTAAGGCATTCCCTTTGTGAGTGACCTTAACGGAGGTGGGGTGTTACAGATACGCTCTAATACTTTCGCTGCTTCGCTATTTCCTTGTTATACTGGTTTCTATATCTCTGCACCACCTAACTAGTGTTCCAACTAGTAACGATAACGTGATCCCAATCCCTGTATTTTCCCTTGCCTTCGAGCATCCATTTGTTATTTATTACCTAGATCTAATCTAGGGTTTTCTATCCAGTGCTTTCTAGATTCAACTTGAGTTTTACGCTGTCTGCTGAACGCTTCACGGATTCAGGATTTATGCCACCTAGTTCAACTAGGTATTATGCTACCTGTCGAGCGATGCCCCTAAGTCTAGGACACACTACCTAGAGTGGTACATGTTCCTATACTTCCCCACGCATGTATCGCGAATCGTTATCGCTTGTCTAGATGCACATGTCCCGTAGTGTGCGACCTGAGTCCTGTGTCAGGGCAAATCAAGGAATACAGAACTCGGTCGGAAGCTTTCAGATATCTGCTGATGCAGATACTAAGGTCTGTTTTTGTTCCAGTGGATATGGTCCCACTTGACCCCTCCCTCAACTAATGAAAGGCACACCTTGTAAAATGAGAACTATACGCCGGCCCCCGGTGCCCCACTATCCTATGGCCATCCGCAACCATAACAAGGTAGCAAGTATATGGTCTTTTGGAGTTCTCCGCCTTTCCGCTTCACGTATCACGATTGACTCAAGATGGTTGGTGGACGACGAGTTGCTATCACAGGGCTACTATTTGCTCGCCGAATCACGCCGGTCTATCCTAGTCTTTAGGTTGCCATGTATTGCAACCAAGGCATAACACTGGTTCTTCTACGCAGACCTTAACCTCTGTGGGCCTAGGCGGATCATCTGCAGCCTCACAGACGGATACCAAGAGTACCCTCACGTCCCCTCGAAGCCTCGGGCTTTGTAACCCAATTCGTTGGAGCCTTCTCTTTATTCAGACGGACATTCGCTCCTTCCCGTGTTATACTAAGAATTACTACTTAGTTTTACTAACTAATATTTATTACTTAGTTTCTAGAATCGTTGTTTTCTAAGGTTTACTACTTAGTTCCCTTTCCCGTCAATTTGGATTGTTAAGTGTCATTAGTCAATTCAAGCCAACTTAACCCTCTTCATTCATCCTGTTATACTGGTTAAGTGTTATCGGTAATTCATGTTGACTTAACCCCACCACAAACCAAGTTATATTGGTTAAGTATTTCTTATTACTTAACCCTACCCATTCACCCTATATTGGTTAAGTGTTCCTTTTTATCTTAACCTTGCCCATCTATCTAACATGTTATTAATGGTTAAGTATTATCCATTCATGTTTAGACTTACCCCTATTCTTTTATCACCATCTGATTGTTAAGTGTTCAAGTTTACTTAACCCTACGGTCTAGCCTAGCTAACATATCAAATTGACTAAGTGTATTAAATCTTACTTAACCCCAACCTCTAGTCTAGTTAACATGTTAATTTGGCTAAGTGTATTAACTTTACATAACCCCACCTTCTAGACTAGTTAACATGTTAATTTGGCTAAGTGTTTTCTTAGTTACTTAACCTCTACAAATCTCGTTTTGTTACCATGAGTTTGGTTAAGTGTCCCTGTGGACTTAGCCCTCCGTTCTAGCTTAACTGAGCTTAAGTTGGTTAAGTGTTCCTATGGACTTAACCCTCCCATTCTAGCTTAACTGTATGAACCTAACCCCACCTACCAGTCTTGTTATCATGTTGAGTTGGTTAAGTGTCTTAGTTAACTTAACCCTAGCATTCTTGTTCTAGCTTTAACTAAATAAATTAAAGCCACGACCACTCACATTAGACATATATTGTTGGGATTACTGGATGTGCCGGTTGGTTCCGGGCAGGTTTACATCGCAACTCAGTCTAACCTCGGGTTAGGCCTATTCGTGTTTTCTAGTTCAAAGGGATTTGATTAATTTTCAAATCAGGTTTTGAAAGTAACCATCCCGTCCGTCGGATCAGTTAGGAATAGCCAGGGAGAGCAGGAAACTTGTATTTTCCAAACTCAAGCCTAGACACTATCCTCTCTGTCACCCTAGAACTTTCTGGTTTATTATTAAAAGAGATGTCGTTAACAAACCTTTAATTTGTCTAAATTAACATTTCCTCATTTAGGACAAATTTTATAAGTAAATTATTCCTAATTTAATTATTTCCCAATTACTCTTTTAATGTAAGTTGTCAACGTTTATTCTTACGGCCCATTTTCCCCTCTATATCATGTTTATGCTTTTTGTTATGTAAACCATACCAAATGAAGTGTCACTAACCATGATTTTGCTAATCTTGACAATTACTCCCAATTATGGCCAATTTTATGCCAATATACTTATCGAGCCAAATTAGCTAATCCAATTCTGATTTAACATTATAATTCATGTCAAACTAGACTTAGTACTCTAGTTCACAATTCATGTAAATGCTAGATTTGCACGTCAATACAAGATTCAAATTACACATCTTAAAATTTATGTCAAATTTATCCACTTTGCATTTCTATGAACATGCCATAATTCATGTTCCCAATTTATGCCAATTTCCAAGTTGAACTACGTTTTAGTAAATTTCAAATTTTGTCCCAAATCGCATTCCCATCGCTCGTATAATCGTGATTCAATCTAAATTATAGATAAATCTAGATTCGCAGAAAATAGGGAATGAACCAAAGATTGCTATGAAAAGGATAGATATAACAACTGGTATAAAATGGTTTTGAATAACGACGTAGTTTCAAGAGCATGGGTAGACATAACTTAATAGGTAAATTCCCAAGGTCTAAAACCAAGAATAGACAGAGCAGGTTCAAGAACATGGGTAGACCTAACTTAATAGGTAAATTCCCATAGTCTAAAACCAAAGAAAACCAAGGACAAGCAGAATATATAATCGGGTTTAGCCCCAAATCTCAAAATCACAAAACTTAAGCACCACTTTCCTAGGCAGGAATCATGGAGGTTTAATCACAGATGTCCTTGTTATGTCACAGGCACTAGTTTATTTTAATCAAAGGCATAGGTTTTGTCAAGGAAGTAATCCTCATAGTCAAGTCACAATCATAGGCAATGTTCATAGTCAAAGGCGGTGTCCATAGTCATAGGCAATGTCCTTGTCATAGGCAAATGTTCATAGTCATAGGCATACGGTTTTTAGGTCCATAGTTTCATAGTCACGGTCTTATTTGTCTTTGAATCATGACAGTTCTTAATTAGGTCCAAAGAGATAGGCATAGATTCGAATAGAAAGAAAGAGAATTGGCATATTCTTTTATTCCTTTAATTTCATGTCATGAACCAAGAAAAACGTTCAATTCTAGAAATAACTGACCTACAGAGATTAGATTAGAAAGATGGCGTCGCTATGATTCGTAGAAAAACGATCGTTGCAGTCGTTCGAATCTTCACTTGAATTGTAGCTTGAATCTCCTCTTTGAAAGTCTTTGAGCAGCACCTCCTCATCTTGATTTATTTTATATATATTATTTTATTTATTATTTGATTAAGAGGAGGAGAGGAAGCCATGTTTACTAAGAATCTTTGCAGCATAAGGGTAGAGAAGAATTGTGAATAGAGAAGAAGACCAGGGCTGTTTATATAGTTGCTCAAGACCTTATCGTACACGCAGCACTGAGTCAGCATTGAACCTAGTTAAGAAAATAGTCCAGGTTCGCAGATGAATCTAGCCAAATCTTATCGTACATGCAGTGCTAAGTCAGCATTGGGTCCCACAAGCTGTTTTGGGGAAGAAATTTGAATTTCGAACTTTTGAATTTCTGGAATTTATTTAACTGTTTTATTCACATGAAATGTTCTTATATGTATACAATTCCTTTAACGACCATTTTACGCGTACATATATGTATATATATATACGCACAACTTTCATTTTATTTCCAAATTCAAACGATGTTGCACCGTTATTTAATTCTTGCCATATTTCATTTACTATAGCCTTATCTTAAATTTTATCTTTCGTATACATATATTTGTGCATATATATATATATATATATTCTCATGTATATACATATATTTTCTTTATTTCCTTATATGTACGTTCTTATCCTTTCAAATTTTGAATTTGTATATGTACACATATTTGCATGTTCAGTTGGCCCTCTTTAAAACAGAGATAAAAATTATGATGCCGCCGGGGTTCGAACCCCCGACCTCCATGTTACAAATCCAATGCCTTAACCAACTGAGCTACAAAGTCTTTTGTTAATAAGTCTTAGAATAATGATAATTATTGTTCTTTCCTTACTTCTCTTTTTCATGTTAGTTACAATACTTAAATTAAACCAATGCATGAATCTTTTTCTTTTAATGTTAATGCATTATGTTTGCAAATCAGTGCATGCAACATATTTACATCGCATGCAACCAATCTTTTTTTTTCATATATTAATTAATTTTCATTATACATCACCATATTAATCCTATCTGTGGATATATATATACACATTTTTAATTACATTAAAAATACGGGATGTTACAATATATATATATATATATATATATATATATATAGAAAAAGAAATTTAGAGTGAGAAGTTCTCACCTATAGCTAATCCAATCATCTCGACTCTTCTTAAGTAGAAATCTTCGTCGTTCTCGCCTTTTGTCACTTTTGTTGCCCGTAGCCACTACATATATAAAAATCACATTTTTTATATTGTTGCTATGTACATAAAAATCATATTTTTATAATCACTCCATATGGAGAGAAATTCTATTTTTACAACGCTACTATATAGATAAAAATTCTATTTTTACATCGCTACTATATAGATAAAAATTCTATTTTTACATCGCTACTAAATAGATAAAAATTCTATTTTTACATCGTTACTATATAGATAAAAATTATATTTTTACATAGGTACTATATAGATAAAAATTATATTTTTACATCATTACTATATAGATAAAAATTATATTTTTACATCGTTACTATATAGATAAAAATTATACTTTTATCACGCTATTCTCTACATAAAGATTTCGCCTTTTCAAATATAAAGATTTCGCCTTTTCAAAAATAAATATTTCGCTATTACTTATATCATTTTAACATATATATATATATATATAAATCAAACTATTATAAATTAGTTCCCTATATAAAAATTTCACCTTTACATATATAAAAATCTTCCCTTTTCATATATAAAAATATCACCTTTTCACTTAGAAAAAACTAATTTTTTTTATCATAGAAAATTCTATAAAAACTGATTTCTAAAATTAATGCTTTTTATATATAAAAACTGATTTTATATTATATTTTATATAAATATAAACTGATTTTATTTATGTAAAAACAAAATCAAAAACAAAATCCGAAAGGAAAAAGAAGAAGACTCATTTTGTATTTGATTTTGTCGGAGGGAAGGGGGTCCACAACGCTGAGGGGGGTCAGAGGAGGGGCTGGAAGGTCGCGGGGTTCTCTGATGGTCGGCGGCGGGTCTTGGGAGGCTGGGCGGCGCGGATCTCTATGGGGTTGGGGGGAGAAATATGGATCGACGTGGTCTGAGAAGGAGAGGGAGTTGAAAGGGGTGCGGTAGTCGTGGGAAGGTGCAAGGCGATGGACGGTGGCTGGGGGAGGGGTTACGGCGTCGGGAGAAGTGGTTGGGGAGGGGGTGGCTGAGCTATTTAGGTTTTCTCCTTTTTTTTTCAAATGACGGGGAGAGAGAAACTAAAGAGTGGGGGGTTTATTTAAATATTTATTTAATTAATTTACTTTCAAAAATTTGACTTTTTCATTTGACCTCTAAACGAGACCCACCGCCTGTCGTCCATAGCTAATTACCCCCATTCCGAACACAATGGGATATGTATTGTTCGCTGATTCAATCGTTTCGGTCAGTTTTCGTCAAAATCAACATATAACTCTATATATTGAATTTAAACGCACATTTCAATTTACCGGGGTCACATACTAACCCGAAAAATTCCCAAAAAATATTTTCTAGCTTTGTATTGACGATATGGTCCTAACAAAACTAATTTCATCAAATTCTGAGACCATTGGAAAAATGGCCATTTTCCAGTCGATTAAAATCAACTGAAACTGGTCAAACGCGTTTTCCTTTGCCACGCTCACATATTGATTCTAAAAATTATGAAATTTGGAATCTAGCAATAATTTGACATCACGGACCCAACAAAAGAGGTTTCGTCGAAATCCGAGGTCGTTTGCAAAATTCCCATTTTTAAGGGCCTGAATTCCATAGAGACTATTCAGAATTTTCAACTGGACATATCTTTTGATTCCCGCTATGAAATTTTGATTTTTTGGATTCGTTGGAAGATATTCACGAATAGATTCCAATATTTTTGGTTTCACTAAAATCCGGTTTATTTTGCACCCGGTATGTTTAATTGATGTTTGAAATCAAATTATCGAACTACCCCGCCATTTTCAATTCTATTTATAATTATATATAATTATTTATATTCTAACAACGACGTATGTAATATATACGTTCGAATTCTATTCAAAAATAATTTCTCATCGAAATTATTTAAAATAATTCATTTTATATGTTCAAAATTCATTAAAATTGCCAAAATAAAAATTTTAAACTGGCCCAGATTTTCGGGTTGTTACAATCTCCCCCACTTAAAACTTTTCGTCCGTGAAAAGGAACGAAGTCGAAAGTGGTTTGATTAATAACCTCCCCTGCGCCGGGAGCAACGGGAAAATCCCGAAATTGCCATACAGGCCTTCTGATCTCAAAAAGAAAAAGAAAAAGTCAAGCGGCTAGTCAATGGGCTCATAAAATCATCATCACCCAAACAAAACAGTAAATTATGGTAAACATGTACCTATTTGTCGGGCAAACAAATTTTATTCTCTGCTCTAGCCTCCTTGCTTCAATGGAAGTACATGTATATGCATGCAAATGTGACCAATTTTCAATACAATTCAATATTTGATTCAATTAGCCGTAATGGTTCAAAATTATCAAATAAATAAACAAACAACACAAACATCAATCAATTAGTGAATTAACGTTTCAAATTCATAATTTTGATACATAGTCAAAAATCATGTTTTTGATGCCAATTCACAACAATGTATTCTAGCGATATTAGTTTTGGTTCTCACACCAGTCTAATTGAAATATATAGAAATCACACTTTCGAAACACGAACATAAATATTGGTGATGGAGCTCCATCGTCAAAATCATCTCCGAGCGACTAAAATGTGATTCTATATCTACCCAGTATATTAAAACTTCGAATATACGTTCATGACGCGTATACGCAAAATCTTTATATACTCGATAGTCCAAATTCAAAATAAATAAAAAATGAAATACGTTTAAAACGATTTAAATTTTAAAACAAAATTTTTTTCAATTGAAAAATATACTCTTTACACTCGTACTAGGATACTACTGATCCTATCTCTAACGAGTCATTCTAATTGGATATTACTAATCCAATATCAGATGAATTCTTTCGTATGGTTCTAATGTGCCTTGTTCTCGAGCTCTGTAAACCAAAGCTCTGATACCAACTGTAACGGCAAGGAATTTCGCTCGATCCGAATCGATCGTTAAACCGACAAAGATCGTTCGAAACCCCTGATCGTTTTGAGATCTGTAATGGAGCGATTTTCGATACCTCGAAAACCATGTCATTATTGAAAGAATTTAGAAGATGAGATAGAAAAGATAGAACTAATAGAACAGAAGAAGAAGAAGAAGATCATAACTGAACAACATCAGAGTAAATACGAAACTCACAGCGTAATGAATAAACTGTATTATAACATAACATTGAAATACAATTTCTGAATCTATACTTACATATCATATCAGAGTACAATACATGGTATCACAGCGGAAAAAAATCTCTAACTAATTAATGGTGAAGCCTTCTGTTTCCAGCTCCTCCAAGTGAATCTCCTCCAAGTGAATCTGTAAAAGCCTGAAACACTTGACTTCCCGTACAAATTTGGGCACCCAAGAGTTTAGGGAAAACACAAACAAATAAACTCTGGGTCAGTCATGGGACTGGTGTGAGTAAATTCTAACCATATGGTTTTACTTAGAAGAAAATCCTTTTGAAACAAAAGGATAATAGTAAGACCAGTCCACACATAAACATGGATGGCTTTTACCTTACTATAACCCAAATTACTTTGATATCAATACCAGTGATATTACGATAATTTCTAAACAAATAATTATCCAAGTAGCAGAACGCTTGCATCTCACGTTCAACATATATATAGTATAAAATCATAAACCGCAGGGCGCTTATTGGAGAGTGGATTTCAACAGACAAGGTATGGGAGCACCTTCTGAATAATGTACTCTAGAGGGAATACACTCAGGGTTCAAGAAGAACGTCTTGCAACCCGGCCACACATGACCGCTCACTCATTTAGCTTGAGTGTCACAAATATATTGCCACCACGGTTGTAGGCCATCCAACCGTCATCTGAAGATACAGAATCGAAAAGAAGTATAAATATGAATTTTCTCTAGATCGGTGACAATACACCCTGCTTGGGGATGACCCAACTAGCCATGCTGCCTAGCCCAACTTCTGTTATTCCTGGTTGTGAGGCTAGAGGCTACGTCTATTTTCAGAACATCTGATCACTATTCACTTTGAATGCCACATCGTCAAACCCGTCAATTCACTAATCGATTCCCAAACATATCACGGGTATAAAAGCTAAGAGGAACGAATTCCTCCGCCACCAGACGTAATACATTTTTAGAGATCAATCGTACGTGATTTTCTAGGTATACTCTGTCAGACACTCATCCATACAAGTTGTCCTGGGATTGGACAAACATAAAACACCATTCTGGAACTGGACGACCCTTGCATTTAACTCCATCTTCACTTTTCTTCAGCATATCTACTTCGCTGCGCTTATGCCTATACAGAGTGATTTTCAGATAACATATCCAACCGGTCTCTCCGTATCGACACGATGGTCAAAACACTTCGATAATCCGTTATTTAACTATCGAAGTAAAAACAACATCCATCATACAAATCATGGGCGTTTTTATTTAACATTCGTTTTATTTTTCAAATTCTCGTATCTTACTAGATATTTCTCAAATCCCGTTTAGCCTTTTTACTCTCCTTGGAAAACATTTCCATTTATTATAAACTCTTATTCTCTCATATTCCGGAGAATATACGTTATTCACATTCGAACTATTTACATTAATTTCACATTCTTTATTTCAATACTTGGATAATCTACCCTATTTATATTGGAAAATATTTCCAATTTCCTTTTAACCCTTTAGTCGGCCCCACGTTCACTTTAAAACATTATTCACTTTGAAATGTGAAAATCATTTCTAATTACCGAAATCTGAACACTTCTATCGGTAACTCTTTATTCAAGTAATAATTACCCTTATCTTGTTTACCAAATTCTCTTTCTTACTTTTATATTCCTACTCCAGTTTATAAATTCTATTTCTAAGTCAACTTCTTATCAAAACAATATCCAGTTGATAACTAAATATTTATTCCTATCCTATTAACATTTATTTGTTTAAAACTAAATGTTAATTATCCTATCAGAATATAATTCCTAAAAATGATTTACTTTAATACAATCGACATCGTCGAATCCTAGTTCCAAATTCTAATGGTTTAATTCTAATCACATTCCGAACATCGAAATGCTGTCATCGTTTTCCTAACACGATTCTCCAATTCTTTTCCTAAAACTGATTCTTATATTTCTTACGACATCGTTATTTATCACTTTCGAATAAGTGGATTTCAACTAAACTGCTTCATTTCCTAGGAAGTGCTGCTATGTATAAAAATCATGCTTAAGTTTTGTCAACAGCGCTATTTTATCGCTATAGTAAAACTTTCAATACGCTGTAATATTCTCTTTATAACTAATCTCAACATTTCAGTCACACTTACCTTATCAACAACGTTATTTTACCGCTATAGTTCAAACTTGTCATACGCTGTAATATTCTTTGTTATAACTAATCTTGACATAACAGTCACGCTTCAGCCTAATCAACAACGTTTATTCTATCGCTATAGTTCCAGACTTGCAATATGCTGTCATATTCTCTTTATACTAATCTTGACATCTCTTACCTTTACAAACTGATATCGTTCTTCGATAATAGTGAAGCCGCTCAAGTTGGGGTATTTTATTTACCTCTCAGACCTTGATTGTAACACCCCGTAATTCTATAACATTAAGTTTCACAAATTAAAGTATAATTAAATTTTGGAAGAAGAGTTAAGGGAAATGGGTTACGTCATTTTGTTCGTCTCGAAATTCTATTTGAGATAGAGTTCGAGTTTGCATAAATTGGACTCCGTATGAAAAAGATATCCTTAAATTAAATATTGCAGCAAAACATAAAAAAAAGAGGAATGAGAAAATAATAATGTTTAGCATTGTTCTAACTTTTGTAAGCAAATGAATTAGTAGCTCATTTGGTTGGAACACATGACTTGCATACAAGAGGTACAGAGTTCGATCCCCGCCAGCGCCCTATTTTTGTTTTAGGGGAATGGCTTAAAATAGCCTAGTGTGAACGCAGTTCAAAAAGTGGTTAGTGTGAAAATGAGTAATTGGGAAGAATATATATATATATATATAGACACACACATATACATATATATGACATGTACGCATCCTGAGGCGTACGTTGCGCATTTTTGGTTGCCAAGAATTGTTTTTTGTAAGTGGCCTTCTCTGATTTGATTTATGAAAAATTAAAGGAAAGAAAGATTTAACATATTAGTACATTTGTGCATTTATGTCATAAACATACAAATTTAATATAAAAAAAATGTGTGGATGCATGCAGTGTAAAGGAAGATTTATGCATAGATATTTATATACAGTAAATGGGGATTTTTAAAGAGGAAGAATAAGAATAGGTTAGACTTAATTTTCTATTAATAGGAATGTCATTTATAAACCTGCAATTGACATCAATGTGGCACTGAATAAGAAAAATATGGTATGTGATATTATTTGGTGAACATAACATGCAAGCATATTAATATGACGAACATTTATCTGGCATTTAATTTGAAGATATGTCAATAGGGCATTGATTTGAAAACATGAAATTAACATTAATCTATACATGTTAATTTGAGAAATATATAAATATGTTGAGAAATATATAAATATGCTAATTTACAATGAAAAGAATACATTAATACTGTCATTCATTGGTATGTATATATGAATAATTAATGTATACAGTAAAAAGGGAAGATGTATCTATTAAATACGTATTTATGTTTGATGGATTGACAATAAATAATAAATGTTGGTAATGAACATTAAGAGAGTAGTTATGGCATAAGTAAATTAGGAATTATTTACATTTGTCCGAAATGAGAAATGTGTACGTTGTAGGAAATATATATATGTATATGTATGTATATATATGCTAAAATGTGAAATTACATGTAATTGGAATAGTAATTATGACACAATTTAAAATGGAGGTAATTTACATGCATAGTAATTATGACATAATTTAAAATAGGAGTAATTTACAGTCCTTAATTGTGAACATAATTGGCCTCTTTTGAAATTGATGGCTTTGATTAACCCTGGCTTCATCGACGACTCTAATTAACTTGCAACTCTATAAAAACACCCTAGGTCTCCAACTAAAATTCACATAAAAATAAGAACTTGAGCCGCCATGATGTCAGAAGGAAACTAAGGAGAGCATCCGCTCAAAAAGAGACGAACAATGATTCAAGAAACAAAAGTCTAATCTAATTTCTACGCAATGTTTTCTACTCCAAGGGAAAGCTTTGCAAATTCAGAATAACAGAAACCAGAAAACAAGTTTCAGCGCCCGTTGTAAGTATAGTGGTTTTCTGAATATGAATAGAAATTGCGATGTGATTCGATGTGAATGAAATTGGGGTTTTACTATTGTAAAATATTGTTGTAAATTCTGTGTATTGCATTGATTATGTCATATTTTGTATTGGGTGTTTGTGGCATAAATTGGTTGATGCAGGTCTATTGACATTTGTATATGAAAATTAATATCACTTGCAAGTTTGTAGTAAAAACTAGAATAGACATCTTTATGTTATGTTGTTAACATGGTTAGCATACATTCTTTTTAGGCCTAAGCTGAGACTCATGTAAACATGTTCCAAGTTGAAACCTTTTTATGCGTTATTATGTTTATTTGCAAGTGATAATTAGGTTTATGCAAGTACCATTTGGTTACACAAAGTAAACTAGTTTCATGTTGAAATAGGCTACTTGATGTAAAGTTAGTTTACATCTTTGGGTTATGTCAAAAAGTGGACATTTTTATGCTAGTTTGGTGTTTGACAGTATGCCTAGTTATATGTGTATAAAACCATTGTTTAAAAAGGTCTAAAAGTAAGCCATCTCATGTGACACCAATTTATTTATATCCTTATTGAATGCAAGTTCACATGACCCACAATCTATGTTAGTGAAAATGCTATGTTGCAAGTTTATGCGCCACACACTTTTATGTATTCTAGAACAATTCATGATTCTATGCTTCCCCTTTTTATGTTTATGAGTTGGGCTAAAATGTTAAGCCCAACATATGTTATAATGCTGCGTACGTACAAACGGGGGAAACAAACGTTGGGTTTAAAATAAAATACATGTATTGGCATGTATGACACATGCCAATGACTAGTGACATTTAAAGCGGTATAAATTGTTATACCCAAAATTAGTGAATTTGGATGATTTAGCCATAAACATTTACATATAAAAATGAAAAGTGACGAATATGTAAATCTAGAAAATATGAGCATGCTTAACCTGAGTTTGGATTGAGTTGTGATGCAAACCTGCCTGGACCCGCCCGGCTCTCCAGTAATCACAACAATACCTATCCGATGTGAGAGGTTAAGGCATTGAGCCCAATAATGACCCGAGGTTAGACTGAGTTGTGGCGTAAGACTGCCCGGAACCGACCGGCATACAGGCAGCCACAATAATACCTGTCTAATGTGAGTGGTTGGTGCTTTAATAAGACAGTTAAAGCTAAGTTAGGATTGGTAGGGTTAAGTTAACTAAAACACTTAACCAACTTAACATGTTAACAAGACAAGACTTGTAGGGGTTAAGTAACTAAGAAAACACTTAGCCAATTTAAAATGTTAACTAGACTAGAAGGTGAGGTTAAGTAAAAGTTAATACACTTAACCAATTTAACATATTAACTAGAATAGAGGGTGAGGTTAAGTAAATTCAGGACACTTAACCGTTATAATCTGATAATTAGATAAGTGGGTGAGGTTAAGTAAATTTAGAATACTTAACCATTATAACACGTTAGCTAGATAAGTGGGTAAGGTTAAGTAAATACACTTAGCCAATTTAATATGTTAGCTGCACTAGAGGGTAGGGTTAAGTAAACTTAGAACACTTAACCATTATAGTGTGACAAATTGAACAGTGTTAAGTTGAAACATGAAGGGACAATACCTAACCATTAGAACATGTTAACTAAACAGATGTTAGGTTTAAGTTAACTAAAGGGACACTTAACCAATACAAGATGAAGGGGTAGGGTTAAGTAATAAGAAATACTTAACCAATATAACTTGGTTTGTGATAGGGTTAAGTCGACATGAACTACTGATAACACTTAGCCAATTTAATATGACAAAGGAATAGGTTAAGCTAACTTGAATTGACTAATGAAACTTAACCAATCCAACTTGACGAGAAAGAGGGCTAAGTAGTAAACACTAGTTAAGAAACAATCGAGAACGGGAGCTAAGTTGAAATCCCCAGTTAAAGAAACTAAGTGATAAACCTTAGTTAACAAGATTTATGGGAAAAGAAACTAAGTGGTAAACCTTAGTCGAAAACAACTAAGTAATAATTCTTAGTCAAGAAAACAGAGCCGGTCCATAATAGATGAATAACCCAATATGGTAGATCATCGCTTAACAAGTACATGAGAAGGAGCAAACGTTTATCCGATTTCGAAAAAGGCTCCAGCGGACTGGGTTTAGAAGCACGTAGCTTCGGGGGACGTGAGGGTACTCTTGGTATCCCTCTGTGAGGTTGTAGATGATCCGCCTGGGCTCACAGAGGTTAAGGTCTGCGTCAGAAGAACCAAGGGTATGCCTTGGTTGCAATTTAAGGCAACCTAAAGACTGGGATGGACCAGCGTGATTCGACGAGACCAGTAGCCCTGTGATAGCGACTCGTCGTCTACCTACCATCTTGAGTCAATCGTAGTACGCATGTGGAAAGGCAGAGAACTCCCAACAAACCATATACTTGCTATCTAGTTATGGGTGAGGCTGGCCAATAGGAAAGTGGGGCATAGGCGGCAAGAGTATAGTTCTCGTGCTTGATTTTCTTGGATTGCGTTTCATTAGGTGAGGGAGGGTCACGTGGGACCATAACCACGGGTAGAAAAACAGACCTTAGCATCTGCATCGGCAGATATCTGAAAGCTCCCGACCGAGTTCCGTGTTTCTAGAATAGCTATGCCACGGGACTCGGGTCGCACATTTCAGGACCTGTGCATCTAGACAGCGATAAACGATTCGCGACACATACGTGGGGAAAGTCTAGGAACATATACCACTCTAGGTATTGTGTCCTAGACTAGGGGCATCATTCGACAGGTAGCATAATCCCTAGTGGACCTAGGTGGCATAAATCCTGAATCCGAGAAATATTAGATAAGACGCATAAACCCAAGTTGAATCTAGGGAACGCTCGATAGGAAACCCTGGATTAAATCTAGGTAATAAATAGTAGATGTGCGCCTGACGGCAACCACAATTTCAAGGACATGGATCATGTTATCGTTTTATACAGATTACTAGTTGGGATACTAGTTAGGTGATGCAGAGATTAGTATGGGGTGCGATAATAATTTTCATTCTAAACCACTTTGCCGTAGTTTATGGTATTTTCCCATTTTCAGTTTATGCTTGTCATGTCCTTTTCCTTATTCATATACCGAAGCACCACTAGACTTACCAGGCTTTATGTCTGACTCTATGTTTTCTTTCGTCTTCTTTTCTTCCGTCCCCCCCAGGTAGTCAGGGAGGGAATAGCTCAGATTTGTATGGACCTGTTACTCTTTCCAAGCTTGAAGACTGTAACACCCTGTATTTCAGTTAATGCTAAAATTCACTAATTGCAGAATAAATAATCGCAAATATGAGAATTAGGGGAAATGGGCTGCATCATTGCGTTCGTCTCGGAAAAATACGCGAAATAGAGTCCGAAATTTTGTAAATCGGAGTCCGTATGGCCCAGTTATGGCCCAATGAAGTTTGCAGAAAAATTAAATTTAAAAACAGATTTAAAATTCAAATTCAGATTTTTAAATTGGAACCAGTGGGGCCAGGCGGGAAACTTCCCGCCCTAGCCATATCGACAGGGCTGTCGACAGGCCTGTCGACAACCAAGTCGACTTGCCTGTCGACACAGGGTGTCGAGCCAGTTGGCCTGGGTGCACCAGGTCTGGTTTTCTGGCTAGGGTTGGGCTGTGTTCTAGAGACTTCCTAAATCTGACGGACCTAATCTAACCTAGGGCTAATCCTATGGTCTAAAACACACCCTAATCCTATAAATACACCCTAATGCAAGCCTAATCCATACTAAAAATAGAAATGATGGCCTCATGCCGCCAAAATCAAACTTAAGAGGAGCCTCCACTAGTTTATGAAGAAAGTTGCAAGCTAATCAACCTCTAATCATCATCTCCTCCAAATATAGCAACTAGTTCTACTTCATAAGTTTGCTAATCTTGGTTTTGGTGAGTTCCTATGCCTTTAACAAGTAATTGCTAAACTAATTAGGATAGGATATTAGGAGGCTATGGATGTAAATGTGGATTATGCAAGTTGTGGTTGTCATATGTTATAAGTTCATATGTAAACTTGCCTCTTTTTATGATGTGATGTGTTATGTAAGTTCATATGCAAGTTTTATGCAAGTTTATATGCAAGATCATATGCAAGTTAGTCTCTTTTTATGATATGCAAAACATATGCAAGTTTGCCTTTGTGATATGATATGATATGCAAGTTGATATGCAAGTTCATGTGCAAGTTAGTCTCTTTTTATGATATGCATAACATATGCAAGTTTGCCTTTGTGATATAACATGATATGCAAGTTTGTCTCTTTTTATGATATGCATAACATATGCAAGTTTCCCTTTGTGATATGACATGGTATGCAAGTTCATATGCAAGTTCATATGCAAGTTTTATGCAAGTTCATATGCAAGTTCATATGCAATGTTTTATGCAAGTTTATATGCAAGTTCATATGCAAGTTTGTCTCTTTTTATGATGTGCATAACATATGCAAGGTTGCCTCTATGTATGACATGTTATGTAAACGAATTACGTGGGAAACGATGGGGTTAATATACATGATTATAAAAAGGTGTAAAGTTGGTATGCTTAAGCATAACATAAAATGAATGGACATAATTGGGAATTTACCTATTAAGTTAGGTCTACCCATATTATGGAGTTGGGAATTTACCTATTAAGTTAGGTCTACCCATACTATGGAATTGGGAATTTACCTATTGAGTTAGGTCTACCCATATTCTTAAAAATGTGTAATTAATTAGGGATAATTAATCCAAATTAATTGGGGGTGATTAATTAGGTGTAATTAATCAACTAAGACACGAGGTTGGACCCTTTTGTAGCGGAAGTCTGCCCGGAACCGACCGGCAATCCAGCAGCTACAAATGATTGGCCCAACGTGAGAGGTCTTAGCCATAAATTAAATACGTGATTAAAGTAAAGACACGAGGTTAGACCCTTTTGATGACAGAAGTCTGCCCGGAACCAACCGGCATATCCAGCAGTCATAAAAGAAGGTCTAATGTGAGAGGTCTTTATGAGGTCATGATCTTAATTAATTAATTAAGAAACACTTAACCATATTAGCATGTAGAGGGACATGAGGGGTTAAGTGGGTTCCATGGGTGGCATGTGGAAATCTAGTGGTTGCCTTGGGTGGCAATAGAAAATACGATTAGAATACTTAACCAAAGTGGAACATGTAATTAAAACATGATTAAAGGGTTAAGTGGTATACACTAGAAATGACAAGCTTAGGTGGGTAGCTTGTGGGGGACCATTTCAACCAATATCCCAAACGTATCTTTGTGGGCTCGACCCAAGTCGAGGACGGGACACGCATATTGGGCTTGACTACAAGAGGCCAAAATGGGGTAGCGGTGGCAACGCGAGTCCAACGGGTTTCATATGCGTGTGTGGACCCGGGCTGGTAGGTAAGACGTTGTTGCATCGTGTAGATATAACCGTGCACCATTTGTTGTATCGGGTTGCCACTTTGGGGGGTGATACACCCCATTGTGGGGCCAGCATGGATATCTACGGTAGGGAGCCGATCGCTTGGGAGTAGTGGGTACACCTAGTGAAGATAGGGGCAGACGGCACCTATGTAGTCCGCTAGGGGTACACGAAACTACTGGGTAAATTTTCTAAGTCCTTAGGAGGGATCAACCATTAAGTAGGAATGACTGGTTTGGTGCAGTGTAGTAATTATCCTTGGGTGGGTAAATGCGTCTTTATCGTTATCTTAGTTCATTCTAAGTCTGATTGGCTACTGAGTGTAGTCATTTATCCCCAGTCACACCGTACCAAGTTATATCATACCCTAATTACTTTAATGATTGCATTGTTAAAGTTATAGGACTCGCTCAGACTTATGTCTGACCCCGTTGTTTTTATCTTTTTTCCAACCCTCAGGTTCTCAGAGTGGGCCCAGCACGAGTGGGCTTTGATCAGGCTACTTCTATTACTCTCTTGGAGCTTGGACCCTAGATGTAGAGCTCAGCTTACCCTTTTTCTTTTATGGCTATCAGTTCATGTACTGGGATTATGTCTTTTTATTTATCAGGATGGATATTTTGTACTTGACTCTTATTATGGTTTTGTGATGTAACCAAACATGTTTTGCTTTCCGCTGAAATGAAATGATGTTTTAAATTCTCAAGTATTATTTATATCTGTCTTGTTGTAATTTTTCTGTTCTATATTCACTTAAAATACTCCACCGATGTTATGGCATTCCCTTAGTGAGTGACCGTAGCGGGTGTGGGGTGTTACACGTGGTATCAGAGCAAAGGTTACCGGAACAGATAAATTTTTTAGAAAACTATTTTTCTAAAAACATTTTTGGAAGAGATATTTTCAAAAACATGTCTTTAAAGAGAAATGTTTTTGAAAGAAAAGCATAATCCCCAATAGCCATATATTTATCCTTCGAATTCTCCGTTTTGAATCTTTCCTTTTTCGTTTCAGCATGGCTGAGGATCTTAACTTTCCGGAGGGTGTGACGATACCAGGATGGTATAGGAGATTGATGGAGGCCAAGGCCACCACTGCGGGTCCAGCAAATGTTCCACCACCAACCGTAGCACCCAACCTTCCTCCTCCACCTCCTCCTCGCATGGATACTTTTGCTAAGACTTGCAAGGAATTCAAAGCTATGGGAGGAAAACCTTTTCAAGGATCTGAAACTTTTGTGGAGGCTAGAGATTGGCTTAAGGAGGTGGAAGAATTGATAGATATCTTTGAGATGGAAGAAGGAAAGAAAGTCAAGTTGGCTGCTTGGTTAATGAAGGGAGAGGCCTCATTCTGGTGGGAGGTCACTAATGGAGAACGCCCCGTTGACTCTTGGGCGGATTCTAGGCAAAGATTTGTGGCAAAATTTCTATCAAGGGCGGAGGAGAACTTGTATATGGAAAGATTCTTGACTCTAAAGCAAGGAAATCTCTCAGTGAAGGAGTATGTCAATAAGTTTAATCAATTGGCAAGGTTTGGCCTAGACATGGTGAATACACCGGAGAAGAAGGCTTTGAGGTTCGTGAAAGGCTTGAATGAACCGATGCATGGGTTGGCTATGACTCATATCCCTATGGGGGCCACTTTCGAGAAGCTAGTTGACATGGCACTCATGCATGAAGAAGAGAAGGGTCCCAATGCTAATAAGGCACCCGAGAAGAAGGGAGATCAAAAGAGACCTCAGCAACAACAGCAAAACAAAGGTGGGAACGGCAATGGTGGCAAGGGGAAGAAGAAGTGCTTCAATTGTGGGATACCAGGCGACATAAGCAAAGATTGTAGAAAGAAGAAGAAGACTTGTTGCTTTCACTATGGCGAAGCAGGGCATTTAGTGAAGGATTGCCCTAATAAGGGGCAAAGGACGGGATCTACCTCAGGAGGACAGGTGCAAGCTCTTATGGCACCGGGTCAGGCTAGGGGGCAAGTACAGGCTCTCGCGGTCCCACCGATTCAGGAAAGAGGTAGAACTATTTCCGTTGGAAGTCTGGTTTTTCTATTTGATCATCCTGTCCGTACATTGTTCGATTCAGGCGCATCGCATTCGTTTATCTCATCATCATTAGTTGAGTCACTGCACTTAGACACCAGTCTGGTAGATGATCCCTTGGTTGTTTCAAACCCAATTGGGGGCTCCACTTATTTGTCCATGATATGTTTGGGTTTGAAGATTTCTATACTTAGCATTGAGTTTAGATGTGATGCTTTTGTTTTGGGCTTCATGGGCTATGGGTTAATTTTGGGCATGGACTGGTTATCCAGTAATGGAGCTGTTCTTGATTGCGAAAGGAGAGTTGTTAGGCTCATGACCCGCTTGGGTAACACTCTCGAGATCTCTTGTAATCCCATGGATTCTGTTATGCTAAGTTATCTTGAATCGCTTGACGCTTCGGTCGAGAGTTTGCAATCTGTTAGAGTGGTCCGGAAATACTCGGATGTGTTTGAGGAGGTGAAGGGCTTACCTCCGAAGCGGGAGATTGACTTCCGAATATATCTGGTGGATAATGCTAAACCTGTATCTTTACGAGTGCGCCACATGGCTCCTCGTGAGAGGAGGGAACTCCATAAGCAAGTAGGGGAGTTGCTTGAGAAGGGGTTCATAAGACGAAGTATATCGGAGTGGGGTGCTCCAGTAGTTTTTGCTACGAAGGCGGATGGGTCCCTCAGACTTTGTGTAGACTATAGGGAACTCAACAAGCTCACAAAGAAGAATAGACACCCATTGTCGAGGATTGATGATCTTTTTGATCAGTTGGTTGGCGCTTCAGTATTTTCGCAATTGGACTTAGCCACGGGGTTTCATCAGTTGAGGGTGGCTGAGGATAGCATAGACAAGACTGCCTTTAGGACTCCGGATGATTTCTATGAGTGGCTGGTGATGCCATTTGGGTTGACGAACGCCCCTGCATACTTCGTTGATTTGATGAGTAGGGTGTTCAGGGAGTTCCTTAATAAATTCGTGGTGGTCTTTGTGGATGATATCTTAGTATTTTCTAAGAGTAAAGAAGAGCATGCCCTACATCTTGGGGAGGTGTTGAAGACTCTTCGAGCACATAGCCTTAAGGCTAAATTCTCTAAATGTCACTTCTGGAGGAAGGAAGTGCGGTTCTTGGGGCACGTGGTCTCCAAGGAAGGGATAGCTGTGGATCCCGCAAAGGTAGTATCAATTCAAGATTGGAAGGTTCCGAAGAATGCTACCGAAGTAAGAAGTTTCTTGGGGTTGGCGGGTTATTATAGGAAGTTTATCAAAGACTTCGCGAAGATATCAGCCCCATTAACCCGCTTAACGAAGAAGAATCTTGTTTTCACATGGGACGTAGATTGTGATGATGCGTTCCGACGGTTAAAGAGAGCTTTAACCACTGCTCTAGTTTTAGTGTTGCCAGATGGGAGTAAGCCATTTGTTGTCTATACCGATGCTTGTGGGATAGGACTGGGCGCAGTCTTAATGCAAGAAGGAAGGGTAATAGCCTATGGTGGAAGGCAGTTGAGGGCACATGAGAAAAATTACCCTACCCATGATCTAGAGTTGGCTGCTATTGTTTTTGCGCTTAAGATTTGGCACCATTATCTTCTTGGTGAGAGATTCGAATTGTTCACTGACCACAAATCATTGAAGTACTTGTTTTCTCAGAAGGATTTGAATTTGAGACAGCAAAGGTGGATGGAATTCTTAGCATCCTATGATTTCGAGATAGCGTATACCCCTGGCAAGGGTAACGTGGTGGCGGACGCCTTGAGCAGAAAAATGTTGTCCTTGAGTCCATTGTTCGTGGAACAACGAAGCTTGGAATTTATCTCGATGTTTGATTTCAGACCTTCCATTGACTATATACCCGGTTTGCTAGCATCCTTGGAGGTCAGACCTACTCTTTTGGGGCAGATTGGAGAAGCACAGAGGGACGACCCACAGTTGGTTGAGTTGGAAGAGAAGCTCATAAGGGGGGAGTCGTCCAGCCATTTGAGTAGGTACACCCTAGACGATAGGGGGTGCTTGCGTAGAGACGGTAGACTTTGTGTACCGCAAGACGACGGTTTGAGGAAGGCTATTCTTGATGATGCACACCGTTCTAGGATGACCATTCATCCCGGTGTGGACAAGATGTAACAAGACATGAAGAGGGTTTTCTTCTGGGCTGGTATGAAGAAAGATGTGGCCGAATATGTCGCTCGATGCTTGGTATGCCAAGAGGTGAAAGCGGAGCAAAAGAAACCAGGTGGGTTGCTTCACCCATTGGAAGTTCCGCAATGGAAGTGGGATAGCGTCTCGATGGATTTTATTGACGGGTTACCCAGATCAAGAAAGGGTAATACGGGAATTTGGGTGGTGGTAGACAGACTAACTAAAAGCGCCCATTTCATACCTGTGAAGAGCAAGAGGACCGCTTCATGGCTAGCTTCAGTATATCTTCGAGAGATAGTTCGATTGCATGGGGTACCCTCTAGTATAGTGATTGATCGAGATCCTATCTTCACTAGCGAGTTCTGGAAAAGTTTGCAAGAAGTAGTGGGGACTCAATTATGTTTGAGCACCGCATATCATCCTCAGACGGACGGCCAGACTGAGAGGGTGAATCGTGTCCTAGAAGACCTTTTGAGGCTTTGTATCTTAGATTTTGGAGGTACATGGGAAGAGCATCTTCCATTGGTGGAGTTCGCATATAATAACAGCTTTCAGTCCAGTATTGGTATGGCTCCTTTCGAAGCTCTCTATGGAAGGCCTTGTCGATCACCTACATGTTGGTGGGAGTCTACGGACAAGATCTTGCTTGGGCCTGATATGGTTAGGGAGACTTCTGAGAATATTGACTTGATTCGAAGAAGGATGAAAGCAGCGCAGGATAGGCAAAAATCTTATGCGGACAAGAGGAGGACGGACCTTGAGTTTGAAGTTGGGGACATGGTCTTTGTCAAAGTGTCTCCGTTATGAAATGTGGTTCGCTTTGGATCTGTTGGGAAGTTAGCACCAAGGTTCTTAGGGCCGTTTCCTATTAAGGAAAGGATTGGACGGATGGCATATAGAGTGGAGTTGCCCGACAGACTTAGTGGTGTACATGATGTATTCCATGTGTCACATTTGAGGAAGTGCTTACATGAGACCGCAGAGGTGGTAGAGCCGAGCTTGCTTAAAGAAGTGGAAGTAGAGCGTGATGCGACTATTCGACGAGCTCCTACTCGCATCCTTGGGTCAGAGACTAGGAAATTGAGGAATCGAGAGGTTCAACTAGTCAAAGTACAATGGGGAGAAGACGAGGGCAACGCTACTTGGGAGACGGAAGCAAAGATACGTTCATTGTACCCATTCCTTTTTTAGGGTATGTCTTTTAACTTCTCCTTTATCGTTTGGGTAGTACTTATCTTATCTTTGGTATGTCCTCTCATTAGTACCTTTGACCTTTAGGTAGGGTAAACCTATGGTTGAAACATGTGTTTGAGACATGTTATGTTTGATGGATGCATGTGGATTCAAGTGGTTGCTAGTGGTTGCTCGTGGATGCATATATACACACTCTAGGCACTAGATCGGCTCAATCACTTCATATTGCATATTGCATAAAATTGTGTGTAGGAAGCTATATTTATGGATGTATAATGATTGCGTTATCATATGGATGATGCATTTTGGTGAATGATTGTGCACTCATGTAGATATTGTATGTGTCGATAGGGTTCTCTCGCATACATAATGGATGCATGGCACTATCATGGTTTGCATATGTTCATACATTAGATAGGGAACATATACACACACTTTTTGCATATGCTCATACATCATTAGAAATTGTTTTAAGGACAATGGATGCCCGTGTTTGATGGATTGAGTAGATGGTTGTTTGGATGGTAGGATATGCATTCTCCTTAGCTTAGAGATTTCGGGGACGAAATCCTTTAAGGAGGGGAGAATGTAACACCCCGTATTTCAGTTAATGCTAAAATTCACTAATTGCAGAATAAATAATCTCAAATGTGAGAATTGGGGGAAACGGGCTGCGTTATTGCGTTCGTCTCGGAAAAATACGCGAAATAGAGTCCGAAATTTTGTAAATCGGAGTCCGTATGGCCCAGTTATGGCCCAATGAAGTTTGCAGAAAATTTAAAGTTAAAAACAGATTTAAAATTCAAATTCAGATTTTAAATTGGAACCAGCGGGGCCAGGCGGGAAACTTCCCGCCCTAGCCATGTCGACAGGGCTGTCGACAGGCCTGTCGACAGCCAAGTCGACTTGCCTGTCGACTTGCCTGTCGACATAGGGTGTCGAGCCTGTTGGCCTGGGTGCACCAGGTCTGGTTTTCTGGCTATGGCTGGGCTGTGTTCTAGAGACTTCCTAAATCTGACGGACCTAATCTAACCTAGGGCTAATCCTATGGTCTAAAACACACCCTAATCCTATAAATACACCCTAATGCAAGCCTAATCCATACTAAAAATAGAAATGATGGCCTCATGCCGCCAAAATCAAACTTAAGAGGAGCCTCCACTAGTTTATGAAGAAAGTTGCAAGCTAATCAACCTCTAATCATCATCTCCTCCAAATATAGCAACTAGTTCTACTTCATAAGTTTGCTAATCTTGGTTTTGGTGAGTTCCTATGCCTTTAACAAGTAATTGCTAAACTAATTAGGATAGGATATTAGGAGGCTATGGATGTAAATGTGGATTATGCAAGTTGTGGTTGTCATATGTTATAAGTTCATAAGTAAACTTGCCACTTTTTATGATGTGATGTGTTATGTAAGTTCATATGCAAGTTTTATGCAAGTTTATATGCAAGATCATATGCAAGTTAGTCTCTTTTTATGATATGCATAACATATGCAAGTTTGCCTTTGTGATATGACATGATATGCAAGTTGATATGCAAGTTCATGTGCAAGTTAGTCTCTTTTTATGATATGCATAACATATGCAAGTTTGCCTTTGTGATATAACATGATATGCAAGTTGATATGCAAGTTCATATGCAAGTTTGTCTCTTTTTATGATATGCATAACATATGCAAGTTTGCCTTTGTGATATGACATGGTATGCAAGTTCATTTGCAAGTTCATATGCAAGTTTTATGCAAGTTCATATGCAAGTTCATATGCAAAGTTTTATGCAAGTTTATATGCAAGTTCATATGCAAGTTTGTCTCTTTTTATGATGTGCATAACATATGCAAGGTTGCCTCTATGTATGACATGTTATGTAAACGAATTACGTGGGAAACGATGGGGTTAATATGCATGATTATAAAAAGGTGTAAAGTTGGTATGCTTAAGCATAACATAAAATGAATGGACATAATTGGGAATTTACCTATTAAGTTAGGTCTACCCATATTATGGAGTTGGGAATTTACCTATTAAGTTAGGTCTATCCATACTATGGAATTGGGAATTTACCTATTGAGTTAGGTCTACCCATATTCTTAAAAATGTGTAATTAATTAGGAATAATTAATCCAAATTAATTGGGGGTGATTAATTAGGTGTAATTAATCAACTAAGACACGAGGTTGGACCCTTTTGTAGCGGAAGTCTGCCCGGAACCGACCGGCAATCCAGCAGCTACAAATGATTGGCCCAATGTGAGAGGTCTTAGCCATAAATTAAATATGTGATTAAAGTAAAGACACGAGGTTAGACCCTTTTGATGATAGAAGTCTGCCCGGAACCAACCGGCATATCCAGCAGTCATAAAAGAAGGTCTAATGTGAGAGGTCTTTATGAGGTCATGATCTTAATTAATTAATTAAGAAACACTTAACCATATTAGCATGTAGAGGGACATGAGGGGTTAAGTGGGTTCCTTGGGTGGCATGTGGAAATCTAGTGGTTGCCTTGGGTGGCAATAGAAAATACGATTAGAATACTTAACCAAAGTGGAACATGTAATTAAAACATGATTAAAGGGTTAAGTGGTATACACTAGAAATGACAAGCTTAGGTGGGTAGCTTGTGGGGGCCCATTTCAACCAATATCCCAAACGTATCTTTGTGGGCTCGACCCAAGTCGAGGACGGGACACGCATATTGGGCTTGACTATAAGAGGCCAAAACGGGGTAGCGGTGGCAACGCGAGTCCAACGGGTTTCATATGCGTGTGTGGACCCGGGCTGGTAGGTAAGACGTTGTTGCATCGTGTAGATAAAACCGTGCACCATTTGTTGTATCGGGTTGCCACTTTGGGGAGTGATACACCCCATTGTGGGGCCAACACGGATATCTACGTTAGGGAGCCGATCGCTTGGGAGTAGTGGGTACACCTAGTGAAGATAGGGGTAGACGACACCTATGTAGTCAGCTAGGGGTACACGAAACTACTGGGTAAATTTTCTAAGTCCTTAGGAGGGATCAACCTTGAAGTAGGAATGACTGGTGTGGTGCAGTGTAGTAATTATCCTTGGGTGGGTAAATGTGTCTTTATCGTTATCTTAGTTCATTCTAAGTCTGATTGGCTACTGAGTGTAGTCATTTATCCCCAGTCACACCGTACCAAGTTATATCATACCTAATTACTTTAATGATTGCATTGTTAAAGTTATAGGACTCGCTCAGACTTATGTCTGACCCCGTTGTTTTTATCTTTTTTTCCAACCCTCAGGTTCTCAGGGTGGGCCCAGCATGAGTGGGCTTTGATCAGGCTACTTCTATTACTCTCTTGGAGCTTGGACCCTAGATGTAGAGCTCAGCTTACCCTTTTTCTTTTATGGCTATCAGTTCATGTACTGGGATTATGTCTTTTTATTTATCAGGATGGATATTTTGTACTTGACTCTTATTATGGTTTTGTGATGTAACCAAACATGTTTTGCTTTCCGCTGAAATGAAATGATGTTTTAAATTCTCAAGTATTATTTATATCTGTCTTGTTGTAATTTTTCTGTTCTATATTCACTTAAAATACTCCACCGATGTTATGGCATTCCCTTAGTGAGTGACCGTAGCGGGTGTGGGGTGTTACAAAGACTCTTGGATATATCGCTTCAGACTCTCTTTTCTGTTGCAATGGCTGGCTTATGCTACATTGGGGAATATAAATGTTATTTTATGCTTCTTTTTTTGTAAGACAGATGATACTCTGGCATTGGAAAGCAATTGTTGTACAAACTATTTTATCAATAAATTAAAGATTTATTTTCCACTGTTTTAAATTTTTTTTCTGTCTTGTAATTTATCTACATCTTTTACCTTAAATGCTCCACAAAACTTAGTGCATTCCCTTTGTGAGTGACACTTACGGATGTGGGGTGTTACACTTGGTATCAGAGCTAAAGGTTACCGGATCAGATAAAAGATTTGAAAAATTGTTTTCAAAACGGCTTTAAAAAAAGAAGCATTTTCAAAAGAAAAGTTTTGGTTTAAAAGCATATTCCCCAAAGCCATACGCACTATCTTCTGATTCTCTGTTTGAATTCTTGTCCCCTTCTTTCTTGAGTCTTCGGGGCTCCTGGCTTTCTGGGAGGTAACCTCATCGCAGCATGGCTCCGTAAGCTTGACAAGACTACGATACCTATCGAAGTGCGAAGTAGTGTCCAACTTCCATCTATAGTCGCGGTAGTTTCACATGCAGCTAATTATTTTCCAAGCTTTGTAGGGTTCTTTGTGCGATAGAGGTAGCTTTAGAGAGAATTGTAAACATGTTACACAAGGATGGTAAAGGTGGGAGATGAATAATTGTGGCAGGTGCCCTAGGTAGGAAGGAAGACTGACCTTAAGAGAGGTAAAAAGTACATAGCAACCTTTAGCTTTAGATCCTCAGATTTGTAACATGATGGATAAGCTAAGTATGTAACATGATGGATAAGCTAAGTAGATGAGAGACCTCTAATCATCTTAGTATATACACTAGTATCAAGTTAGCATCTGTTTATCTTGGAAATGGAGGTGAAGAAGCTTCGCAATCATGAAGTTAAATTAGATAAGGTACCGTATAGTGAAGCTCAAGAATATGCGACATATAAGACTGGAGACTAGACAAGAGCATCATACCCTTTTTCTTAAGGGTATGTCCTTGATCTCTTTTACCTAGGAATTTTATGTATACTTTCCAGCTTTTAAGGTTTATCCTCTATGACGTATCATCGATCCTTAGGTAGAAGCCAATGGATGTAAACATGTATTTGAAACATGTTATGATTGATGGTTGCAAGTGGTTTCTCGTGAATGCATATACACACCATAGGCGCTACAACAACTCAGTCACTTTCATATTGCATTCGCATATAGGTATTTGCTTAACGGATTTAATTTGATATGTTACCCTATGGATGTTGCATATGGATGAGTGACTATGCACACATGTAGTATTTACATTACTACGGATGCTTTCATACATGATTGGACGCATGACACTGACATAATTCGCATTAAGGAGGTCAACTGAATCGGTAGACCGCCTGATTTTGCATTAGATAAAGACATATACACACACTATGCATATGAATACGAAAGCATTTAGAAATCGTTTTTAGGACAATAAATGCTTGTGATTGAATGGTTGAGTAGATGGGTGATTGGATGGTAGAACACATTCTTCCTAACTTGAAGATTTCGGGGACGAAATCCTTTTAAGAAGGGGAGAATGTAACACCCCGTAATTCTATAACATTAAGTTTCACAAATTAAAGTATAATTAAATTTTGGAAGAAGAGTTAAGGGAAACGGGTTACGTCATTTTGTTTTTCTCCAAACTCTACTTGAGATAGAGTTCGAGTTTGCGTAAATTGGACTCCGTATGAAAAAGATATCCTTAAATTAAATATTGCAACAAAACATAAAAAAAAGAGGAATGAGAAAAGAATAATGTTTAGCATTGTTCTAACTTTTGTAAGCAAATGACTTAGTAGCTCATTTGGTTGGAACACATGACTTGCATACAAGAGGTACAGAGTTCGATCCCCGCCAGCGCCCTATTTTTGTTTTAGGGGAATGGCTTAAAATAGCCTAGTGTGAACGCATTTCAAAAGGTGGTTATTGTGAAAATGATTAATTGGGAAGAATATATATACACACACACACACACACACACACACACACATATATATATATATATATATATATATATATATATATATATATATATGACATGTACGCATCCTGAGGCGTACGTTGCGCATTTTTTGTTGCCAAGAATTGTTTTTTGTAAGTGGCCTTCTCTGATTTGATTTATGACAAATTAAAGGAAAGAAAGATTTAACATATTAGTACATATGTGCATTTATGTCATAAACATACAAATTTAATATAAAAAAAATGTGTGGATGCATGCAGTGTAAAGGAAGATTTATGCATAGATATTTATGTACAGTAGATGGGCATTTTTAAAGAGGAAGAATAAGAATAGGTTAGACTTAATTTTCTATTAATAGGAATGTCATTTATGAACCTGCAATTGACATCAATGTGGCACTAAATAAGAAAAATATGGTATGTGATATTATTTTGTGAACATATCATGCAAGCATATTAATATGACAAACATTTATCTGGCATTTAATTTGAAGATATGTCAATAGGGCATTGATTTGAAAACATGAAATTAACATTAATCTGTACATGTTAATTTGAGAAATATATAAATATGTTGAGAAATATATAAATATGCTAATTTACAATGAAAAGGATACATTAATATTGTCATTCATTGATATGTATATATGAATAATTAATGTATACAGTAAAAAGGGAAGATGTATCTATTAAATACGTATTTATGTTTGATGGATTGACAATAAATAATAAATGTTGATAATGAACATTAAGAGAGTAGTTATGGCATAAGTAAATTAGGAATTATTTACATTTGTCCTAAATGAGAAATGTGTACGTTGTAGGAAATATATATATATATATACATATATATATATATGTATATGTATGTATATATATGCTAAAATGTGAAATTACATGTAATTGGAATAGTAATTATGACACAATTTAAAATGGGGGTAATTTACATGCATAGTAATTATGACATAATTTAAAATAGGAGTAATTTACAGTCCTTAATTGTGAACATAATTGGCCTCTTTTGAAATTGATGGCTTTGATTAACCCTGGCTTCATCGACGGCTCTAATTAACTTGCAACTCTATAAAAACACCCTAGGTCTCCAACTAAAATTCACATAAAAATAAGAACTTGAGCCGCCATGATGTTAGAAGGAAACTAAGGAGAGCCTCCGCTCAAAAAGAGACGAACAATGATTCAAGAAACAAAAGTCTAATCTAATTTCTATGCAACGTTTTCTACTCCTAGGGAAAGCTTTGCAAATTCAGAATAACAGAAACCAGAAAACAAGTTTCAGCGCCCGTTGTAAGTATAGTGGTTTTCTGAATATGAATAGAAATTGCGATGTGATTCGATGTGAATGAAATTGGGGTTTTACTATTGTAAAATATTGTTGTAAATTCTGTGTATTGCATTGATTATGTCATATTTTGTATTGGGAGTTTGTGGCATAAATTGGTTGACGCAGGTCTATTGACATTTGTATATGAAAATTAATATCACTTGCAAGTTTGTAGTAAAAACTAGAATTGACATCTTTATGTTATGTTGTTAACATGGTTAGCATACATTCTTTTTAGGCCTAAGCTGAGACACATATAAACATGTTCCAAGTTGAAACCTTTTTATACGTTATTATGTTTATTTGCAAGTGATAATTCGGTTTATGCAAGTACCATTTGGTTACACAAATTATACTAGTTTCATGTTGAAATAGGCTACTTGATGTAAATTTAGTTTACACCTTTGGTATATTTCAAAAAGTGGACATTTTTATGCTAGTTTGGTGTTTGAAATTATGCCTAGTTATATGTGTATAAAACCATTGTTTAAACAAGTCTAAAAGTACGCCATCTCATGTGACACCAATTTAGTTATATCCTTATTGAATGCAAGTTCACATGACCCACAATCTATGTTAGTGAAAATGCTATGTTGCAAGTTTATGCGCCACACACTTTTATGTATTCTAGAACAATTCATGATTCTGTGCTTCCCCTTTTTATGTTTATGAGTTGGGCTAAAATGTTAAGCCCAACATATGTTATAATGCTGCGTACGCACAAACGGGGGAAACAAACGTTGGGTTTAAAATAAAATACATGTATTGGCATGTCTGACACATGCCAATGACTAGTGACATTTAAAGCGGTATAAATTGTTATATCCAAAATTAGTGAATTTGGATGATTTGGCCATAAACATTTACATATAAGAATGAAAAGTGACGAACATGTAAATCTATAAAATACGAGCATGCTTAACCCGAGGTTGGATTGAGTTGTGATGTAAACCTGCCCGGACCCGCCCAGCTCTCCAGTAATCACAACAATACCTATCCAATGTGAGAGGTTAAGGCATTGAGCCCAATAAAGACCCGAGGTTAGACTGAGTTGTGGCATAAGACTGCCCGGAACCGACCGGCATACAGGCAGCCACAATAATACCTGTCTAATGTGAGTGGTTGGTGCTTTAATAAGACAGTTAAAGCTGAGTTAGGATTGGTAGGGTTAAGTTAACTAAAACACTTAACCAACTTAACATGTTAACAAGACAAGACTTGTAGGGGTTAAGTAACTAAGAAAACACTTAGCCAATTTAACATGTTAACTAGACTAGAAGGTGAGGTTAAGTAAAAGTTAATACACTTAACCAATTTACCATATTAACTAGACTAGAGGGTGAGGTTAAGTAAATTCAGGACACTTAACCGTTATAATCTGATAATTAGATAAGTGGGTGAGGTTAAGTAAATTTAGAATACTTAACCATTATAACACGTTAGCTAGATAAGTGGGTAAGGTTAAGTAAATACACTTAGCCAATTTAATATGTTAGCTGGACTAGAGGGTAGGGTTAAGTAAACTTAGAACACTTAACCATCATAGTGTGACAAATTGAACAGGGTTAAGTTGAAACATGAAGGGACAATACCTAACCATTAGAACATGTTAACTAAACAAATGTTAGGGTTAAGTTAACTAAAGGGACACTTAACCAATACAAGATGAACGGGTAGGGTTAAGTAATAAGAAATACTTAACCAATATAACTTGGTTTGTGATAGGGTTAAGTCGACATGAACTACTGATAACACTTAGCCAGTTTAATACGACAAAGGAATAGGTTAAGCTAACTTGAACTGACTAATGACACTTAACCAATCCAACTTGACGAGAAAGAGGGCTATGTAGTAAACCTTAGTTAAGAAACAATCGACAACGGGAGCTAAGTTGAAATCCGCAGTTAAAGAAACTAAGTGATAAACCTTAGTCAACAAGATTTATGGGAAAAGAAACTAAGTGGTAAAACTTAGTTGAAAACAACTAAGTAATAATTCTTAGTCAAGAAAACTGAGCCGGTCCATAATAGATGAATAACCCAATATGGTAGATCATCGCTTAACAAGTACATAAGAAGGAGCAAACGTTTATCCGATTTTGAAAAAGGCTCCAGCAGACTGGGTTTAGAAGCACGTAGCTTCGGGGGACGTGAGGGTACTCTTGGTATCCCTCTGTGAGGTTGCAGATGATCCGCCTGGGCTCACAGAGGTTAAGGTCTGCATCAGAAGAACCAAAGGTATGCCTTGGTTGCAATTTAAGGCAACCTAAAGACTGGGATGGACCAGCGTGATTCGACGAGACCAGTAGACCTGTGATAGCGACTCGTCGTCTACCTACCATCTTGAGTCAATCGTAGTATGCATGCGGAAAGGCAGAGAACTCCCAACAAACCATATACTTGCTATCTAGTTATGGGTGAGGCTGGCCAATAGGAAAGTGGGGCATAGGTGGCAAGAGTATAGTTCTCATGCTTGATTTTCTTGGATTGCCTTTCATTAGTTGTGGGAGGGTCACGTGGGACCATAACCACTGGTTGAAAAACAGACCTTAGCATCTGCATCGGCAGATATTTGAAAGCTCCCGACCGAGTTCCGTGTTTCTAGAATAGCCCTGCCACGGGACTCGGGTCGCACATTTCAGGACATGTGCATCTAGACAGCGATAAACGATTCGCGACACATACGTGGGGAAAGTCTAGGAACATATACCACTTTAGGTAGTGTGTCCTAGACTAGGGGCATCATTCGACAGGTAGCATAATCCCTAGTGGACCTAGGTGGCATAAATCCTGAATCTGAGAAATATTAGATAAGACGCATAAAACCTAGTTGAATCTAGGGAACGCTCGATAGAAAACCCTAGATTAAATCTAGGTAATAAATAGTAGATGTGCGCCTGATGGCAACCACAATTACAGGGACTTGGATCATGTTATCGTTTTATACAGATTACTAGTTGGGATACTAGTTAGGTGATGCAGAGATTAGTATGGGGTGCGATAATAATTTTGATTCTAAACCACTTTGCCTTAGTTTATGGTATTTTCCCATTTTCAGTTTATGCTTGTCATATCCTTTTCCTTATTCATATACCGAAGCACCACTAGACTTACCAGGCTTTATGTCTGACTCTATGTTTTCTTTCGTCTTCTTTTCTTCTGTTCCCCCCAGGTAGTCAGGGAGGGAATAGCTCAGATTTGTATGGACCTGTTACTCTTTCCAAGCTTGAAGACTCTTGGATATATCGCTTCAGACTCTCTTTTCCGTTGATATGGCTGGCTTATGCTACATTGGGGAATATAAATGTTATTTTATGCTTCTTTTTTTTGTAAGACAGATGATAATCTGGTATTGGAAAGCAATTGTTGTACAAACTATTTTATCAATAAAGTAAAGATTTATTTTCCACTGTTTTAATTTTTTTTCTGTCTTGTAATTTATCTGCATCTTTTACGTTAAATGCTCCACAAAACTTAGTGCATTCTCTTTGTGAGTGACACTTACGGATGTGGGGTTTTACATTGATCTACAACGTTCTTACCTTAGAACCGATATAAGTTTGTATTCTAATCCCTTGTACATCAAATCGTATTTTCTTGTTTAATTTTAACTATGGTTTTATAACACCATATTCTTACTTTGAAATCTCTGTTGTTTATGATTATTTATTTTTAAACATTACCTCTTCGCTTTCCCCATTCCACAGTTCTACTTATCACTTATTAACAAAAAGGTAATTAAATCTCCTTAATTTAGATTTATTTCTAAATTGTTTCATTAGATTAATTAAAGATCAATTAATCTAATAATCATTTCCTCAAATAAAAGTTGATTAAATTAACCTCATTCCATCAGTAAACTTGTTAACTTATTTTAAGTACTCCTCAACATTAGATTAGTAAAATTAATCTAATAATATTTCTAAATTGTTTATCTTAAATACAATTATCCAAATATTTAATCGTCGGATAATTTCTGCTTTTATAAACTTATTTAAATGTCAATAATCGTTTTAATTTCTTTTATAAAAATGAACTCTAAAATACTGGTTTATAATAGAACTTATATTATAAATTTAAAACTTCACTTTAATTATAAAAATATGATTTTTATAATTAACTCCGTTCATTTGCCTGACGACAAATCAACTTCTTAACAAAACGATGGTTTTACGGTCGACTGTTATCACTTTCTAAATTTATATCGTTTATTGATTTATCGAAACAGATGTTGAATTTCCGTTCAACATCAATAATTCATACGGGGTTTTAAATGTAATTCGGGTCCAAACAGTGCATACAAAACAAACAGTACATGTAAATGTCGAGGAATCTGGTCGAATTCCTCCAATCGGTTTCCGCATCCACAGATGTTAGTCAAACAATTATCACTGATTCTGTAACACCCCACCTCCGTTAAGGTCACTCACAAAGGGAATGCCTTAACTTTGGTGGAGCATTTTAGTAAACAGAATAGAAACTACAAGACAGATAAAACAGTACTTGAAAAAAAATTTAACTTTATTACAGCGGAAACAGAAATTAATATGGTTACATCCTTTCAATTTCAGAATTCAAGTACAAAATATCAGTCTTGTACAAAAGCCTTCAAAATGCATGGTTTAAAATCATAATCCCCATGGAACGGAAGCTATACAGAGCCAAGCCATACTTTAAGCACTTCAAGCAAAGAGAAATCCGGATCAAGCTAAAGTATTTCCCTCCTTGGATAACCTGGGGGGGAAACGGAAGAAAGGAGGCGAAACAACAAGGGTCAGACAAAAAGTCTGGCAAGTCCAGTGACTTTCAGCATATGAACAGATAATAATAATATGATATGAACATAAAACTGGATGTGAGATAACTGTAACAGGTGTAGCAGATATAACAGAAAAACAGAATGATATAAACTATTGTTTTACACTTCTCCGCACTAATACTAGTATAGCAGAATTAGGTGTCACCCTAATGTCTAAACTGAAACGGAAACGGGTACATAATAATCTAACAGAAACAGGATGCTAATAATGGGCCTTTACTACCCGATCAGAAACAGACAGAAGCAGAAACAGATTAATCCCTACGGAAACAGAATGTAGAATTAGGTGTACACTAGTAATGGGCCTTTACCACCCGAACAGACGGTACCACGCAGAACCAGACAGGTGTTACCACCCAACAGAAACAGACGGTACCAACAGAAACAGACAGAACTAAGTGTACCCTAAAACCCTACCCCAAGCGATCGGCTCCCTAATACATAAATATCCTGTGTCGGGCCCACAGTAGGGTGTATCACTCCCTAAAGTGACAACCAATTGGCACAGACCTATTTACAGATGTCACGGCGTCTTACATCCTCAGAGGCAGACCGGGATCCATGCACGCACATGACCCAGTTGGAACGCACCATCAACACCCCTCGCCATTATCAGAATGAACCACTTATAATTAGTTCAGTAAGCGTGCCCGGACCCTACCTACTGTTGGGTCAAAGTTTTGATACCAGAAAGGGTTACTGACTAATATGGGTCCTAAACAACATATAACACAAGTAATTCCCCTCCTAACCTTGTGTCCCCAGACTAACAGATCTCAGATTAACTTGTTTACAAGTTCAGACATACAGAATTTAGATTTACTAGTTCACAGATTAAGTTAACAAGTTTTCAGACTAACGAATCAGATGTACAGATTTTTCAGATTTGTCTAACTTTGTATTGGGCCTACAGATTCATGGACGGGTTTACTATACCTATTAATCTAGTTGGTTTAACCCTATTTTCCCCCAATACGTTTTAGACGTCATTCTTATCTTAGATTGGCATTAATTAATTATTAATGCCCAGACCTCCCACATTAGGTCGCTAGCTTGTGGCCGCTGGATGGGCCGGGCGGTTCCGGGCAGACTTCTGCCACAAGCCAGACCTAACCTCGTGTCTTAAGCAGGTTATGACTAACTTCTCACATTAGAACCTATTGTTTGCGGCCACTGGATGTGCCGGGCGCATCCGGGCAGAATTACGCCGCAAACTCATTCTAACCTCGAGTTAGCCATGTTTATCTTTGCGGCCAATTAATTAATGATTTACCGTTTATGCGCACGCCCAATATATATATATATGCCAATTCAGATTATATCAATAACAGGATGATTATATCAACACAGCAGATAACAGATTTTAGCAGATAGCAGATTTTCCAGATTATATGACTTAAAGGATTTAATAGATTTAGCAACTTAGCAGATTTTGGCATATAACAGGTTAGGCATCTCAACAGACAAATTTAACAGATTTGGCATTTCAATCTAATTAGCAGTCTAGGCAATATAACAGAACTAGCAGTTTTAGGCAACTTAGCAAATTAGCAAAATAGGCATTTTCAACGGATTCAGTAAATGAAAGATTTAGCAGGTTTAATATTTCTAAAGGTTCTATTTACATGCCTTGCCTAAACATAAATTAGGCCTAAATTCATATGCCTAAATAATTGTCATGATTCACAATATGAACATATATTCCATGTTTGCATAAATTTACATAGCGCAGAATATGGACACAATTTACCATATAACATATGTTCCAATTTTTGTTAAACTAGCATTTTACATGTAAATTATACCAAATATAATCATTAATTACAATGCATGCCATATATCCAAAAATTCCTATTTAGGTGTAATCACAATAATAGATATCCTAATTAATGTAAATCTTTACACCTAAGTTTCCATATCTTCTACTTTTTAAGTCATGAATCATTATGCAAACTATACCCAACAATCTAAATCTTTAAATCGTATCTTCTAAAAATCAGATCTTGACTTTTATATGCATTTTGTCCAAAGTCTCAAATCATATGTAATCTTACAATGGTCCCTCTTTTCTTCTATCACAGAATATGTACAGATCCAAATCTAGTTTACAACATATGCTCATCTTTTTCTAATTAATTACAGATCTAAATTACAACATACACTATGCATACAACATATATAAATTATATGTTCATAGTCAAATTTATGCATCCAATCCCAAGTCACATGTCCATTATATTTTATGCCTCAGACCTAAAGTCATACATTCAATTCAGTCTTGTCAAATTTCACATCATTCATTATTTATCCCAAAATTTGCGTTCATACGTTCATCTCTTATGAGATTAGGCACAGGCTCGTGGTAGCCTGGCTATTGAAACAGAAAAGAAGAAAAGGGGATACAGAACAGTCACAGAAAACAGATCTGACAGAAGAGAATATATATACAATCTCAGATTCAGAATTAAAAACATATCAAAATTATAATTAACGTTTATAGCGGAAAATAACTGTACTTGCCTTGATTGGATTAAAGAAAGAACTTTAGTTGTTACAGAATTGTTGCAGAAGCTTTTATCTCAAATTTGAATTTAGGATGATGTTGATTGACTTCTAGTTTTGATTCTAGCAGAGTAGCGACGCCATTTTTATTTTTAATTAGAAGAAGAGAGCAATGGAGGCTAGAGAATTGTGTTAGAGACTTAGGTTAGGTAGAGTCTAGGGTCATTTTTATAGAGTTTATGAACTGATTAGGACCATCGATGTTGCTTGGATTGATCGTAGCCATTCATTCGAAAGAGAGACCAATTAGAGCCTGCCACCTAGCCCTAATGACAAAGCAAGCTTCTGAAAATCGACCAAACCCAGACCTGGCCAGCCAGGGCTAGACCAGACCTGGCCAGCAGGTCATTTTTGACCTGGGCGCACTTGGCAGGTGCGCCAGGTCAAAAATGTACTGGCGCACTTCCCAAGTGCGCCAGTGCATTTTTGTTCTTGCACACTTCCCAAGTGCGCCAGTGCATTCTGACCCGTTTTCCGGTTTTTCGCCCAACTTCGTTCGTCCATAACTTCTTCATACGATATCCGTTTTACGCAAACTCAGACTCTATCTCAAGCAGAATTCCGAGACGAACGCAATGGCGTATCCCGTTTTCCCTTAATTCTTTGATTTGAAATTAATTTTACTTTAATTTATGACTTTCACAGTTATAGAATACACGGGGTGTTACATTCTCCCCCACTTAAAAGGATTTCGTCCCCGAAATCTTCAAGTTAAGAAGAATGTGTCCTACCATCCAATCACCCATGTACTCAACCATCATCCACAAGCATCCATTGACCTTAGAAAACTTCTAATGTTGTATGAACATATGCAAAAGTGTGTGTATATGTTCCTTATCTAATGCAAAGATCAGGCGGTCTACTGATTCAGTTGACCTCCTTAATGCGAATTATGTCAGTGCCATGAGTCCAACATGTATGCAATAGAATTCTGATGATATATATTATTTCTATATGAGTGCACAATCATTCACTCAAATGCAACATCCATGTGCTGAATCAACCATTTTGCATCCACAAGAATTGAAAAATGCTCACCCATCCATATGCAGTATGAGAGTGTTTTCGAGCCGATCTAGTGCCTAGTGTGCGTATATGCATCCACGGGCAACCACTAGCAACCACTTGCATCCACTTGCAACCATCAAACATAACATGTCTCAAACACATGTTTACACCCATTAGTTTCTACCTAAAGTTCAAATATTCGATCGATAGGATACAGTCGAATGATGGAAGCGAGTACAGATAGAACGAAAATTTGGTTCCCATTAGACATGGGTCCTAAGTATCGGCCCCAAAGACCGAAACCAACATCAAATTGACGCCCAGAGGATTACCTTCTTTAGACAATGTCAAAACTGGAAATCCTATAAAAAGTATTTAGATATTTACAGATTACTGGTACAGATCAGGTTCCCTAATGATTCTTAGGAAGCTAAGCATGATAAAATCATACCCCACGAAAACTCAGAATGTATGCGTCATACTTGACGCCTAACACAGATATCCCTCAAACCCCAATCTCAAACAGATGATCCATAACACTTATGGGTCTGAGTCTACAGCGGAATCAGAAACAATACTAGTATTAAAGTGCAGAGTATCGATTACAGAATCAAAATGCCAGAATCAGAATGAGTTTTATTTCAACAATCAGATAAAGAAATTAAACCTCCTACAGAAAGTTATCCTAATCCTATCCTATCCACTAGCCACGAAAGTGTTCGCCTTCCCTCCAGCAGTTGGTCCTGCCCTCTTCCCTTGTCCTCGTTTCTTCGGGCAGTCCCTAGTGAAGTGTCCTATCTCACCACAGTTGGAGCAAGTGCCCTTCTTTGGATCCACTTTCTTATCGTGTGTCCTATCCATGTCTCCCATGTACTTTCTCCATTCGTGACCTTCCACCAAAATGAAGCTTCATCCTTCATTAACCAAGCAGCTGGTTGAACCTTCCTCCCATCATCTATCTCAAAGGTACCAACAAGTCCTCCACTTCGTTCAGCCAACTTCTAGCCTCGACAACGTCTCAGTCCCATAAAGCGGTTTTCCTCCCATCGCACGGAAGTCCGTACATATCTTAGAAAAAGCATCTATACGCGGAGGAAGAGATTCAAAAAGGGAAAGAGGAAGGAACTCGAAACAAAGAATCGAAAGAAAGATATATGGCTTTTAGGGATTATTTATTTTATTTTTCAAAAATAAGCTTTACCTTTGAAAATACTTCCTTTTTAAATCTTTTTTGAAAATAGTTTTCAAAACTTTTTATCAAATCTGGTAACCTTCAGCTCTGATACCAAGTGTAACACCCCACCTCCGTTAAGGTCACTCACAAAGGGAATGCCTTAACTTTGGTGGAGCATTTTAGTAAACAGAACAGAAACTACAAGACAGATAAAACAGTACTTGAAAAAAAAATTAACTTTATTACAGCGGAAACAGAAATTAATATGGTTACATCCTTTCAATTTCAGAATTCAAGTACAAAATATCAGTCTTGTACAAAAGCCTTCAAAATGCATGGTTTAAAATCATAATCCCCATGGAACGGAAGCTATACAGAGCCAAGCCATACTTTAAGCACTTCAAGCAAAGAGAAATCCGGATCAACCTAAGGTATTTCCCTCCTTGGATAACCTGGGGGGGGGGGGGAAACGGAAGAAAGGAGGCGAAACAACAAGGGTCAGACAAAAAGTCTGGCAAGTCCAGTGACATTCAGCATATGAACAGATAATAATAATATGATATGAACATAAAACTGGATGTGAGATAACTGTAACAGGTGTAGCAGATATAACAGAAAAACAGAATGATATAAACTATTGTTTTACACTTCTCCGCACTAATACTAGTATAGCAGAATTAGGTGTCACCCTAATGTCTAAACTGAAACGGAAACGGGTACAGAATAATCTAACAGAAACAGGATGCTAATAATGGGCCTTTACTACCCGATCAGAAACAGACAGAAGCAGAAACAGATTAATCCCTACGGAAACAGAATGTAGAATTAGGTGTACACTAGTAATGGGCCTTTACCACCCGAACAGACGGTACCACGCAGAACCAGACAGGTGTTACCACCCAATAGAAACAGACGGTACCAACAGAAACAGACAGAACTAAGTGTACCCTAAAACCCTACCCCAAGCGATCGGCTCCCTAATACATAAATATCCTGTGTCGGCCCCACAGTAGGGTGTATCACTCCCTAAAGTGACAACCAATTGGCACAGACCTATTTACAGATGTCACGGCGTCTTACATCCTCAGAGGCAGACCGGGATCCATGCACGCACATGACCCAGTTGGAATGCACCATAAACACCCCTCGCCATTATCAGAATGAACCACTTATAATTAGTTCAGTAAGCGTGCCCGGACCCTACCTACTGTTGGGTCAAAGTTTTGATACCAGAAAGGGTTACTGACTAATATGGGTCCCAAACAACAGATGACACAAGTAATTCCCCTCCTAACCTTGTGTCCCCAGACTAACAGATCTCAGATTAACTTGTTTACAAGTTCAGACATACAGAATTCAGATTTACTAGTTCACAGATTAAGTTAACAAGTTTTCAGACTAACGGATCAGATGTACAGATTTTTCAGATTTGTCTAACTTTGTATTGGGCCTACAGATTCATGGACGGGTTTACTATACCTATTAATCCAGTTGGTTTAACCCTATTTTCCCCTAATACGTTTTAGACGTCATTCTTATCTTAGATTTGCATTAATTAATTATTAATGCCCAGACCTCCCACATTAGGTCGCTAGCTTGTGGCCGCTGGATGGGCCGGGCGGTTCCGGGCAGACTTCTGCCACAAGCCAGACCTAACCTCGTGTCTTAAGCAGGTTATGACTAACTTCTCACATTAGAACCTATTGTTTGCGGCCACTGGATGTGCCGGGCGCATCCGGGCAGAATTACGCCGCAAACTCATTCTAACCTCGAGTTAGCCATGTTTATCTTTGCGGCCAATTAATTAATGATTTACCGTTTATGCGCACGCCCAATATATATATATATGCCAATTCAGATTATATCAATAACAGGATGATTATATCAACACAGCAGATAACAGATTTTAGCAGATAGCAGATTTTCCAGATTATATGACTTAAAGGATTTAATAGATTTAGCAACTTAGCAGATTTTGGCATATAACAGGTTAGGCATCTCAACAGACAAATTTAACAGATTTGGCATTTCAATCTAATTAGCAGTCTAGGCAATATAACAGAACTAGCAGTTTTAGGCAACTTAGCAAATTAGCAAAATAGGCATTTTCAACGGATTCAGTAAATGAAAGATTTAGCAGGTTTAATATTTCTAAAGGTTCTATTTACATGCCTTGCCTAAACATAAATTAGGCCTAAATTCATATGCCTAAATAATTGTCATGATTCACAATATGAACATATATTCCATGTTTGCATAAATTTACATAGCGCAGAATATGGACACAATTTACCATATAACATATGTTCCAATTTTTGTTAAACTAGCATTTTACATGTAAATTATACCAAATATAATCATTAATTACAATGCATGCCATATATCCAAAAATTCCTATTTAGGTGTAATCACAATAATAGATATCCTAATTAATGTAAATCTTTACACCTAAGTTTCCATATCTTCTACTTTTTAAGTCATGAATCATTATGCAAACTATACCCAACAATCTAAATCTTTAAATCGTATCTTCTAAAAATCAGATCTTGACTTTTATATGCATTTTGTCCAAAGTCTCAAATCATATGTAATCTTACAATGGTCCCTCTTTTCTTCTATCACAGAATATGTATAGATCCAAATCTAGTTTACAACATATGCTCATCTTTTTCTAATTAATTACAGATCTAAATTACAACATACACTATGCATACAACATATATAAATTATATGTTCATAGTCAAATTTATGCATCCAATCCCAAGTCACATGTCCATTATATTTTATGCCTCAGACCTAAAGTCATACATTCAATTCAGTCTTGTCAAATTTCACATCATTCATTATTTATCCCAAAATTTGCGTTCATACGTTCATCTCTTATGAGATTAGGCACAGGCTCGTGGTAGCCTGGCTATAGAAACAGAAAAGAAGAAAAGGGGATACAGAACAGTCACAGAAAACAGATCTGACAGAAGAGAATATATATACAATCTCAGATTCAGAATTAAAAACATATCAAAATTATAATTAACGTTTATAGCGGAAAATAACTGTACTTGCCTTGATTGGATTAAAGAAAGAACTTTAGTTGTTACAGAATTCTTGCAGAAGCTTTTATCTCAAATTTGAATTTAGGATGATGTTGATTGACTTCTAGTTTTGATTCTAGCAGAGTAGCGACGCCATTTTTATTTTTAATTAGAAGAAGAGAGCAATGGAGGCTAGAGAATTGTGTTAGAGACTTAGGTTAGGTAGAGTCTAGGGTCATTTTTATAGAGTTTATGAACTGATTAGGACCATCGATGTTGCTTGGATTGATCGTAGCCATTCATTCGAAAGAGAGACCAATTAGAGCCTGCCACCTAGCCCTAATGACAAAGCAAGCTTCTGAAAATCGACCAAACTCAGACCTGGCCAGCCAGGGCTAGACCAGACCTGGCCAGTAGGTCATTTTTGACCTGGGCGCACTTGGCAGGTGCGTCAGGTCAAAAATGTACTGGTGCACTTCCCAAGTGCGCCAGTGCATTTTTGTTCTGGCGCACTTCCCAAGTGCGCCAGTGCATTCTGACCCGTTTTCCGGTTTTTCGCCCAACTTCGTTCGTCCATAACTTCTTCATACGATATCCGTTTTACGCAAACTCAGACTCTATCTCAAGCAGAATTCCGAGACGAACGCAATGGCGTATCCCGTTTTCCCTTAATTCTTTGATTTGAAATTAATTTTACTTTAATTTATGACTTTCACAGTTATAGAATACACGGGGTGTTACAGATTCCATACTAGGGGACATTTATAATCGACGGAATCAGTATCTAACGGGTGATGTGTACATATGCAACGATATATATAATTTCTAAATAATTTAATTGAAATCTACCTAATCGACCATCACACAAAATTCAAACAACATTTAAAATATTATAATATTTTAAAATAGATCAGAGTGAGTGAATTTACTCACCTTGGCGCGTTAACCGTTGAATAACGATTTGCGTCGGTTGGTTTGATCAGACAGTAAATTTCGCCTGAAATTTCAGCGACGTCCCAATTGCTTCTGACTGGTTTCATTTTGTAGCATGCATTCATACGATCTCTTTAATGTCGGTCAGCGTATTTATCTGCTCCTTCTTATTCGAACCATGCACACCCAAAGGGAACTCCGCACCGTGCGACTGCAAACCCCGTCACTTCATTTAACCAACTCTTCACCATACAAAGTACTGCCATAGCCACCCATAGTATGACACCGTATGAACGGCTCCCATTACCCTTCACGACAACAACTCCTAAAACACATGCTCGCGAATTATTCCGGTACCTACAAGCTTCCGTGCTTGTTATTCCTCCTCCACTACAGTTTCAAAACTTGTCATTTAACTTCATTTCACCGTCTCTACCAACCATTTTCACCACGCAAGTCCTTGACAAACCGACCTCTTCTTGTGCCATACATATACACGCCCCCCCTGTTTCATGCGCCAAACCCAACAACAGCTCACATGCGGGTCCTCTCCCCTCCATGCTTCCATTTGCGCATGTGACTCCTTCCCTTTCTTCTCAGCTATTTCCTTCTATATGTAATCTACGTGAAAAGTAACCTCTCAGTACATAATCACGTTATGCCCCTACGAACACTCACGTTCTTCATCACCTTTACCCTTGCTTTGCGTCCTTTATATATTTAGATCAAACTTCATTTTCCTGTTCGGTTTTAAGTCATCACGTTTTGATGCTTCCACCGACAACTCTCTCCATACCCAAAACTCCATACGTTCTGTCACATCTCCAACACATACCCACCTCACATGCACACCCTCTCACGTTCCATATAAGCACCAGTATTTGTGAAACCGCCTCAATTTTTTCAACGTGATCTCCCTTCGACTGCATACTCATCGCAATTCTCCTCCCTCTCCAGTTTTAAAGCTTCAGTACTATTCCCTGATGTCACGTGAATGCCTGCCAACTTGAAACGCACTTTTCCCTTCAACATGTAATAACGTTTCCAGTTATATTTATTCCGCCACCTTTTGTCACTCCTTTACACCCATTCTTCCCTATTAAAGTTACGCAACATCCCTGCACTTCCTCTCGTCGCCCCTCAGCAACACTCCAATGCCTCCACCCGTCCATGTTCTCTCTTCTCACATAATATACGCTGTTAAAACTGGTGCTTCAGGAAATGGAACAGATTCGAGAAGGATGACATCGGAATTTAAGCTCTCGTGCTGGCGAGTTTAATGGTGGAGTTAGTCTGTTTCTTGAAGACGCAAATGAAGATACAAAGAGAAAATGGAAAAACTGTGTCCAGCAAGGTTTATATAGGCGGCTATTACTTAATAGCTAAGTATATAGGGTAGGGTGACTTCAAGATTAAGGGAAAAATAAACGTACAAGTCGGTTGCGTGTAAAACATAAATATATACATTGTTTTCACTTAACGATGAAGAAATAGGGGCGTGGCTCTGCGCTAAAAGGTTAGGATATTTTATTTTTAATATTATTATATATGTATAAAACTTACTATATGCCATACGTATATATACAACGGTTCATGTCAATACTGTTAACGTGGAAGGTTTATCTGATCTTAATACATATATGTAGAAGAAGATTTGAAGACATAAGAACAGTGTCCTTTTTATTTGGCACAGTAGGCATTTCCTTTTTCAGTCATAGCCATGCGCCTATAGGACTGCCTGACATTGATTTGCACGAGCTCCCATTTATTCATATATGGGTTGCCATAATTCGAATTAAGTATTGCCTGAATGGTCTTCCATGGCGCTATGCAGTAGGAATATATGATAGGTAAGAGAGGTATGGTTCATGGTATGGTGCTTTGGAATTATCAGCTGTTTGGAACTATCTTGTATAGATTAGATTTTTGTTTTTATTGTAAATTAGATAGAATAATCAGTTCTCCTTCTAAAATTTGTTGTCTTGCTTACACTACTTCTCTCTAAAAGTCTTGGCCATTTATATAATGAAAGTATGCAGTTATATTATATATATATTTTATAGAGTTTAAGATTACCGCTTTCTGTAAAGATTTTTGTTCATGTCCGAGATGCTACGGACAGAAATAAAAATACAGTCGTGTCCGGCGAGTTGCCACGGTCCCAAAAATTTAATAATACCGGTAGTTTGACTCATATTGTGAAAATCCCGAAAAACCGATACAGGGTGCACAACTTTCCAAATAAAAAGTTGCATATTTAATTAATTAAAAATTACAGAAAAATTCTAAAAATTAAATTATCGCTGCGACTCAAAAGAACTTTGTCTAGATTCGGATCCGATAACTAGTTATTTCAAATAAACCATTATGGTCGATATACGATTCTACAGCGATTTTTTGAATATTTTATTTGGACATATCTTGCAGTCTGTACGACGAAACCTCTATTTTCCACTTCCGTTGGAAAGATACAGTTCAACAGATTCCAACGTTTCTCGTTTCGAAGAAATCTAATTCAAAACGAGTCCGATACACTCAGTTCAAGTTCAGAACGTTAAATTACGAACTGTAGGGTCGTTATGAGCTCGATTATATTTAAAATATATTTTAATACGTTTAACTTCATTTTAATTAATATTTACATCCACTTATATCAAGAATTCAATATTTAAACTGATTTAAATATTCAAATACAAACCGACAAAAATGCAGGACGTTACAAGAACAGGACAAATCGGAACGCAGACGGAAGAACATTTCATTGTTATTACAACAATTCCATCAGATACAAGAATATACAGAGCATAAATGAATAAATTACATTCGACAAATATCAGAGATTTAAATTACATTTAAATACATCGCAGCGGAAAATGATACAAAAACACAACTAGAAGTAATACATGGATACAGAGCTTTCCGAGCATCGTTCCAGCTGCAAATCAGGATCCTGTGAATATAAATCTGCAAAACCAAAACTACTAGTTGCCCGTGTCGAAAATAAGGGCTCCCAGAGTTTATGTTAAAAAAATAAACTCCAGGTCAGTCATGGGACTGGTGTGAGAACTAAAACAGTTATTTAAAACTTTACTTTAAAAGAAAGTAATTCAAGGGACCACGACGTATAACACGGAACGGGTTTCCTCCCAAGAATACTAGTGCATATAACAAAACAGCGCCATGCTCTTTGAAAAAAAGAAGCTATTATAAGACCCAGGTCCCATCACAAAATGCAACGCAAGCCGGAGGATAGGGTTTTCCCTTATAATAGCCAAACATGCTTGGTACGTTTAAAACAAATCATTTGATACTATAATAAGTGTATAGTGTCAAAACAATTCAAATCATAAATATCAATCATAGACGGCACGGGTACCATATATCATGTCGCCATACTAGTTCTACAATTAAAATCGCAATATCACGTATTGGAAATTGGATTTCCGTCATGAGTCGAGGCAAGGGGCAAACTCCTCTCTGCGTTGGAGACACTCTATCAATGCCTCAGGACCCCACTCTGATCCTTTGGAACCTCCAAGGCCGGTCCTCTCTTACTTTTGAGGATTAATTATTCCTGAACACACGTTTCCCAGTCTTTACATACCTATATCCGAGGCGCCTCGTATCCAACAACCACACAGGTGAAAGGTATATAAATGTCAGGGCTAGTAGGTCACTGACACCGCCCTAGCTAGAAAGAAACGTCGTGCACTCCCTGGGTCCGAATCCCGTTTTTGACACATACCGAGGTGTGAGGCTCGCGAATCCACGTTATACACAAAGATACGCCACACAGGCCGTGCTTTGATCATCAACCACAAGACTTTGCTTTTCAACAGAAGCCTTGATCAATTGCCACTTACGCGTGCCACACTGGCAATTCACTCCATGTGACTGATGTCCACCGATATACAACCTCTGAGCTCGTACGTCTCAGAGAAGGGCGTTAAGCAAGAGTATAAATTCTCCGCCGCCAAACAGATGTATATTTAATAGAGATCAATCAACACAGAATAAAATCCAATGTCAGACACACAATCCATTTAAAAGTTCGTTCTGGGTCTGAACGAAACCGGAGGCACTTTCCTCGCATATCCATCGATCTCCAAGTACGTCTGGACGATCACCAACTGTTTCCCTCATCTTGGGTGTACAGCCCAATCGAGATCATCAGTAAACACCCAAACGATGTGAAGACTTCCGGTCTTCAACCACCGTCTTCATCTTCGACTTATGTCCGAATCGGTTAGTCAGAATGGGTATAAACCCGGCCTTTCTGAATAATCCACGTATATGATAACAAATGTTATACAAACACAAAAAACGCCTCATTCCAATTCAGAATGTTCTTTTATTCACAAAATCACATTCTTAGGGAAAGGTTCCCATTAATTTTATCCAAGATAAATTCTTCTGAATTTATTCTTTAATCTTCCTTTGGATATCATTTCAAACTAGTCGGGATTACCGAACCACACCGAAGTAATTATTTATTTTATTTCCCAATCCCAACCTATTTCCCATGGAGCAAAACTGGTAATACTCCATATCTAACACCACGGTGTTATCGGTAAAATTAATTACCATTTCACGTTCAAATCTAATTAAAGATTTAACTATCGCATTGGAGCAAAACTGGTGGTACTCCATTCTCGATCACCTTTCAGATTTGATAATTTAAATTATCAATTCACTTTTTAATCTAATTTAAGATTCATTAAAACTCCACTTAGTTTCAATCTTTTCAAAAATCAATATCCTGCATTTAACTGGGTTAAAGAACCAATGTCATCTAAAACACGATTCACGACAAACCCAAATCATATTTGATATTAAATACAAGGCTCTGAATGGAAAATATACCGGCTTATATTCAATATCAAATCCTGAAACCAACAAATATCGTATTGGGAATAACGATATAAAATATATCTTTCAAATTCCCATAACAATATCTGTATAGTCACGAAATCCAACACCGAAATATTTCGAAGATAATTTTGATTCAACTCCAGTCCAATCCACGCATTGGGAATTTTGATTATTTTTAAAATCACTTTCAAATTCAATTTATTTATTTCAAAAATAAATTGATTTTAATTCTAGTTCAAAACTAGTTCATTTTGACAAAAATATATTTTTATCCTTTCAAATGTGGAATTTTTCATCCCAGTTCTTCACAAACTATTTCTTATGATTTTACACAAATTATTAATATTTTTAATAATTTTATCAAGGCACGTACAGTCGAATTCCATCAACGGCCATCGAACTGCACATACAACGACCTTTTCTAAATTTGATTTGGACATAATTCCAAATCCAACCGTTAGATTTCAAATTTCTAATATTCATTGGAAAGCTCTTTTCGATACGAACCCAAAGGTTCCGGTTTTAGGAGAATCCGACGGCCGGATCTCCCGCAATGTCAATTCGAAATCAATGGTCGAAATTCACGAACTGCCGCGGCGTGGCGCGTTCTATTCAGGCCATTATATATATAATATATATATATATATATTATACATTATATATTTCATCGATTTCCTTTTTTAAAACGAATTTTATAAATAGTTCTAAATTCGATTTCAAAACCATTTCAACTCTATATTCAATTTCAAATCAAAATTGAATATTTCGTATCATTAATATATAAATGATAATATTTTCAAAACGTTATATTTTGAAATCACTTCTTTTCTATATTCATTATAAAAACGAATATAATCGATATAACTATCGTTCACGTCAAAATGGCGCAACTCTAATCAACACGGTTTTATATATATTTCAATAAATTTGTTATTCTATTCAACAAATTGATATTTATTCTATTCAACATATGAATCTATATTTCTTCTATTCAACACATGAATCTATATTTCTTTTATTCAAATCATGAATCTATATTTCTTTCAACACACGACTATTTTTGTTATGTAAAATATTTTATAAAATTATGGTATCTATCGTTTGATTTTTAATCAGATTCCACCGTAAAGTAGATTCTAATCTTAAATATGATAAAGATGTAAATTTTATTGTTAAAATATTTTACTCAACACATGAATAGTTTCAGCACATGAACATCGTCGACACATGACTATTTTTATATTCAACACATGAATTTTCTTTTATAATGTTCATTATTTTCCCGATTGGAATGAGGCCCAATCAATCACCATATAATGTTAACTATATGGATTCCATACAACACATGTATATAAATTGCAACGATAAATAATCAACCAGCATCCAAGGTGCACAACACAACTGCACAAGCATCAAATATAAATAATTAACGCTTACACAGCCTGTCGACCAGCCGATCGACATACAATTAAATAATTGGGATTAGTGTACCCAAATATCGTCCCAACACCCGTATGGGGTTTCAAATCAACAAACACAGATTTTTATTTGTGCAGTTGGGCGATGTGTAAAATTTATCATCCCAATCAATATCAGTCAAATCAGGGTATATAAACAAATCGCCGATTTGTTTATAAATATTCATTTATTCACTTTCACGTTAAAAATTATATTTTTAACTATAATTAATTTATTTCAACTATCTACAATTTATTATCGATTTCACATCAACAACACAAACTAATTTCACAACACCTCAATCAAACAAACAAGCCATCCATGGTCTATGGATGACGGGTGTCGGGTGCTGCTAAGCACCGTCTGCATCCTAATATATATATATATATATATATATATATATATATATAAATAGAAAAAGAAATTTAGAGTGATAAGTTCTCACCTATAGCTAATCCAATCATCTCGACTCTTCTTAAGTAGAAATCTTCGTCGTTCTCGTCTTTTGTCACTTTTGTTGCCCGTAGCCACTACATATATAAAAATCACATTTTTTATATTGTTGCTATGTACATAAAAATCATATTTTTATAATCACTCCATATGGATAGAAATTCTATTTTTACAACGCTACTATATAGATAAAAATTCTATTTTTACATCGCTACTACATAGATAAAAATTCTATTTTTACATCGCTACTATATAGATAAAAATTCTTTTATTACATCGTTACTATATAGATAAAAATTATATTTTTACATCGTTACTATATAGATAAAAATTATATTTTTACATCGTTACTATATAGATAAAAATTATATTTTTATCACGCTATTTTCTACATAAAGATTTCCCCTTTTCAAATATAAAGATTTCGCCTTTTCAAAAATAAATATTTCGCTATTACTTATATCATTGTTATATATATATATATATATATATATATATATATATATCAAACTTTTATAAATTAGTTCCCTATATAAAAATCCCACCATTACATATATAAAAATCTTCCCTTTTCACGTATAAAAATATCACCTTTTCACTTAGAAAAATCTAATTTTTTTTATCATAGAAAATTCTATAAAAACTGATTTCTAAAATTAATGCTTTTTATATATAAAAACTGATTTTATATTGTATTTTATATAAATATAAACTGATTTTATTTATGTAAAAACAAAATCAAAAACAAAATCAGAAAGGAAAAAGAAGAAGACTCACTTTGTAATTGATTTTGTTGGAGGGAAGGGGGTCCACAACGCTGAGGGGGGGGGGTCAGAGGAGGGGCTGGAAGGTCGCGGGGTTCTCTTATGGTCGACGGCGGGTTTTGGGAGGCTGGGCGGCGCGGATCTCCATGGGGTTGGGGGAGAAATATTGATCGACGTGGTCTGAGAAGGAGGGGGGAGCTGAAAGGGGTGCGGTAGTCGTAGGAAGGTGCTAGGCGATGGACGGTGGCTGGGGGAAGGGTTACGGCGTCGGGCGACGTGGTTGGGGAGGGGGCGGCTGAGCGATTTAGGTTTTCTCCTTTTTTTTCAAATGACGGGAGAGAGAAACTGAAGAGAGGGGGGGTTATTTAAATATTTATTTAATTAATTTACTTTCAAAAAGTTGACTTTTTCATTTGACCTCTAAACGAGACCCACCGCTAGTCGTCCATAGCTAATTACCCCCATTCCGAACACAATGGGATATGTATCGTTCGCTGATTCGATCGTTTCGATCAGTTTTCATCAAAATCAACATATAACTCTATATATTGAATTTAAACGCGCATTTCAATTTATCGGGGTCACATACTAACCCAAAAAATATTTTCTAGCTTCGTATTGACGATACGGTCTTAACAAAACTAATTTCGTCAAATTCAGAGACCGTTGGAAAAATGGCCATTTTCTAGTCGATTAAAATCAACTGAAACTGGTCAAACGCGTTTTCCTTTGCCATGCTCACATATTGATTCGAAAAATTATGAAATTTGGAATCTAACAATAATTTGACATCACAGACCCAACAAAAGTGGTTTCGCCGAAATCCGAGGTCGTTTGCAAAATTCCCATTTTTAAGGGTCTGAATTCCATAGCGACTATTCAGAATTTTCAACTGGACATATCTTTTGATTCCCGCTATGAAATTTTGATTTTTCAGATTCGTTGGAAAGATATTCACGAATAGACTCTAATATTTTTGGTTTCACTAAAATCCGGTTTATTTTGCACCCGGTATGTTTAATTGAAGTTTGAAATCAAATTATCGAACTACCACGCCATTTTCAATTCTATTTATAATTATATATAATTATTTATATTCTAACGACGACGTATATAATATATACGTTTGAATTCTATTCAAAATAAATTTCTCGTCGAAATTATTTAAAATAATTCATTTTAAAAGTTCAAAATTCATTAAAATTGCCAAAATAAAAAATTTAAACTGGCCCAGATTTTCGGGTTGTTACACTCATCTCCAACAAGATTCAGACTTTGAATATTACAAAACGTAATGTTCAGAAGAAATACCACAGTTTTGCTAAACATAAGGTCGGCGCCAGAAAAGATGAAGGAATTATATGCGTATCGCGCCGATTGTATGAGCGCACGCTCAAAAATTGCCCTTCTTTCTGTCACATGCCGAATTTTTAGGCGCTTCGGACCAATTCCGAATTCAGAATGCTCCCCATACTATTTCACTGAATATTAAGGATCATAATATCTATTGGGGATGCTTTCTCCCCAAATTCACGATTCAAAGGTTGAATCACTCCACCGTTGGAGATGCTCTAACCACCGTCATTTCCTTCTCTCCAAAAACTAATCTCTTCATTTACCGTTTCCATAACATCTCCAACTGCTTCCTCTTCCACACCAAAATCCTAACCCTCCCACCCCCAAAAGAGTAATCTTCCGTACATTTAAAAAATAAGTAATTATACACTCCTAAGTAGTCAAGATCTGATCGTCTTTCGTTGATCGATCTTCGTGAATTGACAAGGGTTGCGAATATCCCACCTCCATGCCTCAATCGCTGCTTGAATAAGGTATGAATTCAAATTCCCTTCTTTCCTTAGCTTCTTACACAATCGTACAGTTTATATTTGATCCTACTTCCAATTCTGTTTTCGAAATAATTATAAGTTCTTCCTCATCTTCCTCTTCGTACTGTGATTGTTAAATTTTGCTACGGTATACGAGGTTTATTAAAATTTGAGAAGATATAAAAATAACAGGAATAATCGATTCGTTTCCTAAAAATGACCAATATAACATTAGGTACGGTGTGGTTGACGATGACAATCTAAAGGAAAAGAGATGTCATCTTTACATAGTTACAGGATAAAATTCTGTATCCGCAACTGAGTATAGTAGAAGAATATGACAAATCGGTAATAAAAAAGGGAGAGGATAGAAACTAAAATCTGAAACCATAACGCGGGGTGCATACCATGTAAAATGTAAACAACACTAATAGGAGGAAGTTGATTTAAAAAAGTGAAAAAAATAGTCTACATGAATACCATTCATTGGCACAATCTTAAGTGACAGGTAGAATCATCTATGTTGAATCAGCTGCTTGGAGTGAATGCCATCATGTTTTCCAGTCTTTATTATCAGTAGACCTTGCAATAAAAAAGAAGATATTAAAATTTTCCAGCAATGAAAAAATTTAGAGTCAAAGCTGAGTATCTTATTCATTCTTCAGAATCGAGCAGTGAAACCTTTATAAGTCACAACAAATTCGCCAAGCTTTTGAACAAAAACTTGCTTGAGTGCCCCTTTTATCCTGTAACTATGTAAAGATGACCTCTCTTTTCCTTCAAATTGCCATCGTCAACCACATCGATAAATGCCCTATTTGCAAATTATGTTCACCATCTAACCCATGGTTGTTTCACAAGACAATCAGTTGGCTTGCCGTTGGGTTGCACATTTATTATATAAACTGACATCGTCTGGTACAACTACAAGCATAAATATATGACCATAATGCTAAGTACAATTTGTTGGGTTAGTGGTTCTATCACCCCTTCTACAGTTTTATGGCAATTGTATTTCAATGATATGAACCTTCATATTGTTCATACCTATTTATACTTTGGGATAGTTGAATTTCACTATTTTTCCACTATCAAGGTGAACCTTCACACCTTGCATGATTAATAACAAGATTCAAGATTAATGATTCTTGATTTTCATGTCTCACTTGAAAGCAGACATAGTAGTGGTACACCCATTGTTGCAAAGTTTAATAAGTATTACACCTTTTTCTACTATATAGTACAATCTTTATATGAATCAAATACACAATTATATAAAAATATTGATTATCCTTACCATGTTATCAACCGATGTACTTACCGTCCTGCAAGTCCAGTGGATTTTTGTAATCGAGCAATGTCAATATCGTAAAATTGGTTGTGGATATTTCCTCCCATTCGATCATTAGCATCAGTAACTATGGTCTGATATTTCCATCTGTTCTATCCTTATTTTTGACTTATAGAATAAAACACAATGAATTTACGCCTTTTCTAATAATAATATTTGTCAACCCTTTGTGCATGTAATGACCAAATAACTCCATGATATTGCAGTGCTGACTGATACAATTATATGGCCTATGGCAGTTTGTCATGCCTAGGTTTGTATTAAATTTGGGCATTGTTATTGACACTCCAAATATTGGTAAGGGGAGGTCAAATTTCAAAAACACTCCAATCATAAAAAGAATGTTACGGGGAGTCGCATACTTAATTTTTTACATTTCCTTTTTACCCTGGTAATAACATTAGTTACCATCCCAAATCCCAATAAATTTCAAATGCAAAGAAACAAATCTCTAAATTATTTGCAAAAAAAAAGTGATCGTTTAAAGAGAAATAATGGTGCAAATGAAGAACGTGAAACAATTGAGATTATTGATAATTTAACATATGAGAAATGAAATTATTTAAAATAAGCAATCGACAAATGAGAAATGAAATTATTTAAAAAAAGCGGTCGACAAATGAGATTATTGATGATTTGATATAAAAATCTGATGCAGTTCGACTAATATACCATATAATTTTTTTTAATTAACAACTAAAAAAGAATTATTGTAAAGAAGACTAATTTGGTAAAATAAACTTTATTTGTTAAGGCGGTGCTCTCCGCATTGATACTCCCCTTAACAAATTCTTTTTTCTTTTTAAATTGACACCCCCCTCGAACAATATTTGGAGTGTCAATAACAACACCCTTAAATTTTTGGTTGATTTCTATTTACAGAAATCAATAATTACTGGTGGAAGCTGTTTTATAATGACTATAATTGTTGTGTTGATTCATATAGTCTAGTTGCATATGTATAGAGGAGTGTCATACCGTTTAAGTGACAGTGGTGTAAAGCTAATTTTTTTCCTATTAGAGTGCTACCTTTACTTTTCTTATTTAATTGTGTTATAATAAGAAATAACTCAGACCAAAATTTAAATATTGATATTTAAATAGGTGATTAAACTAACATTTTTTTCTACCTTTTCACAATATGCATATGTTTTTCTTCTCTAATTAATGTTAGGCTGCTACTATTCACACCCTGGTTTACACTTCCTGCCACCTTTCTAAATTTAATACAAATGATTATTATTTTTATTCTTCTAGCTACCTATATTATCCCTTCACTCAGTTATTCAGCACCTTACTTCTCCTAAAAAAACTTCTCTACAATTTCAAACCTTAGACCCTAACAAAAGCAGATGTTCTTTTGTTCCTAATAGATATGGAAGATGAAGATAAAAAGGAGGATATAACTGCTTGATTTTTATTGGTTTCTATTATGTTATAAAACATGTTTTTATAGTTTTTTTTAATGGTTAGGATTTTCCATTGCGTTTTTGGATTTTTTTTCCACTCCGTTGGAAATTTCAAACTTTGAGCACATTAAATTTGAGACGTTGTAATAGAGAATGATAATGTAAGTTTTGACTTGTATGATTTATCCATATAACTTACGTATCTTCTTTTACAAGTTGATACATTAATTTTTTTTGTCGTATGATAGATGGAGTAATTGAATGATGATAAATTGGACGATAAACATGATAGTTGTGACAATATAACGCAAGTTGTTCGATCAAATGACTCAAAAGACATAAATTTTGATTTGACTAATCATTTCACAACCGACGAAGTAAGTACTCATTTATAAAAATTAAATTTGCCAATGTGGTTATGAAAATGGAGGTTGGCTTCTTCATTGGAAGAAATGGACGTCCTGCAAGTGAGGAAGGAAGCGTTCGTTTAGATGAAGGTGTTGGTGGCCTCTTCATTTTTACGTTATTAATTCAGACGTTAGCCAGTAGAGGAAAATTAAAGATTTCAGGGTGATTTTAGTTTTGTTGGCCGGAAGTGTAAATCGGGGTGTGAATAGTAGCACCCTTAATGTTATACTTACTACTGAATCATCAATTTTTTTTCCTAATATTTACGATATAGTATTTTTTAAATTTCTTCCAACTATTTGCATCGAAACACTGCTTAGCCCAGTCTACCAGTTTATGTCAGATAAACACAGATTAGGAACAAAGCAGTTTGTGGAAGTATTTCATGTAAAATATAATAATAACTTTCTAATACAACTAAGAGATCACAAGTACGGATGTCTTAAAATTTTGAAATACAAGGTAAGTAGTTTGTAAAAGTCTATGGGCAATGTTTTTTATTATCTTCTGTTTTTTTTTCTACGTTTTTGTCTTTTAACAAAAAAAAAATGTTATGAACTGCTAAATAATATGTTATGCATGAATTTGTATTGACCACGAGTCTGTTCTGTTTATATTTGCAGTCGTTGAATTTTTCTTTTACCTTTTATTAACTGTCGTTATAAGACACGATATGAACTCGTAAGAAAGAATTAGTGTCGGACTTGGTCTTGCTTTGAACACTTTTGAGATTTGTCTATTTATGATATTGCATTCTTCCATAGATAGAATCTGGATTCCTGTAGCATGCAGAATGATTACCTCTTTCAGTTTCCATTGAACTGTCTTGAACTAATATGGGTTGTCTTCACTTAGATTGTTGTTGCCTTCAATATTCTTGGTCCGTTTACGACTCCTTGAATATAATCTTGCTTTCTTTTTCTTTTTTATTTTCAATGATCCTCCACTTTTCCTATTATTGAACCCAAAGGAAAAGAGCATGTTACACATGGATTGGAAGCCAACATTGAGATTTATAAGTCAGCATTTTCTCATTCCTGAACCACAAGAAGTTACGGTGATTGTTTCTTACATTTTAATTTTATCAAGAGTGAAGGGAAATCAGACTTAGGAATTTGATAATTAAGGGCATAGGTTATTAATATACAAAATCACGTAACAAGCATTTTATTATTTCTTTGTGCTGATGCAATTGTTAATTGTATGCTACAACAAACAAGTGAAGTATCCTTAAGTTTGCTCGTTTAGGTGTTCTTTGTGTTGGTACAATTGTAAATTGTATAATAACCAATGACATGCGCATGCACTCACGTCCTGTGCATGTGTTATGTCTGTTGATTTCAGCCTATGCATTCACTTGCTGCAAAGAACAACATTAAACTGAATAATGGTCTGCTATTGTACTCGATGTTGGAGTTAATGACCATAAATTGCATTCAATGTTTACTTTCGTCATTGAAGTCCGCAGTAAAAGGTTAGAGTCAAACCTAATTTATGTTGATCTTCTAATTTATTTTCTGATTCTGTTGGCATTCTTATTACTTACTGCTTTGCATTAAACATGAAACATGTATAGAAAACATACCATACTAGGAATTTATTTTCATAACATAAATTATGGTTTTCATAAGTGCAAAATTGAAATTTGTACTATATCAAATACCTAATATGATTGGTAACATTTAGTGCTCTGTTTATGGGCATGCATGGTTTCGTTTGTGTTTCCAAGTTACCTTTAAAATTTGTTAAATCGAAAAGCCATATTTTGTTTTTTATTGTACAATGAACTTCACATAAAAAGAAAGAAAATTAATTCGCTATTTCCTCTAAGTAGGCCGTTTATGGCTCCTTAAGTTATTTGTTGTTAGTTATTTTTTTTCCTTAGTACTTCCATTTTTAGCTTCCATTAGTTGTTACTTCTGCCATACTACATGAATTCCAGAGCATAATTTTGATGGAGTGTTATTATTATTTTATTTTTAGTAGCCACCTAATTAAATCTATAGTTTATGTGTAAGAAAGCCAAGCAATGGCCATACATGCGGGACCCGTTCCCAGTGCGCAAGGAAGACAAAATATGAGACATAATATGCTACAGGAGGTACACTTCTCACCATATCTATAACTGGATTCATTTATTTCGTAGAGTTGTTTTTACACATAGTTGTGATGATGTCATTGGAGTGACCAAATTTTATAAGTAGCCAAATGTTGAATAATGATGTGTTCAGATTTAATTTTAACTAAGAAACTATAATTAAGGAAAATTTGGGTACTTACGGTATATTAAAAAAATTAAATACAAATTTATTGCAACATTTAAATTCAACTTAGAAACATTATCATGATACAATTATCTTATCAAATTATAATTGTTTATAACAAATTGACAACTGTTGCCGTGTTTCAACCTACATGATAATGATGACATTTTTTTAAAGACGTTTTGATGTCTATTATATGAATTTTTTCTTATCTTCTTCCATCAAACCGGCTTAAGTTGCAACAATACCTTAGTAAGTTCTTGACCCAACAATTCCAAACCTAAAAGATTCCATTTGCATTCAACAGTTGATTCATAAACCTATTACTATTGTATAGTTCTCAAATATCTTTTTCTTCTAACTTAAGTATCATTGGTCTTAAAAGATAATTAAAGGCTCATTTCCTAGTATGCACCAAACGTTTGTTAAGGTTTGTTTTCTTCTTCTTTCAGTTTAAGGCTCTTAAATGATTATGAGTACATTGGTTCGATTTAATCATCTATTTGTATTGTAAATTTCTTTTTGTCCGTTTCATATCAACATATCTTAAGAAATGCTACTATTTCGGAGGTAGATTGTCTCCTTTCAATTTTTAATCTCATATGATGGTACTGCAATTTCTTATTCTCTTTTGAAAGCATAACAAAATAGCTATTTTTATCACATAATACCTCGTGAAATATTTATGGATGTTGTATATTCATATATTTATGTTCCTATTATCAATAAATAGATCATTTTGTATAACTTCAAATTTTGGTTCACAATAAATTTCAATCACACATTTTCTAATTGCACCATAGGTTGTTGATACTAGGTGGACATGTGATAATATGTAGAAACTATTTGGATGAACTAACTAAATTTGAATTGCTGCATATGCACATATGGAAGCTTTAAATGATACTGTCATTTACAAAATTACAAATGGTTGCATGTAGCTGAAGCGGAAGGCTGAAACATTGATAATAGTAGCTGAAGCACAAAGAGCGCAAATACTAGAGAACACATGTAGAAAAGATTCCCTTATTACAGCGCTTGAATTAGCGGGAAGAGGATATGTAGTGACATCTTGAGGAAATGAGGACTAAAACGATTAAAATGGCACTTTGATAAGACAAAGAAGACGCAGTTGAGGACTAACATCCTAAACGTAACCCAAGTAAAGAAGATGGTGGAGGAAAGGACCTACATAACTGCGTATAAGATATAGTTATGTCATGTACTTTGTGAAGACCCATAACTTCCCCGGTAAGGAAAGCCCGGATTCTATGAGAACATTTCATTTCTTATTACAACAATTCCATCAGAATACAAGAATATTACAGAGTATGAATAAATATTATACAACAGAGAATATCGGAGATTTAAATACAATACTGCAGCGGAAAAATAATACAAACTATAACTAGAAGGAATACACGGATACAGAGCTTTCCGAATATCACTTCAGCTATAAACCAGGTCCTGTGAATATGACTCTGCAAAAACCCAACTACTAGCTGCCCGTGCGAAAAATAAGGGCACCCAGAGTTTAGGTTAAAACAATAAACTCCAGGTCAGTCATGTGACTGGTGTGAGAACTAAAACAGCTATTAATTTGATTTTAAAGTTTGGTAAATCAAGGGACCACGCCGTATAACACGGAACGGGTTTTTACCCCAAGAATAGTAGTGCATAAACAAACAGCGCAATGCTAAAATAAAGAACAATGAAGCTGTTATAAGACCCAGGTCCCATCACACAATGCAACACAAGCCGGAGGATAGGGTTTTCCCTTATAACAGGCAAAGAATGCTTGATACGCAAAATTTCATCTTTTATTATTACTATAATTGAAGAAAACAACTTCAATCATAAGTATAAATCATTGATGGCATAGCTACCATATACTATGTCGTCATATTAGGCTCTACAAATAAAACCGAATGACACGTATTGGAAATTGGATTCCATCATGAGTCGAGGCAAGGGGCGTAGCAAATGTCTCAGGACCCCACTATGATCCTTGGATCTTCAGGGCCGGTCCTCACCTAACTTTGGAGGATTAGTATTCCTAAGCACACGTTTCCCGGTCCTATCGGACCTATATATATAATGGTCAGTATGTCGGCTCACAAAGTGCCAGTTATCACCATATATATTCGAGGCACCTCATTCCAACAACCACACAGGTGAAAAGTATATAAATGTCATCCAGTTTAAGCACTGACACCACCCATAGCTAGAAAGAAACGTCGTGCTCTCCCTGCAGTCCGTATCCCGTTTTTGACTCATACCGAGGTGTGAGGCTCACGAATTCACGTTATACACAAAGCTTAGCCACGTAGGCCGTGCTTTGATCATCAACCACAAGACTTTTCTTTTCAACAGAGGCCTTGATCATTAGCCACTTATGTATGCCACACAGGCAATTCATGCCATGCGATTGATATCTATCGATATATAACCTCTAAGCTCGTACGTCTCAGAGAAGGGCATTAAGCAAGAGAATAAATTCTCCGCCGCGAAACAGATATATATTTAATAGAAATCAATCACACAGAATAAAATCCCATGTCAGACGCACAGTCCATTTACAAGTTCGTTCTAGGTCTGAACGAAACCGAAGGCACTTTCTTCGCATATCACCGTCTTCATCTTCGACTTATCGTCGAATCGGTTATTCAGAATGGGTATAGACCCGGCCTTTCTGAATAACCCACGTATATAATGAACAAATGTTACACAAACACAACATACGCCTCATTCTAATTCATCAGGCAATTTCACATTCTTAGGGAAAGGTTCCCATTAATTTTATCAAAGATAAATTCTTTGAAATTTAATCTTTAATCTTCCTTTGAATATCATTTCAAAACTAGTCGGGATTAGCAAACCACACCGAAGTAATTATTTATTTTATTTCCCAATCTTAACCTATTTATCCCATGGAGCAAAACTGGTAATACCCCATGTCTAACACCACAGTGTTATCGGTAAAACTAATTACCGTTTCACGTTCAAATCAAATTAAAGATTTAACTACCGCTTTGAAGCAAAACTGGTGATACTCCATTCTCGATCATTTCAATCTAATTAAAGATTAATTAAAACTCCACTTAGTTTTAATCTTTAACTGGGTTAAAGAACCAACGTTATTTAAAACACGGTTCACGACAAACCTACAATTCCATTTGATATTAAATACAAGGATCTGAATAGAAAATATATCGGCTTATATTCAATATCAAATTCTGATTATTTTTAAAACCACTTCAAACCCAATTTGTTTATTTAAAAATCTTGGATTTTAATTCTAGTTCATAACTAGTTCATTTCGATAAAAATATATTTCTATCCTTTCAGATAGGGAATTTTCCATCCCAGTTCTTTCCAATTCATATATTTTGATTTTACACAAATTATAGATATTTTTAATAATTTTATCAAGGCCCGTACAGTCGATTTCCAATAACGGTCGTCGAACTGCACTTACAGCGACCTTTTCTAAATTTGATTTGGACGTATCTCCAAATCCAACCGTTAGGTTTCAAATTTCAAATATTCATTGGAAAGCTCTTTTCGATACGAACTCGTATGTTCCGGTTTCAGGATAATCCGACGGTCGGATCTCCCGTAACGTCAATTCGAAGTCAATGGTCGAAATTTCGAACTGCCGCAGCGCGGCTCGTTCTATTCAGGCCATTATATTATATATATAATATATAATATATATTTCATCGATTTCTATTTAAAACGAATTTTATAAATAGTTTTAAATTCAGTTTCAAAACGATTTCAACTTCTTATTCAATTTCAAATCAAAAGTGAAATTTTCCTTTTAAATTCGTTTTAAAATCATTTCAAATTGATTACAATTCAAATCGATTTCAATTCAATTACAGTTCGTTTTAAATTTCATTCAAAATGATTTCAATTTGTTTTTAATTCAATTTCAATTTAATTCAATTTGAATTTTCTATTCAATTCGAATTCAAATTCACTTTCTATTCAATTCGAATTCAAATTCACTTTCTGTTCAATTCAAATCGAATTCATTTCAATTTCACTACAATTTGAATTCATTTCAAATTAATTCACTTAAATTTCAATTTGAATTTTAATTTAATTTAATTCGAATTTCATTTCAATTATACTTCAATTTTGAAATCACTTTTCAATATTCATTATAAAACAAAATCGACATAAATATCCTTCACGTTAAAATAACACATCTCTAATCAACACGGCTTTATATTTTTCAAAAACTTCTTTATTCTATTCAACAAATGAATATTTATTCTATTCAACACATGAATCTATATTTCTTTCAAAACTTGACTAATCTCAACAAATGAGTACTGTCAACACATGAATATATGTTTGATTTCTTCATATTCTTTCCTTTCTAAATTGGAATGAGACCCAATCAATTACCATATAATGTTAATTATATGGATTTCACATAACACATGTATATAATAGCAACAATAAATAATCAACCATCATCCAAAGTGCACAACACAACTGTCTGTCAACCTATCGATTGACACACAACTAATTATTGGGACTAGTGTACGTCAAATATCATCCCAATACCCGTGTGGGGTTTCACATCAACAAACACTGAATATTAGTTGTGCAGTTGGGCGACGTGTAAAATTTATCGTCCCAATCAATATCAGTCAAATCAGTGTACATAAACAAATCGTCTGATTTGTAAATGAATATTTTATTTTATTCACACACGTTAAAAATTATATTTTTAACGATAAAATATTTTATTTCAACACCAACATTACTATTCAGTTCATTCACACAATAATATGATATTTTTATTTTTCTAACATATTTTAGATAATTTCGGTGGCGTAACGACACGATACTAGAAACGGGACAAGGCCTAGCCTTGTCCCCGGTCTAGTGATGGCCCACGCTATACACACATCAATCAAATCAATTTGTATTTCACAAAACAATCAAATTCATCTAAAATAATCTAATCAATCTATGCAACCAAACAAACAAGTCCATGGTCTATGGACAGTGGTGTCGGGTGCTACTAAACACCGTCTGCATCCTAGTATATATTTTTATATAATTAGAAAAAGAAATTTAAAGTGAGAAGTTCCTACCAAAGCTAATCCAAACGCCACGACTCTTCATATGTAGGAAATCTTCATCGTGCTCGCCCTTTGTCACTTTCGTTGTCCGTATTCACTACATATATAAAAATCGAATTTTTATATTCTCTATTATATAAAAATCATATTTTTATTATTGCCACTATATAAAAATCATATTTTTATAATCTCTACTTAATAAAAATCATAATTTTATAATCTCTACTTAATAAAAATCATATTTTTATTGTTCTAAAAGTATAAAAATCATATCTTTAATCTCTACATATAATAAAAATCATATTTTTATTGTTCTAAAAATATAAAAATCATAATTTTATTCTCATATAAAGATCGCATTTTTATTTCAAAACCATGTGTATAAAATTCCAATTTTTATCCGAATTTATATAATAAAAATTATATTTTTATCGCGCCGTTCAAATGAATGAAAATCCAATTTTTTTATGTCATTCACATAAAGAGAAATCAAATTTTTATATACTATTTAAACAAAGAAAAATCAATTTTTTTTATGCTATTCAAACAAAGAAAAATCAAATATTTTTGTATACTATATACATAAAGAAAAATCAAATTTTTGTATGCTATATACATAAAGTAAAATCAAATTTTTGTATGCTATATACATAAAGAAAAATCAAATTTTTGTATGCTATATACATAAAGAAAAATCAAATTTTTGTATTGAAAACTGAAAATAAAATCTATGTTCTTTTTATTGACAAAGAAAAAACTGATTTTTTTTCTCTAATCTAACTAAACTATTCACATCCTAAAAAAAAAGAATGAAAGAAAAAAAAAATCACTTTTTAAATTCTGCTTTCTATGGATGGGGGCCCCACATCGACGTTGGGCGGTGGGGGAGCAGTTGAAGGCGGCGGTGGAGGGGTGCTCACAGGTGGATGGCGGTGGAAGTTTGGTGGCTGCGCTGTTGGTGGCCAGAGGTGCGGTTTCGGGTGGGTTTCAATTTGGGGCTTATGGTTTTGGGTTTGGAAGGAAGAGAAGGAGGAGGAGAGAAGAGGAGGTAGGAGGCGCTAGGGGGGGGGGGAGGCCGATGGCGAACGGCGGTGGATGGAGGTGAGGGAGCGGCTGCGTTTTGTTTTTTTTTTGTTTTTTCCCTGAAAGGAGCGACGGGTAAGAGGAAGTGGGAGAGAGAGAACGTAGTGGAGAGGGTTGACCAATTATAATATATATATATATATTTATTTTGTTTTCTTCGCCAAAAAGCCACTTTTATTGTCGAACGCGAAATCGAACCCACCGACTGTCATCCCTAGCGTATTACCCCCATTCCGAACACAATGGGATATGTATCGTAGGCCAATTCGATCGTTACGATCAGTTTTCGTCAAATTTACATTTAAATCATTATATTGAATTTTAAACGTACATTTCAATTTACCGGGGCCACATAGTAACTCGAAAAATTTCAAAAAAATATTTTCAAACTTCGTATTAACGATATGGTTCTAACAAAACTAATTTCGTCGAATTCTGAGATCGTTTGAAAAATGGCCATTTTCCAGTCGATTATAATCAATTGAAACTGGTAAAATGCGTTTTCCTTTGGCACGCTCACATATTGATTCGAAAAATTATGAATTTTGAAACCTAGCAATAACTTGACATCACGGATCCAACAAAAGTGTTTTCGTCAAAATTCGAGGTCGTTTGCAAAATTTCCATGTTTAAGGGATAGAATTCCATAGCGACTATTCTGAAAATTCATTTGGCCATAACTATTGATTCCCGCTATGAAATTTCGATTTTTCGGATTCGTTTGAAAGATATTCTCAATTAGATTCAAATATTTTTGGTTTCTCTTAAATCTGGTTTGTTTTGAATCCTGTACATTCATTTGAAGTTTGAAATTGAATTATCGAACTACCGCACCATTTTCAATTCCTTTTATAATTATAAATAAATATATTCGTTTTAACTTCGTCGAAAATAAATTTTCCGTCATTATTATTTAAAATAATCCATCTTAAATATTCAAAATTCATTAAAATTGCCAAAATAAAAATTTTAAACTGGCTCAGATTTTCAGGGTTGTTACAATCTCCCCCACTTAAAACTTTTCGTCCCCGAAAAGGAACGAAGCGAAAAGTTGTTATCTAATCAACTCAACTTTCATTATTTTCATTACGGTTTAAGTTCTTCAACTTTTCAGTTTCTAAGAACTTTTCAAATTTCTGAAAAATTTGGCTAACACCCTAAATTTCTGAAAAATTTCGCCATAACCTCCCCTGCACCGGGGACTTCGGGATATTTCATATACCCGCTCATGGCCTTCTTCAATCCAAAAGAAAAGGAAAAAGCCAAGCCGCTAGCCAATCGGCTCATAAAATCACCCAAAACTCAAGAAATACAATAAACATGTACCTATTTGTCGGGCAAACAATTTTATTCCTCTTCTTTAGCCTCCTTGCTATGACCTGTTCAATGTATACACATGTATATGCATGTAATTTCAACCAATTTTCAAAACAGTTTAATATTCGGTTAATTTTGGCTTAGTTTCTCTTATTGGTATTATCAATCCAATATTTTTATTAGTTACACTAATAATCAAACAACACAACCATAAATCAATTAGTGAATTAATGTTTCAATTTCATAATTTTAATACATAGTCAAAAATCATGTTTTGATGTCAAATCACAAGAAATAAGCCCTATCTAGTTTTGGTTCTCACACTAGCCAAATAGAAATATATAGATATCTCACTTTCGAAACTCGAACACAAACCCTGATGATGGTGCACCGATCATCAGAATCGTCTCCGGGTGACTAGAATGTGATTCTATATCTATCCAGTATATTGAAACTACGAATATATGTTTGCAAGGCGTATATGCAAAATCTTTATATATTGGATTGTCCAAATTCAAAATAAAATAAATTTTCAAATACGAATAATTAAAAACAAAAGTGGTTTTCATTTTTATATAAAAAATATATATACTCTTTCGGCCAGTTCTAGGATGCTACTGATCCCATCTCTAACGAGTTATTCTTATTGGATATTACTAATCCAATATCTGATGAATTCTTTCGTATGGTTCTAATGTTTCTTGTTCTCGAGCTTTGTAAACCAAAGCTCTGATACCAACCGTGAAGACCCGTAACTTCCCTGGTAAGGAAAACCCAGATTCTCTGAGAACAACACACATCGGAACACAAACAGAAGAACATTTCATTGCTTATTACAACAATTCTATCAGAATACAAGAATATTACAGAGTATGAATAAATATTATACAACAGAGAATGTCAGAGATTTAAATACAATACTGTAGCGGAAAAATAATTCAAACTATAACTAGAAGGAATACACGGATACAGAGCTTTCCGAATATCACTTCAGCTATAAACCAGGTCCTTTGAATATAAATCAGCAAAAACCCAACTACTAGCTGCTTGTGCGGAAAATAAGGGCACCCAGAGTTTATGTTAAAACAATAAACTCCAGGTCAGTCATGTGATAGGTGTGAGAACTAAAACAGCTATTAATTTGATTTTAAAGTTCGGTAAATCAAGGGACCACGCCGCATAACACGGAACGGGTTTTTACCCCAAGAATACCAGTGCACAAACAAACGATGCAATGCTAAAATAAAGAAAAATGAAGCTGTTATAAGACCCAGGTCCCATCACACAATGCAACGCAAGCCAGAGGATAAGGTTTTCCCTTATAACTTCCAAAGAATGCTTGATACGCGAAATTTCATCTTTTATTATCACTATAAGTGAAGAAAATAACTTCAATCATAATTATAAATCATAGACGACATAGCTACCATATACTACGTCGCCATACTAGGCTCTACAAATAAAACCGAATGACACGTATTGGAAATTAGATTCCATCATGAGTCGAGGCAATGGGCAAGCTCATCTCCAATTCGAGACACTCTAGAAAATGTCTCAGGACCCCACTATGATACTTGGAACTTCAGGCTGGTCCTCACATAACTTTGGAGGATTATTATTCCTGAGCACACGTTTCCCAGTCCTATCGGACCTATATATATAATGGTCAGTACGTCGGCTCACAAAGTGCCAGTTATCTCCATATATATTCGAGGTGCCTCATTCCAACAACCACACAGGTGAAAAGTATATAAATGTCAGCCGGTTTAAGCAATGACACCACCCATAGCTAGAAAGAAACGTCGTGCTCTCCCTGCAGTCCGTATCCCGTTTTTGACTCATACCGAGGTGTGAGGCTCACGAATTCACATTATACACAAAGCATAGCCACGTAGGCCGTGCTTTGATCATCAAACACAAGACATTGCTTTTCAACAGAGGCCTTGATCATTTGCCACTTATGTATGCCACACAGGCAATTCATGCCATGCGATTGATATCTATCGATATATAACCTCTAAGCTCGTACGTCTCAGAGAAGGGCGTTAAGCAAGAGAATAAATTCTCCGCCGCCAAACAGATATATATTTAATAGAAATCAATCACATAGAATAAAATCCCATGTCAGACACACAGTCCATTTACAAGTTCGTTCTAGGTCTGAACGAAACCGGAGGCACTTTCCTCGCATATCACCGTCTTCATCTTCGACTTATCGTCGAATTGGTTATTCGGAATGGGTATAAACCTGGCCTTTCTGAATAACCCACGTATATAATAAACAAATGTTACACAAACACAACATACGCCTCATTCCAATTCATCAGTCAATTTCACATTCTTAGGGAAAGGTTCCCATTAATTTTATCAAAGATAAATTCTTTGAAATTTATTCTTTAATCTTCCTTTGAATATCATTTCAAAAATAGTCGGGATTAGCAAACCACACCAAAGTAATTATTTATTTTATTTCCTAATCCCAACCTATTTATCCCATGGAGAAAAACTTGTAATACCCCATATCTAACACCACGGTGTTATCGGTAAAACTAATTACCATTTCATGTTCAAATCTAATTAAAGATTTAACTATCGCTTTGGAGTAAAACTGGTGATACTCCATTCTCGATAATTTCAATCCAATTAAAGATTCATTAAAACTCCACTTAGTTTTAATCTTTAACTGGGTTAATGTAACGACCCAAAATTTTGGGGCCAATTTAAAATTTTTATTTTAGAAATTTTAGGGAATTTTAATATTTAAAATAATTTATTTTAAATAATAACGACTAAAAACTTTGTTTAAAATGAATAAATTTAGTTTAATTATAAAGGGAGTTTAAAACAACGCTGTAGTTGGAAAATTTGAATTTGAACTTTGACTGACTTTACAGAATTCATTTTAAATCAGAATTGAACGAAACCAGAAATATTTAAATCTGTTTAATCATACCATTCCAACGAATCTAAAAAACTGAAATTTCGTTTTAAAAATCAAAAGTTATGGCCAATTCAATTTTTAGGAAGGTCATTGTAGAATATATATATATATATTATATAGGGCCGAAAGGCTACTTTTCACATATGAAGGAATTTCGACTAGAAACCACTTCCATTGAGTTCGGAATGTCGTTCCTGCATTGAAAAACAGTATACACTTATATATTTTGGGTCTCGGAATATATTTGTTTAAAAATGTATTTTTAATATTAAATATATGGCCCTTAAAAATAGTCATTTTTCAAACGACCTCGGTTTTCGACGAAACCACTTTTGTTGGAACCGGAATGTCACGTTATTGCTAGGTTCAATTTTCATAATTTTTCGAATTAATATGTGAGCGTGGCAAAGGAAAACGTGTTTTGTCAATTACAGTCAAATTTAATCGACTTGAAAATGGCCATTTTTCAAACAGTCTCAGAATTCGACGAAATTAGTCTCGCTAGAACCGTATCGTCAAAACATAGCTAGAAATAATTTTTCTGTAATTTTCTGAGTTAGTATGTGGCCCCGGTAATTTAAAATGTACGTTTGAATTTAATAATTAAATGATTTATATTTTAATTTAAAGAAAAACATATCATAACATTCAAATTGGGTTACGAGGCATATTCCATTGCGTCCGAAAGGTGGATATTTGCTTAGGAACAACACTTGTTGGGTTCAATTTGGAATACGTGACATTGAATTGAAATTATCTGAATTAAATATATAAATAATACAGAAAATACAGTATAAATACGGTTAGAATACGCTAAACCCTAACATCTATTACAGCCGCCGTATACTTGAATTAATGGCCAGAATGCTCCAGAATACAATCTTTAATTTCTTCCAATCCACTGAGAATTTAATCAAGTACCATATACCGAATCGAAGACGGAACTGAGCTCTTTAATTTGGTACGGTGATGATTGAGAATTGTTCACCAACGTAGCTAGAATCATGGCCCAAAGGGGCGCTGTTCGTGGTGGGTTTTTGATGAGGGGGGCCCACCGAGTTGCCTCGGAATTGGCGCGCGAGGAGAGGAGGTGAAGGGGCTTCGGGCGGTTAACGTTGATCGGCGGTGAGTGCTCCGGTGTGCGTGCGGCGTCGAAGTTGAGGAATCCAACTTTGGGTTCTCGGCTTCGGCTGATAACGATGATGAAGAAGGATTAGTGAAACTAATTATAGGTTAAACTAATTATTAATTAATTTATTTAGTATTTAATTTGTATAGCGTTTAAACAACTATAACTTTTGCAAACAGAGACGAAATCGCACGAAACGAAAAGCGTTGGACTCGTATGGATCAGATCTACGCAATGACACTGACTAGACCTAGTTCTAAACAAGTCAAATTTCTGACGAATATCAGATCTGAATTGATTGGTGAGATTTCTTTTTAATTTAAAATTAATTTATTATTGCGTTGAAGAATTTATACACCGTAAAAATATTTCACTGTATATGGTATGTGATGGGAATTGATTATTTGATTGTGATGATAAAGTTGGATGAAATTGGTTTGATTAGAAATTGTTTAATCCTTTTAGTAGAAATTAGAGTCAATAATATGAAATGGACTCTTAGGTTAGAATTAGCATGTAAGTAAAAATATCTTTTATGTTAATATTTGCATGCTAGTATGAAAACATAATTTTTGTTAGAAATAAACATTAGACAAAAATAAACATTTTTGTTGGAAATGTACGTTAGATAAAAATAACAATTTGTTAAAAACGTTTAGTTAGAATAAAAACAACATTTTAGAATAAAATGTTACATTGGATAAAAATGTAATATTAGAAATGAAAATGACGTCTTTGTCAAAACTTGATTATAGAAATGAAAATGACATTTTTGTCAAATTCGATTTTAGAAATGAAGATGACATTTTGTTAGAAGTTTGTCATGTAATTGAAATAACATTTTAGTTAGAAAAGTTTATCTATATTGAACATGTCACTTTTGTAAGGAATGTTTAATTAGAATAAACTTGTCAATTTTGGTCAACATGTCTAATTAGAATAAAATGCTAATCTTGTTAAACATGGCATAGTGGAACAAAGATGCCAATTTCGTCAAACATGTTTAAATTAAATAAACATGTTAATTTTGTTAAAAATGTTTAATTTAAATAAAAAGAATGACATGTTTAGAAATATAGATTTTTTCAAAATTGTCATTTTAGTTAGCAATGATCATTTAGACTAAAATTGTCCTTTTATTATGAAATGTTTTATTTGATTTAACTTGACACTTTTGATTAGAACATGTTCATAAATAAAAAGATACCATTTATGTTATAATAATGGCATGTCATGAAGGAATTATCATTCTAGTTAAATGTCATACTAGAATAAGAATCATCATTTTTGTTAAATGGCATATTAGAATAAGAATTATCATTTTAGTAAAATGCGAAGTTAAAAACATCATTATGGTATAAAAGGTTAGCATAAGAAAATTAACATTTTTATTATTAAATGTCACATAGAAATAAAATAACATTTTTGAATAAGAAATGTCTTTTTATATGTATTACGATTTGTTAACATGTAAAATTACATTGTTATGTAATTCGCGTACATTAAAAAGAATGATTAGAAAATGTATATTTTTATACATTTAAAAAATGATTAGAAAATGTACATTTTTTTTACATAAAAAAAAGCATGATGAGAAAATGTATATTTTATACATTAAAAGAATTAGAATGAAATATACATTTTGCTAGAAAGTGTTTATTAGAATAAATAGACATTTTTGTTTACATTAAAAGGATTTGTTCAAATTACATTTTTGTTTACATTAAAAGGATTTGTTCAAATTGCATTTTTTTTTACATTAAAAGGATTTGTTCAAAATATGCATTTTTGTTTACATAAAAAGGAATTTGTCAAAATATGCATCTTTGTTAACATTAAAAGGATTTGCCAATTATCATATTTTGTACAAAAAAAAGACTTAAACAAAATTTTCATATTTTGTACCTTAAAAAGAGTTAAACAAAAATAGACATTTTTTGTTTACATTAAAACCATTAGACAAGATAATCATTTTTTTTACATAAAAAAATCAGACAAAAATAGTCATTTGTGTCACTTAAAAAGAATGAAATGAAAATATTCATTTTTGTTATTTCAAAAATAATAACACCAAAATACAGCATTTTTGGTCATATAAAAGAGTTACACCAAAATATACATTTTTTCATTATGAAGGAAGATTACATTTTTGATCATTAATAAGGATTAAAACAAAATTATCATATTTTGTACATTAGAAATGAATTTGACAAAATTATCATATTGGGTACATTAGAATGAATTTAACAAAATTATCGTGTTTTGTACATAGAAAGAAATTAGACAAAATTACAACATTTTTGTCACTTGAAAAGAATTAGTCAATTCTGTCATTTTGTTTACAATAAAAAGATTGAGATAAAAGATTATATTTTTATTATACGTAAAAAATTACATTTTCAATGTAATTTAGATTCCATTGAAAGGATTAGAATAAAAGGATTATATCCTTATAGTCATTTGGTTACAATGAAAAGGTTAGGAAATAAAGATAACATCTTTAGGGTAATTGAAATAAAAGATTAGTTTTTTATGGTCACATAGAATTAAAGGATTATATTTTATTGTAACATTGTTGACAATAAAATGAATTGAATTAAAAGACTAGATTTTTATTGTCATTTGCTCACAATAATTTTTTTTTGAAATATATGTCTATGATGTTGAAATTATATGTTTAGGATGTTGAAATGTTTAATGTGATAAATATAATGTTTGTATATTCAAATTTAATATTACACTCCCATTTACAAGTTACCCGACTTGTCTATGTGATTGGGACGATAATTTTCACACATCGCCCAAGTGCACAAATAATTTATTATTTGGTTGATGGATGAAACCCCACACGGGTATTGGGATGCTATTGGATACACACTAATCCAAATATTAAGTTATCTGTCAATCGATGCATTGACAGTCTGTGATGAGCGTTAGTTATTTACTTTAATGCTCACACCGTTACAAATTATACTTTGGTCGTTATTTGGATGTTTAATAATTATTTGTCATAATTGTTGATTACATACAATATATGGTTGTTGGTTGAGTCACACTCCAATAAAGAATATTCTGGAAAAAGAATATTATAGGAAAGAATATATTTTGGAAGAATATATTATTATTGAAATAAACTAGTTATTAACTAGAATAAATCATAAAATTATGAGTTTTCCAATTTGTTAAGATTTAATTGAAGTTAAATTAAATAAATTGAATTTTGGGTTTGTTGTGAATAGTGTCTTAAATAACACTGTTCTTAAACCCCATATGTAAAGAATAATCTTTTAATTTAGATTATTAAATTTTCAATTATATTTAGTAATTGGTATAAGATGAAATGTGAGTTGGGTTCATTGTGAACCGTGTTTTAAGTGACATGTGTTCTTTAGCCCGACTGACGGTGAAATTATGATTTTGAATTATATATCTTTTATTTAGATTTAAATGAGAATTTTCCCAAAAGTAAAGTTTTCCAATTTAATATATTAAATTGGAATTGGATGGAATTCGAATTAATAATAACCGAGATAAGCTTATGTAAAAGAAGATCGATACTATATATGGAATTTAAAAGGCTTTTCCGTTATTCCATTTATACTATTGGTTGGATACAGAAATTTATAACGAGTATACATTGACTTGATTTCTATGAAGATTCCCTAATTTAATGGAAGTGGATTTTGGGTTTAACTTGAACGGTGTTTTAAAATGACACTAGTTCTTTAATCCAGTTAAAGATAAGATAAATTTTTTAAAATTTAATTAATCATTGAATAATGATTTGTGATATTTAAAACCAAATTGGGTTCTTAATAAATCTTTTAAAGCAAGATTTTAGAATAATTTAAAGATTTTATATTTGATAAAATAATGTGAATATTTTATTTAAAAGATTATTCTGAATTGGAATGAGACGTTGGGTGTGCTATTATAGTACTTGATTTTTAATTATAAAATACGCTAGTTTTTCGGAAAGACCGGGTTTAACCCATTCCGAATAATTACTACGACGATGAAGAGTCGAAGATGAAGACGGTGATTGAAGACCGATGATCTTCACATGGAATGGATGTGTTGCTACACAGACCCTTGATGGGAGTAGCTACCTTGAAGGGGTTTCAGTGGTGGCCGTCCGGACTATTGTTGATTGTTCGGATTGGGTTTTCGCTCAGACCCAGAGCATAAGCTAGTAAATTAATGTGTGTCTGACATTGGACTTTGTTCCATGTGAATTAAATCGATTTCTCTTAATGTATGTCTGTTTGGTGGTAAAGGATTTATCCTCTACTTAACACCCTGGTATATATTAATAGTGATTGATCACATGGTGTGAATTGTCAATGTAGCATGCCAAGATGCAAATGATCAAGGCTTTTGTTGAAAAGCAGGGCCTTGTGGGATGATCAAAGCATAGCCTATTACGGCATAGCTTTGTGTATATCGTGACTTCGCGAGCCTCACACCCCGGTATGAGTCAAAAATGGGATATGGACCGTAGGGAGTGCACACGTTTCTTTCTAGTTAGTGGTAGTGTCAGTGCTTAAACTGGCTGCCATTTTACTTATGTGGATGATGGATTTTGAGGCGCCTCGGATTTTTATAGGCGATAGTGGTCATATTATAGGTTCAAAGGAAATGGGAAACGTGTGTTCAGGCATAACCAATCCACCGCTGATAGGCGGGGACCGGCCCTACCGCATCCAAGGGTTGCCCATAGGTGTGATCCTGAGGCATTTGCTAGAGTGTCTCGAATCGGAGAGGAGCTTGCCCCTAGCCTCGACTCATGATGGAAAATCAACTTCCAATACGACCTTGCGGTTTTGATTGTAGAACTAGTATGGAGATATGATATATGGTACCCATGCCGTCTATGATTGATACATTATGATTGAAATGTTTTTATTAAACATATACACACTAGTATTAAATACGTTTTATCGTATCAAGCATCTTTTGACCATTATAAGGTAAAACCCTATCCTCCGGTTTGCGTTGCATTGTGTGATGGGACTTGGGTCTTATAATTGTTTCATTTTTCTAAAAAGCATTGCGTTGTTTAACGTTTTACTTTATTTTATGCACTGGCAATCCAATGGAGTAAACCCGTTCCGCATTAGCGGCGTGGTCCTGTGATTAGCCTTATTAGATAAGTTTTGTTAAGATTTCTCATACCAGTCCCATGACTGACATGTAGTTTGTTTCACTGGCAAACTCGGGTGCCCATTTTTTCCACACGGGTAGTCGAGTAGCTTTTTGCAGATATATTTACAAGATCCTGGTTTACAGCTGAAGCAGTATTCGGAAAGCTCTGTATCTGTGTATTCCTTTCAGTTGTATATTTGTATTATTTTTCCGCTGATATTTAAATGTAATTTAAACTCTAATATTACTGTATTTCCAATGTATATCATAAGTTCATACTCTGTTATATTCTTGTACTCTGATGTAACTGTTGTTATCAGCAATAAAATGTTCTTCAGTTTATGTTCTAAAGTGTGTTGTTCTCAAGGAAATCCAGCCTTTCCTTTACGGGGAAGTTTGGGTTGTCACAGTTAGTATCAGATCTTTGGTTTACAGAGCTCGAGAACAAGACACATTAGAACCGAACGAAAGCATTCATCACAGATTGGATTAGTAATATCCAAAAAGAATAACTCGTTAGAGATGGGGTCAGTAGTATCTGTAACGACCCAGAAAATCTGAACCAATTTAAATTTTTTAAATTGGCTAAAATAATGGATTTTAGATATTTAAAATAAATATTTTAAATAATAGCAATGAAAACTGAATTTGAATCGACAATTGAAAATGAATATAATTAATTCTATTTATAAACAAGGCCTGAAATGGCGCTGTAGTTTCAAAATTTGAATTCAATCTTTGTCGGACTGTACCGGGTGCAAAGCAAAATGGATTTGAGTGAAACCAAAAATATTTAAATCTGCTAGTGAATACCTTTCTAACGAATCTGAAAAATCGAAGTTTCATAGCGGAAAGCAAAAGTTATGGCCAAATGAATTTTCAGAAAGGTCGATATGGAATTTATATAGCCCGTGAAATTGGCCATTTTGCAAACGACCTCGGAATTCAACGAAACCAATTTTGTTGGATCCGGGATGAGAAGTTATTGCTAGGTTTCAAATTTCGTAATTTTTGAAGCTAGTATATGAGCGTGGCAAAGGAAAACGTGTTTTGGTCAATTATAGTTAAATTGGATCGACCAGAAATGGGCCTTTTTGCAAATTGTCTCAGAATTCGACGAAACTAGTTTTGTTGGGACCGTATCGTCAAAACATAGCTAGATTTATTTTTCTGGAATTTTTCGAATCAGGTTGTGGCCCTGGCAAATTGAAATGCACGTTCAAATTAAATATTGAATGTTTTATATATTAATTCGAATGAAAACTGGCTCTAACAGTCGAAATGGCCTGCGAAACATATCCCATTGTGTTTGGAATGGGGGTATTTAGCTAGGGGTGACAGTCGTTGGGTTTGGATTGGAGTTCGTATGGGAAGAGGGGTATTTTTGAGATTTTAAAATTAATAAATATAAAAAAATATGGGCCAATCCTCTCACTTTCTCTCTCCCCGTCTTCTTCCCAGATCATCAACGCGCGACGGTGGAAAAAGCTCCAAACTTCCCTCCTCGAATTCTCTCTCGTTTCTCAATTAAATCACGTGAGGTTGGATCGATTTTGAAGAGCTCCGAACGAGCTTTAAATCCATAACCGAAGCACCCAACATCGTCGCGTCTCTCGCCTGAATCACCTCCACGAAGTGCGGCGCTTTGGACCGCCGTCGACGACGACAGGGGCTGCCGCAGTGGGCCCCACATCCGGCGCAAGCGCGCCTTTCCTGGCCCGACGTCGTGGCATAGGCCGATCCTCTTCATACGTCACGGATTGATCGCAAATTCAAGACCTAATTTTGAACCAATTCTGAAAGGTACGGGTTTTTATTTTCTGAAGTGATTTCAACATCTTTAAATTGTCGCAAAACATGAAACTTTAAAAAATCATATCTTTTTCGTTTCTTGTCGAAATCCAGTGAAACAAGAGACAGTGGACTCGTGTGGATGTCTTCTACCTTCTAGAAGAGACTGCATAAAGGTACGGGTTTTTATTTTCTGAAGTGATTTCAACATCTTTAAAGTGTCGCAAAACATGAAACTTTGAAAAATCATATATTTTTCGTTTCTTGTTGAAATCCAGTGACACAAGAGACAGTGGACTCGTGTGGACGTCTTCTACCTTCTAGAGGAGACTGCATATTTTTCTGAGCCTTCTGCTATTTTTGGTGGAGTGGAAACCAATGTGAGATTTCGAATTTATAAACGATATGGAAAACGACGATGTATAAATTATATGGTCGATGTATGGGTTATATAAGCATTGTACACCTCATGTATAAGCGTTGTATAAGTTGTACGTTCGATGTATAAGTTATATATGCGTTGTAAAAATTATATATGTGTTGAAATAGAAGTGAATTGCTACATATGTATTTATATATATATATATATATATATATATACGCCCCTTGTCCAAAAACCATGGACGATATTTATTGGTTGTGATTGGTGTGAAAATTGATTGACAGCGAATGGTTGACAGGAATTATTTGTGGTCGATATTAATTGATTGTGGTTGAAAAATACCCATTGGTGGTTGAGAAATATTTGGTTGAAACCACATAGGATTAGTTTGTGGAAATGAAATAAATATACATGCCGCCTGCGCACGAACTAGATGCATGATTCCCCATTGTCAAAAACCGCGAGGTTTTAAGGTAGAGCGAGGAGCCGTACTAGGGACGGTCCCGGTTTTAACTACCCTGCCATTATGCTGCCGAAATTTTGAATAATATTCATGTGTTTGAATTATTTTCAATTGTTGAAACTATATTTATTCATTGAATAGAAAATCTCCATGTGTTGAGTCGATATTCATTCGTTGAATTGAAATTCATGTGTTGAATGGTGTTCGTTTTTTAAATATAAAAATCACATTTTTATCATCTATATGAACTATATAAAATAACCTCCTTTTGAAAGAAATTGTTTTATAATAAAAATCCTAGTTTTATTACCTATATGAACTATATAAAGTAATAGTGTTTTGAAATGAATTGTTTTACAATAAAAATAACATTTTTTGTTATATACATGAATTGTTAAATATAGTGAAGTGTTGAATTAGAAGACAGTTAGACAAAAATATCATTTTTATCAAATATATGAGAAGAATATAGCTTTGAAATCGAAGAATCGATATATAAATAGAATTGAAATATATCAAATAATGACGCTGTAGTACGTATTTTGAAATCGAGACTTCAAACGATTATATCGGGAGATCCGACCATCGGATTTTCCTGAAATCGCAACTGTTGGGTTCGCTTTGGAAAAATCTTTCCAATGGCACCAACTTTGTAAAAATCCAACGGTTGGATTGTCTGGAATGTTTAATTCAAACTGAAGAAAAACAACACGAGAATCGATTATATTTATATATATATAATTATATTTAATCGAATAACGATGCTGCAGTTCGTATTTTGAAATCGAAACTTCAAACGATTTGTAATAACCCGAAAATGCGACCCAGTTTGAAATTTTTGTTTTGGCAATTTTAGCGAATTTTGAACATTTAAAATGGATTATTTTAAATAATATCGACGAGAAATTTATTTTGAATATAATTCGAACGTATATATTATACGCGCCGTCGTTAGAATATAAATATTTATATATAATTATAAATAGAATTGAAAATGGCGCGGTAGTTCGATAATTCGATTTCAAACTTCAATTGAATGTACCGGGTGCAAAACAATCCGGATTTTAGTGAAACCAAAAATAATGGGATTTAATTGTGAATATCTTTCCAACGAAACCCGACAAATCCGCATTTCAAAGCGGGAATCAAAAGATATGTCCAGTTGAAAATTCTGAATAGTCGCTATGGAATTCAAGCCCTTAAAAATGGACATTTTGCAAATGACCTCGGATTTCGACGAAACCAGTTTTGTTGGGTCCGTGATGTAAAGTTATTGCTAGGTTTCAAATTTCATAATTTTTCGAATCAATATGTGAGCGTGGCATAGGAAAACGTGCTTTGACCATTTCAGTTGATTTTAATCGACTGGAAATTGGCCATTTTTCCAACGATCTCAGAATTCGACGAAACTAGTTTTGTTAGGACCGTATCGTCAATACGAAGCTAGAAAATATTTTTCTGGAATTTTTCTAGTTAGTATGTGGCCCCGGTAATTTGAAATGTACGTTTAAAATTCAATAAAGTGATTTAAATGTAAATTTAACGGAAACTGATTGTAACAGCCGAATCAGCTGACGATACATATCCCATTGTGTTCGGAAAGGGGGTTAAACGCTATGGACGACAGGTGGTGGGCCTTGTTTTGATGACGTATGATAAAAGTCAACTTTTATAAAATAATAAAATAATAAATAAAAATATATATAAACCCCCCCTTTTTCTCGTTTACACTGAACAGAAATTAGAAAAAAAAAAAACCCTCAATCGAAGTGGCGCGCCTCCCCACCGTCGGCCACCATCGAGGCGCGCGCCCATCACCTCAGCCTCGACGGCGAGACCCCCCCCCCCCCACCTCAGGCGCACCCCTGCCTCGATCTCCTCTCCCTCCTCCCAACTCGCGAGGCTCTAAACCCACCGCAGCCTCAGTCGCATCGCCCCCCCCCCCCCCCCGGTGAGCCACCGCTTCTTCCTCCTCCCCTTCCCTTCGCCTGCGACGCCCACCCCCACCCCGCATCCCCTCCGAGCCGCCGACGAGCCCCCCTGTAAGTCCCCTGTGTTTTTTTTTATTTACATTAAACTGTTTTTTTTATTTACTTTAAACTGTTTTTTTATTTACTTTAAAACGGTAAAGTTAGGATTTTTAAATTAGAAAGTTAGGATTTTTAAATTTGAAAGTTCGGATTTTTAAAATAGAGAAGATGAGATTTTTAAAGTAGAAAAGATTTTATTCAGTTAAAGGTATGATCTTTATATTTTTAAAGTAATAAAAATATGATTTGTATATTTTTAAAGTAATAAAAATATGATTTGTATATTTTTAAAGTAATAAAAATATGATTTTTATATTTTTAAAGTATTAAAAATATGATCTTTACTATATAGAAATATTACAAATATGATTTTTATATTTTTAAAGTATTAAAAATATAATCTTTATAGGATAGAGAATATAAAAATATCATCTTTGTGTATGTAGCAAAATAAAAATCTGATTTTTATTTTCTATACATCGAAATAAAATGCTGATTTTTATAAAGATGAAATCTTTATAGTTGAAAAGGCGAGATCTTTATATATAGAATAACGATGTAAAAATAGAATTTTTATCTATATAGTAGCGGTGTAAAAATAGCATTTTTATCCATATAGCGTGAAAGTAAAAATGTGATTTTTATATATTGAACTTCGAAGTAAAAATATGATTTTTATATATTGAATAGCATAGTAAAAATTCGATTTTTAAATATATGAAGTGATTATAAAAATATGATTTTTAAATTGAAAGTGAACAAATAAAAATGTGATTTTTATTTTAAAGACATCAAAATATAAAAATGTGTGATTTTTATATATGTAGTGACTACGGGCAACGAAGATGATAAACAGACGAGAATGAAGAAGATTTCTTTAAAAGAAGAGTCAAGATGTTTGGATAGCTATAGGTGAGAATTTCTAACTCTTCAATTTATTTTCTAGTTATATATATATATATACTAGGATGCAGACGGTGTTTAGTAGCACCCGACACAATCGTCCACATACCATGGACTTGTTTGTTTGGCTATTTGGTGATTGATTGCGATATTGGTTTGAATGTGGTTTGTGGTGTGGAAAATCGAATCGATAAATGGGTTAGGATTAGACGTGCGCCGTTATAAGGCGAAGTAGTAAGGCTAGGTTAGACTCTTACTCCAAATTTTGTGGTTTGCATAACGAAAGTGATTTGATTGATGTGTGAATGGCGTGGGCCTTCACTAGACCGGGGATAAGGCTAGGCCTTGTCCCGTTTCTAGTATCGTGCCGTTATGCCGCCGAAATTTTCTAAAATATGTTAGAAAAATAAAAATATCATTTTATTGAATAAATGAACTGAATAGAAATTCAAGTGTTAAAATAAATTGTTTTATCGTTAAAAATATAATTTTTAACGTGAAAGTGAATAAATAAATATTTATAAACAAATCGGCCGATTTGTTTGTATACACTGATTTGACTGATATCGATTGGGTCGATAAATTTTACACGTCGCCCAACTGCACAACTAAAATTTGTGTTTGATTGTTTGAAACCCCACACGGGTGTTGGGATGAAATTTGATGTTCACTCATCCTGATTGATTAAATATGTCGATCGGTTGATTGACAGGCTGTTATAAGCGTCAGATATCTATATTTGATGCTTATACAGTGTGGTGCACTTTGGTTGATGATTGATTATTTTTCAATGTTATTATATACATGTGTTGTATGGAATCCATATAATTAACGTTATATGGTGATTGATTGGGCCTCATTCCAATCGGGAAAATAAGGAATATTATAAAAGAAAAATTCATGTGTTGAATATAAAAATAGTCATGTGTTGACGATGTTCATGTGTTGAGTGAAATATTTTGTATAATAAAAATTTACATCTTTATCATATTTAAAATTAGAACTACTTCCCAGTAGAAGTCTAATTAAAAATCAAACGATAGATACCATAGTTTTATAAAATATTTTACATAACAAAAATAGTGATGTGTTGACAGTACTCATGTGTTGAGATTAGTCGTGTGTTGAAAGAAATATAGATTCATGTGTTGAATGAAATAAATATTCATTTGTTGAATAGAATAACGAAATTATTGAAATATAAAGCCGTGTTGATTAGAGATGCGTTATTTTGACGCGAACGATGTTTATATCGATTTTATTCGTTTTTAATGAGTATTGAAAAGTGATTTCAAAATATAATATTTTGAAAGGAAATTCAAATTGAATTAGATTGAAATTCAAATGGAAATTTTATTGAATCAATTTGAAATGAATTCGATTTGAATTGAATAGAAAGTGAATTTGAATTCGAATAAAATTGAAAGTGAATTTGAATTCGAATAAAATAGAGATGAATTCAAATTGAATTGAATTGAATTGAAAACGATTTCGAAATGAATTGAATTGAAAACGATTTCGAAATGAATTGAATTGAAAACGATTTCGAAATGAATTGAATTGAAAACGATTTCGAAATGAATTGAATTGAAAACGATTTCGAAATGAATTGAATTGAAATGAATTTTAAAACGAATTTATAAAGAAGAATTCAATTTTGATTTGAATTGAAAAGAAAGTTGAAATTGCTTTTGAAACGATTTTAAAACTATTTAGATAATTCGTTTTAAATAGAAATCGACGAAATATATATTATATATATTATATATATAATATAATGGCCTGAATAGAACGCGCCGCGCCGCGGTAGTTCGTGAATTTCGACCATTTATTTCAAACGGACATTGCGGGAGATCCGACCGTCGGATTCTCCTAAAACTGGAACCGTTGGGTTCGTATCGAAAAGAGCTTTCCAATGAATATTAGAAATTTGAAATCTAACGGTTGGATTTGGAATTATGTCCAAATCAAATTCGAAAAAGGTCGCTGTAAGTGCAGTTCGATGGCCGTTGTTGGAAATCGACTGTACGTGCCTTGATAAAATTATTAAAAATATCTATAATTTGTGTAAAATTATAATATGTGAATTGGAAAGAATTGGGCTGGAAAATTCCACATTAGAAGGTAAAAATAGATTTTTATCGAAATGAACTAGTTTTGAACTAGAATTAAAATCAATTTATTTTTAAATAAATAAATTGAATTCGAAAGGGATTTTGAAAATAATCGATAATTTCCAATACGAGGATTGGACTGGAGTTGAATCGAAATTATCTTCGGGATATTTCGATGTTGGATTTTGTGACTATACAGATATTGTTATGGGGCTTTGAAAGATATATTTAATATCGTTATTCCCAATACGATATATGTTGGTTTCAGAATTTGATATTGAATATAAGCCGATATATTTTCTATTCAAAGCCTTGTATTTAATATCAAATGTGATTTGGGTTTATCGTGAATCGTGTTTTAGATAACATTGGTTCTTTAACCCAGTTAAAGGCAAGATATCGATTTCTGAAAAGATTAAAACTAAGTGGAGTTTTAATGAATCTTTAATTAGATTAAAATGTGAATTGATAATTTAAATTATCAAATCTGAAAAATGATCGAGAGTGGAGTATCACCAGTTTTTCTCCAAAGCGATAGTTAAATCTTTAATTAGATTTGAACGTGAAATGGTAATTAATTTTACCGATAACACCGTGGTGTTAGATGTGGAGTATTACCAGTTTTCTCCCTGGGATATATAGGTTGGGATTGGGAAATAAAATAAATAATTACTTCGGTGTGGTTCGTTAATCCCGACTAGTTTGAAATGATATCCAAAGGAGGATTAAAGAATAAATTTAGAAGAATTTATCTTGGATAAAATTAATGGGAACATTTCCCTAAGAATGTGATTTTGTGAATAAAAGAATATTCTGAATTGGAATGAGGCGTTTGTTGTGTTTGTGTAACATTCGTTTATTATATACGTGGGTTATTCAGAAAGGCCGGGTTTATACCCATTCTGAATAATCAATTCGACGAGATGTCGAAGATGAAGACGGTGGTTGAAGACCGGAAGTCTTCACATCGTTTGGGTGATTACTGATGATCTTGATTGGGCTGTACACCCAGGATGAGGGAATCAGTTGGTGATCGTCCAGACGTACTTGGAGATGGATGGATATGCGAGGAAAGTGCCTCCGGTTTCGTTCAGACCCAGAACGAACTTGTAAATGGATTGTGTGTCTGACATTGGATTTTATTCTGTGTTGATTGATCTCTATTAAATATACATCTGTTTGGCGGCAGAGAATTTATTCTCTTGCTTAACGCCCTTCTCTGAGACATACGAGCTCAGAGGTTGTATATCGATGGACATCAGTCGCATTGAGTGAATTGCCAATGTGGCACGCGTAAGTGGCAATTGATCAAGGCTTCTGTTGAAAAGCAAAGTCTTGTGGTTGATGATCAAAGCACAGCCTGTGTGGCGTAGCTTTGTGTATAACGTGAATTCGCGAGCCTCACACCTCGGTATGAGTCGAAAACGGGATAGTGACTGCAGGGAGAGCACGACGTTTCTTTCTAGCTAGGGTGGTGTCAGTGACCTACCAGCCCTGACATTTATATACTTTTCACCTGTGTGGTTGTTGGAATGCGAGGCGCCTTGGATATAGGTCTGTAAGGACCGGGAAACGTGTGTTCAGGAATTGCCAATCCTCAAAAGTAAGAGAGGACCGGCCCTGAAGATCCAAGGATCATAGTGGGGTCCTGAGACATTTGCTAGAGTGTCTCGAATCGGAGAGGAGCTTGCCCCTTGCCTCGACTCATGATGGAATCCAATTTCCAATACGTGTGTTTCGGTTTTATTTGTAGAGCCTAGTATGGCGACATAGTAGATGGTAGCTATGCCGCCTATGATTGATACTTATGATTGAAATTGTTTTGACACTATACACCTATAATATTATCAAATAATGTGTTTTAAACGTATCAAGCATGCTTTGGCTGTTATAAGGTAAAAACCCTATCCTCCGTCTTGCGTTGCATTGTGTGATGGGACCTGGGTCTTATAACAGCTTCATTTTTCTTTATTTAGCATTGCGCTATTTGTTCTATGCACTGGTATTCTTGGGAGGAAACCCGTTCCGTGTTATACGGCGTGGTCCCTTGATTTACCTAACTTTAAAACCAATATTAATAACTGTTTTAGTTCTCACACCAGTCACATGACTGACTTGGAGTTTATTGTTTTAACCTAAACTCTGGGTGCCCCTATTTTCCACACGGGCAGCTAGTAGTTTTGGATTTGCAGATTTATATTCACAGGGTCCTGATTAACAGCAGGAACGATGCTCGGAAAGCTCTGTATCCGTGTATCACTTTCAGTTGTATTTTATATTATTTTCCGCTGCTATGTAATTTATTGTAATCTCTGATATTTATCGAATGTAATTTATTCATTTATACTATGTATATTCTTGTATCTGATGGAATTGTTGTAATAGCAATGAAATGTTCTTCCGTATGCGTCCTTTTGTGTGTTGTTCTCAAAGTATTCGTGCTTTCCTTTACGGGGAAGTTACGGGTTCTTTCATTTGGTATCAGAGCTTTGGTTTACAGAGCTCGAGAACAAGACACATTAGAACTATACGAAAGAATTCATCAGATATTGGATTAGCAACATCCAATTAGAATGACTCGTTAGAGATAGGATCAGTAGTATCCTAGAACGAGTGTGAAGAGTATATTTTTCAAATAAAAACAATTTTGTTTTGAAAATTTAAATTGCTTTATACGTATTTGAATATTTAATTATTTTGAATATGGACAATCGAGTATATATAGATTTCGCGTATACGCGTCATGAACGTATATTCGAAGTTTTAATATATTAGATAGATATAGAATCACATTCTAGTTGCCCGGAGATAATTCTGGTAATGCGGCCGCATTATCAGTATTTATGTTCATGTTTCGAAGGTGTGATTTCTATATATTTCCATTAGACTGGTGTGAGAACCAAAACTAATATAGATAGGTTTATGGTCGTGAATTGGCATTAAAAACATGATTTTTTGTATATATATCAAAATTTATGAATTTGAAACGTTAATCCACTAATTGATTGATGTTTGTGTTGTTTGTTTATTTGTTTGCTAATTTTTAACCATTTATGCCTAATATAATCAAATATTGAATTGTATTGAAAATCGATCGCATTTGCTTGCATATATATATACTTACATTGAACAGGTCATAGCAAGGAGGCTAGAGCAGAGAATAAAATTTGTTTGCCCGACAAATAGGTACATGTTTACTACATAATTTACTGTTTTGTTTGGGTGATGATGATTTTGTGAGCCTATTGGCTAGCCGCTTGGCTTTTTCTTTTTCTTTTTGAGATCTGATGGACCGGGGAAGCTATTTGAAATTCCCCGATGCTCCCGGTGCAGGGGAGGTTATGGCGAAATTTTTCGAAAATTTAGGGTGTTAGCCAAATTTTTGAAATTTTTGAAAAGTTCTTAGAAACTGAAAAGTTGAGGAACTTAAGCCGTAATCGAAACAATGGAAGTTGAGTTGAATTGTTAAACAACTTTCGACTTTGTTCCTTTTCGAGGACGAAAAGTTTTAAGTGGGAGAGATTGTAATAACCCGAAAATGCGAGCCAGTTTGAAATTTTTGTTTTGGCAATTTTAGCGAATTTTGAACATTTAAAATGGATTATTTTAAATAATATCGACGAGAAATTTATTTTGAATATAATTCGAACGTATATATTATACGCGCCGTCGTTAGAATATAAATATTTATATATAATTATAAATAGAATTGAAAATGGCGCGGTAGTTCGATAATTCGATTTCAAACTTCAATTGAATGTACCGGGTGCAAAACAATCCGGATTTTAGTGAAACCAAAAATAATGGGATTTAATTGTGAATATCTTTCCAACGAATCCGACAAATCCGCATTTCAAAACGGGAATCAAAAGATATGTCCAGTTGAAAATTCTGAATAGTCGCTATGGAATTCAAGCCCTTAAAAATGGACATTTTGCAAATGACCTCGGATTTCGACGAAACCAGTTTTGTTGGGTCCGTGATGTAAAGTTATTGCTAGGTTTCAAATTTCATAATTTTTCGAATCAATATGTGAGCGTGGCATAGGAAAACGTGTTTTGACCATTTCAGTTGATTTTAATCGACTGGAAATTGGCCATTTTTCCAACGATCTCAGAATTCGACGAAACTAGTTTTGTTAGGACCGTATCGTCAATACGAAGCTAGAAAATATTTTTCTGGAATTTTTCTAGTTTGTATGTGGCCCCGAAAATTTGAAATGTACGTTTAAAATTCAATAAAGTGATTTAAATGTAAATTTAACGGAAACTGATTGTAACAGCCGAATCAGCTGACGATACATATCCCATTGTGTTCGGAATGGGGGTTAAACGCTATGGACGACAGGTGATGGGCCTTGTTTTGATGACGTATGATAAAAGTCAACTTTTATAAAATAATAAAATAATAAATAAAAATATATATAAACCCCCCCTTTTTCTCGTTTACACTGAACAGAAATTAGAAAGAAAAAAAAAACCCTCAATCGAAGTGGCGCGCCTCCCCACCGTCGGCCACCATCGAGGCGCGCGCCCATCACCTCAGCCTCGACGGCGAGACCCCCCCTCCACCTCAGGCGCACCCCTGCCTCGATCTCCTCTCCCTCCTCCCAACTCGCGAGGCTCTAAACCCACCGCAGCCTCAGTCGCATCGCCCCCCCCGGTGAGCCACCGCTTCTTCCTCCTCCCCTTCCCTTCGCCTGCGACGCCCACCCCCACCCCGCATCCCCTCCGAGCCGCCGACGAGCCCCCCTTGTAAGTCCCCTGTGTTTTTTTTTATTTACATTAAACTGTTTTTTTTATTTACTTTAAACTGTTTTTCTTTTTACTTTAAAACGGTAAAGTTAGGATTTTTAAATTAGAAAGTTAGGATTTTTAAATTTGAAAGTTCGGATTTTTAAAATAGAGAAGATGAGATTTTTAAAGTAGAAAAGATTTTATTCAGTTAAAGGTATGATCTTTATATTTTTAAAGTAATAAAAATATGATTTGTATATTTTTAAAGTAATAAAAATATGATTTGTATATTTTTAAAGTAATAAAAATATGATTTTTATATTTTTAAAGTATTAAAAATATGATCTTTACTATATAGAAATATTACAAATATGATTTTTATATTTTTAAAGTATTAAAAATATAATCTTTATAGGATAGAGAATATAAAAATATCATCTTTGTGTATGTAGCAAAATAAAAATCTGATTTTTATTTTCTATACGTCGAAATAAAATGCTGATTTTTATAAAGATGAAATCTTTATAGTTGAAAAGGCGAGATCTTTATATATAGAATAACGATGTAAAAATAGAATTTTTATCTATATAGTAGCGGTGTAAAAATAGCATTTTTATCCATATAGCGTGAAAGTAAAAATGTGATTTTTATATATTGAACTTCGAAGTAAAAATATGATTTTTATATATTGAATAGCATAGTAAAAATTCGATTTTTAAATATATGAAGTGATTATAAAAATATGACTTTTAAATTGAAAGTGAACAAATAAAAATGTGATTTTAAAGACATCAAAATATAAAAATGTGTGATTTTTATATATGTAGTGACTACGGGCAACGAAGATGATAAACAGACGAGAATGAAGAAGATTTCTTTAAAAGAAGAGTCAAGATGTTTGGATAGCTATAGTTGAGAATTTCTCACTCTTCAATTTATTTTCTAGTTATATATATATACTAGGATGCAGACGGTGTTTAGTAGCACCCGACACAATCGTCCACATACCATGGACTTGTTTGTTTGGCTATTTGGTGATTGATTGCGATATTGGTTTGAATGTGGTTTGTGGTGTGGAAAATCGAATCGATAAATGGGTTAGGATTAGACGTGCGCCATTATAAGGCGAAGGAGTAAGGCTAGGTTAGACTCTTACTCCAAATTTTGTGGTTTGCATAACGAAAGTGATTTGATTGATGTGTGAATGGCGTGGGCCTTCACTAGACCGGGGATAAGGCTAGGCCTTGTCCCGTTTCTAGTATCGTGCCGTTATGCCGCCGAAATTTTCTAAAATATGTTAGAAAAATAAAAATATCAGTTTATTGAATAAATGAACTGAATAGAAATTCAAGTGTTAAAATAAATTGTTTTATCGTTAAAAATATAATTTTTAACGTGAAAGTGAATAAATAAATATTTATAAACAAATCGGCCGATTTGTTTGTATACACTGATTTGACTGATATCGATTGGGTCGATAAATTTTACACGTCGCCCAACTGCACAACTAAAATTTGTGTTTGATTGTTTGAAACCCCACACGGGTGTTGGGATGAAATTTGATGTTCACTCATCCTGATTGATTAAATATGTCGATCGGTTGATTGACTGGCTGTTATAAGCGTCAGATATCTATATTTGATGCTTATACAGTGTGGTGCACTTTGGTTGATGATTGATTATTTTTCAATGCTATTATATACATGTGTTGTATCGAATCCATATAATTAACGTTATATGGTGATTGATTGGGCCTCATTCCAAACGGGAAAATAAGGAATATTACAAAAGAAAAATTCATGTGTTGAATATAAAAATAGTCATGTGTTGACGATGTTCATGTGTTGAGTGAAATATTTTATATAATAAAAATTTACATCTTTATCATATTTAAAATTAGAACTACTTCCCAGTAGAAGTCTAATTAAAAATCAAACGATAGATACCATAGTTTTATAAAATATTTTACATAACAAAAATAGTGATGTGTTGACAGTACTCATGTGTTGAGATTAGTCGTGTGTTGAAAGAAATATAGATTCATGTGTTGAATGAAATAAATATTCATTTGTTGAATAGAATAACGAAATTATTGAAATATAAAGCCGTGTTGATTAGAGATGCGTTATTTTGACGCGAACGATGTTTTTATCGATTTTATTCGTTTTTAATGAGTATTGAAAAGTGATTTCAAAATTTAATATTTTGAAAGGAAATTCAAATTGAATTAGATTGAAATTCAAATGGAAATTTTATTGAATCAATTTGAAATGAATTCGATTCGAATTGAATAGAAAGTGAATTTGAATTCGAATAAAATTGAAAGTGAATTTGAATTCGAATAAAATAGAGATGAATTCAAATTGAATTGAATTGAATTGAAAACGATTTCGGAATGAATTGAATTGAAAACGATTTCGAAATGAATTGAATTGAAAACGATTTCGAAATGAATTGAATTGAAAACGATTTCGAAATGAATTGAATTGAAAACGATTTCGAAATGAATTGAATTGAAATGAATTTTAAAACAAATTTATAAAGAAGAATTCAATTTTGATTTGAATTGAAAAGAAAGTTGAAATTACTTTTGAAACGATTTTAAAACTATTTATATAATTCATTTTAAATAGAAATCGACGAAATATATATTATATATATAATATAATGGCCTGAATAGAACGCGCCGCGCCGCGGCAGTTCGTGAATTTCGACCATTTATTTCAAACGGACATTGCGGGAGATCCGACCGTCGGATTCTCCTAAAACCGGAACCGTTGGGTTCGTATCGAAAAGAGCTTTCCAATGAATATTAGAAATTTGAAATCTAACGGTTGGATTTGGAATTATGTCCAAATCAAATTCGAAAAAGGTCGCTGTAAGTGCAGTTCGATGGCCGTTGTTGGAAATCGACTGTACGGGCCTTGATAAAATTATTAAAAATATCTATAATTTGTGTAAAATTATAATATGTGAATTGGAAAGAATTGGGCTGGAAAATTCCACAATAGAAGGTAAAATTAGATTTTTATCGAAATGAACTAGTTTTGAACTAGAATTAAAATTAATTTATTTTTAAATAAATAAATTGAATTCGAAAGGGATTTTGAAAATAATCGATAATTTCCAATACGTGGATTGGACTGGAGTTGAATCGAAATTATCTTCGGGATATTTCGATGTTGGATTTTGTGACTATACAGATATTGTTATGGGGATTTGAAAGATATATTTAATATCGTTATTCCCAATACGATATATGTTGGTTTCAGAATTTGATATTGAATATAAGCCGATATATTTTCTATTCAAAGCCTTGTATTTAATATCAAATGTGATTTGGGTTTATCGTGAATCGTGTTTTAGATAACATTGGTTCTTTAACCCAGTTAAAGGCAAGATATCGATTTCTGAAAAGATTAAAACTAAGTGGAGTTTTAATGAATCTTTAATTAGATTAAAATGTGAATTGATAATTTAAATTATCAAATCTGAAAAATGATCGAGAGTGGAGTATCACCAGTTTTGCTCCAAAGCGATAGTTAAATCTTTAATTAGATTTGAACGTGAAATGGTAATTAATTTTACCGATAACACCTTGGTGTTAGATGTGGAGTATTACCAGTTTTCTCCCTGGGATATATAGGTTGGGATTGGGAAATAAAATAAATAATTACTTCGGTGTGGTTCGTTAATCCCGACTAGTTTGAAATGATATCCAAAGGAGGATTAAAGAATAAATTTAGAAGAATTTATCTTGGATAAAATTAATGGGAACATTTCGCTAAGAATGTGATTTTGTGAATAAAAGACTATTCTGAATTGGAATGAGGCGTTTGTTGTGTTTGTGTAACATTCGTTTATTATATACGTGGGTTATTCAGAAAGGCCGGGTTTATACCCATTCTGAATAATCAATTCGACGAGATGTCGAATATGAAGACGGTGGTTGAAGACCGGAAGTCTTCACATCGTTTGGGTGATTACTAATAATCTTGATTGGGCTGTACACCCAGGATGAGGGAATCAGTTGGTGATCGTCCAGACGTACTTGGAGATGGATGGATATGCGAGGAAAGTGCCTCCGGTTTCGTTCAGACCCAGAACGAACGTGTAAATGGATTGTGTGTCTGACATTGGATTTTATTCTGTGTTGATTGATCTCTATTAAATATACATCTGTTTGGCGGCAGAGAATTTATTCTCTTGCTTAACGCCCTTCTCTGAGACATACGAGCTCAGAGGTTGTATATCGATGGACATCAGTCGCATTGAGTGAATTGCCAATGTGGCACGCGTAAGTGGCAATTGATCAAGGCTTCTGTTGAAAAGCAAAGTCTTGTGGTTGATGATCAAAGCACGGCCTGTGTGGCGTAGCTTTGTGTATAACGTGAATTCGCGAGCCTCACACCTCGGTATGAGTCAAAAACGGGATAGTGACTGCAGGGAGAGCACGACGTTTCTTTCTAGCTAGGGTGGTGTCAGTGACCTACCAGCCCTGACATTTATATACTTTTCACCTGTGTGGTTGTTGGAATGCGAGGCGCCTCGGATATAGGTCTGTAAGGACCGGGAAACGTGTGTTCAGGAATTGCCAATCCTCAAAAGTAAGAGAGGACCGGCCCTGAAGATCCAAGGATCATAGTGGGGTCCTGAGACATTTGCTAGAGTGTCTCGAATCGGAGAGGAGCTTGCCCCTTGCCTCGGCTCATGATGGAATCCAATTTCCAATACGTGTGTTTCGGTTTTATTTGTAGAGCCTAGTATGGCGACATAGTAGATGGTAGCTATGCCGCCTATGATTGATACTTATGATTGAAATTGTTTTGACACTATACCCCTATAATAGTATCAAATAATGTGTTTTAAACGTATCAAGCATGCTTTGGCTGTTATAAGGTAAAAACCCTATCCTCCGGCTTGCGTTGCATTGTGTGATGGGACCTGGGTCTTATAACAGCTTCATTTTTCTTTATTTAGCATTGCGCTATTTGTTCTATGCACTGGTATTCTTGGGAGGAAACCCGTTCCGTGTTATACGGCGTGGTCCCTTGATTTACCTAACTTTAAAACCAATATTAATAACTGTTTTAGTTCTCACACCAGTCACATGACTGACCTGGAGTTTATTGTTTTAACCTAAACTCTGGGTGCCCCTATTTTCCACACGGGCAGCTAGTAGTTTTGGTTTTGCAGATTTATATTCACAGGGTCCTGATTAACAGCTGGAACGATGCTCGGAAAGCTCTGTATCCGTGTATCACTTTCAGTTGTATTTTATATTATTTTCCGCTGCTATGTAATTTATTGTAATCTCTGATATTTATCGAATGTAATTTATTCATTTATACTCTGTATATTCTTGTATCTGATGGAATTGTTGTAATAGCAATGAAATGTTCTTCCGTATGCGTCCTTTTGTGTGTTGTTCTCAAAGTATTCGTGCTTTCCTTTACGGGGAAGTTACGGGTTCTTTCATGATTATACCGGGAGATCCGGCCGTCGGATTTTCTCGACATTGGAACCGTTGGATTCGTTTTGAAAAGATTTTTCTAATGATGTAAATTTTGTGAAGATCCAACGGTTAGATTTTCATATATTTGTAAATCAAATCTAAAGAAAAACAGCGCCACGGCCGCGTTATGGCCCGAAGTGCCGTTTTGAATAAATTGGCTATTTTAAAATAAATAAAAATAGCGATAAATCGTTATAAAATATCATAAACGATATGGAATGGAAATAAACTGAATTTGCTCGATTTATGTGGTAATTGATGGTTGAATGTGCTTGGTGTGAAAATTACATTAAAGAACAAAATTGGTGTTGTCGAATGATTTAACCATTGAAATAAATTGATTTGAAATTCTAAATATACGTGAATTATTTGAAAAGGCCGAGTTAATTCTCATTTCAAATAATTGACCGACGATTGAAAGTCGAAGATAAAGACGGTGGTAGAAGACCGGAGATCTTCACCTCGTTTGGATGGTAACCAATGTCCTGATTGGGAGGCATCCCGAAATATGGATAATGAGTGGTGATCGTCCAGACGTACGTGGTGGTCGATGGGTTTGCGAGGTATATAGTGCCTCCGGTTTCGTTAAGACCCAGAACAGACTTGTAAACGGACTGTGTGTCTGACATTGGATTTTATTCCATGTAGATTTATCTCTGTTAAATATACATCTATTTGGCGGTGGAGAATTTATTCTTTTGCTTAACGTTCTTCTCTGAAACGCACGAGCTCAGAGGTTGTATATCGATGGACATCAGTCGCATGGCATGAATTGCTAGTGTGGCATGCCTAAGTGGCAAATGACCAGGGCTTCTATTGAAAAGCAAAGTCTTGAGGTGATGATCAAAGCGCAGCCTATGTGGCGTAGCTTTGTGTATAACATGAATTTGTGAGCCTCACATCCCGGTATGAACCAGAAACGGGAGAAGGACCTCAGAGAGGGCATGCGTTTCTTCCTAGCTAGGAGTTGTGTCGGTGTTTTTACACGGCCTAACATTTTACCTTTGTGGATGATGGATAGCGAGGCACCTCGGATATATCGGTCAATCTGGGACCGATGGAGCCATTCGTTGGCTCGTTTACTCCCCATATGGCGGGGAAACGCATTGTTCAGGAATTTTAATCCACATCGGTGGACCGGCCCTGTCGCTCCAAGGGGCAGTTGCGGCTGTTCCTAAGGCTCGGGCTAGGCAGTCTCAAACTCGGTAAGGACTATCTTTTGCCTTGGTTCGTGACGGAAATCCAATTTCCAAATACGTGACTGTGCGGTTTTGATTGTATACCTATATTTGGCAACATAGTGGTATGGGGCATTAATGCCGTCTATGATTGATAGCTACGATTGAAATTGTTTTCGAAACATATAAACACTAGTAATAATATCAAATGCTTTTGCTTTATTCGTATCAAGCATATTTTGGCCATTAAATGGTAAAAACTCTATCCTTCGGTTCGCGTTGCATTGTGTGATGGGAACTGAGTCTTATAATGGCTTCATTTTTATAAAAAGCATAGCGATGTTTAAAAGAAAGATTTGTTTTAAAGCACTGGCAATCCAATGGAGTAAACCCGTTCCACGAAAGTGGCGTGGTCCTTTGATAAGCCATATTTGAAATGTGTTGAGTAGATTTCTCATACCAGTCCCATGACTGACTCGTAGTTTGCTTCACTTTCAAACTCGGGTGCCCCTTTTTCTACACGGGCAGCCTTGTATTCAGGTTTAGCTGGTTCTTTCTGGATAGCTGGAGCTGAAGATGGATTCTATCATTTATCTCTTTTTATGTTGTTCAGCTCCTATTGTACATTATGTTTGTTTTCCGCTGTAGACATTTATGTATATCTGAACTATATTTGTACTTTGTATGATCCTGTACATTGTGCAACTCTAATGATTACTCTTACCCAGTATATTCTATTGTTCTTATCTGGTGTATTCATTTATTTCTGTTCTACTATTATCTGTTTATGTGTTATATTCCACGGATTACCCTTGCCACCGTTAGTACGGGGTTTGGGGTCGTCTCAGTATCCTAGAACGAGTGTGAAGAGTATTATTTTCTTTAAAATAAAAATGAAAACAAATTTAGTTTTGAATATTTTATCTTAATATACGTATTTGAGTATATTATATTTTAATGTGGACAATCGAGTATATAAAATTTCGAATATACGAGTAATTAACGGATATTCGAAGTTTTAATATACTAGATAGATATAGAATCACACTCTAGTCGCCCAGAGATAATTCTGATGATCGGTGCACCATCACCAGTATTTATTTTCGAGTTTCGAAAGTGGAATTTCAATATATCTCCATTGACTGGTATGAGAAGAAAAACTTAGTTAGGACACATTGCTGTGATTTGCACAAAAATATGATTTTTGGCTATATATAAAGTAATATATGTATTTGAAAAGTTAATCACCTAATTGATTGCTGGTTGTGATGTTTGATAATTAGTTTCACTAATTAAAATATTAGAATGATAAATAATTAAAACCAATAAATAAAATTTAAGGTTGAGTGGATTAATTAAACAACTTTTGGCTACGCTCCTTTTTGAGGATGAAAAGATTTTAAGTGGGGGAACGACCCGGAATTTTGGGGCCAATTTAAAATTTTTATTTTAGAAATTTTAGGGAATTTTAATATTTAAAATAATCTATTTTAAATAATAATGACTAAAAACTTTGTTTAAAATGTATAAATTTAGTTTGATTATAAAGGGAGATTAAAACAACGCTGCAGTTTGAAAATTTGAATTTGAAATTTGACTGACTGTACAGGATTCATTTTAAATCATAATTGAACGAAACTAGAAATATTTAAGTCTGTTTAATCATATCTTTCCAACGAATCTGAAAAACTGAAATTTCGTTTTAAAAATCAAAAGTTATGGCCAATTCAATTTTTAGGAAGGTCGCTGTAGAATTTATATATATATATATATACATATATATATATACATATATACATATATATATATACATATATATATATTATATTGGGCTCGAAAGGCTACTTTTCACATATGGAGGAATTTCGACTCGAAACCACTTCATTTGAGTTTGGAATGACGTTCCTGCATTGAAAAACAGTAAACACTTATATATTTTATAATGACCCGAAAATCCGGTCCAATTTGAGCTGACTAAATAACACAAATCCGACCAAATTGCACTGGAAATCAGGAAATTAATAGAAAGAATTTAGAGGGTGAGAGTAGATAAGATAGAAACTTATAGAATAGAAGAGGAAGAAGAACATCATCATCAGAGTAACATGAATCTCACAGCGGAACGAATAAAATATAACATAAAATTTGAAATACAAACAGTATATGTATACAATTACATTTCAGAGTACAACACTTACAACAACAACGGAAATAATAATAGCTATAGTATCTTGAAGCATCCTGCTCCAAGCTCTCCAAGGGTATCTGTAAAATCCCGACTACTTGACTACCCGTACAAATTAGGCACCTAAGAGTTTAGGGAAAACAAACAAATAAACTCCATGTCAGTCATGGACTGGTGTGAGTAAAACAGTTTTAAACAGTTCGAACAAGTAAACGATATCTCATAAGACCACGCCGTATGACGGAATGGATTTTTCCCTTATGAGAATCCAAAATATCTTTATATCAAAACCTTTTGATATTATAATAATGTCTATCAACCACAGTATAATAATCATCTAGCAGAAACGCTTTCATCTCACGTTCTACATATATAGTATACAATCAAAACTGCAAGCACATATTGCGTAATGGATTTCCAACCATGACAAGGTATGGAACCACCTTCCGATCAGTGGTCTCTAGGAACGATACACTGGAGTTCAACAAGAACATCTTGCAACTCAGCCACACATGACCGACCACTCATTTCGCTTGAGTGTATCGAATGTATATCACCAACGGTTGGGATCAGCAACCGTTTCCCGTATATATATGGGACAACATTGATAAATTAAAGAAGCAAATGAATATTCTCTAGATCAGGTGATTATACACCCTAATAGGTGGGACCTACATAGCCATGCTGCCTGCCCGATTTCTGTCATTTACCGGATGTGAGGCTAGAAGCTACGCTTTATCATCATACCAGATTCACTTCGAATGCCACATCGTCAAATCCATCAAATCACCGATTAATGTCCTCAACAATACATTATGTGTTAGCTAAAAGAAATTACCTTCTCCACTTCCACTCTTGGTACGGTTGGAGAAATTAATATACGTGATCGTCTGGAAATACTTTGTCAGACACCCGTCCATACAAGTCATCGAAGAACAGGATGAACCGAAGGTACTATTCATTACATCTATCTTAGGCACTGTTATCTAAGACTTATACAACAGCCCTTGCATAAACTCCGTCTTCACTGTATTCAGCATACTTGATTCGCAACGCTTATGCCAATACAAAGTCGTTCTTTGGATAAAAATCCAACCGGTCTCTCCATATTTACAACGTAAGATGGTCAAAAACTTCGATAGTCGGTGAGTTAACTTTCAAAGAAAAATACGTGTGAAAACAACAATATAATTTCCAGATGGCAATTCTATCAATCAATCCTCAATTATATATATATATTCATATTTCCTTATTTTCTATGTTTAGAAAATATACGTTAACACTGGAAAACATTTCCATTACTTATTTACGTATCACTATTCTTCTACAACTATCAGTCTGTGATTGTAAACTAGTATAAGAACAAATCCCTAAGTACAAATCCCGAAGGTCGAAACCAACATCAGATAGACATTTAGGAAACCATTCAACTTAACAAGTCCCCAGACAATTTCTGATTTAGTTTAACTCCATTTCTTAACTCCTTATATATGAACATTTTCTTTTCTAGTTCATATTTCCAATTTCAATATTTGATTGCATTTTTGATTCTGTTTGGAAAACATTTCTAAATCTCCTTTACTTGGATTTAAACAGATGTTTAAATCAACCTCGCGACGACAACTCAAACCACTATACTCATTTACTAAATTTACTTAACCACTTTCCCTCTCGAACCTTAACAATTTCTAAATTAAAAACGAAGCCAATCAAGTTGGGGTATAACTACCTCTCAAACCTTAACTGAACAACATTTCAAATCTTGAAACTGGGTAAGTTCATCTTTTAACTCTAATTGATTAACTCTTTTCACTTAATGAAACACCCCACCTCCGTTAGGGTCACTCTCAAAGGGGATGCCCTAATTTTGGTGGAGGTTTATAAGTATAAGTCAAAAATACACAAGACAGATATAAATACACATATTTTTGAACAGCGGAAAACAACAGCAATTTTTATTTCAACAAAATACATGTTACACAAACCATGTCATAATTTTTCTTACAATACTTCCAAAACATAACATCTTCATAACTGTATTGATTACATTATTTAAAGAAGCTTAAAAACATAAGTAAACTGCATAAGTCCCATAATTGCTGTCCAAAGCCATAGTCCAAAACAAAAAGGATCCAACCAATACATTCTTTCTCTTCAAGCTGGATGTGAAAACTGGTCAAGCTACGGTATTCCCTCCCTGTGGACCTGGGGGGGGGGGGGGGGGAGGGAACGAAAGAAAAGTAGAGTCAGACATAAAGCCTGAGTAAGTCTAGGACTATTCAGTCTATGAATAAAGAACTGGGTATGATAAGTATAAACTGGAAATGGGAAAACACCATAAACTAAGTTAAGTTGTCTAGAGTCGAATATACTATCATACCCCATACTAATCACTGCATCCATATAAACTAGTTCCCAGCAGGCACCCCATAATCAGGGTGAAGCGATTCGCTTCTAATGATCGACTCCTACTCGCATTATTACATGTGTCTTACAGCCCCCGAAGTTGTAGTTACCTATGTTGGTCCCACCATGGGGTGTATCAAGTCCCATGGTGGCGGCCTGACACAATCCTAGAATGCATAGGTATGCTACTGGTGCCCAGTGCCTTATTTTTCTACGCCGGAGTGTGTGCACGCCCGCACCCCGTTAGAACCTACACTGCTGCACCATCGCCGTCGATTTGACCTCTTACAGTCAGCCCAGTAATCGTGCCCCACCCTGCCTAGTTCAGGGTATCCTGATACACCTTGTAGGGTTACTGCTGAAAAGGGTCCCCTGCTACTAGGTTTTCTATTTCTAGCCAACATGCTAAGTTGGTTAAGTGTTTTGTAAACCTAACCCCCAATCAGTCTGTATAGTTTTAGCATGTTCCATTTTGATTAAGTATTAATTCAATTTACTTAATCCTATCAATCCCGACTCAGCCTTAATTGTCTTATTAAAGCCTCGACCTCTCACATTAGACAGGTATTGTTGTGGCTGCCTGTTGCCGGTTGGGTCCGGGCAGTCTTACGCAACAACTCAGTCTAACCTCGGGTCCTTATAGGGCTCCGTGTTTAACCACCCACATTGGATAGGTATTGTTGTGACTACTGGACAGCCGGGCGGTTCTGGGCAAATTTACATCACAACTCAATCCAACCTCGGGTTAAACACATCGTATTTTCTAAATTTACATATTTTGCCTCTTTTCTTTTTTATATGTAAATATTTGTGGCCCATTATTCAAATACATCTTTATTGGGTAAAATTAATTTACACCACTTAATTGTTTTTCAAGGTTGTTGGCATGCGTCAAACATGCCAACACATATGTTTTATATTTTAACCCAATCGTCATTAACCCCGTTTTATACGTTCGCTACAATATAACATATGTTGGGTTTAACATTTAAACCCAACTTAGCCACATAAAAAATGGGAGGCTTATAACATGGTGTATATATATTCTAAGTAACATAAAAGGGGAAGTGTGAACGCATGAACTTGCAACATAGCGAACTAATTAACATGAATTAGGCACACGTGAACTTGCATTGTAATAGCATATAATCATGGCATAAACATACTTAAACATGAATCATTCGGTTCATATAATCATGGCATAAACATACCTAAACGTGAATCATGGTTTTTAATCTATTCATGTAAACTTGCAATTGGAATGTAAATCTAACTTAATTATGTGTCACATATATCTTCATATGATTTTGATAACAACATAGGCCTAAAACATGATTTCAACTAGGCATAACACCAAACATAGTTTAGTCATGTTCATAAAGGTGCTTACTTTTGTCTCTAATACAAAAGTATGGTTTTACACTTGAATCACGATGCAAATTCCAACATAAATTCATATGAACCATAATACTTAGTTGAATCCAATTACACACTAAAAGTGATCATAAAATTATGTACATCATATTGGCATAATAGTGAATCATGTACTTGCATGAATCTCAAATAAACTACCACAACATATGGTCGTTAACATGAATCATATACTTGCAAATATCCAATAGGCCTAACATCGTTATACCACAATATCCCAAATCGATTCAGAATTAGAATCATAGCAACATATAGTCATAAATTAAATTAAGTACAATTCCATTTCTCATTTTACATAAATCAAAACTCAATTGTTCATTCACATCGGAATAGCACTCTACTTACAACATATGACGAATCTTCAATTCAGGAATCTGAATTCTGAATTTAGAGATGCTATCTTTTGTTGTAGGCATTGTTTTGATTTAATTGACGTTGCTTTAAGCTTTCAAATTGTCTCCTAATTGTCTCTCAATTTTGACGGCTACTCCTAGTCCTTCCTCTGCAGCATGACGGTCTCATATTCATTTTTGTTTGTATGAATTAGGTGGAGTCTTAGGTCCTTTTTATCGAGTTTGTGAGTTGATTAGGACCATCGATGGAGCTTGGTTTAATAATAGCCGTTCGTTTGAAAGAGAGACCAATCAGGAGCTGACACCTAGCCCTAGTGACAAGGCAAGACTCAGAAATTCGGCCAAGTGCAGACCAGGCCAGCCAGGAGGGGCTGGGTTCGACCTGGCTCAGAGACCAGGTCGACTACCCAGTCGACCCCCAGGTCGACTATGTAGTCGACCAGGTGCCCCAGGTCGACTACCCAGTCGACCTGGGTAGCCCAGGTCGACTACCCAGTCGACCTGGGTGCCTTGGGCGGGAAAATTCCCGCCCTGGCCAATCTGGCCCGATTTTTGAAATTTAAATCTGATTTCTGAGCTGTTTTTGTCTGTTTGAATTTTAAACTGAACTCTGAAACTTCCGGAGGCCATATCTTCTTCATACGGAGTCCGTTTTACGCAAACTCGGACTTTATCTCAAGCAGAATTCCGAGTCGAATGCAATGGCTTATCCCGTTTCCCTTAATTCTTTGATTTGAAATTATTTATACTTTAATTTGTGAATTTCACTGTTATAGAATACACGGGGTGTTACATTCCCCCCCCCCCCCCCCCCACTTAAAAGGATTTCGTCCCCGAAATCTTCAAGTTCAGGAAGAATGTATGTCCTAACATCCTAACATCCATCTACTCATCCATCAAACACGAGCATCCATTGTCCTTAAAAGACTTATAATGCTTCATGATCATATGCGGAGTGTGTATACATGTACCTATCTAATGCAAAATCAGGCGGTCTACTGATTCAGTTGACCTCGTTAATGCGAATTATGTAAGTGCCATGAATCTATTATGTATGCTAATTTTCCTATTCATGATTCTACATGAGTGCACAATCATTCACATATAAATGCAACATCTATATGACAACACATTAAACTCCAACCATATATAAATACATTTATGCATATGCAATATGAAGTGACTGAGCCGATCTAAAACCTAGATTGTGTGTGTATATGAAACCACGAGCAACCACTCGCAATCACTTGCAACCACTTGCAACCATCATCCATAACATGTTTCAATTACATGTTTTCATCCAAAGAGTTTCTACCTAAAAGATAAGGTCGAGGAGATATACCTAAAAAAGATAGATAAAAGCGCAACTTAAGGAAAAAGAAAGATCAAAGATGTACCCTCGAAAAGAAAAGGGTAGGCTGCGCGTATTCTAGCTTCAGTTTCCCAAGTTGCGTCTCCCTCGGCGTCGCTCCACTGAACTTTGACGAGTTGACTTCGTGGTTACGTAGCTTCTTCACTTCCGTTCCTAATATGCGGGTTGGAACTTTCGTCACGGTTGCTTCGCGTTCCACTTCAGCTTCTTCTAGGATACTTGGCTCTACCACTTCAGCAAATTCATGTAGACATTTTCAGAGGTGCGAAACAGGGAAAACGTTGTGAACTCCGGCCATCTTTTCGGGTAGCTCTAATCTATAGGCCATTTTCCCAATTTTCTCGATAATAGGGAATGGTCCTACGATCCTTTGTGCTAGTTTTCCTGTGGTTCCAAAACGAACAACGTTCCTTAGCGGGGATACCTTAAGAAAAACTCTGTCCCCAACCTCAAATTCAAGGTCGGTCCTCCTCTTGTCGGCGTAGGATTTTTGTCTGTCTTGGGCTGTCTTCAATCTTCTCTGTATCAAGTCTACTCTTTCTGAAGTCTCTCAGATCATATCCGGTCCAAGTATGAGCTGGTCAGTAGACTCCCACCAACAAGTGGGCGATCGACACGGTCTTCCATATAAAGCTTCAAAGGGCACCATTCCGATGGTTGCTTGGTAGCTGTTGTTGTAGGCAAATTCCACCAAAGGAAGTTGGTCTTCCCACGTCCCACCGAAGTCAAGGACGCACAGGCTTAAAAGGTCTTCCAAAACTCTGTTCACTCTTTCTGTCCGGCCGTCGGTTTGGGGGTGATAAGCTGTACTCAAGCATAACTGTGTGCCTACCGCTTCCTGCAGACTCCGCCAAAACTCACTTGTGAAGATAGGGTCTCGGTCACTAACAATGCTGGAGGGTATTCCATGGAGTCGAACAATTTCCTTGAGGTAAAGAGGTGCTAGGGATGAGGCAGTTCTTTTAATCTTGACAGGTAAGAAGTGGGTGCTTTTAGTAAGCCTATCCACTATTACCCAAATGCTAGTGTTGCCTCTTCTAGACCTAGGCAGCCCATCAATGAAGTCCATTGAGATGCTATCCCACTTCCACTGCGGGACCTCTAGAGGATGGAGCAGACCGCCAGGCTTTTTCTGTTCCGCCTTAACCTGTTGGCACACCATACACTTAGAAACGAAATCTGCCGCATCCTTCTTCATGTCGTTCCAAAACAAAGTTCTCTTTATGTCCTTGTACATTTTATCCCCGCCTGGGTGTATCGTCATTTTGGAGTGATGTGCTTCCTCGAGAACCTTCTTTACTAAATCTCTTGTCTGTGAGACGCATAGTATTCCGTCTCGCCTTAGCCAACCCTTGTCGTCGATGGAGTATCTGCTGAGGTGACTTGAAGTCTCACCCCTAATGAGCCTATCAATCATCTCCACAAGCTGAGGGTCTTCACGTTGTGCTGTCCCTATTGCATCCACTAAAGTCGGGCGTACTTCGAGAGATGCTAGCAAACCCGGTACAAAATCGTAGGAGGGCCTAAAGTCAAAGCTGGCTATAAACTCTAGGCTTTGTCTTTCAACAAACAGCGGGCTTAGGGTTAGTTTCTTTCGGCTCAACGCGTCTGCCACTACGTTACCTTTGCCCGGAGTGTAGGAGATCTCGAAATCGTACGAGGCAAGAAACTCCATCTATCTTTGTTTCCTCAAGTTAAGATCTTTCTGCGAGAAAAGATACTTCAACGATTTATGGTCAGTGTAAAGTTCGAACTTCTCACCTAGGAGATAGTGTCGCCAAGACTTGAGTGCAAAGATGGTGGCAGCTAACTCAAGATCATGGGTCGGGTAGTTCTTTTCATGCACTTTCAATTGCCTTCCACCATAAGCTACTACCCTCCCTTCTTGCATCAAGACAGCGCCTAGCCCTATTCTACATGCATCTGTATAAACTGTGAACATCTTGCTTCCGTTTGGCAACTTCAAAACTGGGGCTGTTGTAAGAGCCCTTTTTAGTCGTTGGAAAGCAAACTCGCAATCCAAGTCCTAATTGAACACTAGATTCTTCTTTGTCAGCTTTGTGAGCGGAGCTGATATCTTTGCAAAGTCTCTGATGAATTTTCGATAGAAGCCTGCTAGCCCGAGAAAGCTTCGGACTTCTGTTGCATTCTTTGGTGTCTTCCAGTCCTGCGCCGCTACTACCTTAGCCGGGTCTACAGCTAACCCTTCTTTGGATACTATGTGCCCAAGGAACCTCACTTCTTCTCTCCAAAATTGGCATTTGGAGAATTTGGCTTTTAGCTGATGGACTCACAGAGTTTCCATGATTGCCCTTAGGTGTTGAGCATGCTCTTCTTCATTCCTTGAGAAGATCAAGATATCATCTACGAAGACCACTACAAATTTATTGAGGAAATCTCTGAACACCCTACTCATTAGGTCCACGAAGTAAGCGGGTGCGTTTGTCAAGCCGAAAGGCATGACAAGCCATTCAAAGAAGCCGTCTCGGGTTCTGAATGCTGTCTTATCGATACTATCTTCAGCCACCCTTAGCTGATGAAATCCGGTCGCTAAATCGATTTCGGAGAAAACAGACGCTCCTACAAGCTGATCAAACTGATCGTCAATTCTGGGGAGCGGGTGCCTATTCTTTTTCGTTAGCTTGTTGAGCTCCCTATAGTCGACACATAGACGGAGTGAAACATCCGCCTTTGTAGCGAACACCACTGGAGCACCCCATTCTGAAATGCTCCTCCTAATGAACCCCTTCTGTAGAAGCTCTTTAATCTGTTTACTGAGCTCTTTCCTTTCCCGTGGAGCCATGTGTCTGACGGGCAACACAACTGGCTTTGCATTATCTACAGGATATATGCGGAAGTCTATCTCCCGCTTTGGAGGCAAGCCCTTCACCACTTCAAAGACATCTGGATATTCCCGGACCACTCTAACCGACTGCAAACTTTCGACAGAGGCATCTAGCGATTCAAGATATCTAAGCATAACCACATACGAGGGATTACAAGTAATTTCCAAAGTGTTACCGAGTTGGGTCAGAAGCCTAACCACCCTTTTCTCACAATCAAGGATGGCACCATTACTGGATAGCCAATCCATGCCCAAAATCAAACCATATCCCGAAAATCCCAAAACAAAGGCACTACATTTAAATTCTACGCTTAGAATAGAAATTTTCTATCCCACACGGATCATAGATAAATAAGCCTGGCCCCCAATTGGATTTGAAACAATTAAGGGTCCTCTACCATTCTAGTTTCTAGGTGCAGAGATTCTACTAAAGCAGATGAGATAAAGGAGTGTGATGCTCCAGAATCAAATAAAGTGCGAACTGGGTGATCATAAAGATAAACTACACTTTCTACAGAAGTATTTATACCTCGCTGCTGCTGAGGTTGTGCTTCTAGCGCATGAACCTGTGCCCCTGAGGTGGATCTAGCATTATGCCCCTGCCCTCGCTTCTTTGGGCAATCCTTAGCCAGGTGGCCTGTCTCACCGCAAGAAAAGCACCCACCATTCATCTTGGCCTTATTTTTCCGGCAATCTTTCACTAAGTGCCCCACTTTGCCATAGAAATTACACTTCCTCTTCTCTTTGTTGTCTTTCCTTCCCTTCTTAAAGTCTGTCTTCTTAGGCTGCAAACCCTCTTTCTTTCCTTGAGAGCTTTCTGCCTTTGTCTCCTTCTTGCCCTTATCCTCTTCGTTCAGCAATGCCATCTGCACCAACCTTTCATACGTAGCTCCCATGGGTATATGGGTCACGGACAAACTGTGTAATGGCTCATTCAACCTCTTGACAAAGCGAAGAGCCGTCTTGTGCGGGGTGTTGACTAGGTCCAGTCCGAACCTAGCCAGCTGATCGAACTGATTAACATACTCTTTGACTGTCATATTCCCTTGCTTAAGAAATAAGAATTTTTCCAACTGAAGACTCCTTTCAGCTTCTGAGAGAAATTTAGCCTCAAACCTTGCCCTAAAGTCCTCCCATGTTTCCACTGGTCTTTCTGCATTAGTGACTTCCCACCAGTAGGAAGCCTCGCCTTTAAGTAGCCATACTGCCAGTTGTACCTTCTGCCTATCTTCTACCTCAAATATGACGAATAAGTCCTCGGTTTCTTTCAGCCAATTCCTGGCTACCACGAAGGACTCAGTTCCATGAAAGTCCTTTCCTCCCATAGCTTTAAAATCTTTACATATCTTAGCAAAAGTATTTCCCCGTGGAGGAGGTGGAGGAAGAGGTGCTGCTGCAGCTGGATGATTTCCTGCAGCAAGGGGAGGAGGAACGGTAGGACCTGGCTGAGTGGCCCTTGCTTCTAAGAATCGTCTAAACCAACCAGGTATTGGTATACCCTCTGGCAAGTTAAGTTCTTCGGACATGCTGAAACAAAAAGGATAGATTCAAAATGAAGGATAAAAGATAGTACCTATGGCTTTGGGGGGGACTATGACTTTTTAAAATAAAATAATATTTTATCTTTAAAAATGCTTCTTTAAATTTTCTTTTGAAAATAAATTTTCAAAACTTTTTATCTTATCTGGTAAACCTATGCTCTGATACCAAGTGAAACACCCCACCTCCGTTAGGGTCACTCTCAAAGGGGATGCCCTAATTTTGGTGGAGGTTTATAAGTATAAGTCACAGATGCACAAGATAGATATAAATACACATATTTTTGAACAGCGGAAAACAACAGCAATTTTTATTTCAACAAAATACGTGTTACACAAACCATGTCATAATTTGTCTTATAATACTTCCAAAACATAACATCTTCATAACTGTCTTGATTACATAATTTAAAGAAGCATAAAAACATAAGTAAACTGCATAAGTCCCATAATTGCTGTCCAAAGCCATAGTCCAAAACGAAAAGGATCCAAGCAATACATTCTTTCTCTTCAAGCTGGATGTGAAAACTGGTCAAGCTGCGGTATTCCCTCCGTGTGGACCTTGGGGGGGGGGAAACGAAAGAAAAGAAGACGAAAAAAAAGTAGAGTCAGACATAAAGCCTGAGTAAGTCTAGGACTATTCAGTCTATGAATAAAGAACTGGGTATGATAAGTATAAACTGGAAATGGGAAAGCACCATAAACTAATTTAAGTTGTCTAGAGTCGAATATACTATCGTACCCCATACTAATCTCTACATCCATATAAACTAGTTCCCAACAGGCACCCTATAATCAGGGTGAAGCGATTCGCTTCTAATGATCGGCTCCTACTCGCATAGTTACATGTGTCTTATGGCCCCTGATGTTGTAGTTACCTATGTTGGTCCCACCATGGGGTGTATCAAGTCCCATGTTGGCGGCCCGACACAATCCTAGAATGCACAGGTATGCTACTAGTGCCCAGTGCCTTATTTTTCTGCGCCGGAGTGTGTGCACGCCTGCACCCTGTTAGACACTACACTGCTGCACCACCGCCGACGATTTGACCTCTTACAGTCAACCCAGTAATCGTGCCCCACCCTTCCTAGTTCAGGGTATCCTGATACACCTTGTAGGGTTACTGCTGAAAAGGGTCCCCCGCTACTAGGTTTTCTATTTCTAGCCAACATGCTAAGTTGGTTAAGTGTTTTGTAAACCTAACCCCCAATCAGTCTGTATAGTTTTAGCATGTTCCATTTTGATTAAGTATTAATTCAATTTACTTAATCCTATCAATCCTGATTCAGCCTTAATTGTCTTATTAAAGCCTCGACCTCTCACATTAGACGGGTATTGTTGTGGCTGCCTGTTGCCGGTTGGGTCCGGGCAGTCATACGCCACAACTCAGTCTAACCTCGGGTCCTTATTGGGCTCCGTGTTTAACCACCCACATTGGATAGGTATTGTTGTGACTACTGGAAAGCCGGGCGGTTCCGGGCAGGTTTACATCTCAACTCAATCCAACCTCGGGTTAAACACATCGTATTTTCTAAATTTACATATTTTGTCTCTTTTCTTTTTTATATGTAAATATTTGCGGCCCATTATTCAAATTCATCTTTATTGGGTAAAATTAATTTATACCACTTAATTGTTTTTCAAGGTTGTTGGCATGCGTCAAACATGCCAACACATATGTTCTATATTTTAACCCAATCGCCATTACCCCCGTTTTATATGTTCGCTACAATATAACATATGTTGGGTTTAACATTTAAACCCAACTTAGCCACATGAAAAAGGGGAGGCTTATAACATGGTGTATATATATTCTAAGTAACATAAAAGGGGAAGTGTGAACGCATGAACTTGCAACATAACGAACTAATTAACATGAATTAGGCACATGTGAACTTGCATTGTAATAGCATATAATCATGGCATAAACATACTTAAACATGAATCATTCTGTTCATATAATCATGGCATAAACACACCTAAACGTGAATTATGGTTTTTAATCTATTCATGTAAACTTGCAATTGGAATGTAAATCTAACTTAATTATGTGTCACATATATCATCATATGATTTTGATAACAACATAGGCCTAAAACATGTTTTCAACTAGGCATAACACCAAACATATTTTAGTCATGTTCATAATGGTGCTTACTTTTGTCTCTAATACAAAAGTATGGTTTTACACTTGAATCACGATGAAAATTCCAACATAAATTCATATAAACCATAATACTTAGTTGAATCCAATTACACACTAAAAGTTATCATAAAATATGTACATTATATTGGCATAATAGTGAATCATATACTTGCATGAAACTCAAATAAACTACCACAACATATGGTCGTTAACATGAATCATATACTTGCAAATATCCAATAAGCCTAACATCGTTATACCACAATATCCCAAATCGATTCAGAATTACAATCATAGCAACATACAGTCATAAATTAAATTAAGTACAATTCTATTTCTCATTTTACATAAATCAAAACTCAATTGTTCATTCACATCGGAATAGCACTCTACTTACAACGTATGACGAATCTTCAATTCAGGAATCTGAATTCTAAATTTGGAGATGTTATCCTTTGTTGTAGGCGTTGTTTTGATTTAATTGACGTTGCTTTAAGCTTTCGAATTGTCTCCTAATTGTCTCTCAATTTTGACGGCAACTCCTAGTCCTTCCTCAGCAGCATGACGGTCTCATATTCATTTTTGTTTGTATGAATTAGGTGGAGTCTTAGGTCCCTTTTATAGAGTTTGTGAGTTGATTAGGACCGTCGATGGAGCTTGGTTTAATAATAGACATTCGTTTGAAGGAGAGACCAATCAGGAGCTGACACCTAGCCCTAGTGATAAGGCAAGGCTCAGAAATTCGGCCAAGCACAGACCAGGCCAGCTAGGAGGGGCTGGGTTTGACCTGGCTCAGAGGCCAGGTCGACTTCCCAGTCGACCCCTAGGTCGACTATGTAGTCGACCTGGGTGCCCCAGGTCGACTACCCAGTCGACCTGGGTAGCCCAGGTCGACTACTGTAACACCCCGAATTTCGGTTAATACTAAAATTCACAAATTAAAGAATGACTAATCCCAGATGTGGGAATCAAGGGAAACGGGCTGCGTCATTGCGTTCGTCTCGGAAAAATACGCGAAATAGAGTCCGAGTTTTCGAGAATCGGAGTCCGTATGAAAGAGATATGGACGAACGAAGTTAGGCAGAAGAACCCGGAACAGGCCAGAAATGCACTGGCGCACTTGTGAAGTGCGCCAGAACAAAAATGCACTGGCGCACTTGTGAAGTGCGCCAGTACAAAAATAGACTGGCGCACTTGGGAAGTGCGCCCGTGCCGAGCCAAGAAACCTGCACAGTTTCTAGAGAGTTCTGTGGTTGGGTGCACCAGTTTGGGGTTTGGGCTTGGTCTTAGGGCTGATTTCTGGAGAGTTCCGAGATCTAAGGGTCCTAAACTAATCTAGGGTTAATCTAAGGGTCTAAAATGCAACCTAATCCTATAAATAAGACCACAACCCTACCCTAATTCATTCATAATTAAACCTAGTAACTAAACTATGGCAAAATGAAACTTGATCATGGCCTCCACAAATCAATGAAGAGGAAAGCAAGCTAATCAACCTCTCTAATCAACTTCTAATCCATTCTAAGCATCTTAATCTTCTTCATTTGGAGTGCAAATTTGCTAGTAGTGAGTTTCTATCACTTTGATGATCTTTTGTTAAACTAAGTAGATGAGATGTGATGGGATTTGTGGTTTTGTATGGGGATTAATGAGTCTTGAATCATATGATATGATGTTAGCATTAATCTTATGTTTATGCATGTTGAGTATGTAAGTTTATGCAAGTTTAATATGATGTATGTTATGTTTGCATGATGCTAAATATGCAAGTTGTGGGCTATGTGATCATATGCATGCTATGCAAGTTACATGTTTGTTAATATGCAAGTTACATGTATGTTAATATGCACGATATGCTATGCAAGTTACATGTTTGTTAATATGCAAGTTCATGATGACACATTATGCAAGTCTATGGGTTAATATGCAAGTATATTATGCAAGTGAATATGTAAGTTATGTGACATATTATATGCAAGTTATGTGACATGTTATACAAGATTATATGCAAGTTATGTGACATATTATGCAAGTTTATATGCAAGTTATGTGTTTCTTAATATGCAAGATGGCACCTTTGAAACATGTTCATTCATATGCAAGTTGGCACCTTTTATATGTATTATGTCATGAGAACGAAATTACGTGGGAACGATGGGGTTAATTAAATGCATAAGTTAATAAGATTGTGTGAAATTAATATGATTATGCATAACATAAAATAAAGGAACATAGTATGGGAATTTGCCTATTAAGTTAGGTGTACCCATACTATGTGTTGGGAATTTACCTATTGAGTTAGGTCTACCCCATGGGAATTTACCTATTGAGTTAGGTCTACCCATGTTATGAAAAGCTTAATATTAATTAGGGATAATTAATTTAAATTATGAGGGTGATTAATTAGGTGTAATTAATTGACTAAGACACGAGGTTGGACTCAGTTGTAGCGTAAAACTGCCCGGACCCAACCGGCTTAACCAGTTGCTACAAATGTTAGCCCAATGTGAGAGGTCTTAGGCACAAACTAAATACGTGATTAATGTAAAGACACGAGGTTAGACTCGGTTATGACATAAGGCTGCCCGGACCCAACCGGCTTAACCAGCGGTCATAAAAGACAGTCTAATGTGAGAGGTCTTTACAAAGGTTACGATCTTAATTAATTAATTAAGAAACACTTAACCACATTAGCATGTAGAGGGACATGAGAGGTTAAGTGGGTGCCTGGGGTGGCATGAGGAAACTAGTGGGTTGCCTTGGGTGGCAATAGAAAACACGATTAGAATACTTAACCAAAGTGGAACATGTAATTAAACATGATTAAGGGGTTAAGTAAGTGCCTCGGGTGGCATGTGGGAATTAAGTAAAGGACTTGGGTGTCATGTGGAAATCTAGTGGGTGCCTTGAGTGGTAATTAAAATATGATTAATGACTTAACCAAAGTATTTATAACATGTAAGTGAACATGGTTAAAGCGGTTAAGTGGGATACACTAGACAAAATAACAAGCTTAAGTGGTAGCTTGTGGGGGCCCATCTCAACCAATATCCCAAACGTATCTTTGTGGGCTCGACCCAAGTCGAGTGACGGGACACGCATATTGGGCTTGACTATAAGAGGCCAAAAACGGGTTAGCGGTGGCAACGTAGGACCAACGGGTTTCATATGCGTGTGTGGACCCGGGCTGGTTAGTAAATCGTTGTTACATCGTGTAGATATAAAGCCGTGCACCGTTGATATTATCAGGTTGCCACTTTGGGGAAATGATACACCCCATTGTGGGACCAGCACGGGTATCTACGTTAGGGAGCCGATCGCTTGGGAGTAGTGGGTACACCTAGTAATGATAGGGGCAGACGGCACCTATGTAGGGGTACTAGAAACTACTGGGTAAAAATTACTAAGTGCATTTAGTGGGATCAACCTTTAAGTAGGAACTAATCTTGGGTAGGTAGAACTGGTGTGGTGCAGTGTAGGAATTATCTTTGAGTAGGTCTGGGGCGGTGTAATTTAGTAATTATCCTTGGGTGGGTAAATGCGTCTTTACGGTGATCTTAGTTTATCCTAAGTTTACCAAGCTGCTTAGTGTAGCCATTCATCCCCAGTCGTTACCGTATATCAACTTATGTCTTCTCTGGTTATTTTAATGATTGTATTATTAGGGTTATAGGACTCACTCAGACTTATGTCTGACCCCGTTGTTTTTATCTTTTTCCCCCAACCCCAGGTTATTAGAGTGGGCCTGGTGCTAGTGGGCTTTGATCCGATTGCTGTATCTATCCTATGAAGCTTGGACCTCTGAAGTGAAGCCGAGCTTATCTTTCCTTTTATGGCTATTAGTTATGTAGTGGGATTATGTACTTCTATTTTATCAAGATGGATATTATGTACTTGACTTTGGTTTATGGTTTTGTGATGTAACCAAAAATGTATTACTTTCCGCTGCAATGAAATGATGTTTTAAATTTTCAAGTATTACTTATATCTGTCTTGTTGTAATTTTACTGTTCTATATTCACTTAAAATACTTCACCGAAACTAAGGCATTCCCCTGGTATGAGTGACCTTAGCGGACGTGGGGTGTTACACGTGGTATCAGAGCTTAAGGTTACCAGAACAGATAAAATTTTTAGAAAAACTATTTTTCTAAGAAAATTTTTGAAGGAATATTTTCAAAAACATGTCTTTTAAGAGAAAAGTTTTTGAGAGAAAAGCATAATCCCCGATAGCCATATCTTTATCTTTCGAATTCTCCGTTTGAATCTCTTTCTCTCTCGTTTTGAGTTTCCCCTCCGTGTGTAGATGATCTTTCTAAGATAGATAAGAATGGAAAACCGCTTCAAGGGAATTAGACGTAAATCAGATTAGAAGTTGGTTGAAGAAGGAGGGGAACTTGTAAGTACTTATTGGATGGACGATGGGAGGAAGGCTCTAATAGTTGTTTGGTTAATGAAGGACGAAACCTCATTGATGGGAGGTTACGAGTGGAGAATGGGAAGGAGAAGGCTAGTAGTTATCCTTTTGGGGAGGAATATGACACCTTATTAGGATCGTCCAAAGAAGCAAGGGCAAGGTATGGAATCTTCTGGAGGATAGTTGTATTTCCTCACGACTAGGGTGCCGGATGGGGATAAGACCGTCTAGGTTGGAATTTGGATTTCTTTATTATCCGATTCGAACTTTATTCGATTTGGACGCATTAAGTTCGTTTATCTCATCATTGTTAGTGAGTCACTGCACTTAGACACCAGTTTAGTAGATGATCCCTTAGTTGTTTCAAACCCAATTGGGCTCCATGATGTGTTTGGGTTTGAAAGTCTCTATACTTAGCATTGAGTTTGGATGTGATGCTTGTTGGGCTTCACGGACTATGGGTTAGTTTTGGGCATGAACTGGTTATCCAGTAGGGGTGCCGTTCTTGATTTTGAAGGGAGAGTTGTTAGGCCTATGACCCGCTTGGGTAACACTCTCGCGATCTTTTGTAATCCCATGGAATCTGTTTTGCTAAGTTACCTAGAGTCGCTTGACACGTCGGTCGAGAGTTTGCGATCTGTTAGAGTGGTCCGGGAATACTCGGATGTGTTTGAAGGAGGTGAAGGGCTTACCTCCGGAGCGGGAGATTGACTTCCGAATATATCTGGTAAACAATGCCAAACCAGTGACTTGGCCAGTGTGCCACAAGGCTCCTCGTGAGAGGAGGGAACTCCATAAGTAAGTAGGCGATTGCTTGAGAAGGGGTTCATAAGAAGAAGTATATCGGAGTGGGGCGCTCCAGTAGTTTTTGCCATGAAGGCGGATGGGTCCCTCAGACTTTGTGTAGGCTAAAGAGAACTAAATAAACTCACAAAGAAGAATAGACACCCATTGCCAAAGATTGATGATCTCTTTGATCAGTTGGTTGGCGCCTCAGTATTTTCGCAGTTGGACTAGGCCACATGGTTTCGTCAGTTGAGAGTGGCTGACGATAGTATAGAGAGGATTGCCTTTAGGACTCCGGATGGTTTTATGAGTGGCTGGTGATGCTATTTGGTTTGACGAACGCCCCCGCATACTTTGTTGATTGGAAGAGAAGGGTGTTCAGGGAGTACCTAAATAAGTTTGTGATGGCCTTTGTAAATGACATCTTGGTCTTTTCAAGGAGCGTAATAAGTTTTCGTATGTGCTCAATAGGGTGAGCAAAGCCAGTTATAGGATAAACGGTGGTTTTGGAGCGAGACTGGCGAGGACATCCAAAGTTGGTCAAAGGCTTAATTGTTTAGCCATTATTATTATTATTTTTAGTATCATCTCACGTAGGTTGCCTGAACTCGAAGGAGATGTCCCTTGGGTGTTTGTCTGATATTGGTTTCGGCCTTTGGGGCTTGCATTTGGGGGATGTCGAATTCGACTAGGGTGGTCTGCGTGAGAGATGGACAGTTGTGACGATTTTGGATAGGATTTTTAGCATCTTATGAGTTTGAGATAGCGTATACCCCTAACAAGGGAAACATGGTAGCAGACGCCTTAAGAAGAAAAAAAGGTTGTCCTTGAGTTCATTGTTCGTTGAACTATAGAGTTTAGAGTTTATTCCTATGTTTGACTTTAGACCTTCCGTTGACTTTGTACCCGGTTTTGCTAGCCTCCTTGGAGTTTAGGCCTACTCTTTTAGGCGGATTGGGGGAGCACAGCGAGACGACCCACAGTTGGATGAGTTAGTAGAGAAGCTCACGAGGAGAGGGTCGTCCAGCATTTTGAATAAGATACACCCTAGATGGTAAGGGGTGGTTGCGTAGAGACGGTAGACTTTGTGTACCGTAAGACGAGAATTTAAGGAAGGCTATACTTGATGATACACATCGGTCGAAGATGACCATTCATCCCGGTAGGGACAAGATGTACCAAGACATGAGGCGAGTTTTCTTTTTGGCCAATATGAAGAAAGACGCGGCCAAGTATGTCGCTAGATGCTTGGTATGCTAACAAGTGAAAGTGGAACAGAAGAAACCCGGAGGGTTGCTTCACCCGTTGGAAGTTCCGAAATAGGAAGTAGGATAGTTCCTCGTTGGATAACCGAAATCAAGGAAGGGTAATACGGGGATTGGGCTTATGGTAGATAGACTTACTAAGTGTGCCCATTTCATACCCGTGAAGAGCAAGAGGACTATTCCATGTCTAGCTTCAGTTTACCTTCAAGGGATTATTAGATTGCATGGTGTACCTCCCAGTATAGTGAGCGATCGAGATCCTATCTTCACTAGTGAGTTTTGGAGAAGTTTGCAAGAGGCGGTAGGGACTCAGTTGTGTTTGAGCACCGCATCTCATCCTCAGACGGACGGTCAGACCAAGAGGGTGAACCGTATCTTAGAATATCTTTTGAGGTTATGTATTTTGGATTTTGGAGGTACATGGGAAGAGCATCTTCCATTGGTAGAGTTCGCATATAATAGCAGCTTTCAGTCCAGTATTGGTATGGCTCCTTTCGAAGCTCTTTATGGAAGGCCTTGTTGATCATCTACATGTTGGTGGGAATCTACGGGTAAGATCTTGGTTGGGCCGATGAGATTAGAGAGTCTTCAGAGAAGATTGACTTGATTCGAAGAAGGATGAAAGCAGCACAGAATAGGCAAAAATTTATGTGGACAAGAGGAGAACAGAGCTTGAGTTTGATATTAGGACGTGCTTTTATCAAGGTATCTCCGTTACGGAATGTGGTTCACTTTGGATCTGTTAGGAAGTGAGTACCAAGGTTTGTAGGGCCATTTCCCATTAAGGAAAGAATTGGACGGATGGCATATAGAGTGGAGTTGCTTGACAGACTTAGTAGTATACGTGATGTATTTCATGTGTCCCATTTGAGGAAGTGCTTACATGAGACCGCTGAGGTGGTAGAGCCGAGTTTGCTTAAAGAAGCAGAGTTAGAGCGCGATAAGACGATTCGACGAGCTCCTACTCGCATCATTGGGTCAGGGACTAGGAAGTTGAGGAACAGAGAAGTTCAACTAGCTAGAGGGCAATGGGGAGATGACGAAAGAAATGCTACTTGGGAGACGGAAGCGAAGATGCGTTCTTTGTATCCATTTCTTTTTGGAGAGTATGTCTTTTAACTTCTCCTTTATCGCCTGCCTAGTACTTACCTTATCTTTAGTATGTCCTCTCGATTAGTGCTGTTTGACCTTTAGATAGGGAAAACCTATGGTTGAAACAAGTGTTTGAGACATGTTATGGTTGATGGATGCAAGTGGATGCAAGTGTTTGCTAGTGGTTGCTCGTGGATGCATATATACACACTCTAGGCACTAGATCGGCTCAATCACTTCATATTGCATATTGCATAAAATTGTGTGTAGTTAGCTATATTTATGGATGTATAATGATTGTGTTATCATATGGATGATGCATTTTGGTGAATGATTGTGCACTCATATAGATACTGTATGTGTCGATAGGGTTATCTCGCATACATATTGGATGCATGACACTATCATGGTTTGCATATGTTCGTACATTAGATAGGGAACATATACACACACTTTTCGCATATGCTCATACATCATTAGAAATTGTTTAAGGACAATGGATGCTCGTGTTTGATGGATTGAGTAGATGGTTGTTTGGATGGTAGGATATGCATTCTCCTTAGCTTAGAGATTTCGGGGACGAAATCCTTTAAGGAGGGGAGAATGTAACACCCCGAATTTCGGTTAATACTAAAATTCACAAATTAAAGAATGACTAATCCCAGATGTGGGAATCAAGGGAAACGGGCTGCGTCATTGCGTTCGTCTCGGAAAAATACGCGAAATAGAGTCCGAGTTTTCGAGAATCGGAGTCCGTATGAAAGAGATATGGACGAACGAAGTTAGGCAGAAGAACCCGGAACATGCCAGAAATGCACTGGCGCACTTGTGAAGTGCGCCAGAACAAAAATGCACTGGCGCACTTGTGAAGTGCGCCAGTACAAAAATAGACTGGCGCACTTGGGAAGTGCGCCCGTGCCGAGCCAAGAAACCTGCACAGTTTCTAGAGAGTTCTGTGGTTGGGTGCACCAGGTTGGGGTTTGGGCTTGGTCTTAGGGCTGATTTCTGGAGAGTTCCGAGATCTAAGGGTCCTAAACTAATCTAGGGTTAATCTAAGGGTCTAAAATGCAACCTAATCCTATAAATAAGACCACAACCCTACCCTAATTCATTCATAATTAAACCTAGTAACTAAACTATGGCAAAATGAAACTTGATCATGGCCTCCACAAATCAATGAAGAGGAAAGCAAGCTAATCAACCTCTCTAATCAACTTCTAATCCATTCTAAGCATCTTAATCTTCTTCATTTGGAGTGCAAATTTGCTAGTAGTGAGTTTCTATCACTTTGATGATCTTTTGTTAAACTAAGTAGATGAGATGTGATGGGATTTATGGTTTTGTATGGGGATTAATGAGTCTTGAATCATATGATATGATGTTAGCATTAATCTTATGTTTATGCATGTTGAGTATGTAAGTTTATGCAAGTTTAATATGATGTATGTTATGTTTGCATGATGCTAAATATGCAAGTTGTGGGCTATGTGATCATATGCATGCTATGCAAGTTACATGTTTGTTAATATGCAAGTTACATGTATGTTAATATGCACGATATGCTATGCAAGTTACATGTTTGTTAATATGCAAGTTCATGATGACACATTATGCAAGTCTATGGGTTAATATGCAAGTATATTATGCAAGTGAATATGTAAGTTATGTGACATATTATATGCAAGTTATGTGACATGTTATACAAGATTATATGCAAGTTATGTGACATATTATGCAAGTTTATATGCAAGTTATGTGTTTGTTAATATGCAAGATGGCACCTTTGAAACATGTTCATTCATATGCAAGTTGGCACCTTTTATATGTATTATGTCATGAGAACGAAATTACGTGGGAACGATGGGGTTAATTAAATGCATAAGTTAATAAGATTGTGTGAAATTAATATGATTATGCATAACATAAAATAAAGGAACATAGTATGGGAATTTGCCTATTAAGTTAGGTGTACCCATACTATGTGTTGGGAATTTACCTATTGAGTTAGGTCTACCCCATGGGAATTTACCTATTGAGTTAGGTCTACCCATGTTATGAAAAGCTTAATATTAATTAGGGATAATTAATTTAAATTATGAGGGTGATTAATTAGGTGTAATTAATTGACTAAGACACGAGGTTGGACTCAGTTGTAGCGTAAAACTGCCCGGACCCAACCGGCTTAACCAGTTGCTACAAATGTTAGCCCAATGTGAGAGGTCTTAGGCACAAACTAAATACGTGATTAATGTAAAGACACGAGGTTAGACTCGGTTATGACATAAGGCTGCCCGGACCCAACCGGCTTAACCAGCGGTCATAAAAGACAGTCTAATGTGAGAGGTCTTTACAAAGGTTACGATCTTAATTAATTAATTAAGAAACACTTAACCACATTAGCATGTAGAGGGACATGAGAGGTTAAGTGGGTGCCTGGGGTGGCATGAGGAAACTAGTGGGTTGCCTTGGGTGGCAATAGAAAACACGATTAGAATACTTAACCAAAGTGGAACATGTAATTAAACATGATTAAGGGGTTAAGTAAGTGCCTCGGGTGGCATGTGGGATTTAAGTAAAGGACTTGGGTGTCATGTGGAAATCTAGTGGGTGCCTTGAGTGGTAATTAAAATATGATTAATGACTTAACCAAAGTATTTATAACATGTAAGTGAACATGGTTAAAGCGGTTAAGTGGGATACACTAGACAAAATAACAAGCTTAAGTGGTAGCTTGTGGGGGCCCATCTCAACCAATATCCCAAACGTATCTTTGTGGGCTCGACCCAAGTCGAGTGACGGGACACGCATATTGGGCTTGACTATAAGAGGCCAAAAACGGGTTAGCGGGGGCAACGTAGGACCAACGGGTTTCATATGCGTGTGTGGACCCGGGCTGGTTAGTAAATCGTTGTTACATCGTGTAGATATAAAGCCGTGCACCGTTGATATTATCAGGTTGCCACTTTGGTGAAATGATACACCCCATTGTGGGACCAGCACGGGTATCTACGTTAGGGAGCCGATCGCTTGGGAGTAGTGGGTACACCTAGTAATGATAGGGGCAGACGGCACCTATGTAGGGGTACTAGAAACTACTGGGTAAAAATTACTAAGTGCATTTAGTGGGATCAACCTTTAAGTAGGAACTAATCTTGGGTAGGTAGAACTGGTGTGGTGCAGTGTAGGAATTAACTTTGAGTAGGTCTGGGGCGGTGTAATTTAGTAATTATCCTTGGGTGGGTAAATGCGTCTTTACGGTGATCTTAGTTTATCCTAAGTTTACCAAGCTGCTTAGTGTAGCCATTCATCCCCAGTCGTTACCGTATATCAACTTATGTCTTCTCTGGTTATTTTAATGATTGTATTATTAGGGTTATAGGACTCACTCAGACTTATGTCTGACCCCGTTGTTTTTATCTTTTTCCCCCAACCCCAGGTTATTAGAGTGGGCCTGGTGCTAGTGGGCTTTGATCCGATTGCTGTATCTATCCTATGAAGCTTGGACCTCTGAAGTGAAGCCGAGCTTATCTTTCCTTTTATGGCTATTAGTTATGTAGTGGGATTATGTACTTCTATTTTATCAAGATGGGTATTATGTACTTGACTTTGGTTTATGGTTTTGTGATGTAACCAAACATGTATTACTTTCCGCTGCAATGAAATGATGTTTTAAATTTTCAAGTATTACTTATATCTGTCTTGTTGTAATTTTACTGTTCTATATTCACTTAAAATACTTCACCGAAACTAAGGCATTCCCCTGGTATGAGTGACCTTAGCGGACGTGGGGTGTTACAACTACCCAGTCGACCTGGGTGCCTTGGGCGGGAAAATTCCCGCCGTGGCCAATCTAGCCCGATTTTTGAAACTTAAATCTGATTTTTGAGCTGTTTTTGTCTGTTTGAATTTTAAACTGAATTCTGAAACTTTCGGAGGCCATATCTTCTTCATACGGAGTCCGTTTAACGCAAACTCGGACTCTATCTCAAGAGGAATTCCGAGACGAACGCAATGGCGTATCCCGTTTCCCTTAATTCTTTGATTTGAAATTAATTATACTTTAATTTGTGAATTTCACTGTTATAGAATACACGGGGTGTTACACTTAACTCCTTTCGAACAAACTATATTCGATAACTCCTTTAACTCTATTCGAACAAACTATATTCGATAACTCCCTTAATTCTATTCGAATAAACTATATTCAATAACTCCTTTAACTCTATTCGAACAAACTATATTCGATTAACACTTTTGATTCTATTCGAATAAACTATATTCGATAACTCCTTTAACTCTATTCGATTAACTCTATTGATTTAACTCTATCGATTAACTCCATCGAATAACTAAATTCGATAACTCCTTCGAATAACCAAATTCGATAATTCCTTTCGAATAAACTATAATCGATAACTCACTTCGATTAAACAAATCGATAAATCTTTTCGATTAAACTATAATCGATAACTCCTTTCCTTTAACTCTATTCGAATAAACTAATATTCGATATACTCCTTTAACTCTATTCGAACAAACTAATATTCGATTAACTCTAATTTTATTAACTCTATTTAATTAACCCTATCGATTTAACTCTAACTGATTAACTCAAATTCGAATAACCTATATTCAATTTACTCCTTTAAATAACGTTTATCCATTTATAAAGATTTACTTTTAGTAACGGTTCTTCACTTTAAAAATGTCCTTTTTATAACGTTTCTCCACTTATAAAGATTTCGTTATAACAGCGTTTAATCACTTACAATGATTTCCTGTAACAGCGTTTAATCACTTATAATGATTTCCTTATAACAGCGTTTAATCACTTATAATGATTTCCTTATAACAGCGTTTAATCACTTATAATGATTTCCTTATAACAGCGTTTAATCACTTATAATGATTTCCTTAATAAATATCCCTTATATTCTTTCTATTATATTATCCCAATAAATATCCCTCTTTATAAAATCCTTTGATTTTATAAATAAATTCTCCTTTATAAAAACCCTTGATTTTATAAACAATTTCTCTTTGACAAGTTTTAAATTCATTTTATAACAAATATCCCTTTTATAAAACCCCATTGATATCCTAATTAAATTTCCTTTTATAATATCATATTTATTTCCTAAATATTTCCCCTTTTACATTTATTCTATTTTTTTGAATAAATATTCCTTTATAAATTCTATTCACTTCCTAAGTAAATATCTTTCTTTATACTTCTATTTACTTGCTAAGTAAATAATCGTTTGACACTTCTATTTCAATACACAGTTTGAAATTTCCCTTTTTACTTTCCAGTATTCATTTTGGTATTTAAAATACCGTATAACCATGATTACTATTAACCAAGCACAAATATTCATCATAGATTGTATAACACATCACATATCATAATATATGAACAAAACAGTATTTTATAAATTGAGGAACCCAGTTGGGTCCCTCCAACCTGTTCCCCTGCATCACAGATGTTAAACTATAAAATTAACATCAACTTCATTTCAGTATGTAATATTTTGATAAGCAACATTAATATTTAATAGTATATATATATATATAATTTCAACTAACTGACTAGCAGTTCAATCAACCAATCTACACACAATAGTAAATCAATATCTAACAGTTCTAAAAGTACGTTATAAAAATATAACTGTTCAGAGTTGGTGAGTTTTACTCACATTAGACGATCATCGTTAATAACGATGACCATCGCTTGATTCAGACGGACAATTTATTTTGCTATAAATTGTAACGAGCTCTGATGGACTCCCCGTCAGTTCCAGTGTGTAGCTCTCGTCCATACGACCCCAATGGTACAAATGTTTCATAATTTTAAACCAGGCCCACGTTGCCATAACAAGCCGCACCACTTTGCCCAATTTAATTTGAAAACACGGTGCTCCCCCTTCGCTTTACCGTTCCTGTACCAATCCTTTTATTTATTTATTTCCACCGACCTTTGCTTTTTCTTTTTCCTAACTGTTCACGAAAAAAATCATACCTTATCCCCTTTACTTCAATTCTGCCTCCATCAAAACAGTACTGCTCTTCACAGTAAACCCGATACTGCTCTTTCTAAAACAACACACCGTACTCTTTTACTGTCCAACTTTCTATACCCTACGTGTACGATCACCATACCCAGATCTACATGGGATATTTAACAACGCAAGTAACATGCCTGGCCTCTTACCTTGAATCTCACGTTCACTCATCTCACCTTCCATGCAACAAATGTTGAACTTGCGCCACCTCATACACTTCAAATCCGGTTCTCTCACACCATATTGATGCCGACTTTTAGGCATGTTTTGATCGCACGCTGTCTCAAAAGGATGCTCCAGTATAAAAACACTTCATCTAGTATTTGCGGGCTCCCATCTCTCGCTCTTCTCTAACCGCATGTCCCCTCATCTCACACAGCTCGATACACCACTCACCAACTTCCGATGCCGCCGACATTTCCATCATCAACTCACGGACACGAGTTCTCCACCATAAACGCATGGAAGCACTACTTCCACTTCATATATAAACTTCATTCACAAACTAAACTATTAAAACGTCACACAGCAAGCCCAACGCAACAAAAGTAGTTGCCGAGCGAATGCATGTACGCTCCAATTGGTCTTCAGTACCATTGCCATACACAAGTTTGTCTGCCCCTTCTCAAATCTCCTACTACGTAAAAACACCCTCCCATCACCCTGCATGACTCGCGCCATTCTAGAAGAAACCAACTTCGACGTGATCCCTTCATGTTGCTTTGGACCTACTGTATACCGTGCTCCAGCCACCCTTTTATCACCTCGAGCAGCACTGAAGTCTGAAGGCCCGAGACACTCTTTGACATTTTATTATTTTAGTTGGAGAAAGATTAAATTTAAAAAGAGGAGCTGCTTTAATGTTGCTGTATATTTTCCTGAAATAAAAGAAATGAAGGGGCGTGGTCGTATTTATAGGGGTTATACTTTCTTAATCCCGAAGGAATAGAGATAGTAGTCTGTGTTATAAGATAGAGGATAGGGACTGGTTGAGTTGATTATTCAGGGCAGTGCTTTACTGTTTGTGTTATATTTATAGATTTCGAAGTGTTAGGTTGCAAAGGAACAGATTGTCGGTGTAAGAACAGGGTTGTCTTGTGTGAAAGGACGGTGACCACTCAAGTTATGATTATCTTGCAGGCTGTTGGATAAGGTAGTCATTAGCTTTAGTCGTAGGAGTGTTAAATATTCGAAATGTAGGCTATCCCATTAGGTTTGCAGATACATCAGTATTGAGTAATCAAGTATCCACTAGGTGATTTATATACATTAAAACTAGGATACTTAATGACGAAGAGAAGCAATAATACTTAATGATGAAGGAAAGGATATGCAGCATTCACGTGGAAAGGGGTAGGTAAAACCAACAGCATGAAAACTTTAATACATGTAAAAACAGTATGATGGACGTTACAAGAACAACTATGGATTCAATATTTGAGTCGACTATCCATCCATTAAAAATTCTCTTTATTATTTAACAACTATTGGTCTTTCATGTACTTTCTAATACGGCTCGCAACTATATATATATATTTATATATATATACATATACATATATATATATATATATTAAGGTACCTCATTTCATAAAATTTCGTTTGTTATAAACTGTTAACGACAGAAATAAACATACCGTTGTGATAGACAATGTGCCAGGATCCCAAAAATATAATAATACCGGTAGTTTAACTCATATTGTGAAACCTCAAAACGTTGATTACAGGGTGCACAATACTCCAAATAAAAAGTTGCTTGTTTAATTAATTAAAAATTACCATAAAATTCTAAAAAATAAATTATCACTACTTCCCAAAAGAACCTTGTCTAAATTCAAACCCGATCTCTAGTTATATCAAATAAACCGTTACGGTCGATAAACGATTCTATAGCGACTATTTTAAAATTTGATTTGGACATATCTCAAAATCTACACGACGAAATCCTGATTTTTCTCTTCCACTAGAAAGATATACTCCACCAGCTCCATACGTTTCTTGTTTCACAGAAATCCGATTTAAAATGAATCTTGTACAATCAGTTGAATTTCGAATCGCCAAATTACGAACTACAGCGCCATTTCGAGCTCGATTTTAATTAATATATAATTCTATGTTCAACTGTTGTTATTTAAATATATTCGTTATTCAAATAATTAAATAAGTTAATTATTACACCGTCAAATATCCGGGTCATTACATTCTTCCCCACTTAAAATAATTTCGTCCTCGAAATTGCTAAGGTAGTGGACGACCCTATCTATTGGAATTCCTAAGATTTGTTTACCCCTTATTTCTGATTTCAAATGAACCAATTAATATTGACTAAAATATTAATTCCTTCCGACTAACCTAAATTTTCAAAAATTCTGAAAATTTTCTAACACTTTAAATTTTCAGAAAATTTCGACATAACCTCCATTGTACAGCCCTATCTGTAAAATCCCAACTCGCCTTTCTAGGCCATCTCCAACCCAAAAGAAAATCAAACAGCCAAGCGGCTTGCCAATTCGGCTCATAAATTCCAAACTCATATCAATTTATAAACTTGTACCTTTTTGTCGGGCATATCATTTTATCCCTACCATCTGCTATCAATTTTGCATATATCATGCCATCCAGATCAACTCCAATATGTCTTCATTCTCAACACAATTATTGGCTTGTACTCAAGTAAAATTCCATTCAAACTCTAATCTCAAATTTCAATCTCTCAACTTACCAACTCAATTTCATATTCACTTATTTTAAGTTAAATCCCAATTTATAAATCACTTTTACCAGTTCACCTATTTAACTCATAAGTTAATTAAATTTCCGAATTTAAATTCCTGGGTTTATTCAAATCACTTGAAATCATAATAACAATTCAAAACCTTTGAATTCCTGAATAACTTTTTTTTGCAAAACAATTTCAAAACAAAATCTTTGGAAGTAATCCGTCACTTAGCAACTCGAAAATTACACCGATGATGTATCGATCCATTGTCGGAATTATTTCCCAGTGATCCAAGTGAGTTCAATAATATATTCCTTTCAAAACCACTATTAAACTCTTCCCATTTTGAAATCAATCCCAGATATCCTTATCAAAACAAATTTAAAACCACCCAGGATTTTAAAATTCACGTATACTTAATCCAGATTCAATTACAAGCACTGGTCTTGAATTTCCAGTTTTAAATTTCAATTTTAACTTTAATTTCAGATTTAATTCATTCGTAACACTTATACGAATTCTGATTGGTTATTTATAACCATTCCACTTTTATAATCTTATTCGATTATAATAACAACCAACACATTATAATATTTCCAATATATACTTGGGTAAAATTATTTCATTTGCCCTCTTTTCAAAACATACCATGTCGATTCATCGTATTCGAGTGTTTAGTAACTCCTATCAACACAGTTTGCATTACTGTATCGACCAGAATTCATAAACTACTCGACCAATAAATCTCCACGATATAAAACAAATTTTTATATCAAATAACAAATACGTTAACTCGTATATATACACTCAATCTCAGTCTAGGGTATTACTAACCCCATCTCAACTGAGTTACGCCACAAAGCCAAGGTAAATCATTTAACTTAAGCTTTGATACCAACTGTAATGACCAGAAAATGCGTTCCAATTTGAGCTGACTAAATAACACAAGTCTGACCCAAATTGCACTGGAAATCAGGAAATTAATAGAAAGAATTTAGAGGGTGAGAGTAGATAAGATAGAAACTTATAGAATAGAAGAGGAAGAAGAACATCATCATCAGAGTAACACGAATCTCACAGCGGAACGAATAATATATAACATAACTTTTGAAATACAAACAGTATATGTATACAATTACATTTCAGAGTACAACACTTACGACAACAACGGAAATAATAATAGCTACAGAATCTTGAAGCCTCCTGCTCTAAGCTCTCCAAGGGTATCGGTAAAATCCCGATTGCTTGACTACCCATACAAATTAGGCACCCAAGAGTGTAGGGAAAACAAACAAATAAACTCCGGGTCAGTCATGGACTGGTGTGAGTAAAACAGTTTTAAACAGTTCGAACAAGTAAACGATATCTCATAAGACTACGCCATATGACGGAACGGGTTTTTCCCTTATGAGAATCCAAAATATCTTTATATCAAAACCTCTAACACCCCACATCCATTAGTGTCACTCACGAAGGGAATGCACTAAGTTCTGTGGAGCATTTAGGGTAAAAGATGCAGATAAATTACAAGACAGACAGAAATTAAACAGCGGAAAATAAAACTTTGCTTTATTGATAAAATAATTTGTACAATGATTTCTTTACAATATCAGAGTATCATCTATCTTACAAAATAAAGAAGCATAAAACAACATTTATATTCCCCAATTTTAGCAAGAGCCAGCCATAGCATCTGATAAGAGAATCCAAGCAAACTTCGACAAATCTTTAAGCTGGGAAAGAGTGACAGTCCAACTTAACCTGAGCTACACTATTCCCTCCTTTACTACCGGTGGGGGGGGGGGAACGGAAGAAAAGAAGACGAAAGAAAAACAGAGTCAGACATAAAGCCTGAGTAAGTTCAGTAACTTCTAGCATATGAACATGGAACAACAACAAAACGACATGAATTAACTGATTACAAAATAACACCATGATGAGAGGGTTGGCAAGATTAGACAAGATTAACACAAGATATGCTAAGCTAAGATAAACTGGATATGCTCTAATAGTTTCGCCGCTTCGCTATTTCCTTGTTATACTGGTTTCTATATCTCTGCACCGCCTAATTAGTGTCCCAACTAGTAACGATAACGTGATCCCAATCCCTGTAGTTTCCATCGCATTCAAGCATACAATTATTATTTGTTACCTGGATCTAATCTAGGGTTTTCTATCAAGTGCTTTCTAGTTTCAACTAGAGTTTACGCTATCTGCTGAACGCTTCTCGGATTCAGGGTTTATGCCCTCTAGTCCAATCGATGCCCCCAAGTCTAGGACACACTACCTAGAGTGGTATATGTTCCTATACTTCCCCACGCATGTATCGCGAACCGTTATCGCTTGTCTAGATTTACATGTCCTGTAATGTGCAGTCCGAGTCCTGTGTCAGGGCAAGCCAAGGAATATAGAACTCGGTCGGGAGATTTCAGATATCTGCCGATGCAGATGCTAAGGTCTGTTTTTATTCCAGTGGCTATGGTCCCACTTGACCCCTCCCTCAACTAATGAAAGGCACACCATGTAAAATGAGAACTATACGCCGGCCCCCGGCGCCCCACTATCCTATTGCCATCCGCAACCATAACTAGATAGCAAGTATATGGTCTTTTGGAGTTCTCCGCCTTCCCGCTTCACGTATCTCGATTGACTCAAGATGGATGGTAAACGACGAGTCGCTATCACAGGGCTACCGTTTGCTTGCCGAATCACGCCGGTCCATCCTAGTCTTTAGGTTTCCATGTATTGCAACCAAGGCATACTCCTGGTTCTTCTACGCAGACCTTAACCTCTGTGGGCCCAAGCGGATCATCTGCAGTCTCACAGAGGGATACCAAGAGTACCCTCACGTCCCCTCGAAGCCTCGGGCTTCGTAACCCAATTCGTTGGAGCATTCTTTTTAATTAGACAGACGTTCGCACCTCCTCGTGTTATACTAAGAATTACTACTTAGTTTTGTCAACTAAGGTTTACCACTTAGTTTCCAGAATCGTTGTTTTCTTAACTAAGGTTTACTACTTAGTTCTCTTTCCCGTCAATTTGGATTCGTTAAGTGTCATTAGTCACTTCAAGCTAACTTAACCCCCTTCATTTATCCTGTTAACCTAGTTAAGTGTTATCAGTAATTCATGTTGACTTAACCCGACCACAAACCAAGTTATATTGGTTAAGTATTCCTTATTACTTAACCCTATCCATTATCCTGTACTGGTTAAGTGTTCCTTTTTAACTTAACATTGCCCGTCTGTTTTCACTAACATGTTATTAATGGTTAAGTATTGTCTCTTCATGTTTTAGACTTAGCCTTATTCCTTTATCACAACCTGATGGTTAAGTTTTCAAGTTTACTTAACCCTACGGTCTAGCCCAGCTAACATATCTAATTGGCTAAGTGTATTAACTTTACTTAACCTCACCTTCTTAGTCTAGTTAACATGTTAATTTGGCTAAATGTTTTCTTAGTTACTTAACCCCTACAAATCTTGTCTTGCTACCTTGAGTTTGGTTTAGTGTCTCTATGGACTTAGCCCTCCTATCCTAGCTTAACTCTGTTGAGTTGGTTAAGTGTTCCTATGGACTTAACCCTCTCATTCTAGCTCAACTGTATTAAATGTCAGTCTGAACCTATCCCCACCCATCAGTTTAGTTATCATGTTGAACTGGTTAAGTGTCTTAGTTAACTTAACCCTACCATTCTTGTTCTAGCTTTAACTAAATAGATTAAAGCCGCAACCACTCACATTAGACAGATATTGTTGCGAATACTGGATGTGCTGGTTGGTTCCGGGAAGGTTTACATCGCAACTCAGTCTAACCTCGGGTTAAGTTCAAAGGGTTTTGATTAATTTTCAAATCAGGTTTTGAAAGTAACCATCCCGTCCGCCGGATCAGTTAGGGGTAGCTAGGAAGAGCAGGAAACTTGTATTTTCCAAACCCAAGCCTAGACACAACCCTCTCTGTAACCTTAGAACTTTCTGGTGTTTCATTAAAAGAGATGTCGTTAATAAATCTTTAATTTGTCTAAATTTACATTTCTCATTTAGGACCAATTCTATAAGTAAATTATTCCTAATTTAATTATTTTCCGATTACTCTTTTAATGTAATCTGTCTACATTTATTTCTATGGCCCATTTTCCTCTCTATATCATATTTATGCTTTTTGGTATGTAAACTATACCAAATTAAGTGTCACTAACCATGATTTTGCTAAACTTGACAGCTATTCCCAATTATGGCCAATTTCACATTTAGGCCAATATACTTACCGTGCCAAATTAGCTAATCCAATTCCGATTCAACATTCTAATTCACGTCAAACTAGACTTATTACTCTAGTTCACTATTCATGTAAATGCTAGATTCACACGTCAATACTAGGTTCAAATTACACATCTTATAATTTATGTCAAATTTATCCAATTTGCATTCCTATGAACATGCCATAATACATGTTCCCAATTTATGCCAATTTTCAAGTTAAACTACGTTTTTAGTAAATTTCATGTTTTGCCCAAACCGCATTCCCATCATTCGTATAATCGTGATTCAGTCTAGATTATAAATAAAGCTAGATTCGTAGAAAATAGGGAATGAACCAAAGATGCTATGCAACAGATAGACATACTAACTGGCATAAAGAGGGTTGAACAACGACGTCGGTTCAAGAACACGGGTAGACCTAACTTAATAGGTAAATTCCCAAGGTCTAAAACCAAAGAAAACCAAGAATAGATAGAATAGAGACGTAGGTTCAAGAACATGGGTAGACCTAATTTAATAGGTAAATTCCCAAGGTCTATAACCAACGAAAACCAAGGATAGACAGAATAGAAAGATCAGGTTTAGACCCAATTTCACAGCAACACTTTCCTAGTTAGAAATCATAGGTGTTTAGTCACAGTGGTCCTTGTTATGTCATAGGCAATAGTTTATGTTTCCAAATCAAAAGCACAAGCTTAGCCAAGGAAATAATTCTCATAGTCACAGTCACAGTCATAGGCAATGTCCATAGTCATAGGCAATGTTCATAGTCATAGGAAACGTTCATAGTCATAAGCAACGTTCATAGTCAAAGAGGCATATGGTTCTAAGGTCCATAGTTTCATAGTCACAGTCTTATTTGTCCTTGAATCATAACAGTTCTTGATTAGATCCAAGAATATAGGCACTGATTCGAATAGAGAGAGAGAGAGAGATTTGGCATATTCTTTTATTCCTTTAATTTCATGTCACGAACAAAGAAAAACGTTCAGATCTAAAAATAACTGACTTACAGAGATTTAGATTTGAGAAGAAAGATGTCGTTGCTATGATTCGTGCGACGTTAGCCTTTGATCCTTATCTTGAAGCTTTAATCTTGATTTGAATCTCTTCTTGAAAGCCTTTGAGTAACATCTCCTCGTCTTGACTTATTTTATATATATTATTCTATTTATTATTTATTTTAAGTGGAGGAGAAGAAGCCATGTTCACTCAGAATCTTTGCAGCATAAGGGTAGAGAAGAATTGTGAATAGAGGAGGAGACTAGGGCTGTTTATATAGTTGCTCAAGACCTTATCGTACACGCAGCGCTGAGTCAGCATTGAACCTAGTTAAGAAAATAGTCCAGGTTCGCAGATGAATCTAGCCAAATATTATCGTACATGCAGTGCTAAGTCATCATTGTGTCCCACAAGCTGTTTTGGCGCAGAAATTTGAATTTCGAATGTTTGAATTGTTTTGGCGTAGAAATTTAATTTTCGATCTTTTGAATTTCTGGAATTTATTTAACTGTTTTATACACATGAAATATTCTTATATGTATACAATTCCTTCAACGACCATTTTACGCTTATATATATATATATATATATATATATATATATATATATATATACACACACACACGCACAACTTTTATTTTATTTTCAAAATTCAAATGATGTTGCATCGTTATTTAATTCTTGCCATATTTCATTTACTATAGCCTTATCTTAAATTTTATCTTTCGTATACATATATTTCTGCATATATATATATATATATATATATATATATATATATATATTCATGTATATACATATATTTACTTTATTTCCTTATATGTACGTTCTTATCTTTTCAAATTTTGAATTTGTATATGTTCATATATTTGCATGTTCAGTTGGCCCTCTTTAAAACAGAGATAAAAATTATGCTGCCACCGGGGTTCGAACCCCCGACCTCCATGTTACAAATCCAATGCCTTAACCAACTGAGCTACAAAGTCTTTTGTTAATAAGTCTTAGAACAATGATAATTATTGTTCTTTCCTTACTTCTCTTTTTCATGTTAGTTACAATACTTAAATTAAACCAATGCATGAATCTTTTTCTTTTAATGTTAATGCATTATGTTTGCAAATCAGTGCATGCAACATATTTACATCGCATGCAACCAATCCTTTCATTCTTTCATATATAAATTAATTTTCATTATACATCACCATATTAATCCTATCTGTGGATATATATACATTTTTAATTACATTAAAAATACGGGGTGTTACATTCTCCCACCCTTAAAGAACTTCGTCCCCGAAATTCGATAAGAGTAAAATAGATAATCCCTCGCAACATCCAATAAGTGTTCATCCAATTATTGTAGCATTGTGCACATGTGCAAAGTGAATTACATCATAGCTAAGCATGTATGCCTACTTTGGATCCACCTATATGTATGCAAATTTTAAAAACTCTTTCAAATCATGATGCTCACATCCTAAATATACTTGCAGTTCTATATGAATGCAATATTTTTGAAAAATTAAAACATTTTTCACCCAAATTTTCCCACACTCTTACAAAATAAGAGCATAGTTCATCCAATTGTCGCATCCAAAACCCTACCAACCATCATTAAATTCGAAATTTAGAAAAATCTAATTTTCCAAATTCAATTTCCTATGTTATGAAAATGGAAAAATCCACATCCTCCATTTTTCTTTTCTAATTGCACTTGGATTTTTAAATAACTATTCTATAAATATTTCCTATTTTCCTGTCCAAGTACAACCACATTAGAAAGCTCCCTTTTCTATTTTAACTTATCTTGGAGTAATTTCATATTTATTCATCTTTTTCATAAAATTTTCATTTTCTTTTCCCATCTTGCTTTGTTGCTTTATTGATTCAGTTGTTTTCTTTGTTAGTTAGGCTAGTCTTCTTCTTAAGTTTATTTTTCAACCAAGCTCTTCTGTTTTCAACTCAAACTGTATCCCACACAGCTATAGCTATGGGCCATGCATCTTAGGACTATGCCACGAGTCCACTCAACAGGATCTATACACTTGCTTGCCCTTCTGAAAATCTTGTTCCCCGTTCTTGCCCTTGTCCTTAATTATATGCCCTATCATACCCTAGTAAAGATAATTCCTCTTGTCTTAGGTTTTATAATTTCTTCCTCCTCCGTGGACTAAATCTACATCAATGAATTCCTCATCCTAGGGTTGTGCTCCTTAGCCAAACTCCTCATCCTCCTCCGCGTAATCATGTTGACAAATCTCTCGAAAGCTGCTTCCATCGTACAGAAATCCCTATAAGCTTGAAAGAAAACTGGCCGTAAGTGAAACAACCATAGCCCTAGACGGAAGTCGGGTACTACTTTGCCCTTCGATGAGGTTACCTCCCAGAAAGCCAGGAGCCTAAAAGACTCAAGGAAGAAGGAGATAAGAATTCAAACAAAGGAAGAGAAGATAACGCATATGGCTTTGGGGAATTTTCCTTTAAAACAAATCTTTTCTTTTGAAAATGGTTCTTTTAAAACCGTTTTGAAAATAATTTTTTAAATCCTTTATCTGATCCGGTAACCTTCAGCTTTGATACCACGTGTAACACCCCACATCCGTTAGAGTCACTCACAAAGGGAATGCACTAAGTTCTGTCGAGCATTTAGGGTAAAAGATGCAGATAAATTACAAGACAGGCTGAAATTAAACAGCGGAAAATAAAACTTCGCTTTATTGATAAAATAATTTGTACAATGATTTCTTTACAATATCAGAGTATCATCTGTCTTACAAAATAAAGAAGCATAAAACAACATTTATATTCCCCAATTTTAGCAAGAGCCAGCCATAGCATCTGATAAGAGAATCCAAGCAAACTTCGACAAATCTTCAAGCTGGGAAAGAGTGACAGCCCAACTTAACCTGAGCTATACTATTCCCTCCTTTACTACCATGGGGGGGGGGGGACGGAAGAAAAGAAGACGAAAGAAAAACAGAGTCAGACATAAAGCCTGAGTAAGTTCAGTAACTTCTAGCATATGAACATGGAACAACAACAAAACGACATGAATTAACTGATTACAAAATAACACCATGATGATAGGGTTGGCAAGATTAGACAAGATTAACACAAGATATGCTAAGCTAAGATAAACTGGATATGCTCTAATACTTTCGCCGCTTCGCTATTTCCTTGTTATACTGGTTTCTATATCTCTGCACCGCCTAACTAGTGTCCTAACTAGTAACGATAACGTGATCCCAATCCCTTAGTTTCCATCACCTTCAGGCATACATTTATTATTTGTTACCTGGATCTAATCTAGGGTTTTCTATCAAGTGCTTTCTAGTTTAAACTAGAGTTTACGCTATCTGCTGAACGCTTCTCGGATTCAGGGTTTATGCCCCCTAGTCCAATCGATGCCCCCAAGTCTAGGACACACTACCTAGAATTGTATATGTTCCTATACTTCCCCACGCATGTATCGCGAACCGTTATCGCTTGTCTAGATGCACATGTCCTGTAATGTGCAGTCCGAGTCCTGTGTTAGGGCAAGTCAAGGAATATAGAACTCGGTCGGGAGCTTTCAGATATCTGCTGATGCAGATGCTAAAGTCTGTTTTTATTCCAGTGGCTATGGTCCCACTTGACCCATCCCTCAACTAATGAAAGGCACACCTTGTAAAATGAGAACTATACGCCGGCCCTCGGTGCCCACTATCCTATGGCCATCCGCAACAATAACTAGATAGCAAGTATATGGTCTTTTGGAGTTCTCCACCTTCCCGCTTCACGTATCTCGATTGACTTAAGATGGATGGTAGACGACGAGTCGCTATCACAGAGCTACCGTTTGCTCGCCGATCACGCTGGTCCATCCTAGTCTTTAGGTTGCCATGTATTGCGACCAAGGCATACTCCTGGTTCTTCTACGCAGACCTTAACCTATGTGGGCCCAGGCGGATCATCTGCAGCCTCACAGAGGGATACCAAGAGTACCCTCACGTCCCCTCGAAGCCTCGGGCTTCGTAACCCAATTCGTTGGAGCATTCTTTTTAATCAGACGGACGTTCGCTCCTCCTCGTGTTATACTAAGAATTACTACTTAGTTTTGCCAACTAAGGTTTACCACTTAGTTTCCAGAATCATTGTTTTCTTAACTAAGGTTTACTACTTAGTTCTCTTTCCTGTCAATTTGGATTGGTTAAGTGTCATTAGTCAATTCAAGCTAACTTAACCCACTTCATTTATCCTGTTAAACTGGTTAAGTGTTACCAGTAATTCATGTTGACTTAACCCGACCACAAACCAAGATATATTGGTTAAGTATTCCTTATTACTTAACCCTACCCATTATCCTGTATTGGTTAAGTGTTCCTTTTTTAACTTAACATTGCCCGTCTGTTTTCACTAACATGTTATTAATGGTTAAGTATTGTCTCTTCATGTTTTAGACTTAGCCTTATTCCTGTATCACAACCTGATGGTTAAGTGTTCAAGTTTACTTAACCCTACGGTCTAGCCCAGCTAACATATCTAATTGGCTAAGTGTATTAACTTTACTTAACCCCACCTTCTTAGTCTAGTTAACATGTTAATTTGGCTAAGTGTTTTCTTAGTTACTTAACCCCTACAAATCTTGTCTTGCTACCTTGAGTTTGGTTAAGTGTCTCTATGGACTTAGCCCTCCCATCCTAGCTTAACTCTGTTGAGTTGGTTAAGTGTTCCTATGGACTTAACCCTCTCATTCTAGCTCAATTGTATTAAGTGTCAGTCTGAACCTATCCCCACCCATCAGTTTTGTTATCATGTTGAACTGGTTAAGTGTCTTAGTTAACTTAACCCCACCATTCTTGTTCTAGCTTTAACTAAATAGACTAAAGCCGCAACCACTCACATTAGACAGATATTGTTGCGAATACTGGATGTGCTGGTTGGTTCCGGGCAGGTTTACATCGCAACTTAGTCTAACCTCGGGTTAAGTTCAAAGGGTTTTGATTATTTTTCAAATCAGGTTTTGAAAGTAACCATGCCGTCCGTCGGATCAGTTAGGGAGAGCAGGAAACTTGTATTTTCCAAACCCAAGCCTAGAGACTATCCTCTCTGTCACCCTAGAACTTTCTGGTGTTTCATTAAAAGAGATATCGTTAATAAATCTTTAATTTGTCTAAATTTACATTTCTCATTTAGGACAAATTCTATAAGTAAATTATTCCAAATTTACTTATTTCCCGATTACTCTTTTAATGTAATCTGTCTACATTTATTTCTATGGCCCATTTTCCCCTCTATATCATATTTATGCTTTTTGGTATGTAAACTATACCAAATTAAGTGTTACTAACCTTGATTTTGCTAAACCTGACAGTTATTCCCAATTATGGCCAATTTCACATTTATGCCAATATACTTACCGTGCCAAATTAGCTAATCCAATTCCGATTCAACATTCTAATTCACGTCAAACTAGACTTATTACTCTAGTTCACTATTCATGTAAATGCTAGATTTACACGTCAATACTAGGTTCAAATTAAACATCTTATAATTTATGTCAAATTTGTCCAATTTGCATGCCTATGAACATGCCATAATACATGTTCCCAATTTATGCCAATTTTCAAGTTAAACTACGTTTTTAGTAAATTTCATGTTTTGCCCAAACCGCATTCCCATCATTCGTATAATCGTGATTCAGTCTAGATTATAAATAAAGCTAGGTTCGTAGAAAATAGGGAATGTACCAAAGATGGTATGCAACAGATAGACATACTAACTGGCATAAAGAGGGTTGAACAACGACGTCGGTTCAAGAACATGGGTAGACCTAACTTAATAGGTAAATTCCCAAGGTCTAAAACCAAAGAAAACCAAGAATAGACAGAATAGAGACGTAGGTTCAAGAACATGGGTAGACCTAACTTAATAGGTAAATTCCCAAGGTCTAAAACCAACGAAAACCAAGGATAGACAGAATAGAAAGATCAGGTTTAGACCCAATTTCACAGCAACACTTTCCTAGTCAGAAATCATAGGTGTTTAGTCACAGTGGTCCTTGTTATGTCATAGGCAATAGTTTATGTTTCCAAATCAAAATCATAAGCTTAGTCAAGGAAATAATTCTCATAGTCACAGTCACAGTCATAGGTAATGTCCATAGTCATAGGCAATGTTCATAGTCATAGGAAACGTTCATAGTCATAGGCAATGTTCAAAGTCAAAGAGGCATATGGTTCTAAGGTCCATAGTTTCATAGTCACAGTCTTATTTGTCCTTGAATCATAACTGTTCTTGATTAGGTCCAAGAATATAGGCACTGATTCGAATAGAGAGAGAGATTTGGCATATTCTTTTATTCCTTTAATTTCATGTCACGAACAAAGAAAAACATTCAAATCTAAAAATAACTGACTTACATAGATTTATATTTGAAAAGAAAGATGGCGTTGCTATGATTCGTGTGACGTTAGCCTTTGATCCTTATCTTGAAGCTTTAATCTTGATTCGAATCTCTTCTTGAAAGTCTTTGAGCAGCATCTCCTCGTCTTGATTTATTTTATATATATTATTCTATTTATTATTTATTTTAAGTGGAGGAGAAGAAGCCATGTTCACTCAGAATCTTTGCACCATAAGGGTAGAGAAGAATTGTGAATAGAGGAGGAGACTAGGGCTGTTTATATAGTTGCTCAAGACCTTATCGTACACGCAGCGCTGAGTCAGCATTGAACCTAGTTAAGAAAATAGTCTAGGTTCGCAGATGAATCTAGCCAAATCTTATCGTACATGCCGTGGTAAGTCAACATTGGGTCCCACAAGCTGTTTTGGCGCAGAAATTTGAATTTCGAATGTTTGAATTGTTTTGGCATAGAAATTTGATTTTCGAACTTTTGAATTTCTGGAATTTATTTAACTGTTTTATTCACATGAAATATTCTTATATGTATACAATTCCTTCAACGACCATTTTATGCGTATATATATATATATACGCACAACTTTCATTTTATTTTCAAAATTCAAACGATGTTGCACCGTTATTTGATTCTTGCCATATTTCATTTACTATAGTCTTATCTTAAATTTTATCTTTCGTATACATATATTTCTGCATATATATATATATATATATTCTCATGTATATACATATATTTTCTTTATTTCCTTATATGTAAGTTATTATCTTTTCAAATTTTGAATTTGAATATGTACATATATTTGCAGTTCAGTTGGCCCTCTTTAAAACAGAGATAAAAATTATGTTGCCGCCGAGGTTCGAACCCCCGACCTCCATGTTATAAATCCAATGCCTTAACCAACTGAGCTACAAAGTCTTTTGTTAATAAGTCTTAGAACAATGATAATTATTGTTCTTTCCTTACTTCTCTTTTTCATGTTAGTTACAATACTTAAATTAAACCAATGCATGAATCTTTTTCTTTTAATGTTAATGCATTATGTTTGCAAATCAGTGCATGCAACATATTTACATCGCATGCAACCAATCCTTTCTTTCTTTCATATATTAATTAATTTTCATTATACATCACCATATTAATCCTATCTGTGGATATATATACATTTTTAATTACATTAAAAATACAGGGTGTTACAAAACCTTTTGATATTATAATAATGTCTATCAACCACAGTATAATAATCATCTAGCAGAAACGCTTTCATCTCACATTCTACATATATAGTATACAATCAAAACCACAAGCACATATTGGGTAATGGATTTCCAACTATGACAAGGTATGGAACCACCTTCCGATCAGTGTACTCTAGGAACGATACACTGGAGTTCAACAAGAACGTCTTGCAACTCAGCCACACATGACCGACCACTCATTTCGCTTGAGTGTATCGAATGTATATCACCAACGGTTGGGATCAGCAACCGTTTCCCGTATATATATGGGACAACATTGGTAGATTAAAGAAGCAAATGAATATTCTCTAGATCAGGTGATTATACACCCTAATAGGTGCGACCTACATACCCATGCTGCCTGCCCGATTTCTGTCATTTACCGGATGTGAGGTTAGAAGCTACACTTTATCATCATACCAGATTCACTTCGAATGCCACATCGTCAAATCCATCAAATCACCGATTAACGTCCTCAACAATACATTATGTGTTAGCTAAAAGAAGTTTCCTTCTCCGCTTCCACTCTTGGTACGGTTGGAGAAATTTATATACGTGATCGTCTGGAAATACTCTGTCAAACACCCGTCCATACAAGTCATCGAGGAACAGGATGAACCAAAGGTACTATTCAGTATATCTATCTTAGGCACTGTTATCTAAGACTTATACAACAGCCCTTGCATAATGAAACACCCCACCTACGTTAGGGTCACTCTCAAAGGGAATGCCCTAATTTTGGTGGAGGTTTATAAGTATAAGTCACAGATATACAAGACAGATATAAGAACACATATTTTTGAACAGCGGAAAACAACAACAACTTTTATTTCAACATAATACGTGTTCACAAACCATGTCATAATTTGTCTTACAATACTTCCAAAATCATAACTGTCTTGATTACATTATTTAAAGAAAACATAAATAAACTGCATAAGTCCCCTAACTGCTGTCCAAAGCCATAGTCCAAAACGGAAAAGATCCAAGCAATACATTCTTTCTCTTCAAGCTGGATGTGAAAACTTGTAACAACCCGTATTTTTGAATAACATGTTATAACATAAATGGAGGCAGAATTAAACCGTAAATATGAATCAAGGGAAACGGGCTATGCAATTGCGTTCGTCTCGGAAAAATACGCGAAATAGAGTCCGAGTTTTCTAAAATCGGAGTCCGTATGACCAAGATATGGCCTCGCGAAGTTTCATGAAAAATTCACAAATTAAAGTATACTTAATTAAGTGAAATGGGTTGCGCAGAGAAATATATATATATTGATATATATATATATAATTTAAAATTAAATAAATAAATATGCAAAAATGTTCATAACAGCGAATTGGGAGAGGGGAATAACCGAACCGGCCGATTTTTGAGGTTGACCCGAGCTCGCTGGGTCGACTAGGGGTTAATCTAGGGTGTTTGGCTGTCAACCTGTGGGCCGATTCACTCAAATGCAGATATTGCATTTGAATGGTTCTCATGGTTCAGCTTTAATCTAAAGGCCCTAGATGGTTCCTACACTTGACTTCTTCCCCAAGACATGCTATGATGGCTTGGATTGAATCTAGGGTTAATCCTATGGCCAATACAATCCTAATCCTCTATAAAAAGACCCCTAAACCTAGCCTAAATCACCATTATTCAATCCTACAACTAAACTATGTCAAATTTGTTCCTCTCATTGCCTCCACTCTCATGCTAAAATTCCTAAGCCTATTTCTATGAGAGATTGTGAGTTCATACAAGTGCTTTCAAACTTGTATGAGTGTTCTTAGTTTGCATTCAAGTCAAGTTGCAACATTTGTATTTCAAAGCAAGGATTTTTATTGATCTGGCTCAAGGGTTTTCATTTGGAGATTGCATATTCGGGTTTTTGTTGCTTGCATAACGCCTTCGTCTCAATCTTTATAATAAATATCTATTTGTGTCTTCATAGCATTGTAAGCCCTTTTCTACTTTCTTTTTATTGAACTCTAAAGTTAAATGAATGATGCAAGTTTGGTTGATCATTATATGCAAGTTTGGTTGATCATTATATGCAAGTTTGGTTGTTCATTATATGCAAGTTTGGTTGATCATTATATGCAAGTTTGGTTGATCATTATGATATGCAAGTTGGTGTAATCATTATGTATGACACATGTTGCTAAGTTATGCAAGTTTGGGTTGATCATTATACACATTTTAACATGTTATGCAAGTTAAACTTGAGTTTGTGAGCATAAAGCTTCAAGCTTTATGTTAAAGGTTGCATTTTGGCAACATGAAAGTTATCATATCCCTTATGATAACTTGCATGTGAGGCCAAATGCGAACTTCTAGCAACTTCTACATGTCATTTATCACCATGTATCACTCATATGCTAAGTTTGGTTTTATGCATGCTTTTGAAGCCTAATGATGCAATATGTAAGTATATGAACATATGTACACCTCATATGCCACCATGTTAAACTTGTGACTTCAACACCTTTATCATGATTATGCCAAGTTCCCTATTTTATCCTTTATGCGTTGTTGCGATTATGTAAACGATGGGATTACGTTGGGGTTGGGTAACATGATGACATAAACATGGTTTTTATAACATAACGTGATATGTTAACTTGTAATTATGATTTGGAAACATAATGGACATGACACTTAGAAAATATGAGTGTGGCCAACTCGAGGTTTGGTTGAGTTTGTAGCATAAATCAACCCAGACCCGCCCGGCTTAACTAGTGGCTACAAACAATAGGACCCAATGTGAGAAGTTGGTCATGTTGTGCTCGAACCCGAGGTTAGACCTAGTTGTGGTGTAAAGCTACCCGGACCCGCCCGGCTTAACTAGTAACCACAACAAAGTCTAATGTGAGAGGTTAAAGCGCATTAAGTTAATTAATGCCTCCTGATTAGGGTTAAGTCATGGTCCACATAATACTTAACCAATTTGGGCTTGATTGATTAATCGAGGTTAAGTCGGGAGCCTTGGGTACCCTTAACCGATTTAATCCACGCGTGGATCGGGTTAACCACATTTAACCCGTTAAGAAACCCTAGTTGTGTGATCCTTTTCAGCAGTAACCTTCTAGATGTATCATAAGACCCTAGGACTAGGCTAGGGTGGGGCACGATTACTGGGCTGATTGTAAGAGACCAAAAGAGACGGCTGAATGATGCTCCGGTTGTTCAGGCGGACCATGGTCGTGCAGATCAAGTCCGGAGTTGAACACGGGCAACGGTAGGTTTGGACTGTGCATCATGGTATGGTGTCAGAGGGGTACACCGTAGGGCCAGATACACCCTAGGGTGGACCCTGCACAGTCAACTACATTACATGATTAAGCCGCATGACACCGACACTTGACGAGTTAGGCTTATAGGGAGCCGATCGACTAGACCGAGTAGTTGGACCTTGATTTAGGTCATCTCATGATGTTGGGCCAACTTGGGCCAAGGGATCAATTCTTGTTTTTACTTGACATGTTACAATGCTAGTACACCCGTGGTGCAAAACTTAACCTTAATTATGCGATGACACCTTTATCTATCTTGTTAGTTAATCATCATGCCAGTATGTTATTATCCTTATGTTCATCTCAGCTTCTCATGCCAGTTAACTTTACTAGTTCATAGACAGATAGTAGTAGGGCTTACCAGTCTTTTTGACTGACCTGTTTTCTTTCGCCTCTTGTCTTCCATTCCCCCCCCCCCCTCAGGTCCTCAGGGTGGGAACATTGGAGCTTAGCTTCGATCTTTCTAGCTTGCTTACTGGATTCGCTCATGTACGGGTTTGGACATTGAGCTAGCTATGGTTTATCACTTCACTTTGGGGATAGCACTTTATGTATTTCAGTTTTTCAGTTTATGCTTTTGTCTAGACTTTGTTTGTTGCAAAATAATGCTCAAGTACTTTTTTGTAATATGACTATGGTTTTGAAATGCTAGTTTAATCCGCTGCTTTACTACTCTGTTTTACTTATATGTTCTGTCTTGTGATATCTGCATGCATGTTTACCTTGTTTAAACGCCCCTAAAAGCCAGTGTGCTTGCAAGAGTGGCACTGGCGGAGGTGGGGTGTTACATTTGGTATCAGAGCATAAGGTTTACAAGATTTGAGCAAAAGTGTTTTTGAAACTTACCTTTTGAAAAACTATTTTCAAAACCAATTAAGTGTTTTCAAAGAAAAGTCTAGTTGTTTTAAAAAGTCTATTCCCCAAAAGCCATAGCACTATCCTTCGTTTCTTCGTTCTGAATCTATCTTTTTCTTCGTTTTAGTATGGCCGATCGCTTTTACATCCTAGAAGGCGTACAAGTACCCGTCTGGTTCTGGAGATTTATGGAGGCAAGGGCGAATGAAGCCGGCCCCGCGAACATTCCTCCTCCTTCCCTCGTCGCTAACATCTCTCCTCCTCCCGTAGCTGAGGTTCCTCCTCACACTCAGCATCCGCAAGAGGATTTCGCTAAGCTTTGCAAACACTTTAAGGCGATGGGTTGCAAGAATTTTGTCGGAACGGAGACTTCTGTGGAGGCAAGAAACTGGTTAAAGGAAACTGAAGACCTCTTTGCTATCTTTGATGTGGAAGATCGTAGGAAAGTTCTGTTGGCGGTATGGCTATTGAAAGGGGAAGCTGCTTATTGGTGGGTAGTCACCACCACTACTAGACCCATTGAGACTTGGGATGACTTTTGTAGAAGGTTTGGACTAAAGTTTCTATCATCGACAGAAGAGAACCTTCAACTAGAGAGGTTCCTATCACTAAGGAAAGGGGACATGACAGTTAGGGAATACGTGGATAAGTTTAATCAACTTGCTCGGTTCGGTCTAGAATTGGTAAACACAGCTCGGAAGAAGGCCCTACACTTTGCTCTAGGATTGAACGAGCCATTGCGCGGTTTGGCCGTGTCTCATTTACCCGTGGGGGCGACTTTCGAGAGTTTGGCGAATATGGCCCTACTCCAAGAGGAAGATAAGAGTGGCAAGAAGGAGATCAAGGCAAATGAGTCCCAAGGCAAGAAGGAAGATACCGAGAAAAGTGATAAGAACAACAACAAGGCAAGAAAGACAAGAAAGTGCAACTTCTGTAGGATCACTGGGCACATAGCCAAGGATTGCAGGAAGAAGAAGAGGAAGTTAGGCAAGTGTTTTCATTGCGGAGAATCTGGACATTTTAGCAAGGATTGTCCCAAGAAGCATGGACAAGGGCAAGGACAAACTCAGCAACTAGGACCCTCTGGAGGGCAATTGCAGGCTCTCCTCGCTCTTCCAGCTTTTGATCGAGGTAGAGTTTATATAGAAATTCATGTTTACATTTCTGATTTTCCTATTCGCACCTTATTTGATTCTGGCGCATTGCATAGTTTTATCTCTTCTGATATTGTTGAAAGTTTGCACCTAAGTACTAGCTTAGTTGAGGATCCCGTTTGTGTTTCAAATCCAATTGGGGGGTTCCGCCCATCTATCTATGATTTGTGTGAATTTGAAGATTTCTATCTTGACTGTAGAATTCGCATGTAGTGCTTATGTTCTCGGGTTTATGGGATACGGGTTGATTTGGGTGTGGATTGGTTGTGAACATAGGGTGGTGAGGCTCATGATTCGCCTCGGTAATACCCTAGAAATTTCTTGTAACACTCGAGGTCCCGTCATGTTATGTTATCTTGAATCTCTCGACTTGTCCATCGATGATCTGCAAGCTGTAAGGGTGGTCCGAGACTATCCCGATGTCTTTGAAGAAGTCAAGGGGTTGCCCACTAAACGAGAGATAGATTTCCGCATTCATCTAGTCGATAATGCCAAACCAGTATCATTGCCCGTTAGGCACATGGCTCCACGTGAGAGAATGGAGCTCAGTAAGCAAATCAAGGAGTTGCTTGAGAAGAATTTTATTAGACGAAGCATTTCTGAATGGGGTGCTCCGGTGGTATTCGCTAATAAGGCGGATGGTTCGCTTCGTCTGTGTGTTGATTATCGAGAGTTGAACAAGCTGACAAAGAAGAATAGGCACCCGTTACCGAGGATTGATGATCTCTTTGATCAGCTGGATGGTGCTTCCGTTTTCTCTCAGCTCGATCTAGCCACCGGATTCCATCAGCTTAGAGTGGCCGAGAATAGTATCGATAAGACTGCGTTTAGGACTCCAGATGGATTCTTTGAATGGCTTGTCATGCCATTCGGTTTGACTAATGCACCCGCATACTTCATGGACTTGATGAGTAGGGTGTTCAGGGAATTCCTTAACAAGTTCGTGGTTGTCTTCGTGGATGATATTCTGATCTTCTCAAAGGATGAGGAAGAACATGCTAGGCATCTCAAGGAAGTGATGGATACGCTTAGAGCGCATCAGTTGAAAACTAAGTTCTCCAAATGTCATTTTTTGGACATATAGTTTCTAAGCAAGGCATAGCGGTGGATCCAGCGAAAGTGCTTGTGGTTCAAGACTGGAAGACTCCTAGGAACGCAACCGAAGCGAGAAGTTTTCTCGGTTTGGCAGGCTACTATAGGAAGTTCATCAGGGACTTCGCTAAGATTTCGGCCCCTCTTACTAAGTTAACAAAGAAGGACTTAGTCTTTGCATGGGACTTGGACTGTGAGCTTGCTTTTCAAAGGCTCAAGAGAGCCCTTACCTCAGCTCCAGTTTTGGCAACATGGATTGGCACATGTTTTCAAGAGATAGTTTTCTGCAAGGGATACCGTATAGTATGTAAACGAGATCCAAGATTCACTAACAAATTTTGGAAAGCCTGCATGAAACCATGAGTATGCAGTTGGGTGGAAGCCAAGTATTTTAGGCAAAGAATAAGTGGAAGGAGAATGAGAGGCAACGGTGAAATGAGTTCTAACTCATATATTGGAATTAAGAACTACGGAATTGTGAAGTTAAAAGACGGTCAAGGCACGATGGGATTAAGCACAAGAAAATGCGGCTTAGAAGACTGAAGACTAGATACGCGCATTATATCTCTTTCTAAGAGTATATCCTTGATCCCTATTGTTCCGTAGAGCTTACTCGCATGCTATCTTTTAAGTATATCCTCTCGGTCCTATCCTCAATCTTAGTTCTGTTGCAAACCACCTAAGGAGTATGACTAGCCTATTTGTGATATAGGGTTGGGGTGAAGAAGTTCGTCACCAAACTATTTGGTCTTTATGGGATATGGGTAATAATTGATAGACTTACGAAGAGAACCCATTTTATTCCGGTGAAAAGCAAGATGACCGTATCATGGCTAGCATCTGTTTATCTTCGAGAGATAGTATGGTTGCATGAAGTTTCTTCTAGCATAGTTAGCAATCGTGACCCAGTTTTCGCTAGCCAGTTCTGGAATAGTTTGCAAGAAGCATTGGGTACTCGATTGAATCTGAGTATAGCCTATCACCCCCAGACAGATGGCCAAACCGAAAGGGTGAATAGAGTGCTAGAAGATCTCTTGAGGCTTTGTGTTCTTGACTTTGGTGGTACTTGGGAAGACCACCTTCCTCTTGTAGAGTTTGCATATAATAATAGCTATCAGGCCAGCATAGGAATGGCACCATTTGAAGCTTTGTATGGGAGGCCGTGTAGGTCACCATCTTGTTGGTGGGAGACGACGGATAGGCTTATAGTTGAGCCCGACATGATACGGGACACATCCGAGAAAGTTGAATTAGTGAGAAGAAGGATGAAAGCGGCCCAAGATAGACAGGAATCCTATGTTGACAAGCGAAGGGCAGATTTGGAATTCGAAGTGGGGGACATGGTTTTCGTGAAGGTTTCTCCTTTGTGTAATGTGGTACGTTTTGGAGCAGTTGGGAAGCTGGCACCAAGGTTCGTAGGGCCCTTCACTATCATAGAGAGAATTGGAAAGATGGCCTATAAGGTGGGATTGCCCGGGAAGCTAGACGGAGTGCATAATGTCTTTCATGTCTCGCATCTCCGAAAGTGACCACATGAGTCCGCTGAGGTGGTTGAACCAAGCATTCTTGAAGACATTAAGGTAGAGAAAGAGGCAACCTTGAGAAGAGCTCCGATTCGTATCTTGGGAACAGAGATCAAGAAACTAAGGAATCGAGAAGTCGAATTGGTGAAAGTTAAGTGGGGTGAAGCCGACGAAGATGCAACTTGGGAAACCGAGGAGAAGATGCGTGAGCTTTATCCATTCCTTTTTGAGGGTACATTCTCGATCTCTTTTCCTAATTAGCATATCTTTCTTTTTATCCATGTTTATCTTGTTTATCTTGTTATCTCGTTAAAATTGTCATGAGGACCTTAGGTAGAAACCCTTTGGATGAAACATGTATTTGAAACATGTTATGCTTGATGGTTGCAAGTGGTTGCAAGTGTTTGCAAGTGGATACTCGTGGATGCATAATACACGTTAGGCACTAAGATCGGCTCACACACTTTCATACCGCATATGCATGAGTGTTTATGCTTATTCATGGATGAAAACTTGTTATGCTATCACGTGGATGTTGCATATGGATGAATGTTATGTGCACTCATGTAGAGATTATAAATTATGTTAGGAATTTGCATACATATGGACTCATTTCACTAACATATTTTGCATTAAGGGGGTTTTGCTGAATCAGTAACCTCCTGATTTTCGCATTAGATAAGTACATATACACACACCTTTGCATATGATCATATAGCATTTAGAACCTTTTAAGGACAATGATTGCTCGTGGATGATGTTTTGAGTAGATGGATGATGGATGGTAGGATACGTTCTTCCTAACTTGGAGATTTCGAGGACGAAATCCTTTAAGGAGGGGAGAATGTAACAACCCGTATTTTTGAATAACATGTTATGTAACACCCCGTGTATTCTATAACAGTGAAATTCACAAATTAAAGTATGATTAATTACAAATCAAAGAATTAAGGGAAACGGGCTGTGCCATTGTGTTCGTCTCGGAAAAATACGTGAAATAGAGTCCGAGTTTTCAAAAATCGGAGTCAGTATGACCAAGTTATGGCCCGTCAGAGTTTTCAGAAAGTTTCAAATTCAGAAAACAGCTCGAAGATTCGAATTTCAAACACGCAGGGAGGCTGGGCGGGAAAGTTCCCGCCCAGGACAAGCCGACAGGGGTGTCGACTTGCCAGTCGACACCACCCCCCCCCCCCCCCCCCCGGTGTCGACTGCCCAGTCGACACAGGTGTCGACTTGCAGGTCGACCTGCTTGGTCGGCTTGGATGGCCTGGTCTGTGCTGGGTCAGAATTTCTGAGGCTTGCTTTGTCACTAGGGCTAGGTGTCAGCTCCTGATTGGTCTCTCTTTCGAATGAATGGCTACGATTAACCCAAGCTACATCGGCGGTCCTAATCAGTTCATAAACTCTATAAAAATGACCCTACACTCTACCTAATCTATTCATTCAAAAATAAGAATGAGGCCATCATGCTGCTGAGGAACGACTAGGAGTAGCCACCAATTTGAAAGACAATTAGGAGACAAACTCTAAAGCATAAAGCAACTACAAGTTAAACGTCAAATCAATCAAATCAACACCTACAACAAAGGATAGCATCTCCAGATTCAGAATTCAGATTTCTGAATTGAAGATTCATCATACACGGTAAGTAGAGTGCTATTCCGATATGAATTAAATAATTGTGTTGATTTGTGTAATGTAAGAAATGGAATTGTGGCGATAATAATCTATATTTGTATGTTGCTTTGATGCAAAACGATTTGGGAATATTATGATATACGATTGGATATTCGCAAGTACGCGATTTGTGTTGGAAACGAAATGGAATTGTGGCGATAATGACTTATATTTTTATGTTATTTTGATTCTAACGATTTGGCAATGCTATGGTTTGATTCATACAAGTATGTGGCTTGTGTTGACAAACACATGTTGTGGAATTTTGATTGGGACTTATGCAAGCATATGATTCATATTGAAAACTACATGTTTGTGGTAGTTATTTACAACACCCATTTGATAATTGCAAGCATATGATTCATGTTGAAAGTAACAACTATATGCTGTAATAATTTATTTATGATTCATGCAAGTATATGATTCATGTTAACAACTATATGTTATGATATTTTAATTGGAATTCATGCAAGTCCATGATCTATTGTTATGACAACATGATGTAAAATTCTATGGTCATCTTTAGTGTAATTTGATTCACCTAAGTATTATGATTCATATGAAGTTATGTTGGAATTGGCATCATAGTTCAAGTACAAAAATCATATTTTTGTGATAGTGACAAAAGCACGCATCATTGTAAATTTGTATTTTAGGAACATGACTAAACTATGTTCGTTATTATGTCCAACTGAAAAACATGTTTTTAGGCTCATGTTGTTATCATAAGTTACATTAGAATTACATTAGAATTACATTCCTCTTGCAAGTTTACATAGATAAAATAAAAACCATGATGTAAGTTTAGATATGTTTATGCTATAATTCTATGAATAGAATGAAAATCATGATTCATATAAGAATTAGGTTGGGATAATTCTAGTTGAACCATACTTTTGTATTAGTGACAAAAGTAAGTACCTTTCTGTTAACATGTAGTGATTTTATGAACACGATTAGATTATGCCTAAATAAAAATATAGGCTTATATTTCTAGTCAAGACCCTGTGCCAATAATAATGATATCTAATTTAGTTAGATTCTTAATGTCAAGTTTACATGGTTAGTTGAACCTATGATTCATGTTTAAGTTTATACCATTATCATATGACTAATTCATGTTTAAGTACTGCTTATGCCATAATCATATGAATAAAATAATTCATGTTTAAGTAATGTCTATGCATTAACCATATGAATAGAATGATTTATGTTTAAGTATTGTTTATGCTATGATTATATGGATAAAATGATTCATGTTATGCCATGATTACATGAATAGATCAAAAACCATGATTTCATGTTTGGGTATACTTGTGCCATGATTATGTGAATAGATTAAAAATCATGATTAAGTTGGAATAATTCTAGTTGAACTATACTTTTGTATTAGTAACAAAAGTAAGCACCTTTGTAAACATATAGTAATTTTATAAACATGATTTGCTTATGTTTGACATTATGCCTAAGTAAAAATATAGGTTTATGTTGTAGTTAAGACTATGTGTCAATAATGATATCTAATTTAGTTAGATTCTTAACTTAACTACAAGTTTACATGGTTTGATTCATGTCACTTATGCTTTATGACCAAAGTATATGTTACTACAATGCAAGTATACCAGTTTCTATTTTGTAGTTCCAACGTTATGTTGCAAGTTCATGCGTTCACATTCCCCTTTTTGTGTATATAATCACGTTTTAAGCCTCCCCTTTTTCACGTGGCTAAGTTGGGCTTAAAAGGCTAAGCCCAACATTATATTATTATAAACGAACGTATTAAACGGGGGAAATAGCGTTGGGCCAAATTAATTAATAAGTGAAAATATAAAAGTAGATGGGCCCAAATTCAAGAATGGGTTGGGCCCATGATTGGTGTAAACCTTTACACCATTAGCTTAAATTGATTTTGAATAATGGGCCGCAAATATTTACATATAAGAAAATAAAGAAAAGATACAAAATATGTAAATGTAGAAAATACGATGTGTTTAACCCGAGGTTGGATTGAGTTGTGATGTAAACCTGCCCGGAACCGCCCGGCTGTCCACTAGTCACAACAATACCTATCCAATGTGGGTGGTTAAACACGGAGCCCAATAAGGACCCGAGGTTAGACTGAGTTGTGGCGTAAGACTGCCCGGACCCAACCGGCAACAGGCAGCCACAACAATACATGTCTAATGTGAGAGGTCAAGGCTTTAATAAGACAATTAAGGCTGAGTCAGGATTGATAGGATTAAGTAAATTATATTAATACTTAATCAAAATGGAACATGCTAAACTAAACAGACTGATTGGGGGGTTAGGTTTATAAAACACTTAACCAACTTAGCATTTTGGCTAGAAATAGAAAACCTAGTAGCGGAGGACCCTTTTCGCAGTAAACCTACAAGGTATCATGATACCCTGAAACTAGGCAGGGTGGGGCACGATTACTGGGCTGATTGTAAGAGGTCAAATCGACGGCGGTGGTGCAGCAGTGTAGGTTCTAACGGGGTGCGGGCGTGCACACACTCCGGCGCAGAAAAATAAGGCACTGGGCACCAGTAGCATACCTGTGCATTCTAGGATTGTGTCGGGCCGCCATCATGGGACTTGATGCACCTCATGGTGGGACCAGCATAGGTAACTACAACATCGGGGGCCGTAAGACACATGTAACTATGCGAGTAGGAGCCGATCATCATAAAATGGATCACTTCACCCTGGTTATGGGGTGCCTGTTGGGAACTAGTTTATATCGGTACAGAGATTAAAATGGGGTACGATAGTATATTCGACCCTAGACAACTTAACTAAGTTTATGGTGCTTTCCCCATTTCTAGTTTATACTTATCATACCCAGTTCTTTATTCATAGACTGAATAGTCCTAGACTTACTCAGGCTTTATGTCTGACTCTACTTTTCTTTCGACTTCTTTTCTTCCTTCCCCCCCCCCAGGTCCACAGGGAGGGAATACCACAGCTTGACCAGCCTTCATATCCAGCTTGAAGAGAAAGAATGTATTGCTTGGATCTTTTCGTTTTGGACTATGGCTTTGGACAGCAACTATGGGACTTTTGCATTTTATTTATGTTTTCTTTATGCTTCTTTAAATGATGTAATCAAGACAGTTATGAAGATGTTATGTTTTTGGAAGTATTGTAAAACAAATTATGGCATGGATTGTGTAACACATTATTTAATGAAATAAAAGTTTGTTGTTTTCCGCTGTTCAAAAATATGTGTTCTTGTATCTGTCTTGTATATCTGTGACTTATACTTATAAACCTCCACCAAAATTAGGGCATTCCCTTTGAGAGTGACCCTAACGGAGGTGGGGTGTTTCATGTTATAAAATAAATGGAGGCAGAATTAAACCATAAAATCTGAAATAAGAGAAACGTGCTGTGCAATTGCGTTCATCTCGGAAAAATACGCGAAATAGAATCCGAGTTTTCGAAAATCGGAGTCCGTATGACCAAGATATGGCCTCGCGAAGTTTCATGAAAAATTCACAAATTAAAGTATGCTTAATTAAGTGAAATGGGTTGCGTAGAGAAATATATATATATTGATATATATATATAATTGAAAATTAAATAAATAAATATGCAAAAATGTTCAAAACAGCGAATTGGGAGAGGGAAATAACCGAACCGGCCGATTTTTGAGGTCGACCCGAGCTCGCTGGGTCGACTAGGGGTTAATCCAGGGTGTTTGGCTGTCAACCCGTGGGCCGATTCGCTCAAATGCAGATTTTGCATTTGAATGATTCTCCTGGTTCAGCTTTAATCTAAAGGCCCTAGATGGTTCCTAAACTTGACTTCTTCCCCAAGACGTGCTTTGATGGCTTGGATTGAATCTAGGGTTAATCCTATGGCTAATACTATCCTAATCCTCTATAAAAAGACCCCTAAACCTAGCCTAAATCACCATTATTCAATCCTACAACTAAACTATGTCAAATTTGTTCCTCTCATTGCCTCCACTCTCATGCTAAAATTCCTAAGCCTACTTCTATGAGAGATTGTGAGTTCATACAAGTGATTTCAAACTTGTATGAGTGTTCTTAGTTTGCATTCAAGTCAAGTTGCAACATTTCTGTTTCAAAGCAAGGATTTTTATTGATTTGGCTCAAGGGTTTTCATTTGGAGATTGCATATTTGGGTTTTTGGTGCTTGCATAAGGGCTTCGTCTCAATCTTTATAATAAATATTTATTTGTGTCTTCCTAGCATTGTAAGCCCTTTTCTACTTTCTTTTTATTGAACTCTAAAGTTAAATGAATGATGCAAGTTTGGTTGATCATTATATGCAAGTTTGGTTGATCATTATATGGAAGTTTTGTTGATCATTATATGCAAGTTTGGTTGATCATTATGATATGCAAGTTGGTGTAATCATTATGTATGACACATGTTGCTAAGTTATGCAAGTTTGGGTTGATCATTATACACATGTTAACATGTTATGCAAGTTAAACTTGAGTTTGTGAGCATAAAGCTTCAAGCTTTATGTTAAAGGTTGCATTTTGGCAACATGAAAGTTATCATATCCCTTATGATAACTTGCATGTGAGGCTAAATGCGAACTTCTAGCAACTTCTACATGTCATTTATCACCATGTATCACTCATATGCTAAGTTTGGTTTTATGCATGCTTTTGAAGCCTAATGATGCAATATGCAAGTATATGAACATATGTACACCTCATATGCCACCATGTTAAACTTGTGACTTCAACCCCTTTTTGTCATGATTATGCCAAGTTCCCTATTTTATCCTTTATGCGTTGTTGCGATTATGTAAACGATGGGATTGCGTTGGGGTTGGGTAACATGATGACATAAACATGGTTTTTATAACATAACGTGATATGTTAACTTGTAATTATGTTTTGGAAACATAATGGACATGACACTTAGAAAATATGAGTGTGGCCAACTCGAGGTTGGGTTGAGTTTGTAGCATAAATCTACCCGGACCCGCCCGGCTTAACTAGTGTCTACAAACAATAGGACCCAATGTGAGAAGTTGGTCATGTTGTGCTCGAACCCGAGGTTAGACCTAGTTGTGGTGCAAAGCTACCCGGACCCGTCCGGCTTAACTAGTAACCACAACAAAGTCTAATGTGAGAGGTTAAAGCGCATTAAGTTAATTAATGCCTCCTGATTAGGGTTAAGTCATGGTCCACTTAATACTTAACCAATTTGGGCTTGATGGATTAATCGAGGTTAAGTCGTGAGCCTTGGGTAACCTTAACCGATTTAATCCACGTGTGGATCGGGTTAACCACATTTAACCCGTTAAGAAACCCTAGTTGCGTGATCCTTTTCAGCAGTAACCTTCTAGATGTATCATAAGACCCTAGGACTAGCCTAGGGTGGGGCACGATTACTGGGCTGATTGTAAGAGACCAAAAGAGACGGTTGATTGATGCTCCGGTGGTTTAGGCGGACCATGGTCGTGCACATCAAGTACGGAGTTGAACACGGGCAACGGTAGGTTTGGACTGTGCATCATGGTATGGTGTCAGAGGGTTACACCGTAGGGCCAGATACACCCTAGGGTGGACCCTGCACAGTCAACTACATTACATGATTAAGCCGCATGACACCGACACTTGACGAGTTAGGCTTATAGGGAGCCGATCGACTAGACCGAGTAGTCGGACCTTGATTTAGGTCATCTCATGATGTTGGGCCAAGCTTGGGCCAAGGGATCAATTCTTGTTTTTACTTGACATGTTAGAATGCTAGTACACCCGTGGTGCAAAACTTAACCTTAATTATGCGATGACACCTTTATCTATCTTGTTAGTTAATCATCATGCCAGTATGTTATTATCTTTATGTTCATCTCAGCTTCTCATGCCAGTTAACTTTACTAGTTCATAGACAGATAGTAGTAGGGCTTACCAGTCTTTTTGACTGACCTGTTTTCTTTCGCCTCTTGTCTTCCATTCCCCCCCCCCTCAGGTCCTCAGGGTGGGAACATTGGAGCTTAGCTTGGATCTTTCTAGCTTGCTTACTGGATTCGCTCATGTACGGGTTTGGACATTGAGCTAGCTATGGTTTATCACTTCACTTTGGGGATAGTACTTTATGTATTTCAGTTTTTCAGTTTATGCTTTTGTCTAGACTTTGTTTGTTGCAAAATAATGCTTAAGTACTTTGTTGTAATATGACTATGGTTTTGAAATGCTAGTTTAATCCGCTGCTTTACTACTATGTTTTACTTATATGTTCTGTCTTGTGATATCTGCATGCATGTTTACCTTGTCTAAACACCCCTCCAAAGCTAGAGTCCTTGCAAGAGTTACCCTAGCGGAGGTGGGGTGTTACAAAACTGGTCAAGCTGCGGTATTCCCTCCCCGAGAACCTGGTGGGGGGGAACGAAAGAAAAGGAGGCGAAAGGAAAAGGGTCAGTCATAAAGACTGAGTAAGTCCTAGTGACTTTCAGTGTAAAAACGGTTGAAACAACATGTCATGTATGAAGTGGAACTAAACTCAAGAAGGGTGTCAAGGTCGACAAGATAGACTAAGGTGATCATGATAATTCAAGACAAGTCAAATAAAGCATCACACGTACAAGATTCGTTGCATCAACTGTACTAGTATACTAAGCCCATGTCACGGGTTAATCACGAAATGAATCCCACAGCCCAATATCGTGAAACGACCCTGAAATGGGGTCTGACCCAAGTACGGGGTCCTACGGAGCGCTTACCTAGTCGATCGGCTCCCTACAAGTTCTAGCTCGTCAAGTGTCCATGTCATACGGCTAATCACGAATGTAGTCACCTGTGCTGGGTCCACCTTCGTGTGTATCAGCCCTAGGGTGTCAAGCCCTGACACGATTCAAGATGCACAGATAAATCTACAGATACCCAGTGTCTGCCCTGGAATATGTGCACGACCGTAGTCCACCGAACCTACACTGGCGTACCCCACTGCCGTCGTTCACCTCTTACAATCAGCCCAGTAATCGTGCCCCACCCGGCCGAGCCCCAGGGTACCTTGATACATCTAGAGGGTTACTGCTGAAAAGGGTCGTGTCTAGGGTTTCGCCTAACAGATTGGGTCATGTAATTCATGACCTAACCCGCCTAACCGATTAAGTCATGTAATTCGTGACTTAATCCTCTTCCAGTCTAGTCATATCAAGAGGGTTAAGTATGTCGTTTAAATTCGCGACTTAAACCACCTAAGTGTCATGTCAAGTTAGCTAAGTGTTGTCATTTCAAGTTTATGACTTAGCCCTACAAATCGTGTTCAAGTTGGTTAAGTTGTCTTTTCATGTTCATGACTTAACCCCAATTGGCATTAATTGATTCATTAATGCACCGAACCACTCACATTGGATCCTATTGTTCGTAGCCACTGGATTTACCGGGTGGTTCCGGGCAGATTTACGGTACGAACTCAACCCAACCTCGGGTTTCAAGCGCGATATGACCAACTACCCACATTGGGTCCTATTGTTTGTAGCAACTGGATTTGCCAGGCGGTTCCGGGCAGATTTACACTACAAACTCAACCCAACCTCGAGTTGGCCACTTTCTTGTTTTCTAAAGTCATGCCCATGTTCTTATTAGATTCATGCTATTTCCATAGCATGTTCATGTGTCAACTTCGTGCCCAACTAAGGCATGTTTTTCATGTCAAGTTATGGCATGTTCAAGTCAAGTTTTCGTGTCATATTTCATGTTCTACTTATGCCAAATTTCGCGGTTTATGATTATAATCACTTCAAGTTTTGCCTATTCTACCCGATCGTATCCCCAACGTATATAAACGTACTTCGTTCACAAGCATAAACAATTCAAGAGATAAAGGGGAATAACACCAAACATGTGATAGGCATATGTGACAATTCCAACACCACTTGCATAATAAACAGGCTATAACATATCACATGGTTTCAATACTAGCATGATGACAACTTGGCATAGTAATGGTTCCAACTTAGTTTAACATGATGATTTCGACTTTACATCATAGGCATAATAATCATTGTGGGCATAATAATAATTTTATTACAAACATGAAACATTAAAGGCATGGTAATTCTAATGGGCATAGTGGATTCCAATTTAGCATTTTTAACATAATGATTCTCATCTAGCATTATAAACATAATGATTCCAACTTTTCATCATAACCTAGCAACTCCCAATTTGTCATTAACATGATAGGTATATTAACATCACAGGCATAGTTCCATCAACATCAAAGACATGGTTTAATTAGCATCATAGGCATGGTTTAATTAACATAAAGATTTCAATAAACATAGTGATTCCATGGACATGTATTAGTCCAAATTGCCATACAATTAAGCCCAAGTGATTCATAACAACATCAAAATCATGATAAGTCTAACTTGCAACGTTGACATAGCAATATTCCCAAATTATGATTCAAAGTTAAACAATATAAACATGTATTAATAATAGTTCCTAAATCCAGTTTCAATTCATGGCATGTCCATGTTATTTTAGCGTTTTTGCCTAAAAAGTGACATAGAACTTACAATATGAAGCAAGTAATCAAAATTCCAAATCAAATAGCCCCAAATCCGTTGTCTAAAGCATCGTAGTTGTTGTAGCTTCTAGTTGTAGCCTTCAAGATTCGTCCTTCATTTTCTTTAGTTTTGTTCTTTGTATTTTTAATTTAGAGCTCTAGGTTTAATGGCGGCGGCCTGAGGCTAAAATGAAATAGTATGATTTAGGCTAGGTCTTAGGTTCTTTTTATAGTGTTTTTGAGTTGATTTGGACCGTCAATGGAGCTTGGTTTAATAATAGCCGTTCGTTCAAAGGAGAGACCAACCAGGAGCTGACACCTAGCCCTAATGATAAGGCAAGGCTCAGAAAATCGACCAAACACAGACCAGGCCAGCCAAGACCTGACCAGCAGGTCATTCTGACCTGGGCGCACTTGGCAGGTGCGCCAGGATAAAAATGTACTGGCGCACTTCCCAAGTGCGCCATTTCATTTCTGTTCTGGCGCACTTCCCAAGTGCGCCAGCGCATTCAGACCCGTTTTCTGGTTTTTCGCCCAACTTCGTTCGTCCATATCTTCTTCATACGATATCCGTTTTACGCAAACTCGGACTCTATCTCTAGCAGAATTCCGAGACGAACGCAATGGCATATCTCGTTTCCCTTAATTCTTTGATTTGAAATTAATTATAATTTAATTTGTGAATCTCACTGTTATAAAATACATGGGGTGTTACATTCTTCCCCACTTAAAAGGATTTCGTCCCCGAAATCTTCAAGTTCAGGAAGAATGTACATCCTAACATCTAAACATCCATCTACTCATCCATCAAACACGGGCATCCATTGTCCTTAAAAGACTTCTAATGCTTCATGATCATATGCTAAGTGTGTGTGTACATGTACTTATCTAATGCAAAATCAGGCGGTCTACTGATTCAGTTGACCTCCTTAATGCAAATTATGTAAGTGCTATGAATCCATTATGTATGCAAATTCTCCTATTCATGGTTCTACATGAGTGCTCAACCATTCATATAAATGCAACATCCATATGACAACACATTAAACTTCAACCACATACGAATGCAAACATATATGCATATGCAATATGAAAAATGTGTCTGAGCCGATCTAGTGCCTAATGTGTATTCATGCATCCATGAGCAACCACTTGCGATCACTTGCAACCATTTCGCAATCATAACATGTTTCAATTGCATGTTTACATCCAAAAAGATTCAACCTATGGTTCTCAAGATAGGATCGAGGAGAGAAATAAGATAAAACAAAGCATCTAGAAGAAGTTAACAATGTACCCCCAGATGGTCCGGTCTGCTTCTTAGGGCAGTCTTTGCTGATGTGTCCAGTCTCCCCACAATGAAAACATTCACCTTGCTTTCTCTTCCTCTTTCTACAATCCTTGGCTATGTGCCCTTCCGTACCACAGAAATTGCATTTCCTTTTATCACGTGAGTTGTCGTTCTTGCCTCCTTTCTCGGAGTCTACCTTCTTATTCTGAGAATCGTTGGGCTTGACCTCTTTCTTCCCTTGAGAGTTTTCTGCCTTTGTCTCCTTCTTGCCCTTATCTTCTTCGTTCAGCAATGCCATCTGTACCAACCTTTCATACGTAGCTCCCATGGGTATATGGGTCATGGCCAAACTGTGTAATGGCTCATTCAACCCCTTGACAAAGCGGAGAGCCTTCTTGTGCGGGGTGTTGACTAGGTCTAGTCCGAACCTAGCCAGCTGTTCGAACTGGTTAACATACTCTTTGACTGTCATATTCCCTTGCTTAAGAAATAAGAATTTTTCAAACTGAAGACTCCTTTCAGCTTCTGAGGGAAATTTAGCCTCAAACCTTTCCCTAAAGTCCTCCCATGTTTCCACTGGTCTTTCTGCATTAGTGACTTCCCACACGTAGGAAGCCTCGCCTTTAAGTAGCCATACTGCCAGTTGTACCTTCTGCCTATCTTCTACCTCAAAGATGACGAATAAGTCCTCGGTTTCTTTCAGCCAATTCCTGGCTACCACGAAGGACTCAATTCCATGAAAGTCCTTTCCTCCCATAGCTTTAAAATCTTTACATATCTTAGCAAAAGTGTTTCCCCGCGGAGGAGGTGGAGGAAGAGGTGCTGCTGCAGTCGGATGATTCCCTGGAGCTGGGGAGGAGGAATGGTAGGGCTTGGCTGAGTGGCCCTTGCTTCTAAGAATCGTCTAATCCAACCAGGTATTGGTACACTCTCTGGAAAGTTAAGTTCTTCGGACATGTTGAAACAAAAAGGATAGATTCAAAACGAAGGATAAGAGATAGTACCTATGGCTTTGGGGGTCTTTGCCTTTTTAAAATAAAATAATATTTTATCTTTTAAAAATGCTTCTTTAAAATTTTTCTTTGAAAATAAATTTTCAAAACTTTTATCCTATCTGGTAAACCTATGCTTCGATACCAAGTGAAACACCCCACCTCCGTTAGGGTCACTCTCAAAGGTAATGCCCTAATTTTGGTGGAGGTTTATAAGTATAAGTCACAGATATGCAAGACAGATATAAGAACACATATTTTTGAACAGCGGAAAACAACAACAACTTTTATTTCAACATAATACGTGTTCACAAACCATGTCATAATTTGTCTTACAATACTTCCAAAATCATAACTGTCTTGATTACATTATTTAAAGAAAACATAAATAAACTGCATAAGTCCCCTAACTGCTGTCCAAAGACATAGTTCAAAACGGAAAAGATCCAAGCAATACATTCTTTCTCTTCAAGCTGGATGTGAAAACTGGTCAAGCTGCGGTATTCCCTCCCTGAGAACCTGGTGGGGGGGAACGAAAGAAAAGGAGGCGCAAGGAAAAGGGTCAGTCATAAAGACTGAGTAAGACCTAGTGACTTTCAATGTAAAAATGGTTAAAACAACATGCCATGTATGAACTGGAACTAAACTCAAGAAGGGTGTCAAGGTGGACAAGATAGACTAAGGTGATCATGATAAGTCAAGACAATTCAAATAAAGCATCACATGTTCAACATTCGTTGCATCAACTGTACTAGTATACTAAGCCCATGTCACGGGTTAATCACGAAATGAATCCCACGGCCCAATATCGTGAAACGACCCTGAAACGGGGTCTGACCCAAGTACGGGGTCCTACAGAGCGCTTACCTAGTCGATCGGCTCCCTACAAGTTCTAGCTCGTCAAGTGTCCGTGTCATACGGCTAATCACGAATGTAGTCACCTGTGTTGGGTCCACCTTTGGGTGTATCAGCCCTAGGGTGTCAACCGCTGACACGATTCAAGATGCACAGATAAATCTACAGATACCCAGTGTCTGCCCCAGAATACGTGCACGACCGTAGTCCACCGAACCTACACTGGCGTACCCCACCGCCGTCGTTCACCTCTTACAATCAGCCCAGTAATCGTGCCCCACCCGGCCTAGCCCCAGGGTACCTTGATACATCTAGAGGGTTACTGCTGAAAAGGATCGTGTCTAGGGTTTCGCCTAACAGATTAGGTCATGTAATTCGTTACCTAACCCGCCTAACCGATTAAGTCATGTAATTCGTGACTTAATCCTCTTCCAGTCTAGTCATGTCAAGAGGGTTAAGTATGTCGTTTAAATTCGCGACTTAACCCGCCTAAGTGTCATGTCCAGTTGGCTAAGTGTTGTCGTTTCAAGTTTATGACTTAGCCCTACAAATCGTGTTCAAGTTGTTTAAGTTGTCTTTTCATGTTCATGACTTAACCCTAATTGGCATTAATTGATTCGTTAATGCACCGAACCACTCACATTGGATCCTATTGTTCGTAGCCACTGGATTTGCCGGGCGGTTCCGTGCAGATTTACGCTACGAACTCAACCCAACCTCGGATTTCAAGCGCGATATGACCAACTACCCACATTGGATCCTATTGTTTGTAGCAACTGGATTTGCCGGGCGGTTCCGGGTAGATTTACACTACAAACACAACCCAACCTCGAGTTGGCCACTTTCTTGTTTTCTAAAGTCATGCCCATGTTCTTACCAGATTCGTGCTATTTCCATAGCTTGTTTATGTGTCAACTTCGTGCCCAACTAAGGCATGTTTTTCAAGTCAAGTTATGGCATGTTCAGGTCAAGTTTTCGTGCCATATTTCATGTTCTACTTATGCCAAATTTCACGGTTTATGATTATAATCAATTCAAGTTTTGCCTATTCTACCCAATCGTATCCCCAACGTATATAAACGTTCTTCGTTCACAAGCAAAAACAATTCAAGAGATAAAGGGGAATAACACCAAACATGTGATAGGAATATGTGACAATTCCAACACCACTTGCATAATAAACAGGCTATAACATATCACATGGTTTCAACACTAGCATGATGACAACTTGGCATAGTAATGGTTCCAACTTAGTTTAACATGATGATTTCAACTTTACATCATAGGCATAATAATCATTGTGGGCATAATAATAATTTTATTACAAACATGAAACATTAAAGGCATGGTAATTCTAATAGGCATAGTGGATTCCAATTTAGCATTTTTAACATAATGATTCTCATCTAGCATTATAAACATAATGATTCCAACTTTTCATCATAACCTAGCAACTCCCAATTTGTCATTAACATGATAGGTATATTAACATCACAGGCATAGTTCCATCAACATCATAGACATGGTTTAATTAGCATCATAGGCATGGTTTAATTAACATAAAGATTTCAATAAACATAGTGATTCCATGGACATGTGTTAGTCCAACTTGCCATACAATTAAGCCCAAGTGATTCATAACAACATCAAAATCATGATAAGTCTAACATGCAATGTTGACATAGCAATATTCCCAAATTATGATTCAAAGTTAAACAATATAAACATGGATTAATAATAGTTCCTAAATCCGGTTTCAATTCATGGCATGTCCATGTTATTTTAGCGTTTTTGCCTAACAAGTGACATAGAACTTACAATATGAAGCAAGTAATCAAAATTCCAAATCAAATAGCCCCAAATCCGTTGTCTAAAGCGTCGTAGTTGTTGTAGCTTCTAGTTGTAGCCTTCAAGATTCGTCCTTCGTTTTCTTTAATTTTGTTCTTTGTATTTTTAATTTAGAGCTCTAGGTTTAATGGTGGCGGCCTGCGGCTAAAATGAAATATTATGATTTAGGCTAGGTCTTAGGTTCTTTTTATAGTGTTTTTGAGTTGATTCGGACCGTTGATGGAGCTTGGTTTAATAATAGCCGTTCGTTCAAAGGAGAGACCAACCAGGAGCTGACACCTTGCCCTAATGACAAGGAAAGGCTCAGAAAATTGACCAAACACAGACCAGGCCAGCCAAGACCTGACCTGCAGGTCATTCTGACCTGGGCGCACTTGGCAGGTGCGCCAGGCTAAAAATGTACTGGCGCACTTCCCAAGTGCGCCAGTTCATTTCTGTTCTGGCGCACTTCCCAAGTGCGCCAGTGCATTCTGACCCGTTTTCTGGTTTTTCGCCCAACTTCGTTCGTCCATATCTTCTTCATACAATATCCGTTTTACGCAAACTCGGACTCTATCTCTAGCAGAATTCCGAGACGAACGCAATGGCGTATCCCGTTTCCCTTAATTCTTTGATTTGAAATTAATTATACTTTAATTTGTGAATCTCACTGTTATAAAATACACGGGGTGTTACACATAAACTCTGTCTTCACTATATTCAGCATACTTGATTCGCAATGCTTATGCAATTACGGAGTGTTTCTTTGGATAAAAATCCAACCGGTCTTTCCATATTTACAACGTAAAATGGTCAAAAACTTCAATAGTCGGTGAGTTAACTATCAAAGAAAAATACGTGTGCAAACAACGATATTATTTCTAAATGGAAATTCTATCAATCAATCCTCAATCATATATATATGTATATTCATATTTCCTTATTTTCTATGTTTAGAAAATATACGTTAACACTGGAAAAAAATTTCCATTACTTATTTACGTATCACTATTCTTCTACAACTATCAGTCTCAGATTGTAAACTAGTATAAGAACAATTCCCTAAATATCAATCCCGAAGGTCGAAACCAACATCAGATGGACACTTAGGAAACCATTCAACTTAACAAGTCTCCAGACAATTTCTGATTCAGTTTAACTCCATTTCTTAACTCCTTATATATGAACATTTCCTTTTCTAATTCATATTTTCAATTTCAGTATTTGATTACGTTTCTGATTCTATTTGGAAAACATTTCCGAATCTCCTTTACTTGGATTTAAATAGATGTTTAAATCAACCTCGCGACAACAACTCAAAACACTATACTCATTTACTAAATTTACTTAACCACTTTCCCTCTCGAAGCTTAACAATTTCTAAATTAAAAACGAAGCCAATCAAGTTGGGGTATAACTACCTCTCAGACCTTAACTGAACAACATTTTAAATCTCAAAACAGGGTAAGTTCATCTTTTAACTCTAATTGATTAACTCTTTTCACTTAACTCCTTACTTAACTCCTTTCGAACAAACTATATTTGATAACTCCATTAACTCTATTCGAATAAACTATATTCGATAACTCCTTTAATTCTATTCGAATAAACAATATTCGATAACTCCTTTAACTCAATTCGAACAAACTATATTCGATTAACTCTTTTGATTCTATTCGAATAAACTATATTCGATAACTCCTTTAACTCTATTCGATTAACTCCATTGATTTAACTCTATCGATTAACTCCATCGAATAACTAAATTTGATAACTCCTTCGAATAACCAAATTCGATAATTCTTTTCGAATAAACTATAATCGATAACTCACTTCGATTAAACTAATCGATAACTCTTTTCGATTAAACAATAATCGATAACTCCTTTCCTTTAACTCTATTCGAATAAACTAATATTCGATTTACACCTTTAACTCTATTCGAAGAAACTAATATTCGATTAACTCTAATTTTATTAACTCTATTTAATTAACCCTATTGATTTAACTCTAACTGATTAACTCAAATTCGAATAACCTATATTCGATTTACTCCTTTAAATAACGTTTATCCATTTATAAAGATTTACTTTTAGTAACGGTTCATCACTTTAAAAATGTCCTTTTTATAACATTTCTCCACTTATAAAGATTTCCTTATAACAGTGTTTAATCACTTACAATGATTTCCTATAACAGCGTTTAATCACTTATAATGATTTCCTTATAACAGCGTTTAATCACTTATAATGATTTCCTTATAACAGCGTTTAATCACTTATAATGATTTCCTTAATAAATATCCCTTATATTATTTCTATTATATTATCCCAATAAATATCCCTCTTTATAAAATCCTTTGATTTTATAAATAAATTCTCCTTTATAAAATCCCTTGATTTTATAAACAATTTCTCTTTAACAAGTTTTAAATTCATTTTATAACAAATATCCCTTTTATAAAACTCCTTTGATTTCCTAAATAAATTTCCTTTTATAATATCATATTTATTTCCTAAATATTTCCCCTTTTACATTTATTCTATTTTTTTGAATAAATATTCCTTTATAAATTCTATTCACTTCCTAAGTAAATATCTTTCTTTATACTTCTATTTACTTGCTAAGTAAATAATCGTTTGACACTTCTATTTCAATACACAGTTTGAAATTTCCCTTTTTACTTTCCAGTATTCATTTTGGTATTTAAAATACCGCATAACCGTGATTACCATTAACCAAGCACACATAATCATCATAGATTATATAACACATCACATATCATAATATATGAACAAAACAGTATTTTATACATTGAGGAACCCAGTTGGGTCCCTCCAACCTGTTACCCTGCATCACAGATGTTAAACTATAATATTAATGTCAACTTCATTTCAGTATGTAATGTTCTGATAAGAAACATCAATATTTAATGGTGTGTATATATATATATATATATATAATTTTAACTAACTGACTAGCAGTTCAATCAACCAATCTACACACAACAGTCAATCAATATTTAATAGTTCTAAAAGTACGTTATAAAAATATAACTGTTCAGAGTTGGTGAGTTTTACTCACATTGGACGATCATCGTTAATAACGATAACCATCGCTTGATTTAGACGGACAATTTATTTTGCTATAAATTGTAACGAGCTCTGATGGACTCCCAGTCAGTTCCAGTGTGTAGCTCTCGTCCATACGACCCCAATGGTATAAATGTTTCGTAATTTTAAACCCGACCCACGTTGCCATAACAAGCCGCACCACTTTGCCCAATTTAATTTGAAAACACGGTGCTCCCCCTTTGCTTTACTGTCCCAGTCCCAATCCTTTTCTTTATTTATTTCCACCGACCTTTGCTTTTTCTTTTGCCTTACTGTTCACGATAAAAATCATACCTTATCCCCTTTACTTCAATTCTACCTCCATCAAAACAGTACTGCTCTTCACAGTAAACCCGATACTGCTCCTTCTAAAACAACACACCGTACTCTTTTACTGTCCAACTTTCTATACCCCATGTGTACGATCACCAGACCCAGATCTGCATGGGATATTTAACAACGCAAGTAACATGCCTGGCCTCTTACCTTGAAACTCGCGTTCACTCATCTCACCTTCCATGCAACAAATGCTGAACTTGCGCCACCTCATACACTTCAGATCCGGTTTGCTCACACCATATTGATGTCGACTTTCAAGCAAGTTTTGATCGCACGCTGTCTCAAAAGGATGCTCCAGTATAAAAACACTTCATCTAGTATTTGCGGGCTCCCATCTCTCGCTCTTCTCTAACAGCATGTCCCCTCATCTCACACAGCTCGATACACCACTCACCAACTTCCGATGCCGCCGACATTTCCATCATCAAATCACGGACCCGAGTTCTCCACCATAAACGCATGGAAGCACTGCTTACACTTCATATATAAACTTCACTCACAAACTAAACCATTACAACGTCACACATCAAGCCGAACGCAACAAAAGTAGTTGCCGAGCCAACGCATGTACGCTCCAATTGGTCTTCAGTACCATTGCCATACACAAGTTTGCCTCCCCCTTCTCAAATCTCCTGCTACGTAAAAACACCCTCCGATCACCCTGCATGACTCACGCCATTCTAGAAGAAACCAACTTCGACCTGATCCCTTCATGTTGCTTTAGACCTACTGTATACCGTGCTCCAGCCACCCTTTTATCACCTCGAGCAACACTGAAGTCTGAAGGCCCAAGAAACTCTTTGACGTTTTATTATTTTAGTTGGAGAAAGATTAAATTTAAAAAGAGGAGCTGCTTTAATGTTGCTGTATATTTTCCTGAAATATAAGAAATGAAGGGGCGTGGCCGTATTTATAGGAGTTATACTTTCTCAATCCCGAAGGAATAGAGACAGTAGTCTGTGTTATAGGATAGAGGATAGGGACTGGTTGAGTTGATTATTCAGGGTAGTGCTTTACTGTTTGTGTTATATTTATAGATTTCGAAGTCTTAGGTTGCTAAGGAACAGCTTGTCGGTATAGGAACAGGGTTGTTCTTTGTGAAAGGACGGTGACCACTCAAGCTATGATTTTCTCGCAGGCTGTAGGATAGGGTAGTCATTAGCTTTAGTCGTAAGAGAGTTAAATATTCGAAATGTAGGCTGTCCCATTAGGTTTGTAGATTGAAACACCCCACCTCCGTTAGGGTCACTCTCAAAGGGAATGCCCTAATTTTGGTGGAGGTTTATAAGTACAAGTCATAGATATACAAGACAGATATAAGAACACATATTTGTAAACAGCGGAAGAACAACCAACTTTATTTCATAAAGTCAAATACGTGTTACAACAACATCCTTTCCAAAAACATAACATAACACTTTCATAATCTGTCTTGAGTACATTATTTAAAGAAGCATAAATAAAACATAGGTAAACTGCAAAAGCCCCATAGTGGATTGTCCAAAGCCATAGTTCAAAACAGGAAAGTCCAAGTAATACATTTCTCTTCTTCAAGCTGGATGTTGAGGTTGGTCAAGCTGCTGTGTTTCCTCCCTGAGGACCTGGGGGGGGGGGGGGTAAACGGAAGAAAAGAAGACGAAAGAAAAGCAGAGTCAGACATAAAGCCTGAGTAAGTCTAGTACTATTTTGTCTATGAATAAAGAACTGGGTATGATAAGTATAAACAAGAAGTGGGCAAGCACTATAATCTTGGTTAAGTTGTCTAGGGTCGAATATACTATCGTACCCCATGTTAATCTCTGAACCCATATAAACTAGTTTCCAACTGGCACCCCAAAATCAGGGTGATGTGATCCATTCTATGATGATCGGCTCCTACTCGCATAGTTAAATGTGTCTTACGGCCCCCGATGTTGTAGTTACCTATGCTGGTCCCACCATGGGGTGTATCAAGTCCCATAGTGGCAACCCGACACAACCTTAGAGTGCACAGGTATGCTACTGGTGTCCAGTGCCTTATTTTTCTGCGCCGGAGTGTGTGCACGCCCGCACTCCGTTAGAACCTACAATGCTACACCACCGCCGTCGCTTTGACCTCTTACAATCAGCCCAGTAATCGTGCCCTACCCTGCCTAGTTTCAGGTTATCCTGATACACCTTCTAGGGTTACTGCTGAAAAGGGTCCCCAATTACTAGGTTTTCTATCTCTAGCCAACATGCTAAGTTGGTTAAGTGTTTCCTAACCTAACCCCCACCAGTCCGTTTTGTTTAGCATGTTCCATTTTGATTAAGTCTTTAGTTCACTTAATCCTATCAATCCTGACTCAGCCTTAATTGTCTTATTAAGGCCCTGACCTCTCACATTAGACAGGTATTGTTGTGGCTGCCTGTTGCCGGTTGGTTCCGGGCAGTCTTACGCCACAACTCAGTCTAACCTCGGGTCCTTGCTGGGCTCCATGTTTAACCTCCCACATTGGATAGGTATTGTTGTGACTACTGGACAGCCGGGCGGTTCCGGGCAGGTTTACATCACAACTCAATCCAACCTCGGGTTAAACACATCGTATGTTCTACATTTACATATTTTGTCATTCCTCTTTATTTCTTATATGTAAATATTTGCGGCCCATTATTAAGTTAATGGTGTAAAGGTTACACCAATCATGGGCCCAACCCATACTTGAACTTGGGCCCTTCTATTTTATATTTTCATTCATTAGTAATTTTAACCCAACGTTATTTTCCCCCGTTTAACACGTCTGTTTATATATATTGGACTTAGGCTTTTAAAGCCCAATTTAGCCATGCGAAATGGGGAGGCTTATGGCGTGATTATATACACAAAAAGGGGAAGGTGAGCGTATGAACTTGCAATATGACGTTGGAAATACAAGCTAGAAACTGGTGTACTTGCATAGTGATAACATATACTTTGGTCCTAAAGCATAGGTGACATGAATCAAAGCATGTGAACTTGTAGTTGAGATAAGAGTCTAAATTGGGTATCATTATTGACACATAGTCATAACTACAACATGAACCTATACTTTTATTTATGCATAATGTCAAACATAAGCATGGCATAAATATTTCTAACATAAGCATGGCATAATGTCAAACATAAGCATGGCATAAATATTTCTAACATAAGCATGGCATAATGTCAAACATAAGCATGGCATAAATATTTCTAACATGAAATCATGATTCTTACTTTAGTCATGTAAACTTGCAAAAAGGGATTTTGAATCTAATCCTAACTATGTACCACATATGTCATCATATAATTCTTGTAAACAAGATAGACTTAATCATGGATTTCAATTATGCCAAATATCATTCACAGCCTAGCCATATTCATAAGTTTGCAAATAGGTTTTCTAGTACAAAAGCATGGCTTAAAACATGATGCCCAATTTTTTAACATAATTTCATATGGATTATGATAACCCAAACTTATTCCAATTACTTCACAAAAATGATGTTTGTATAAAAATACACATTATGATGGCATAATAACAAAGCCCCAAACTTGCATGAAATTTAAATCAACTACATACATGTAGCTTCAACATGGATTACATAATTTGCGAAATATTCCAAACGTATACTTGCATAGAACTACCGCATGTAGTTCTTTATAATGAATAACATAATTCATAAATATCCAAACGTATATAATATTTCAAATTGACAAGAATGCACAAATATGAATTACTTTATTGCCACAATTCAAGCATACAAACCAACACAATTGTTTATTCATACCAAAGTAATACTCTACTTACAATGGTGTGATGAATTCTCTAATTTAGGGATTGAAGACGCAAATTCCTTTGTTGAATTGATTTGTTTAGGTTGCTTTAAGCTTTAGAATCTTCCTCCTAATCCTCTCTCCAATTTGGTGGCTACTCCTAGTCGTTCCTCAGCAACATGGCGGCTATGTTCTTATTTTTGAATGAATAGATTAGGGTTTAGTCTAGGGTTGTTTATATAGAGGTTAGGAACTGATTAGAAGTATTGATGTTGCTTGGATTGATCGTAGCCATTCATCCTAAGGAGAGACCAATTAGAGCCTGCCACCTAGCCCTAATGACAAAGCAGACCACAGAAAATCGATCACATAGAGAATAGGCCAGCCGGGTTAGACTGGGCTCGACCTGGGTCTGGACCAGGTCGACATGCCTGTCGACAGCCCTGTCGACAGCCCTGTCGACCTGGTTAGACCAGGTCGACAGCCCAGTCGACCTGGGTGCGTCAGGCGGGTGTTTATCCGCCCTGGCCCAATGGGCCCCATTTTCGAATTTAAACTTATTTTAATCTGTTTGATTTTTAAATTTAATTTAGAAACTTCCGAAGGCCATATCTTCTTCATACGGACTCCGTTTTTCGAAAACTCGGACTCTATTTCGCGTATTTTTCCGAGACGAACGCAATGGCATATCCAGTTTCCCTTAGTTCTTTGATTTCAGATTAATTATACTTCAATTTGTTAATTTCACAGTTATAGAATTTGCGGGGTGTTACATTCTCCCCCACTTAAAAGGATTTCGTCCCCGAAATCTTCAAGTTAGGAGGAATGTATATCCTAACATCCAATCATCCATCTACTCATCCATCAAACACGAGCATCCATTGTCCTTAAAAGACTTCTAATGCTTCATGATCATATGCGAAGTGTGTGTGTGTACATGTACTTATCTAATGCAAAATCAGGCGGTCTACTGATTCAGTTGACCTCCTTAATGCGAATTATGTAAGTGCCATGAATCCATTATGTATGCAAATTTTCCTATTTTTGATTTTACATGAGTGCACAATCATTCATTGCAAATGCAACATCCATATGACAACACATTAAAGTTCAACCATATACGAATGCAACCATATATGCATATGCAATATGAAGTGACCGAGCCGATCTAAAACCTAGATTGTGTGTGTATATGCAACCACGAGCAACCACTAGCAATCACTTGCAACCACTTGCAACCATCATCCATAACATGTTTCAACTACATGTTTCCATCCAAAGGGTTTCTACCTAAAAGATACGGTCGAGGAAATATACCTAAAAAGATAGATAAAAAGCGCAACTTAAGGAAAAAGAAAGATCAAGGATGTACCCTCGAACAGAAAAGGGTAGGCAGTACGTATTCTAGCTTCAGTTTCCCAAGTCGCGTCTCCCTCGGCGTCGTTCCACTGAACTTTGACGAGCTTGACTTCGCGGTTGCGTAGCTTCTTCACTTCCGTTCCTAATATGCGGGTTGGAACTTTTCTTATGGTTGCTTCGCGTTCCACTTCGGCCTCTTCGAGGATATTTGGCTCTACCACTTCAGCAGACTCATGTAGACATTTTCGGAGATGTGAAACGTGAAAAATGTTGTGGACTCCAGCCAACTTCTCGGGTAGCTCTAATCTATAGGCCATTTTCCCAATTTTCTCGATAATAGGGAATGGCCCTACGAACCTTGGTGCCAGTTTTCCTGTGGTTCCAAAACGAACAACGTTCGTTAGCGGTGATACCTTGAGAAAAACTCTGTCTCCAACTTCAAATTCAAGGTCGGTCCTCCTCTTGTCGGCGTAGGACTTTTGTCTGTCTTGGGCCGTCTTCATCCTTCTTCGTATTAAGTCTACTTTCTCTGAGGTCTCTCGGATCATATCTGGTCCAAGTATGAGCTTATCCGTTGACTCCCACCAACAAGTGGGCGATCGGCACCGTCTTCCATATAAAGCTTCGAAGGGCGCCATTCCGATGGTTGCTTGATAGCTGTTGTTGTAGGCGAATTCTACCAAAGGAAGGTGGTCTTCCCATGTCCCTCCGAAGTCAAGGACGCATAGTCTTAAGAGGTCTTCCAAAACTCTATTCACTCTCTCTGTTTGGCCGTCGGTTTGGGGATGATAGGCTGTGCTCAAGCATAACTGCGTTCCTACTGCTTCTTGCAGACTCCGCCAAAACTCGCTGGTGAAGATGGGGTCTCGGTCACTAACAATGCTAGATGGTATTCCATGGAGTCGAACGATTTCCTTAAGGTAAAGTGATGCTAGGGATGAGGCAGTTCTTTTACTTTTGACGGGTAAAAAGTGGGCGCTTTTAGTAAGCCTATCCACTATTACCCAAATGCTAGTGTTGCCTCTCCTAGACCTAGGCAGCCCATCGATGAAGTCCATTGAGATGCTATCCCACTTCCACTGCGGGACCTCCAGAGGATGTAGTAGTCCGCCGGGCTTTTTCTGCTCCGCCTTAACCTGTTTGCACACCATACACTTAGAAACGAACTCTGCCACGTCCTTTTTCATGCCGTTCCAGAAGAAAGTCCTTTTTATGTCTTTGTACATTTTATCTCTGCCTGGGTGTATCGTCATCTTGGAGTGATGTGCTTCCTCGAGAACCTTCTTTATTAAATCTTTTGTCTGTGGGACACATAGTCTTCCGTCTCGCCTTAGCAAACCCTTATCGTCGATGGAGTATCTGTTGAGGTGACTTGAAGTCTCACCCCTAATTAGCCTATCAATTGTTTCCACAAGCTGAGGGTCTTCGCGTTGTGCTGCCCCTACTGAATCCACTAAAGTTGGGCGCACTTCGAGAGATGCTAACAAGCCTGGTACGAAATCGGAGGTGGGCCTAAAGTCGAAACTGGCTATAAACTCTAGGCTTTGTCTTTCAACAAACAACGGGCTTAGGGTCAATTTATTTCGGCTCAACGCGTCTGCCACTACGTTGCCTTTGCCCGGAGTGTAGGAGATTTCGAAATCGTACGAGGCAAGAAACTCCATCCATCTTGGTTGCCTCAAGTTAAGATCTTTCTGCGAGAAAAGATATTTCAACGATTTATGGTCAGTGTAAAGTTCAAACTTCTCACCTAGGAGATAGTGTCGCCAAGACTTGAGTGCAAAGACGATGGCGGCTAACTCAAGATCGTGGGTTGGGTAGTTCTTTTCGTGCACCTTCAACTGCCTCCCGCCATAAGCTACTACCCTTCCTTCTTGCATTAAGACGGCGCCTAGCCCTATCCCACATGCATCCGTATAAACAGTGAACATCTTGCTCCCATCTGGCAGCGTCAAAACTGGGGCTGTTGTGAGAGCCCTTTTTAGTCGTTGGAAAGCAAACTCGCAATCCAAGTTCCAATTGAACGCTAGGTTCTTCTTAGTCTATTTCGTGAGCGGAGCTGAGATTTTCGCAAAATCCCTTATGAACTTCCGATAGAAACCTGCTAGTCCTAGAAAACTTCGGACCTCAGTTGCATTCCTTGGTGTCTTCCAATCCTGTACCGCTACTACCTTAGCAGGGTCCACCGCTAACCCTTGTTTGGATAATATGTGCCCAAGGAACCTCACCTCTTCTTTCCAAAAGTGGCATTTGGAGAACTTGGCTTTTAGTTGATGGACTCGCAAAGTTTCCATGATTGCCCTTAGGTGCTGAGCATGTTCCTCTTCACTCTTTGAGAAGATAAGGATATCATCTACGAAGACCACTACGAATTTGTTGAGGAAATCTCTAAATACCCTACTCATCAGGTCCACGAAGTAAGCAGGTGCATTTGTCAAGCCGAAAGGCATGACAAGCCATTCAAAGAAACCGTCTGGGGTTCTGAACGCCGTTTTATCGATGCTATCTTCAGCCACCCTTAGCTGATGAAAACCGGTTGCTAAATCGAGTTGGGAGAAAACAGACGCTCCTACAAGCTGGTCAAACAAATCGTCAATTCTAGGGAGAGGGTGCCTATTCTTTTTCGTTAGCTTGTTGAGCTCCCTATAGTCAACACATAGACGGAGTGAACCATCCGCCTTTGTAGCGAACACCACTGGAGCGCCCCATTCTGAAATGCTCCTCCTAATGAACCCCTTTTCTAGAAGCTCTTTAATCTGTTTACTGAGCTCTTTCCTTTCTCGTGGAGCCATATGTCTAACGGGCAACGCAACGGGCTTTGCATTATCTACAAGATATATGCGGAAGTCTATTTCCCGCTTTGGAGGCAAGCCCTTCACCTCTTCGAAGACATCTGGATATTCCCGGACCACTTTAACTGATTGCAAATTTTCAACAGAGGCATCTAGCGATTCAAGATAACTAAGCATAACCGCATACGAGGGATTACAAGAAATTTCCAAAGTATTACCGAGCTGGGTTAGGAGCCTAACAACCCTTTTCTCACAATCAAGGATGGCCCCATTACTGGATAGCCAATCCATACCCAAAATCAAACCATACCCCGAAAAGCCCAAAACAAAGGCACTACATTGAAATTCTACACTTAGAATAGAAATTTTCAATCCCAAACAGATCATAGACAAATGAGCTGGGCCCCCAATTGGGTTTGAAACAATTAAGGGGTCCTCTACCAAACTAGTTTTTAGGTGTAGAGATTCTACTAGAGCAGACGAGATAAAGGAGTGTGATGCGCCAGAATCAAATAAAGTGCGAACGGGGTGATCATAAAGATAAACTACACTTTCTACAGAAGTATTTATACCTCGCTGTTGCAGATGTGGCGCTTCTAGCACATGAACATGTGCCCCTGGGGTGGATCCAGCCCTCTGCCCCTGTCCTCGTTTCTTTGGGCATCCCTTAGCCTATGGCCTGTCTCACCGCAAGAAAAGCACCCACCATTCTCCTTGGCCTTCTTTTTCCGGCAGTCCTTTACTAAGTGCCCCACTTTGCCACAGAAATTGCACTTCCTCTTCTCTTTGTTGCCTTTCCCGCCCTTCTTAAAGTCTGTCTTCTTAGGCTGCAAACCCTCTTTCTTCTTGCCCTTATCCTCTTCATTCAGCAGTGCCATTTGCACCAATCTTTCATACGTGGCTCCCATGGGTATATGGGTCATGGCCAAGCTGTGTAATGGCTCATTCAACCCCTTTACGAAACGGAGAGCCTTCTTGTGCGGGGTGTTGACTAGGTCAAGCCCAAACCTAGCCAGCTCATCGAACTGATTCACATATTCTCTGTCTGTCTTGTCCACTTGCTTAAGAAATAAGAATTTTTCCAACTGCAAACTCCTTTCCGCATCTGAGAGAAATTTAGTCTCAAACCTTGCCCTAAAGTCCTCCCATGTCTCCACTGGTCTTTCAGCATTAGTGACTTCCCACCAGTAGGAAGCCTCGCCCTTCAATAGCCACACTGCCAACTGTACTTTTTGTCTATCTTCTACCTCAAAGATGATGAATAGGTCCTCCGTTTCTTTCAGCCAATTTCTAGCTGCCACGAAGGACTCAGTTCCATGGAAATCCCTTCCTCCCATAGCTTTAAAATCTCTACATATCTTAGCAAAAGCGTTTCCCCGTGGAGGAGGAGGTGGAGGAAAAGGTACCGCTGCAGCTGGATGATTTCCTGCAGCTGGGGGAGGAGGAACGGTAGGACCTGGCTGAGTGGCCCTTGCTTCTAAGAACCGTCTAAACCAACCAGGTATTGACACCCCTTCCGGCAAGTTAAGTTCTTGGGACATGCTGAAACAAAAAGGATAGATTCAAAACGAAGGATAAGAGATAGTTCCTATGGCTTTGGAGGGGTGGACTTTGCCTTTTTAAAATAAAATAATATTTTTCTTTTAAAAATGCTTCTTTAAATTTCCTTTTTGAAAATAATTTTTCAAAACTTTTTATCTTATCTGGTAAACCTATGCTCTGATACCAAGTGAAACACCCCACCTCCGTTAGGGTCACTCTCAAAGGGAATGCCCTAATTTTGGTGGAGGTTTATAAGTACAAGTCATAGATATACAAGACAGATATAAGAACACATATTTGTAAACAGCGGAAGAACAACCAACTTTATTTCATAAAGTCAAATACGTGTTACAACAACATCCTTTCCAAAAACATAACATAACACTTTCATAATCTGTCTTGAGTACATTATTTAAAGAAGCATAAATAAAACATAGGTAAACTGCAAAAGCCCCATAGTGGATTGTCCAAAGCCATAGTTCAAAACAGGAAAGTCCAAGCAATACATTTCTCTTCTTCAAGCTGGATGTTGAGGTTGGTCAAGCTGCTGTGTTCCCTCCCTGAGGACCTGGGGGGGGGGGGGGGAACGGAAGAAAAGAAGACGAAAGAAAAGCAGAGTCAGACATAAAGCCTGAGTAAGTCTAGTACTGTTTTGTCTATGAATAAAGAACTGGGTATGATAAGTATAAACAAGAAGTGGGCAAGCACTATAAACTTGGTTAAGTTGTCTAGGGTCGAATATACTATCGTACCCCATGTTAATCTCTGAACCCATATAAACTAGTTTCCAACTGGCACCCCAAAATCAGGGTGATGTGATCCATTCTATGATGATCGGCTCCTACTCGCATAGTTACATGTGTCTTACGGCCCCCGATGTTGTAGTTACCTATGCTGGTCCCACCATGGGGTGTATCAAGTCCCATAGTGGCAACCCGACACAACCTTAGAGTGCACAGGTATGCTACTGGTGTCCAGTGCCTTATTTTTCTGCGCCGGAGTGTGTGCACTCCCGCACTCCGTTAGAACCTACACTGCTACACCACCGCCGTCGCTTTGACCTCTTACAATCAGCCCAGTAATCGTGCCCCACCCTGCCTAGTTTCAGGGTATCCTGATACACCTTCTAGGGTTACTGCTGAAAAGGGTCCCCCGTTACTAGGTTTTCTATCTCTAGCCAACATGCTAAGTTGGTTAAGTGTTTCCTAACCTAACCCCCACCAGTCCGTTTTGTTTAGCATGTTCCATTTTGATTAAGTCTTTAGTTCACTTAATCCTATCAATCCTGACTCAGCCTTAATTGTCTTATTAAGGCCCTGACCTCTCACATTAGACAGGTATTGTCGTGGCTGCTTGTTGCCGGTTGGTTCCGGGCAGTCTTACGACACAACTCAGTCTAACCTCGGGTCCTTGCTGGGCTCCATGTTTAACCTCCCACATTAGATAGGTATTGTTGTGACTACTGGACAGTCGGGCGGTTCCGGGCAGGTTTACATCACAACTCAATCCAACCTCGGGTTAAACACATCGTATGTTCTACATTTACATATTTTGTCATTCCTCTTTATTTCTTATATGTAAATATTTGCGGCCCATTATTAAGTTAATGGTGTAAAGGTTACACCAATCATGGGCCCAACCCATACTTGAACTTGGGCCCTTCTATTTTATATTTTCATTCATTATTAATTTTAACCCAACGTTATTTTCCCCCGTTTAACACGTCCGTTTATATATATTGGACTTAGCCTTTTAAAGCCCAATTTAGCCATGCGAAAAGGGGAGGCTTATGGCGTGATTATATACACAAAAAGGGGAAGGTGAGCGTATGAACTTGCAATATGACGTTGGAAATACAAGCTAGAAACTGGTGTACTTGCATAGTGATAACATATACTTTGGTCCTAAAGCATAGGTGACATGAATCAAAGCATGTGAACTTGTAGTTGAGATAAGAGTCTAAATTGGGTATCATTATTGACACATAGTCATAACTACAACATGAACCTATACTTTTATTTATGCATAATGTCAAACATAAGCATGGCATAAATATTTCTAACATAAGCATGGCATAATGTCAAACATAAGCATGGCATAAATATTTCTAACATAAGCATGGCATAATGTCAAACATAAGCATGGCATAAATATTTCTAACATGAAATCATGATTCTTACTTTAGTCATGTAAACTTGCAAAAAGGGATTTTGAATCTAATCCTAACTATGTACCACATATGTCATCATATAATTCTTGTAAACAAGATAGACTTAATCATGGATTTCAAATATGCCAAATATCATTCACAGACTAGCCATATTCATAAGTTTGCAAATAGGTTTTCTAGTACAAAAGCATGGCTTAAAACATGATGCCCAATTTTTTAACATAATTTCATATGGATTATGATAACCCAAACTTATTCCAATTACTTCACAAAAATGATGTTTGTATAAAAATACACATTATGATGGCATAATAACAAAGCCCCAAACTTGCATGAAATTTAAATCAACTACATACATGTAGCTTCAACATGGATTACATAATTTGCGAAATATTCCAAACGTATACTTGCATAGAACTACCGCATGTAGTTCTTTATAATGAATAACATAATTCATAAATATCCAAACGTATATAATATTTCAAATTGACAAGAACGCACAAATATGAATTACTTTATTGCCACAATTCAAGCATACAAACCAACACAATTGTTTATTCATACCAAAGTAATACTCTACTTACAATGGTGTGATGAATTCTCTAATTTAGGGATTGAAGACGCAAATTCCTTTGTTGAATTGATTTGTTTAGGTTGCTTTAAGCTTTAGAATCTTCCTCCTAATCCTCTCTCCAATTTGGTGGCTACTCCTAGTCGTTCCTCAGCAACATGGCGGCTATGTTCTTATTTTTGAATGAATAGATTAGGGTTTAGTCTAGGGTTGTTTATATAGAGGTTAGGAACTGATTAGAACCATTGATGTTGCTTGGATTGATCGTAGCCATTCATCCTAAGGAGAGACCAATTAGAGCCCGCCACCTAGCCCTAATGACAAAGCAGACCACAGAAAATCGACCACATAGAGAATAGGCCAGCCGGGTTAGACTGGGCTCGACCTGGGTCTGGACCAGGTCGCCATGCCTGTCGACAGCCCTGTCGACAGCCCTGTCGACCTGGTTAGACCAGGTCGACAGCCCAGTCGACCTGGGTGCGTCAGGCGGGTGTTTATCCGCCCTGGCCCAATGGGCCCCATTTTCGAATTTAAACTTATTTTAATCTGTTTGATTTTTAAATTTAATTTAGAAACTTCCGAAGGCCATATCTTCTTCATACGGACTCCGTTTTTCGAAAACTCGGACTCTATTTCGCGTATTTTTCCGAGACGAACGCAATGGAGTATCCTGTTTCCCTTAGTTCTTTGATTTCAGATTAATTATACTTCAATTTGTTAATTTCACAGTTATAGAATTTGCGGGGTGTTACATAGATACATCAGTATTGAGTAGTCAAGTATCCACTAGGTGATTTATATATATTAAAACTAGGATACGTAATGATGAAGAGAAGCTAGAATACTTAATGACGAAGGAAAGGATATGCAGCATTCATGTGGAAAGGGGTAGGTAAAACCAACAGCATGAAAACTTTAATACATGTAAAAACAGTATGATGGACGTTACAAGAACAACTATGGATTCAATATTTGAGTCGACTATCCGTCCATTAAAAATTCTCTTTGTTATTTAACAACTATTGGTCTTTCATGTACTTTCTAATACGGCTCGCAACTATGTATATATATATGTATATTAAGGTACCTCATTTCATAAAATTCCGTTTGTTATAAACTGTTAACGACATAAATAAACATACCGTTGTGATAGACAATGTGTCAGGATTCCAAAAATATAATAATACTGGTAGTTTAACTCATATTGTGAAACCTCAAAATGTAGATTACAGGGTGCACAATACTCCAAATAAAAGGTTGCTTATTTAATTAATTAAAAATTAACATAAAATTCTAAAAATTAAATTATCACTACTTCCCAAAAGAACCTTGTCTAAATTCAAACCCGATCTCTAGATATATCAAATAAACCGTTACGGTCGATAAACGATTCTATAGCGACTATTTTAAAATTTGATTTGGACATATCTCAAAATCTACACAACGAAATCCTGATTTTTCTCTTCCACTAGAAAGATATACTCCACCAGCTCCATACGTTTCTTATTTCACAGAAATCCGATTTAAAATGAATCTTGTACACTCAGTTGAAGTTCAAATCGCCAAATTACGAACTGCAGCGCCATTTCGAGCTCGATTTTAATTAATATATAATTCTACGTTCATCTGTCGTTATTTAAATATATTCGTTATTCAAATAATTAAATAAGTTAATTATTACACCGTAAAATATCCGAGTCATTACAATTTTGAGTCTCGGAATATATTTGTTTAAAAATGTATTTTTAATATTAAATATATAGGCCTTAAAAATAGTCATTTTTCAAACCACCTCGGTTTTCGACGAAGCCACTTTTGTTGGAAACGGAATGTCACGTTATTGCTAGGTTTCAATTTTCATAATTTTTCGAATTAATATGTGAGCGTGGCAAAGGAAAACGTGTTTTGTCAATTACAGTCAAATTTAATCAACTTGAAAATGGCCATTTTTCAAACAGTCTCAGAATTCGACGAAATTAGTCTCGTTAGAACCGTATCGTCAAAACATAGCTAGAAATAATTTTTCTGTAATTTTCTGAGTTAGTATGTGGCCCCGGTAATTTAAAATGTACGTTTGAATTTAATAATTAAATGATTTATATTTTAATTTAAAGAAAAACATATCGTAACCGTCAAATTGAGTTGCGAACCATATTCCATTGCGTCCGGAAGGGGGATATTTGCCTAGGAACAACACTTGTTGGGTTCGATTTGGAATACGTGACATTAAATTGAAATTATCTGAATTAAATATATAAATAACACGAAAAATACAGTATAAATACGGTCAGAATACGCTAAACCCTAACATCATATTACGGCCACTGTTGTAACAACCCGTAAAATGCGAGCCTGTTTGAAATTTTTATTTTGGCAATTTTAGCGAATTTTGATTATTTAAAATGAATTATTTTAAATAATATCGACGTGAAATTTATTTTGAATATAATTCGAACGTATATATTATACGCGTCGTCGTTAGAATATAAATATTTATATATAATTAAAAAAGGAATTGAAAATGGTGCGGTAGTTCGATAATTCGATTTCAAACTTCAATTGAATGTACCGGGTGCAAAACAATCCGGATTTTAGTGAAACTAGAAATCATAGGATCTATTTGATAGTATCTTTCCAACGAATCCGAAGAATCGAGATTTCATTGCGGGAATCAAAAGATATGTCCAGTTGAAAATTCTGAATAGTCGCTATGGAATTCAGGCCCTTAAAAATGGACATTTTTCAAATGACCTCGGATCTCGACGAAACTAGTTTTGTTGGGTCCGCAGTGTCAAATTATTGCTAGGTTTCAAATTTCATAATTTTTCGACTCAATATGTGAGCGCGGCAAAGGAAAACGCGTTTGACCAGTTTCAGTTGATTTTAATCGACTGGAAAATGGCCATTTTTCTAACGGTCTCAGAATTCGACGAAACTAGTTTTGTTAGGACCGTATCGTCAATACGAAGCTAGAAAATATTTTTCTGGAATTTTTCTAGTTAGTATGTGACCCCGGTAATTTGAAATGTACGTTTAAAATTCAATATAGTGATTTAAATGTAAATTCAACGGAAACTGATTGTAACGATCAAACCAGCTTGCGATACATATCCCATTGTGTCCGGAATGGGGGTAAAACGCTATGGATGACAGGCGGTGGGCCTCATTTAGAGGTCGTTTGTGAAAGTCAACTTTTTGCGATTAAAATAATTAAATAATAAAATAAAATAAAAAAAACCCCTTTTTTTCTCTTATCTTCTGCCCCCCCCCCCCCCCGATTTAATTAGAAATCGAATTCACAAAAAAAAAAAAAAAAAAGAGAGACGGACGGAGCCCCCCCCCCCCCTCGCGCGATCGACGCCGCCACCCTCGAAGCCGCCTGCCGCGCACCCCTCCTCAGTAATCGAAGCCGCCACTTCCTTCTCCTTCTCCGACCAGGCGCATCGCCTTTTCCTCCCACCTTCCCTTCATCTTCCGTGAAGTCACCACATTCGTCCGCCGTTTCTGGTCAGACGAGGCGATCGAAGGCGCCGCCTTTCATAGCACAGGGACGCCTCGCGTCAGGCTCGCCGGTGGTGGAGTCGGCATGGCCTCCGGCCATCTCTGGTAGCGCCGGGGATGATGGATTCTTCGGTGAGCCATATCCTGGAGCGATTTCAAACAGTGAAAAGGTAGTTTCATTTTATTTTATTTATTTGCAATAAAAGTATGGTTTTTATAAAATGGATTTAAACACGAAAAATAAAATTATACTTTGTTTTAAAATAAAATAAAATTGTCATGGTTTGTAAGATAAGATTACCATTGGTTTTAAAATAAGATTTTTATCATGTGAATAACAAAATACAACTTTGAAAATATAAACAACCTTGTTTTGAAAATATAGAAAAAGATATGAATTTTTGAATACAGAAAAAGATATGAATTTTTGAATATAGAAAAAGATATGAATTTTTGAATATAGAAAAAGATATGAATTTTTGAATAGAAAAAGTTATGATTTTTATAAGTAGAAAGATTTGATTTTTCTATAGAGAAATGATAAGATTTTTAACAGTGAAAAGATTTGAATTTTATGATAGTAAAGATACGATTTTTAAGATGATAAAAATATAATTTTTATACTAGTGGCATATTAAAAATATGATTTTTATATTTTTAAAGTATTAAAAATATAGTTTTTATATTTTTAAAGAATTAAAAATATAATCTTTACTATATAGAAGTGGTAGAAATATGGTTTTTGTTTAGGTAGAGAACTAAAAATATAATTTTTATCTACTTAATAGCGTTAGAAAAATAGAATTTTTATCTATATAGCATCGTAGTAAAAATTCGATTTTTATATATTGAATAGCGAAGTAAAAATTCGATTTTTAAATGTATGAAGCGATTATAAAAATATGATTTTTAAATTGAAGGTGAACAAACAAAAATGTAATTTTTATGTTAAAGACATCAAAATATAAAATGTGTGATTTTTATATATGTAGTGACTACGGGCAACGAAGATGACGAAGAGGCGATAACGATGAAGATTTCTATCAAAGTAGAGTCAAAATGATTGGATAGCTATCGGTGAGAACTTCTCACCTTTCTATTTAATTTTTCTAGTTATATATATATATACTAGGATGCAGACGGTGTTTAGTAACACCCGACACCCGTCATCCACAGACCATGGATGGCTTGTTTGTTAAATTGTTTGGTTGTATATTTGGTTAGATTATTTGGTTTGAATTGAATGGTTTGGTGAAATGAATGGACTTGATTGATGTGTGAATGGCGTGGGCCTTCACTAGACCGGGGATAAGGCTAGGCCTCGTCCCGTTTCTAGTATCGTGTCGTTATGCCGCCGAAATTTTCTAAAATATGTTAGAAAAATAAAAATATCATTTTTATTGTGTAAATGAAATGAATAGAAATTCATGTGTTAAAATAAAATATATTATCATAAAAAATGTAGTTTTAACGTGAAAGTGAATAAATAAATATTTATAAACAAATCGGCCGATTTGTTTATATACACTGATTTGACTGATATTGAATGAGTCGATAAATTTTACACATCGCCCAACTGCACAACAAAAAATCTGTGTTTGATTGTTTGAAACCCACACGGGTTTGGGATGAAATTTGAAGTTCACTCATCCTGATTGATTAAATATGTCGATCGATTGATTGACAGGCTGTTATAAGCGTAAGATATCTATATTTGATGCTTATACAGCGTAGTGCACTTTGGTTGATGGTTGATTGTTTATTATTGCTATTATATACATGTGTTTTATTGAATCCATATAATTAACGTTATATGGTGATTGATTGGGCCTCATTCCAATCGGGAAAGTGATGAATATTATAAAAGAAAATTCATGTGTTGAATATAAAAATAGTGATGTGTTGACAGTACTCATGTGTTGAGATTAGTCGTGTGTTGAAATAAATATAAATTCATGTGTTGAATGGGATAATATTCATTTGATGGATAGAATAAAGAAGTTTTGAAAATATAAAGCCGTGTTGATTAGATTGACGCCATTTTGACGTAAACGATATTTATATCGATGTTATCGATTTCGAAATGAATTGAATTGAAAACGATTTCGAAATGAATTGAATTGAAAACGATTTCGAAATGAATTGAATTGAAAACGATTTCGAAATGAATTGATTTGAAAACGATTTCGAAATGAATTGAATTGAAAACGATTTCGAAATGAATTGAATTGAAAACGATTTCGAAATGAATTGATTTGAAAACGATTTCGAAATGAATTGAATTGAAAACGATTTCGAAATGAATTGAATTGAAAACGATTTCGAAATGAATTGAATTGAAAACAATTTCGAAATGAATTGAATTGAAAGCGAATTCGAAATGAATTCAAATTGAATTGAATAGAAATGAATTTTAAAACGAATTTGTAAAGAAGAATTCAATTTTGATTTGAATTGAAATGGAAGTTGAAATTGTTTTGAAACGAATGTAGAACTATTTATAAAATTCGTTTTAAAAGGAAATCGACGAAATATGTATAATATATATATATTATATATATATAATGGCCTGAATAGAACGCGCCGCGGCAGTTCGTGAATTTCGACCATTTATTTCAAACGAACATTGCGGGAGATCCGACCGTCGGATTCTCCTAAAACCGGGACCGTTGGGTTCGTATCGAAAAGAGCTTTCCAATGAATATTAGAAATTTGAAATCTAACGGTTGGATTTGGAGTTATGTCCAAATCAAATTCGAAAAAGGTCGCTGTAAGTGCAGTTCGATGGCCGTTGTTGGAAATCGACTGTACAGGCCTTGGTAAAATTATTAAAAATATCTATAATTTGTGTAAAATCATAATATATGGATTGGAAAGAGTTGAGCTGGAAAATTCCACATTTGAAAAGATAAAAATAGATTTTTATCAAAATAAACTAGCTTTGAACTAGAATTAAAATCAATTTATTTTTGAAATAAATAAATTGAATTTGAAAGTGATTTTAAAAATAATCAATACTCCCAATACGTGGATTGGACTGGAGTTGAATCGAAATTATCTTCGGGATATTTCGATGTTGGATTTCGTGACTATACAAATATTGTTATGGGGATTTGAAAGATATATTTTATATCGTTATTTCCAATACGATATATGTTGGTTTCAGAATTTGATATTGAATGTAAGCCGATATATTTTCTATTCAGAGCCTTGTATTTAATATCAAATGTGATTTGGGTTTATCGTGAATCGTGTTTTAGAAGACATTGGTTCTTTAACCCAGTTAAAGGCAAGATATCGATTTTTGAGAAGATTAAAACTAAGTGGAGTTTTAATGAATCTTTAATTAGGTTGAAAAATGAATTGATCATTTAAATTATCAAATCTGAAAGGTGATCGAGAATGGAGTACCACCAGTTTTGCTCCAAAGCGATAGTTAAATCTTTAATTAGATTTGAACGTGAAATGGTAATTAGTTTTACCGATAACACAGTGGTGTTAGATGTGGAGTATTACCAGTTTTCTCCATGGGATATATAGGTTGGGATTGGGAAATAAAATAATAATTACTTCGGTGTGGTTCGCTAATCCCGACTAGTTTGGAAAACCATAATATGGTTTGAAATGATATCCAAAGGAAGATTAAAAAATAAATTTAGAAGAATTTATCTTGGATAAAATTAATGGGAACCTTTCCCTAAAAATGTGATTTTGTGAATAAAAGAATATTCTGAATTGGAATGAGGCGTTTGATGTGTTTGTGTAACATTTGTTTATCATATACGTGGGTTATTCAGAAAGGCCGGGTTTACACCCATTCTGAATAACGGATTCGACGAGATATCGAAGATGAAGACGGTGGTTGAAGACCGGAAGTCTTCACATCGTTTGGATAATTACTGACGATCCTGATTGGGCTGTACACCCAAGAGGATGGAAATAGTTGGCGGTCGTCCAGACGTACTTGGAGATGGATGGATATGCGAGGAAAGTGCCTCCGGTTTCGTTCAGACCAAGAACGGACTTGTAATTGGATGGTGTGTCTGACATTGTATTCCTTTATATTGTATTTGTTGATCTCTGCTAAATATATATCTGTTTGGCGGCGGAGAATTTATTCTCTTGCTTAACGCCCTTCTCTGAGACATACGAGCTCAGAGGTTATATATTGGCAGAAATCAGTGGTACGATATGGATTGATAGTGTGGCATACTTAGATGCGGTGATCCAGACTTTTGTTGAAAAACAAAGTTTGGTGGTTGATGATCAAAGCGCAGCTGATATAGCATGGCTTTGTGTATAGCGTTGATCCGCGAGCCTCACAGCCCGGGATGGTGGTAAACTGATGGTTTGATCAGTATACATTTTTAGTGTAGTGGATTCGGTCGACCGATATTGAGCTTCGTGCTCGGAGGGATAGAGTAAGCGGTGTTTTCTCTTGCTGGGATGTAAGCCGCGGTGATACTTGAGTCCCAAAAGTGCGGATGTGCATTGCGGTGTTTTCTCTCGCTGAGACGTAAGCCGCGGTGATTTGTACTACGCGATCGATCTTTCGAATCAGGAGCCACCATGATGGAAATCCAATTTCCAATACGTGTATTTCGGCTTTATTTGTAGAGCCTAGTATGGCGACATAGTGGGATGGGGCACTCATGCCGTCTATGATTTATATTTATGATTGAAATTGTTTTTGACACTATGCACTTATTATAGTATCAAAGGATTTGTTTTAAACGTATCAAGCATGTTTGGCTGTTATAAGGTAAAACCCTATCCTCCAGCTTGCGTTGCATTGTGTGATGGGACCTGGGTCTTATAATAGCTTCATTTTTCGAAAAAGCATTGCGCTGTTTATTCTATGCACTAGTATTCTTGGGAGGAAACCCGTTCCGTGTTATACGGCGTGGTCCCTTGAATTACTCTCTTTTAAAGTAAAGTTTTAAATAACTGTTTTAGTTCTCACACCAGTCACATGACTGACCTGGAGTTTATTGTTTTAATCTAAACTCTGGGTGCCCTTATTTTCGACACGGGCAGCTAGTAGTTTTGGTTTTGCAGATTTATATTCACAGGATCCTGGTTTACAGCTGGAATGATATCCGGAAAGCTTTGCATCCGTATATCTCTTCTTGTTGTGTATTGTATTATTTTCCGCTGCTAGGTATTTAAATGTAATTTAAATCTTTGATATTTCTGTGTAATATTCATTTATACCCTGTATATTCTTGTAATCTGACGCATTGTTGTAGTAACAGTGAAATGTTCTTCTGTTTGTGTTCTGATTTGTCTTGTCCTCACAGTAATTCGTTCTTTCTCATCTCTTCGGAGATCGGGGAAGTTTCGGGTCGCTTCATTTGGTATCAGAGCTTTGGTTTACAAAGCAGAGAACAAGGCACATTAGAACCTTACAAAAGAATTCATCAGATATTGGATCAGTAATATCCAATTAGAATGACTCGTTAGAGATAGGATCAGTAGTATCCTAGAACGAGTGTGAAGAGTATATTTTTAAAATGAAAACAAATTTTGTTTTAAAAATTTAAAATCAATTATCCGTATTTGAGTATTTATTTGATATTGGTTTGGACAGTCCAGTATATAAAGAATTTGCATACACGCCTTGCAAACGTATATTCGAAGTTTTAATATACTGGATAGATATAGAGTCACATTCTAGACACCCGGGGATAATTCTGATGATGTGGCCACATCATCAATATTTATGTTCGTGCTCCGAAGGTGTGATTTCTATATATTTCCTATTGACTGGTGTGAGAACCAAAATTAGATAGGACTTATTGTTGTGAATTAGCATCAAAAACATGATTTTTGTATATGTATCAAATTTATGAATTTGAAACTCTAATTCACTAATTGATTGATGTTTGGGTTGTTTGTTTATTTGTTTGATAATTTTTAATCATTATGCCTAATTTGATCGAATAATGAATTGTATTGAAATTTGGTCGCATTTGCTTGCATACATGTACTTACATTGAACAGGTCATAGCAAGGAGGCTAGAGCCAGAGAATAAAATTTGTTTGCCCGACAAATAGGTACATGTTTACTACATAATTTACTGTTTTGTTTGGGTGATGATGATTTTATGAGCCTATTGGCTAGCCGCTTGGCTTTTTCTTTTTTCTTTTTGAGATCTGAAGGACCGGGGAAGCTATTTGAAATTCCCCGATGCTCCCGGTGCAGGGGAGGTTATGGAGAAATTTTTCAAAAATTTAGGGTGTTAGCCAAATTTTTGAAATTTTGAAAATTCTCAGAAACTGAAAAGTTAGAGAAGGGAAGCCAGATCGAGCGTAGCATTTATTTATCAAACCACTTTAGACTTTGTTCCTTTTCGGGGACGAAAAGTTTAAGTGGGGGAGATTGTAACAACCCGTAAAATGCGAGCCAGTTTGAAATTTTTATTTTGGCAATTTTAGCGAATTTTGATTATTTAAAATGAATTATTTTAAATAATATCGACGTGAAATTTATTTTGAATATAATTCGAACGTATATATTATACGCGTCGTCGTTAGAATATAAATATTTATATATAATTAAAAAAGGAAATGAAAATGGCGCGGTAGTTCGATAATTCGATTTCAAACTTCAATTGAATGTACCGGGTGCAAAACAATCCGGATTTTAGTGAAACCAGAAATCATAGGATCTATTTGATAGTATCTTTCCAACGAATCCGAAGAATCGAGATTTCATTGCGGGAATCAAAAGATATGTCCAGTTGAAAATTCTGAATAGTCGCTATGGAATTCAGGCCCTTAAAAATGGACATTTTGCAAATGACCTCGGATCTCGACGAAACTAGTTTTGTTGGGTCCGCAGTGTCAAATTATTGCTAGGTTTCAAATTTCATAATTTTTCGACTCAATATGTGAGCGTGGCAAAGGAAAACGCGTTTGACTAGTTTCAGTTGATTTTAATCGACTGGAAAATGGCCATTTTTCTAACGGTCTCAGAATTCGACGAAACTAGTTTTGTTAGGACCGTATCGTCAATACGAAGCTAGAAAATATTTTTCTGGAATTTTACTAGTTAGTATGTGACCCCGATAATTTGAAATGTACGTTTAAAATTCAATATAGTGATTTAAATGTAAATTCAACGGAAACTGATTGTAATGATCAAACCAGCTTGCGATACATATCCCATTGTGTCCGGAATGGGGGTAAAACGCTATGGACGATAGGCGGTGGGCCTCGTTTAGAGGTCTTTTGTGAAAGTCAACTTTTTGCCATTAAAATAATTAAATAATAAAATAAAATTAAAAAAAAACCCTTTTTTTTTCTCTTATCTTCTGCCCCCCCCCCCGATTTAATTAGAAATCGAATTCACAAAAAAAAAAAGAAAAAAAGAAAAGAGAGACGGACGGAGCCCCCCCCCCCCCCCTCGCGCGATCGACGCCGCCACCCTCGAAGCCGCCTGCCGCGCACCCCTCCTCAGTAATCGAAGCCGCCACTTCCTTCCCCTTCTCCGACCAGGCGCATCGCCTTTTCCCCCCTCCTTCCCTTCATCTTCCGTGAAGTCACCACATTCGTCCGCCGTTTCTGGTCAGACGAGGCGATCGAAGGCGCCGCCTTTCATAGCACAGGGACGCCTCGCGTCAGGCTCGCCGGTGGTGGAGTCGGCATGGCCTCCGGCCATCTCTGGTAGCGCCGGGGATGATGGATTCTTCGGTGAGCCATATCCTGGAGCAATTTCAAACAGTGAAAAGGTAGTTTCATTTTATTTTATTTATTTGCAATAAAAGTATGGTTTTTATAAAATGGATTGAAACAAGAAAAATAAAATTATACTTTATATTAAAATAAAATAAAATTGTCATGGTTTGTAAGATAAGATTACCATTGGTTTTAAAATAAGATTTTTATCATGTGAAGAACAAAATACAACTTTGAAAATATAAACAACCTTGTTTTGAAAATATAGAAAAAGATATGAATTTTTGAATATAGAAAAAGATATGAATTTTTGAATATAGAAAAAGATATGAATTTTTGAATAAAAAAAGTTATGATTTTTATAAGTAGAAAGATTTGATTTTTCTATAGAGAAATGATAAGATTTTTAACAGTGAAAAGATTTGATTTTTATGATAGTAAAGATACGATTTTTAAGATGATAAAAATATAATTTTTATACTAGTGGCATATTAAAAATATGATTTTTATATTTTTAAAGTATTAAAAATATAGTTTTTATATTTTTAAAGAATTAAAAATATAATCTTTACTATATAGAAGTGGTAGAAATATGGTTTTTGTTTAGGTAGAGAATTAAAAATATAATTTTTATCTACATAATAGCGTTAGAAAAATAGAATTTTTATCTATATAGCATCGTAGTAAAAATTCGATTTTTATATATTGAATAGCAAAGTAAAAATTTGATTTTTAAATGTATGAAGCGATTATAAAAATATGATTTCTAAATTGAAGGTGAACAAACAAAAATGTGATTTTTATGTTAAAGACATCAAAATATAAAATGTGTGATTTTTATATATGTAGTGACTACGGGCAACGAAGATGACGTAGAGGCGATAACGATGAAGATTTCTATCAAAGTAGAGTCAAAATGATTGGATAGCTATCGGTGAGAACTTCTCACCTTTCTATTTAATTTTTCTAGTTATATATATATATACTAGGATGCAGACGGTGTTTAGTAACACCCGACACCCGTCATCCACAGACCATGGATGGCTTGTTTGTTAAATTGTTTGGTTGTATATTTGGTTAGATTATTTGGTTTGAATTGAACGGTTTGGTGAAATGAATGGACTTGATTGATGTGTGAATGGCGTGGGCCTTCACTAGACCGGGGATAAGGCTAGGCCTCGTCCCGTTTCTAGTATCGTGCCGTTATGCCGCCGAAATTTTCTAAAATATGTTAGAAAAATAAAAATATCATTTTTATTGGGTAAATGAAATGAATAGAAATTCATGCGTTAAAATAAAATATATTATCATAAAAAATATAGTTTTAACGTGAAAGTGAATAAATAAATATTTATAAACAAATCGGCCGATTTGTTTATATACACTGATTTGACTGATATTGAATGGGTCGATAAATTTTACACATCGCCCAACTGCACAACTAAAAATCTGTGTTTGATTGTTTGAAACCCCACACGGGTTTGGGATGAAATTTGAAGTTCACTCATCCTGATTGATTAAATATGTCGATCGACAGGCTGTTATAAGCGTAAGATATCTATATTTGATGCTTATACAGTGTAGTGCACTTTGGTTGATGGTTGATTGTTTATTATTGCTATTATATACATGTGTTGTATTGAATCCATATAATTAACGTTATATGGTGATTGATTGGGCCTCATTCCAATCGGGAAAGTGATGAATATTATAAAAGAAAATTCATGTGTTGAATATAAAAATAGTGATGTGTTGACAGTACTCATGTGTTGAGATTAGTCGTGTGTTGAAATAAATATAGATTCATGTGTTGAATGGGATAATATTCATTTGATGGATAGAATAAAGAAGTTTTGAAAATATAAAGCCGTGTTGATTAGATTGACGCCATTTTGACGTAAACGATATTTATATCGATTTTATCGATTTCGAAATGAATTGAATTGAAAATGATTTCGAAATGAATTGAATTGAAAACGATTTCGAAATGAATTGAATTGAAAACGATTTCGAAATGAATTGAATTGAAAACGATTTCGAAATGAATTGAATTGAAAGCGAATTCGAAATGAATTCAAATTGAATTGAATAGAAATGAATTTTAAAACGAATTTATAAAGAAGAATTCAATTTTGATTTGAATTGAAATGGAAGTTGAAATTGTTTTGAAACGAATGTAGAACTATTTATAAAATTCGTTTTAAAAGGAAATCGACGAAATATATATAATATATATACATTATATATATAATGGCCTGAATAGAACGCGCAGCGCCGCGGCAGTTCGTGAATTTCGACCATTTATTTCAAATGAACATTGCGGGAGATCCGACCGTCGGATTCTCCTAAAACCGGAACCGTTGGGTTCGTATCGAAAAGAGATTTCCAATGAATATTAGAAATTTGAAATCTAACGGTTGGATTTGGAGTTATGTCCAAATCAAATTCGAAAAAGGTCGCTGTAAGTGCAGTTCGATGGCCGTTGTTGGAAATCGACTGTACAGGGCTTGGTAAAATTATTAAAAATATCTATAATTTGTGTAAAATTATAATATATGGATTGGAAAGAGTTGAGCTGGAAAATTCCACATTTGAAAAGATAAAAATAGATTTTTATCGAAATAAACTAGCTTTGAACTAGAATTAAAATCAATTTATTTTTGAAATAAATAAATTGAATTTGAAAGTGATTTTAAAAATAATCAATACTCCCAATACGTGGATTGGACTGGAGTTGAATCGAAATTATCTTCGGGATATTTCGATGTTGGATTTCGTGACTATACAAATATTGTTATGGGGATTTGAAAGATATATTTTATATCGTTATTTCCAATACGATATATGTTGGTTTCAGAATTTGATATTGAATATAAGCCGATATATTTTCTATTCAGACCCTTGTATTTAATATCAAATGTGATTTGGGTTTATCGTGAATCGTGTTTTAGAAGACATTGGTTCTTTAACCCAGTTGAAGGCCAGATATCGATTTTTTAGAAGATTAAAACTAAGTGGAGTTTTAATGAATCTTTAATTAGGTTGAAAAATGAATTGATCATTTAAATTATCAAATCTGAAAGGTGATCGAGAATGGAGTACCACCAGTTTTGCTCCAAAGCGATAGTTAAATCTTTAATTAGATTTGAACGTGAAATGGTAATTAATTTTACCGATAACACAGTGGTGTTAGATGTGGAGTATTACCAGTTTTCTCCATGGGATATATAGGTTGGGATTGGGAAATAAAATAATAATTACTTCGGTGTGGTTCGCTAATCCCGACTAGTTTGGAAAATGTAACAACCCGTAAAATCTGGGCCAGTTTAAAATTTTTATTTTGGCAATTTTATCGAATTTTAATTATTTAAAATGAATTATTTTAAATAATATCGTCGAGAAATTTATTTTGAATGGAATTCGAACGTATATATTATATACGTCGTCGTTAGAATATAAATATTTATATATAATTATAAATAGAATTGAAAATGGCGCGGTAGTTCGATAATTCGATTTCAAACTTCAATTGAATGTACCGGGTGCAAAACAATCCGGATTTTAGTGAAACCAAAAATAATGGAATCTAATAGTGAATATCTTTCCAACGAATCCGAAAAATCAAGATTTCATATCGGGAATCAAAAGATATGTCCAGTTGAAAATTCTGAATAGTCGCTATGGAATTCAGGCCCTTAAAAATGGACATTTTGCAAACGACCTCGGATTTCGACGAAACCAGTTTTGTTGGGTTCGTGATGTAAAGTAATCGCTAGGTTTCAAATTTCATAATTTTTCGAATCAATATGTGAGCGTGGCGAAGGAAAATGCGTTTGACCAGTTTCAGTTGATTTTAATCGACTGGAAATTGGCCATTTTTCCAACGGTCTCAGAATTCGACGAAACTAGTTTTGTTAGGACCGTATCGTCAATACGAAGCTAGAAAATATTTTTCGGGAATTTTTCTGGTTAGTATGTGGCCCCGGTAATTTGAAATGTACGTTTAAAATTCAATATAGTGAATTTAATGTAAATTCAACGGAAACTAATCGAAAGGATCGAATCAGCCTGCGATACATATCCCATTGTATTCAGAATGAGGGTAATTAGCTATGGATGACAGTCGGTGGGTCTTGATTGGAGTTCGAATGAAACGATAACTTTTTGGAGGATAAATATATTAAATATATAATTAAAAAAATTTAAGTCAACCCCTCTTTATCTTTACCCCCCCTCGTTCATTTCAGAAAAAAAAAAATTTGCGATATGGACCTCGCCTCCTCTTCCCCTCGCGCCGCCGTCGATGGGGATGGCAGCCGCCCCTTCCCCTTGACCTCCGACCGACGCCCCTATCTCCTCTTCCCCTCCCCTCTGCGACTCTCTCCTCCTCGAAATGTGAAGCCCCTATACCTATAACCCTAAATCAGACCGCGCCCAACGACCCTGCCCTTTCCACTGCCGGAGTTCGACTGAGCCGGCCACCACCGCAGAGCACGACAGCACCCCCTTCTCCCCCCCCCTCCTTCGCAGGTTATAGGTAAGTTATTTTACTTTACTTTTTTTTTTATTATTATTTTATTTTATTACTGTTTTTAATCTGAAAATATTGATTTTTTTAAAGGATTTTGAAAAGGTTTTTAAAACTGATTTTGTTAAATATTAAAAACCGATTTTTATGTTTTTAAATTCTGATTTTAAGATGATTTAAAACTGATTTTATAAAAGGATTTAAACTGATTTTTTTTAAGTATATAAAACTGATTTTTATTAAAGTATATAAAACTGATTTTTTTTAAGTATATAAAACTGATTTTTATAAGTAGAAATTATAGATTTTTATCATTTTAAAGTTAAGTTTTTATTAATAAAAAGGTTTGATTTTTATTGGTTAAAAAGATTAGATTTTTCTTTTTCTCTTAAAGCTTTGATTTTTAATCATGAAAATATGATTTTTATTCGAAGGAATTTTGAATTCGTAGGAGGTAGAAAAAGTTTAGAATTTTGTTGTAGGAAAAATAAGATTTTTGACGAGATAAAAATTAGATCTTAGCGGCTTAAAAATATAATCTTTATATTCAAAGTAGAGGTTTAAAAATATAATCTTTATATATGGAATAACGATGTAGAAAAATAGAATTTTTATATATTGAACTTCGAAATAAAAATATGATTTTTATATATTGAATAGCGAAGTAAAAATTCGATTTTTATATATTGAATAGCGAAGTAAAAATTCGATTTTTATATATTGAATAGCGAAGTAAAAATTCGATTTTATATATTGAATAACGAAGTGAAAATTCTATTTTTACAAATATGAAATAGCGATGAAAATTCTATTTTCACAATATGAAGTTAGCGATAAAAATATGATTTTTATATAATAAAGAATATAAAAATGTGATTTTTTATGTATAGTGTATACGGGCAACGATGGTGATAAAAAGGCGAGTTGGCGAAGATTTCCTGCATTAGAAGAGCCATGGAGCTAGGATAGCTATATGTGAGAACTTCTCACCTTTCAATTTAATTTTTCTAGTTATATATATACTAGGATGCAGACGGTGCTTAGTAGCACCCGACACAAATCGTCCACAGACCATGGACTTGTTTGTTTGACTGTTTGGTGATTGATTGCGATATTGGTTTGAATGTGGTTTGTGGTGTGAAAAATCGAATCGATAAATTGGTTAGGATTAGACGTGCGCCGTTATAAGGCGAAGGAGTAAGGCTAGGTTAGACTCTTACTCCAAATTTTGTGGTTTGCATAATGAAATTGATTTGATTGATGTGTGAATGGCGTGGGCCTTCACTAGACCGGGGATAAGGCTAGGCCTCGTCCCGTTTCTAGTATCGTGCCGTTATGCCGCCGAAATTTTCTAAAATATGTTAGAAAAATAAAAATATCATTTTATTTAAAGAATGAATTGAATAGAAATTCATAGGTTGGAATAAAATGTTTTGTCGTTAAAAATATAATTTTTAACGTGAATGTGAATAAATAAATATTCATTTACAAACCAGACGGTTTGTTTATGTACACCTATTTGAAGGACATTGATTGGGTCGATAAATTTTACACATCGCCCAACTGCACAACTAAAATCTGTGTTTGATTGTTTGAAAACCCCACACGGGTGTTGGGATGAAATATGAAGTTCACTCATCCTGACTGATTGAATATGTCGATCGATTGATTGACAGGCTGTTATAAGCGTTAGATATCTATATTTGATGCTTATACAGTGTAGTGCACTTTGGTTGATGGTTGATTATCTATCGTTGCTATTATATACATGTGTTGTATGAAAATCCATATAATTAACTTTATATGGTAATTGATTGGGCCTCATTCCAATTTGAAAAATAAAGAATATTATAAAATAAAAGTTCATGTGTTGACAGTACTCATCCATTGAGATTGGTCATGTGTTGAACGAAATATTTTGATAATAACAACTATTTTGAAAAAGAAATATTTGAAATAGAATATTTGAAAATAGCAATTTATGAAGCCGTGTTGATTAGATTGACGCCATTTTGACGTAAACGATATTTATATCGATTTGAAAACGATTTCGAAATGAATTGAATTGAAAACGATTTCGAAATGAATTGAATTGAAAAACGATTTCGAAATGAATTGAATTGAAAAACGATTTCGAAATGAATTGAATTGAAAACGATTTCGAAATGAATTGAATTGAAAACGATTTCGAAATGAATTGAATTGAAAACGATTTCGAAATGAATTGAATTGAAAACGATTTCGAAATGAATTGAACTGAAAACGATTTCGAAATGAATTGAATTGAAAACGATTTCGAAATGAATTGAATTGAAAAACGATTTCGAAATGAATTGAAAACGAATTCAAATTGGATTGAAAGCGAATTTAAATGAATTCAAAATGAATTGAAATTTGAATTGGATAGGAATGAATTTTAAAACGAAATTACAAAGAAGAATTCAATTTCGATTTGAATTGAAATGGAAGTTGAAATTGCCTTTGAAACGAATTTAAAACTATTTATATAATTCGTTTTAAATAGAAATCGACGATATATATATTATATATATTATATATATAATATAATGGCCTGAATAGAACGCGCCGCGCCGCGGCAGTTCGTGAATTTCGACCATTTATTTCAAACGGACATTACGGGAGATCCGACCGTCGGATTCTCCTAAAACCGGAACCGTTGGGTTCGTATCGAAAAGAGCTTTCTAACGAATGTGATAAATTAGAAATCTAACGGTTGGATTTGGAATTATGTCCAAATCAAATTGGAAAAAGGTCGCTATACGTGCAGTTCGATGGCCATTGATGGAAATCGACTGTACGGGCCTTGATAAAATTATTAAAAATAATAATAATTTATGTAAAATCATAAGAAATGATTTAGAAAGATTTGGGATGAAAAACTCCATATTTGAAAAGATAAAAATAGATTTTTATCGAAATGAACTAGTTTTGAACTAGGAATATAATTCTATTTATTTTTAAATAAATAAATTGAATTTGAAAAGGGTTTTGAAAATAATCAGAATATCCAATGATTGCATTGGAGGGGATTTGAATCGAAATTGTCTTCGGAATATTTCGATGTTGGGATTCGTGATTATACAGGTGTTGTTATGGAAATTTGAAAGATATATATTTATATCGTTATTTCCAATAGGACATTTGTTAGTCGTAGAATTCGATATTGAATATAAGCCGATATATTTTCTATTCAGAGCCTTGTATTGAATATCGAATGTGATTTGGGTTTGTCGTGAATGGTGTCTTCACTAACACTGTTCTTGAACCCAGTTGAGAAAAGATTAAATCTTTTTGTTTAGATTTAACGAAATGTACCAATTAAATAATATTTAATTGGAATTGAATCGATATTGATTTTTGGGTTTATCGTGAACAGTGTTTTAAATAACACTCGTTCTTTAACCCGATAATGAATGAATGTGACTTTGGGTTTATCGTGAACCGTGTTTTAAATGACACTGATTCTTTAACCCAGTTAACGACTAAAACTAAGTGGAGTTTTAGTGAATCTTTAATTAGATTGAAATAATCGAGAATGGAGTATCACCAGTTTTGCTCCAGGCGATAGTTAAATCTTTAATTAGATTTGAACGTGAAATGGTAATTGAATTTACCGATAACACTGTGGTGTTAGATATGAAGTATTACCAGTTTTACTTCATGGGATAAATAGGTTGGGATTGGGAAATTAGAACAAATGATTACTTCGGTAAGTTTCGTTAATCCCGGCTAGTTGAATCGAAATTCAAAGGTAGATTAAAAAGAATAAATTCCAGGAATTTATCTTTGATAAAATTAATGGGAACCTTTCCTTATGAACGTGAAATTTAGAAACTAACTATCGGTTAGCCAAGCAGAATGGTTTTCTGGATATTGATCTGATGTTGGTTTCGGCCTTCGGGGTTAATATTTGGGGAATTATTCTCTTGATTAATTTACGGTTAGTGACTAATGAATTGGAATGAGGCGTATGTTGTGTTTGTGTAACACTTATTTAAAATATACGCGAGTTATTCGGAAAGACCGGGTTCATCCCATTCTGAATAACTGATACGACGATAAGTCGAAGATGAAGACGATGGTCGAAGACCGGAGGTCTTCACGTCGTTTGGGTGATAACTGATGATCTTGATTGGGCTGTACACCCAAGAAGATGGAAACAGTTGGTGATCGTCCAGACGTACTTGGAGATCGATGGATATGCGGGGTACTAGGTGCCTCCGGTTTCGTTCAGACCCAGAACGGACTTGTAATTGGACTGTGTGTCTGACATTGGATTTTAGTCCGTGTGATTGATCTCTATTAAATATATATCTATTTGGCGGCGGAGAATTTATTCTCTTGCTTAACGCCCTTCTCTGAGACGTACGAGCTCAGGGGTTATATATTGATGGATATCAAACGCATGGAGTGAATTGCCTGTGTGGCATGCCTAAGTGGCAATTGATCGAGGCTTCTGTTGAAAAGCAAAGTCTTGTGGTGATGATCAAAGCACGGCCTTTGTGGCGTAGCTTTGTGTAACGTTTACTTCGCGAGTTTCACACCCGGTATGAACCAAAAACGGGAGAAAGGACCTCAGGGAGGGCCTGCGTTTCCTCCTAGCTAGAAGTGGCGTCAGTGGTTTTACACGCCCTGACGAGTTTGACTTATGTGGTTGTTGCTGTTGCGAGGCGCCTCGGATTGATCGGTCGTTCTCGAACCGATGGAGTCATTTAGTTGGCTCATTTACGCCCCAAAGGGCGGCGAAACGCAGTGCTCAGGCATTTTAATCCACATCGGTGGACCGGCCCTGTCGCTCCTAGGGTCACTCGAGCTCTGATCCTGAGACTCGGGCTGGGCAGTCTCGAATCGGTTGAGGACTATCTTTTGCCTCGGTTCATAGATGGAAATCCAATTTCCAAATACGTGACATTTGCGGTTTTAATTGTAGAACTAGTATGGCGACAGGATATATGGTACCCATGCCGCCTATGATTGATACTTATGATTTGAAGTTGTTTTATACACTATACACTTATAATAGTATCAAATGATTTGTTTTAAACGTATCAAGCATTCTTTGGCTGTTATAAGGGAAAACCCTATCCTCGGCTGCGTTGCATTGTGTGATGGGACCTGGGTCTTATAACAGCTTCATTTTTCTTTATTTAGCATTGCGCTGTTTGTTTTTATGCACTGGTATTCTTGGGAGGAAACCCGTTCCGTGTTATACGGCGTGGTCCCTTGATTTACCTAACTTTAAAAATAAAGATCAATAACTGTTTTAGTTCTCACACCAGTCACATGACTGACCTGGAGTTTATTGTTTTAACCTAAACTCTGGGTGCCCCTATTTTGACATGGGCAGCTAGTAGTTTTGGTTTTGCAGATTTATATTCACAGGATCCTGGTTTACAGCTGGAACGATATCCGGAAAGCTTTGTATCCGTATATCTCTTCTAGTTGTGCATTGTATTATTTTCCGCTGCTATGTATTTAAATGTAATTTGAATCTCTGATATTTATGTGTAATATTCATTTATACTCTGTATATTCTTGTAATCTGATGTATTGTTGTAATATACAATGAAATGTTCTTCGATATGAGTTCTGTTGTTGTTTGTTCTCGAACTATCCGACGCTTTCCTTTACGGGGAAGTTGCGGGTCTTTACACGTGGTATCAGAGCTTTGGTTTACAAAGCAGAGAACAAGGCACATTAGAACCGTACGAAAGAATTCATCAGATATCGGATTAGCAATATCCAATGAGAGTGACTCGTTAGAGATGGGATCAGTAGTATCCTAGAACGAGTGTGAAGAGTATATTTTTGAAAATGAAAACAATTTTGTTTTGAAAATTTAAAATCAATTATTCGTATTTGATTATTTAGTTTATATAGATTTGGACAATTCAGTATATAAAGAATTTGCATATACGCCTTGCAAACGTATATTCAAAATTTTAATATATTGGATAGATATAGAATCACACTCTAGTCGCACGGACCTGATTCTGATGATTGACGCGTCATCATTAGTAATTATTTTCGTGTTTCGAAGGTGTGATATCCATATATTTCCATTAGACTGGTGTGAGAACCAAAACCTATATAGTTAGAATACATTGTTGTGAATTGGCATCAAAAACATGATTTTCTTTATATGTAGTAAAATTATCAATTTGAAACGTTAAAGTCACTAATTGATTGATGTTTGTGTTGTTTGTTTAATTGTTTGATAATTTTGAATCATTTAGCCTAATTGAACCGAATATTGAATTATATTGAAAATTGGTTGCATTTGCTTGCATATACATATACTTACATTGAACAGGTCATAGCAAGGAGGCTAGAGCAGAGAATAAAATTTGTTTGCCCGACAAATAGGTACATGTTTGCTACATAATTTCCTGTTTTGTTTGGGTGATGATGATTTTGTGAGCCTATTGGCTAGCCGCTTGGCTTTTTCTTTTTCTTTTTGAGATCTGAAGGACCGGGGAAGCTATTTGAAATTCCCCGATGCTCCCGGTGCAGGGGAGGTTATGGCGAAATTTTTCAAAAATTTAGGGTGTTAGCCAAATTTTTGAGATTTTGAAAATTCTCAGAAACTGAAAAGTTGGAGAATGGAAGCCAGATCGAACGTAGAGTTGAATTATCAAACCACTTTCGACTTTGTTCCTTTTCGGGGACGAAAAGTTTTAAGTGGGGGAGATTGTAACAACCCGTAAAATCTGGGCCAGTTTAAAATTTTTATTTTGGCAATTTTATCGAATTTTAATTATTTAAAATGAATTATTTTAAATAATATCGTCGAGAAATTTATTTTGAATGGAATTCGAACGTATATATTATATACTTCGTCGTTAGAATATAAATATTTATATATAATTATAAATAGAATTGAAAATGGCGCGGTAGTTCGATAATTCGATTTCAAACTTCAATTGAATGTACCGGGTGCAAAACAATCCGGATTTTAGTGAAACCAAAAATAATGGAATCTAATAGTGAATATCTTTCCAACGAATCCGAAAAATCAAGATTTCATATCGGGAATCAAAAGATATGTCCAGTTGAAAATTCTGAATAGTCGCTATGGAATTCAGGCCCTTAAAATGGACATTTTGCAAACGACCTCGGATTTCGACGAAACCAGTTTTGTTGGGTTCGTGATGTAAAGTAATCGCTAGGTTTCAAATTTCATAATTTTTCGAATCAATATGTGAGCGTGGCGAAGGAAAACGCGTTTGACCAGTTTCAGTTGATTTTAATCGACTGGAAATTGGCCATTTTTCCAACGGTCTCAGAATTCGACGAAACTAGTTTTGTTAGGACCGTATCGTCAATACGAAGCTAGAAAATATTTTTCGGGAATTTTTCTGGTTAGTATGTGGCCCCGTTAATTTGAAATGTACGTTTAAAATTCAATATAGTGATTTAAATGTAAATTCAACGGAAACTAATCGAAAGGATCGAATCAGCCTGCGATACATATCCCATTGTATTCAGAATGAGGGTAATTAGCTATGGATGACAGTCGGTGGGTCTTGATTGGAGTTCGAATGAAACGATAACTATTTGGAGGATAAATATATTAAATATATAATTAAAAAAATTTAAGTCAACCCCTCTTTATCTTTACCCCCCCCCCCCCTCGTTCATTTCAGAAAAAAAAAAAAATTTGCGATATGGACCTCGCCTCCTCTTCCCCTCGCGCCGCCGTCTATGGGGATGGCAGCCGCCCCTTCCCCTTGACCTCCGACCGACGCCCCTATCTCCTCTTCCCCTCCCCTCTGCGACTCTCTCCTCCTCGAAATGCGAAGCCCCTATACCCATAACCCTAAATCAGACCGCGCCCCATGACCCTGCCCTTTCCACTGCCGGAGTTCGACTGAGCCGGCCACCACCGCAGAGCACGACAGCACCCCCTTCTCCCTCCCCCCTCCTTCGCAGGTTATAGGTAAGTTATTTTACTTTACTTTTTTTTATTATTACTATTTTATTTTATTACTGTTTTTAATCTGAAAATATTGATTTTTTTAAAGGATTTTGAAACTGATTTTGAAAAGGTTTTTAAAACTGATTTTGTTAAATATTAAAAACCGATTTTTATGTTTTTAAATTCTAATTTTAAGATGATTTAAAACTGATTTTATAAAAGGATTTAAACTGATTTTTTTTAAGTATATAAAACTGATTTTTATTAAAGTATATAAAACTGATTTTTTTTTTTAAGTATATAAAACTGATTTTTATAAGTAGAAATTATAGATTTTTATCATTTTAAAGTTAAGTTTTTATTAATAAAAAGGTTTGATTTTTATTGGTTAAAAAGATTAGATTTTTCTTTTTCTCTTAAAGCTTTGATTTTTAATCATGAAAATATGATTTTTATTCGAAGGAATTTTGAATTCGTAGGAGGTAGAAAAAGTTTAGAATTTTGTTGTAGGAAAAATAAGATTTTTGACGAGATAAAAATTAGATCTTAGCGGCTTAAAAATATAATCTTTATATTCAAAGTAGAGGTTTAAAAATATAATCTTTATATATGGAATAACGATGTAGAAAAATAGAATTTTTATATATTGAACTTCGAAATAAAAATATGATTTTTATATATTGAACTTCGAAATAAAAATATGATTTTTATATATTGAATAGCGAAGTAAAAATTCGATTTTTATATATTGAATAGCGAAGTAAAAATTCGATTTTTATATATTGAATAGCGAAGTAAAAATTCGATTTTATATATTGAATAACGAAGTGAAAATTCTATTTTTACAAATATGAAATAGCGATGAAAATTCTATTTTCACAATATGAAGTTAGCGATAAAAATATGATTTTTATATAATAAAGAATATAAAAATGTGATTTTTTATGTATAGTGTATACGGGCAACGATGGTGATAAAAAGGCGAGTTGGCGAAGATTTCCTGCATTAGAAGAGCCATGGAGCTAGGATAGCTATATGTGAGAACTTCTCACCTTTCAATTTAATTTTTCTAGTTATATATATACTAGGATGCAGACGGTGCTTAGTAGCACCCGACACAAATCGTCCACAGACCATGGACTTGTTTGTTTGACTGTTTGGTGATTGATTGCGATATTGGTTTGAATGTGGTTTGTGGTGTGAAAAATCGAATCGATAAATTGGTTAGGATTAGACGTGCGCCGTTATAAGGCGAAGGAGTAAGGCTAGGTTAGACTCTTACTCCAAATTTTGTGGTTTGCATAATGAAATTGATTTGATTGATGTGTGAATGGCGTGGGCCTTCACTAGACCGGGGATAAGGCTAGGCCTCGTCCCGTTTCTAGTATCGTGCCGTTATGCCGCCGAAATTTTCTAAAATATGTTAGAAAAATAAAAATATCATTTTATTTAAAGAATGAATTGAATAGAAATTCATAGGTTGGAATAAAATGTTTTGTCGTTAAAAATATAATTTTTAACGTGAATGTGAATAAATAAATATTCATTTACAAACCAGACGGTTTGTTTATGTACACCTATTTGAAGGACATTGATTGGGTCGATAAATTTTACACATCGCCCAACTGCACAACTAAAATCTGTGTTTGATTGTTTGAAAACCCCACACGGGTGTTGGGATGAAATATGAAGTTCACTCATCCTGACTGATTGAATATGTCGATCGATTGATTGACAGGCTGTTATAAGCGTTAGATATCTATATTTGATGCTTATACAGTGTAGTGCACTTTGGTTGATGGTTGATTATCTATCGTTGCTATTATATACATGTGTTGTATGAAAATCCATATAATTAACTTTATATGGTAATTGATTGGGCCTCATTCCAATTTGAAAAATAAAGAATATTATAAAATAAAAGTTCATGTGTTGACAGTACTCATCCATTGAGATTGGTCATGTGTTGAACGAAATATTTTGATAATAACAACTATTTTGAAAAAGAAATATTTGAAATAGAATATTTGAAAATAGCAATTTATGAAGCCGTGTTGATTAGATTGACGCCATTTTGACGTAAACGATATTTATATCGATTTGAAAACGATTTCGAAATGAATTGAATTGAAAACGATTTCGAAATGAATTGAATTGAAAAACGATTTCGAAATGAATTGAATTGAAAAACGATTTCGAAATGAATTGAATTGAAAACGATTTCGAAATGAATTGAATTGAAAACGATTTCGAAATGAATTGAATTGAAAACGATTTCGAAATGAATTGAATTGAAAACGATTTCGAAATGAATTGAATTGAAAACGATTTCGAAATGAATTGAATTGAAAACGATTTCGAAATGAATTGAATTGAAAACGATTTCGAAATGAATTGAATTGAAAAACGATTTCGAAATGAATTGAAAACGAATTCAAATTGGATTGAAAGCGAATTTAAATGAATTCAAATTGAATTGAAATTTGAATTGGATAGGAATGAATTTTAAAACGAAATTACAAAGAAGAATTCAATTTCGATTTGAATTGAAATGGAAGTTGAAATTGCCTTTGAAACGAATTTAAAACTATTTATATAATTCGTTTTAAATAGAAATCGACGATATATATATATATTATATATATTATATATATAATATAATGGCCTGAATAGAACGCGCCGCGCCGCGCCGCGGCAGTTCGTGAATTTCGACCATTTATTTCAAACGGACATTACGGGAGATCCGACCGTCGGATTCTCCTAAAACCGGAACCGTTGGGTTCGTATCGAAAAGAGCTTTCTAACGAATGTGATAAATTAGAAATCTAACGGTTGGATTTGGAATTATGTCCAAATCAAATTGGAAAAAGGTCGTTATACGTGCAGTTCGATGGCCATTGATGGAAATCGACTGTACGGGCCTTGATAAAATTATTAAAAATAATAATAATTTATGTAAAATCATAAGAAATGATTTAGAAAGATTTGGGATGAAAAACTCCATATTTGAAAAGATAAAAATAGATTTTTATCGAAATGAACTAGTTTTGAACTAGGAATATAATTCTATTTATTTTTAAATAATTAAATTGAATTTGAAAAGGGTTTTGAAAATAACCAGAATATCCAATGATTGCATTGGAGGGGATTTGAATCGAAATTGTCTTCGGAATATTTCGATGTTGGGATTCGTGATTATACAGGTGTTGTTATGGAAATTTAAAAGATATATATTTATATCGTTATTTCCAATACGACATTTGTTAGTCGTAGAATTCGATATTGAATATAAGCCGATATATTTTCTATTCAGAGCCTTGTATTGAATATCGAATGTGATTTGGGTTTGTCGTGAATGGTGTCTTCACTAACACTGTTCTTGAACCCAGTTGAGAAAAGATTAAATCTTTTTGTTTAGATTTAACGAAATGTACCAATTAAATAATATTTAATTGGAATTGAATCGATATTGATTTTTGGGTTTATCGTGAACAGTGTTTTAAATAACACTCGTTCTTTAACCCGATAATTAATGAATGTGACTTTGGGTTTATCGTGAACCGTGTTTTAAATGACACTGATTCATTAACCCAGTTAACGACTAAAACTAAGTGGAGTTTTAGTGAATCTTTAATTAGATTGAAATAATCGAGAATGGAGTATCACCAGTTTTGCTCCAGGCGATAGTTAAATCTTTAATTAGATTTGAACGTGAAATGGTAATTGAATTTACCGATAACACTGTGGTGTTAGATATGAAGTATTACCAGTTTTACTTCATGGGATAAATAGGTTGGGATTGGGAAATTAGAACAAATGATTACTTCGGTAAGTTTCGTTAATCCCGGCTAGTTGAATCGAAATTCAAAGGTAGATTAAAAAGAATAAATTCCAGGAATTTATCTTTGATAAAATTAATGGGAACCTTTCCCTATGAACGTGAAATTTAGAAACTAACTGTCGGTTAGCCAAGCAGAATGGTTTTCTGGATATTGATCTGATGTTGGTTTCGGCCTTCGGGGTTAATATTTGGGGAATTATTCTCTTGATTAATTTACAGTTAGTGACTAATGAATTGGAATGAGGCGTATGTTGTGTTTGTGTAACACTTATTTAAAATATACGCGATTTATTCGGAAAGACCGGGTTCATCCCATTCTGAATAACTGATACGACGATAAGTCGAAGATGAAGACGATGGTCGAAGACCAGAGGTCTTCACGTCGTTTGGGTGATAACTGATGATCTTGATTGGGCTGTACACCCAAGAAGATGGAAACAGTTGGTGATCGTCCAGACGTACTTGGAGATCGATGGATATGCGGGGTACTAGGTGCCTCCGGTTTCGTTCAGACCCAGAACGGACTTGTAAATGGACTGTGTGTCTGACATTGGATTTTAGTCCGTGTGATTGATCTCTATTAAATATATATCTGTTTGGCGGCGGAGAATTTATTCTCTTGCTTAACGCCCTTCTCTGATACGTACGAGCTCAGGGGTTATATATTGATGGATATCAAACGCATGGAGTGAATTGCCTGTGTGGCATGCCTAAGTGGCAATTGATCGAGGCTTCTGTTGAAAAGCAAAGTCTTGTGGTGATGATCAAAGCACGGCCTTTGTGGCGTAGCTTTGTGTAACGTTTACTTCGCGAGTTTCACACCCGGTATGAACCAAAAACGGGAGAAAGGACCTCAGGGAGGGCCTGCGTTTCCTCCTAGCTAGAAGTGGCGTCAGTGGTTTTACACGCCCTGACGAGTTTGACTTATGTGGTTGTTGCTGTTGCGAGGCGCCTCGGATTGATCGGTCGTTCTCGAACCGATGGAGTCATTTAGTTGGCTCATTTACGCCCCAAAGGGCGGCGAAACGCAGTGCTCAGGCATTTTAATCCACATCGGTGGACCGGCCCTGTCGCTCCTAGGGTCACTCGAGCTCTGATCCTGAGACTCGGGCTGGGCAGTCTCGAATCGGTTGAGGACTATCTTTTGCCTTGGTTCATAAATGGAAATCCAATTTCCAAATACGTGACATTTGCGGTTTTAATTGTAGAACTAGTATGGCGACATGATATATGGTACCCATGCCGCCTATGATTGATACTTATGATTTGAAGTTGTTTTATACACTATACACTTATAATAGTATCAAATGATTTGTTTTAAACGTATCAAGCATTCTTTGGCTGTTATAAGGGAAAACCCTATCCTCGGCTGCGTTGCATTGTGTGATGGGACCTGGGTCTTATAACAGCTTCATTTTTCTTTATTTAGCATTGCGCTGTTTGTTTTTATGCACTGGTATTCTTGGGAGGAAACCCGTTCTGTGTTATACGGCGTGGTCCCTTGATTTACCTAACTTTAAAAATAAAGATCAATAACTGTTTTAGTTCTCACACCAGACACATGCCTGACCTGGAGTTTATTGTTTTAACCTAAACTCTGGGTGCCCCTATTTTGACACGGGCAGCTAGTAGTTTTGGTTTTGCAGATTTATATTCACAGGATCCTGGTTTACAGCTGGAACGATATCCGGAAAGCTTTGTATCCGTATATCTCTTCTAGTTGTGCATTGTATTATTTTCCGCTGCTATGTATTTAAATGTAATTTGAATCTCTGATATTTCTGTGTAATATTCATTTATACTCTGTATATTCTTGTAATCTGATGCACTGTTGTAATATACAATGAAATGTTCTTCGATATGAGTTCTGTTGTGGTTTGTTCTCGAACTATCCGACGCTTTCCTTTACGGGGAAGTTGCGGGTCTTTACAGAAAACCATAATATGGTTTGAAATGATATCCAAAGGAAGATTAAAGAATAAATTTAGAAGAATTTATCTTGGATAAAATTAATGGGAACCTTTCCCTAAAAATGTGATTTTGTGAATAAAAGAATATTCTGAATTGGAATGAGGCGTTTGATGTGTTTGTGTAACATTTGTTTATCATATACGTGGGTTATTCAGAAAGGCCGGGTTTACACCCATTCTGAATAACCGATTCGACGAGATGTCGAAGATGAAGACGGTGGTTGAAGACCGGAAGTCTTCACATCGTTTGGATAATTACTGACGATCCTGATTGGGCTGTACACCCAAGAGGATGGAAATAGTTGGCGGTCGTCCAGACGTACTTGGAGATGGATGGATATGCGAGGAAAGTGCCTCCGGTTTCGTTCAGACCTAGAACGGACTTGTAAATGGATGGTGTGTCTGACATTGTATTCCTTTATATTGTATTTGTTGATCTCTGCTAAATATATATCTGTTTGGCGGCGGAGAATTTATTCTCTTGCTTAACGCCCTTCTCTGAGACATACGAGCTCAGAGGTTATATATTGGCAGAAATCAGTGGTATGATATGGATTGATAGTGTGGCATACTGAGATGCAGTGATCCAGACTTTTGTTGAATAACAAAGTTTGGTGGTTGATGATCAAAGCGCAGCTGATATAGCATGGCTTTATGTATAGCGTTGATCCGCAAGCCTCACAGCCCGGGATGGTGGTAAATTGATGGTTTGATTAGTATACATTTTTAGTGTAGTGGATTCGATCGACCGATATTGAGCTTCGTGCTCGGAGGGATAGAGTAAGCGGTGTTTTCTCTTGCTGGGACGTAAGCCGCGGTGATACTTGAGTCCCAAAAGTGCGGATGTGCATAGCGGTGTTTTCTCTCGCTGAGACGTAAGCCGCGGTGATTTGTACTACGCGATCGATCTTTCGAATCAGGAGCCACCATGATGGAAATCCAATTTCCAATACGTGTATTTCGGCTTTATTTGTAGAGCCTAGTATGGCGACATAGTGGGATGGGGCACTCATGCCGTCTATGATTTATATTTATGATTGAAATTGTTTTTGACACTATGCACTTATTATAGTATCAAAGGATTTGTTTTAAACGTATCAAGCATGTTTGGCTGTTATAAGGTAAAACCCTATCCTTCGGCTTGCGTTGCATTGTGTGATGGGACCTGGGTCTTATAATAGCTTCATTTTTCGAAAAAGCATTGCGCTGTTTATTCTATGCACTAGTATTCTTGGGAGGAAACCCGTTCCGTGTTATACGGCGTGGTCCTTGAATTACTCTCTTTTAAAGTAAAGTTTTAAATAACTGTTTTAGTTCTCACACCAGTCACATGACTGACCTGGAGTTTATTGTTTTAACCTAAACTCTGGGTGCCCTTATTTTCGAAAGGGGCAGCTAGTAGTTTTGGTTTTGCAGATTTATATTCACAGGATCCTGGTTTACAGCTTGAATGATATCCGGAAAGCTTTGTATCCGTATATCGCTTCTAGTTGTGTATTGTATTATTTTCCGCTGCTAGGTATTTAAATGTAATTTAAATCTCTGATATTTCTGTGTAATATTCATTTGTACTCTGTATATTCTTGTAATCTGATGCATTGTTGTAATAATAGTGAAATGTTCTTCTGTTTGTGTTCTGATTTGTCTTGTCCTCACAGTAATTCGTTCTTTCTCATCTCTTCGGAGACCGGGGAAGTTTCGGGTCGCTTCAACTATATACTTGAATTAATGGCCAGAACGCTCCAGAATACAATCTTTAATTTCTTCCAATCCACTGAGAATTAAATCAAGTACAATATACCGAATCGAAGAGGGAACTGAGCTCTTTAATTTGGTACGGTGATGATTGAGAATTGTTCACCGACGTGGCTGGAATCATGGCCCAAAGGGGCGCCGTTCGTGGTGGGTTTTTGATGGGGGGGCCCACCGAGTTGCCTCGGAATTGGCGCGCGAGGAGAGGAGGTGAAGGGGCTTCAGGCGGTCAACGTTGATCGGCGGTGAGTGCTCCGGTGTGCGTGCGGCCTCGAAGTTGAGGAATTGAACTTTGGGTTCTCGGCTTCGGCTGATAACGATGATGAAGAAGGATTAGTGAAACTAATTATAGGTTAAACTAATTATTAATTTATTTATTTAGTATTTAATTTGTATAATGTTTAAACAACTATAACTTTTGCAAACGGAGATGAAATCACACGAAACGAAAAGCGTTGGACTCGTATGGATCAGATCTACGCAATGACACTGACTAGAACTAATTCTGAACAAGTCAAATTTCTGACGAATATCAGATCTGAATTGATTGGTGAGATTTCATTTTAATTTAAAAATAATTTATTATTGCGCTGAAGAATTTATACACTGTAAAAATATTTCATTGTATATGGTATGTGATGGGAATTGATTATTTGATTGTGATGATAAAGTTGGATGAAATTGGTTTGATTAGAAATTGTCTAATCCTTTTTGTTGAAATTAGAGTCAATAATATGAAATGGACTCTTAGGTTAGAATTAGCATGTTAGTAAAAATATCTTTTATGTTAATATTGGAATGCTAGTACGAAAACATAATTTTAGTTAGAAATATACATTAGACAAAAATAAACTTTTTTGTTGGAAATGTACGTTAGATAAAAATAACATTTTGTTAAAAACGTTTAGTTAGAATAAAAACAACATTTTAGTATAAAATGTTACATTGGATAAAAATGTAATATTAGAAATGAAAATGACATCTTTGTCAAAACTTGATTATAGAAATGAAAATGACATTTTTTTTCAAATTAGATTTTAGAAATGAAGATGTCATTTTGTTAGAAGTTTGTCATGTAATTGAAATAACATTTTAGTTAGAAAAGTTTATCTATATTGAACATGTTACTTTTGTAAGGAATGTTTAATTAGAATAAACATGTCAATTTTGGTCAACATGTCTAATTAGAATGAAATGCTAATCTTGTTAAACATGGCATAGTAGAACAAAGATGTCAATTTTGTCAAACATGTTTAATTTAAATAAACATGTTAATTTTGTTAAAAATGTTTAATTTAAATAAAAAGAATGACATGTTTAAAAATATAGATTTTGTCAAAATTGTCATTTTAGTTAGCAATGATCATTTAGACTAAAATTGTCCTTTTATTATGAAATGTTTTATTTGATTTAACATGACACTTTTGATTAGAACATGTTCAAAAATAAAAAGATATCATTTATGTTATAATAATGGCACGTCATGAAGGAATTATCATTCTAGTTAAATGTCATACTAGAATAAGAATCATCATTTTTGTTAAATGGCATATTAGAATAAGAATTATCATGTTAGTAAAATGTGAAGTTAAAAACATCATTTGGGTATAAAAGGTTAGCATAAGAAAATTAACATTTTTATTATTAAATGTCACATAGAAATAAAATAACATTTTTGAATAAGAAATGTCTTTTTATATGTATTAGGATTTGTTAACATGTAAAATTACATTGTTATGTAATTAGTGTACATAAAAAGAATGATTAGAAAATGTATATTTTTATACATTAAAAAGAATGATTAGAAAATGTATATTTTTATACATAAAAAAAGAATGATGAGAAAATGTATATTTTTATACATTAAAAGAATTGGAATGAAATATATATTTTGCTAGAAAGTGTATATTAGAATAAATAGACATTTTTGTTTACATTAAAAGGATTTGTTCAAATTTCATTTTTGTTTACATTAAAAGGATTTGTTCAAATTGCATTTTTGTTTACATTAAAAGGATTTGTTCAAAATATGCATTTTTGTTAACATAAAAAGGGATTTGTCAAAATATGCGTCTTTGTTAACATTAAAAGGAATTGCCAATTATCATATTTTGTACAATAAAAAGAGTTAAACAAAATTTTCATATTTTGTACATTAAAAAGAGTAAAACAAAATTAGACATTTTTTGTGTACATTAAAAGCATTAGACAAGATAATCATTTTGTTTACATAAAAAGAATCAGACAAAAATAGTCATTTGAGTCACTTAAAAAGAATGGAATGAAAATATTCATTTTTGTTATTTCAAAAATGATAACACCAAAATACAGCATTTTTGGTCATATAAAAGAGTTACACCAAAATATACATTTTTTCATTATAAAGGAAGATTACATTTTTGATCATTAATAAGGATTAAAACAAAATTATCATATTTTGTACATTAGAAATGAATTTGACAAAATTATTATATTGGGTACATTAGAATGAATTCAACAAAATTATCGTGTTTTGTACATTGAAAGGAATTAGACAAAATTACAACATTTTTGTCACTTGAAAAGAATTAGTCAATTCTGTCATTTTGTTTACAATAAAAAGATTGAGATAAAAGATTATATTTTTATTGTACATAAAAAATTACATTTTCAATGTAATTTAGATTCCATTGAAAGGATTAGAATAAAAGGATTATATCCTTATAGTCATTTGGTTACAATGAAAAGGTTAGGAAATAAAGATAACATCTTTAGTGTAATTGAAATAAAAGACTAGTTTTTTATGGTCACATAGAATTAAAGGATTATATTTTATTGTAACATTGTTGACAATAAAATGAATTGAATTAAAAGACTAGATTTTTATTGTCATTTGTTCATAATAAAAAAAAATTAAATATATGTCTATGATATTGAAATTATATGTTTAGGATGTTGAAATGTTTGATGTGATAAATATAATGTTTGTATATTCAAATTGAATATTACACTCCCATTTACAAGTTACCCGACTTGTCTATGTGATTGGGACGATAATTTTCACACATCGCCCAAGTGCACAAATAATTTATTATTTGGTTGATGGATGAAACCCCACACGGGTATTGGGATGATATTGGATACACACTAATCCCAATATTAGTTATCTGTCAATCGATGGATTGATAGTCTGTGATGAGCGTTAGTTATTTACTTTAATGCTCACGCAGTTATAAATTCCACTTTGGTCGTCATTTGGATGTTTAATAATTATTTGTCATAATTGTTGATTACATACAATATATGGTTGTTGGTTGAGTCATACTCCAATAAAGAATATTCTGGAAAAAGAATATTTTAGGAAAGAATATATTTTGGAAGAATATATTATTATTGAAATAAATTAGTTATTAACTAGAATAAATCATAAAATTTAGATTTAATGAGTTTTCCAATTTGTTTGCATTTAATTGAAGTTAAATTAAATAAATTGGATTTTGGGTTTGTCGTGAATAGTGTCTTAAATAACACTGTTCTTAAACCCCATATGTAAAGAATAATCTTTTAATTTAGATTATTAAATTTTCAATTATATTTAGTAATTTGTATAAGATGAAATGTGTAACAACCCGTATTTCGATAACATGATTAAAGACGAGAATCAAGGCAGAATTTAATTTTAAATTCTGAATCAAGTGAAACGGGCTATGCCATTGCGTTCGTCTCGGAAAAATACGCGAAATAGAGTCCGAGTTTTCGAAAATCGGAGTCCGTATGACCAAGATATGGCCTCGCGAAGTTTCATGAAAAATTCCCAAATTAAAGTATAATTAATTAAGTGAAATGGGTTGCGCAGAAAAATATATATATTGATATATATATATATATATATATATATAATTGAAAATTAAATAAATAAATATGCAAAAATGTTCAAAACAGCGAATTGGGAGAGGGGAATAACCGAACCGGCCGATTTTTGAGGTCGACCCGAGCCCGTTGGGTCGACTAGGGGTTAATCCAGGGTGTTTGGCTGTCAACCCGTGGGCCGATTCTCTCAAATGCAGATTTTGCATTTGGATGGTTCTCATGGTTCATCTTTAATCTAAAGGCCCTAGATGGTTCCTACACTTGACTTCTTCCCCAAGACATGCTTTGATGGCTTGGATTGAATCTAGGTTTAATCCTATGGCCTAAAACACTTGCCTAATCTATAAATAAGACCCTAACCTATCCTAAATCCTCATTATTCATTCATGCAACTAAACTATGGCAAAATTTCTACTCTCATGGCCTCCACTCAACTATCCTAGCCTCCACTTCATTTCTATGAAAGGTTTCATGATCATGAGAGTGTTAGAGAGTCCCTATGCTAGTATGAGAGCCTCTCAAGTTGATTTCAAGGCAAAAGCTTTGATCTTTGTTCATAAAGATGGTGTTTTTGTTGATTTGGGGCATCCATCTTTGGGTTTTTGGGTGATGGCATGCATAGGCTTCCTCACAAGTTTTAGTTTAATCGATTTAGGCCTTCAAAGCAATGTAAGCCATTCCCTACTCTTAGATATTAACTATGAAGTTAAATGTTCATGTTGAAAGTTTGGGTTTGATTAATTAGAATGATGCATGCTATCATGTTATGCGAGTTTATGAAGTCATTATCTTGATCTTATGAGCTAAAAGCCACAACCTTTATGTTGAAATGTTGCATTATGCAACATGAGAATCTTCATAATCATTATGTCAACTTGCATATGAAGTCATAATCCTTATATGATGATATATGCGAGTTTCTAGTCATCATTCCATGTCTTTTGTCACCATGATTTGCTTATGTGCCAAGTTTGGGTTTATGCATGTTTTGAGGCTTAAGAATGTAACATGCAAGTTAATGAACACATTATGTCTCATTTGCCACCATGTTCAACTAGTGGCTTTATACCCCCTTTTGTCATGCCTTTGACAAGTTCCTTCTTTGAATCCATTATGCGAGTTTAAAAGCGTTGGGGTCACATTATGGGAAAACATAATGACATGAACATGATTTGGGTAAATGGGTATAAACAAGACAACATGTAACGTTAAATATGACATGTGTTTATACTTGAAAACATGACTTGAAATATAACATGGAAGTTGACATGTAAGTATGCATAAAAACATAAGCTTGGGAATTTACCTATTAAGTTAGGTCTACCCTTTGGGAATTTACCTATTAAGTTAGGTCTACACAAATGCTTGAAAACTTGTAACATGTTCTGGAAACATGATGGACATGACACTTAGATAATATAAGTGTGGCCAACTCGAGGTTGGTTGAGTTTGCAACGTAAAACTACCCAGAACCGACCGGCCTAACTAGTAGTTGCAAACAATAGGACCCAATGTGAGAAGTTGGTCATGTTGTGCTTGAACCCGAGGTTAGACCAAGTTGTGGTGTAAAGCTACCCGGAACCGACCGGCTTAACTAGTAACCACAACAAAGTCTAATGTGAGAGGTTGGGGTGCATTAAGTAATTAATGCCACATGATAGGGTTAAGTTAATTTGATTAATGACTCTTAACCAAATATGACATGGGTAAATGAGTTAAGTAAATTGGTTAGGCTAATGATACTTAACAAAACATGACAAGGTTGGGTAGGTTAAGTGATTTGATTTGCCTAATGACGCTTAACCATTTTTATACGACTAGTGGACGGGGATTAAGTTAACCAACACTTAATCAATCCAACATGATAATTTGGCAAGGTTAAGTAAGTTTTCTTAATGACATTTAACCATACAAGATGATTAGGGTATGGGGTTAAGTAATTTGCACCTAACTAATCCGACACGGTAATTAGATGGGGTTAAGTAATCCACACTTAACTAATCTAAACACGGTAATTCGATGGGGTTAAGTTAAACACTTAACCAATTTAAACGCGGTAATTCAATGAGGTTAAGTAACCAATACTTAACCAACTTAACGTGATAATTTAATGGGGTTAAGCAACTTATACTTAACCAATTATACATGATGATTTGATGGGGTTAAGTAACTTACACTTAACCAATCTAATACGCGGACCTGATAAGGTGAAGTCACAAGAGCTTTTTAGAATATACTTAACCATTGTAGTATGATTAGAGGAAGGGGTTAAGCCAACCTATACTTAACCAATCCGACTCGATAATTTGATGGGATTAAGATAATCTATGCTTAATCGATCTAGCAAGATAATCTGATAGGATTAAGGTAAGCTAGTACTTGACCAATTTGACTTGATAGGGTTAAGTCATGAGCCTCTGGGTACACTTAACCAACTTGTGGGACTAAGTCTTGAACTTAAATACTTAGCCAATCTTTGACGTGATTCGTGGGCGGGTTAAGTCATGGACTTGAATGATAACACTTAACCCAATAAACAAACCCTAGCTAGAAGAACTAGGTAGAAAACCGTGGTTAATCAAGGATAGCGAGAAAGGAAGCTAAGTGGTAAACCTTAGTTAAGGGTAACTAAGTAATAATTCTTAGCTAAGGACATAGGACTAATTCTCAAAACGATGAGTAACCTGATACGGTAGGTCATCGCTTAGTATACGAGGGGGAGCAAGTTATCTGACTTGGATAAAAGCTCCAGCGCACTGGGTGCCGAAGTGGAAGCTTCGGGGGACGTGAGGATATTCTTGGGATCCCTCTGTGGGCTGCCAGGTAATTATACTAGGCCCATGAGAGGTTAAGGTCTGCGTTAGAAGGACCAAGAGTATGCCTTGGTTGCTATGCGAGCAACCTAAAGACTGGGATGGATTAGCGTGGAGTCGACGATTCTTGTTTTTGCCCTGGATAGCGCATCGCCGACTACCTACCATCTTTAGTCAATCGTGTACGTGCGGAAAGGCAGGGAACCCCCAACAGACCATGTGCTTGCTATTGAGTCATGGGTGAGGTTGGCCCGTAGGAAAGTGGGCTATAGTGGGGCCGTGGAGTGGTTCTTATACATGATTTTTCTTGGATTGCCTTTCAGTAGTTGAGGGAGGGGTCACGTGGGACCATAGCCACGGGTACAAAAACAGACCTTGATATCTGCATCGGCAGACGATTTAAAGCTCCCGACCGAGTTCCGTATTTCTTGATTTGCCCTGGCACGGAACTCGGATGGCACATTGGGGAACATGTGCATCTAGACATGGAAAACGATTCACGATACATACGTGGGATCAAGGGCGCGGTTGACGGGTGGCGTAATCCCTAGTGGTCCTAGGTGGCCAAAACCCGAACCGAGACACGGAAACATTCATTAGGTAGCATAATCCCTAGCGGTCCTAGGTGGCATAAATCCTAAGTGGACGCGCGATAGTTCATGGTAAGGAAACACAACTAGATCAAGGATTGCAGTCCAAAACAACTTCAAGGATAAACCGTTTACATGGGAAAGCCCGTACAGCCTACGGCAAAGAACTGAACTTATACATGGAAAGAAACATATGAGTTGAGTAACCTATATATGCGGCATATTAGGTTGACCGGGACCATTACACGAATTTTGAGTAAGGGTCATTCACGGATAACACGTAATACAGTTGGGATACTAGTACGGTAGGTGCAGAGCAGATGTACAGGATAGATACCATGGGACGTTATACGTGATAGATATCTTGGGATATTATACTTGATAGAAACCTGACGATGTGATACCTTGTTTTATCTTGACATCGTAATTTATCATGACACCTTAGTTCACCTGAGTTCAGTAGTTCATCCTGTTATTTTGATTTAGCTTATCTATCTTGTTATCATGCTTATGTTCATCTCAGCTTCTCATGTCAGTTAACTTTACTAGTTTTTATACTAATAGTAGATAGGGCTTACTCAGTCTTTTTGACTGACCCGTTTTGTTTCGCCTCTTTTCTTCCGTTTCCCCCCAGGTTACAGGGAGGAAATACTGCTGTTTAGTTTGGACTTCTTCTGCTTGAAGGTCATCATGGATGGCTTGGACTTTTCTTGGCTATGGCTACTTTACTGTCTTTATTTGGGGAATAATTTATGAAAAAGTCTTTATGCTTCTTTACTATTGCAAGACAGGTTTTGATGTACTCTGATGTAAAAGGCTTTAGACCTTAATTATAAATGTTTATGAAAGTTCGATTTTACTTCCGCTATTTTATATGTTATGTCTTGTGATATTTCTGTGCATGTTTACTAATAATGCCCCTCTAAAGCTAGTGCATTCCTTTGTGAGTGAGCCTAGCGGAGGCGGGTTGTTACACGTGGTATCAGAGCAGAAGGTTACCAGACTGGGCAAAAGTTTTTAAAGACCTTCTGAAAACTATTTGAAAATCATTTATAAAGAAGCATTTTTCAAGAAAATTTTCTTTTAAAAGAAAAGGGCTATTCCCCAAAGGCCATTAGCACTATCCTTGTTTCCTTAATTGAATCTCTTTTCCTTTCTTTCCTCCATCTGTAGTCACAGTGGTTTTAACTGCGACTAGTCTTTTCTATCTACGAAAGTGTTTTCCTTACGATGGAGGTGGTTCTCGAGAGACCAGTGGCCGCGTTATAAGAAAGGATAGTGAGGAAGAGGATAAAGGATACAAGCTTAAGGATGAGCAACTTGTTGGTATTGCTCAGCCCAGGACGAGACAGAAGGATGAACAATGAAACCCATGAGGAGAGAGTACCTTTGGCATGGTAAAACGGGACGGATAGTTAAGTATTATGGGAAAAGGACAAGATCATCGGGAGGGCAGCAGTATGCTCTCATTTCTAGGGTACCGCGGAAGGAGGGTGACGATCTTGTTAAAGGTTTAGCTTTTCTTCTCTATCATCCCGTTAGGACTTTGTTTTGATCATCGTATCATTTAAGTCTGCTTCGACAGTTGAGTCTCTGCACCTTAAGTACTAGCGTAATAGAGAATCCCATTTTTGTCTCAAAGTCCTATTGGAGAATCAGTCCATTTATACATGACTTGTTTGGATTTGTGAATGTCTATGCCAAGTGTTGAGTTTGGAAATAATGCTTATGTTTTTAAGCTATGGATGGATTCTAGGCATGAAGTGGTTATCCAGTAAGGGGTGCCACTCTCGGTTTTGATAGGAGGGTAGTTAGACTCTTGACTAGCCTTGGTAATACCCTCGAAGTCTCGTGTAACCTTTTGGGTTCGGTCATGGTTAGTTACTTAGAATCCCTTGATGCCTTTATGGGAAATTGGAAGCCCAATCGAGTGGTGTTCGCCGATAAGACGGATGGTTTATTTCACTTATGCATGGGTTATAGAAATCACCTTAGTAAGTGCGCTTGATAACCTGGTTGGCATCTGTTTACTTTCAAGAGAAAGTTCTTCTATGTGGAATACCTTGTGGTACGAGGTCCGAGATTCATTAGTGAATTTTGGAAAGCTTGCATGAGATCATGAGTACGCAGTCATGTTTGCGTCAAGTATTTTAGGAAAAGGATAAGTGCAAGTGGAACGAGAGGCGACGAAGAAATGAGTTTCAGCTCATGTTATGGAAACAGGAAATAAGAAGCAACAAAATCGCGAAGTTAAAGGACTGTCAAGGCACAATGGAATTAACCTCAAGGAAATACGACTTTGATGGTCAAAGACTAGACACGCGCATGATATCTCTTTTTGGGAGTATATCCTTGATCCCTGTTTTCTGTAGAGCTTACTTGTAGGCTATCTTTTGTGGACATCCTCTTGGTCCTATTTTCTGTTACAAACCCCATAAGGAGTTTGTCTTGTTTATCTTCTCGACCCTATTTCATGGAATTCTAGGTAGAACCCTATGGATGTAAACATGTATTTGAAACATGTTATGATTGATATGCTTGCAAGTGGTTGCAAGTGGTTGCTCGTGGATGCGCGAATACACATTAGATTCTAGCTCGGCTCGGTCACATTTCATATTGCATATGCACGAGTATTTATACTTGTTTATGGATGAAATCGAATGTGTTATCATGCGGTTGTTGCATATGAATGAATGATTGTGCACGCATATAGTATCTATATAGCTAGGACTATTTGCATACATGTTGGATTCATGGCACTATACATATTTTTGCATTAGAAAGATTATTCAGGCCTGATCATTAGCATTAGCTAAGGAACATGTACACACACGTCTTGCATATATTCATACAGCATTAGAAATCATCTAAGGACAATGGTTGCTCGTGGATGATGTTTTGAGTAGATGGATGATGGATGGTAGGATATGTTCTTCCTAACTTGGAGATTTCGGGGACGAAATCCTAAAAGGTGGGGAGAATGTAACAACCCGTATTTCGATAACATGATTAAAGACGAGAATCAAGGCAGAATTTAATTTTATATTCTGAATCAAGTGAAACGGGCTATGCCATTGCGTTCGTCTTGGAAAAATACGCGAAATAGAGTCCGAGTTTTCGAAAATCGGAGTCCGTATGACCAAGATATGGCCTCGCGAAGTTTCACGAAAAATTCCCAAATTAAAATATACTTAATTAAGTGAAATGGGTTGCGCAGAAAAATATATATATTGATATATATATATATATATAATTGAAAATTAAATAAATAAATATGCAAAAATGTTCAAAACAGCGAATTGGGAGAGGGGAATAACCGAACCGGCCGATTTTTGAGGTCGACCCAAGCCTGCTGGGTCGACTAGGGGTTAATCCAGGGTGTTTGGCTGTCAACCCGTGGGCCGATTTGCTCAAATGCAGATTTTGCATTTGGATGGTTCTCATGGTTCATCTTTAATCTAAAGGCCCTAGATGGTTCCTACACTTGACTTCTTCTCCAAGACATGCTTTGATGGCTTGGATTGAATCTAGGTTTAATCCTATGGCCTAAAACACTTGCCTAATCTATAAATAAGACCCTAACCTATCCTAAATCCTCATTATTCATTCATGCAACTAAACTATGGCAAAATTTCTACTCTCATGGCCTCCACTCAACTATCCTAGCCTCCACTTCATTTCTATGAAAGGTTTCATGATCATGAGATTGTTAGAGAGTCCCTATGCTAGTATGAGAGCCTCTCAAGTTGATTTCAAGGCAAAAGCTTTGATCTTTGTTCATAAAGATGGTGTTTTTGTTGATTTGGGGCATCCATCTTTGGGTTTTTGGGTGATGGCATGCATAGGCTTCCTCACAAGCTTTAGTTTAATCGATTTAGGCCTTCAAAGCAATGTAAGCCCTTCCCTACTCTTAGATATTAACTATGAAGTTAAATGTTCATGTTGAAAGTTTGGGTTTGATTAATTAGAATGATGCATGCTATCATGTTATGCGAGTTTATGAAGTCATTATCTTGATCTTATGAGCTAAAAGCCACAACCTTTATGTTGAAATGTTGCATTATGCAACATGATAATCTTCATAATCATTATGTCAACTTGCATATGAAGTCATAATCCTTATATGATGATATGTGCGAGTTTCTAGTCATCATTCCATGTCTTTTGTCACCATGATTTGCTTATGTGCCAAGTTTGGGTTTATGCATGTTTTGAGGCTTAAGAATGTAACATGCAAGTTAATGAACACATTATGTCTCATTTGCCACCATGTTCAACTAGTGGCTTTATACCCCCTTTTGTCATGCCTTTGACAAGTTCCTTCTTTGAATCCATTATGCGAGTTTAAAAGCGTTGGGGTCACATTATGGGAAAACATAATGACATGAACATGATTTGGGTAAATGGGTATAAACAAGACAACATGTAACGTTAAATATGACATGTGTTTATACTTGAAAACATGACTTGAAATATAACATGGAAGTTGACATGTAAGTATGCATAAAAACATAAGCTTGGGAATTTACCTATTAAGTTAGGTCTACCCTTTGGGAATTTACCTATTAAGTTAGGTCTACCCAAATGCTTGAAAACTTGTAACATGTTTTGGAAACATGATGGACATTACACTTAGATAATATAAGTGTGGCCAACTCGAGGTTGGGTTGAGTTTGCAACGTAAAACTACCCAAAACCGACCGGCCTAACTAGTAGTTGCAAACAATAGGACCCAATGTGAGAAGTTGGTCATGTTGTGCTTGAACCCGAGGTTAGACCAAGTTGTGGTGTAAAGCTACCCGGAACCGACCGGCTTAACTAGTAACCACAACAAAGTCTAATGTGAGAGGTTGGGGTGCATTAAGTAATTAATGCCACATGATAGGGTTAAGTTAATTTGATTAATGACTCTTAACCAAATATGACATGGGTAAATGGGTTAAGTAAATTGGTTAGGCTAATGATACTTAACAAAACATGACAAGGTTGGGTAGGTTAAGTGATTTGATTTGCCTAATGACGCTTAACCATTTTTATACGACTAGTGGACGGGGATTAAGTTAACCAACACTTAATCAATCCAACATGATAATTTGGCAAGGTTAAGTGAGTTTTCTTAAGGACACTTAACCATACAAGATGATTAGGGGATGGGGTTAAGTAATTTGCACCTAACTAATCCAACACGGTAATTAGATGGGGTTAAGTAATCCACACTTAACTAATCTAAACACGGTAATTCGATGGGGTTAAGTTAAACACTTAACCAATTTAAACGCGGTAATTCAATGAGGTTAAGTAACCAATACTTAACCAACTTAACGTGATAATTTAATGGGGTTAAGCAACTTATACTTAACCAATTATTCATGATGATTTGATGGGGTTAAGTAACTTACACTTAACCAATCTAATACGCGGACCTGATAAGGTGAAGTCACAAGACCTTTTTAGAATATACTTAACCATTGTAGTACGATTAGAGGAAGGGGTTAAGCCAACCTATACTTAACCAATCCGACTCGATAATTTGATGGGATTAAGATAATCTATGCTTAATCGATCTAGCAAGATAATCCGATAGGATTAAGGTAAACTAGTACTTGACCAATTTGACTTGATATGGTTAAGTCATGAGCCTCTGGGTACACTTAACCAACTTGTGTGACTAAGTCTTGAACTTAATTACTTAGCCAATCTTTGACGTGATTCGTGGGCGGGTTAAGTCATGGACTTGAATGATAACACTTAACCCAATAAACAAACCCTAGCTAGAAGAACTAGGTAGAAAACCGTGGTTAATCAAGGATAGCGGGAAAGGAAGCTAAGTGGTAAACCTTAGTTAAGGGTAACTAAGTAATAATTCTTAGCTAAGGACATAGGACTAATTCTCAAAACGATGAGTAACCTGATACGGTAGGTCATCGCTTAGTATACGAGGGGGAGCAAGTTATCTGACTTGGATAAAAGCTCCAGCGCACTGGGTGCCGAAGTGGAAGCTTCGGGGGACGTGAGGATATTCTTGGGATCCCTCTGTGGGCTGCCAGGTAATTATACTAGGCCCATGAGAGGTTAAGGTCTGCGTTAGAAGGACCAAGAGTATGCCTTGGTTGCTATGCGAGCAACCTAAAGACTGGGATGGATTAGCGTGGAGTCGACGATTCTTGTTTTTGTCCTGGATAGCGCATCGCCGACTACCTACCATCTTTAGTCAATCGTGTACGTGCGGAAAGGCAGGGAACCCCCAACAGACCATGTGCTTGCTATCGAGTCATGGGTGAGGTTGGCCCGTAGGAAAGTGGGCTATAGTGGGGCCGTGGAGTTGTTCTCATACATGATTTTTCTTGGATTGCCTTTCAGTAGTTGAGGGAGGGGTCACGTGGGACCATAGCCACGGGTACAAAAACCGACCTTGATATCTGCATCGGCAGACGATTTAAAGCTCCCGACCGAGTTCCGTATTTCTTGATTTGCCCTGGCACGGAACTCGGATGGCACATTGGGGAACATGTGCATCTAGACATGGAAAACGATTCACGATACATACGTGGGATCAAGGGCGCGGTTGACGGGTGGCGTAATCCCTATTGGTCCTAGGTGGCCAAAACCCAAACCGAGACATGGAAACGTTCATTAGGTAGCATAATCCCTAGCGGTCCTAGGTGGCATAAATCCTAAGTGGACGCGCGATAGTTCATGGTAAGGAAACACAACTAGATCAAGGGTTGCAGTCCAAAACAACTTCAAGGATAAACCGTTTACATGGGAAAGCCCGTACAGCCTACGGCAAAGAACTGAACTTATACATGGAAAGAAACATATGTGTTGAGTAACCTATATATGCGGCATATTAGGTTGACAAGGACCATTACACGACTTTTGAGTAAGGGTCATTCACGGATAACACGTAATACAGTTGGGATACTAGTACGGTAGGTGCAGAGCAGATGTACAGGATAGATACCATGGGACGTTATACGTGATAGATATCTTGGGATATTATACTTGATAGAAACCTGACGATGTGATACCTTGTTTTATCTTGACATCGTAATTTATCATGACACCTTAGTTCACCTGAGTTCAGTAGTTCATCCTGTTATTTTGATTTAGCTTATCTATCTTGTTATCATGCTTATGTTCATCTCAGCTTCTCATGTCAGTTAACTTTACTAGTTTTAATACTAATAGTAGATAGGGCTTACTCAGTCTTTTTGACTGACCCGTTTTGTTTCGCCTCTTTTCTTCCGTTTCCCCCCAGGTTACAGGGAGGAAATACTGCTATTTAGTTTGGACTTCTTCTGCTTGAAGGTCATCATGGATGGCTTGGACTTTTCTTGGCTATGGCTACTTTACTGTCTTTATTTGGGGAATAATTTATGAAAAAGTCTTTATGCTTCTTTACTATTGCAAGACAGGTTTTGATGTACTCTGATGTAAAAGGCTTTAGACCTTAATTATAAATGTTTATGAAAGTTCGATTTTACTTCCGCTATTTTATATGTTCTGTCTTGTGATATTTCTGTGCATGTTTACCAATAATGCCCCTCTAAAGCTAGTGCATTCCTTTGCGAGTGACCCTAGCGGAGGCGGGGTGTTACAAAATGCGAGTTGGGTTTATTGTGAACTGTGTTTTAAATGACGTGTGTTCTTTAGCCCGACTGACGGTGAAATTATAATTTTGAATTTATAAATCTTTTATTTAGATTTAAATGGGAATTTTCCCAAAAGTAAAGTTTTCCAAATTAATATATTAAATTGGAATTGGATGGAATTCGAATTAATAATAACCGAGATAAGCTTATGTAAAAGAAGATCGATACTACATATGGAATTTAAAAGGCTTTGCCGTTATTCCATTTATATTATTGGTCGGATACAGAAATTTATAACGAGTATACATTGACTTGATTTCTATAAAGATTCCCTAATTTAATGGAAGAGGATTTTGGGTTTATCGTGAATGGTGTTTTAAAATGACACTAGTTCTTTAACCCAGTTAAAGATAAGATAAATTTCTTAAAATTTAATTAATCATTGAATAATGATTTGTGATATTTAAAACCAAATTGGGTTCTTAATAAATCTTTAAAAGTAATATTTAAGAATAATTTAAAGATTTTATCTTTGATAAAATAATGTGAATATTTTATTTAAAATAATATTCTGAATTGGAATGAGATGTTGGGTATGCTATTATAGTACTTGATTTTTAATTATAAAATACGCTAGTTATTTGTAACGACCCAGAAAATCTGAAACAATTTAAAAATTTTAAATTGGCTAAAATAATGGATTTTAAATATTTAAAATAAATATTTTAAATAATAGCGATGAAAAGTGAGTTTGAATCGACAATTGAAAACGAATGTAATTAATTCTAATTATAAACAAGGCCTGAACTGGCGCTGCAGTTTCAAAAAATTGAATTCAAACTTTGTCGGACTGTACCGGGTGCAAAACAAAACGGATTTGAGTGAAACCAAAAGTATTTAAATTTGTTAGTGAATACCTTTCTAACGAATCTGAAAAATTGAAATTTCATAGCGGAAAGCAAAAGTTATGGCCAAATGAATTTTCAGAAAAGGTCGCTATGGAATTTATATAGCCCGTAAAATTGGCCATTTTGCAAACGACCTGGGAATTCGACGAAACCACTTTTGTTAGATCCGTGATGTGAATTTATTGCTAGGTTTCAAATTTCATAATTTTTTAGGCTAGTATGTGAGCGTGGCAAAGGAAAACGTGTTTTGGTCATTTAAAGTTAAATTGGATCGACCAGAAATGGGCCTTTTTGCAAACGGTCTCAGAATTCGATGAAACTAGTTTTGTTGGGACCGTATCGTCAAAACATAGCTAGATTTATTTTTCTGGGATTTTTCGAATCAGTATGTGGGCCCGACAAATTAAAATGTACGTTCAAATCAGAAATTAAATGTTTTATATTTTAATTTGAAGAATAACTGACTGTAACAGTCGAATTGGCCAATGAAACATATTCCATTGTGTCCAGAATGGGGGTAATTAGCTAGGGACGACAGTCGTTGGGTTTGGATTGGGGTTCGTATGTGGAAAGGGGTATTTTCGGATTTTAAAATTAAATAAATATAAAAAAAGGCCCGGCCAATCAGATTCCTTCGTTTGTTTTCTCTCTCCCCGTAACCCTCTGAGAATCGACGGAAAAGGTTTTCCAACCTTCTCTCCTCCGCCGCCGCCGCTACAGGCCACCAGAGCTGCCGCCACCACATCCACTTGAACCGCCTCCCTCTCCTCTTCAAATCCGACCCAAGCTCCGCCTCCATCGACGCCTCCTCTGCCAGAACAGAACCCTCAAAGTCGGCGCCTTTAAAGCCTCGCCGCCGCTCCGATCTGGCACCGCATCTGACGCCGCACCCCTCCACCGACTCGCCTCTCCCTCCTCTTCCATGTGATATCCTCCGATCATCTTAATACTGCACGGATTGCTAGAAAATCCGTAACCCTAGTGTGAACGACGGTGAAAGGTGAGGGCTTTATATACCATGAACTGAAATTAACACTTTAAATGTTGCAAACCTTTGAAAAATCATATCTTTTTACTACGTTAACGAAATTCGATGAAACAGGAAACATCGTGACCGTGTGGACGTCTTCTATATTTTAGAAGAGACCGCATATTTTTCTGAGCCTTCTGCTATTTTTGGTGGAGTGGAACCCAATGTGAGAATTCTAATTTATAAACGATATGGAAAACGACGATGTATAAATTATATAGTCGATGTATGAGTTATATAAGCATTGTACACCTCATGTATAAGCGTTGTATAAGTTGTACTTCAATGTATAAGTTATATATGCGTTGTAAAAATTGCATATGTGTTGAAATAGAAGTGAATTGCTATATATATATATATATATACATATATATATATATATATATATATATATATGCCCCTCGTCCACAAGCCATGGACGATATTTATTGATTGTGATTGGTGTGAAAATTGATTGATAGCGAATGGTTGATTGTGATAGTTTGTGGTTGATATTGGTAGATTATGGTTGAAAAATACCCATTGGTGATTGAAATGAATTAGAAATATTTGTGGAAAAAAAAATAAAACATGCCGCCTCCGTGCGAATTAGATGCATGAATCCCCATTGTCAAAAACCGCGAGGTTTTAAGGTAGAGTGAGGAGCCGTACTAGGGATGGTGCCGGTTTTAACTACCCTGCCGTTATGCTACCGAAATTTTGAATAATCTTTATGTTTTAGAATAATTTTCATATGTTGAAATTATTTTCATGCGCTGAAATTAAAGTCATATGTTGAAACTATATCCATGTATGGAAATGTTCATGTGTTGAAAAGTGATGTGTGAAAATTAAATTCATTTGTGAATGAATGAAGTGTCTAAACAATAAAAACCACATTTTTATAATATATATGAAGCATGTAAAATATTCGCCTTATATATAAATAGTTTCAACAACAAAAATTCTACCTTTCTTATATGAACAACATAAATAAAATATCCATGTGTGGAAATGTTCATGTGTTGAATAAAAAGATCGAACAATAAAAATTACGTTTTTATTGAAACTATGAAGTGCTGAAAACATCTATTTGTCGAATAAATATTTTAAATGATAAAAATACCATTTTTATCATCTATGTGATATGCTAAAGATATGCGGCCGTTGAAATAGATATTTGTGAAGAAATATCATTTTCAACATGCATAGGAACTAAAGGAAATAGTCATGTGTAGAAATGTGTTTTAGTTCACCAAAATTATCATCTTTGAAATGTGAAGTGTTAAAAATAGGCATTCGTTCAAATAAATATGCATGAGTTGAAATATACATTAATTAGCTAATGATATGATTTTAGCCTATGCATGCAACATTAGAATGAATGGTGTTTTTAAACCAAAGTAAATCAAATAAGAAGTTGAATGGCAAATGATAAGTGATAAGAACTGTATATATGTAAATGCATATTTGTTGAACATGTTATAGCAAAGGGGTTAGAGAAGAGGAATAAAATTTCGTGCCCGACAAATAGGTACACCTTTACTGTTTTGTTTGGGTGATGATTTTATGAGCCTGTAGGCTAGCTGCTTGGCTTTTTCTTTTTCTTTTTGACATGAGACGCCCGTGTGGCTATTTGGGAATTTTCCCAGCCCCTACCATATAAAGGAGGTTATGGCGAAATTTTCCAAAATTTAAAGGCGTTAGTGAAATATTTGAAGTGGAAAAAATATAGGAATTGTTGAATGAACTATATTTATATAAATATATAAATATAAATAAAATTAAAACGAAACGTGGCTGTGCAGTTCGTGTTTTGAAATCGTGATTTCAAACAACTAGTGCGGGAAATCCAACGATAGGATTTTCCCGAAACCGCAACCGTTGGGTTCCCCTTGGAAATATCTTTCCAACGACACCAACTTTGTAAAAATCCAACAGTTGGATTGTCTGGAATGTTTAATTCAAATCTGAAGAAAAATAGCGCCAGAATCGAATATATATATATATATATATAATTATATTTAATCGGATAACGACGCTGCAGTTCGTATTTTGAAATCGAAACTTCAAACGATTGTACCGGGAGATCCGACCGTCGGATTTTCCCGAAACTGGATCCGCTGGATTCGCTTTGAATACACCTTTCTAATGATGTAAATTGTGTGAAGATCCAATGGTTATATTTTTAGATATGTGTAAATCAAATATGAAGAAAAACAGCGCCACGGCCGCGTTATGGCCTGAAGCGTCATTTTGAATAAATTGGCTATTTAAAATAAATAAAAGTGGCGATAAATCATTATAAAATATCATAAATGATATGGAATGGAAATAAACTGAATTTCCTCGATTTATGTGGTATTTGATGGTTGAATATGTTTGGTGTGAAAATTACATTAAATAACAAAATTGGTGTTGTCGATTGATTTAACCATTCAAATAAATTGTTTTGAAATTCTAAATATACGTGAATTATTTGAAAAGGCCGAGTTAATTCTCATTTCAAAGAATTGACCGACGATGGAAAGTCGAGGATAAAGACGGTGGTCGAAGAACGGAGATCTTCGCTTCGTTTGGACGGTAACCGACTGATTGGGAGATAATGAGTGGTGATCATCCATACGAACGTGGTGATCGATGGGTTTGCGAGGTATTTAGTGCCTCCGGTTTCATTCAGACCCAGAACGGAATTGTAAAAGGACTATGTGTCTGACATTGGATTTTATTCTGTGTTGATTGATCTCTATTAAATATACATTTGTTTGGCGGTGGAAAATTTATTCTTTTGCTTAACGCCCTTCTCTGAGACGCACGAGCTCAGAGGTTGTGTATCGATGGACATCGGTCGCATGGCATGAATTGCTAGTGTGGCATGCCTAAGTGGCAAATGATCAGGGCTTCTGTTGAAAACAAAGTCTTGTAGTGATGATCAAAGCACTGCCTGTGTGGCGTACCTTTGTGTATAATGTGAATTCGCGAGCCTCACACCACAGTATGCACCAGAAACGGGAGAAGGACCTCAGGGAGGGCATGCGTTTTTTTCTAGTTAGGGTGGTGTCAGTGACCTACCAGCCCTGACATTTATAAACTTTTCACCTGTGTGGTTGTTGCTGTTGCGAGGCGCCTCGGATATATCAGTCGATCCGGGACCGATGGAGCCATTCGTTGGCTCGTTTACGCCCTATAGGGCGGAGAAACGTAGTGTTCTGGCATAATAATCCACATCGGTGGACCGGCCCTGATGATCCAAGGGCCCACCTGAGTCTGGGCCTGAGACATGGGCTAGATTGTCTCGAACTCGGTAAGGACTATCTTTTGCCTTGGTTCATGATGGAAATCCAATTTCCAAATACGTGACTGTGCGGTTTTGATTGTATATACATATATGGCGACATGATATGTGGTACCCATGTCGTATATGATTGATAGTTATGATTGAAATTGTATGTGAAACATATAAACACTCGTAATAATATCAAATGCTTTTGTTTTATTCGTATCAATCATATTTTGGCCATTATAAGGTAAAACTCTATCCTCCAGTTCGCGTTGCATTGTGTGATGGGAACTGAGTCTTATAATGGCTTCATTTTTATAAAAAGCATTGTGTTGTTTAAAAGAAAGATTTGTTTTAAAGCACTGGCAATCCAATGGTGTAAACCCGTTCCACGAAAGTGGCATGGTCCTGTGATTAGCCATATTTTGAATGGGTTGAGTAGATTTCTCAAACCAGTCCCATGACTGACTCGTGGTTTGTTTCACTTTCAAACTCGGGTGCCCCTTTTTTCTACACGGGCAGCCTTGTATTCAGGTTTAGCTGGTTCTTTCTGGATAGCTGGAGCTGAAGATGGATTCTATCATTTATCTCTTTTTATGCTGTTCAGCTCCTATTGTACATTATGTTTGTTTTCCGCTGTAGACATATATGTATAGTTGAACTGTAATTGTACTAAGTAAGATCCCGAATTCTGTGTAACTCTGATGATTACTTTTATCTAGTATATTCTATTGTTCATTATCTGGTGTATTTATTTAATTTTGTTCTGCTATTATCTGTTTCTGTGTTACATTCCAAAGATTACCCTTGTCTCCGTTGAACGGGAAATGGGGTCGTCTCAACGTGGTATCAGAGCCGGGTTAAGCTTAGTTCTGGAATATAACATATTAATGAGCTCGTCAGAAATAGAACCAGTAGTGTTCTAGGATGGGTAACTCTATACAGATAGGATCAGTAATATCCTAGTATGAGTAGCAGAATGAAATAACAACTAAATAGACACATTTACATTCAAGTATTTGTCTCTATATTTCGAAATGTCTTTTCTGTTGACCTGTCACTTGATCTGCTGTTTGCAGAAGAACTAGAAAATGAGTGTCAGAAACAGATGGAAGGCAGAACCGGATATTGAGGCCCTATTAATCAAATATCGAAATATGGGTGGAATACCGTTCTCTGGTGAAGAATTCATTATGAAGACACAGGCTTGGATTCGTTCTGCTGAGAAAATCTTGGAGAGTTTAAAGCTGAGGGATGACCAGAAAAGATTACTGGTCTCTTGGGCACTCAAAGATGAAGCTTTGTTCTGGTGGGATTCAGTTGTTAAAGATAATCCCGAAGGTGATATTACCTGGGGCAGGTTCAAAGAGATTTTCCAGGAAAAATTTACTCCTCCTGAAGAGACTGAGCGATTATGCGATGAATTTTCTTATCTGATACAAGGAGATATCACAATCCCAGAATATCATAAGAAATTCAACAAATTTTCTCACTTTGCTCCTCATCTTATTCAAAACCGGAAGAGGAAGAATTTGAGATTTATCAATGGGCTTCAAAGGAAATACCAGAATAATGTAATGGGGCATGTGAAGCTTCCTTTTTCAGAAATGATTTATGTAACACCCCGAATTTTAGTTAATACTAATATTCACTAATTACAGAATAAATAATCTCAGATGTGAGAATTGGGGGAAACGGGCTGCGTCAATGCGTTCGTCTTGGAAAAATACGCGAAATAGAGTCCGAGTTTTCGAGAATCGGAGTCCGTATGGCCCAGTTATGGCCCAATGAAGTTTACAGAAAATTAAAAGTTTAAAACAGATTTAAAATTCAGGTTCAAATTTCAAAATTGGGGCCATTGGGCGCAGGCGGAAAAATTCCTGCCTAGCTACCCAAGTCGACAGCCCTGTCGATTGGGCAGTCGACTTGGCTAGACAGCACTGTCGACTTGGGTGTCGACAGGGGGTGCTCGGCCAGTTTGACCTGGTGCACCATTTTAGGGTTTGGCTGTGTTTTGGGGCCGTTTTCTGGAAGCTTCCGAGATCTGATGGTCCTAATCTAATTTAGGGTTAATCTAATGGCCTAAAAGACTTGCCTAATCTATAAATACACCCTAAGCCTACCCTAATTCATATAAAAATAGATTCAAGGGCCTCATGCCGTCAAATTAAAACTAGAAGGAGCCTCCACCAAAGTTGAGAGGAAGTTAGCATCTCAAATCAACTCTAATCAAGTTCTAATCCACTCTAGCAACTTAATCTTCCTCATTGGAGTGCTAATTAGTTATTTGTGAGTTCCTATGCCTTTAGCAAGCAATTGCTAAACTAATTAGGATAGGATATTATGAGGCTATGGTTGCAAATGTGGATCTATGCGAGTTGTGGTTGTCATATGCCATAGGTTCATGATGTTAGTTTGCAAGTTTATGCTATTTGTTAGTTATGCAAGTTTGCCTCTATGTATGACATGCTATGCAAGTTCATATGCAAGTTTGTCTCTTTTTATGATATGCATAACATATGCAAGTTTGCCTCTATGTATGACATGTTATGCAAGTTCATATGCAAGTTATGATGCAAGTTCATATGCAATTTTGTCTCTTATTATGATATGCATAACATATGCAAGTTTTCCTCTATGTATGACATGTTATGCAAGTTCATATGCAAGTTTATATGCAAGTTCATATGCAAGTCTGTCTCTTTTTATGATATGCATAACATATGCAAGTTTGCCTCTATGTATGACATGTTATGCAAGTTCATATGCAAGTTATGATGCAAGTTCATATGCAAGTTTGTCTCTTTTTATGATATCCATAATATATGCAAGTTTGCCTCTAAGTATGGCATGTTATGCAAGTTCATATGTAAGCTCATATGTAAGTTCATGTGCAAGTTTGCCTCTTTGTATGACATGTATGTATATGCAAGTTTACCCTGTTGTACGTCATACATACATATGCAAGTTACCCTCTTTATGACATATGTGATTCATGCAAGTTTGGGTTAATGATTTATGCTAGTTGGGTTTAATGTTATGATGCAAGTTGACACCTTTTAAACCCATGTTAATGCTAATGTTATGATAAGTGGAACCCATTATAATTATGATGAATCTTCCCATTTATATGTCATGTTGTGTGAACGAATTATGTGGGGAACGATGGGGTTAATATGCATGTTAACAAAATTGTGTGAAGTTGGTATGATTAAGCATAACATAAAATGAATGGACATAATTGGGAATTTACCTATTAAGTTAGGTCTACCCATATTATGGAGTTGGGAATTTACCTATTAAGTTAGGTCTACCCATACTATGGAATTGGGAATTTACCTATTGAGTTAGGTCTACCCATATTCTTAAAAATGTGTAATTAATTAGGGATAATTAATACAAATTATGGGGGGATTAATTAGGTGTAATTAATCAACTAAGACACGAGGTTGGACCCTTTTGTAGCAGAAGTCTGCCCGGAACCAACCGGCAAATCCAGCAGCTACAAATGATTGGCCCAATGTGAGAGGTCTTAGGCATAAATTAAATACGTGATAGTTGTAAAGACACGAGGTTAGACTTTTTTATGGTGTAAAACTGCCCGGAACCAACTGGCATATCCAGTTGCCATAAAATGTCAGTCTAATGTGAGGGGTCTTTATAAGATCACGGTCTTAATTAATTAAGAAACACTTAACCAAATTAGCATGTAGTGGGGCATGAGGGGTTAAGTGGGTGCCTTGGGTGGCATGAGGAAAACTAGTGGGTTGCCTTGGGTGGGAATAGAAAATATGATTAGTATACTTAACCAAAATTATAACATGTAAGTGAACATGGTTAAAGGGTAAAGTGGGATTCACTAGTGGGGGCCAAGCTTAGGTGGATAGCTTGTGCCAAGTGATGGGGGCCCATCTCAGCCAATATCCCAAACGTATCTTTGTGGGCTCGACCCAAGTCGAGGACGGGACACGCATATTGGGCTTGACTATAAGAGGCCAAAACGGGTTAGCGGTGGCAACGCAAGTCCAACGGGTTTCATATGCGTGTGTGGACCCGGGCTGGTAGGTAAGACGTTGTTGCATCGTGTAGGTATAAGCCTTGCACCGTTGACATTATCGGGTTGCCACTTTGGGGGATGATACACCCCACTGTGGGACAAGCACGGGTATCTACGTTAGGGAGCCGATTGAATGGGGGGGTAGTGGGTACACCTAGTGGAGATAGGGGCAGACGGCACCTATGTAGTCATCTAGGGGTACACGAAACTACCATTAAGTTTTACTAAGTACTCTTAGTGGGATCAACCTTTAAGTTAGTAATGACTGGTGTGGTGCAGAGTAGTAATTATCCTTGGGTGGGTAGATGCGTCTTTATCGTTATCTTAGTTCATTCTAAGTCTGATTGGCTACTTAGTGTAGTCATTTATCCCCAGTCGCACCGTACCAAGTTTATATCATACCCTAATTACTTTAATGACTGTATTGTTAAAGTTATAGGACTCGCTCAGACTTATGTCTGACCCCGTTGTTTTTATCTTTTTCCCAACCCTCAGGTTCTCAGAGTGGGCCCAGCACGAGTGGGCTTTGATCAGGCTGCTTTATTACTCTTTTGGAGCTTGGACCATAGATGTAAAGCTCAGCTTACCCTTTCTTTTATGGCTATCAGTTCATGTATTGGGATTATGTACTTTTATTTACCAGGATGGATATTTTGTACTTGACTCTTATTATGGTTTTGTGATGTAACCAAACATGTTTTACTTTCCGCTGCAATGAAATGATGTTTTAAAATTTTCAAGTATTACATATATCTGTCTTGTTGTAATTTTTCTGTTCTATATTCACTTAAAATACTCCACCAATGTTATGGCATTCCCTTAGCGAGTGATCATAGCGGGTGTGGGGTGTTACACGTGGTATCAGAGCTGAAGGTTACCAGAACAGATAAAATTTTTAGAAAAACTATTTTTCTAAAACATTTTGCAAGAAGTATTTTCAAAAACATGTTTTTAAGAGAAAAAGTTTTTGAAAGAAAAGCATAATCCCCAATAGCCATATCTTTATCTTTCGAATTCTCCGTTTTGAATCTTTCCTTTTCCGTTTCAGCATGGCTGAAGATTTTAACATTCCGGGTGTGACGATACCAGTATGGTATAGGAGATTGATGGAGGCTAGGGCCGTCGCTACGGGGTCAGCAAATGTTACTCCACCACCCGTTGCACCCAATCTTCCTCCCCCTCCTCCTCCTCGCACGGATACATTTGCTAAGACTTGCAAGGAATTTAAGGCTATGGGAGGGAAATCTTTTCAAGGATCAGAAACTTTCGTGGAAGCTAGGGATTGGCTTAAGGAGACGGAAGAGTTGATAGACATCTTTGAGATGGAAGAAGGAAAGAAAGTTAAGTTAGCTGCTTGGTTAATGAAGGGAGAGGCCTCGTTCAGGTGGGAGGTCACTAATGGAGAACGCCTTGTTGACTCTTGGGCAGATTTCAGGCAAAGGTTTGGGGCTAAGTTTCTCTCAAGAGCGGAAGAAAATCTGTACATGGAAAGGTTCTTGACTCTAAAGCAAGGAAACATATCGGTGAAGGAATATGTCAACAAATTTAATCAATTGGCAAGGTTTGGCATGGACATGGTGAATACTCCGGAGAAGAAAGCTTTGAGGTTCGTTAAAGGCTTGAACAAACCGATGCATGGAGTGGCTATGTCTCACATCCCTATGGGGGACACTTTTGAGAAGCTAGTAGACATGGCACTTATGCATGAGGAAGAGAAGGGTCCCAATGCTAATAAGGCACCCGAAAAGAAAGGAGATCAGAAGAAACCTCAACAACAGCAAAGCAAGGGAGGGAAAGGCAACGGTGGCAAGGGAAAGAAGAAGTGCTTCAATTGCGAGACACCAGGCCACCTGAGCAAAGATTGTCGGAAGAAGAAGAAGACAGGCTGCTTCCACTGTGGCGAAGCAGGGCATCTATTGAAGGACTGCCCTAAGAAGGGGCAGAAGACGGGATCTACCTCTGGAGGACAGGTGCAAGCTCTCATGGCACCAAGTCAGGCAAGGGGGCAAGTTCAGGCTCTCGCAGTTCCACCGATTCAGGAGAGAGGTAGAATTATTTCCGTTGAAAGTCTAGTCTTTCTGTTTGATCATCTTGTCCGTACTTTATTCGACTCTGGCGCATCACATTCGTTTATCTCATTATCATTAGTTGATTCGCTGCACTTAGACACCAGTTTAGTAGATGATCCCTTGGTTGTTTCAAACCCAATTGGGGGCTCCACTTATTTGTCCATGATGTGTTTGGGCTTGAAGATTTCCATACTTAGCGTTGAGTTTAGATGTGATGCTTTTGTTTTGGGCTTCACTGGCTATGGGTTGATTTTGGGCATGGACTGGTTATCCAGTAATGGTGCCGTTCTTGATTGTGAAAGGAGAGTTGTTAGGCTTATGACCCGCTTGGGTAACACTCTCGAGATCTCTTGTAATCCCATGGAATCTGTTATGCTAAGTTATCTTGAGTCACTTGACGCGTCGGTCGAAAGTTTGCAATCTGTTAGAGTGGTCCGGGAGTACTCGGATGTGTTTGAGGAGGTGAAGGGCTTACCTCCGAAGCGGGAGATAGACTTCCGAATATATCTGGTAGACAATGCTAAACCAGTATCTTTGCCAGTGCGCCACATGGCTCCTCGTGAGAGGAGGGAACTCCATAAGCAAGTGGGTGAGTTGCTTGAGAAAGGGTTCATAAGACGAAGTATATCGGAGTGGGGTGCTCCAGTAGTTTTTGCCACGAAGGCGGATGGGTCCCTCAGACTTTGTGTAGACTATAGAGAACTCAACAAGCTTACAAAGAAGAATAGACACCCATTGCCGAGGATTGATGATCTCTTTGATCAGTTAGTTGGCGCCTCAGTGTTTTCGCAGTTGGAATTAGCCACGGGGTTTCATCAGTTGAGAGTGGCTGAGGATAGTATAGAGAAGAATGCCTTTAGGACTCCGTACGGTTTCTATGAGTGGCTAGTGATGCCATTTGGTTTGACGAACGCCCCTGCATACTTTGTTGATTTGATGAGTAGGGTGTTCAGGGAGTACCTTAATAAGTTCGTGGTGGTCTTTGTAGATGACATCTTGGTCTTTTCCAAGAGTGAAGAAGAGCATGCCCTACATCATAGGGAAGTATTGGAGACTCTTCGAGTGCATAGCCTTAAGGCTAAATTCTCTAAATGTCACTTTTGGAGGAAGGAAGTGCGATTCTTAGGGCACGTGGTCTCTAAGGAAGGAATAGTTGTGGATCCCGCGAAGGTAGTGTCCATCCAAGATTGGAAGGTTCCTAGAAATGCTACCGAAGTAAGAAGTTTCTTGGGGTTGGCGGGTTACTATAGGAAGTTTATCAAAGACTTCGCGAAGATATCAGCCCCATTAACCCGCTAACGAAGAAGAATCTTGTTTTCACATGGGACGTAGATTGTGAGGATGTGTTCCGACGGTTAAAGAGAGCTTTAACCACTGCTCCAGTTTTAGTGTTGCCAGATGGGAGTAAGCCATTTGTTGTCTATACCGATGCTTGTGGGACAGGACTGGGCACAGTCTTAATGCAAGAGGGAAGGGTAATAGCCTATGGTGGAAGGCAGTTGAGGGCACATGAGAAAAATTACCCTACCCATGATTTAGAGTTGGCCGCTATTGTTTTTGCGCTTAAGATTTGGCGCCATTATCTTCTTGGTGAGAGATTCGAATTTTTCACTGACCACAAATCATTGAAGTACTTGTTTTCTCAGAAGGATTTGAATTTGAGACAGCAAAGATGGATGGAGTTCTTAGCATCCTATGATTTCGAGATAGCGTATACCCCTGGCAAGGGTAACGTGGTGGCGGACGCCTTGAGCAGAAAAAGGTTGTCCTTGAGTCCATTGTTCGTGGAACAACGAAGCTTGGAATTTATCTCGATGTTTGATTTCAGACCTTCCATTGACTATATACCCGGTTTGCTAGCATCCTTGGAGGTCAGACCTACTCTTTTGGGGCGGATTGGAGAAGCACAGAGGGACGACCCACAGTTGGTTGAGTTGGTAGAGAAGCTCATAAGGGGGGAGTCGTCCAGCCATTTGAGTAGGTACACCCTAGACGATAGTGGGTGCTTGCGTAGAGATGGTAGACTTTGTGTACCGCAAGACGAGGGTTTGAGGAAGGCTATTCTTGATGATGCACACCGTTCTAGGATCACCATTCATCCCGATGGGGACAAGATGTACCAAGACAGGAAAGGGGTTTTCTTCTGGGCCGGTATGAAGAAAGATGTGGCCGAGTATGTCGCTCGATGCTTGGTGTGCCAATAGGTGAAAGCGGAGCAAAAGAAACCAGGTGGGTTGCTTCACCCATTGGAAGTTCCACAATGGAAGTGGGATAGCGTCTCGATGGATTTTATTGACGGGTTACCCAGATCGAGAAAGGGTAATACGGGAATTTGGGTTGTGGTAGACAGACTTACTAAAAGTGCCCATTTCATAACTGTGAAGAGCAAGAGGACTGCTCCATGGCTAGCTTCAGTATATCTTCGAGAGATAGTTCGATTGCATGGGGTACCCTCTAGCATAGTGAGTGATCGAGATCCTATCATCACTAGCGAGTTCTGGAAAAGTTTGCAAGAAGCAGTGGGGACTCAATTGTGTCTGAGCACCGCATATCATCCTCAGACGGACGGCCAGACTGAGAGGGTGAATCGTGTTCTAGAAGACCTTTTGAGGCTTTGTATCTTAGATTTTGGAGGTACATGGGAAGAGCATCTTCCATTGGTGGAGTTCGCATATAATAACAGCTTTCAGTCTAGTATTGGCATGGCTCCTTTCGAAGCTCTTTATGGAAGGCCTTGTCGATCACCTACATGTTGGTGGGAATCTACGGATAAGATTTTACTTGGACCCGATATGGTTAGAGAGACTTCGGAAAAGATTGATTTGATTAGAAGAAGGATGAAAGCAGTGCAAGACAGACAGAAATCTTATGCGGACAAGAGGAGGACGAATCTTGAGTTTGAAGTTGGGGACATGGGATTTGTCAAAGTGTCTCCGTTACGAAATGTGGTTCGCTTTGGATCTGTTGGGAAGTTAGCACCAAGGTTCGTAGGGCCGTTTCCTTTTAAGGAAAGGATTGGACGGATGGCATATAGAGTGGAGTTGCCCGACAGACTTAGTGGTGTACATGATGTATTCCATGTGTCACATTTGAGGAAGTGCCTACATGAGACCGCTGAGGTGGTAGAGCCGAGCTTGCTTAGAGAAGTGGAGGTAGAGCGTGATGCAACTATTCGACGAGCTCCTACCCGCATCCTTGGGTCTGAGACTAGGAAGTTGAGGAATCGAGAGGTTCAACTAGTCAAAGTGCAATGGGGAGAAGATGAGAGCAACGCTACTTGGGAGACGGAAGCGAAGATGCGTTCACTATACCCATTCCTTTTTGAGGGTATATCTTTTAACTTCTCCTTTATCGTTTGTCTAGTACTTATCTATCTTTAGTAAGTCCTCTCGTTAGTACTTTTTGACCTTTAGATAGGGTAAACCTATGGTTGAAACATGTGTTTGAGACATGTTATGATTGATGGATGCATGTGGATGCAAATGTTTGCTAGTGGTTGCTCGTAGATGCATATACACACACTCTAGACACTAGATTGGCTCAATCACTTCATATTGCATATTGCATATAATTGGGTGTGTAGGTAGCTATATTTAGGGATGTATAATGGTTGTGTTATCATATGGATGATGCATTTTGGTGAATGATTGTGCACTCATGTAGAAATAGTATGTGTCGATAGGGTTCTCTCGCATACATATTGGATGCATGGCACTATCATGGTTTGCATATGTTCATACATTAGATAGGGAACATATACACACACTTTTTGCATATGCTCATACATCATTAGAAATTGTTTTAAGGACAATGGATGCCCGTGTTTGATGGATTGAGTAGATGGTTGTTTGGATGGTAGGATATGCATTCTCCTTAGCTTAGAGATTTCGGGGACGAAATCCTTTAAGGAGGGGAGAATGTAACACCCCGAATTTTAGTTAATACTAATATTCACTAATTACAGAATAAATAATCTCAGATGTGAGAATTGGAGGAAACGGGCTGCGTCAGTGCGTTCGTCTCGGAAAAATACGCGAAATAGAGTCCGAGTATTCGAGAATCGGAGTCCGTATGGCCCAGTTATGGCCCAATGAAGTTTACAGAAAATTCAAAGTTTAAAACAGATTTAAAATTCAGGTTCAAATTTCGAAATTGGGGCCATTGGGAGCAGGCGGAAAAATTAACGCCTAGCTACCCAAGTCGACAGCCCTGTCGACTGGGCAGTCTACTTGGCTAGACAACACTGTCGACTTGGGTGTCGACAGGGGGTGCTCGGCCAGTTTGACCTGGTGCACCATTTTAGGGTTTGGTTGTGTTTTGGGGCCATTTTCTGGAAGCTTCTGAGATCTGATGGTTCTAATCAAATTTAGGGTTAATCTAATGGCCTAAAACACTTGCCTAATCTATAAATACACCCTAAGCCTACCCTAATTCATACTAAAAATAGATTCAAGGGCCTCATGCCGTCAAATTAAAACTAGAAGGAGCCTCCACCAAAGTTGAGAGGAAGTTAGCATCTCAAATCAACTCTAATCAAGTTCTAATCCACTCTAGCAACTTAATCTTCCTCATTGGAGTGCTAATTAGTTATTTGTGAGTTCCTATGCCTTTAGCAAGCAATTGCTAAACTAATTAGGATAGAATATTATGAGGCTATGGTTGCAAATGTGGATCTATGCGAGTTGTGGTTGTCACATGCCATAGGTTCATGATGTTAGTTTGCAAGTTTATGCTATTTGTTAGTTATGCAAGTTTGCCTCTATGTATGACATGTTATGCATGTTCATATGCAAGTTTATATGCAAGTTCATATGCAAGTTTGTCTCTTTTTATGATATGCATAACATATGCAAGTTTGCCTCTATGTATGACATGTTATGCAAGTTCATATGCAAGTTATGATGCAAGTTCATATGCAAGTTTGTCTCTTTTTTTGATATGCATAATATATGCAAGTTTGCCTCTAAGTATGGCATGTTATGCAAGTTCATATGTAAGCTCATATGTAAGTTCATGTGCAAGTTTGCCTCTTTGTATGACATGTATGTATATGCAAGTTTACCCCGTTGTACGTCATACATACATATGCAAGTTACCCTCTTTATGACATATGTGATTCATGCAAGTTTGGGTTAATGATTTATGCTAGTTGGGTTTAATGTTATGATGCAAGTTGACACCTTTTAAACCCATGTTAATGCTAATGTTATGATAAGTGGAACCCATTATAATTATGATGAATCTTCCCATTTATATGTCATGTTGTGTGAACGAATTACGTGGGGAACGATGGGGTTAATATGCATGTTAACAAAATTGTGTGAAGTTGGTATGATTAAGCATAACATAAAACGAATGGACATAATTGGGAATTTACCTATTAAGTTAGGTCTACCCATATTATGGAGTTGGGAATTTACCTATTAAATTAGGTCTACCCATACTATGGAATTGGGAATTTACCTATTGAGTTAGGTCTACCCATATTCTTAAAAATGTGCAATTAATTAGGGATAATTAATACAAATTATGGGGGGATTAATTAGGTGTAATTAATCGACTAAGACACGAAGTTGGACCCTTTTGTAGCGGAAGTCTGCCCGGAACCAACCGGCAAATCCAGTAGCTACAAATGATTGGCCCAATGTGAGAGGTCTTAGGCATAAATTAAATACGTGATAGTTGTAAAGACAAGAGGTTAGACTCTTTTATGGTGTAAAACTGCCCGGAACCAACCGGCATATCCAGTTGCCATAAAATGTCAGTCTAATGTGAGGGGTCTTTATAAGATCACGGTCTTAATTAATTAAGAAACACGTAACCAAATTAGCATGTAGTGGGGCATGAGGGATTAAGTGGGTGCCTTGGGTGGCATGAGGAAAACTAGTGGGTTGCCTTGGGTGGCAATAGAAAATACGATTAGTATACTTAACCAAAATTATAACATGTAAGTGAACATGGTTAAAGGGTTAAGTGGGATTCACTAGTGGGGGCCAAGCTTAGGTGGATAGCTTGTGCCAAGTGATGGGGGGCCATCTCAGCCAATATCCCAAACGTATCTTTGTGGGCTCGACCCAAGTCGAGGACGGGACACGCATACTGGGCTTGAATATAAGAGGCCAAAACGGGTTAGCGGTGGCAATGCAAGTCCAACGGGTTTCATATGCGTGTGTGGACCCGGGCTGGTAGGTAAGACGTTGTTGCATCGTGTAGGTATAAGCCGTGCACCGTTGACATTATCGGGTTGCCACTTTAGGGGATGATACACCCCACTGTGGGACCAGCACGGGTATCTAAGTTAGGGAGCCGATCAAATGGGGGGGTAGTGGGTACACCTAGTGGAGATAGGGGCAGACGGAACCTATGTAGTCAGCTAGGGGTACACGAAACTACCATTAAGTTTTACTAAGTACTCTTAGTGGGATCAACCTTTAAGTTAGTAATGACTGGTGTGGTGCAGTGTAGTAATTATCCTTGGCTGGGTAGATGCGTCTTTATCGTTATCTTAGTTCATTCTAAGTCTGATTGGCTACTTAGTGTAGTCATTTATCCCCAGTCGCACCGTACCAAGTTTATATCATACCCTAATTACTTTAATGATTGTATTGTTAAAGTTATAGGACTTGCTCAGACTTATGTCTGACCCCGTTTTTTTTATCTTTTTCCCAACCCTCAGGTTCTCAGAGTGGGCCCAGCACGAGTGGGCTTTGTTCAGGCTGCTTTATTACTCTTTTGGAGCTTGGACCATAGATGTAAAGCTCAGCTTACCCTTTCTTTTATGGGTATCAGTTCATGTATTGGGATTATGTACTTTTATTTACCAGGATGGATATTTTGTACTTGACTCTTATTATGGTTTTGTGATGTAACCAAACATGTTTTACTTTCCGCTGCAATGAAAAGATGTTTTAAAATTTTCAAGTACTACTTATATCTGTCTTGTTGTAATTTTTCTGTTCTATATTCACTTAAAATACTCCACCAATGTTATGGCATTCCCTTAGCGAGTGATCATAGCGGGTGTGGGGTGTTACAATTTATATGGCTTATCAGTACGAAGATCTCGACAAGAAAGGCATGTTGCGCGACGATGAGGAAGTCATCTCTAGTAATAAAATTGAATCTGAAACTGATCGTCCCGAGGCCAGTACAAAGTCTGAGGTCAGTAAGAAGCCCAGTTCTAAGAGAAAATGGACTAAATCTGAAAAGGAACCAGTAACAACTGTCATATGCAATAACTACCATAAGCAGGGGCATTTGCAAGGAAAATGCAAATCTTTAAAGAAGCAAAAGAAGGAAGTATCTAAATCTAATAAAAGGGTTAATGAGGGCAGAGGATGCCATAAGTGCCACCAGGCCGGTCATATTGCGAAGAATTATTGGCTGTTAAAAAGGACCAATGTGGTCCAAATAAATGGAATAGCCGAATCTTCTGAGCCATCGGCTATTCAGGAAAGGCCAGATGTTTTAGAAGGCACGCTTACTGTCAAATATATTCCAGTTAAAGTGTTGTTTGACACAGGCGCGTCACGAAGCTTCATCTCAAAGGATGCAGCTAAGAAACTAGATTTGAATTTGAAAGAGCTCAAGGAACCAATGACTGTGCAGAATCCGGTTGGGGGTTCCATTGATCTCAGTTGGGTTTGTGGAGTGCCGGTTTCTTTCTCTCGTTATCGGTTTCCTACCATCGCGGTCATAATGAATTTTAAAGAGTTTGATCTTATCATGGGGTTAGACTGGTTGACCAAATATGAAGCTGAAGTTAAATGCGCCGATAGAGTCGTAAAGGAAAAGATTAAATCAGGTGATTATATAACCATTCCCTGTGAAGGCCAGAATGCTAATAGAGAAGACTTCTGGGCAGCTTTGAATGTTTCTCCAGCTCAAATAGAAAATATCCCAGAAGTCACAGAGAATATTCCTGACCTCATCAAAGACATTCCTGTCGTCAAGAACTATGCGGATGTGTTCGAAGAAGTTGTTCGCTTACCTCCGCAGAGAGAAATAGATTTCAAAATTGCTTTAATTCCGAATGCAAGGCCGATAGTTCATGCTATTCGAAGAATGTCCTTGAAGAGAAAGAGGAATTAGACAATCAAACACGACAACTAGTATGGAAAGGTCTGATCAGGCCTAGTTTCTCTGATTGGGGAGCAGCAGTTGTTTTTGTCCCAAAATCTGACCGTACTCTACGGTTATATGTGGATTATCGTGATTTGAACAAATAGACAATAAAGAACAAATATCCATTGCCGTGAATAGATGATTTGTTGGATCGTCTAAATGGAGCGCAAGTATTTTCACGAATGGTCCTAGCTACAGGCTTCCATCAACTTCAAATTGCCGAAGAGTGTGTTCCAATGACAACATTCAGAGGTCCCGACTTATTCTACGAGTGGTTAGTAATGTCGTTCGGCTTATGTAATGCTCCAGCTTACTTTGTCGATCTGATGAATAGAGTGTTCAGAGGAGTTTTGAATAAATTTGTTCTGGTTTTCATTGACGATATTCTAATCTTCTCTAAATCAAAGGCCGAACATGAAAAGCATCTGGAGCAGGTTCTAGAAATTCTGAGACGGAATGTATTAAAAGCCAAACTATCTAAATGTATATTCTGGAAGAATGAAGTGAAATTTCTAGGCCACGTCGTATCGAAAGAAAGAATTGCTGTGGATCCAAGCAAAATCACAGCTATTCAGAATTGGAAACAGCCCAGTACCCCCACTAAAGTCCGCAGTTTTCTCGGATTGGCTAGTTATTATTGGAAATTAATTAAAGACTTTTCGAAGATATCTGGTCACTTAACGAAGCTTACAAAGAAGTATTCTAAATTCAAGTGGACTCCAGAATGTGAAGAGGCTTTTGAAGAGATAAAGTTAAGATTAACGACAGCTCCAGTGTTAACCATCATCGATGGCAATCAGGATTTAAAAGTCTGGACTGACGCTTCTATAGAAGGCCTTGGCGCAGTATTAATGCAGAGGGGCCAAGTGATTGCTTATGCTAGCTGTCAATTAAAGCCGCACGAGAAAAACTATGTAACTCATGATATTGAGTTATTGGCTATCATATTCTCTTTGAAAATCTTGAGACACTATCTTCTGGGTGAGAGATTTGAACTGTTTACAGATCACCAGTCATTAAAATATTTGTTCACTCAGAAAGACCTGAATTTGAGGCAGCAACGTTGGTTGGAGTTTCTTGCAGCATATGACTTTGAGATTATATACACTCCAGGGAAAGCCAATGTCGTGGCTGATGCATTAAGCCAAAAGAATGAAATGATCGCCGGTTTTATTATCATGACTTCATTAATGGATAAAATATCTGCTCTTCAGAAGGATGATCACTTCATTCAGAAGACCAGAGAGATAATTCAGAAGGGCGAACCCTCGAGTTTCCAAGTTGATAATGATGAAATTCTAAGGCTCAAATGTCGAATCTGTGTCCCAAACATTCCTGAGCTTCGAAAGGAAGTACTGGATGAATGCCTCAAGTCAAAACTTAGTATCCATCCGGGAGTAGCCAAAATGTATAACGACATCAAACGCACCTTCTAGTGGAAGTCGATGAAAAGGGACATTTCTTTATATGTTTGCCGATGCCCTACTTGCCAGCTAGTCAAAAGCGACCAACAAAAACTAGTTGGATTATTGCAACCGCTAGACGTTCCTGGTTGGAAGTGGGAACATATTTATATGGATTTCATTGATGGTCTTCCCAGAAACAGAAAAGGAAATGACAGTATTTGGGTGATCGTAGAACGCTTCACGAAGACCGCCCATTTCATACCTATCAGATCAAACAGGACTGCTCAGAGTCTGGCGCAGATATACTTCAGGGAAATTGTTAGACTACACGGAGTGCCGCTCAGTATTGTTAGCGATAGAGATACAATATTTACTAGCAAATTCTGGGAGGCATTTCAAGTAGAACTAGGAACGAAGTTGAACTTGAGCACCGCTTATCATCCTCAGACAGACGGTCAGACTGAGAGGGTAAATCGTATTTTAGAAGATCTATTGCGGGCTTGTGTTCTAGATTTCTGAGGATCATGGGAAGACCATCTACATTTGGCTGAATTCTCATATAGCAACGGCTACCAGGCGAGCCTGACAATGTCACCATTCAAAGCATTATATGGTAAACCGTGCTGATCTCCTGCTTGTTGGGTCGAACCTGCAAATAGACTTGTGTTAGGGCCTGATATGATTCGAGAAGCTGCCGACAAAGTCGATTTTATTAAGAAGCGATTACTCGCCGCTCAAAGCCGACAAAAGAGCTACGCCGATAGGAGAAGAAGAGATATATCCTTTGCTATTGGCGACTACGTATATTTGAAAGTATCGCCGATGAGAGGAGTTATCCGGTTCGGTAAAACTGGAAAGTTGGCGCCCAAATTCATTGGTCCGTTTCCTATTCTGGAACGGATCGGAACTCTCGCTTATAGGGTTAAATTGCCTGATTAGTTGCCTCGAGTTCATATTGTATTTCACATATCTCAACTCCGAAAGCACGTTCATGATCCAGACTTGATCGTGGAAGAAGCAGCTCAGCAGGATATTGAAATTATTCCATAATTAGCTATGAGAAGAGAGCCGCTAAAAATTATCGGCAAAGAAACCAAAGAGCTGAGGAACAAGAAGGTTCACTTAGTCAAAGTGCAATGTAGTGGAGATCCGCGAGATTGTACTTGGGAAACTGAGGAGAGCATTCAGAAAGCTTATCCTAGATGCCGAGTGGATATCTCTGATTGACTCCGGTGCAAGGTACATTTGCCATACTTTGCATTACCAATTAGTTCTCTATTCTATTGTTATTTTCTTTCCATGGATGTGCACTATTAATTCTATACTCTGAATGATTTTAAAGGAATATAGGATTTGATTAGTATATTTTTGAAAGGTTAAAAACAAATTGATTGTTGTTTGTGTTGTGTGATTGTAGATTTGATTAATTGAATTATTGAAACAATAGTTAATTTAATCAACGATAGAATTATGGAGAAATTTTTCGAAAATTCCGGGGGTTAGCCAAATTTTTGAAGAATTGGAAAATTCTCAGAAACAGAAAGGTTGGAGAATGGAAGCCAGATCGAACGTAGAGTTGATTAATCAAACCACTTTCGACTTTGTTCCTTTTCGAGGACGAAACGTTTTAAGTGGGGCAGATTGTAACGACCCAGAAAATCTGAACCAGTTTAAATTTTTTAAATTGGCTAAAATAATGGATTTTAAATATTTAAAATAATTTTTAAATAATAGCGATGAAAATTGAGTTTGAATCGGTAATCGAAAATGAATATAATTAATTCTAATTATAAACAAGGCTTGAACTAGCGCTGCAGTTTCAAAAATTGAATTCAAACTTTGTCGGACTGTACCAGGTGCAAAACAAAACGGATTTGAGTGAAACCAAAAGTATTTAAATCAGTTAGTGAATACCTTTCTAACGAATCTGAAAAATCGAATTTTCATAGCGGAAAGCAAAAGTTATGGCCAAATTAATTTTCAGAAAAGGTGGCTATGGAATTTATATAGCTCGTGAAATTGGCCATTTTGCAAACGACCTTGGAATTCGACAAAACCACTTTTGTTGGATCCGAGATGTGAAGTTATTTCTAGGTTTCAAATTTCATAATTTTTTAGGCTAGTAAGTGAGCGTGGCAAAGGAAAACGTGTTTTGGTCATTTACAGTTAAATTGGATCGAGCAGAAATAGGCCTTTTTGCAAACTGTCTCAGAATTCGACGAAACTAGTTTTGTTGGGACCGTATCATCAAAACATAACTAGATTTATTTTTCTGGGATTTTTCAAATCAGTATGTGGGCCCGGCAAATTAAAATGTACGTTCAAATCAGAAATTAAATGTTTTATATTTTAATTTGAAGAATAACTGACTGTAACAGTCGAATTGGCCAACAAAACATATTCCATTGTGTCCGGAATGGGGATAATTAGCTAGGGACGACAATCGTTGGGTTTGGATTGGGGTTCATATGTGGAATGGGGTATTTTCGGTTTTAAAATTAAATAAATATAAAAAAAGGGGCCGGCCAATCAGATTCCTTCGTTTGTTTTCTCTCTCCCCGTAACCCTCTGAGCATCGACGGAAAAGGTTTTCCAACCTTCTCTCCTCCGCCGCCGCCGCTACAGGCCACCAGAGCCGCCTCCACCACATCCACTCGAACCGCCTCCCTCTCCTCTTCAAATCCGACCCAAGCTCCGCCTCCATCGACGCCTCCTCCACCAGAATAGAACCCTCAAAGTCGGCGCCTTTAAAGCCTCGCCGCCGCTCCGATCTGCCACCGCATCTGACGCCGCACCCCTCCGCCGACTCGCCTCTCCCTCCTCTTCCACGTGATATCCTCCAATCATCTTAATACTGCACGGATTGCGAGAAAATCCGTAACCCTAGTTTGAACGACGGTGAAAGGTGAGGGCTTTATATACCCTGAACTGAAATTAACACTTTAAAGTGTTGCAAACCTTTGAAAAATCATATCTTTTTTCTACGTTAACGAAATTCGATGAAACAGGAAACATCGAGACCGTGTGGACGTCTTCTACATTTTAGAAGAGACCGCATATTTTTATGAGCCTTCTGCTATTTTTGGTGGAGTGGAACCCAATGTGAGATTTCTAATTTATAAACGATATGGAAAACGACGATGTATAAATTATATAGTCGATGTATGAGTTATATAATCGTTGTACACCTCATGTATAAGCGTTGTATAAGTTGTACGTTTGATGTATAAGTTATATATGCATTGTAAAAATTGAATATGTGTTGAAATAGAAGTTAATTGCTATATATATATATGTGTGTGTGTGTGTGTGTGTATATATATATATATATATACGCCCCTCGTCCACAAACCATGGACGATATTTATTCGTTGTGATTGGTGTGAAAATTGATTGATAGCGAATGGTTGATTGTGATTGTTTGTGGTTGATATTGGTAGATTGTGGTTGAAAAATACCCATTGGTGATTGAAATGAATTGGAAATATTTGTGGAAATAAAAATAAAACATGCCGCCTGCGTGCGAATTAGATGCATGAATCCCCATTGTCAAAAACCACGAGGTTTTAAGGTAGAGCGAGGAGCCGTACTAGGGACGGTGCCGGTTTTAACTACCCTATCGTTATGCTGCCGAAATTTTGAATAATCTTTATGTATTAGAATAATTTTCATATGTTGAAATTATTTTCATGCGTTGAAATTAAAGTCATATATTGAAACTATATCCATGTGTGGAAATGTTCATGTGTTGAAAAGTGATGTGTGAAAATTTAATTCATTTGTGAATGAATGAAGTGTATAAACAATAAAAATCACATTTTTATAATATATATGAAGTATGTAAAATATTCGCCTTATATATAAATAGTTTCAACAACAAAAATTCTATCTTTCTTATATGAACAACATAAATAAAATATCCATGTGTGGAAATGTTCATGTGTTGAATAAGAAGATCGAACAATAAAAATTACGTTTTTATTGAAACTATAAGTGTTGAAAACATCTATTTGTCGAATAAATATTTTAAATGATAAAAATATTATTTTTATCATCTATGTGATATGCTAAAGATATGCGGACGTTGAAATAGATATTTGTGAAGAAATATCATTTTCAACATGCATAGGAACTAAAGAAAATAGTCATGTGTAGAAATGTGTTTTAGTTCGCCAAAATTATCATCTTTGAAATGTGAAGTGTTAAAAATAGCCACTCATTCAAATAAATATGCATGAGTTGAAATATACATTAATTAGCTAATGATATGATTTTTGCCTATGCACGCAACATTAGAGTGAATGGTGTTTTTAAACCAAAGTAAATCAAATATGAAGTTGAATGGAAAATGATAAGTGATAAGAACTGTATATATGTACATGCATATTTGTTGAACAGGTTATAGCAATGGGGCTAGAGAAGAGGAATAAAATTTCATTCCCGACAAATAGGTACACCTTTACTATTTTGTTTGGGTGATGTTTTTATGAGCCTGTAGGCTAGCCGCTTGGCTTTTTCTTTTTCTTTTTGACATGAGACGCCCGTGTGGCTATTTGGGAATTTTCCCAGCCCCTCCCGTACAAAGGAGGTTATGGCGAAATTTTCCAAAATTTAAAGGCGTTAGTGAAATATTTGAAGTGGAAACAATATAGGAATTGTTGAATGGACTATATTTATATAAATATATAAATATAAATAAAATTAAAACGAAATGTGGCCGTTCAGTTCGTGTTTTGAAACCGTGATTTCAAACGACTAGTGTGGGAAATCCGACCATTGGATTTTCCCGAAACCGCAACCGTTGGGTTCACCTTGGAAATATCTTTCCAACGACACCAACTTTGTAAAAATCCAACGGTTGGATTGTCTGGAATGTTTAATTCAAATCTGAAGAAAAACAGTGCCAGAATCGATTATATTTATATACATATAAATATAATTATATTTAATCGAATAACGACGCTGCAGTTCGTATTTTGAAATCGAAACTTCAAACGATTGTACCGGGAGATCCGACCGTCGGATTTTCCCGAAACTGGAACCGTTGGATTCCTTTTGAATAGACCTTTCTAATGATATTAATTGTGTAAAGATCTAACGATTAGATTTTTAGATATGTGTAAATCAAATCTGAAGAAAAACAGCGCCACGGCCGCGTTATGGCCTGAAGTGTCGTTTTGAATAAATTGGCTATTTAAAATAAATAAAAATGGCGATAAATCGTTATAAAATATCATAAACGATATGGAATGGAAATAAACTGAATTTGCTCGATTTATGTGGTATTTTATGGTTGAATGTGTTTGGTGTGAAAATTACATTAAAGAACAAAATTAGTGTTATCGGTTGATTTAACCATTCAAATAAATTGATTTGAAATTCTAAATATACATGAATTGTTTGAAAAGGCCGAGTTAATTCTCATTTCAAATAATTGATCGACGATGGAAAGTCGAGGATAAAGACGGTGGTTGAAGACCGGAGATCTTCGCCTCGTTTGGATGGTAACCGAGGTCCTGATTGAGAGGCATCCCGAAATATGGATAATGAGTGGTGATCGTCCAGACGAACGTGGTGATCGATGGGTTTGCATGGTATTTAGTGCCTCCGGTTTCGTTCAGACCCAGAACGGACTTGTAAAAGGACTGTGTGTCTGACATTGGATTTTATTCCGTGTTGATTGTTCTCTATTAAATATACATCTGTTTGGCGGCAGAGAATTTATTCTTTTTCTTAACGCCCTTCTCTGAGACGCACGAGCTCAGAGGTTGTGTATCGATGGACATCAATCGCATGGCATGAATTGCTAGTGTGGCATGCCTAAGTGGCAAATGATCAGGGCTTCTGTTGAAAAGCAAAGTCTTATGGTGATGATCAAAGCACCGCCTGTGCGGCGTAGCTTTGTGTATAATGTGAATTCGCGAGCCTCACACCCCGGTATGAAACAGAAACGGGAGAAGGACCTCAAGAAGGGCATGCGTTTCTTTCTAGCTAGGGTGGTGTCTGTGACCTACCAGCCCTGACATTTATATACTTTTCACCTGTGTAGTTGTTGCTTTTGCGAGGCGCCTCGGATATATCGATCGATCCGGGACTGATGGAGCCATTCGTTGGCTCGTTTACGCCCCATAGGGCGGAGAAACGTAGTGTTCAGGCATAATAATCCACATCGGTGGACCGGCCCTGATGATCCAAGGGCCTACCTGAGTCTGGGCCTGAGACATGGGCTAGATTGTCTCGAACTCGGTAAGGTCTATCTTTTGCCTTGGTTCATGAAGGAAATCCAATTTCCAAATACGTGACTGTGCGGTTTTGATTGTGTATATATATATATATATATATATATATATATATATATATATATATATATATATATATATATATATGGCGACATGATATATGGTACCCATGCCGTATATGATTGATAGTTATGATTGAAATTGTATGTGAAACATATAAACACTCGTAATAATATCAAATGCTTTTGTTTTATTCGTATCAATCATATTTTGGACATTATAAGGTAAAACTCTATCCTCTGGTTTGCGTTGCATTGTGTGATGGGAACTGAGTGTTATAATGGCTTCATTTTTATAAAAAGCATTGCGTTGTTTAAAAGAAAGATTTGTTTTAAAGCACTGGCAATCCAATGGAGTAAACCTGTTCCACGAAAGTGGCATGGTCCTGTGATTAGCCATATTTTGAATGTGTTGAGTAGATTTCTCATACCAGTTCAATGACTGACTCGTAGTTTGTTTCACTTTCAAACTCGGGTGCCCCCTTTTTCTACACGGGAAGCCTTGTATTTAGGTTTAGCTGGTTCTTTCTGGATAGCTGGAGCTGAAGATGGATTTTATCATTTATCTCCTTTTATGTTGTTCAGCTCTTATTGTACATTATGTTTGTTTTCCGCTGTAGACATATATGTATAGTTGAACTGTAATTGTACTAAGTAAGATCCCGAATACTGTGTAACTCTGATGATTACTTTTATCCAGTATATTCTATTGTTCATTATCTGGTGTATTTATTTAATTCTGTTCTGCTATTATCTGTTTCTGTGTTATATTCCAAAGATTACCCTTGTCTCCGTCTGTACGGGGAATGGGGTCGTCTCATTATTCGGAAAGACCGGGTATAACCCATTCCGAATAATTACTACGATGATGAAGAGTCGAAGATGAAGACGGTGATTGAAGACCGACGATCTTCACATGGAATGGATGTGTTGCTACAGAGACCCTTGATGGGAGTAGCTACCTTGAAGGGGATTCAGTGGTGGCCGTCCGGACTATTGTTGATTATTCGAATTTGGTTTTCGCTCAGACCCAGAGCATAAGCTAGTAAATGGATGCGTGTCTGACATTGGACTTTGTTCCATGTGAATTAAATCGATTTCTGTTAATGTATGTTTGTTTGGTGGTAAAGGATTTATACTCTACTTAACACCCTGGTATATATTAATAGTGGTTGATCGCATGGTGTGAATTGTCAATGTGGCACGCCAAGATGCAAATGATCAAGGCTTTTGTTGAAAAGCAGGCCCTTGTGGGATGATCAAAGCATAGCCTATTATGGCATAGTTTTGTGTATATCGTGACTTCGCGAGCCTCACACCCCGGTATGAGTCAAAAACGGGATATGGACCGTAGGGAGTGCACACGTTTCTTTCTAGCTAGTGGTAGTGTCAGTGCTTAAACTGGCTGGCATTTTACTTATGTGGATGATGGATTTTGAGGCGCCTCGGATTTTTATAGGCCGATAGTGGTCATATTATAGATTTAAAGGAACCGGGAAACGTATGTTCAGGCATAACCAATCCACCGCCGATAGGCGGGGACTGGCCCTACCGCATCCAAGGGTTGCCCATAGGTGTGATCCTGAGGCATTTTCTAGAGTGTCTCGAATCGGAGAGGAGCTTTGTAACAACCCGGAATTTCAGAACCAATTTTATTTTTTTAATTTAAGCTGTTTTGCGGAATATGTAGTATAAATTGGTTAATTTTTTTATAAAATAAAAATGTAAGAATAACTTTAAAATTAGTTTTTACAATCTATTTGATTTAAAACAATGTTGGTTTAAATATTATTATTAATGGTTTATGTTGTAAATTTATAAAGTACGGAATTTGACTTGTCTTGTTAAATAATGTATTTCAATATCTATTTCTAAACTTGACTTGTTTGATAAAATAATTATGTTGAAGTAAGAAGTTAATACTGAATTAAAAATATATAATGGATTAAATAATTTTGAAATTCCATGTATATGGAATTCTTTAATGTATTGAATATAACAATAAGATATAATCCATTGTTTGTAAAATGAATATATGCATTGATTGTAAATATAGTTATAAATTGGTTTGTATTGAAATTATTGAATCTTTGGAATCTAATTGAGTCAAGAAATTCACAAATCATCTTTAAATGGTATAACTGTGAAAGTAATTAAATTAACATATTTTGACATTTGTGACATGTATTGATTTCAAATAAATGGGTGGTTTTGTTTATATGGGTAAACAATGAAGGATGGAATTTAATATTGAAAATAAGCTACAATTAATTACAATTAAAGTCCATTAAAGTATATTAATAAGGTAATGTAGAAGATTGATTAACATATGCAACCATTTGTTTTTGTCCATATGCAATAAACATGTAACCATATTTGGATTGCTATTTTTTTTAAATCTTGTAACTCATTGACATAATTAAATCAAACCAAATTTAGTGAAATTAAACATATATTTATATATACTTAATGAAATTTAATTACAATTGTAACCAAACACTGTAAATCGGTGTAATAACTAAATTGAATTTTGGTATGTGAATTTGTTTTAAAAATAGCGTAAATTATTTAAGTAATCAAAACGATATATATATATATATATATATATATATATATATATAGAACGCAGCATTCTGAAATAAACTTATATGGTTAAGATGATGACTGCGAATTATGAATGTAAAATGTGTAAATAAATACTAATTGGTCATATGGTAATTATGGTGTGGTAAAATCAAAGTATAATAATTCATTATGAATTTAATTATAATTAAATGGGTCTTTTGGAATAAAATGATAAAATAGTATATATATATATATATACCTACCATTTACGTAACCCTAATCTAATATATGTAGCCCGCACTTTCATCAATACCAATGGCCAGAAACTTCTCTCGTTCCTTCCTCTTTTTCATTGAATTCAAACAACAAAATTCAAATCTAAAAAAAACACGAAATCGAATAGGACAACAAGCTCATTATTATCAACGGTTATGATCCAATTCAAAGGCTTGGATTTCTCAATTTTTGCACACAAACATGCTGAGTTCGAACTGAATTCTGGGAGCACAGGGGGGTGCGGATCTTGAGCTGTTGTAGGTGATGGGTGCGCTCACGTAGGTGGTTGGATTGGTGGTGGTTAATCGTCAACTGGAGGCCTCGGGTGCTGTGCGTTTTGGGATTGGAAGGCACGATGTTGGGTTCCTACGATTCAGCAATTAGCGACGAAGGGGAAAGCATTATCAATCCTTAATCATGTAATTATAATTAGTTAAATAATTTATGAAATCAAATGTTAAAATGACAAATCTTTTTACTATGTAGTCAGAATTCAGCAAAACAAAATGCGTTGGACTCGTGTTGATAAGATCTTCGTGATGGAACAGACCAGATCCGAAATAGAGCACATTGAAAATTCTGAATAAAATCAATGTGAGAATTCTGTTTCCTTTTAAATAATTAAAATAAAGTAATTATGATTGTGATATTATCCCTCCACTATTAATTGCTATGTGTTGTTATTTGTGATGTGAAATTGGTTGATTTTGGTGATTGAATCTTTCTAAAATATTTATGTGTTATGAAATATTCATGTTATAATATAGAATTGTGTAAACAATAAAAAATAGATTTTTATTGTATATATATAAAAATATGATCAATATTTAGAACGAAAATTGTCCTACAATGAATTTACATTTGTTAATGTAAATAAACATTAAGAGTGAACCTTGCTATATAAAAATGTTTATACTTTGAATTTACATTTGTTAATGTAAATGAACATTAAAAGTGAACATGTCATATAAAAATGTTTATACATTTGATTTTACGTTTTCAATGTAAATGCAACATTAAAGATAAACATTATGATATAAAAATGTCTTTACTTTAAAATTTATTATTTTATCGTAAATGAAAGATCAGAATGTTCATTGTATATAAAATATATTTTCTTTGAAATTTGCATTTTTTAACGTAAATGAAATTTTAAAAATGATCACTAGTCAAATAAAAATGTGTTACACTGAAATTTATATATATATATATATATATATATATATATATATATATATATATATCATTAAAAATACACACTGGTTTGAAATGAAAATGTAGTAACAATAAAAATCCATATTTTATTGTATATGAGAAAACATTAAGATTTACATTTTCAATGTAAATGAATCTTAGGAGAAGGTGCATTGGTTATCAAATGTGTTGACATAAAAGTTACATTTTTCACTGTAATTAGAATGAAACAAAAAGAATACATTTTTTTTCTTTAATGTAATTAAACATGAAATAAAAAGATTACATTTTCAACGTAAATAAAGAATGAAAGAAAAATATTACATTTTTCATGTAAATATAGGAAGAATAGAAAAAAATTACATTTTTATTTAATGTAATCAAAAAGTAAGAAAAATTACATTTTTTGTAGTTAAAAAGTAGAAAAGTTACATTTTTACAATGTAATATAAAGATAGGAAAAGTTACATTTTTATAATGTTAGAAAGGAAAATAAAAAGATTACATTTTTCACTGTAATTAGAAATGAATTAAAAAGATTATATTTTTCTATGTAATCATATATTGCAATGAAAAATTACATTTTTCTATGTAATCATATATGGCAATGAAAAATAACATTTTTTATGTAATCATATATTGAAATGAAAAATTACATCTTAAATTTAATCAAAAAAAAATAATTTATGTTAAGTAAAAAGATTACATTTTCTTTATAATGAAAAATGGATTTACATTTGCTTTGCAAATAAAAAGAATTACATTTTATTTGTAATGTAAGAAGGTTACATTTTTATGTCACATCAAAAGATTTCATTTTTATACAATGCAAAGAAATTACATATTTCAATGTAATCTAAGAAATGAATGAAGAAAATACATGTTTCTATGTAGTGATAAAGGAATACATTTTCTATCCAATATAGAAAAGATACATAGTTATTTGTAATGCTAAAAAGAATACATTTCCTGGTTAATATAGGAAAGAGTACATTTTCTGAGCAATATAAAAAGAGATTATATTTTTTATATAATATAAAGAGGATTACATTTCATACAATGTAAAGGAATTAAATTTCATACAATGTAAAGGAATTAACATTTCATACAATGTAAAGGAATTAACATTTTATACACTGTAAAGGAATTAACATTTCATAAAATGTAAATTAGAACAAAGGGAAATTTTAGTTAGAAAATGTAAATTAGAATAAAAAGTATAGAAATAAAGATTATATTTTTTATCGTCATTTTATATGCGATAAAAAGAATAGAAATAGAAGAGACATTTTTATCGTCGTGTTATATCTTGTGTAATACACTTCCGTTTACAAGTTTCCTGACTTGTTAATGTGATTGGGATGATAATTTTGACACATCGCCCATGTGCACAATAATTTATTCAATTATTTGTTATGGTTATGTGTTGGTTGAAAACCCCACACGGGTCTTGGGATGATATTCACACATCTCCCGTGTGATTAGTTATAAGCGTTATTTATTCGACGCTTATACAATATACGATGCACTTTGGATGTTGTGGATGGTTTTTATAATATTTATCATTATTATAGTATTCTTGTGGTGGAAATCCATATAATTAAATTATATGGTAATTGTTTGGGCCTCATTCAAATTTTAAATTAAAAGAATATTTTAATATAATATTCAGTTAAAGAAATCAAATAGTGGCTTTGATGATTTGAATTCAAGAGATTTTATTTTATTTGTTAAGTAGTAGCAACAAAAATGGTTGAGTTAAAATATGAAATGGGCCATGGCACGAGGTTAAGCCCAACTTATGGGATAAGTCTGCCCGGAACCAACCGGCATATCCAGCATCCATAAGTCGCAGGCTTAATGTGGGGGGTCTAGCCCAGTATAAAATATAAATGAAAAAAAAGTGATTTAAAATTTAATATTAATATTTTTAATTTGATAAGAAAATAGAATGTTCAATTTTGACTTTAAATTTGAAATGAAGTTAAAACCATTTTAAAGCGAATTTATAAATATTTTATAAAGTATGTTTTAAATGGAAATCGACAATATAATATATATATATATATATATATATATATATTTAATTGCCTGAATAGAACGCGCCGCATAGCGACCGTTCACGAATTTCGACCATTTACTTTTAAATGGGCGTAACAGGTGATCCGACCGTCGGATTCTCCTAAAACCGGAACCAATAGGTTCGTATCGTAAAGAGCTTTTCAATGAATATAAGAGTTTTAAAATCTAACGGTTGGATTTGGAATTATGTCCAAATCAAATTTAGAAAAGGTCGCTGTGGATGCAGTTCGGTGGCCGTTATTGGAAACCGACCGTACGAGCGAAAATAAAATTATTAAAAATATAGAAATACTATGAAAAATCATAATAAATGATTTAAAAGGAATTTAGATGAAAATTTCCAATAGTGAAGAGATAAAAATATATTTTATCGATATGAACTAGTTATTAACCAGAACAAATCTTATAATTAAGATTTAATAAAGTTTTCCAATAAGTTAATATTTACTTGGAATTAAATAGAATAAATTGGATTTTTGGGTTGTCGTGAATGGTGTCTTAAATAACAATGTTCTTAACCCCAGTTGAGAAAAGAATAAATCTTTTAATTAAGATTTTTAAAGTTTCAATCATATTTGATAATTGGAATAAAATGAAATGTAAATTGGATTTATCGTGAACAGTGTTTTAAATGACACTTGTTCTTTAACCCAGTTTGCAGTGAAATATAATTTTGGATTTATGAACCTTTTATTTAGATTTAAAATGGAATATTTTCCAAGAGTAAAATTTTCCAATTTAATATAATAAATTGGGATTGAATGGAATTTGATTTAATAATATTCGAGATGAGCTTCTGTAAAAGAAGGCCTTTAATATATATGGAATTTAAAAGGCTTTGCCGTTATTCAATTTATATTAATAGCCCGATACAGAAATTCATATCGATTATACATTGGTCTGATTTCTATGAAAATCCCCTATTTAATGGGAGATGAATTTGAGTTTATCGTGAACTATGTTTTAAATGACATTAGTTCTTTAACCTAGTTAAAGATAAGATTAATTTCTTAAATTTAAATAATCATTGAATAATGATTTTTGATGTTTAAAACCAAATTGGGGTTTTAATAAATCTTTAAATAAAAGATTTAAGAATAATGTGAATATTTTATTTAAAAGAATATTCTGAATCGGTATGAGGCGTTGGACGTGTTTTTAATAATACTTGATTTTAATTATAAAAATACGAGAGTTATTCGGAAAGACCGGGTTTAACCCATTCCGAATAATTACTACGACGATGAAGAGTAAAAGATGAAGACGGTGTTTGAAGACCGACGATCTTCACATCGAATGGATGTGTTGCTACAGAGACCCTTGATGGGAGTAGCTACCTTGAAGGGGCTTCTGTGGTGGCCGTCCGGATTATTGTTGATTGTTCGGATTTGGTTTTCGCTCAGACCCAGAGCGTAAGCTAGTAAATGGATGTGTGTCTGACATTTGATTTCGTTCCATGTGAATTAAATTGATTTCTGTTAATGTATGTCTGTTTGGTGGTGGAGGATTTATTCTCTACTTAACACCCTGATATATATTAATAGTGATTGATCTCATGGCGTGAATTGTCAATCTGGCACGCCAAGATGCTATTGATCAAGACTTTAGTTGAAAAACCGGGCCTGTTGGGATGATCAAAGCATAACTTATTACGGCATAGCTTTGTGTATATCTTGACTTCGCGAGCCTCACACCCCGGTATGAGTCAAAAACAGGATATGGACTGCAGGGACTGCACACGTTTCTTTCTAGCTAGTGGTAGTGCCAGTGCTTTAACACGGCCTGGCATTTTACTTATGTCGATGATGGATTTTGAGGCGCCTCAGATTTTTATAGGCCGATAGTGGTCATATTATAGGTTCAAAGGAACCAGGAAACGTGTGTTCAGGCATAACCAATCCACTGCCGATAGGCGGGGACCGGCCCTGAAGATCCAAGGGTTCACTGCGGGGGATCCTGAGGCATTTGATGGAGTGTCTCGAATCGGAGAGGAGCTTGCCTCTAGCCTCGACTCATGATGGAAATCCAATTTCCGATATGACCTTCCAGTTTTGATTGTAGAACTAGTATGGCGACATGGTAGGATGGGTTAGTATGTCGTCTATGATTGTTACATTATGATTGAAATGTTTTTGAAATATATATAACCATATATATACACACTAATATTAAATTCGTTTTATCGTATCAAGCATCCTTTGACCATTATAAGGTAAAACCCTATCCTCCGGTTTTCGTTGCATTGTGTGATGGGACTTGGGTCCTATAATGGTTTCATTTTTTTCTCTAAAAAGCATTGCGTTGTTTAACGATTTACTTTAATTTATTCACTGGCAATCCAATAGAGTAAACCCGTTTCGCGTTAGCGGCGTGGTCCTGTGATTAGCCTTATTATTAGATAGTTAAGTTAAGATTTCTCATACCAGTCCCATGACTGACCTATAGTTTGTTTCACTGGCAAACTCGGGTGCCCTTATTTTCCACACGGGCAGTCGAGTAGCTTTTGCCAGATATATTTACAGGATCCTGGCTTACAGCTGAAGCGGTATTCGGAAAGCTCTGTATCCGCGTATTCCTTCCAGTTGTATATCATTTTTCCGCTGCTATTTAAATGAAATTTAAAACTCTGATATTATTGTATTTCTATTTCTGTAATAAGTATTCATACTCTGTTATATTCTTGTACTATGATGTAATTGTTGTTATCAGCAATAAAATGTTCTTCAGTTTGTGCTCTAATGTGTATTGTTCTCAAAGCAATCCAGGCATTCCTTTTACTGGGAAGTTTGGGTCATTCCAGTTGGTATCGGAGGCAGGTTTACAGAGCTTGAGAACAAAACACATTAGAACCGAACGAAAGAATTCATCATAGATTGGATTAGTAATATCCAATGAGAATAACTCATTAGAGATAGGAACAGTAGTATCATAGAACGAGTGCAAAGAGTATTATTTTCTTTAAAATGAAAAACAAATTTAGTTTTGAAATTTTATCTAAAAATACTTATTTGAGTATATTATATTTTAATGTGGACAATCGAGTATATAAAGATTTCGAATATACGAGTAATTAATGGATATTCGAAGTTTTAATATACTAGAAAGATATAGAATCACACTCTAGACGCCCGAGGATAATTCTGGTGATGTCCGGACATCATCAGTATTTATCTTCGAGTCTCGAAAGTGGGATTCCTATATATTTCCATTGACTGGTATGAGAATCAACACTTAGTTAAGACACATTGCTGTGATTTGCACTAAGAATATGATTTTTGGCTATATATAAAAGTTACGTATATTTGATAGGTTAATCACCTAATTGATTGCTGGTTGTGATGTTTGATTATTAGTTTAACTAATAAAAGTACATAAATGATAATTAATTTAACTAACAAAGTTATTGAAACCAATGAACAGAAATTTAAAGTTAAGTTGGTTAATTAAACAACTTTTAGCTATGTTCCTTTTCGAGGACGAAAATATTTTAAGTGGGGGCGATTGTAACAACCCGGAATTTTAGAACCAATTTTATTTTTTTAATTTAAGCTATTTTGGGGAATATGGAGTATAAATTGGTTATTTTTTTTATAAAATAAAAATGTAAGAATAACTTTAAAATTAGTTTTTACAAACTATTTGATTTAAAACAATTTTGGTTTAAATATTATAATTAATGGTTTATGTTGTAAATTTATAAAGTATGAAATTTGACTTGTCTTGTTAAATAATGTAATCAATTAGCTATTTATGAACTTGACTTATTTGATAATATAATTATGTTGATGTAAGAAGCTAATACTGAATTAACAATATATAATGGATTAATAATTTTGAAATTCCATGTATACGGAATTCTTTAATGTATTGAATACAGTAATAAGATATAATCCATTGTTTGTAAAATGAATATATGCATTGTTTGTAAATATAGTTATAAATTGGTTTGTATTGAAATTATTGAATCTTTGGAATCTAATTGAGTCAAGAAATTCACAAATCAGCTTTAAATGGTATAACTGTTAAAGTAATTAAATTAACATATTTTGACATTTGAGACATTTATTGATTTCAAATAAATGGGTGGTTTTGTTTATATGGGTAAATAATGAAGGATGGAATTTAATATTGGAAATAAGCTACAATTAATTGCAATTAAAGTCCATTAAAGTGAATTAATAAGGTAATGGTAGAAGATTGATTAACATATGCAACCATTTGTTTTTGTCCATATACAATAAACATGTAACCATATTTGGATTGCTATTTTTTTTAAAATCTTGTAACTCATTGACATAATTAAATCAAACCAAATTTAGTGAAATTAAATATATATATATATATATACTTAATGAAATTTAATTACAATTGAAACCAAACACTGTAAATCGGTGTAATAACTAAATTGAATTTTGGTATGTGAATTTGTTTTAAAACTAGCATTATTTATTTAAGCAATCAAAACGATATGTATATATATATATATATATATATATATATATATATATATATAGAACGCAGCATTCTGAAATAAACTTATATGGTTAAGACGATGACTGCGAATTATGAATGTAAAATGTGTAAATAAATACTAATTGGTCATATGGTAATTATGGTGTGGTAAAATCAAAGTATAACAATTCATTAGGAATTTAATTATAATTAAATGGGTCTTTTGGAATAAAAGGATAAAATAGTATTAGTATATATATGCCTACCATTTACGTAACCCTAATCTAATATATGTAGCCGCCACTTTCAACAACACCAATGGCCAGAAACTTCTCTTGTTCCTCCCACTTTTTCGTTGAATTCAAACAACAAAATTCAAATCTAAAAAAACACGAAATCGAAGAGGACAACAAGCTCATTATTATCAACGGTTATGATCTAATTCAAAGGCTTGGATTTCTCAATTTTTGCACACAAACATGCTGAGTTCGAACTGGTTTCTAGGAGCGCAGGAGGGTGCCGATCTCGAGCTGTTGTAGGCGATGGGCGCGCTCACGTAGGCGGTTGGATTGGTGGTGGTTGATCGTCAACTGGAGGCCTCGGGTGCTGTGCATTTTGGGATTGGAAGGCACGATGTTGGGTTCTTACGGTTCAGCAATTATCGACGAAGGGGAAAGCATTATCAACCCTTAATCATGTAATTATAATTGTTAATTATAATTAGTTAAATAATTTATGAAATCAAATGTTAAAATTCTATATCTTTTTATTACGTAGTCAGAATTCAGCAAAACAAAATGCGTTGGAGTCAGGTTGATAAGATCTTCGTGATGGAACAGACTAGATCTGAAACAGAGCACGTTGAAAATTCAGAATAAAATCAATGTGAGAATTCTGTTTCCTTTTAAATAATTAAAATAAAGTAATTATGATTGTGATATTATCCCTCCACTATTAATTGATATGTGTTCTTATTTGTGATGTGAAATTGGTTGATTTTGGTGATTGAATCTTTCTAAAATATTTATGTGTTATGAAATATTCATGTTATAATATAGAATTGTGTGAACAATAAAAATTAGATTTTTATTGTATATATATATATACATATGATCATTATTTAAAACGAAAATTGTCCTACAATGAATTTACATTTGTTAATGTAAATAAACATTAAGAGTGAACCTTGTTATATAAAAATGTTTATACTTTGAATTTACATTTGTTAATGTAAATGAACATTAAAAGTGTACCATGTCATATAGAAATGTTTATACATTTGATTTTACGTTTTCAATGTAAATGCAACATTAAAGATAAACATTATGATATAAAAATGTCTTTACTTTAAAATTTATTATTTTATCGTAAATGAAACATCAAAATGTTCATTGTATATAAAATATATTTTCTTTGAAATTTGCATTTTTTAATGTAAATGAAATTTTAAAAATGATCATTAGTTAAATAAAAATGTGTTACACTGGAATATATATATATATATATATATATATATATATATATTATGAATCATTAAAAATACACATTGGTTTGAAATGAAAATGTAGTAACAATAAAAATCCATATTTAATTGTATATGAGAAAACATTAAGATTTACATTTTCAATGTAAATGAATCTTAGGAGAAGGTGCATTGGTTATGTTGACATAAAAGTTACATTTTTCACTGTAATTAGAAATGAAATAAAAAGAATACATTTTTTTCTTTAATATAATTAAAGATGAAATAAAAAAATTACATTTTCAATGTAAAAAAAAATGAAAGAAAAATATTACATTTTTCATGTAAATATAGGAAGAATAGAAAAAAAATTACATTTTTATTTAATGTAATCAAAAAGTAAGAAAAATTACATTTTTTGTAGTTAAAAAGTAGAAAAGTTACATTTTTATAATGTAATATAAAGATAGGAAAAGTTACATTTTTATAATGTAAGAAAGGAAAATAAAAAGATTACATTTTTCACTATAATTAGAAATGAATTAAAAAGATTACATTTTTCTATGTAATCATATATTGCAATGAAAATTTACATTTTTCTATGTAATCATATATGGCAATGAAAAATAACATTTTTCTATGTAATCATATATTGAAATGAAAAATTACATCTTAAATTTAATCAAAAATAAATAAATTATTTTTATGTTAAGTAAAAATATTACATTTTCTTTATAATGAAAAATGGATTTACATTTGCTTTGCAAATAAAAAGAATTACATTTTATTTGTAATGTAAGAAGGTTACATTTTTATGTCACATCAAAAGATTTCATTTTTATACAATGAAAAGAAATTACATATTTCAATGTAATCTAAGAAATGAATAAAGAAAATACATGTTTCTGTGTATTGATAAAGGAACACATTTTCTATCCAATATAGAAAAGATATATAGTTATTTGTAATGCTAAAAAGAATACATTTTCTTGTTAATATAGGATAGAGTACATTTTCTATGCAATAAAAAAAGAGATTATATTTTTTATATAATATAAAGAGGATTACATTTCATACAATGTAAAGGAATTAACATTTCATACAATGTAAAGGAATTAATATTTCATACAAAGTAAAGGAATTAACATTTTATACACTATAATGGAATTAACATTTCATAAAATGTAAATTAGAATGAAGGGAAATTTTTGTTAGAAAATGTAAATTAGAATAAAAAGTATAGAAATAAAGACTATATTTTTTTATCATCATTTTATATGCGATAAAAAGAATAGAAATAGAAGAGACATTTTTATCGTCGTGTTATATACTGTGTAATACACTTCCATTTACAAGTTTCCTGACTTGTTTATGTGATTGGGACGATAATTTTCACACATCGCCCATGTGCACAATAATTTATTCAATTATTTGTTATGGTTATGTGTTGGTTGAAAACCCTACATGGGTCTTGGGATGATATTCACACATCTCCCTTGTTATTAGTTATAAGCGTTATTTATTCGACGCTTATACAATATATGATGCACTTTGGATGTTGTGGATGGTTTTTATAATATTTATCATTAGTATAGTATTCTTGTGGTGGAAATCCATATAATTAAATTATATGGTAATTGTTTGGGCCTCATTCCAATTTTAAATTAAAAGAATATTTTAATATAATATTCAGTTAAAGAAATCAAATAGTGGCTTTGATGTTTTGATTTCAAGAGATTTTATTTTATTTGTTAAGTAGTAGCAACAAAAAGGGTTGAGTTAAAATATGAAACAGGCCATGGCTCGAGGTTATGCCCAACTTATGGGATAAGTCTGCCCGGAACCAACTGGCATATCCAGCATCCAAAAGTCACTCGCTTAATGTGGGGGGTCTGGCCCAGTATAAAATATAAATGAAAAAAAAGTGATTTAAAAAATTAATATTAATATTTTTAATATGATAAGAAAATAGAATATTCAATTTTGACTTTAAATTAGAAATGAAGTTAAAACCATTTTAAAGCTAATTTATAAATATTTTATAAAGTAGGTTTTAAATGGAAATCGACGATATAATTAATATATATATATATATATATATATATATATATATATATATATTTAATGGCCTGAATAGAACGCGACGCGCAGCGACCGTTCGCGAATTTCGACCATTAACTTTTAAATGGGTGTAACGGGAGATCCAACTGTCGGATTCTCCTAAAACCGGAACCGTTAGGTTCGTATCGAAAAGAGATTTTCAATGAATATAAGAGTTTTAAAATCTAACAGTTATATTTGGAATTATGCCCAAATCAAATTTAGAAAAGGTCGTTATGGATGCAGTTCAGTGGCCGTTATTGGAAACCGACTGTACGGGCGAAAATAAAATTAATAAAAATATAGGAATATTATGAAAAATCATAATAAACGATTTAAAAGGAATTTAGATGAAAATTTCCAATAGTGAAGAGATAAAAATATATTTTATCGATATGAACTAGTTATTAACTAGAACAAATCTTATAATTAAGATTTAATAAAGTTTTCCAATAAGTTAGTATTTACTTGGAATTAAATAGAATAAATTGGATTTTTGGGTTGTCGTGTCTTAAATAACACTATTCTTAACCCCAGTTTGGAAAAGAATAAATCTTTTAATTAAGATTTTTAAAGTTTCAATCATATTTGATAATTGGAATAAAATGAAATGTAAATTGTATTTTTCGTGAACAGTGTTTTAAACGACACTTGTTCTTTAACCCAGTTTGCAGTGAAATATAATTTGGTATTAATGAATCTTTTATTTAGATTTAAAATGGAATATTTTCGAAGGGTAAAGTTTTCCAATTTAGTATATTAAATTGGGATTGAATGGAATTTGATTTAATAATATTCGAGATGAGCTTCTGTAAAAGAAGGCCGTTAATATATATGGAATTTAAAAGGCTTTGCCGTTATTCCATTTATTTTAATAGCCCGATACAGAAATTCATATCGATTATACATTGGTCTGATTTCTATGAAAATCCCCTATTTAATGGGATATGAATTTGGGTTTATCGTGAACTACGTTTTAAATGACATTAGTTCTTTAACCAAGTTAAAGATAAGATTAATTTCTTAAATTTAAATAATCATTGAATAATGATTTTTGATGTTTAAAACCAAATTGGGGTTTTAATAAATCTTTAAAGAAAAGATTTAAGAATAATGTGAATATTTTATTTAAAAGAATATTCTGAATTGGAATGAGGCGTTGGATGTGTTTATAATAATACTTGATTTTAATTATAAAAATACGAGAGTTATTCGAAAAGACCGGGTTTAACCCATTCCGAATAATTACTACGATGATGAAGAGTCAAAGATGAAGACGGTGTTTGAAGACCGACGATCTTCACATCGAATTGATGTGTTGCTACAGAGACCCTTGATGGGAGTAGCTACATTGAAGGGGCTTCAGTGGTGGCCGTCCGGACTATTGTTGATTGTTCATATTTGGTTTTCGCTCAGACACAGAGCATAAGCTAGTAAATGGATGCGTGTCTAACATTGGATTTCATTCCATGTGAATTAAATCGATTTCTGTTAATGTATGTATGTTTGGTGGTGGAGGATTTATTCTCTACTTAACACCCTGGTATATATTAATAGTGATTGATCACATGGCATGAATTGTCAATGTGGCACGCCAAGATGAGATTGATCATGGCGTGAATTGTCAATGTGGGATGATCAAAGCATAGCTTATTACGGCATAGCTTTGTGTATATCGTGACTTCGCGAGCCTCACACCCCGGTATGAGTCAAAAACGGGATATGGACTGCAGGTAGTGCACACATTTCTTTCTAGCTAGTGGTAGTGTCAGTGCTATAACACGGCCTGGCAATTTACTTATGTGGATGATGGATTTTGAGGTGCCTCGGATTTTTATAGGCCGATAGTGGTCATATTATAGGTTCAAAGGAACCGGGAAACGTGTGTTTAGGCATAACCAATCCACTGCCAATAGGCGGGGACCGGCCCTGAAGATCCAAGGGTTCACTACGGGGGATCCTGAGGCATTTTCTATAGTGTCTCGAATCGGAGAGGAGATTGCCCCTAGCCTCGACTCATGATGGAAATCCAATTTCCGATATGACCTTGCGGTTTTGATTGTAGAACTAGTGTGGCGACATAGTAGTATGGTGTACTATGTCGTCTATGATTGATACATTATGATTGAAATGTTTTTGAAATATATATACCCATATATATACACACTAATATTAAATTCTTTTTATCGTATCAAGCATCCTTTGACCATTATAAGGTAAAACCCTATCCTCCGGTTTGCGTTGCATTGTGTGATGGGACTTGGATCTTATAATGGTTTCATTTTTTTCTATAAAAAGCATTTCGTTGTTTAACGATTTACTTTAATTTATGCACTGGCAATCCAATGGAGTAAACCCGTTCCGTGTTAGCGCCGTGGTCCTGTGATTAGCCTTATTATTAGACAGTTAAGTTAAGATTTATCATACCAGTCCCATGACTGACATGTAGTTTGTTTCACTGGCAAACTCGGGTGCCCTTATTTTCCACACGGGAAGTCGAGTAGCTTTTTGCAGATATATTTACAGGATCCTGGCTTAAAGCTGAAGCGGTATTCGGAAAGCTCTGTATCCGCGTATTCCTTCCAGTTGTATATTTGCATCATTTTTCCGCTGCTATTTAAATGAAATTTAAAACTATGATATTATTGAATTTCTCTTTCTGTAATAAGTATTCATACTCTATTATATTCTTGTACTCTGATGTAATTGTTGTTATCAGCAATAAAATGTTCTTCAATTTGTGCTCTAATGTGTATTTTTCTCAAAGCAATCCAGGCTTTCCTTTTACTGGGAAGTTTGGGTCGTTTCAAGCTTGCCCCGAGCCTCGACTCATGATGGAAAACCAACTTCCAATACGACCTTGCAATTTTGATTGTAGAACTAGTATGGCGACATGATATACGGTACCCATGCAGTCTATGATTGATACATTATGATTGAAATGTTTTTATTAAACATATACACACTAAAATTAAAACGTTTTATCGTATCAAGCATCTTTTGACCATTATAAGGTAAAACCCTATCCTCCAGTTTGCGTTGCATTGTGTGATGGGACTTGGGTCTTATAATGGTTTCATTTTTCTAAAAAGCATTGCGTTGTTTAACGTTTTACTTTATTTTATGCACTGGCAATCCAATGGATTAAACCCGTTTCGCGTTAGCGGCGTGGTCCTGTGATTAGCCTTATTAGATAAGTTTTGTTAAGATTTTTTATACTAGTCCCATTACTGACCTGTAGTTTGTTTCAGTGGCAAACTCGGGCGCCCATATTTTCCACACGGGCAGTCGAGTAGCTTTTTGCAGATATATTTACAGGATCCTAGTTTACAGCTGAAGTAGTATTCGGAAAGCTCTGTATCCATGTATTCCTTTCAGTTGTATATTTGTATTTTTTTCCCGCTGCTATTTAAATGTAATTTAATCTCTAATATTATTGTATTTCCAATGTATATCATAAGTTCATACTCTGTTATATTCTTGTACTCTGATGTAATTGTTGTTATCAGCAATAAAATGTTCTTCAGTTTGTGTTCTAAAGTGTGTTGTTCTCAAGGAAATCCAACATTTCCTTTACGGGGAAGTTTGGGTTGTCACAGTTAAAGAACTAACGTCATTTAAAACACGGTTCACGACAAACCCACAATTCCATTTGATATTAGATACCAGGCTCTAAATATAAAATATATCGGCTTATATTTAATATCAAATTCTGATTATTTTTAAAACCACTTCAAACCCAATTTATTTATTTAAAAATCTTGGATTTTAATTCTAGCTCATTTCGATAAAAATATATTTTTATCCTTTCAAATAGGGAATTTTCCATCACAGATCTTTCCAATTCATATATTTTGATTTTACCCCAATAATAGATATTTTTAATAATTTTATCAAGGCCCGTATATTCGATTTCCAATAACGGTCGTTGAACTGCACTTACAGCGACCTTTTCTAAATTTGATTTGTATGTATCTCCAAATCCAACCATTATATTTCAAATTTCAAATATTCATTGGAAAGCTCTTTTCGATACGAACCCAACGGTTCCGGTTTCAGGATAATCCGACGGTCGGATCTCCCGTAGCGTCAATTCGAAGTCAATGGTCGAAATTTCGAACTCCCGCATCGCGGCGCGTTCTATTCAGGCCATTATATTATATATATAATATATATTTCAACGATTTCTGTTTAAAATGAATTTTATAAATAGTTTTAAATTCAGTTTCAAAACGATTTCAACTTCTTATTCAATTTCAAATCAAAAGTGAATTTTTCATTTTAAATTCGTTTTAAATTCATTTCAAAATGATTTCAATTCAAATCGATTTCAGTTCAATTTAAGTTCATTTTAAATTTCATTCAAAATGATTTCAATTCGTTTTTAATTCAATTTCAATTTAATTCAATTTGAATTTATTTCTATTCAATTCGAATTCAAATTCACTTTCTATTCAATTCGAATTCAAATTCACTTTCTGTTCAATTCGAATTGAATTCATTTACTATTCGATTCGAATTCATTTCAATTTCACTTCAATTTGAATTCATTTCAAATTGATTCAATTAAATTTCAATTTTAATTTTAATTTTATTTAATTTGAATTTCATTTCAATTACACTTCAATTTTGAAATCACTTTTCAATATTCATTATAAAACGAATAAAATCGATATAAATATCCTTCGCGTCAAAATAACGCATCTCTAATCAACACTACTTTATATTTTTCAAAAACTTCTTTATTCTATTCAACAAATGAATATTTATTCTATTCAACACATGAATTTATATTTCTTTCAACACTTGACTAATCTCAACAAATGAGTACTATCAACACATGAATATATATTTGATTTCAAGACATGAATATATATTTGATTTCTTCATATTCTTTCCTTTCTAAATTGGAATGAGGCCCAATCAATTACCATATAATGTTAATTATATGGATTTCGCACAACACATGTATATAATAGCAACAATAAATAATCAACCATCATCAAAAGTGCACAACACAACTGTCTGTCAACCTATCGATCGACACACAACTAATTATTGGGGCTAGTGTACGTCAAATATCATCCCAATACCCGTGTGGGGTTTCACATCAACAAACACTGAATATTATTTGTGAAGTTGGGCGACGTGTAAAATTTATCATCCCAATCAATATCAGTCAAATCAGTGTACATAAACAAATCGTCTGATTTGTAAATGAATATTTTATTTTATTCACACACGTTAAAAATTATATTTTTAACGATAAAATATTTTATTTCAACACATGAATTTCTATTCAGTTCATTCACACAATAATATGATATTTTTATTTTTCTAACATATTTTAGAGAATTTCGGCGGCATAATGTAACGACCTAGAAAATCTGAACCAATTTAAAATTTTTAAATTGGCTAAAATAATGGATTTTAAATATTTAAAATAAATATTTTAAAACAATGGCGATGAAAACTGAGTTGAATCGACATTTGAAAACGAATATAATTAATTATAATTATATATAGAATTGAAAATGGCGCGGTAGTTCGATAATTCGATTTCAAACTTCAATTGGATATACCGGGTGCAAAACAATCCGGATTTTAGTGAAACCAAAAGTATTTAAATCTGTTAGTGAATATCTTTCTAACGAATCCGACCAATCGAAATTTGATAGCGGGAATCAAAAGATATGTCCAGTTGAAAATTTTGAATAGTCGCTATGGAATTCAGGCCCTTAAAAATGGACATTTTGCAAACGACCTCGGATTTCGACGAAACCACTTTTGTTGGATCCGCAGTGTCAAGTTATTGTTAGGTTTCAAATTTCATAATTTTTCGAATCAATATGTGAGCGTGGCAAAGGAAAACGCGTTTGACCAGTTTCAGTTGATTTTAATCGACTGGAAATTGGCCATTTTTCAAACTGTCTAAGAATTCGACGAAACTAGTTTTGTTAGGACCGTATCGTCAGTACGAAGCTAGAAAATATTTTTCGGGAATTTTTCTAGTTAGTATGTGACCCCGGAAATTTGAAATGTACGTTTAAATTCAATATAGTGATTTAAATGTAAATTCAAAAGGAAACTGATTGTAACAATCGAATCAGCTTGCGATACATATCGCATTGTGTTCGGAATGGGGGTGAAACGCTATGGGCGACAGGCGGTGGGCCTCGTTTCGAGGTTGTATGTAAAAGTCAACATTTTTACAAAAATTTAATAATTAAATAAAAAAAAAATTATAATTTCCCTCCCCCCCTTTATCTTCGTTCTGCCCCCCCCCCCTTCACTTTTATTTCAGTTAACAGAAATTAAAAAAAAAAAGAAAAAAAAAAAGAAGAAAAACCCTCGTCTCGACGCCGACGAAGACCCGCCCCCCCTCGTGTCGACGCCGACGAAGACCCGCCCCCCCTCGTCTCGACGCCGACGAAGACCTTTCCCCCCCCCCCCTCCATCGATCGAAGCATCGCGACGCCCCCCCTGGAGCCTCGAAGACGCCGCCATCGATGAACAACACCACCTCGAAGCCCTCCGACGTCTGCGAAGACCTCCCCCCCCCCCTCTCTGTAAGTATTTCTATTTATTTTATTATTTTATTTTTATTTTATAAAAACCGAATTTAATAATGATTTTTGTTTTAAAGAAATAAAACTGATTTTATTTTTAAAGTATTAAAAACTGATTTTTTATAAAGTATTTTAAAACTGATTTATTTTATAAAGATGTAAAACTGATTTTATAAAGTATTTTAAAACTGATTTTAAAAAGTATTTTAAACTGATTTTCTTTAAAAGATTAAAACTATTTTGAAAGAAAGGTTAAATCTGATTTTTCGAAAAAGGATTTGAACTTTAAAAAGTAAAAATCATATTTTTATATATCGAAAGTCGAAAGAAAAATCATATTTTTATATATCGAAAGTCGAAAGAAAAATCATATTTTTTATATATTGAAAGTCGAAGTAAAAATCAGATTTTTATATATTGAAAGTCGAAGTAAAAATCATATTTTTATATATTGAATAGCATCGTAAAAATTCGATTTTTACATATGTAGAGAATACGGGCGAAAGCGACAAAAGGCGAAGATTTCTATAAAGGAGAAGTCGTGCAGTTGGATAGCTATTGGTGAGATTTCTGATTTAAAAATTTATATATGTGTTGAAAGTAAAAGTGAATTGCTATATATAAATAAATAAATATATATATATATATATATATATATATATATATACGCCCCTCGTCCACAAACCATGGACGATATTTATTGATTGAAATTGTTGTGAAAATTGATTGATAGCGATTGATTGTTTGGGATTGTTTGAGATTGATATTGGTTGATTGTGGTTGAAAAATACCCGTTTGTGATTGGAAAATATTTGGTTGAAACCACATAGGATTAGTTTGTGGAAATGAAATAAATATATACATGCCGCCTGCGTGCGAACTAGATGCATGATCCCCATTGTCAAAAACCGCGAGGTTTTAAGGTAGAGCGAGGAGCCGTACTAGGGACGGTGCCGGTGTAACTACCCTGCCGTTATGCTGCCGAAATTTTGAATAATATTTGTGTGTTTGAATTATTTTCATATGCTTAAACTATATTTATTCATTGTATTGAAAACATTCATGTGTTGAATTGATATTCATTCGTTGTTTATAAATTCATGTGTTGAATGGTATTCATATTTTGAAATAAATTGTTCGATAATAAAAATCACATTTTTATCTATATATAAAAACTATTGAAAACATTCATGTGTTGAATTGATATTCATTCTTTGTTTAGAAATTCATGTGTTGAATGGTATTCATATTTTGAAATAAATTGTTCGATAATAAAAATCACATTTTTATCTATATATAGAAACCATAGAAAACATTCATGTGTTGAATTGATATTCATTCGTTGTTTAGAAATTCATGTGTTGAATGGTATTCATATTTTGAAATAAATTGTTTTATGATAAAAATCCTATTTTGTCACCTATATGAACTATATAGAAAAATAGTGTTTTGAAATGAATTGTTTTACAATAAAAATCACATTTTTATTGTATGCATAAATCGTTGAAATGTGAAGTGTTAAAAATAGCCACTGGTTCAAAATAAACGTATATGAGTTGAAATATTCATTAATTAGCTAATGAAATGATTTGCACTTATTTATGTGACATTAGAATGAATGGAGTTTTTAAACCAAATAGAAATCAAATATGAAGTCGAATAGAAATTGATAAATGATAAGAACTGTATATATATGTACATGCAATATTCATTGAACAGGTTATAGCAAAGGGGCTAGAGAAGAGGAATAAAATTTTGTGCCCGACAAATAGGTACACATTTACTGATTTGTTTGGGTGATGATTTTGAGCCTGTTGGCTAGCCGCTTGGCCTTTTCTTTTTCTTTTTGAGATTAGAAGGACCGGGACGCTATTTGCGATTTCCCGATGCTCCCGGTGCAGGGGAGGTTATGGCGAAATTTTTCCAAAATTTAAGGCGTTAGAAAAATATTTGAAGTGAAAACGATATGGAAATCATTGAATGAACTATATTTATATAAATATATAAATATAAATAAAATTAAAACGAAACGAGGCCGTGCAGTTCGTATTTTGAAACCGTGATTTCAAACAACTAGTACGGGAAATCCGACCATTGGATTTTCCCGAAACCTCAACCGTCGGGTTCGCCTTGGAAATATCTTCCCAACGGCACCAACTTTGTAGAAATCCAACGGTTGGATTGTCTGGAATGTTTAATTCAAATCTAAAGAAAAACAGTGCCAGAAACGATTATATTTATTTATATATATAAATATAATTATATTTAATCGAATAACGACGCTGCAGTTCGTATTTTGAAATCGAAATTTCAAACGAGTGTACCGGGAGATCCGACCGTCGGATTTTCCCGAAACTAGAACCGTTGAATTCGTTTTGAAAAGACCTTTCTAATGATGTAAATTTTGTGAAAATCCAACGGTTAGATTTTCAGATATGTGTAAATCAAATCTGAAGAAAAACAGCGCCACGGCCGCCTTATGGCCCGAAGCGTCGTTTTGAATAGAATGGCTATTTTATAATAAATAAAAATAGCGATAAATAGTTATAAAATATCATAGGCGATATGGAATGGAAATAAACCGAAATTTGCTTGATTTGTGTGGCTTTTGATGGTTGCATGTATTTGGTGTGAAAATTACATTAAAGAACAAAATTGGTGTTGTCGAATAATTTAACCATTGAAATAAATTGATTTGAAATTCTAAATATACGTGAATTATTTGAGAAGGCCGAGTTAATTCTCATTTCAAATAATTGACCGACGATTGAAAGTCGAAGATGAAGACGGTGGTCGAAGACCGGAGATCTTCACCTCGTTTGGATGGTCACCGAGGTCCTGATTGGGAGGCATCCCGAAATATGGATAATGAGTGGTGATCGTCCAGACGTACGTGTTGATCGAAGGGTTTGCGAGGTATTTAGTGCCTCCGGTTTCGTTCAGACCCAAAACGGACTTGTAAATGGACTATGTGTCCGACATTGGATTTTATTCTGTGTTGATTGATCTCTGTTAAATATACATCGTTTTGGCAGCGGAGAATTTATTCTTTTGCTTAACGCCCTTCTCTGAGACGTACGAGCTCAGAGGTTGTATATCGATGGACATCAATCGCATGGCGTGAATTGCCTGTGTGGCATGCTAAGATGCAGTGATCAGGGCTTCTGTTGAAAAGAAAAGTCTTGTGGTGATGATCAAAGCACCGCCTGTGTGGCGTAGCTTTGTGTATAACGTGAATTCGCGAGCCTCACACCCCGGTATGAACCTAAAACTGGAGAGGACATCAGGGAGGGCCTGCGTTTCTTCCTAGCTAGGGTGGTGTCAGTGACCTACCAGCCCTGACATTTATATACTTTTCACCTATGTGGTTGTTGCTGTTGCGAGGCGCCTCGGTTTGATCGGACGATCCGGGTCCGATGGAGTCATTCGTTGGCTCGTTTACGCCCCAAAGGGCGGGGAAACGCATGGTTCAGGCATTTTAATCCACATCGGTGGACCGGCCCTGACGATCCAAGGGTCACTCGAGCTCTGATCCTGAGACTCGGGCTAGGCAGTCTCGAATTCGGTAAGGACTATCTTTTGCCTTGGTTCATGACGGAAATCCAATTTCCAAATACATGATTGTGCGGTTTTGATTGTATACCTATATATATGGCGACATAGTGGTATGGGGCATTAATGCCGTCTATGATTTATAGTTATGATTTGAAATTGTTTTCAAAACATATAAACACTAGCAATAATATCAAATGCCTTTGTTTTATTCGTATCAAGCATATTTTGGCCGTTATAAGGTAAAAACTCTATCCTCCGGTTTGCGTTGCATTGTGTGATGGGAACTGAGTCTTATAACGGCTTCATTTTTATAAAAAGCATAGCGATGTTTAAAAGAAAGATTTGTTTTAAAGCACTGGCAATCCAATGGAGTAAACCCGTTCCACGAAAGTGGCGTGGTCCTGTGATTAGCCAAATATATATGTGTTGAGTAGATTTCTCATACCAGTCCCATGACTGACTCGTAGTTTGTTTCACTCTCAAACTCGGGTGCCCCTTTTTCCACACGGGCAGCCTTGTATTCTGGTTTAGCTGGTTCTTTCTGGATAGCTGGAGCTGAAGATGGATTCTATCATTTATTTCTTTTTATGCTGTTCAGCTCCTATTGTACATATTTTGTTTATTTCCGCTGTAGACATTTATGTATAGCTGAACTGTATGTGTACTAAGTAAGATCCTGTATACTGTGTAACTCTGATGATTACTTTTATCCAGTATATTTTGTTGTTCATTCTGGTGTATTTATTTAATTCTGTTCTGCTATTATAGGTTTCTGTGTTATATTCCAAAGATAACCTTGTTTCCGTGAGAATGGGAAAGCGGTAACGTCTCAACGTGGTATCAGAGCTTTGGTTAAGCTTAGTTCTGGAATATAACATTTGAACGAACTCGTCAGAAATAGAACCAGTAGTGTTCTAGGAAGGGTAACTCTATACAGATAGGATCAGCAATATCCTAGTATGAGTAGCAGAATCAGAACAACTCGTTAGAGATGGGGTCAGAAGTGCCTCAGAACGAGTCGAGAGTAATATGTTTTTAAAATAACGTATTTGTGATTATATTTATATATAGTCTGGTTTTAGAAATATAATTTTTGAATATATGAAAGATATATATATTTGAAAAGTTAAAAGGTTAAAAACAATTGGATTGGTTGTTGTGTTGTATGATTGTAGATCTATCACACCACTTTCGACTTTATTCCTTTTCGGGGACGAAAAGTTTTAAGTGGGGGAGATTGTAACGACCCAGAAAATCTGAACCAATTTAAAATTTTTAAATTGGCTAAAATAATGGATTTTAAATATTTAAAATAAATATTTTAAAACAATGGCGATGAAAACTGAGTTGAATCGACATTTGAAAACGAATATAATTAATTATAATTATATATAGAATTGAAAATGGCGCGGTAGTTCGATAATTCGATTTCAAACTTCAATTGGATATACCGGGTGCAAAACAATCCGGATTTTAGTGAAACCAAAAGTATTTAAATCTGTTAGTGAATATCTTTCTAACGAATCCGACCAATCGAAATTTGATAGCGGGAATCAAAAGATATGTCCAGTTGAAAATTCTGAATAGTCGCTATGGAATTCAGGCCCTTAAAAATGGACATTTTGCAAATGACCTCGGATTTCGACGAAACCACTTTTGTTGGATCCGCAGTGTCAAGTTATTGTTAGGTTTCAAATTTCATAATTTTTCGAATCAATATGTGAGCGTGGCAAAGGAAAACGCGTTTGACCAGTTTCAGTTGATTTTAATCGACTGGAAATTGGCCATTTTTCAAACGGTCTCAGAATTCGATGAAACTAGTTTTCTTAGGACCGTATCGTCAGTACGAAGCTAGAAAATATTTTTCGGGAATTTTTCTAGTTAGTATGTGACCCCGGTAATTTGAAATGTACGTTTAAATTCAATATAGTGATTTAAATGTAAATTCAAAAGGAAACTGATTGTAGCAATCGAATCAGCTTGCTATACATATCCCATTGTGTTCGGAATGGGGGTGAAACGCTATGGGCGACAGGCGGTGGGCCTCGTTTCGAGGTCGTATGTAAAAGTCAACATTTTTACAAAAATTTAATAATTAAATAATAAAAAAATAAAAAAATAAAATATAATTTCCCTCCCCCCCCCCCCCTTTATCTTCGTTCTGCCCCCCCCCCCCCCCCCCCCTTCACTTTTATTTCAGTTAACAGAAATTAAAAAAAAAAGAAAAAAAAAAGAAGAAAAACCCTCGTCTCGACGCCGACGAAGACCCGCCCCCCCTCGTCTCGACGCCGACGAAGACCCCCCCCCCCCTCGTCTCGACGCCGACGAAGACCTGTCCCCCCCTCCATCGATCGAAGCATCGCGACGCCCCCCCTGGAGCCTCGAAGACGCCGCCATCGACGAACAACACCACCTCGAAGCCCTCCGACGTCTGCGAAGACCTCCCCCCCTCTCTGTAAGTATTTCTGTTTATTTTATTATTTTATTTTTATTTTATAAAAACCGAATTTAATAATGATTTTTGTTTTAAAGAAATAAAACTGATTTTTTTTTTAAAGTATTAAAAACTGATCTTTTATAAAGTATTTTAAAACTGATTTATTTTATAAAGATGTAAAACTGATTTTATAAAGTATTTTAAAACTGATTTTAAAAAGTATTTTAAACTGATTTTCTTTAAAAGATTAAAACTGTTTTGAAAGAAAGGTTAAAACTGATTTTTCAAAAAAGGATTTGAACTTTAAAAAGTAAAAATCATATTTTTTATATATCGAAAGTCGAAAGAAAAATTATATTTTTATATATCGAAAGTCGAAAGAAAAATCATATTTTTATATATCGAAAGTCGAAAGAAAAATCAGATGTTTTATATATTGAAAGTCGAAGTAAAAATCAGATTTTTATATATTGAAAGTCGAAGTAAAAATCATATTTTTATATATTGAATAGCATCGTAAAAATTCGATTTTTACATATGTAGAGAATACGGGCGAAAGCGACAAAAGGCGAAGATTTCTATAAAGGAGAAGTCGTGCAGTTGGATAGCTATTGGTGAGATTTCTGATTTAAAAATTTATATATGTGTTGAAAGTAAAAGTGAATTGCTATATATAAATAAATATATATCTATATATATATATATATGCCCCTCGTCCACAAACCATGGACGATATTTATTGATCGAAATTGTTGTGAAAATTGATTGATAGCGATTGATTGTTTGGGATTGTTTGAGATTGATATTGGTTGATTGTGGTTCAAAAATACCCGTTTGTGATTGGAAAATATTTGGTTGAAACCACATAGGATTAGTTTGTGGAAATGAAATAAATATATACATGCCGCCTGCGTGTGAACTAGATGCATGATCCCCATTGTCAAAAACTGCGAGGTTTTAAGGTAGAGCGATGAGCCGTACTAGGGACGGTGCCGGTGTAACTACCCTACCGTTATGCTGCAGAAATTTTGAATAATATTTGTGTGTTTGAATTATTTTCATATGCTTAAACTATATTTATTCATTGTATTGAAAACATTCATGTGTTGAATTGATATTCATTCGTTGTTTAGAAATTCATGTGTTGAATGGTATTCATATTTTGAAATAAATTGTTCGATAATAAAAATCACATTTTTATCTATATATAAAAACTATTGAAAACATTCATGTGTTGAATTGATATTCATTCTTTGTTTAGAAATTCATGTGTTGAATGGTATTCATATTTTGAAATAAATTGTTCGATAATAAAAATCACATTTTTATCTATATATAGAAACCATAGAAAACATTCATGTGTTGAATTGATATTCATTCGTTGTTTAGAAATTCATGTGTTGAATGGTATTCATATTTTGAAATAAATTGTTTTATGATAAAAATCCTATTTTGTCACCTATATGAACTATATAGAAAAATAGTGTTTTGAAATGAATTGTTTTACAATAAAAATCACATTTTTATTGTATGCATAAATCGTTGAAATGTGAAGTGTTAAAAATAGCCACTGGTTCAAAATAAACATATATGAGTTGAAATATTCATTAATTAGCTAATGAAATGATTTGCACTTATTTATGTGACATTAGAATGAATGGAGTTTTTAAACCAAATAGAAATCAAATATGAAGTCGAATAGAAATTGATAAATGATAAGAACTGTATATATATGTACATGCAATATTCATTGAACAGGTTATAGCAAAGGGGCTAGAGAAGAGGAATAAAATTTTGTGCCCGACAAATAGGTACACATTTACTGATTTGTTTGGGTGATGATTTTGAGCCTGTTGGCTAGCCGCTTGGCTTTTTCTTTTTCTTTTTGAGATTAGAAGGACCGGGACGCTATTTGCGATTTCCCGATGCTCCCGGTGCAGGGGAGGTTATGGCGAAATTTTTCCAAAATTTAAGGCGTTAGAAAAATATTTGAAGTGAAAACGATATGGAAATCATTGAATGAACTATATTTATATAAATATATAAATATAAATAAAATTAAAACGAAACGAGGCCGTGCAGTTCGTATTTTGAAACCGTGATTTCAAACGACTAGTACGGGAAATCCGACCATTGGATTTTCCCGAAACCTCAACCGTCGGGTTCGCCATGGAAATATCTTCCCAACGGCACCAACTTTGTAGAAATCCAACGGTTGGATTGTCTGGAATGTTTAATTCAAATCTGAAGAAAAACAGCGCCCGAAACGATTATATTTATTTATATATATAAATATAATTATATTTAATGGAATAACGACGCTGCAGTTCGTATTTTGAAATCGAAATTTCAAACGAGTGTACCGGGAGATCCGACCGTCGGATTTTCCCGAAACTGGAACCGTTGGATTCGTTTTGAAAAGACCTTTCTAATGATGTAAATTTTTTGAAAATCCAACGGTTAGATTTTCAGATATGTGTAAATCAAATCTGAAGAAAAACAGCGCCACGGCCGCCTTATGGCCCGAAGCGTCGTTTTGAATAGAATGGCTATTTTAAAATAAATAAAAATAGCGATAAATAGTTATAAAATATCATAGGCGATATGGAATGGAAATAAACTGAAATTTGCTTGATTTGTGTGGCTTTTGATGGTTGAATGTATTTGGTGTGAAAATTACATTAAAGAACAAAATTGGTGTTGTCGAATAATTTAACCATTGAAATAAATTGATTTGAAATTCTAAATATACGTGAATTATTTGAGAAGGCCGAGTTAATTCTCATTTCAAATAATTGACCGACGATTGAAAGTCGAAGATGAAGACGGTGGTCGAAGACCGGAGATCTTCACCTCGTTTGGATGGTCACCGAGGTCCTGATTGGGAGGCATCCCGAAATATGGATAATGAGTGGTGATCGTCCAGACGTACGTGTTGATCGAAGGGTTTGCGAGGTATTTTGTGCCTCCGGTTTCGTTCAGACCCAGAACGGACTTGTAAATGGACTGTGTGTCCGACATTGGATTTTATTCTGTGTTGATTGATCTCTGTTAAATATACATCTGTTTGGCGGCGGAGAATTTATTCTTTTGCTTAACGCCCTTCTCTGAGACGTACGAGCTCAGAGGTTGTATATCGATGGACATCAATCGCATTGCGTGAATTGCCTGTGTGGCATGCTAAGATGCAGTGATCAGGGCTTCTGTTGAAAAGCAAAGTCTTGTGGTGATGATCAAAGCACCGCCTGTGTGGCGTAGCTTTGTGTATAACGTGAATTCGCGAGCCTCACACCCCGGTATGAACCTAAAACTGGAGAGAACATCAGGGAGGGCCTGCGTTTCTTCCTAGCTAGGGTGGTGTCAGTGACCTACAGCCCTGACATTTATATACTTTTCACCTATGTGGTTGTTGCTGTTGCGAGGCGCCTCGGTTTGATCGGACGATCCGGGTCCGATGGAGTCATTCGTTGGCTCGTTTACGCCCCAAAGGGCGGGGAAATGCATGGTTCAGGCATTTTAATCCACATCGGTGGACCGGCCCTGACGATCCAAGGGTCACTCGAGCTCTGATCCTGAGACTCGGGCTAGGCAGTCTCGAATTCGGTAAGGACTATCTTTTGCCTTGGTTCATGACGGAAATCCAATTTCCAAATACGTGATTGTGCGGTTTTGATTGTAAACCTATATATATGGCGACATAGTGGTATGGGGCATTAATGCCGTCTATGATTGATAGTTACGATTTGAAATTGTTTTCAAAACATATAAACACTAGCAATAATATCAAATGCCTTTGTTTTATTCGTATCAAGCATATTTTGGCCGTTATAAGGTAAAAACTCTATCCTCCGGTTTGCGTTGCATTGTGTGATGGGAACTGAGTCTTATAACGGCTTCATTTTTATAAAAAGCATAGCGATGTTTAAAAGAAAGATTTGTTTTAAAGCACTGGCAATCCAATGGAGTGAACCCGTTCCACGAAAGTGGCGTGGTCCTGTGATTAGCCAAATATATATGTGTTGAGTAGATTTCTCATACCAGTCCCATGACTGACTCGTAGTTTGTTTCACTCTCAAACTCGGGTGCCCCTTTTTCCACACGGGCAGCCTTGTATTCAGGTTTAGCTGGTTCTTTCTGGATAGCTGGAGCTGAAGATGGATTCTATCATTTATTTCTTTTTATGCTGTTCAGCTCCTATTGTACATATTTTGTTTATTTCCGCTGTAGACATTTATGTATAGCTGAACTGTATGTGTACTAAGTAAGATCCTGTATACTGTGTAACTCTGATGATTACTTTTATCCAGTATATTTTGTTGTTCATTCTGGTGTATTTATTTAATTCTGTTCTGCTATTATAGGTTTCTGTGTTATATTCCAAAGATAACCTTGTTTCCGTGAGAACGGGAAATCGGGTCGTCTCACATAACGGCACAATACTAGAAACGGGACAAGGCCTAGCCTTGTCCCCGGTCTAGTGATGGCCCACGCCATACACACATCAATCATATCAATTTCCATTTCACCAAAAAATTAAATTCATCTCAAATAATCTAACCAATCTATGCAACAAAACAAACAAGTCCATGGTCCGTGGACAGTGGTGTCGGGTGCTACTAAACACCGTCTGCATCCTAGTATATTTTTATATAACTAGAAAAAGAAATTTAAAGTGAGAAGTTATCACCAAAGCTAATCCAAACGCCATGACTCTTCATATGTAGGAAATCTTTATTGTGCTCGCCTTTGTCACTTTCGTTGTCCGTATTCACTACATATATAAAAATCGAATTTTTATATTCCCTATTATATAAAAATCATATTTTTATTACCGCCACTATATAAAAATCATATTTTTATAATCTCTACTTAATAAAAATCATATTTTTATAATCTGTACTTAATAAAAATCATATTTTTATTGTTCTAAAAATATATAAATCATATCTTTAATCTCTACATATAATAAAAATCATATTTTTATTGTTCTAAAAATATAAAAATCATATTTTTATTCTCATATAAAGATCGCATTTTTATTTCAAAACCATGTGTATAAAAATCCAATTTTTATACTAATTCATATAATAAAAATTATATTTTTATCGTGCCGTTCAAATGAAGAAAATCCAATTTTTATATGTCATTCACGTAAAGAAAAATCAAATTTTTATATACTATTCAAACAAAGAAAAATAATTTTTTTTATGCTATTCAAACAAAGGAAAATCAAAATTTATTATGTTATTCAAACAAAGAAAAATCAATTTTTTTTGTATGCTATATACATAAAGAAAAATCAAATTTTTGTGTGCTATATACATAAAGAAAAATCAAATTTTTGTATGCTATATAAATAAAGAAAAATCAAATTTTTGTATTGCAAACTGAAAATAAAATCTATGTTCTTTTTATTGATAAAAAAAAACTGATTTTTTTCTCTAATCTAACTAAACTATTCACATCCTGACAAAAAAAAAAGAATGAAAGAAAAAAACTCACTTTTTAAATTCGGTTTTCTATGAATGGGGGCCCCACATCGACGTTGGGCGGTGGGGGAGTAGTTGAAGGCGGCGGTGGAGGGGTGCTCACAGGTGGATGGTGGTGGAAGTCTGGTGGTTGCGCTGTTGGTGGCCAGAGGTGCAGTTTTAGGTGGGTTTCAATTTGGGGCTTAGGGTTTTGGGTTTGGAAGGAAGAGAAGGAGGAGAAGGAGAGAAGAGGAGGAACGAGGCGCTAAGGGGGGGAGGCCGATGGCGAACGGCGGTTGATGGAGGTGAGGGAGCGGCTGCATTTTGTTTTTTTTCTTTTTTTCCTGAAAGGAGCGACGGGTAAGAGGAAGTGGGAGAGAGAGAACGTAGTGGAGAGGGTTGACCAATTATAATATATATATATATATTTATTTTATTTTCTTCGCCAAAAAGCAACTTTTATTGTCGAACTCGAAATCGAACCCACCGACTGTCATCCCTAGGGTATTACCCCCATTCCGAACACATTGGGATATGTATCGTAGGCCAGTTCGATCGTTACGATAAGTTTTCGTCAAATTTACATTTAAATCATTATATTGAATTTTAAACATACATTTCAATTTACCGGGGCCACATAGTAACTCGAAAAATTCCAGAAAAATATTTTCTAACTTCGTATTGACGATACAGTCCTAACAAAACTAATTTCGTCGAATTCTGAGACTGTAACAACCCGAAAATCTGAGGCAGTTTAAAATTTTTATTTTGGCAATTTTGGCAAATTTTGATTATTTAAAAAGAATTATTTTAAATAATAACGACGAGAAATTTATTTTAAATATAATTTGAATGTATATATTCATTTGAATCGACGATAAAATATAAATATTTATTTATGTATATAAAAGGAATTGGAAATAGCACGGTAGTTCGATATTTTGATTTAAACTTCAAATGAACGTACCGGGTGCAAAATAAACCGGATTTTAGTGAAACCAAAAATAGTTGAATCTAATTGAGGATATCTTTCCAAAGAATCCGAAAAATCAAACTTTCATAGCGAGAATCAAAAGATATGTCCAGTTGAAAATTCTGAATAGTCGCTATGGAATTCAGGCCCTTAAAAATGGGAATTTTGCAAACGACCTCGGATTTCGACGAAACCACTTTTGTTGGATCCGGGATGTAAAGTTATTGCTAGATTCCAAATTACATAATTTTTCGAATCAATGTGTGAGTGTGGCAAAGGTAAATGCGTTTGACCAGTTTTAGTTGTTTTAATCAACTGGAAATGGCCATTTTTCAAACGGTCTCGGAATTTGACGAAACTAGTTTTGTTAGGACCGTATCGTCAATACGAAGCTATAAAATATTATTCTGGAATATTTTTAGTTAATATGTGACCCCAGTAAATTGAAATGCGCGTTCAAATTCAATATCTAGAGTTATATGTTGATTTTGATGAAAACTGATCGAAATGATCGAATCAGCTTGCGATACATATCCCATTGTGTTCGGAATGGGGGTAATTAGCTATGGACGACAGTTGGTGGGTTCGATTTTGAGTTCGAAATATAAGGTTGCTTTTTAGAGAATTAAAATGAATTCAATATAAAATTTCATCTCTCCTTTCTCCCCTTTTATTCAGTCAACCCCCCCTCTCGTTTGTTTTCAAAATCGAAATAAAAAAAATGAAAAAAAAAAGAGAGAGAGAAAAGAGGGATCAACGGATGACTCCAAGCCACCGCCGCCCTCTGGTCAGCGCTTCCCCTCGCGCGCACAGCCTCCGGCCTCCCCCTCCTCGATGTCTTTCCACCCTCCCCCGTCGACCTAGCGAGACCACCGCGACGCGAGCTCGCTCCTCTAGTCCACCGAGCTCGAGACCCTCCACCAGACCGTCGCTCCACCCCCCCCATCGCTCCTCTGAAAACCCCCAAGTACATACCCTAGCGCCCTAATAAAAAAAACCGAGATCCAACGAGCACCACGAACACCTCCGACCAAATATAGTGAGTGTTTTTATTTATTTTATATTTTCAGTTTTAATATTTATAATGCCGTATTCAAAAATGTTATCTTTATATGAGAAGCGAATATGATTTGTATAAAGGAATGATTTTTATTTTGTTAAAGAAGTAATTTTTATCATCTTAAAGTAATTATTTTTAACATGAAAGGTTAGATTTGTTTTACGTGAAAAATCGAATTTTTATAATAGAAAAGGCGAGTTAAAAATATGGTTTCTATCAAAGTAGAAATATAAAAATATAATCTTTTATATAGTTATGATGATAAAAATTCGATTTTTATATATTGAGTAGCAAAGTAAAAATTCGATTTTTATATATTGAATAACGAAGTAAAAATTCGATTTTTTTATATTGAATAAGTGAAGTAAAAATTCGGTTTTTATATATTGAATAGCGAAGTAAAAATTCGATTTTTATATATTGAATAACGAAGTAAAAATTCGATTTTTATATATTGAATAGCGAAGTAAAAATTTGATTTTTATATATTGAATAACGAAGTAAAAATTCGATTTTTATATATTGAGTAGCAAAGTAAAAATTCGATTTTTATATATTGAATAACGAAGTAAAAAAATCGATTTTTATATATTGAATAGCGAAGTAAAAATTCGATTTTTATATATTGAATAACGAAGTAAAAATTCGATTTTTATATATTGAGTAGCAAAGTAAAAATTCGATTTTTATATATTGAATAACGAAGTAAAAATTCGATTTTTATATATTGAATAGCGAAGTAAAAATTCGATTTTTATATCTTGAATAACGAAGTAAAAATTCGATTTTTATATATTGAATAACGAAGTAAAAATTCGATTTTTATATATTGAATAACGAAGTAAAAATTCGATTTTTATATATTGAATAGCGAAGTAAAAATGTGATTTTTACATATGTAGAGAATACGGGCAAAGAAAGTGACAAGAGGCAAGAACGACGAAGATTTCTACATAAGAAGAATAGTGGGATTGGATTAGCTATTCAGTGAGAATTTCTCACTCTAAATTTCTTTTTCTGGTTATATATATATATACTAGGATGCAGACGGTGTTTAGTAGCACCCGACACCCGTCATCCACAGACCATGGACGGCTTGTATGCTTGTTTGTTTGATTTTGATGTGTAGTTGATTGTGTGATGTGACGTGAAAAGAAATAAAATATTTATGTAGTTTAAATATTTTATAGTTAAAAATAGAATTTTTAACGTGTATATGAAATGAAATAAAAATAAACAAATCTGACAATTTGTTTATATACACACATTTGACTGATATTGATTGGGACGATAAATTTTACACATCGCCCAACTGCACAAATAAAATCTGTGTTTGATTGTTTGAAACCCCACACGGGTATTGGGGTGATATATGACATACACCAATCCCAATAATTAGTAGTATGTCGATCGATTGATTGACAGACTGTTATAAGCGTTGAATATTTATATTCGATGCTTATACAGTGTAGAATGCACTTTGAATGATGGTTGATTATTCATCGTTGTTATTGTATACATGTGTAACACCCCGCACCCGCTAAGGTCACTCACTAAGGGAATGCCTTAACTTCGGTGGAGCATTTGAAGTGAGTATAGAACAGAAAAATTAAAACAAGACAGATATAAATACTTGAAAATCTAAAACATTCTTTCATAGCAGCAGAAGGTAAACATGTTTAGTTACAACACCATAAAGAGTCAAGTACTAAATATCCATCCTGATAAAAACATAAGTACATAATCCCACTACATAAACAATAGCCATAAAAGAAAAGATAAGCTGGGCTTTACATCACGGTCCAAGCTCCAGAAGATAGATAAAGATGTCTGATCAAAGCCCACTAGTGCTAGGCCCAACCAGAGGACCTGAGGGGGAAAAAGATAAAAACAACGGGGTCAGACATAAGTCTGAGTGAGCCCTATAACCTCAACAATACAATCATTAAAGTAATTAGGGTATGATATAAACCTGGTATGGTACGACTGGGGATAAATGACTACACTAGGTAGCCAACTAGACTAAGATAACGGTAAAGACGCGCCTATCCACCCAAGGATAAATACTACATTGCACCACCCCAGATCTACCCACCCAAGGGTAATTCCTACACTGCACCACACCAGTTCTACCCACCCAAGGGTAATTCCTACTTAAAGGTTGATCCCACTAAGTGTACTTAGAAAATTTACCCAGTAGTTTCGTGTACCCCTAGCTGATTACGTAGGTGCCGTCTGCCCCTATCTCCACTAGGTGTACCCACTACTCCCAAGCGGTCGACTCTCTACCATAGATACCCGTGCTAGCCCCACAGTGGGGTGTATCACTCCCCAAAGTGGCAACCCGAAAATGGTGCACGGCTTATATCTACACGATGCAACAACGTCTTACCTACCAGCCCGGGTCCACACACGCATATGAAACCCGTTGGACTCGCGTTGCCACCGCTACCCCGTTTTGGACTCTTATAGTCAAGCCCAGTACGCGTGTCCCGTCCTCAACATGGATCGAGCCCAATAAGATACATATGGGTTACTGGTTGAAATGGGCCCCCACAAGCTACTACTTAAGCTTGTCATTCTATTTAGTGCATCCCACTTAACCCCTTTTTATAATCATGCCCACTTACATGTTAAGGTTTCGGTTAAGTCATCTAATCATATTTCAATTGCCACTCAAGGCCCCCACAAGCTACTACTTAAGCTTGTCATTTAATCTTATTTCAATTGCCACTCAAGGCCCCCACAAGCTACTACTTAAGCTTGTCATTTAATCTTATTTCAATTGCCACTCAAGGCCCCCACAAGCTACTACTTAAGCTTGTCTTTTAATCTAGTGCATCCCACTTAACCCCTTTTTATAATCATGCCCACTTACATGTTAAGGTTTTGGTTAAGTCATCTAATCATATTTCAATTGCCACTCAAGGCACCCACTAGATTTCTACATGCCACCCAAGGCACTTACTTAAACCTTTAATCATGTTTAATTACATGTTCCACTTCGGTTAAGTATTCTAATCGTATTTTCTATTGCCACCCAAGGCAACTACTAGATTTTTCCACATGCCACCCAAGCAACCCACTTAACCCCCCATGTCCTCTACATGCTAATATGGTTAAGTGTTTCTTAATTGATTAAGAACGTAACCGTTGTAGAGACCTCTCACATTAGACTATCTCTTATGGCAGCTGGATTTGCCGGTCGGGTCCGGGCAGCCTTAGGCCATAACCGAGTCTAACCTCGTGTCTTTACACTTGTCACGTATATAGTTTGTGCCTAAGACCTCTCACATTGGGCCAATCATTTGTAGCCGCTGGATATGCCGATCGGTTCCGGGCAGTCTTATGCTACAAAAGGGTCCAACCTCGTGTCTTAGTCGATTAATTACACCTAATTAATCACCCCCATATTTGGAATTAATTTTCCCTAATTAATTCCAATTTTTAACGATGTACATAATTGACTCAATTATGTCCATCCTCTTTATGGTACGCATAATCATACCAACTTCACACAATTTCATTAACATGTTTATTAACCCCATAGTTCCCCACGTAATTCGCGGACATGACCTAAAAGGGAAGATTCATCACAAATACAATGGGTTCAACTTGCATAACATTAGCATCAACATGGGTTTTTAAAGGTGTCATCATGCATATAGCATCAAACCCAACTAGCATAAATAATCAACCCAAACTTGCATGAATCACATATGTCATAAAGAGATTAACATGCATAAGTTACTTATGTCATATAAAGGGGTAAACTTGCATATGTATGTATGACATACAAAGGAGTTAACTTGCATATGTATGCATATCATTCTAAGGTGTAAACTTGCACATGTTACTTGCAAATCATCAAACACCAAACTTGCATAACATGTCATATATGGACTTGCATATAATCATACACCAAACTTGCATAACATATCATATATGAACTTGCATATAATCATACACCAAACTTGCATAACATATCATATATGAACTTGCATATAATCATACACCAAACTTGCATAACATATCATATATGAACTTGCATATAATCATACACCAAACTTGCATAATCATGGTGTCATAGTGGATCAAAGTTTATCATAGCAACTAGCATCATGAACACTTGCATAACATCATGATCATATAGCATATAGCTTGCATAACTTGCATAACATCATGAACATGTAACATATGACTTGCATAACTTGCATAACATCATGAACATGTAGCATATGGCTTGCATAACTTGCATAACATCTCAAACTCATAGCATATAACTTGCATAACATGCATAACATCTCAAACACATAGCATATAACTTGCTTAACATGCATAACATCATTAACACATAGCATATAAATTGCATAACTTGCATTGATCCACATTCATAGCCATAACCTCATTATATCCTATCATAATCATTTCAATAATTGGTCATTAAGGCTATAGAAAACTCAAAACTTGTTGATTAGCCTTCTTATGAATATATTAAAAGATTGAGACGAAGCCACTAAGCTATCAACTCAAAAACTCCAAATAAGAATGCTCCAAATGAAAACCCTTGAGCCAAATCAATAATAATGATCCTAGCTTTGATGAAGAAAAGCCTTGAATCAAACTTAGAAACACTTAAGCAAGCTTAGGATCTCTTATACTTCTTTAGAAACTCTCTCATATGATTAGAGATGGAGATTATGACAAGAGGATGAGGGTGGAGGCCATAAGAGAACATTTTGGCATAGTTTAGCTATAGGATTGAATAATGAGCATTTAGGTTTAGGTTATGGGTCTTTTTATAGAAGACTAGGATAGTTTTAGCCATAGGATAAACCTTAGTTTAGATCCTAGCCATCAAAGCATGTCTTGGGGAAGAAGTCAAGTGTAGGAACCATCTAGGGCCTTTAGATTAAAGCTGAACCATGAGAACCATTCAAATGCAAAATCTGCATTTGAGCGAATCGGCCCACGGGTTGACGGCCAAACACCCTGGATTAACCCCTAGTCGACCGAGCGGGCTCGGGTCGACCTCAAAATCGGCCGGTTCGGTTATTCCCCTCTCCCAATTCGCTGTTTTGAACATTTTTGCATATTTATTTATTTAATTTTCAATTATATATATATCAATATATATATATTTCTCTGCGCAACCCATTTCACTTAATTAAGTATAAATTAATTTGTGCATTTTTATGTTCAAATTACGGGGTGTTACAACATGTGTTGTAGAAAATCCATATAATTAACATTATATGGTAATTGATTGGGCCTCATTCCAGTTTTGAAAAGAAATATTTGAAATAGAAATATTTGAAAAGAAATATTTGAAATAGAAATATTTGAAAAGAAATATTTGAAATAGAAATATTTGAAAAAAAAATATTTGAAATAGAAATATTTAAAAAAGAAATACTTGGAATAGAATATTTGAAAATAGAAATATTTGAAGCCGTGTAGATTAGATTGACGCCATTTTGACGTGAACGATATTTATATTGATTTTATTTAATGAATATCGAAAGTGATTTCAAAATCTGATATTTTGAAAATAATTGAAATTCAAACTGAAACTAAAAAGAAATGAATTCGAATTAAACTGAATAGAAATGAATTCGAATTGAAATTGAATAGAAATGAATTCGAATTGAAATCAGATAGAAATGAATTCGAATGGAAACTGAATTGAATTGAAAACGAACTGAAATTGAACTAGAAATCAATTTGAATTGAAATCGATTTAAAAATAGTTTAAAATGAATTTATATTTGAATATTCAATTTTGATTTGTAATTGAATATGAAGTTGAAACCGTTTTGAAAATAAATTTAAAACGATTTATAAAGCTCGTTTTGAATTGAAATCGACGAAGTTTATATTATATATATTATATATAATATAATGGCCTGAATAGAACGCGCACTCCCCCACGCGGCAGTTCGCGAATTTCGACCGTTGACTTCGAACGGATATTACGGGAGAGCCGACCATCGGATTCTCCTAAAACCGGAACTGTTGGGTTCTTACCGAAAAGAGCTTTCTAAAAAATATTAGAAATTAGAAATCTAACGGTTGGATTTGGAATTATGTCCAAATCAAATTTGAAAAAGGTCGCTGTAAGTGCAGTTCGATGGCCGTTGATGGAAATCGACTGTACGGGCCTTGATAAAATTATTAAAAATAGTAATAATTTGTGTAAAATCATAAGAAATGATTTGTGAAGATTTGGGGACGAAAAACTCCATATTTGAAAAGATAAAAATAGATTTTTATCGAAATGAACTTGTTTTGTACTAGAATTATAATTCTATTTATTTTTAAATAAATAAATTGGATTTGAAATTGTTTTGAAAATAACCAGAATTTCCAATAATTATATTGGAATGGATTTGAATCGAAATTGTCTTCGGAATATTTCGATGTTGGATTTCGTGATTATACGAATGTTGTTATGGAAATTTAAAAGATATTTATATATCGCTATTTCCAATACGATATTTGTTGGTCGTAGAATTTGATATTGAATATAAGCCGATATATTTTCTATTCAAAGCCTTGTATTTAATATCAAATGTGATTTGGGTTTGTCGCGAATGGTGTCTTCATTAACACTGTTCTTGAACCCAGTTGAGAAAAAGATTAAATCTTTTTATTCATATTTAATGAAGTGTACCAATTAAATAATATTTAATTGGAATTGAATTGGTATTGATTTTTGGGTTTATCGTGAATAGTGTTTTAAATAACACTTGTTCTTTAACCCGATAATTAATGAAATGTGATTTTGAGTTGTCGTGAACGGTATCTTCAATAATACAGTTCTTAGACCTAAAGGAGTTAAGAAAATCAGCAACTAACTAGAGATTAGTTAAGTTGAATGGTTTCAGAGGTATTGATCTGATGTTGGTTTCGGCCTTCGGGGTTAATACTTGGGGAATTGCTCACTTGCTAATTTACGGTTAGGGACTGATTGAAATGTGTTGTGATTTTGGGTTTATCGTGAACAGTGTTTTAAATGACACTGATTCTTTAACCCAGTCACAGATTAAAACCAAGTGGAGTTTTAATGAATCTTTAATTAGATTGAAATGATCGAGAATGGAGTATCACCAGTTTTGCTCCAGGCGATGGTTAAATCTTTAATTAGATTTGAACGTGAAATGGTAATTGAGTTTACCGATAACACCATGGTGTTAGATATGAAGTATTACCAGTTTTACTTCATGGGATGAATAGGTTTGGATTGGGAAATTAAAACAAATGATTACTTCAGTAAGGTTCGTTAATCCCGACTAGTTGAATCGAAATTCAAAAGAAGATTAAAGAATATTTCGAGGAATTTATCTTTGATAAAATTAATGGGAACCTTTCGCTATGAATGTGAAATTTAGAAACTAACTGTCGGTTAGCTATGCAGAATGGTTTTCTGGATATTGATCTGATGTTGGTTTCGGCCTTCGGGGTTAATATTTGGGGAATTATTCTCTTGATTAATTTACGGTTAGTGATTGATGAATTGGAATGAGGCGTATGTTGTGTTTGTGTAACACGTATTTATTATATACGCGAGTTATTCAGAAAGACCGGGTTTATCCCATTCTGAATAACTGACACGACGATAAGTCGAAGAAGAAGACGATGGTCGAAGACCAGAGGTCTTCACGTCGTTTGGATAAGTACTGATGATCTTGATTGGGATGTACACCCAAGAAGATGGAAACAGTTGGTGATCGTCCAGACGTACTTGGAGATCGATGGATATGCGGGGTACTAGGTGCCTCCGGTTTCATTCAGACCCAGAACGGACTTGTAAATGGACTGTGTGTCTGACATTGGATTTTAATCTGTGTGATTGATTTCTATTAAATATATATCTGTTTGGCGGCGGAGAATTTATTCTCTTGCTTAACGCCCTTCTCTGAGACGTACGAGCTCAGGGGTTTTATACTGATGGATATCAAATGCATAGAGTGAATTGCCTTTGTGGCATGCCTAAGTGGCAAATGATCAAGGCTTCTATTGAAAAGTAGAGTCTTGTGGTTGATGATCGAAGCACAGCCTTTGTGGCGTAGCTTTGTGTAACGTTTACTTCGCGAGTTTCACACCCGGTATGAACCAAAAACGGGAGACGGACCTCCGGGGGGACATGCGTTTTCTTTCTAGCTAGAAGTGGCGTCAATGGTTTTACACGCCCTGACGAGTTTGACTTATGTGGTTGTTGCTGTTGCAAGGCGCCTCGGTTTGATCAGACGATCCGGGTCCGATGGAGTCATTTGTTGGCTCATTTACGCCCCATAAGGCGGAGAGACGTATTTTTCAGGCATTATAATCCACATCGGTGGACCGGCCCTGACGATCCAAGGGGCAGTTGCGGCTGTTCCTAGATATGGGCTAGATTGTCTAAAATCGGTAGAGGACTATCTTTTGCCTCGGTTCATAGATGGAAATCCAATTTCCAAATATCTAACATTTGCAGTTTTATTTGTAAAGCCTAGTATGGCGACATAGTGGGATGGGGCCCTTATGCCGTCTATGATTGATACTTATGATTTGAAGTTGTTTCATACACTATGCACTTATAATAGTATCAAATAATATGTTTTAAGTGTATCAAGCATTCTTTGGCTATTATAAGGTAAAAACCCTATCCTCCGGCCTGCGTTGCATTGTGTGATGGGAACTGGGTCTTATAATAGCTTCATTTTTCTTTATTTAGCATTGTGCTGTTTGTTTTATGCACTGGTATTCTTGGGAAGAAACCGTTCCGTGTTATACGGCGTGGTCCCTTGATTTACCTAACTTTGAAAATAAAGATTAATAACTGTTTTAGTTCTCGCACCAGTCCCATGACAGACCTGGAGTTTATTGTTTTAACCTAAACTGGGTGCCCCTATTTTTCCGCATGGGCAGCTAGTAGTTTTGGTTTTGCAGATTTATATTCATAGGATCCTGGTTTACAGCTGGAGCGATATCCAGAAAGCTTTGTATCCGTATATCTCCTTCAGTTGTGTATTGTATTATTTTCCGCTGCTATGTATTTAAATGTAATTTAAATCTCTGATATTTCTGTATAATATTCATTCATACTCTGTATATTCATGTAATCTGATGTATTGTTGTAATATACAATGAAATGTTCTTCCGTCTGCGTTCTATTGTGGCTTGTTCTCGAACTATCCGCGCTTTCCTCACCGGGGAAGTTACGGGTTTTCACAGTTGGTATTAGAGCTTTGTTTTACCAAGCTCAGAGAACAAGGCACATTAGAACCATACGAAAGAATTCATCAGAAATTGGATTAGTAATATCCAATGAGAATGAATCGTTAGAGATGGGATCAGTAGTATCCTAGAACTAGTGTGAAGAGTATATTTTTAAAATGAAAATAAATTTTGTTTTGAAAATTTAAAATCAATTATTCGTATTTGATTATTTATTTCATATTGATTAGGACAGTCCAGTATATAGAGATTTTGCATATACGTCTTGCAAACGTGTGTTCGAAATTTTAATATATTGGATAGATATAGAATCACACTCTAGTCGCCCGGAGATGATTCTGATGATGAGGCCTCATCATCAGTGTTTATACTCGAGCGACGAAAGTGAGATTTCTATATATTTCCAATTGACTGGTGTGAGAACCAAAATTAGATAGGGCCTATTGTTGTGATTTGGCATTAAAAATCTGATTTTTGACTATATATTAAAGTTATGCATTTGAAATGATAACCAACTAATTGATTGATGGTTGAGTTGTTTGATTATTGGTTGATTATTAAGATGTTGAACCTTTAACCAAATTGAACCAAATATTGAACTGTATTGAAAATCGGTCGCATTTGCTTGCATATACATGTACTTACATTGAACAGGTCTTAGCAAGGAGGCTAGAGCAGAGAATAAAATTTGTTTGCCCGACAAATAGGTACATGTTTACTATAATTTACTGTTTTGTTTGGGTGATGATGATTTCATGAACCGATTGGCTAGCCGCTTGGCTTTTTCTTTTTCTTTTTGAGATCAAAAGGCCTATATGGCAATTTCGGGATTTTCCCGTGGCTCCCGGTGCAGAGGAGGTTATGGCGAAATTTTTCGAAAATTTAGGGTGTTAGCCAAATTTTTGAAGAAATTAAAAATTCTCAGAAACTGAAAAGTTGGAGAATGGAAGCCAGATTGAGCGTAGAGTTGATTACGCAAACCACTTTCGACTTTGTTCCTTTTCGGGGACGAAAAGTTTTAAGTGGGGGAGATTATAACAACCCGAAAATCTGAGCCAGTTTAAAATTTTTATTTTGGCAATTTTGACGAGTTTTGATTATTTAAAAAGAATTATTTTAAATAATAACGATGAGAAATTTATTTTAAATATAATTCGAATGTATATATTAGTTTGAATCGACGATAGAATATAAATATTTATTTATATATATAAAAGGAATTGAAAATAGTGTGGTCGTTCGATAATTTGAATTCAAACTTCAAATGAATGTACCGGGTGCAAAACAAACCGGATTTAAGTGAAACCAAAAATAGTTGAATCTAATTGAGGATATCTTTCCAACAAATCCGAAAAATCAAAATTTCATAGCGGGAATCAAAAGATATGTCCAGTTGAAAATTCTGAATAGTCGCTATGGAATTCAGGCCCTTAAAAATGGGAATTTTGCAATCGACCTCAGATTTCGACGAAACCACTTTTGTTGGATCCGGGATGTAAAGTTATTGCTAGATTCCAAATTTCATAATATTTCGAATCAATATGTGAGCGTGGCAAAGGAAAACGCGTTTGACCAGTTTTAATTGTTTTTAATCGACTGGAAATGGCCATTTTTCAAACGGCCTCGGAATTTGACGAAACTAGTTTTGTTAGGACCGTATCGTCAATACGAAGCTAGAAAATATTTTTCTGGAATTTTTCTAGTTAATATGTGACCCCAGTAAATTGAAATGCGCGTTCAAATTCAATATATAGAGTTATATGTTGATTTTGACGAAAACTGATCGAAACGATCGAATCAGCTTGCGATACATATCCCATTGTGTTCGGAATGGGAGTAATTAGCTATGGATGACAGTCGGTGGGTTCGATTTTGAGTTCGAAATAAAAGGTTGCTTTTTAGAGAATTAAAATGAATTAAATATAAAATTTCATCTCTCATTTCTCCCCTTTTATTCAGTCAACCCCCCCCCCCCCCTAAACCCCCCCCCCTTACGTTTATTTTCAAAATCGAAATAAAAAATTGAAAAAAAAGAGAGAGAAAAGAGGGATCGACGGACGACTCCAAGCCACCGCCGCCCTCTGGTCAGTGCCTCCCCTCGCGCGCACGGCCTCCCCCTCCCCGACGTCTTTACACCTTCCCCCGTCGACCTCGCGAGACCACCGCGACGCGAGCTCGCTCCTCCAGTCCACCGAGCTCGAGACCCTCCACTAGACCGTCCCCTCCAACCGCCACATCACTCCTCTTAAAACCCCTAAGTCCATACCGTAGCGCCCTAATAAAAAAAACCGAGATCCAACGAGCACCACGAACTCCTCCGACCAAATATAGTGTGTGTTTTTATTTATTTTATATTTTAAGTTTTAATATTTATAATGTCGTATTCAAAAATGTTATCTTTATATGAGATGCGAATATGATTTGTATAAAGGAATGATTTTTATTCAGTTAAAGAAGTGATTTTTATCATCTTAAAGTAATGATTTTTAACATGAAAGGTTAGATTTGTTTTACGTGAAAAATCCAATTTTTATAATAGAAAAGGCGAGTTAAAAATATGGTTTCCATCAAAGTAGAAATATAAAAATATAATCTTTTATATAGTTATGATGATAAAAATTCGATTTTTATACATTGAGTAGCAAAGTAAAAATTCGATTTTTATATTTTGAATAACGAAGTAAAAATTCGAATTTTACATATTGAATAGCGAAGTAAAAATTCGATTTTTATATATTGAATAACGAAGTAAAAATTCAATTTTTATATATTGAATAACGTAGTAAAAATTTGATTTTTATATATTGAATAGCGAAGTAAAAATTCGATTTTTATATATTGAATAACGAAGTAAAAATTCGATTTTTATATATTGAGTGGCAAAGTAACAATTCGATTTTTATATATTGAATAACGAAGTAAAAATTCGATTTTTATATATTGAATAGCGAAGTAAAAATTCGATTTTTATATATTGAATAACGAAGTAAAAATTCGATTTTTATATATTGAGTAGCAAAGTAAAAATTCGATTTTTATATATTGAATAACGAAGTAAAAATTCGATTTTTATATATTGAATAGCGAAGTAAAAATTCGATTTTTATATATTGAATAGCGAAGTAAAAATTCGATTTTTATATATTGAATAACGAAGTAAAAATTCGATTTTTATATATTGAATAACGAAGTAAAAATTCGATTTTTATATATTGAATAACGAAGTAAAAATTCGATTTTTATCTATTGAATAACGAAGTAAAAATTTGATTTTTATACATTGAATAGGGAAGTAAAAATTCGATTTTTATATATTGAATAGCGAAGTAAAAATGTGATTTTTACATATGTAGAGAATACGGGCAAAGAAAGTGACAAGAGGCAAGAACGACGAAGATTTCTACATAAGAAGAATAGTGGGATTGGATTAGCTATTCAGTGAGAATTTCTCACTCTAAATTACTTTTTCTAGTTATATATATATATATATATATATATGTATGTATGTATATACTAGGATGTAGACGGTGTTTAGTAGCACCCGACACCCGTCGTCCACAGACCATGGACGACTTGTATGCTTGTTTGTTTGATTTTGAAGTGTATTTGATTGTGTGATGTGATGTGAAAAGAAATAAAATATTTATACAGTTTAAATATTTTATAGTTAAAAATAGAATTTTTAACGTGTATATGAAATGAAATAAAAATAAACAAATTTGACAATTTGTTTATATACACACATTTGACTGATATTGATAGGGACGATAAATTTTACACATCGCCCAACTGCATAAATAAAATCTGTGTTTGATTGTTTGAAACCCCACACGGGTATTAGGGTGATATATGACATACACCAATCCCAATAATTAGTAGTATGTCGAGTGATTGTTTGACAGACTGTTATAAGCATTGAATATTTATATTCGATGCTTATACAGTGTAGAATGCACTTTGGATGATGGTTGATTATTCATCGTTGTTATTGTATACATGTGTTGTAGAAAATCCATATAATTAACATTATACGGTAATTGATTGGGCCTCATTCCAGTTCTGAGAAGAAATATTTGAAATAGAAATATTTGAAAAGAAATATTTGAAATAGAAATATTTGAAAAGAAATATTTGAAATAGAAATATTTGAAAAAGAAATATTTGAAATAGAAATATTTGAAAAACAAATACTTGAAATAGAATATTTGAAAATAGAAATATTTGAAGCTATGTAGATTAGATTGACGCCATTTTGACGTGAACGATATTTATATCGATTTTATTCATTTTATAATGAATATCGAAAGTGATTTCAAAATCTGATATTTTGAAAAGAATTGAAATTCAAACTGAAACTGAAAAGAAATGAATTCGAATTAAACTGAATAGAAATGAATTCGAATTGAAATTGAATAGAAATGAATTCGAATTGAAATCGGATAGAAATGAATTCGAATGGAAATTGAATTGAATTGAAAACGAACTGAAATTGAATTAGAAATCAATTTGAATCTAAATCAATTTAAAATGAATTTATATTGGAATATTCAATTTTGATTTGAAATTGATTATGAAGTTGAAACCATTTTGAAAATAAATTTAAAACGATTTATAAAGCTCGTTTTGAATTGAAATCGACGAAGTATATATTATATATTATATATATATATATAATATAATGGCCTGAATAGAACGCGCCGCGCCGCGGTAGTTCACGAATTTCGACCATTGACTTCGAATGGCTATTACGGGAGATCCGACCGTCGGATTCTCCTAAAACCAGAACCATTGGGTTCGTATGGAAAAGAACTTTCTAACTAATATTAGAAATTAGAAATCTAACGGTTGGATTTCGAATTATGTCCAAATCAAATTTGAAAAAGGTCGTTGTAAGTGCAGTTCGATGGCCGTTGATAGAAATCAACTATACCGGCCTTGATAAAATTACTAAAAATAGTAATAATTTGTGTAAAATCATAAGAAATGATTTGTGAAGATTTGGGGATGAAAAACTCCATATTTGAAAAGATAAAAATATATTTTTATCGAAATGAACTAGTTTTGAACTAGAATTATAATTCTATTTATTTTTAAATAAATAAATTGGATTTGAAATGGTTTTGAAAATAACCAGAATTTCCAATAATTATATTGGAAAGGATTTGAATCGAAATTGTCTTCGGAATATTTCGATGTTGGATTTCGTGATTATACAGATGTTGTTATGGAAATTTGAAAGATATTTATATATCACTATTTCCAATACGATATTTTTTGGTCGTTGAATTTGATATTGAATATAAGCCGATATGTTTTCTATTCAGAGCCTTGTATTTAATATCAAATGTGATTTGGGTTTGTCGTGAATGGTGTCTTCATTAACACTATTCTTGAACCCAGTTGAGAAAAAGATTAAATCTTTTTATTTACATTTAATGAAGTGTACCAATTAAATAATATTTAATTGGAATTGAATTGGTATTGATTTTTAGGTTTATCGTGAACAGTGTTTTAAATAACACTTGTTCTTTAACTTGATAATTAATGAAATGTGATTTTGGGTTGTCGTCAACGGTATCTACAATAATACGGTTCTTAGACCGAAAGGAGTTAAGAAAATCAGAAACTAACTGGAGATTAGTTAAGTTGAATGGTTTCAGAGGTATTGATCTGATGTTGGTTTCGGCCTTCAGGGTTAATACTTAGGGAATTGCTCACTTGCTAATTTACGGTTAGGGACTGATTGAAATGTGTTGTGATTTTTGGTTTATCGTGAACCGTGTTTTAAATGACACTGATTCTTTAACCCAGTCACAGATTAAAACTAAGTGGAGTTTTAATGAATCTTTAATTAGATTGAAATGATCGAGAATGGAGTATCACCAGTTTTGCTCTAGGAGATAGTTAAATCTTTAATTATATTTGAACGTGAAATGGTAATTGAGTTTACCGATAACACCGTGGTGTTAGATATGAAGTATCACCAGTTTTACTTCATGGGATGAATAGGTTGGGATTGGGGAATTAAAACAAATGATTACTTCGGTAAGGTTCGTTAATCCCGACTAGTTGAATCGAAATTCAAAAGAAGATTAAAGAATAAATTCGAGGAATTTATCTTTGATAAAATTAATGGGAATCTTTCCCTATGAATGTGAAATTTAGAAACTAACTGTCGGTTAGCTAAGCAGAATGGTTTTCTGGATATTGATATGATGTTGGTTTCGGCCTTCGGGGTTAATATTTGGGGAATTATTCTCTTGATTAATTTACGGTTAGTGACTGATGAATTGGAATGAGTCGTATGTTGTGTTTGTGTAACACGTATTAATTATATACGCGAGTTATTCAGAAAGACCGGGTTTATCCCATTCTGAATAACTGACACGACGATAAGTCGAAGATGAAGACGATGGTCGAAGACCGGAGGTCTTCACGTCGTTTGGATAATTACTGATGATCTTGATTGGGATGTACACCCAAGAAGATGGAAACAGTTGGTGATCGTCCAGACGTACTTGGAGATCGATGGATATGCGGGGTACTAGGTGCCTCCGGTTTCGTTCAGACCCAGAACGGACTTGTAAATGGACTGTGTGTCTGACATTGGATTTTAGTCTGTGTGATTGATTTCTTTTAAATATATATCTGTTTGGAGGCGGAGAATTTATTCTCTTGCTTAACGCCCTTCTCTGAGACGTACGAGCTCAGGGGTTATATACTGATGGATATCAAACGCATAGAGTGAATTGCCTGTGTGGCATGCCTAAGTGACAAATGATCCAGGCTTCTGTTGAAAAGCAGAGTCTTGTGGTTGATGATCGAACCACGGCCTATGTGGCGTAGCTTTGTGTAACGTTTACTTCGCGAGTTTCTCACCCGGTATGAACCAAAAACGGGAGACGGACCTCAGGGGGGACATGCGTTTTCTTTCTAGCTAGAAGTGGCGTCAGTGGTTTTACACGCCCTGACGAGTTTGACTTATGTGGTTGTTGCTGTTGCGAGGCGCCTCGGTTTGATCGGAAAATCCGGGTCCGATGGAGTCATTTGTTGGCTCATTTACGCCCCATAGGGCGAAGAGACATATTATTCAGGCATTATAATCCACATCGGTGGACCGACCCTGACGATCCAAGGGGCAGTTGCGGCTGTTCCTAGACATGGGCTAGATTGTCTTAAATCTGTAGAGGACTATCTTTTGCCTCGGTTCATAGATGGAAATCCAATTTCCAAATACGTGACATTTGCGGTTTTATTTGTAGAGCCTAGTATGGCGACATAGTGGGATGGGGCGCTTATGCCGTCTATGATTGATACTTATGATTTGAAGTTGTTTCATACACTATGCACTTATAATAGTATCAAATAATCTATTTTAAGCATATCAAGCATTCTTTGGCTATTATAAGGTAAAAACCCTATCCTCCAGCTTGCGTTGCATTATGTGATGGGAACTGGGTCTTATAACAGCTTCATTTTTCTTTATTTAGCATTGCGCTGTTTGTTTTATGCACTGGTATTCTTGGGAGGAAACCTGTTCCGTGTTATACGGCGTGGTCCCTTGATTTACCTAACTTTGAAAATAAAGATTAATAACTGTTTTAGTTCTCACACCAGTCCCATAACTGACCTGGAGTTTATTGTTTTAACCTAAACTCTGGGTGCCCCTATTTTTCCGTATGGGCAGCTAGTAGTTTTGGTTTTGCAAATTTATATTCACAGGATCCTGGTTTACAGCTGGAACGATATCCGGAAAGCTTTGTATATGTATATCTCCTTCAGTTGTGTATTGTATTATTTTCCGCTACTATGTATTTAAATGTAATTTAAATCTCTGATATTTCTGTATAATATTCATTCATACTTTGTATATTCGTGTAATCTGATGTATTGTTGTAATATACAATGAAATGTTCGTCCGTCTGCATTCTGTTGTGGCTTGTTCTCGAACTATCCGCGCTTTCCTCACCGGGGATGTTACGGGTTTTGACAGAAACCGTTTGAAAAATGGCAATTTTCCAGTTGATTAAAATCAACTGAAATTGGTAAAACGCGTTTTCCTTTGCCACGTTGACATATTGATTCGAAAAATTATGAATTTTGAAACCTAGCAATAACTTGACATCATGGATCCAACAAAAGTGGTTTCGTCGAAATACGAGGTCGTTTGCAAAATTTCCATTTTTAAGGGCCAGAATTCCATAGTGACTATTCTGAAAATTCATTTGGCCATAACTTTTGATTCCCGTTACGAAATTTTGATTTTTCGGATTCGTTGGAAAGATATTCTCAATTAGATTCAAATATTTTTGGTTTCGCTAAAATCCAGTTTATTTTGAATCTTGTACATTCATTTGAAGTTTGAAATTGAATTATCGAACTACCGCGCCATTTTCAATTCCTTTTACAATTATAAATAAAAATATTTGTTTTAACTTCGTCGAAAATAAAATTTCTTTCATTATTATTTAAAATAATCCGTCTTAAATATTCAAAATTCATTAAAATTGCCAAAATAAAAATTTTAAACTGGCTCAGATTTTCCGGGTTGTTACATACTTTGACTGTTAAGGTGTTATATTTTGCTAAAGTGTACAACGTATGTATTTTTTAGAACATTTTAGTTTTTTTAATCATTGCTATTTGTTAGAGTATCGTAGTGTTATTCTCTGATGGGTGCATATACAAGTGGTGCTGAGGAAGATAGTGAAAATTAATATGTATTACCCTTATTGTTTTTTTAGTGTTATGATATATCAAATATATCAAATTTGTAGTTGTGTATATGACTTTTGATATTTCTCTTCATGGCTTTGTTACTAAGTAGGATAATAATTAATTTCTTCATAAGAGAAATATATAATGTTCTAAGCTACAAAACTACAACTATAAATTTGAATTAATTTAACTAATAAGTATTCATTTATTTATATAATAAATATTTAAATGTGACGGTTCTAATATGTATATCATATTCATACTTAAAAAGTAGTCAAATAGTTTATTGACTTAAATATAAAGATATATAATTCAAATATCATAAATAATATACATGAATAGCATTAACAAAACTAATTTATTATTCATTTATCTTAATAAATATATTTTCATTGTAAAATTTAGTTTTTAACTTTATCCATATTTTGACATTCTTATAGCTATGCACAACTTTATGGACTATTTCCTAATGTTTCAGATTTAGATCATGTATCTATATATCTCTCGAAATCTCAAATTTAAAGTATTTAATAATCTCTATATCAGTTGTATATTTATACAAACATACAAATAAAAAACACAGAAAAAAATTGTGTTTAGCTATATGGATATACAGGTCACATACTATGCTTATGTACGTAAATAATAGTAACAAAGTTGATTTTGTAAATTGACTATAATCATTTATGTACATAAACAATAAATTATCACATGCTACATTGGAAAATTCTATTTTTAATTTCGAATATAAGGTCTCTATAATTTTTACAAATTCCTCAATTTATTCATATTATTCACTCTTATTTCAACATATTTTAACTACGTAATTTTAAATTTAACATGTTTAATAGAAGTAAGTTACACAATCTATGTTAGTTCATCTAAAACTATTAAAATATGTTATTTTCAACATGAATATTTGCTCATAGTAATAAGAACAATAAAATTGTTGTTTTACTTTAGAGAAATTTAAGTTACATAACACATACCATATATAAACAGGAATAATAATAACTTACAATATATTTATTTCGCCAGATTCATCATACATTGTATAACAAAATTCAAAGTTAGAATTTTAAATACTATATTTTATAATACTATCGTGTGCAACACACGGGATACACACTAGTATTTTATATCTATAGTTCATATATTTTTTAGCATGGAAGTGCATATCAAGCTTGTCTGTTTTCGTTAACTAAGATAAATAAGTGCAAATCGGTGCTCCACACACGGGGTCCACATAATCTTTTCCTTGGGCATCTTTCAAAAATTTACTAATTTCATGAGCATGATGCATCTACCTTTGGAATATAGTTTTTTTTCTTCTAAGTTTACAAGTTTTACAATATGAACAATTTGAATTTCAAAATTTTAATGTTCAGAAGTTAATTTCTTATTCCCAATTGAATGACAATATTTTTTATATCGGCTAAATTTAAATCTGATTTAAATTAGAGATTTAAAAACTATAATTAATTGGAAATAGTCACATTTTAGTCCAACTTTAATTCAAATACATGTACCTCCAGGCATTTTATGTACTTCTATTTTTCCAATTTACAAAATAAGATGATTCCAAAAACATGCCTTTGACAATAATTTATTACTTTGCTTATGACACGACCCGAATTTCCCCGTGAAGGAAAGCATGGATAGAATTGAGTACAAGACGAATCACAACGCAAACGGAAGAACATTTCATTGGTATTACAACAATTCCATCAGAATACAAGAATATACAGAGTATGAATAAATAAATTACACATTCGACAAATATCAGAGATTTAAATTACATTTAAATACATCGCAGCGGAAAATAATACAAAAGAACAACTAGAAGTAATGCACGGATACAAAGCTTTCCGAGCATCGTTCCAGCTGTAAATCGGGATCCTGTGAATATAAATCTGCAAAACCAAAACTACTAGCTGCCCGTGTGGAAAATAGGGGCACCCAGAGTTTAGGTTAAAACAATAAACTCCAGGTCAGTCATGGGACTGGTGTGAGAACTAAAACAATTATTAATATTGGTTTTAAAGTTCGGTAAATCAAGGGACCATGCCGTATAACACAGAACGGGTTTCCTCCTAAGAATACCAGTGCATAAAACAAACAGCGCAATGCTAAATAAAGAATAATGAAGCTGTTATAAGACCCAGGTCCCATCACACAATGCAACGCAACCCGGAGGATAGGGTTTTTACCTTATAATAGCCAAAGCAAGCTTGATACGTTAAAAACACATTATTTGATACTATTATAAGTGTATAGTGTCAAAACAGTTTCAATCATAAATATCAAACATAGGCGGCATGAGTGCCCCATCCCACTATGTCGCCATACTAGGCTCTACAAATAAAACCAAAATACACGTATTGGAAATTGGATTTCCGTCATGAGTCGAGGCAAGGGGCAAGCTCCTCTCTATTCGAGATACTATAGCAAATGTCTCAGGACCCCACTCTGATCCTTGGATCTTCATGGTCGGTCCTCACCCAACTTTGGAGGATCAGTTATTCCTAAGCACACGTTTCCCGGTCCTTACAGACCTATATCCGAGGCGCCTCGCATTCTAACAACCACACAGGTGAAAAGCATATAAATGTCAGGACTGGTAGGTCACTGACACCACCATAGCTAGGAAGAAACGTCGTGCTCTCCCTGTAGTCACTATCCCGTTTTTGACTCATACCGATGTGTGAGGCTCGCGAATTCACGCTATACACAAAGCTACGCCACACAGGCCGTGCTTTGATCATCAACCCCAAGACTTTGCTTTTCAACAGAAGCCTTGATCAATTGCCACTTAGCGTTCCACACTGGCAATTCACTCCATGCGACTGGTGTCCATCGATATACAACTTCTGAGCACATACTTCTCAGAGAAGGGCCTTAAGCAAGAGAATAAATTCTCAGCCACCAAACAGATGTATGTTTAATAGAGATCAATCAACACAGAATAAAATCCAATGTCAGACACACAATCCATTTACATGTTCGTTCTGGGTCTGAACGAAACCGGAGGCACTTTCCTTGCATATCTATCCATCTCCAAGTATGTTTGAACGATCACCAACTGATTCCCTCATGTTGGGTGTACAGCCCAATCAAGATCATCAGTAATCACCCAAACGATGTGAAGACTTCCGGTCTTCAACCACCGTCTTCATCTTCGACATCTTGTCGAATCAGTTATTCAGAATGGGTATAAACCTGGCCTTTCTAAACAACCCACGTATATGATAAACAAATGTTACACAAACACAACAGACGCCTCATTCCAATTCAGAATATTCTTTTATTCTAGTTTTCACATTCTTAGGGAATAGGTTCCCATTAATTTTGTCAAAGATAAATTCTTCTAAATTTATTCTTTAATCCTCCTTTGAATATCATTTCAAACCGTATTATGGTTTTACTAACTAGTCAGGATTAGCGAACCACACCGAAGTAATTATTTATTTTATTTCCCAATCCCAATCTATTCATCCCATGGAGCAAAACTGGTGATACTCCATATCTAGCACCACGGTGTTATCGGTAAAATTAATTACCATTTCACATTCAAATCTAATTAAAGATTTAACTACGCTTTGGAGCAAAACTGGTGATACTCCATTCTCGATCACCTTTCAGATTTGATAATTTAAATTATTAATTCACATTTCAGTCTAATTAAAGATTCATTAAAATTCCACTTAGTTTTAATCTTCTTAAAAATCAATATCCTGTCTTTAACTGGGTTAAAGAACCAATGTCATCTAAAACACGATTCACAATAAACCCAAAATCACCCTCTTTTGTTAATTGGGTTAAAGAACAGGTGTTGTTCAAAACACTGCTCACGATAAACCCAAAAACCAATTCAAATTCAATTCCAATTAAATATTATTAAATTGATACACTTCATTTAATCTAAATAGAAATATTTAGTCTTTTTCTCTATTGGGCTTAAGAACAGTGTTAATGAAGACACCATTCACGACAAACCTGTGACGGCCGGGAATTTCGCTCGATCTGAATCAGTCGTTAAACCGATTTAAACCGTTCGAAACCCCTGATTGTTTTGAGGACAGGAAAATCAGAACGCAGACGGAAGAAATATTTCATTGCTATTACAACAATTCCATCAGAATACAAGAATATACAGAGTATAAATGAATAAATTACATTCGATAAATATCAGAGATTACAATAAATTACATAGCAGTGGAAAAATAATACAAAACACAACTGAAGGGTTTTCCCGTGGATATAAATCTGCAAAACCAAAACTACTAGGTGCCCGTGTCGAAAATAGGGGCACCCAGAGTTTAGGTTAAAACAATAAACTCCAGGTCAGTCATGTGACTGGTGTGAGAACTAAAACAGTTATTTAAAACTTTATTTTAAGAGAGAGTAATTCAAGGGACCACGCCGTGTAACACGAAACGGGTTTCCTACCAAGAATACCAGTGCATAGAATAAACAACGCAATGCTTTTTCGAAAAATGAATCTATTATTAGACCCAGGTCCCATCACACAATGCAACGCAAGCCGGAGGATAGGGTTTTCCCTTATAATAGCCAAACATGCTTGGTACGTTTAAAAACAAATCATTTGATACTATAATAAGTGTGTAGTGTCAAAACAATTTCAATCATAAATATCAATCATAGACGGCATAGCATCTCATGCTACTATGTCTCCATACTAGGCTCTACAAATAAAACTGAAATACACGTATTGGAAATTGGATTTCCGTCATGAGTCGAGGCAAGGGGCAAGCTCCTCTCCGCTTCGAGACATTCTAGCAAATGCCTCAAGACTACACACTCTGGGTAACCCTGGATCGGTTGCACCGGTCCTCACTTACGTTAGAGGATTAGTTATGCCTGAACACACGTTTCCCAGTCCTTACAGACCTAAAATCGAGCAGCCTCATTCCAACAACCACAAAGGTGAAAAGTATATAAATGTCAGGGCTGGTAAGTCACTGACACCACCAAAGCTAGAAAGAAACGTCGTGTTCTCCCAACGGTCCGTATCCCGTTTTTAACTCATACCGAGGTGTGAGGCTCGCAAATTCACGCTATACACAAAGCTATGCCACAAAGGCTGTGCTTTGATCATCAACCACAAGAATTTGCTTTTCAACAGAAGCCTTGATCCATGTAACTCAGCATGCCACACAGGCAATTCATGCCATGCGATTGATATCTATCGATATATAACCTCTAAGCTCATACGTCTCAGAGAAGGGCGTTAAGCAAGAGAATAAATTCTCCGTCGCCAAGCAGATATATATTTAACAGAAATCAATCAACACAGAATAAAATCCAATATCAGACACACAATCCATTTACAAGTTCGTTCTGGGTCTGAACGAAACCGGAGGCACTTTCCTCGCATATCCATCCATCTCCAAGTACGTCTGGACGACAACCAACTGATTCCCTCATCTTGGGTGTACAACCCAATCAAGATCATGAGTAATCACCCAAATGATGAGAGGACTTCCGGTCTTCAACCACCGTCTTCATCTTCGACATATCGTCGAATCGGTTATTCAGAATGGGTATAAACCCGGCCTTTCCGAACCACCCACGTATATTAAAACAAATGTTACACAAACACAACATACGCCGTATTCCAATTCATTAGTCACTAACCGTAAATTACCAAGAGAACAATTTCCCAAACATTAACCCCGAAGGTCGAAACCAACATCAGATCAATACCCAGGAAATCATTCTTCTTAGCTAACCTACAACTAGTTTCTAAATTCCACATTCTTAGGGAAAGGTTCCCATTAATTTTATCCAAGATAAATTCTTTAAAATTTATTCTTTAATCTTCCTTTGGATATCATTTCAAACCAAATTATGGTTTTCCAAACGAGTCGAGATTAGCGAACCACACCGAAGTAGTTATTTATTTTATCTCCCAATCCCAACCTATTCATCCCATGAAGAAAAACTGGTAATACTCCATATCTAACACCACAGTGTTGTCGGTAAAATTAATTACCATTTCACGTTCAAGTCTACTTAAAGATTTAACTATCGCTTTGGAGCAAAACAGGTGATACTCCATTCTCGCTCATTTTCTAAATTTGATAATTTAGATTATCAATTCACATTTCAATCTAATTGCAGATTCATTAATACTCCCTTTACTGGGTTAAAGAACTAATGTGATTTAAACCACAGTTCACGACAAACCGAAATCACATTCTATTTATTATTGGGTTAAAGAACAAATGTTATTTAAAACACCATTCACGATAAACCCAAATCAATTTTTTTTAAAACCCATTTCAAATCCAGTTTATTTATTTAAAAATAAATGGGTTTAATTTTAGTTCAAAACTAGTTCATTTCGATAAAAATCTATTTTTATCTTTTCAAATATGGGATTTTTCATCCTAATTTTTCCCAAATCATTTCTTATGATTTCACACAAATTATTACTATTTTTAATAATTTTATCAAGGCCCGTACAGTCGATTTCCATCTACGGCTATCGAACTACACTTACAGCGACCTTTTTCAAATTTGATTTGGACGTATTTCCAAATCCAACCGTTAGATTTCAAATTTCTAATATTCGTTAGAAAGCTCTTTTCGACACGAACCCAACGGTTCTGGTTTTAGGAGAATCCAACGGTCGGATCTCCCGTAATAAACGTTCAAAGTCAATGGTCGAAATTCGCGAACTGCCGCGGCGCGGCGCATTCTATTCAGGCCATTATATTATATATATATATATAATGTATATAATATATATTTCATCGATTTCTATTTAAAACGAATTTTATAAATAGCTTTAAATTCGTTTCAAAAACATTTCAACTTCTATTTCAAATTCAAATCAAAATTGAATTTTCTATTATAAATACTTTTTACTTTCATTTCTATTTGATTTCAATTCAAATCAATTTTAATTCGATTCGAATTCATTTTCTTTTCAATTCAATTCGATTCGAATTCGTTTTCTTTTTAAATCAAATTCGTTTTCTATTCAATTCAAATCAAATTCCATTCGTTTTCTAATTAAATCAAATTCATTTTCTATTCAAATCAAATTCATTATATATTCAATTCGAATTAGTTTTCTATTCAATTCAAATCAAATTCCATTCGTTTTCTAATTAAATCAAATTCATTTTCTATTCAAATCAAATTCATTATATATTCAATTCGAATTCGTTTTCTATTCAATTTAATTCAAATTTCATTTCAAAATATTCGATTTCGAAATCACTTTTCAATATTCATTTTAAGATGAATATAATCGATATAAATATCGTTGACGTCAAAATGGCATCAATCAAATCAACACGGCTTCATATATTTCTATTTTCAAATATTCTTTTTCAAATATTTCTTTTTCAAATATTTCCCTTTCAAATATTTCCTTTTCAAATATTTCCTTTTCAAATATTTCGTTTTCAAATATTTCTATTTCAAATATTTCTATTTCAAATATTTCCCTTTCAAATATTTCGTTTTCAAATATTTCTATTTCTAATATTTCGTTCAACACATGACTAATCTCAACGGATGAGTACAGTCAACACATGAACCTTTATATTATATTGATAAAGATGTAAATTTTATTATTAAAATATTTCGTTCAACACATGACTAATCTCAACGGATGAGTACAGTCAACACATGAACCTTTATATTAAAATATTCTTTATTTTCTAAAATGGAATGAGGCCCAATCAATCATCATATAATGTTAATTATATGGATTTTCATACATCACACATATATAATAGCATTGAAAAATAATCAACCATCAACCAAAGTGCACTACACTATATAAGCATCAAATATATATATCTAACGCTTATAACAGCCTGTCAATCAATCGATCGACATATTTAATCAATCAGGATGAGTGAACTTCAAATTTCATCCCAACACCCGTGTGGGGTTTCAAACAATCAAACACAGATTTTAGTTGTGCAGTTGGGCGATGTGTAAAATTTATCGACCCAATCAATGTCCTTCAAATAGGTGTATATAAACAAACCGTCCGGTTTGTAAATGAATATTTATTTATTCACATTCCCGTTAAAAATTATATTTTTAACGATAAAACATTTTTTTCAACCTATGAAAATATTCTATTCAGTTCATTTACACAATAAAAATGATATTTTTATTTTACTAACATATTTTAGGAAATTTCGGCGGCATAACGGCACGATACTAGAAACGGGACGAGGCCTAGCCTTATCCCCGGTCTAGTGAAGGCCCACGCCATTCACACATCACTCAAATCCATTCCATTTCACCAAACAAATCAATTCAAACCAAATAATCTAACCAACTACGCAACCAAACAAACAAGTCCATGGTCTATGGACGATTGTGCCGGGTGCTACTAAACACCGTCTGCATCCTAGTATATATATATATATATATATATATATATATATAACTAGAAAAAGGAAATTTGAGTGAGAAGTTCTCACCAATAGCTATCCCAACTTCTACGCCTCTTCATTGATGGAAATCTTCGTCGTTCTCGCCTTTTTGTCACCTTCGTTGCCCGTATTCTCTACATATGTAAAAATCGAATTTTTATTTTGTTATTCAATATATAAAATTCGAATTTTTATTTCGCTATTCAATATATGAAAATCCTATTTTTACTTTGCTATTCAATATATAAAAATCGAATTTTTACTTCGCTATTCAATATATAAAAATCGAATTTTTACTTTGCTATTCAATATGTAAAAATCAAATTTTTACTTCGCTATTCAATATATAAAAATCGAATTTTTACTTCGCTATTCATTTTTTTATAATCACGCTATATGGATAAAAATTCTATTTTTACACCGTTATTCTCTATATGAAGATTTCGTCTTTTCATATATAAAGATTTCATTTTTCATCTTCTACAATATAAAAGATTAAATTTTTCATCTTCTACAATATATAAGATTATATTTTTCATCTTCTATAATATATAAGATTATATTTTTCATCTTCTACAATATAAAAGATTATATTTTTATAATTCTACATTAATAAAAATCCTATTTTTAATACTCTACTTATATAAAAATAATATTTTTATATCTCCTACTAATATAAAAATCATATCTTTATACTTTCTATATTATAAAAATAACATTTTTAACCTTTTTCAAAGATCCTAAAAATAAAAATCTAATCTCTCCTATATTTCGAATAGAGGAGAAATAATAAAAAGAAAAATAAAATAAAACTTACAGTTGCTCGGAGGGGTGCTCGCGGTTCTAGGGTTCGCGCTGGAGGCGGTTGGTGGTGCGGAGGCGGCTTTGGTGGGGTCCGGCGCAGGCTGGTAGAGGTGGGGTCTTCGCGGTCGAGCGCTGACACCGGGGCGGGGAGCTGGAGGGAGGGTCGCGGTCTACAGCGGAGGAGGGAGGGGGTCGGTGCGCCACCGATAGCGGAGGCCGGCGTCGATCGACGTCGAGAGGGGGGGCTCGATCGATTTAGGGATGAACGATTTGGGAGCCATCGGGTTTTTTTTTTTATTTTACTGAATGAATTCCATCGTGGAAGATAAAGGGGAGGGAGGGGTTTCAAAGTAAATTATATATATTTTATTAATTTTAAATTCCAAAAAGCAACTTTTTATTTCGAACTCAAAATCGAACCCACTGACTATCGTCCCTAGGGTAATACCACCATTCTGAACACTTTGGGATATGTTTCGTAAGCCAGTTTGGCCGTTTTCGATCTGCTTTCGTCAAAATTAAATTATAAATCAGTATATGTTCAATTTGAACGTACATTTCAATTAAATTGGGGCCACATACGTACCATAAAAATTCCATAAAAATATTTTCTAGCTTCATATTGACGATACGGTCCTAACAAAACTAGTTTCGTCGAATTCTAAGACAGTTGGAAAAGTGGCCATTTTCCAGTCGATTAAAATCAACTGAAACTGGTCAAACACATTTTCCTTTGCCACCCTCACATATTGATTCAAAAATTTATGAAATTTGGAATCTAGCAATAATTTGACATCACGGACCCAACATAATTGGTTTCGTCGAAATCCGAGGTCGTTTGCAAAATGACTATTTTTAAGGGCTTGAATTCCATAGCGACTATTCAGAATTTTCAACTGGACATATCTTTTGATTCCCGCTATGAAATTTGGATTTCTCGGATTCGTTGGAAGGATATTCCCAAATAGATCCCATTGTTTTTGGTTTCACTAAAATCCAGATTGTTTTGCACCCGGTATGCTCAATTGAAGTTTGAAATCGAATTGAACTACCGCTCCATTTTCAATTCGATTTATAATTATATATAAATATTTATATTCTAACGACGACGTATATAATACATATGTTTGAATTATATTCAAAATAAATTTCTCGTCGATATTATTTAAAATCTATTTTAAATATGCAAAATTCGCTGAAATTGCCAAAATAAAAATTTTAAACTGGCCCAGATTTTCCGGGTTATTACAATCTCCCCCACTTAAAACTTTTCGTCCCCGAAAAGGAACAAAGCCAAAAGTGGTTTGATTAATCAACTCTACATTCATTCTGGCTTCCATTCTCCAACTTTTCAGTTTTTGAGAATTTTCAAAAATTTGGCCAACACCCTAAATTTTCGAAAAATTTCGCCATAACCTCCCCTGCACCGGGAGCCACGGGAAAATCCCGAAATTGCCATATAGGCCTTCTGATCTCAAAAAGAAAAAGAAAAAGAAAAAGCCAAGTGGCTAGCCAATAGGCTCATAATATCATCATCACCCAAACAAAATAGTAAATTATTGTAAACATGTACCTATTTGTCGGGCAAACAAATTTTATTCTCTGCTCTGGCCTCCTTGCTATGACCTGTTCAATGTAAGTACATGTATATGCAAGCAAATGCGACTAATTTTCAATATAATTCAATATTTGATGCAATTAGGCAAAATGGTTCAAAATTATCAAACAAATAAACAAACAACACAAACATGAATCAATTACTGGATTAACGTTTCAAATTCATAATTTTGATATATATACAGAAAATCATGTTTATGATGCCAATTCACAACAATGTGTTCTAGCTATATAAGTTTTGGTTCTCACACGAGTCTAATGGAAATATATAGATATCACACCTTCGTCACTCGAAAATAAATGCTGGTGATGGTATACTTCATCATCAGGACCATGTCCGGGCGACTAGAGTGTGACTCTATATCTATCTAATATATTAAAATTTCGAATATACGTTCATGACGCGTATATGCAAAACCTTTATATACTAGATTGTCCAAATTAAAAATAAATAAATAATCAAATACGTTTAAAATGGTTTAAATTTCAAAACAAAATTGTTTCCATTTGAAAAATATACTCTTCACACTCGTTCTAGGATACTACTGATCCTATCTCTAACGAATCATTCTAATTGGATATTACTAATCCAATATCTGATGAATTCTTTCGTATGTTTCTAATATGTCTTATTCTCGAGCTCTGTAAACCAAAGCTCTGATACCAAATGTGACGGCCGGGAATTTCGCTCGATCCGAATCAGTCGTTAAACCGATTTAGACCGTTCGAAACCCCTGATCGTTTTGAGGACAGGACAAATCAGAACGCAGACGGAAGAAACATTTCATTGCTATTACAACAATTCCATCAGAATACAAAAATATACAGAGTATAAATGAATAAATTACATTCGATAAATATCAGAGATTACAATAAATTACGTAGCAGCGGAAAAATAATACAAAACACAACTGAAGGTGATATTCGGATATAGAGCTTTCCGGATATCATTCCAGCTGTAAACCATGATCCTGTGGATATAAATCTGCAAAATTAAAACTACTAGCTGCCCGTGTCGAAAATAGGGGCACTCAGAGTTTAGGTTAAAACAATAAACTCCAGGTCAGTCATGTGACTGGTGTGAGAACTAAAACAGTTATTTAAAACTTTATTTTAAGAGACAGTAATTCAAGGGACCACGCCGTGTAACACGGAACGGGTTTCCTCCCAAGAATACCAGTGCATAGAATAAACAACGCAATGCTTTTTCGAAAAATGAAGCTATTATAAGACCCAAGTCCCATCACACAATGCAACGCAAGCCGGAGGATAGGGTTTTCCCTTATAATAGCCAAACATGTTTGGTACATTTAAAAACAAATCATTTGATACTATAATAAGTGTGTAGTGTCAAAACAATTTCAATCATAAATATCAATCATAGACGACATAGCATCCCATGCTACTATGTCGCCATACTAGGCTCTACAAATAAAACTGAAATACACGTATTGGAACTTGGATTTCCGTCATGAGTCAAGGCAAGGGGCAGGCTCCTCTCCGCTTCGAGACATTCTAGCAAATGCCTCAGAACTACACACTCTAGGTAACCCTGGATCGGTTGGGCCGGTCCTCACTTACGTTAGAGGATTAGTTATGCCTGAACACACGTTTCCCAGTCCTTACAGACCTAAAATCGAGGCGCTTCATTCCAACAACCACAAAGGTGAAAAGTATATAAATGTCAGGGCTGATAAGTCGCTGACACCACCAAAGCTTGAAAGAAACGTCGTGTTCTCCCAATGGTCCGTATCCCGTTTTTAACTCATACTGAGGTGTGAGGCTCGCGAATTCAGGCTATACACAAAGCTACGCCACAAAGGCCGTGCTTTGATCATCAACCACAAGACTTTGCTTTTCAACAGAAGCCTTGATCCATGTAACTCAGCATGCCACATAGGCAATTCATGCCATGCGATTGATATCTATCGATATATATCCCCTAAGCTCATACGTCTCAAAGAAGGGCGTTAAGCAAGAGAATAAATTCTCCGCCGCCAAGCAGATATATATTTAACAGAAATCAATCAACACAGAATAAAATCCAATGTCAGACACACAATCCATTTACAAGTTCGTTCTGGGTCTGAACGAAACTGGAGGCACTTTCCTCGCATATCCATCCATCTCCAAGTACATCTGGACGACAACCAACTGATTCCCTCATCTTGGGTTTACAGCCCAATCAAGATCATCAGTAATCACCCAAACGATGTGAAGACTTCCGGTCTTCAACCACCGTCTTCATCTTCGACATATCGTCGAATCGGTTATTCAGAATGTGTATAAACCCGGCCTTTCCGAACAACTCGCGTATATTAAAACAAATGTTACACAAACACAACATACGCCTCATTCCAATTCATTAGTCACTAACCGTAAATCAACAAGAGAACAATTTCCCGAACATTAACCCCGAAGGCCGAAACCAACATCAGATCAATACCCAGGAAATCATTCTTCTTAGCTTACCTACAGCTAGTTTCTAAATTCCATATTCTTAGGGAAAGGTTCCTATTAATTTTATCCAAGATAAATTCTTTAAAATTTATTCTTTAATCTTCCTTTGGATATCATTTCAAACCAAATTATGGTTTTCCAAACTAGTCGAGATTAGCGAACCACACCGAAGTGATTATTTATTTTATCTCCCAATCCCAACCTATTCATCCCATGAAGAAAAACTGGTAATACCCCATATCTAACACCACGGTGTTATCGGTAAAATTAATTACCACTTCACGTTCAAATCTACTTAAAGATTTAACTATCACTTTGGAGCAAAACTGGTGATACTCCATTCTCGCTCAATTTCTAAATTTGATAATTTAGATTATCAATTCACATTTCAATCTAATTGCAGATTCATTAAAACTCCCTTTACTGGGTTAAAGAACTAATGTCACTTAAACCACAGTTCACGACAAACCCAAATCACATTCTATTTATTATCGGGTTAAAGAACAAATGTTATTTAAAACACCGTTCACGATAAACCCATATCAATTCTGTTTAAAACCCATTTCAAATCCAGTTTATTTATTTAAATTAATTTTAGTTCAAAACTAGTTCATTTCGATAAATTTCTATTTTTATCTTTTCAAATATGGGATTTATCATCCCAATTTTTCCCAAATCATTTCTTATGATTTTACACAAATTATTACTATTTTTAATAATTTTATCAAGGCCCGTACAGTCGATTTCCATCTATAGCTATCGAACTGCACTTACAACGACCTTTTTCAAATTTGATTTGGACGAATCTCCAAATGAAACCATTAGATTTCAAATTTCGAATATTCTTTAGAAAGCTCTTTTCGATACGAACCCAACGTTTCCGGTTTTAGGAGAATCCGACGGTCGGATCTCCCATAATATCCGTTCGAAGTCAATGGTCGAAATTCGCGAACTGCCGCGGCGCAGCGCGTTCTATTCAGGCCATTATATTATATATATATAATATATATAATATATATTTCGTCGATTTCTATTTAAAACGAATTTTATAAATAGCTTTAAATTCGTTTCAAAAACATTTCAACTTCTATTTCAAATTCAAATCAAAATTGAATTTTCTATTATAAATACTTTTTACTTTCATTTCTATTTGATTTCAATTCAAATCGATTTTAATTCGATTCGAATTCATTTTCTTTTCTTTTCAATTCGATTCGAATTCGTTTTCATTTTAAATCAAATTCGTTTTCTATTCAATTCAAATCAAATTCCATTCGTTTTCTAATTAAATCAAATTCATTTTCTATTCAAATCAAATTCATTATATATTAAATTCGAATTCGTTTTCTATTCAATTCAAATCAAATTCCATTCGTTTTCTAATTAAATCAAATTCATTTTCTATTCAAATCAAATTCATTATATATTCAATTCGAATTCATTTTCTATTCAATTTAATTAAAATTTCATTTCAAAATATTCGATTTCAAAATCACTTTTCAATATTCATTTTAAGGTGAATAAAATCGATATAAATATCGTTTACGTCAAAATGGCGTCAATCTAATCAACACGGTTTCATATATTTCTATTTTCAAATATTCTATTTCAAATATTTCTTTTTCAAATATTTCCCTTTCAAATATTTCCTTTTCAAATATTTCCTTTTCAAATATTTCGTTTTCAAATATTTCTATTTCAAATATTTCCCTTTTAAATATTTCGTTTTCAAATATTTCTATTTCAAATATTTCGTTCAACACATGAATAATCTCAACGGATGAGTACAGTCAACACATGAACCTTTATATTTTATTGATAAAGATGTAAATTTTATTATTAAAATATTTCATTCAATAGATGACTAATCTCAACGGATGAGTACAGTCAACACATGAACCTTTATATTATAATATTCTTTATTTTCTAAATTGGAATGAGGCCCAATCAATCACCATATAATGTTAATTATATGGATTTTCATACATCACACGTATATAATAGCATTGAAAAATAATCAACCATCAACCAAAGTGCACTACACTGTATAAGCATCAAATATATATATCTAACGCTTATAACAGCCTGTCAACCAATCGATCGACATATTTAATCAATCAGGATGAGTGAACTTCAAATTTCATCCCAACACCCGTGTGGGGTTTCAAACAATCAAACACAGATTTTAGTTGTGCAGTTGGGCGATGTGTAAAATTTATCGACCCAATCAATGTCCTTCAAATAGGTGTACATAAACAAACCGTCCGATTTGTAAATGAATATTTCTTTATTCACATTCACGTTAAAAATTATATTTTTAACGTTAAAACATTTTTTTCAACCTATGAAAATATTCTATTCAGTTCATTTACACAATATAAATGATATTTTTATTTTACTAACATATTTTAGGAAATTTCGGTGGCATAACGGCACGATACTAGAAACGGGACGAGGCCTAGCCTTATCCCCGGTCTAGTGAAGGCCCACGCCATTCACACATCAATCAAATCCATTCCATTTCACCAAACAATTCAATTCAAACCAAATAATCTAACCAACTACGCAACCAAACAAACAAGTCCATGGTCTGTGGATGATTGTGTCGGGTGCTACTAAACACCGTCTGCATCCTAGTATATGTGACGGCCTGGAAATTCGCTCGATCTGAATCAGTCGTTAAACCGATCTAGACCGTTCGAAACCCCTGATCGTTGAGAACAGGAAAAATCAGAACGCAGACGGAAGAACATTTCATTGCTATTACAACAATTCCATCAGGTACAAGAATATACAGAGTATAAAGAAAGAAAAATTTACATTCGATCAATATTAGAGACTACAATAAATTACATAGCAGCGGAAAATAATACAAAGCACAACTGAAGGTGATATACGGATACAGAGCTTTCCGGATATCATTCCAGCTGTAAACCAGGATCCGATGAATATAAATCTACAAAACCAAACTACTAGCTGCCCGTGCGGAAAATAGGGGCACCCAGAGTTTAGGTTAAAACAATAAACTCTAGGTCAGTCATGTGACTGTTGTGAGAACTAAAACAGTTATTTAAAGCTTTACTTTAAAAGAGGGTAATTCAAGGGACCATGCCGTATAACACGTAACGGGTTTCCTCCCAAGAATACCAGTGCATATCAATAAACAACGCAATGTTTTTTTTTCGAAAAATGAAGCTATTATAAGACCCAGGTCCCATCACACAATGCAATGCAAGCCGGAGGATAGGGTTTTACCTTATAACAGCCAAACATGCTTGATACGTTTAAAACAAATCATTTGATACTATAATAAGTTTATAGTGTCAAAACATTTCAATCATAAATATAAATCATAGACGGCATGAGTGCCCCATCCCACTATGTCGCCATACTAGGCTCTACAAATAAAGCCGAAATACACGTATTGGAAATTGGATTTCCGTCATGAGTCGAGGCAAGGGGCAAGCTCCTCTCCGCGTTCGAGACACTCTAGCAAATGCCTCAGGACTACACACTCTGGGCAATCCTTGGATCTTCAGGGCCGGTCCTCACTTATTGTGACGGCAAGGAATTTCGCTCGATCCGAATCAGTCGCTAAACCGACCCAGACCGTAAAACGCCCTATCGTTTGAGAACACGACAAAACAGAACGCATATGGAAGAACATTTCATTGTATATTACAACAATGCATCAGATTACAAGAATATACAGAGTATAAATGAAATAAATATTACACAGAAATATCAGAGATTTAAATTACATTTAAATACAAAGCAGCGGAAAAGTAATACAATACACAACTAGAATGAGATATACGGATACAAAGCTTTCCGGATATCGTTCCAGCTGTATACCAGGATCCTGTGAATATAAATCTGCAAAACCAAAACTACTAGCTGCCCATGTCAAAATAGGGGCACCCAGAGTTTAGGTTAAAACAATAAACTCCAGGTCAGTCATGTGACTGGTGTGAGAACTAAATAAGTTAATCTTTATTATAAAGTTAGGTAAATCAAGGGAACACGCCGTATAACACGGAAAGGGTTTTCTCCCAAGAATACCAGTGCATAAAACAAACAGCGCAATGCTAAATATGAAAAAATGAAGCTGTTATAAGACCCAGGTCCTATCACACAATGCAACGCAGCCGAGGATAGGGTTTTCCCTTATAACAGCCAAAGAATGCTTGATACGGTTAAAACAAATCGTTTGATACTATTATAAGTGCATAGTGTATAAAACAACTTCAAATCATAAGTATCAATCATAGGCGACATGAGCGTCCCATGCCACTATGTCGCCATATATAGGTTTACAAATAAAACCGCAAAGTCACGTATTTGGAAATTGGATTTCCATCTATGAACCGAGGCAAAAGATAGTCCTCACCGACTTCGATACTGTCTAGCCCGAGCCTCAGGGTCAGAGCGCATCGACCCTTGGATCCTCAGGGCTGGTCCACCGATGTGGATTAAAATGCCTGAATATGCGTTTCCCCGCCCTTTGGGGCGTAAATGAGCCAACGAATGACTCCATCTGACCCGGATCGTCCGATCAAACCGAGGCGCCTCGCAACAGCAACAACCACATAAGTCAAACTCGTCAGGGCGTGTAAAACCACTGACGTCACTTCTAGCTAGAAAGAAACGCATGCCCTCCCTGACGTCCTCTCCCGTTTTTGGTTCATACCGGGTGTGAAACACGCAAAGTAAACGTTACGCAAAGCTACGCCACAAAGGCCTTGCTTTGATCATCACCACAAGACTTTGCTTTTCAACAGAAGCCTCGATCAATTGCTACTTAGGCATGTCACACAGGCAATTCACTCCATGCGTTTGATATCCATCAATATATAACCCCTGAGCTCGTATGTCTCAGAGAAGGGCGTTAAGCAAGAGAATAAATTCTCCGCCACCAAACAGATATATATTTAATAGAAATCAATCACACAGACTAAAATCCAATGTCAGACACACAGTCCATTTACAAGTCCGTTCTGGGTCTGAACGATACCGGAGGCACCTAGTACCCCGCATATCCATCGATCTCCAAGTACGTCTGGACAATCACCAACTGCTTCCATCTTCTTGGGTGTACAGCCCAATCAAGATTATGAGTAATCACCCAAACGACGTGAAGACTTACGGACTTCGACCACCGTCTTCATCTTCGACACCACGTCGAATCAGTTATTCAGAATGGGATAAACCCGGTCTTTCTGAATAACTCGCGTATATATTATAAAAGTGTTACACAAACACAACATACGCCTCATTCCAATTCAGAATATTCTTTTATTCAAATATTCCTATACTTTGGGAAAAGTTCCCATTAATTTTATCCAAGATAAATTCTTTAAATTTATTCTTTAATCTCCTTTGAATATCAATTCAAACTAGTCGGGATTAGCGAACCACACCGAAGTAATCATTTATTTTATTTCCCAATCCCAACCTATTCATCCCATGAAGTAAAACTGGTTATACTTCATATCTAACACCACGGTGTTATCGGTAAATTCAATTACCATTTCACGTTCAAATCTAATTAAAGATTTAACTATCGTTTGAAGTAAAACTGGTGATACTCCATTCTCGATCTTTTCAATCTAATTAAAGATTCATTAAAACTCCACTTAGTTTTAATATTTCTCTGGGTTAAAGAATCAATGTCATTTAAAAACACAGTTCACGATAAACCCAACATCATATTCATTAATTATCGGGTTAAAGAACGAGTGTTATTTAAAACACTGTTCACGATAAACCCAAAAATCAATATCAATTCAATTCCAATTAAATCTCATTTAATTGGTACACTTCATTAAATCCAAATAAAAAGATTTAATCTTTTCTCAACTTGGTTCAAGAACAGTGTTAATGAAGACACCATTCACGACAAACCCAAATCACATTTGATATTCAATACAAGGCTCTGAATAGAAAATATATCGGCTTATATTCAATATCAAATTCTACGATTAACAAATGTCATATTGGAAATAACGATATAAATATGTATCTTTCAAATTTCCATAACACATCTGTATAATCACGAATTCCAACATCGAAATATTCCGAAGACAATTTCGATTCAAATCCACTACAATGCAATCATTGGAAATTCTGGTTATTTTTAAAACCCTTTTCAAATTCAATTTATTTATTTAAAAATAAATAGAATTATATTTCTAGTTCAAAACTAGTTCATTTCGATAAAAAATCTATTTTTATCTTTTCAAATATGGAGTTTTTCATCCCAAATCTTGATAAATCATTTCTTATTATTTTACACAAATTATTACTATTTTTAATAATTTTATCAAGGCCCGTACAGTCGATTTCCATCAATGGCCATCGAATTGCACCTATAGCGACCTTTTCCAAATTTGATTTGGACATAATTCCAAATCCAACCGTTAGATTTCAAATTTCTAACAATTGCTAGAAAGCTCTTTTCGATACGAACCCAACGGTTCCGGTTTTAGGAGAATCCGACGGTCGGATCTCCCGCAATGTCCGTTTGAAAAAAATGGTCGAAATTCACGAACTGCCGCGGCGCGGCGCGTTCTATTCAGGCCATTATATTATATATATAATATGTATATATAATATATTTCGTCAATTTCTATTTAAAACGAATTATATAAATAGTTTTAAATTCGTTTCAAAAGCAATTTCAACTTCCGTTTCAATTCAAATCAAAATTGAATTCTTCTCTATAAATTCGTTTTAAAATTCATTTCTATTCAATTCATTTCTATTCAATTTGAATTCATTTCAATTTTCTTTCAATTCAATTTGAATTCGTTTTCAATTCATTTCGAAATCGTTTTCAATTCAATTCATTTCGAAATCGTTTTCAATTCAATTCATTTCGAAATCGTTTTCAATTCAATTCATTTCGAAATCGTTTTCAATTCAATTCATTTCGAAATCGTTTTCAATTCAATTCATTTCGAAATCGTTTTCAATTCAATTCATTTCGAAATCGTCGATTTCGAAATCACTTTTTAATATTCATTTTAAAATGAATAAAATCGATATAAATATCGTTCACGTCAAAATGGCGTCAATCTAATCAACACGGCTTCATAATTTCTATTTTCAAATTTTCTTTATTTTTCAAATTGGAATGAGGCCCAATCAATTACCGTATAAAATTAATTATATGGATTTCCATACAACACATGTATATAATAGCATTGAAAAATAATCAACCATCAACCAAAGTGCACTACACTGTATAAGCATCAAATATAGATATTCAACGCTTATAACAGCCTGTCAATCAATCGATCGACATATTTAATCAATCAGGATGAGTGAACTTCAAATTTCATCCCAACACCCGTGTGGGGTTTCAAACAATCAAACACATATTTTATTTGTGCTGTTGGGCGATGTGTAAAATTTATCGTCCCAATCAATGTCATTCAAATAGGTGTACATAAACAAACCGTTCGGTTTATAAATGAATACTTTATTTTATTCACTTCACGTTAAAAATTATATTTTTAACGATAAAACATTTTATTCCAACCTATGAATTTCTATTCAATTCATTTATTTAATAAAATGATATTTTTATTTTTCTAATTTATTTTAGAAAATTTCGGCGGCATAACGGCACGATACTAGAAACGGGACGAGGCCTAGCCTTATCCCCGGTCTAGTGAAGGCCCACGCCATTCACACATCAATCAAAATCACCAAACAACCAAATTCAAATCAAATCATATAACTAATCTATGCAACCAAACAAACAAGTCCATGGTCTGTGGACGATTGTGTCGGGTGCTACTAAGCACCGTCTGCATCCTAGTATATATATATTACTAGAAAAGAAATTGAAAGGTGAGAAATTCTCACAGATAGCTATCCAATCATCTTCACTCTTCTTTGATAGAAATCTTCTTCGTTATCGCCTCTTCGTCATCTTCGTTGCCCGTAGCCACTACATATGTAAAAATCGAATTTTTACTTTGCTACCCAATATATAAAAATCATATTTTTATTTCGAAGTTCAATATATAAAAATCATATTTTTAAAATATCGCTTCATGTATAAAATTATATTTTTATAATTAAAAATCATATCTTGATTAGATAACTATCACATTTTTACTTAGTTAAAATATATCTTTCCTATATTCAAAAATCATACCTTTCTACTCATAAAGATATAACCTTTCTTCGATTAAAAGTATAATCTTTCTACCATTCAAAAATCAAATCTTTCTTAAGTAAAAATCTTATCTTTCTAGCGATTAAAAATATAAACTTTATGGCGATTAAAAATTTAACCTTTCCTTTATAGAAATCAAATTTTCATGACGCTATACACTTCCTAAAAAAAAAATATTTTAATTATCTCTACTCTATAAAAATTTATATTTTTTTATAAAGCTAAAAATCATATTTTTATTTAAACCCCAAGCATAAAAATCTCATTTTTATATTTCTAAAAGTCTCCTCTTCGTTCTTTAAAAATCAAACTTCTCTTGTTTGAAAAATCAAAGCTTTTCTCATTAGAAAAATCAATGCTTTTCTCGTTTGAAAAATAAATGCTTTTCTCGTTTGAAAAAAAAAAACAAATTTTCCTTTTCTAACTAAAAAATCAAATTTCTATAAAATAAAAATTCTAACTTTTTATAAATAAAGATTATCAAGCAAAGAAATCAAAAAGAAAAGGGAAAACTCACAATTTTCTAGGATTTTCGAAGGTGGAGGAGCCCACAGGCGATGGTGTAGGGCCAAGGGAGGGCGCTGGAGGTTTAACGGTCTGGGGAAGGCCTTGATGGTCGGCGGTAGGCGAATTGGTCCAATCGAAGGGGGGGGGCTGCTGCGATTTTCGTTGGCGTCGGTTTGGGTTTCTAGGAGGCGCGGTTGTTCTCGTCGGAAGGAAGGAAGGAGGGAGAATCGAGAAGAGGGAGGCGCTAGGGAGGGGGTCTGGATCGGAGCGGCGTCGGGTGGTTAGGCCCAGCGATGGCCAACGGCAGGGGCTGAGGGCGGATCGGCGGTTTTAGTTTTAGGGTTTTTTTTTTCTGTTGAAATGAAAACGGGGAGAGAGAAAGGTAGAGGGAGGGGATTATATATTTAATTATTTAATTATTTTTAATTTCCAAAAAGAAACTTTTATCTTCGACCTCGAAACGAGACCCACCGCATGTCGTCCATAGCGTTTTACCCCCATTCCGAACACAATGGGATATGTATCGCAAGCTGATTTGACCATTTGAATCAGTTTCCGTTTAATTTACATTTAAATCACTATATTGAATTTTAAACGTACATTTCAAATTACTGGGGTCACATACTAACTAGAAAAATTCCAGAAAAATATTTTCTAGCTTCGTATTGACGATACGGTCCTAACAAAACTAGTTTCGATGAATTCTGAGACCGTTTGAAAAATGGCCATTTTCCAGTCGATTAAAATCAACTGAAACTGGTCAAACGCGTTTTCCTTTGCCACGCTCACATATTGATTCAAAAAATTATGAAATTTGGAATCTAGCAATAACTTGACACTGCGGACCCAATAAAACTGGTTTCGTCGAAATCCGAGGTCGTTTGCAAAATGTCCATTTTTAAGGGCCTGAATTCCATAGCGACTATTCAGAATTTTCAACTGGACATATCTTTTTATTCTCGCTATGAAACTTTGATTTTCCGGATTCGTTGGAAAGATATCATCAATTAGATCCTAAAGTTTTTAGTTTCACTAAAATCCGGATTGTTTTGCACCCGGTACTTTCAATTGAAGTTTGAAATCGAATTATCGAACTATCGCGCCATTTTCAATTCTATTTATAATTATATATAAATATTTATATTCTAACGACGACGCGTATAATATATACATTCTAATTATATTCAAAATAAATTCCTCGTCGTTATCATTTAAAATAATTCATTTTAAATATTCAAAATTCGCTAAAATTGCCAAAATAAAAATTTCAAACTGGCTGGCATTTTCCGGGTTATTACAATCTCCCCCACTTAAAACTTTTCGTCCCCGAAAAGGAACAAAGTCGAAAGTGGTTTGATTAATCAACTGTACGCTCGATCTGGCTTTCATTCTCCAACTTTTCAGTTTCTGGGAATTTTCAAAAATTTCAAAAATTTGGCTAACACCCTAAATTTTCGAAAAATTTCGCCATAACCTCCCCTGCACCGGGAGCATCGGGGAATTTCAAATAGCTTCCCCGGTCCTTCAGATCTCAAAAAGAAAAAGAAAAAGCCAAGTGGCTAGCCAATAGGCTCATAAAATCATCATCACCCAAACAAAACAGTAAATTATGTAGTAAACATGTACCTATTTGTCGGGCAAACAAATTTTATTCTCTGCTCTAGCCTCCTTGATATGACCTGTTCAATGATATATATGTATATGCAAGCAAATGCAACCAATTTTCAATATAATTCAATATTTGATGCAATTAGGCGTAATGGTTCAAAATTATCAAACAATTAAACAAACAACACAAACATCAATCAATTAGTGGATTTAACGTTTCAAATTCATAATTTTGATATATATACAAAAATCATGTTTTGGTGCCAAATCACAACAATGAATTCTCGCTATATTAGTTTTGGTTCTCACACCAGTCTAATGGAAATATATAGAAAATCACACCTTTGAAACTCGAACATAAATGTTGATGATGCGATCGCTATCATCAATATCATCTTCGGGCGACTAGAGTGTGATGCTATTTCTATCCAATATATTAAAACCTTGAATATACGTTTGCAAGGCGTATATGCAAATTCTTCATATACTGAATTGTCCAAAATCAATATAAACAAATAATCAAATACGAATAGTTGATTTAAATTTTCGAAGCAGAAATGTTTTCATTTGAAAAATATACTCTTCACACCCGTTCTAGGATACTTCTGATCCCATCTCTAACGAGTCATTCTAATTGGATATTGCTAATCCAATATCTGATGAATCCTTTCGTACGGTTCTAATGTGTCTTGTTCTCTAGCTTTGTAAACCAAAGCTCTGATACCAACTGTAACGGCAAGGAATTTCGCTCGATCCGAATCAGTCGCTAAACCGACCCAGACCGTTCGAAACGCCCTATCGTTTGAGAACACGACAAAACAGAACGCATATGGAAGAACGTTTCATTGTATATTACAACAATGCATCAGATTACAAGAATATACAGAGTATAAATGAAATAAATATTACACAGAAATATCATAGATTTAAATTACATTTAAATACAAAGTAGAGGAAAAGTAATACAATACACAACTAGAATGAGATATACGGATACAAAGCTTTCCGGATATCGTTCCAGCTGTAAACCAGGATCCTGTGAATATAAATCTGCAAAACCAAAACTACTAGCTGCCCGTGTCAAAATAGGGGCACCCAGAGTTTAGGTTAAAACAATAAACTCCAGGTCAGTCATGTGACTGGTGTGAGAACTAAAACAGTTAATCTTTATTATAAAGTTAGGTAAATCAAGGGACCACGCCGTATAACACGGAACGGGTTTTCTCCCAAGAATACCAGTGCATAAAACAAACAGCGCAATGCTAAATAAGGAAAAATGAAGTTGTTATAAGACCCAGGTCCTATCACACAATGCAACGCAGCCGAGGATAGGGTTTTCCCTTATAATAGCCAAAGAATGCTTGATACGGTTAAAACAAATCGTTTGATACTATTATAAGTGCATAGTGTATAAAACAACTTCAAATCATAAGTATCAATCATAGGCGACATGAGCGTCCCATGCCACTATGTCGCCATATATAGGTTTACAAATAAAACCGCAAAGTCACGTATTTGGAAATTGGATTTCCATCTATGAACCGAGGCAAAAGATAGTCCTCACCGACTTCGAGACTGTCTAGCCCGAGCCTCAGGGTCAGAGCGCATCGACCCTTGGATCCTCAGGGCCGGTCCACCGATGTGGATTAAAATGCCTGAACATGCGTTTCCCCGCCCTTTAGGGCGTAAATGAGCCAACGAATGACTCCATCGGACCCGGATCGTCCGATCAAACCGAGGCGCCTCGCAACAGCAACAACCACATAAGTCAAACTCGTTAGGGCGTGTAAAACCACTGACACCACTTCTAGCTAGAAAGAAACGCATGCCCTCCCTGACGTCCTCTCCCGTTTTTGGTTCATACCGGGTGTGAAACACGCGAAGTAAACGTTACACAAAGCTACGCCACAAAGGCCTTGCTTTGATCATCACCACAAGACTTTGCTTTTCAACAGAAGCCTCGATCAATTGCCACTTAGGCATGCCACACAGGAAATTAACTCCATGCGTTTGATATCCATCAATATATAACCCCTGAGCTCGTATGTCTCAGAGAAGGGCGTTAAGCAAGAGAATAAATTCTCCGCCGCCAAACAGATATATATTTAATAGAAATCAATCACACAGACTAAAATCCAATGTCAGTGACACAGTCCATTTACAAGTCCGTTCTGGGTCTGAACGAAACCGGAGGCACCTAGTACCCCGCATATCCATCGATCTCCAAGTACGTCTGGACGATCACCAACTGCTTCCATCTTCTTGGGTGTACAGCCCAATCAAGATTATGACTAATCACCCAAATGACGTGAAGACTTCCGGACTTCGACCACCGTCTTCATCTTCGACACCACGTCGAATCAGTTATTCAGAATGGGATAAACCCGGTCTTTCTGAATAACTCACGTATATATTATAAAAGTGTTACACAAACACAACATACGCCTCATTCCAATTTAGAATATTCTTTTATTCAAATATTCCTATACTTTGGGAAAAGTTCCCATTAATTTTATCCAAGATAAATTCTTTAAATTTATCCTTTAATCTCCTTTGATTATCAATTCAAACTAGTCGGGATTAGCGAACCACACCGAAGTAATCATTTATTTTATTTCCCAATCCCAACCTATTCATCCCATGAAGTAAAACTGGTTATACTTCATATCTAACACCACGGTGTTATCGGTAAATTCAATTACCATTTCATGTTCAAATCTAATTAAAGATTTAACTATCGTCTGAAGTAAAACTGGTGATACTCCATTCTCGATCTTTTCAATCTAATTAAAGATTCATTAAAACTCCACTTAGTTTTAATATTTCTTTGGGTTAAAGAATCAGTGTCATTTAAAAACACAGTTCACGATAAACCCAACATCACATTCATTAATTATCGAGTTAAAGAACGAGTGTTATTTAAAACACTGTTCACGATAAACCCAAAAATCAATATCAATTCAATTCCAATTAAATCTCATTTAATTGGTACACTTCATTAAATCCAAATAAAAAGATTTAATCTTTTCTCAACTGGGTTCAAGAACAGTGTTAATGAAGACACCATTCACGACAAACCCAAATCACATTTGATATTCAATACAAGGCTCTGAATAGAAAATATATCGGCTTATATTCAATATCAAATTCTACGATTAACAAATGTCATATTGGAAATAACGATATAAATATGTATCTTTCAAATTTCCATAACAGATCTGTATAATCACGAATTCCAACATCGAAATATTCCGAAAACAATTTCGATTCAAATCCACTCCAATGCAATCATTGGAAATTCTGGCTATTTTTAAAACCTTTTTCAAATTCAATTTATTTGTTTAAAAATAAATAGAATTATATTTCTAGTTCAAAACTAGTTCATTTCGATAAAAAATCTATTTTTATCTTTTCAAATATGGATTTTTTCATCCCAAATCTTGACAAATCATTTCTTATGATTTTACACAAATTATTACTATTTTTAATAATTTTATCAAGGCCCGTACAGTCGATTTCCATCAATGGCCATCGAACTGCACCTATAGCGACCTTTTCCAAATTTGATTTGGACATAATTCCAAATCCAACCGTTAGATTTCAAATTTCTAACATTCGCTAGAAAGCTCTTTTCGATATGAACCCAACGGTTCCGGTTTTAGGAGAATCCGACGGTCGGATCTCCCGCAATGTCCGTTTGAAATAAATGGTCGAAATTCACGAACTGCCGCGGCGCGGCGCGTTCGATTCAGGCCATTATATTATATATATAATATATATATAATATATTTCGTCGATTTCTATTTAAAACGAATTATATAAATAGTTTTAAATTCGTTTCAAAAGCAATTTCAACTTCCGTTTCAATTCAAATCAAAATTGAATTCTTCTCTATAAATTCGTTTTAAAATTCATTTCTATTCAATTCATTTCTATTCAATTTGAATTCATTTCAATTTGCTTTCAATTCAATTTGAATTCGTTTTCAATTCATTTCGAAATCGTTTTCAATTCAATTCATTTCGAAATCGTTTTCAATTCAATTCATTTCGAAATCGTTTTCAATTCAATTCATTTCGAAATCGTTTTCAATTCAATTCATTTCGAAATCGTTTTCAATTCAATTCATTTCGAAATCGTTTTCAATTCAATTCATTTCGAAATCGTTTTCAATTCAATTCATTTCGAAATCGTTTTCAATTCAATTCATTTCGAAATCGTTTTCAATTCAATTCATTTCGAAATCGTTTTCAATTCAATTCATTTCGAAATCGTTTTCAATTCAATTCATTTCGAAATCGTTTTCAATTCAATTCATTTCGAAATCGTTTTCAATTCAATCATTTCGAAATCGTTTTCAATTCAATTCATTTCGAAATCGCTTTCAATTCAATTCATTTCGAAATCGCCGATTTCGAAATCACTTTTCAATATTCATTTTAAAATGAATAAAATCGATATAAATATCGTTCACGTCAAAATGGCGTCAATCTAATCAACACGGCTTCATAATTTCTATTTTCAAATTTTCTTTATTTTTCAAATTGGAATGAGGCCTAATCAATTACCGTATAAAATTAATTATATGGATTTCCATACAACACATGTATATAATAGCATTGAAAAATAATCAACCATCAACCAAAGTGCACTACACTGTATAAGCATCAAATATAGATATTCAACGCTTATAACAGCCTGTCAATCAATCGATCGACATATTTAATCAATCAGGATGAGTGAACTTCAAATTTCATCCCAACACCCGTGTGGGGTTTCAAACAATCAAACACATATTTTATTTGTGCTGTTGGGCGATGTGTAAAATTTATCGTCCCAATCAATGTCATTCAAATAGGTGTACATAAACAAACCGTTCGGTTTATAAATGAATACTTTATTTTATTCACTTCACGTTAAAAATTATATTTTTAACGATAAAACATTTTATTCCAACCTATGAGTTTCTATTCAATTCATTTATTTAATAAAATGATATTTTTATTTTTCTAACTTATTTTAGAAAATTTCGGCGGCATAACGGCACGATACTAGAAACGGGACGAGGCCTAGCCTTATCCCCGGTCTAGTGAAGGCCCACGCCATTCACACATCAATCAAAATCACCAAACAACCAAATTCAAATCAAATCATATAACTAATCTATGCAACCAAACAAACAAATCCATGGTCTGTGGACGATTGTGTCGGGTGCTACTAAGCACCGTCTGCATCCTAGTATATATATATTACTAGAAAAGAAATTGAAAGGTGAGAAATTCTCACAGATAGCTATCCAATCATCTTCACTCTTCTTTGATAGAAATCTTCTTCGTTATCGCCTCTTCGTCATCTTCGTTGCCCGTAGCCACTACATATGTAAAAATCAAATTTTTACTTTGCTACCCAATATATAAAAATCATATTTTTATTTCAAAGTCCAATATATAAAAATCATATTTTTAAAATATCGCTTCATGTATAAAATTATATTTTTATAATTAAAAATCATATCTTGATTAGATAACTATCACATTTTTACTTAGTTAAAATATATCTTTCCTATATTCAAAAATCATACCTTTCTACTCATAAAGATATAACCTTTCTTCGATTAAAAGTATAACCTTTCTACCATTCAAAAATCAAATCTTTCTTAAGTAAAAATCTTATCTTTCTAGCGATTAAAAATATAAACTTTATGGCGATTAAAAATTTAACCTTTCCTTTATAGAAATCAAATTTTCATGACGCTATACACTTCCTAAAAAAAAAATATTTTAATTATCTCTACTCTATAAAAATTTATATTTTTTTATAAAGCTAAAAATCATATTTTTATTTAAACCCCAAGCATAAAAATCTCATTTTTATATTTCTAAAAGTCTCCTCTTCGTTCTTTAAAAATCAAACTTCTCTTGTTTGAAAAATCAAAGCTTTTCTCATTAGAAAAATCAATGCTTTTCTCGTTTGAAAAATAAATGCTTTTCTCGTTTGAAAAAAAAACAAATTTTCCTTTTCTAACTAAAAAATCAAATTTCTATAAAATAAAAATTCTAACTTTTTATAAATAAAGATTATCAAGCAAAGAAATCAAAAAGAAAAGGGAAAACTCACAATTTTCTAGGATTTTTGAAGGTGGAGGAGCCCACAGGCGATGGTGTAGGGCCAAGGGAGGGCGCTGGAGGTTTGACGGCCTGGGGAAGGCCCTGATGGTCGGCGGTAGGCGAATTGGTCCAATCGAAGGGGGGGGGGGGGGGCTGCTGCGATTTTCGTTGGTGTCGGTTTGGGTTTCCAGGAGGCGCGGTTGTTCTCGTCGGAAGGAAGGAAGGAGGGAGAATCGAGAAGAGGGAGGCGCTAGGGAGGGGGTCTGGATCGGAGCGGCGTCGGGTGGTTAGGCCCAGCGATGGCCAACGGCAGGGGCTGAGGGCGGATCGACGGATTTAGTCTTAGGGTTTTTTTTTCTGTTGAAATGAAAATGGGGAGAGAGAAAGGTAGAGGGAGGGGATTATATATTTAATTATTTAATTATTTAATTATTTTTAATTTCCAAAAAGAAACTTTTATCTTCGACCTCGAAACGAGACCCACCGCCTGTCGTCCATAGCGTTTTACCCCCATTCCGAACACAATGGGATATGTATCGCAAGCTGATTTGACCATTTGAATCAGTTTCCGTTTAATTTACATTTAAATCACTATATTGAATTTTAAACGTACATTTCAAATTACTGGGGTCACATACTAACTAGAAAAATTCCAGAAAAATATTTTCTAGCTTCGTATTGACGATACGGTCCTAACAAAACTAGTTTCGATGAATTCTGAGACCGTTTGAAAAATGGCCATTTTCCAGTCGATTAAAATCAACTGAAACTGGTCAAACACGTTTTCCTTTGCCACGCTCACATATTGATTCGAAAAATTATGAAATTTGGAATCTAGCAATAACTTGACACTGCGGACCCAATAAAACTAGTTTTGTCGAAATCCGAGGTCGTTTGCAAAATGTCCATTTATAAGGGCCTGAATTCCATAGCGACTATTCAGAATTTTCAACTGGACATATCTTTTTATTCTCGCTATGAAACTTTGATTTTCCGGATTCGTTGGAAAGATATCATCAATTAGATCCTAAAGTTTTCGGTTTCACTAAAATCCGGATTGTTTTGCACCCGGTACATTCAATTGAAGTTTGAAATCGAATTATCGAACTACCGCGCCATTTTCAATTCTATTTATAATTATATATAAATATTTATATTCTAACGACGACGCGTATAATATATACGTTCGAATTATATTCAAAATAAATTCCTCGTCGTTATCATTTAAAATAATTCATTTTAAATATTCAAAATTCGCTAAAATTGCCAAAATAAAAATTTCAAACTGGCTCGCATTTTCCGGGTTATTACACTTATGTTAGAGGATTAGTTATTCCTGAACACACGTTTCCCGGTCCTTACAGACCTATAATCGAGGCGCCTCATCCAACAACCACAAAGGTGAAAAGTATATATATGTCAGGGCTGGTAAGTCACTGACACCACCAAAGCTAGAAAGATACGTCGTGCTCTCCCTGCAGTCCGTATCCCGTTTTTGACTCATACCGAGGAGTGAGGCTCGCGAATTCACGTTATACACAAAGCTGCCACGTAGGCATGCTTTGATCATCAACCACAAGACTTTGCTTTTCAACAGAAGCCTTGATCATTGCATCTTAGTGTGCCACACAGGCAATTCATGCCGTGCGACTGATGTCCATCAATATACAACCTCTGAGCTCGTACGTCTCAGAGAAGGGCGTTAAGCAATAGAATAAATTCTCCACCACCAAACAGATGTATATTTAATAGAAATCAATCAACACAGAATAAAATCCAATGTCAGACACACAATCAATTTACAAGTCCGTTCTGGGTTTGAACGAAACCGGAGGCACTTTCCTCGCATATCCATCCGTCTCCAAGTACATCTGGACGACCACCAACTATTTCCATCCTCTTGGGTGTACTGTCCAATCAGGATCGTCAGTAATTATCCAAACGATGTGAAGACTTCCGGTCCTCAACCACCGTCTTCATCTTCGACTTATCGTCGAATCGGTTATTCAGAATGGGTATAAACCCGGACTTTCCGAACAACCCGCGTATATTTAAAACAAATGTTACACAAACACAACATACGCCTCATTCCAATTCAGAATATTCTTTTATTCGCAAAAATCACATTCTTAGGGAAAGGTTCCCATTAATTTTGTCCAAGATAAATTCTTTAAAATTTATCCTTTAATCTTCCTTTGGATGTCATTTCAAACCAAATTATGGTTTTTCAAACTAGTCGAGTTTAGCGAACCGTACCGAAGTAATTGTTTATTTTATTTCCCAATCCCAACCTATTCATCCCATGAAGAAAAACTGGCAATACTCCATATTTAACACCACAGTGTTGTCGGTAAAATTAATTACCATTTCACGTTCAAATCTGATTAAAGATTTAACTACCGCTTTGGAGCAAAACTGGTGATGCTCCATTCTCGCTCATTTTCTAAAGTTGATAATTTAAATTATCAATTCCCATTTCAATCTAATTGAAGATTCATTAAAACTCCTTTTACTGGGTTAAAGAACTAATGTCTTTTAAAACACAGTTCACGATAAACCCAAATCACATTCTATTTATTATCGGGCTAAAGAACTAGTGTTATTTAAAACAGTTCACGATAAACCCATAAATCAATTTTATTTAAAACCCACTTCAAATCCAATTTATTTATTTATTTAAAAATAAATGGGTTTTAATTTTAATTCGAAACTAGTTCATTTCGATAAAAATCTATTTTTATCTTTTCAAATCTGGAGTTTTTCATCCCAATTTTTCCCAAATCATTTCTTATGATTTTACACGAATTATTACTATTTTTAATAATTTTATCAAGGCCCGTACAGTTGATTTCCAACAATGGCCATCGAACTGCACTTACAGCGACCTTTTTCAAATTTGATTTGGATGTAACTCCAAATCCGACAGTTAGATTTTGAATTTCAATTATTCGTTAGAAAGCACTTTTCGATACGAACCCAACGGTTCCAGTTTTAGGAGAATCCGACGGTCGGATCTCCCGTAATGTCCATTTGAAATAAATGGTCGAAATTCACGAACTACCGCTACGCGGCGCGTTCAATTCAGGCCATTATATTATATATATATAATATATAATATATATTTCATCGATTTCTGTTTAAAACGAATTATATAAATAGTTTTAAATTCGTTTCAAAAACAATTTCAACTTCCATTTCAATCCAAAGCAAAATTGAATTCTTCTTTATAAATTCGTTTTAAAATTCATTTCTATTCAATTCAAATTTCAATTCAATTTGAATTCATTTCAATTCGCTTTCAATTCAATTTGAATTCGTTTTCAATTCAATTCAATTTCAAAGTCGTTTTCTATTCGATTCAATTCAAATTGGTTTTCTATTCGACTTAAATCAAATTCGTTTTCTAATCAATTTAAATCAAATTCGTTTTCTATTCCATTTGAATTCAATTTGTTTTCTATTCAATTTAATTTGAAATCGTTTTATATTCAATTCATTTCGAAATCGTTTTATATCCCATTCATTTCGAAATCATTTTATATTCCATTCATTTCCGTTTTCTATTTGAATCAAATTCATTATATATATTCAATTGAAATCAAATTCGTTTTATATTCAATTCGAATTCAATTCGTTATATATTCAATTCGAATTCGTTTCCTATTCAATTTTATTCAAATTTCATTTCAAAATATGCGATTTCGAAATCACTTTTCAATATTCATTTTAAAATGAATAAAATCGATATAAATATCGTTCACGTCAAAATGGCGTCAATCTAACCAACACGGCTTCATATATTTCTATTTTCAAATGTTCTATTCAACAAATGAATATTTATTTTTATCAACACAAGACTAATCTCAACGAATGAGTACTGTCCACGTGTGACTATTTTTGTTATTTAATATATTTTATAAAAATTAAGGTATCTATCGTTTGATATTGAATCAGACTCCAACCGTAATTTAGTGAGAGAACGATTTCCTGAATATTAACCCCGAAGACCGAAATCAACATCAGATTAATATCCAGGAGACCACTCATCTCATCTATTTTCCAGTTGATTTCTAATTCTATATATGATAAAGACGTAAATTTTATTGTTAAAATATTTCATTCAACACATGACTAATCTCAACGGATGAGTACAGTCAGCACACGAACCTTTATTTTATAGTGATAAAGATATAAATTTTATTGTTAAAATATTTCGTTCAACACATGACTAATCTCAACGGATGAGTACAGTCAACACATGAACCTTTATTTTATAGTGATAAAGATATAAATTTTATTGTTAAAATATTTCGTTCAACACATGACTAATCTCAACGGATGGGTACAGTCAACACATGAACCTTTATTTTATAGTGATAAAGATATAAATTTTATTGTTAAAATATATCGTTCAACACATGACTAATCTCAACGAATGAGTACAATCAACACATGAACCTTTATTTTATAGTATTCTTTATCTTCTAAATTGGAATGAGGCCCAATCAATTACCATATAGCATTAACTATATGGATTTCCATACAACACATGTATATAATAGCATTGAAAAATAATCAACCACCAACCAAAGTGCACTACACTGTATAAGCATCAAATATAGATATCTAACGCTTATAACATCCTGTCAATCAATCGATCGACATATTCAATCAATCAGGATGAGTGAACTTCAAATTTCATCCCAACACCCATGTGGGGTTTCAAACAATCAAACACAGATTTTATTTGTGCAGTTGGGTGATGTGTAAAATTTATCGACCCAATCAATGTCCTTCAAATAGGTGTGCATACACAAATCGTCCGGTTTTTATATGAATATTTTGTTTTATTCACTTCGACGTTAAAAATTATATTTTTAACGATAAAACATTTTATTTTAACATATGAATTTCTATTCAGTTCATTTACACAATAAAAATGATATTTTTATTTTTCTAACATATTTTAGGAAATTTCGGCGGCATAACGGCACGATACTAGAAACGGGACGAGGCCTAGCCTATCCCCGGTCTAGTGAAGGCCCACGCCATTCACACATTAATCAAATCCATTCATTTCACCAAACAATTCAATTTCAATCCAATAATCTAACTAATTTATGCAACCAAACAAACAAGTCCATGGTCTGTGGACGATTGTGTCGGGTGCTACTAAACACCGTCTGCATCCTAGTATATATATATATAACTAGAAAATGAAATTGAAAGGTGAGAAATTCTCACCGATAGCTTTCCAACCATCTCGACTCTTCTTTTGCAGAAACCTTCGTTGTTCTCGCCCTTTTGTTATCTTCGTTGCCCGTATTCTCTACCTATGTAAAAATCGAATTTTTACTTCGTTATTCAATATATAAAAATCGAATTTTTACTATGCAATTCAATATATAAAAATCATATTTTTACTATGATATTCAATATATAAAAATCATATTTTTACTTCGATGTTCATATAGTAAAGATTATATTTTTATCACGCCATTCTCCATATAAAGATTTCGCCTTTTCAAATATGAAGTTTTCGCCTTTTCAAATATATAATTTTCGCCTTATCAAATATATAATTTTCGCCTTTTCAAATATATAATTTTCGCCTTTTCAAATATATAATTTCGCCTTTTCAAATATATAATTTCGCCTTTTCAAATATATAATTTTCGCCTTTTCAAATATATAATTTTCGCCTTTTCAAATATATAATTTCGCCTTTTCAAATATATAATTTCGCCTTTTCAAATATATATTTTCGCCTTTTCAAATATATAATTTTCGCCTTTTCAAATATATAATTTTGCCTTTTCAAATATATAATTTCGCCTTTTCAAATATATAATTTCGCCTTTTCAATATATAATTTTCGCCTTTTCAAATATATAATTTTCGCCTTTTCAAATATATAATTTTTTTTTCTCAAAGTAAAAATCATATTTTTACTTCACTACTCATATAAAAAATATCGTCTTTTCTTTTCTAAAAATATCATCTTTTCATTTCTAAAAAAAATATCGTCTTTTCATTTCTAAAAATCAAATCTTTACTGATTTAAAAATCAAACCTTTTTCTAGTTTAAAACATTGCTATTTTATTTTTAAACAATCTAATATATTTTTAAACTGATTTTATATTTATTTCAGATTTAAACAAACTAAAATAGAAATAAAAATAAAAATAAATAGAAAGAAAGAAAGAAAAAAAGGAAACTCACTGCTTTTTATTCATTGAAGGTTGGAGAAGAGGAGCTCGCGGGGGGGCTTTGGCTGCGTCGGTCGTCGACTGGGGAGGGGGAAACAAGCGGCGTCGGCGGTCGTCGAACGGAGGAGGAGGGGGGTTCTTCTCGCGATCGATTGAACTGGGGGGGAGGGGGGTTTGACTTCGTCGCGCGGTCTTGGAGTGAGGGAGGGCGGCCACGTCTGTGGCGCGATGGCGCAGCATGAGGGGGAGGCGGCGGCGGCCCACCCCCAGGCGGCGCGGTGCGTTAGTTAGGGCACGAAGCCCTTTTTTTTATTTTGAAAAGTGAATTGAAATTATCGGGGGGAGGGGGGGGGGCTGGGTAGTTAAGGGAAGAAAGGGTTTTCTTTTATTTTTATTTTTATTATTTAATTATTTAATTTGGCAAAAAGTTGACTTTCACATACGACCTCGAAACGAGGCCCACCGCCTGTCGTCCATAGCGTTTTACCCCCATTCCGAACACAATGGGATATGTATCGTAGGTTGATTCGATCGTTTGAATCAGTTTCCGTTAAATTTACATTTAAATCACTATATTGAATTTTAAACGTACATTTCAAATTACTGGGGTCACATACTAACTAGAAAAATTCCCAAAAAATATTTTCTAGCTTCGTATTGACGATACAGTCCTAACAAAACTAGTTTCGTCGAATTCTGAGACTGTAACACCCCGAATTTCGGTTAATGCTAAAATTCACGAATCATAGAATAAATAATCTCAGATGTGAGAATTGGGGGAAACGGGCTACGTCATTGCGTTCGTCTCGTAAAAATACGCGAAATAGAGTCCGAGTTTTCGAAAATCGGAGTCCGTATGGCCCGGTTATGGCCCAATGAAGTTTACAGAAAATTCAAAGTTCAAAACAGATTTAAAATTCAGGTTCAAATTTCAAAATTGGGTCCATTGGGCGCAGGCGGGGAAATTCCCGCCTAGCTACCCAAGTCGACAGCCCTGTCGACTGGGCAGTCGACTTGGCTAGGACCAAGTCGACAGCCCTGTCGACTTTGGTGTCGACAGGGGGTGCCCGGCCAGTTTGGCCTGGTGCACCATTTTAGTGTTTGGGCAGTGTTTTGGGGCTGGTTTCTGGAAGCTTCCGAGATCTGATGGTCCTAAACTAACCTAGGGTTAATCTAATGGTCTAAAACACATCCTAATCCTATAAATAAGACCCTAAACTACCCCTAAATGATCATAATCCTATACTCTAACTAAACTATGCCAAAAATTTCTATGATCATGGCCTCCACTCAAAGCCCTAACCTCCATCCTCTTATAAAACTATTTCTATGAAGGCTTTCATGTTCATACAAGCATCTTTGAGTTGTATGAGTGGTCATTAGCTTTCATTCATCATCAAGTTGCAAGCTTTATGTTCAAGGCTAGAGTTTTTGGGTGATTTTTGGCAAGGGTTTGCTTATGGGGGTTTAGTGGTGAGTTTCTATAGACTTAACAATCAATTGTTAAATTGATTAGGATAGGATATGATAAGATATGGCTATGTTTGTCGATAAATGTGCTTATGCAAGTTTAGTATAGTGTATGTTGTGTGTTTTGCAAGTTTTATGCTATATGCAAGTTTAATGCTATGTTTTATGATGCTCACTATGCAAAACACTATGTTGAACATTTATGCATATGTAACATGTTATGCAAACTGTATGTGAGATTATATGCAAGTTAATATGTAACATGTTATGCAAGTTATGAATTTGGTTTTATGCATACTAGGTGTTCGGTTTTATGCAAGTTATGATGCAAGTTCATATGCAAGTTTGTCTCTTTTTATGATATGCATAATATATGCAAGTTTGCCTCTAAGTATGGCATGTTATGCAAGTTCATATGCAAGTTATGATGCAAGTTCATATGCAAGTTATGATGCAAGTTCATATGCAAGCTATGATGCAAGTTCATATGCAAGTTATGATGCAAGTTCATATGCAAGTTATGATGCAAGTTCATATGCAAGTTTGCCTCTATGTATGACATAAGTACATGTGCAAGTTCATCCCTTTTAGACCTATGACATGTATGCAAGTTGACACCTTTATGATAGGTCTATGACATGAACATTTAAGCAAGTTACCATCTTTATGACATATGTGATTCATGCAAGTTTGGGTTGGTTATTTATGCAAGTTGGGTTTATGGTCATATATACAAGTTGACACCTTTTAAACCCATGATAATACTAATGATATGCTAAGTTGAACCCATTGTGTGTATGATGAATCTTCTCTTTTGAAGTATGTCATGTTAACGTATTTACGTGGGGACGATGGGGTAAAAATTAATGAACACATAAAATTGTGTGAAGTGGGTATGATTAAACATACCGTAAAGTGGATGGACATAATTGGGAATTTACCTATTAAGTTAGGTCTACCCATATTATGGAATTGGGAATTTACCTATTGAGTTAGGTCTACCCATATTCTTAAATATTTGTAATTAATTAGGGATAATTAATACAAATTATGGGGGTGATTAATTAGGTGTAATTAATCAACTAATACACGAGGTTGGACCCTTTTGTAGCATAAGACTGCCCAGAACCGACCGGCAAATCCAGCGGCTACAAATGATTGGCCCAATGTGAGAGGTCTTAGTCATAAACTAAATACGTGACAAGTGTAAAGACACGAGGTTAGACTCTGTTATGGTGCAAGGCTGCCCGGAACCAACCGGCATATCCAGCTGCCATAAAAGACAGTCTAATGTGAGAGGTCTTTACAAAGATTACGATCTTAATTAATTAAGAAACACTTAACCAAATTAGCATGTAGAGGGGCATGAGGGGTTAAGCGGGTGCCTTGGGTGGCATGCAGTAACTAGTGGGGGTGCCTTGGGTGGCATGAGGAAACTAGTGGGTTGCCTTGGGTGGCAATAGAAAATACGATTAGAATACTTAACCAAAGTGAAACATGTAACTAAACATGATTAAAGGGTTAAGTAAGTGCCTTGGGTGGCATGTGGGAATTAAGTAAGTGCCTTGGGTGGCATGTGGGAATCAAGTAAGTGCCTTGGGTGGCATGCGGAAATCTAGTGTGTGCCTTAAGTGGCAATTGAAATATAATTAAATGACAAGATTAAGTAGTAGCTTGCGGGGGCCTTAAGTGGCAATTGAAATATAATTAAATGACAAGCTTAAGTAGTAGCTTGTGGGGGCCTTAAGTGGCAACTGAAATATAATTAAATGACAAGCTTAAGTAGTAGCTTGTGGGGGCCTTAAGTGGCAATTGAAATATGATTAGATGACTTAACCAAACCTTAACATGTAAGTGGGCATGATTATAAAAGGGGTTAAGTGGGACGCACTAGATAAAATGGCAAGCTTAAGTAGTAGCTTGTGGGGGCCCATTTTAGCCAATATCCCAAACGTATCTTTGTGGGCTCGACCCAAGTCGAGGACGGGACACGCATATTGGGCTTGACTATAAGAGGCCAAAATGGGGTAGCGATGGCAACGCGAGTCCAACGGGTTTCATATGCGTGTGTGGACCCGGGCTGGTAGGTAAGACGTTGTTGCATCGTGTAGGTATAAGCCATGCACCATTGATTATCGGGTTGCCACTTTGGGGAGTGATACACCCCACTGTGGGGCCAGCAAGTGTATCTACGGTAGGGAGCCGATTGCTTGGGGTAGTGGGTACACCTAGTGGAGATAGGGGCAGACAGCACCTATGTAGTCAGCTAGGGTGAAAGAACCCGTAACTTCCCCGTGAGGGAAAGCACGAATACTTTGAGAACAACACACAATAGGACGCATACGGAAGAACATTTCATTGCTATTACAACAATTCCATCAGATATAAGAATATACAGAGTATAAATGAATAAATTACATTCAACAAATATCAGAGATTTAAATTACATTTAAATACATCGCAGCGGAAAATAATACAAAAGCACAACTAGAAGTGATACACGGATACAGAGCTTTCCGAGCATCGTTCCAGCTGTAAATCAGGACCCTGTGAATGTAAATCTGCAAAACCAAAACTACTAGCTGCCCGTGCGGAAAATAGGGGCACCCAGAGTTTAGGTTAAAACAATAAACTCCAGGACAGTCATGTGACTGGTGTGAGAACTAAAAACAGTTATTATTTTAACTTTAAAGAAGAGTCATTCAAGGGACCACGCCGTATGACACAGAACGGGTTTCCTCCCAAGAATACTAGTGCATATAACAAAACAACGCAATGCTTTTTGGAAAAATGAAGCTATTATAAGACCCAGGTCCCATCACACAATGCAACGCAAGCCGGAGGATAGGGTTTTCCCTTATAATAGCCAAACATGCTTGGTACGTTTAAAACAAATCACTTGATACCATAATAAGTGTATAGTGTCAAAACATTTTCAATCATAAATATCAATCATAGACGGCATGGGTACCATATATCATGTCGCCATACTAGTTCTACAATTAAAACCGCAATATCACGTATTGGAAATTGGATTCCGTCATGAGTCGAGGCAAGGGGCAAGCTCCTCTCCGCGTTCGAGACACTCTAGCAAATGCCTCAGGACCCCACTTTGATCCTTGGAATCGGCTGGGCCGGTCCTCTCTTACTTTTGAGGATTGGCAATTCCTGAACACACGTTTCCCGGTCCTTACAGACCTATATCCGAGGCGCCTCATATCCAACAACCACACAGGTGAAAAGTATATAAATGTCAGGGCTGGTAGATCACTGACACCACCCTAGCTAGAAAGAAACGTCGTGCTCTCCCAGCGGTCCGTCTCCCGTTTTTGACTCATACCGAGGTGTGAGGCTCGCGAATTCACGTTATACACAAAGCTATGCCACACAGGCCGTGCTTTGATCATCAACCACAAGACTTTGCTTTTCAACAAAAGCCCTGATCAATTGCCACTTACGCATGCCACATTGGCAATTCACTCCATGTGACTGATGTCCATCGATATACAACCTCTGAGCTCGTACTTCTCAGAGAAGGGCGTTAAGCAAGAGAATAAATTCTCTGCCGCCAAACAGATGTATATTTAATAGAGATCAATCAACACAGAATAAAATCCAATGTCAGACACACAATCCATTTACAAGTTCGTTCTGGATCTGAACGAAACCGGAGGCACTTTCCTCGCATATCCATCGATCTCCAAGTACGTCTGGAAGATCACCGACTGTTTCCCTCATCTCGGGTGTACAGCTCAATCAAGATCATCAGTAATCACCCAAACGATGTGAAGACTTCCGGTCTTCAACCACCGTCTTCATCTTCGACATCTCGTCGAATCGGTTATTCAGAATGGGTATAACCCGGCCTTTCTGAATAACCCACGCATATAATTAACAAATGTTACACAAACACAACGAACGCCTCATTCCAATTCAGAATATTCTTTTATTCACAAAATCACATTCTTAGGGAAAGGTTCCCATTAATTTTATCAAAGATAAATTCTTCTAAATTTATTCTTCAATCCTCCTTTGGATATCATTTCTAATTAGTCGGTATTAACGAACCACACCGAAGTAATTATTTATTTTATTTCCCAATCCCAACCTATATATCCCATGGAGAAAAACTGGTGATACTCCATTCCTAACACCACGGTGTTATCGGTAAAATTAATTACCATTTCACGTTCAAATCTAATTAAAGATTTAACTATCGCTTTGGAGCAAAACTGGTGGTACTCCATTCTCGATCACCTTTCAGATTTGATAATTTAAATTATCAATTCACATTTTTAATCTAATTAAAGATTCATTAAAACTCCACTTAGTTTTAATCTTTTCAAAAATCAATATTCTGCCTTTAACTGGGTTAAAGAACCAATGTCATCAAAAACACGATTCACGACAAACCAAATCACATTTGATATTAAATACAAGGCTCTGAATAGAAAATATATCGGCTTATATTCAATATCAAATTCTGAAACCAACAAATATCGTATTGGAAATAACGATATAAAATATCTTTCAAATTCCCATAACAATATCTGTATAGTCACGAAATCCAACATCGAAATATCCCGAAGATAATTTCGATTCAACTCCAGTCCAATTCACGTATTGGAAATTATCGATTATTTTCAAAATCACTTTCAAATTCAATTTATTTATTTCAAAAATAAATTGATTTCAATTCTAGTTCAAAACTAGTTCATTTCGATAAAAATCTATTTTTATCTTTTCAATTGTGGAATTTTCCAGCCCAAATCTTCCCAATTCACATATTATAATTTTACACAAATTATAGATATTTTTAATAATTTTATCAAGGCCCGTACGGTCGATTTCCATCAACGGCCATCGAACTGCACTTACAGCGACCTTTTTCGAATTTGATTTGGACATAATTCCAAATCCAACCGTTAGATTTCAAATTTCTAATATTCATTGGAAAGCTCTTTTCGATACGAACACAACGGTTCCGGTTTTAGGAGGATCCGACGGTCGGATCTCCCGCAATGTCCGTTTGAAATAAATGGTCGAAACTCCCGAACTACCGCGGCGCGGCGCGTTCTATTCAGGCCATTATATATATATAATATATATATTATATATATTTCGTCGATTTCCTTTTAAAACGAATTTTATAAATCGTTTTAACTTCGTTTCAAAAACCATTTCAACTCTATTTCCATTCAAAGCCAAAATTGAATTCTTCTTTATAAATTCGTTTTAAAATTCATTTCTATTCAATTCAAATTTTAATTCAATTTGAATTCATTTCAATTCACTTTCAATTCAATTTGAATTCGTTTTCAATTCATTTCGAAATCGTTTTCAATTCAATTCATTTCGGAATCGTTTTCAATTCAATTCATTTCGAAATCGTTTTCAATTCAATTCATTTCGAAATCGTTTTCAATTCAATTCATTTCGAAATCGTTTTCAATTCAATTCATCTCGAAATCGTTTTCAATTCAATTCATCTCGAAATCGTTTTCAATTCAATTCATTTCAAAATCGTTTTCAATTCAATTCATTTCGAAATCGTTTTCAATTCAATTCATTTCGAAATCGTTTTCAATTCAATTCATTTCGAAATCGTTTTCAATTCAATTTATAATTATATATAATTATTATATATTCTAACGACGACGTATATAAAATATACGTAGAATTATATTCAAAATAAATTTTCTCGTCGATATTATTTAAAATAATCTATTTTAAATATTCAAAATTCGCCAAAATGGCCAAAATAAAATTTTCAAACTGGCTCGCATTTTGCGGGTTATTACATAGGGGTACAGGAAACTACTGGGAAAAATTACTAAGTACATTTAGTGGGATCAACCTTTAAGTAGGAATTACCCTTGGGTGGGTAGAACTGGTGTGGTGCAGTGTAGGAATTACCCTTGGGTGGGTAGGTCTGGGGTGGTGCAACCTAGTAATTATCCTTGGGTGGATAAATGCGTCTTTTCGGTTATCTTAGTACATCTTGTGTTTAGTTGGCTACTTAGTGTAGTCATTATCCCCAGAGGTACCGTACCTTGTTTATATCATACCCTAATTAATTTAATGATTGTATTGTTAGGGTTATAGGACTCACTCAGACTTATGTCTGACCCCGTTGTTTCTTTATCTTTTTTCCAACCCTTAGGTTTTCAGAGTGGGCCTAGCACTAGTGGGCTTTGATCAGACTGCTTTATCTATCTTTTGGAGCTTGGACCGTGGATGTAAAGCTCAGTTTATCTTTTCTATTATGGCTATTAGGTTATGTAGTGGGATTATGTACTTTTGTTTTTATCAGGATGGATATTATGTACTTGACTCTTATTTATGGTTTTGGTGTAACCGAACATGTTTTACTTTCCGCAGAAATGAAATGATGTTTTAAATTCTCAAGTATTACTTATATCTGTCTTGTTGTAATTTTTCTGTTCTATATTCACTTAAAATACTCCACCGATGTTATGGCATTCCCTTAGTGAGTGACCGTACCGGGTGTGGGGTGTTACACGTGGTATCAGAGCTTAAGGTTACCAGAACAGATAAATTTTTTAGAAAAACTATTTTCTAAGAATATTTTTGAAAGGAGTATTTTCAAAAACATGTCTTTTAAGAGAAAAGTTTTTGAAAGAAAAGCATAATCCCCAATAGCCATATCTTTATCTTTCGAATTCTCCGTTTTGAATCTCTTCCCCTCTCGTTTTTGAGCTTCCCCTCCGTGTATAGATGATCTTTCTAAGATAGATAAGAATGGAAAACCACTTCAAGGGACTTAGACGATAGTCAGATTAGAAGTTGGTTCAAGAAGGAGGAGGACTGGTAGGTATCTATTGGATAGACGATGGGAGGAAGGCTCAAATAGTTCTTTAGTTAATGAAGGATGAAACCTCATTGGTGGGAGGTTACGAGTGGAGAATGGGATGAAGAAGGCGAGTAGTTATCCTTTTGGGAGGAATAGGACACCTTATTAGGATTGTCCAAAGAGGCAAGGGTAAGGTACGGAATCTCCTGGAGGGTAGTTGTATTCCCTCACGACTAGGGTACCAGATGGGGATAGGACCGTCTAGGTTGGAATTTGGATTTCTTTATTATCCGATTCGAACTTTATTTGATTCTGATGCATCGAGTTCGTTTATCTCATCATTGTTAGTTGAGTCACTGCACTTAGACACCAGTTTAGTAGATGATCCCTTGGTTGTTTCAAAACCAATTGGGGCTCCATGATGTGTTTGGGTTTGAAAGTTTCTATACTTAGCGTTGAATTTAGATGTGATGCTTTTTGGACTTCACGGGCTATGGGTTAGTTTTGGGCATGGACTGGTTATCCAATAGGGGTGCCGTTCTTGATTTTGAAGGGAGAGTTGTTAGGCTTATGACCCGCTAGGGTAACACTCTCGAGATCTCTTGTAATCCCATGGAATTTGTTATGCTAAGTTATCTAGAATCGCTTGACACGTCGGTCGAGAGTTTGCAATCTGTTAGAGTGGTCCGGGAATACTTGGATGTGGTTGAGGAGGTGGAGGGCTTACCTCCGGAGTGGGAGATTGACCTCCGAATATATCTGGTAGACAATGCCAAACCAGTATCTTGGACAGGGCGCCACATGGCTCCTCGTGAGAGGAGGGAACTCCATAAGCAAGTAGGTGATTTGCTTGAGAAGGGGTTCATAAGACGAAGTATATCAGAGTGGGGTGCTCCAGTAGTTTTTACCACGAAGGCGGATGGGTCCCTCAGACTTTGTGTAGGCTAAAGAGAACTAAATAAACTCACAAAGAAAAATAGACACCCATTGCCGAGGAGTGATGATCTCTTTGATCAGTTAGTTGGTGCCTCAGTATTTTCGCAGTAGGACTTAGCCACGGGGTTTCATCAGTTGAGAGCGGCTGAGGATAGTATAGAGAAGACTGCCTTTAGGACTCCGGATGATTTTTTTTATGAGTGGCTGGTGATGCCATTTGGTTTGACGAACGCCCCCGCATACTTTGTTGATTTGATGAGAAGGGTGTTCAGGGAGTACCTAAATAAGTTCGTGATGGTCTTTGTAAATGACATCTTGGTCTTTTCTAGGAGCGAAATAAGTTTTCGTATGTGCTCAATAGGTTGAGCAAAGCCAGCTATGGGATAAACGGTGGTTTTGGAGCGAGACTGGCGAGGACATATAGAGTTAGACAAGGGCTTAATTATTTAGCCGTTTTTACTAGTATCATCTCACGTAGGTCGTCTGAATTCGAAGGAGGTATCCCTTGGGTGTTTGTCCGATATTGGTTTAGGCCTTTGGGGCTTGCATTTGGGGGATGTCGAGTTCGACTAGGGTGGTCTGCGTGACAGATGGACAGTTATGACGATTTTGCATGGGAGAATATCCTTATTTTCTCTAAAAGTGGAGAAGAGCATGCCCTACATCTTAGGGAAGTGTTGGAGACTCTTCGAGCTCATAGTTTTAAGACAACAAAGGTGGATGGAATTCTTAGCATCCTAGAAATCTGAGATAGCGTATACCCGTGGCAAGGGTAACGTGGTGGCAGACGCCTTAAGCAGAAAAAGGCTGTCTTGGAGTCCATGGTTCGTGGAATGGCGAAGCTTGGAGTTTATTTCTATGTTTGACTTTAGACCTTCCATTGACTTTGTACCCGGTTTGCTAGCCACCTTGGAGGTTAGGCCTACTCTTTTGGGACGGATTGGCGAGGCACAGCGAGACGACCCACAGTTGGTTGAGTTAGTAGAGAAGCTCATAAGGGGGAGGGAGTCGTCCAGCCATTTGAGTAGGTACACCCTAGATGGTAGGGGTGATTGCGTAGAGACGGTAGACTTTGTGTACCGCAAGACGAGGGTTTGAGGAAGGCTATACATGATGATGTACATCGGTCAAAGATGACCATTCATCCCGGTGGGGACAAGATGTACCAAGACATGAAGCGAGTTTTCTTTTGGGCCGGTATGAAGAAAGACACGGCCGAGTATGTCGCTAGATGCTTGGTGTGCCAAAAAGTAAAACGGAGCAAAAGAACCCGGTTGGTTGCTTCACCCATGGTAGGTTTCGCTATGGAAGTGGGATAGTGTCTCGATGGATTACCAAGATCGAGGAAGGGTAATACGGGAATTTGGGTGGTAGTAGACAGACTTACTAAGAGCGCCCATTTTATACCCGTGAAGAGTAAGAGAACTGCTCCATGGCTAGCTTCAGTTTACATTCGAGAGATTATTAGACTGCATGGTGTACCTTCCAGTATAGTGAGCGATCGAGATCCTATCTTCACTAGAGAGTTTTGGAAGAGTTTGCAAGAGGCGGTAGGGACTCAGTTGTGTTTTAGTACCGCATATCATCCTCAGACGGACGGCCAGGCTGAGAGGGCGAATCGTATTTTAGAAGACCTTTTGAGGCTATGTATCTTGGATTTTGGAGGTACATGGGAAGAGCATCTTCCATTGGTGGAGTTGCCCGACAGACTTAGTGGTGTGCATGATGTATTCCATGTGAGGAAGTGCCTACATGAGACCGCAGAGGCGGTAGAGCCGAGCTTGCTTAAAGAAGTAAAGGTAGAGCGTGATGTGATTATTCGACGAGCTCCTACCCGCATCCTGGGTCAGAGGTTAGGAAGTTGAGAAACAGAGAGGTTCAACTAGTCAAAGTGAAAAAGGGGAGAAGGTGAGAGCAATGCTACTTGGGAGACAGAAGCGAAGATGCGTTCGTTATACCCATTCCTTTTTGAGGGTATGTCCTTTAAACGTCTCCTTTATCGTTTGTCTAGTGCTCATCTTATCTTTAGTATGTCCTCTCATTAGTACCTTTGACCTTTAGATAGGGTAAACCTATAATTGAAACATGTGTTTGAGACATGTTATGTTTGATGGATGCATGTGGATGCAAGTGGTTGCTAGTGGTTGCTCGTGGATGCATATACACACACTCTAGACACTAGATCGGCTCAATCACTTCATATTGCATATTGCATATAAATTGTGTGTAGGTAGCTATATTTATGGATGTATAATGATTGTGTTATCATATGGATGATGCATTTTGGTGAATGATTGTGCACTCATGTAGATATTGTATGTGTCGATAGGGTTATCTCGCATACATAATGGATGCATGGCACTATCATGGTTTGCATACGTCCATACATTAGATAGGGAACATATACACACACTTTTTGCATATGCTCATACATCATTAGAAATTGTTTTAAGGTCAATGGATGCCCGTGTTTGATGGATTGAGTAGATGGTTGTTTGGATGGTAGGATATGCGTTCTCCTTAGCTTAGAGATTTCGGGGACGAAATCCTTTAAGGAGGGGAGAATGTAACACCCCGAATTTCGGTTAATGCTAAAATTCACTAATCATAGAATAAATAATCTCAGATGTGAGAATTAGGGGAAACGGGCTGCGTCATTGCGTTCGTCTCGGAAAAATACGGGAAATAGAGTCCGAGTTTTCGAAAATCGAAGTCCGTATGGCCCGGTTATGGCCCAATGAAGTTTACAGAAAATTCAAATTTCAAAACAGATTTAAAATTCAGGTTCAAATTTCAAAATTGGGGCCATTGGGCGCAGGCGGAGAAAATTCCCGCCTAGCTACCCAAGTCGACAGCCCTGTCGACTGGGCAGTCGACTTGGCTAAGACCAAGTCGACAGCCCTGTCGACTTTGGTGTCGACAGGGGGTGCCCGGCCAGTTTGGCCTGGTGCACCATTTTAGTGTTTGGGCAGTGTTTTGGGGCTGGTTTCTGGAAGCTTCCGAGATCTGATGGTCCTAAACTAACCTAGGGTTAATCTAAGGGTCTAAAACACAACCTAATCCTATAAATAAGACCCTAAACTACCCCTAAATGATCATAATCCTATACTCTAACTAAACTATGCCAAAATTTTCTATGATCATGGCCTCCACTCAAAGCCCTAGCCTCCATCCTCTTATAAAACTATTTCTATGAAGGCTTTCATGTTCATACAAGCATCTTTGAGTTGTATGAGTGGTCATTAGCTTGCATTCATCATCAAGATGCAAGCTTTATGTTCAAGGCTAGAGTTTTTGGGTGATTTTTGGCAAGGGTTTGCTTATGGGGGTTTAGTGGTGAGTTTCTATAGACTTAACAATCAATTGTTAAATTGATTAGGATAGGATATGATAAGATATGGCTATGTTTGTGGAAAATGTGCTTATGCAAGTTTAGTATAGTGTATGTTGTGTGTTTTGCAAGTTTTATGCTATATGCAAGTTTAATGCTATGTTTTATGATGCTCACTATGCAAAACACTATGTTGAACATTTATGCATATTTAACATGTTATGCAAACTATATGTGAGATTATATGCAAGTTAATATGTAACATGTTATGCAAGTTATGAATTTGGTTTTATGCATACTAGGTGTTTGGTTTTATGCAAGTTATGATGCAAGTTCATATGCAAGTTTGTCTCTTTTTATGATATGCATAATATATGCAAGTTTGCCTCTAAGTATGACATGTTATGCAAGTTCATATGCAAGTTCATATGCAAGTTATGATGCAAGTTCATATGCAAGCTATGATGCAAGTTCATATGCAAGTTATGATGCAAGTTCATATGCAAGTTTGCCTCTATGTATGACATAAGTACATGTGCAAGTTCATCCCTTTTAGACCTATGACATGTATGCAACTTGACACCTTTATGGTAGGTCTATGACATGAACATTTAAGCAAGTTACCATCTTTATGACATATGTGATTCATGCAAGTTTGGGTTGGTTATTTATGCAAGTTGGGTTTATGGTCATATATACAAGTTGACACCTTTTAAACCCATGATAATACTAATGATATGCTAAGTTGAACCCATTGTGTGTATGATGAATCTTCTCTTTTGAAGTATGTCATGTTAACGTATTTACGTGGGGACGATGGGGTAAAAATTAATGAATACATAAAATTGTGTGAAGTGGGTATGATTAAACATACCGTAAAGTGGATGGACATAATTGGGAATTTACCTATTAAGTTAGGTCTACCCATATTATGGAATTGGGAATTTACCTATTGAGTTAGGTCTACCCATATTCTTAAATATTTGTAATTAATTAGGGATAATTAATACAAATTATGGGGGTGATTAATTAGGTGTAATTAATCTACTAAGACACGAGGTTGGACCCTTTTGTAGCATAAGACTGCCCGGAACCGACCGGCAAATCCAGCGGCTACAAATGATTGGCCCAATGTGAGAGGTCTTAGTCATAAACTAAATACATGACAAGTGTAAAGACACAAGGTTAGACTCTGTTATGGTGCAAGGCTGCCCGGAACCAACCGGCATATCCAGCTGCCATAAAAGACAGTCTAATGTGAGAGGTCGGTACAAAGGTTACGATCTTAATTAATTAAGAAACACTTAACCAAATTAGCATGTAGAGGGGCATGAGGGGTTAAGTGGGTGCCTTGGGTGGCATGTAGTAACTAGTGGGGGTGCCTTGGGTGGCATGAGGAAACTAGTGGGTTGCCTTGGGTGGCAATAGAAAATACGATTAGAATACTTAACCAAAGTGAAACATGTAACTAAACATGATTAAAGGGTTAAGTAAGTGCCTTGGGTGGCATGTGGGAATTAAGTAAGTGCCTTTGGTGGCATGTGGGAATCAAGTAAGTGCCTTGGGTGGCATGCAGAAATATAGTGGGTGCCTTAAGTGGCAATTGAAATATAATTAAATGACAAGCTTAAGTAGTAGCTTGCGGGGGCCTTAAGTGGCAATTGAAATATAATTAAATGACAAGCTTAAGTAGTAGCTTGTGGGGGCCTTAAGTGGCAACTGAAATATAATTAAATGACAAGCTTAAGTAGTAGCTTGTGGGGGCCTTAAGTGGCAATTGAAATATGATTATATGACTTAACCAAACCTTAACATGTAAGTGGGCATGATTATAAAAGGGGTTAAGTTGGACGCACTAGATAAAATGGCAAGCTTAAGTAGTAGCTTGTGTGGGCCCATTTCAACCAATATCCCAAACGTATCTTTGTGGGCTCGACCCAAGTCGAGGACGGGACACGCATATTGGGCTTGACAATAAGAGGCCAAAATGGGGTAGCGGTGGCAACGCGAGTCCAACGGGTTTCATATGCGTGTGTGGACCCGGGCTGGTAGGCAAGACGTTGTTGCATCGTGTAGGTATAAGCCGTGCACCATTGATTATCGGGTTTCCACTTTGGGGAGTGATACACCCCACTGTAGGGCCAGCACGGGTATCTACGGTAGGGAGCCGATCGCTTGGGGTAGTGGGTACACCTAGTGGAGATAGGGGCAGACGGCACCTATGTAGTCAGCTAGGGGTACAGGAAACTACTGGGAAAAATTACTAAGTACATTTAGTGGGATCAACCTTTAAGTAGGAATTACCCTTGGGTGGGTAGAACTGGTGTGGTGCAGTGTAGGAATTACCCTTGGGTGGGTAGGTCTGGGGTGGTGCAACCTAGTAATTATCCTTGGGTGGATAAATGCGTCTTTTCGGTTATCTTAGTACATCCTGTGTTTAGTTGGCTACTTAGTGTAGTCATTATCCCCAGAGGTACCGTACCTTGTTTATATCATACCCTAATTACTTTAATGATTGTATTGTTAGGGTTATAGGACTCACTCAGACTTATGTCAGAATTTTCAACTGGACATATCTTTTGATTCCCGCTATGAAATTTTGATTTGTCGGATTTGTTGGAAAGATATTATCAATTAGATCCTAATGTTTTTGGTTTCATTAAAATCCGGATTGTTTTGCACCCGGTACATTCAATTGAAGTTTGAAATCGAATTATCGAACTACCGCGCCATTTTCATTTCTATTTATAATTATATATAATTATTTATATTCTAACGACGGCGTATATAATATATACGTTCGAATTATATTCAAAATAAATTTTATGTCGATATTATTTAAAATAATCTATTTTAAATATGCAAAATTCACTAAAATTGCCAAAATAAAAATTTTAAACTGGCTCAGATTTTCCGGGTTATTACAATCTCCCCCACTTAATACTTTTCATCCCCGAAAAGGAACAAAGTCGAAAGTGGTTTGATTAATCAACTCTACGTTCGATCTGGCTTCCATTCTCCAACTTTTCAGTTTCTGAGAATTTTCAAATTTTCAAAAATTTGGCTAACACCCTAAATTTTCGAAAAATTTCGCCATAACCTCCCCTGCACCGGGAGCATCGGGGAATTTCAAATAGCTTCCCCGGTCCTTCTAATCTCAAAAAGAAAAAGAAAAAGCCAAGCGGCTAGCCAATAGGCTCATAAAATCATCATCACCCAAGCAAAACAGTAAATTATGTAGTAAACATGTACCTATTTGTCGGGCAAACAAATTTTATTCTCTGGCTCTAGCCTCCTTGCTATGACCTGTTCAATAAAAGTACATATATGCAAGCAAATGCGACCTATTTTCAATATAATTCAATATGTGATGCAATTAGGCTAAATGGTCCAAAAAATTATCAAACAACTAAACAAACAACACAAACATCAATCAATTAGTGGATTAACGTTTCAAATTCATAATTTTGATATATACACTGAAAATCTTGTTTTTGATGACAATTCACAACAATGTGTTCTAGCTATACTAGTTTTGGTTCTCACACCAGTCTAATGGAAATATATAGAAATCACACCTTCGAAACACGAACATAAATACTGATGATGTCATGACAATCATCAGTACCATCTCCGGGCGACTAGAACGTGATTCTATATCTATCCAGTATATTAAAACTTCGAATATACGTTGATGATGCGTATATGCAAAATCTTTATATATTGGATTGTCCATATTCAAAATAAATAAAATATTCAAATACGTATAAAATGGTTTAAATTTTCAAAACAAATTGTTTTCATTTGAAAAATATACTCTTCACACTCGTTCTAGGATACTACTGATCCTGTCTCTAACGAGTCATTCTAATTGGATATTACTAATCCAATATCTGATGAATTCTTTCGTATGGTTCTAATGTGTCTTGTTCTCGAGCTCTGTAAACCAAAGCTCTGATACCAAATGTGACGGCCTGGAATTTCGCTCGATCTGAATCAGTCGTTAAACCGATCTAGACCGTTCGAAACCCCTGATCGTTGAGAACAGGACAAATCAGAACACAGACGGAAGAACATTTCATTGCTATTACAACAATTCCATCAGATACAAGAATATACAGAGTATAAAGAAAGAAAAAATTACATTCGATCAATATCAGAGATTACAATAAATTACATAGCAGCGGAAAATAATACAAAGCACAACTGAAGGTGATATACGGATATAGAGCTTTCCGAATATCATTCCAGCTGTAAACCAGGATCCTGTGAATATAAATCTGCAAAACCAAACTACTAGCTGCCCGTGCGGAAAAAAGGGGCACCCAGAGTTTAGGTTAAAATAATAAACTCCAGGTCAGTCATGTGACTGGTGTGAGAACTAAAACAGTTATTTAAAGCTTTACTTTAAAAGAGGGTAATTCAAGGGACCACGCCGTATAACACGGAACGGGTTTCCTCCCAAGAATACCAGTGCATATCAATAAACAACGCAATGTTTTTTTCTTCGAAAACTGAAGCTATTATAAGACCCAGGTCCCATCACACAATGCAACGCAAGCCGGAGGATAGGGTTTTACCTTATAACAGCCAAACATGCTTGATACGTTTAAAACAAATCATTTGATACTATAATAAGTGTATAGTGTCAAAACATTTCAATCATAAATATAAATCATAGACGGCATGAGTGCCCCATCCCACTATGTCGCCATACTAGGCTCTACAAATAAATCCGAAATAGACGTATTGGAAATTGGATTTCCGTCATGAGTCGAGGCAAGGGGCAAGCTCCGCTCCGCTTTCGAGACACTCTAGCAAATGCCTCAGGACTACACACTCTGGGCAATCCTTGGATCTTCAGGTCGGTCCTCACTTACGTTAGAGGATTAGTTATTCCTGAACACACGTTGCCCGGTCCTTACAGACCTATAATCGAGGCGCCTCATCCAACAACCACAAAGGTGAAAAGTATATATATGTCAGGGCTGGTAAGTCACTGACACCACCAAAGCTAGAAAGAAACGTCGTGCTCTCCCTGCAGTCCGTATCCCGTTTTTGACTCATACCGAGGTGTGAGGCTCGCGAATTCACGTTATACACAAAGCTGCCACGTAGGCGTGCTTTGATCATCAACCACAAGACTTTGCTTTTCAACAGAAGCCTTGATCATTGCATCTTAGCATGCCACACAGCCAATTCATGCCGTGCGACTGATGTCCATCGATATACAACCTCTGAGCTCGTACGTCTCAGAGAAGGGCGTTAAGCAAAAGAATAAATTCTCCGCCGCCAAACAGATGTATATTTAATAGAAATCAATCAACATAGAATAAAATCCAATGTCAGACACTCAATCCATTTACAAGTCCGTTCTGGGTCTGAACGAAACCGGAGGCACTTTCCTCGCATATCCATCCGTCTCCAAGTACGTCTGGATGACCACCAACTATTTCCATCCTCTTGGGTGTACTGCCCAATCAGGATCGTCAGTAATTATCCAAACGATGTGAAGACTTCCGATCTTCAACCACCGTCTTCATCTTCGACTTATCGTCGAATCGGTTATTCAGAATGGGTATAAACCCGGACTTTCCGAACAACCCACGTATATTTAAAACAAATGTTACACAAACACAACATACGCCTCATTCCAATTCAGAATATTCTTTTATTCGCAAAAGTCACATTTTTAGGGAAAGGTTCCCATTAATTTTATCCAAGATAAATTCTTTAAAATTTATCCTTTAATCTTCCTTTGGATGTCATTTCAAACCAAATTATGGTTTTTCAAACTAGTCGAGATTAGCGAACCGTACCGAAGTAATTGTTTATTTTATTTCCTAATCCCAACCTATTCATCCCATGAAGCAAAATGTGAAAACCCGTAACTTCCCCGTAAAGGAAAGCGTCGGATAGTTCGAGAACAAGCCACAACAGAACGCATATAAAAGAACATTTCATTGTATATTACAATAATGCACCAGATTACAAGAATATACAGAGTATAAATGAATATTACACAGAAATATCAGAGATTTAAATTACATTTAAGTACATAGCAGCGGAAAATAATACAATACACAACTAGAATGAGATATACGGATACAAAGCTTTTCGGATATCGTTCCAGCTGTAAACCAGGATCCTGTGAATATAAATCTGCAAAACCAAAACTACTAGCTGCCCGTGTCAAAATAGGGGCACCCAGAGTTTAGGTTAAAACAATAAACTCCAGGTCAGTCATGGGACTGGTGTGAGAACTAAAACAATTAATCTTTATTTTTAAAGTTAGGTAAATCAAGGGACCACGCCGTATGACACGGAACGGTTTTCTCCCAAGAATACCAGTGCATAAAACAACAGCGCAATGCTAAATAAAGAAAAATGAAGCTGTTATAAGACCCAGGTCCTATCACACAATGCAACGCAAGCCGGGGGATAGGGTTTTTACCTTATAACAGCCAAAGAATGCTTGATACATTTAAAACAAAGCATTTGATACTATTTTAAGTGCATAGTGTATAAAACAACTTCAAATCATAAGTATCGATCATAGGCGGCATGAATGCCCCATCCCACTATGTCGCCATACTAGGCTCTACAAATAAAACCGCAAATGTCACGTATTTGGAAATTGGATTTCCGTCTATGAACCGAGGCAAAAGATAGTCCTCAACCGATTCGAGACAATCTAGCCCATGTCTCAGGTCCCAGACTCAGGTGGGCCTTGGATCGTCAGGGCCGGTCCACCGATGTGGATTATTATGCCTGAACAATACGTCTCTCCGCCCTATGGGGCGTAAATGAGCCAACAAATGACTCCATCGGACCCGGATCGTCCGATCAAACCGAGGCGCCTCGCAACAGCAACAACAACATAAGTCAAACTCGTCAGGGCGTGTAAAACCACTGACGCCACTTCTAGCTAGAAAGAAACGCAAGTCCTCCCTGAGGTCCGTCTCCCGTTTTTGGTTCATACCGGGTGTGATCCTCGCGAATCAAACGTTACACAAAGCTACGCCACAAAGGCCTTGCTTTGATCATCACCACAAGACTTTGCTTTTCAACAGAAGCCTCGATCAATTGCCAATTAGGCATGCCACACAGGCAATTCACTCCATGCGTTTGATATCCATCAATATATAACCCCTGAGCTCGTACGTCTCAGAGAAGGGCGTTAAGCAAGAGAATAAATTCTCCGCCGCCAAACAGATATATATTTAATAGAGATCAATCACACGGACTAAAATCCAATGTCAGACACACAGTCCATTTACAAGTTCGCTCTGGGTCTGAACGAAACCGGAGGCACCTAGTACCCCGCATATCCATCGATCTCCAAGTACGTCTGGACGATCACTAACTGTTTCCATCTTCTTGGGTGTACAGCCCAATCAAGATCATCAGTAATTACCCAAACGACGTGAAGACCTCCGGTCTTCGACCATCGTCTTCATCTTCGACTTATCGTCGTATCAGCTATTCAGAATGGGATAAACCCGGTCTTTCCGAATAACTCGCGTATATTTTAAATAAGTGTTACACAAACACAACATACGCCTCATTCCAATTCATTAGTCACTAACCGTAAATTAATCAAGAGAATAATTCCCCAAATATTAACCCCGAAGGCCGAAACCAACATCAGATCAATATCCAGAAAACCATTCTGTTTGGCTAACCGACAGTCAATTTCTAAATTTCACATTCATAGGGAAAGGTTCCCATTAATTTGATCCAAGATAAATTTCTTGAATTTATTCTATAATCTATTTTTGAATATCAATTCAAACTAGTCGGGATTAACGAACCTTACCGAAGTAATCATTTGTTTTAATTTCCCAATCCCAACCTATTCATCCCATGAAGTAAAACTGGTTATACTTCATATCTAACACCACGGTGTTATCGGTAAATTCAATTACCATTTCACGTTCAAATCTAATTAAAGATTTAACTATCGCCTGGAGCAAAACTGGTGATACTCCATTTCGATTATTTCAATCTAATTAAAGATTCATTAAAACTCCACTTAGTTTTAATCTGTGACTGGGTTAAAGAATCCGTGTCATTTAAAAACACAGTTCACAATAAACCCAAAATCACCTTCATTAATTATCGGGTTAAAGAACGAGTGTTATTTAAAAACACTGTCCACGATAAACCCAAAAATCAATTCCATTAATTATCGGGTTAAAGAACAAGTGTTATTTAAAACACTGTTCATGATAAACCCAAAAATCATTCCCAATTCAATTCCTATTAAATATCATTTTTAATTGGTACACTTCATTAAATCTAAATAAAAAATTTAATCTTTTCTCAACTGGGTTCAAGAACAGTGTTAGTGAAGGCACCATTCACGACAAACCCAAATCACATTTGATATTCAATATAAGGCTCTGAATAGAAAATATATCGGCTTATATTCAATATCAAATTCTACGATTAACAAATGTCGTATTGAAAATAACGATATAAATATATATCTTTCAAATTTCCATAACAACATCTGTATAATCACGAATTCCAACATCGAACTATTCCGAAGACAATTTCGATTCAAATCCACTCCAATGCAATCATTGGAAATTTTGGTTATTTTCAAAACCCTTTTCAAATTCAATTTATTTATTTAAAAATAAATAGAATTATATTTCTAGTTCAGAACTAGTTCATTTCGATAAAAATCTATTTTTATCTTTTCAAATATGGAGTTTTTCATCCCAAATCTTCACAAATCATTTCTTATGATTTTACACAAATTATTACTATTTTTAATAATTTTATCAAGGCCCGTACAGTCGATTTCCATCAATGGCAATCGAACTGCACTTACAGCGACCTTTTTCGAATTTGATTTGGACGTATCTCCAAATCCAACCGTTAGATTTCAAATTTCTAATATTCGTTAGAAAGCTCTTTTCGATACGAACCCAACGGTTCCGGTTTTAGGAGAATCCGACGGTCGGATCTCCCGTAATGTCCGTTTGAAATAAATGGTCGAAATTCACGAACTGCCGCGGCGCGGCGCGTTCTATTCAGGCCATTATATTATATATATATAATATATTTAATATATATTTCATCAATTTCTATTTAAAACGAATTATATAAATAGTTTTAAAATTCGTTTCAAAAGCAATTTCAACTTCCATTTCAATTCAAATCAAAATTGAATCCTTCTTTATAAATTCGTTTTAAAATTCATTTCTATTCAATTCAAATTTCAATTCAATTTGAATTCATTTCAATTTGCTTTCAATTCAATTTGAATTCGTTTTCAATTCAATTCTTTTCGAAATCGTTTTCAATTCATTTTCAATTCAATTTGAATTCGTTTTCAATTCAATTCTTTTCGAAATCGTTTTCAATTCATTTTCAATTCAATTTGAATTCGTTTTCAATTCAATTCCTTTCGAAATCATTTTCAATTCATTTTCAATTCAATTTGAATTCGTTTTCAATTCAATTCTTTTCGAAATCGTTTTCAATTCATTTCATTTCGAAATCGTTTTCAATTCAATTCTAAATGAATAAAATCGATATAAATATCGTTCACGTCAAAATGGCGTCAATCTAATCAACACGGCTTCATAGATTTCTATTTTCAAATATTCTATTTCGAATATTTCTTTTTCAAAATAGTTGTTATTATCAAAATATTTCATTCAACACATGACCAATCTCAATGGATGAGTACTGTCAACACATGAACCTTTATTTTATATTGATAGAGATGTAAATTTTATTACTAAAATACTTCGTTCAACACATGACCAATCTCAATGGATGAGTACTGTCAACACATGAACTTTTATTTTATAATATTCTTTATTTTCTAAATTGGAATGAGGCCCAATCAATTACCATATAAAGTTAATTATATGGATTTTCATACATTACACACATATAATAGCATTGAAAAATAATCAACCATCAACCAAAGTGCACTACACTGAATAAGCATCAAATATAGATATCTAACGCTTATAACAGCCTATCAATCAATCGATCGACATATTTAATCAATCAGGATGAGTGAACTTCAAATTTCATCCCAACACTCGTGTGGGGTTTCAAACAATCAAACACAGATTTTATTTGTGCAGATGGGCGATGTGTAAAATTTATCGACCCAATCAATGTCCTTCAAATAGGTGTACATAAACAAACCGTCTGGTTTGTAAATGAATATTTATTTATTCACATTCACGTTAAAAATTATATTTTTAACGATAAAACATTTTATTCCAACATATGAATTTCTATTTAGTTCATTCTTTAAATAAAATGATATTTTTATTTTTCTAACTTATTTTTGAAAATTTCGGCGGCATAACGGCACGATACTAGAAACGGGACGAGGCCTAGCCTTATCCCCGGTCTAGTGAAGGCCCACGCCATTCACACATCAATCAAAATCACCAAACAACCAAATTCAAATCAAATCATATAACTAATCTATGCAACCAAACAAACAAGTCCATGGTCTGTGGACGATTGTGTCGGGTGCTACTAAGCACCGTCTGCATCCTAGTATATATATATAAATAGAAATGAAATGGAAAGGTGAGAAATTCTCACTAATAGCTATCCAAGCTCCACGACACTTCATCGATAGAAATCTTCGTCGTTTCGCCTTTTTGTCGCCGTCGTTGCTCGTATCCGCTACATATGTAAAAATCGAATTTTTACTTCGCTATTCAATATATAAAAATCATATTTTTATTTCGAAGTTTAATATATAAAAATCATATTTTTATTTCGAAGTTCAACATATAAAAATCCTATTTTTATTTCAAAGTTCAACATATAAAAATCCTATTTTTATTTCGAAGTTCAAGATATAAAAATCATATTTTTATTTCGAAGTTCAATATATAAAAATCATATTTTTATTTCGAAGTTCAACATATAAAAATCCTATTTTTATTTCGAAGTTCAACATATAAAAATCCTATTTTTATTTCGAAGTTCAATATATAAAAATCATATTTTTATTTCGAAGTTCAATATATAAAAATCATAATTTTATTTCGCTACTATATAGATAAAAATTATAATTTCACACCGATGTTCATATAGTAAAGATTATATTTTTCCCCCGCTATCCTTCATATAAAGATTTCGCCTTTTCAAAAACAAAGTTTATATTTTCCTCGAAGTAAAAATCATATTTTTACTTCACTATTCATATCAAAATATCCTCTTTTCACTTTTAAAAATATTATCTTTTCAATTTTAAAAATCTTATCTTTTCAATTTTAAAAATCTTTTCTTTTCTATTTTAAAAATCTTTTCTTTTCTATTTTAAAAATCTTTTCTTTTCTATTTTAAAAAATCTTTAGCATAAAAAAAATCAATTTTTAAAATTATATTTTTATCTAAAAGACATGAAATAAAATAAAACAATAACAACAAAAACTTACAGCGCCTTCGGGGGGGGGGGGGGTCTCTCTCTGAGTTCGCCGGAGGTGGCTAAAGGGGGGGGGGGAAAGGTCGATGTCGGCGGCAGGAGGAGCAGGGTAGGGGTCTCGATTTCACGGCGGCGCAGGGGAAAAGGGGCGCGGGGCTCGGTGTCACAGGCGAGGGGGGGGGGGGGCGTCGTCTTCGTCGCAGGCGAGGGGGAAGAGGGGGGGGGGTCTCTAATGAGGCGCGGTGGTCCTCCGATGGTGGCGGCGGTTTTCGCAGTCGCCTCTTTTTTTTTTCCTTATTTTCTGTTCTGCAATGAAAATTAGGGGGGGCAGAGATAAAGGAAAGGGGATTTTATTTTATTTTATTATTATATAATTCAACCTAAAGTTGACTTTTACATACGACCTCGAAACGAGGCCCACCGCCTGTCGTCCATAGCGTTTTACCCCCATTCCGAACACAATGGGATGTGTACCGCAAGCTGATTCAATCGTTTCAATCAGTTTCAGTTTAATTTACATTTAAATCACTATATTGAATTTTAAACGTACATTTCAAATTACCGGGGTCACATACTAACTAGAAAAATTCCTGAAAAATATTTTCTAGCTTCGTATTGACGATACGGTCCTAACAAAACTAGTTTCGTCAAATTCTAAGACCGTTTGCAAAATGGCCAATTTCCAGTCGATTAAAATCAACTGAAAATGGTCAAACGCATTTTCCTTTGCCACGCTCACATATTGATTCGAAAAATTATGAAATTTGGAATCTAGCAATAACTTGACATCACGGACCCAACAGAACTGGTTTCGACGAAATCCGAGGTCGTTTGCAAAATGTCCATTTTTAAGGGCCTGAATTCCATAGCGACTATTCAGAATTTTCAACTGGACATATCTTTTGATTCCCGCTATGAAATTTCAATTATTCGGATTCGTTGGAAAGATATTCACAATTAGATCCTATTATTTTTGGTTTCACTAAAATCCGGATTGTTTTGCACCCGGTACATTCAATTGAAGTTTGAAATTGAATTATCGAACTACCGCGCCATTTTCAATTTCTATTATAATTATATATATAATTATTTATATTCTAACGACGACGCGTATAATATATACGTTCGAATTATATTTAAAATAAATTTCTCGTCGATATTATTTAAAATAATCTATTTTAAGTAATCAAAATTCGCTAAAATTGCCAAAATAAAAATTTTAAACTGGCCCAGATTTTCCGGGTTATTACACAAAACTGGCAATACTCCATATTTAACACCACAGTTTTGTCGGTAAAATTAATTACCATTTCACGTTCAAATCTGATTAAAGATTTAACTACCGCTTTGGAGCAAAACTGGTGATGCTCCATTCTCGCTCATTTTCTAAAGTTGATAATTTAAATTATCAATTCCCATTTCAATCTAATTGAAGATTCATTAAAACTCCTTTTACTGGGTTAAAGAACTAATGTCTTTTAAAACATAGTTCACGATAAACCCAAATCACATTCTATTTATTATCGGGTTAAAGAACTAGTGTTATTTAAAATAGTTCACGATAAACCCATAAATCAATTTTATTTAAAACCAACTTCAAATCCAATTTATTTAAAAATAAATGGGTTTTAATTTTAATTCGAAACTAGTTCATTTCGATAAAAATCTATTTTTATCTTTTCAAATTTGGAGTTTTTCATCCCAATTTTTCCCAAATCATTTCTTATGATTTTATACGAATTATTACTATTTTTAATAATTTTATCAAGGCCCGTACAGTCGATTTCCAATAATAGCCATCGAACTGCACTTACAGCGACCTTTTTCAAATTTGATTTGGACGTAACTCCAAATCCAACCGTTAGATTTTGAATTTCAAATGTTCGTTAGAAAGCTCTTTTCGATACGAACCCAACGGTTCCGGTTTTAGGAGAATCCGACGGTCGGATCTCCCGTAATGTCCATTTGAAATAAATGGTCGAAATTCACGAACTGCCGCTGCGCGGCGCGTTCAATTCAGGCCATTATATTATATATATAATATATATAATATATATTTCGTCGATTTCTATTTAAAACGAATTATATAAATAGTTTTAAATTCGTTTCAGAAACAATTTCAACTTCCATTTCAATCCAAAGCAAAATTGAATTCTTCTTTATAAATTCATTTTAAAATTCATTTCTATTCAATTCAAATTTCAATTCAATTTGAATTCATTTCAATTCGCTTTCAATTCAATTTGAATTCGTTTTCAATTCAATTCAATTTCAAAGTTGTTTTCTATTCGATTCAATTCAAATTGGTTTTCTATTCGACTTAAATCAAATTCGTTTTCTAGTCAATTTAAATCAAATTCGTTTTCTATTCCATTTGAATTCAATTTGTTTTCTATTCAATTTAATTTGAAATCGTTTTATATTCAATTCATTTCGAAATTGTTTTATATCCCATTCATTTCGAAATCATTTTATATTCCATTCATTTCCGTTTTCTATTTGAATCAAATTCATTATATATATTCAATTGAAATCAAATTCGTTTTATATTCAATTCGAATTCAATTCGTTATATATTCAATTCGAATTCGTTTCCTATTCAATTTAATTCAAATTTCATTTCAAAATATGCGATTTCGAAATCACTTTTCAATATTCATTTTAAAATGAATAAAATCGATATAAATATCGTTCACGTCAAAATGGCGTCAATCTAACCAACACGGCTTCATATATTTCTATTTTCAAATGTTCTATTCAACAAATGAATATTTATTTTTGTCAACACACGACTAATCTCGACGAATGAGTACTGTCCACGTGTGACTATTTTTGTTATTTAATATATTTTATAAAAATTAAGGTATCTATCGTTTGATATTGAATCAGACTCCAACCGTAATTTAGTGAGAGAACGATTTCCTGAATATTAACCCCGAAGACCGAAATCAACATCAGATTAATATCCAGGAGACCACTCATCTCACCTATTTCCAGTTGATTTCTAATTCTATATATGATAAAGATGTAAATTTTATTGTTAAAATATTTCGTTCAACACATGACTAATCTCAATGGATGAGTACAATCAACACATGAACCTTTATTTTATAGTGATAAAGATATAAATTTTATTGTCAAAATATTTCGTTCAACACATGACTAATCTCAACGGATGAGTACAGTCAACACATGAACCTTTATTTTATAGTGATAAAGATATAAATTTTATTGTTAAAATATTTCGTTCAACACTTGACTAATCTCAACGGATGAGTACAGTCAACACATGAACCTTTAATTTATAGTGATAAAGATACAAATTTTATTGTTAAAATATTTCATTCAACACATGACTAATCTCAACGGATGAGTACAGTCAACACATGAACCTTTATTTTATAGTGATAAAGATATAAATTTTATTGTTAAAATATTTCGTTCAACACATGACTAATCTCAACGGATGAGTACAGTCAACACATGAACCTTTATTTTATAGTGATAAAGATATAAATTTTATTGTTAAAATATTTCGTTCAACACATGACTAATCTCAACGAACGAGTACATTCAACACATGAACCTTTATTTTATAGTATTCTTTATCTTCTAAATTGGAATGAGGCCCAATCAATTACCATATAGCGTTAACTATATGGATTTCCATACAACACATGTATATAATAGCATTGAAAAATAATCAACCACCACCCAAAGTGCACTACACTGTATAAGCATCAAATATAGATATCTAACGCTTATAACAGCCTGTCAATCAATCGATCGACATATTCAATCAATCAGGATGAGTGAACATCAAATTTCATCCCAACACCCGTGTGGGGTTTCAAACAATCAAACACAGATTTTATTTGTGCAGTTGGGTGATGTGTAAAATTTATCGACCCAATCAATGTCCTTCAAATAGGTGTGCATACACAAACCGTCCGGTTTGTATATGAATATTTTGTTTTATTCACTTCGACGTTAAAAATTATATTTTTAACGATAAAACATTTTATTTTAACATATGAATTTCTATTCAGTTCATTTACACAATAAAAATGATATTTTTATTTTTCTAACATATTTTAGGAAATTTCGGCGGCATAACGGTACGATACTAGAAACGGGACGAGGCCTAGCCTTATCCCCGGTCTGGTGAAGGCCCACGCCATTCACACATCAATCAAATCCATTCATTTCACCAAACAATTCAATTTCAATCCAATAATCTAACTAATTTATGCAACCAAACAAACAAGTCCATGGTCTGTGGACGATTGTGTCGGGTGCTACTAAACAACGTCTGCATCCTAGTATATATATATATATATATATATATATATATATATATATATAACTAGAAAATGAAATTGAAAGGTGAGAAATTCTCACCGATAGCTATCCAACCATCTCGACTCTTCTTTTGCAGAAACCTTCGTTGTTCTCGCCCTTTTTTATCTTCGTTGCCCGTATTCTCTACCTATGTAAAAATCGAATTTTTACTATGCTATTCAATATATAAAAATCATATTTTTACTATGCTATTCAATATATAAAAATCATATTTTTACTTCGATGTTCATATAGTAAAGATTATATTTTTATCACGCCATTCTCCATATAAAGATTTCGCCTTTTCAAATATGAAGTTTTCGCCTTTTCAAATATATAATTTTCGCCTTTTCAAATATATAATTTTCGCCATTTCAAATATATAATTTTCGCCTTTTCAAATATATAATTTTCGCCTTTTCAAATATAAAATTTTTGCCTTTTCAAATATATAATTTCGCCTTTTCAAATATATAATTTTCGCCTTTTCAAATATATAATTTTCGCTTTTTCAAATATATAATTTCGCCTTTTCAAATATATAATTTCACCTTTTCAAATATATAATTTCGCCTTTTCTAATATATAATTTCGCCTTTTCAAATATATAATTTTCGCCTTTTCAAATATATAATTTTCGACTTTTCAAATATATAATTTCGCCTTTTCAAATATATAATTTCGCCTTTTCAAATATATAATTTTCGCCTTTTCAAATATATAATTTTCGCCTTTTCAAATATATAATTTTTATTTTTCTCGAAGTAAAAATCATATTTTTACTTCACAACTCATTTTAAAAATATTATCTTTTCTTTTCTAAAAATATCGTCTTTTCATTTCTAAAAAAAATATCGTCTTTTCATTTCTAAAAATCAAATCTTTACTGATTTAAAAATCAAACCTTTTTCTAGTTTAAAACATTGCTATTTTATTTTTAAACAATCTAATATATTTTTAAACTGATTTTATATTTATTTCAGATTTAAACAAACTAAAATAGAAATAAAAATAAAAATATATAGAAAGAAAGAAAAAAACGGAAACTCACTGCTTTTTATTCATTGAAGGTTGGAGAAGAGGAGCACGCGGGGGGGGGGGGGGGCTTTGGCTGCGTCGTTCGTCGACTGTGGAGGGGGAAACAGGCGGCGTCGGCGGTCGTCGAACGTAGGAGGGGGGTTCTTCTCGCGATCGATCGAACTGGGGGGGGGGGGGTTTGACTTCGTCGCGCGGTCTTGGAGTGAGGGAGGGCGGCCACGCCTGTGGCGCGATGGCGCAGCGTGAGGGGGAGGCGGCGGTGGCCCACCCCCAGGCGGCGCGGTACGTTAGTTAGGGCACGAAGCCCCTTTTTTTTTGATTTTGAAAAGTGAATTGAAACTATCGGGGGGGCCTGGGTAGTTAAGGGAAGAAAGGGTTTTCTTTTATTTTTATTTTTATTATTTAATTATTTAATTTGGCAAAAAGTCGACTTTCACATACGACCTCGAAATGAGGCCCACCGCCTATCGTCCGTAGCGTTTTACCCCCATTCCGAACACAATGGGATATGTATCGTAGGTTGATTCGATCGTTTGAATCAGTTTCCGTTAAATTTACATTTAAATCACTATATTGAATTTTAAACGTACATTTCAAATTACCGGGGTCACATACTAACTAGAAAAATTCCCAAAAAATATTTTCTAGCTTCGTATTGACGATACGGTCCTAACAAAACTAGTTTCGTCGAATTCTGAGACCGTTGGAAAAATGGCCAATTTCCAGTTGATTAAAATCAACTGAAACTGGTCAAACGCGTTTTCCTTTGCCACGCTCACATATTGATTCGAAAAATTATGAAATTTGGAATCTAGCAATAATTTTACATTGCGGATCCAACAAAAGTGGTTTCGTCGAAATCTGAGATCATTTGCAAAATGTCTATTTTTAAGGGCCTGAATTCCATAGCGACTTTTCAGAATTTTCAACTGGACATATCTTTTGATTCCCGCTATGAAATTTCGATTTGTCGGATTTGTTGGAAAGATATTATCAATTAGATCCTAATGTTTTTGGTTTCATTAAAATCCGGATTGTTTTGCACCCGGTACATTCAATTGAAGTTTGAAATCGAATTATCGAACTACCGCGCCATTTTCATTTCTATTTATAATTATATATACTTATTTTTGTTCTAACGACGACGTATATAATATATACGTTCGAATTATATTCAAAATAAATTTTACGTCGATATTATTTAAAATAATCTATTTTAAATATGCAAAATTCACTAAAATTGCCAAAATAAAAATTTTAAACTGGCTCAGATTTTCCGGGTTATTACAGTATATATAAATATATAACTAGAAAAAGGAAATTTGAGTGAGAAGTTCTCACCAATAGCTATCCCAACTTCTACGTCTCTTCATTGATGGAAATCTTTATCGCTCTCGCCTTTTTGTCACCTTCGTTGCCCGTATTCTCTACATATGTAAAAACCGAATTTTTATTTTGCTATTCAATATATAAAAATCGAATTTTTATTTCGCTATTCAATATATGAAAATCCTATTTTTACTTTGCTATTCAATATATAAAAATCGAATTTTTACTTCGCTATTCAATATATAAAAATCGAATTTTTACTTCGCTATTCAATATATAAAAATCGAATTTTTTACTTTGCTATTCAATATATAAAAATCGAATTTTTACTTCGCTATTCATTTTTTTATAATCACGCTATATGGATAAAAATTCTATTTTTACACCGTTATTCTCTATATGAAGATTTCGTCTTTTCAAATATAAAGATTTCATTTTTCATCTTCTACAATATAAAAGATTATATTTTTCATCTTCTACAATATATAAGATTATATTTTTCATCTTCTACAATATATAAGATTATATTTTTCATCTTCTACAATATAAAAGATTATATTTTTATAATTCTACATTAGTAAAAATCCTATTTTTAATACTCTACTTATATAAAAATAATATTTTTATATCTCCTACTAATATAAAAATCATATCTTTATACTTTCTATATTATAAAAATAACATTTTTAACCTTTTTCAAATATCCTACCTTTTAAAAATAAAAATATAATCTGTCCTATATTTCTAATAGAGGAGAAATAATAAAAAGAAAAATAAAATAAAACTTACAGTTGCTCGGTGGGGTGCTCGCGGTTTTAGGGTTCGCGCTAGAGGCGGTTGGTGGTGCGGAGGCTGCTTTGGTGGGGTCCGGCGCAGGCTGGTCGAGGTGGGGTCTTCGCGGTCGAGCATTGACAACGGGGCGGGGAGCTGGAGGGAGGGTCGCGGTATATAGGGGAGGAGGGAGGGGGTCGGTGCGCCACCGATAGCGGAGGCCGGCGTCGATCGACGTCGAGAGGGGGGGCGGGCTCGATCGATTTAGGGATGAACGATTTGGGAGCCATCGTTTTTTTTTCTTTTTTTTTTACTGAATGAATTCCATCGTGGAAGATAAAGAGGAGGGAGAAGTTTTAAAGTAAATTATATATATTTTATTAATTTTAAATTCCAAAAAGCAACTTTTTATTTCGAACTCGAAATCGAACCCACCGACTTTCGTCCCTAGGGTAATACCCCCATTCCGAACACTATGGGATATGTTTCGTAAGCCAGTTCGGCCGTTTTCGATCTGTTTTCGTCAAAATTAAATTATAAATCAGTATATATCAATTTGAACGTACATTTCAATTAAATTGGGGCCATATACGAACCCTAAAAATTCCATAAAAATATTTTCTAGCTTCGTATTGACGATACGGTCCTAACAAAACTAGTTTCGTCGAATTCTGAGACCGTTGGAAAAATGGCCATTTTCCAGTCGATTAAAATCAACTGAAACTGGTCAAACGCGTTTTCCTTTGCCGCGCTCACATATTGATTCAAAAAACTATGAAATTTGGAATCTAGCAATAATTTGACATCACGGACCCAACAAAAGTGGTTTCGTCGAAATCCGAGGTCGTTTGCAAAATGTTTATTTTTAAGGGCCTGAATTCCATAGAGACTATTCAGAATTTTCAACTGGACATATCTTTTGATTCCCGCTATGAAATTTTGATTTCTCGGATTCGTTGGAAATATATTCCCAAATAGATCCCATTGTTTTTGGTTTCACTAAAATCCAGATTGTTTTGCACCCGGTATGCTCAATTGAAGTTTGAAATAGAATTATCGAACTACCGCACCATTTTCAATTCTATTTATAATTATATATAAATATTTATATTCTAACGACGACGTATATAATATATACGTTCGAATTATATTCGAAATAAATTTCTCATCGATATTATTTAAAATAATCTATTTTAAATATGCAAAATTCGCTGAAATTGCCAAAATAAAAATTTTAAACTGGCCCAGATTTTCCGAGTTATTACAAAACCCAAATCACATATGATATTAAATACAAGGCTATGAATAGAAAATATACCGGCTTATATACAATACCAAATCCTAAAACCAACAAATATCGTATTGGAAATAACGATATAAAATATATCTTTCAAATTCCCATAACAATATCTGTATAGTCACGAAATCCAACATCGAAATATTCCGAAGATAATTTCAATTCAACTCCAGTCCAATTAACGTATTGGGAATATTGATTATTTTTAAAATCACTTTCAAATTCAATTTATTTATTTCAAAAATAAATTGATTTTAATTCTAGTTCAAAACTAGTTCATTTCGACAAAAATATATTTTTATCCTTTCAAATGTGGATTTTTCATATCAGTTCTTTCCAATTCATATATTATGATTTTACACAAATTATTAATATTTTTAATAATTTTATCAAGGCCCGTACAGTCGATTTCCATCAACGGCCATCGAACTGCACTTACAACGACCTTTTCCAAATTTGATTTGGACATAATTCCAAATCCAACCATTAGATTTCAAATTTCTAATATTCATTGGAAAGCTATTTTCGATACGAACCCAACGGTTTCGGTTTTAGGAGAATCCGACGGCCAGATCTCCCGTAATGTCGATTCGAAGTCAACGGTCGAAATTCACGAACTGCCGCGGCGCGGCGCGTTCTATTCAGGCCATTATTTATATAATATATATATATATATATATATTATATATTTCATTGATTTTCTTTCAAAACGTATTTTATAAATCGTTTTAAATTCGTTTTCAAAACCATTTCAACACTATATTCAATTTCTAATCAAAATTGAATATTTCATATCATTGCAATATAAATGATAATATTTTCAAAACGTTATATTTTGAAATCACTTCTTTTTCTATGATTATTTTAAAAATGAATACAATCGATATAAATATCGCTCACGTCAAAATGGCGCATCTCTAATCAACATGGCTTTATATTTCAATAAATTCGTTATTCTATTCAACAAATGAATATTTATTCTATTCAACACATGAATCTATATTTCTTTCAACACATGACTAATCTCAACACATGAGTACTGTCAACACACGACTATTTTTGTTATGTAAAATATTTTATAAAACTATGGTATCTATCATTTGATTTTTAATCAGACTCCAACCGTAAAGTAGTGTCTAATCATAAATATGATAAAGATGTAAATTTTATTATTAAAATACTTTACTCGACACATGAATAGTTTCAACACATGAACACCGTCAACACATGACTATTTTTATATTCAACACATGAATTTTCTTTTATAATATTCATTATTTTCCCGATTGGAATGAGGCCTTGTCAATTACCATATAACGTAAATTATATGGATTCCACCCAACGCATGTATATAATAGCAACGATAAACAATCAACCATCATCCAAAGTGCACCACACTACTGCATAAGCATCAAATATAAATAATTAATTCTTACGCAGTCTGTCGACCAATCGATCGATATACAATGAAATAATTGGGATTAGTGTGCGCCAAATATCATTCCAACACCCGTGTGGGGTTTCAAATCAACAAACACAAATTTTTATTTGTGCAGCTGGGCGATGTGTAAAATTTATCATCCCAATCAATTTCAGTCAAATCAGTGTATATAAACAAATCGGCCGATTTGTTTATAAATATTCATTTATTCACATTCACGTTAAAAATTATATTTTCAACGATAATTAATTTATTTCAAAACATGAATATATTTCATTATCTATTTCACATCAACATCACAAACAATTTTCACAACACATCAATCAAACAAACAAGCCGTCCATGGTCTGTGGACGACGGGTGTTGGGTGTTGCTAAGCACCGTCTGCATCCTAGTATATATATATATATATACATATATATAACTAGAAAAAGAAATTTAGAGTGAGAAGTTCTCACCAACTAGCTAATCCAATCATCTCGACTCTTCTTATGTAGAAGTCATCACTGTTCTCGCCTTTTTGTCACTTTCATTGCCCGTAGCCACTACATATATAAAAATCACATTTTTATATTGTTGCTACGTATATAAAAATCATATTTTTATAGTACTACTACATAGATAAAAATTCTATTTTTACATCGCAACTATATAGATAAAAATTCTATTTTTACATCGCTACTATATAGATAAAAATTCTATTTTTACATTGCTACTATATAGATAAAAATTCTATTTTTACATCGCTACTATATAGATAAAAATTCTATTTTTACATCGCTACTATATAGATAAAAATTATAACTTTACTAATATAAAAATTACATTTTTATTTCTATGTTTTCACATATAAAAAGATCACATTTTTAAATCACTTTCTTCATGATAAAAATCCCATTTCATGTTACGTATCGATATAAAGATCACATCTTTGTATTTATAAAAATGGTTTTATACTAATTATTTAAATTAGCTAAACTAAAAACATTAAATAAGTAAAGATAAATAAATAAGAAGGCTTACAGGTGGTTGTGGGGGAGGTCGGGTGGTGCGTCGCAGTCGGCGAGATGGGGGAGTGTAACGACCACGGGATTTTCGACTCCGAAAATCGACACAAAACCCAGCGTCGACTGTTCAGACATCGAAAATACCGTATCATTAATAGAAGAAATTAGAGGGTGAGATAGAAAAGATAGATCTAATAGAATAGAAGAAGAAGAACACAACTGAGCATAATCAAAGTAAACACGAATCTCACAGCGGAACGAATAAAATATATTATATAACATAACCTTTGAAATACAAATCAGTAACTTTATATACATACCATCATCAGAGCACAACAGTCATTTCTGGAACAGTTATAAACACCTGTTTCCAGATACAAACAAGGTCCACAGCGGAATATATGATAGCCTATAGCTAACCGGTGAAGCCTCCTGCTTCCAGCTCCTCCAATTGAATCTGTGAAATCCCGACTACTTGACTGCCTGTACAAATTTGGGCACCCAAGAGTTTAGGAAAAACAAAACAAAATAAACTCTGGGTCAGTCATCGGACTGGTGTGAGTAAACTCCAACCACTTGTTTAACTTTCAAAACCCTTTTCGAAAGAAAAGATAATAGTAAGACCAGCCCACACGTAAACATGGACGGTTTTTACCTTACTATAACCCAAAACACTTTGATAAGAAAATCCAGTGATATTATAATAATGTCTACATCAAGTAAATAACCAAATAGCAGAACGCTTGCATCTCACGCTCCACATATATATTATAAAATCAAAAACCGCATGGCGCTTATTGGAGATTGGATTTCCATCATGACAAGGTATGGAACCACCTTCCGCTAGTGTATCTCTAGAGAGGAATACACTGGGTTCAACAAGAACATCTTGCAACCCGACCCACACATGACCGACCACTCATTTCGCTTGAGTGTATCGAATGTATATCACCAACGGTTGGGATCAGCAACCGCCTCCCGACTGGGACAACATCGAATAGAATAAGAAATTAAATGAACCTCTAGATAGGTGATTATACATCCTAATGGGTGCGACCCACATAGCCATGCTGCCTGCCCGATTTTTGTCCTTTCCCGGTTGTTGAGGCCTGAGGCTACAAATACTTTCCATTCATTGATAGCACAATCACTTTGAATGCCACATTGTCAGATCCATTAATCACTAGTTGAGTTTGCACAAATATTCTGGATATTATGCTAAGGGAATAAATCCGTTGCAACCATATATATTTATACAGACCAACCCTTTTGATCATTGGAAATACTTTGTCAGACATTCGTCCATTTACGTTCGTTCTGGGACTGAACGAAACCGAAGGCACTATTTCTATTAATAGAAAAAGCCCTTGCACATCACTCCATCTTCGATTATCTTGATATAATCTGATTCGCAACGCTACTGCTAGTACAGAGTGGTTCACGGATAATAATCCAACCGGTCTCTCCATATTGACAACGATGGTAAAAACTTCAATAGTCCATGATTTAACTATCGAATGAAAACAAGTGTTCATCCAACATATCAAACAAATCACTGGAATCTTTAATTAATATTCATTAATTAAATCACTTCTCTATTTTCTCTATCAATATTTGTTAACCAAATATTTCAAATAGCCATATTGGGATTTTATACTATTTGGAAAACATTTCCAAATATCGCTTCCTTTAATTTTCTACAGTTAGAATATATCTTCGATTATAATTGGGAAACAATCCAATTACCTATCTCTTCCACGAACTCATTTAGTTATGTACATAGGAAATATTTATAACTCTATTTCCAAACTTACACCTATTTGGATTAAGACAGATGTTGTGTAAAACATCGTTACGACAACCCAAATATTTGTATTCAACTAAATCTCTTTAAACGTTTGATCTTCGAAACTGAGTTTTTGCTATTTATCGGTTATTAACGCAACCAATCAAGTTGGGGTATAACTACCTCTCAGACCTTGACTGAGTAACATTCATAACGTCAAAACAGACAAGACTACTTACTCGAATAATCAATACTATACAAACCAATTATTCATTTATAAAACACGTATACGCTTCTCTTTCTATTCTTCATTCTAGTTTTGATTTCATATATATTCTTTTCGACTTTACTATTCTACTTCTAAGTTCATTTCATTTTCTAATTCTATATATATATATATATATCTATATATAGATTTCTAGTTGTTAAATTTTCTTAAAAATATTCTAACTCCTTAAATTTCCGGAAAAATTCGCCATAACCTCCCCTGTATCGGGAGCATCGGGAAATTTCAAATAGCTTCCCGGTACCTTCTCATTTCAAAAAGAAAAAGAAAAAGCCAAGCGGCTTGCCTATACGGCGCATAAAATCTCATATATGAATTAAACATGTACCTTATTGTTGAGCACGCAAATTTTAATCTTCATACACTTCATTCCAAACCTGCTTAACCTATAAACGTCCATTTCCATTTTATTCCAACCCAATCGGGTCATTTCAACTCAAATCGCTCATTCATTCGTTAATTAGCTCTTTGGTCTATTTCACTGTTTTATTTGAACATGTCATATTCAAATATATTTTTATTCGCTTAAAATCACGTCGAGTTTCATTTCTAACTTGGGTTCCACATTCGATTTTGAATATATATTTACAAATCCCTTTTTACTACCCAAAGTCCAAATTCGATTTCACCATTTCCTTTAACTAAATTTTTCTTCAAGACTAGTAAATCTTATTTAACAAAATCCGATTTTTGTACCCAAAAATCATTTCATTCACACCGCTTGAGTCCGTATTTATTCTACAACTCAAATCTGGGATTTTCCTAATGGAAATTCAGATTTTATTTGCTTAAAATCCCTTTATATATTTAAATAAACCATTATGGTTTTCAAATGGTTTCTGGCGCTGTTTTTCTGAAGATTTGATTTTGACATAACTCAAAATCTGTTCGACGAAATCCAGCTTTTTCTCCTCCAACAGAAAACTGTTATCAAATTGGTCCTGATGTTTCTTGTTTCAAAGAATTCCGACTTCAATTGAGTCCTGTATACTCAATTGAAGTTCGAGTCACCAATTTACGAACTGCAGCGCTGCGGCGAGTTCGTTTTAATTATATATATATATATATATATATAAACATTTAAACTTCGTTAAAATGAATCCAACTCCATTCTAATATATTTTAATATATTCAAATCCATAGTTTCAATTCCATTTGAATTCAATATTCCAATCCCATAGTTTAAATTCTATTTGAATTCAATTTGAATCTCCTATATTCAAATTTCATTTTCCATCTGCATTTGAATTCTAATGTTCAAATTTCATTTCCAACACCATTTGAATTCTAATATTCAAACTCATTTTTAACACCATTTGAATTCTAATATTCAAATTTAATTCTCTTGAATTCACATACCATTTTCTATTTCCTTGATTTCAAATACCACATCTTAATCTCCTTGAATTTAAATACCACATTAATTTCTATAATCAACTCCCCTTTGAATTTGTTATATTTGAAATTTCATACTTGAATTTAAATAATCAAACTCCATTTTGAATTTCTATTTTAAATTCAAATATCCAAAACTCCATTCTAATACTATTTGAATTTCAAATACCACCTTTTAATTCTCTTTGAATTCCTCTTATTCAAATTCTTTTTGGATTCTATTTGAATCCTATATTTAAACTCCATTTGAGTTTTATTTAAATTCTTATATTTAAACTCCATTCAAATTCTATTTAAATTCTTATATTTGAATCCTCTTTATTTAAAACCCATTATTTAAATCCCATTTGAATTTCTTCACTCAAATCCATTTGAATTCACTTGAATTCAAATTCCATTTCAAAACCATTTGGATTTCCTATTTTGAAATCCTATTTTGAAATTCTATTTCCAATTCTACTTTGAAAATCTTATTTTCAAAGTTTACTGCAAATTCTATTTTGAAATTCTACATTCAAATCTCTATTTGAATTTCTTTATTCAAATTTTATATCAAAGTCTCTATTTGAATTTTCTTTATTTGAATTCCTTTGAATTCAAATTTTATTTTAATTCCTTTGAATTCAAATATTCAAATTTCATTCTAATTTCTCATATTCAAATTCTATTTGTATTATTTAATTTATAACAACGTTTATAACTTCCCTTAAATTTTCACATTTATAAACTTATAAATAAAGTTTATAAATCCAATTCAAACCCTGTATTTTAATTTATAAACCAAGTTTATAAATTCACTTGTTTTATATATTTAAAACAGTTAATATTTTCTATACTTCATTAAAAATTCAAATTCTATTTATAAAAATAGAATTCCATTTTCAAATCTCTATTATCCTTTTCTGATATTTTTATAAATCAATATTCGAACCCCAGTGATATTTAGACACCCCAAAACAATCAGTTATCAATCACGGGATTTTTAACACATAATATATGAGAATATATATGAAACCGACAAACAAACAGATAATATATTTTTGAGGAATCCAGTTGGATTCCTCCAACCTGTTTACCTGCATCCACAGATGTTAGTACATAAATAATATCCATTCTGCTTCATGGTAGAATATCGTGGTATAGAAGGTCATCCACTAATCATAGCGTGGGGCGTATAGGGTAATCATCCGCTATAAAACTGTGGGCATCCGCTAATGAGACTGCGGGAATCCAACCAATCAATCAACCCAATATATATATAATAGCCTAAATAACTAATATATATAAAACAAGAAGAAAAATCCAAACAAGCAACAACAATTATTTTTATGAAGCAAAAATAATTTTAAATAAAAGGTGAGTGAGATTTACTCACCGAGATCGCAGTTGTCGAATATCCTGTTTATTTCCAAATAACTGGCTACGAACCTTCTCGAATGAATTTGCACCTATGATAATTTTATTTAAATTTACTGATCAACATTTATTTAATTTAACGAATAAATAAATTTCTTATATATATATATATATATTTCCTTTTTCATTCATCTCATTTATTATTTTATCAAATGATTCGCTAAATAAATTTTCCTTTTCAATTTCCCAATTCTAGATTAACAGTTAATAACATTTCCTTTAACTGTATACCAAACTTTGGTTTTTAACTAATATACAAAATAAAATAAGTGAAACAAATTCAAATAAGGATTCACCTCTTATTACTTTGAATTTTCCAATTCTGAACCCTACCACAGATCAACAACACTTCCCACCGTGCTCATCCGACACTTCCTTGAAGTCTGTTTCCATTATTGCTACTTCCAGTGAGCAAAACCCACAGTACTGAACTCACCCACCCGCGACTCCATCTTGAACCCATGAATGCTACAGCAAATCGATCGACGGTCTGGAGCTTCGAATGGTCTTTTACCTTATCGCGCACCATTCCAGACACGTCGCTACATACCTCGCTCCATCATCGAAGCATCACGCCGTTCTAGAGATCACCGAAGTTCTTCCCATTAAGCCAGATCCTCCGCGCCACGATCAGCTCGACTGTAACCCATCGCGACTACACATCAGTGTCGCCCATCCATTCTTGAACGCGAAAAGCTTCACACTCCCTCCCATGTCGCTCACAACCACAGATCTAAACTCGAGAAATTGAAATCGATCTGGCCCTAATTTGCTTTGATCGATTTTAATTTGAATAGGGGAGTTCTGCCATTTTAGTTTTAACAGAAGAGAGGATTAAATAGGAGGGTAGGTGCGGTATATAACCATTGAAGCATTGCAGTTCGATTTTGCTGAGGACCCAAAATGAATTGAAGAGGAAGGAGTGTCGCAATTTATAACAGGAGGAGGAATAGTACAATGGTCGGCTAAGTACGTAACAAATCTTTTATTTCCTTTAAAAAGTTTTTCGATTCGATTTGTATTTAATTCGACTAGATTTAAAGAGATTTTTATTTCTTTTCAACTGATTCTGATTTGATCTTCGATTCGATTTTGATCCTATCCATCTAAAATATCTCGGGGTTCACAGTTAAAAATCGTGAACCGCTATTTTAGCGTACCGACCGTCGTTATAATGTTATAACGCTATACTGAACTCAACAGAATAATTTCTGAAATTTATTTCGAATGTGGATATATAAAATAATCATATTAAATCGATATAGTATACTTTAAATTCAAAAACAATTAAATTCTCTGATGATAAAATATTTTTATTATCATCTATATTCAAATACAATTAATACTGATCATCTGAATTGTTTTGATTCAATTCTAACTTCGAATTGAATATATTTCGTATTATGATAATTATATCGATAATTCAATATAAAAACCGATTTATTTTATCAGCTCTGTATTTAAAATAATATTAAATATTAAAAATAAACCATCCAAAAAATCTGGGTCGTTACATTCTTCCCCCCTTAAAATAATTTCGTCCTCGAAATTGCTAAGGTAGGAAAAATGGTACAAATCCATTACTTTTCAAAATCTCACTTATGTTGAAACTCAACTCCTCATATTTCAACAAATTAGCTCCAACCAAAACTTTTAGTCTTCACCCATTTAATTCAAATGACCTACGATCAATCCATTTATATCCAATCTATATTCCAATAAACCTATTCAAATTGATTCTAATCAATTCATTCACTTGGACCCATTTAACTTGTTTAAGTTAAATTTAAATTCCAGAATTCAAATCCCTGGGTTTTTCCTTTCAAATCCTTTGGAAGTCACATAAAAATATTCTTATGTATTTCCATTTCAAATTCAAAACATTTGAATTTTCAAACCAATTGTTTTCTTTCAAAACAAATTCCCATCAAAACTTTTCTAAGGTAGCAATTCATCACTTAGAACTCGAAAATGAACACTGATGATGTTGCAATCATCATCAGAATTATTCTCCAGCCACTGAAGTGAGTTCAGTGCTTTATCACTTCTAAAAATATAACTGAAATGATTTTTATTCAAAAACTTTTCAAAAACAAAGCTATATTATTTTAATATACTTTGAAAAATATTTTTCAACTTCCCAGGATTTTGAATTCTCAATTCTGGTTTGAATTTAATTCTAATTCATCTCATTTGTATATTTAATTTCTATACAAATTCTATTTTGGTTATAAATACCCATTTCACTTTTATAATCTTGTTTGATTATAAAATCAACATCCAACACATCCATATAATAATAATTCTAGAAAATTATTCTTTCTATATCAAAATAGAATTTTTTGGGTAAAATTATTTCATTTACCCATTTTAAAAATAATATCATGTCGTATTTTCTGTTCAAGTGTTTAGAAATCCTTATCGACTTCGTGGCGTCCCACGATTCGACCAGAATTCATAAACCACTCAACAGACTAGCCAACACAATATAAAACAGTTTTTATATTAATAACAAATACGCGCTCTCGTATATATAGACTCAACTCATTCTAGGGTACTACTGACCCTATCTCTAATGAGCACATGCCACACAAGCCTAGGTATTTGTAACACTCCACCTCCGTTAAGGTCACTCACAAAGGGAATGCCTTAACTTTGGTGGAGCATTTTAGTAAAACGAACAGAAACTTACAAGACAGATAAAACAGTACTTGAAAATTTTTAACTTTATTACAGCGGAAACAGAAATTAGTATGGTTACATCCTTTCAACTTCAGAATTCAAGTACAAAATATCAGTCTTGTACAAAAGCCTTTAAAATGCATAGTTTAAAATCATAATCCCCATGGAACGGAAGCTATACAGAGCCAAGCCATACTTTAAGCACTTCAAGCAAAGAGAAATCCGGATCAAGCTAAAGTATTTCCCTCCTTGGATAACCTGGGGGGGGGGGAACGGAAGAAAGAAGGCGAAACAACAAGGGTCAGACAAAAAGTCTGGCAAGTCCAGTGACTTTCAGCATATGAACAGATAATAATAACATGATATGAACATAAAACTGGATGTGAGATAACTATAACAGGTGTAGCAGATATAACAGAAAAACAGAATGATATAAACTATTGTTTTACACTTCTCTGCACTAATACTAGTATAACAGAATTAGGGGTCACCCTAATGTCTAAATTGAAGCAGGAATGGGTACAGAATACTTTAACAGAATCAGAATGCTAATAATGGGCCTTTACTACCCGATCAGAAACAGACAGAAGAAGAAACAGATTTATCCCTATGGAGACAGAATGTGGAATTAGGTGTACACTAGTAATGGGCCTTTACCACCCGAACAGACGGTACCACACAGAAACAGACAGGTGTTACCACCCAACAGAAACAGACGGTACCAACAGAAACAGACAGAACTAAGCGTACCCTAAAACCCTACCCCAAGCGATCGGCTCCCTAATACATAAATATCCTGTGTCGGCCCCACAGTAGGGTGTATCACTCCTTAAAGTGACAACCAATTGGCACAGACCTATTTACAGATGTCACGGCGTCTTACATCCTCAGAGGCAGACCGGGATCCATGCACGCACATGACCCGGTTGGAACGCACCATCAACACCCCTCGCCATTATCAGAATGAACCACTTATAATTAGTTCAGTAAGCGTGCCCGGACCCTACCTACTGTTGGGTCAAAGTTTTGATACCAGAAAGGGTTACTGACTAATATGGGTCCCAAACAACAGATGACACAAGTAATTCCCCTCCTAACCTTGTGTCCCCAAACTAACAGATTTCAGATTTATTTGTTTACAAGTTCATACATACAGAATTCAGATTTACTAGTTCACAAATTGAGTTAACAAGTTTTCAGACTAACGGATAAGATGTACAGATTTTTCAGATTTGTCTAACTTTGTTTTGGGCCTACAGATTCATGGACGGGTTTTACTACATCTATTAATCCCTTTGGTTTAACCCTATTTTCCCCAATACGTTTTAGACGTCATTCTTATCTTAGATTTGCATTAGTTAATTTTTAATGCACAGACCTCTCACATTAGGTCAGTAGCTTGTGGCCGCTGGATATGCCGGGCGGTTCCGGGCAGACTTCTTCCACAAGCCAGACCTAACCTCGTGTCTTACGCATGTTATGACTAACTTCTCACATTAGAACCTATTGTTTGCGGCCACTGGATGTGCCGGGCGGTTCCGGGCAGATTTACGTCGCAAACTCATTCTAACCTCGAGTTAGCCATATTCATCTTTGCGGCCAATTAATTAATTATTTACCGTTTATGCGCACACCCAATATATATGCCAATTCAGATTATATCAATAACAGAATGATCACATCAACTCAACTGATATAGCAGATAACATATTTTAGCAGATTGGGTGACTTAACAGATTTAACCGATTTAGCACTTAGCAGATTTTGGCATATAACAGATTAGGCATCTCAACAGACAAATTTAACAGATTTGGCATTTCAATCTAATTAGCAGTCTAGGCAATATAACAAAACTAGCAGTTTAGGCAACTTAGCAAATTAGCAGATTTAGCAAATCTAATAATTCTAAAGGTTCTATTTACATGCCTTGCCTAGTCATAAATTAGGCCTAAATTCATATGCTTACATAATTTTTCATGATCCACAACATATATTCCATGTTTGCTTAAGCGCAGAATATGGACATAATTTGCCATATAACATATGTTCCAATATAGATTATACCAAATATAACCATTAATTTCAATGCATGTCATATATCCAAAAATCCCTATTTAGGTGTAATTACAATAATAGATATCCTAATTAATGTAAATCTTAAGTTTCCATATCTTCCTTCTTTTCATGTCATGAATTATTATACAAACTATCCCCAATAATATAAATCTTTAAACCATATCTTCTAAAAATCAGATCTTGCCTTTTTATATGCATTTTGTCCAAAGTCTCAAATCATATGTAATCTTTACAGTGGTTCCTCTTCTTCTTTTATCACCAAAATATGCATAGGTCTAAAACTAGTTTATAACATATGCTATTTTTTTTTCTAATTAATTACAGGTCTAAATTACAACATAACTATGCATACAACATGCATAAATTATATGTTCATAGTCAAATTTATGCATCCAATCCCAAGTCATATGTCCAATATATTTTATGCCTCAGACCTAAAGTCATACATTCAATTTGGTTTTGTCAAATTTCTCATCATTCATCCAAAAACTTGCGTTCATACGTTCATCTCTTATGAGATTAGGCACAGGCTCGTGGTGGCCTGGCTATAGAAACAGAAAAGAAGAAAGGAATATAGAACAGTCACAGAAAACAGATCTAACAGAAGAGAATACAACCTCAAACTCAGATTTAAATGCATATCAAAATTATAATTAACGTTTATAGCGGAGAATAACTGTACTTGCCTTGATTGGATTAAAGAAAGAACTTTAACTTGTTGTAGAATCGTTGCAGAACTTTAACCTCTAGTTTGAATTGAGTTGCTTAGGCTGATGTTGATTATCTTCTAGTTTTAATTCCAGCAGAGCAGAGACGCCATTTTTATTTTTTTATTAGAAGAAGAGAGCAATGGAGGCCAGAGAATTGTGCAAGAAACCTAGGTAGAGTCTAGGGTCCTTTTTATAGAGGTTAGGAACTGATTAGGACCATTGATGTTGCTTGGATTGATCGTAGCCATTCATTCGAAAGAGAGACCAATTAGAGCCTGCCACCTAGCCCTAATGACAAAGCAGGCCATAGAAAATCGACTAACAGAGAATAGGCCAGCCGGGTTGGACTGGGTTCGACCTGTCTCTGGACCAGGTCGACAGCCCTGTCGACAGCCCTGTCGACAGCCCTGTCGACCTGGTTAGACCAGGTCGACAGCCCTGTCGACCTGGGTGCATCTGGCGGGATTTTTCCCGCCCTGGCCAATTGGGCCCGGTTTTAATTTTAAACTGTTTTATTCTGAGCTGTTCGGATTTTAAACTTAATTCAGAAACTTCTAGAGGCTATATCTTCTTCATACGGACTCCGTTTTTCGAAAACTCGGACTCTATTTTGCGTATTTTTCCGAGACGAACGAAATGGCGTATCCCGTTTCCCTTAGTTCCTTGATTTCAAATTAATTATACTTTAATTTATGACTTTCACGGTTATAGAATACACGGGGTGTTACATTCTCCCCCACTTAAAAGGATTTCGTCCCCGAAATCTTCAAGTTAAGAAGAATGTGTCCTACCATCCAATCATCCATCTACTCAATCATCAACCACAGGCATCCATTGTCCTTATAGACTTTTAATGCTTTCATGTTTAAATGCACAGTGTGTGTTCATGTCCGTATCTAATGCAAAATCAGGCGGCCCACTGATTCAGTCGACCTCCTTAATGCAAATCATGTTAGTGCCATGAGTCCAATATGTATGCAAATTTTCCTATTTGAGATATCATTTCTATATGAGTGCACAACTGCTCATTCATATGCAACATCCATATGCTGATTCAACCATTTTGCATCCATAAAAATTTAAAAATGCTCACACATCCATATGCAGTATGAGAGTTTTTTCGAGCCGATCTAGTGCCTAGTGTGTGTATATGCATCCACGAGCAACCACTAGCAACCACTTGCATCCACTTGCAACCATCAAACATAACATGTCTCAAACACATGTTTACACCCATTAGTTTCTACCTAAAGTTCAAATATTCGATCGATAGGATACAGTCGAATGATGGAAGTGAGTACAGATAGAACGAAAATTTGGTTCCCATTAGACATGGGTCCTAAGTATCGGCCCCAAAGACCGAAACCAACATCAAATTGACACCTAGAGGATTACCTTCTTTAGACAATGTCAAAACTGGAAATCCTATCAAAAGTATTTAGATATTTACAGACTACTGGTACAGATCAGGTACCCTAATGATTCTTAGGAAGCTAAGCATGATAAAATCATACCCCATGAAAACTCAGAATGTATGCGTCATACTTCACTCCTAACACAGATATCCCTCAAACCCCAATCTCAAACAGATGATCCATAACCCTTATGGGTCTGAGTCTATAGCGGAATTCAGAAATAATACTAGTATTAAAGTGCAGAGTATCGATTACAAAATCAAAATACCAGAATCATAAAAAGTCTTAACTCCATAATCAGATAAAGAAATTAAACCTACTATAGAAATTTTCCTATTTCTATCCTAGCCACTAGCCTCAAGATTATTCGCCTGCCCTCCTTGTCCTCGTCTCTTCGGGCAGTCCCTAGTGAAGTGTCCCATCTCCCCACAGTTGAAGCAAGCGCCCTTCCTTTTTCTGCAATCCTTGTTCAGATGAGTCGAGCTTCCACAAGTAAAGCACTTTTTCCCCTTCTTATCTTCAGTCTTCTCATCCTTCATTTGTGTTTCCTTTTTGGGCCCCGTTTTCTTATTCTGTGGTTCTTCCTTCTTTGTCTCTTTTGGGCCCTTGTCTTCCTCGTGCAGTAGTGCCATGTCCACCAATCTCTCGTAAGTCGCTCCCATGGGTACATGGGTCATGGCTAGGCTGTGCAGTGGCTCGTTCAATCCTTTAACAAAGCGAAGAGCCTTTTTATGCTGAGTGTTAACTAAATCCAATCCGAACCTAGCTAGTTGGTTGAACTGGTTGACGTATTCCTTGACCGTCATACTTCCTTGCTTAAGAGATAAGAACTTCTCCAGTTGTAAACTCCGTTCAGCTTGCGAGAGAAATTTTGTCTCAAACCTTGTTCTGAAATCCATCCATGTTTCAACCGGCCTCTCGGCGTTAGTGACTTCCCACCAGTAGGAAGCTTCGTCTTTGAGTAGCCATACCGCCAACTGTACCTTCTGCCTATCGTCCACCTCGAAGATAACGAATAGATCCTCAGTTTCTTTGAGCCAATTCCTTGCTTCTACGAATGATTCAGTTCCTTTGAAATCCTTCCCACCCATGGCCCTAAAATCTCTACAGATCTTTGAGAAAGCAATTGCACGAGGAGGGGGTGGAGGAGGGGGATCATTTGCTGGACCTGCAGCGGCGGTCCTAGCCTCAAGATATTGACGAAACCAACCGGGTACATGAACACCCTCTGGTATCTCAGATGCTTCAGACATGCTGGAACGAAAAAGGAAAGGTTCAATACAAAAAGGACTGAAAGAAAGATATATGGCTCTTGGGGATCATGTTTTTTTCAAAATAAGCTTTATTTTTGAAAATACTTCCTTTCCAAAACCTTTTTGAAAATAGTTTTCAAAAAAAAACTTTACCCAATCTGGTAACCTTCAGCTCTGATACCAAGTGTAACACTCCACCTCCGTTAAGGTCACTCACAAAGGGAATGCCTTAACTTTGGTGGAGCATTTTAGTAAACAGAACAGAAACTTACAAGACAGATAAAACAGTACTTGAAATTTTTTAACTTTATTACAGCGGAAACAGAAATTAGTATGGTTACATCCTTTCAACTTCAGAATTCAAGTACAAAATATCAGTCTTGTACAAAAGCCTTCAAAATGCATAGTTTAAAATCATAATCCCCATGGAACGGAAGCTATACAGAGCCAAGCCATACTTTAAGCACTTCAATCAAAGAGAAATCCGGATCAAGCTAAAGTATTTCCCTCCTTGGATAACCTGGGGGGGGGGGAAACGGAAGAAAGATGGCGAAACAATAAGGGTCAGACAAAAAGTCTGGCAAGTCCAGTGACTTTCAGCATATGAACAGATAATAATAACATGATATGAACATAAAACTGGATGTGAGATAACTATAACAGGTGTAGCAGATATAACAGAAAAACAGAATGATATAAACTATTGTTTTACACTTCTCTGCACTAATACTAGTATAACAGAATTAGGGGTCACCCTAATGTCTAAATTGAAGCAGGAATGGGTACAGAATACTTTAACAGAATCAGAATGCTAATAATGGGCCTTTACTACCCGATCAGAAACAGACAGAAGAAGAAACAGATTTATCCCTATGGAGACAGAATGTGGAATTAGGTGTACACTAGTAATGGGCCTTTACCACCCGAACAGACGGTACCACACAGAAACAGACAGGTGTTACCACCCAACAGAAACAGACGGTACCAACAGAAACAGACAGAACTAAGCGTACCCTAAAACCCTACCCCAAGCGACCGGCTCCCTAATACATAAATATCCTGTGTCGGCCCCACAGTAGGGTGTATCACTCCCTAAAGTGACAACCAATTGGCACAGACCTATTTACAGATGTCACGGCGTCTTACATCCTCAGAGGCAGACCGGGATCCATGCACGCACATGACCCGGTTGGAACGCACCATCAACACCCCTCGCCATTATCAGAATGAACCACTTATAATTAGTTCAGTAAGCGTGCCCGGACCCTACTTACTGTTGGGTCAAAGTTTTGATACCAGAAAGGGTTACTGACTAATATGGGTCCCAAACAACAGATGACACAAGTAATTCCCCTCCTAACCTTGTGTCCCCAAACTAACAGATTTCAGATTTATTTGTTTACAAGTTCAGACATACAGAATTCAGATTTACTAGTTCACAAATTGAGTTAACAAGTTTTCAGACTAACAGATCAGATGTACAGATTTTTCAGATTTGTCTAACTTTGTATTGGGCCTACAGATTCATGGACGGGTTTTACTACATCTATTAATCCCTTTGGTTTAACCCTATTTTCCCCAATACGTTTTAGACGTCATTCTTATCTTAGATTTGCATTAATTAATTTTTAATGCACAGACCTCTCACATTAGGTCGGTAGCTTGTGGCCGCTGGATATGCCGGGCTGTTCCGGGCAGACTTCTGCCACAAGCCAGACCTAACCTCGTGTCTTACGCATGTTATGACTAACTTCTCACATTAGAACCTATTGTTTGCGGCCACTGGATGTGCCGGGCGGTTCCGGGCAGATTTACGTCGCAAACTCATTCTAACCTCGAGTTAGCCATATTCATCTTTGCGGCCAATTAATTAATTATTTACCGTTTATGCGCACACCCAATATATATGCCAATTCAGATTATATCAATAACAGAATGATCACATCAACTCAACTGATATAGCAGACAAAAGATTTTAGCAGATTGGGTGACTAAACAGATTTAACCGATTTAGCACTTAGCAGATTTTGGCATATAACAGATTAGGCATCTCAACAGAAAAATTTAACAGATTTGGCATTTCAATCTAATTAACAGTCTAGGCAATATAACAAAACTAGCAGTTTAGGCAACTTAGCAAATTAGCAGATTTAGCAAACCTAATAATTCTAAAGGTTCTATTTACATGCCTTGCCTAGTCATAAATTAGGCCTAAATTCATATGCCTACATAATTTTTCATGATCCACAACATATATTCCATGTTTGCTTAAGCGCAGAATATGGACATAATTTGCCATATAACATATGTTCCAATATAGATTATACCAAATATAACCATTAATTTCAATGCATGTCATATATCCAAAAATCCCTATTTAGGTGTAATTACAATAATAGATATCCTAATTAATGTAAATCTTAAGTTTCCATATCTTCCTTCTTTTCATGTCATGAATTATTATGCAAACTATCCCCAATAATATAAATCTTTAAACCATATCTTCTAAAAATCAGATCTTGCCTTTTTATATGCATTTTGTCCAAAGTCTCAAATCATATGTAATCTTTACAGTGGTTCCTCTTCTTCTTTTATCACCAAAATATGCATAGGTCTAAAACTAGTTTATAACATATGCTATTTTTTTTTCTAATTAATTACAGGTCTAAATTACAACATAACTATGCATACAACATGCATAAATTATATGTTCATAGTCAAATTTATGCATCCAATCCCAAGTCATATGTCCAATATATTTTATGCCTCAGACCTAAAGTCATACATTCAATTTGGTTTTGTCAAATTTCTCATCATTCATCCCAAAACTTGCGTTCATACGTTCATCTCTTATGAGATTAGGCACAGGCTCGTGGTAGCCTGGCTATAGAAACAGAAAAGAAGAAAGGAATATAGAACAGTCACAGAAAACAGATCTAACAGAAGAGAATACAACCTCAAACTCAGATTTAAATGCATATCAAAATTATAATTAACGTTTATAGTGGAGAATAACTGTACTTGCCTTGATTGGATTAAAGAAAGAACTTTAACTTGTTGTAGAATCTTTGCAGAACTTTAACCTCTAGTTTGAATTGAGTTGCTTAGGCTGATGTTGATTATCTTCTAGTTTTAATTCCAGCAGAGCAGAGACGCCATTTTTATTTTTTTATTAGAAGAAGAGAGCAATGGAGGCTAGAGAATTGTGCAAGAAACCTAGGTAGAGTCGAGGGTCCTTTTTATAGAGGTTAGGAACTGATTTGGACCATTGATGTTGCTTGGATTGATCGTAGCCATTCATTCGAAAGAGAGACCAATTAGAGCCTGCCACCTAGCCCTAATGACAAAGCAGACCACAGAAAATCGACTAACAGAGAATAGGCCAGCCGGGTTGGACTGGGTTCGACCTGTCTCTGGACCAGGTCGACAGCCCTGTCGACAGCCCTATCGACAGCCCTGTCGACCTGGTTAGACCAGGTCGACAGCCCAGTCGACCTGGGTGCATCTGGCGGGATTTTTCCCGCCCTGGCCAATTGGGCCCGGTTTTAATTTTAAACTGTTTTATTCTGAGCTGTTCGGATTTTAAACTTAATTCAGAAACTTCCAGAGGCTATATCTTCTTCATACGGACTCCGCTTTTCGAAAACTCGGACTCTATTTTGCGTATTTTTCCGAGACGAACGAAATGGCGTATCCCGTTTCCCTTAGTTCCTTGATTTCAAATTAATTATACTTTAATTTATGACTTTCACGGTTATAGAATACACGGGGTGTTACAGTATTCGCTCAAACTAAGCTCTGATACCACTGTAACGACCACGGGATTTTCGACTCCGAAAATCGACACAAAACCCAGCGTCGACTGTTCAGACATCGAAAATACCGTATCATTAATAGAAGAAATTAGAGGGTGAGATAGAAAAGATAGAACTAATAGAATAGAAGAAGAAGAACACAACTGAGCATAATCAAAGTAAACACGAATCTCACAGCGGAACGAATAAAATATATTATATAACATAACCTTTGAAATACAAATCAGTAACTTTATATACATACCATCATCAGAGCACAACAGTCATTTCTGGAACAGTTATAAACACCTGTTTCCAGATACAAACAAGGTCCACAGCGGAATATATGATAGCCTATAGCTATCCGGTGAAGCCTCCTGCTTCCAGCTCCTCCAATTGAATCTGTGAAATCCCGACTACTTGACTGCCCGTACAAATTTGGGCACCCAAGAGTTTAGGAAAAACAAAACAAAATAAACTCTGGGTCAGTCATGGGACTGGTGTGAGTAAACTCCAACCACTTGTTTAACTTTCAAAACCCTTTTCGAAAGAAAAGATAATAGTAAGACCAGCCCACACATAAACATGGACGGTTTTTACCTTACTATAACCCAAAACACTTTGATACGAAAATCCAGTGATATTATAATAATGTCTACATCAAGTAAATAACCAAATAGCAGAACGCTTGCATCTCACGCTCCACATATATATTATAAAATCAAAAACCGCATGGCGCTTATTGGAGATTGGATTTCCATCATGACAAGGTATGGAACCACCTTCCGCTAGTGTATCTCTAGAGAGGAATACACTGGGTTCAACAAAAACATCTTGCAACCCGGCCCACACATGACCGACCACTCATTTCGCTTGAGTGTATCGAATGTATATCACCAACGGTTGGGATCAGCAACCGCCTCCCGACTGGGACAGCATCGAATAGAATAAGAAATTAAATGAACCTCTAGATAGGTGATTATACATCCTAATGGGTGTAACAACCCAGAAATTTCGGCAATTTGAAATAGAGATTAGTTAATGATTTCACGATAAACAATTAATTTGGATTCGGGATTTAAAATCAAAGTTTATTGGTTTGAATAAGAATTGAATTCGATTCCTGAATGGCTAATTGAGAATCGAACATATTGTTTTGAGTATGAATTGAATTCAGAACGGTTGGCTGGGAATAAAATATTATTATTAAATGTTTGAACTAAAATTGGCTGAATATTCGAGTTTGATTTGAAATTTGATTTGAAGAAAATATAAATAATTGAAATTGAATATAAATGTTTTTAACATTAAATAAATTAGAGTTTTTATATATGGAGGAATTGTCTTGGATGGTTGTGTATTAGTGTGTGTACAGAAATTGGATTTCAACATTGAAAACGAACGGAGTAGTTGTTTAGCAAACAGAGTAAAATCTGTGGACCGGTAAATAATTATAAAGAATAAATATTTTATCAGAGTACCATCAAAATAATTTTTATGGATTCAGAACGTAATGACGTAACAGCACGTAAAATTTCGTTATGTTAGGAGTTTGTTTGTTAAGGTACAAAAACAAAACATTAACATAAATAACAGTAGGAAAGAAACCGTAAGAGAACAATAATAATGTTTACATATATTAAATAAAAGAAGTTCCTTCTCACGCACACCATTTATTGCCGTGCTCCCCACGTTTTCGTGGAGGCCACGGTTCGTTCTTTATAAATTGGAATCCTCTCTCCCCATTTCCTTCACATGAAATCATTCCTTCTTCCCAAATAAAAATCGAAGTTTTTCCCCTTTCAATGGCCTCCGCAGCAATTAAAAACTTCTCCAAATTTCTTCAGCAAAGTAAAGTCGTCTCCTTTTTAATTTAAATCAGTTCTTATCCAGCAAAATCGATCATCTTCCTCTTCTTCAAATTTTATTTCACCACCAAAATCATCGATCGCTCCTCCATTCGTGTGCTTCAGTCCTTTTCCTCCTCCGCACGACACCATCCATCGGAGCTCGCAACGGACAGCACCACCGCGACTAAAGTCACTGTCTTTTCTGCTCTCGCCTCGCTTTTCTCTTCATCGTCGCGAACCCGCTTACCTGTTTGGGCTACTGATGTGTTTCGGTGAGTATTTATACTCACGATTGATTAATTATTGTTTCAAGTAATTTATCTTCGGTATAAACTAGTACAAATAGCAAATTTTGGGTTTGTTGTTGACTGCCATGTGCTTACTATTGGATTTCGATATGGACTATTTCACCGGCCTTACTTTGTAAAGATGGAATGTTTAGAAAACACTTCCATTTGTTCCCTGGACTTTATGTGAGTATTATTTTGCTCACAATTAAACATTGTTTCAAGTAGTTAACCCCAATAACCAACTAAATTGAATTATTGGTCTCTGTGTAATTTGCAGTACCCTTGTCTATGTGTTATTTTATTTTCTGAGTGCTGCTTATACTTCTTGTTGGCAATAATAGAATCTTGAATTTACTTGCTACCTAGAATAGTTGAGTATACCTATCTACTGTGTGTAACATTGCCTTAGCATTTAGCTACTTCCATTTGAAACCACGTTAATCCCATGCTAGTTGGTGCTCCATCCCAGTTTGTATACTTACATTTATCGTCTCAGGCTACCTGGTTAGGCTTAGAAATGTTACATGTTCTCATATACCAATTCTTATAACCCGGAATGCTGGAACTTTACAATGGTTTGGTTTTCCATTTTAGTTGGTTGCTGAAGGAACATATTAACGTGAAAATCCATGTTCTCAGATTGTGTTTTGATATATACATGATATATACTGAATGAACTACTAGGTGCCAATATTTGTTAAACGTTGGTTAGGGCATAAGCAAGTTGAACTAATATACCATAGTTTTGGAATTTATACCGGCGGTATACTTAGGAATTGTTTCATTTACTATTTGTCTTAATTAATCACGTTCTCCCATAAAATGAGCCCAGAACATCATTTTAACTAGGATTCCAAAGCATAAAGATCCAAAGCCGGTTGTTTGTCCAGGAAGTGCTTAGTACGACATAAAAAGGAATTGGTTCAGACATGTATCTTTGACTCCTATGGCTGGTATTCCTGGGTTCTATTGCTCCCTAAATCCTTAAACCCATTCCAAGAGTATTTCCAATCTAAAATGTTTTATCTTCATTCTGACATGAAGTTTCGGTTGGAAGTGCTTGGGTTAAAGTCGAATAACATAGTTGATGTAAATTGAATTCATAGTCTTATGCCTAAACCTCGGATCTTTAAAATATTCTTTTAATTATGTGGATTGAGAACTTGTTTTTTTTTATTTTGCGAGATGTATGATGCATGAGGGCACAAATTCGTTGAACCATATTTGAACATGCATCATTCTTCATTGAAATGGTTGGAGAGATGATCTATTTTTACCACTAAATAAGAGACCAAACCATTTCAAACTTTCAGTATGTCAAATTACATCTTTTTAATAGGAGAAGTAACGGTGCAAGTGTGGGTTTTGACCTCTGTTCACTATTTGCAGTTGTATATAATTAGCAATTCATGCTAGCTCTGTTAAACCTTTTGACAAAATATAAGTCATGAGTTTTATTGTGAGCAATGTACGATAACCGCTGCAATTTCATTCATTTTATTTTATTCAATTGGGTTGGAAATCTAGGACAAAATTTCAAATCGACACATGTGTTTCCAAATCTGAAAAATAATAATCAGGAAATAAGCATGAGCAGCTTGACTTTGTACCCCATTTGATTTGCTAAAAGCTGGTACCTCATGTGCTTTGCTAAAAGTAAATGTTCCATTTGTTTTTACTGACACTACAATTGAAAACTGAGTCTACATTTATCTTTGATAAATTTTGTAAAAGACTGATATTCTTAAACCGGGTTTACCCTGATTTTTCTTAATTTGGAACCATGCCATCTTAAATAATGCCCTGTTTATTCTGTCTTCCCATTGTCTTGATCACCGTATTTACACTGCCCCTTTCAAAGTAAATGGATTCATTTTTAGCTTATATATTCATATGTCACTTACTAGGGTACGAAACTTCCAACATCATTTGTACACTATTGTTCATACCACCCTGTCCTAGTTATGCTATTTTTGTTAATGCATACGAACTAATGTTAAACTGGGTCTTTGCAAAGTATAGGAACTGGAACTGTTTTGAGTGGTTAATTGTCTAATGGTACTTATTTTGCTCATGAATGGTACATGTAAAAAAATTATTTTCTGGCCTATAGCAATGAGAAAGATGGGTTACTTAGTGTAAACTGGTAATACTCATACTTGTTCACACACCCTTAGTTGCTTTATGTACCCACGCCTTGTGCAAATCAGAGCTCCTGTTGCCTACAATTATGAAACCTGAAATTGTTGGGTAAATTGGAGCATTTTAAATAACTACACCTGAAAATATAGATGGATTCCTATGTTTGCTGTTGGAATTTGTAGGAATGCATGCATATAAATGCAGGGTAGGCGTAGGCATTATCTCATGCTTATATATTTTAATGTTATGGTCTGGTGTTAACTTATAGTTAGATGCTAGCCTCGTTGTGATTAATCCAGGCTATGATATGTACCATATCGTCAGTCCCTTGTTATTCCCCTCTATTATGATTTTAATAGGTACTCGGTATTACCACGCTGTTGTAGTAGTCATCACATGCTGCACCATTTCTGAAAGCATTTTACCTCATGTTATCATAGTTTCCCTAGAAGCGTTTTACCCCATACTTGGTATAGCCATTAAATTTGTACCCGATCCTTGCTAATTTTGGTGCTTCCATGAAAGAATATTCTTTGTATTACTCAGTATATGCATTTCAGATTGGCCGCCACTATGATCAGATTATGTGTACGTTCACTCCCTTCGAAACTATAGCTGCTTCGATCTGCTATAAACTTTATGTTTCTTGTTCCTTTTAGTATTGCCTTGTACTCGATCCCCCTATCACGTGTCGACACTTATGAAATTGGAGGTGGAACTCGCATTTTGTAGGTTCGGGATGCTGGACAGTGTGTGTGTATATATACACATACGTGTATATTCAAGTTCCTGAAATTACTTGTGCCATTAATTATATTCGGTTATGGATGTTGGGGCGGTGTACATGTGTATATTATATACACGTGTACACACGCAAACGGCCGACACCGTTCGTCCCTAGGAATAGATAGAACTGATATGAACAGATACCACAGCTGTTTATGCGACATCGATGATAGGATTAACTGTTGTATCTTAGTTTATATTGAAGTTAATTTACTTGAACTATGATTAATCTGGACTCGAGTATTTTGTGTTTTACATAAAATGCTCGGGTCAGACCCGAGCAATGCAGATTGTAAAGATCACAACTTAGGATTCGAAGATTGGTGAAGCTGAGGATTTCAGAAGAAGACGCACTCTGAAGATTTCAAAACAGTAAATTATTTTTCTTGTATTCAAAGCATGTTTTCAATATTCCGCTGTATATAGAAAAATATTGTATTTAAAATTCCGATTTATAAATAAAAGTTTTATTTCGCCGTTTAATACTGCTTATATATTGATTCAGTGTTTCTGTGGAGATTTTGTGTTTAAACTCGGTAAGCTAAGTACGCTCCGTCGTTTTGAGCATTTTAAGTTGGTTTAACCACCAATTTGAAGTGGTCAAAAAGGCGGGTCGTTACAAGTGGTATCAGAGCTGGTTGCTTAATTGGTACGGATGATAGGGGGTTCTCGCTTCGCGTTTGGTGGCGAACGGCAGACTCTTACCCCTACATCTCCCGACAATGTGGGTTGGTCGAGTCGAGAGGCTGGCCGTAAAAGCAGTTCTGAGGTATCTCTGTAAGCCACGCTGGGAGGTTAGCCCAGTGCCGAGGGAGGAGAGGATGGCAACTTAGGATTCGAAGATTGGTGAAGCTGAGGATTTCAGAAGAAGACGCACTCTGAAGATTTCAAAACAGTAAATTATTTTTCTTGTATTCAAAGCATGTTTTCAATATTCCGCTGTATATAGAAAAATATTCTATTTAAAATTCAGATTTATAAATAAAAGTTTTATTTCGCCGTTTAATACTGCTTATATATTGATTCAGTGTTTCTGTGGAGATTTTGTGTTTAAACTCGGTAAGTTAAGTACGCTCCGTCGTTTTGAGCATCTTAAGTTGGTTTAGCCACCAATTTGAAGTGGTCAAAAAGGCGGGTCGTTACAAGTGGTATCAGAGCTGGTTGCTTAATTGGTACGGATGATAGGGGGTTCTCGCTTCGCGTTTGGTGGCGAACGGGAGACTCTTACCCCTACATCTCCCGACAATGTGGGTTGGTCGAGTCGAGAGGCTGGCCGTAAAATCAGTTCTGAGGTTTCTCTGTAAGCCATGCTGGGAGGTTAGCCCAGTGCCGAGGGAGGAGAGGATGGTTGAAAAGCCTACTCGAATCCCGGGTCGTTACAAGTGGTATCAGAGCTTTGGTTTATTCAAAGCTTAGCTTATTGAGTTTAAAAACGGATCCTGAAAATAAAGCGATTTTGAAAAATAATTATTTTGAAATATCAAATATTTTGAAACTAGTGTTTTGAAATTAATACAGCGGAAATAAAAATTTATTTTGAGATTTAAAATTTTGTTCGGAATCCCCAGTCTTCAGAAGTCTTCGAATCCAGGTTTGCGAGAATTATTCTTCAATAAGTTCCCTTAGGATTTGAATCTAGAATCCATCATCGGATGGTATCTAGTATAGATAGGAGAGAATCAACGAATTAATTTCGTTAAGCGTGAATTTTAGAAATCAAAGATAACTGAAGTTGATTGTAAATAAGAGTTCAGTTTGAATAGAAAAGAAAAAATTTGAAATCATTTCAAAGAAGAAACGATGAAGTTTATTTTGAAATTAAGAATATAAGTTGATGAAATAAAATAAAAAGGGGTTAAGTGAAGAGAACTAATAAGTATCAACAAGTATGTGGAAATAACGATGTTGTATTTAACATCTGTTGAATCCAAATTACGAATTTAGAAATGTTTTCAAGAGGATAAAGTACATTTTCGTCAGAAAATGAAGATTTGCAAATATATTGAAATGTTTTCCCAATAATAATAAGAGATTTCGTAAAATTGTAAAAATATGAATATGATAATTGGAAATGTTTTCCAGAAAACCGTGAGGGACTAACGAGTTCTGAAAAATCAGAATGGTGAGGACTGAAGAGCAAAAAGCCGCACGTCGAGAACAAAGAGCGGCAGAACGTAAAAGAAAGGAAGAAGTAATGATGGAATACGAGAAGAGAATTAAGGAAAAACAGACAGCCGGCCCCTATGACAATGTCATTTGTTACAGATGTCAGAAAAAGGGACATTATGCGGCTACGTGCGGAGAGAGAGACAAGGGAAAGAAGAAAGAAGGAAAAATTTATCGACCCAATATTTTCTGTTTTAAATGTAGAAAGAAGGGACATTTTCCCAGTCGTTGTCTCAATGTGAGGAAGAAGAGGCCTGCCATTGCTGAGACGTCTGAGGAACCAATCACTTGCTATCATTGTAAGCAAGTTGGACATATAGCTCGAAATTGTTCCGAGAGACAACAAGGAAGACAGACAATATTGCGCTCCGCTAGAAAGAAAACTGTGAAGTATGTAGATAAAGATGGCTCCATCTCGTATTATTGTAAGAACTGCAAGGAGTGGGGTCATGTGGATGAGGAATGCACAAATTTTTTTGTGGAGACTCCAGAACCATGAATATCGTGAAAGTAGTTTACGCAAAGATGTGGATCTTCGATAGAAAGGCAAAAAAAAATCATCGAAGATTGTGAATCCTAGTTAAGTCAGCTCTGTTTCGTAATACTATCGTTGTAATTCTTAAACTCCTATGTAGGTATTTTGAATAGATCAAAAAAAAAACTATGTATAATTATTTGAATGGAATGGTTATGAAAGATTTTGAACTCTATGAAGTTGCTATTAATGGTTTAATCTTATAAGGTTATTTGAAATCTTGAAAATAAAATATTTCTGAGTAGAAATTATATTAATATTGTTATAATAAATGGTTTTCATAAAAGTAGATTCGTAAACTGAATTCGAAAGTTACGTGAGAAATAATTTGATAAGAAAGTGAAGTTAAGAAAGTGGAAACTAACCGGAGATTGGTCAAGTTGGATGACTTTCTAAGTGTCAATCTGATGTTGGTTCCGGCCTTCGGGATTGATACTTAGAGAGTGGTTCGCTTACTAATTTACAGTCGATGGATTTGAAAGAGTAATTGTGTGAATGAAAATTTTGTTACAAGAATGAAAATTTTGGAATTTTGAAAACACAAAAAAATTGGGTGATAAACATAATAATTGGAAATCTGGAAGAAAAATTGGTTTATAACCAATAGATCTATAAATCCGAGTTGGAAAGGACATCAAGTATTTGAAGTAGCTAATAGATCAAAGCTAAAATTTTGAAATCGGAATGAATTTTGAAAATATTCGATTTTGTGTATTAGAGAAATATGATTTCATAACTTGTATGGGAAAATATAGTGAATTGAATTTTTTTTTTTTTTTTTTGGATTGAAAGGTAATCGATTAAAATAAAATCTTATATAACGGAATTTATATAAGACGAGATGTTTGAAATATGATTTGGGAAGAAAATCTTATGTAAATGACATAAGTATGGCTTATGAAATAAAATATTATATGTATATAGTATAGTATGTTTTTCAAAGTAAAGATAAGGAAAGTACCTTCCTTCTCTTGAATTTCGAGCTTGGTTGAGATATGCTGCTGGTGGAAGTAGGTTGTCTGGACATAAAACTCATGAGTTGCCATTGAGAACGGCTGCTAGCGTAATTCGCAGGGCTGCAGATAGCCTACGGCGGTCGGATGTTTCTTGAGGGAATCAGGCGTAACCATTGTGATCGCTGCGATCTAGAGTCGTTGAATTCGACCGTGTAGCGAAATTCGCAGGGCTGCAGATAGCCTACGGCGGACGGATGTTTCTTGGGGGAACCAAGCGTAACCATTGTGACTGCTGCGATCTACAGTCGAATAAAAAGGGCGTAATCCGCAGAGCTGTGAAAGCTTACGGGTATGGATGTTTCCTGGGGGACCCAGGCGTAATCATTGTGTACCTGCGGTCCACTGAGATATCTTAGTGATAGTGAGCTACCTGTTTGATGCAGCAGTTAGTATTCGTGACTTGATTGGTCTTCGTGACCTGATTTGTCTTTGAGACATGTTTTGTTCTCGTGACTTGAAGTATATTCATAATTCCTTGATTTGTTCCGTGATTCTGAGACTGATCAATCAACGCTCAGTGACATCAGAATGTCTTTTGATTCCAAAAATATCTTCTGTTGATTTATTTATGACGAAATTTGCAGGGAAGCGATTTCCTACGGATACAGATGTTTTCTGGGGGATCCAGACGAAACCATTGTGTATCTGCAATTCATGAACAATCAACATCAATATCACATTGGTATTTTCCATATCTGTTTTTAAAGGAATTTTTGAAATATTTTCCACTGGGAGTTGAAACAAGGATATTTAGTGCTCGGAGATTTTAGTCGTGCGTCTGGCCAGCGTATGCCTAACATCTGTGAGAACGACAATAAACTTGTCAAACTTCGAGTTATCAAGTATTTTCAAGTCGATAATTTGAAATGAAAGTATATCTAACATAATAAGTCAAGAAAAGAATTTTGAAATGTTTTCAAATACATAGCTTTGATGTAATAATACAAATGTTTACTACACAAATTTGGTATGGAATTTATAAAAGATTTTGGATTTGTGGCTTTAAATTTATAAATGGTCGACTTGAAAAGAAGAATGTATTTACACTCTGCAATGAATGTTGAGAAGAATTAAATGGATTGAAAGTAACAAGATTGGGTTAATGGTTGCAAAGCCTAGACCCATTACCATGCAACGATGGATAAGTAAATGATTGACAGATGAGGTTGTAAGGAAATCTGGAATAATCCGAGATGCATAAATCTAACTTATGCAGAATTTGAAATTTAAGAAGGGATTGATTTTGTAAAGAAATTTGACTTCCCGAGTTAATGGGATACGATAAATAAGGACGATCGATGATTAAAATATCGATATTCGATATTTAATTTAATTATGAAAGAAATTCTACACTAATATATAGAAGAAAATTGAAGTATACGGTGGTATAACTCTAGCGATCTCTCCTTTTCGAGGACGAAAAGTTTTAAAGGGGGGAAGATTGTAACAACCCAGAAATTTCGGCAATTTGAAATAGAGATTAGTTAATGATTTCACGATAAACAATTAATTTGGATTCGGGATTTAAAATCAAAGTTTATTGGTTTGAATAAGAATTGAATTCGATTCCTGAATGGCTAATTGAGAATCGAACATATTGTTTTGAGTATGAATTGAATTCAGAACGGTTGGCTGGGAATAAAATATTATTATTAAATGTTTAAACTAAAATTGGCTGAATATTCGAGTTTGATTTGAAATTTGATTTGAAGAAAATATAAATAATTGAAATTGAAAATAAATGTTTTTAACATTAAATAAATTAGAGTTTTTATATATGGAGGAATTGTCTTGGATGGGTGTGTATTAGTGTGTGTACAGAAATTGGATTTCAACATTGAAAACGAACGGAGCAGTTGTTTAGCAAACAGAATAAAATCTGTGGACCGGTAAATAATTATAAAGAATAAATATTTTATCAGAGTACCATCAAAATAATTTTTATGGATTCAGAACGTAATGACGTAACAGCACGTAAAATTTCGTTACGTTAGGAGTTTGTTTGTTAAGGTACAAAAACAAAACATTAACATAAATAACGGTAGGAAAGAAACCGTAAGAGAATAATAATAATGTTTATATATATTAAATAAAAGAAGTTCCTTCTCACGCACACCATTTATTGCCGTGCTCCCCACGTTTTCGTGGAGGCCACGGTTCGTTCTTTATAAATTGGAATCCTCTCTCCCCATTTCCTTCACATGAAATCATTCCTTCTTCCCAAATAAAAATCGAAGTTTTTCCCCTTTCAATGGCCTCCGCAGCAATTAAAAACTTCTCCAAATTTCTTCAGCAAAGTAAAGTCGTCTCCTTTTTTATTTAAATCAGTTCTTATCCAGCAAAATCGATCATCTTCCTCTTCTTCAAATTTTATTTCACCACCAAAATCATCGATCGCTCCTCCATTCGTGTGCTTCAGTCCTTTTCCTCCTCCGCACGACACCATCCATCGGAGCTCGCAACGGACAGCACCACCGCGACTAAAGTCACTGTCTTTTCTGCTCTCGCCTCGCTTTTCTCTTCATCGTCGCGAACCCGCTTACCTGTTTGGGCTACTGATGTGTTTCGGTGAGTATTTATACTCACGATTGATTAATTATTGTTTCAAGTAATTTATCTTCGGTATAAACTAGTACAAATAGCAAATTTTGGGTTTGTTGTTGACTGCCATGTGCTTACTATTGGATTTCGATATGGACTATTTCACCGGCCTTACTTTGTAAAGATGGAATGTTTAGAAAACACTTCCATTTGTTCCCTGGACTTTATGTGAGTATTATTTTGCTCACAATTAAACATTGTTTCAAGTAGTTAACCCCAATAACCAACTAAATTGAATTATTGGTCTCTGTGTGATTTGCAGTACCCTTGTCTATGTGTTATTTTATTTTCTGAGTGCTGCTTATACTTCTTGTTGGCAATAATAGAATCTTGAATTTACTTGCTACCTAGAATAGTTGAGTATACCTATCTACTGTGTGTAACATTGCCTTAGCATTTAGCTACTTCCATTTGAAACCACGTTAATCCCATGCTAGTTGGTGCTCCATCCCAGTTTGTATACTTACATTTATCGTCTCAGGCTACCTGGTTAGGCTTAGAAATGTTACATGTTCTCATATACCAATTCTTATAACCCGGAATGCTGAAACTTTACAATGGTTTGGTTTTCCATTTTGGTTGGTTGCTGAAGGAACATATTAACGTGAAAATCCATGTTCTCAGATTGTGTTTTGATATATACATGATATATACTGAATGACCTACTAGGTGCCAATATTTGTTAAACGTTGGTTAGGGCATAAGCAAGTTGAACTAATATACCATAGTTTTGTAATTTATACCGGCGGTATACTTAGGAATTGTTTCATTTACTATTTGTCTTAATTAATCACGTTCTCCCATAAAATGAGCCCAGAACATCATTTTAACTAGGATTCCAAAGCATAAAGATCCAAAGCCGGTTGTTTGTCCAGGAAGTGCTTAGTACAACATAAAAAGGAATTGGTTCAGACATGTATCTTTGACTCCTATGGCTGGTATTCCTGGATTCTATTGCTCCCTAAATCCTTAAACCCATTCCAAGAGTATTTCCAATCTAAAATGTTTTATCTTCATTCTGACATGAAGTTTCGGTTGGAAGTGCTTGGGTTAAAGTCGAATAACATAGTTGATGTAAATTGAATTCATAGTCTTATGCCTAAACCACGGATCTTTAAAATATTCTTTTAATTATGTGGATTGAGAACTTGTTTTTTTTTTTTTTTTTTGCGAGATGTATGATGCATGAGTGCACAAATTCGTTGAACCATATTTGAACATGCATCATTCTTCATTGAAATGGTTGGAGAGATGATCTATTTTTACCACTAAATAAGAGACCAAACCATTTCAAACTTTCAGTACGTCAAATTACATCTTTTTAATAAGAGAAGTAACGGTGCAAGTGTGGGTTTTGACCTCCGTTCACTATTTGCAGTTGTATATAATTAGCAATTCATGCTAGCTCTGTTAAAACTTTTGACAAAATATAAGTCATGTGTTTTATTGTGAGCAATGTACGATAACTGCAGCAATTTCATTCATTTTATTTTATTCAATTGGGTTGGAAATCTAGAACAAATTTTCAAATCGACACATGTGTTTCCAAATCTGAAAAATAATAATCAGGAAATAAGCATGAGCTGCTTGACTTTATACCCCATTTGATTTGCTAAAAGCTGGTACCTCATGTGCTTTGCTAAAAGTAAATGTTCCATTTGTTTTTACTGACACTACAATTGAAAACTGAGTCTACATTTATCTTTGATAAATTTTGTAAAAGACTGATATTCTTAAACCGGGTTTACCCTGATTTTTCTTAATTTGGAACCATGCCATCTTAAATAATGCCCTGTTTATTCTGTCTTCCCATTGTCTTGATCACCGTATTTACACTGCCCCTTTCAAAGTAAATGGATTCATTTTTAGCTTATATATTCATATGTCACTTGCTAGGGTACGAAACTTCCAACATCATTTGTCAACTATTGTTCGTACCACCCTGTCCTAGTTATGCTATTTTTGTTAATGCATACGAACTAATGTTAAACTGGGTCTTTGCAAAGTATAGGAACTGGAACTGTTTTGAGTGGTTAATTGTCTAATGGTACTTATTTTGCTCATGAATGGTACATGTAAAAAAATTATTTTCTGGCCTATAGCAATGAGAAAGATGGGTTACTTAGTGTAAACCGGTAATACTCATACTTGTTCACACACCCTTAGTTGCTTTATGTACCCACGCCTTGTGCAAATCAGAGCTCCTGTTGCCTACAATTATGAAACCTGAAATTGTTGGGTAAATTGGAGCATTTTAAATAACTACACCTGAAAATATAGATGGATTCCTATGTTTGCTATTGGAATTTGTAGGAATGCATACATATACATGCAGGGTAGGCGTAGGCATTATCTCATGCTTATATATTTTAATTTTATGGTCTGGTGTTCACTTATAGTTAGATGCTAGCCTCGTTGTGATTAATCCAGGCTATGGTATGTACCATGTCGTCAGTCCCTTGTTATTCCCCTCTATTATGATTTTAATAGGTACTCGGTATTACCATGCTGTTGTAGTAGTCATCACATGCTGCACCATTTCTGAATGCATTTTACCTCATGTTATCATAGTTTCCCTGGAAGCGTTTTACCCCATACTTGGTATAGCCATTAAATTTGCACCCGATCCTTGCAAATTTTGGTGCTTCCATGAAAGAATATTCTTTGTATTACTCAGTATATGCATTTCAGATTGGCCGCCACTATGATCAGATTATGTGTACGTTCACTCCCTTCGAAACTATAGCTGCTTCGATCTGCTATAAACTTTATGTTTCTTGTTCCTTTTAGTATTGCCTTGTACTTGATCCCCCTATCACGTGTCGACACTTATGAAATTGGAGGTGGAACTCGCATTTTGTAGGTTCGGGATGCTGGACAGTGTGTGTGTATATATACACATACGTGTATATTCAAGTTCCTGAAATTACTTGTGCCATTAATTATATTCGGTTATGGACGTTGGGGCGGTGTACATGTGTATATTATATACACGTGTACACACGCAAACGGCCGATACCGTTCGTCCCTAGGAATAGATAGAACTGATATGAACAGATACCACAGCTGTTTATGCGACATCGATGATAGGATTAACTGTTGTATCTTAGTTTATATTGAAGTTAATTTACTTGAACTATGATTAATCCTGACTCGAGTATTTTGTGTTTTACGTAAAATGCTCGGGTCAGACCCGAGCAATGCAGATTGTAAAGATCACAACTTAGGATTCGAAGATTGGTGAAGCTGAGGATTTCAGAAGAAGACGCACTCTGAAGATTTCAAAACAGTAAATTATTTTTCTTGTATTGAAAGCATGTTTTCAATATTCCGCTGTATATAGAAAAATATTGTATTTAAAATTCCGATTTATAAATAAAAGTTTTATTTCGCCATTTAATACTGCTTATATATTGATTCAGTGTTTCTGTGGAGATTTTGTGTTTAAACTCGGTAAGCTAAGTACGCTCCGTCGTTTTGAGCATTTTAAGTTGGTTTAACCACCAATTTGAAGTGGTCAAAAAGGTGGGTCGTTACAATGGGTGCGACCCACATAGCCATGCTGCCTGCCCGATTTTTGTCCTTTCCCGGTTGTTGAGGCCTGAGGCTACGAATACTTTCCATTCATTGATAGCACAATCACTTTGAATGCCACATTGTCAGATCCGTTAATCACTAGTTGAGTTTGCACAAATATTATGGATATTATGCTAAGGGAATAAATCCGTTGCAACCATATATATTTATACAGACCAACCCTTTTGATCATTGGAAATACTTTGTCAGACATTCATCCATTTACGTTCGTTCTGGGACTGAACGAAACCGAAGGCACTATTTCTATTAATAGAAAAAGCCCTTGCACATCACTCCATCTTCGATTATCTTGATATAATCTGATTCGCAACGCTACTGCCAATACAGAGTGGTTCACGGATAATAATCCAACCGGTCTCTCCGTATTGACAACGATGGTAAAAACTTCGATAGTCTGTGATTTAACTATCGAATAAAAACAAGTGTTCATCCAACATATCAAACAAATCACTGGGCTCTTTAATTAATATTCATTAATTAAATCACTTCTCTATTTTCTCTATCAATATTTGTTAACCAAATATTTCAAATAGCCATATTGGGATTTTATACTATTTGGAAAACATTTCCAAATATCGCTTCCTTTAATTTTCTACAGTTAGAAAATATCTTCGATTATAATTGGGAAACAATCCAATTACCTATCTCTTCCACGAACTCATTTAGTTCTGTACTTAGGAAATATTTATATCTCTATTTCCAAACTTACGACTATTTGGATTAAGACAGATGTTGTGTAAAACATCGTTACGACAACCCAAATATTTGTATTCAACTAAATCTCTTTAACCGTTTGATCTTCGAGACTGAGTTTTTTCTATTTATCGGTTATTAACGGAACCAATCAAGTTAGGGTATAACTACCTCTCAGACCTTGACTGAGTAACATTCATAACGTCAAAACAGACAAGACTACTTACTCGAATAATCAATACTATACAAACCAATTATTCATTTATAAAACACGTATACGCTTCTCTTTCTATTCTTCATTCTAGTTTTGATTTCATATATATTCTTTTCGACTTTACTATTCTACTTCTAAGTTCATTTCATTTTCTAATTCTATATATATATATCTATATATAGATTTCTAGTTGTTAAATTTTCTTAAAAATATTCTAACTCCTTAAATTTCCGGAAAAATTCGCCATAACCTCCCCTGTATCGGGAGCATCGGGAAATTTCAAATAGCTTCCCGGTACCTTCTCATTTCAAAAAGAAAAAGAAAAAGCCAAGCGGCTTGCCGATACGGCGCATAAAATCTCATATATGAATTAAACATGTACCTTATTGTTGAGCACGCAAATTTTAATCTTCATACACTTCATTCCAAACCTGCTTAACCTATAAACGTCCATTTCCATTTTATTCCAACCCAATCGGGTCATTTCAACTCAAATCGCTCATTCATTCGTTAATTAGCTCTTTGTTCTATTTCACTGTTTTATTTGAACATGTCATATTCAAATATATTTTTATTAGCTTAAAATCACGTCGAGTTTCATTTCTAACTTGGGTTCCACATTCGATTTTGAATATATATTTACAAATCCCTTTTTACTACCCAAAGTCCAAATTCGATTTCACCATTTCCTTTAACTAAATTTTTCTTCAAGACTAGTAAATCTTATTTAACAAAATCCAATTTTTATACCCAAAAATCATTTCATTCACACCACTTGAGTCCGTATTTATTCTACAACTCAAATCTGGGATTTTCCTAAAGGAAATTCAGATTTTATTTGCTTAAAATCCCTTTATATATTTAAATAAACCATTATGGTTTTCAAATGGTTTCTGGCGCTATTTTTCTGAAGATTTGATTTTGACATAACTCAAAATCTGTTCGACAAAATCCAGCTTTTTCTCCTCCAACAGAAAACTGTTATCAAATTGGTCCTGACATTTCTTGTTTCAAAGAATTCCGACTTCAATTGAGTCCTGTATACTCAATTGAAGTTCGAGTCACCAATTTACGAACTGCAGCGCTGCGGCGAGTTCGTTTTAATTATATATATATATATATAAACTTTTAAACTTCGTTAAAATGAATCCAACTCCATTCTGATATATTTTAATATATTCAAATCCATAGTTTCAATTCCATTTGAATTCAATATTCAAATCCCATAGTTTAAATTCTATTTGAATTCAATTTGAATCTCCTATATTCAAATTTCATTTTCCATCTCCATATGAATTCTAATATTCAAATTTCATTTCCAACACCATTTGAATTCTAATATTCAAACTCATTTTTAACACCATTTGAATTCTAATATTCAAATTTAATTCTCTTGAATTCACATACCATATTCTATTTCCTTGATTTCGAATACCACATTTTAATCTCCTTGAATTTAAATACCACATTAATTTCTATAATCAACTCCCCTTTGAATTTGTTATATTTGAAATTTCATACTTGAATTTAAATAATCAAACTCCATTTTGAATTTCTATTTTAAATTCAAATATCCAAAACTCCATTCTAATACTATTTGAATTTCAAATACCACCTTTTAATTCTCTTTGAATTCCTCTTATTCAAATTCTTTTTGGATTCTATTTGAATCCTATATTTAAACTCCATTTGAGTTTTATTTAAATTCTTATATTTAAACTCCATTCAAATTCTATTTAAATTCTTATATTTGAATCCTCTTTATTTAAAACCCAATATTTAAATCCCATTAGAATTTCTTCACTCAAATCCATTTGAATTCCCTTGAATTCAAATTCCATTTCAAAACCATTTGGATTTCCTATTTTGAAATCCTATTTTGAAATTCTATTTCCAATTCTACTTTGAGAATCCTATTTTCAAAGTTTACTTCAAATTCTATTTTGAAATTCTACATTCAAATCTCTATTTGAATTTCTTTATTCAAATTTTATATCAAAGTCTCTATTTGAATTTTCTTTATTTGAATTCCTTTGAATTCAAATTTTATTTTAATTCCTTTGACTTCAAATATTCAAATTTCATTCTAATTTCTCATATTCAAATTCTATTTGTATTATTTAATTTATAACAACGTTTATAACTTCCCTTAAATTTTCACATTTATAAACTTATAAATAAAGATTATAAATCCAATTCAAACCCCGTATTTTAATTTATAAACCAAGTTTATAAATTCACTTGTTTTATATATTTAAAACAGTTAATATTTTCTATACTTCATTAAAATTTCAAATTCTATTTATAAAAATAGAATTCCATTTTCAAATCTCTATTATCCTTTTCCGATATTTTTATAAATCAATATTCGAGCCCCAGTGATATTTAGACACCCCAAAACAATCAGTTATCAATCACGGGATTTTTAACAAATCATATATGAGAATATATATGAAACCGACAAACAAACAGATAATATATTTTTGAGGAATCCAGTTGGATTCCTCCAACCTGTTTACCTGCATCCACAGATGTTAGTACATAAATAATACCCATTCTGCTTCGTGGCAGAATATCGTGGTATAGAAGATCATACACTAATCATAGCGTGGGGCGTATAGGGTAATCATCCGCTATGAAACTGCGGGCATCCGCTAATGAGACTGCGAGAATCCAACCAATCAATCAACCCAATATATATATAATAGCCTAAATAACTAATATATATAAAACAAGAAGAAAAATCCAAACAAGCAACAACAATTATTTTTACGAAGCAAAAATAATTATAAATAAAAGGCGAGTGAGATTTACTCACCGAGATCGCAGTTGTCGAATATCCTGTTTATTTCCAAATAACTGGCTACGAACCTTCTCGAATGAATTTGCACCTATGATAATTTTATTTAAATTTACTGATCAACATTTATTTAATTTAACGAATAAATAAATTTCTTATATATATATATTTCCTTTTTCATTCATCTAATTTATTATTTTATCAAATGATTCGCTAAATAAATTTTCCTTTTCAATTTCCCAATTCTAGTTAACAGTTAATAACATTTCCTTTAACTGTATACCAAACTTTGGTTTTTAACTAATATACAAAATAAAATAAGTGAAACAAATTCAAATAAGGATTCACCTCTTATTACTTTGAATTTTCCAATTCTGAACCCTACCACAGATCAACAGCACTTCTCACCGTGCTCATCCGATACTTCCTTGAAGTCTGTTTCCATTATTGCTACTTCCAGTGAGCAAAACCCACAGTACTGAACTCACCCACTAGCGACTCCATCTTGAACCCATGAATGCTACAGCAAATCGATCGACGGTCTGGAGCTTCGAATGGCCTTTTACCTTATCGCGCGCCATTCCAGACACGTCGTTACATACCTCGCTCCATCATCGAAGCATCACGCCGTTCTAGAGATCACCGAAGTTCTTCCCATTAAGCCAGATCCTCCGCGCCACAATCAACTCAACTGTAACCCATCGCGGCTCCACATCAGTGTCGCCCATCGATACTTGAACGCAAAAAGCTTCACACTCCCTCCCACGTCGCTCACAACCCCAGATCTAAACTCGAGAAATTGAAATCAAGCTGGCCCTAATTTGCTTTGACCGATTTTAATTTGAATAGGGGAGTTCTGCCTTTTTAGTTTTAACAGAAGAGAGGATTAAATAGGAGGGTAGGTGCGGTATATAACCATTGAAGCTTTGCAGTTCGATTTTGCTGAGGACCCAAAATGAATTGAAGAGGAAGGAGTGTCGCAATTTATAACAGGAGGAGGAATAGTACACTGGTCGACTAAGTACATAACAAATCTTTTATTTCCTTTAAAAAGATTTTCGATTCGATTTGTATTTAATTCGACTAGATTTAAAGAGATTTTTATTTCTTTTCAACTGATTCTGATTTGATCTTCGATTCGATTTTGATCCTATCCATCTAAAATATCTCGGGGTTCACAGTTAAAAATCGTGAACTGCTATTTTAGCGTACCGACCGTCGTTATAATGTTATAACGCTATACTGAACTCAACAGAATAATTTCTGAAATTTATTTCGAATGTGGATATATAAAATAATCATATTAAATCGATATAGTATACTTTAAATTCAAAAACAATTAAATTCTCTGATGATAAAATATTTTTATTATCATCTATATTCAATTACAATTAATACTGATCATCTGAATTATTTTGATTCAATTCTAACTTCGAATTGAATATATTTCGTATTATGATAATTATATCGATAATTCAATATAAAAATCGATTTATATTATCAGCTCTGTATTTAAAATAATATTAAATATTAAAAATAAACCATCCAGAAAATCTGGGTCATTACAGGGAGGAGGGGTCTTCAATTGAGGAGGAGGTCGCGTCGAGCGGAAGGAGGAAGTGGAGAAGAAGAAGAGGAGGCGTGGCAGAGGGGAGGGTGCGGGGATAGATCGCTGGCGGTGGGTGACGCGCGTGGCTTGGGCGGTGGTGTGTCGGCGATTTGGGGGGGGGGGGGTTAGAGCTGCGGGATTGGGGAAGGAGAATCGAGGCAGCGGAGGAGAAGAAGAAGGAGAGGCCGCGGTGGTGGCTCCCCGCCAGGGGAGGCGCGGTGTGCGACGGTGGGAGGAGCAGCGGCTCCTCCCCCTTCCTTCTCTTTCTTTCATTTTTTTTTGAAATGGAATGGGGGGGGGGGGGGGCTGAGAGGAAGTAAGGAGAGGAGAGAGATTAAAATTTTAATTTATTTATTTTACTTTCAAAAAGGTACTTTTATTTTCGAACTCGAAACAAGGCCCACCGCCTGTCATCCATAGCTAATTACCCCCATTCCGAACACAACGGCATATGTATCATAGGCTGATTCGATCGTTTCAATCAGTTTTCGTCAAAATCAACATATAACTCTATATACTGAATGCATTTCAATTTACTGGGGTACAAACTAACTCTAAAAATTCCCAAAATATATTTTCTAGCTTCGTATTAACGATACGGTCCTAACAAAACTAATTTCATCGAATTCTGAGACCGTTGGAAAAATGGCCAATTTCTAGTCGATTAAAATCAATTGAAACTGGTCAAACGCGTTTTCCTTTGCCACGCCAACATATTGATTCAAAATCATACGAAAATTGGAATCTAGCGATAACTTGACATCACGGATCCAACAAAAGTGGTTTCGTCTAATTCCGAGGTTGTTTGCAAAATGGCTATTTTCAAGGGCTGAAATTCCATAGGGACTATTCTGAATTTTCAACTGGACATATCTTTTGATTCCCGCTATGAAATTTTGATTTTTAGGATTCATTGGAAAGATATTCTCAATTAGATCCTAATACTTTTGGTTTCGCTAAAATTCGGTTTATTTTGCACCCGGTACGTTCAATTGAAGTTTGAAATCGAATTATCGAACTACCGCGCCATTTTCTATTCCTTTTATAATTAAAATAAAATATTTTATATTCTAATGATGACGTATATAAATATATACGTTCTAAATATACTCAAAATAAATTTCTCGTCGATATTATTTAAAATAATTCTTTTTAAATGTTCAAACTTCACTAAAATTGCCAAAATAAAAATTTTAAACTAGCTTGCATTTCCGGGTTGTTACATTCTCCCCCACTTAAAACTTTTCGTCCCCTAAAAGGAACGAAGCCAAAAGTTGTTTAAATAATCGACTCAACTTTCAATATTTTTGTTATGGCTTAAGTTCTTCAACTTTTCAGTTTCTAAGAACTTTTCAAATTTTTCAAAAATTTGGCTAACACCCTAAATTTTCGGAAAATTTCGCCATAACCTCACCTGCACCGGGAGCACCGGAAAAATCCCGAAATTGCCATATAGGCCCTTTGATCTCAAAAAGAAAAAGAAAAAGCCAAGCGGCTCATAAAATCATCATCACCCAAACAAAACAGTAAACTATGGTAAACATGTACCTATTTGTCGGGCAAACAAATTTTTTTCTTCTGCTCTAGCCTCCTTGCTATGACCTGTTCAATGTAAGTACATGTATATGCAAGCAAATGCGACCAATTTTCAATACAATTCAATATTCGATTCAATTAGGCTTAATGGTTCAAAATTATCAAACAAATAAACAAACAATACAACCTATACAAAAAGTCATGTTTTTTATGCTAATTCACAACAAATAAATCTACCTATATAAGTTTAGGTTCTCACACCAGTCAAATGGAAATATATAGATATCACACCTTCGAAAGACGAACATAAATATTGATGATGCCATGTTCATTATCAACATCATCTCCGGGCGACTAGAGTGTGATTCTATATCTATCCAGTATATTAAAACTTCGAATATACGTTCATGACGCTTATATGCGAAATCTTTATATATTGGATTGTCCAAATTCAATATAAATAAATATTCAAATACGTATACAACGATTTAAATTTTAAAACAAAATTGTTTTCATCTGAAAAATATACTCTTCACACTTGTTCTAGGATACTACTGATCCCATCTCTAACAAGTCATTCTAATTGAATATTGCTAATCCAATATCTGATGAATTCTTTCGTATGGTTCTAATGTGTCTTATTGTCGAGCTCTGTAAACCAAAGCTCTGATACCAAACTGACACGACCCGAACTTCCCCGTAAAGGAAAGCACGGATAGAATTGAGTACAAGACGAATCAGAACGCAGACGGAAGAACATTTCATTGTTATTACAACAATTCCATCAGAATACAAGAATATACAGAGTATGAATAAATAAATTACACATTCGACAAATATCAGAGATTTAAATTACATTTAAATACATCACAGCGGAAAATAATTCAAAAGCACAACTAGAAGTAATGCACGGATACAGAGCTTTCCGAGCATCGTTCCAGTTGTAAATCAGGATCATGTGAATATAAATCTGCAAAACCAAAACTACTAGCTGCCCGTGTGGAAAATAGGGGCACCCAGAGTTTAGGTTAAAACAATAAACTCCATGTTAGTCATGGGACTGGTGTGAGAACTAAAACAGTTATTAATATTGGTTTTAAAGTTCAGTAAATCAAGGGACCACGTCATATAACATGGAACGGGTTTCCTCCCAAGAATACCAGTGCAAAAAACAAATAGCACAATGCTAAATAAAGAAAAATGAAGCTACTATAAGACCCAGGTCCCATCACACAATGCAACGCAAGTTGGAGGATAGGGTTTTTACTTTATAACAGCCACAACATGCTTGATACGTTAAAAACACATTGTTTGATACTATTATAAGTGTATAGTGTCAAAACAGTTTCAATCATAAATATCAATCATAGGCGGCATGAGTGCCCCATCCCACTATGTTGCCATACTAGGCTCTACAAATAAAATCGAAATACACGTAATGGAAATTTGATTTCCGTCATGAGTCGAGGCAAGGGGCAAGCTCCTCCCCGTTCGAGACACTCTAGCAAATGTCTCAGGACCCCACTCTGATCCTTGGATCTTCAGGGCCGGTCCTCACCTAGCTTTGGAGGATTAGTTATTACTGAGCACACGTTTCCCGGTCCTTACAGACCTATATCCGAGGTGCCTCGCATTCCAACAACCACACAGGTGAAAAGTATATAAATGTCAGGGCTGGTAGGTCACTGTCACCACCCTACCTAGAAAGAAACGTCGTGCTCTCCCTGCAGTCACTATCCCGTTTTTGACTCGTACCGATGTGTGAGGCTCGCGAGTTCACGCTATACACAAAGCTATGCCACAAAGGTCGTGCTTTGATCATCAACCCCAAGACTTTGCTTTTCATAGAAGCCTTGATCAATTGCCACTTACGCGTGCCACACTGGCAATTCAGTCCATGCGACTAATGTCCATCGATATACAACTTCTGAGCACATACATCTCAGAGAAGGACGTTAAGAAAAATAATAAATTCTCCGCCGCCAAACAGATGTATATTTAATAGAGATCAATCAACACAGAATAAAATCCAATGTCAGATACACAATCCATTTACAAGTTCGTTCTGGGTCTGAACGAAACCGGAGGCACTTTCCTCGCATATCCATCCATCTCCAAGTATTTCTGGACGATCACCAACTAATTCCCTCATCTTGGGTGTACAGCCCAATCGAGATCATCAGTAATCACCCAAACGATGTGAAGACTTCCGGTCTTCAACCACCGTCTTCATCTTCGACATCACGTCAAATCGGTTATTCATAATGGGTATAACCCCGGCCTTTCTGAACAACCCACGTATATGATAAACAATGTTACAAAAACACAAAAGACACCTCATTCCAATTCAGAATATTCTTTTATTCTAGTTTTCACATTCTTAGGGAATAGGTTCCCATTAATTTTATCAAAGATAAATTCTTATAAATTTATTCTTTAATCCTCCTTTGGATATCATTTCAAACCGTATTACGGTTTTACAAACTAGTCGGGATTAGCGAACCACACAGAAGTAATTATTTATTTTATTTCCCAATCCTAATCTATTTTTCCCATGGAGCAAAACTGGTGATACTCCATATCTAACACCATGGTGTTATCGGTAAAATTAATTACCATTTCACGTTCAAATCTAATTAAAGATTTAACAATCGCTTTGGAGCAAAACTGGAGATACTCCATTCTCGATCACCTTTCAGATTTGATAATTTAAATTATTAATTCACATTTCAATCTAATCAAAGATTCATTAAAATTACACTTAGTTTTAATCTTCTTAAAAATCAATATCCTGTCTTTAACTGGGTTAAAGAACCAATGTCATCTAAAACACGATTCACGATAAACCCAAAATCACTCTCTATTGTTAATAGGGTTAAAGAACAGGTGTTGTTCAGAACATCGCTCACAATAAACCCAAAAACCAATTCAAATTCAATTCCAATTAAATATTATTTAATTGATACACTTCATTAAATCTAAATAGAAATATTTAATCTTTTTCTCTATTGGGTTTAAGAACAGTGTTAATGAAGACACCATTCACGACAAACCCAAATCACATTTGATATTAAATACAAGGCTATGAATAGAAAATATACCGGCTTATATTCAATATCAAATCCTGAAACCAACAAATATCGTATTGGAAATAACGATATAAAATATATCTTTCAAATTCCCATAATAATATCTGTATAGTCACGAAATCCAACGTCGAAATATTCCGAAGATAATTTCGATTCAACTCCAGTCCAATTCACGTACTGGGAATATTAATTATTTTTAAAATCACTTTCAAATTCAATTTATTTATTTCAAAAAGAAATTAATTTTATTTATAGTTCAAAACTAGTTCATTTTGACAAAAATATATTTTTATCCTTTCAAATGTGGAATTTTTCATCCCAGTTCTTTCCAATTCATATATTATGATTTTATACAAATTATTAATATTTTTAATAATTTTATCAAGGCCCGTACAGTCGTTTTCCATCAACGGCCATCGAACTGCACTTGCAGCGACCTTTTCCAAATTTGATTTGGACATAATTCCAAATCCGACCATTAGATTTCAAATTTCTAATATTCATTGGGAAGCAATTTTCAATACGAACCCAACGGTTTCGGTTTTAGGAGAATTCGACGGCCGGATCTCCCGTAATGTCAATTCGAAGTCAATGGTCGAAATTCACGAACTACCGCGGCGCGGCGCGTTCTTTTCAGGCCATTATTTATATAATATATATATTTCGTCGATTTCCTTTTAAAACGTATTTTATAAGTCTTTTTAAATTCGTTTTCAAAACCATTTCAGCACTATATTCAATTTCTAATCAAAATTGAATATTTCATATCATTGCTATATAAATGATAATATTTTCAGAACGTTATATTTTGAAATCACTTCTTTTCTATAATTATTTTAAAAATTAATATAATCGATATAAATATCGCTCACGTCAAAATGGTGCATCTCTCATCAACACGGCTTTATATATTTCAATAAATTCGTTATTCTATTCAACAAATGAATATTTATTCTACTCAACACAATAATCTATATTTCTTTCAACACATGACTAATCTCAACACATGAGTACTGTCAACACACGACTATTTTTGTTATTGTAACGTCTCGCAGTTTTATCGGTTTATATTTGAATATTTAAATCAGCTTAAATATTGAATTCGTGTTATAAGTGAATTTATATATTAATTAAAACAAAGTTGAACGTATAAAAATATATATTAAATATAATCGAACTCATGATGACGCTACAATTCGTAATTTAACGTTTTGATCTTTAACTGAGTGCACAGGACTCGTTTTAAATCGGATTTCTTCGAAATAAGAAACGATGGAATCTGTTGAACTGTATCTTTCGAACAGAAGTGAAAGATTGAGATTTCGCGTTATAGATTGTGAGTTATATTCAAATCAAATTTTCAAATAGTCGATGTAGAATCGTTTATCGACCGTAACGGTTTATTCGATATAACTTGATATCGGTTTCGAATTTAGACAAGGTTCTTTTGAGACGTAGTGATAATTTAATTTTTAGAATTTTATTGTAATTTTTAATTAATTAAATATGCAACTTTTTATTTGGAGTATTTTGCATCCTATATCGATATTTTGGGGTTTCACAATATGAGTTAACCTACCGATATTATTACATTTCTGGGATCGTGGCACCTCGCTGGACATGATGGTATTATTATTTCTGTCTGTAGCAGTTCGTAAATGAGCGGAATTTCATGTAGCAGGGTATGCTAAACCTTTTAAAGCCTAAAAAAAACATATATACCCTCATTCCTTCATTTACACGCATGGTATCATTCCTTTCACAAGACAATACGCACTGGCACATTGTTATACCCTATTTTCACCCTCCCATCGCAGATGAATTGTCACAAATCTTTCAACTGGCGATCACATCCTATTCTTTATCTACTACATGGTGTTCAGGTCAACTGCTATACCTTAACAAAGAAGAAATGAATTTTTAAATCACCTACAAACTCACTACAAACCTACCCTCGTGTATAAAAACGCATACCTTAGCTTTGCAGTAATGAATAATTGAATCAAAGTTTTGACATCAGCAAGCCTAATTCTAAACATCACCCTGTTTGGTCACACTGTACACTGACATTTTGATAGAAAAGAAAACACATGAAAGGCCCATACCCTATTTCGGTCACCACTGAAGATCTACGCTCCCTATTCCTTCATCGTTGAGCATTTCATATTATATATAGACAAAGTACTCGCTCCTTTCTTTTTGATGATTTTAAGCAAACTCAAAACCAAAATGGATGATCACATTATAAATATATATAATAATACTAACAGTGAAGTGACATGAGCTTCTGTGGTGACCAAGCGGTTCGGTGATGACATCGGCTTCATTTGGAAAGCGTGATGTAGGGGACGACAAGCTTGGAGTTGAGATATTGGTCGGAGAGTGAGTTATCGAAGGGGAGGAGAGCTGAGTTTCAAACGTTTTAAAGGAGGTATGTGCGTATGGGTGGATTGCATGAAGGTGAGGTAGCAAACACGGTATAGCCTATAAAAAGGTGCATGCCAGGATTATACATGAGTGATGTAATACGTTAAGGGAGAGCGGAGTGGTAGGTGCCACAAATGGTGAAAAAAGAGCATTGTCTTTTGATTAACAACAAGGTTTCGGAAAAGAAAGAAATTGCATGGCGTGAAACAGTGAATGCGCGTCACTAACTTGAGGATGGAGAACACAAACAGTACGATGAGGTTGAGTACATTCTGTTGGTGTGGAGTTGATGCATGGATGGAAATGGACAGATGAAAGGGGAGGACTGTGTATCATGGATGACGATATACAAAAGCAGTAGGTATACGTATCATGCGTAGAAGGAAAATTGGTGAGATCTTGAGTTCGATATGAGGGGACGCTGATGAGGTACTTGCTATTGAATTCGGTGATGGACATGTTAGTGTTTGTGGTATACAAAGGGGTAAAGGCAGTGGAGCAACTGCAGTTTTAGAAGGGATTACAGACTGGCGTATGTGCTAAGAATGGTGGTTGTTTTGTGCATAACTGTGGTGCATGAGTTCGGATATACAATAATGTATACATTTAAGAGGATGGAGTTGGTAAATTTTGTACCTAGAAGCTAAAACCGGGAAGACGCAAACAATATACAGTGGAAGAAATGTAGCTGTGTCAAGCTTATTGAAAGATGGGTGAAGTGGTGTAAGCTAATAGTGGGTTTGGAGTGCCAACGGTTTGGACAGGGGATTTTTACTAGAACGTGAAAATACTTTGGGGAATAGAGGTAAACGGAAGGGGTTTCAAAATAAAGTAATGGCCTTGAATATTGGGCAAGAAACCGTGAGTGGAGTGATGCAAGTGAAGGTGCGAGGGTATTATGGGGTTTTCGGTTTCCATATGAGGATAGTGAGAATATTTCTGGTGAGATTTGTGGGATGCTTGGGACTGCGAAATGAAAGAAATAATGGCTGCTGTGTAGAGCTCGGAGAAAGTGGACGTCGGTGGTGATCTCTTTCCATATGGTGGTGAGTTGAAATGGAAATACAATGGTTCATGCGATAAGGGAAGAGTACTAGAAATGATATCCTGAAAGGGGAATAACATGTTATTGATCATATGGGTAAAGGCAATGAACAAAATAAAGCGAAGAGCAAAGAAGTTTGGGTATGGTTTTAAACTAAGACGAGGGAGCGAACTAGCAGTGCATGGGCTGACAGTGGAAAGAAGAGCATGCGGGTTGGTCATAAATGGTTCACTGAGACGAGAACGTCAGTAAGAGAAAGCAAGGAACGACGCAAATCGTTATTTATCGGTTAACGCGCAAAGGTGAGTAAATTCACTGACTTTGATCTTTTTTAAAATATTATAATATTGGTTGAATTCTGTGTGATGATCGCTTTGGTAGATTTCAATTAAATTGGTTGAAAAATATATATCATTGCATATGTACACATCATTGGTTGGATACTGATTTGACTAACATCTATGGATGTAGGAAACCGGTTGGAGGAATCCAACTGGATTCCTCAATATTTATATGTGTTGTTTGTTTTATATATGCACTGTTTGAACCATGTTGAATGAAAATTTATCATTTGTTGATTTAATAAATAAATGATATCGTTTTAGAAAGTGACAACAGTCGACCATAAACACATCGTTTTGTAAGAAGTTGATTGGCCGTCACGCAAATCAACGAAGTCGATTATAAAAAATAGATTTTTTTATAATTAAAGCGAAGATTTAAACTGCAAATAGAAATTCTATTATAAACTGGTATTTTTTAGTTCACCTTATAAAGTAAAATATTAGTTAATTACTTTTAATTAAATAATTGTTTCTTAAGCAGACCTCATTTAAAATGTTAGTGATTTAGAGATGTCAAGATTTTTGTAATGAAAAGAGATGTCAAGATTTTTGTAACGAAAAGAGATGTCAAGATTTTTGTAACGAAAAAAGATGTCAAGATTTTTTTAGTGGAAAGAAATGTCAAGATTAGTATAAAGTGGAATATGGCAGCGTATTGCAAGTCATAGAACCATAGCGATAAAATAACGCTGCTGACCAGGCTTAAGCGTGACTGTTATGTCGAGATTAGTTAAAGGGGAATATTACAACGCATGATAAGTTTTTAAGCTATAACGATGAATTAGCGTTGTTGACCAAACTTAAGCGTGATTGTATGATGTTTAGTTATACATTAGAATGGATGTTTGTTTTTACTTTGACAGTTAAATAACCGACTATCAAAGTGTTTTGACCATCATTGTCAATACAGAGAGACCGGTTCGATATATTATCCGAAACCACTCCGTATAGGCATAAGCACTGCGAAATTGATTATGCTGAAGACAAATGTAGACGGAGTGAAATGCAAAGGTCGTCCTGTTCCAGAATGGCGTTTTCTGTTTGTCCTGTCCCAGGACAACTTGTATGGACGAATGTCTGACAGAGTATTCCTAATAGTCACATAAGACGATCTTTTCAAGGTATTACGTCTTTCAAGGTATTACGTCTGGTGGCAGAGAAATTCGTTTCTCTTAGCTTTTATACACGTAATATTTTTGAAAAGATTAACTAGTGATTTGATGGGTTTGACGATGTGGCATTCAAAGTGTATGGTGGCCAGATGTTCTAAAAGATAGACGTAGCCTCAAGTTTCACAATCGGGAAATGACAAAAATCGGGCAGGCAGCATGGCTATGTGGGTCGCTCCCATTAGGGTGTATAATCACCTATCTAGAGAAATTCCTTGTACTTCTTTGATCTATTTCGATGTTGTCCCTTTTCGGGAAATGGTGGTTTGAGCCCAACCGTTGGTGATATACATTCGATACACTCCAGCGAAATGAGTGGTCGGTCATGTGTGGGCCGGGTTGCAAGACGTTCTTGTTGAACCCAATGTATTCGCCTCTAGAGATACACTAGCGGCAGGTGGTCCCATATGTCATAGTTGGAATCCAATCGCCAATAAGCGCCCTCCGGTTTTTGATTTTATACTATGTATGTAGAGCGTGAGATGCAAGCGTTCTACTATTTGGTTATTTACTTGACTAGACATATTATAATATCACTAGAGTTTGATATCAAAATATTTTGGGTTATAGTAAGGTAAAAACCGTCCATGTTTATGTGTGGGCTAGTCTTACTATTATCTTTGTTTTTCAAAAGGATTTTCAAAGTTAAACCGTATGGTTGTCACACCAGTTCCATGACTGACCCAGAGTTTGTTTTGTTTGTTTTCCCTAAACTCTTGGGTGTCCAAATTTGTACGGGCAGTCAAGTGTTTCAGGCTTTTACAAATACATTTGGAGGAGCTAAAAGCAGAAGGCTTCACCGTTAGTATTTGAGATTATTTCCGCTGTGATATGATGTATTGTACTCTAATAGGGGTATGGATATACAAAACAGATTTGTATTTCAAAGTTATGTTATATAATATATTTTATTCGTTCCGCTGTGAGGTTAATGTTTACTCTGATTATGCTCAGCTGTGTTCTTCTTTTTCTTCTATTCTACTAGTTCTATCTTTTCTATCTCATCCTCTTATTTCTTTCTATTAATGATCTGAATTTTCGTTCACTTTGAGTTGAACATGTATGATATTATCAGCTCAAATTGGTACGGATTTCCGGGTCGTTACAGTTGGTATCAGAGCTGAAGGTTAACTGTTACCTTGGCTCTGTGGCGTGACTCAATAGAGATAAGGTTAGTAATACCTTAGATTGAGTATGAGTGTATATATATGAGCGTGTATTTGTAAATCGATATAAAAAAAACTGTTTTATATTGTGTTGATTGGTTTGGCAAGTAGTTTATGAATTCTGGTCGATACTAGATTGCAAACTGTATCGATAGGTGTTTCTAAACTCTTAAACAGAGTAATTCTATACAGTATGTTTTAAAAAGCTGGGTAGACAAAATAACTTTACCAAAAATATATTTTGATATATAAAAGTAAGAAGTATATATCTTGAGATTATTATAGTATATATCGTTACGATCGAACAAGATTTAAAAGTTGGGTTGGTTATATAAATAACCAATCGAAATATTATATAAATATAATATACAAAATCAAATGAACTAAATTTGAATTTAAATCAAAATTGCAATTAAAACTCTTAAACTTGGAAAAGAGTTGGAAATGGTATTTGGATTATATATATGGAATTTTAAGATCCTGAGTGAATTCAGAAATATTTTCCAAGCATTTGAAAAGAATATTTTGATGTAATTTCAAAATAAATTATTTGAAAATGAGTTTTGAAAATGATATAATATTGACCTCACTTTGATCACTGGAAAATAAATTCTGATGATGACGGCCGCATTATCTGTGTTCATTTTCAAGTTTCGGAGTGATGGATTATTACTAAAAGGTTTTGTTTTTGAATTGTTTTGAGAAAACGAGTTGTTAAAAATTCAAATGTTTTGAATTTCTATTATTATATGTAAATATATTTTATTTCCAACTGATTTGAAATAAATTCTAGAAATTTGAATTTGGAGATGAAAATAACTGATTTGAGAAATAAATCAGTAAATGAAGTTGGAGTTGAAATAGAAATTTGGCTTACTAAAAACGAAAGATTGTTTTGAGAGGTTAACCAAGGATTGAGTTATGGGGATGTGAAGTAAGAAATTTCAACCGAGCAGGTTGTGAGGAGTTAGAATTAGAGAATCCCCACTTAGCAATTTCGAGGACGAAATAATTTTAAGGGGGAATGAATGTAACGTCCCATAGTTTTATCGGTTTATATTTGAATATTTAAGTCAGTTTAAATATTGAATTCGTGTTATAAGTGAATTTATATATTAATTAAAACGAAGTTGAACGTATAAAAATATATATTAAATATAATCGAACTCATAACGACGGTGCAGTTCGTAATTTAACGTTTTGATCTTTAACTGAGTGTACAGGACTCGTTTTAAATCGGATTTCTTCGAAACAAGAAACGTTGGAATCTGTTTAACTATATCTTTCTAACAGAAGTGAAAGATCGATATTTCGCGTTAGATTGCAAGTTATATTCAAATCAAATTTTCAAATAGTCGATGTAGAATCGTTTATCGACCGTAACGGTTTATTTGATATAACTTGATATCGGTTTTGAACTTAGACAAGGTTCTTTTGAGACGTAGTGATAATTTAATTTTTAGAATTTTAGTGTAATTTTTAATTAATAAAATATGCAACTTTTTATTTTGAGTATTTTGCATCCTATATCAATATTTTGGGGTTTCAATACGAGTTAACCTACCGATATTATTACATTTCTGGGATCGTGGCACCTCGCTGGACACGATGGTATTATTATTTCTATCATTAGCATTCCATAAATGAGCAGAATTTCGTGTAGCAGGGTATGCTAAACCTTTTAAAGCCTAAACAAAACATATATACCCTCATTCCTTCATTTACATGCATGGTATCATTCCTTTCACAAGTCAATACGCACTGGCACATTGCTATACCCTATTTTCACCCTCCCATCGTAGATGAATTGTCACAAATCTTTCAACTGGCGATCACATCCTATTCTTTAGCTACTACATGGTGTTCAAGTCAACTGCTATACCTTAACAAAGAAGAAATGAATTTTTAAATCACCTGCAAACTCACTACAAACCTACCCTCGTGTATAAAAACGCATACCTTAGCTTTGAGGTAATGAATAATCGAATCAAAGTTTTGACATCAGCAAGCCTAATTCTAACCATCACCCTGTTTGGTCACACTGTACACTGACATTTTGATTGAAAACAAAACACATGAAAGGCCCATACCCTATTTCGGTCACCACTGAAGATCTACGCTCCCTATTCCTTCATCGTTAAGCATTTCATATTATGTATAGACAGATTACTCACTCCTTTCTTTTCAATGGTTTTAAGTAAATTCAAAACCAAAACGGCCGATCACATTATAAATATATATAATAATATTAACAGTGAAGTGTCATGAGCTTCTGTGGTGACCAAGCGGTTCAGTGATGACATCGGCTTCATTTGGAAAGCGTGAGGCAGGGGACGACAAGCTTGGAGTTGGGATATTGGTCGGAGAGTGAGTTATCGAAGGGGAGGAGAGCTGAGTTTCAAACGTTTTAAAGGAGGTATGTGCGTATGGGTGGATTGCATGAAGGTGATGTAGCAAACACGATATAGCCAATAAAAAGGTGCATGCCAGGATTATTCATGAGTGATATAATATGTTAAGGGAGAGCGGAGTGTGTAAGTGCCACAACTGGTGAAAAAAGAGCATTGTCTTTTGATTAACAGCAAGGTTTCGAAAAAGAAAGATATTGCATGGCGTGAAACAGTGAGTGCGCATCACTAACTTGAGGATGGAGAACACAAACAGTACGATGAGGTTGAGTACATTCTGTTGGTGCAGAGTTGGTGCATGGATGGAAATGGACAGATGAAAGGGGCGGACTGTGTATCATGGATAACGAGATACAAAAGCAGTAGGTGTACATAGCAGCCTGTGATGGGGCATTTGTCCATTTTGTTCACAGTAAGGTCCACATTTAATAAATTAATATATATATATATATAAGTTTAAACGTTGGCAAAGATATGTGTGGTATGGGAGTTGTGCTGCATGCGTAGAAGGAAAATTGGTGAGATCTTGAGTTCGATATGAGGGGACGCTGATGAGGTACTTGCTGTTGAATTAGGTGATGGACATGTTAGTGTGTGTGGTATACAAAGGGGTAAAGGCGGTGGAGCAATTGCAGTTTTAGAAGGGATTACGGACTGGTGTATGTGCTAAGAATGGTGGTTGTTTTGTGCATAACTGTGGTGCATGTGTTCGGATATACAATATTGTATACATTTAAGGGGATGGAGTTGGTAAATTTTGTGCCTAGAAGCTAAAACCGGGAAGACGCAAACAATATACTATGGAAGAAATGTAGCTGTGTCAAGCTTATTGAAAGGTGGGTGAAGTGGCGTAAGCTAATAGTGGGTTTGGAGTGCCAACGGTTTGGACAGGGTTTTTTTACTGGAACGTGAAAATACTTTGGGGAATAGAGGTGAACAGAAGGGGTTTCAAAATAAAGTAATGGCCTTGAATATTGGGCAAGAAACCGTGAGTGGAGGGATGCAAGTGAAGGTGCGAGGGTATTATGGGGTTTGCGGTTTCCATATGAGGATAGTGAGAATATTTCTAGTGAGATTTGTGGGATGCTAAGGACTACGAAATGAAAGAAGTAATTGCTGCTGTGTAGAGCTTGGAGAAAGTGGACGTCGATGGTGATCTCTTTCCATACGGTGGTGAGTTGAAATGGAAATACAACGGTTCATGCGATAAAGGAAGAGTACTAGAAATGCTATCTTGAAAGGGGAAAAACACGTTATTCATCATACGGGTAAAGGCAGTGAATAAAATAAAGCGAAGAGCAAAGAAGTTTGGGTACGGTTTTAAACTAAGAAGAGGGAGCGAACTAGTAGTGTATGGGCTGACAGTGGAAAGAAGAGCATGCGGGTTGGTTATAAATGGTTCACTGAGACAAGAACGTCAGTAAGAGGAAGCAAGGAACGACGCAAATCTATACTTAACGGTTAACGCGCAAAGGTGAGTAAATTCACTGACGCTGATCTATTTTAAAATATTATAATATTGGTTGAATGCTGTGTGATGATCGCTTTGGTAGATTTCAATTAAATTGGTTGAAAAATATATATCGTTGCATATGTACACATCATTGGTTGGATACTGATTTGACTAACATTTGTGGATGTAAGAAACCGGTTGGAGGAACCCAACTGGATTCGTTAATATTTATATGTGTTGTTTGTTTTATATATGCACTGTTTGAACCATGTTGAATGAAAATTTGTCATTTGTTTTGATTTAATAAATAAATGATATCGTTTTAGAAAGTGACAACAGTCGACCATAAACACATCGTTTTGTAAGAAGTTGATTGGCCGTCACGTAAATCAACGAAGTCGATTATAAAAATTAGATTTTTTTATAATTAAAGCGAAGCTTTAAACTGTAATAGAAATTCTACTATAAACTGGTATTTTATAGTTCACTTTATAAAGTAAAACATTAGTTAATTACTTTTAATTAAATAATTGTTTCTTAAGTAGACCTCATTTAAAATGTTATTGAATTATAGATGTCAAGATTTTTATAACGAAAAGAGATGTCAAGATTTTTGTAACGAAAAGAGATGTCAAGATTTTTGTAATGGAAAGAGATGTCAAGATTAGTATAAAGTGGAATATGGCAGCCTATTGCAAGTCTTAGAACCATAGCGATAAAATAACACTACTGATTAGGCTTAAGCGTGACTGTTAAGTCGAGATTAGTTAAAGGGGAATATTACAACGCATGATAAGTTTTTAAACTATAACGATGAATTAGCGCTGTTGACCAAACTTAAGCGTGATTGTATGATGTTTAGTTATACATTAGAATGGATGTTTGTTTTTACTTTGATAGTTAAATAACCGACTATTAAAGTGTTTTGACCATCGTTGTCAATACAGAGAGACCGGTTAGATATATTATCCGAAACCACTCCGTATAGGCATAAGCGCTGCGAAATTGATTATGCCGAAGACAAATGTAGACGGAGTGAAATGCAAAGGTCGTCATGTTCCAGAATGGCGTTTTCTGTTTGTCCAGTCCCAGGACAACTTGTATGGACGAATGTCTGACAGAGTATTCCTAACAGTCACATAAGACGATCTTTTCAAGGTATTACATCTGGTGGTAGAGAAATTCGTTTCTCTTAGCTTTTATACCCGTAATATTTTTGAAAAGATTAACTAGTGATTTGATGGGTTTGACGATGTGGCATTCAAAGTGTATGGTGGCCAGATGTTCTAAAAGATAGATGTAGCCTCAAGTTTCACAACTGGGAAATGACAAAAATCGGGCAGGCAGCATGGCTATGTGGGTCGCTCCCATTAGGGTGTATAATCACCTATCTAGAGAAATTCCTTGTACTTCTTTGATCTATTTCGATGCTGTCCCTTTTCGGGAAACTGCGGTTTGAGCCCAACCGTTGGTGATATACATTCGATACACTCAAGCGAAATGAGTTGTCGGTCATGTGTGGGCCGGGTTGCAAGACGTTCTTGTTGAACCCAGTGTATTCACCTCTAGAGATACACTATCGGCAGGTGATATCAAAATATTTTGGGTTATAGTAAGGTAAAAACCGTCCATGCAAGCGTTCTGCTATTTGGTTATTTACTTGATTAGACATTATTATAATATCACTGGAGTTTGATATCAAAATATTTTGGGTTATAGTAAGGTAAAAACCGTCCATGTTGATGTATGGGCTGGTCTTACAATTATCTTTGTTTTTCAAAAGGATTGTCAAAGTTAAACCGTATGGTTGGAATTGACTCACACCAGTTCCATGACTGACCTAGAGTTTATTTTGTTTCTTTTCCCTAAACTCTTGGGTGTCCAAATTTGTACGGCAGTCAAGTGTTTCAGGCTTTTACATATACACATGGAGGAGCTAAAAGCATAAGGCTTCACCGTTAGTATATAGAGATTATTTCCGATGTGATATGATGTATTGTACTCCGATAGGGGTATGGATATACAAAACAGATTTGTATTTCAAAGTTATGTTATATAATATATTTTATTTGTTCCGCTGTGAGGTTAGTGTTTACTCTGATTATGCTCAGCTGTGTTCTTCTTTTTCTTCTATTCTACTAGTTCTATCTTTTCTATCTCATCCTCTTATTTCTTTCTGTTAATGATCTGAATTTTCGTGTGCTTTGAGTTGAACATGTATGATATTATCAGCTCAAATTGGTATGGATTTCCAGGTCGTTACAGTTATGTAAAATATTTTATAAAACTATGGTATCTATCGTTTGATTTTTAATCAGACTCCAACCGTAAAGTAGTGTCTAATCATAAATATGATAAAGATGCAAATTTTATTATTAAAATATTTTACTCGACACATGAATAGTTTCAACACATGAACATCGTCAACACATGACTATTTTTATATTCAACACATGAATTTTCTTTTATAATATTCATTATTTTCCCGATTGGAATGAGGCCCTGTCAATTACCATATAACGTAAATTATATGGATTCCACCCAACACATGTATATAATAGCAACGATAAACAATCAACCATCATCCAAAGTGCACCACATAACTACATAAGCATCAAATATAAATAATTAATTCTTACACAGTCTGTCGAACAATCGATCGACATACAATGAAATAATTGGGATTAGTGTACGCCAAATATCATCCCAACACCCGTGTGGGGTTTCAAATCAACAAAAACAGATTTTTATTTGTGCAGTTGGGCGATGTGTAAAATTTATCATCCCAATCAATTTCAGTCAAATCAGTGTATATAAACAAATCGGCCGATATGTTTATAAATATTCATTTGTTCGCATTCACGTTAAAAAATATATTTTCAATGATAATTAATTTATTTCAACACATGAATATATTTCATTATCTATTTCACATCATCATCACAAACAATTTTCACAACACATCAATCAAACAAACAAACCGTCCATGGTCTGTGGACGACGGATGTCGGGTGCTGCTAAGCACCGTCTGCATCCCAGTATATATATATATATATATATATATATATATATATATATGTATGTATAACTAGAAAAAGAAATTTAGAGTGAGAAGTTCTCACCAACAAGCTAATCTAATCATCTCGACTATTCTTATGTAGAAGTCTTCGTTGTTCTATTGTTTTTGTCACTTTCGTTGCCCATAGCCACTACATATATAAAAATCACATTTTTATATTGTTGCTATGTATATAAAAATCATATTTTTATACTACTACTACATAGATAAAAATTCTATTTTTACATCGCTACTATATAGATAGAAATTCTATTTTTACATCGCTACTATATAGATAAAAAATCTATTTTTACACCGCTACTATATAGATATAAATTCTACTTTTACATCGCTACTATATAGATAAAAATTCTATTTTTACATCGCTACTATATAGATAAAAATTATATTTTTACATCGCTACTATACAGATAAAAATTATAACTTTACTACTATAAAAATTACATTTTTATTTCTATGTTTTCACATATAAAAAGATCACATTTTCAAATCACTTTCTTCATGATAAAAATCCCATGTCATGTTATGTATCGATATAAAGATCACATCTTTGTATTTATAAAAATGGTTTTACACTAATTATTTAAATTAGCTAAACAAAAAACATTAAATAAGTAAAGATAAATAAATAAGAAGGCTTACAGGTGGTTGTGGGAAAGGTCGGGTGGTGCGTCGCATTCGGCGAGGTGGGGGAGGAGGGGTCTTCGATTGAGGAGGGGGTCGCGTCGAGCGGAAGGAGGAAGTGGAGAAGAAGAGGAGGCGTGGCAGAGGGGAGGGTGCAGGGATAGATCGCCGGCGGTGGGTGACGCGCGTGGCTTGGGCGGTGGTGCATCGCTGATTTGGGGGGGGGAGGGGGGAGGGGGGTTGGAGCTGCGGGATTGGGGAAGGAGAATCGAGGCAGCGGAGGAGAAGAAGAAGGGGTGGCCGCAGTGGTGGTGCCCCACCTGGGGAGGCGCGGTGCGCGACGGTGGGAGGAGCGGCGGCTCCTCCGCCTTCCTTCTCTTTCTTTTTTTTTTTTTTAATTTTTTTTCTTTGAAATGGAATCGGGGGGGGGGGGGGGGGGCATGAGAGGAAGTAAGGAGAGGAGAGAGAGTCAAATATTAATTTATTTATTTTCATTTCAAAAAGGTACTTTTATTTTCGACCTCGAAACAGGGCCCACCGCCTGTCGTCCATAGCTAACTACCACCATTCCGAACACAATGGGATATGTATCGTAGGCTGATTCGATCGTTTCGATCAGTTTTCGTCAAAATCAACATATAACTCTATATATTGAATTTGAACATGCATTTCAATTTACTAGGGTCACACACTGACTCTAAAAATTCCCGAAATTTTTTTTCTAGCTTCGTATTGACGATACGGTCCTAACAAAACTAATTTCATCGAATTATGAGACCGTTGGAAAAATGGCCAATTTCCAGTCGGTTACAGTCAACTAAAACTGGTCAAACGCGTTTTCCTTTGCCACGCCCACATAATGATTTGAAAAACTACGAAAATTGGAATCTAGCGATAACTTGACATCACGGATCCAACAAAAGTGGTTTCATCGAATTCCGAGGTTGTTTGCAAAATGGCTATTTTCAAGGGCCGAAATTTCATAGTGACTATTCTGAATTTTCAACTGGACATATCTTTTGATTCCCGCTATGAAATTTTGATTTTTAGGATTCGTTGGGAAGATATTCTCAATTAGATCCTAATATTTTTGGTTTCGCTAAAATCCGGTTTATTTTGCACTCGGTACGTTCAATTGAAGTATGAAATCGAATTATCGAACTACCGCGCCATTTTCTATTCCTTTTATAATTAAAATAAAATATTTTATATTCTAACGACGACGTATATAAATATATACGTTCTAAATATACTCAAAATAAATTTCTCGTCGATATTATTTAAAATAATTCTTTTTAAATGTTCAAACTTCACTAAAATTGCCAAAATAAAAAATTTAAACTGTCTCGCATTTCCGGGTTGTTACAGCTTATGTTGTAAAGACAACCCTTTTTTCCTTGTATGCCGTAAATGTGATTCATTTTTGTATATCTCATATACAGTTATGATTATTATTTTTAATATCGATTCCATCAATTGAAAATGAACATCGAATATAATATTTAAACAACTTACTATTGACAAGAATATTAGAATACTATCTTGCAAGGGGAAAACACTAGGACTCATTATTAGTTTTGACCAAGACACATAGTTACATAAGAAATGAAAATTCCTACCATGACGATATATCTATAAAAACATAACACTAACGGCTTCTGGATGCAACTATAATTAATGGAAGAATAAGATATAATAAAGATAATGTCTGAGGTTAATGTGTAGAAATTAATATTCTTGTAAACCACATTTAATTATCATAATTCTTATTCCTGTAGACAGTTTTTAGTTATCGTTTATTTCTTGACGTTGAATAGAAAAAGTAAAAGAAATTTTGCCTGATAAGCAATATAGTTATTGTAACAGCCCGAAATTTATGAACCAATTAATTTTTTTTATTTTAGCTATTTTAATGTATTTTGAATATTTAAAATGATTTATTTTAAAAAACAACGACTAAAATTTTACTTAAATCAAAGTTAGAATGTATAAATTTATTTTAATTATAAAACGAGCCTGAAATGGTGCGGTAGTTTGAAAATTTGATTTTAAATTTCAAATGAATGTACAGGATTCAAAATAAATCGAATTTCAGTAAAACCAAAAATATTTGAATCTGTTTAGTTATGTCTTTCTAACGAATGTGAAAAATTGAGATTTCACTTTATAAATTGAAAGTTATGTCCAGTTTAAAATTCAAAATAGTCGCTATGGAATATATATACACACATATATATATCTATATATATATATTAATATAATATATAGCCCTTAGAATAAAATATATAACCCTTAATAGCGGACTCAAACCCTAACCCAGCTGACATCCATGGATCTACTAAATCTGAAGAAATTGATGATGATACTGGGTGGCAAGAAGTTAGATCAAGGAAGAAAAGTGCGAACGTGTTGCAAAATCCTGGCAGTCAACCATCTTACGTTGAAAATCAAACAAAACAAATACACGTTACGGTTCAAAAGACAAATTTGCATAAATCAAGGCACATAAAGAATCCAACCATGAATAATGGAGCAAAGGTCCAATTTTCAGATTTGGTACATGTAACAACCCGAAAATCTGGGCCAGTTTAAAATTTTTATTTTGGCAATTTTAACGAATTTTGATTATTTAAAATGAATTATTTTAAATAATATCGACGATAAATTTATTTTGAATATAATTCGATCGTATATATTATATACGCCGTCGTTAGAATATAAATAATTATATATAATTATAAAAGGAATTGAAAATGGCGCGGTAGTTCAATAATTCGATTTCAAACTTCAATTGAATGTACCGGGTGCAAAACAATCCGGATTTTTGTGAAACCAAAAATGATAGGATCTAATTGATAATATCTTTCTATCGAATCCGAAAAATCAAGATTTCATAGCGGGAATCAAAAGATATGTCCAGTTGAAAATTCTGAATAGTCGCTATGGAATTCAGGCCCTTAAAAATGGGAATTTTGCAAACGACCTCGGATTTCGACGAAACCAGTTTTGTTGGGTCCGTGATGTTAAGTTATTGCTAGATTCCAAATTTCATAATTTTTCGAATCAATATGTGAGGGTGGCAAAGGTAAACGCGTTTGACCAGTTTTAGTTGATTTTAATCGACTGGAAAATGGCCATTTTTCAAACGGTCTCAGAATTCATCGAAACTAGTTTTGTTAGGACCGTATCGTCAATACGAAGCTAGAAAATATTTTTCTGGAATTTTTCTAGTTAGTATGTGACCCCGGTAATTTGAAATGTACGTTTAAAATTCAATATAGTGATTTATATGTAAATTAAACGGAAACTGATTCAAACGATCGAATCAGCTTGCGATGCATGTCCCATTGTGTTCGAAATGGGGGTAATACGCTAGGGACGACAGTCGGCGGATTCGATTTCGAGTTCGAATGGAAAGGGTACTTTATAAGGTTCAAAATTTAAAAATAAATAAAATAATATAAAAAAAAGTCAACCTTTCTTCCCTTAAGGCCCCCCCCCCCCCCACGTTATCTCTCTTACCCAAAACTGATTCAGGAAAAAAAAAAGAAACCGCCGCTCCCGAGACTCGCCGACGCCCCCCCCCCCCCCCCCCAAGGCGGCGCCGCCCACCACCACTACGGCGAGAACCCCCTTCGGCCACCCCACCTCCGATCGCACCCTTCTCCCCTTCGACAGCCCCTCCAGCCTCCCCAAGCCCACAGACCCGCAAAACCCTAACCCCCTGAACCCGTTAAGACTGCCGCGCCCACCTCGTTGGTCCCTCCTGGCCACTCCGACCACTGCAGCGAGTCCCCCTCCGGCAATGAAAACCCTAGCTCCGTCCAACCCTCGTCGCCAACGACCATAGCACCTGCAACCTCCCCCTTTCGAGCGCAGCAACCACCACAGTGAGCCCAACCCCTCCTTCGCGCGATTAAAGTGAGTTTTTATATTTATTTACGTTTATTTTACTTTATTTTCAGTTTTAAATATATAGTAGCAAGTTAAAAATATTATTTTTATCATAGTAGCAAGTTAAAAATATTATTTTTATTCGTATAGCAAATTAAAAATATAATTTTTATAAAGTATGAATATTAAAAATGAGATTTTTATAGAGTAGAAATGTTAAAAATATAATTTTTATATACGTAAAGTGAAAATAAAAATTCAATCTTTATACTTGAAAGGGCGAGAATTTTATATATGAAATAGCGATAAAAATTCGATTTTTATATATTGAACATCGTAGTAAAAATTCGATTTTTATATATTGAACATCGTAGTAAAAATTCGATTTTTATATATTGAACATCGTAGTAAAAATTCGATTTTTATATATTGAACATCGTAGTAAAAATTCGATTTTTATATATTGAACATCGTAGTAAAAATTCGATTTTTATATATATTGAACATCGTAGTAAAAATTCGATTTTTATATATTTAACATCGTAGTAAAAATTCGACTTTTATATATTGAATAGCGAAGTAAAAATATGATTTTTACATGTGTAGTGGCTACGGGCGAAGAAAGTGATAAGAGACAAGAACAGTGAAGATTTCCTGCATTGGAAGTGCCGTGGGCTTAGGATAGCTATCTGTGAGAATTTCTCACCTTTCAATTTCATTTTCTAGTTATATATATATATATATACTAGGATGCAGACGGTGCTTAGTAGCACCCGACACAATCGTCCACAGACCATGGACTTGTTTGTTTGATTGAAAATTAGTTAGATTATTTGGTTTGAATTGTGTGGTGAAATGAATTGATTTGATTGATGTGTGAATGGCGTGGGCCTTCACTAGACCGGGGATAAGGCTAGGCCTCGTCCCGTTTCTAGTATCGTGCCGTTATGCCGCCGAAATTTTCTAAAATATGTTAGAAAATAAAAATATCATTTTATTGTGTAAATGAATAATAGAAATTCATATGTTGGAATAAAATGTTTTATCGTTAAAAATATAATTTTTAACGTGAATATGAATATAGTGAAAGTGAATAAAATAAAATATTCATTTACAAACCGGACGGTTTGTTTATGTACACCTATTTGAAGGACATTGATTGGGTCGATAAATTTTACACATCGCCCAACTGCACGAATAAAATATTTGTTTGATTGTTTGAAACCCTACACGGGTGTTAGGATGAGATATGCAGTTCACTCATCCTGATTGATTAAATATGTCGATCGATTGATTGACAGGCTGTTATAAGCGTTAGATATCTATATTTGATGATTATACAGTGTAGTTCACTTTGGTTGATGGTTGATTATTTTTCCATGCTATTATATACATGTGTTGTATGAAAGTCCATATAATTAACTTAATATGGTAATTGATTGGGCCTCATTCCAATTTTGAAAATAAAGAATTATATAAAATAAAGGTTCATGTGTTGACAGTACTCATCCATTGAGATTGGTCATGTGTTGAACGAAATATTTTGATAATAACAACAATTTTGAAAAAGAAATATTTGAAATAGGATATTTGAAAATAGAAATTTATGAAGCCGTGTTGATTAGATTGACGCCATTTTGACGTGAACGATATTTATATCGATTGAAAAACGATTTCGAAATGAAATGAATTGAAAACGATTTCGAAATGAAATGAATTGAAAACGATTTCGAAATGAAATGAATTGAAAAACGATTTCGAAATGAATTGAATTGAAAAACGATTTCGAAATGAATTGAATTGAAAAACGATTTCGAAATGAAATGAATTGAAAACGATTTCGAAATGAAATGAATTGAAAAACGATTTCGAAATGAATTGAATTGAAAAACGATTTCGAAATGAATTGAATTGAAAAACGATTTCGAAATGAATTGAATTGAAAAACGATTTCGAAATGAAATGAATTGAATAAAACGATTTCGAAATGAAATGAATTGAAAATGATTTCGAAATGAATTGAATTGAAAACGAATTCAAATTGAATTGAAAGTGAATTGAAATGAATTCAAATTGAATTGAAATTTGAATTGAATAGAAATGAATTTTAAAACGAATTTATAAAGAAGAATTCAATTTTGATTTGAATTGAAAAGAAAGTTGAAATTGCTTTTGAAACGATTTTAAAACTATTTATATAATTCGTTTTAAATAGAAATCGATGAAATATATATTATATATATAATATAATGGCCTGAATAGAACGCGCCGCGCCGCGGCAGTTCGGGAATTTCGACCATTTATTTCAAACGGACATTATGGGAGATCCGACCGTCGGATTCTCCTAAAACCGGAACCGTTGGGTTCGTATCGAAAAGAGGTTTCTAACGAATATTAGAAATTTGAAATCTAATGGTTGGATTTGGAATTATGTCCAAATCAAATTTGAAAAAGGTGGCTGTAAGTGCTGTTCGATGACCGTTGATGGAAATCGACTGTACATGCCTCGATAAAATTATTAAAAATAGTAATAATTTGTGTAAAATCATAAGAAATGATTTAGAAAGAATTGGGATAAAAAACTCCATATTTGAAAAGATAAAAATAGATTTTTATCGAAATGAACTAGTTTTGAACTAGAATTATAATTCTATTTACTTTTAAATAAATAAATTGAATTTGAAATGGTTTTGAAAATAACCAGAATTTCCGATGATTGTATTGGAATGGATTTGAATCGAAATTGTCTTCGGAATATTTCGATGTTGGATTTCGTGATGATACAGATATTGTTATGGGAATTTGAAAGATATATATATATCGTTGTTTCCAATACGATATTTGTTAGTCATAGAATTTGATATTGAATATAAGCTGGTATATTTTCTATTCAGAGCCTTGTGTTTAATATCAAATGTGATTTGGGTTTGTCGTGAATGGTGTCTTCACTAACACTGTTCTTGAACCCAGTTGAGAAAAGATTAAATCTTTTAATTAGATTTAATGAAGTGTACCAATTAAATTATATTTAATTGGGATTGAATTGATATTGATTTTTGGGTTTATCGTGGACAGTGTTTTAAATAACACTCGTTCTTTAACCCGATAATTAATGAATGTGATTTTGGGTTTATCGTGAACTGTGTCTTAAATGACACTGATTCTTTAACCCAGTTAAAGATTAAAACTAAGTGGAGTTTTAATGAATCTTTAATTAGATTGAAAAGATCGAAAATGGAGTACCACCAGTTTTGCTCCAGGCGATAGTTAAATCTTTAATTAGATTTGAACGTGAAATGGTAATTGAATTTACCGATAACACCGTGGTGTTAGATATGAAGTACTACCAGTTTTACTTCATGGGATGAATAGGTTGGGATTGGGAAATTAAAACAAATGATTACTTCGGTAAGGTTCGCTAATCCCGACTAGTTTTGAATTGATATTCAAAAAAATAGATTAAAGAGTAAATTTTAAGAAATTTATCTTGGATAAAATTAATGGGAACCTTTCCTTATGAATGTGAAATTTAGAAACTGACTGTCGGTTAGCCAAACATAACGGTTTTCTGGATATTGATCTGATGTTGGTTTCGGCCTTCGGGGTTAATATTTGGGGAATTATTCTCTTGATTAATTTACGGTCAGTGACTAATGAATTGGAATGAGGCGTATGTTGTGTTTGTGTAACACTTATTTAAAATATACGCGAGTTATTCGGAAAGGCCGGGTTTATCCCATTCTGGATAACTGATACGACGATAAGTCGAAGATGAAGACGGTGGTCGAAGACCGGAAGTCTTCACGTCGTTTGGGTGATTACTGATGATCTTGATTGGGCTGTACACCCAAGAAGATGGAAACAGTTGGTGATCGTCCAGACGTACTTGGAGATCGATGGATATGCGGGGTACTAGGTGCCTCCGGTTTCGTTCAGACCCAGAACGGACTTGTAAATGGACTGTGTGTCTGACATTGGATTTTAGTCCGTGTGATTGATCTCTATTAAATATATATCTGTTTGGCGGCGGAGAAGCTATTCTCTTGCTTAACGCCCTTCTCTGAGACGTACGAGCTCAGGGGTTATATATTGATGGATATCAAACGCATGGAGTGAATTGCCTGTGTGGCATGCCTAAGTGGCAATTGATCGAGGCTTCTGTTGAAAAGCAAAGTCTTGTGGTGATGATCAAAGCAAGGCCTCTGTGGCGTAGCTTTTGTGTAACGTTTGCTTCGCGAGTTTCACACCCGGTATGAACCAAAAACGGGAGACGGACCTCAGGGAGGGCATGCGTTTCTTCCTAGTTATAAGTGGCGTCAGTGGTTTTACACGCCCTGACGAGTTTGACTTATGTGGTTGTTGCTGTTGCGAGGCGCCTCGGATTGATCGGTCGTTCTCGAACCGATGGAGTCATTTAGTTGGCTCATTTACGCCCCAAAGGGCGGGGAAACGTAGTGTTCAGGCATAATAATCCACATCGGTGGACCGGCCCTGTTGCTCCATGGGGCAGTTGCGGCTGTTCCTGAGGCTCGGACTAGGCAGTCTCGAATCGGTTGAGGACTATCTTTTGCCTCGGTTCATAGATGGAAATCCAACTTCCAAATACGTGACATTTGCGGTTTTATTTGTAGAGCCTAGTATGGCGACATAGTGGGATGGGGCATTCATGCCGCCTATGATTGATACTTATGATTTGAAGATGTTTTCTACACTATGCACTTATAATAGTATCAAACGATTTGTTTTAACCGTATCAAGCATTCTTTGGCTGTTATAAGGGAAAACCCTATCCTCGGCTGCGTTGCATTTTGTGATGGGACCTGGGTCTTATAACAGCTTCATTTTTCTTTATTTAGCATTGCGTTGTTTGTTTTATGCACTGGTATTCTTGGGAGGAAACCCGTTCCGTGTTATACGGCGTGGTCCCTTGATTTACCTAATGATTTAAAATAAAGATTAAAAATTGTTTTAGTTCTCTGTAACACCCCGCAAATTCTATAACTGTGAAATTAACAAATTAAAGTATAATTAATTTCAAATCAAAGAACTAAGGGAAACGGGATACGCCATTGCGTTCGTCTCGGAAAAATACGCGAAATAGAGTCCGAGTTTTCGAAAAACGGAGTCCGTATGAAGAAGATATGGCCTTCGGAAGTTTTTGAATTAAATTTAAAATTCAAACAGAATAAAATAAGCTCAAAAAAAATTAAAAGTGGGGCCCAATGGGCCAGGGCGGAAGAACACCCGCCTCACGCACCCAGGTCGACTGGGCTGTCGACCTGGTCTAACCAGGTCGACAGGCCTGTCGACAGGGCTATCGACAGGGGTGTCGACCTGGTCCAGAGCCAGGTCGAGCCCAGTCTAACCCGGCTGGCCTATTCTCTGTTGGTCGATTTTTTGTGGCCTGCTTTGTCATTAGGGCTAGGTGGCAGGCTCTAACTGGTCTCTCCTTAGGATGAATGGCTACGATCAATCCAAGCAACATCAATGGTCCTAATCAGTTCATAACCTGTATATAAACAACCCTAGACTAACCCTAATCTATTCATTCAAAAATAAGAACAAAGACGCCATGTTGCTGAGGAACGACTAGGGGTAGCCACCAAATTGGAGCGAAGATTAGGAGGAAAATTCTAAAGCCTAAAGCAATTCAAACAAAGCAAATCAACGCGTACGTCAAAAGGAGTCGCATCTCTAAATTCCTAAATTAGAGAATTCGCCGCAACGATTGTAAGTAGAGTATTACTTTGGTATGAACAAATGATTGTGTAGATATGTATACTTGATTTGTGGCGATAAAGTAATCCATATTTATGCGTTGGAATATTGTATACGTTTGGATATTCTTGAATTATGTTATTCATGTTATAAAGAACTACATGCGGTAGTTCTATGCAAGTATACGTTTGGAATATTTCGCAAATTATGTAATCCATGTTGAAGCTACATGTATGTAGTTGATTTAAATTCATGCAAGTTTGGGGCATTGCTACTATGCCATCATAATGTGTATTTTTATACAAACGTCATTTTTATGAAGTAATTGGAATAGGTTTGTGTTATCATAATCCATATGAAATTATGTTGAAAATTGGGCATCATGTATTAAGCCATGCTTTTGTACTAGAAAACCTATTTGCAAACTTATGAATATGGCTAGGCTATGAATGATATTTGGCATAATTGAAATCCATGATTAAGTCTATCTTGTTTACAAGAATTTTATGATGACATATGTGGTACATAGCTAGGTTAGGCTCAAAAATCCCTTTTTGTAAGTTTACATGACTAAAGTAAGAATCATGATTTCATGTTAGAAATATTTATGCCATGGTCATGTGAACAAATTTAACTATACTTATGCCATGCTTATGTTTGATATTATGCCATGCTTATGTTTGACATTATGCCATGCTTATGTTAGAGATATTTATGCCATGCTTATGTTTGACATTATGCCTAAATAAAAATATAGGTTCATGTTGTAGTTATGACTATGTATCAATAATGATACCCAATTTAGATTCTTATCTCAACTACAAGTTTACATGTCTTGATTCATGTCACCTATGCTTTATGACCAAAGTATATGTTACCACTATGCAAGTACACCAGTTTCTATTTTATATTTCCAACGTCATATTGCAAGTTCATGCGCTCACCTTCCCCTTTTTGTGTATGTAATCACGCTTTAAGCCTCCCCTTTCGCATGGCTAGGTTGGGCTTTAAAAGGCTAAGCCCAACATATATATAATAAACGGACGTGTAAAACGGGGGAAAATAACGTTGGGTTAAAATTACTAATGAATGGAAATATAAAATAGAAGGGCCCAAATTCAAGTATGGGTTGGGCCCATGATTGGTGTAACCTTTGCACCATTAACTTAATAATTGGCCGCAAATATTTACATATAAGAAAAAAAAAAGGCAAAATATGTAAATGTAGAACATACGATGTGTTTAACCCGAGGTTGGATTGAGTTGTGATGTAAACCTGCCCGCAACCGCCCGGCGGTCCAGTAGTCACAACAATACCTATCCAATGTGGGAGGTTAAACATGGAGCCCAATAAGGACCCGAGGTTAGACTGAGTTGTGGCGTAAGACTGCCCGGAACCAACCGGCAACAGGCAGCCACAACAATACCTGTCTAATGTGAGAGGTCAGGGCCTTAATAAGACAATTAAGGCTGAGTCAGGATTGCTAGGATTAAGTGAACTAAAGACTTAATCAAAATGGAACATGCTAAACTAAACAGACTGGTGGGGGTTAGGTTAGAAAACACTTAACCAACTTAGCATGTTGGCTAGAGATAGAAAACCTAGTAACGGGGGACCCTTTTCAGCAGTAACCCTAGAAGGTGTATCAGGATACCCTGAAACTAGGCATGGTGGGGCACGATTACTGGGCTGATTGTAAGAGGTCAAATCGACGGCGGTGGTGTAGCAGTGTAGGTTCTAACGGGGTGTGGGCGTGCACACACTCCGGCGCAAAAAAATAAGGCACTGGACACCAGTAGCATACCTGTGCACTCTAAGGTTGTGTCGGGCCGCCACTATGGGACTTGATACACCCCATGGTGGGATCAGCATAGGTAACTACAACATCGGGGGCCGTAAGACACATGTAACTATGCGAGTAGGAGCCGATCATTATAAAATGGATCACATCACCCTGATTATGGGGTGCCAGTTGGAAACTAGTTTATATGGGTTCAGAGATTAACATGGGGTACGATAGTATATTCGACCCTAGATAACTTAACCTAGTTTATAGTGCTTGCCCACTTCTTGTTTATACTTATCATACCCAGTTCTTTATTCATAGAAAAAATAGTACTAGACTTACTCAGGCTTTATGTCTGACTCTACTTTTCTTTCGTCTTCTTTTCTTCCGTTCCCCCCCCCCTAGGTCTACAGGGAGGGAACACAGCAGCTTGACCAACCTTAACATCCAGCTTGAAGAGGAGAAATGTATTGCTTGGACTTTCCTGTTTTGAACTATAGCTTTGGACAATCCACTATGGGGACTTTTGCAGTTTACCTACGTTTTATTTATGCTTCTTTAAATAATGTACTGAAGACAGATTATGAAAGTGTTATGTTATGTTTTTGGAAAAAGATGTAAGACAATCATGGTGATGCTTTGTAACACGTATTTGCTTTTATGAAATAAAAGTTTGTTGTTTTTCCGCTGTTATAAATATGTGTTCTTATATCTGTCTTGTATATCTGTGACTTATACTTATAAACCTCCACCAAAATTAGGGCATTCCCTTTGAGAGTGACCCTAACGGAGGTGGGGTGTTTCACTTGGTATCAGAGCATAGGTTTACCAGATAAGATAAAAAGTTTTGAAAAAATTATTTTCAAAAAAGGAAATTTAAAGAAGCATTTTTAAAAGAAAAATATTATTTTGTTTTAAAAGGCAAAGTCCCCAAAGCCATAGGTATTATCTCTTATCCTTCGTTTTGAATCTATCCTTTCGGTTTCAGCATGTCTGGAGACCTTACTCCCCAGCTGCTAACGCTTTCACTCCTCTTCCTCCACATGAACCATCAAGCGGAAGAGTCCCAGAGTAGGAAGACGAATAATAGTCAAACAAGAAAGGATTGTAACAGTAATAATAAGAAACGAGAAAAAAGGAAATACAATTTTTGTGGTAAGGAGGGGCACATAGCCAAGGATTTTAGAAAGAGGAGAAGAAAGCAAGGTGAATGTTTTCATTGTGGGGAGACTGGACACATCAGCAAAGACTGCCCTGAGAAGACAGACTTTGAGAAGGGCGGGAAAGACAACAAGTCCCGAGAGAAGAGGAAGTGTAATTTCTGTGGCAAAGTGGGGCACTTAGTAAAGGACTGCCGGAAAAAGAAGGCCAAGGAGAATGGTGGGTGCTTTTCTTGTGGTGAGACAGGCCACAGGGCTAAGGACTGCCCAAAGAAACGAGGACAGGGGCAGAGGGCTGGATCCACCCCAGGGGCACAGGTTCATGTGCTGGAAGCGCCACCTCTGCAACAGCGAGGTATAAATACTTCTGTAGAAAGTGTAGTTTATCTTTATGATCACCCCGTTCGCACTTTAATTGATTCTGGCGCATCACACTCCTTTATCTCGTCTGCTTTAGTAGAATCTCTGCACCTAAAAACTAGTATGGTAGAGGACCCCTTAATTGTTTCAAACCCAATTGGGGGCCCAGCTCATTTGTCTATGATCTGTGTGGGATTGAAAATCTCTATTCTAAGCGTAGAATTTCAATGTAGTGCCTTTGTTTTGGGCTTTTCGGGGTATGGTTTGATTTTGGGTATGGATTGGCTATCCGGTAATGGGGCCATCCTTAATTGTGAGAAAAGGGTTGTTAGGCTCCTAACCCAGCTCGGTAATACTTTGGAAATTTCTTGTAATCCCTCGTATGCGGTTATGCTTAGTTATCTTGAATCTCTAGATGCCTCTGTTGAAAATTTGCAATCAGTTAGAGTGGTCCGGGAATATCCGGATGTCTTCGAAGAGGTGAAGGGCTTTCCTCCGAAGCTGGAAATAGACTTCCGTATATATCTTGTAGATAATGCAAAGCCCGTTGCGTTACCCGTTAGACACATGGCTCCACGGGAAAGGAAAGAGCTCAGTAAACAGATTAAAGAGCTTCTAGAAAAGGGGTTCATTAGGAGGAGCATTTCAGAATGGGGCGCTCCAGTGGTGTTCGCTACGAAGGCGGATGGTTCACTCCGTCTATGTGTTGACTATAGGGAGCTCAACAAGCTAACGAAAAAAAATAGGCACCCTCTCCCTAGAATTGACGATTTGTTTGACCAGCTTGTAGGAGCGTCTGTTTTCTCCCAGCTCGATTTAGCAACCGGTTTTCATCAGCTAAGGGTGGCTGAAGATAGCATCGATAAAACGGCGTTCAAAACCCCAGACGGCTTCTTTGAATGGCTTGTCATGCCTTTCGGCTTGACAAATGCACCTGCTTACTTCGTGGACCTAATGAGTAGGGTATTTAGAGACTTCCTCAACAAATTCGTAGTGGTCTTCGTAGATGATATCCTTATCTTCTCAAAGAGTGAAGAGGAACATGCTCAGCACTTAAGGGCAATCATGGAAACTTTGCGAGTCCATCAACTAAAAGCCAAATTCTCCAAATGCCACTTTTGGAGAGAAGAGGTGAGGTTCCTTGGGCACATAGTATCCAAGCAAGGGTTAGCAGTGGACCCTGCTAAGTTAGTGGCAGTACAGGATTGGAAGACACCAAGGAATGCAACTGAGGTCCGAAGCTTTCTAGGACTAGCAGGTTTCTATCGAAAATTCATAAGGGATTTTGCGAAAATCTCAGCTCCGCTCACGAAGTTGACATTTGTTTATTTTCAAGAGATAATTCATCTATGTGGAATACCTTCTAGTAAGTGAACAAGATCCAAGATTCACTAGTGAATTTTGGAGAGCTTGCATGGAACCATGAGTACGCAGTTAGGCTTGAGCCAAGTATACTAGAAGGAGAATAAGTGAAAGAGGAACAAGAAATAGGTTCCAACTCATATTTTGGAAACAAGAATTAAGAAGCTACGAAATTGTGAAGTTAAAGACGGACAAAGCATAATGGAGTTAAGCTCAAGGAATGTGACTTAGAAGATTGAAGACTAGGTTCGTACATCATATCTCTTCTTAAGAGTATATCCTTGATCCCTCTCTTCCTGTAGAGCTTACTTGCATGGTATCTTTTCTGTATATCCTCTCGGTCCCATTCTCAATCCAATTTCTGTTGCAAACCACATAGGGAGTATGACTCATCTGTTAGTAACACATGTTGGGGCTCGAGGGTGTTCATTGGTTTGACTAAAGTTTTTGGGTTTTATAGGATAAAGATTGGTCTTAGGAAGGGACTCCCTTGTGACCTAAAAGGAGTCCATCATGCTTAGTTTCCTAGAATCATATATGGTGGTTGGGTTGAGTAACTCTTTGGGTGTCAGTCTGATGTTGATTTCGGTCTTCGGGGCTGATGCTTAGAGAGTTCTTCTCCTAATCAATATATATATGGCATAGATTTTCAGTTTTGACATTGCCTAATGGGCACAAAGTTTTTACTTTCTTCATTCGACTATACCTTTAGATAGGAACAATTGGGAAAATGTACTATAGATTAGAGCTACCCGAAAAATTGGCCGGAGTTCACAACGTCTTTCACGTTTCACATCTCCGAAAATGTCTACATGAGTCCGCTGAAGTGGTAGAGCCAAATATACTCGAAGAGGCCGAAGTGGAACGCGAAGCAACCATAAGAAAAGTTCCAACCCGCATCTTAGGAACGGAAGTGAAGAAGCTACGCAACCGCGAAGTCAAGCTCGTCAAAGTTCAGTGGAGCGACGCCGAGGGAGACGCGACTTGGGAAACTGAAGCTAGAATACGCACTGCCTACCCTTTTCTGTTCGAGGGTACATCCTTGATCTTTCCTTTTCCTTAAGTTGCGCTTTTATCTATCTTTTTAGGTATATTTCCTCGACCTTATCTTTTAGGTAGAAACCCTTTGGATGGAAACATGTAGTTGAAACATGTTATGGATGATGATTGCAAGTGGTTGCAAGTGATTGCTAGTGGTTGCTCGTGGTTGCATATACACACACAATCTAGGTTTTAGATCGGCTCAGTCACTTCATATTGCATATGCATATATGTTTGCATTCGTATGTGGTTGAACTTTAATGTGTTGTCATGTGGATGCTGCATTTGTATTGAATGATTGTGCACTCATGTAGAATCATGAATAGTAAAATTTGCATACATAATGGATTCATGGCACTTACATAATTCGCATTAAGGAGGTCAACTGAATCAGTAGACCGCCTGATTTTGCATTAGATAAGTACATGTACACACATACTTCGCATATGATCATGAAGCATTAGAAGTCTTTTAAGGACAATGGATGCTCGTGTTTGATGGATGAGTAGATGGATGATTGGATGTTAGGATATACATTCCTCCTAACTTGAAGATTTCGGGGACGAAATCCTTTTAAGTGGGGGAGAATGTAACACCCCGCAAATTCTATAACTGTGAAATTAACAAATTAAAGTATAATTAATTTCAAATCAAAGAACTAAGGGAAACGGGATACGCCATTGCGTTCGTCTCGGAAAAATACGCGAAATAGAGTCCGAGTTTTCGAAAAACGGAGTCCGTATGAAGAAGATATGGCCTTCGGAAGTTTTTGAATTAAATTTAAAATTCAAACAGAATAAAATAAGCTCAAAAAAAATTAAAAGTGGGGCCCAATGGGCCAGGGCGGAAGAACACCCGCCTCACGCACCCAGGTCGACTGGGCTGTCGACCTGGTCTAACCAGGTCGACAGGCCTGTCGACAGGGCTGTCGACAGGGGTGTCGACCTGGTCCAGAGCCAGGTCGAGCCCAGTCTAACCCGGCTGGCCTATTCTCTGTTGGTCGATTTTCTGTGGCCTGCTTTGTCATTAGGGCTAGGTGGCAGGCTCTAATTGGTCTCTCCTTAGGATGAATGGCTACGATCAATCCAAGCAACATCAATGGTCCTAATCAGTTCATAACCTCTATATAAACAACCCTAGACTAACCCTAATCTATTCATTCAAAAATAAGAACAAAGCCGCCATGTTGCTGAGGAACGACTAGGGGTTGCCACCAAATTGGAGAGAAGATTAGGAGGAAAATTCTAAAGCCTAAAGCAATTCAAACAAAGCAAATCAACGCCTACGTCAAAAGGAGTCGCATCTCTAAATTCCTAAATTAGAGAATTCGCCGCAACGATTGTAAGTAGAGTATTACTTTGGTATGAACAAATGATTGTGTAGATATGTATACTTGATTTGTGGCGATAAAGTAATCCATATTTATGCGTTGGAATATTGTATACGTTTGGATATTCTTGAATTATGTTATTCATGTTATAAATAACTACATGCGGTAGTTCTATGCAAGTATACGTTTGGAATATTTCGCAAATTATGTAATCCATGTTGAAGCTACATGTATGTAGTTGATTTAAATTCATGCAAGTTTGGGGCTTTGCTACTATGCCATCATAATGTGTATTTTTATACAAACGTCATTTTTATGAAGTAATTGGAATAGGTTTGGGTTATCATAATCCATATGAAATTATGTTGAAAATTGGGCATCATGTATTAAGCCATGCTTTTGTACTAGAAAACCTATTTGCAAACTTATGAATATGGCTAGGCTATGAATGATATTTGGCATAATTGAAATCCATGATTAAGTCTATCTTGTTTACAAGAATTTTATGATGACATATGTGGTACATAGCTAGGTTAGGCTCAAAAATCCCTTTTTGTAAGTTTACATGACTAAAGTAAGAATCATGATTTCATGTTAGAAATATTTATGCCATGGTTATGTGAACAAATTTAACTATACTTATGCCATGCTTATGTTTGATATTATGCCATGCTTATGTTTGACATTATGCCATGCTTATGTTAGAGATATTTATGCCATGCTTATGTTTGACATTATGCCTAAATAAAAATATAGGTTCATGTTGTAGTTATGACTTTGTGTCAATAATGATACCCAATTTAGATTCTTATCTCAACTACAAGTTTACATGGCTTGATTCATGTCACCTATGCTTTATGACCAAAGTATATGTTACCACTATGCAAGTACACCAGTTTCTATTTTATATTTCCAACGTCATATTGCAAGTTCATGCGCTCACCTTCCCCTTTTTGTGTATGTAATCACGCTTTAAGCCTCCCCTTTCGCATGGCTAGGTTGGGCTTTAAAAGGCTAAGCCCAACATATATACAATAAACGGACGTGTAAAACGGGGGAAAATAACGTTGGGTTAAAATTACTAATGAATGGAAATATAAAATAGAAGGGCCCAAATTCAAGTATGGGTTGGGCCCATGATTGGTGTAACCTTTGCACCATTAACTTAATAATTGGCCGCAAATATTTACATATAAGAAAAAAAAAGAAGAAAGACAAAATATGTAAATGTAGAACATACGATGTGTTTAACCCGAGGTTGGATTGAGTTGTGATGTAAACCTGCCCGGAACCGCCCGGCTGTCCAGTAGTCACAACAATACCTATCCAATGTGGGAGGTTAAACAAGGAGCCCAATAAGGACCCGAGGTTAGACTGAGTTGTGGCGTAAGACTGCCCGGAACCAACCGGCAACAGGCAGCCACAACAATACCTGTCTAATGTGAGAGGTCAGGGCCTTAATAAGACAATTAAGGCTGAGTCAGGATTGCTAGGATTAAGTGAACTAAAGACTTAATCAAAATGGAACATGCTAAACTAAACGGACTGGTGGGGGTTAGGTTAGAAAACACTTAACCAACTTAGCATGTTGGCTAGAGATAGAAAACCTAGTAACGGGGGACCCTTTTCAGCAGTAACTCTAGAAGGTGTATCAGGATACCCTGAAACTAGGCAGGGTGGGGCACGATTACTGGGCTGATTGTAAGAGCTCAAATCGACGGCGGTGGTGTAGCAGTGTAGGTTCTAACGGGGTGCGGGCATGCACACACTCCGGCGCAAAAAAATAAGGCACTGGACACCAGTAGCATACCTGTGCACTCTAAAGTTGGGTCGGGCCGCCACTATGGGACTTGATACACCCCATGGTGGGATCAGCATAGGTAACTACAACATCGGGGGCCGTAAGACACATGTAACTATGCGAGTAGGAGCCGATCATTATAAAATGGATCACATCACCTTGATTATGGGGTGCCAGTTGGAAACTAGTTTATATGGGTTCAGAGATTAACATGGGGTACGATAGTATATTCGACCCTAGACAACTTAACCTAGTTTATAGTGCTTGCCCACTTCTTGTTTATACTTATCATACCCAGTTCTTTATTCATAGACAAAATAGTACTAGACTTACTCAGGCTTTATGTCTGACTCTACTTTTCTTTCGTCTTCTTTTCTTCCGTTTCCCCCCCCCCCCCCCCAGGTCCACAGGGAGGGAACACAGCAGCTTGACCAACCTTAACATCCAGCTTGAAGAGGAGAAATGTATTGCTTGGACTTTCCTGTTTTGAACTATAGCTTTGGACAATCCACTATGGGGACTTTTGCAGTTTACCTACGTTTTATTTATGCTTCTTTAAATAATGTACTGAAGACAGATTATGAAAGTGTTATGTTATGTTTTTGGAAAAAGATGTAAGACAATCATGGTGATGCTTTGTAACACGTATTTGCTTTTATGAAATAAAAGTTTGTTGTTTTTCCGCTGTTTATAAATATGTGTTCTTATATCTGTCTTGTATATCTGTGACTTATACTTATAAACCTCCACCAAAATTAGGGCATTCCCTTTGAGAGTGACCCTAACGGAGGTGGGGTGTTTCATTCTCACACCAGTCACATGACTGACCTGGAGTTTATTGTTTTAACCTAAACTCTGGGTGCCCCTATTTTGACACGGGCAGCTAATAGTTTCGGTTTTGCAGATTTATATTCACAGGATCCTGGTTTACAGCTGGAACGATATCCGGAAAGCTTTGTATCCGTATATCTACTTCTAGTTGTGTATCGTATTATTTTCCGCTGCTATGTGTTTAAATGTAATTTAAATCTCTGATATTTCTGTGTAATATTCATTTATACTCTGTATATTCTTGTAATCTGATGCATTGTTGTAATATACAATGAAATGTTCTTCTGTATGCGTTCTATTTTGTCGTGTTCTCAACGATAGGGCGTTTCGAGCGGTCTGGGTCGGTTTAGCGACTGGTTCGGACCGAGCGAAATTCCTTGCTCGTCACAGTACAAGATCTTGGGCCAACGCAGTGGCAGGTAACACTACAATTTATGTTGGTGTAGAATTATTCGAAACTGCTTCAGATGAAGAAGGTAAATATGTGGAACTGGATGATACAGTTTTTTAATATGCTAAAACAATGTGGAGGAATTCAATTTATATTTATTTAATAGGAAGAAGGCCTTATTATATGCATTTAAATGCGTATATTAGGAGAAATGGAAGCCAGTGGGTAGATGGGATGTTTTTGCAAGAGAAAGTGGTTTCTATCTGATAAAGTTTGAAAATGAAGAAGATTGTTTAAAAGTACTAAATGGCGGTCCATGATTTATGGATAGTAAGTTAATTTTCCTTAAGAGATGAGAGCCGAATATTTGACTTGAACGTGACATGCTATAATCACACCCTATGTGGATCAAACTTAAAATTCTTGATTTATCATTATGGAATGCGCGCGGCATCAGTAAGCTGGCGAGTATGGTTAGTACTCAACTAACAATCGATGACAACACAAGGAACGTTAGAAAATTAAGCTATGCAAGGGTGTTAGTAGACATGAAAGCGGACAGTGAAATTATACTTTCCATACGAGCTAAAGACAGTCGGGGTATTTATATGTAACAACCCGGAAATTCTGAGCCAATTTAAATTTCTATTTTGGCAATTTTGAATATTTAAAATGAATGATTTTAAATAATAACGACGAGAAATTTATTTTGAATAGAAATAAAACGTATATATTTATATAGATCGACGTTAGAATATAAATATTTATTTTAAATTATTAAAGGAATTGAAAATGGAGCGGTAGTTTGAAATTTTGATTTCAAATTTCAAATGAATGTACAGGATTCAAAATGAACCGGATTTTAGCGAAACCAAAAATATTAGAATTTATTTGAGAATATCTTTCCAACGAATCCGAAAAATCAAAATTTCATAGCGAGAATAAACAGTTATGTCCAATTGAAATATCAGAATAGTCGCTATGGAAATCTAGCCCTTAAAAATGGAAATCTTGCAAACGACCTCTGTTTTCGACGAAACCACTTTTGTTGGATCCGGGATGTCAAGTTATTGCTAGATTCCAAAATTTGTAATTTTTCGAATCAATATGTGAGTGTCGCAATGGAAAAAGCCTTTGATCAGTTTCGGTTGAATTTAATCGACTGGAAAATGACCATTTTTCAAACGATCTCAGAATTTGACGAAGTCAGTTTTGTTAGGGCCGCATCGTCAATACGAAGCTAGAAATAACTCTTATGGAATTTTTAGAGTTAGGGTGTGGCCCCGGTAAATTGAAATGTGCATTCAAATTCAATATACTAATTTATATTTTGAATTTGACGAAAATTGATCGAAACGATGGAATTGGCTTACGAAACATATTCCATTTTGTTCGGGATGGGGGTAATTAGCTATGGACGAAGTTCGGTGGGTTCGATTTTGAGTTCGAAACAAAAAGTTACTTTATGGAATTAATTAATTAAATAATATAATTATATATCTCCTTTTCCTCCCCATCTCCTATTACCCACTCAACCCCCCCCCCCCCCCCCGTTGAAATTCATTTCAGAAAAGAAAATAATAAAAAAGGGGGAAAATCGCCTTTCCCTGCCGTCGAACCCCCCTCGCTTCGATCCTCTCTACCATCCCTTACTTCTCCTTCTTCCTGTCTTCTTCTTAAAACTCGCGCTGGCGTCCCCCCTCCCTTCTCATGCTCGCTCCTCTCTCCAACATCTCCAATCCCCAATTCGAAGCCTCCAGCCCCAAAAGAACCCCGCCGCCGCCTTGGATGGCCCATCGCCGCCATGCCCTGGCCTGAGCGCCATCCCCCCTCCTCGATCGCAGCAAACAGCCCCTCCCTTGCGCTGTAAGTGATTATAGATTGCTCCTTTGATTTTGTTGTTCTTTTGTTTATAAAACGATGGTTTGTAGCACGATAAAAATACGATTTTTAATAGAAAGAAGTTTAGATTTTTGCCGTAGGAAGTTTTGGTTTTTATTAATAGAAAGGTTTAGATTTTCATTAACATAAAAATACGATTTTTAGTTGATAAAGATATAATCTTTATTTATATAAAGAATATGTTTTTATTCGTATGAAGTATAGATTTGTAATCACATGAAGATTAGATTTTATACACCTTAAAGACATGATTTTTCTTAACTCGAAAATTAAGATTTTTAAAATGAAAAGTTTATGATTTTGAAAACAAAAAGATTAGATTTTTATATCATGAAAAATATAATTTTTATATGATGTAGAGAATAAAAATATAATTTTTATATGATGTAGAGAATAAAAATATAATTTTTATATGATGTAGAGGATAAAAATATATTTTTATATGAGTAGCGCATTAAAAAAAGAATTTTAACATATGGAATAGCGAGGTAAAAATAGAATTTTTATCTATATAGTAGCAGTATAAAAATATGAGTTTTATTCATATAGAGTAGTTATAAAAATGTGATATTTATATATATAGTGGGTACGGATAACAAAAGTGACAGAAGGCGAGCACAACAAAGATTTTCTACATATAAAGAGTCGCGGTGTTTGGTTTAGCTAATCTGTGAGACTCCTCACTTTAGTTTTATTTTCTAGTTGAAATATATACCAGGATGCAGATGGTGCTTAGTAGCACCCGACACCCGTCGTCCACAGACCATGGATGACTTGGTTGTTTGATTGATGTGTTGTGAAAAATTGATTGTCTGATGTGGAATGAATAGATTTGATGCATTAAGGAGAGTGATTAATTTCCCTTTTTAAAGATTTTGTGGAACAAATAGATTGATTAGTTTGGAAATTAAGATATCATCCCATTTTTTAGGCTTTCTTTTGTAATCATTTAGTTAATTAATAAAAGTTTGTTTAGAGGTTTTCGTTTGTCATTTTCTTACCAAGGTAAGAAATAAACAAATTAATGCTTATGTTTTGTTGTAAGAATTAGTGTATGACATATTCTTTCCAAGATAATTTTAATGGTGAATGTTATATAATGTGAGCAATTCCATAAAAATGTTTCAATTGATGATTTAAACATTTAATTTTTTAAAATTTATTTCATAATATTGTTAAGGATACGACCGATGGCATACATGATTATTTTCAATACTTTGCACAAATTTATGAAAGTCGTAAAAAATATATCCTACTTCTAAAAATTTTGTAGTTCAGTATATTATAACTATCATTAGTACTTGTAATAATCTTTTAACACCAAAACTAAGAATCGCAACAAGGTTATTTCGTGGTGTGTAAATAAATAACAATTGTTTTATGTAGTTGTAAATATTTTATTACATTGTTTTATTGCAACCTTTATGAAAAACCGTAACAAGTATATCTTATTACAATTTTTGATAAAATGATGTTTTGCAAAATGTTGTAAAGTATCTAAAACAACCTTTCTGATATTTATAAAAGTGATTTTTTGTTAAAGCGCAACCTTATCTTAATATAAAGAATTATACAAAGTCTACAATCAGACCGAAAGATATTGACCTTTCTAAAAAATTATGCTTTTTAAAATTTACTTACAACAAAATATAGAATGTTGATTGTAATGATAAGCAATTTCTTGGAGTTTAATTGAATTTGCGAAGAAAAGGGAGTTGCTTCAAACTACAACCCAATTCCTATTTTTGCATGATTGCTGCAAATTTTAAATTTTGGTTTATAAAATATTAAACGACATATTTTATATTCGTTGAATAAACAAAATGCTAAATTAAAGTAGCACAAAACAATTGCATAAAATAAAACAAGATATCATTCGAAATTAGAGTTGAAGTAATGTCAAATTAATATATCATTACATATTACACATATATTATATTAAGTACATATGTAATTATATATATAGTTCTTAGTCCATATAACATTTGTTTTTATAGTTGATATTATGTGTTTTTTTAATCTATTTTTTTATGCATATAATATTTACTATCCTTTACACTGGATTGTAAAATTTGTATCCTTCATGATGTTGTAACACCCCACCTCCGTTAAGGTCACTCACAAAGGGAATGCCTTAACTTTGGTGGAGCATTTTAGTAAACAGAACAGAAACTTACAAGACAGATAAAAACAGTACTTGAAAATTTTTAACTTTATTACAGCGGAAACAGAAACTAATATGTTTACATCCTTTCAATTTCAGAATTCAAGTACAAAATATCAGTCTTGTACAAAAGCCTTCAAAACACATAGTTTAAAATCATAATCCCCATGGAACAGAAGCTATACAGAGCCAAGCCATACTTTAAGCACTTCAAGCAAAGAGAAATCCGGATCAAGCTAAAGTATTTCCCTCCTTGGATAACCTGGGGGGGAACGGAAGAAAGGAGGCGAAACAACAAGGGTCAGACAAAAAGTCTGGCAAGTCCAGTGACTTTCAGCATATGAACAGATAATAATAATATGATATGAACATAAAACTGGATGTGAAATAACTATAACAGGTGTAGCAGATATAACAGAAAAACAGAATGATATAAACTATTGTTTTACACTTCTCTGCACTAATACTAGTATAGCAGAATTAGGTGTCTCCCTAATGTCTAAATTGAAGCAGGAATGGGTACAGAATACTTTAACAGAAACAGAATGCTAATAATGGGCCTTTACTACCCGATCAGAAACAGACAGAAGCAGAAACAGATTTATCCCTACGGAAACAGAATGTAGAATTAGGTGTACACTAGTAATGGGCCTTTACCACCCGAACAGACGGTACCACACAGAAACAGACAGGTGTTACCACCCAATAGAAACAGACGGTACCAACAGAAACAGACAGAACTAAGCGTACCCTAAAACCCTACCCCAAGCGATCGGCTCCCTAATACATAAATATCCTGTGTCGGCCCCACAGTAGGGTGTATCACTCCCTAAAGTGACAACCAATTGGCACAGACCTATTTACAGATGTCACGGCGTCTTACATCCTCAGAGGCAGACCGGGATCCATGCGCGCACATGACCCGGTTGGAACGCACCATCAACACCCCTCGCCATTATCAGAATGAACCACTTATAATTAGTTCAGTAAGCGTGCTCGGACCCTACCTACTGTTGGGTCAAAGTTTTGATACCAGAAAGGGTTACTGACTAATATGGGTCCCAAATAACAGATGACACAAGTAATTCCCCTCCTAACCTTGTGTCCCCAGACTAACAGATTTCAGATTTATTTGTTTACAAGTTCAGACATACAGAATTCAGATTTACTAGTTCACAAATTAAGTTAACAAGTTTTCAGACTAACGGATCAGATGTACAGATTTTTCAGATTTGTCTAACTTTGTATTGGACGGGTTTACTACACCTATTAATCCCGTTGGTTTATCCCTATTTTCCCCCAATACGTTTTAGACGTCATTCTTATCTTAGATTTGCATTAATTATTTATTAATGCCCAGACCTCTCACATTAGGTCGCTAGCTTGTGGCCGCTGGATGGGCCGGGCGGTTCCGGGCAGACTTCTGCCACAAGCCAGACCTAACCTCGTGTCTTAAGCAGGTTATGACTAACTTCTCACATTAGAACCTATTGTTTGCGGCCACCGGATGTGCCGGGCGGTTCCGGGCAGAATTACGCCGCAAACTCATTCTAACCTCGAGTTAGCCATGTTTATCTTTGCGGCCAATTAATTAATAATTTACCGTGTATGCGCACGCCCAATATATATACCAATTCAGATTATATCAATAATAGGATGATTATATCAACACAGCAGATAACAGACTTTAGCAGACGTAACAACCCGTATTTCGATAACATGATTAAAGATGAGAATCAAGGCAGAATTTAATTTTAAATTCTGAATCAAGTGAAACGGGCTATGCCATTTCGTTCGTCTCGGAAAAATACGCGAAATAGAGTCCGAGTTTTCGAAAATCGGAGTCCGTATGACCATGATATGGCCTCGCGAAGTTTCACTAAAAATTCCCAAATTAAAGTATACTTAATTAAGTGAAATGGGTTGCGCAGAAAAATATATATATATATTGATATATATTTATATATATAATTGAAAATTAAATAAATAAATATGCAAAAATGTTCAAAACAGCGAATTGGGAGAGGGGAATAACCGAACCGGCCGATTTTTGAGGTCGACCCGAGCCCGCTGGGTCGACTAGGGGTTAATCCAGGGTGTTTGGCTGTCAACCAGTGGGCCGATTCGCTCAAATGCAGATTTTGCATTTGGATGGTTCTCATGGTTCATATTTAATCTAAAGGCCCTAGATGGTTCCTACACTTGACTTCTTCCCCAAGACATGCTTTGATGGCTTGGATTGAATCTAGGTTTAATCCTATGGCCTAAAACACTTGCCTAATCTATAAATAAGACCCTAACCTATCCTAAATCCTCATTATTCATTCATGCAACTAAACTATGGCCAAATTTCTACTCTCATGGCCTCCATCTCAAATCCCTAGAGCCTATGCATCCAAATCAAGTTCAAATCAAAAGGTGCAAGCTTGCTACACCAAATCAAGGCCAAATCAACATTGCTATGCGAGTTCCATGACGATTCTTCTACAAAGGAGGCACCTTTCTTAGCCAAGATGATTCATGCTCCTTTCCCTAGGCCTAACTATGTAAGTTCTAGCTACTTTTGGATCAAAACGGTATTTTTAATGTTGACATGGGATAAAATGAGGCTAAACATGATTATGCGAACCTATATGAATCTTACCTTGCCTCTTGTGTTCATGTTTATGATTTTAGGCCATGTGAGTGACTTAATCATGCCTCTCATGCTATGCATAACCTAGTTTATCTTGCAAGTTTGGATCTTTATGCATGAAATGCTAGCATGAACCTTTAGGAACCACTTTACATGTGAAACATTGGCTAAGACAAGATTTTGGGGCTTATGCATGTTTATGAACCCAAACCCCTTATGCTAACATGCAAGTTTGTGGCCAAATCCTTTATGAGATTATGCATGATCGTGGCCAATCCCCTCTTTTAAGTTGTGCATGTTTATGGCCAAACCCTTTTTGATAATATGCATGTTTGTGGCCAAATTACCTTATGACACTATGCATGTTTATGGCCAATCCCTTTATGATGTTATGCATGTGGAAGCCAAGCCCTTTTTGGCATCATGCATGTTTTGAGACCAATATGTGACATATTATCCGTACTATGTTGACTCGCTTTGCTTGCGTTGGGAAAACACGATTTGGGTAGTTAGATAAACATGAACATGTCGCAAAATCTTAACTTGAATATGACATGTGTTTATACTTGAAAATATGACTTGAAAGATAACATGGAGGTTGGCATGTAAGTATGCATAAAAACATGAGCTTGGGAATTTACCTATTAAGTTAGGTCTACCCTTTGGGAATTTACCTATTAAGTTAGGTCTACCCAAATGCTTGAAAACTTGTAACATGTTTTGGAAACATGATGAACTTAGATAATATAACTGTGGCCAACTCGAGGTTGGGTTGAGTTTACAACGTAAAACTACCCGGAACCGACCGGCCTAACTAGTTGTTGCAAACAACAGGACCCAATGTGAGAAGTTGGTCATGTCGCGCTTAATACCCGAGGTTAGACTAGGTTGTGGTGTAAACCTACCCGGACCCGCCCGGCTTAACTAGTAACCACAACAAGGTCTAATGTGAGAGGTTGAGGGTGCATTAATTAAATTAATGCCACATAATAGGGTTAAGTTAATTTGATTAATGAGGCTTAACCAAATATGATATGGACAAATGGGTTAAGTAATTTGATTAGGCTAATGATACTTAACAAAACATGATAAGCTTGGGTAGGTTAAGTAACTTGATTTGCCTAATGACACTTGACCATTTTTATACGACTAGTGGACGGGATTAAGTTAACCAACACTTAACTAATCCAACATGATAACGGGATAAGGTTAAGTAAATTTTCTAATGACACTTAACCGTATAATACAGTTAATGGATGGGGTTAAGATTAGGCTTAACTAATCTAAACATGGTAATCGGATGGGGTTAAGTTAAACACTTAACTAATTTAACACGATGGTTTGGTGAGGTTAAGTGGCCTATACTTAACCAATCTAACTTGTTAATTTGATGAGGTTAAGTTAACCTATACTTAACCAATCTAACATGTAAACATGATAGGGCTAAGTCACGAATCGCTTCGAATACGCTTGACCGATTTGACTCGGTAATTTGATAGGGTCAAATTAATGTATACTTAACCAGTCTAAAATGATAATTAGACAAGGTTAAGTCATGGATTGCTTGATATACTTAACCAACTTGACACATGGTTTGTAGGGTTAAGTCTTGGACTTGGATACTTAGCCAATTTTGACATGGTTTGTAGATGGGCTAAGTTATGAACTTAAGTGACACTTAACCCATTAGATAAACCCTAATTCGGAGGATTAGGAAAATAACCATAGTTAACAAGGATTATGGAAATAAGGCTAAGTGGTAAACCTTAGTTAAGGGAAACTAAGTAATAATTCTTAGTCAAGGAGATTTGGACCATTTCTTAGGTAGATTAGTAACCCGATACGTTAGGTCAACGTTTAAGTATGCGTGTAGGAGCAGGCTATCTGATTTAGATAAAGGCTCCAACGAACTGGGTAACGAAGCAGCGGCTTCGGGGAACGTGAGGATATTCTTGGGATCCCTCTGTGAGCTGCCAGGTCATTATACTAGGCTCACGAGAGGTTGAGGTCTGCGGTAGAAGAACCAAGAATATGCCTTGGTTGCTATGCGAGCGACCTAAAGACTGGGGTGGATAGCAGTGAGTCGACGAATACATAAGGTGCCCGAGATAGCAAGTTCGTCGATCATCTACCATCTTGAGTCAAGCGTATACGTACGGAAAGGCAGGGAACACCCAACAGACCATAATTGCTATCTAATTATGGGTGAGGTAGGCCGTAGGATGTGGGCTGGCCGGAGTGTAGTTCTCATGCAAGATTTTCTCTTGTGTTGCCTTTCACTAGTTGAGGGAGGGGTCTCGTGGGACCATAGCCACGTGTAGAAAAGCAGACCTTAGCATCTGCATCGGCAGATAAATCTAAAGCTCCCGACCGAGTCCTGTATTTCTTGTTTTGGCCGGTGACAGGACTCGGATGGCACGATGTGATACATGTGCATCCAGTTATAGAAAAACGATTCACGATGAATGCGTGGGAAAAAGGGCGCGGTTGAGGGTTAGCGTAATCACTAGTGGCCTAGGTGGTTTAACCCAAACCGAAATACGAAAGCGTGCAATAGGTAAGCGTAATCCCTAGTGGTGCTAAGTGGCGTAAGTCCTAGTAGTTCAAACGATGATTCATACGGAAGAGCCTAGCTAGAACAAGGGTGACAGTCCAAACGATTTCAAGGATAATACGACATGAGGAAGCCCGTACGAGGTACGACAAAGGACTGAACTTATATACATGGAAAGAAACGTATGATTTGAGTAACCAATATATGCGATATTAGGTTGACATGGACCATTACACGACTTTGAGCACGGGACATTCATGGTTAACACATGACGCGGGTAGGGATACTAGTATGAGAGGTGCAGAGCAAATATACATGTTAGAACTAGGAAGAATATACATAATAGATACCGTGGGATGTTAGACGGGGTAGATACCTTGGGATAATGTACTGGATAGAAATCTGACGATGTGATACCTTGACTTATCATAACACCGTAGTTTATCATGATACCTTAGTTTACCTTGCCGCAGTAGTTCAACTGGCTACCCTGGTTTATCTATCTTGTAGTTATCCTTATGTTTACTTTCAGTTTATGCATGTCATGTTACCTTTACCTATTTTTATACTGGAAGTAGATAGGACTTACTCGGTCTTTTTTACTGACCCGTTTTGTTTCGCCTCTTTTCTTCCGTTTCCCCCCCCCCCCCCCCCAGGTTTCAGGGAGGAAACAATGCTGTTTAGTTCGGACTTCTTCTGCTTGAAGGTCATCATGGATGGCTTGGACTTCTCTTGGCTATGGCTACTTTACGGTTTTACTTGGGGAATAATTTATTAAAAAGTCTTTATTCTTCTTTACTATTGCAAGACAGGTTTTGATGTACTCTGATGTAAAAGGCTTTAAACCTTATGTATTCATGTTTATGAAAGTTTGATTTTACTTCCGCTATTTATATATATATATATATATGTTCTGTCTTGTGATATTTCTGTGCATGTTTACCAATAATGCCCCACTAAAGCTAGTGCATTCCTTTGCGAGTGACCCTAGCGGAGGCGGGGTGTTACATTTGGTATCGGAGCAGAAGGTTACCAGACTGGGCAAAAGTTTTTAAAGACCCTCTGAAAACTATTTGAAAATCGTTTACAAAGAAGCATTTTTCAAGAAAATTTTCTTTTAAAAGAAAAAGGCTATTCCCCAAAGGCCATTAGCACTATCCTTGTTTCCTTAATTGAGTCTCTTTTCCTTTCTTTCCTCCATCTGTAGTCACAGTAGTTTTAACTGCGACTAGTCTTTTCTACCTACGAAAGTGCTTTCCATACGATGGAGGTGGTTCTCGAGAGACCAGTGACCGCGTTATAATAAAGGATCATGAGAAAGAAGGATAAAGGATACGAGCTTAAGGATGAGCAACTTGTTGGTATGGCTTAGTCCTCAAAAGAGGGAGAAAGATGAACAATGAAACCCATGACGAGAGAGTACCTTTGGCATGGTGAAACGGGACGGATAGTTAAGTATCATGGAACAGGGACAAGATCATTCGGAGGGCAATAGTATGCTCTCATTTCTAGGGTACCTCAGAAGGAGGGTAACGATCTTGTTAAAGGTTTAGCTTTTCTTCTCTATCATCCTGTCGGGACTTTGTTTTGATCACCGCATCTTTTAAGTCCGCTTCGATAGTTGAGTCTCTGCACCTTAGTACTAGCGTAGTAGGGGATCCCGTTTTTGTCTCAAGTCCTATTGGAAGATCGGTCCATTTATTCATGACTTGTTTGGATTTGAGAATGTCTATGCCAAGTATTGAGCTTGGAAATAATGCTTATGTTTATAAGCTATGGATGGATTCTAGGGATGAAGTGGTTATCCAGCAAGGGGTGCCACTCTCGGTTTTGATAGGAGTGTAGTTAGACTCTTGACTAGCCTTGGTAATACCATCGAAGTCTCGTGTAACCTTTTGGGTTCGGTCATGGTTAGTTACTTAGAATCCCTTGATGCCTTTATGGGAAATTGGAAGCCCAATCGAATGGTGTTCGCTAATAAGACGCTTGGTTTGTTTCACTTATGCATGGGTTATAGAAATCACCTTAGTAAGTGCGCTTGATAACCTGGTTGGCATCTGTTTACTTTCAAGAGAAAGTTCTTCTATGTGGAATACCTTGTGGTACGAGGTCCGAGATTCATTAGTGAATTTTGGAAAGCTTGCATGAGATCATGAGTACGTAGTCATGTTTGCGTCAAGTATTTTAGGAAAAGGATAAGTGCAAGTGGAACGAGAGGCGACGAAGAAATGAGTTTCAGCTCATGTTATGGAAATAGGAAATAAGAAGCTACGAAATCGCGAAGTTAAAGGACGGTCAAGGCACAATGGAATTAAGCTCAAGGAAATACGACTTTGATGGTCAAAGACTAGATACGCGCATGATATCTCTTTTTGGGAGTATATCCTTGATCCCTGTTTTCTGTAGAGCTTACTTGTAGGCTATCTTTCGTGGACATCCTCTCGGTCCTATTTTCTGTTACAAACCCCGTAAGGAGTTTGTCTTGTTTGACCCTGTTTCAGGGAATCCTAGGTAGAATCCTATGGATGTAAACATGTATTTGAAACATGTTATGATTGATATGGTTGCAAGTGGTTGCTCGTGGATGCGCGAATACACATTAGATACTAGCTCGACTCGGTCACATTTCATATTGCATATGCACGAGTATTTATACGTGTTTATGGATGAAATCGAATGTATTATCATGCGGTTGTTGCATATGAATGAATGATTGTGCACGCATATAGTATCTATATGACTAGGACTATTTTCATACATGTTGGATTCATGGCACTATACATATTTTGCATTAGAAAGATTATTCAGGCCTGATCATTAGCATTAGCTAAGGAACATGTACACACACGTCTTGCATATATTCATACAGCATTAGAAATCATCTAAGGACAATGGTTGCTCGTGGATGATGTTTTGAGTAGATGGATGATGGATGGTAGGATATGTTCTTCCTAACTTGGAGATTTCGGGGACGAAATCCTAAAAGGTGGGGAGAATGTAACAACCCGTATTTCGATAACATGATTAAAGACAGGAATCAAGGCAGAATTTAATTTTAAATTCTGAATCAAGTGAAACGGGCTATGCCATTGCGTTCGTCCCGGAAAAATACGCGAAATATAGTCCGAGTTTTCGAAAATCGGAGTCCGTATGACCAAGATATGGCCTCGCGAAGTTTCACTAAAAATTCCCAAATTAAAGTATACTTAATTAAGTGAAATGGGTTGCGCAGAAAAATATATATATATTGATATATATATATATATATATAATTGAAAATTAAATAAATAAATATGCAAAAATGTTCAAAACAGCGAATTGGGAGAGGGGAATAACCGAACCGGCCGATTTTTGAGGTCGACCCGAGCTCGCTGGGTCGACTTGGGGTTAATCCAGGGTGTTTGGCTGTCAACCCGTGGGCCGATTCGCTCAAATGCAGATTTTGCATTTGGATGGTTCACATGGTTCATATTTAATCTAAAGGCCCTAGATGGTTCCTACACTTGACTTCTTCCCCAAGACATGCTTTGATGGCTTGGATTGAATCTAGGTTTAATCCTATGGCCTAAAACACTTGCCTAATCTATAAATAAGACCCTAACCTATCCTAAATCCTCATTATTCATTCATGCAACTAAATTATGGCCAAATTTCTACTCTCATGGCCTCCATCTCAAATCCCTAGAGCCTATGCATCCAAATCAAGTTCAAATCAAAAGGTGCAAGCTTGCTACACCAAATCAAGGCCAAATCAACATTGCTATGCGAGTTCCATGACGATTCTTCTACAAAGGAGGCACCTTTCTTAGCCAAGATGATTCATGCTCCTTTCCTTAGGCCTAACTATGTAAGTTCTAGCTACTTTTGGATCAAAACGGTATTTTTAATGTTGACATGGGATAAAATGAGGCTAAACATGATTATGCGAACCTATATGAATCTTACCTTGCCTCTTGTGTTCATGTTTATGATTTTAGGCCATGTGAGTGACTTAATCATGCCTCTCATGCTATGCATAACCTAGTTTATCTTGCAAGTTTGGATCTTTATGCATGAAATGCTAGCATGAACCTTTAGGAACCACTTTACTTGTGAAACATTGGCTAAGACAAGATTTTGGGGCTTATGCATGTTTATGAACCCAAACCCCTTATGCTAACATGCAAGTTTGTGGCCAAATCCTTTATGAGATTATGCATGATCGTGGCCAATCCCCTCTTTTAAGTTGTGCATGTTTATGGCCAAACCCTTTTTGATAATATGCATGTTTGTGGCCAAATTACCTTATGACACTATGCATGTTTATGGCCAATCCCTTTATGATGTTATGCATGTGGAAGCCAAGCCCTTTTTGGCATCATGCATGTTTTGAGACCAATATGTGACATAGTATCCTTACTATGTTGACTCGCTTTGCTTGCGTTGGGAAAACACGATTTGGGTAGTTAGATAAACATGAACATGTCGCAAAATCTTAACTTGAATATGACATGTGTTTATACTTGAAAATATGACTTGAAAGATAACATGGAGGTTGGCATGTAAGTATGCATAAAAACATGATCTTGGGAATTTACCTATTAAGTTAGGTCTACCCTTTGGGAATTTACCTATTAAGTTAGGTCTACCCAAATGCTTGAAAACTTGTAACATGTTTTGGAAACATGATGAACTTAGATAATATAACTGTGGCCAACTCGAGGTTGGGTTGAGTTTGCAACGTAAACCTACCCGGAACCGACCGGCCTGACTAGTAGTTGCAAACAATAGGACCCAATGTGAGAAGTTGGTCATGTCGCGCTTAAGACCCGAGGTTAGACTAGGTTGTGGTGTAAACCTACCCGGACCCGCCCGGCTTAACTAGTAACCACAACAAGGTCTAATGTGAGAGGTTGAGGGTGCATTAATTAAATTAATGCCACATAATAGGGTTAAGTTAATTTGATTAATGAGGCTTAACCAAATATGATATGGACAAATGGGTTAAGTAATTTGATTAGGCTAATGATACTTAACAAAACATGATAAGCTTGGGTAGGTTAAGTAACTTGATTTGCCTAGTGACACTTGACCATTTTTATACGACTAGTGGACGGGATTAAGTTAACCAACACTTAACTAATCCAACACGATAACGGGATAAGGTTAAGTAAATTTTCTAATGACACTTAACCGTATAATACAGTTAATGGATGGGGTTAAGATTAGGCTTAACTAATCTAAACATGGTAATCGGATGGGGTTAAGTTAAACACTTAACTAATTTAACACGATGGTTTGGTGAGGTTAAGTGGCCTATACTTAACCAATCTAACTTGTTAATTTGATGAGGTTAAGTTAACCTATACTTAACCAATCTAACGTGAAAACATGATAGGGCTAAGTCACGAATCGCTTCGAATACGCTTGACCGATTTGACTCGGTAATTTGATAGGGTCAAATTAATGTATACTTAACCAATCTAAAATGATAATTAGACAAGGTTAAGTCATGGATTGCTTGATATACTTAACCAACTTGACACATGGTTTGTAGGGTTAAGTCTTGGACTTGGATACTTAGCCAATTTTGACATGGTTTGTAGACGGGCTAAGTTATGAACTTAAGTGACACTTAACCCATTAGATAAACCCTAATTCGGAGGATTAGGAAAATAACCATAGTTAACAAGGATTATGGAAATAAGGCTAAGTGGTAAACCTTAGTTAAGGGAAACTAAGTAATAATTCTTAGTCAAGGAGATTTGGACCATTTCTTAGGTAGATTAGTAACCCGATACGTTAGGTCAACGTTTAAGTATGCGTGTAGGAGCAGGCTATCTGATTTAGATAAAGGCTCCAACGAACTGGGTAACGAAGCAGCGGCTTCGGGGAACGTGAGGATATTCTTGGGATCCCTCTGTGAGCTGCCAGGTCATTATACTAGGCTCACGAGAGGTTGAGGTCTGCGGTAGAAGAACCAAGAATATGCCTTGGTTGCTATGCGAGCGACCTAAAGACTGGGGTGGATAGCAGTGAGTCGACGAATACATAAGGTGCCCGAGATAGCAAGTTCGTCGATCATCTACCATCTTGAGTCAAGCGTGTACGTACGGAAAGGCAGGGAACACCCAACAGACCATAATTGCTATCTAATTATGGGTGAGGTAGGCCGTAGGATGTGGGCTGGCCGGAGTGTAGTTCTCATGCAAGATTTTCTCTTGTGTTGCCTTTCACTAGTTGAGGGAGGGGTCTCGTGGGACCATAGCCACGTGTAGAAAAGCAGACCTTAGCATCTGCATCGGCAGATAAATCTAAAGCTCCCGACCGAGTCCTGTATTTCTTGTTTTGGCCGGTGACAGGACTCGGATGGCACGATGTGATACATGTGCATCCAGTTATAGAAAAACGATTCACGATGAATGCGTGGGAAAAAGAGCGCGGTTGAGGGTTAGCGTAATCACTAGTGGCCTAGGTGGTTTAACCCAAACCGAAATACGAAAGCGTGCAATAGGTAAGCGTAATCCCTAGTGGTGCTAAGTGGCGTAAGTCCTAGTAGTTCAAACGATGATTCATACGGAAGAGCCTAGCTAGAACAAGGGTGACAGTCCAAACGATTTCAAGGATAATACGACATGAGGAAGCCCGTACGAGGTACGGCAAAGGACTGAACTTATATACATGGAAAGAAACGTATGATTTGAGTAACCTATATATGCGATATTAGGTTGACATGGACCATTACACGACTTTGAGCACGGGACATTCGTGGTTAACACATGACGCGGGTAGGGATACTAGTACGAGAGGTGCAGAGCAAATATACATGTTAGAACTAGGAAGAATATACATAATAGATACCGTGGGATGTTAGACGGGGTAGATACCTTGGGATAATGTACTGGATAGAAATCTGACGATGTGATACCTTGACTTATCATAATACCATAGTTTATCATGATACCTTAGTTTACCTTGCCGCAGTAGTTCAACTGGCTACCCTGGTTTATCTATCTTGTAGTTATCCTTATGTTTACTTTCACTTTATGCATGTCATGTTACCTTTACCTGTTTTTATACTGGAAGTAGATAGGACTTACTCAGTCTTTTTTACTGACCCGTTTTGTTTCGCCTCTTTTCTTCCGTTTCCCCCCCCCCAGGTTTCAGGGAGGAAACAATGCTGTTTAGTTCGGACTTCTTCTGCTTGAAGGTCATCATGGATGGCTTGGACTTCTCTTGGCTATGGCTACTTTATGGTTTTACTTGGGGAATAATTTATTAAAAAGTCTTTATGCTTCTTTACTATTGCAAGACAGGTTTTGATGTACTCTGATGTAAAAGGCTTTAAACCTTATGTATTCATGTTTATGAAAGTTTGATTTTACTTCCGCTATTTATATATATATGTTCTGTCTTGTGATATTTCTGTGCATGTTTACCAATAATGCCCCTCTAAAGCTAGTGCATTCCTTTGCGAGTGACCCTAGCGGAGGCGGGGTGTTAAAGTAGATAACAGATTTTATATGACTTAACGGATTTAACAGATTTAGCAACTTAGCAGATTTTGGCATATAACAGGTTAGGCATTTCAACCGACAAATTTAACAAATTAGGCATTTCAATCTAATTAGAATTCTAGGCAATATAACAAAACTAGCAGTTTAGGCAACTTGGCAAATTAGCATATTTAGCAAATTTAATATTTCTAAAGGTTCTATTTACATGCCTTGCCTAATCATAAATTGGCCTAAATTCATATGCCTAAATAATTGTCGTGATTCACAATAAGATCATATACTTCCATGTTTGCATACCTTTACATAGCGCAGAATATGGACATAATTTACCCTATAACATATGTTCCAATTTTTGTTAAACTAACCTTATACAGCAGATTCACATATAAATTATACCAAATATGATCATTAACTACAGTGCATGCCATATATGCCAAATTCCCTATTTAGGTGTAATCACAATAGTAGAGATCCTAATTAATGTAAATCTTTTACACCTACGTTTCCATATCCTTCTTCTTATTAAGTCATGAATCATTATGCAAAATATACCCAACAATCTAAATCTTTAAATCATATCCTCTAAAAAAATCAGATCTTGACTTTTATATGCATTTTGTCCAAAGTCTCAAATCATATGTAATCTTACAATAGTTCCTCTTTTCTTCTATCATAGAATATGCATAGATCCAAATCTAGTTTACAACATATGCTCATTAATTACAGTTCTAAATCACAACATAACTATGCATACAAGATGCATAAATTACATGTTCATAGTCAAATTTATGCATATGTCCAATATGTTTTATGCCTCAGACCTAAAGTCATACATTCAATTTAGTCTTGTCAAATTTCGCATCATTCATTATTTATCCCAAAATTTGCGTTCATACGTTCATCTCTTATGAGATTAGGCACAGGCTCGTGGTAGCCTGGCTATAAAAACAGAAAAGAAGAAAAGGGATACAGAACAGTCACAGAAAAACAAATCTGACAGAAGAGAATATATATATACAATCTCAGATTCAGAATTAAAAACATATCAAAATTATAATTAACGTTTATAGCGGAAAATAACTGTACTTGCCTTGATTGGATTAAAGAAAGAACTTTAACTTGTTGTAGAATCTTTGCAGAAAATTTAATCTCTAGTTTGAATTGAGTTGCTTAGGCTGATGTTGATTATCTTCTAGTTTTAATTCCAGCAGAGCAGCGATGCCATTTTTATTTTTTTATTAGAAGAAGAGAGCAATGGAGGCTAGAGAATTGTGTAAGAAACCTAGGTAGAGTCTAGGGTCATTTTTATAGAGTTTATGAACTGATTAGGACCATCGATGTTGCTTGGATTGATCGTAGCCATTCATTCGAAAGAGAGACCAATTAGAGCCTGCCACCTAGCCCTAATGACAAAGAATGCTTCTGAAAATCGACCAACATAGACTAGGCCAGCCAGGGTGGACTGGGTTCGACCTGGGTCTGGACCAGGTCGACAGCCCTGTCGACAGCCCTGTCGACCTGGCTAGGCCAGGTCGACAGCCCAGTCGACCTGGGTGCCTTAGGCGGGAATTTTCCAGCCCTGGCCAATTGGGCCCGATTTTTAATTTTAAACTTGTTTTACTGAGCTGTTCGAATTTTAAACTTAATTCAGAAACTTCCGGAGGCTATATCTTCTTCATACGGACTCCGTTTTTCGAAAACTCGGACTCCATTTCGCGTATTTTTCCGAGACGAATGCAATGGCGTATCCCGTTTCCCTTAGTTCTTTGATTTCAAATTAATTATACTTTAATTTGTTAATCCCACAGTTATAGAATACACGGGGTGTTACATTCTCCCCCACTTAAAAGGATTTCGTCCCCGAAATCTTCAAGTTAAGAAGAATGTGTCCTACCATCCAATCACCCATCTACTCAACCATCATCCACAAGCATCCATTGTCCTTAGAAAACTTCTAATGTTGTATGAACATATGCAAAAGTGTGTGTATATGTTCCTTACCTAATGCAAAGATCAGGTGGTCTACTGATTCAGTTGACCTCCTTAATGCGAATTATGTCAGTGCCATGAGTCCAACATGTATGCAATAGAATTCTGATGATATATATTATTTCTATATGAGTGCACAACCATTCACTCAAATGCAACATCCATGTGCTGAATCAACCATTTTGCATCCACAAGAATTGAAAAATGCTCACCCATCCATATGCAGTATGAGAGTGTTTTCGAGCCGATCTAGTGCCTAGTGTGTGTATATGCATCCACGGGCAACCACTAGCAACCACTTGCATCCACTTGCAACCATCAAACATAACATGTCTCAAACACATGTTTACACCCATTAGTTTCTACCTAAAGTTCAAATATTCGATCGATAGGATACAGTCGAATGATGGAAGCGAGTACAGATAGAACGAAAATTTGGTTCCCATTAGACATGGGTCCTAAGTATCGGCCCCAAAGACCGAAACCAACATCAAATTGACACCTAGAGGATTACCTTCTTTAGACAATGTCAAAACTGGAAATCCTATAAAAAGTATTTAGATATTTACAGACTCTTGGTACAGATCAGGTTCCCTAATGATTCTTAGGAAGCTAAGCATGATAAAATCATACCCCACGAAAACTCAGAATGTATGCGTTATACTTGACGCCTAACACAGATATCCCTCAAACCCCAATCTCAAACAGATGATCGATAACCATTATGGGTCTGAGTCTATAGCGGAATTCAGAAATAATACTAGTATTAAAGTGCAGAGTATCGATTACAAAATCAAAATACCAAAATCAGAAAAAGTCACAATCAGATAAAGAAATTAAACCTACTATAGAAATTTTCCTATTTCTATCCTAGCCACTAGCCTCAAGAGTGTTCGCCTGCCCTCCTTGTCCTCGTCTCTTCGGGCAGTCCCTAGTGAAGTGTCCCATCTCCCCACAGTTGAAGTAAGCGCCCTTCCTTTTTTTGCAATCCTTGTTCAGATGAGTTGAGCTCCCACAAGTAAAGCACTTTTTCCCCTTCTTATCTTCAGACTTCTCATCCTTCTTTTGTGTTTCCTTTTTTTGGCCCCACTTTCTTATTCTGTGGTTCTTCCTTCTTTGTCTCTTTCGGGCCCTTGTCTTCCTCGTGCAGTAGTGCCATAGCCACCAATTTCTCGTAAGTTGCTCCCATGGGTACATGGGTCATGGCTAGGCTGTGCAGTGGCTCATTTAATCCTTTAACAAAGCGGAGAGCCTTTTTATGCTGAGTATTGACTAAATCCAATCCGAATCTTGCTAGTTGGTTGAACTGGTTGACGTATTCCTTGACCGTCATACTTCCTTGCTTAAGAGACAAGAACTTTTCCAATTGTAAACTTCGTTCAGCTTGCGAGAGGAATTTTGTCTCAAACCTTGTTCTGAAATCCATCCATGTCTCAACCGGCCTCTCGGCGTTAGTGACTTCCCACCAGTATGAAGCTTCGTCTTTGAGCAGCCATACTGCCAACTGTACCTTCTGCCTATCGTCCACCTCGAAGATAACGAATAGATCCTCAGTTTCTTTGAGCCAATTCCTTGCTTCTACGAATGATTCAGTTCCTTTGAAATCCTTCCCACCCATGGCCCTAAAATCTCTACAGATCTTTGAGAAAGCAATTGCACGAGGAGGGGGTGGAGGAGGGGGATCATTTGCTGGACCTGCAGCGGCGGTCCTAGCCTCAAGATATTGACGAAACCAACCGGGTACATGAACACCCTCTGGTATCTCAGATGCTTCAGACATGCTGGAACGAAAAAGGAAAGGTTCAATACAAAAAAGGACTGAAAGAAAGATATATGGCTCTTGGGGATCATGTTTTTCAAAATAAGCTTTATTTTTGAAAATACTTCCTTTCAAAACCTTTTTTTTTTTGAAAATAATTTTTCAAAACTTTTTTTTTTTTTTATAAAGCTGGTAACCTTCAGCTCTGATACCAAGTGTAGCACCCCACCTCCGTTAAGGTCACTCACAAAGGGAATGCCTTAACTTTGGTGGAGCATTTTAGTAAACAGAACAGAAACTTACAAGACAGATAAAAACAGTACTTGAAAAATTTTAACTTTATTACAGCGGAAACAGAAACTAATATGTTTACATCCTTTCAATTTCAGAATTCAAGTACAAAATATCAGTCTTGTACAAAAGCCTTCAAAACACATAGTTTAAAATCATAATCCCCATGGAACGGAAGCTATACAGAGCCAAGCCATACTTTAAGCACTTCAAGCAAAGAGAAATCCGGATCAAGCTAAAGTATTTCCCTCCTTGGATAACCTGGGGGGGGAACGGAAGAAAGGAGGCGAAACAACAAGGGTCAGACAAAAAGTCTGGCAAGTCCAGTGACTTTCAGCATATGAACAGATAATAATAATATGATATGAACATAAAACTGGATGTGAGATAACTATAACAGGTGTAGCAGATATAACAGAAAAACAGAATGATATAAACTATTGTTTTACACTTCTCTGCACTAATACTAGTATAGCAGAATTAGGTGTCTCCCTAATGTCTAAATTGAAGCAGGAACGGGTACAGAATACTTCAACAGAAACAGAATGCTAATAATGGGCCTTTACTACCCGATCATAAACAGACAGAAGCAGAAACAGATTTATCCCTACGGAAACAGAATGTAGAATTAGGTGTACACTAGTAATGGGCCTTTACCACCCGAACAGACGGTACCACACAGAAACAGACAGGTGTTACCACCCAACAGAAACAGACGGTACCAACAGAAACAGACAGAACTAAGCGTACCCTAAAACCCTACCCCAAGCGATCGGCTCCCTAATACATAAATATCCTGTGTCGGCCCCACAGTAGGGTGTATCACTCCCTAAAGTGACAACCAATTGGCACAGACCTATTTACAGGTGTCACGGCGTCTTACATCCTCAGAGGCAGACCGGGATCCATGCATGCACATGACCCGGTTGGAACGCACCATCAACACCCCTCGCCATTATCAGAATGAACCACTTATAATTAGTTCAGTAAGTGTGCCCGGACCCTACCTACTGTTGGGTCAAAGTTTTGATACCAGAAAGGGTTACTGACTAATATGGGTCCCAAACAACAGATGACACAAGTAATTCCCCTCCTAACCTTGTGTCCCCAGACTAACAGATTTCAGATTTATTTGTTTACAAGTTCAGACATACAGAATTCAGATTTACTAGTTCACAAATTAAGTTAACAAGTTTTCAGACTAACGGATCAGATGTACAGATTTTTCAGATTTGTCTAACTTTGTATTGGACGGGTTTACTACACCTATTAATCCCGTTGGTTTATCCCTATTTTCCCCCAATACGTTTTAGATGTCATTCTTATCTTAGATTTGCATTAATTAATTATTAATGCCCAGACCTCTCACATTAGGCCGCTAGCTTGTGGCCGCTGGATGGGCCGGGCGGTTCCGGGCAGACTTCTGCCACAAGCCAGACCTAACCTCGTGTCTTAAGCAGGTTACGACTAACTTCTCACATTAGAACCTATTGTTTGCGGCCACTGGATGTGCCGGGCGGTTCCGGGCAGAATTATGCCGCAAACTCATTCTAACCTCGAGTTAGCCATGTTTATCTTTGCGGCCAATTAATTAATAATTTACCGTTTATGCGCACGCCCAATATATATACCAATTCAGATTATATCAATAACAGGATGATTATATCAACACAGCAGATAACAGACTTTAGCAGATAACAGATTTTATATGACTTAACGGATTTAATAGATTTAGCAACTTAGCAGATTTTGGCATATAACAGGTTAGGCATTTCAACCGACAAATTTAACAAATTAGGCATTTCAATCTAATTAGCATTCTAGGCAATATAACAAAACTAGCAGTTTAGGCAACTTGGCAAATTAGCATATTTAGCAAATTTAATATTTCTAAAGGTTCTATTTACATGCCTTGGCTAATCATAAATTGGCCTAAATTCATATGCCTAAATAATTGTCGTGATTCACAATAAGATCATATACTTCCATGTTTGCATACCTTTACATAGCGCAGAATATGGACATAATTTACCCTATAACATATGTTCCAATTTTTGTTAAACTAACCTTATACAGCAGATTCACATATAAATTATACCAAATATGATCATTAATTACAGTGCATGCCATATATGCCAAATTCCCTATTTAGGTGTAATCACAATAGTAGAGATCCTAATTAATGTAAATCTTTTACACCTACGTTTCCATATCCTTCTTCTTATTAAGTCATGAATCATTATGCAAAATATACCCAACAATCTAAATCTTTAAATCATATCCTCTAAAAAAATCAGATCTTGACTTTTATATGCATTTTGTCCAATGTCTCAAATCATATGTAATCTTACAATAGTTCCTCTTTTCTTCTATCATAGAATATGCATAGATCCAAATCTAGTTTACAACATATGCTCATTAATTACAGTTCTAAATCACAACATAACTATGCATACAAGATGCATAAATTACATGTTCATAGTCAAATTTATGCATATGTCCAATATGTTTTATGCCTCAGACCTAAAGTCATACATTCAATTTAGTCTTGTCAAATTTCGCATCATTCATTATTTATCCAAAAATTTGCGTTCATACGTTCATCTCTTATGAGATTAGGCACAGGCTCGTGGTAGCCTGGCTATAAAAACAGAAAAGAAGAAAAGGGATACAGAACAGTCACAGAAAAACAAATCTGACAGAAGAGAATATATATATATACAATCTCAGATTCAGAATTAAAAACATATCAAAATTATAATTAACATTTATAGCGGAAAATAACTGTACTTGCCTTGATTGGATTAAAGAAAGAACTTTAACTTGTTGTAGAATCTTTGCAGAAACTTTAATCTCTAGTTTGAATTGAGTTGCTTAGGCTGATGTTGATTATCTTCTAGTTTTAATTCCAGCAGAGCAGCGACGCCATTTTTATTTTTTTATTAGAAGAAGAGAGCAATGGAGGCTAGAGAATTGTGTAAGAAACCTAGGTAGAGTCTAGGGTCATTTTTATAGAGTTTATGAACTGATTAGGACCATCGATGTTGCTTGGATTGATCGTAGCCATTCATTCGAAAGAGAGACCAATTAGAGCCTGCCACCTAGCCCTAATGACAAAGCATGCTTCTGAAAATCGACCAACATAGACTAGGCCAGCCAGGGTGGACTGGGTTCGACCTGGGTCTGGACCAGGTCGACAGCCCTGTCGACAGCCCTATCGACAGCCCTGTCGACCTGGCTAGACCAGGTCGACAGCCCAGTCGACCTGGGTGCCTTAGGCGGGAATTTTCCCGCCCTGGCCAATTGGGCCCAATTTTTAATTTTAAACTTGTTTTTCTGAGCTGTTCGAATTTTAAACTTAATTCAGAAACTTCCGGAGGCTATATCTTCTTCATACGGACTCCGTTTTTCGAAAACTCGGACTCCATTTCGCGTATTTTTCTGAGACGAACGCAATGGCGTATCCCGATTCCCTTAGTTCTTTGATTTCAAATTAATTATAATTTAATTTGTTAATCCCACAGTTATAGAATACACGGGGTGTTACAGATGTGGTTGTAGTTTTCCATTCTACGTATTTTCTTCATTATAGAATGATTCTTTGTAATAATGTTTTCTAAATGGCACATCAAATATAAGACTGGAATAAATAGCTGGTAAAAAAGAATAAATAACTAATGCAAGCCACTCATAATCAGCTTAACAAAACCAAATTTCAAACATTCCAGATGAAAATATAATGGAAATTCAGGAAATGCTTATAACAAATTTATAGAGCGCATGGGCTACTACATTGACAAGTTTTTGAATCCACACAGGCAGCAGCAAAATTTTGTGGCATATTCCCACAAGCAACTTCGCATTGACTTGCTAGACAGGGGGATAGGCTAATATCCATTGTGCATAGACACAATGATGTGCCAGGATCGCCGCAAATCATCTGTCCGCTGCCTGACCCTGAAATATTTAATAAGAACAAAAAACATTTATAACTCAAAATACTAAGAGAAAAATTGAGTATTTACTATCTTAGGATTAGATGAAAATTAATATGGAAAAAGAATACGTTTTGTTTTGTATTTTATATTTAATCTTTAAAATAATACTTATTTTTTCATTATAATATTAGAAAGATAAATAAAATTCTTGGATGTAAACCAATGCTACTGAATTAAAGGATGAATTTTGAGTAGAAGAATTGGGAGTTCTGACTAAATTTCATTTTTTTTAAATTGTATTGGCTGTACAAGATTGATGTTTTAATGAATAAGATATATATTCTATAAAGTGTGTCTATTTATTAAAATCTAAAATTTATTTATAGAATGAGGCCATTACATCAAATATTTTGCTTCTATCCTAAGATAATAAAAAAGAACATCTTTTATCTCAAACAATTATTCACCATTCAACACAATAAAAATCCAAATTGAAAAAAAATGCAAATTATCAGAAATCATTTAATTGGGTTTTTGCATTGAGACAACTAGTTATGAAAGGCTGTAGAGAATTGAAAAACATATATACGTAGAATGAAAGTATTAGAAATCTTGTAAATACAAATACTCAAAAAATAAATTTCTATCATTACTAGGTCGATTTCTTTACCATATGGAATAATCAGAAAGAAGAACAAAAAAAAGGTTGAAATTGAAGCCATCTTCATTCGTTATTCCAATTCCCTGGTTAGGCGTATTTTTAACTCCCTTTGATGTTTCTTAGTAAGTTGAACTAACCGCTTGTTGTATATATAGTTGTAAGGAAAATTGAAAAAAGTAAATTAAACAATATTGTAACACCCCATAAATTTTGACACTAATGTTGACATTAATAATCAAATAAATCATACAGATAATTTTTCCTCTCAATATTTTCTTTCCCCTTCTTTATTTACTTTCCCCAAATTCACAATCTCATTTCTTTCCACTTTATTTATTCACTAATAATGCATTTATTTCTTTCCTTCCATCTATCCATTTACTTCCTATAATGACCCGCATTGTTAGAGGTATTATAATTAATTTATTTGATTATTTAAATAGTGATATAGGGAATTAAATAGTGGTTTAATTAAATAAGTGATTATTTAATTAAATTAAATAATAGAATAATGTATTTAATTCCGAAATAATCAAAAATATTGGAAATCACAATATTCTGTGAACTGGGTCATCCCTATGATTTAATTCAGCTTAGAGTTGAATTATATTGACGAATATATTCAATCGACGTCAGTTTGAAACGTCGAGTTTTAATATAATTAAAATAGAGCTCGAAATGGCACGGCAGTTCGCTATTTGGCGATTTGAACTTCAACTGGATATACATGGTTCGTTTTAAATCGGATTTCTGTGAAACAAGAAACGTGTGGAGCTAGTGGAGTATATCTTTATAGTGGAAGAGAAAAATTGGGATTTCATCGTGTAGATTTTGAGTTATGTCCAAATCAAATTCTCAGAAATGCAGCGCCGTGAACATAACGATTTAATTATATTTTATATAAGGATTTAAATAGAAATTGAACATCGATATAACTCTGACGATGTAATATCGAGTGGTAAATCCATATAGGAATATTCTAAAGCTGTACGGTATTACATGTGAATGTAGACATTAATATTTAATTTTAAATATTTAATTCAATTATATTTAAAAATATTTATATATTTAAATAGGCTATTTAGAGCTTAAAAAATAGCCAGTTTTGCAAACGAAGTCGAAATTCGACGAAACTAATTTTATTGGATCCGCAATGTCAAATTATTGTTAGATTTCAATTTCCGTGGTTTTTAGAGTCAGTGGGTGGCCGTACAGATTTTTAAAGTGAAAAACAGTCAGTATTTCGACGGTTAAAAAAAACGCTGTGTGAGCAAATGGAGTCGGAATCCGACGAAACCAGTTTCTTTGGGACCGTAATGTCAAACTGTAGTTGCATGTCCAGTTTCATGATTTTTGGGTATCGTATGTGATTACAGGAATTTTTAACAATAAGAAAATATGGCGTTTGCTTAAAATAAAATAAAATAATCCATGGAAAAATACCTAAATTCCCTATAAATATCCCACAATCCTTCATTAACCTAATTTACTTTTCCACTGATCGAAAACATGAGCCGTCGGTGTTTGTTTTCCCAGTAAATCAATTTCCACCTTCAAAGATTCATAACAATGGAAATAAAATTCCTAAATTAGCAAAACATATATCTTTGAGTTCATCAGAAGGTCCTTTACCTTGCTATAAGGGTTCAAGCGTGTTCGATGTTCATTTTGGGGCTGGCTTTTAAGACAGCGGTAGTCCTAGGGTTGGGTAAATTCGTGATTTTTGTGCATCGATTTGTGTAGTGGAGTTTATATTTAGGTTTATGGTTGGAATTGGAACGTATTGGGAAGTTTTTGTGGATCTCGAGATTAGCTCAGTCGGTGATGTCCCAGTAATACATGGACGAGCTGAAGTCGCAAGTCCTAAACAGAGGTGCGAGTTCCTCATTAGAGAGATGAGATTAAAGAGGAGGCTAGGAGGAGAGTTACTATGATTTTTGTGTTATTTTTAATGAGCTATGGAGGAAGAATGAAGTGCTTGAAGATTGGAAACGGCTTGGATGTTTACTGGAGCACGATGTTCATTGGGGAAGAAGAGGTTTTGGGCTTGCAAAAGGAAATGGGTCAGGGAGTTATAAGATAGAGGCCCAAAGTATAAGTTATAAAGGAAATTAAGTTTATTTATTTATTTAAATGCGTGATAACTTTAAAATGTTATAACTTATTCATATGAAACCAGAATCACAAATCGTAAGTTGTGTTGGGACCGTATAGACGAGAGCTACGCAATGAGACTGACTGGAAGTGGTTTGGGGCTCGTATTTATTTATGGCAAAATAAATTGTTTGATTCAAATCAAATAACAGTTTATCGTTCTTTAACGATGAACTGCAAATGTGAGTAAAACTAACCAACTCTGAACAGTTCTATTTTTACAGCGTATTCTTAGAACTGTTAAATATTGTCTATTTGACTGTGTGTTGACTGTTTGATTGAACTGCTAGTCAGTTAGTGGAAATTATATATATATATATAAATGTATATGTATATGTATATGTATATATAAATGTGTGTATATATATATATATAAACCGTCAAATATTTATATGTCGATTTTGTTTATCATAATATTTCTTATCGAAGTGAAATCGATGTTATTATATTGTTTAACATCTGTGGATGTAGGGAAACAGGTTGGAGGAATCCAACTGGATTCCTCAACATTTATTCTACTGTGATTTATATATTGTGATATATAATGTGATATATAATCTAACGTTGATTATCTGTGTTTGGATGATATTTATCGTTGTTATATGGTGTGTTAAATACCATAAGAAATACCAAAATGTGGAAAATGGAGTTTCAAAGTATATTTTGAAAATAATTTATTTATATAAAATCAATGGATTTTATATTATAAAGGAAAAAGGATTTTGAATTAAGGAATTTATATTTGTAAATCAAATATAAAGGAATTTATTTGTAAATCAAATATAAGGAATTATATTTGTTAAACAAATATAAAGGGATTTATTTATAAAACAAATATAGAGGAGATATATTTGTGAGATCAAATATAAAGGAAAATATTTGTAAAACAATATATATAAAGGAAAATATTGTCAAACAAATAAAAAGAGGGATATTTGTAAACCATTTACAAATACATATAAAAGGATTTATTTGTTTAGGAAATAAATAAAGGTAAAGAATTTATTATTTAGGGTATAAATAAAGTTAAAGGAATTATTTGTTTGGGGAATAAATAAAGTAAAAGGATTATTTATTTGTTAGAATAAATAGAATAAAGGAGATACTTATTTAATAAATAAATAGGATTAAATCAAAGGAATATTTATTTGAAAAAAATAAATAGAACTAAATCAAAATAATATTTAAAAGATGAATAGAAAATGGAAATCTGTTTTTAATAGATAAATAGAAAGGATTAATTTATAAATAACTGTTTATAAATTAAAATAAATATTTATCATTCGATAAATGGAATATATAAGTCTGAACTTATATAGATAAGAGATATTGGTTTTAAGCCCGATAGTTTTAATAGAATGGGTACACAACACTTGTATAAGTGAAGTAACGTTATTAAAGAGAACATTTATAAAGTGAAGAACCGTTATTAAAAGTTAATCTTTATAAATGAATAAACTTTATCAAATAGGAGTTAATCGAATTATAGTTAATCGATTAGAGTTAGAGTTTACCGATTAGAGTTAGAATAAATCGATTAGAGTTAGAATTAATCAATTAGAGTTAGGTTGGCCAGTTAGAGTAAATCAGTTGGGGTTGACCAGTTAGAGATTAACAGTTAGAGTAAATCAGTTAGGGTTGACCAGTTAGAGATTACCAGTTAGAGTTAATCAGTGAGGGTTGACCAGTTAGAGTTAGAGTTAACTAATTAGAGTTATTCAAATGGAGTTAATCGAGTAGAGTTATCGAATATCACTTATTCGAAGTAGAGTTATCGAATATCACTTATTCGAAGTAGAGTTATCTAACATAGTGTAATCACGAGAAGAGTAATCGAATATTGGTTATTCGAGGTGAGTTAATCGGATGTAATTATTCAAAAGGAGTTATCGAATCTAGTTATTCGAGGAGTTATCGAATCTAGATATTTGAAAGGAGTCATCGAATCTAGTTATTCGAAAGGAGTTATTGAATCTATATATTTGAAAGTAGTTATCGAATATAGTTTATTTGAATAGAGTTAGAGGAGTTAATTGAATACATTTTATTCGAATAGAGTTAGAGGAGTTAATCAAATACAGTTTATTCGAATAGAGTTAGAGGGGTTATAGAATATAGTTATTCGACAGGAGTTAAGTGAATAGAGTAAATCAAATAGAGTTAAGTGAAAAGAGTTAATCGAATATAGTTATTCGAAAGAAAGAGAATTACGTAAGGAAGTGTTAAAGATTTAGGAAAGGGAACTTATCTTATTTCGAGGTTAAGGATGTTGTTCAGTTAAGGTCTGAGAGGTAGTTCTACCCCAACTTGATTGGCTTCGTTTTTAACTAAGGAATGGTTAAGGTTCAGCAGTAAAGGATGGTTAAGTGAATTTAGTAATTAAAGGAAATGGGTTGAGCGATGTTTTATTTAAACATCTGTTTAATCCAAACGTAGGAGTTTTGGAAATGTTTTCCAAACAAGAATCAGAAATGTTTTCTAATACAAAAAACAAGAAAGGGAAATGTTCCCAGTGTAAATAACGTATATTTTCTAAATTTAGAAAATAGCAAATTTTGAATATAGGGAAACAGGAGATGAAAAATTAACTAAGGAGATAAATGTTGAAAGATGTTTGTTTGATATAATTTCCATCTGGAAATAATATCGTTGTTTGCACACATGTTTTTCTTTGATAGTTAACTCACAGACTATCAAAGTTTTGAACATTTTAATTTTGTTAATATGGAGAGACCGGTTGGATTATTATCCAAAGAACCACTTTGTATTGGCATAAGCGTTGCGAATCATATATGCCAAAGATAATTGAAGACAGAGTAAAATGCAAGGGTTGATGTATAAGTCTTAGATAACAGTGACTAAGATGAATGTACGGGATAGTACCTTCGGTTTATCCAGTCCCAGGACAACTTGTATGGACGAAGGTCTGACAGAGTATATCCAATGAATCACGTAAGTTGATCTCTTCAAACGTATATACGTTGGTGGCGGAGGAATTCGTTTCTCTTAGCTGTATACCAGTTGTATTTTTGAGGTAATCAATTTGTGATTTGGTGGGTATGACGATGTGACATTCTAAGTGAATGAAGATGTGGCACGTAAATCTGGATGCCTTGTATGGATGAATGTCTGACAGAGTATTTCCAGAAAGGTCACGTACATTGATTTCTTCAACCGTACCAATAGTGAAAGCGGAGAAGGAAACTTCTTTAGCTAACACATAATGTACTGTTGTAGACGTCAATTAGTGATTTTCGATGGACCTGACAATGTGACATTTCGAAGTGAATCTGATGTGATGATAAAGCGTAGCTTCTAGCCTCATCAACCGGTAAATGACAGAAATCGGGAAGGTAGCATGGCTATGTAGGTCGCACCTATTAGGGTGTATAATCACCTGATCTAGAGTTTCATTTACTTCTAAAAATCTATTGTTGATGCTGTCCCGTTCGGGAAACGGTTGCTGATCTCAACCATTGGTGATATACATTCGATACACTCAGCGAAATGAGTGGTCGGTCATGTATGGCCAGGTTGCAAGATGTTCTTGTTGAACCCAGTTTATTCCTCTCTAGATGTACACTAGTAGAAGGTGGTTCCATACCTTGTCATAGTTGGAAACCAATTATCCAATACGTGTTTGCAATTTTGATTGTATACTATGTATGTGGAACGTGAGATGAAAGTGTTCTGCTAGGTTGATATCTATTTGTATTTAGACATTATTATAATATCAGAATGATATTGCTTTTCAAAGATGTTTGGATTCTCATAAGGGAAAAACCCGTTCCGTATTCACGGCGTGGTCTTATGAGATATCATATACCTGTTTAATTGTTTTACTCACACCAGTCCATGACTGACCCTGAGTTTATTTTGTTTGTTTTCCCTAAACTCTTGGGTGCCTAAATTTGTACTAGAAGTCAAGTAGTCGGGATTTACAGATATACTTGGAGAGCTTGGAGCAGGAGGATTCAAGATTTTATAGCTATTACTTTTTTCCGCTGTTGTTGTAAGTGTTGTATTCTGATAAAGTGTTATTGTGTATATATATATAACTGTTTTACTTAAAAGTTATGTTATATGTTATTCGTTCCGCTGTGAGATTCGTGTTACTCTGATGATTTAAGTTCTTCTATTTTAAGTTCTATCTTATGTATCCTCACCCTCTAATTTCGTTAATTAATTACCAGGATTTTCCGATGTTTGGTTAGTCGTCATCGTGTTTGTGTTGATAACCAAAGTCGCAAAAATCCAGGTCATTACAGTTGGTATCAAGGCTTAAGTTAAGTATTACCTTGGCTCTGTGGCATGACTCGGTAGAGATGGGGTTAGCAATACGCTAGATTGAGTTTGAGTGTATATATACGAGTGAAGGTATTTGTTATTTGATATGAAAATGGTTTTATATTATGGGGATTCAATGGTTGAGTTGTTGATGAGTTCTGGTCGATCAGTTTGATCCACTGTATCGGTAGGAGTTTAAAAACACTCGAATACGATGGGTCGGCATGATATACTTTGAAAAGAGGATAAATAGAATAAATTTACCCAAATTATGTAACAACACGGAAAATGCGAGCCAGTTTAAAAATTTTATTTTGGCAATTTTAGCGAAGTTTGAATATTTATAATGATTATCTTAAATAATATCGACGAGAAGTTTATTTTGAATAGAATTAGAACATATATATTTATATTGATCATCATTAGAATATAAATAATTATTTTAAAATATAAAAGGAATTGAAAATGGCGCGGTAGTTCGATAATTCGATTTCAAATTTCAATTGAATGTACTGGGTGCAAAATAAATTGGATTTTAGCGAAACAAAAAATATTGGAATCTAATTGATAATATCTTTCCAACGAATCCGAAAAATCAAAATTTCATAGCGGGGATAAAAAGATATGTCCAGTTGAAATTTCAGAATAGTCGCGATGGAATTTCGGCCCTTAAAAATGGAAATATTTTAAACGACCTTTGATTTCGATGAAACCACTTTTGTTGGATCCGTGATGTCAAGTTATTGCTAGATTCCAAATTTCATAATTTTTTGAATCAATATGTGAGCATGCCAAAGAAAAACGCGTTTGACCAGTTTTAGTTAATTTTAATCGACAGGAAAATGGCCATTTTTCAAACGGTCTCAGAATTCGACGAAACTAGTTTTTTTTAGAACCGAATCATCAATACGAATATAGAAAATATTATTCTGGAACTTTTAGAGGCTGCAAGGGGCCCCGGTAATTTGAAATGTACGTTTAAAATTTAGTATAATGATTTAAATGTAAATTCAACGAAAACTGATCGAAACACTCGAATCAGCCTACGATACATATCCCATTGTGTTCGGAATGGGGGTAATTAGCTTGGGACGACAGTCGTTGGGTCTCGTTTGGTGTTCATATTAAAAGTCAACTTTTGAAATAAAAATAATATAAAAATGAAATAAAATATAAACCCTCACCCTTACTTTATCTCCTTTCCCCGTTCATTCTTATTCAAATCAGAAGAAAAAAACCGGCGATGGAGCCCTAGCCCTTGTAGCCGCCCATCGACGCTCCTCCAGCCGACCTCCCCCTCGATCTCAGCCTCTCTTTCCTCCTACTCCACGCCGCCTTCTCCTTCCCTCCTTTCTCTGACCGAACCCGCGCCCTGGCCCTCGATTTGACCACTGCCGGTCTGCCCAAGACCCCATCCACCACCTGCCGCCCACCAGTCGCCTGGCCCCACCTCCAACCCGCCGCGCCTGAGCGCCGACAACAACCCCTCAGCCTCCGATCCCTTTTTCCTTGCCCTTGATCGAAACACCTAGCAATGTAAGTCCTCCAATCCCTTTTAATTTGTTTAGTAAAGTTTGATTTCTTTGCATTGAACCCATATGAATTTTAAAACTGAAAAATATATGATTTTATGTTGTAAGAATATAGTTTTTATTATAATAGAGTATTAAAAATATAATTTTTATTAGATGTAAAGATTAAAAATATGATTTTTATATTTTAGAAAGAATAAAAATTCGATCTTTATTATATAGGAGATATAAAAATATGATTTTTATTCATGTAGAGTAATAGCAATATATTTTTTATTATATTGCTAGCAAGATAAAAATATAATTTTTATCTATATAGTAGCATTGTAAAGGAGTGATTTTTGCACATGAAGCCATGATATAAAAATATGATCTATATATATATAAAAATATAATTTTTATATAGAGAATAGCGTGATAAAAATATAATCTTTATTATATGAACACCGGTGTAAAAATAGAATTTTTATACACATAGCGTAGATATAAAAGGGTGATTTTTTTATATATGTAGTGGCTACGGGCAACGAAAGTGGCAAAAGGCGGGAACGACGAAGACTTCTACATAAGAAGAGTCGTGGCGTTTGGATTAGCTAGTCGGTGAGAACTTCTCACTTCAAATTTTCTTTTCTAGTTAAAATATATACTAGGATGCAGACGGTGCTTATCAGCACCCGACACCCGTCATCCACAGACCATGGATGACTTATATGTTTGATTGTTTGTTGTGATGAAAATTGATTGTGTGATGTGAAATAAAATATTTATATAGTTAAAAATATTTTATCGTTAAAAATACTATTTTAACGTGTGTGTGAATAAAAATATGTGTTTGTTGATTTGAAACGCCACACGGGTGTTGGGATGATATTTGAAGTCCACTCATCCCGATTGATTAATTGTTTGTCGATCGATTGATTAACAGGCTGTTATAAGCGTTAGATATCTATATTTGATGCTTATATAGTGTAGTGCACTTTGGATGATGTTCGATTATTTTTCAGTGCTATTATATACATGTGTTGTATGGAAGCCATATAATTAACATTATATGGTAATTGATTGGGCCTCATTCCAATTAGGAAAAATAAAGAATAGAATGAAGTATATATTCATGTGTTGAATAGAATAAATAATCATGTGCTGAAAATTATCATGTGTTGAATAAAATATTTTAACAATAAAATTTACATCTTTATCATATTTAAAGTTAGAAACTAACTGGAAAAATATATAAGATGAGTGGTTTCCAGGGTATTGATCTGATATTGGTTTCGGCCTTCGGCGTCAATACCTAGGGAATCATTCTCTTACTACTTTGCAGTTGGAGTCTGATTTGAAAATCAAACGATAGATACCATAATTTTATAAAATATATTAAATAACAAAAATATTTGTGTTGAAAGTACTCATTCATTGAGATTAGTCAAGTGTTGAAAGAAATATAGATTCATGTGTTGAATAGAATAAATATTCATTTGTTGAATAAAATAACGAAGTGATTGAAATATATAAAGCCGTGTGGATTAGTGATGCTCCATTTTGACGTGAACGATATTTATATCGATTTTATTCGTTTATATAATGAATATAAAAAGGGAAGTGATTTCAAATTATAACATTTTGAAAATATTATCATTTGTATATCGATGATGTGGAATATTCAATTTCGATTCGAAATTGAATATGAAGTTGAAATCGTTTTGAAAACGAATATAAAATGACTTATAAAATATATTTTAAAAAGGAAATCGACGAAGTACATATATTATATATATATAGTATATATATAATGGCCTGAATAGAACGCGCCGCATTGCAGCAGTTCGTGAATTTCGACCATTGGCTTCGAATTGATGTTACGGGAGATCTGACCGTCAGATTCTCTTGAAACTAGAACCGTTGGGTTCGTATCGAAAAGGGATTTCTAACGAATATTAAAAATTTGAAATCTAACGGTTGGATATGGAATTATGTCCAAATCAAATTTGGAAAAGGTCATTGTAAGTGCAGTTCGATGGCCATTGGTGGAAATCGACTGTACGTGCCTTGATAAAATTATTAAAAATATCAAAAATTTGTGTAAAATCATAAGAAATGATTTGGGAAAAACTGGGATGAAAAACTCTATATTTGAAAGGATAAAAATAGATTTTTATCAAAATGAACTAGTTTTGAACCAGAATTAAAATCAATTTATTTTTGAAATAAATAAATTGAATTTTAAAGTGGTTTTAAAAATAATCAAAATTCCCAATACGTGAATTGGACTGGAGTTGAATCGAAATTATCTTCAGAATATTTCGATGTTGGATTTCGTGACTATACAGATATTGTTATGGGAATTTGAAAGATATATTTATATCGTTATTTCCAATACGATATTTGTTGGTCGTAGAATTTGATATTGAATATAAGCCGATATATTTTATATTAAGAGTCATGTATTTAATTTCAAATGCGATTTGGGTTTGTCGTGAATGGTGTCTTCATTAACACTATTCTTAAGCCCAATAGAGAAAAAGATTAAATCTTTCTATTCAGATTTAATGAAGTGTGTCAATTAAATAATATTTAATTGGAAATGAATTTGTATTGGTTTTTGGGTTCATCGTGATCGGTGTTTTGAACAACACCTGTTCTTTAACCCCATTAACAATAGAGTGTGATTTTAGGTTTATCGTGAATCGTATTTTGATGACATTGGTTCTTTAACCCAGTTAAAGACAGGATATTGATTTTTGAAAGGATTAAAACTAAGTGGAGTTTTAATGAATCTTTAATTAGATTAAATTGTGAATTGATAATTTAAATTATCAAATCTGAAAGGTGATCGAGAATGGAGTACCACCAGTTTTTCTCCAAAGCGATAGTTAAATCTTTAAGTGGATTTGAACGTGAAATGGTAATTAATTTTACCGATGACACCGTGGTTTTAGATATGGAGTAATACCAGTTTTGCTCCATGGGATATATAGGTTGGGATTGGGAAATAAAATAAATAATTACTTCGATGTGGTTCGCTAATCCCAACTAGTTTGAAATGATGTCCAAAGGAAGATTAAAGAATAAATTTAGAAGAATTTATCTTTGATAAAATTAATGGGAACCTTTCCCTAAGAGTGTGAAAATTTGAATAAAAGAATATTCTGAATTGGAATGAGGCGTTTGTTGTGTTTATGTAACATTTGTTTATTATATACGTGGGTTATTCAGAAAGGCCGGGTTTATACCCATTCTGAATAATCGATTCGGCGATACGTCAAAGATGAAGACGGTGGTTGAAGACCGGAAATCTTCACATCGTTTGGGTGATTGCTGATGATCTCGATTGGGCTGTACACCCAAGAGGAGAGAAACAGTTGGTGATCGTCCAGACGTGCTTAGAGATCGATGGATATGCGAGAAAAGTGCCTTCGGTTTCGTTCAGACCGAGAACGAACTTGTTAATGGATTGTGTGTCTGACATTGGATTTTATTCTGTGTTGATTGATCTCTATTAAATATACATCTGTTTGGCGGCGAAGAATTTATTCTCTTGCTTAACGCCCTTCTCTGAGATGTACGAGCTCAGAGGTCGTATATCGATGGACATCAGTCGCATGGAGTGAATTGCTAGTGTGGCACGCGTAAGGGGCAATTGATCGAGGCTTCTGTTGAAAAGCAAAGTCTTGTGGTTGATGATCAAAGCACGGCCTGTGTGGCGCAGCTTTGTGTATAGCGTGAATTCGCGAGCCTCACACCTCGGTATGAGTCAAAAACGGGATAGTGACTGCAGGGAGAGCACGACGTTTCTTTCTAGCTATGGGTGGTGTTAGTGCTTAAGCTGGCTAACATTTATATACTTTTCACCTGTGTGGTTGTTGGATACGAGGCGCCTCGGATATAGGTCTGTTTGGACCGGGAAACGTGTGCTCAGGAATTGCCAATCCTCAAAAGTAAGAGAGGACCGGCCCTGAAGATCCAAGGATTGCTGTGTGCGGTCCTGGGACATTTGCTAGAGTGTCTCGAACGGAGAGGAGCTTGCCCCTTGCCTCAGCTCATGACGGAAATCCAATTTCAAATACGTGATATTGCGGTTTTATTAGTAGAACCTAGTATGGCGACATAATGGTATGGGTCATTCATGCCGCCTATGATTGATATTTATGATTGAAATTTTGTTGACACTATACACTTATAGTAGTATCAAAATAATGTGTTTTAAAGGTATCAAGCATGCTTTGGCTATTGTAACATCCCGCCTTTTTGACCGCTTCAAATTTGTAATTAAACCAACTTAAAACGTTCAAACCGACGAATCGTTATTTAGCTTACAGAGTTTAAAAGTAGAATCAACACAGAAAACATAGAATGAAATAAATAACACAGTATTGGACAGTGAAATAACTTTTAAATATTAATCAGAATCTTTGAATACAAGATGTTTATATACAACGGAATTTGAAAGAACAATTTAAGTACAGGAAAAATATTTACTGGTTTGAAACTTCAGAGTGCGCATCTTCAAATCCCAGCTTCACCAGTCTTCGAATCCTAAGCTGTAATCCTTTAAATCTGTAACGCTCAGGGTCTGACCCGAGCGTTCCATGCAAAAACATAAAACACTCGAGTCAGGATTAATCATAGTTCAAGTAAATTAACTTCAATGTAAACTGAAATATAATAGTTGATCCTATCATTGATGTCATATATATATACATAATAAACAGTTGTGGTATCTGTTCATACCAGTTCTATCTATTTCCAGGGATGAACGGTATCGGGTGTTTGCGAGTGTACACGTGTATATGATATACACGTGTACACCGCCTCAACATCCCTAACCGAATATAAATAATGGCAACTGAATATAAATAATGGCAGGTAATTCCAGGAGCTTGCATATATTTACATATGTGTATAAACACACACGTATATTGCCCAATGTCCTGAAAATTTACACGAGATAAAAGCCCACATGTGCAAATGATTCACCAGGCCATAACTAACTGGACTGACAGGATTAGCCTAGATACATTAGTGCAATGAGACTGAGTATATCCATCAACTTGGACATGCAATCAAACAAACATTAATCCAAACTTGTATGCAAAAGAAGACCAAGCAATCATAGCAGGCATATTTGCTTCAGGTAGAAATAGACATAAGGATCACTGGACGATAACAAGGTAAAGTACTCATGTAAATAAATAAAATCTGGTTAAAAAGTCAGATTGTTATGCTCGGGTTTAACTTCCAGCAAAGATGAAACCACTTTCAGAATTTATCAAGGCAAAACCGCTTTCAACTTTTATATGTACATTAAGTTAGTTGCATCTGAATCTAATGTAAATGTTATTTAATTTTGGTATTCAAGTAAACACCAACATGCAGTAACATTCTAGCAAGCCACTGACATTCCTTCCCAATGTAAACAGGCCCCAACATGTAAGGGAGAACAAATATATTCCACATATATAACACAGATGAAAATATGGTATCATAGTTTGCCTTTGCTTTGTGTTTTTTTTCCTACATTGTTTATGCCGTCTAATACCTTAAACATTTGATTAGCCTCACAAATTATTTGTAAGGGTTTACAGTTTTTATTTAACCAGTGATAAAATATGCAGCTTAGAATATATTCACGCGCATGACACGATTAGGTTCAACTTCAATATGACCATCATATGTATCGACTTTCTACTAATTGCCAATAGTAGGGAATATTAACAGTATTATAAGACTTCAGCTACCATGAAACAAAATAGCATGGCATGGATATTTTTAGCAAAAAGATATGTAGTGTCCATTAAGATAATAAGGCAAAGATAGGAAACACGTTATTTCTAAAGTAGATAAACAAACTTTATCATACAATATGTGACATATAAAAGCTATGTTCTTAATTTGTCATGTGGTACATAACCCTTTTTTTTTTGAAAGAAAAATGTGTGATCTTCTAAAAAGAAGAGAGCACACACATATATATATATATGTATATATAAAAAGAAAATAAAAGATTACAACAACAGGCTTCCAGCCTAAAAATAACAAAAAGCAACGACACAAGCTATGACACGAGCTATGACAAGCCTCGCCAAACCAAAAACAACAAAAACATAAACATAAGGAAAAACTATCCAACTCAATCAACACCAGAACCAATAACGATAAACTCCAACGCCAAATCCATCTCCAGACCATATCCACACACTAGAAAGCTCCTCAGCAAACTTCTTACCCGAGTTCAAAGATTGGATACAAACCAACATCAATGCAAACCAATCCTCCTAGCTCGGGAACTTATCATGATAAACGGTATACGATCTAATACGTTTGCTACGACGTATCAAACCTGATCTAGGATAAACTCTCCTGCGCCTGCTCCTCTTAGTCGGAATAAGAGAAACAGGAGAATCTTTCGGTCCATCTGAAACTAGATCTCTAAACATATCATCCCCACTAGTGAAAGAGTCTAGTCTATTTCTCAACCCTGAAAGCACCGAATCAACACCATTCCCCTTATTCATAGCCAACCAGAGAACATGTTTTATATCCAAAGTGATTCTTCTCCGTTTAAACATATGAACATCACGAGAAAACTTAGAAGCCGAAAGAAAACTTTTAGACGCCAAAAACCTTCCCTGACTTAGGCTAATGAACCGTGAAAACACTTCAGGTACCATACCCATCATCTCAACTTTACGAACAGGAGCTAAGCCTGGAAATTGATAATCCGATTCCACAATACCAGTCCCTATACAATCTGAAGACTTCAAATCATCACCAACTTTTAAACAACCAACCTGCACAGTAGAGCTGAGCTCATTCCCAACCAAATCAATCTTATCAACGCAATCCCCTTCTTCATCAATATCCAGCAATACATCAAAACTGTTAACCATCCTCAGATCATTAGCATCTAGTCTTTCAGGACATATTGCTTCCATATACGGAGATTTGACTATAACAGAAGAAAGAGCCAATCTCTTGGCTGCATCAGAGCCATGCAAGACCATTGAATCCAAGCCTGTCATCAACTCCTTTCCTATACCATCCCTCGCCAATTCAAACCCCCTTCCATCCACTAGAATCTCATCATTATCAGCACAATTATGTACAAAAGGATCAAAAACCATCGGATCCAATTTCTGTGACACCATGTTCCTTTCAGTAAAATCCACCATCCCATCTCCGCAAAACAACGAACCCTCATACAACTTATTATTCATAGCACTCCCTATGCTTGTTTCAGCACCCTTCTGAATGGAAGTCCTCTCATTACTCATAACAGTATTATCATCACCTTTCGAATTACTCAGAAAAACTTCATCACCACAAGCATAATTCATAGCAGAACTAATAAACACAAAATGCATCATAATCTCATTCAACGGCTGAAATCCCTTCTTCTTATACTTTGAATCCGAATCAGAAAAAATTCTCCTCAAATTCAAGAAGTTGGAACAAAAAGAATAAGCGTGCTCCTTCCTCTCAAGCGGACGAGGCAACGGAGGCTAAACAACATTACTTGAAGCACTAGGAACTTTCTTTTGCCACAGCAAACCATCCACTAATCCCTCGATGTGCCAACCCAACAATAGTAACATATACGCTCCTTTATCCTTTTGGTTATATCTAACCAATTCAAAAAGATTTATAAAAGAAAAAAGCTTCTGACATAACCTCGAACAGTTTATGTGCATAACATCAAGATCTGATTTTCTCCTAAAAAACTCTGAACAAAAAATCTTTTGATGCCCAAATCCACCACAAAAGAAACATCTAATCTTATTTCTACAATCCTTCATGGTGTGATTTGATCCACCACATCTGAAGCATACACGACCTCTGAAAGAAAACCAATTACTTGAACGCTTTCTTGAGGACGAATTCCAATAAGAATCGTAATAAGAATTATGGATACCCTGCTTACACCCAACCGCAAAAGAATTCTGAGAAACACTCTTTGATTTAGATAGGAGAGAAAGAGAATTCGCTCGAAGGCGGCTAGATCTTTCGTGACGGAGAGAACAAGAACGGAGAGCCGCCATCAAGCCTTCAAAATATCAGACGTATATTAAGAATAACATAGATTCATGATTCAAGAAGATCCAAATCATAGTACTATCATGTTTTACTTTTAATCAATGGTACATAACCCTTTTATATAAGATATGTGATAAATTAACTCAGTAGCATAATATATTAAATTAACCACCTATTTTACATGGTTTACAAGATGTGCTAAATAAGCAAGCATGGTTTAACAGGAATCATCCCATCTTTTTCATATAAACACACGTACGGATCAAGGCAGGGGAACCACAATGGAACAATATTTGTTTATCTCTTTGTTTGAGTTTATCCAGTTTTCAAAGAGTACACAACGTGTGTATATCCAAGTCCTATATGTGAGTGGTAACAAAAAAACATAAATGCATGAAATGTGGCATGTAACAGCAAGGCCATAATAGAACCTAATTAAAGAAGCTACAAAAACCATGCTTGACAACCTAAATGACAAAATGTGACAGCCAAGTGAAGCTTAATCATGCATGCACCGATGCATATTAGATTACCAAATGAAACTATAGGATATGCACTGGTTCAAGCCCAACTTAGAAATCATAAGCGGTTTGAAAAGACAAAAATGGTACACCAAATATCATGACATAGATTCTATGACATGTACAAATGTATATTAGTTCGCTTTTATGCACACTAGCTTTGCTATTCATGTGAGTATAACGTTATATTTACTGGGGTACAATGTATGCATTTTCCAAAGTTTACAAACAAGGCTTAACTTTCTGATCATAGAAACAAAATGTCATCTGGTCAGGGTTCTCTTTGCATGACCATAGCCATAATATTTGTTACTGTTGCCAGGTTGGTTCTTATCACATGACAATTAGCTAATGAACATGAGTCCTCCAAAACCGAAAATTTTGAGTCAAGTGATTTGTTTAAAAGGCATCTGAAATGATGGGCAATAGACAACAGTTCAGGTATTATATAAAAAGGGTATCAAAAGATTTGCATGCAGGGACCAAATAACTTCCCGAGAAATCAAGTATCAAACAGAGAATGACATCAAGGGTAAAACACGGTTACTAGGCCTACCAAAAAGGTTCAATGAGTAAAGCAGGTCCGAAGTTCAGCCAGACATGGAACCAATGGTCCCAGACCACAGGGTCAAGTCAGGTATATATAACGCAATGGGATACAAAACAAATCGAGACTGGACATTATCAAAAGATGTAGTTTTAACTTCTGCTGCAACTTATAAAACCGTACCCATGTCAGTTAATCCTAGCAAGGCAATATATATATATATATATATACGTATACATGTAGACGAATGTTTCATTAAGGTCACGGTCAGTAAACTACCCAAACATGCAGAGTGCTTACATGTTTTATGTACTAAATTATGCACCTGCAACAACAAGAATTATAAGCCCCATAAATTATGAGCATATACTATGTGCCTTAAAAATACCACCGTAAAACTCTATGTTTAAATACCAGTTGTTGTTTTTTCCTCCGGAACTCACTGTTATTAGCAGAGTAAATTATAGATCTATGGGTCTCTACACACATCCAGAAAATGACGTAGATAACAGGGCACCAAAACTATGAAGGTATACATATATACATCTTTAAACTGGTCTGCAAATCAAGGAGATTTACTAGCAAATAAATACAGAACAAGTTAATGGGTCCAAATCCAAAGAAAACAAGCCCATGTACAAATAGACCACCCTATGTTCCGGTGTAAAAACATGGTGTCATCAATTCTCAATGTCCCAAACGATTTCAGACTAAGAATTTAGGTAAACTGGTATACAAATGCTCGCAGCAGCAATTTATCACATGGTTATGCAAATCAATTACAGCATAAGATACTAAAATTTTCAGTTTCAAATAAGTTAAAAGGCTTGAAATATGATTAATCAATTGTGAGTGAGTTAACACTCACCTTGGAATGGAAGTGGCGGAAACGTAGCGATAAAGGCTCAATCTTCGTTGCGAGGGTTTTTGTGATGGCATCGACAACAGGCGGCGCTGATTCGACTTGGGGAAAGTGAGGGGCACTTGGATGATGGCGGCTTCGATGTGGAGCCACGGCGGTGACCACCACAAGCTGTGGTAGGAAGGAACGCCTACGATGATGCTTTGAACGATGGTGAGGCGGTGAAGCGACGGAGCAAGCTGGTAGTGGCAAATCAATTTGGGGAAAGACTGATTTTGGGGAAAAGGAAACAATTCGGCCATTAAACATTAAAAGGGAGAAAACGATTTTGTGCCGAAGAAATAAATGGGCGTGTTTATTTTATAGAAGGAGAACCCGTGGGGATGAAGGCATCAGTATTTTGGTGGCCAAGTAAATGTTGGAGCCAAGGCAAACTTACGCATTTCAACTAAGGAAGGCAATATACGAGGAGGCCACATACGGGAAAGATATTTATTAAAGTTTTACTATAACCCGAATTTACCACTACGTGTCCTAAATTTATACCGCTAACACAACATCTAAATGAAATAAAATTATACGGACTTCTTCATTATTGTGTACTAACTCCAACAAAGTTGTTCTGATTGTAAACCGACTCCGCCGGTACACAATGTTAATTTAAATTTATTGGTTCAAATATTTTATTCAGTTTTCTCCACCAATAACTCTGTCCACCCCAAATTTGAAACGTGAATTTCATACACACAAATACACACATATCTAAGCAAATTCCGATATATTTTAACAAATAAAATCTCCAGTTTTCGTTTAACGTTGATAAAGTTTTATATTTTCAACCATTCATATTTTCTTGTCGAATTCAATTCAATTACCCAACCAGATTCAATTCAACTATTCAACAATAAATATTTGATTTCCAACCAACCGTTTCGAATAGAGTAATTGGTTCAAATCATACACAAAGTCATATATTCGATACATTTATCATTAGTCGCTAAACTTCAGTTAATTCCATATTTCAAATTGTCCAAATTTCTGGGTCGTTACATTCTTCGCCCCTTTTAAAAATTTCGTCCTCGAAAAGGAGACATCGTCAGGGTTATACCAACATATGCTTCAAATTCCCATATTCATGGGTAATTTCTCCACAACTTATTTAAATATCGACATTTAAATTATCGACCTTCTTTGTTTAGTCATCATATCCAAATAACTCGGAAAAATCGAATTCTTCCCAAATTAATCCCTTCTCTCAGCATTTTACTTATCCATCGTTTCACAAGTTCAACCACATCTCCATATATTCAGTCTATTAATCTTCTCCTCATTGAAGAGTGTGATTATCATTTTCCTTTCAAGTCAAAAATTCCCGACTTGAAAATATCCAAAATCTAAAATATTTGTATTATTACAAAATTCTCTTTCTTAATTTATTAATTTAGATATATTTTAATCTCAAATTATTTATTTGAAAATACTTGATAACTCGAAGTCTGATAAGTCTATTGTCGTTCTTACTGATGTTAGTTATACGCTGGCTAGACGCACGACTAAAATCTCTAAGTACTAAATATCCTTGCTTCAACTCCTAGTGAAAATATTTCAACGGTTTTTTTGAAAACAGATACGGAAAGTACCAATGGGATATTGATCTGTTGATTGTTCATGAATCGCAGATACATAATGGTTGCGTCTGGATCCCCCAGAAAACATCTGTATCTATAGGAATGTACTTCCCTACGAATTTCGTCATGGACAGATCAACGAAAGATACTTAAAAATCAAAAGATGATCTGAGGTCATTGAGCATTGGTTGCTCTCTCTCAGGATCCCGAAATTAAATCATCAAATTATCAAGTCACGAGGACCAATCAAGCCATGAAGGCAAACTGCTGCATTAAACAGGTGGCTCACTATCACTGAGATATCTCAGTGGACCGCAGGTACACAATGGTTACGCCTGGGTCCCCCAGGAAACATCCATACCCGTAAGCTTTGACAACTCTGCGGATTACGCCCTTATAATTCGACTGTAGATCGCAGCAGTCACAATGGTTACGATTGGTTCCCCCAAGAAACATCTGTCCACCGTTGGCTATCTGCAGCCCTGCGAATTTCGCTTCACGGTCGAATTCCAACGACTCTAGATCGCAGCGACCACAATAGTTACACCTGATTCCCTCAAGAAACATCCGACTGCCGTAGGCTATCTGCAGCCCTGCGAATTACGCTAGCAGTCGTGCTCAATGGAAACTCATGAGTTTTATGTCCGGACAACCTACTTCCACCAGCAGCATATCTCAACCAAGCTCGAAATTCAAGAGAAGGAAGGTACTTTCCTTATCTTTACTTTGAAAAACATACTATACTACATACATATAGTATTTTATTTTTTTATTTCTCAAAAATCATACTTATGTCAATTCGTAAGATTTCCTTTCAAACCTTGTTCGCAAACAACTCCTTCTTATGAGATTCCATTTCAACTCGATTACCTTCCAAATCAACGGTCTCTAAATTCGCTGTATTCTTATATATATTTTCCATATGAGTTCCGGAAATTTCTATATTCAATATTCAAAATCAACATCCTTAAATTCAATTCCAATTACAAAATTTTAGCTCCGATCTATTAACTACTTCAAATACTTGATGTCCTTTCCAACTCAGATTTTCTGATCTATTGGTTATAAACCAATTTTTTTCTTTCAGATTTCCAATTACGTTTGTCACTCAAATCTTTGTGTTTTCACAATTCCAGAATTTTTCATTCTTGTAACAAAATTTTCATTCACACAAAATTACTCTTTCACATCCATCGACTATAAATTAGCAAGCGAACAATTCTCAAAATATCAACACCGAAGGTCGAAACCAACATCAGATTAACACTCAGAAAATTATTCAACTAATCTCCAGTCTATTTCTAAATTTTCTTAACTCCCTTTCTCAATTTCTTATCAGATATTCTTACAACTCTCAAATTCATTTTTGAAAATTCATTTCTCTTGCACTCTGCCTACCTTCGTTCTCGTCCTGTGGCTCTTTGTTCTTCAGTTCTTGCCATCGAACCTTAATTATTTCTTAGTCAATAACGAAGTGAATCAAGTTGGGGTTTACTTACCTCTCAGACCTTAACTGAACAATATTATTAACTTCGAAATAAATCAAGTTCACAGCAAAACATCCATTCTTGCAGCTTCCGAATTAAAAATTATCTTCTTTTACGAAAATTATTGATTATTACAATAATTTACGCCTTCGAAATATTAGTCTTCAAAATATTCTTTATTTATTTATCTGAATACATAAATAATGAATTAACAATATATTAAATTTTAATTAAAACGGAAAGTAATTGGTACTTCCCTGAAATTCGACATAAATGCCTCCTCTAAGTAACTTCCTTCCGAATAATTACTTATCCGATAATATATATTTCGAACTTCGGAAAAATCTCATTTGATTTCTATTCTGAACTTCAGAATAATCTCTCCGTACTGGTTAACAACATCTCCCCCATTTCCAATTCCGTTTGCAACCTACTTGCTTCCACACATTATTTACTTCTAAAAAGTAATTATTGCCCCTTTTCTCGTAATACGAGCTCGTCATGTCAAATAAATTTTAATTCCATTCAAATATCGATTCAAATCTCTTCATAGTTTTCATTCATATATCGCTTCATTAACATCTCTTGTTTGCACCCCACTTCTTGTTAATTACTTAACAAGTTTATACTACCATCGACTTTGATTACACATTATTGGTTTGACATCAATTTTAATTTATCTTGCTAAGTTCCGAAATTAGTAATACAATTTGACATAATTGAATTTGAACTATAACACTTTCGATTTTCGTTCATTTATATTCCAAATATCATAATAAAATTCATCGTTTCATTCTTTGAAATAGTTTCAAATTTTCCCTTTTTGTTCAAATTCCTATCGGAATTCCTATTTCAATAGATTCCAGTTGCCTGCGATTTCTAAATACATATTTAGAGAAATTATTTTATTGTTTCTCTTATATCATTCTTTTATTTATACCATTCAACGATGGGTTCAAGATTCAAATCTAAGGGAACTTATCGAAGATTAGTTCGGGCATCTCTGGATTCGAAGACTTCCGGAGACTGGGGATTCCGAAAAAAATTTAGATTTCAAAATTGTTTTTCCACTGTATTAGTTTCAAAATACATTACCTTCAAAATGTATTTTAAAAATACTTTCAAAATTTATATTTCAAAATATTTTTATTTTCACGATCCGTTTTTAAACTCGATAAGCTACGCTTTGAATAAACCAAAGCTCTAATACCACTGTAACGTCCCGCCTTTTTGACCGCTTCAAATTGGTATTTAAACCAACTTAAAACATTCAAACTGACGGATCGTTATTTAGCTTACAGAGTTTAAAAGTAGAATCAACACAGAAAACATAGAATGAAATAAATAACACAGTATTGGACAGCGAAATAACTGTTATATATTAATCAAAATCTTTGAATACAAGATGTTTATATACAGCAGAATTTGAAAGAACAATTTAAGTATAGGAAAAATATTTACTGGTTTGAAACTTCATAGTGCGCATATTCAAATCCCAACTTCACCAGTCTTTGAATTCTAAGCTGTAATCTTTTAAATCTGTAACGCTCAGGGTCTGACCCGAGCGTTCCATGCAAAAACATAAAACACTCGAGCCAGGATTAATCATAGTTAAAGTAAATTAACTTCAATGTAAACTGAAATATAATAGTTGATCCTATCATTGATGTCATATATATATACATAATAAACAGTTGTGGTATCTGTTCATACCAATTCTATCTATTTCCAAGGACGAACGGTATCGGGTGTTTGCGAGTGTACATGTGTATATGATATAGACGTGTACACCGCCTCAACATCCCTAACCGAATATAAATAATGGCAACCGATGATAAATAATGGCAGGTAATTCCAGGAGCTTGCATATATATATATATACATATGTGTATAAACACACACGTATATTGCCCAATGTCCTGAAAATTTACACGAGATAATAGCGCACATGTGCAAATGATTCACCAGGCCATAACTAAATGGACTGACAGGATTAGACTTGATACATTAGTGCAACAAGACTGAGTATATCCATCAACTTGGACATGCAATCAAACAAACATGAATCCAAACTGGTATGCAAAAGAAGACCAAGCAATCATAGCAGGCATATTTGCTTCAGGTAGAAATAGACATAAGTATCACTGGATGATAACAAGGTAAAGTACTCATGTAAATAAATAAAATCTGGTTAAAAAGTCAGATTGTTATGCTCGGGTTTAACTTCCAGCAAAGATCAAACCACTTTCAGAATTTATCAAGGGAAAACCGCTTTCAACTTTTATATATACATTAAGTTAGTTGCATCTGAATCTAATGTAAATGTTATTTAATTTTGGTATTCAAGTAAACACCAACATGCAGTAACATTCTAGCAAGCCACTGACATTCCTTCCCAATGTAAACAGGCCACAACATGTAAGGGAGATCAAATATATCCCACATATATAACACAGATGAAAATATGGTATTATAGTTTGCCTTTGCTTTTTGTTTTTTTCCTACATTGTTTATGCCATCTAATACCTTAAATATTTGATTAGCCTCACAAATTATTTCTAAAGGTTTACAGTTTTTATTTAACCAGTGATAAAATATGCAGCTTAGAATATATTCACGCGCATGACACGATTAGGTTCAACTTCAATATGACCATCCTATGTATCGACTTTCTACTAATTGCCAATAGTAAGGAATATTAACAGTATTATAAGACTTCAGCTACCATGAAACAAAACAGCATGGCATGGAGATTTTTAGCAAAAAGATATGTAGTGTCCATTAAGATAATAAGGCAAAGATAGGAAACACGTTATTTCTAACGTAGATAAACAAACTTTATCATACAATATGTGACATATAAAAGCTATGTTCTTAATTTGTCATGAGGTACATAACCCTTTAATATAAGATATGTGATAAATGAACTCAGTAGCATAATATGTTAAATTAACCACCTATTTTACATGGTTTACAAGATGTGCTAAATAAGCAAACATGGTTTAACAGGAATCATCCCATCTTTTTCATACAAACACACGTAAGGATCAAGGCAGGGGAACCACAATGGAACAATATTTGTTTATCTCTTTGTTTGAGTTTATCCAAATTTCAAAGAGTACACAACGTGTGTGTATCCAAGTCCTATATGTGAGTGGTAACAAAAAAACATAAATGCATGAAATGTGGCATGTAACAGCAAGGCCATAATAGAACCTAATCAATGGAGCTACAAAAACCATGCATGACAACAGAAATGACAAAATGTGACAGCCCAGTGAAGCTTAATCATGCATGCACAGATGCATATTAGATTACCAAATGAAACTATAGGATATGTACTGGTTCAAGCCCAACTGAGAAATCATAAGCAGTTTGACAAGACAAAAATGGTACACCAAATATCATGACATAGATTATATGACATGTACAAATGTATATTAGTTCGCTTTTATGCACACTGGATTTGCTATTCATGTGAGTATAACGTTATATTTGCTGGGGTACAGTGTATGCATTTTCCAAAGTTTACAAACAAGGCTTAACTTTCTGATCATAGAAACAAAATGTCATCTGGTCAGGGTTCTCTTTGCATGACCATAGCCATAATATTTGTTACTATTACTAGGTTGGTTCTTATCACATGATAATTAACTAATGAACATGATTCCTCCAAAACCGGAAATTTTGAGTCGAGTGATTTGTTTAAAAGGCATCTGAAATGATGGGCAATACACAACAGTTCAGGTATTATATAAAAAGGGTATCAAAAGATTTGCATGCAGGGACCAAAGAACTTCCTGAGAAATCAAGAATCAAACAGAGAATGACATCAAGGGTAAAACACGGTTATTAGGCCTACCAAAAAGGTTCAATGGGTAACGCAGGTCTGAATTTCAACCAGACATGGAACCAATGATCCCAGACCACAGGGTCAAGTCAGGTGTATATATGATGCACTGGGATAAAAAACAAATCGAGACTGGACATTACCAAAAAGATGTAGTTTTAACTTCTGCTGCAACTTATAAAACCGTACCCATGTCAGTTAATCCTAGCATGGCAATATATATATATATATACGTATACATGTAGACGAATGTTTCATTAAGGTCACGGTCAGTAAACTACCAAAACATGAAGAGTGCTTACATGTTTTATTTACTAAATTATGCACCCGCAACAACAAGAATTATAAGACACATAAATTATGAGCATATACTAAGTGCCTTAAAAATACCACCGTAGAACTCTGTGTTTAAATACCAGTTGTTGTTTTTTCCTCCAGAACTCATTGTTAACAGCAGAGTAAACTATAGATCTATGGGTCTCTACACACATCCAGAAAATGACGTAGATAATAGGGCACTAAAACTATGAAGGTATACATATATACATCTTTAAACTGGTCTGCAAATCTTGGAGATATACTAGCAAATAAATGCAGAACAAGTTAATGGGTCCAAATCCAAAGCAAACAAGCCCATGTACAAATAGACCACCCTATGTGCCGGTGTAAAAACATGGTGTCATCAATTCTCAATGTCCCAAAAAATTTCAGACTAAGAATTTAGGTAAACTGGTATACAAGTGCTCGCAGCAGCAATTTAACACATGGTTATGCAAATGAATTACAACGTAAGCTACTAAAAATTTTTGTTTCAAATAAGTTAAAAGGCTTGAAATATGATTAATCAATTGTGAGTGAGTTAACACTCACCTTGGAATGGAAGTGGAGGAAACGCAGCGATAAAGGCTCAAGCTTCGATGCGAGGGTTTTTGTGATGGCATCGGCAACAGGCGGCGTTGATTTCGACTTGGGGAAAGAGAGGGGCACTTGGACGATGGCGGCTTCGATGAGGAGCCATGGCGGTGACCACCACAAGTTGTGGCAGGAAGGAACGCCTGTGATGATGCTTTGAACGATGGTGAGGCGGTGAAGCGACGGAGCAAGCTAGCATTGGCAAATCAATTTGGGGAAAGACTGATTTAGGGGAAAAGGAAATAATTCGGCCATTAAACATTAAAAGGGGGAAAACGATTTTGTGCCAAAGAAATAAATGGGCATGTTTATTTCATAGAAGGAGAACCCATGGGGATGAAGGCATCAGTATAGTGGTGGCCAAGTAAATATGGGAGCCAAGGCAAACTTACGCATTTCAACTAAGGAAGGCAATATCCGAGGAGGCCACATACGGGAAAGATATTTATTAAAGTTTTACAATAACCCGAATTTACCACTACGCGTCCTAAATTTGTACCTCTAACAAAACATCTAAATGAAATAAGATTATACGGATTTCTTCGTTATTGTGTACTAACTCCAACAAAGTTGTTCTGATTGTAAACTGACTCCGCCTGTACACAATGTGAATTTAAATTTATTGGTTCAAATATTTTATTCAGTTTTGTCCACCAATAACTCTGTCCACCCCAAATTTGAAACGTGAAATTCATACACATAAATACACACATATCTAAGCAAATTCTGATATATTTTAACAAATAAAATCTCCAGTTTTCGTTTAACGTCGATAACGTTTTATATTTTCAACCATTCATATTTTCTTGTCGAATTCAATTCAATTACCCAACTAGATTTAATTCAATTATTCAACAATAAATATTTGATTTCTAACCAACCGTTTCGAATAGAGTAATTGGTTCAAATCATACACAAAGTCATATAATCGATACATTTATCATTAATCGCTAAACTTCAGTTAATTCCATATTTCAAATTGTCCAAATTTCTGGGTCGTTACAGCTATTATAAGGTAAAAACCCTATCCTCTGGCTTGCGTTGCATTGTGTGATGGGACCTGGGTCTTATAATCGCTTCATTTTTCTTTATTTAGCATTGCGCTGTTTGCTTTAGGCACTGGTATTCTTGGGAGGAAACCCGTTCCATGTTATACGGCATGGTCCCTTGATTTACCTAACTTTAAAATAAAGATTAATAACTGTTTTAGTTCTCACACCAGTCACATGACTGACCTGGAGTTTATTGTTTGAACCTAAACTCTGGGTGCCCTTATTTTCGACACGGGCTGCTAGTAGTTTTGGTTTTGCAGATTTATATTCATAGGATCCTGATTTGTAGCTAGAACGATGCTCGGAAAGCTCTGTATTCGTGTATTACTTTCAGTTGTGTTTTGTACTATTTTCCACTGCTATGTAATTTATTATAATCTCTGATATTTATTGAATGTATTTTATTCATTCATACTCTGTATATTCTTGTATTCTGATGGAATTGTCGTAATAAACAAAGAAATGTTCTTCTGTTTGTGTTCTGATTCGTTTTGTCCTTAACGCAATCCGGGCTTTCCTTACAGTGGAAGTTTGGGTCGTGTTAGTTTGGTATCGGAGCTCTGGTTTACAGAGCTCGAGAAAAAGACACATTAGAACCATACGGAAGAATTCATCAGAAATTGGATTAGTAATATCCAATTAGAATAACTCGTTAAAGATAGGATCAGTAGTATCCTAGAACGAGTGTGAAGAGTATATTTTTCAAATAAAAACAATTTTGTTTTGAATATTTAAATCATTTTATGCGTATTTGAATATTTATTTAATTTGAATTTCGACAATCTAGTATATAAAGGTTTTGTATATACGCGTCATGAACGTATATTCAAAGTTTTAATATACTGGATAGATATAGAATCACACTCTAGTCGCCCGGAGATGATTCTACTGATGACGTACGGCATCAGTAGATTATGTTCGAGTGCTGAAGGTGTGATATATATATATTTCCATTAGACTGGTGTGAGAACCAAAACTAGAGAGATTTATTTGTTGTGATTTGGCATCAAAAACATGATTTTCTCTCTATATATATATATATATATATATATATCAAATTATGAATTTGAAACGTTAATCATCTAATTAATAGATGGTTGCGTTGTTTGTTTATTTGTTTGATATTTTAAACCATTTAGCCTAATAGAATCAAATATTGAATTGTATTGAAAATTGGTCGCGTTTGCTTGCATATACATGTGCTTACATTGATCAGGTCATAGCAAGGAGGCTAGAGCAGAAGAATAAAATTGTTTTGCCCGACAAATAGGTACATGTTTACCATAATTAACCATTTTGTTTGGGTGATGATGAATTTATGAGCCGATTGGCTAGCCGCTTGGCTTTTTCTTTTTCTTTTGGATTGAAGAAGGCCATGGGAGGCTATATGAAATATCCCGAAGCCCCCGGTGCAGGGGAGGTTATGGCGAAATTTTTCGAAAATTTAGGGTGTTAGCCAATTTTTTGAGAAATTTGAAAAGTTCTTAGAAACTGAAAAGTTCAAGAACTTAAGCCATAATCAAAATAGTGGAAGTTGAGTTGATTTGTGAAACAACTTTCGGCTTCGTTCCTTTTCGGGAACGAAAAGTTTTAAGTGGGGGAGAATGTAACAACCCGGAAAATGCGAGCCAGTTAAAAATTTTTATTTTGGCAATTTTAGCGAAGTTTGAATATTTAGAATGATTATTTTAAATAATATCGACGAGAAATTTATTTTGAATAGAATTAGAACGTATATAGTTATATCGATCGTCGTTAGAATATAAATAATTATTTTAAAATATAAAAGGAACTGAAAATGGCGCGGTAGTTTGATAATTCGATTTCAAATTTCAATTGAATGTACCGGGTGCAAAATAAACCGGATTTTAGCGAAACCAAAAATATTGGAATCTAATTGATAATATCTTTCCAACGTATCCGAAAAATCAAAATTTCATAGCGGGGATAAAAAGATATGTCCAGTTGAAATTTCAGAATGGTAGCTATGGAATTTCGGCCCTTGAAAATGGGAATTTTGCAAACGACCTCGGATTTTGACGAAACCACTTTTGTTGGATCCGTGATGTCAAGTTATTGCTAGATTCCAAATTTCAACATTTTTCGAATTAATATGTGAGCGTGGCAAAGGAAAACGCGTTTGACCAGTTTCAATTGACTTTAATCAACTGGAAAATGGCCATTTTTCAAACGGTCTCCGAATTCGACGAAACTAGTTTTGTTAGAACTGCATCGTCAATACGAATATAGAAAATATTTTTCTGGAAATTTTAGAGGCTGTATGGGGCCCCGGTAATTTGAAATGTACGTTTAAAATTCAGTATAATGATTTAAATGTAAATTCAACGAAAACTGATCGAAACAGTCGAATCAGCCTACGAAACATATCTCATTGTGTTCGTAATGGGGGTAATTAGCTAGGGACGACTGTCGTTGGGTCTCGTTTGGTGTTCGGATTAAAAGTCAACTTTTGAAATTAAAATAATATAAAAATAAGATTAAATAAAAACCCTCACCCTTACTTTATGTCCCTTCCCTGCTCATTCTTATTCAAAACAAAAAAAAACCCGCGATGGAGCCCTAGCCCTCGTAGTCGCCCACCGACGCTCCTCCAACCGACCTCCCCCTCGCGCTCAGCCTCTCCTTCCTCCTCCTCCACACCGCCTTCTCCTTCCCTCCTTTCTCTGACTGATCTAGCACCCTAGCCCTCGATTTGACCACCGCCGGTCAACCCAAGACCCTATCCACCACCTTCCGCCCACCAGTCGCCTGGCCCCACCTCCAACTAGCCACGCCTGAACGCCGACAGCAACTCCTCAGCCTCCGATCCCTTTTTCCTTGCCCTTGATCGAAAAACCTAGCAATGTAAGTCCTCCAATCCCTTTTAATTTATTTAGTAAAGTATGATTTCTTTGAATTGAACCCATATGAATTTTAAAACTGAAAAATATATGATTTTATGTGGTAAAAATATAGTTTTTATTATAGTAGAGTATTAAAAATATAATTCTTATTAGATGTAAAGATTAAAAATATGATTTTTATATTTTAGAAAGAATAAAAATTCGATCTTTATTATATAGGAGATATAAAAATACGATTTTTATTCATGTAGAGTAATAGCAATATAATTTTTATTATATTGCTAGCAAGATAAAAATATAATTTTTATCTATATAGTAGCGTTGTAAAGGAGTGATTTTTTCATATGAAGCCGTGATATAAAAATACGATCTTTATATATATAAAAATATAATTTTTATATAGAGAGTAGCGTGATAAAAATATAATCTTTATTCTATGAACACCGGTGTAAAAATAGAATTTTTATCCACACAGCGTAGATATAAAAAGGTGATTTTTTTATATATGTAGTGGCTACGGGCAACGAAAATGACAAAAGGCGGGAACGACGAAGACTTCTACATAAGAAGAGTCGTGGCGTTTGGATTAGCTAGTCGGTGAGAACTTCTCACTTTAAATTTTCTTTTCTAGTTAAAATATATACTAGGATGCAGACGGTGCTTAGCAGTACCTGACACCCGTCATCCACAGAACATGGATGGCTTGTATGTTTGATTGTTTGTTGAGATGAAAATTGTTTGTGTGATGTGAAATAAAATATTTATATAGTAAAAAATATTTTATCGTTAAAAATACTATTTTTAACATGTGTATGAATAAAAATATGTGTTTGTTGATTTAAAACCCCACACGGGTGTTGGGATGATATTTGAAGTCCACTCATCCCGATTGATTAGTTGTTTGTCGATCGATTGATTGACAGGCTGTTATAAGCGTTAGATATCTATATTTGATGCTTATACATTGTTGTGCACATTGGATGATGGTCGATTATTTGTCAGTGCTATTATATACATGTGTTGTATGGAAGCTATATAATTAAAATTATATGGTAATTGATTGGGCCTCATTCCAATTGGGAAAAATAAAGAATAGAATGGAGTATATATTCATGTGTTGAATAGAATAATTAATCATGTGCTGAAAATTATCATGTGTTGAATAAAATATTTTAACAATAAATTTTACATCTTTATCATGTTTAAAGTTAGAAACTAACTGGAAAAATAGATAAGATGAGTGGTTTTCAGGGTATTGATCTGATATTGGTTTCGGCCTTCGGCGTCAATACCTAGGGAATCATTCTCTTACTACTTTACAGTTAGAGTCTGATTTAAAAATCAAACGATAGATACCATAATTTTATAAATTATACTAAATAACAAGAATAGTTGAGTTGACAGTACTCATTCATTGAGATTAGTCAAGTGTTGAAAGAAACATAGATTCATGTGTTGAATAGAATAAATATTCATTTGTTGAATAGAATAACAAAGTAATTGAAATATATAAAGCCATGTGGATTAGTGATGCGCCATTTTGATGCGAACGATATTTATATCGATTTTATTCGTTTATATAATGAATATAAAAAGGGAAGTGATTTCAAATTATAACATTTTGAAAATATTATCATTTGTATATCGATGATGTGGAATATTCAATTTCGATTCGAAATTGAATATGAATTTGAAATCGTTTTGAAAACGAATTTAAAACAATTTATAAAATATATTTTAAAAAGGAAATCGATGAAGTATATATAATGTATATATATATATATTATGTATATAATGGCCTGAATAGAACGCGTCGCGCTGCAGCAGTTCGTGAATTTAGACCATTGAGTTCGAATTGACGTTACGGGAGATCCGACCGTCGGATTCTCCTGAAACCGGACCGTTTCGTTCGTATTGAAAAGTGCTTTCTAATGAATATTAGAAATTTGAAATTTAACGGTTGGAATTGGAATTATGTCCAAATCAAATTTGGAAAAGGTCGCTATAAGTGCAGTTCGATGGCCATTGGTGGAAATCGACTGTACGGGCCTTGATAAAATTATTAAAAATATCAATAATTTGTGTAAAATCATAAGAAATGATTTGGGAAAAACTGGGCTGAAAAACTCTATATTTGAAAGGATAAAAATAGATTTTTGTCAAAATGAACTAGTTTTGAACTAGAATTAAAATCAATTTATTTTTGAAATAAATAAATTGAATTTGAAAGTGGTTTTAAAAATAATCAAAATTCCCAATACGTGAATTGGACTGGAGTTGAATCGGAATTATCTTTGGAATATTTCGATGTTGGATTTCGTGACTATACAGATATTGTTATGGGAATTTGAAAGATATATTTATATCTTTATTTCCAATGCGATATTTGTTGGTCGTAGAATTTGATATTGAATATAAGCCGATATATTTTCTATTCAGAGTCTTGTATTTAATTTCAAATGTGATTTGGGTTTGTCGTGAATGGTGTCTTCATTAACACTATTCTTAAGCCCAATAGAGAAAAAGATTAAATCTTTCTATTTAGATTTAATGAAGTGTATCAATTAAATAATATTCAATTGGAATTGAATTTGAATTAGTTTTGGGGTTTATCGTGAGTGGTGTTTTCAACAACACCTGTTCTTTAACCCCATTAACAATAGAGTGTGATTTTAGGTTTATCGTGAATCGTGTTTAGATGACATTGTTTCTTTAACCCAGTTAAAGACAGGATATTGATTTTTGAAAGGATTAAAACGAAGTGGAGTTTTAATGAATCTTTAATTGGATTAAAATGTGAATTGATAACTTAAATTATCAAATCTGAAAGGTGATCGAGAATGGAGTACCGTCAGTTTTTCTGCAAAGCGATAGTTAAATCTTTAATTGGATTTGAACGTGAAATGGTAATTAATTTTACCGATAACACCGTGGTGTTAGATATGGAGTATTACCAGTTTTGAACCATGGGATATATTGGTTGGGATTGGGAAATAAAATAAATAATTACTTCGGTGTGGTTCGCTAATCCCGACTAGTTTGAAATGATATCCAAAGGAAGATTAAAGAATAAATTTAGAAGAATTTATCTTTGATAAAATTAATGGGAACCTTTCCCTAAGAGTGTGAAAATTTGAATAAAAGAATATTCTGAATTGGAATGAGGCGTTAGTTGTGTTTATGTAACATTTGTTTATTATATACGTGGGTTATTCAGAAAGGCCGGGTTTATACCCATTCTGAATATTCGATTCGGCGATAAGTCGAAGATGAAGACGGTGGTTGAAGACCGGAAATCTTCACAACGTTTGGGTGATTGCTGATGATCTCGATTGGGCTGTACACCCAAGAGGAGAGAAACAGTTGGTGATCGTCCAGACGTGCTTAGAGATCGATGGATATGCGAGAAAAGTGCCTCCGGTTTTGTTCAGACCCATAACGAACTTGTTAATGGATTGTGTGTCTGACATTGGATTTTATTCTGTGTTGATTGATCTCTATTAAATATACATCTGTTTGGCGGCGGAGAATTTATTCTCTTGCTTAACGCCCTTCTCTGAGATGTACGAGCTCAGAGGTTGTATATCGATGGACATCAGTCGCATGGAGTGAATTGCTAGTGTGGCACGCGTAAGTGGCAATTGATCGAGGCTTCTGTTGAAAAGCAAAGTCTTGTGGTTAATGATCAAAGCATGGCCTGTGTGGCGCAGCTTTGTGTATAGCATGAATTCGCGAGCCTCACACCTCGGTATGAGTCAAAAACGGGATAGTGACTGCAGGGAGAGCACGACGTTTCTTTCTAGCTATGGGTGGTGTTAGTGCTTAAGCTGGCTGACATTTATATACTTTTCACCTGTGTGGTTGTTGGATACGAGGCGCCTCGGATATAGGTCTGTTTGGACCGGGAAACGTATGCTCAGGAATTGCCAATCCTCAAAAGTAAGAGAGGACCGGCCCTGAAGATCCAAGGATTGCTGTGTGCGGTCCTGGGACATTTGCTAGAGTGTCTCGAACGGAGAGGAGCTTGCCCCTTGCCTCAGCTCATGACGGAAATCCAATTTCCAATACGTGATATTGCGGTTTTATTTGTAGAACCTAGTATGGCGACATAATGGTATGGGTCATTCATGCCGCCTATGATTGATATTTATGATTGAAATTTTGTTGACACTATACACTTATAGTAGTATCAAAATAATGTGTTTTAAAGGTATCAAGCATGCTTTGGCTATTGTAACGTCCCGCCTTTTTGACCGCTTCAAATTTGTATTTAAACCAACTTAAAACGTTCAAACCGACGGATCGTTATTTAGCTTACAGAGTTTAAAAGTAGAATCAACATAGAAAACATAGAATGAAATAAATAACACAGTATTGGACAGTGAAATAACTATTATATATTAATCAGAATCTTTGAATACAAGATGTTTATATACAACAGAATTTGAAAGAACAATTTAAGTACAGGAAAAATATTTACTGGTTTGAAACTTCAGAGTGCGCATCTTCAAATCCCAGCTTCACTAGTCTTCGAATCCTAAGCTGTAATCTTTTAAATCTGTAACGCTCAGGGTCTGACCTGAGCGTTCCATGCAAAAACATAAAACACTCGAGTCAGGATTAATCATAGTTCAAGTAAATTAACTTCAATGTAAACTGAAATATAATAGTTGATCCTATCATTGATGTCATATATATATACATAATAAACAGTTGTGGTATCTGTTCATACCGGTTCTATCTATTTCCAGGGACGAACGGTATCGGGTGTTTGCGAGTGTACACGTGTATATGATATACACGTGTACACCGCCTCAACATCCCTAACCGAATATAAATAATGGCAACTGAATATAAATAATGGCAGGTAATTCCAGGAGCTTGCATATATTTACATATGTGTATAAACACACACACGTATATTGCCCAATGTCCTGAAAATTTACACGAGATAAAAGCCCACATGTGCAAATGATTCACCAGGCCATAACTAACTGGACTGACAGGATTAGCCTTGATACATTAGTGCAATGAGACTGAGTATATCCATCAACTTGGACATGCAATCAAACAAACATGAATCCAAACTTGTGTGCAAAAGAAGACCAAGCAATCATAGCAGGCATATTTGCTTCAGGTAGTGTAGCACCCCGCGAATTCTATAACTATGAAATTCACAAATTAAAGTATAATTAATTTCAAATCAAAGAACTAAGGGAAACGGGATACGCCATTGCGTTCGTCTCGGAAAAATACGCGAAATAGAGTCCGAGTTTTCGAAAAACGGAGTCCGTATGAAGAATATATGGCCTTCGGAAGTTTTTTAATTAAGTTTAAAATTCAAACAGAATAAAATAGCTCAGAAAATCAAATTTAAATTCCAAAATGGGGCCCAATGGGCCAGGGCGGAAAAACACCCGCCTAACGCACCCAGGTCGACTGGGCTGTCGACCTGGTCTAGCCAGGTCGACAGGGCTGTCGACAGGGCTATCGACAGGCATGTCGACCTGGTCCAGAGCCAGGTCGAACCCAGCCCAACCTGGCTGGCCTATTCTATGTTGGTCGATTTTCTGTAGTCTGCTTTGCCATTAGGGCTAGGTGGCAGGCTCTAATTGGTCTCTCTTTAGGATGAATGGCTACGATCAAACCAAGCAACATCAATGGTCCTAATCAGTTCATAAACCCTATAAAAATGACCCTAGACTCAACCCTAATCTATTCATTCAAAAATAAGAACAAAGCCGCCATGTTGCTGAGGAACGACTAAGAGTAGCCACCAATTGAAGAGAGGATTAGGAGGCAAATTCTAAAAGCATAAAGCAACATAATCAAATCAAATCGCATCTCCAAATTCCTAAATTGGAGAATTCGCCACACAATTGTAAGTAGAGTATTATTTTGGTATGAACAAATAACTGTGTTGGTTTGTATACTTGATTGTGGTGATAAATAATTCATATTTGTGCGTTACTATGATTCTTATCGGTTTGGAATATTGTATAGCGATTGGAAAGTATGTTATTCATTATAAAAAAACTACATGTTTGCGGTAGTTTTATGCAAGTATACGTTTGGAATATTCGCAAATTATGTAATCCATGTTGAAGCTACATGTATGTAGCTGTTTAATTGAAACTCATGCAAGTTTGGGGTTTTGCTACTATGCCATCATGATGTATATTTTTGTACATAAATCATTTTGTACGTAATTGGAACAAATTTGGGTTATTATAGTTCATATGAAACTATGTTGAAATTTTGGCACCATGATCTATGTATTAAGCCATGCTTTTGTACTAGAGAACCTAATTGCAAACTTACGAATATGACTAGGCTATGATTGATATTTTGCATAATTGAAATCCATATTGTTAACAAGAATTATATGATGACATATGTGGTACATAGCTAGGTTAGATTCAAAAATCCCTTTTGCAAGTTGCATGACTAAAGTAAAAATCATGATTTCATATTAGAAATATCTATGCCATGTGAATAGATTTAAAATCATGATTAGTTTGAACTATACTTTTGTGTTAGTAACAAAAGTAAACACCTTTGTAAACATGTAGTAATCTTATAAACATGAATTGCTTATGTTTGATATTATGCCTAAATAAAATATAGGTTTATGTTGTAGTTAAGCCTATGTGTCGATAGTGGTATTCTTAACTTAACTACAAGTTTACATGGTTTGATTCATGTCACTTATGCTTTATGACCAAAGTATATGTTACCACTATGCAAGTACACCAGTTTCTATTTTGTAGTTCCAACGTCACATTGCAGGTTCATGCGTTCACATTCCCCTTTTTGTGTATGTAATCACGCTTTAAGCCTCCCCTTTTTTCTCATGGCTAAGTTGGGCTTTAAAAGGCTAAGCCCAACATATATATATAATAAACGGACGTGTTAAACGGGGGAAAATAACGTTGGGTTAAATTAATTAATAAATGAAAACATAAAGTAGAAGGGCCCAAATTCAAGTATGGGTTGGGCCCATGATTGGTGTAACCTTTACACCATTAACTTAATAATGGGCCGCAAATATTTACATATAAGAAAAATAAAGAAGAAAGACAAAATATGTAAATGTAGAACATACGATGTGTTTAACCCGAGGTTGGATTGAGTTGTGATGTAAACATGCCCGGTACCGCCCGGCTGTCCAGTAGTCACAACAATACCTATCCAATGTGGGAGGTTAAACATGGAGCCCAATAAGGACCCGAGGTTAGACTGAGTTGTGGCGTAAGACTGCCCGGAACCAACCGGCAACAAGCAGCCACAACAATACCTGTCTAATGTGAGAGGTCAGGGCCTTAATAGACAGTTAAGGCTGAGTCAGGATTGTTAGGATTAAGTGAACTAAAGACTTAATCAAAATGGAACATGCTAAACTAAACGGACTGGTGGGGGTTAGGTTAGAAAACACTTAACCAACTTAGCATGTTGGCTAGAGATAGAAAACCTAGTAACGGGGGACCCTTTTCAGCAGTAACCCTAAAAGGTGTATCATGATACCCTGAAACTAGGCAGGGTGGGGCACGATTACTGGGCTGATTGTAATAGGCCAAATCGACGGCGGTGGTGTAGCAGTGTAGGTTCTAACGGGGTGCGGACGTGCACACACTCCGGCGCAGAAAAATAAGGCACTGGGCACCTGTAGCATACCTGTGCATTCTAGGATTGTGTCGGGTCGCCACCATGGGACTTGATACACCCCATGGTGGGACCAGCAGAGGTAACTACAACATCGGGGGCCGTAAGACACATGTAACTATGCGAGTAGGAGCCGATCATCATAGAATGGATCACATCACCCTGGTTATGGGGTGCCAGTTGGGAACTAGTTTATATGGGTTCAGAGATTACCATGGCGTACGATAGTATATTTGACCCTAGACAACTTAACCAAGTTTATAGTGCTTTCCCACTTCTTGTTTATACTTATCATACCCAGTTCTTTATTCATAGACAGAATAGTACTAGACTTACTCAGGCTTTATGTCTGACTCTACTTTTCTTTCGTCTTCTTTTCTTCCGTTCCCCCCCCCCCAGGTCCACAGGGAGGGAACACTGCAGCTTGACCAGTCTTAACATCCAGCTTGAAGAAGAGAAATGTATTGCTTGGACCTTTTCGTTTTGAACTATGGCTTTGGACAACCACTATGGGGCTTTTGCAGTTTATCTATGTTTTATTTATGCTTCTTTAAATAATGTAATCAAGACAGATTATGAAAGTATTATGTTATGTTTTTGGAAAGGATGTAAGACAATTATGGTGATGTTGTTGTAACACGTATTTGCTTTTATGAAATAAAAGTTCTTGTTTTTCCGCTGTTTACAAATATGTGTTCTTATATCTGTCTTGTATATCTGTGACTTATACTTATAAACCTCCACCAAAATTAGGGCATTCCCTTTGAGAGTGACTCTAACGGAGTTGGGGTGTTTCACTTGGTATCAGAGCATAGGTTTACCAGATAAGATAAAAAGTTTTGAAAAATTATTTTCAAAAAGGAAATTTAAAGAAGCATTTTTAAAAGAAAAATATTATTTTATTTTAAAAAGGCAAAGTCCCCCCAAAGCCATAGGTATTATCTCTTATCCTTCGTTTTGAATCTATCCTTTTTGTTTCAGCATGTCCCAAGAACTTAACTTGCCAGAAGGGGTGCCAATACCTGGTTGGTTTAGACGGTTCTTAGAAGCAAGGGCCACTCAGCCAGGTCCTACCGTTCCTCCTGCCCCAGCTGCAGGGAATCATCCAGCTGCAGCAGCACCTTTTCCTCCACCTCCTCCACGGGGAAACACATTCGCTAAGATATGTAAAGATTTTAAAGCTATGGGAGGAAAGGATTTCCATGGAACTGAGTCCTTCGTGGCAGCTAGGAATTGGCTGAAAGAAACGGAGGACCTATTCATCATCTTTGAGGTAGAGGATAGACAAAAAGTACAATTGGCAGTGTGGCTATTGAAGGGCGAGGCTTCCTACTGGTGGGAAGTCACTAATGCTGAAAGACCAGTAGAGACATGGGAGGACTTTAGGGCAAGGTTTGAGACTAAATTTCTCTCAGATGCGGAAAGAAGTTTGTAGTTGGAAAAATTCTTATTTCTTAAGCAAGGGGACAAGACAGTCAGAGAGTATGTGAATCAGTTCGATGAGCTGGCTAGGTTTGGGCTTGACCTAGTCAACACCCCGCACAAGAAGGCTCTCCGTTTCGTCAAAGGGTTGAATGAGCCATTACACAGTTTGGCCATGACCCATATACCCATGGGAGCCACGTATGAAAGATTGGTGCAAATGGCATTGCTGAATGAAGAGGATAAGGGCAAGAAGGAGACAAAGGCAGAAAGCTCTCAAGGGAAGAAAGAGGGTTTGCAGCCTAAGAAGACAGACTTTAAGAAAGGCGGGAAAGGCAACAAAGAGAAGAGGAAGTGCAATTTCTGTGGCAAAGTGGGGCACTTAGTAAAGGACTGCCGGAAAAAGAAGGCCAAGGAGAATGGTGGGTGCTTTTCTTGCGGTGAGAAAGGTCACAGGGCTAAGGACTGCCCAAAGAAACGAGGACAGGGGCAGAGGGCTGGATCCACCCCAGGGGCACAGGTTCATGTGCTGGAAGCGCCACCTCTGCAACAGCGAGGTATAAATACTTCTGTAGAAAGCGTAGTTTATCTTTATGATCACCCCGTTCGCACTTTATTTGATTCTGGCGCATCACACTCCTTTATCTCGTCTGCTTTAGTAGAATCTCTGCACCTAAAAACTAGTATGGTAGAGGACCCCTTAATTGTTTCAAACCCAATTGGGGGCCCAGCTAATTTGTCTATGATCTGTTTGGGATTGAAAATTTCTATTCTAAGTGTAGAATTTCAATGTAGTGCCTTTGTTTTGGGCTTTTCGGGTTATGGTTTGATTTTGGGTATGGATTGGCTATCCAGTAATGGGGCCATCCTTGATTGTGAGAAAAGGGTTGTTAGGCTCCTAACCCAGCTCGGTAATACTTTGGAAATTTCTTGTAATCCCTCATACGCGGTTATGCTTAGTTATCTTGAATCGCTAGATGCCTCTGTTGAAAATTTGCAATCAGTTAGAGTGGTCCGGGAATATCCGGATGTCTTCGAAGAGGTGAAGGGCTTGCCTCCGAAGCGGGAAATAGACTTCCGCACATATCTTGTAGATAATGCAAAGCCCGTTGCGTTACCCGTTAGACACATGGCTCCACGGGAAAGGAAAGAGCTCAGTAAACAGATTAAAGAGCTTCTAGAAAAGGGGTTCATTAGGAGAAGCATTTCAGAATGGGGCGCTCCAGTGGTGTTCGCTACAAAGGCGGATGGTTCACTCCGTCTATGTGTTGACTATAGGGAGCTCAACAAGCTAACGAAAAAGAATAGGCACCCTCTCCCTAGAATTGACGATTTATTTGACCAGCTTTTAGGAGCGTCTGTTTTCTCCCAACTCGATTTAGCAACCGGTTTTCATCAGCTAAGGGTGGTTGAAGATAGCATCGATACAACGTCGTTCAGAACCCCAGACGGCTTCTTTGAATGGCTTGTCATGCCTTTCGGCTTGACAAATGCACCTGCTTACTTCGTGGACCTGATGAGTAGGGTATTTAGAGATTTCCTCAACAAATTCGTAGTGGTCTTCGTAGATGATATCCTTATCTTCTCAAAGAGTGAAGAGGAACATGCTCAGCACTTAAGGGCAATCATGGAAACTTTGCGAGTCCATCAACTAAAAGCCAAATTCTCCAAATGCCACTTTTGGAGAGAAGAGGTGAGGTTCCTTGGGCACATAGTATCCAAACAAGGGTTAGCAGTGGACCCTGCTAAGGTAGTGGCGGTACAGGATTGGAAGACACCAAGGAATGCAACTGAGGTCCGAAGCTTTCTAGGACTAGCAGGTTTCTATCGAAAGTTCATAAGGGATTTTGCGAAAATCTCAGCTCCGCTCACAAAATTGACTAAGAAGAATCTTGTGTTCAATTGGGATTTGGATTGCGAATTTGCTTTCCAACGACTGAAAAGGGCTCTTACAACAGCCCCAGTTTTGACGCTACCAGATGGGAGCAAGATGTTCACTGTTTATACGGATGCATGTGGGACAGGGCTAGGCGCCGTCTTAATGCAAGAAGGAAGGGTAGTAGCTTATGGTGGGAGGCAGTTGAAAGTACACGAAAAGAACTACCCAACCCACGATCTTGAGTTAGCCGCCATCGTCTTTACACTCAAGTCTTGGCGACATTATTTCCTAGGTGAGAAGTTCGAACTTTACACTGACCATAAATCGTTGAAATATCTTTTCTCGCAGAAGGATCTTAACTTGAGGCAACAGAGATGGATGGAGTTTCTTGCCTCGTACGATTTCGAAATCTCCTACACTCCGGGCAAAGTCAACGTAGTGGCAGACGCGTTGAGCCGAAAAAAATTGACCCTAAGCCCGTTGTTTGTTGAAAGACAAAGCCTAGAGTTTATAGCCAGCTTCGACTTTAGGCCCTCCCCCGATTTCGTACCAGGCTTGCTAGCATCTCTCGAAGTGCGCCCAGCTTTAGTGGATTCAGTAGGGACAGCACAACGCGAAGACCCTCAGCTTGTGGAAATAATTGATAGGCTAATTAGGGGTGAAACTTCAAGTCACCTCAATAGATACTCCACCAACGATAAGGGTTTGCTAAGGCGAGACGGATGACTATGCGTCCCACAGACAAAAGATTTAATAAAGAAGGTTCTCGAGGAAGCACATCACTCCAAGATGACGATACACCCAGGCGGAGATAAAATGTACAAAGACATAAAAAGGACTTTCTTCTGGAACGGCATGAAAAAGGACGTGGCAGAATTCGTTTCTAAGTGCATGGTGTGCCAACAGGTTAAGGCGGAACAGAAAAAGCCTGGCGGACTGCTACATCCTCTGGAGGTCCCGCAGTGGAAGTGGGATAGCATCTCAATGGACTTTATCGATGGGCTGTCTAGGTCTAGGAGAGGCAACACTAGCATTTGGGTAATAGTGGATAGGCTTACTAAAAGCGCCCACTTTTTACCTGTCAAAAGTAAAAGAACTGCCTCATCCCTAGCATCACTTTACCTCAAGGAAATCGTTCGACTCCATGGAATACCATCTAGCATTGTTAGTGACTGAGACCCCATCTTCACCAGTGAGTTTTGGCGGAGCCTGCAAGAAGCAGTAGAAACGCAGTTATGCTTGAGCACAGCCTATCATCCCCAAACCGACGGCCAAACAGAGAGAGTGAACAGAGTTTTGGAAGACCTCTTAAGGCTATGCGTCCTTGACTTCGGAGGGACATGGGAAGACCACCTTCCTTTGGTGGAATTTGCCTACAACAACAGCTATCAAGCAACCATCGGAATGGCGCCCTTCGAAGCTTTATATGGAAGACCGTGCCAATCGCCCACTTATTGGTGGGAGTCTACGGACAAGCTTATACTTGGACCAGATATGATCCGAGAGACTTCAGAGAAAGTAGACTTAATACGAAGAAGGATGAAGACGGCCCAAGACAGACAAAAGTCCTATGCCGACAAGAGAAGGACCGACCTTGAATTTGAGGTTGGAGACAGAGTTTTTCTCAAGGTATCACCACTAAGAAACGTTGTTCGTTTTGGAACCACAGGAAAACTGGCACCAAGGTTCGTAGGGCCATTCCCTATCATCGAGAAAATTGGGAAAATGGCCTATAGATTAGAGCTACCCGAGAAGTTGGTTGGAGTCCACAACGTTTTTCACGTTTCACATCTCCGAAAATGTCTACATGAGTCTGCTGAGCTGGTAGAGCCAAATATCCTCGAAGAGGCCGAAGTGGAACGCGAAGCAACCATAAGAAAAGTTCCAACCCACATATTAGGAACGGAAGTGAAGAAGCTACGCAACCGCGAAGTCAAGCTTGTCAAAGTTCAGTGGAGCGACGCCGAGGGAGACGCGACTTGGGAAACTGAAGCTAGAATACGCACTGCCTACCCTTTTCTGTTCGAGGGTACATCCTTGATCTTTCCTTTTCCTTAAGTTGCGCTTTTATCTATCTTTTTAGGTATATTTCCTCGACCTTATCTTTTAGGTAGAAACCCTTTGGATGGAAACATGTAATTGAAACATGTTATGGATGATGGTTGCAAGTGGTTGCAAGTGATTGCTAGTGGTTGCTCGTGGTTGCATATACACACACAATCTAGGGTTTAGATCGGCTCAGTCACTTCATATTGCATATGCATATATGTTTGCCTTCGTATATGATTGAACTCTAATGTGTTGTCATGTTGATGTTGCATTTGTATTGAATGATTGTGCACTCATGTAGAATCATGAATAGGAAAATTTGCATACATAATGGATTCATGGCACTTACATAATTCGCATTAAGGAGGTCAACTGAATCAGTAGACCACCTGATTTTGCATTAGATAAGTACATGTACACACACACTTCGCATATGATCATGAAGCATTAGAAGTCTCTTAAGGACAATGGATGCTCGTGTTTGATGGATGAGTAGATGGATGATTGGATGTTAGGATATACATTCCTCCTAACTTGAAGATTTCGGGGACGAAATCCTTTTAAGTGGGGGAGAATGTAACACCCCGCGAATTCTATAACTGTGAAATTCACAAATTAAAGTATAATTAATTTCAAATCAAAGAACTAAGGGAAACGGGATATGCCATTGCGTTCGTCTCGGAAAAATACGCGAAATAGAGTCCGAGTTTTCGAAAAACGGAGTCCGTATGAAGAAGATATGGCCTTCGGAAGTTTTTGAATTAAGTTTAAAATTCAAACAGAATAAAATAGCTCAGAAAATCAAATTTAAATTCCAAAATGGGGCCCAATGGGCCAGGGCGGAAAAACACCCGCCTAACGCACCCAGGTCGACTGGGCTGTCGACCTGGTCTAGCCAGGTCGACAGGGCTGTCGATAGGCATGTCGACCTGGTCCAGAGCCAGGTCGAACCCAGCCCAACCTGGCTGGCCTATTCTATGTTGGTCGATTTTCTGTAGTCTGCTTTGTCATTAGGGCTAGGTGGCAGGCTCTAATTGGTCTCTATTTAGGATGAATGGCTACGATCAAACCAAGCAACATCAATGGTCCTAATCAGTTCATAAACCCTATAAAAATGACCCTAGACTCAACCCTAATCTATTCATTCAAAAATAAGAACAAAGCCGCCATGTTGCTGAGGAACGACTAAGAGTAGCCACCAATTGAAGAGAGGATTAGGAGGCAAATTCTAAAAGCATAAAGCAACATAATCAAATCAAATCGCATCTCCAAATTCCTAAATTGGAGAATTCGCCACACAATTGTAAGTAGAGTATTATTTTGGTATGAACAAATAACTGTGTTGGTTTGTATACTTGATTGTGGTGATAAATAATTCATATTTGTGCGTTACTATGATTCTTATCGGTTTGGAATATTGTATAGCGATTGGAAAGTATGTTATTCATTATAAAAAAACTACATGTTTGCGGTAGTTTTATGCAAGTATACGTTTGGAATATTCGCAAATTATGTAATCCATGTTGAAGCTACATGTATGTAGCTGTTTAATTGAAACTCATGCAAGTTTGGGGTTTTGCTACTATGCCATCACGATGTATATTTTTGTACATAAATCATTTTGTACGTAATTGGAACAAATTTGGGTTATTATAGTTCATATGAAACTATGTTGAAATTTTGGCACCATGATCTATGTATTAAGCCATGCTTTTGTACTAGAGAACCTAATTGCAAACTTATGAATATGACTAGGCTATGATTGATATTTTGCATAATTGAAATCCATATTGTTAACAAGAATTATATGATGACATATGTGGTACATAGCTAGGTTAGATTCAAAAATCCCTTTTGCAAGTTGCATGACTAAAGTAAAAATCATGATTTCATATTAGAAATATCTATGCCATGTGAATAGATTTAAAATCATGATTAGTTTGAACTATACTTTTGTGTTAGTAACAAAAGTAAACACCTTTGTAAACATGTAGTAATCTTATAAACATGAATTGCTTATGTTTGATATTATGCCTAAATAAAATATAGGTTTATGTTGTAGTTAAGCCTATGTGTCGATAGTGGTATTCTTAACTTAACTACAAGTTTACATGGTTTGATTCATGTCACTTATGCTTTATGACCAAAGTATATGTTACCACTATGCAAGTACACCAGTTTCTATTTTGTAGTTCCAACGTCACATTGCAGGTTCATGCGTTCACATTCCCCTTTTTGTGTATGTAATCACGCTTTAAGCCTCCCCTTTTTTCTCATGGCTAAGTTGGGCTTTAAAAGGATAAGCCCAACATATATATATAATAAACGGACGTGTTAAACGGGGGAAAATAACGTTGGGTTAAATTAATTAATAAATGAAAACATAAAGTAGAAGGGCCCAAATTCAAGTATGGGTTGGGCCCATGATTGGTGTAACCTTTACACCATTAACTTAATAATGGGCCGCAAATATTTACATATAAGAAAATTAAAGAAGAAAGACAAAATATGTAAATGTAGAACATACGATGTGTTTAACCCGAGGTTGGATTGAGTTGTGATGTAAACCTGCCCGGAACCGCCCGGCTGTCCAGTAGTCACAACAATACCTATCCAATGTGGGAGGTTAAACATGGAGCCCAATAAGGACCTGAGGTTAGACTGAGTTGTGGCGTAAGACTGCCCGGAACCAACCGGCAACAGGCAGCCACAACAATACCTGTCTAATGTGAGAGGTCAGGGCCTTAATAAGACTGTTAAAGCTGAGTCAGGATTGTTAGGATTAAGTGAACTAAAGACTTAATCAAAATGGAACATGCTAAACTAAACGGACTGGTGGGGGTTAGGTTAGAAAACACTTAACCAACTTAGCATGTTGGCTAGAGATAGAAAACCTAGTAACGGGGGACCTTTTTCAGCAGTAACCCTAAAAGGTGTATCATGATACCCTGAAACTAGGCAGGGTGGGGCACGATTACTGGGCTGATTGTAAGTGGTCAAATCGACGGCGGTGGTGTAGCAGTGTAGGTTCTAACGGGGTGCGGACGTGCACACACTCCGGCGCAGAAAAATAAGGCACTGGGCACCAGTAGCATACCTGTGCATTCTAGGATTGTGTCGGGCCGCCACCATGGGACTTGATACACCCCATGGTGGGACCAGCATAGGTAACTACAACATCGGGGGCCGTAAGACACATGTAACTATGCGAGTAGGAGCCGATCATCATAGAATGGATCACATCACCCTGGTTATGGGGTGCCAGTTGGGAACTAGCTTATATGGGTTCAGAGATTTCCATGGGGTACGATAGTATATTTGACCCTAGACAACTTAACCAAGTTTATAGTGCTTTCCCACTTCTTGTTTATACTTATCATACCCAGTTCTTTATTCATAGACAGAATAGTACTAGACTTACTCAGGCTTTATGTCTGACTCTACTTTTCTTTCGTCTTCTTTTCTTCCGTTCCCCCCCCCCCAGGTCCACAGGGAGGGAACACTGCAGCTTGAGCAGTCTTAACATCCAGCTTGAAGAAGAGAAATGTATTGCTTGGACCTTTTCGTTTTGAACTATGGCTTTGGACAACCACTATGGGGCTTTTGCAGTTTATCTATGTTTTATTTATGCTTCTTTAAATAATGTAATCAAGACAGATTATGAAAGTATTATGTTATGTTTTTGGAAAGGATGTAAGACAATTATGGTGATGTTGTTGTAACACGTATTTGCTTTTATGAAATAAAAGTTCTTGTTTTTCCGCTGTTTACAAATATGTGTTCTTATATCTGTCTTGTATATCTGTGACTTATACTTATAAACCTCCACCAAAATTAGGGCATTCCCTTTGAGAGTGACTCTAACGGAGGTGGGGTGTTTCAGGTAGAAATAGACATAAGGATCACTGGACGATAACAAGGTAAAGTACTCATGTAAATAAATAAAATTTGGTTAAAAAGTCAGATTGTTATGCTCGGGTTTAACTTCCAGCAAAGATGAAACCAATTTCAGAATTTATCAAGGGAAAACCGCTTTCAAATTTTATATGTACATTAAGTTAGTTGCATCTGAATCTAATGTAAATGTTATTTAATTTTGGTATTCAAGTAAACACCAACATGCAGTAACATTCTAGCAAGCCACTGACATTCCTTTCCAATGTAAACAGGCCCCAACATGTAAGGGAGAACAAATATATCCCACATATATAACACAGATGAAAATATGGTATCATAGTTTGCCTTTGCTTTGTGTTTTTTTTCCTACATTGTTTATGCCGTCTAATACCTTAAACATTTGATTAGCCTCACAAATTATTTCTAAAGGTTTACAGTTTTTATTTAACCAGTGATAAAATATGCAGCTTAGAATATATTCACGTGCATGACACGATTAGGTTCAACTTCAATATGACCATCCTATGTATCGACTTTCTACTAATTGCAAATAGTAGGGAATATTAACAGTATTATAAGACTTCAGCTACCATGAAACAAAACAGCATGGCATGGAGATTTTTAGCAAATAGATATGTAGTGTCCATTAAGATAATAAGGCAAAGATAGGAAACACGTTATTTCTAACGTAGATAAACAAACTTTATCATACAATATGTGACATATAAAAGCTATGTTCTTAATTTGTCATGTGTTACATAACCCTTTTTTTTTTTTGAAAGAAAAATGTGTGATCTTCTAAGAAGAAGAGAGCACACACATATATATATGTATATATAAAAAAAAAAAAAGATTACAACAACAGGCTTCCAGCCTAAAAATAACAAAAAGCAACGACACAAGCTATGACACGAGCTATGACAAGCCTCGCCAAACCAAAAACAACAAAAACATAAACATAAGGAAAAACTATCCAACTCAATCAACACCAGAACCAACCACGATAAACTCCAACGCCAAATCCATCTCCAGACTATATCCGCACACTAAAAAGCTCCTCAGCAAACTTCTTACCCGAGTTCAAAGATTGGATACAAACCAACACCAATGCAAACCAATCCTCCTAGCTCGGGAACTTATCATGATAAACGGTATACGATCTAATATGTTCGCTACGACGTATCAAACCCGATCTAGGATAAACTCTCCTGCGCCTGCTCCTCTTAGTCGGAGTAAGAGAAATAGGAGAATCTTTCGGTCCATCTGAAACTAGATCTCTACACATATCATCCCCACTAGTGAAAGAGTCTAGTCTATTTCTCAACCCTGAAAGCACCGAATCAACACCATTCCCCTTATTCATAGCCAACCAGAGAACATGTTTTATATCCAAAGTGATTCTTCTCCGTTTAAACATATGAACATCACGAGAAAACTTAGAAGCCGAAAGAAAACTTTTAGACGCCGAAAACCTTCCCTGACTTAGGCTAATGAACCGTGAAAACACTTCAGGTACCATACCCATCATCTCAACTTTACGAACAGGAGCTAAGCCTGGAAATTGATAATCCGATTCCACAATACCAGTCCCTATACAATCTGAAGACTTCAAATCATCACCAACTTTTAAACAACCAACCTGCACAGTAGAGCTGAGCTCATTCCCAACCAAATCAATCTTATCAACGCACTCCCCTTCTTCATCAATATCCAGCAATACATCAAAACTGTTAACCATCCTCAGATCATTAGCATCTAGTCTTTCAGGACATATTGCTTCCATATACGGAGATTTGACTATAACAGAAGAAAGAGCCAATCTCTTGGCTGCATCAGAGCCATGCAAGACCATTGAATCCAAGCCTGTCATCAACTCCTTTCCTATACCATCCCTCGCCAATTCAAACCCCCTGCCATCCACTAGAATCTCAGCATTATCAGCACAATTATGAACAAAAGGATCAAAAACCATCGGATACAATTTCTGTGACACCATGTTCCTTTCAGTAAAATCCACCATCCCATCTCCGCAAAACAACGAACCCTCATACAACTTATTATTCATAGCACTCCCTATGCTTGTTTCAGCACCCTTCTGAATGGAAGTCCTCTCATTACTCATAACAGTATTATCATCACCTTTTGAATTACTCAGAAAAACTTCATCACCACAAGCATAATTCACAGCAGAACTAATAAACACAAAATGCATCATAATCTCATTCAACAGCTGAAATCCCTTCTTCTTATAATTTGAATCCGAATCATAAAAAATTCTCCTCAAATTCAAGAAGTTGGAACAAAGAGAATAAGTGTGCTCCTTCCTCTCAAGCGGACGAGGCAACGGAGGATAAACAACATTACTTGAAGCACTAGGAACTTTCTTTTGCCACAGCAAACCATCCACTAATCCCTCGATGTGCCAACCCAACAATAGTAACATATACGCTCCTTCATCCTTTTGGTTATATCTAACCAATTCAAAAAGATTTATAAAAGAAAAAAGCTTCTGACATAACCTCGAACAGTTTATGTGCATAACCTCAAGATCTGATTTTCTCCTAAAAAACTCTGAACAGAAAATCTTTTGATGCCCAAATCCACCACAAAAGAAACATCTAATCTTATTTCTACAATCCTTCACGGTGTGATTTGATCCACCACATCTGAAGCATACACGACCTCTGAAAGAAAACCAATTACTTGAACGCTTTCTTGAGGACGAATTCCAATAAGAATCGTAGTAAGAATTATGGATACCCTGCTTACACCCAACCGCAAAAGAATTCTGAGAAACACTCTTTGATTTAGATAGGAGAGAAAGAGAATTCGCTCGAAGGCGGCTAGATCTTTCGTGACGGAGAGAACAAGAGCGGAGAGCCTCCATCAAGCCTTCAAAATATCAGACGTATATTAAGAATAACTTAGATTCATGATTCAAGAAGATCCAAATCATAGTACTATCATGTTTTACTTTTAATCAATGGTACATAACCCTTTTATATAAGATATGTGATAAATTAACTCAGTAGCATAATATATTAAATTAACCACCTATTTTACATGGTTTACAAGATGTGCTAAATAAGAAACATGGTTTAACAGGAATCATCCCATCTTTTTCATATAAACACACGTACGGATCAAGGAAGGGGAACCACAATGGAACAATATTTGTTTATCTCTTTGTTTGAGTTTATCCAGTTTTCAAAGAGTACACAACGTGTGTGTATCCAAGTCCTATATGTGAGTGGTAACAAAAAAACATAAATGCATGAAATGTGGCATGTAACAGCAAGGCCATAATAGAACCTAATTAAAGAAGCTACAAAAACCACGCATGACAACCGAAATGACAAAATGTGACAGCCCAGTGAAGCTTAATCATGCATGCACCGATGCATATTAGATTACCAAATGAAACTATAGGATATGCACTGGTTCAAGCCCAACTTAGAAATCATAAGCGGTTTGAAAATACAAAAATGGTACACCAAATATCATGACATAGAATCTATGACATGTACAAATGTATATTAGTTCGCTTTTATGCACACTAGCTTTGCTATTCATGTGAGTATAACGTTATATTTGCTGGGGTACAATGTATGCATTTTCCAAAGTTTACAAACAAGGCTTAACTTTCTGATCATAGGAACAAAATGTCATCTGGTCAGGGTTCTCTTTGCATGACCATAGCCATAATATTTGTTACTGTTGCCAGGTTAGTTCTTATCACATGACAATTAGCTAATGAACATGAGTCCTCCAAAACCGAAAATTTTGAGTCAAGTGATTTGTTTAAAAGGATCTGAAATGATGGGCAATAGACAACAGTTCAGGTATTATATAAAAAGGGTATCAAAAGATTTGCACGCAGGGACCAAAGAACTTCCCGAGAAATCAAGTATCAAACAGAGAATGACATCAAGGGTAAAACACGGTTATTAGGCCTACCAAAAAGGTTCAATGAGTAAAGCAGGTCCGAAGTTCAGCCAGTCATGGAACCAATGATCCCAGACCACAGGGTCGAGTCAGGTATATATAACGCAATGGGATACAAAACAAATCGAGACTGGACATTACCAAAAGATGTAGTTTTAACTTCTGCTGCAACTTATAAAACCGTACCCATGTCAGTTAATCCTAGCAAGGCAATATATATATATACGTATACATGTAGACGAATGTTTCATTAAGGTCACGGTCAGTAAACTACCCAAACATGCAGAGTGCTTACATGTTTTATGCACCCGCAACAACAAGAATTATAAGCCCCATAAATTATGAGCATATACTATGTGCCTTAAAAATACCACCGTAAAACTCTGTGTTTAAATACCAGTTGTTGTTTTTTCCTCCAGAACTCACTGTTATTAGCAGAGTAAATTATAGATCTATGGGTCTCTACACACATCCAGAAAATGACGTAGATAACAGGGCACCAAAACTATGAAGGTATACATATATACATCTTTAAGCTGGTCTGCAAATCATGGAGATTTACTAGCAAATAAATACAGAACAAGTTAATCGGTCCAAATCCAAAGAAAACAAGCCCATGTACAAACAGACCACCCTATGTGCCGGTGTAAAAACATGGTGTCATCAATTCTCAATGTCCCAAACGATTTCAGACTAAGAATTTAGGTAAACTGGTATACAAATGCTCGCAGCAGCAATTAATCACATGGTTATGCAAATCAATTACAGCATAAGATACTAAAATTTTCAGTTTCAAATAAGTTAAAAGGCTTGAAATATGATTAATCAATTGTGAGTGAGTTAACACTCACCTTGGAATGGAAGTGGCGGACACGCAGCGATAAAGGCTCAATCTTCGTTGCGAGGGTTTTTGTGATGGCATCGACAACAGGCGGCACTGATTTCGACTTGGGGAAAGTGAGGGGCACTTGGATGATGGCGGCTTCGATGTAGAGCCACGACGGTGACCACCACAAGCTGTGGTAGGAAGGAACGCTTACGATGATGCTTTGAACGATGGTGAGGCGGTGCAGCGACGGAGCAAGCTGGTAGTGGCAAATCAATTTGGGGAAAGACTGATTTTGGGGAAAAGGAAACAATTCGGCCATTAAACACTCAAAGGGAGAAAACGATTTTGTGCCGAAGAAATAAATGGGCGTGTTTATTTTATAGAAGGAGAACCCATGGGGATGAAGGCATCAGTATTTTGGTTGCCAAGTAAATGTTGGAGCCAAGGCAAACTTACGCATTTCAACTAAGGAAGGCAATATACGAGGAGGCCACATATGGGAAAGATATTTATTAAAGTTTTACTATAACCCGAATTTACCAATACGCGTCCTAAATTTATACCGCTAACACAACATCTAAATGAAATAAAATTATACGGACTTCTTCATTATTGTGTACTAACTCCAACAAAGTTGTTCTGATTGTAAACCGACTCCGCCCGTACACAATGTTAATTTAAATTTATTGGTTCAAATATTTTATTCAGTTTTCTCCACCAATAACTCTGTCCACCCCTAATTTGAAACGTGAAATTCAAACACACAAATACACACATATCTAAGCAAATTCCGATATATTTTAACAAATAAGTTCTCCAGTTTTCGTTTAACGTTGATAACATTTTATATTTTCAACCATTCATATTTTCTTGTCGAATTCAATTCAATTACCCAACCAGATTCAATTCAACTATTCAACAATAAATATTTGATTTCCAACCAACCGTTTCGAATAGAGTAATTGGTTCAAATCATACACAAAGTCGTATATTCGATACATTTGTCATTAGTCGCTAAACTTCAGTTAATTCCATATTTCAAATTGTCCAAATTTCTGGGTCGTTACATTCTTCGCCCCTTTTAAAAATTTCGTCCTCGAAAAGGAGAGATCGTCAGGGTTATACCAACATATGCTTCAAATTCCCATATTCATGGGTAATTTCTCCACAACTTATTTAAATATCGACATTTAAATTATCGACCTTCTTTGTTTAGTCATCATATCCAATTAACTCGGAAAAATCGAATTCTTCCCAAATTAATCCCTTCTCCCAGCATTTTACTTATCCATCGTTTCACAAGTTCAGCCACATCTCCATATATTCAGTCTATTAATCTTCTCCTCATTGAAGAGTGTGATTATCATTTTCCTTTCAAATCACAAATTCCCGACTTGAAAATATCCAAAATCTAAAATATTTGTATTATTACAAAATTCTCTTTCTTAATTTATTAATTTAGATATATTTTAATCTCAAATTATTTATTTGAAAATACTTGATAACTCGAAGTCTGATAAGTCTATTGTCGTTCTTACTGATGTTAGTTATACGCTGGCTAGACGCACGACTAAAATCTCTAAATACTAAATATCCTTGCTTCAACTCCCAGTGAAAATATTTCAAAGGTTCTTTTGAAAACAGATACGGAAAGTACCAATAGGATATTGATCTGTTGATTGTTCATGAATCGCAGATACATAATGGTTGCGTCTGGATCCCCCAGAAAACATCCGTATCTATAGGAATGTACTTCCCTGCGAATTTCGTCATGGACAGATCAACGAAAGATACTTAAAAATCAAAAGACGATCTGAGGTCATTGAGCATTGGTTGCTCTCTCTCAGGATCCCGAAATTAAATCATCAAATTATCAAATCACGAGGACCAATCAAGCCATGAAGGCAAACTGCTGCATTAAACAGGTGGCTCACTATCACTGAGATATCTCAGTGGACCGCAGGTACACAATGGTTACGCCTGGGTCCCCCAGGAAACATCCATACCCGTAAGCTTTCACAACTCTGCGGATTACGCCCTTATAATTCGACTGTAGATCACAACAGTCACAATGGTTACGATTGGTTCCCCCAAGAAACATCTGTCCACCGTTGGCTATCTGCAGCCCTGCGAATTTCGCTTCACGGTCGAATTCCAACGACTCTCGATCGCAGCGACCACAATGGTTACACCTGATTCCCTTAAGAAACATCCGACCGCCGTAGGCTATCTGCAGCCCTGCGAATTACGCTAGCAGTCGTGCCCAATGGAAACTCATGAGTTTTATGTCCGGACAACCTACTTCCACCAGCAGCATATCTCAACCAAGCTCGAAATTCAAGAGAAGGAAGGTACTTTCCTTATCTTTACTTTGAAAAACATACTATACTACATACATATAGTATTTTATTTTTTTATTTCTCAAAATCATACTTATGTCAATTCATAAGATTTCCTTTCAAACCTTGTTCGCAAACAACTCCTTCTTATGAGATTCCATTTCAACTCGATTACCTTCCAAATCAATGGTCTCTAAATTCGCTGTATTCTTATATATATTTTCCATATGAGTTACGGAAATTTCTATATTCAATATTCAAAATCTACATCCTTAAATTCAATTTCAATTACAAAATTTTAGCTCCGATCTATTAACTACTTCAAATACTTGATGTCCTTTCCAACTCAGATTTTCTGATCTATTGGTTATAAACCAATTTTTTTCTTTCAGATTTCCAATTACGTTTGTCACTCAAATCTTTGTGTTTTCACAATTCCAGAATTTTTCATTCTTGTAACAAAATTTTCATTCACACAAAATTACTCTTTCATATCCATCAACTATAAATTAGCAAGCGAACAATTCTCAAAATATCAACACCGAAGGTCGAAACCAACATCAGATTAACACTCAGAAAATTATTCAACTAATCTCCAGTCTATTTCTAAATTTTCTTAACTCGCTTTCTCAATTTCTTATCAGATATTCTTACAACTCTCAAATTCATTTTTGAAAATTCATTTCTCTTGCACTCTGCCGACCTTCGTTCTCGTCGTGTGGCTCTTTGTTCTTCAGTTCTTGCCATCGAACCTTAATTATTTCTTAGTCAATAACGAAGTGAATCAAGTTGGGGTATACTTACCTCTCAGACCTTAATTGAACAATATTATTAACTTCGAAATAAATTAAGTTCACAGCAAAACATCCATTCTTGCAGCTTCCGAATTAAAAATTATCTTCCTTTACGAAAATTATTGATTATTACAATAATTTACACCTTCGAAATATTAGTCTTCAAAATATTCTTTATTTATTTATCTGAATACATAAATAATGAATTAACAATATATTAAATTTTAATTAAAACGGAAAGTAATTGGTACTTCCCTGAAATTCAACATAAATGCCTCCTCTAAGTAACTTCCTTCCGAATAATTACTTATCCGATAATATATATTTCGAACTTCGGAAAAATCTCATTTGATTTCTATTCTGAACTTCAGAATAATCTCTCCGTACTGGTTAACAACATCTCCCCCATTTCCAATTCTGTTTGCAACCTATTTGCTTCCACACATTATTTACTTCTAAAAAGTAATTATTGCCCCTTTTCTCGTAATACGAGCTCGTCATGTCAAATAAATTTTAATTCCATTCAAATATCGATTCAAATCTCTTCATAGTTTTCATTCATATATCGCTTCATTAACATCTCTTGTTTGCACCCCACTTCTTGTTAATTACTTAACAAGTTTATACTTATCATCGACTTCGATTACACATTATTGGTTTGACATCAATTTTAATTTATCTTGCTAAGTTCCGAAATTAGTAATACAATTCGACATAATTGAATTTGAACTATAACACTTTCGATTTTCGTTCATTTATATTCCAAATATCATAATAAAATTCATCGTTTCATTCTTTGAAATAGTTTCAAATTTTCCCTTTTTGTTCAAATTCCTATCGGAATTCCTATTTCAATAAATTCCAGTTGCCTGCGATTTCTAAATACATATTTAGAGAAATAATTTTATTGTTTCTCTTATATCATTCTTTTATTTATACCATTCAACGATGGGTTCAAGATTCAAATCTAAGGGAACTTATCGAAGATTAGTTCGGGCATCTCTGGATTCGAAGACTTCCGGAGACTGGGGATTCCGAATAAAATTTAGATTTCAAAATTCTTTTTCCACGGTATTAGTTTCAAAATACATTACCTTCAAAATGTATTTTAAAAATACTTTCAAAATTTATATTTCAAAATATTTTTATTTTCAAGATCCGTTTTTAAACTCGATAAGCTACGCTTTGAAAAAACCAAAGCTCTAATACCACTGTAACGTCCCGCCTTTTTGACCGCTTCAAATTGGTATTTAAACCAACTTAAAACATTCAAACCGACGGATCGTTATTTAGCTTACAGAGTTTAAAAGTAGAATCAACACAGAAAACATAGAATGAAATAAATAACACAGTATTGGACAGCGAAATAACAGTTATATATTAATCAAAATCTTTGAATACAAGATGTTTATATACAGCAGAATTTGAAAGAACAATTTAAGTATAGGAAAAATATTTACTGGTTTGAAACTTCAGAGTGCGCATATTCAAATCCCAACTTCACCAGTCTTCGAATTCTAAGCTGTAATCTTTTAAATCTGTAACGCTCAGGGTCTGACCCGAGCGTTCCATGCAAAAACATAAAACACTCGAGTCAGGATTAATCATAGTTCAAGTAAATAACTTCAATGTAAACTGAAATATAATAGTTGATCCTATCATTGATGTCATATATATATACATAATAAACAGTTGTGGTATCTGTTCATACCAATTCTATTTATTTCCAGGGACGAACGGTATCGGGTGTTTGCGAGTGTACACGTGTATATGATATACACGTGTACACCTCCTCAACATCCCTAACCGAATATAAATAATGGCAACCGAATATAAATAACGGCAGGTAATTCCAGGAGCTTGCATATATATACATATGTGTATAAACACACACGTATATTGCCCAATGTCCTGAAAATTTACACGAGATAATAGCGCACATGTGCAAATGATTCACCAGGCCATAACTAAATGGACTGACAGGATTAGACTTGATACATTAGTGCAACAAGACTGAGTATATCCATCAACTTGGACATGCAATCAAACAAACATGAATCCAAACTGGTATGCAAAAGAAGACCAAGCAATCATAGTAGGCATATTTGCTTCAAGTAGAAATAGACATAAGGATCACTGGATGATAACAAGGTAAAGTACTCATGTAAATAAATAAAACCTGGTTAAAAAGTCAGATTGTTTTGCTCGGGTTTAACTACCAGCAAAGATCAAACCACTTTCAGAATTTATCAAGGGAAAACCGCTTTTAACTTTTATATGTACATTAAGTTAGTTGCATCTGAATCTAATTTAAATGTTATTTAATTTTGTTATTCAAGTAAACACCAACATGCAGTAACATTCTAGCAAGCCGCTGACATTCCTTCCCAATGTAAACAGGCCCCAACATGTAAGGGAGATCAAATATATCCCACATATATAACACAGACGAAAATATGGTATTATAGTTTGCCTTTGCTTTGTGTTTTTTTTTCCTACGTTGTTTATGCCGTCTAATACCTTAAACATTTGATTAGCCTCACAAATTATTTCTAAAGGTTTACAGTTTTTATTTAACCAGTGATAAAATAAGCAGCTTAGAATATATTCACGCGCATGACACGATTAGGTTCAACTTCAATATGACCATCCTATGTGTCGACTTTCTACTAATTGCCAATAGTAGGGAATATTAACAGTATTATAAGACTTCAGCTACCATGAAACAAAACAGCATGGCATGGAGATTTTTAGCAAAAAGATATGTAGTGTCCATTAAGATAATAAGGCAAAGATAGGAAACACGTTATTTCTAACGTAGATAAACAAACTTTATCATACAATATGTGACATATAAAAGCTATGTTCTTAATTTGTCATGTGGTACATAACCCTTTAATATAAGATATGTGATAAATTAACTCAGTAGCATAATATATTAAATTAACCACCTATTTTACATGGTTTCCAAGATGTGCTAAATAAGCAAACATGGTTTAACAGGAATCATCCCATCTTTTTCATATAAACACACGTACGGATCAAGGCAGGGGAACCACAATGGAACAATATTTGTTTATCTCTTTGTTTGAGTTTATCCAGTTTTCAAAGAGTACACAACGTGTGTGTATCCAAGACCTATATGTGAGTGGTAACAAAAAAACATAAATGCATGAAATGTGGCATGTAACAGCAAGGCCATAATAGAACCTAATCAAAGGAGCTACAAAAACCATGCATGACAACAGAAATGACAAAATGTGACAGCCCAGTGAAGCTTAATCATGCATGCACAGATGCATATTAGATTACCAAATGAAACTATAGGATATGCACTGGTTCAAGCCCAACTGAGAAATCATAAGCGGTTTGACAAGACAAAAATGGTACACCAAATATCATGACATAGATTCTATGACATGTACAAATGTATATTAGTTTGCTTTTATGCACACTGGATTTCTATTCATGTGAGTATAACGTTATATTTGCTGGGGTACAGTGTATGCATTTTCCAAAGTTTACAAACAAGGCTTAACTTTCTCATCATAGAAACAAAATGTCATCTGGTTAGGGTTCTCTTTGCATGACCATAGCCATAATATTTGTTACTATTACTAGGTTGGTTCTTATCACATGACAATTAACTAATGAACATGAATCCACCAAAACCGGAAATTTTGAGTCGAGTGATTTGTTTAAAAGGCATCTGAAATGATGGGCAATACACAACAGTTCAGGTATTATATAAAAAGGGTATCAAAAGATTTGCATGCAGGGACCAAAGAAGTTCCTGAGAAATCAAGTATCAAACAGAGAATGACATCAAGGGTAAAACACGGTTATTAGGCCTACCAAAAAGGTTCAATGAGTAACGCAGGTCTGAATTTCAACCAGACATGGAACCAATGATCCCAGACCACAGGGTCAAGTCAGGTGTATATATGACGCACTGGGATACAAAACAAATCGAGACTGGACATTACCAAAAGATGTAGTTTTAACTTCTGCAGCAACTTATAAAACCGTACCCATGTCAGTTAATCGTAGCATGGCAATATATATATATATATACGTATACATGTAGACGAATGTTTCATTAAGGTCACGGTCAGTAAACTACCAAAACATGCAGAGTGCTTACATGTTTTATGTACTAAATTATGCACCTGCAACAACAAGAATTATAAGACACATAAATTATGAGCATATACTAAGTGCCTTAAAAATACCACCGTAGAACTCTGTGTTTAAATACCAGTTGTTGTTTTTTCCTCCAGAACTCACTGTTAACAGCAGAGTAAACTATAGATCTATGTGTCTCTACACACATCCAGAAAATGACGTAGATAATAGGGCACTAAAACTATGAAGGTGTACATATATACATCTTTAAACTGGTCTGCAAATCTTGGAGATATACTAGCAAATAAATGCAGAACAAGTTAATGGGTCCAAATCCAAAGCAAACAAGCCCATGTACAAGCAGACCACCCTATGTGCCGGTGTAAAAACATGGTGTCATCAATTCTCATTGTCCCAAAAAATTTCAAACTAAGAATTTAGGTAAACTGGTATACAAGTGCTCGCAGCAGCAATTTAACACATGGTTATGCAAATCAATTACAACGTAAGCTACTAAAATTTTCAGTTTCAAATAAGTTAAAAGGCTTGAAATATGATTAATCAATTGTGAGTGAGTTAACACTCACCTTGGAATGGAACTGGAGGAAACGCAGCGATAAAGGCTCAAGCTTCGATGTGAGGGTTTTTGTGATGGCATCGGCAACAGGCGGCGTTGATTTCGACTTGGGGAAAGAGAGGGGCACTTGGACGATGGCGGCTTCGATGTGGAGCCATGGCGGTGACCACCACAAATTGTGGCAGGAAGGAACGCCTGTGATGATGCTTTGAACGATGGTGAGGCGGTGAAGCGACGGAGCAAGCTAGCATTGGCAAATCAATTTGGGGAAAGACTGATTTTGGGGAAAAGGAAATAATTCGGCCATTAAACATTAAAAGGGGGAAAACGATTTTGTGCCGAAAAAATAAATGGGCATGTTTATTTCATAGAAGGAGAACCCATGGGGATGAAGGCATCAGTATAGTGGTGGCCAAGTAAATATGGGAGCCAAGGCAAACTTACGCATTTCAACTAAGGGAGGCAATATCCGAGGAGGCCACATACGGGAAAGATATTTATTAAAGTTTTACTATAACCCGAATTTACCACTACGCGTCCTAAATTTGTACCTCTAACAAAACATCTAAATGAAATAAAATTATACGAATTTCTTCATTATTGTGTACTAACTCTAACAAAGTTGTTCTTATTGTAAACTGACTCCGCCTGTACACAATGTTAATTTAAATTTATTGGTTCAAATATTTTATTCAGTTTTGTCCACCAATAACTCTGTCCACCCCAAATTTGAAACGTGAAATTCATGCACATGAATACACACATATCTAAGCAAATTCTGATATATTTTAACAAATAAAATCTCCAGTTTTCGTTTAACGTCGATAACGTTTTATATTTTCAACCACTCATATTTTCTTGTCGAATTCAATTCAATTACCCAACTAGATTCAATTCAATTATTCAACATTAAATATTTGATTTCCAACCAACCGTTTCGAATAGAGTAATTGGTTCAAATCATATACAAAGTCATATAATCAATACATTTATCATTAATCGCTAAACTTCAGTTAATTCCATATTTCAAATTGTCCAAATTTCTGGGTCGTTACAGCTATTATAAGGTAAAAACCCTATCCTCTGGCTTGCGTTGCATTGTGTGATGGGACCTGGGTCTTATAATCGCTTCACTTTTCTTTATTTAGCATTGCGCTGTTTGCTTTAGGCACTGGTATTCTTGGGAGGAAACCCGTTCCATGTTATACGGTGTGGTCCCTTGATTTACCTAACTTTAAAATAAAGATTAATAACTGTTTTAATTCTCACACCAGTCACATGAATGACCTGGAGTTTATTATTTGAACCTAAACTCTGGGTGCCCTTATTTTCGACACGGGCTGCAAGTAGTTTTGCTTTTGCAGATTTATATTCACAGGATCCTGATTTGTAGCTAGAACGATGCTCGGAAAGCTCTGTATTCGTGTATTACTTTCAGTTGTGTTTTGTACTATTTTCCACTGCTATGTAATTTATTGTAATCTCTGATATTTATTGAATGTATTTTATTCATTCATACTCTGTATATTCTTGTATTCTGATGGAATTGTCGTAATAAACAAAGAAATGTTCTTCTGTTTGTGTTCTGATTCGTTTTGTCCTCAACGTAATCCGGGCTTTCCTTACAGTGGAAGTTCGGGTCGTGTCAGTTTGGTATCGGAGCTTTGGTTTACAGAGCTCGAGAACCAGACACATTAGAACCATACGGAAGAATTCATCAGAAATTGGATTAGTAATATCCAATTAGAATAACTCGTTAAAGATAGGATCAGTAGTATCCTAGAACGAGTGTGAAGAGTATATTTTTCAAATAAAAACAATTTTGTTTTGGATATTTAAATCATTTTATGCGTATTTGAATATTTATTTAATTTGAATTTGGACAATCTAGTATATAAAGGTTTTGTATATACGCGTCATGAACGTATATTCGAAGTTTTAATATACTGGATAGATATAGAATCACACTCTAGTCGCCCGGAGATGATTCTACTGATGACGTACGACATCAGTTGATTATGTTCGAGTGTTGAAGGTGTGATATATATATATTTCCATTAGACTGGTGTGAGAACCAAAACTAGAGAGATTTATTTGTTGTGATTTGGCATCAAAAACATGATTTTCTCTATATATATATATATCAAATTATGAATTTGAAATGTTAATCATCTAATTAATAGATGGTTGTGTTGTTTGTTTATTTGTTTGATATTTTGAACCATTTAGCCTAATAGAATCAAATATTGAATTGTATTGAAAATTGGTCGCATTTGCTTGCATATACATGTGCTTACATTGATCAGGTCATAGCAAGGAGGCTAGAGCAGAAGAATAAAATTGTTTTGCCCGACAAATAGGTACATGTTTACCATAATTTACCATTTTGTTTGGGTGACGATGAATTTATGAGCCGATTGGCTAGCCGCTTGGCTTTTTCTTTTTCTTTTGGATTGAAGAAGGCCATGGGAGGCTATATGAAATATCCCGAAGTCCCCGGTGCAGGGGAGGTTATGGCGAAATTTTTCGAAAATTTAGGGTGTTAGCCAAATTTTTGAGAAATTTGAAAAGTTCTTAGAAACTGAAAAGTTCAAGAACTTAAGCCATAATCAAAATAGTGGAAGTTGAGTTGATTTGTGAAACAACTTTCGGCTTCGTTCCTTTTCGGGAACGAAAAGTTTTAAGTGGGGGAGAATGTAACAACCCGGAAAATGCGAGCCATTTAAAAATTTTTATTTTGGCAATTTTAGAGAAGTTTGAATATTTAGAATGATTATTTTAAATAATATCAACGAGAAATTTATTTTGAATAGAATTAGAACGTATATATTTATATCGATCGTCGTTAGAATATAAATAATTATTTTAAAATATAAAAGGAACTGAAAATGGCGTGGTAGTTTGATAATTCGATTTCAAATTTCAATTGAATGTACCGGGTGCAAAATAAACTGTATTTTAGCGAAACCAAAAATATTGGAATCTAATTGATAATATCTTTCCAACGTATCCGAAAAATCAAAATTTCAGAGCGGGGATAAAAAGATATGTCCAGTTGAAATTTCAGAATGGTAGCTATGGAATTTCGGCCCTTGAAAATGGGAATTTTGCAAACGACCTCGGATTTTGACGAAACCACTTTTCTTGGATCCGTGATGTCAAGTTATTGCTAGATTCCAAATTTCATAATTTTTCGAATCAATATGTGAGCGTGGCAAAGGAAAACGCGTTTGACCAGTTTCAATTGATTTTAATCGACTGGAAAATGGCCATTTTTCAAACGGTCTCCGAATTCGACGAAACTAGTTTTGTTAGAACTGCATCGTCAATACGAATATAGAAAATATTTTTCTGGAAATTTTAGAGGCTGTATGGGGCCCCGGTAATTTGAAATGTACGTTTAAAATTCAGTATAATGATTTAAATGTAAATTCAACGAAAACTGATCGAAACAGTCGAATCAGCCTACGAAACATATCTCATCGTGTTCGTAATGGGGGTAATTAGCTAGGGACGACTGTCATTGGGTCTCGTTTGGTGTTCGGATTAAAAGTCAACTTTTGAAATTAAAATAACATAAAAATAAAATTAAATAAAAACCCTCACCCTTAGTTTATGTCCCTTCCCTGTTCATTCTTATTCAAAACAAAAAAAAACCACGATGGAGCCCTAGCCCTCGTAGTCGCCCACCGACGCTCCTCCAACCGACCTCCCCCTCGCGCTCAGCCTCTCCTTCCTCCTCCTCCACACCGCCTTCTCCTTCCCTCCTTTCTCTGACTGAACTAGCACCCTAGCCCTCGATTTGACCACCGCCGGTCAACCCAAGACCCTATCCACCACCTTCCACCCACCAGTCGCCTGGCCCCACCTCCAACTAGCCACGCCTGAACGCCGACAGCAACTCCTCAGCCTCCGATCCCTTTTTCCCTGCCCTTGATCGAAAAACCTAGCAATGTAAGTCCTCCAATCCCTTTTAATTTATTTAGTAAAGTATGATTTCTTTGAATTGAACCCACATGAATTTTAAAACTGAAAAATATATGATTTTATGTGGTAAAAATATAGTTTTTATTATAGTAGAGTATTAAAAATATAATTCTTATTAGATGTAAACATTAAAAATATGATTTTTATATTTTAGAAAGAATAAAAATTCGATCTTTATTATATAGGAGATATAAAAATATGATTTTTATTCATGTAGAGTAATAGCAATATAATTTTTATTATATTGCTAGCAAGATAAAAATATAATTTTTATCTATATAGTAGCGTTGTAAAGGAGTGATTTTTGCATATGAAGCCGTGATATAAAAATACGATCTTTATATATATAAAAATATAATTTTTATATAGAGAGTAGCGTGATAAAAATATAATCTTTATTCTATGAACACCGGTGTAAAAATAGAATTTTTATCCACACAGCGTAGATATAAAAAGGTGATTTTTTTATATATGTAGTGGCTACGGGCAACGAAAGTGACAAAAGGCGGGAACGACGAAGACTTCTACATAAGAAGAGTCGTGGCGTTTGGATTAGCTAGTCGGTGAGAACTTTCACTTTAAATTTTCTTTTCTAGTTAAAATATATACTAGGATGCAGACGGTGCTTAGCAGCACCTGACACCCGTCATCCACAGACCATGGATGGCTTGTATGTTTAATTGTTTGTTGAGATGAAAATTGTTTGTGTGATGTGAAATAAAATATTTATATAGTTAAAAATATTTTATCGTTAAAAATACTATTTTTAACATGTGTGTGAATAAAAATATGTGTTTGTTGATTTAAAACCGCACACGGGTGTTGGGATGATATTTGAAGTCCACTCATCCCGATTGATTAGTTGTTTGTCGATCGATTGATTGACAGGCTGTTATAAGCGTTAGATATCTATATTTGATGCTTATACATTGTTGTGCACTTTGGATGATGGTCGATTATTTGTCAGTGCTATTATATACATGTGTTGTATGGAAGCTATATAATTAAAATTATATGGTAATTGATTGGGCCTCATTCCAATTGGGAAAAATAAAGAATAGAATGGAGTATATATTCATGTGTTGAATAGAATAATTAATCATGTGCTGAAAATTATCATGTGTTGAATAAAATATTTTAACAATAAATTTTACATCTTTATCATGTTTAAAGTTAGAAACTAACTGGAAAAATAGATAAGATGAGTGGTTTTCAGGGTATTGATCTGATATTGGTTTCGGCCTTCGGCGTCAATACCTAGGGAATCATTCTCTTACTACTTTACAGTTAGAGTCTGATTTAAAAATCAAACGATAGGTACCATAATTTTATAAATTATACTAAATAACAAGAATAGTTGAGTTGACAGTACTCATTCATTGAGATTAGTCAAGTGTTGAAAGAAACATAGATCATGTGTTGAATAGAATAAATATTCATTTGTTGAATAGAATAACAAAGTGATTGAAATATATAAAGCCATGTGGATTAGTGATGCGCCATTTTGACGCGAACGATATTTATATCGATTTTATTCGTTTATATAATGAATATAAAAAGGGAAGTGATTTCAAATTATAACATTTTGAAAATATTATCATTTGTATATCGATGATGTGGAATATTCAATTTCGATTCGAAATTGAATATGAAGTTGAAATCGTTTTGAAAACGAATTTAAAACAATTTATAAAATATATTTTAAAAAGGAAATCGACGAAGTATATATAATATATATATATATATATTATATATATAATGGCCTGAATAGAACGCGCCGCGCTGCGGCAGTTCGTGAATTTAGACCATTGAGTTCGAATTGACGTTACGGGAGATCCGACCGTCGGATTCTCCTGAAACCGGACCGTTTGGTTCGTATTGAAAAGAGCTTTCTAATGAATGTTAGAAATTTGAAATGTAACGGTTGGAATTGGAATTATGTCCAAATCAAATTTGGAAAAGGTCGCTGTAAGTGCAGTTCGATGGCCATTGGTGGAAATCGACTGTACGGGCCTTGATAAAATTATTAAAAATATCAATAATTTGTGTAAAATCATAAGAAATGATTTGGGAAAAACTGGGCTGAAAAACTCTATATTTGAAAGGATAAAAATAGATTTTTATCAAAATGAACTAGTTTTGAACTAGAATTAAAATCAATTTATTTTTGAAATAAATAAATTGAATTTGAAAGTGGTTTTAAAAATAATCAAAATTCCCAATACGTGAATTGGACTGGAGTTGAATCGGAATTATCTTTGGAATATTTCGATGTTGGATTTCGTGACTATACAGATATTGTTATGGGAATTTGAAAGATATATTTATATCGTTATTTCCAATGCGATATTTTTTGGTCGTAGAATTTGATATTGAATATAAGCCGATATATTTTCTATTCAGAGTCTTGTATTTAATTTCAAATGTGATTTGGGTTTGTCGTGAATGGTGTCTTCATTAACACTATTCTTAAGCCCAATAGAGAAAAAGATTAAATCTTTCTATTTAGATTTAATGAAGTGTATCAATTAAATAATATTCAATTGGAATTGAATTTGAATTAGTTTTGGGGTTTATCGTGAGTGGTGTTTTGAACAACACCTGTTCTTTAACCCCATTAAAAATAGAGTGTGATTTTAGGTTTATCGTGAATCGTGTTTAGATGACATTGTTTCTTTAACCCAGTTAAAAACAGGATATTGATTTTTGAAAGGATTAAAACTAAGTGGAGTTTTAATGAATCTTTAATTGGATTAAAATGTGAATTGATAACTTAAATTATCAAATCTGAAAGGTGATCGAGAATGGAGTACCATCAGTTTTTCTCCAAAGCGATAGTTAAATCTTTAATTAGATTTGAACGTGAAATGGTAATTAATTTTACCGATAACACCGTGTTGTTAGATATGGAGTATTACCAGTTTTGCTCCATGGGATATATAGGTTGGGATTGGGAAATAAAATAAATAATTACTTTGGTGTGGTTCGCTAATCCCGACTAGTTTGAAATGATATCCAAAGGAAGATTAAAGAATAAATTTAGAAGAATTTATCTTTGATAAAATTAATGGGAACCTTTCCCTAAGAGTGTGAAAATTTGAATAAAAGAATATTCTGAATTGGAATGAGGCGTTAGTTGTGTTTATGTAACATTTGTTTATTATGTACGTGGGTTATTCAGAAAGGCCGGGTTTATACCCATTCTGAATAATCGATTCGACGATAAGTCGAAGATGAAGACGGTGGTTGAAGACCGGAAATATTCACATCGTTTGAGTGATTGCTGATGATCTCGATTGGGCTGCACACCCAAGTGGAGGGAAACAGTTGGTGATCGTCCAGACGTGCTTGGAGATCGATGGATATGCGAGGAAAGTGCCTCCGGTTTCGTTCAGACCCAGAACGAACTTGTTAATGGATTGTGTGTCTGACATTGGATTTTATACTGTGTTGATTGATCTCTATTAAATATACATCTGTTTTGCGGCGGAGAATTTATTCTCATGCTTATCGCCCTTCTCTGAGACGTACGAGCTCAGAGGTTGTATATCGATGGACATCATTCGCATGGAGTGAATTGTCAGTGTGGCACGCGTAAGTGGCAATTGATCAAGGCTTCTGTTGAAAAGAAAAGTCTTGTGGTTGATGATCAAAGAACGGCCTGTGTGGCGCAGCTTTGTATATAGCGTGAATTCGCGAGCCTCACACCTCGGTTTGAGTCAAAAACGGGATAGTGACTGCATGGAGAGCACGATGTTTCTTTCTAGCTATGGGTGGTGTCAGTGCTTAAACTGGATGACATTTATATACTTTTCACCTGTATGGTTGATGGATACGAGGCGCCTCGGATATAGGTCTGTTAGGACCAAGAAACGTGTGCTCAGGAATTGCCAATCCTCAAAAGTAAAATAGGACCGGTCCTGAAGATCCAAGGATTGCTGTGTGCGGTCCTTGGACATTTTCTAGAATGTCTCGAACGGAGAGGAGCTTGCCCCTTGCCTCGGCTCATGACGGAAATCCAATTTCCAATACGTGATATTACGGTTTTATTTGTAGAAACTAGTATGGCGACATAGTGGTATGGGTCATTCATGCCGCCTATGATTGATATTTATGATTGAAATTGTTTTGACAATATACACTTATAGTAATATCAAAATAATGTGTTTTAAACGTATTGGTTATTATTAGGTAAATACCCTATCCTCCGGCTTGCGTTGCATTGTGTGATGGGACCTGGGTCTTATAATAGCTTCATATTTCTTTATTTAGCATTGCACTTTTTGCTTTATGCACTGGTATTCTTGGGAGGAAACCCGTTCCATGTTATACGGCGTGGTCCCTTGATTTACCTAACTTTAAAATAAAGATTAATAACTGTTTTAGTTCTCACACCAGTCACATGACTGACCTGGAGTTTATTGTTTGAACCTAAACTCTGGGTGCCCTTATTTTCGACACGGGCAGCTAGTAGTTTTGGTTTTGCAGATTTATATTCACAGGATCCTGATTTACAGCTGGAACGATGCTCGGAAAGCTCTGTATCCATATATTACTTTCAGTTGTGTTTTGTATTATTTTCCACTGCTATGTAATTTTTTATATTCTCTGATATTTATCGAATGTATTTTATTCATCCATACTCTGTATATTCTTGTATTCTGATGGAATTGTTATAATAAACAAACAAATGTTCTTCTATTTGTGTTTTGATTCATCTTGTCCACAACGCAATCCGGGCTTTCCATACCGGGGAAGTTCGGGTCGTGTCAAATTATATCCTTATATAGAGGGAATATATATATATATTGGTTGTAATTATAATCGAGTAAGATTATAAAGTAAATTGGTTATATGTGACCAATCAGAATTTATACAGGTGAATTATATGAAATTGAAATGAATTAAATCTGAATTTAGATCAGAATTGGAATTTAAAATCCCAGAAATGGGAAACGTGTTTGTAAATGAATCTGGATTTAAAATATGTGAATATTAAGATCCTGGGAGATTTTAAATTTGTTTACAACATTGTAAAAGGATATTTGAAATTGATTTCAAGGTGGAAATGTGTAAAATGGGTTTTGAAAATGCTATAGTATTGAACTCACTTCGGTACTGGAAAATAAATTCCGATGTTGATCATGACATCATCGCTGTTCATTTCCGAGTATGTAAGTGACGGATTACTACCAAGGATTTTATTTTGAATTTGTTTTGGGAAAACAAGTTGTGTTGAATTTCAAAAAGGGAAATTTGATTTTTGAAACAGGTAAACTATTTAAAAACTTCCAGGAAGAAAAGGTTTTTTGAATTTAAACAAATTAAAGTAAAATTTGTAAAATCCAATAGAATTGGGATTGAATTAAAAGCCAGTAGGTGAAAATCATTTGAAATAGATTAGTGTCAAGTAGAATTAGACTTAATTAGAGATAATCTGGAATTATATTGGACTGGTGAGTTATGGATTTGAAATCAAGAATAGTGCTTGAGTTTGAAATGAAATTCGACTTAGGTATAAGCGAATGGTTGTGTTAAAGATAAATTGATTTGGGATCAAGTTGGAATTGTATTGGTATATGTTGAATTGATAACATGTAATGCCGTGCAAATCCATGATATCAGAGTTGACTATATACATCATACGTCCAACCCAAATATCACGAAAATACGAAACATTTTTTTTAGAAGAAAGAGGTAGAAGAAGAACAGAAATAACAACACAGAATCTCACATCGCAGCGGAACAAAATATAATATATCATAACTTTTGAAATACAAAATTTCAACTGTATAACATACACTTATCAGAATACAACACTTACCACACAGCGGAACAAAACTCTATATAACTAACGCTGAAGCCTCCTGCTCCAAGCTCCTTTAGATAGATCTGTAAATCCTGAACTACTTGACTACCCGTACAAATTTAGGCACCCAAGAGTTTAGGTAGAACAAAACAAAATAAACTCCGGGTCAGTCATGGGACTGGTATGAGTAAACAGTTTAAAACAGTTTCAGAAACTAAATGATATCTCATAAGACCACGACATATAACACAGAATGGGTTTTTACCTTATGGGAATCCAAACACTTGACTTATCTTTCAAAATCCTTTTGAAAGGAACGATGATATTTATATCAAAACTCTTTTGATATTATAATAATGTATAAATCAAGTAGATAACAATCTAGTGAAACGTTTGCATCTCACGTTCCAGATATATAATATACAATCAAAACCACAAGCACTTATCGGGTAATGGATTTCCAACTATGACAAGGTATGGAACCACCTGCCGCTGGTATATCTCTAGGGGAGAATACACCGAGTTCAACAAGAACATCTTGCAACTTAGCCACACATGACCGACCACTCATTTGGCTTGAGTGTATCGAATGTATATCACCAACGGTTGGGATCAGCAACCGTTTCCCGAATGGGACAGCATCGACAATAGATTTTTAGAAGTAAATGAAACTCTAGATCAGGTGATTATACACCCTAATAGGTGCGACCTACATAGCCATGTTGCCTTCCCGATTTCTATCATTTACCGGTTGATGTGTCTTGAGGTTACGCTTTATCATTACATCGGATTTACTTCGAATGCCTCATTGTCAGATCCATCGAAAATCACTAATTGACGTCTACAACAGTACATTATGTGTTAGCTAAACAAGTTTCCTTCTCTGCTTCCACTCTTGGTACGGTTGAAGAAATCAATGTACGTGACCTTTCTGGAAATACTTTGTCAGACATTCATCCATACAAGTCACCCAGGAACAAGATGAACCGAAGGTACTATTCAGTACATCCATCGTAGGCACTGTTATCTAAGACTTATACAATAGCCCTTGCACTTTACTCCGTCTTCGATTTTCTTTGGCATATATGATTCGCAACGCTTATGCCAATACAGAGTGGTTCTTTGGATAATAATCCAACCGGTCTCCATATTGACAACGATGGTCAAAACTTCGATAGTCTGTGATTTAACTATCGAATAAAAACAAGTGTTTCGATAGATGATGATTTAACTATCGAAGAAAACAAGTGTTCATCCAATTATCAAACAAATCACTGAGCCCTTAATTAATATTCCATTTATTAAATCACTTCTCTATTTCTTTATCAATATTTGTTAACCAAATATTTCAATAACCAAACTGGCCTTTTTCGCTATTTGGAAAACATTTCTGAATATCGCCTTCCTTTATTTTCTAAACTTTAGAAAATATATGCTATTCATAATAGGGAAATATTCCAATTACTTATCTTTTTTCCGATCTCGTTTATTTCTATACTTAGGAAATATTTATTATTCTATTTCCAAGCTTATATTTATTGGGTTAAAACGGATGTTGTGTAGAACATCATTATGACAACCCAAATAATATATTCAGCCAACTCTTATTCAACATTGATCTTCGAGCCAGAAATCTTACTATTTATTTGTTAATAATGAAATCAATCAAGTTGGGGTATAACTACCTCTCAGACCATGACTGAATAACATTTATAACGTCAAAATAGATATTACTACTTACTCGAATAATCAATACCATACAGGTACTTATTCACTTTTAAACACGTATACACTTTCTCTTTCTATTCTTATGAGATTTATTCCTAGTCTTCCTTTTTGTTTTATACTATTCTATTTTTAAGTTCGCTTCCTTATCGACTTCTATAGATATCAATACGTTGATTTCTAACTACCCAATTATCTTAAAAATATTCTAACTCGTTAAATTCCCGGAAAAATTCGCCATAACCTCCTTTGTATCGGGAGCTTCGGGATATTTCAAATAGCCTCCCATGGCCCTCACCAATCCAAAAGAAAAGCCAAGCGACTAGCCGATACGGCGCATAAAATCTCATATATGAATTAAATACATACCTTTTTGTCGAGCATTCTATTTATAACTCTTGCATTATCCTTATCTATACCTGTCTCCTGTATGTCTATACCTGTCCAATCTATTTTAACTATACCAATCGTTTTAACTAAATTTGTTAATTAAATTTTGTTAATTTACTCCATTAGTCTATTTCACTTTTATATTTGAACATGACATATTCAAATATATTTTAACTTGCTTATAACTAATTTGAACTCCATTTTCAACTTACGCTTCATATTCAATTTCGAATATAAATCCTCAAATCCCCTTTGAGTGCTATATTCAAATTCCATTTGAATTCTATTAGAATCCTATATTCAAATTCCTTTTTAACTCTATTTGAATTCCAAATATTCAAACTCCATTTTCACTTTCTATATTCAATTTCAAAAATTCTAACTCTATTTTCACTTTCTATATTCAATTTCAAATATTCTAACTCTATTTTCACTTTCTATATTTAATCTCATTTCACTTTCGATATTCAAATACTATATTTGAATTTCCTTTATATTTTCTATATTCAAGTTCTTTATTTGAATTCCATTTGAATTTCTATATTCAAACTCTATTTGAATTTCTATATTCAGTTTCTATTTCAATTCTATTTATTCAAATTCTATTTCACCAGTCTCGATTTCAATTCCTTTTTGAAATCGATATTTTTGCTTTTGGAAAATAGATTTCCCTTTTCAATTTCACACTTGTATTTTTATTTCTGAATTATCCAATGATAATTCTTTTCACTTTATTTATAAACTTCGTTTATAAAAGAACTATTTATAATTTTCGTTTATAAAGGAAATTCTTGTTTTATTTCTTTAAAAAAAGTTTATTTTTCAAATCTATTTAAAACTTCAAATTCTATTTTAGAAAAATAGAATTTCCCTTTTAAATCTCAAATACCCCTTTTCGATATTTTTATAAATCAATATTCAAGCCCCAGTGATAGTTTAAACACACAAAGCAACCAATTATTTATTTTTCTAACACATCATACGTGACAGAATATATGCAAATAAATAAACAAATAGATAATATATTTTTGAGGAATCCAGTCGGATCCCTCCAACCTGGTTTCCTGCATCCACAGACATTAATCAACAGAATAATACCCATCCTGCTTCGTGGCAGGATATCGCGGTATATAAGGTCATCCACTAATATATATTACTGAGGCTCATAGGGAAATCATCTGCTATGAAACTACAGGCATTCGCTAATGATACTGCGGGAATCAATCCAGCCATCAACCCAATATATATATATATATATATATATATATAATAGTCAATCCTAAATAACTAATATATTTCAAACAATCAGAAAGCATTCAACAAGCAACAAACAATTATTTTTAACGATATAAAAATAATTCTAATTAAGGTGAGTGAGATTTACTCACATTGATTTTCCATTATCGAATATCCCATTCGATTCCTTGTTATCTCTTCTACGAATCGTCTCGGATCATCTCGAGTGAATTAAATTTGTACCTACGATAATTTTATTTAAATTTTCAGATTAAGCATTTATTTTATTAAATAACTATTTAAACGAATAAATTACTTTCCTATATTTTTTCTTCGGTTGCTAAATTAATTTTTTAGCTTAACAAGTAATTAAACAAATGTATATATTCAATATAACATTAATTAGTTACCAAGATCTTATATATGTATTTACAAATTTTATTTAAATGAATTTAAGCAAGAATTTATTTAAATAAATTAACTTAACCATTTTTCTCTCTTGTTAAGTCCCCCTCCAAAAATGTATTTCTGCACTCCTTTTCTGAACAAGCACAACCATCAGTCTGACCCTATCATCCAAGAACCATCACCATTCACAATCCAACTCCACAGGTTACAGAAAATCTGAGAATGAACTTGACCTTCACCAAACCATTCATTTTCGCACCACAAATCTTCACTAGGATCTTGATAATTTGAAATCCAGAATTTTCCGTTCAATTTACCAACCCCCAAAATGATCGACATCGCCTTTTCCCTTTCAAACCGCTCTGATAACCCTAGAACACCTGAACTCGCAAGCGCCATCACCCTGAACCCAACATCGCTCCATCTCCTTTTAAGTACCATCACGATTTCGTTTGTCTGCTTCGCCCTCATCAACCTTGTGAACGTCGAACTCCAGATAAAGGCATCGCACCTGCCAAAACCGCATCGCACTATCGAATCCTGGCCTTTACACTTCTAACCCCACTTCCGATTGTTATCTGGTAACGCGAATCACCTCGCGAGCCTTCCAGTACCAAGTCGAGTTCCATATCTCCGAAGACGAATGGAAATCGCAATTTTATTTTCAAGGAAAAGAGGATGTTTAATTTTTGATTTTCTTTATATTCTTCTCAGTAGCGTTGATTTTATAATAAAGATTCACTGGTTTGAAAGGAGATGGGAGGACCACGTTCGTTTATGTTTGTGGTAAATAGAGAAGCCACCTCTTTGTTTTGTTTTGGTTATAATCGTTATTAAATAAATTTTAAATTTCCACTTTGATTTCAAACACCGTTCCGAACCCAACAACTATCAATTCTAGGGTTTAACAACCATTCCGGACATACTAGGACAGGTCGTGAAGTCCAATTCGATCATCTGTGGAAGATATTTATTTAAATTGATATAAATCAAATTTTAAAACAATAAATTCTGCGAAAATAAATTAATATTATTATTCGAATTCAAACAGAAGTCTGAACTGTATTTAATTCAGTTTTTAAATCCCGAACTGAATTATATTTTCGCATTACGATGATTTAATTTATTCAATATTAAATCGAAATTGTTTATTAAACTGATAACTTAATGTAAATATTCATTTAGTTTATCAAATTAATATTTAAAACCGTATTAAATATTCAAATTTAACCGACGAAATATCCGGGTCATTACATTCTTCCCCACTTAAAATAATTTCGTCCTCGAAATTGCTAAGGTAGGAAAAGTGCTACCAACCTATTACTTTTCAAAACTTATTTATGTTGATACTCAACATTTCAGTCTTCCTTACGTAACTCTCTTTTGAATAAATCCCTATTCGATAACTCCTCCCTTCGAATAACTATATTCGATAATCTCTCTTTCGAATAACTAGACTCGAAAACCTTTCTTCGAATAAACTATATACGATTTACTCTATTCAATTTACTCTATCTGATTAGCTCTTTTCACTTAACTCCTTCCGAATAAGCTATATTCGATAACTCCTTTAATTCTATTCAAATAAACTATATTAGATAACTCCTTTAATTCTATTCGAATAAACTATATTCGATAAATCCTTTAATTCTATTCGCTTGACTCTAAATCGCAGCGTTTACAATGGTTACGCCTGATTCCCTCAGGAAACATCCGACCACACTAGGCTATCTGCACCCATGTGAATTACGCTAGCAGTCGTACGAAATGGCAACTTATACTGAGTTACTATGTTTGACTAACTCTATCTCAATAACTATACTCGATCAACTTTAATTGAATAACTAACATTCAATTAAATCCTAATTCGATTAACTATGTTTAATTAACTCTATCTCGTTAACTCTTAATTGGAATAACAAATATTCGATAAATTCTATTTGAATAACTAATATTCAATTAACTCTACGGATTAACCCTAACTGATTAACTCTAACTGGTTAATTCTTACTCTAATCGATTTATTCTAACTCTAATCGATTATTTCTAACTCTAACCGACTCCTCCTATTCGAATAACTCTTATTGGATAACGTTTATTCATTTATAAATATTTACTTTTAGTAATGGTTATTCACTTTATAAATGTTTTCTTTAATAACGTTACTTCACTTATATAAGTGTTGTGTACCACTTCTATTTAAAACTATCGGTGTTAAAAACCAATATCTCTTCCCTATATAAGTTTAGACTTATATATTCCATTTATCGAATGATAAATATTTAATTTAATTTATAAACTGTTATTTATAAAATAATCTTTTCTATTTATCTGTTAAAAACAGATTTCCATTTTCTATTCATCTTCTAAATATTCCTTTGATTAAATTCTATTTATTTAACAAATAAATATCTTATTTATAACATTCTATTTATTTTCTATAAATAAATGTTTCCATTTAATCTATTTGTAAATGTTTTACAAATATTTCCTTTCAAATTCTATTTGCAAATGTTTTTACAAATATTTCTCCTTCTATTTTTTGCACATAACTTCCTTTATATTTGTGTTACAAATATATGTCCTTTATTTATTCCTAATTCATATTTCATTCACATTGATTTTACTCAATTTATTGAGACGACCCCAAACCCCGTACTGACGGTGGCAAGGGTAATCCGTGGAATATAACACAGAAATAGATAATAGCAGAACAAAAATAAATAAATACACCAGATAATGAACAATAGAATATACTGGATAAAAGTAATCATCAGAGTTACACAGTATACAGGATCATACTTAGTACAAATACAGTTCAACTATACATATATGTCTACAGCGGAAAAACAAACATAATGTACAATAGGAGCTGAACAGGATAAAAAGAGATAAATGATAGAATCCATCTTCAGCTCCAGCTATCCGGATAAAGCCCGTTAAACCTGAATACAAGGCTGCCCGTGTAGAAAAAGGGGCACCCGAGTTTGAAAGTGAAACAAACTACGATTCAGTCATGGGACTGGTATGAGAAATCTACTCAACACATTTATACTATGGCTAATCACAGGACCACGCCACTTTCATGGAACGGGTTTTCTCCATTGGATTGCCAGTGCTTTAAAATAAATCATTCTTTTAAATATCGCAAAAAAATGAAGCCATTATAAGATCAGTTCCCATCACACAATGCAACGCAAACCGGAGGATAGAGTTTTACCTTATAATGGCCAAAGTATGCTAGATACGAATAAAACAAAAGCATTTGATATTATTTCTTGTGTTTATAAGTTTCAAAAACATTTTCAGTCATAACTATCAATCATAGACGGCATGGGTACCATATATCATGTCGCCATATATATATATACAATCAAAACGTCACAGTCACGTAATTGGAAATTGGATTTCCGTCATGAACCAAGGCAAAACATAGTCCTTACCGAATTCGAGACTGCCTACCCCGAGCCTCAGGCAAGTACTGAGTCAAGCATTTGGATGGTCAGGGCCGGTCCACCGATGTGGATTAAAATTCCTGAACACTGCGTTTCTCCACCCTTTGGGGTGTAAATGAGCCAATGAATGACTCCAACGGACCCGGATCGTCCGATCAAACCGAGGGGCCTCACAACTTCAACGACCACATAAGTCAAACCCGTCAGGGCATGTGAAACCATTGAAGCCACTTCTAGCTAGGAAGAAACGCAGGCCCTCCCTGATGTCCTCTCCCATTTCTGGTTCATACCAGGTGTGAGGTTCGCGAATTCACGTTGTACACAAAGCTACACAACACCGGCGGTGCTTTGATCATCACCACAAGACTTTGCTTTTCAACAGAAGCCCTGATCATTTGCCGGTTAGGCATGCCACACTAGCAATTCATGCCATGCGACCGATGTCCATTAATATACAACCTCTGAGCTCGTGCGTTTCAGAGAAGGGCGTTAAGCAAAAGAATAAATTCTCTGCCGCCAAACAGATGTATATTTAACAGTGATCAATCAACACAGAATAAAATCCAATGTCAGACACACAGTCCATTTACAAGTCCGTTCTGGGTCTGAACGAAACCGGAGGCACTATATACCTCGCAAACCCATCGATCATCACGTACGTATGGACGATCACCACTCATTATCCACATTTCGGGATGCCTCCCAATCAGGACCTCGGTTACCATCCGAACGTGGTGAAGATCTCCGATCTTCGACCACCGTCTTTATCTTCGATTTCTTATCGTCGATTCAGTTATTCAGAATGGGATAATTCCGGTCTTTCTGAGCAACTCGCATATATAATTAACAAGTGCAACACTAACATACACATGCATCATTTCAATTCATTAGTCACTAACTGTCAATCAGTAAGAGAACGATTTCCCAAATATTAACCCCGAAGGCCGAAACAAACATCAGATCAACACCCAGGAAACCATTCGACTTAGCCAACCGTCAGTTAATTTCTAAATCACATCCATATTTTTTATAATATTTTATAATGATTAATTGCTATTTTTATTTATTTTTAAATAGCCATTTTATTCAAAACGATGCTTCGGGCCATAACGCGACCGTGGCGCTGTTTTACTTCAGATTTGATTTACACATATATAAAAATCTAACCGTTGGATCTTCACAAAATTTAAATCATTAGAAAGATCTTTTCAAAACAAATCCCACGGTTCTAGTTTCAGGAAAATCCGACGGTCGGATCTCCCAGTATAATCGTTTGAAGTTTAGATTTCAAAATACGAACTGCAGCGTCGTTATTCGATTAAATTTAATTATATATATATATATATAATCTATTCTGGCGCTGTTTTTCTTCAGATTTGAATTAAACACTCCAGACAATCCAACCGTTGGATGTTTGCAAAGTTGGTGCCGTTGGAAAGATATTCCCAAAGCGAACTCAACTGTTGCGATTTTAGGAAAATCCGATGGTCGGATCTCCCGGTATAATCGTTTGAAATCAGAGTTTCAAAATACGAACTACAGCGTCGTTATTCGATATATTTAATTCTGTTTATATATATATATATATATATATATATATATATATCGATTCTTCGATTTCAAAGCTACATTCTTTTCATACATTTGATAAAAATAATATTTTTATCTAACTGTCTTCTATTTCAACACTTCACTATATTCAACAATTCATATATATAATAAAAATGTGATTTTAATTGTAAAACGATTCTTTTCAAAACACTATTATTTTATATAGTTTATATAGGTAATAAAAATAGGATTTTTATTATAAAACAATTTCTTTTAAAACAAGGTCATTTTACATAGTTCATATAGATGATAAAAAGTAATTTTTATTATAAAACAATTTATTTCAAAATATGAATACCATTCAACACATGAATTTCTATTCAACGAATGAATATCGATTCAACACATGAAGGTTTTCTATAGTTTATATATATAGATAAAAATGTGTTTTTATATTTAAAACACGAACACCATTCAACACATGAATTTCTATTCAACGAATGAATATCGATTCAACACATGAAGGTTTTCTGCAGTTTATATATATAGATAAAAATGTGATTTTTATATTTAAAACACGAACACCATTCAACACATGAATTTCTATCCAACGAACGAATATTGATTCAACACATGAAGGTTTTCTATACAACGAATAAATATAGTTTCAGCAAATGAAAATAATTCAAACACATGAATATTATTCAAAATTTTGGCAGCATAACGGCAGGGTAGTTAATACCGGGACCGCCCTTAGTAAGGCTCCTCGCTCTACCTTAAAACCTCGCGGTTTTTGACAATGGGGATCATGCATCTAGTTCGGACGCAGGCGGCATGTATATATTTATTTAATTTGCACAAACTAATCCTATGTGGTTTCAACCAAATATTTCTCAACCACAAATGGGTATTTTTCAACCACAATCAATCAATATCAACCACAGACAATTTCAACCAACCATTCGCTATCAATCAATTTTCACACCAATCACAATCAATAAATATCGTCCATGGTTTGTGGACGAGGGGCGTATATATATATATATATATATATATATATATATATATATATTGCAGTTCACTTCTATTTCAACACATATATAATTTTTACAATGCATATACAACTTATACATCGAACGTACAACTTATACAACGCTTATACATGAGGTGTACAATGCTGATATAACCCGTACATCGACTATATAATTTATACATCGTCGTTTTCCATATCGTTTATAAATTAGAAATCGCACATTGGGTTCCACTCCACCAAGAATAGCAGAAGGCTCAGAAAAATATGCGGTCTCTTTTAGAAGGTAAAAGACGTCCACACGAGTCCACTGTCTCTTGTTTCACTGAATTTCGTCAAGAAACGAAAAAGATATGATTTTTACAGTGAAATCATAAATGGTAGTGCTTTAAACTGCTATTAAATGTTTTAAAATAAAAACAGCCGCACCTTTCTTCGAACGTTCGAAACTAGGGTTGGCAAATACTTCCAATCCGCTGCTCGAGGTGATGATCGGCCTTCACCACGACGGAGAGCTACGAAGCGCGCACCCGAAGAGCCAGTTGGGGCCCAGTTCGATCTCGCGTAGCTGCGGCGGCGGCGCGATGAAGTCGCGGTCTTTGAGGGCCTCAATCTCGTCGTATACTGAACGATGGAGGTCGATTTGGGTATGGATTAGAAGAGGATGGAGAGCCCTTCAAAAAGTTCCAAAGGGGCGCGGTGGTTCGTTGATCGGAGCGGCCAGAAAATGGCTGGGAATCGGCGAGCTTCAGCCGTCGTCCAATCGAGGGTTACGGGGGGTTTTTTTGATTTTTTTGATTTTATTTTTTTTATGATTGGCCAATAGATATTTATAATTTGAAAATTAGGGTTTTCGCACACGAACTCCAATCCGAACCCAACGACTGTCGTCCCTAGCATTTTACCCCCATTCCGAACACAATGGGATATGTTTCGAAGGCCCATTCGACTGTTTCAGTCAGTTTTCCTTCAAATTAAAATATAAAACATTCAATATTTGATTTGAACGTACATTTCAATTTTCCAGGGCCACAAACTGATTCAAAAAATTCCAGAAAAATAAATCTGGCTATGTCTTGACGATACGGTCCCAACAAACTAGTTTCGTCGAATTCTAAACCATTTGCAAGAAGGCCCATTTCTGGTCGATCCAATTTAACTATAATTGACCAAAACACGTTTTACTTTGCCACGCTCACATACTAGCTTCAAAAGTTATGAAATTTGAAACCTAGCAATAACTTCACATCCCGGATACAAAAAAAGTGGTTTCGTCGAATTCCAAGGTCGTATGCGAAATGGCCAATTTCACGGGCTATATAAATTCCATAGCGACCTTTCTGAAAATTCATTTGGCCATAACTTTTGCTTTCTACTATGAAAATTTGATTTTTCAGATTCGTTAGAAAGGTATTTACTAACAGATTTAAATATTTTTGGTTTCACTCAAATCCGTTTTGTTTTGCACCCGGTACAGTCCGACAAAGTTTGAATTCAATTTTTGAAACTACCGCGCCATTTCAGGCCTTGTTTATAATTAGAATTAATTATATTCGTTTTCAAACGTCGATTCAAACTCACTTTTCATTGATATTATTTAAAATATTTATTTTAAATATTTACAATCCATTATTTTAGCCAATTTAAATTTTTTAAATTGGTTCAGATTTTCTGGGTCGTTACAATCTCCCCCACTTAAAACTTTTTCGTCCCCGAAAAGAACAAAGTTGAAAGTGGTTTGATTAATCAACTCTACGTTCAATCTGGCTTCCAATCTCCAACTTTACAGTTTCTGAGAATTTTCAAATTCTTCAAAAATTTGGCTAACACCCGCAATTTTCGAAAAATTTCGCCATAACCTCCTTTGTACGGAGAGAGGTTTGGAAATTTATTGGGCCGTATTAGGTACCCAATAAATCCTAATAAGCATACACATATTTATAGTGATATATTCTGGTGTTTACAAGGGAGCGAGTATTGATAATAACTCCAGAGAATAAATTCTTGTTACCCTGTCAAAGCCTGAGGGAGTCTGTATTTTAGATGCTCCAGAGGATAAATCCTCGTCACCTCGTCCCTTGTGGGAAATAAATAGTCCATGTGCTGTATCTAATAACTAGAGAGACGTGATTATTGTCAACTCCAGACCCGTGTGTGGTTTTAATTAATCTGGCAATTTAATCGTTACAATTTAAATAGTCCATATCAGTCATCAGTTCAACCTGTAAAATATAGTCATCGCCATACAAGCCTCTCGCTCGTATGGTAAATCTTCCACCTCGTCACACAAGCTCCAAATGCTCATGTGGTATATGATGAAGTATGCCTATCTTCTGAAGTATGCCATGTAATGTAGTTCAAAATTAATTGTTACTATCATATGGCGACATTTATTATTTCACACAGAAAAACCCGCACTCCGCATCCAATGGCATTCACAGGAGTTGATATAATAATATTTCGCATCCAACTCATTAAGATTTACCTATTTGTCGGGCACGTAAATAAAATCTTTACTCAACAGCTAATCCATTTACATGTTCAAACATATATAATGCACAAGTATATATTTCTATCTATTTTCTAATCAGTTCAATGTGTGATTTAAATGAATAAATTCTACCATTATCCTATTGTTGATTAAATTAACTATTGTTTCAATAATTCAATTAATCCAATTTACTATCACACAACACAAACAACAATCAAATTGTTTTTAACCTTTCAAAAATATATCTTTTATATACTCGAAAATTATATTTCTAAAAGAAGACTATATATATAATCACAAATACATTATTTAAAAACATATTACACTCGACTCGTTCTGAGGCACTTCTGACCCCATCTCTAACGAGTTGTTCTGATTCTGCTTTACTTATACTAGGATATTACTGATCCTATCTGTAATGAGTTACCCATCCTAAAACACTACTAGTTCTATTTCTAACGAGTTCGTTAATATGTCATATTCCAGAACTAAGCTTAACCAAAGCTCTGATACCACGTTGAGACGACCCCAAACCCCGTACTGACGGGGGAAAGGGTAATCCGTGGAATATAACACAGAAACAGATAATAGCAGAACAAAAATAAATAAATACACAAGATAATGAACAATAGAATATACTGGATAAAAGTAATCATCAGAGTTACATAGTATACAGGATCATATTTAGTACAAATACAGTTCAACTATACATATATGCCTACAGCGGATAAACAAACATAATGTACAATAGGAGCTGAACAGGATAAAAAGAGATAAATGATAGAATCCATCTTCAGCTCCAGCTATCCGAATAAAGCCCGCTAAACCTAAATACAAGGCTGCCCGTGTTGAAAAAGGGGCACTCGAGTTTGAAAGTGAAACAACCTACGATTCAGTCATGGGACTGGTATGAGAAATCTACTCAACACATTTATACTATGGCTAATCACAGGACCACGCCACTTTCATGGAACGGGTTTTCTCCATTGGATTGTCAGTGCTTTAAAACAAATCATTCTTTTAAACATCGCAATGCTTTTTATAAAAATGAAGCCATTATAAGACTCAGTTCCCATCACACAATGCAACGCAAACCGGAGGATAGAGTTTTACCTTATAATGGCCAAAGTATGCTTGATACAAATAAAACAAAAGCATTTGATATTAATACTAGTGTTTATAAGTTTCAAAAACAATTTCAGTCATAAATATCAATCGTAGACGGCATGGGTACCATATATCATGTCGCCATATATATATATATATACAATCAAAACCGCACAGTCACGTATTCGGAAATTGGATTTCCGTCATGAACCAAGGCAAAAGATAGTCCTTAACGAATTCGAGACTGCCTAGCCCGAGCCTCAGGCAAGTACTCAGTCAAGCCATTGGATCGTCAGGGCCGGTCCACCCATGTGGATTAAAATTCCTGAACACTGCGTTTCCCCACCCTTTGGGGTGTAAATGAGCCAACGAATGACTCCATCGGGCCCGGATTGTCCGATCAAACCGAGGTGCCTCGCAACAACAAAAACCACATAAGTCAAACTCGTAAGGGCGTGTAAAACCACTGACGCTTCTTCTAGCTAGGAAGAAGCGCAGGCCCTCCCTGATGTCCTCTCCCGTTTCTGGTTCATACCGGGTGTGAGATTCGCGAATTCACGTTATAAACAAAGCTACACCACACCGGCGGTCCTTTGATCATCACCACAAGACTTTGCTTTTCAACAGAAGACATGATCATTTGCCAGTTAGGCATGCCACACTAGCAATTCATGCCATGCGACTGATGTCCATCGATATTCAACCTCAAAGCTCGTGCGTTTCAGAGAAGGGCGTTAAGAAAAAGAATAAATTCTCTGCCGCCAAACAGATGTATATTTAACAGAAATCAATCAACATAGAATAAAATCCAATGTCAGACACACAGTCCATTTACAAGTCTGTTCTGGGTCTGAACGAAATCGGAGGCACTATATACCTCGCAAACCCATCGATCACCACGTACGTCTGGACGATCACCAATCATTATCCATATTTCAGGATGCCACCCAATCAGGACCTCGGTTACCATCCGAACGAGGTGAAGATCTCCAGTCTTCGACCTCCATCTTTATCTTTGATTTCTTATTGTCGATTCAGTTATTCAGAATGGAATAAACCTGGTCTTTCTGAGCAACTCGCGTATATAATTAACAAGTGCAACACTAACATACACACGCATCATTTCAATTCATTAGTCACTAACTGTCAATCAGTAAGAGAACGATTTCCCAAATATTAACCCCGAAGGCCGAAACCAACATCAGATCAACACCCAGGAAACCATTCGACTTAGCCAACCTTCAGTTAATTTATAAATCACATCCATTTTGTTTATAATATTTTATAACAATTTATTGTTATTTTTATTTATTTTAAAATAGCCATTTTATTCAAAACGACGCTTCGGGCCATAACGCGACCGTGGCGCTGTTTTTCTTTAGATTTGATTTACACATATCTAAAAATCTAACCATTGGATCTTCACAAAATTTACATCATTAGAAAGATCTTTTGAAAACGAATCCAACGGTTCCAGTTTCGGGAAAATCCGACGGCCGGATCTCCCGGTATAATCGTTTGAAGTTTCGATTTCAAAATATGAACTGTAGCGTCGTTATTCGATTAAATATAATTACATTTATATATATATATATATATATATATATAAATATAATTGATTCTGGCGCTGTTTTTCTTCAGATTTGAATTAAACATTCTAGACAATCCAACCGTTGGATTTTTACAAAGTTGGTGCCGTTGGAAAGATATTCCCAAAGCGAACCCAACGGTTGCGATTTCAGGAAAATCCGATGGTCGGATCTCCCGGTATAATCGTTTGAAATCACAATTTCAAAATACGAACTGCAGAGTCGTTATTTGATATATTTTAATTCTGTTTATATATATATATATATATATATATATATATATATATATATATATATCGATTCTTCGATTTCAAAGCTACATTCTTTTCATACATTTGATAAAAATAATATTTTTATCTAACTGTCTTCTATTTCAACACTTCACTATATTCAACAATTCATGTATATAATAAAAATGTGATTTTTATTGTAAAACGATTATTTTCAAAACACTATTATTTTATATAGTTTATATAGGTAATAAAAATAGGATTTTTGTTATGAAACAATTTCTTTTAAAACAAGGTCATTTTACATAGTTCACATAGATGATAAAAAGGTGATTTTTATTATAAAACAATTTATTTCAAAATATGAATACCATTCAACACATGAATTTCTATTCAATGAATGAATATCGATTCAACACATGAAGGTTTTTTATAGTTTATATATATAGATAAAAATGTGATTTTTATATTTAAAACACGAACACCATTCAACACATGAATTTCTATTCAACGAATGAATATCGATTCAACACATGAAGGTTTTCTGTAGTTTATATATATAGATAAAAATGTGATTTTGATATTTAAAACACAAACACCATTCAACACATGAATTTCTATCCAACGAACGAATATTGATTTAACACATGAAGGTTTTCTATACAACGAATAAATATAGTTTCAGCAAATGAAAATAATTCAAACACATGAATATTATTCAAAATTTCGGCAGCATAACGGCAGGGTAGTTAAAACCGGGACCGCCCCTAGTACGGCTCCTCGCTCTACCTTAAAACCTCGCGGTTTTTGACAATGGGGATCATGCATCTAGTTCGCACACAGGCGACATGTATATATATATTTAATTTCCACAAACTAATCCTATTTGGTTTCAACCAAATATTTCTCAACCACAAATGGGTATTTTTCAACCACAATCAATCAATATCAACCACAAACAATTTCAACCAACCATTCCCTATCCATCAATTTTCACACCACTCACAATCAATAAATATCGTCCATGGTTTGTGGACGAGGGGCGTATATATATATATACATATATATATATATATATATATATATAGCAGTTCACTTCTATTTCAACACATATCTAATTTTTACAACGCATATACAACTTATACATCGAACGTACAACTTATACAACGCTTAAACGTGAGGTGTACAACGCTGATATAACCCGTACATCGACTATATAATTTATACATCGTTGTTTTCCATATCGTTTATAAATTAGAAATCTCACATTGGGTTCCACTGCACCAAAAATAGAAGAAGGCTCAAAAAATATGCGGTCTCTTCTAGAAGTAGAAGACGTCCACACGATTCCACTGTCTCTTGTTTCACTGAATTTCGTCAAGAAACGAAAAAGATATGATTTTTACAGTGAAATCATAAACGGTAGTGCTTTAAACTGCTATTAAATGTTTTAAAATAAAAACAGCCGCACCTTTCTTCGAACGTTCGAAACTAGGGTTGGCAAATACTTCCAATCCGCTGCTCGAGGTGATGATCGGCCTTCACCACGACGGAGTGCTACGAAGCGCGCACCCGAAGAGCCAGGTGGAGCCCAGTTCGATCTCGCGTAGCTACGACGGCGGCGCGATGAAGTCGCGGTCTTTGAGGGCCTCAATCTCGTCGTATACTGAACGATGGAGGTCGACTTGGGTATGGATTAGAAGAGGATGGAGAGCCCTTCAAAAAGTTCCAAAGGGGCGGGGTGGTTCGTTGATCGGAGCGGCCAGAAAATGGCTGGGAATCGGCGAGCTTCAGCCGTCGTCCAATCGAGGGTTACGGGGGTTTTTTTTTTATTTTTTTTATTTTATTTAATTTATGATTGGCCGAGAGATATTTATAATTCTGAAAATAGGGTTTTCACACACGAACTCCAATCCGAACCCAACGACTGTTGTCCCTAGCGTTTTACCCCCATTCCGAACACAATGGGATATGTTTCGAAGGCCCATTCGACTGTTCCAGTCAGTTTTCCTTCAAATTAAAATATAAAACATTCAATATTTGATTTGAACGTACATTTCAATTTTCCAGGGCCACAAAATGATTCGAAAAATTCCAGAAAAATAAATCTGGCTATGTTTTGACAATACGGTCCCAACAAAACTAGTTTCGTCGAATTCTAAGACCATTTGCAAGAAGGCCCATTTCTGGTCGATCCAATTTAACTATAATTGACCAAAACACGTTTTCCTTTTCCACGCTCACATACTAGCTTCAAAAGTTATGAAATTTGAAACCTAGCAATAACTTCACATCCCGGATACAAAAAAAGTGCTTTCGTCGAATTCCAAGGTCGTATGCGAAATGCCAATTTCACGGGCTTTATAAATTCCATAGCTACCTTTCTGAAAATTCATTTGGCCATAACTTTTGCTTTCCGCTATGAAAATTCGATTTTTCAGATTCGTTAGAAAGGTATTCACTAACAGATTTAAATATTTTTGGTTTCACTCAAATCCGTTTTGTTTTGCACCCGGTACAGTCCGACAAAGTTTGAATTCAATTTTTGAAACTACCGCGCCATTTCAGGCCTTGTTTATAATTAGAATTAATTATATTCGTTTTCAAACGTCGATTCAAACTCACTTTTCATTGCTATTATTTAAAATATTTATTTTAAATATTTACAATCCATTATTTTAGCCAATTTAAAAATTTTAAATTGGTTCAGATTTTCTGGGTCGTTACAATCTCCCCCACTTAAAACTTTTCGTCCCCGAAAAGAACAAAGTTGAAAGTGGTTTGATTAATCAACTCTACGTTCAATCTGGCTTCCAATCTCCAACTTTACAGTTTCTGAGAATTTTCAAATTCTTCAAAAATTTGGCTAACACCCGGAATTTTCGAAAAATTTCACCATAACCTCCTTTGTACGGAGAGAGGTTTGGAAATTTATTGGGCCGTATTAGGTACCCAATAAATCCTAATAAGCATACACATATTTATAGTGATATATTCTGGTGTTTACAGGGGAGCGGGTATTGATAATAACTCTAGAGAATAAATTCTCGTTACCCTGTCAAAGCCTGAGGGAGTCTGTATTTTAAATGCTCCAGAGGATAAATCCTCGTCACCTCGTCCCTTGTGGGAAATAAATAGTCCATGTGCCGTAATTAATAACTAGAGAGACGTGATTATTGTCAACTCCAGAACCGTGTGTGGTTTTTATTAATCTGGCAATTTAATCATTACAATTTAAATAGTCCATATCAATCATCAGTTCAACCTGTAAAATATAGTCATCGCCATACAAGCCTCTCGCTCGTATGGTAAATCTTCCACCTCGTCACACAAGCTCCAAATGCTCATGTGGTATATGATGAAGGATGCCTATCTTCTGAAGTATGCCATGTAATGTAGTTCAAAATTAATTGTTACTATCCTATGGCGACATTTATTATTTCACACAGAAAAACCAGCTCCCCGCATCCAATGGCATTCACAGGAGTTGATATAATAATATTTCGCATCCAACTCATTAAGGTTTACCTATTTGTCGGGCACGCAAATAAAATCTTTACTCAACAGCTAATCTATTTACATGTTCAAACATATATAATGCACAAGTATATATTTCTATCTATTTTCTAATCAGTTCAATTTGTGATTTAAATGAATAAATTCTACCATTATCCTATTGTTGATTAAATTAACTATTATTTCAATAATTCAGTTAATCCAATTTACTATCACACAACACAAGCAACAATCAAATTGTTTTTAACCTTTCAAAAATATATCTTTTATATACTCGAAAATTATATTTCTAAAACCAGACTATATATATAATCACAAATACGTTATTTAAAAATATATTACGCTCGACTCGTTCTGAGGCACTTCTGACCCCATCTCTAACGAGTTGTTCTGATTCTGCTTTACTTATACTAGGATATTACTGATCCTATCTGTAATGAGTTACCCGTCCTAAAACACTAATGGATCTATTTCTGACGAGTTCGTTAGTATGTTATATTCCAGAACTAAGCTTAACCAAAGCTCTGATACCACGTTGAGACGAACCCAAACCCCGTACTGACGGTGGCAAAGGTAATCCGTGGAATATAACACAGAAACAGATAATAGCAGAACAAAAATAAATAAATACACCAGATAATGAACAATAGAATATACTGGATAAAAGTAATCATCAGAGTTACATAGTATACAGGATCATACTTAGTACAAATACAGTTCAACTATACATATATGTCTACAGCGGAAAAACAAACATAATGTACAATAGGAGCTGAACAGGATAAAAAGAGATAAATGATAGAATCCATCTTCAGCTCCAGCTATCCGGATAAAGCCCGCTAAACCTGAATACAAGGCTGCCCGTGTAGAAAAAGGGGCACCCAAGTTTGAAAGTGAAACAACCTACGATTCAGTCATGGGACGGGTATGAGAAATCTACTCAACACATTTATACTACGGCTAATCACAGGACCACGCCACTTTCATGGAACGAGTTTTCTCCATTGGATTGTCAGTGCTTTAAAATAAATCATTCTTTTAAACATCGCAATGCTTTTTAAAAAAATGAAGCCATTATAAGACTCAGTTCCCATCACACAATGCAACGCAAACCGGAGGATAGAGTTTTACCTTATAATGGCCAAAGTATGCTTGATACGAATAAAACAAAAGCATTTGATATTAATACTAGTGTTTATAAGTTTCAAAACAATTTCATTCATAAATATCAATCATAGACGGCATGGGTACCATATATCATGTCTCCATATATATATACAATCAAAACCGCACAGTCACGTATTCGGAAATTGGATTTCCGTCATGAACCAAGGCAAAAGATAGTCCTTACCGAATTCGAGACTGCCTAGCCCGAGCCTCAGGCAAGTACTCAGTCAAGCCTTTGGATCGTCAGGGCCAGTCCACCCATGTGGATTAAAATTCCTGAACACTGCTTTTCCCCACCCTTTGGGGTGTAAATGAGCCAACGAATGACTCCATCGGGCCCGGATTGTCCGATCAAACCGAGGTGCCTCGCAACAATAAAAACCACATAAGTCAAACTCGTCAGGACATGTAAAACCACTGACGCCACTTCTAGCTAGGAAGAAACGCAGGCCCTCCCTGATGTCCTCTCCCGTTTCTGGTTCATACCGGGTGTGAGGTTCGCGAATTCACGTTATACACAAAGCTACACCACACCGGCGGTGCTTTGATCATCACCTCAAGACTTTGCTTTTCAACAGAAGCCATGATCATTTGCCAGTTAGGCATGCCACACTAGCAATTCATGCCATGCGACAGATGTCCATCGATATTCAACCTTTGAGCTCGTGCGTTTCAGAAAAGGGCGTTAAGCAAAAGAATAAATTCTCTGCCGCCAAACAGATGTATATTTAACAGAAATCAATCAACATAGAATAAAATCCAATGTCAGACACACAGTCCATTTACAAGTCCTTCTGGGTCTGAACGAAACTGGAGGCACTATATACCTCGCAAACCCATCGATCACCACGTACGTCTGGCCGATCACCAATCATTATCCATATTTCGGGAAGCCTCCCAATCAGGACCTCGGTTACCATCCGAACGAGGTGAAGATCTACGGTCTTCGACCTCCGTCTTTATCTTCGATTTCTTATTGTCGATTCAGTTATTCAGAATGGGATAAACCTGGTCTTTCTGAGCAACTCGCGTATATAATTAACAAGTGCAACACTAACATACACACGCATCATTTCAATTCATTATTCACTAACTGTCAATCAGTAAGAGAACGATTTCCCAAATATTAACCCCTAAGGCCGAAACCAACATCAGTTCAACACCCAGGAGACCATTCGACTTAGCCAACCTTCAGTTAATTTATAAATCACATCCATTTTGTATATAATATTTTATAACGATTTATCACTATTTTTAATTATTTTAAAATAGCCATTTTATTCAAAACGACGCTTCGGGCCATAACGCGACCGTGGCGCTGTTTTTCTTCAGATTTGATTTACACATATCTAACAATCTAACCATTGGATCTTCACAAAATTTACATCATTAGAAAGATCTTTTCAAAACGAATCCAACGGTTCCAGTTTCGAGAAAATCCGACGGCCGGATCTCCCGGTATAATCGTTTGAAGTTTCGATTTCAAAATATGAACTGTAGCGTAGTTATTCGATTAAATATAATTACATTTATATATATATATATATATAAATATAATCGATTCTGGCGCTGTTTTTCTTCAGATTTGAATTAAACATTCCAGACAATCCAACCGTTGGATTTTTACAAAGTTGGTGCCGTTGGAAAGATATTCCCAAAGCGAACCCAATGGTTGTGATTTCAGGAAAATCCGATGGTCGGATCTCCCGGTATAATCGTTTGAAATCACAGTTTCAAAATACGAACTGCAGAGTCGTTATTCGATATATTTTAATTCTGTTTATATATATATATATATATCGATTCTTCGATTTCAAAGCTACATTCTTTTCATACATTTGATAAAAATAATATTTTTATCTAACTGTCTTCTATTTCAACACTTCACTATATTCAACAATTCATGTATATAATAAAAATGTGATTTTTATTGTAAAACGATTATTTTCAAAACATTATTATTTTATATAGTTTATATAGGTAATAAAAATAGGATTTTTATTATAAAATAATTTCTTTTAAAACAAGGTCATTTTACATAGTTCATATAGATGATAAAAAGGTGATTTTTATTATAAAACAATTTATTTCAAAATATGAATAACATTCAAATTCAACACATGAAGGTTTTCTATAGTTTATATATATAGATAAAAATGTGATTTTTATATTTAAAACACGAACACCATTCAACACATGAATTTCTATTCAACGAATGAATATCGATTCAACACATGAAGGTTTTCTGTAGTTTATATATATAGATAAAAACATGATTTTTATATTTAAAACACGAACACAATTAAACACATGAATTTCTATCCAACGAACGAATATTGATTTAACACATGAAGGTTTTCTATACAACGAATAAATATAGTTTCAGCAAATGAAAATAATTCAAACACATGAATATTATTCAAAATTTCGGCAGCATAACGGCAGGGTAGTTAAAACCGGGACCGCCCCTAGTACGACTCCTCACTCTACCTTAAACCTCGCGGTTTTTGACAATGGGGATCATGCATCTAGTTCGCACGCAGGCGGCATGTATATATTTATTTAATTTCCACAAACTAATCCTATGTGGTTTCAACCAAATATTTCTCAACCACAAATGGGTATTTTTCAACAACAATCAATCAATATCAACCACAAACAATTTCAACCAACCATTCGCTATCAATCAATTTTCACACCAATCACAATCAATAAATATCGTCCATGGTCTGTGGACGAGGGGCGTGTGTGTATATATATATATATATATATATACAGCAGTTCACTTCTATTTCAACACATATATAATTTTTACAACGCATATACAACTTATACATCGAACGTACAACTTATACAATGCTTATACATGAGGTGTACAACGCTGATATAACCCGTACATCGACTATATAATTTATACATCGTTGTTTTCCATATCGTTTATAAATTAGAAATCTCACATTGGGTTCCACTCCACCAAAAATAGAAGAAGGCTCAGAAAAATATGCGGTCTCTTCTAGAAAGTAGAAGATGTCCACACGAGTCCATTGTCTCTTGTTCCACTGAGTTTCATCAAGAAACGAAAAAGATATGATTTTTTTAGTGAAATCATAAACGGTTGCGGTTTAAACTGCTATTAAATGTTTTAAAATAAAAACAGCCGCACCTTTCTTCGAACGTTCGAAACTAGGGTTGGCAAATACTTCCAATCCGCTGCTCGAGGTGATGATCGGCCTTCACCATGACGGAGAGCTACGAAGCGCGCACCCGAAGAGCCAGGTGGGGCCCAGTTCGATCTCGCGTAGCTGCGGCGGCGGCGCATTGAAGTCGTGGTCTTTGAGGGCCTCGATCTCGTCGTATACTGAACGATGGAGGTCGACTTGGGTATGGATTAGAAGAGGATGGAGAGCCCTTCAGAAAGTTCCAAAGGGGCGGGGTGGTTCGTTGATCGGAGCGGCCAGAAAATGGCTGGGAATCGGCAAGCTTCAGTCGTCGTCCAATCGAGGGTTACGGGGGTTTTTTTTTGTTTTTTTTAATTTTTTTTAATTTATGATTGGCCGAGAGATATTTATAATTCGAAAAATAGGGTTTTCGCACACGAACTCCAATCCAAACCCAATGACTGTCGTCCCGAGCGTTTTACCCCCATTCTGAACACAATGGGATAGGTTTCGAAGGCCCATTTGACTGTTTCAGTCAGTTTTCCTTCAAACTAAAATATAAAACATTCAATATTTGATTTGAACGTACATTTCAATTTGCTAGGGCCACAAAATGATTCGAAAAATTCCAGAAAAATAAATCGGGCTATGTTTTGACGATATGGTCCCAACAAAACTAGTTTCGTCGAATTCTGAGACTGTTTGCAAAAAGGCCCATTTCTGGTCGATCCAATTTAACTATAATTGACCAAAACATGTTTTCCTTTGCCACGCTCACATACTAGCTTCAAAAATTATGAAATTTGAAACCTAGCAATAACTTCACATCTCGGATCCAACAAAAGTGGTTTCGTCGAATTCCGAGGTCGTATGCGAAATGGCCAATTTCACGGGCTATATAAATTCCATAGCGACCTTTCTGAAAATTCATTTGGCCATAAATTTTGCTTTCCGCTATGAAAAATTGATTTTTCAGATTCGTTAGAAAGGTATTCACTAACAGATTTAAATATTTTTGGTTTCACTCAAATCCGTTTTGTTTTGCACCCGGTACAGTCCGACAAAGTTTGAATTCAATTTTTGAAACTACTGCGCCATTTCAGGCCTTGTTTATAATTAGAATTAATTATATTCGTTTTCAAACGTCGATTCAAACTCACTTTTCATTGCTATTATTTAAAATATTTATTTTAAATATTTACAATCCATTATTTTAGCCAATTTAAAAAATTTAAATTGGTTCAGATTTTTGGGTCGTTACATTTCTTCATTTCGATCCATTTAACTTACTTAAGTTAAATTTAATTTCAATCATTTAAATTCCCATTAACTAGTTGCTAATTAAACGTTTTGCCTATTTCACCGTTTTTATTTGAATAAAACTTGTTCAAATATATGTCAACTTAATTATAAACTAATCAAATTATAATTTCAACTCGAGTTATATATTCGATTTCGAATATAAATTCTCAATCTCTTTCACTTATCTAAAAACCCAATTTCGATTCAAATTTCCTTTAACTAATTATTTTCCAATTTAGTTAATTCTATTTAACCATTTAAAATATGATTTTTGTCTTAATAATCATTTCACTTACTTCACTGGAGTTCATATTTATTTTATATCTCCAGTCTGGATTTTTCTAATGCCAATTCGGATTTTATTTCCTAAAAATCCTTTTATTTATTTGATTAAACCGTTATGGTTTTATAATGGTTCTGGCGCAGCTTTTGTAAAAATTTGATTTTGACATAACTCAAAATCTATGCGACGAAATCCAGATTTTTCTCTTTCATTAGAAAACTATTGTACAACCGGTCCCGACGATTCTTGTTTCAAAGAATTCCAACTTCAATTGAGTTCTGTATACAAAATTGAAGTTCGAATCGCCAATTTACGTACTGCCACGCTACGGTGAGCTCGTTTAAATTATATTTATAAATATAAATGTTTTAACTTTGTTTATAATAAATTCAACTCCATTCTAATATATTTTTAATATATATCCAATCCATTTCACATAATATTCCCGATCTATTTCACTTCTAATATTCAAATCCTATATATTTACAATATTCAAATTCCATTTGAATTTCTTTATTCAAACTCTATATTTGAATTTCCTTCATATTTGCAATATTCAAATTCCATTTGAATTTCTTTATTCAAATTCATTTGAATTCCTTTGAATTCAAATTCTATTTCACTTCTATTTGAATTATATATATATTCAAATTCCTTTATTTTACTTCTATTTGAATTATATATATATATATATATATTCAAATTCCTTTATTTTACTTCTATTTGAATTCTATATTCCATTTCCCATTTCACTTCTATTTGAAATCTATATTCCAATTCGTATTTCACTTCTATTTGAAATCTATATTCCAATTCCCATTTGAAAATTCCTTTGAAGTAATATATATATATATATATATATATCTCAAATTCAAAATATTTGAATTTTCAAACAACTTGTTTCTTTTCAAACAAAAATCCATCAAAAACTTTTCTAAGGCAGCAATTCATCACATAGAAACTCGAAAATGAACACTGATGATGTTGCGACCATCATCAGAATTATTTCCCAGCCACAGAAGTGAGTTCAGTGCTTTATCACTTGACATTCATTTAGAAAAAATATTTTCCCAAACTCTCAGGATTTTAAATTCCAAATTCTGGTTGGAATTCAATTTCAATTTATCACATTTGCATATTTGATTTCATATACAAATTCCATTGGTTATATATTTAACTGTTTCAGTTTTTATAATCTAATTTGATTATAATCCTAATAATCAACTCAACTACTTAAAACAATACCGTGTCCAGTCTTCTGTTCAAGTTTTTATAAACTCCTATCGACATCGTGGCATCCCATGATTCGATCAGAATTCATAATTCACTCAACAGACTAGTCAACACAATATAAAACAGTTTTTATATCAAATAACAAATACGCTCTCTCGTATATATATACACTCAACTCATTCTAGGATACTGCTGATCCTATCTCTAATGTGCACATTCCAACAAGCCTAGGTATTCGCTCAACCAAAGCTCTGATACCAACTGTAATAACCCGCAAATCCATAATATCAGAGTTGACTATATACATCATACGTCCAAACCAAATATCACGAAAATACGAAACATTTTTTTAGAAGAAAGAGGTAGAAGAAGAACAGAAATAACAACACAGAATCTCACATCGCAGCGGAACAAAATATAATATATCATAACTTTTGAAATACAAAACTTCAACTGTATAACATACACTTATCAGAATACAACACTTACAACACAGCGGAACAAAACTCTATATAACTAACGCTGACGCCTCCTGCTCCAAGCTCCTTTAGATAGATCTATAAATCCTGAACTACTTGACTGTCCGTACAAATTTAGCCACCCAAGAGTTTAGGTAGAACAAAACAAAATAAACTCTGGGTCAGTCATGGGACTGGTATGAGTAAACAGTTTAAAACAGTTTCAGAAACTAAATGATATCTCATAAGACCACGCCGTATACCACGGAACGGGTTTTTACCTTATGAGAATCCAAACACTTGACTTATCTTTCAAAATCCTTTTGAAAGGAACGATGATATTTATATCAAAACTCTTTTGATTTTATAATAATGTCTAAATCAAGTAGATAACAATCTAGTGAAACGTTTGCATCTCACGTTCCACATATATAATATACAATCAAAATCGCAAGAACTTATTGGGTAATGGATTTCAAACCGTGACAATGTATGGAACCACCTGCCGCTGGTATATCTCTAGAAGAGAATACACCGAGTTCAACAAGAACATCTTGCAACTCAGCCACACATGACCGACCACTCATTTGGCTTAAGTGTATCGAATGTATATCACTAACGGTTGGGATCAGCAACCGTTTCGCGAATGGGACAGCATCGACAATAGATTTTTAGAAGTAAATGAAACTCTAGATCAGGTGATTATACGCCCTAATAGGTGCGACCGACATAGCCATGTTGCTTGCCCGATTTCTGTCATTTACCGGTTGATGAGGCTTGAGGTTACGCTTTATCATCACATCAGATTTACTTCGAATGCCACATTGTCAGATCCATCGAAAATCACTAATTGACGTCTACAACAGTACATTATGTGTTAGCTAAAGAAGTTTCCTTCTCTGCTTCCACTCTTGGTACGGTTGAAGAAATCAATGTACATGACCTTTCTGGAAATACTCTGTCAGACATTCATCCATACAAGTCACCCAGGAACAAGATGAACCGAAGGTACTATTCAGTACGTCCATCTTAGGCACTGTTATCTAAGACTTATACAATAGCCCTTGCACTTTACTCCGTCTTCGATTTTCTTTGGCATATATGATTCGCAATGCTTATGCCAATACAGAGTGGTTCTTTGGATAATAATCCAACCGGTCTCTCCATATTGACAACGATGGTCAAAACTTCGATAATCTGTGATTTAACTATCGAATAAAAACAAGTGTTTCGATAGTCGATGATTTAACTATCGAAGAAAACAACTGTTCATCCAATTATCAAACAAATCACTGAGCCCTTAATTAATATTCCATTTATTAAATCACTTCTCTATTTCTTTATCAATATTTGTTAACCAAATATTTCAATAACCGAACTGGCCTTTTTCGCTATTTGGAAAACATTTCCGAATATTGCCTTCCTTTATTTTCTAAACTTTAGAAAATATATGATATTCATAATTAGGAAATATTCCAATTACTTTTCTCTTTTCCGATCTCATTTATTTCTATACTTAGGAAATATTTATTATTCTATTTCCAAGCTTATATTTATAGGGTTAAAACGGATGTTGTGTAGAACATCGTTATGACAACCCAACTACTGTATTCAACTAACTCTGATTCAACATTGATCTTCGAGCCTGAAATCTTACTATTTATTTGTTAATAATGAAATCAATCAAGTTGTGGTATAACTACCTCTCAGACCTTGACTGAATAACATTTATAACGTCAAAACAGATATGACTACTAACTCGAATAATCAATACCATACAACTACTTACTCACTTTTAAACACATATACACTTTCTCTTTCTATTCTTATGAGATTTATTCCTAGTCTTCCTTTTTATTTTATACTATTCTATTTTCAAGTTCGCTTCCTTATCGACTTCTATAGATATCCATATGTTGATTTCTAACTACCCAATTATCTTAAAAATATTCTAGCTCCTTAAATTCCCGGAAAAATTCTCCATAACCTCCTTTGTACCGGGAGCTTCGGGATATTTCAAATAGCCTCCCATGGCTCTCACCAATCCAAAAGAAAAATAAAAGCCAAGTAGCTAGCCGATACGGCGTATAAAATCTCATATATGAATTAAATACGTACCTTTTTGTCGAGCATTCTATTTATAACTCTTGCATTATCCTTATCCATACATGTCTCCTGTATGTCTATACATGTCCAATCTATTTTAACTATACCAATCGTTTTAACTAAATTTTTAAATAATTTTTTTTATTTACTCCTTTAGTCTATTTCACTTTTATATTTGAACATGACATGTTCAAATATATTTTAACTTGCTTACAACTAATTTGAACTCCATTTTCAACTTACGCTTCATATTCAATTTCGAATATAAATCCTCAAATCCCCTTTGAATGCTATATTCAAATTCCATTTGAATTCTATTGGAATCCTATATTCAAATTCCTTTTTAACTCTATTTGAATTCCAAATATTAAAACTCCATTTTCACTTTCTATATTCAATTTCAAATATTCTAACTCTATTTTCACTTTCTATATTCAATTTCAAATATTCTAACTCTATTTTCACTTTCTATATTAAATCTCATTTCACTTTCGATATTCAAATCCTATATTTGAATTTCCTTTATATTTTCTATATTCAAATTCTATATTTGAATTCCATTTGAATTTCTATATTCAAACTCTATTTGAATTTCTATATTCAATTTCTATTTCAATTCTATTTATTCAAATTCTATTTCACAAGTCTTGATTTTAGTTCCTTTTTGAAACCAATATTTCTTCTTTTGGAAAATAGATTTCCCTTTTCAATTTCACACTTGTATTTTTATTTCTGAATTATACAATGATAATTCTTTTCACTTTATTTATAAACTTCATTTATAAAAGAACTATTTATAAACTTCGTTTATAAAGGAACTTCTTGTTTTATTTCTTTAAAACAAGTTTAATTTTCAAATCTATTTAAAAATTCAAATTCTATTTTAGAAAAATAGAATTTCCCTTTTAAATCTCAAATACCCCTTTTCGATATTTTTATAAATCAATATTCAAGCCCCTAGTGATATTTTACACACACAAAGCAACCAATTATTTATTTTTCTAAAACATCATATATGCAAATAAATAAAAAAACAGATAATATATTTTTGAGGAATCCAGTCGGATCCCTCCAACCTGTTTTGCTGCATCCGCAGACGTTAGTCAACATAATAATACCCATCCTGCTTCGAGGCAGGATATCGCAGTATAGAAGGTCATCCACTAATATATATTTGTGGGGCGCATAGGGAAATCATCCGCTATGAAACTACGAGCATCTCCTAATGATACTGCGGGAATCAATCCAACCATCAACCCAATATATATATAATAGTCAATCCTAAATAACTAATATATTTCAAACAACCAGAAAGCATTCAACAAGCAACAAACAATTATTTTTAACGATATAAAAATAATTCTAATTAAGGTGAGTGAGATTTACTCACATTGATTTTCCATTATCGAATATCCCATTCGATTCCTTTTTATCTCTTCTACGAATCGTCTCAGATCATCTCGAGTGAACTAAATTTGTACCTATGATAATTTTATTTAAATTTTATGATTAAGCATTTATTTTACTAAATAACTATTTAAACGAATAAATTACTTTCCAATATTTTTTCTTCAGTTGCTAAATTAAATTTTTAGCTTAACAAGTAATTAAAAAAATGTATATATTCAATATAACATTAATTAGTTATCAAGATCTTATACATGTATATACAAATTTTATTTAAATGAATTTAAGCAAGAATTTATTTAAATAAATTACCTTAACCATTTTTCTCTCTTTTTAAGTCCCTCTCCAAAAATATAGTTCTGCACTCCTTTTCTCAACAAGCACAACCATCAATCCGACCCTATCATCCAAGAACCATCACCATTCACAATCCAACTCCGCAAGTTACAACAAATCTGAGAATGAACTTGACCTTCACCAAACCATTCATTTTCGCACCACAAATCTTCACCAGGATCTTGATAATTCGAAATCCAGAATTTTCCGTTCAATTTATCAACACCCAAAAAGATCGACATCCCCTTTTCCCTTTCAAACTGTTCTGATAATCCTAGAACACCTGAACTCGCGAGCGTCATCACCCTGAACCCAACATCGCTCCATCTCCTTTTAAGTAACATCGCGATTTCCTTTGTCTGCTTCACCCCCATCCAACTTGTGAACGTCGAACTCCAGATAAAGGCATCGCACCTGCCAAAACAGCATCGCACTATCGAATCCTGGCCTTTACACTACTAACCCCACTTCCTATTGTTATTTGGTAATGCGAATCACCTCGCAAGCCTTCCAATACTAAGTCGAGTTCTAGATCTCCGAAGACGAATGGAAATCGCAGTTTTATTTTCAAGGAAAAGAGGAAGTTTGATTTTCGATTTTTTTTATATTCTTCTCAGTGGCTTTGACTTTATAATAAGGATTCACTAGTTTGAAAGGAGATGGGAGGGCCACGTTCGTTTATGTTTGTGGTAAATAGAGAAGCCACCTCTTTGTTTTGTTTTGATTATAATCGTTATTAAATAAATTCTAAATTTCCACTTTGATTTCAAACTCCGTTCTGAAACTAACAACTATCAATTCTATGGTTTAACCACCATTCTGGACACACTGGGATAGGTCACGAAGTCCAATTCGATCATCTGTGAAAGATATTTATTTAAATTGATATAAATCAAATTTTAAAACAATAAATTCTGCAAAAATAAATTAATATTATTATTCGAATTCAAACAGAAGTCTGAACTGTATTTAATTCAATTTTTAAATCTCGAACTGAATTATATTTTCACATTACGATGATTTAATTTATTCGATATTAAATCGAAATTGATTATTAAACTAATAACTTAATATATATATTCATTTAGTTTATCAAATTAATATTTAAAACCGTATTAAATATTCAAATTTAACTGACGAAATATCCGGGTCATTACATAACAGGTGAAAGGGATAAAGTTGATATACCCGACAAAAAGGTACAATTTTATATTTGATATAAGCATGAGATTTATGAGCCGAATTGGCAAGTCGCTTGGCTGTTTGATTTTCATTTGGGTTGGAGAAGGCCTAGAGAGGCGAGTTGCGGTTTTACCGATTGGGCTGTACAAAGAAGGTTATGGCGAAATTTACCAAAAATTTTGAAGTGTTAGAAAATTTTCAGAATTCTTGAAACAAATTAGTTGGTCGGAATGAGTAAATATTTTAGTCGATATTAATTGGTTTAGTTGAAATCAGAAATAAGGGGTAAACAAGTTTTAGGAATTCCAATAGATAGGGTCGTCCTCTAACTTTACAATTTCGAGGACGAAATTATTTTAAGTGGGGAAGATTGTAATGACCCGCATTGTCAGAGGTATTATAATTAATTTATTTAATTATATAAATGGTGATATAGGGAATTAAATAGTGGTTTAATTAAATAAGTGATTATTTAATTAAATTAAATAATGGAATAATATATTTAATTCAGAAATAATCAAAAATATTGGAAATCACAATATTTTGTGAACTGGGTCATCCCTAAGATTTAATTCAGCTTAGAGTTAAATTATATTGACGAATATATTCAATCGGAGTCAGTTTGAAATGTAGAGTTTTAATATAATTAAAATAGAGCTCGAAATGGAACGTTAGTTCGCTATTTGGCGATTTGAACTTCAACTGGATATACAGGGTTCGTTTTAAATTAGATATATGTGAAACAAGAAACGTGTGGAGCTGGTGCAGTATATCTTTCAAGTGGAAGAGAAAAATTGGGATTTCATCGTGTAGATTTTCATTTACGTCCAAATCAAATTCCCAGAAATGCTAACGATTTAATTATATTTTATATAAGGATTTAAATAGAAATCGAACATCGATATAACTCTAATGATGTAATATCGAGTTGTAAATCCATATAGGAATATTGTAAAGCTGTACGGTATTCCATGTGAATATATACGTTAATATTTAATTTTAAATATTTAATTCAATTATATTTAAATATATTTATATATTTAAATAGGCAATTTAGAGCTTTAAAAAAATCCAGTTTTGCAAAAGAAGTCAGAATTCGACGAAACTAATTTTATTGGATCCGCAATGTCAAATTATTGTTAGATTTCAATTTCCGTGATTTTTAGAGTCAGTGGGTGGTCGTTCGGATTTTTAGAGTGAAAAACAATCAGTATTTCGATGGTTAAAAAATACGCGGTGTGAGCAAACAGAGTCGGAATTCGACGAAACCAGTTTCGTTGGGACCGTAATGTCAAACTGTAGCTGCATGTCCAGTTTCGTGATTTTTGGGTATCGAATGTGATTACAGGAATTTTTAACAACAAGAAAATATGGCGTTCGCTTAAAATAAAATAAAATAGTCCATGGAAAAATAGCTAAATTCCCTATAAATATCGCACAATCCTTCCTTAACCTAATTTAATTTTCCACTGATCGAAAACATGAGCAGTCGGTGTTTGTTTTTCCAGTAAAACAATTTCCACCTTCAAAAATTCATAACAAAGGAAATAAAATTCCTAAATTAGCAAAACATATATCTTTGAGTTCATCAGAAGGTCCTTTACCTTGCTATAAGGGTTCAAGCGTGTTCGATGTTCATTTTGGGGCTGGTTTTTGAGACAGCGGTAGTCCTAGGGTTGGGTAAATTCGTGATTTTTGTGCATTTATTTGTGTAGTGGAGTTTATATTTGGGTTTATGGTTGGAATTGGAACGTACTGGGAAGTTTTTGTGGATCTCGAGCTCAGTTCCGTTGGTGATGTCCCAGTAATACACGGACGAGCTGAAGTCGCAAGTCCTAAACAGAGGTGCGAGTTCCTAATAAGAGAGATGAGATTAAAGAGGAGGCTAGGAGGAGAATTACTATGATTTTTGTGTGATTTTTATTGAGTTGTGGAGGAAGAATGAAGTGCTTGAAGATTGGAAACCACTTGGATGTTTACCGGAGCACGGTGTTCGTTGGGGAAGAAGAGGTTTTGTGTTGGCGAAAGGAAATGGGCTAGGGAGTTATAAGGTAGAGGCCCAAAGTATAAGTTATAAAGGAAATTAAGTTCATTTATTTATTTAAATGCGTGCTAAATTTAAAATGTTATAACCTATTCATGTTAAATCAGAATCACGAACTGAAAGTTGCGTTGGGACCGTATGGACGAGAGCTACGCAATGTGACTGATTTGAAGTGGATTGGGGCTCGTATGAGTTTATCACGAAATAAATTGTTTGATTCAAATCAAATAACATTTTATCATTCTTTAACGATGAACTGCAAATGTGAGTAAAACTCACCAACTCTGAACAGTTCTATTTTTACAGCGTATACTTAGAACTGTTAAATATTATCTGTTTGACTGTGTGTTGTCTGTTTGATTGAACTGCTAGTCAGTTAGTGGAAATTATATATATATATATATATATATATATATATATAAACCGTTAAATATTTATATGTCGATTCTGTTTATCAAAATATTTTTATCGAAGTGAAATCGATGTTATTATATTGTTTGACATCTGTGGATGCAGGGAAACACGTTGGAGGAATCCAGCTGGATTCCTCAACATTTATTTTACTATGATTTATACATTGTGATATATAATGTGATATATAATCTGACGTTGATTATGTGTGTTTGGATGATATTTGTCGTTGTTATATGGTGTGTTAAATACCATGAGAAATACTAGAATGTGGAAAAGCGATTTTCAAAGTATATTTTGAAAATAATTTATTTATATAAAATCAATGGATTTTATATTATAAAGGGAAAAGGATTTTGAATTATCATAAGATCCACAAAATATGCTAGTGCATTGGTCATCCCGAATGGCATGACCAACCACTCATAAAATCCAAACGGCGTCCGAAATGTCGTTTTAGCTATACTCTTAGCTTCCACTCTAAGATGATATATTTGTAAATCAAATGTAAAGGAATTTATTTGTAAATCAAATATAAGGAATTATATTTGTTGAACAAATATAAAGGGATTTATTTATAAAACAAATATAGAGGAGATATATTTGTGAGATCAAATATAAAGGAAAATATTTGTAAAACAATATATATAAAGGAAAATATTGTCAAACAAATAGATAGAGGGATATATGTAAACCATTTACAAATAGATACAAAAGGATTTATTTGTTTAGGAAATAAATAAAAGTAAAAGAATTTATTATTTAGGGTATAAATAAGGTTAAAGGATTTATTTGTTTAGGGAATAAATAAACTAAAAGGAATATTTATTTGTTAGAATAAATAGAATAAAGGAAATTTTTATTTGTTAGAATAAATAGAATAAAAGAGATACTTATTTGATAATTAAATAGGATTAAATCAAAGGAATATTTATTTGAAAAAATAAATAGAACTAAATCTAAAGAATATTTAGAAGATGAATAGAAAATGGAAATCTGTTTTTAATAGATAAATAGAAAGGATTAATTTATAAAAAACAGTTTATAAATTAAAATAAATATTTATCATTCGATAAATGGAATATATAAGTCTGAACTTCTATAGATAAGAGATATTGGTTTAAACGCCGATAGTTTAAATAGAATGGGTACAAAACACTTGTATAAGTGAAGTAATGTTATTAAAGAGAACATTTATAAAGTGAAGAACCGTTACTAAAAGTAAATCTTTATAAATGAATAAACGTTATCAAATAGGAGTTAATCAAATTAAAGTTAATCGATTAGAGTTAGAATTTACCAATTAGAGTTATAATAAATCGATTAGAGTTAGAATTAATCAATTAGAGTTAGGTTGACCAGTTAGAGTAAATTAGCTAGGGTTGACCAATTAGAGATTACCTGTTAGAGTAAATCAGTTAGGGTTGACCTGTTAGAGATTACCAGTTAGAGTTAATCAGTAAGGGTTGACCAGTTAGAGTTAGAGTTAACTAATTAGAGTTATTCAAATGGAGTTAATCGAGTAGAGTTATCGAATATCACTTATTCAAAGTAGAGTTATCGAATATCATTTATTCGAATTAGATTTATCGAATATCACTTATTCGAACTAGAGTTATCGAATATAGTGTATTCGAGAGAAGAGTAATCGAATATTGGTTATTCGAGGTGAGTTAATCGGATCTAGTTATTCAAAAGGAGTTATCGAATCTAGTTATTCAAAAGGAGTTATCGAATCTAGATATTTGAAAGGAGTTATCGAATCTAGTTATTTGAAAGGAGTTATCGAATCTAGATATTTGAAAGTTGTTATCGAATATAGTTTATTCGAATAGAGTTTGAGGAGTTAATCGAATGCAGTTTATTCGAATAGAGTTAGAGGAGTTAATCGAATACAGTTTATTCGAATAGAGTTAGAGGAGGTACCGAGTATAGTTATTCGACATGAGTTAAGTGAATAGAGTAAATCAAATAGAGTTAAGTGAAAAGAGTTAATCGGATATAGTTATTTGAAAGAAAGAGAATTATGTAAGGAAGTGTTAAAGATTTAGGAAGGGGAACTTATCTTATTTTGAGGTTAAGGATGTTGTTCAGTTAAGGTCTGAGAGGTAGTTCTACCCCAACTTGATTGGCTTCGTTTTTAACTAAGCAATGGTTAAGGTTCGGGTGTAAAGGATGGTTAAGTGAATTTAGTAATTAAAGGAAATGGGTTGAGCGATGTTTTAATTAAACATCTGTTTCATCCGAACGTAGGAGATTTGGAAATGTTTTCCAAACAAGAATCAAAAATGTTTTCTAATACAGAAAACAAGAAAGGGAAATGTTCCCGGTGTAAATAACGTATATTTTCTAAATTTAGAAAATAGCAAATGTTGAATATTGGGAAACAAGAGATGAAAAATGAACTAAGGAGTTAAATGTTGAAAGATGTTTGTTCGATATAATTTCCATTTGGAAATAATATCTTTGTTTGCACACTTGTTTTCCTTTGATAGTTAACTCACAGAATATCAAAGTTTTGACCATTTTAACGTTGTTAATATGGAGAGACCGGTTGGATTATTATCCAAAGAACCACTCTGTATTGGCATCAGCTTTGCGAATCATATATGCCAAAGATAATTGAAGACGGAGTAAAGTGCAAGGGCTGTTGTATAAGTCTTAGATAACAGTGACTAAGATGGATGTACGGGACAGTACCTTCAGTTTGTCCAGTCCCAGGACAACTTGTATGGACGAAGGTCTGACAGAGTATATCCAATGAATCACGTAAGTTGATCTCTTCAAACGTATATACATTGGTGGCGGAGGAATTCGTTTCTCTTAGTTATATACCCGTTGTATTTTTTAGGAAATCAATTTGTGATTTGGCGGGTATGACGATGTGACATTCTATGTGAATGAAGATGTGGCATGTAAACCTGGATGCCTTGTATGGACGAATGTCCGACAGAGTATTTCCAGAAAGGTCACATACATTGATTTCTTCAACCATACCAAGAGTGAAAGCGGAGAAGGAAACTTATTTAGCTAACACATAATGTACTGTTGTAGATGTCAATTAGTTATTTTCGATGGACCTGACAATGTGACATTCGAAGTGAATCTGATGTGATGATAAAGCGTAGCTTCTAGCCTCATCAACCGGTAAATAACAGAAATCGGGCAGGTTGCATGGCTATGTAGGTCGCACCTATTAGGGTGTATAATCACCTGATCTAGAGTTTCATTTATGTCTAAAAATCTATTGTTGATGCTGTCCCATTCGGGAAACGGTTGCTTATCCCAAGCGTTGGTGATATACATTCGATACACTCAGCGAAATGAGTGGTCGGTCATGTGTGGTCGGGTTGCAAGATGTTCTTGTTGAAGCCAGTGTATTCCTCTCTTGAGGTACAATAGTAGAAGTTGGTTCCATACCTTGTCATATTTCGAAACCAATTATCCAATACGTGCTTGCGTTTTTGATTGTATACTATGTATGTGGAACATGAGATGAAAGCGTTTTACTAGGTTGATATCTATTTGTATTTAGACATTATTATAATATCAGAATGATATTTCTTTTCAAAGAAGTTTGGATTCTCATAAGTGAAAAACCCGTTCCGTATTCACGGTGTGATCTTATGAGATATCATATACCTGTTTAACTGTTTTACTCACACCAGTCCATGACTGACCCGGAGTTTATTTTGTTTGTTTTCCCTAAACTCTTGGGTGCCTAAATTTGTACGGGCAGTCAAGTTGTTGGGATTTACAGATATACTTGGAGAGCTTGGAGCAGGAGGTTTCAAGATTTTATAGCTATTGTTTTTTTCTTCTACTGTTGTAAGTGTTGTATTCTGATAAAGTGCTATTGTATATATATATATATAACTGTTTTACTTAAAAGTTATGTTATATGTTATTCGTTCCGCTGTGAGTTTCGTGTTACTTTGATGATGTAAGTTCTTATATTCTAAGTTCTATCTTATCTATCCTCACCCTCTAATTTCTTTCATTAATTACCAGGATTTTCCGATGTTTGGTAAGTCGTCATCGTGTTTGTGTCGATAACCAAAGTCGCAAAAATCTGGTTCATTACACTTCCCTTCAATCTATTAATTTCTTTCCCTTCAATCTATTAATTTCTTTCCCTTCATTCTATTTTCATGCATCTTATATCATTTATTCATCCTAATTCCTAAAATTTCAATGCCTTTGTTTTTTCCTTTCTACTTTTGTTTCCTATTATTTTTTTGCTAAAGAAAACAATCATCATGTAAATATATACATTCCTTCTCTTCTATATCCCATTGTTTATATTTAGAAAAAAGGACGATAAAAAAACCCTTAACTATCAACATTATCCATGTGTATTTCTTGTCATTTTCTCTGCCTTATTTTTGTCTATCCAATTAAATATATCCCTTAAATTATTAGATTTTAGTATCATGTGTGTAACGACCCGCCTTTCGGCCCGATTTTCGACGATAATTAAACCGACTCAAACCGTTCAGAAAGACGAATTGTTATGGGTACATACATATATTGAACAAAAATAACAGAACCCTTCATTGCAAATTACAATGTTACATCAGAGTTACATAGAATATCAGAGTTACATATATATATATATATATATACACAGCGGAAGAAAGGAAAATAAATATACTCTCAGTGGAAGAATCGTATAATACAGCGGAAGCTCCGACTCTTGCGTGAACTCCAACTCTAAAGGTGCTCCGATCTTTGCTCCAACGAACTAAAGCTGCAAAACTGAACTACTGGCTGCCCGTGCAAAAATTAATGGGAACCCAGAGTTTAGGAAGGAACAATAAACTCCAGGTCAGTCATGGGACTGGTGTGAGAACATAAAACAGTTGTTTTAGGATTTATTTTAAAGTTGGGAAATTCACCGGACCACGACGCTAACGCGGAACGGGTTTACTCCATGTGAATGCCCGTGCACATAAATTCGTAATGACTTTTGGAAAATGAGGCTATCATAAGCTCGTCCCACATCACACAATGCAGGCGCACACCAGATGGGCGAGGTTTATCTTATGATAATCAAACATGCTTTCATACGTAAAATCCTCTTTTCAGTGCCATAATACATATATATAGTGTGGGAACATTTCGCAAATAAATGTATTAATCCTAGACGGCATAATATCCCATACTATTATGTCGCCATATATATATATATATACAATCAAAATCGTATGGCTCGTATTGGAGATTTGGTTTTCCAACTTGATGATTCCTGGCACGAAAGATCAATCAGGGATACAAAACGAAGTGCCTCAACGGCTTTTTCGACCATACGCGGACACCGAATACACATCGTCAGGGCAGATCAACGGTTTTCGACCAGACACGGCCCCCCGAACATACCCAACATCCCCACGTTCATAAGTGGTTTCCCACTGCTGCACAGCTCCATCATCAATTCATATATAAGTATAAAACCTAACCGCCAGTTTCTCATCAATCCGAGGTGTGAGGTTTGACGATGTCACGTCATACACAAAGCTATGCCTCGATAAGCCATTCTTTGATCATCACTAGCGCGGTTCATAACTTGGGTATGCCACATTGACAATTCACGACATATCACTGATTCCAATCAATGCATACCCTCTAAGTTCATATGACTTAGAGACGAGGATAATATATTGCCACAGATCCGATATATATTAACGGGAATCAGTGCCATGTGGTCAATTTCAATGTCAGACACACCATCCATACAAGTCCGTTCTGGGTCTGAACGGAACAACAACCCGGAAACACTTGAATATGTTCAGGTCTCATGCAACTCATACCTCGTATCAAGTGGCCAACCTAACCGAGACATTTATCACAATCCATCTAAACAATTCAAATATTCCCGGTCTTCATTCGTCGTTTGCCAAGTCTTGAATAACGTCGTATTATTACTTGGAATGGTTTTCGAGCATATACTCGATCCCGATCTTTCCGAGTAATAAGCGTTCTTTAAAACAGTAGCTATGGTTTACACAGGCTTTTCGACTCAAAAATCTCCTTCCAATTAGTTATCCATTCATTCTCAACTCCAGATTTGAATTACCAGGAATTTCATATGTCTCGTTATCATCTTAACTTTTTTTTTTTGGAATCAAAGATTTTACCTTCGCTTTAATTTCTTATCTTTAATTCCCTCGAATCAAAGATTTGATTAAATCTCCAATTATGATATGAATTTCCACCATTCAATCTCATCGGGTTTCAAGAATGATATTATTGAAGATACGATTCACAACAAAACCCAAATCAATCGATATTGAATCATAAATTACACAGAAATTTATCCACTTATATTCGATATAAATTCTCAAAATCAACAAATACCATAAGTGGAATAACGATATACTAATATCTTCCAAATTCCCCAGATAGTATTCATTAACACCATGAAATTTTATATCAAATATCGAAGATTATTTCTATCTAACTTATTTCAATCAGGTTGAGAACCCATATCTTAATTGAAAGATTTATCCAACTCTTCGACATTTGATCTGGATAGAGATATCATCAACTTATCTCCAATATTAATTACCGTATCCAACTCATATTATAAGCGGAATAACGGTGAATTACCTTTTAAATTCCTCAGATAATAAGAGCCATCATCTACCGAATTAATATCGAACATTTGAAGAATTATCTCCAACCATATCCAAGTTTTAGAATTGGAAGACCCATTTAATTCCATATAGATATTTCCAATACTTAAATAATCTTCGAAATCATTCTTATAAATCAACTAACAGTCCACACTTATAAATTTCAAAACCAATAACAACATTTGGGAGTGTTACCAAAAGCACTGCTGTTGAAATATGCATTTGAAATCTAAACGATATTCACAAATTGTCGTATCGTGGCATATTCTATTCATTCCAAACTCATTATATATAACGGTTAAAAATCATGTTAAATACATGATTCAAATTTTATTCCCAAAACCGTCTCATGTTATACGCATATCGTTTATTCAATTTAACAGTCCAATTTAAATTTTCAAATTATGATTCAATATACTTCTCTCAATTTGTGAAATCATTTCAATATTTAATGGATAATCGTTATAAATAATAAGATCAACTGCAGATATAAAATAAATGTTTGAATATATAACTCAAATCAAATTTCGAAATAAATTTCAATTTAAATATTAATAACTCATAAATAGTTGAGAAATATTTTCTAAACAATCTTCATTTTTACGGGTATCAATTTGTAATCTACATTTTCAAACAGTTTTTGATCTCGAATTTCAAAACTTAAATATTATTTAATAATTAAATAATTAAATCATATATATAAAAACCATGTTCCAATTTCAAAATCCCATTTCGAATTTTAGATTGGAAATAACTAGTTCAGATAGAAATAAAGATCGTTATACAAAAATCAATACATGATTCAAATTATTTTCTAATCCTTATTCAATATTTAAAGGTTGATGTTCAATTCAAAACTAACATTTTAAATATTATTTAATAATTAAATAAAATCATATATAGGAAGAAGATTCTAAATCGATTACCCATATATTCCACAACCACAGTGTGTGTAGCATCATGCACTGCAATCATATCTATCCAAATGAACCATACGATCAGATGAATATGAATTCAATCATCACAACAAACATTTAACTGTGCACAAGCGTTACAGACAATAACGCTTACTGGTGTTCAGTGTATTATCTAATTCATGAACAATCATTCAAACATCAACATCCATCACACAATCATCATCAACTAATTATAATTAATTCAGCTAATTATAATTAACTAATTTAAATAAATAAATTTAAATTAGAAGTTCTCACCATACTAGCTTCAACAACTTCATTACCCAGACGAACAGACCAACGGACAATGCCACCGCTACTCGTACTGGTCTCATCAACTGGTAAATTTTCTGCTGATTCATATATTGAAAATTCTATTAATAACGGTCTTCGTTATATTAATATATAACGACTTTTATTTTATTTTTATTATAAATTTATACTCAATAAATTTTCCAATACTATATACCATTTTGTTCTCCTTTCTAATACGATTCTAACGCCTCTGACGGCGAGTAAATCCGATTAAAAATGAGTGAGATATGGTTTTCTAAAGTTTAAACTAATTTAAACTTATATAATTAAGTCATACCAAATATTTGGGCCAAGCCCAAATGCTTCACCGCAACAAAACCCGGCCCGCTCCCTCTTTCTTCTTCCTCCTTCACGCTCCTCTTCTTTTCACGCTTGAACCCAAATTTGTGCCCACGTTGGTGCACATGCACCAACTCAATATCTCACGGATCATCAAACCGAGACCGCCAACGAACTTCACCTCGACTCCTCATCCGACTGCACTAGCTCACCAAACCTCCGGCCTCCTCAATCAAAATCCGACCATTGGCCGAGACAAAACCCCCTACAGGAAATGCGTGAATTCCCCCATGTCGCACCCTCCCATCTTGCACCGATCTTCACCAAATCTTGCGCCCTAAAAGCTTTCTCCGTCCTCGTCAATAATCCGAACTCCATTTCACCAATCCATGCACGATTCTCAAGTCATCTTCAACCCGATCGCAACGGCGTAAGCGGCGCTATCAAATTCTTCCTGGTTTGGGAGAAAAGATTTTCCAAAGCTTGCAACTCAAATTTCCACTTTACTGTAAATTAAAGATATTTTCCTTGACAACCAACGAAATCTTGATTTGCTATTTTCAACAAATCAGAAATGAAGATGCGAACAACATTCAATTGAATTGTTTTGGCAAAAACCAAATGGATGGTGAGTTATGGATTTTATTTTGAAGTGGAGACATGAATTTTCCCATTTACAGTAACTTAAAAGTGAAGAAAGGAAAAACTGTCGTGAGACAAAGGATGAAGCTAAAAATGAAGAGAAGGAGATTTCTTTTATATTTATTAAATTTTCTTATCTCTTACATTCAAGCCACTTGGCATTTAAATCTCATGCATTAAGACAACTATGCTTATTTTTATTTTTATTTAATTCCACCCAATGCATGCTTGCCAATATTGCCTTATTTATTTATTTGTTGAATTTTAAATTTTAGCTACACCTTAATAACACTCATTAATGTAGCTATTACCCAAGTGTAGCTAATATATTACCTTAAGGTTTATAAAAATATTTATAACTTAAAAATATTTGTCTATATCATTTATCGAATATATTACACATATAATTTATAAAATTCTATATTAACAAATGGTTTTGAAAGTAAATACCTAAATATGGAAATTCCCGAAATCTTAATTATGGTCTCAAATAATTACATAAAAATCTTTATACAATTTATAATATACCATTATAATTTATAAAATAATAAAAATAATATTCCTGTAAAAATCCTAAATACATCATCCTTTACTAAATTCATATTTTTTTTTCAAATCAATATTATCAAAACAAAAGTTTCATTACTTAGCATAAAAATCTTATAAATTCAACATAACTTAAAAAAAAAAAAATTTCTTTATACCAAGTCATATTTTATAAAATAAAACAAGATACTTTATTCAAAATTTAAAAATTCATATATTCAAACCTTATAAAAGCAAAAATATATATTCAGAAAAGCCAACATTATATAATAACAATCCAAATACATATATATTAAAATCTAAATCAACTTGATAAAATTTATGGGATGTTACATTCACCCCCCCTTAGAAACTTTTCGTCCTCGAAAAGGAAATCGAGTAAATTAAACTTATTAACCAATTTTAAATTCCCATTTCTCTCTCAACATATCAGAAATGTAATGGTCAGAACTACGGCTCATATCATTCTCAGGGTACCTTGTCCGATTCTCACTAAAGGTAAGGTTTAAGGAAACTTCTATAATCTCGCGATTACTAGGGTCGTCACCGGTCTTGTTTTTAATCGAAATTTCTGAGTTAGACTCAGAACTGCTACCACTACCACTAAGGAGAAACTCGAATAGATACTGTCAATTGCTTAGAGGTTTATGACCCTAAGAAAAAATCTTAAAGCTTGTAAATTATCTTTCTAACTTATTCTTACCGAACCCATGATTTCCTTATCAATTATACGACTAAGTATTCAAATTTAAATTCAAGTTCTCAAATATATTTCCCTAATCATTCCATTATAATATCTTGGCTAAATTCAATATTAGGAATTCAGTTGTTCTCAATACAAATTCAAGTTCAAATTTAGAAATAATCCAAAATACTGGTTTCAGATCTAAATTAATTCACTTGTCCATGGCTTTATCAGAGCGGGGCAAAAGGAAGAATTCAGAGATAAAGCTGGATAGCTATATTTCAAGCACGACCATTCGGGTAGTGTTCAAAAGATGATAATGGTCGAGCAAAACCCAGCGACAAGGAAAGGGATAGAATTATATTTCCGAAATACTTATTCTATTTCAAATTCTTATTCCAATCCTTTCCCGTCTCATATTAACTCATTTATAAGTTAAATTTATACCCATTTAATATTCATAATTTGGTTGAATAATACTTTTCTAAATCCACCTTAAACTCAAAGTATATATAACTTTTTTTTCCATTCTTGTTTAAAGGTCAAATCTTATTGAGAAAATTTTCTTACTCAACTAGCCGAAAATTTTCTTAAAACAGTTTTACTTAAAATACCATCACGCTTCTTCTGCGTACTCTGATTATGCGTACACGGGCTCAAGCTAGGGTTGTTTCAAATGTTGATCTTAACATTTTCAGAACTCACATCTTTCAACTTGATACTTCAAAAAAATCCAAATTTTCTACTTCGATGTTTGCTACGATGATTTTACTTAACCTTTTAAACTCATTTCTAACTTAAGTCAAACTCATCACTTTAAACAAATTCTTAACTTAAGTCTAAAACATCTTCAGATTCCTTAAGGGGTTCTGATAGCTAAGATATTCTTGGATATTCTTATTTTCAATTCATGTTAAGGATTTATCCAAATCTATTGCTTACATTAACATATTAACATTCTTTGAGAAATATAATATCTTTTCTGATCACAACTTATTAGATCATATTCAACATTTGTTAAGGCTTGAAGTATGGGTGCTATTCTTTCTTTGGATATAATTTCTCGATGTATTATCTTATTTCCCAGATTCGCTTTCAAATCTTTAAGTGGATTTACCTCAAAATTCTTCTGGTTATTAAATTAGTTCGATTCGTATTCATAACCTATTAAATTCCCTCTTAATAGTTCCAACCTATCGAAAAATTTCAAGTATCCCTTGACGTCTTAACTGAAACCATATAGTCATCCCACTTTCGAAACTCGAAAATGAGTACTGATGATGTTGCAATCGTCATCAGATCATCCCCGGGCGACTAGAGTGTGACTCTATATCTATCTAGTATGTGTTGGCTTCGCATATACGTTGATCAGACGTATATTTAAAACTCTTACATACCCGATAGTCCAATCGTGACGTCGAACAAAACACTCGAAATCCTCATTTCCAATTATATTTCAAAATATATTTCAAATAATCATCGTTTCAAAATGATTTACTTGTTCAAAAATACCTTATATAGGTTTCAAAAATACGCTCTCTTGTCATAATATTCCAAAATCTCATTCTAGGGTATTTCTAACCCTATCTCTAATGAGATAATATAACTCTGAGGAGTCCTATTCTTTTGTCCAAATATGTACGTACCCTATAGCTTTGTATAACCAAAGCTCTGATACCAACTGTAACGACCCGCCTTTCGGCCCGATTTTCGACGATAATTAAACCGACTCAAACCGTTCAGAAAGACGAATTGTTATGGGTACATACATATATTGAACAAAAATAACAGCACCCTTCATTCCAAATTACAATGTTACATCAGAGTTACATAGAATATCAGAGTTACATATATATATATACACAGCGGAAGAAAGGAAAATAAATATACTCTCAGCGGAAGAATCGTATAATACAGCGGAAGCTCCGACTCTTGCGTGAACTCCAACTCTAAAGGTGCTCCGATCTTTGCTCCAACGAACTAAAGCTGCAAAACTGAACTACTGGCTGCCCGTGCAAAAATTAATGGGCACCCAGAGTTTAGGAAGGAACAATAAACTCCAGGTCAGTCATGGGACTGGTGTGAGAACATAAAACAGTTGTTTTAGGATTTATTTTAAAGTTGGGAAATTCACCGGACCACGCCGCTAACGCGGAACGGGTTTACTCCATGTGAATGCCCGTGCACATAAATTCGTAATGACTTTTGGAAAATGAGGCTATCATAAGCTCGTCCCACATCACACAATGCAGGCGCACACCAGATGGGCGAGGTTTATCTTATGATAATCAAACATGCTTTCATACGTAAAATCCTCTTTTTAGTGCCATAATACATATATATAGTGTGGGAACATTTCGCAAATAAATGTATTAATCCTAGACGGCATAATATCCCATACTATTATGTCGCCATATATATATATACAATCAAAATCGTATGGCTCGTATTGGAGATTTGGTTTTCCAACTTGATGATTCCTGGCACGAAAGATCAATCAGGGATACAAAACGAAGTGCCTCAACGGCTTTTTCGACCATACGCGGACACCGAATACACATCGTCAGGGCAGGTCAACGGTTTTCGACCAGACACGGCCCCCCGAACATACCCAACATCCCCACGTTCATAAGTGGTTTCCCACTGCTGCACAGCTCCATCATCAATTCATATATAAGTATAAAACCTAACCGCCAGTTTCTCATCAATCCGAGGTGTGAGGTTTGTCGATGTCACGTCATACACAAAGCTATGCCTCGATAAGCCATTCTTTGATCATCACTAGCGCGGTTCATAACTTGGGTATGCCACATTGACAATTCACGACATATCACTGATTCCAATCAATGCATACCCTCTTAGTTCATATGACTTAGAGACGAGGATAATATATTGCCACAGATCTGATATATATTAACGGGAATCAGTGCCATGTGGTCAATTTCAATGTCAGACACACCATCCATACAAGTCCGTTCTGGGTCTGAACGGAACAACAACCCGGAAACACTTGAATATGTTCAGGTCTCATGCAACTCATACCTCGTATCAAGTGGCCAACCTAACCGAGACATTTATCACAATCCATCTAAACAATTCAAATATTCCCGGTCTTCATTCGTCGTTTGCCAAGTCTTGAATAACGTCGTATTATTACTTGGAATGGTTTTCGAGCATATACTCGATCCCGATCTTTCCGAGTAATAAGCGTTCTTTAAAACAGTAGCTATGGTTTACACAGGCTTTTCGACTCAAAAATCTCCTTCCAATTAGTTATCCATTCATTCTCAACTCCAGATTTGAATTACCAGGAATTTCATATGTCTCGTTATCATCTTAACTTTTTTTTTTGGAATCAAAGATTTTACCTTCGCTTTAATTTCTTATCTTTAATTCCCTCGAATCAAAGATTTGATTAAATCTCCAATTATGATATGAATTTCCACCATTCAATCTCATCGGGTTTCAAGAATGATATTATTGAAGATACGATTCACAACAAAACCCAAATCAATCGATATTGAATCATAAATTACACAGAAATTTATCCACTTATATTCGATATAAATTCTCAAAATCAACAAATACCATAAGTGGAATAACGATATACTAATATCTTCCAAATTCCCCAGATAGTATTCATTAACACCATGAAATTTTATATCAAATATCGAAGATTATTTCTATCTAACTTATTTCAATCAGGTTGAGAACCCATATCTTAATTGAAAGATTTATCCAACTCTTCGACATTTGATCTGGATAGAGATATCATCAACTTATCTCAAATATTAATTACCGTATCCAACTCATATTATAAGCGGAATAACGGTGAATTACCTTTTAAATTCCTCAGATAATAAGAGCCATCATCTACCGAATTAATATCGAACATTTGAAGATTTATCTCCAAACATATCCAAGTTTTAGAATTGGAAGACCCATTTAATTCCATATAGATATTTCCAATACTTAAATAATCTTCGAAATCATTCTTATAAATCAACTAACAGTCCACACTTATAAATTTCAAAACCAATAACAACATTTGGGAGTGTTACCAAAAGCACTGCTGTTGAAATATCCATTTGAAATCTAAACGATATTCACAAATTGTCGTATCGTGGCATATTCTATTCATTCCAAACTCATTATATATAACGGTTAAAAATCATGTTAAATACATGATTCAAATCTTATTCCCAAAACCGTCTCATGTTATACGCATATCGTTTATTCAATTTAACAGTCCAATTTAAATTTTCAAATTATGATTCAATATACTTCTCTCAATTTGTGAAATCATTTCAATATTTAATGGATAATCGTTATAAATAATAAGATCAACTGCAGATATAAAATAAATGTTTGAATATATATAACTCAAATCAAATTTCGAAATAAATTTCAATTTAAATATTAATAACTCATAAATAGTTGAGAAATATTTTCTAAACAATCTTCATTTTTACGGGTATCAATTTGTAATCTACATTTTCAAACAGTTTTTGATCTCGAATTTCAAAACTTAAATATTATTTAATAATTAAATAATTAAATCATATATATAAAAACCATGTTCCAATTTCAAAATCCCATTTCGAATTTTAGATTGGAAATAACTAGTTCAGATAGAAATAAAGATCGTTATACAAAAATCAATACATGATTCAAATTATTTTCTAATCCTTATTCAATATTTAAAGGTTGATGTTCAATTCAAAACTAACATTTTAAATATTATTTAATAATTAAATAAAATCATATATAGGAAGAAGATTCTAAATCGATTACCCATATATTCCACAACCACAGTGTGTGTAGCATCATGCACTGCAATCATATCTATCCAAATGAACCATACGATCAGATGGATATGAATTCAATCATCACAACAAACATTTAACTGTGCACAAGCGTTACAGACAATAACGCTTACTGGTGTTCAGTGTATTATCTAATTCATGAACAATCATTCAAACATCAACATCCATCACACAATCATCATCAACTAATTATAATTAATTCAGCTAATTATAATTAACTAATTTAAATAAATAAATTTAAATTAGAAGTTCTCACCATACTAGCTTCAACAACTTCATTACCCAGACGAACAGACCAACGGACAATGCCACCGCTACTCGTACTGGTCTCATCAACTGGTAAATTTTCTGCTGACTCATATATTGAAAATTCTATTAATAACGGTCTTCGTTATATTAATATATAACGACTTTTATTTTATTTTTATTATAAATTTATACTCAATAAATTTTCCAATACTATATACCATTGTGTTCTCCTTTCTAATACGATTCTAACGCCTCTGACGGCGAGTAAATCCGATTAAAAATGAGTGAGATATGGTTTTCTAAAGTTTAAACTAATTTAAACTTATATAATTAAGTCATACCAAATATTTGGGCCAAGCCCAAATGCTTCACCGCAACAAAACCCGGCCCGCTCCCTCTTTCTTCTTCCTCCTTCACGCTCCTCTTCTTTTCACGCTTGAACCCAAATTTGTGCCCACGTTGGTGCACATGCACCAACTCAATATCTCACGGATCATCAAACCGAGACCGCCAACGAACTTCACCTCGACTCCTCATCCGACTGCACTAGCTCACCAAACCTCCGGCCTCCTCAATCAAAATCTGACCATTGGCCGAGACAAAACCCCCTACAGGAAATGCGTGAATTCCCCCATGTCGCACCCTCCCATCTTGCACCGATCTTCACCAAATCTTGCGCCCTAAAAGCTTTCTCCGTCCTCGTCAATAATCCGAACTCCATTTCACCAATCCATGCACGATTCTCAAGTCATCTTCAACCCGATCGCAACGGCGTAAGCGGCGCTATCAAATTCTTCCTGGTTTGGGAGAAAAGATTTTCCAAAGCTTGCAACTCAAATTTCCACTTTTACTGTAAATTAAAGATATTTTCCTTGACAACCAACGAAATCTTGATTTGCTATTTTCAACAAATCAGAAATGAAGATGCGAACAACATTCAATTGAATTGTTTTGGCAAAAACCAAATGGATGGTGAGTTATGGATTTTATTTTGAAGTGGAGACATGAATTTTCCCATTTACAGTAACTTAAAAGTGAAGAAAGGAAAAACTGTCGTGAGACAAAGGATGAAGCTAAAAATGAAGAGAAGGAGCTTTCTTTTATATTTATTAAATTTTCTTATCTCTTACATTCAAGCCACTTGGCATTTAAATCTCATGCATTAAGACACCTATGCTTATTTTTATTTTTATTTAATTCCACCCAATGCATGCTTGCCAATATTGCCTTATTTATTTATTTGTTGAATTTTAAATTTTAGCTACACCTTAATAACACTCATTAATGTAGCTATTACCCAAGTGTAGCTAATATATATTACCTTAAGGTTTATAAAAATATTTATAACTTAAAAATATTTGTCTATATCATTTATCGAATATATTACACATATAATTTATAAAATTCTATATTAACAAATGGTTTTGAAAGTAAATACCTAAATATGGAAATTCCCGAAACCTTAATTATGGTCTCAAATAATTACATAAAAATCTTTATACAATTTATAATATACCATTATAATTTATAAAATAATAAAAATAATATTCCTGTAAAAATCCTAAATACATCATCCTTTACTAAATTCATATTTTTTTTTCAAATCAATATTATCAAAACAAAAGTTTCATTACTTAGCATAAAAATCTTATAAATTCAACATAACTTAAAAAAAATAATTTTTCTTTATACCAAGTCATAGTTTATAAAATAAAAAAAGATACTTTATTCAAAATTTAAAAATTCATATATTCAAACCTTATAAAAGCAAAAATATATATTCAGAAAATCCAACATTATATAATAACAATCCAAATACATATATATTAAAATCTAAATCAACTTGATAAAATTTATGGGATGTTACAATGTGTTTTAAAATTTGAAAACCCATGCAACTTACTAACAACCGGCATCAAGCAATAAACCATGCATTCAATTGTTACCGTTATTCTCGTTTCCTGTTTGATTTAAAAATAAATATTAATTACATGGGAATTTAATTAAATAGCAATCTGTTAAATAATATTAATTACTGCCTTTCTCGTTAATTATCTCAATTCTTTCAGTTCTCCTTAATTCTTTCAATTCGCCTTAATTCTCTCGATTCTCCTTTGAAACTCTACAGATATTTTTATTAAATCAAATAAATCAACGATATAAATCTGTTAAATCCACTGGGTGTAAAATTAAGAAATCACACACAATCTACCAATCTAGGATGAACCGTCCATTTTAAACTTTTTATCCAATTTATTCTCATCCAACCCAAATGTGCCCATTTCGTACTCTAATTTCATCTAATCGCTGAAATCCTCCTCCACTCATTTCCTCCGACTTGTATAAGAAAGTTGCAATCCCCTTCCTCTACTTTCGTCTACCCTCGACATGAATCTCCAACACAATTGGGTAGCACATTTTTGATCGAGCTATCATTCAAATGTGGATTTTTAGGTCTAATTCTAAATTCTATCTCAGGTACTCATCTCTAACTTGAACCTCTTTTTTTTATTTTGGAAAATTTAGTTTTCATAAAAATATCCTTTTTTTATTGCCCGAAACCAATTTCTATTCAAACTTAGTTTTGAGTGTATTGCATTATTTAATAAAATTTATAACATACTAATTTTTTTTCATCTGACCATGGATTGTAGAAGAGCCGATTCAGACTTTTTTGGGTTCTAAGCCGATTCGGACGTCAATTTTAGGTTCGATTCGAAGTTTGATCTCAAGTACTCAGTATTATTCACGATGGTGTTTATTTTGAAGACCCGATGTTATTATTAGCACAGTAACCGACAATAAATGAAAAAAAAATTGATTTTTTTATTTTTATTTTTATTTTATGTAACAATACCGTTAAAAGGTTTAAGGTCGAAGTATGATAACTTTAATTAATCTTGAATATAAGGTTCAGAACCATCAGTGGTGAGCTATAGAAAAGATGTTGGAACTTTGGTCTTATGTAAAATCGAACTACTCCCTTTTAATCTCTTAGTAAGATTAAGTCCCTTCTTTTATATTTTCGTACTACACATTATCTGCATGAATACATGATTATCGAATGTGTTTCCCATTCTTTTCTAGGTTTAATTAATTTCTATAAATTATGATCCTTAATGTATGTTCTGTAATCGTACATGTTTTGTTATTCCTGATGGTGTTCATTTTTAAAATCATATGCTTTTATTAGCACATATAATGTAATTCATGAGCATACAAAGACAATTTATAATCTTGTGATAATAATTCCCCTTAACTCGATACTAGACTATCAACCAAATTTTGTTTGTTCTTCTTCTCAAGCTATTAACTTGTGATTTTAGATCTCTGAGATCTAACTTCTAATGCCTTATTTGTTTTGAAATACAGAATATAATTCATATATGATAGTAATAAAATAACTGTATTCATATCATGTATTTATAGCTAATAAAGCTTATACAATTATGTTAATAACGAGTACACATAAATGTTGTTTTGGAATCCGTAAATCACCATGATTAAACAAGACTTTTAAGCATATGCTTCGAAGTAAAATATAAGCAGTCAATGTACTTTCTGTTTAATACTTTTTACTGTGAATTCTTTGGACAATTGCTGAAAATGCCAGTGATTAACAAAATAAATAATGAAAATTTAGAATTATCAAAAAAACATGGTTGACATGCTTTTAATTTATTTGCATGCTTTAATTTTTTCGACTGAACTGTTATATCATTGACATACTTCTATGAAGATGTAAAAAAACAAATAATAAACGCATGACTAATGTTAACAATACCATGAACAGCGCTAAACATAATTATATTGAGATCTTTTATTTTATTTGTTGAACTATTTCTGATTCACTTGAAATATGTTTTGTATAACAATGTAAAAGTTGTACAATCATTCAAATTTCAGAGGAGGTTCAAATTCTTTACGAATGAATTAGCTCTTCCCTCTTCAGTGTTATGTACGTTATAATTATTTGGTTCTCTTATTTTATTTTATTTGAAGATTGCAATTTCTGAATCCTCTGAAACCTTAGATGCTCTATCGACTAAAATTCTCAGCAGTTTTTGTTTTATCTTGGATTTTAGTTCATGCTTATCGTACTTATTATTTTTCCAATCTTGGCAGCTATCAATAAATTTTTGGTTCCATTACCTACTATCTTTTAGTCATTTTGTAATTCTGTTTCATCTATATATTCATCTTTACTACTCTACTACATGTTGTTTCGTTATGTGTGCATCTTATTAATTTTACTTTCTTTACCTTAATTAGTTCTATCACAATCCAATATGTCCAGATTTTTGAATTATTATTATAAATTACTCCACTATTGTCGCCCTTAACTGTAGAACCATGTAACAACCCAACTTTTAGACCCTCAAATGTCGACACTAATACATCCACGGTGTTCACGTGCCGAGCACCCAAGTGCCGGAAAGACAAAAAGTTAGGGTGAAATAAAATAAAAAGAAAATAGACTGAGGAAGAAGAGGACACAATGTCATAATCTCACAACGGAACGATAACATATAATATAATGAATGATCTTTACAAATTAAACTATATGATTACAACTATCAGGGAAGACTAACCTATCATCAACTTGGACAGATATAACAACCCGTCCTCATAAATGTTGATGTACAACATTGAATGCAACAGGTATAAAAAGCACGGTAAGATGAACTCCAACTCTCTTCCGAAATCCCCAAGGCATCCAAAGTAAAACCTACCATATTCAGCCTGCTCGACGGAGTACGTGATGATTTTAAGGAAAAACAAAAAACCAAGCATCAAACATCAGTTTGGTATGAGAAACTCAAGATACACTTTGCATGTAACAACACTGAGGGGACCATGCAGATTACCACTTTGGTTTTTCCACTCAAAAGAATCCAACCGTTTATTAATAGAAGTATAGTTGTATTATAGATAATGTCTAGGGTGTAGAATATAAATAAATTCACATAGAAGGAATGGTTACATTGGTTACATTTGACAACTAATAAGTGTACAAACAAAACCGCTAAGGTACGTTCGTATATTGGATTTTCCATCGGAGATCTCTCAATGCAGATCCAATCTCCATGTACAAGGGTCAGAAAGTACCTCCGAGCGTCGCATATCTCTAGATAAAATATACCATAAGGTAAACACAATTGGCCCACGCACGAAACACCGAAGTGTACCACGTGGAACCAAATATATCCTACTCCCGCGCGCAACTTCGAGGAGCTCCCGCACGATTCGATAATAAGCATACACTAGATATGGAGTCAATATATCCTGCTGTAGGTTAGCAAAACCCCAGATTGTGCTCCTACTCTGTTTTCAGCCATTTTCGAGTCTTCATCACTCGAATAGAATCAGAATTCCCAGTTGGAATCCACTTCTCAAAAGATCTAGGAATCACACATAGATTCCTTCACAGATCTCGGAATCACACATGGATTCCAATACATCAACAGGTCTCGGAATCACACATAGATTATTTCATAGACCTAACAATCACTATATGTGTTCGAGCATCTCAATAGATTTCGAATCCCCATATAGACTTCACTTCCCAACCGCTTCCAAAATTGTAGAACCCGTATACTAGTTTTGAAGTGGTATTCGATAAGTAGAACACTTACAAATCCCGGTCTCCTCAAAACCAGTTGCCAGATTTAAGGACAAGTTCCATAGTCGAAACCGACTATAGCACACACAATAAATGGTTGTATATGGAAAATTGCCTCGCTTAATTTCCATAACAAACGAATAAACATTCAAGGCACTATCAAAATCATGAAGCATGACAAACAATAAAATCACTATCAAGTCCATAGCATGATAATAGTCAAAGCAAGATTAACTCATATAAACGGCTTCTAATTCCTTTCCCATTTAATTAATCTTACATTAATTAATACTCCTTTGTTAGTAAACTTCTTTTATCTAATAAAACTTCATTTGTCTAACAAGACTTCTTTATTAATCAATAACTCATACTCGGTTAATATTCCTTTAATAGTAAACTTCTTTTATCTAATAAAACTACATTTGTCTAACTAGACTTCCTTATTAATCAATAATTCATACTCAATTAATATTCCTTTATTAGTAAACTTCTTTTATCTAATAAAACTTCATTTGTCTAACAAGACTTCTTTATAAATCAATATCTCATACTCGATTAATATTTCTTTATTAGTAAACTTCTTTTATTTAATAAAACTTCATTTGTCTAAATAGACTTCCTTATTAATCAATAATTCATACTCGATTAATATTCCTTTATTAGTAAACTTCTTTTATCTAATAAAACTTCATTTGTCTAACTAGACCTCTTTATTAATCAATAACTCGTACTCGATTAATATTCCATTATATACTTGTGTATATATTCAACTTATACATATAAAGGTGTATATGTATATATTCTACTAATTTACTATTCCTTTGTAGTCTTAATACTTAAAAGGTATTAATATACTTATCTCTACGGTATAAGTATAATCACAATTCATTTTCAAGATTTCCTTTCTTAGCTTCTATACTTCAAAACGCATTCATATACTTATCCCTCTGGTATAAGTATATCCATAATTCATTTCTAAGATTCCCTTTATAACTTCAATACTTCAAAACGTATTTATATACTTATCCCTCCGGTATAAGTATATCCATAATTCATTTCTAAGATTTCCTAAAATATAATCAAAGAGGTTAAAACCATTGTTTAATAAAGAACCTGTTTTCTTTTATAAGTTAAACATCTTATTCAATATCTTTATCCCAAAAGATTTTTATACTTGTTTCTATCTTTAAAATCAATTATTAAAGATCTAAGTATATTCAAAATCATTAAACCGTATATTCTAGTTTAACTAAATTCCAAGGGTTTCAAAACAAGTGTTGCTAAAACAATGTTTACAACAAATCCAAAACAAATCATTATAATCATCTTTAAACATTCGTTTAAAGATACAATTATATTTACTTCGATGATATATCTGACAGGGTTAAAGACTAATGTAATTAACACATTGTCACGACAAACCCAAAACCATTTTATGCTTATAGAAATCACACTTCGTGCACTTAACTCGTTTCTGACATTATCAACTTAGCTATCCCTCGATCAAGAGTGAGGCCAGGTAAGTTAGAGCACTGGTTGCATATCACCCCTTGCCTAGATACCCCATTCTTGAAACTCACAGATAGATAAGCCTACTCGTCGGCTTATTAGAATTAAGCACAGTAATCAATATTCAATAAACAAGTAATTAGGAAGTGCACTTATATGACTATTCTATTTTCACACACTTTCAAACTTACTTCAATTTAACATACAAGTTAAACAGCCATTTTAATCTGATAAGAAATCACTAAGGATGTCATTGCAAAGTTTCATACAATGTGTTGAAAACACAACAATTCAAACTGCATCTATAGCGACTATCGCTATAAGTGCACTTTCAAGTTCAAGTCCATAATATGTCAATCCATACTAATTTTTATATGCTTTGTTTCAAATCCATTCCACTTGTTATACAAGTCAATTAAAATCCAATTCCAAGTCCATTCAAGTCCATTCCAATCCATTAACATGTATCACATATGTGGCTTACTTTTAAAGTAAGAATCAAGTTAACATTTTTAACATAAGTTTCCAACATTCAAGCAACTTTAAGCAGAGTTGAAAACGTGCAAAAGGGTTTATGTTTGTTGTCCTAAATAGTTAGTAAACTCACCTTAATCATTAGCAAATCCTAGCTCCAAGAACAAGAAATAAGATCCGAGAATAAGTACAAAGATACAAGCTAGCATCCATCTTTCTTTCCTTGCTTTTCGTTGATTCCTCCTTACTTCCTCCTTGCTTTATAGCTCACGACCTCTAATCGAGTTTAAGAGGCACTTGGATTTTTCAACTTCTAGCTTGATAGAAGGTCTTGTAATGGTGTAGGATGGCTTCACTCAAAGTTTGAGTTGATTTGGAGTTGATTTGAGTATAGTTTGAGAAAGTTAGTAAGGAAGAGGAAGAAGCTGAAGATAAGCCATTAAAAGCTTCACTTTTGCTTAGGAATTTTATGTAAGAAAGAAGGAGGTATACCCCTCCTTATATAGGAAAAGGAAGGTGGATGGGAAAAGACCAAAATGCCCTTAAAAACCTAATAGTAATTATGATAGATGGGATGGTGCGTAAGAGAAGTGAAAAGTGTGTAAGAGAAGTGAAAGGTGTGTAAGAGATGGTAACTTTTCTTTTTAAGATGTAAGCATTCATTTGTATACATATAAGAAGCTTATATGCATACACTTAGGATATTTTCTAAACCATTGATGTGAATAATTATGCATATACTTATACTTGTATACTTATGTATTGTAACGAACCACTATCTTCAGCATCATAAAATGCGGTGTTTATTAAAATTAAATGTTTGAATAATGATTGTCACGTTAAGTTAACATGGAAGTTTGAAACTTAATTGTGTTTGGTACTTATAAATTCCATTTATATAAATTCGAATGTTCAAGATTTAATTGAAACAAAAAAAAATTGAATGACCATGTAATGCATAATTTGTCTAGTCGAAACAAAACCCAAAAGCGAAAATGTGGAACCATTAAATTATGAAAGCGTTAAGTCATGAAAAATTAAATTCTTAATATGGATGTAATCTAATGAAATTTTTGTAGTAACATGTTAGAGCTTGTCACTACGTTTAAATCAGCTCGCACAACCAAATACAGTAGCAATAATCCATGTATTATTTTAACGTAAAATTATAACAGCTGAATTCAATTAGGAAATTTAAATTATATAGATATATATAAAAAAAGAATTTGTTGATATATGTATATATGTTTACTTACTCTTGTTGAAATTAAAATGAACCTTTAGGCAAGTGTAAACTAGTTCTGAAAATTATCAACATCTGTAGGAATGAAGTTGAAATTGCTCTATACCGGTAAAATTTGAAAATAAATGCTGAACACTTCTGAAGATTTAATTAAACACTTTTGGCACTAATTACTTCGTTCACCATCTGTCCACCACGTTCTGTAATAGCAGAAGGTAAACTACATGCGTTAAAAGTTCAGAACAAACCTCCCACGCGTCCCCTTCCTCTTCTCCTTTTCTTTTCTTTATCCTATTTCCTCTCCCTCAGTAAACGAAATCAAAGGGAAAAAATTAAAAGAAAATGGCCGAGCTCTTCCCGTTCTTTTCTATTCACGAGAATTTAGTCTTTCCTCCTCCCATTGACAAAGCTCGAGCATCCACCGCAAGTATGGCCATTTCGATTCCTCCAGCTCCTTCCCCTCGTTCAGTCACGTGCGCCCATCCTCTTCTTCAACCCTTACAAGTCAGCTCCTCCATCTCATGAAAAGCTAAATTCCGCGAATCCATTCAACGCGCTTATCTAATTCCTCATTGCTTTCCACCAGATCCGCCGCCATCACTTGCGACGCCACCACCAGGAAACGATCGCGAAGCATGCCGCCACCTAGATCAGCATGCAATCGCCTCTGATCGTCGCCTTCCCTTGCTTGGGCTGCGGAGTCTTCTTTCCTCCGCTTTGCCCAATAAACTGTTCGAATGGAAAAAAAAGAGAAAAAAACTGTCGGTCAGTCTACCAACGATTGCTAGGACTTGTCGGCGCATTCCAGACTCCGGCACCCCCGTAGTGAATTGTACATGGGTTACACGATTGGAGATATGTGTTGCATGCACTCCAGGTGCTCGGTAAAATGCCTGAAAGGCAGCTAGATGGTTTTGGCACCGTTGAGTCATATTTTGGGTTATTCCCTTGTCGCTTTGCTAGCTTGTGAGAATCCAAACTGAAAGCATAGGTATATTTCTTTACCCTTTTGTTTAATAAATAAATTATATAAAAAAAAGAAGATATATATATATATATAATATGGTCGTGTTTGATTTAGTGTTCATCGAATTTTGTTTAGGATTCGCAGTCAGTATTGGGCCTCATCGTGCTTGGGAAAAAAAAATTCAAATTTGGTTTACACATACACGTACGTTTATGTGTATGTAAATTGGGTTAAAGTGATCATATTGGGTATTCCGTTTACTTCAGCTTTATTGTCAATTCCATAGTCATTGTCTTTGCCTCGAAAGGTGAGTTTTCTCACTCGCGACTAATTGACTGTTAAGTGAATTAAAAGCTTGAGATGTTGATTGAAATGTTAGGGTGCTCTAGATTTGTTTACTTGGTGATTTTGCACATGCTACACGCGCACCGTTCCCGTATATGACATAATATATATGTGATGTGTGATATGCTATGTTTCTTGTTCATATCATGCAAGTTTTCCCTAGATTAGAGACATTTGCGGGTTGAAATGATACATAACCAAACCCTATATATTCGAATCGACTTGGGATGCGGGTTGAAATGATACATACCCAGGATTCGAATATTTTAAAGAACGGATTGAAATGATAAATATCCGTACCACTTGACCATAGGATAGAAAATTTTATATGGACACTGTGGTCAATAAATTTATCTAAGATATTATATCAATTTTTGTAAATTGATTTTTATGAAATTTTATATAGCATAAGAAATGTTTAAGGAAAATTTGGGTCAAATTTTACTTGAATATTTATAAAAATCCAATTTGTATGAAAATAATTTTTAAGGGTGATTATATAAATTAACACTTAAGGTTAAATTTGTCTTAAATGAATTTTTCATAAACTTGGTGTTTTAGGCGACTAAATTGAATTATGTAATTTGAATTTAGTATGATTTCAATATAAGGATGTGTAAAGATTTGTTAGATGTTGTGAACTTATTTTGGTACACGATTTGTCAAATGATTTTCACCATTTTAGTATAAGAGGGATTTTTTGTCAAAATGTAATTTATTTAAAAAAAATCAAGTATAAATGAAACATGCTTGCCTAAGTCATGATGAAAAAAAGTTTTTAACAAGTTCGAATTTAACAAGCCATCATTTGGTTAACAGCTAACGATGAAGTTGTTTGGAAATTTATAATGTAGAAATGATATGTGAAAATGCAAGTTAAAAATGGTTGGGAAATCATATTAAATCATGAGAATATGGAAATTGAATCAAAGAAAAGGTTTGATTTATATATGGAAAGAAATGACGAGACTTGGTTTGAGATTGGATTTAGACTAATATTATTCAATAAAAACTATAATTTAACAAAACTATTTTCCGCATTACTTGATTTTGTAAATCTTTCTTTATAATATTTAAATTACTTTAACTATATGGATTTATAATAGTTTCCAACTATTTACCCATATATGTATATGCATCATTTTCAACTTAATATATATATATATATATATATATATATATATATATATCCTATTTTCAAACTTAACCATTTTAAACATATGTTTTATGATTTCGAACAGAATCTATGTCCAATCCAGTATAGTGAATTCGGAAGGTTGAAATTAATGATTTTAAGTATTAATGACATTTTGGAAGTGGGAACTTTAAAACCAAATGGTTGTTAAAGGATAATTGTGAATACTGGGTTTGAAATCTCAATCGAACCAATGATAATTGATTTGAGTAAGCGATTTAGAGGCAATGCTAGAAATAAATTTTGATTTGCGATACCTGAAGTATGATTTCAAATCTTATGGCTACGGTGTGAAAAATGTAAGCGTTAGTTGTTAAAGATACCGGAGTCGGTAAGTGACATACTCTCTGTCAGTGCCGATGCCACTTTAACAACTGTGTACGTGATGGCGTATCTGGAATGAAGCATGATGACTTGGAGGTGATTACTGGATTGAAGAATGCGAATGATAACGAAATGGCCTTGACCTTCGGGTCATAATTGAAATGACTAAAACAGGAGCTATACCGTGACTAATTGAGGTAGCACCTTTGATCGGACGCACTTCTTCGATACCATTTCTATGACTATGTTGATGATTTGGGCGCCCGTTTGATTTGGGAGTGTGTTTCGAGGTGGGCGGTAGTGGCTGCTACGCGTTACCACCTGTCCGGGACTGCAATTGGTAGAATCCTACCCTGGGTAGTGCCTTGAGTGCCTTGTCATATTATCCTTAGCGAGCCCCCTACAATTTTGATTTATATTGTACATATGGATTGCCCTCTGATGCCATCGTGTTACGGTGGGTTTACGGTACTGTATAGACTACGGTATTATAAACGGTGTAAGAGTAAAAATGAAATCCTGCTTACGCTATTTTCATTATATTTACCTTACTAAATAGACATTACAATAATAGCGTACTATTATATAGATATTAGTTTGGTGGATATTTAGAGGATGGAAATCCCAAACATCCTTTTAGTTATTGTACATTTCAATGGACACTTCATTTAAGTTAATTCACTTGTATAAGACTATTAGTCCTGACTCGAGTATTTTGTTTGTTTTACTTCTTGCAAAATGCCCGGGTCAGACCGAGTATTCCATTTTGGAGATTTATCTATTAGAGCTTGAAATTCTATGGAGTTCCAGTCATCCACCTATTATTTCCACAGAAGTTAGGCCCATATCTACTCATTACTGATGTCGGTATGATTCTACGTTCAGTCTTCCGCTCGTTCTGTAATTTATCTTATGTACTCTGATATCATGTAAATTTAATGATTTTGTACTATTGTATAAATTTTGCTTCCGCTGTGAGATATTATGTGCTTTGTGTCTGTGATTCTGTGATGATTTGTATTTCAACTACATAAGCAATAATAATCCTTTGTTTTGAACGGTTCGAGTTGGTTTAGTTACCGACTTGGAGCGGTCAAAAAGTCAGGTCGTTACAACGTGGTATCAGAGCTTTGGTTATACAAAGCTTAGCTTATGAAGTTGAAACTGTAACGATGTGAAAACCCGTAACTTCCCCGTGAAGGAAAGAGCGGATAGTTCGAGAACAAGCCACAACAGTACGCAGATGGAGGAACATTTCATTGTTATTACAACAATGCATCAGATTACAAGAATATACAGAGTATAAATGAATAAATATTATATAGAAATATCATAGATTACAATAAATTACATAGTAGCAGAAAATAATACAATACACAACTGAAGGAGATATACGGATACAAAGCTTTCCGGATATCGTTCCATCTGTAAACCAGGATCCTGTGAATATAAATCTGCAAAACCAAAACTACTAGCTTCCCGTGTCAAAATAAGGGCACCCAGAGTTTAGGTCAAAACAATAAACTCCAGGTCAGTCATGGGACTGGTGTGAGAACTAAAACAGTTATTAATCTTTATTTTAAAGCTAGGTAAATCAAGGGACCACGCCGCTAACGCGGAACGGGTTTCCTCCCAAGAATACCAGTGCATATAACAATAGTGCAATGCTAAATACAGAAAAATGAAGCTATTATAAGACCCAGGTCCTATCACACAATGTAACGCAAGCCGGGGGATAGGGTTTTCCCCTATAATAGCCAAGGAATGCTTGATACGTTTTTAAAACAAATCATTTGATTCTATTATCAGTGTATAGTGTGTGAAACAATCTTCGAATCATAGGTATCAATCATAGACGGCATGGGTACAATATATCATGTCGCCATACTAGTTCTACAATTAAAACCGCAAATGTCGCGTATTTGGAAAATGGATTTCCATCTATGAACCGAGGCAAAAGATAGTCCTCAACCGATTCGAGACATTCTTGCCCGAGTCTCAGGATCAGAGCTTGAGTGACCCTTGGAGCGATAGGGCCGGTCCACCGATGTGGATTAAAATGCCTGAACACTACGTTTCCCTGCCCTATGCGGCGTAAATGAGCCAACGAATGACTCCATCGGACCCAGATCGTCCGATCAAACAGAGGCGCCTCGCAACAGCAACAACCACATAAGTCAAACTCGTCAGGGCGTGTAAAACCACTGACGCCAATTCTAACTAGAAAGAAACGCATGCCCTCCCTGAGGTCCGTCTCCCGTTTTTGGTTCATACCGGGTGTGAAACTCGCAAGGTAAACGTTATACAATGCTACGCCACAAAGGCCGTGGTTCGATCATCAACCACAAAACTCTGCTTTTCAACAGAAGCCTTGATCATTTGCCACTTAGGCATGCCACACAGGCAATTCACTCTAAGCGTTTGATATCCATCAGTATATAACCCCTGAGCTCGTACGTCTCAGAGAAGGACGTTAAGCAAGAGAATAAATTCTCCGCCGCCAAACAGATATATATTTAATAGAAATCAATCACACAAACTAAAATCCGATGTCAGACACACAGTCCATTTACAAGTTCGTTCAGGGTCTGAACGAAACCGGAGGCACCCAGTACCCCGCATATCCATCGATCTCCAAGTACGTCTGGACGATCACCAACTGTTTCCATCTTCTTGGGTGTACATCCCAATCAAGATCATCAATAATCACCCAAACGACGTGAAGACCTCCGTTCTTCGACCACCGTCTTCATCTTCGACTTATCGTCGTATCAGTTATTAAGAATGGGATAAACCCGGTCTTTCCGAATAACTCGCGTATATTATAAACAAGTGTTACACAAACACAACACACGCCTCATTCCAATTCATCAGTCACTAACCGTAAATTAATCAAGAGAATAATTCCCCAAAAATTAACCCCAAAGGCTGAAACCAACATCAGATCAATATCCAGAAAACCATTCTACTTAGCTAACCGATAGTTAGTTTCTAAATTTCACATTTATAGGGAAAGGTTCCCCTTAATTTTATCAAAGATAAATTCCTTGAATTTATTCTCTAATCTTCTTTTGAATTTCGATTCAACTAGTCAGGATTAACGAAACTTACCGAAGTAATCATTTGTTTTAATTTCCCAATCCCAACCTATTCATCCCATGAAGTAAAACTGGTAATACTTCATATCTAACACCACAGTGTTATCGGTAAATTCAGTTACCATTTCACGTTCAAATTTAATTAAAGATTTAACTATCGCCTGGAGCAAAACTGGTGATACTCCATTCTCGATCTTTTCAATCTAATTTAAGATTCATTAAAACTCCACTTAGTTTTAATCATTAACTGGGTTAAAGAATCAGTGTCACTTAAAACACGGTTCACGATAAACCCAAAACCACATTCCATTAATTATCGGATTAAAGAACGAGTGTTATTTAAAAACATTGTCCACGATAAACCCAAAAATCAATATCAATTCCATTCCAATTAAATATTATTTAATTGGTACACTTCATTAAATCTAAATAAAAAGATTTAATCTTTTCTCCACTGGGTTCAAGAACAGTGTTAGTCAAGACACCATTCATGACAAACCCAAATCACATTTGATATTAAATACAAGGCTCTGAATAGAAAATATCCTGGCTTATATTCAATATCAAATTCTACGACCAACAAATATCGTATTGGAAATAACGATATGTATATCTTTCAAATTTCCATAACAACGTCTGTATAGTCGCGAAATCCAACATCGATATATTCTGAAGGCAATTTTGATTCAAATCCATTCCAATGCAATCATTGGAAATTCTGGTTATTTTCAAAACCATTTCAAATTCAATTTATTTATTTAAAAATAAATAGAATTATAATTCTAGTTCAAAACTAGATCATTTCGATAAAAATCTATTTTTATCTTTTCAAATATGGAGTTTTTCCTCCCAATTTTTCTCAAATCATTTCTTATGATTTTACACAAATTATTACTATTTTTAATAATTTTATCAAGGCCCGTACAGTCGACTTCCATCAACGGCCATCGAACTTCACTTATAGCGACCTTTTCCAAATTTGATTTGGACATAAATCCAAATCCTACCGTTAGATTTCTAATTTCTAATATTCGTTAGAAAGCTCTTTTCGATACGAACCCAACGGTTCCAGTTTTAGGAGAATCTGACGGTCGGATCTCCCGTAATATCCGTTCGAAGTCAATGGTCGAAATTCGCGAACTGCCGCGGCGTGGCGCGTTCTATTCAGAACATTATATTATATATATAATATATATAATATATACTTCATCGATTTCCTTTTAAAAAGTATTTTTATAATTCGTTTTAAATTCGTTTTCAAAACGATTTCAACTTAATATTCAATTTCAAATCAAAACTGAATGTTCTAATATAAATTCGTTTTAAATTCATTTCAAATCAATTTCAACTCAAATTGATTTCTAATTCAATTTCAGTTCATTTTCAATTCAATTCAATTTCAATTCGAATTCATTTATATTCAATTTCAATTCGAATTCATTTATATTCAATTTCAATTCGAATTCATTTATATTCAATTTCAATTCGAATTTCAATTCTTTTCAAAATATCAGATTTTGAAATCACTTTCGATATTCATTATAAAATGAATAAAATCGATATAAATATCGCTCACGTCAAAATGGCGTCAATCTAATCAACACGGCTTTATATATTTCTATTTTCAAATATTCTATTTCAACTATTTCCTTTCAAATATTTCTATTTCAAATATTCTGTTTCAAATATTTCTTTTTCAAAACTGGAATGAGGCCCAATCAATTACCATACAATGTTAATTACATGGATTTTCTACAACGCATGTATATAATAACAACGATGAATAATCAACCATCATCCAAAGTGCATTCTACACTGTATAAGCATCAAATATAAATATTTAACGCTCATAACAGTCTGTCAATCAATCAATCGACATACTACTAACTATTGGGATTAGTGTATGTCATATATCATCCCAATACCCGTGTGGGGTTTCAAACAATCAAACAAAGATTTTATTTGTGCAGTTGGGCGATGTGTAAAATTTATCGTCCCAATCAATATCAGTCAAATGTGTGTATATAAACAAATCGTCCAATTTGTTTATTTTTATTTCATTTCATATACACGTCAAAATTTCTATTTTAACTATAAAATATTTTAACTATATAAATATTTTATTTCATTTCACATCACATCACACAATCAACTACACAACAAAATTAAACAACCAAGCATACAAGCCGTCCATGGTCTTTAGACGATGGGTGTCGGGTGGTACTAAACACTGTCTGCATCCTAGTATATATATATATATATATATATATATATATATATATATATATAACTAGAAAATTTAATTAAAGAGTGAGAAATTCTCACAAAATTGCTAATCCAATCCCACGGCTTTTCTTATGCAGAAATCTTCGTCGTTCTTTCCTGTTGTCACTTTCTTTGCCCGTATTCTCTACATGTGTAAAAATCACATTTTTACTTCGCTATTCAATATATAAAAATCGCATTTTTACTATGCTATTCAATATATAAAAATCGAATTTTTACTTCGCTATTCAGTATATAAAAATCGAATTTTTTCTATGCTATTCAATATATAAAAATACGAATTTTTACTATGCTATTCAATATATAAAAATCAAATTTTTACTTTGCTAACTTTCATATAAAATTATATTTCTAGCTTACCACTCGAATAAAAATTATATTTTTAGCCTTTCTATAATATAAAAATTATATTTTGAATCTTCCTATAATGTAAAAATTATATTTTCATTGTCTACATACAATAAAAAACATAGTTTTATTATTCTAAAAAAATATATAAAGATCGTATCTTTTCTGTTGTAAAAATCAAACCTTTATGTAAATTGATGAATAAATAAAAAAAAAATTATACATACTAAAAATAAACAAAAACAGATTCTATATAAATTAAAATAAATAAATAAAACTTACATTGGAATTTTAGAGAGAGGGAGGGTCTTTGACTGAACGGCGCCGGAGTTTGCATGGGGTGGAGCGTCGCTGGCGCAGGGCAGGAGGAGGGGGCGGGGAATGAAGATCGGAGGTGGCGCGGAGATGGGGGGTGAACGGCGGTAGCTGGGTATCGGGGAAGATGAGGGGGTGTGCGAGAGGCTGAAGGGGAGGGGGTCGACTTGGACGGAGGTGGGCGGAGGCCGGTCTGGGGAGGGCGACGGCGCCTAGCGCTGGCGGTGGTGGGTATCGGGGGGGTGGGGGGGGGAGATCGCTTCTTTATTTTTTCTTCTTTTTTTCTGAAATGAAATTGAAACGGGGGGGGGGGGGGCTGATTTGAAGAGAAAGGAGTTAAGGGGGTGGAGAATATAATAATATATATTTATTTTAATTAATTTATTTTTCAAAAAGTAACCTTTGATTTCGAACACGAAATGAGCCCCACCGACTGTCGTCCCTAGCTAATTACACCTATTTTGAACACAATGGGATATGTATCGTGAGCTGATTCGGCTGTTAAGATAGGTTTTCATCAAATTTTAAAACATGAATAAGTATATATTCAATTTGAATGTACATTTCAAATTACCAGGGCCACATACTAACTCAAAAAATTCCCGAAAAATATTTTCTAGCTTCGTATTGACGATACGATCCTAACAAAACTAGTTTCGTCAGATTCTGAGACCGTTAGAAAGATGGCCATTTTCCAGTCGATTAAAATCAACTGAAACTGGTCAAACGCATTTTCCTTAGCCACGCTCACATATTAACTCGAAAAATTATGAGAATTGGAATCCAGCAATAACTTGACATCACGGATCCAACAAAAGTGGTTTCATCAAAATCCGAGGTCGTTTGCAAAAATTCCATTTTTAAGGGCCTGAATTCCATAGCGACTATTCAGAATTTTCAACTGGACATATCTTTTGATTCCCGCTATGAAATTTCAATTTTTCGGATTCGTTGGAAAGATATTCACAATTAGATTACATTATTTTTTGTTTCACTAAAATCCGGTTTATTTTGCACCCGGTACATTCAATTGAAGTTTGAAATCGAATTATCGAACTACCGCGCCATTTTCAATTCCTTTCATAATTTAAAATAAATATTTATATTCTATCGTCGATTTATATAACTATATACGATTGAATTTTATTCAAAAGAAATTTTCTCGTCGATATTATTTAAAATAATTCATTTTAAATAATCAAAATTCGCTAAAATTGCCAAAATAAAAATTTTAAACTGGCCCAGATTTTCGGGTTGTTACAATCTCCCCCACTTAAAACTTTTCATCCTAGAAAAGGAACAAAGTCGAAAGTGGTTTGATTAATCAACTCTACGTTCGGTCTGGCTTCCATTCTCCAACTTTTCAGTTTCTGAGAATTTTCAAATTCTTCAAAAATTTGGCTAACACCCTAAATTTTCGAAAAATTTCGCCATAACCTCCCCTGCACCGGGAGCCACGGGAAAATCCTGAAATTGCCATACAGGCCTTCTGATCTCAAAAAGAAAAAGAAAAGGCCAAGCGGCTAGCCAATCGGCTCATAAAATCATCATCACCCAAACAAAACAGTAAATTATAGTAAACATGTACCTATTTGTCGGGCAAACAAATTTTAGTCTCTGCTGTAGCCTCCTTGCTATGACCTGTACAATGTAAGTACATGTATATGCAAGCAAATGCGACACATTTTCAGTACAACTCAATTTTTGGTACAATTTGACTAAATGGTTTAAATTTTAATTAATCAAACAACACAACCATCAATCAATTAGTTAATTAGCTTTTGAAATTCATAACTTTAATATATAGTCAAAAATCAGATTTTTGATGCCAAATCACAACAATAGGCCCTATCTAATTTTGGTTCTCACACCAGTCTATTGGAAATATATAGAAATCTCACTTTCGTAACTCGAAAATAAATACTGGCGATGGTGCCCCATCACCAGAATTATCCTCGGGCACTAGAGGGATTCTATATCTACCCAGTATATTAAAACTTCGAACACACGTTTGCAAGACATATTTACCAAATCTTTATATACTGGATTGCCCAGATTCATTTAATAAATAATCAAATACGAATTGTTGATTTAAATTTGCAAAACAAAAATTGTTTTCATTTTAAAATTTAATCTTCACGCTCATTCTAGGATACTACTGATCCCATCTCTAACGAGTTATTCTCGTTGGATATTACTAATCCAATATCTGATGAATTCTTTCGTACGGTTCAAATGTGCCTTGTTCTCTAGCTTTGTAAACCAAAGCTCTGATACCAACTGTAAAAACCTGTAACTTCCTCGTGAAGGAAAGAGCGGATAGTTCGAGAACAAGCCACAACAGAACGTAGACGGAGGAACATTTCATTGTTATTACAACAATACATCAGATTACAAGAATATACAGAGTATAAATGAATAAATATAACACAGAAATATTAGAGATTACAATAAATTACATACCAGCGGAAAATAATACAATACACAACTGAAGGAGATATACGGATACAAAGCTTTCCGGATATCGTTCCAGCTGTAAACCAGGATCCTGTGAATACAAATCTGCAAAACCAAAACTACTAGCTGCCCGTGTCAAAATAAGGGCACACAGAGTTTAGGTCAAAACAATAAACTCCAGGTCAGTCATGGGACTGGTGTGAGAACTAAAACAGTTATTAATCTTTATTTTAAAGCTAGGTAAATCAAGGGACCACGCCGCTAACGCGGAACGGGTTTCCTCCAAGAATACTAGTGCATATAACAACAGCGCAATGCTAAATACAGAAAAATGAAGCTATTATAAGACCCAGGTCATATCACACAATGCAACGCAAGCCGGGGGATAGGGTTTTCCCTTATAATAGCCAAGGAATGCTTGATACGTTTTTAAAACAAATCATTTGATTCTATTATCAGTGTATAGTGTGTGAAACAATCTTCGAATCATAAGTATCAATCATAGACGGCATGGGTACCATATATCATGTCGCCATACAAGTTCTATAATTAAAACCGCAAATGTCGCGTATTTGGAAATTGGATTTCCATCTATGAACCGAGGAAAAAGATAGTCCTCAACCGATTCGAGACTCTCTAGCCCGAGTCTCAGGATCAGAGCTCGAGTGACCCTTGGAGCGACAGGGCTGGTCCATCGATGTGGATTAAAATGCCTAAACACTACGTTTCCCCGCCCTATGGCGCGTAAATAAGCCAACGAATGGCTCCATCGGACCCGGATCGTCCGATCAAACCGAGGCGCCTCGCAACAGCAACAACCACATAGGTCAAACTCGTCAGGGCGTGTAAAACCACTGACGCCACTTCTAACTAGAAAGAAACACATGCCCTCCCTGAGGTCCATCCCCCGTTTTTGGTTCATACCGGGTGTGAAACTCGCGAGGTAAACGTTACACAAAGCTACGCCACAAAGGCCGTGGTTCGATCATCAACCACAAGACTCTGCTTTACAACAGAAGCCTTGATCATTTGCCACTTAGGCATGCCACACAGGCAATTCACTCTATGCGTTTGATATCCATCAGTATATAACCCCTGGGCTCGTACGTCTCAGAGAAGGGCGTTAAGCAAGAGAATAAATTCTCCGCCGCCAAACAGATATATATTTAATAGAAATCAATCACACAAACTAAAATCCGATGTCAGACACACAGTCCATTTACAAGTTCGTTCTGGGTCTGAACGAAACCGGAGGCACCCAGTACCCCGCATATCCATCGATCACCAAGTACGTCTGGACGGTCACCAACTGTTTCCATCTTCTTATGTGTACATCCCGATCAAGAACATCAGTAATCACCCAAACGACGTGAAGACCTCCGGTCTTCGACCACCGTCTTCATCTTCGACTTATCGTCGTATCAGTTATTCAGAATGGGATAAACCCGGTCTTTCCGAATAACTCGCGTATATTATAAACAAGTGTTACACAAACACAACACATGCCTCATTCCAATTCATCAGTCACTAACCGTAAATTAATCTAGAGAATAATTCCCCAAATATTAACCCCGAAGGCCGAAACCAACATCAGATCAATATCCAGAAAACCATTCTGCTTAGCTAACCAACAGTTAGTTTCTAAATTTCACATTCATAGGGAAAGGTTCCCCTTAATTTTATCAAAGATAAATTCCTTGAATTTATTCTCTAATCTTCTTTTCAATTTCGATTCAACTAGTCGGGATTAACGAAACTTACCGAAGTAATCATTTGTTTTAATTTCCCAATCCCAACCTATTCATCCCATGAAGTAAAACTGGTAATACTTCATATCTAACACCACAGTGTTATCGGTAAATTCAATTACCATTTCACGTTCAAATCTAATTAAAGATTTAACTATCGCCTGGAGCAAAACTGGTGATACTCCATTCTCGATCTTTTCAATCTAATTTAAGATTCATTAAAACTCCACTTAGTTTTAATCGTTAACTTGGTTAAAGAATCAGTGTCATTTTAAACACGGTTCATGATAAACCCAAAACCACATTCCATTAATTATTGGATTAAAGAACAAGTGTTATTTAAAAACACTGTCCATGATAAACCCAAAAATCAATATCAATTCAATTCCAATTAAATATTATTTAATTGGTACACTTCATTAAGTCTAAATAAAAGATTTAATCTTTTCTCCACTGGGTTCAAGAACAGTGTTAGTCAAGACACCATTCACGACAAACCCAAATCACATTTGATATTAAATACAAGGCTCTGAATATAAAATATCCCGGCTTATATTCAATATCAAATTCTACGACCAACAAATATCGTATTGGAAATAACGATATATAACTATATCTTTCAAATTTCCATAACAACATCTGTATAGTCGCGAAATCCAACATCGAAATATTCCGAAGGCAATTTCGATTCAAATCCATTCCAATGCAATCATTGGGAATTCTGGTTATTTTCAAAACCATTTCAAATTCAATTTATTTATTTAAAAATAAATAGAATTATAATTCTAGTTCAAAATTAGTTCATTTCGATAAAAATCTATTTTTATCTTTTCAAATATGGAGTTTTTCCTCCCAATTTTTCTCAAATCAATTCTTATGATTTTACACAAATTATTACTATTTTTAATAATTTTATCAAGGCCCGTACAGTCGACTTCCATCAACGGCCATCGAACTGCCCTTATAGTGACCTTTTCCAAATTTGATTTGGAAATAACTCCAAATCCAACAGTTAGATTTCTAATTTCTAATATTCGTTAGAAAGCTCTTTTCGATACGAACCCAACGGTTCCGATTTTAGGAGAATCCGACGGTCGGATCTCCCGTAATATCCGTTCGAAGTCAATGGTCGAAATTTGCGAACTACCGCGGCGCGACGCATTCTATTCAGACCATTATATTATATATATAATATATATAATATATACTTCGTCGATTTCCTTTTGAAATGTATTTTTACAATTCATTTTAAATTCGTTTTCAAAACGATTTCAACTTAATATTCAATTTCAAATCAAAACTGAATATTCCAATATAAATTCGTTTTAAATTCATTTCAAATCGATTTCAACTCAAATTGATTTCTAATTCAATTTCAGATCGTTTTCAATTCAATTCAATTTCAATTCGAATTCATTTATATTCAATTTCAATTCGAATTTCAATTCTTTTCAAAATATCAGATTTTGAAATCACTTTCGATATTCATTATAAAATGAATAAAATCGATATAAATATCGCTCACATCAAAATGGCGTCAATCTAATCAACACGGCTTTATATATTTCTATTTTCAAATATTCTATTTCAAATATTCTATTTCAAATATTTCCTTTCAAATATTTCTATTTCAAATATTCTATTTCAAATATTTCTTTTTCAAAACTGGAATGAGGCCCAATCAATTACCATACAATGTTAATTATATGGATTTTCTACAACGCATGTATATAATAACAACGATGAATAATCAACCATCATCCAAAGTGCATTCTACACTGTATAAGCATCAAATATAATTATTTAAAGCTAGTCTGTCAATCAATCGATTGACATACTGTTAACTATTGGGATTAGTGTATGTCATATATCATCCCAATACCCGTGTGGGGTTTCAAACAATCAAACATAGATTTTATTTGTGCAGTTGGGCGATGTGTAAAATTTATCGTCCCAATCAATATCAGTCAAATGTGTGTATATAAATAAATCGTCCGATTTGTTTATTTTTATTTCATTATATATACACGTTAAAATTTCTATTTTAACTATATAAATATTTTATTTCATTTCACATCACACAATCAACTACACAACAAAATTAAACAACCAAGCATACAAGCCGTCCATGGTCTGTGGACGACGGGTGTCGGGTGTTACTAAACACCGTCTGCATCCTAGTATATATATATATATATATAACTAGAAAATTTAATCAAAGAGTGAGAAATTCTCACAGAATTGCTAATCCAATCCCACGGCTTTTCTTATGCAGAAATCTTCGTCGTTCTTGTCTCTTGTCACTTTCTTTGCCCGTATTCTCTACATGTGTAAAAATCACATTTTTACTTCCCTGTTCAATATATAAAAATCGCATTTTTACTATGCTATTCAATATATAAAAATCGAATTTTTACTTCGCTATTCAATATATAAAAATCGAATTTTTTCTATGCTATTCAATATATAAAAAACGAATTTTTAATATGATATTCAATATATAAAAATCGAATTTTTACTTCGCTAACTTTCATATAAAATTATATTTCTAGCTTACCACACGAATAAAAATTATATTTTTAGCCTTTCTATAATATAAAAATTATATTTTCAATCTTCCTATAATGTAAAAATTATATTTTTATTGTCTACATATAATAAAAATCATAGTTTTATTATTCTAAAAAATAAATAAAGATCGTATCTTTTCTGTTGCAAAAATCAAACCTTTATGTAAATTGATGAATAAATAAACAAATTTTTATACATACTAAAAATAAACAAAAACAGATTCTATATAAATTTAAATAAATAATTAAAACTTACATTGGAATTTTATAGAGAGGGGGGGGGGGGGTCTTTGACTGAACGGCGCCGGAGTTTGCGGGGGTGGAGCGTCGCTGGCGCAAGGCAGGAGGAGGGGGCGGGGAATGTAGATCGGAGGTGGCGCGGAGATGGGGGGCTGAACGGCGGTGGCTGGGTATTGGGGAAGAGGAGGGGGTGTGCGAGAGGCTGAAGAGGAGGGGGTCGACTTGGTATATGGTGGGCGGAGGCCGGTCTGGGGAGGGCGACGGCGCCTAGCGCCGGCGGTGGTGGGTATCGGGGGGAGCGAGATCGCTTTTTTCTTCTTCTTATTTTCTGAAATGAAATTGAAACGGGGGGGGGGGGGGGGGCTGATTTGAAGAGAAACGAGTTAAGGGGGTGGAGAATATAATAATATATATTTATTTTAATTAATTTATTTTTCAAAAAGTAACCTTTGATTTCGAACACGAAACGAGCCCCACCGATTGTCATCCCTAGCTAATTACCCCTATTCTGAACACAATGGGATATGTATCGTGAGCTGATTCGGCTGGTACGATAGGTTTTCATCAAATCTTAAAACATGAATCTGTATATATTCAATTCGAACGTACATTTCAAATTACCGGGGCCACATACTAACTCGAAAAATTCCCGAAAAATATTTTCTAGCTCTGTATTGACGATACAGTCCTAACAAAACTAGTTTCGTCAGATTCTGAGACCGTTAGAAAAATGGCCATTTTCCAGTCGATTAAAATCAACTTAAATTTGTCAAACTTGTTTTCCTTTGCCACGCTCACATATTAATTCGAAAAATTATGAAAATTGGAATCTAGCAATAACTTGACATCACGGATCCAACAAAAGTGATTTCGTCGAAATCCGAGGTCGTTTGCAAAAATTCCATTTTTAAGGGCCTGAATTCCATAGCGACTATTCAGAATTTTCAAATGGACATATCTTTTGATTCCCGCTATGAAATTTCAATTTTTCAAATTCGTTGGAAAGATATTCACAATTAGATTCCATTATTTTTGGTTTCACTAAAATCCGGTTTATTTTGCACCCGGTACGTTCAATTGAAGTTTGAAATCGAATTATCGAACTACCGCGCCATTTTCAATTCCTTTCATAATTTAAAATAAATATTTTTATTCTATCGTCGATCTATATAACTATATACGATTGAATTTTATTCAAAAGAAATTTTCTCGTCGATATTATTTAAAATAATGCATTTTAAATAATCAAAATTCGCTAAAATTGCCAAAATAAAAATTTTAAACTAGCCCAGATTTTCGGATTGTTACAAACGACCAGCCATTTGCCGAATCGACAAAAACATGTCAACTCGAAACGTCCAAAACAACAGATTGTTATTTGCTTTCGAGGTAAATAGAATAAATCACAGAATCACAGATCTCAGACACAGATACAAAGCCTATACCCAGCCGGAATTGTGGCTCCTATGTGGACCACAACGCCTGGGTGAGGTGTTTGTGAGCCAACGGGGACGTTGGGCTTTGTAGGAGGGGAGAATGTAACATCCCTAAGTCCCACATCGTGTAAGCCTGTGTGAAGTGGGTACTTATATAGTAGAGCCCATCTATTACTAACGCCGAGGTCTTTTGAGGAACAAAACCCCACACCTATACGGTGGCTAAGTTGGGGACAATATCTTGCACGAGAGGAGGTGCGGGCTGTTACAGAAACACTCATTAGAGATAGAGTAGCAATACTGTAACACCCCACACCCGCTACGGTCGCTCACTAAGGGAATGCCATAACATCGGTGGAGTATTTTAAGTGAATATAGAACAGAAAAATTACAACAAGACAGATATAAGTAATACTTGAGAATTTAAAACATCATTTCATTTCAGCGGAAAGTAAAACATGTTCGGTTACACCAAAACCATAAATAAGAGTCAAGTACATAATATCCATCCTGATAAAAACAAAAGTACATAATCCCACTACATAACCTAATAGCCATAATAGAAAAGATAAACTGAGCTTTACATCCACGGTCCAAGCTCCAAAAGGTAGATAAAGCAGTCTGATCAAAGCCCACTAGTGCTAGGCCCACTCTGAAAACCTGAGGGTTGGGTAAAAGATAAAGAAACAATGGGGTCAGACATAAGTCTGAGTGAGTCCTATAACCCTAACAATACAATCATTAAAGTAATTAGGGTCTGATATAAACAAGGTACGGTACCTCTGGGGATAATGACTACACTAAGTAGCCAACTAAACACAGGATGTACTAAGATAACCGAAAAGACGCATTTATCCACCCAAGGATAATTACTAGATTGCACCACCCCAGATCTACCCACCCAAGGGTAATTCCTACACTGCACCACACCAGTTCTACCCACCCAAGGGTAATTCCTACTTAAAGGTTGATCCCACTAAGTGTACTTAGTAATTTTACCAAGTAGTTTCTTGTACCCCTAGCTGACTACAAAGGTGCCGTCTGCCCCTATCTCCACTAGGTGTACCCACTACCCCCAAGCGATCGGCTCCCTACCGTAGATACCCGTGCTGGCCCCACAGTGGGGTGTATCACTCCCCAAAGTGGCAACCCGATAATCAATGGTGCATGGCTTATACCTACACGATGCAACAACGTCTTACCTACCAGCCCGGGTCCACACACGCATATGAAACCCATTGGACTCGCATTGCCACCGCTACCCCGTTTTGGCCTCTTGTAGTCAAGCCCAATATGCGTGTCCCGTCCTCGACCTGGGTCGAGCCTACAAAGATACGTTTGGGATATTGGTTGAAATGGGCCCCCACAAGCTACTACTTAAGCTTGCCATTTTATCTAGTTAATCCCACTAAACCCTTTAACCATGTCCGCTTACATGTTACAAATTTTGGTTAAGTCTTTTGATCATATTTTAATCGCCACTTAAGGCCCCCACAAGCTACTACTTAAGCTTGTCATTTAATTATATTTCAATTGCCACTTAAGGCCCCCACAAGCTACTACTTAAGCTTGTTATTTAATTATATTTCAATTGCAACTTAAGGCCCCCACAAGCTACTACTTATGCTTGTTATTTAATTATATTTCAATTGCCACTTAAGGCCCCCACAAGCTACTACTTAAGCTTGTTATTTAATTATATTTCAATTGCCACTTAAGGCCCCCACAAGCTACTACTTAAGCTTGTTATTTAATTATATTTCAATTGCCACTTAAGGCACCCACTAGATTTCCGCATGCCACCCAAGGCACTTACTTAATTCCCACATGCCACCCAAGGCACTTACTTAACCCTTTAATCATGTTTAATTACATGTTCCACTTTGGTTAAGTATTCTAATCATATTTTCTATTGCCACCCAAGGCAACCCACCAGTTTCCTCATGCCACCCAAGGCACCCCCACTAGTTACTACATGCCACCCAAGGCACCCACTTAACCCCTCATGCCCCTCTACATGCTAATTTGGTTAAGTGTTTCTTAATTAATTAAGATCGTAACCTTTGTAAAGGCCTCTCACATTAGACTGTCTTTTATGGCAGCTGGATATGCCGGTTGGTTCCGGGCAACCTTACACCATAACAGAGTCTAACCTCGTGTCTTTACACTTGTCACGTATTTAGTTTATGACTAAGACCTCTCACATTGGGCCAATCATTTGTAGCCGCTGGATTTGCCGGTCGGTTCCGGGCAGTCTTATGCTACAAAAGGGTCCAACCTCGTGTCTTAGTAGATTAATTACACCTAATTAATCACCCCCATAATTTGTATTAATTATCCCTAATTAATTACAAATATTTAAGAATATGGGTAGACCTAACTCAATAGGTAAATTCCCAATTCCATAATATGGGTAGACCTAACTTAATAGGTAAATTCCCAATTATGTCCATCACTTTACGGTATGTTTAATCATACCCACTTCACACAATTTTATGTGTTCATTAATTTTTACCCCATCGTCCCCACATAAATACGTTAACATGACATACTTCAAAAGAGAAGATTCATCATACACACAACGGGTTCAACTTAGCATATCATTAGCATTATCATGGGTTTAAAAGGTGTCAACTTGTATATATGACCATAAACCCAACTTGCATAAATAACCAACCCAAACTTGCATGAATCACATATGTCATAAAGGTGGTAACTTGCTTAAATGTTCATGTCATAGACCTATCATAAAGGTGTCTACTTGCATACATATCATATGTCTAAAAGGGATGAACTTGCACATGTACTTATGTCATACATAGAGGCAAACTTGCATATGAACTTGCATCATAACTTGCATATGAACTTGCATCATAACTTGCATATGAACTTGCATAACATGCCATACTTAGAGGCAAACTTGCATATATTATGCATATCATAAAAAGAGATAAACTTGCATATGAACTTGCATCATAACTTGCATAAAACCAAACACTTAGCATGCATAAAACCAAATACTTAGCATGCACAAAACCAAATACTTAGCATGCATAAAACCAAATACATAACTTGCATAACATGTTACATATAAACTTGCATATAATCTCACATATAGCTTGCATAACATGTTACATATGCATCAATGTTCAACATAGTGTTTTGCATAGTGAGCATCATAAAACATAGCATTAAACTTGCATATAGCATAAAACTTGCAAAACACACAACATACACTATACTAAACTTGCATAAGCACATTTATCCACAAACATAGCCATATCTTATCATATCCTACCATAATCAATTTAACAATTGATTATTAAGGCTATAGAAACTCACCACTAAACTCCCATAAGCAAACCCTTGCCAAAAATCACCCAAAAACTCTAGCCTTGAACATAAAGCTTGCAACTTGATGATGAATGCAAGCTAATGATCACTCATACAACTCAAAGATGCTTGTATGAACATGAAAGCCTTCATAGAAATAGTTTTATAAGAGGATGAAGGCTAGGGCTTTGAGTGGAGGCCATGATCATAGAAAATTTTGGCATAGTTTAGTTAGGAGATAGGATTATGATCATTTAGGGCTAGCTCAGGGTCTTATTTATAGGATTAGGCAAGTGTTTTAGGCCTTTAGATTCACCCTAGGTCAGATTAGGACCATCAGATCTCGGAAGCTTCCAGAAACTAGCCCCAAAACACAGCCCCAAACACTAAAATGGTGCACCAGGCCAAACTGGCCGAGCACCCCCTGTCGACACCCAAGTCGACAGGGCTGTCAACTTGGTCTTAGCCAAGTCGACTGCCCAGTCAACAGGGTTGTCGACGTAGCTAGGCGGGAATTTCCCCGCCTTTGCCCAGTGGCCCCAATTTTGAAATTTGAACCTGAATTTTAAGTCTGTTTTGAACTTTGAATTTTCTGTAAACTTCATTGGGCCATAACCGGGCCATATGGACTCCGATTCTCGAAAACTCGGACTCTATTTCGCGTATTTTTCCGAGACGAACGCAATGACGTAGCCCGTTTCCCCCAATTCTCACATCTGAGAATATTTATTCTGCAATTAGCGAATTTTAGCATTAACCGAAATTCGGGGTGTTACATTCTCCCCTCCTTAAAGGATTTCGTCTCCGAAATTTCTAAGCTAAGGAGAACGCATATCCTACCATCCAAACAACCATCTACTCAATCCATCAAACACGGGCATCCATTGTCCTTAAAACAATTTCTAATGATGTATGAGCATATGCAAAAAGTGTGTGTATATGTTCCCTATCTAATGTATGAACATATGCAAACCATGATAGTGCCATGCATCCAATATGTATGCGAAAGATCCCTATCGACACATACTATTTCTACATGAGTGCACAATCATTCACCAAAATGCATCATCCATGTGATAACACAACCATTATACATCCATTAATATAGTTACCTACACACAATTTTATGCAATATGCAATATGAAGTGATTGAGCCGATCTAGTATCTAGAGTGTGTGTATATGCATCCACGAGCAACCACTAGCAAACACTTGCATCCACCTGCATCCATCAATCATAACATGTCTCAAACACATGTTTCAACCATAGGTTTACCCTATCTAAAGGTCAAAGATACTAATGAGAGGACATACTAAAGATAAGATAAGCACTAGACAAACGATAAAGGAGACGTTTAAAGGACATACCCTCAAAGAGGAATGGGTATAACGAACGCATCTTCGCTTCTGTCTCCCAAGTAGCATTGCTCTCACCTTCTCCCCTTTTCACTTTGACTAGTCAAACCTCTCTGTTTCTCAACTTCATAATCTTTGACCCAAGGATGCGGGTAGGAGCTCGTCGAATAATCACATCACGCTCTACCTTTACTTCTTTAAGCAAGCTCGGCTCTACCGCCTCTGCGGCCTCATGTAGGCACTTCCTCAAATGTGACACATGGAATACGTCATGTTCCCTATGCAACCGAACTATCTCTCGAATATAAACTGAAGGTAGACATGGAACAGTCCTCTTACTCTTCACGGGTATGAAATCGGCACTCTTAGTATGTCTATCTACCACAACCTAAATTCCCGTATTACCCTTCCTTGATTTCGGTAATCTATCGAGACACTATCCCACTTCCATAGCGGAACCTCCAAATGGGTGAAGCAACCCACCAGGTTTCTTCTACTCCACTTTCACTTGCTAGCACACCAAGCATCTAGCGACATACTCGGCCACATCTTTCTTCATACCGGCCCAAAAGAAAACTGGCTTCATGTCTTGGTACATCTTGTCCCCACCGTGATGAATGGTCATCTTCGACCGATGTGCATCATCAAGTATAGCCTTCCTCAAACCCTCGTCTTGCGGTACACAAACTCTACCGTCTCTACGCAACCACTCCTTACCATCTAGGGTGTACCTACTCGAATGGCTGGATGACTCCCCCCTTATGAGCTTCTCTACTAACTCAACCAACTGTGGGTCGTCTCGCCGTGCCTCGCCAATCTGCCCCAAAAGAGCAGGCCTAACCACCAAGGAGGCTAGCAAACCGGGTACAAAGTCAACGGAAGGTCTAAAGTCAAACATAGTAATAAACTCTAGGCTCCGTCGTTCACCGAACCAATGAACTCGAGGTCAACCTTTTTCTACTTAAGGCGTCCGCTACCACGTTACCCTTGCCATGGGTATACGCTATCTCAAACTCATAAGATGCTAAGAATTCCATCCACCTTTGTTGTCTTAAGACAATGCGCTCAAAGAGTTTCCAACACTTCCCTAGGATGTAGGGCATGCTTTTCTCCACTTCTAGAGAAAATCAGGATATTCTCCCATGCAAAATCATCACAACTATCCATCTCTCACGCAGACCTCCTTAGTCGAACTCGACGTCCCCCAAATGCAAGCCCCAAAGGCCTAAACCAATATCAGACAAACACCTAAGGGATGCCTCCTTCGAATTCAGACGACCTACGTGAGATGATACTAGTAAAAATGGCTAAATAATTAAGCCCTTGTCCAACTGTGGATGTCCTCGCCAGTCTCGCTCCAAAACCACCGTTTACCCCATAACTGGCTTTGCTCAACCTATTGAGCACATATGAAAACTTATTTCACCCCTAGAAAAGACCAAGACGTCATTTACAAAGACCATTACGAACTTATTTAGGTACTCCCTGAACACCCTTCTCATCAAATCAATAAAGTATGCGGGGGCGTTCGTCAAACCAAATGGCATCACCAGCCACTCATAAAAACCATCCGGAGTCCTAAAGGCAGTCTTCTCTATACTATCCTCAGCCACTCTCAACTGACGGAACCCCGTGGCTAAGTCCAACTGCGAAAATACTGAGGCGCCGACTAACTGATCAAAGAGATCATCAATCCTCGGCAATGGGTGTCTATTCTTCTTTGTGAGTTTATTTAGTTCTCTTTAACCTACACAAAGTCTGAGGGACCCATCCGCCTTCGTGGCAAACACTACTGGAGCACCCCACTCCGATATACTTCGTCTTCTGAACCCCTTCTCAAGCAAATCGCCTACTTGCTTATGGAGTTCCCTACCCTCACGTAGGAGCCATGTGGCACACTGGCCAAGATACTGGTTTGGCATTGTCTAACAGATATATTCAGAAGTCAATCTCCCACTCCGGAGGTAAGCCCTTCACCTCCTCAAACACATCCGAGTATTCCCGGACCACTCTAACAGATCGCAAACTCTCGACAGACGTGTCAAGCGATTCTAGATAACTTAGCATAACAGATTCCATGGGATTACAAGAGATCTCGAGAGTGTTAGCCAAGCGGGTCATAAGCCTAACAACTCTCCCTTCAAAATCAAGAACGGCACCCCTACTGGATAACCAGTCCATGCCCAAAACTATCCCATAGCCCGTGAAGCCCAAAAAGCATCACACCTAAACTCAACGCTAAGTATAGAAACTTTCAAACCCAAACACATCCTGGAGCCCCAATTGGATTTGAAACAACTAAGGGATCATCTACTAAACTGGTGTCTAAGTGCAGTGACTCAACTAACAATGATGAGATAAACGAACTCGATGCGTCAGAATCAAATAAAGTTCGAATCGGATAATAAAAAAATCCAAATTCCAACCTAGACGGTCCTATCCCCATCTGGTACACTAGCCGTGAGGGAATACAACTACCCTCCAGGAGATTCCGTACCTTTCCCTTGCCTCTTTGGACAATCCTAACAAGGTGTCCTATTCCTCCCAAAAGGATAACTACTCGCCTTCTTCTTCCCATTCTCCGCCCATAACCTCCCACCAATGAGGTTTCATCCTTCATTAACCAAACAACTATTTGAGCCTTCCTCCCATCGTCTACCCAATAGGTACCTAACAGTCCTCCTCCTTCTTGAACCAACTTCTAATCCGACTAATGTCTAAGTCCCTTGAAGTGGTTTTCCATTCTTATCTATCTTAGAAAGATCATCTATACGCGGAGGGTAAACTCAAAACGAGAGAGGAAGAGATTCAAAACGGAGAATTCGAAAGATATAGATATGGCTATTGGGGATCACGCTTTTCTTTCAAAAACTTTTCTCTTAAAAGACATGTTTTTGAAAATACTCCTTTCAAAAATATTCTTAGAAAATAGTTTTTCTAAAAAATTTATCTGTTCTGGTAACCTTAAGCTCTGATACCACGTGTAACACCCCACACCCGCTACGGTCACTCACTAAGGGAATGCCATAACATCGGTGGAGTATTTTAAGTGAATATAGAACAGAAAAATTACAACAAGACAGATATAAGTAATACTTGAGAATTTAAAACATCATTTCATTTCAGCGGAAAGTAAAACATGTTCGGTTACACCAAAACCATAAATAAGAGTCAAGTACATAATATCCATCCTGATAAAAACAAAAGTACATAATCCCACTACATAACCTAATAGCCATAATAGAAAAGATAAACTGAGCTTTACATCCACGGTCCAAGCTCCAAAAGATAGATAAAGCAGTCTGATCAAAGCCCACTAGTGCTAGGCCCACTCTGAAAACCTGAGGGTTGGGAAAAATATAAAGAAACAACGGGGTCAGACATAAGTCTGAGTGAGTCCTATAACCCTAACAATACAATCATTAAAGTAATTAGGGTACGATATAAACAAGGTACGGTACCTCTGGGGATAATGACTACACTAAGTAGCCAACTAAACACAGGATGTACTAAGATAACCGAAAAGACGCATTTATCCACCCAAGGATAATTACTAGATTGCACCACCCCAGATCTACCCACCCAAGGGTAATTCCTACACTGCACCACACCAGTTTTACCCACCCAAGGGTAATTCCTACTTAAAGGTTGATCCCACTAAGTGTACTTAGTAATTTTACCCAGTAGTTTCTTGTACCCCTAGCTGACTACATAGGTGCCGTCTGCCCCTATCTCCACTAGGTGTACCCACTACCCCCAAGCGATCGGCTCCCTACCGTAGATACCCGTGCTGGCCCCACAGTGGGGTGTATCACTCCCCAAAGTGGCAACCCGATAATCAATGGTGCACGGCTTATACCTACACGATGCAACAACGTCTTACCTACCAGCCTGGGTCCACACACGCATATGAAACCCGTTGGACTCGCGTTGCCACCGCTACCCCGTTTTGGCCTCTTAGAGTCAAGCCCAATATGCGTGTCCCGTCCTCGACCTGGGTCGAGCCCACAAAGATACGTTTGGGATATTGGTTGAAATGGGCCCCCACAAGCTACTACTTAAGCTTGCCATTTTATCTAGTGAATCCCACTTAACCCTTTAACCATGTCCGCTTACATGTTACAAATTTTGGTTAAATCTTTTGATCATATTTTAATTGCCACTTAAGGCCCCCATAAGCTACTACTTAAGCTTGTCATTTAATTATATTGCAATTGCCACTTAAGGCCCCCACAAGCTACTAATTAAGCTTGTTATTTAATTATATTTCAATTGCCACTTAAGGCCCCCACAAGCTACTAATTAAGCTTGTTATTTAATTATATTTCAATTGCTACTTAAGGCCCCCACAAGCTACTACTTAAGCTTGTTATTTAATTATATTTCAATTGCCACTTAAGGCCCCCACAAGCTACTACTTAAGCTTGTTATTTAATTATATTTCAATTGCCACTTAAGGCCCCCACAAGCTACTACTTAAGCTTGTTATTTAATTATATTTCAATTGCCACTTAAGGCCCCCACAAGCTACTACTTAAGCTTGTTATTTAATTATATTTCAATTGCCACTTAAGGCACCCACTAGATTTCCGCATGCCACCCAAAGCACTTACTTGATTCCCACATGCCACCCAAGGCACTTACTTAACCCTTTAATCATGTTTAATTACATGTTCCACTTTGGTTAAGTATTCTAATCATATTTTCTATTGCCACCCAAGGCAACCCACTAGTTTCCTCATGCCACCCAAGGCACCCCCACTAGTTACTACATGCCACCCAAGGCACCCACTTAACCCCTCATGCCCCTCTACATGCTAATTTGGTTAAGTGTTTCTTAATTAATTAAGATCGTAACCTTTGTAAAGGCCTCTCACATTAGACTGTCTTTTATGGCAGCTGGATATGCCGGTTGGTTCCGGGCAGCCTTACACCATAACAGAGTCTAACCTCGTGTCTTTACACTTGTCACGTATTTAGTTTATGACTAAGACCTCTCACATTGGGCCAATCATTTGTAGCCGCTGGATTTGCCGGTCGGTTCCGGGCAGTCTTATGCTACAAAAGGGTCCAACCTCGTGTCTTAGTAGATTAATTACACCTAATTAATCACCCCCATAATTTGTATTAATTATCCCTAATTAATTACAAATATTTAAGAATATGGGTAGACCTAACTCAATAGGTAAATTCCAAATTCCATAATATGGGTAGACCTAACTTAATAGGTAAATTCCCAATTATGTCCATCACTTTACGGTATGTTTAATCATACCCACTTCACACAATTTTATGTGTTCATTAATTTTTACCCCATCTTCCCCATGTAAATACGTTAACATGACATACTTCAAAAGAGAAGATTCATCATACACACAACGGGTTCAACTTAGCATATCATTAGCATTATCATGGGTTTAAAAGGTGTCAACTTGTATATATGACCATAAACCCAACTTGCATAAATAACCAACCCAAACTTGCATGAATCACATATGTCATAAAGGTGGTAACTTGCTTAAATGTTCATGTCATAGACCTATTATAAAGGTGTCTACTTGCATACATGTCATAGGTCTAAAAGGGATGAACTTGCACATGTACTTATGTCATACATAGAGGCAAACTTGCATATGAACTTGCATCATAACTTGCATATGAACTTGCATGATAACTTGCATATGAACTTGCATAACATGCCATACTTAGAGGCAAACTTGCATATATTATGCATATCATAGAAAGAGACAAACTTGCATATGAACTTGCATCATAACTAGCATAAAACCAAACACTTAGCATGCATAAAACAAAATACTTAGCATGCACAAAACCAAATACTTAGCATGCATAAAACCAAATACATAACTTGCATAACATGTTACATATAAACTTGCATATAATCTCACATATAGCTTGCATAACATGTCACATATGCATCAATGTTCAACATAGTGTTTTGCATAGTGAGCACCATAAAACATAGCATTAAACTTGCATATAGCACAAAACTTGCAAAACACACAACATACACTATACTAAACTTGCATAAGCACATTTATCCACAAACATAGCCATATCTTATCATATCCTACCATAATCAATTTAACAATTGATTATTAAGGCTATAGAAACTCACCACTAAACTCCCATAAGCAAACCCATGCCAAAAATCACCCAAAAACTCTAGCCTTGAACATAAAGCTTGCAACTTGATGATGAATGCAAGCTAATGATCACTCATACAACTCAAAGATGCTTGTATGAACATGAAAGCCTTCATAGAAATAGTTTTATAAGAGGGTGGAGGCTAGGACTTTGAGTGGAGGCCATGATCATAGAAAATTTTGGCATAGTTTAGTTAGGAGATAGGATTATGATCATTTAGGGCTATCTTAGGGTCTTATTTATAGAATTAGGCAAGTGTTTTAGGCCTTTAGATTCAACCTAGGTTAGATTAGGCCATCAGATCTCGGAAGCTTCCAGAAACCAGCCCCAAAACACAGCCCCAAACACTAAAATGGTGCACCAGGCCAAACTGGCCGAGCACCCCCTGTCGACACCCAAGTCGACAGGGCTGTCGACTTGGTCCTAGCCAAGTCGACTGCCCAGTTGACAGGGCTGTCGACGTAGCTAGGCGGGAATTTCCCCGCCTGCGCCCAATGGCCCCAATTTTGAAATTTGAACCTGAATTTTAAGTCTGTTTTGAACTTTGAATTTTCTGTAAACTACATTGGGCCATAACCGGGCCATACGTACTCCGATTCTCGAAAACTCGGACTCTATTTCACGTATTTTTCCGAGACGAACGCAATGACGTAGCCCATTTCCCCCAATTATCACATCTGAGATTATTTATTCTGCAATTAGCGAATTTTAGCATTAACCGAAATTCGGGGTGTTACAAATACTCTAGAATGAGTATAATTATCACTATAATTACACGAGAGAGTGTATTTTGAAATAAAATGTAATGACCCGGATTTTTAGCCATTTTATTTTGAACATTTAAATTGGTTTTAAATGTTGTATTTATAATTTAAAAAGGGTTTTATAACGAATTTATTTATTAAAACGATATTTAAACGTATAATTTATAATATAATTTAAAACGAGCTCGTAATGGCGCGGCAGTTCGCGATTTGGCGATTCGAACTTTAAATAAATATACATAATTCATTATAAGTCGGATTTCTTTGAAACAAGAAATGTTCGGTTCTGTTTAACTGTATCTTTCTAATGGTGGTGAAAAATCGAGATTTCATCATATATATTACGAATTACGTCCAAATCAAATTTTCAGAAAGTCGCTGTGAAATCGTATATAGACCATAACGGTTTAGTTAATATAATTAGAGATTGGTTACGAATTTTGACAAGGTTCTTTTGAGGTGTAGTTATAATTAAATTTTTAGAATTTTACTGTAATTTTTAATTAATTAAATACATAACTTTTTAGTTGGAATATTTTGCACCCTATATTAATATTTTGGGGTTTCATAATATAAGTTAAAATACCGATATTATTATATTTTTGGGATCGTGGTATCTCGCTGAACACGACCGTACCCTGATTTCTGTCCATAGCAGCTCGTATGCGAATTGAGTTTTACATAATATCGCACCGTTCAACTTCACAAAACTTATCTAAATCTTTGCCAAATCCTATATCTGTTAAGAATCTTTTTAGCAATTTAAGTGACAATTAATCACTTGGTCACCATTTAAAACCTTCTGCAAAACATGTACCTAAGATTTGAACTCATATCCTTACCATATCTTCACAAATCTTTCCTCTTGTATAGTTCAACATTTGGGTGGGTCAATGTTCAAACATCTTTACTGAGTTAGATATTACATTATATAGCAAAAATTGATAGATAAGATTTGCAAATCCTGGATAAGGGAATGCGCCTGCAACATATATTAGATGAAAGCGACCCCCCATTTTTCTTTTATAGGATATACTGTAGATGAAAATGAAAACTTGCGTAGCTCGTGCTAGTAATAGGGCCACCTAACATACTAGTATTAAACTGAAAGCATGCACATGGTATACATAATCCTGCCAAACATTTAAATGATGTACAACTATGTTCAAACGTGCAGACAAAGTAAATAAAAATCACAAGCCTACCCTTTTATTTTCAGCTAACCTGTTTTCCTATAAACCGTGCATGGCAAGCAACTGCAGTTTTAAATATCCAAGATTTCGATCCCTCATTCAGTTTTCAGAAACGAGAAAAAAAAAATAAAAAAAAAATAAAGTTAAAAAGAAAAATAGCTTTTCTTGTGTTGATTCGAATCTGATGCCTTCTTCCTTTTCGTGATGACTTCTATTTTCGACTGGTGCTTCTCACTCTCCGCTCCGGCTTTCCACTCTGTCTCACGCTCTAGCAACCAAACTAAGAAACGCACTGATAATGCTAACAAATCCTTGATAAAATTTGAGTGCACTAGTTTCTGGCAAGCTCATGTGTTGACACCAGGACATGAGACCGCGCTTCAGGAAAGTTCGACAGTGGGGTTTGAAGGCAGGTTGCTGTCATTTTCACGATGTCGAGGGCGAGTAACATGGTGCGGTTAGGGTTTCTCATACTTGAACATGATGTGTGTGAGGAGTTTTTTTGCGGGCGACGGAATTATCAATGGGGATGAGAGGAGTGGAGGAATCTCAATTGTGATGAAGGTCCTGTAAGTGGGGTTAAATTTGTATACGTGATAAAGTGGAGCGCTGGGTATGTTGATGAGAAGAGGAAAAGAGAGAGGGTATTGGGTTCATGGTTTCCGAGGGGAGACAGTAGCAGGTAGTTCAAATAGTAGCAGTGTGAGAAAGAGAATATAAGGCATGTTTGGTTGCAGTAAATAAGGGTTAATCCATTTTTGGGTGCACAGTAGTGTGTTGTCGGGGACGTGATGCTAATGGAGGAGCAGGCGGAGCGATACATGTTGAGGTTGTTGGTTTTGTTTTCGTATAAGGATGGGAAGGAGTAACCAGGGGGGCTAACGTGAAAAGGGAAGAAATTATGGTTTTGTTTAGGAACGTTTTCATGGGAGGATGAGTGCGCAATGTAGAGCAAACGCATGACAATGGTGCTGAGTTGTTTTCAGAAGGGAACGGTTTGGCTTTTAAACGATAAAAGGAGGAAGTTTTAGCATTAAACTCTAATTAGTTAATTAAGTAATTAATTACATTAATAGCTTTTTTTATTTTAGTTATATTTTGCAAATGTTATATATCGTTCATTCATACACAGAATTGAATGCGATCAGTCACATTGAAATAGTAGCAACGAGATCTATATTATAGTACTGATGGGACCACAAACATGACTACTGGAAATTCATAGAAAAATCAAACACTGTTTGATTGCAAACGAAAGAAAAAAAAAGCAGAATCATCAACTGCGAAACGAGGTTAGTAAACTCACTAACTCTGTCTCGTTTATATTTACATATAAATGAGTTTTTTTTTTAATTTATTTTTTTGCTGTGTGATGGTTGATTGGTTGAATAGTGATAAAATTGGTTGATATGCATACATCGTTGATGTATTGATGTGAAATAATATTATTGATGTTATTAGCATCTGTGGATGCAGGGAAACCGGTTGGAGGGATCCAATTGGATCCCTTAACATTTTATTTACTGTTTTATTTGATGGTGGATATATGTTGTGCTACATTACCCATGGTTGAATATGTGTGTTTGGTTTTACCCTGGCCCTAAGAACCTAGTATTTTAGGTACCGTAAAATATCATCGAATGTGAAAAAGGGAAACTAGAATTTAAAAACGGAGTTTATTTCCAAATTAGAAAATAGTTTCTTTTTCATTGAGTTGAAAATAGAAATCTATTCAGATGGATAAATCAAGAAAATGTTATAAATAAAAATATAAATTAACTGGATTGTGAACCATTGGATAAATTAAAATATGAGTTAAAATATGAATGTATATTGGAAAGTGAATCTCTGTTTGAAACCAATATTTGGAAATGGATTTGAATTTAGCAAATTATAGAGGAAATTTTAAAGCAAGGGTTTAAATACTTATAATAAAAGAATGAGACTAGTATGGAAAAGTCTGAATAGAAGTTATAAGTAGAACTTGAGTTTAAGATATTATTTTTAAGTATGAAAATCAAACTGATTTGATTATATAAAAGAATATATTCACGATTTAAGTGAATAATGGTTTAAAGGAAATATTTTGCAAAGGAAATATCGATAAAGGAAATTTAGATTTGAAATATAAATCCAATAGTTGGAAACAGCGATTTTAGCGCTGTCGTAATAAAAAAAATGTTTTTTAATATAACAGCGATTATAATGTTGTTGTTATAATAAATATCTTGTAAAATTCTAAATAGCAAATTTTAATGCTACCGTTATAATAATGTTTTGTAGCAATCTTAACGCTATAATAGGTGTTCTATGATTCAAGACAGCGATTGTAACGCTGTTGTTAAAAGCAATGTTTTATAAATCAAATATTTGGAAACAGCGATTATAATGCTACCGTTATAATCAGAGTTTTTCCATGAAAGAAGTATGTTCTTAGATCGGATCCGAGGTCGCGTAAGCGATCTTTGGTTTAAAGTTATGTGCTTTGACTATTTCAAAATTGAGAATGTTGTTCAATTAAGGTCTGAGAGGTAATTATACCCCAACTTGATTGACTTCATGATCGATGGAGGAGTGGTTAAGGTTCGATGGTGGAATTTGGTTAAGCAATATGGTTAGCTAATAAATGATTAGTGGGTTGAGTTATAATAACGATGTTTTATAACATCGAGTTAATTTGAAATGTTTTCCCAAATCAAAGGAGAGATATTTTCTACACATAGAAAATGAAATGAATTGTTAATGAGGAATTCAGAAAAGGGAACTGAAAATATAAGAAATTTAAAAAAAAATTAAAATTAAAAAAAAGGGCTCAATGTTGTTTGATGCTTGATCAGTAGAAATTTCCAATTGAAAATAGGACCGTTGATTGTATGGGTGTTTCTTTGATAGTTAAATCACCGGCTATCAAAGTTTTTGATTTATTTTATACCTCCATTATCAATATGGAGAGACCGGGATCAGATTTAGTATCTGAAAACCACTCTTTATTGGTATAAGCGTTATGAATCATCTTATGATGGAAATAATTGAAGACGGAGTTATGCAAGGGCGATCCTGTTACGGGATAGTGCCTTCGGTTTGTCCAGACCTAGAACAACTTGTACGGACGAGTGTCTGACAGAGTATTTCCAAAGGGATTACGTACGTTGATTCTTTCAAACGTACGAAGTTGGTGGCATAGAAGGGAAACTTCTTTAGCCTAACAATCTGGGTATTTTTGTGGGAATCAATTAGTGATTTCCGATGGATCTGATGATGTGGCATTCAAAGTGAATGGTAGCCAGATGTTCTGGAAGATAATTCAAACCTCAAGCCTCACATCCCGGAATTGACAAAAATCGGGCAGGCAGCATGGCTATGTGGGTCGCACCCATTAGGATGTATAATCACCTATCTAGAGAAATTCCATTTGTTCTTTAATCTATCGATGCTGTCCCTTTCGGGAGACGGTTGCTGATCCCAACCGTTGGTGATTTACATTCGATACACTCAAGCGAAATGAGTGGTCAGTCATGTGAGGGCCGGGTTGCAAGATGTTCTTGTTGAACCCAGTGTATTCGTCTCTAGAGATACACTATTGGCAGGTGGTCCTATACCTTGTCGTGTTGGAGATCCAATCCCTAATAAGCGCCATGCAGTTTTTGATTTTATATTATATATGGAGCGTGAGATGCAAGCGTTCCACTAAATTCTATTTATTTGATGTCGACATTATTATAATATCACTGGGTTTGATATCAAAAATATTTTTGGTTATCGTAAGGTAAAAACCATCCGTGTTTATGTGTGGATCGGTCTTACGATTATCATTTCTTTTGAAAAGATTTTGAAAGTTAAACAGATGGTTGGAGTTTACTCACACCAGTCCCATGACTGACATAGATTTTATTTTGTTTTGTTTTCACTAAACTTTTTGGTTCCCAAATTTGTACGGGTAGTCAAGTAGTCGGGATTTTACAGATTCACTTGGAGGAGCTTGAAGCAGGAGGCTTCACCAGTTAGCTATAGACTATCATATTTTCCGATGTGTACTATGTTGTATTTGGAAATAGGTGTTTATAACTGTTCCAGCGATAACTGTGGTGCTCTGATAGTGGTATGTACATACAGTTACTATTTTGTATTTCAAAAGTTATGTTATTTAATATATTTTATTCGTTCCACTGTGACTTTGTGATCTTCGTTTTTCTTCTATTCTAATATTTCTTTCTCTCTATTACTCATCCTCTAACTTCTTTCTAATAATGATTCGTATTTCTGTGCACTTTGGGCTGGACTTTTGGTGTTATTAGTCGACTTAAAGAGTACGAAAATCTGGGTCATTTCAGTTGGTATCAGAGCTGGTTGCTTAATTGGTAAGGATGATAGGGGGTTCTCTCTTCGCGTTTGGTGGCGAACGGGAGACTCTTACCCCTACATCTCCCGACAATGTGGGTTGGTCGAGTCGAGAGGCTGGTCGTAAAAGCAGTTCTGAGGTATCTCTATAAGCCACGGTGGGTGGTTAGCCCACTGCCCTTGTGGTCGTTACAGTTGGTATCAGAGCTAAAGGTTGAGAAGTTATCTTGGCTCTGTGGCGTGACTCAATAGAGATGGGGTTAGTAATACCTTGGATTGAGTTTGAGTATATGTATACGAGTTAGCGTATTTGTAGATTTGATATAAAAATTGTTTTATATTGTGTTGACTGGTTTGTTGAGTGGTTTATGAATTCTGGTCGATATAGGATGTACAACTGTATCGATAAGTGTTTCTAAACTCTCGAACGAAGCAATTTGATATAGTATTATTTTAAAAGAGGGTAAATTAAATAATTTTGCCCAAAGACTATTTTAATATAAAGATATAATTTTCTAGAATTATTGTTTGTTATTGTTTTAATAATCAAATAAGATTATAATGTTTAGATAAGCGTATATATAATCAAATGAGATTTGTATAAGAATGGAATATACAAATAAACTAAATTACAATTGGATTCGGCTCAGAATTGGAATTTAAATCCCGGATATTTGGAAATATGTTCTAAACTATTTTCAAATGTAATATAGCATTATTTTGAAGGGATTTTGGAAATAGAATCGATCTAAATGATTTTTGAAAGGGATTAAGCACTGAAATCACTTCAGTGGCGAGAAAATAATTCTGATAATGGGTCGCGACATTATCAGTATTCATTTTCAAGTTTCTGAGTGGTGGATTGCTACCATGAAAATTCTTTGATTGGAAATTGGTTTGAAAAGAACAAGTTATTTCTATAAAATCCAAGGGTTTTGAAGTTGCAAAAAGATTTTAAATATATGTGTATAGTTATATGATTTCAAACTAATTTGAAATAAACCTTGGGAATTCAAATTCTGAATTTAATATAAATTAAATAGATTAAAAAGGTGGAAGTTAAATTGAATGGATTAAATTTAATTAAAGTTTAGTTAAATGGAGCGAGATGACCCTGAAGAAAACAAAATTTGTTCGAAATCCATTAAAATGGAATCCGTTTGAAATTAGATGGAAATCGTGGCCCGATAAATGGTTTATAAGAAAATGATATGAACTGGGTTATCATTGGACATATACTGAAGCATACAAAATTGTGTGAACCCTTGAAAGTAAATTAAGTAGTTTAAACCCAATACGCAAGAAATTTGGGATTGAATGCAAAATTGTATTGGATTGGAATTTAATCTAAGTTAAATGGAATTATATTGGATAGAGATAATTCCGAATGAAATTAAATGAGAAGAAATGTGAGATTCGAATTATGAATATAAATTCGACCAAGGTATCAACAAGTTGAATATATAATTTGGATGTGGTAAATTGGAATCATGTTGTGATAAATTTGAACCCAAGTGGGATAAGTAGATTGGTTTTGAAATAGAAATCAAGTTTGAGCTATATAATGAAAGCGAACTAGTCCGGAGATTGATTAGTGAACTGGGAACTGGGATTTGAATTGATTTGGAATCGACTGAAGTGGATGTTGAGTCGGCAGTGAATGGAAGAAAATACAAGAGATAAAATTATGCCCGACAAAAAGGTATGCGTTTACAATATTACTTGAGTTTGACGACTTTATAAGCCTGTGGGGCTAGCCGCTTGGATTTTTGATTTTCTTTTGGATTGGAGAAGGCCTAGAAAGGCGAGTTGTGGTTGTACCGATTGAGCCGTGCAGAGGAGATGCTGCCGAAATTTTTCAGAATTTAAAGTGTTAGAAAATTTTCAGAATTCTTGAAAATGTTCGTTAGTAAGAATAAATAAATATTTTTAATTGAAATAAATTGGCCCAGTTAAACTAAAGTTAAGAATTGAACAAAAAGGGTTTTTGGATCTAGTTAATAAGGGTATGTGGCATTTTTCCTACCTTAGCAATTTCGAGGACGAAATTATTTTAAGGGTGAAGGAATGTAACGACCCGGTTTTTTAGCCATTTAATTTTGAACATTTAAATTGGTTTTAAATGTTGTATTTATAATTTAAAAAGGGTTTTATAATGAATTTATTTATTAAAACGATATTTAAACGTATAATTTATAATATAATTTAAAACGAGCTCGTAACGGCGTGGCAGTTCGCGATTTGGCGATTCTAACTTTAGATGAATATACAGAATTCGCTAAACGTTCGGTTCTGTTTAACTGTATCTTTCTAATGGTGGTGAAAAATCAAGATTTCATCATATATATTGTGAATTACGTCCAAATCAAATTTTCAGAAAGTCGCTGTGAAATCGTATATAGACCATAAAGGTTTAGTTAATATAATTAGAGATTGGTTATGAATTTTGACAAGGTTCTTTTGAGGTGTAGTTATAATTTAATTTTTAGAATTTTACAGTAATTTTTAATTAATTGAATACACAACTTTTTAGTTGGAATATTTTGCACCCCATATTAATATTTTGGGGTTTCATAATATAAGTTGAACTACCGATATTATTAAATTTTTGGGATCGTGGTATCTCGCTGAACACGACCGTACCCTGATTTTTGTCCATAGCAGCTCGTATGCGAATTGAGTTTTACATAATATCGCACCGTTCAACTTCACAAAACTTATCTAAATCTTTGCCAAATCCTATATCTGTTCAGAATCTTTTTAGCAATCTAGATGACAATTCATCACTTGATCACCATTTAAAACCTTCTGCAAAACATGTACCTAAGATTTGAACTCATATCCTTACCATATCTTCACAAATCTTTCCTCTTGTACAGTTCAACATTTTGGTGGGGTAATGTTCAAACATCTTGACTGAGTTAGATATTACATTATATAGCAAAAATTGATAGATAAGATTTGCAAATCCGGATAAGGGAATGCGCCTGCAACATATATTAGATGAAAGCGACCCCCCATTTTTCTTTTATAGGATATACTATAGATGAAAATGAAAACTTGCGCAGCTCGTGCTAGTAATAGGGCCACCTAACATACTAGTATCAAACTGAAAGCATGCACATGGTATACTTAATCCTGCCAAACATTTAAATGATGTACAACTATGTTCAAACGTGCAGACTGTAGTGACCCGCATTTTTAGCTGTTGAATAATTTATTTATTTAATTATTAAATATCGATTTATCGATATCGAGAACGTGAATTAAATAATATTGAATATTTAATTAATAATTATAATATAATAAAATATATTATAATGTCGAAATAATCAAAAATGTTGGAAATCACAATATTCTGTGAACGGGGTCGTCCCTTAGATTTAATTCAGCTTAGAGTTGAATTATATTGACGAATATATTCAATCAATGACGGTTTGAACGTAGAATTTTAATATAATTAAAATAGAGCTTGAAACGACGCGGCAGTTCGCTATTTGGCGATTCAGACTTCAACTAAATGTACAGGATTCATTTTAAGCCGGATTTCTATGAAACAAGAAACGTGTGGAGCTGGTGGAGTATATCTTTCTAATGGAAGAGAAAAATCAGGATTTCATCGTATAGATTTTGAGATATGTCTAAATCAAATTTTGAAATAGTCGCTATAGAATCGTCCATCAACCATAACGGTTTATTGGATATAACTGCATATCGGTTTCGAATTTAGACGAGGTTCTTTTGAGGCGTAGTGATAATTTAATTTTTAGAATTTTATGGTAATTTTTAATTAATTAAATAAGCAACTTTTTATGTGGAGTATTTTGCACCCTGTAATCAACATTTTGAGGTTTCACAATATGAGTCAATCTACCGGTATTATTATATTTTTGGAACCCTGGCACATCGCTGATTACAACGGTACTTTTGCTTTCGTCGATTGAGGTTCGGAAAACAAGTGGAGTTTTCTTTTAAAACAGGGGTAACTTTTATTAAATGGTTAACTGGTCAAACGAACTCAAAATTCAACGAAACAAGTTTCATACGAAACCTTAGGAAGAGGTCTAGTGAAACGTCAAGGCCTCATATTTTTAGGATTTTTTCTGGAATTGTTAGGAATTATTGCTCGGTGTTTTTCATCGATATTTTCTAAAGGATTTTCGCAAACGGTGTATGAATTCGACGAAACATGTCCCATTGGGTCCGGAATATTTTTCTATGCTAGGGATGACTTAGTTTGTCAAAAACAGAGATCGTATGAACAGCTTTTAAGATGGTACTTCTTGCCTAAGTTATAGTATAATTAAATAAAATAAAGGGACAAAATTCTCAACGCTCTATAAATAGACCCTATCTCCATTCCTTATATTCTAATTCCCACCGAAGTAAATCGATAGTTCAGCCGCCACAAAGAAAAACCAGCCGCCACCCGAGCTTTCTCAAACCAAATCGCGGCAAAAGGGAAAATCAAATTAAATTCATGTAAATCCTCAAACGCTTGTATTTCAGTCCATTCAAGTTTCCTCTACAGCTGGGCGCAAATTTGAAGAGCTCGACAGAAATTTCTGTCGATCAAATTGGTGCAGCGCTCGGGTTCTTCGATTTAGGGCTAAGGATAATTGGATTCGTGGGTTAGTTTGAGTTTGCGAGCACCTTTCGACGAAGTGCGGTTGAAATAAGGGACGAGGTCACTATTGTGGATTGAGGCGGTTGCCTGTAACCGCGATGAGGAGGGATGGCACTTGCTGTCTGTTCGTGGGGGTGTTGACAGTTTTCATTGAGGGGAATGGGAGCGGGATCTTTTGTGCTAACGGGAAGGAGGTGAGCTGATGAAATATGTATGGGAGGAGGCTTCATGACGTGGTGGCTTGAGTGTGAAACGAGGTAGGCAGGGGGGTGGTCAGTATACATAGGAGAATTGTGCGGTCCTTGTGTGATGCGTGAGAAGGGAACGAGCGGGATTCAAACCATTCACACACATGGGTTCTCCTTTGAGCTTGAGTCGAGATATGAAAGGATGTGCGAGCTTCCTATGTTGATGATGGTAGGGAGGAAGAGGAGTATGTTTGCTGTGTTCCGTTCGGTGAAGAAGACTTCGTGGGCTGGTCTTCTTGTCAAAACATAGGCGGGCCTTGGTTTTTGAAGTAGGAATTGGGCCGGAGTTAAAGGTTTAGCCCAGTTGAAATATATAATCCATGTTTTAATTAATTTATAATGTACATTTACTTCGTAAGGTCATAACTTCGCCATACGATACCATAATTGGACGAAACAAGATCCGTCGGGATCGTATGGACGGGAGCTACAACATGGAGCTGACTGGAAGTCCATCGGAGCTCGTTACAATTTATTGCGAAATAAATTGTCCGACTCAATCAAAGAACGAACACCGATTATTTAATGGTTAACGCGCCTATGTGAGTAAAACTCACCAACTCTGAGCATTTTATAATGTCATGTTGTATTTTTAGAAATGTTAGAAATTGTCTGTTTGATTGTGTGTTGACTGTTTGATTGAACTTCTAGTCAGTAAATGAAAATATTATATATATATATACACACAATATATAAACAGTTAGATAGTTATATATTGATTCTGTTTATCAGAATAATTCATATCGAACTGAAAGTGATGATAATCATGTTGTGTAACATCTGTGGATGCAGGGAAACAGGTTGGAGGAATCCGACTGGATTCCTCGACAGTTATTTTATTGTTTTTCATATATTTTTATATGATGTGGATTATAACCTGTGGTTGATTACATGTGTTTGGACGATATTAATCATCGTGATTTGATACGTTGAATACCAGAACATACCGGAATGTTGATAGGGAGATTTTCAAAGTGATATTGAAAATAAGGAATATTTATAAAGTGGAATATTTATAAATAGGAGATATTTGAAAAGAAAATAAATTCAAAACATTTCTTTTTGAATGGAAAGGCCTGTGTGGCGAGTTTGGGGATTTTCCCGATGCTCCCGATACAAAGGAGGTTATGGCGAATTTTCCCGGGAATTTAAGGAGTTAGAATATTTCAAGAATAAATTTGAAAAGGAAATATTTGTAAACCATTTACAAATAGAATTGAAAAGGAAACGTCAAAAAAAAGAAATCATTTTTAAAGTATAGAACCGTTATTTAAAAGTAAATCTTTCCAAATGAATAAAACGTTGTTAAAAAGGAGAAATCGAATATGACATTCGGAAGTTAGTTAATCGAATATAGACATTCGAAGTCATTTAATCGAATATGGTATTCGAAGTTAGTTAATCGAATATGGTATTCGAAAGTTAGTTAATCGAATATGTTATTCGAAAGGGGTTAGTTAAGTCGAGTTAGTCAAATAGAATTAACCAGTTAGAGTTAATCAGTCAGAATTAACCAGTTGGAGTTAATTAGTTAGAGTAAATCGATTAGAGTTAAAACGAACTAGTGTTAATCAAATATAGTTATTTCAGACAGAGTTAGTCAAACATAGTATTCAGGGTAAGTTGCCATCTTGTACGACTGCTAGCGTAATTCGCAGGACTGTAAATAGCCTACGACGGTCGGATGTTTCCTGAGGGAGTCAGGCGTAACCATTGTGATCGCTGCGATCTAGAGTCAAGCGAATGGAGTTTAATCGAATATTAGTTCTATCTTATCTATTCTATAAGTTCTATCTTATCTATTCTCACCTTCTAATTTCTTTCATTAATTACCGGGATTTTTCGAGGTTTTGGTTATCGACGTCGAGCTTACCTCGATAACCCAAGTCGCTCAAAATCCGGGTTACTACACAGACAAAGTAAATAAAAATCACAAGCCTACCCTTTTATTTTCAGCTAACCTATTTGCCTATAAACCGTGTACGGCAAGGCAACTGTAGTTATGAATATCCAGGATTTCGATCTCTCATTCGGTTTTCAGAAACGAGAAAAATGAAAATAAAATATATATAAAGTTAAACGAAAAAATAGCTTTTCTTGTGTTGATTCGAATCTGATGCCTTCTTCCTTTTCGTGATGACTTTTATTTCTGACTGGTGCTTCTCACTCTCCGCTCCGGCTTTCCACTCTGTCTCCTGCTCTAGCAACCGAACTAAGAAACGCACTGATAATGCTAACAAATCCTTGATAAACTTTGAGGGCTCCAGTTTCTGGCAAGATCAAGTGTTGACGGCAGGACATGAGACCGCGCTTCAGGAAAGTTCGACAGTGGGGTTTGAAGGCAGGTTGCTGTCATTTTCACGGTGTCGAGGGAGAGTAACATGGTGCGGTTAGGGTTTCTCATACTCGAATTTGATGTGCGTGAGGAGTTGTTTTGCGGGGGACGGAATTATCAAGGGGGATGAGAGGAGTGGAGGAATCTCAATTGTGAGGAAGGTCCTGTAAGTGGGGTTAAATTTGTATACGTGATAAAGTGGAGCGCTGGGTATGTTGATGAGAAGAGGAAAAGAGAGAGGGTATTGGGTTCATGGTTTCCGAGGGAGACAGCAGAAGGTAGTTCAAATAGTAGCAGTGTGAGAAATAGAATATAAGGCATGTTTGGTTGCAGTAAATAAGGGTTAATCCATTTTTGGGTGCACAGCAGTGTGTTGTAGGGGACGTGATGCTAATGGAGGAGCAGGAGGAGCGATAAATGTTGAGGTTGTTGGTTTTGTTTTCATATAAGGATGGGAAGGAGTAACCAAGGGGGGGCTAACGTGAAAAGGGAAGAAATTATGGTTTTTGTTTAGGAACGTTTTCATGGGAGGATGAGTGGGCAATGTAGAGAAAACGCATGACAATGGTGCTGAGTTGTTTTCAAAAGGGAACGGTTTGGCTTTTAAACGATAAAAGGAGGAAGTATTAGCATTAAACTCTAATTAGGTAATTAAGTAATTAATTACATTAATCGCTTTTTTTAATTTGGTTATATTTTGCAAATGTTATATATCGTTCATTCATACACAGAATTGAATGCGATCGGTCACATTGAAATAGTAGCAACGAGATCTATATTATAGAACTGACAGGACCACAGACATGAGTACTGAAAATTCATAGAAAAATCAAACGTTGTTTGATTGCAAACGAAAGAAAAGAAAAAAAAGCAGAATCATCAACTGCGAAACGAGGTGAGTAAACTCACTAACTCTGTCTCGTTTATATTTTTATATAAACGAGTTTTTTTTTAATTTATTTTTTTACTGTGCGATGGTTGCTTGGTTGAATAGTGATAAAATTGGTTGATATGGTTACATCGTTGATCTATTGATGTGAAATAATATTATTGATGTTATTAACATCTGTGGATGCAGGGAAACAGGTTGGAGGGATCCAACTGGATCCCTCAACATTTTATTTACTGTTTTATTTGATGGTGGATATATGTTGTGCTACATTATCGATAATTGAATATGTGTGTTTGGTTTTACCCTGGCCCTAAGAACCTAGTATTTTAGGTACCGTAAAATATCATCGAATGCGAAAAAGGGAAATTAGAATTTAAAAACGGAGTTTATTTCCAAATTAGAAAATAGTTTCTTTTTCATTGAGTTGAAAATAGAAATCTATTCAGATGGATAAATCAAGAAAATGTTATAAATAAAAATATAAATTAACTGGATTGTGAACCTTTGGATAAATTAAAATATGAGTTCAAATATGAATGTATATTGGAAAGTTAATATCGGTTTGAAACCAATATTTGGAAATGGATTTGAATTTAGCAAATTATAGAGGAAAGTTTAAAGCAAGGGTTTAAATACTTATAATAAAAGAATGAGACTAGTATGGAAAAGTCTGAATAGAAGTTATAAGTAGAACTTGAGTTTAAGATATTATTTTTAAGTATGAAAATCAAACTGATTTGATTATATAAAAGAATATATTCACGATTTAAGTGAATAATGGTTTAAAGGAAATATTTTGCAAAGGAAATATCGATAAAGGATATTTAGATTTGAAATATAAATCCAATAGTTGGAAACAGCGATTTTAGCACTGTCTAATAAAAAAATGTTTTGTAATATAACAGCGATTATAATGCTGTTGTTATAATAAATATCTTGTAAAATTCTAAATAGCAAATTTTAACGCTGCAGTTATAATAACTGTTTTGCAGCAATCTTAACGCTATAATAGGTGTTCTATGATTCTAGACAGCGATTGTAACGCTGTTGTTAAAAGCAATGTTTTATAAATCAAATATTTGGAAATAGCGATTATAACGCTACCGTTATAATCAGAGTTTTTCCATGAAAGATGTATGTTCTTAGATCGGATCCGAGGTCGCGTAAGCGATCTTTGGTTTAAAGTTATGTGCTTTGACTATTTCAAAATTGAGATTGTTGTTCAATTAAGGTCTGAGAGGTAATTATACCCCAACTTGATTGACTTCATGATCGATGGAGGAATGGTTAAGGTTCGATGGTGGAATTTGGTTAAGCAATATGGTCAGCTAATAAATGATTAGTGGGTTGAGTTATAATAACGATGTTTTATAACATCGAGTTAATTTGAAATGTTTTCCCAAATAAAACGAGAGATATTTTCTACACATAGAAAATGAAATGAATTGTTAATGAGGAATTCAGAAAAGGGAATTGGAAATAATAATTAAATAAGAAATTTAAAAAAAAGGGCCCAATGTTGTTTGATGCTTGATCAGTAGAAATTTCCAATTGAAAATAGGACCGTTGATTGTATGGGTGTTTCTTTGATAGTTAAATCACCGGCTATCAAAGTTTTTGATTTATTTTATACCTCCGTTATCAATATGGAGAGACTGGGATCAGATTTAATATCTGAAAACCACTCTTTATTGGTATAAGTGTTATGAATCATCTTATGATGGAAATAATTGAAGACGGAGTTATGCAAGGGCTACCCTGTTACGGGATAGTGCCTTCGGTTTGTCCAGACCCAGAACAACTTATACGGACGAGTGTATGACAGAGTATTTCCAAAGGGATTACGTACGTTGATTCTTTCAAACGTACGAAGTTGGTGGCATAGAAGGGAAACTTATTCAGCCTAACAATCTGAGTATTTTTGTGGGAATCAATTAGTGATTTCCGATGGATCTGACGATGTGGCATTCAAAGTGAATGGTGGCCAGATGTTCTGGAAGATAATTCAAACCTCAAGCCTCACATCCCGGAATTGAAAAAAATCGGGCAGGCAGCATGGCTATGTGGGTCGCACCCATTAGGATGTATAATCACCTATCTAGAGAAATTCCATTTGTTCTTTAATCTATCAATGCTGTCCCATTCGGGAGACGGTTGCTGATCCCAACCGTTGGTGATATACATTCGATACACTCAAGCGAAATGAGTGGTCGGTCATGTGAGGGCCGGGTTGCAAGATGTTCTTGTTGAACCCAGTGTATTCGTCTCTAGAGATACACTATCGGCATGTGGTCCCATACCTTGTCGTGTTGGAGATCCAATCCCCAATAAGCGCCACGCGGTTTTTGATTTTATATTATATATGGAGCGTGAGATGCAAGCGTTCCGCTAAATTCTATTTATTTGATGTCGACATTATTATAATATCACTGGGTTTGATATCAAAAATATGTTTGGTTATCGTAAGGTAAAAACCATCCGTGTTTATGTGTGGATCGGTCTTATGATTATCATTTCTTTTGAAAAGATTTTGAAAGTTAAACAGATGGTTGGAGTTTACTCACACCAGTCCCATGACTGACATAGAGTTTATTTTGTTTTGTTTTCCCTAAACTCTTGGGTGCCCAAATTTGTACGGGTAGTCAAGTAGTCGGGATTTTACAGATTCACTTGGAGGAGCTTGATGCAGGAGGCTTCACCAGTTAGCTATAGACTATCATATTTTCCGCTGTGTACTATGTTGTATCTGGAAACAGGTGTTTATAACTGTTCTAGCGATAACTGTGGTGCTCTAATAGTGGTATGTACATATAGTTACTGTTTTGTATTTCAAAAGTTATGTTATTTAATATATTTTATTCGTTCCGCTGTGAGTTTGTGATCTTCGTTTTTCTTCTATTCTAATATTTCTTTCTTTCTATTAATCATCCTCTAATTTCTTTCTAATAATGATTCGTATTTCTGTGCACTTTGGGCTGGACGTGTGGTGTTATTAGTCGACTCAAAGAGTACGGAAATCTGGGTCATTTCATAAAATATTTTAAATGATTTCTAAGTGATTTTAAAAGTATTTTCTATATATGAAAGTAATTTGAAATTTTAGCCTTGTTTAATATATCCTGGATTTAAATTTCATTCCTTTGACTCGCCCTTTTGCTGGATCCTTCTTAAGTTAGGATTTTTCGAATCTAAGTCTCGATCTTGCCTGGTCCTTGCTTAGGGAAAAATTTGGATTTGTCGCTTCTTAGATCCTGAATCATCAATTTATTTGACCTCTCCTCGGTAAATCCTATTGATTTGATTCGGCCGTTCGTGCAGCTCCTAACTTACAATCCAACTTAGTTCGAAGTGAATTAGAGAATATGAAATAAAACTGGAATAATTATCTAAGTATTAATTACTTAGTTGAGTTGAATAAATTGAACTGAAAATACAATGGTATTGAGCTATTTTGTACTTCCATATTAAAGGAATTTCCTTGGTTAAACGTATATAAACTCATGAAGCTATATTAAAGAATTCTTCTACAAGTAAAGCTTGTAAATTTAAATTGGAAAATAAAATAATTTGGTTAAACTTTGAATGATCAATTGGTTTTGGGTAAATATATTTAAATTGTAACTTGATACTTAAAATATGTTCTTAACACGAAATATATTAATTTGACTCTTGGAACTGAAGTCGGGTTATATATAGAATAGCAACTCGTATAAATACCATACTATAGGATTTCTTGGGCAGGTAAAGCAAATATTGGAACTTCAAGTTTTGGGAATAAGTCGTAGTTAAAACCTAAAATAGGGAAAAGGGGTAACATCCTATTATATATGTGTTTTAAAGCTTCATATGACATTCAATTATAAATTTCAAAAGGCATAAAATAAAAAATTGTTGTCAAATATGACAAGATACACAAATTCCTGCTTGGAAATTTTACAATAATATATGTTTTAGAGATACTATTTCGACATAAATTTAGAAATTTATGTATACTTTTATTTTAAAAAAAATTGAGCATTTTATTAAGATCTGACTATTTGGTATTTGAAAATTTTGTGCATGCGCCTAGCTAGCGTATGTACTAAATTCATTCTGTACCAGATAGGTATAAATTGCACTCTAGATTCTTGGGAATAAAGCTTGTGATGACTGTAGCATCATTTGAATTTGTTTCCATGTTTCGAAAGTGGGGTAAAAATAATATATATTTTCCAGTTGAGATGTCAAAAAAATTATACTTGAAACCTTATTTCGAAAAAGGAACTTGACTTGAATCAGACTTAATCAACAATGTAGGGAACTAAAATAAAAAAAAATTGGAATGAATAACTATAACATTTATTAATTGGATAAAAATTTGCGTGAATAAGCAATTAAAGCGTTAATATTGAATACTTGAATTAAATTAACTAGACTAAGAATGTGGGGGGATTGATAGCATAAATTCTCAAGATAATTGAACCTTAATATATAAATGAGCATTTTGATGACAAATGAATTATATGGAGATGAACGATTAAATAATGTATTAACGAATTTACATAAGTAGAACTTGTAAGATAATTAAATGATTTAGTTGAATTCTTGATGGTCATGGAAAAGTGAAATACTGTTGAGGTAAATGAAGCGAGTTATATGTTGTGAATTTATAAACTACCATAGTAAGGTTCAACAATGAAATCATAGTATTTGTTACAAGGAATAAGCATGGCATGAATAAAAGCATTGTCATCTAAGTTTTAAGACGTACTTTGGCGCAGATATAAAATTTTAGTTCAATTTCTATTAGTTATGTGATAAATCAAATAATATAACTTTAATAAATTGATGTCGTTAGATTTTTTAGTTAAATATGAAACTATGTATGCAAAACTGAAAAAAAGAAACTACAAAACTAGAAAAAAAGAATAAAACTGCAAAACTGAAAAAAAGAAAAAAACTGCAAAACTGAAAAAAGAAAAAAACTGGAAAACTGCAAAACTGAAAAAAAGAAAAAACTGCAAAACAGGGAAAAAAACTGCAAAACTGAAAAAAAAACTACAAAACTGGAAAAAAGAAAAAAAAACTGCAAAACTGGAAAAAAAACTGCAAAACTGAAGAAAAAATTGCAAAACTGAAAAAAAGAAAAAAACTACAAAATTGGGAAAAAAACTGCAAAACTAGAAAAAAAATTGCAAAACTGAAAAAAAAAAAACTACAAAACTGAAGAAAAGAAAAGAAAAACTACAAAACTGAAAAAAACTGCAAACTGAACTGAGAAAGAATTCTGGGTTGAAAGAAACTGAACTGAAGAAGAAGAAAAAGATATGTAGTATAATACTAGAGATGGGATGTAGATTTTATATAGGCAATCATGAGATGAAACAAGTAATAAATATGTGAATTAAAATGAGAATCAAGGTAGTAAGAGAGCAACGTTGGTGACCGTGAATGGAATGCACATAGGAAGCAATACAACTTGAATTACAGAATGGGATGCGACAAGAAGAGAAAGACATGCATGGAGTTAATGAATCATTTAAATTATAGTCATTCAACAAAACAAATGAATGAATTGAAGAAAAATGAGGAATGAGACATGCACTCTAATGATACTATAGTTTGATGATTGTGCAGATTGTATGCATGTTAAGAAATATGTGAAGTAAAATGGATGTAGGTTAATAACTTGAGAACAAAAATAAGAATGCACATGAAAAAACAAATGAGATTGATGTAAACAAATTAACTTGCATTGGAAGATGATAACGGATTTTGTATATTTTTGTAATCACATATGTTGTATTATGCATGCTCATTTGTCACATATTTAGTTATACTATGTAATTTTATTTTTCCATATGATTACATAACTCTCACTATATGTTTTGAGTGTTTTAGTAGGTACAATGGCGCGCTTCTCTTGTGGAGCTCGCTTTTGCGCCCAAAATGCTAAAATATAAGCAAATATGCTTTAAAAACGCAAAATAAGGTACGTATTTCGGATTTCATATCGCATTTGGGTAAATTTTGTTTTATTTCCCTATATTGGGATGCCTCATCATGTAGATGAGATGTATATTGTATTTGAAAATTTTCCGGGCACTCCGTGCAAAGGAGGTGCTGTCCAATTTTTTCGTAAATTCCGGGTGTTAGAAAAATTTTGAGTTTAAAATCTATAACTTATTTTATTTCCAACAAATTTTGAACTAAGCGAGGGTACTTTAAAGTTATATATGTAGAATTTAATGCGTAAGACGTTCCTTTTCGAGGACAAAAAGCGCTAAGTGGGGGAGAATGTAACGAACCACTATCTTCAGCATCATAAAATGCGATGTTTATTAAAATTAAATGTTTGAATAATGATTATCACATTAAGTTAACATGGAATTTTGAAACTTAATTGTGTTTGATACTTATGAATTCGATTTATATAAATTCAAATGTTTAAGAATTATTTGAAAAAAAAAATGAAAAATTGAATGACCATGTAATGCATAATTTGTTTAGTCGAAACAAAACCCAAAAGCGAAAATGTGGAACCATTAAATTATGAAAGCGTTAATTCATGAAAAATTAAATTCTTAATATAGATGTAATCTAATTAAATTTTTGTAGTAACATGTTAGAGCTTGTCACTACGTTTAAATCAGCTCGCACAACCAAATACAGTAGCAATAATCCACGTATTATTTTAACATAAAATTATAACAGCTGAAATCAATTAGGAAATTTAAATTATATAAATATATATATATATATATATATAAATTGTTGATATATGTATATATGTTTACTTACTCTTGTTGAAGTTAAAATGAACCATTAGGCAATTGTAAATGTAATGACCCGGATATTTGACGGTGAAATAATTAACTTATTTAATTATTTAATATTAATTAATCGACGATGTTAGAACGTATAATTATATTATACTTAAAACCGAGCTCGAAATGGCGCTGCAGTTCGTAATTTGATGATTCGAACTTCAACTGAGTTTACAGGATTCGTTTTAAATCGGATTTCTTTGAAATAAGAAACGCACGGAGCTGGTGGAGTATATCTTTCTAGTGGAAGAGAAAAATCAGGATTTCGTCGTGTAGATTTTGATATATGTCCAAATCAAATTTTAGAATAGTCGCTATAGAATCGTTTATCGACCGTAACAGTTTATTCGATATAACTAGATATCGGGTTTGAATTTAGATAAGGTTCTTTTGAGACATAACGATAATTTAATTTTTATAATTTAACTGTAATTTTTAATTAATTAAATAAGTAACTTTTTATTTGGAGTATTTTACACCCTTAATCAGTGAATTTGGGGTTTCAAAATATGATTTAATCTATAGGTATTATTATATCTTTGAGATCATGTTACATTGGTCGTCACAACGGTATATTCAACTCTGTCTATAGCAGTCCGTACAGTCGTATAAATTTTATGTAATGAAGAGATGTGGTTCCTCAGCCTTTAAACATAAATATCCTTTCTTTTTCTCTAACTTAAAGTAAGCCACATCTTTGTATTTACAACCGCACGTTCTTCTACAACGTAGAAGGAGGGAGACAAAACAATTGAAAGAAGAAACCATATAAATACATGCAGATGTCTTAAAGCCTAATTGATTTTTCTCATCCTTCTTGTTCATTCACTCGAGCCGCCACTAAATTTATTCTTCCACAGAAATAGTTCGATCCTCATAAAAATGAAATAAAACCCTTAAATTCCTCAAACTGATTTATGCGCAATCCCAAAACAATTTCTCTCCATTTCCGATGTACACTTGAGCAGTGCGATTCGTTTTCTGACGAGATGAGGAATAGGCGTGGTCGAGTCTTCGAAAGGGGGAGTCGAGACCACCAGTAGCCGAGGCCTGGCGATTGCTGGTGAGAAATGGGAGGTACGACAGGCATGAGACGTTGCGGTAAGTGGTTTTCAAGCTTCAGCAGGTAGACTTTTGCTATTCATTTTAGGGGCGTTGAGGATAAAAAGTGACTCGATGGTCACTGAATTGGGCGGCAGAAACTCGAGATAGTTGTGGAAGAATGGAATTCGAACTCCATGCGATGGAGCCGAGATGGAAGGAGGCGGGATTGAATAGAATGGTTTGGTGAAGTGCTCTACAGTTTTAAAGAGAAGAAAAAGTTTCGTTAAAAACAAAACAGGAGATGAGTACTGTGTTTAGCGGTGTATTTAAAGTGAAGTGGGTTTTTGGTAATGGTTTGTGAAGTTCTATAGCATGGTGGCTGGGAATCGAAGTAGTTGAAACTGATGTTAGGTGAGATCGAAGAGCTGCATGGTTACTTTTAATTGTGATTAAAAGGGACTAGTTTTAAACCCTGTGTGTGAAGGAGTTTAGAAAAGGTTGTGGCTTTTGGTGTCTAGACAGTTGATGTTAGAACTTTGAGTTGGCGTGAAGTAATAGGGCTGTGAGGAGCTTTTGTATAGGACGTGGAATGGGTTTCCTTTGATGCGACAGTTTCCTGAAGGGAGGAAGATGGTCACGGTGGTAATTGGGTCGAGTAAGAGGAGTGTGGGCCAAAGACTGTAGGTGAGGCCCAACTGAATATTTTTGGTTGATTTTTAAAGTTAAAAGAAAAAAAAGTATAACATGCAGAAGTTGTGTGACTAAGGAATGCGGTGCATGAACAACGTGTAAAGGGGATGTGTACATTGTCGGTGGGAATGTATGCTTGACATTTGAGAAAGATTTAAGTAGACGAACAATGTGCCATTCAAGAATTCGACATAACAAGTACTGTTGAAATCATATCGCAGAATGCTACGTTATGAAGCTGGTGTGAAGCAAAATGGAGCTCGTCTGAATTTAGGGCGGAATTAAAAACGTCTGATCAGACCTGCCGACTGTTTACTGTTATTTAACGATAACCGTTCAATGCGAGTAAAACTCACTAACTCTCCTCAATTTATATTTTAATATAAATTGTACTTTATTTTGTTGACTGTTGTTTATTGATTGTTAAACTGGACTGTTAAATAGAATTGATTGAAAATGTAGATAGAGCCATATATTATATCGTTAATCAAATACTGATTCTGTCCAGTAGAATATTTCATATTGAAACGAAATTGATGTATATTATACTGTGTAACATCTTTGGATGCAGGGAAACAGGTTGGAGGAATCCGACTGGATTCCTCAACAATTATTTTACTGTTTTCATATATTGTGACATATGTTTGATTTATATTCTGTTATTGATTACGGATGTTAGAATGATACTGATCATCGTTGCTTGATATTTTGAATATCATAAGAAACCCTGAGTTGTGAAATGGAATATTTCAATGTATATTGAAATAAAGGAATTTTATAAAATCACAGGATTTTATAAAAGGAAATTATTTATAAAACGAACACGGTTTTATAAAAGGAAAGCATTTATAATACGAATAGAGTTTTATAAAAGGGAAAAATGTTGATAAAACAAATAGAATAGGAAAAAGGGATATTTCAATGTATATCGAAATAAAAGGAATTTTATAAAATCAACCGATATTATAAAAGGAAACAATTTGAAAATAGAGTATTTGTAAAACGAACACGGTTTTATAAAAGGAAGCATTTATAAAACAAATAGAGTTTTATAAAAGTGATATTTATTTAGAAAATAATTAGAATTGAATAGGGAAATATTTATTTAGAAAATAAATAGAATAAAGGAATATTTATTTAGAACGTAAATAGAAGTTATAAATAGGAAATATTTGTAACGGTAAATAAAAGTTATAAATAGGAAATATTTGTAACGGTAATTAGAAGTTATAAATAGGAAATATTTGTAACGGTAAGTAAACGTTATAAAAAGGAAATAGTTGTAACGGAAAACGTAGTTTATCAAAAGGAGTTAATCAAACGTCGTTTATCAAAAGGAGTTAATCAAACATAGTTTATCAAAAGGAGTTAATCAAATGTAGTTTATCAAAAGGGGTTAATCGAATATAGAAATTAAGAAGTGAAGTTAAACAAAAATTAGAAACTGACTAGAGATTAGTAAGTTGAATAGTCTTTTTGAGTATCGATCTGATGTTGGTTTCGGCCTTCGGGATTTATACTTACAGAATTGTTCTCTTACTAGTTTATAGTTAGGGACTAATAGTTGTGGAATGGTAGCAATACGTGAATGAGGATTGGAAATGTTTTCCAATGTAAATAACGTATATTTTCTAATCATAGAAAATAAGGAAATAGGAATATATATGTATATATATATATACATACATATATATATATATATGGTGATGGTTGATCGATCATATTTCTATCTAGAAATAAGATCGTTGTTTGTACACCGACATGTTTTCATTGATAGTTAAATCACAGACTATCAAGTTTTGACCATTTTACGTTGTAAATATGGAGAGACCGGTTGGATTATTATCCGAAGAACCACTCCATATTGACATAAGCGTTGTTATTAAATACGATGAAGCTAATTGAAGACGGTGTTATGCAAGGGCTGTCCTGTTTACAGAATAGTGCCTTCGGTTTCGTTCAATCCCAAAACGAACGTAAATGGACGAATGTCTGACAAAGTATTTCCAATGATCGAATGGGTTAGACTGTACAAATATATATGGTGGCCAAAGGATTTATTTCCTTCGCATAATATCCAGAATCTATTTGTGCAAATCCAACTAAAGATTAACAGATCTGATAATCTAGCATTCAAATTAATTGTGCTATCAAGGAAAGATAGATAATCGTAGCTTCTAGCCTCACATCCGGTAAATGACAAAAATCGGGCAGGCAGCATGGCTAAGTCGGTCGCTCCGAAGTAGGGTGTATGATCACCTATCTAGAGAATATTCATTTGCTTCTTTAATCTATAAATGCTGTCCCACATATATATACGGGAAACGGTTGCTGATCCTAACCGTTGGTGATGTACATTCGATACACTCAAGCGAAATGAGTGGTCGGTCATGTGTGGCTGAGTTACAAGATGTTCTTGTTGAACTCCAGTATATCGTTCCTAGAGTACACTGATCAGAAGGTGGTTCCATACCTTGTCATAGTCGGAAGTCCAATCATCCAATACGCACCCGCGGTTTTGATTGTATATTATATATGTAGAACATGAGATGAAAGCATTTCTGCTAGATTGATATCTAATTGTATTTAGACATTATTATAATATCAGTGATACTGCTTTTCAAAGATGTTGGATTTTCATAAGGGAAAAACCCGTTCCGTATTCACGGCGGGGTCTTATGAGATATCATATACCTGTTAAAATGATTTGAGTTTACTCACACCAGTCCATGACTGACCCGGAGTTTATTTGTTTTGTTTCCCTAAACTCTTGGGTGCCTAAATTTGTACGGGCAGTCAAGTAGTCAGGATTTACAGATATACTGGAAGAGCTTGGAGCAGGAGGCTTCAGGATCATATAGCTATAGTTATTTCCGCTGTGTTGTAAGTGTTGTACTCTGCAATATTATTGTATACATATATTGTTTGTATTTCAAAAGTATGTTATATTTTATTCGTTCCGCTGTGAGATTCGTGTTACTCTGATGATGATGATCTTCTTCTTGTTCTTCTATTCTTATAGTTCTACCTTATCTATTGTCACCCTCTATCTTCTTTCTACTAGTTTCTTGAATTTTCAATGCAATTTAGGGTTGGACTTGTGTTATTTAGTCAGCTCAAATTGGACAGGATTTTCGGGTCACTACAATTGGTATCAGAGCGATGTTAAGTGAATTACCTTGGCTCTGTGGCGTGACTCAATAGAGATAGGGTTAGTAATACCCTAGATTGAGTTGAGTGTATATATATGAGTGAACGTATTTGTTATTTGATATAAAAATTTGTTTTATATTGTGGAGCTTTATTGGTTGAGTGGCTTATGAATTCTGGTTGATGGTGGGGCCCCACAATATCGATTAGGGTTTCTAAACACTCGAATACGATGAACCAACACGATATGTTTTGACATTAACATCGTATAATTGGTTGTGTTGGTTGTTATTATAATCAGATGAGAATATAAAAAGGCGAAATAGTTATTGACAACTAATCAGAATTCATATAAGTAAAGTATATGAAATAAAAGGAATTAAATCTGAAATTTAAATCAGAATCAGGTATTAAAATAAGTAAATTTTAAGTTCCTGGGAGATTTTGAATTTGTTTCCAAATTGGAAGTGTTATAGTATTGAACTCACTTCGATAAACTGGGAAATAACCCTGATGAGTGTGGCCACATCATCAGTGTTCATTTTCGAGTTCTAAGTGATGGATTACTACCAAGGGTTTTGTTTTGAATTGTTTTGAGAAAACAAGTTGTTTGGAAATTCAAAGGTTTTGAATTGGTATTATGGTTTCAAATTGATTTGAAATAAACCCAAGAATATAAATTCTGGAATTAAGATTTAACTTATGAAGTTAAATGGATTAAAATATTGAAAGTGAATAAATTAATTTGAATTAAACTTGGACAAGGTTATATATAATATGGAATTATATTGGGATGATATCCAGTAAGTTGATTGATTTTATAAGAATTTGGAATCAAAAATTGTACTTAAGTTTGAAATGGAATTTGACTTGAGTATAAGCGAATACTTGAGTTTGAGGATAAAAACTGACAGGAGATTGATTGGATTGACATTGGTATATGTTGAGTTGATAACCAATGGGAATGGTATAATGATATGGTCAGCAAAAAGGTACAAGTTTATATTTCATATAGTATGAGATTGTGATGAGCCGATTTGGCAAGCCGCTTGGCTGTTTGATTTTCTTTTGGGTTGGAGAAGGCCTAGAGAGGCGAGTTGTGGTTTTACCGATAGGGCTGTACAAAGGAGGTTATAGCAAATATTTTTGAAAAATTATGGCGTTAGAAAATTTTCAAAATTTTAGTTAGTCGGAATAAATTAATATTTTAATCGATATTAATTGGTTCAGTTGAAACCGAGGTAAAAGGTTAAACCGATAAATATTTACCCAATAGATAGGGTCGTCCTCTACCTTAGCAATTTCGAGGACGAAATTATTTTAAGTGGGAAAGAATGTAATGACCCGGATATTTGACGGTGAAATAATTAACTTATTTCACTATTTAAATAACGAATATATTAATTAATCGACGATGTTAGAACGTATAATTATATTATACTTAAAACCAAGCTCGAAATGGCGCTGCAGTTCGTAATTTGACGATTCGAACTTCAACTGAGTTTACAGGATTCGTTTTAAATCGGATTTCTGTGAAACAAGAAACGCACGGAGCTGGTGGAGTATATCTTTCTAGTGGAAGAGAAAAATCAGGATTTCGTCATGTAGATTTTGAGATATGTCCAAATCAAATTTTAGAATAGTCGATATAGAATCGTTTATCGACCGTAACAGTTTATTCGATATAACTAGATATCGGGTTTGAATTTAGATAATGTTCTTTTGAGACATAACGATAATTTAATTTTTAGAATTTTATTGTAATTTTTAATTAATTAAATAAGTAACTTTTTATTTGGATAATTTTACACCCTTAATCAGTGATTTTGGGGTTTCAAAATATGAGTTAATCTACCGGTATTATTATATCTTTGAGATCATAGTACGTTGGTCGTCACAACGGTATATTCAACTCTGTCTATAGCAGTCCGTACAATCGTATAAATTTTATGTAATGAAGAGATGTGGTTCCTTAGCCTTTAAACATAAATATCCTTTCTTTTTCTCTAACTTAAAGTAAGTCACATCTTTGTATTTACAACCGCATGTTCTTCTACAACGTGGAAGGAGGGAGACCAAACAATTGAAAGAAGAAACCGTATAAATATACGCAGATGTCTTAAAACCTAATTGATTTTTCTCATCCTTCTTGTTCATTCACTCGAGCCGCCACTAAATTTCTTCTTCCACAGAAATAGTTCGATCCTCATAAAAATGAAATAAAACCCTTAAATTCGTCAAACTGATTTATGCGCAATCCCCAAACAATTTCTCTCCATTTCCGATGTACACTTGAGCAGTGCGATTCGTTTTCTGACGAGATGAAGAATAGGCTTGGTCGAGTCTTCGAAAGGGGGAGTCGATACCACCAGTAGCCGAGGCCTGGCGATTGCTGGTGAGAAATGGGAGGTACAACAGGCATGAGACGTTGCGGTGAGTGGTTTCCAAGCTTCAGCAGGTAGACTTTTGCTATTCATTTTGGGGGCGTTGAGGATAAAAAGTGACTCGATGGTCACTGAATTGGGAGGCAGAAACTCGAGATAGTTGTGGAAGAATGGTGTTCGAACTCCATGCGATGGAGCCGAGATGGAAGGAGGCGGGATTGAATAGAATGGTTTGGTGAAGTGCTCTACAGTTTTAAAGATAAGAACAGGTTTCGTTAAAAACAAAATAGGAGATGAGTACTGTGTTTAGTGGTGTATTTAAAGTGAAGTGGGTTTTTGGTGATGGTTTGTGAAGTTCTATAGCATGGTGACTGGGAATCGAAGTAGTTGAAACTGATGTTAGGTGAGATCGAAGAGCTGCATGGTTACTTTTAATTGTGATTAAAAGGGACTGGTTTTAAACCGTGTGTGTGAAGGAGTTTAGAAAAGGTTGTGGCTTTTGGTGTCTAAACAGTTGATGTTGGAACTTTGAGTTGGCGTGAAGTAATAGGGCTGTGAGGAGCTTTTGTATAGGACGTGGAATGGGTTTCCTTTGATGCGACAGTTTCCTGAAGGGAGGAAGATGGTCACGGTGGTAACTGGGTCGAGTAAGAGGAGTGTGGGCCAAAGACTGTAGGTGAGGCCCAATTGAATATTTTTGGTTGATTTTTAAAGTTAAAAGAAAAAGAAGAAAAAAAAAGTATAACATGCAGAAGTTGTGTAACTAAGGAATGCGGTGCATGAACAACGTGTAAAGGGAATGTGTACATTGTCGGTGGGAATGTATGCTTGACATTTGAGAAAGATTTAAGTAGACGAACAATGTGCCAATCAAGAATTCGACATAACAAGTATTGTTGGAATCATATCGGAGAATGCTACGTTATGAAGCTGGTGTGAAGCAAAATGGAGCTCGTCTGAATTTAGGGCGGAATTAAAAACGTCTGATCGGATCTGCCGACTGTTAACTGTTATTTAACGATAATCGTTCAATGTGAGTAAAACTCACTAACTCTCCTCAATTTATATTTTAATATAAATTGTACTTTATTTTGTTGACTGCTGTATATTGATTGTTAAACTGGACTGTTAAATAGATTTGATTGAAAACGTAGATATAGCCATATATTATATCGTTAATCAAATACTGATTCTGTCCAGTAGAATATTTCATATTGAAATGGTATTGATGTATATTATACTGTGTAACATCTGTGGATGCAGGGAGACAAGTTGGAGGAATCCGACTGGATTCCTCAACAATTATTTTACTGTTTTCATATATTGTGATATATGTTTGATTTATATTCTGTTATTGATTATGGATGTTAGAACGATATTGATCATCGTTGTTTGATATTTTGAATATCATAAGAAACCCTGAGTTGTGAAATGGAATATTTCAATGTATATTGAAATAAAGGAATTTTATAAAATCACAGGATTTTATAAAAGGAAATTATTTATAAAACGAACACGGTTTTATAAAAGGAAAGCATTTATAAAACGAATAGAGTTTTATAAAAGGGAAGAATGTTGATAAAACAAATAGAATAGGAAAAAGGAATATTTCAATGTATATCGAAATAAAAGGAGTTTTATAAAATCAACCGATTTTATAAAAGGAAACAATTTGAAAATAGAGTATTTATAAAACGAACACGGTTTTATAAAAGGAAGCATTTATAAAACAAATAGAGTTTTATAAAAGTGATATTTATTTAGAAAATAAATAGAATTGAAAAGGGAAATATTTATTTAGAAAATAAATAGAATAAAGGAATATTTATTTAGAAGGTAAATAGAAGTTATAAATAGGAAATATTTGTAACGGTAAATAAAAGTTATAAATAGGAAATATTTGTAGCGGTAATTAGAAGTTATAAATAGGAAATATTTGTAACGGTAAGTAAACGTTATAAAAAGGAAATAGTTGTAACGGAAAACGTAGTTTATCAAAAGGGGTTAATCAAACGTAGTTTATCAAAAGGAGTTAATCAAATGTAGTTTATCAAAAGGGGTTAATCGAATATAGAAATTAAGAAGTGACGTTAAACAAAAATTAGAAACTGACTAGAGATTAGTAAGTTGAATAGTTTTTTTGAGTATCGATCTGATGTTGGTTTCGGCCTTCGGGATTTATACTTAGAGAATTGTTCTCTTACTAGTTTACAGTTAGGGACTAATAGCTGTGGAATGGTAGCAATACGTGAATGTGGATTGGAAATGTTTTCCAATGTAAATAACGTATATTTTCTAATCATAGAAAATAAGGAAATATGAATATATATGTATTTATATATATATATATGGTGATGGTTGATCGATCATATTTCTATATAGAAATAAGATCGTTGTTTTTACACCGACATGTTTTCATTGATAGTTAAATCACAGACTATCAAGTTTTGACCATTTTACGTTGTAAATATGGAGAGACCGGTTGGATTATTATCCGAAGAACCACTCCATATTGACATAAGCGTTGTTATTAAATACGATGAAGCTAATTGAAGACGGTGTTATGCAAGGGCTGTCCTGTTTACAGAATAGTGCCTTCGGTTTCGTTCAATCCCAAAACGAACGTAAATGGACGAATGTCTGACAAAGTATTTCCAATGATCGAATGGGTTGGACTGTACAAATATATATGGTGGCCAAAGGATTTATTTCCTTCGCATAATATCCAGAATCTATTTGTGCAGATCCAACTAATGATTAACGGATCTGATAATGTGGCATTCAAATTAATTGTGCTATCAAGGAAAGATAGATAATCGTAGCTTCTAGCCTCACATTCGGTAAATGACAAAAATCGGGCAGGCAGCATGGCTAAGTCGGTCGCTCTGAAGTAGGGTGTATGATCACCTATCCAGAGAATATTCATTTGCTTCTTTAATCTATCAATGCTGTCCCACATATATATATACGGGAAACAGTTGCTGATCCCAACCATTTGTGATGTCCATTTGATACACTGAAGCAAAATGAGTGGTCGGTCATGTGTGGCTGAGTTACAAGATGTTCTTGTTGAACTCCAGTATATCGTTCCTAGAGTACACTGATCGGAAGGTGGTTCCATACCTTGTCATAGTTGGAAATCCAATCATCCAATATGCACCCGCGGTTTTGATTGTATATTATATATGTAGAACGTGAGATGAAAGCATTTCTGCTAGATTGATATCTAATTGTATTTAGACATTATTATAATATCAGTGATACTGCTTTTCAAAGATGTTGGATTCTCATAAGGGAAAAACCCGTTCCGTATTCACGGCGTAGTCTTATGAGATATCATATACCTGTTAAAATGATTTGAGTTTACTCACCCCAGTCCATGACTGACCCGGAGTTTATTTGTTTTGTTTCCCTAAACACTTAGGTGCCCTAATTTGTACGGGCAGTCAAGTAGTCAGGATTTACAGATATACTAGAAGAGCTTGGAGAAGGAGGCTTCAAGATCACATAGCTATAGTTATTTCCGCTGTGTTGTAAGTGTTGTACTCTGCAATATTATTGTATACATATATTGTTTGTATTTCAAAAGTATGTTATATTTTATTCGTTCCGCTGTGAGATTCGTGTTACTCTGATGATGATGATCTTCTTCTTCTTATATTCTAATAGTTCTACCTTATCTATTCTCACCTTCTATCTTCTTTTCTACTAGTTTCTTGAATTTCCAGTGCAATTTGGGGTTGGACTTGTGTTATTTAGTCAGCTCAAATTGGACTGGATTTTCGGGTCACTACAGTAAACTAGTTCTGAAAATTATCAACATCTATAGGAATGAAGCTGAAATTGCTCTATACCGATAAAATTTGAATATAAACGCTGAACACTTGTGAAGATTTAATTAAACACTTTTGGCACTAACTACTTCGCTCAACATCTGTCCACCACGTTCTGTAATAGCAGAAGGTTAACTACACGCGTTAAAAGTTCAGAACAAACCTCCCACGCGTCCCCTTCCTCTTCTCCTTTTCTTTTCTTTATCCTTTTTCCTCTCCTTCAGTAAACGAAATCAAAGGGGAAAAAATCAAAAGAAAATGGTCGAGCTCTGCCCGTTCTTTTCTTTTCATGAGAATTTAGTCTTTCCTCCCCGCGTTGACAGAGCTCGAGCATCCACCGCAAGTATGGCCATTTCGATTCCTCCAGCTCCTTCCCCTCGTTCAGTCACGTTCGCCCATCCTCTTCTTCAACCCTTACAAGTCAGCTCCTCCATCTCATGAAAAGCTAAATGCTGCGAATCCATTCAACACACTTACCCAATTCCTCATTGCTTTCTACCAGATCTGCCGCCGTCACTTGCGATGCCACCACCAGGAAACGATCACGAAGCACGCTGCCACCTGGATCAGCATGCAATCGCCTCTGACCGTTGTAACAACCCAGAAATTTCGACGATTGGGATATACGATTAACTAAAGAATTTACTATTAATAATCAATTTATGTTGATATTTGAATTAAAAATCAAATATATTGTTGTGTATGTATTTAATTCAATTCAGAACATTGGTTAAGAAACATATATGTATTGTTAAATATTTGAATTAAATTTAGTTAAAGAATCGAATTGGATTTAAGATTTGATTGGAGTATTTAAATGGTTTAACTAAAAATAATAATAAATGTTATTAACGTTAAATGAATAAGAAACTGCATTTGTCGATATATTTGGAAAATTTACTTGCACATGTGTGTTTGTAAAGAAATTAAAATTTGCGTTTCAAAATTTGGAAATAAGTAGTGTTATCAGTAGATGGACGGAATAAAATCAGCAAACCGATAAATACTTTAAAAAATTAAAAAAATAAAGTAACATCGTATACCGGCGAAGTCGGATGACAACCAAAATAATTTTTATTGGATACAGAATGCAAAGACGAAGAAGTACATATAACTTTTATCGCATTTGGGTAGTGTTAGCGGTACGAATTCGATGCGCTCAACGGTAATTCACGGTATGGTAATTATTTAATAAAGCTATGATATAACCTTCCTCAGATGAAATCACACCTAAACTAGTTTCTTTTACATGCCACTACACTGTTATACTGATGGACATTGTTCTTATCTCGATCCTTTTTCTCTATAAAATACCTCGCTGATTTCCCAATTTCTTCAGCAAACAAAATTCATCTTTTTCCCCTTTTAATGGACAAAGCCCTAAGCCGGCCACTCCTCTAAATCATGGTTTGCCACCCGTTTACAATTAAATCGCCATCGTCGAACCCTAATCGAAACCATTTGTTCCCAATTCGAAGCCAAATCGCAAGCCATCACCTTTCGAATCGGAACTTCAAACCACCGCAGCCACCGCTGCGAAACTGTGAAACCTTCCCCGAGCCACCTGAAGCCATCGGGCTTGCGGCTTCTTCATTCATCGTGTAAAGGTGAGTTTCTTTTGGGAACTCACGATTGATTAATTCTAGTTCAACTAGCTTGATTTCAGTATAATACTGCGAAAAAGAATAGAAATTGTGTTTGAGTTTTGATTTTCTGTGTTTTGGTGAACTTGTAGTCTCTGTATTTCACGTGATGCCTTGCCCTTGTTTTATTGATAATTCCGATTGACACGGTGCCCTGTTTGCTTGCACCTGTAATTTAAAGATTCAACCTTTTTGCCATGATGTACCCCATACTCGACATATATGAGGATCCTTGTAGGATGTATGAACTGTTAATGGAATTACATGAAGTTTAGTGGTGTTGTTATAACTAAATTTAAACCCGACTGTCTTGAACCCTGAAAACTCATGTTAGATCCATGAAAAGCTTGAGTTATATTTGGGATTCATTTGATCCACTATTCGGTTGTGCTCTGGAAGAATAGATAATGAATATATATACAGATTCATATCATCTACCTTGAACTGTTATGGGAAACACTTTTCGTCAAGTCAGGAAGGATTTTTGGTAGAGATTAATACACATTTCCTGAATATATGTGTTTAGCATCATTTTAAAATCAAAACATCTTAAGCTGTTAGATTTTACTAAATCACACTAGACTTGTACATGTAATTATTACACCTTGTATGTCAGATTCAAGAATTATTGTAAAAGGGATATACACCATCTTACTGGCAAAAGAATATTTCATGAGATGTTAACCTACATATGTAGGATCAAGAGGGACAAAGAAAAGAAAGAGAGAAAGAAAAAAAAACTTTAGTTTTATCATGTTACTCTGATAGTTGTATATGTATCCTAGTTATAAAAAGTTACATGTATTCTCGTACCCAAATTAGCATTCATATAATAACAGAAAAATTTATGTAGTTGTCCATAGAAATGTTTTAAAACATGGTCTGCTGTCATGAACTGAAAACTGGTAAAAGTAGCTGGGTATTGGAAAGTTGAAGTTTCATTTTCGAATTATAAATATAAGAATGTTAGTTGCTGATGGTTGTTCAGGTGATCACTTTACTCCTATATCACCAACTTCATGTATTCAAAAGTAAAACCGAAGCTGCTTCACTACTTTTATCTTGTATCACCAGTGAATAATACAGTATCATTTATTATCATTTAGTTTCTCATGCTTATATGGTAAGAGTATAGCTTTCAAACTATACATAATGGAATTTGATGCCTAAACAAGTTTTGTTGGTACTCTGCGTATAAGCCTACTCTGACGACCCCAAAACCCCGTGCTACGGTGTTAAGGGTATTCTTTTGAATATAACACATAAATAGATAATAGTAGGACAGAAATAAATAAATAAATACACCAGATAATGAACAAATAATACACTGGATAAACGTAATCATCAGAGTTACATAGTATACAGGATCATACTTAGTACAAATACAGTTCAGCTATACATAAATGTCAACAGCGGAAAACAAACATAATATGTACAGCAGGAGCTGAACGGCATAAAAAGAGATAAAGGATACAATCCGTCTTCAGCTCCAGCTATCCAGAAAGAGCCTGTTAAAACCGGAATACAAGGCTGCCCATGTAGAAAAAGGGGCACCCGAGTTTGCAAGTGAAACAAACTACGAGTCAGTCATGGGACTGGTATGAGAAATCTACTTACACATTTATAATATGGCTAATCACAGGACCACGCCACTTTCGCGGAACGGGTTTACTCCATTGGATTGTGTAATGTCCCGACTTTTTTGACTATTTTTAAACCATTTTAATGAGTAACTAAAATGAGTTTACTAGTTAAAAGAAAAGCTAAAGAGTTTTTTATATATAGATATATATATATGTATAAGCATATGTATATAAAAGTATAATTATACATATACTTGAATTATCTTGAAATTCAAAACAAGTATATGATATTAAATAGTAGTTCATATGGAAAATAAATCATATGAAGATATAACACTTCATAGTATCATAGTGATAAAACATGGAGTTGAGAACAAAAGGACTAGAACATAAACAAAATGAAAAGAGCATTCTTCCATTTAAAGAAAAAAGGGACTTATGGATAAAAACACCACAATATGTTTGTCTACAACATGAACAAGTCGGCAAGAATATGAATCATATGACATTTAAAAACATTTATCGTCTTTGACCATGAATAAATAAATATCTCAAGAGAAGAGACAAAAACAATTTCCAAGAAGAGACAAAGCATTAAATGAAACATACTTGGAATAGTAACCTAGGATTTGTAAAACCATTCCCTAAAATCCTATCACAAAATTAGCATGTGCACTTCCTTAAGAAATAAGAAAATATCAACAAGAATAAAACAAAAGAAAAGCATTTGTTTAAAGCAATAAATCCAAAAAGAGATCATGGCATTTAATGAAGTTAAGGTAAGATCTTCTAGAAGGACTTACCTAGGAGCATGTCATTGGCTACCAACCTTAATGAGACAAAAACTTAAGTGCATGTGCTCCTAAATTTGTGCCGTAGGAACTAGTAGAAGAGGGGTGAGGCTAAGTGTTTTTACTGTTAAAGCAAGTGCAGGAAAATCACTTGTTTAATGCATGAGACTTCCTATAAATACCACACAAGTTCTCACTTTTCTCCTCACAAATAAAACTGAAAATTCATCTCTAAAATCTTAAGTCATTCTCTGGATCTTGGTAAGCATTTAGGTGAGTGAAACACTTGAAATTTTCTGAGTTTTAAAACTTTTACTGTAAACAGTTTTTATTAAGTTAAGCTGCCATATTTTGTTGATTATCATTTATTAATGTCAACAAATAGATCATGATGTTAGGTCACTTTGATTTATCCCTATAGACTGATCAATTAGATAGTATACATCCCTGGATGTGTGTGCAATTTGATTGATGATTTAACACTTCTGTTAGAACCTATAGAAGTGTTCTGTAAAATACGGAACATGTGTATGTGATAAACAAACCATGTTGATTCACATTTGATTTATGAAAGAGTATGAATCTAGTGTAAACATATCATACATTTACATATAAGATCAAAGAAATTCAAGTTTTTGTTAAAAACATAAAATACAGGAAGTTCTCTGTAAATGGAAAATCAAAGTTGAAATTCAAATATGATAAAAACCCACTTTGATGATATGAATCGAATCGCAGATGCAAATGATGATTTTTAAAATGAAAATCACAATTTTTAAGTTTGTACATTGCGAGAATTTTGGACAAGAACGGAATTGGGGTTTTGATAAAATTCCGATCATCGGAGACGATGGAGGTCAAGCGGTTGCGGGAGAAGGAGCGTCGGGGACATGGTAATCAGGGAAAAATGCAAACAGAATTTTCTAATGATTAGATTTTGCAAACGGATTGAAATTAGGTTTTTTTTTGGTGAAAATGGGTTCACCTGTTTGCGTCGAAACTGCTCATCGTCGGCGCCGAGATGGACGTTCGGTGGTGGGGGAACAGGATTGTCAGAGGGTTGCGGTGTCGGGGCAAGAAGGGTTTGACGTCAAATTGTCTGAGGTTGGAGCACGAGGCGTTTTCGCCGATGATTTTTTCAGGTCGTGAGGAGCTCGAACACCCCAAATCACTGTAGCGTCGGAGAATGGGTGATCGGAGTGGTGGACGTTGACCTGAGGGTGAAGCGCGACTCATCGGAATGGGTGCGGTGGCCTCTCGTCGTGTCGTGGTTGTGTGCACGTGCACCACCATGCAATGTGCCTGAACGAACTAAAGTACCATGTCTGGTGCTTGGCAATTGCCAAGACCAATGCCTTGGCACTTGCCAAGACCTGGTACTTTGGCAAATGCCAAGTCCAGGTACTTTGGAAAATGCCAAAGCCTGGGACTTTGGCAAATGCCAAAGTCTGGCACTTTGGTAGTGCCAAAGTCCGGAACTGTCATTTGCCAAATCCGGTACTTTGGCATTGCAAAGTCGAGTTTTTCAATTTTAATAAAAGCGATGATTTAAATTTAAAAATAGTTTAAATTTAAATTTGAATATGAATAAAAATAAATAATTAATTAAATAAAAGAAGTGTTTTTATTTAATTGAGCAGAAGGCAAGTGGAGAAGTAAAAGCTGAAATCAAACCGACAAGATCGTCTATAGAAGTTCGATCAAGTTTAAAAATATAAGTTATACATGAATAAATAATTTAAATTTATTATTTAAATTATTTATAAATTAAATAATCATAAAGAACAGAGGATAAAAAGAAAAGGAAAAGTTCGAGAAAACATTTCCAAGCAAAATGACAAGAGGAAAGATCATACTCGTGAGCGAATCACGGGAAATTTTAAATGATGAAAAAAACCACTATTAAAACCATATACACCTTAACAGATTTATTTAAGGGATAATTTGACGATACTAATGTAAACCAGATAAGCAAACACTGTTTGAAAAATAATAATTTATCTGAAACAGAGTAATACTCCAGATTTAAATCGATAAACATTTATCATCGGTAAAAAGATTCCTTACATCGTTCGAAGAGTCCAGAATAAACAATTCCACTTCGACACGAAGTTTATGACGCATAACAGAATGCTGAAGTCAAAGAGATGCAAGCGTTATTTTAAACAAGTTTGGCCTGTTCAGTCCCAGAACATATCTGAATGGACGAGTGTCTGACAGCGTATGTCAGTCAGATTTTACACATCGGTTTTACGTAAGTATATTAGTTGGTAGCGGAGGAATTCGTTTCTTTTAGCTTTATTACCCGTAATATATTTGGGTAATCGAATGAGTATTTCTGACGGATAGGACGATGTGGCATTCAAAGAATGTAAAGAAATAATCTGTCAGAAGTGAACGTGACCCCAAAACTTCATAACCCGGAAGTAACAAAAGTTGGGCTAAGCAGCATGGCTAGTTGGGTCATACCCAAGCAGGGTTAATTATCACCATCTAGAGGACTCTCTTATTCAACCTCTTAAAAACTATTTTGCTGCTGTAACTTTCAAAAATTATAAATCGAGCTCGACCGGAAGGGTGATAATATATTCGTCACACTCAAGCTAAATGAGTGGACGGTCATGTGTGGTCAGGTTACAAGATGTTCTTGTTGAACCCCAGTGTATCCTCTCTAGAGTACACTGATCGGTGGGTGCTCCCATACCCTGTATGTTGGAATCCAAACTCCAATACGCGCTCTGCGACTTTTAAAGTTGTATACTATATATTTGAACGTGAGATGCAAGCGTTTCACTAGATTTATAATTATCTGTTACAAACTATTATAATAACAAATGTTTTGATATAAAAGAGATTAGATCATTTCCAGATATTAGACATGGATGGATCTAATGATTTTCAAAAGTAAAACATGGATCAATATAAACACCTTGACACTTATTTTCCTGTTTATACTGTTTAACTATGTTTCCTCACACAAGTCCCCTGACTGACCCAGGGTTTATTTTTGTGTTTCTTAAACTCTTGGGTACTCATAATATTTATTATGAGTAGACAAGTAGGTTCAGGTAAGGCAAGTGGAACATGATGCAGAACAAGTTCAAGACCTAGTAGCATATATGTTTAATTACCAGTTTGAGTATCTATGGTATTGTAATATGGTACCGTATGACCATGATGATGAACTATGATGATGTAATATGTTTTGTACTCTGATGTATCAGGATGTGTGATGTAATATATAAGTATTTTGTGAAATTCCGCTGTGAGATTATGATAACTTCTTACTCTTCTATTCTAAAAGTTCTACCTTTTCTATCTCATCTTCTAAATTCTTTCAATAATGACACGGTTTCCTAGGCATGGAAAATCGCGCTGTTACAGTTGGTATCCGAGCTTAGGTTTTCTGAACACCTTGGCTTAGAGTGAGCATCGAGAGTGCGTATTTCTAGTAAAATCTATTTTAGTATGGGTCGTCCTTAGTTCTCAACCATATTTATTAACCTTAGTTATCAACCCTAGTTATTTGGTTAATTTACCCCTAAAAGACTGGTTTCCGAATGAGTATTAACTCTCGAATCATTTACTCAGAAGTTGACAATGAGTTCTCAAGCAAGGCGAGGCCGAGGAGCAAGTCGGGCAACTACGACAAATGGGCACACTGTTAATCAGACCCAAGTGGAAACGACTGAAGTAGTCCAAGCTCCAACACAGGCAAACTTCGCTATGATTTGTAAGAACTACACTACTCTGGGTGGAAAAACTTTTAAGGGAACAGAATCACTGGTTGACGTCCAAGCATGGATTAGATCGTGTGAAAAGATATTTAAGGGACTGAAACTGGATGACGAGTACAAACGCCTGTTAGCATCATGGAATCTGGAAGGAGCTGCAGCTATCTGGTGGGATGCCCAGACTGCAAATACTCCAGAGGAGAACTTTACTTGGGCTATGTTCAAAGAAGCTTTTGAAGCTCAGTATCTGCCTGCAACTGGGAAAACTAGGATGTACCGAGACTTCATCGATTTGAAGCAAGAAACCATGACTGTCACTGAGTACGAAAACAAGTTCAATGCACTGTCAAGCTTTGGACCAGAGTTGGTAAATACCTCGCTGAAAAAGAACGAGATGTTCGTAGCTGGATTGAAGGATAGTCTGCAAGGCCGTATGATGGGGCATCTGAAAGATCGATTTTTTGAACTCGTAGATTTAGCACTCAGATATGAAGCTCTGGACGCTAAAAACCCAACTGCAGCAAAGGCTCAGACTAGAGAAGCAAGTGGAGGGAATCCCCAGAAAAGGAAATTTAACCCTGATTGGAAAGATAACAAGAACCAAGGAAAAGCAGTTCAGCAGAAAACTGAGAATCGTTTCAAGAATGTGATGTGTCACAACTGCAAGCAGAAGGGATGTATTGCCAGGTTCTGTAAACAAAAGAGCAACAAGAAACCACAACAACAGCAACCACAACAGCAGCAAAGGAAGCCTCAGCAACAACCACAGCATCAGCAAGTTTAGAGGAATGAGATGGTATTGAAGAACCTCTGTTTCAACTGTCACCAGCCTGGGCATATGGTGAAAGACTGTCCGCTGATGAAAAGGGCACCTCAAGCAAAAGTGTATGCCATCAAGAATGAGCCATCTGGCTCTTAGAATGTGAAAGGGAAGGGAGTGCTAGAAGGTACTTTACAATTTAAAGGAATTTACCTTCGAGTTTTGTTTGACACTGGCGCTTCACACAACTTTATATCTTCTGAAACTATAGAACAATTTAACCTTAAACCAATGATTTCCCCAAACCCAATTTGTGTAACAAATCCTATTGGTGGTAAAACTGAGTTAAAAATGTGTTGTGAGGATATAACACTATTATATCTCTCACATTCCTTTCAGTTCGATTTCTATGTCCTAGATTTCAAAAGTTCCAATTTTATTCTTGGATTGGACTAGCTGAGCGAGTTCCAAGCCAAGATAAATGTGATAAAGAAATAATAACCTTGATAACCAGTTTAGACCGGAAAGCTAGAATACCCTGTGGAAAACCCGGTACTCACACCTGTAGTTTCATATATGCCCTAGAAGCACCAAAAGAGGACCTTGAAACACAGGACGTAGTGAGAGAATTCAAGGATATTTTCGAAGAAGTCGGATGTTTACTTCCTCATCGTGAGATAGAATTCCGAATCGATTTAATCCCATGAGCAAGACTGATAATACAACCAAAGAGACGTATGGCACCAAAGGAAGTATTGGAACTGGAGAAACAGACTTGGGATTTGTTGAGTAAAGGATTAATCCGACCTAGTTTTTCTAATTGGGGCTCGGCGGTAATTTTTGTAGTGAAGTCTGATGGGTCGTTACGACTATGTGTTGACTATAGAGAGTTAAACAAAGTGACCATCAAAAACAAATATCCTTTACCCCGAATCGATGACCATTTCGATCAATTACATGGAGCGACTGTATTCTCTCAAATGGATTTAGCCACAGGATTTCATCAATTGAAAATCGCTGAGGATAGTATTCCTTTAACAGCATTTAGAGGCCCGGATTTCTTTTATGAGCGGTTGGTTATGCCATTCGGTCTAACCAACGCACCAGCATTTTTCGTGGATTTGATGAACAGAGTCTTTAGAAAAATTCTAAACAAGTTTGTTCCAATTTTCATTGACGATATTTTGATTTACTCAAAAACTGAAGAGGAGCATCGCTATCACCTCAGAGTAGTATTAGAAACCCTGAGGAAAAATGTGTTGAATGCCAAATTTTCAAAATGTCATCTTTAGAAGTCTGAAGTGTGATTTTTGGGGCACATCGTAAACGGAGGTGGGATATCAGTAGATCCGGTGAAGGTTGAATCAGTACAACAGTGGAGGCAACCTCGTACACCAACTGACATTCGAAGTTTCCTAGGATTGGCGGGATATTACCGAAGGTTTATCAAAGACTATTCTAAAATATCATCTCATCTAACGAAATTGACGAAGAAAAACCAGAAGTTCATTTGGACCCCGAAGTGTGAAGAATCTTTTCAAGAGTTAAAAGATCGCTTAACAAATGCACCGGTATTAGCCGTTCCCGATGGAACGAGCAAGTTTGAAGTTTACACTGACGCTTGTGGTACTGGATTATGAGCCGTGTTGATGCAGAACCGTTGTGTGATTGCATATGCAAGTAGGCAATTAAAGATACACGAGAAGAATTATGCAACTCACGATTTGGAGCTATTGGCCGTTGTTTTTGCATTGAAGATATGGAGGCACTATCTTCTGGGTGGGAAATTCGAACTTTTTAGGGATCATAAACCATTGAGGTACTTATTTTCCCAGAAGGATTTAAATTTGAGGCAACAACGATGGTTACAGTTTCTTGCATCGTATGATTTGGATATCATTTATACACCCGAAAAAGCCAATGTAGTGGCAGACGCTTTGAGTAGGAATGCGATTCTATCCCTATTGGAAGTCACACCGACTCTCCAAGAAAGGATTATGAGCAATGAAAAAAGAGATGCCAAACTGGAAAAGATCATACAAGTAGTCACGAATGGAAAGGAGTCTGATTTCAATTTGGATAACCGAGGAGTGTTAAGAATTAACAACAGACTATGTGTTCCAGATGTGGATGGATTGAGGCAGGAGGTTTTGAATGAATGCCACACATCAAAATTGAGTATCCATCCGGGAATTTATAAAATGAATAACGATATGAAAAGAGTATTCTGATGGCCAGGAATGATGAAGGATGTTACAGCTTTCGTGAATGAATGTTTGTGTTGTCAGCAGGTCAAGGGAGATCATCAAAAAACTGCTGGATTGTTGCGATCATTAGAAATACCCAACTAGAAGTGGGAAATGATATCGATGGATTTTAACGATGGATTGCCAAGGACAAGAAGAGGATTTGAAGGAATTTGGGTAATTGTCGATCGGCTAATGAAAAGCGTGCATTTTATTCCTGTAAAACCGACACGTACAGCTGCGTATTTAGCCGAAATTTTCATGAGGGAGATGGTACGATTACATGGAGTCCCAGCAAGCATTGTAAGCGATAGAGATCCCATCTTTACAAGTAGCTTTTGGGGGGCATTACAAAGAACTTTGGGAACAAGATTGAACCTCAGTATAACTTACCATCCTCAAACGGACGGTCAAACTAAGAGAGTGAACCGGATATTGGAAGATTTGTTAAGAGCGTGTATTCTTGATTTTGGAGGGTCGTGGGAAGATCATCTACACCTATTCGAATTTTCTTATAACAACAGTTATCAGGCGAGTATACAAATGGCACCATACGAAGCATTGTATGGAAGACCCTGTAAAGCACCAGCATGTTGGATTGATCTGGAGAAAAATTAATACTTGGACCAGACATGATCCGAGAAGCAACAGAGAAAGTAGAATTGGGGAAGTTAAGAATGAAAGAAGCCCAGGATCGACAGAAAAGCTATGCCGATCAAAGACGAAGTGATATTGTATTTGAGATAGGAGACCTGGTATTTGTAAAGATATCACCAATGAGAGGAGTGGTGAGATTTGGAAAAGCTGGAAAGTTAACTCCGCGATATGTTGGACCTTTCCGAGTTATGGAGAGAATTGGTTTTCAAGCCTACAAAGTAGAATTACCAGAACATATGGTAGGGATTCACAGCGTATTCCATGTGTCTCATTTAAGGAAATGTTTGCACGATCCGTCTTTAATTCTGGAACCATTTGTTCAGCAAGAAATAGAGATTGAACCAGATTTGACGATAATTCGACGACCATTTCGTATTATCGACAGAGAAGAAAAGCAACTTTGCAACAAGGCAGTAAGTCTGCTAAAGATTCAATGGAGCGATAATCCGAAAGATTGCGCATGGGAGACCGAGAACCATATCAGGAAATTATACCCGGACTTATCTACAGATTAGGTATGTTTAACTATTTGGTTGTTTGGATGAAATGAAACCTTGGATTTCTTCATTTCTGTAAGCATTGGCATGTACATTTGTGGATTCGGTTTATTAGGACTTATGAACTCCCTTGCTATGATTTTATCATTGACAAGTTATTTTCCTTGTTTACTTTCAGATGGCACCACTGATGAAGAGGACCGCTAGAAAGAGACTTACATCACACCAAACCGAGATATTACTAGCCAAGCGAGCAAGAGTGGGTGATTCTGAAGATGTTAGAGAAAGGATACCGAGTGATGAAGAAGGCACACACAGGACCTCGGATGAGTCGAATGTAGGCAGAGAGGAACCCATGGAGCAAGATCCAGACAGCACGGAGCCCTCAGAGGATGATGGTGTACTTATGATTGAGACCGGTTGTTTAGACGATGATAGTGATGATGATGACAGTGACCAAGAGGGAGAAGAGGCTGAGGATATGGATATGGATGGGGATGATGAAGAAGAACCCGAGGAGGAAGAAGAGTTTGTACCTGAGACACCGATAGCTGATATGGGAGAGCAGCCAACAGAATTTGTGGACCCAACAGTGGTGATATGGGAGAAACTGAAGCAAGCACTTGTAGAGTATCACGAAGTAGGTGGATGGGTCGAGATTTTCGGAGACTTTGGTTATCCTTGGATTCAGGTGTACATGATTTCGCCCATAGAGGTTATAGAGATCTCTGATGATGAAGAGGTGGTACCGGCTAACCCGGAGATTATGGATGTTTTTGTGCCATCGGATGATGACGATGAGGTGGTCGAGGTAGTAAATATTTCTAATGATGAGTGGATCGTGATCGATAGTGACTCAGACAAGTAGAGTGGAGTAGACTGATGGGTATGGACTATGTATGTGTATATTATGTAGCTATAACTTGATTTAGTCAAGTATAGCCTATTTATGTAGTATGGTGTGTATGTCTATGATTAGTCAGGTGTAGCACTAGTAGTGTAGTATGTTATCTAGACTAGTGCTAGTATCAAACTAATTGTATAATTAGGATGTACTAAGTGATTATGATATTTAGCATCATCTTTTGGGAAAATTGACTATCTTTCTTACTTTTAAATTTCGGGGACTAAATTCTTATAAGGGGGTGGACTGTAATGTCCCGACTTTTTTGACCATTTTTAAACCATTTTAACGAGTAATTAAAATGAGTTTACTAGTTAAAAGAAAAGCTAAAGAGTTTTTTATATATAGACATATATGTATAAGCATATGTATATAAAAGTATAATTATACATATACTTGAATTATCTTGAAATTCAAAACAGGTATATGATATTAAATAGAAGTTCATATGGAAAATAAATCATATGAAGATATAACACTTCGTAGTATCATAGTGATAAAACATGGAGTTGAAAACAAAAGGACTAGAACATAAACAAAATAAAAAGAGAATTCTTCCATTTAAAGAAAAAAGGGACTTATGGATAAAAACACCACAATATGTTTGTCTACAACACGAACAAGTCGGCAAGAATATGAATCATATGACATATAAAAACATTTGTCGTCTTTGACCATGAATGAATAAATATCTCAAGAGAAGAGACAAAAACAATTTCCAAGAAGAGACAAAGCATTAAATGAAACATACTTGGAATAGTAACCTAGGATTTGTAAAACCATTCCCTAAAATCCTATCATAGAATTAGCATGTGCACTTCCTTAAGCAAGAAAAAAATATCAAGAAGAATAAAACAAAAGAAAAGCATTTGTTTAAAGCAATAAATCCAAAAAGAGATCATGGCATTTAATGAAGTTAAGGTAAGATCTTTTAGAAGGACTTACCTAGGAGCATGTCATTGGCTATCAACCTTAATGAGACAAAAACTTAAGTGCATGTGCTCCTAAATTTGTGCCGTAGGAACTAGTAGAAAAGGGGTGAAGCTAAGTGTTTTTACTGTTAAAGCATGTGCAGGAAATTCACTTGTTTAATGCATGAGACTTTCTATAAATACCACACAAGTTCTCACTTTTCTCCTCACAAATAAAATTGTAAATTCATCTCTAAAATCTTAAGTCATTCTCTGGATCTTGGAAAGCATTTAGGTGAGTGAAACACTTGAAATTTTCTGAGTTTTAAAACTTTTACTGTAAATAGTTTTTATTAAGTTAAGCTGCCATATTTTGTTGATTATCATTCATTACTGTCAACAAATAGATCTTGATGTTACGTCACTTTGATTTATCCCTATAGACTGATCAATTAGATAGTATACATCCCTGAATGTGTGTGCAATTTGATTGATGATTTAACACTTCTGTTAGAACCTGCAGAAGTGTTCTGTAAAATACGAAACATGTGTTTGTGATAAACAAACCATGTTGATTCACATTTGATTTATGAAAGAGTATGAATCTAGTGTAAACATATCATACATTTACATATAAGATCAAAGAAATTCAAGTTTTTGTTAAAAACAGAAAATACAGGAAGTTCTCTGTAAATGCGAAATCAAAGTTGAAATTCAAATATGATAAAAACCTACTTTGATGATATGAATCGAATCGCAGATGCAAATGATGATTTTTAAAATGAAAATCACGATTTTTAAGTTTGTACGTTGCGAGAATTTTGGACACGAACAGAATTGGGGTTTTAATAAAATTCCGATCATCGGAGACGATGGAGGTCAAGCGGTTGCGGGAGAAGGAGCGTCGGGGACATGGTAATCAGGGAAAAATGCAAACAGAATTTTCTAATGATTAGATTTTACAAACGGATTGAAATTAGGTTTTTTTTGATGAAAATGGGTTCACCTGTTTGCATCGGAACTACTCATCGTCGGCGCCGAGATGGACGTTCGATGGTGGGGGAACAGGAGCGTCAGAGGGTTGCGGTGTCGGGGCAAGAGTGGTTCGACGTCAAATGGTCTGAGGTTGGAGCACGAGGCGTTTTCCCCGATGATGTTTTCTGGATGTGAGGAGCTCGAACACCCCCAAATCACTGTAGCGTCGGAGAATGGGTGATCGGAGGGGTGGACGTTGACCTGAGGGTGAAGCGTGACTCATCGGAATGGGTGCGGTGGCCTCTCGTTGTGTCGTGGTGGTGTGCACGTGCTCCACCATGCATTGTGCCTGAACGAACTAAAGTACCAAGTCTGGTACTTGGCAATTGCCAAGAACAGTGCCTTGGCACTTGCCAAGACCTGGTACTTTGGCAAATGCCAAGTCCAGGTACTTTGGAAAATGCCAAAGCCTGGGACTTTGGCAAATGCCAAAGTCTGGCACTTTGGCAGTGCCAAAGTCCGGTACTGGCATTTGCCAAATCCGGTACTTTGGCATTGCAAAGTCGAGTTTTTCAATTTTAGTAAAAGCGATGATTTAAATTTAAAAATAGTTTAAATTTGAATATGAATAAAATTAAATAATTAATTAAATAAAAGAAGTGTTTTTATTTAATTGAGCAGAAGGCAAGTGGAGAAGTAAAAGCTGAAATCTAACCGACAAGATCATCGGTAGAAGTTCGATCAAGTTTTAAAATATAAGTTATACATGAATAAATGATTTAAATTTATTATTTAAATTATTTATAATTAAATAATCATAAAGAAAAGAGGATAAAAAGAAAAGGAAAAGTTCGAGAAAACATTTCCAAGCAAAATGACAAAAGGAAAGATCATACCGTGAGCGAAGCACGAGAAATTTTAAATGATGAACAAAACCACTGTTAAAACCATATACACCTTAACAGATTATTTAAGGGATGATTTGACGATACTAATGTAAACCAGATAAGCAAACACTGTTTGAAAAATAATAATTTATCTGAAACAGAGTAATACTCCTGATTTAAATCGATAAACATTTATCAACGGTAAAAAGATTCCGTACATCGTTCGAAGAGTCCGGAATAAACAATTCCACTTCGACACGAAGTTTACGACGCATAACAGAATGCTGAAGTCAAAGAGATGCAAGCGTTATTTTAAACAAGTTTGGTCTGTTCAGTCCCAGAACATATCTGAATGGACGAGTGTCTGTTAGCATATGTCAGTCAGATTTTACACATCGGTTTTACGTAAGTATATTACGTTGGTAGCGGAGGAATTCGTTTCTTTTAGCTTTATTACCCGTAATATATTTGGGTAACCGAATGAGTATTTCCGACGGATAGGACGATGTGGCATTCAAAGAATGTAAAGAAATAATCTGTTAGAAGTGAACGTCACCCCAAAACTTCACAACCCGGAAGTAACAAAAGTTGGGCTAGGCAGCATGGCTAGTTGGGTCATACCCAAGCAGGGTGTATTATCACCATCTAGAGGACTCCCTTATTCAACCTCTTAAAAACTATTTTGCTGCTGTAACTTTCAAAAACGATAAATTGAGCTCGACCGAAAGGGTGATAATATATTCATCACACTCAAGCTAAATGAGTGGACGGTCATGTATGGTCGGGTTACAAGATGTTCTTGTTGAACCCCAGTGTATCCTCTCTAGAGTACACTGATCGGTGGGTGCTCCCATACCCTGTATGTTGGAATCCAAACTCCAATACGCGTTCTGCGACTTTTAAAGTCGTATACTATATATGTGAACGTGAGATGCAAGCGTTTCACTAGATTTATAATTATCTGTTACAAACTATTATAATATCAAATGTTTTGATATAAAAGAGATTAGATCATTTCCAGATATGGATGGATCTAATGATTTTCAAAAGTAAAACATGGATCAATATAAACACATTGACACTTATTTTCCTGTTTATACTGTTTAACTATGTTTCCTCACACCAGTCCCCTGACTGACCCAGAGTTTATTTTTGTGTTTCTTAAACTCTTGGGTACTCATAATATTTATTATGAGTAGACAAGTAGGTTCAGGTAAGGCAAGTGGAACTTGATGCAGAACAAGTTCAAGACCTAGTAGCATATATGTTTAATTACCAGTTTGAGTATTTATGGTATTGTAATATGGTACTGTATGACTATGATGATGAACCACGATGATGTAATATGTTATGTACTCTGATGTATCAGGCTGTGTGATGTAATATATAAGTATTTTGTGAAATTCCGCTGTGAGATTATGATAACTTCTTACTCTTCTATTCTAAAAGTTCTACCTTTTCTATCTCATCTTCTAAATTCTTTCAATAATGACACGGTTTCCCAGGCATGGAAAATCGCGCCATTACAGATTGCCAGTGCTTTTAAAAAAATAATTCTTTTAAACATCGCAATGCTTTTTATAAAAATGAAGCCATTATAAGACTCAGTTCCCATCACACAATGCAACGCAAACCGGAGGATAGAGTTTTACCTTAGAATGGCCAAAATATGCTTGATACGAATAAAACAAAAGAATTCTTAATCGGACTCCAACTGTAAAATAGTAAGAGAACGATTCCATAGGTATTAACCCCGAAGGCCGAAACAAACATCAGACCAATACCCAGGGAACCACCCATCTTAACTCGTTTCCAGTTAGTTTCTAATTTTATAAAACAATCATAAATATCAATCATAGACGGCATTAATGCCCCATACCACTATGTCCCCATATATAGGTATACAATCAAAACTGCACAATCACGTATTTGGAAATTGGATTTTCATCATGAACCGAGGCAAAAGATAGTCCTCACCGAATTCGAGACACTCTAGCCCGTCTCTTAGGCAAGTACTCAGTCAAGCCTTTGGATCGTCAGGGCCGGTCCACAAATGTGGATTAAAATTCCTGAGCACTGCGTTTCCCTACCCTATGGGGCGTAAATGAGCCAACGAATCACTCCATCGGTCCCGGATCGATCGATATAACCGATACACCTCGCAACAGCAACAGCCGCATAGGTGAAAAATAGTTTAAATGTCAGCCAGTTTAAGCACCAACACCAGCTCTAGCTAGAAGGAAACGCCTGCCCTCCCTGAGGTCCTTCTCCCGTTTCTGGTTCATACCGGGGTGTGAGGTTCGCGAATTCACGTTATACACAAAGCTACGCCACACAGGCGGTGCTTTGATGATCAATCACAAGACTTTGCTTTTCAACAAAAGCCCTGATCACTGCATCTTAGCTTGCCACAAAGGCAATTCACACCATGTAACTGATGGTTATCAATCACACAGAATGAATTCCAATGTCAGACACACAGTCCATTTGCAAGTCCGTTCTGGGTCTGAACGAAACCGGAGGCACTATATACCTCGCAAACCCATCGATCTTCACATACGTCTAGACGATCACCACTCATTATCCATATTTCGGGATGCCTGCCGATCAGGACATCAGTTACCATCCAAACGAGATGAAGATCTCCGGTCTTCGACCACCGTCTTCATCTTTGATTTCTTATCGTCGATTCAGTTATTCAGAATTTGATAAACCCGGTCTTTCAGAGAAACTCGCGTGTATAATAAATAAGTGCTACATAAACACCACAAACGCCTTATTTCAATTCATTAGTCACCAACCGTCAATCAGTAAGAGAACGATTTCCCAAATATTAACCCCGAAGGCCGAAACCAACATCAGATTAAAACCCAGGAAACCATTCGACTTAGCCAACCTTCAGTTAGTTTCTAAATTTCATATTCCATATCGTTTATAATATTTTATAACGATTTATCGCTATTTTTATTTATTTAAAAATAGCCATTTTATTCAAACGACGCTTCAGGCCATAACGCGGCCATGGCGCTGTTTTTCTTCAGATTTGATTTACACATATCTGAAAATCTAACCGTTGGATCTTCAAAAAATATATATCATTAGAAATATCTTTTCAAAACGAATCCAACGGTTCCTGTTTTGGGAAAATCCGACGGTCGGGTCTCCCGGTACAATCGTTTAAAGTTTCGAATTCAAAATACGAACTGAAGCGTCGTTATTCGATTTAATATAATTATGATTATATATATATAAATATAATCGATTCTGGCGCTGTTTTTTTTAGATTTGAATTAAATATTCCAGACAATCCAACCGTTGGATCTTCACATAGTTGGTGCCATTGGAAAGTTATTTCCAAGGCGAACCCAATGGTTGCAGTTTCAGGAAGATCCGATGGTCGGATCTCCCACAATAATCGTTTGAAATCACGGTTTCAAAATGCAAATTACAGCTTTGTTATTCGATATATTTTAATTATAATTATATATATATATATAATTATAATTAATTCTTCGATTTCAGAACCATATTCATTTCATACATTCGATAAAAATGATATTTTTATCCTACAGATATTTATTTCAACACAACACTATTTTGAAAAATTCATGTATGTTATAAAAATGTGATTTTTATTATAAAAGAATTTATTTCAAAACACGATTATTTTACACAGTTCAAACAGGTGATAAAAATGTGATTTTTATTATAAAAGAATTTATTTCAAAACACGATTATTTTATACAGTTCAAACAGGTGATAAAAGTGAGATTTTTATTATAAAAGAATTTATTTCAAAACACGATTATTATATATAGTTCAAAGTGGTGATAAAAATGTGATTTTTATTATAAATGAATTTATTTCAAAATACGACTATTTTATATAGTTCATATAGATGGTAAAAATATGATTTTTATTATAAAGCAATTTATTTCAAAACACGAATACCTTTCAACACAAGAATTTCCATTCAACGAATGAATTTCTATTCAACACATGAAGGATTTCTATAGTTTATATATATATAGATAAAAAGGTGAATTTTTATATTTAAAACACGAATACCTTTCAACACATCAATTTGTATTCAACGAATGAATTTCAATTCAACACGTGAAGGTTTTCTATAGTTTATATATATAGATAAAAAATGTGATTTTTATTGCAAAACAATTTATTTCAAAACATGAATGTCGTTCAATAGATGAATTTCTATTCAACACACGAATATAGTTTCAACACATGAAAATAATTCTAACACATGAATATTATTCAAAATTTCTGCAGCATAACGACAGGGTAGTTAAAACCGGGGTCGTCCCTAGTACGGCTCCTCGCTCTACCTTAAAGCCTCGCCCCTTTTGACAATGGGGATTTCATGCATCTTGTTCGCACGTAGGCGGCATGTATATTTTTCTTTTCCACAAAACTAATCCTATATGGATTAAACCAAATAATTTTCAACCACAAACGGGTATTTTTCAACCACAATCAATCAATTTCAAACCACAAACAATTCACATCAACCATTCGCTATCAACCAATTTTCACACCGATCACAACCAATAAATATCATCCATGGTTTGTGGACGAGGGGCGTGTGTGTGTATATATATATATATATATATATTATTATTATATAAATATATTTCAATTCACTTCAATACAATTCAATATCTTTTCATTGCATATAAAATTTTTACAACGCATATATAACTTATACATCGACCATACAACTTATACAATGCTTATACATGAGATGTACAACACTTATATAACTCATACATCAACTATATAATTTATACATCGTTGTTTTCCATATCGTTTATAAATTAGATATCTCACATTGGGTTACACACCAACAAAAATAGCAGAAGGCTCAGAAAAATATGCGGTCCCTTTTAGAATGTAGAAGGCGTCCTCAAGGTCCTGGTCTCTCTTATTTCACTGAATTTCATCAAGAAACGAAAAAGATACGATTTTTACAGTGAAATCAAGAACAGTAGTGCTTTAAACTGCTATCATATAGTTTAAAATAGTTTCAGCCGTACCTCAGCAGTTTGGTTCGAAACTAGGTTTTCAATTTTCAGCTAATTCGTTGATCGATACGGGGATCGGGTTGCGCGAGGTCGAAGGGGGAGGAGAGGCGCTCAGGTGCCGGAAGTGGGGTCCACTTCAGTGGTCTAACGTGACGGCGGCGGCAACAGGAAGGTGCCAACTTCCTGCTGTCGATTCTCTCTCCACACTTAATGAAAATTATCAAACCTTATATGGATGTGAAGATAATGAGAATACTACAAAAACCATAACTGTGGTGGTGGGTTTCATTGAGTGAATTAGAAGAAAAAGAGGAGAGAAGGTGAAGAACAACTTCCGTCATGCGCCCTAAAGGAATACGGGGAGAGAGAAATAGCATTGACCAATTAGAATTTTTTTTATTTATATATTTTAAAAATCCGAAAATACACCTTGTCACAAACGAACACCAATCCAAACCCATCGACTGTCGTCCGTAGAGTTTTACCCCCATTCCGAACACAAAGGGATATGTTTCGTAGGCCCATTCGACAATTTCAGTCAGTTTTTCTTCAATTTAAAATATATAACATTTAATATTTGATTTGAACGTACATTTCAATTTGCCAGGGCCACATATTGATTCTAAAAAATCCGGAAAAATAAATCTAGCTATGTTTTGATGATACGGTCTCAACAAAACTAGTTTCGTCGAATTCTGAGGTCGTTTGAAAAATGGCCCTTTTCTGGTCGATCCAATTTAACGGTATTTGACCAAAACACATTTTCCTTTGCCACGCTCACATACTAGCTTCAAAAATTATGAAATTTGAAAATTAGCAATAGTTTGACATCCCGGATCCAACAAAAGTGGTTTCGTCGAATTCCGAGGTCGTATGAATTTTTTTTATTTTCAAGGGCGATATAAATTCTATAGCGACCTTTCTGAAAATTCATTTGGCCATAACTTTCGATTCCCGTTATGAAACTTCAATTTTTCAGATTCGTTAGAAAGATATTCACTAACAGATTTAAATATTTTTGGTTTCACTAAAATCCATTTTATTTTGCACCCGGTACAGTCAGGCGAAGTTTGAATTCCGTTTTTGAAACTGCAGCGCCATTTCATGCCATGTTTATAATTTATAATAATTATACTTATTTCCAAACATCTATTCAAACATATCTTTCATCATTATTATTTAAAATATTTATTTTAAATATTTAAAATTCACTATTTTAGCTAATTTAAATTTTTTTAAACTGGTTCAGATTTTCCGGGTTGTTACAATCTCCCCCACTTAAAACTTTTCGTCCCCAAAAAGGAACAAAGTCGAAAGTGGTTTGATTAATCAACTCTACCTTTAATCTGGCTTCCATTCTCCAACTTTTCAGTTTCTGAGAATTTTCAAATTCTTCAAAAATTTAGCTAACACCCGGAATTTTCGAAAAATTTCGCCATAACCTCCTTTGTACGGGGAGGGGTTTGGAAATTTATTGGGCCGTATTAGGTACCCAATAAATCCTATAAAGCATAAACATATTTATAGTGATATATTCTGGTGTTTACAGGGGAGCGTGTATAGATAATAACTCCAGAGAATAAATTCTCATCACCCTGTCAAAGCCTGAGGGAGTGTGTATTTTTAATGCTCTAGAGGATAAATCCTCGTCACCTCGTCCCGTATGGGAAATAAATAGTCCATGTGCCATATCTAATAACTAGAGAGACGTAATTATTGTCAACTCCAGACCCGTGTGGGGGTTTTATTAATCTGGCAATTTTATCGTTACAATTTTATATGGTCCATATCAGTCATCAGTTCATCCTGTAATAAATAGTCTATAGCTGTCATCAGTTCAACTTGTAATAAATAGCTATCGCCATACAAGCCTCTCGCTCGTATGGTAAATCTTCAACCTCGTCACACAAGATCCAAATGCTTGTGTGGTATATGATGAAGTATGCTATCTTCAAGAAGTATGCCATCTTCAAGAAGTATGCCATGTAGTGTAGTTCAAAATTAATTGTTACTATCCTATAGCGACATTTATTATTTACACACAGAATAACCAGCACTCCGCATCCAATGGCACCCACAGGAGTAGATATAATAATAAAATTGCGCATCCAACTCATTAAGGTTTACCTATTTGTCGGGCACGCAAATAAAATCTTTACTCAACAGCTAATCCATTTACCTGTTCAAACATATATAATGCACATGTATATATTTTTAGCTATTTCTAAAACAGTCCAATTTTGTGATTTATTCGAATAAATTCTACTATTCATTCTATTATTGATTTAATTAATATCATTTTAATAATTTAATCAATCAACTCTAAATCACACAACACAAACCTGAAACAATTTATTTTTAACTTTTCAAAAATACTCTAATTAATTCATATACTCCTTTAAAATCATTCAGACTATATGATTAAAATTTTACATTCCTGAAAAGAAAACTACAACAAAGTAGAGAACAATATGAAAATTGCAAAGTATGGTAAATGTACCTTGCACCAGAGATATCCAGATATCCACCCTGCACTTAGGATAGGCTTTCATAATACTTTCCTCTGTTTCCCAAGTACAATCTCGCGGATCTCCACTTCATTGCACTTTGACCAAGTGAACCTTCTTGTTCCTCAGCTCTTCAATTTCTTTGCCAGTAATATTTATTGGCTCTCTCCTCACAGCCAATTCTGGAGTAATATCCAAGAATTGTTGAGATGCTTCTTCCACCATCAAGTCTGGATCATGTACATGCTTTCTAAGTTGAGATACGTGGAACACATCATGTACTCCAGGCAACCAGTCAAGTAATTTAACTCTATGAGCAAGAGTTCCAATCCGTTCAAGAATAGGAAAGGGACTAATGAATCTTGGCACCAACTTCCCAGTTTTACCGAATCTGATTACTCCCCTCATCGGAGAAACATTAAGATACACATAATCGCCAACAGCAAACGCCACATCTCTTCTTCTAGAATCTGCATAGCTCTTTTGTCAGCTTTGAGTGGCTAGTAATCGTTTCTTAACGAAATCGACTTTGTCCGCAGCTTCGCGAATCATATTTGGTCCCAATACAAGTCTATTGCCAGGTTCTATCGAACAAGCAGGAGATCGGCACGGTCTACCATACAATGCTTCGAACGGTGACATTGTCAAGCTTGCTTGATAGCTATTGTTGTATGAGAAATCAACCAAATGTAAATGGTCTTCCCATGATCCAGCAAAATCTAGAACACAAGCCTGCAATAAATCTTCTAAAATATGATTCACCCTCACAGTTTGACCATCTGTCTGAGGATGATAAGCGGTGCTCAAGTTTAGCTTCGTTCCTAGTTCTACTTGAAATGCCTCCCAGAATTTGCTAGTAAATATTGGATCTCTATCACTAACTATACTGAGCGGCACCCCATGTAGCCTAACAATTTCCTTGAAATAAATCTGCGCCAGACTCTGAGCAGTTCGGTTTGATCTGACAGGTATGAAATGGGCGGTCTTCGTGAAGCGATCTGCGATCACCCAAATACTGTCATTTCCTTTTATGGTTCTGGGCAAACCATCTATAAAGTCCATGGAAATATGTTCCCACTTCCAACCTGGAACGTCCAGCGGTTGCAACAATCCTGCAAGTTTCTGTTGGTCGCTTTTGACTAGTTGGCAAGTAGGGCATCAGCTAACATATGAAGAAATGTCTCTCTTCATCGACTTCCACCAGAAAGTGCGTTTAATGTCATTATACATTTTGCTTACTCCTGGATGGATACTCAGCTTGGATTTGTGACATTCATCCAATACTTCTCTTTTGAGCTCGGGGACGTCGGGAACAAAAATCCTTCCTCCCAATCTCAAAATCCCCTCGTTATCTATTTGAAAACCGAGGGTTTGCCTTTCTGGATCCTTCTGATCATATCCTTAATAAAGTTATCATCCATCTGAAGAACAGATATTTTGTCAATCAAGGAAGACGTAGTAATAAAGCTGGCGATCATTACACTCTTTCGACTTAGTGCATCGGCCACGACATTGGCTTTCCCTGGAGTGTACAGAATCTCAAAATCGTATGCTGCAAGGAACTCTAGCCAAAGTTGTTGCCTCAGATTCAAATCTTTCTAGGTGAACAGATATTTTAGCGACTGATGATCGATATATAGTTTGAGCTTCTCTCCCAAAAGATAATGTCTCCAGATTTTCAAAGCGAATACGATAGCCAACAACTCAAGATCATGAGTAACGTAGTACTTCTCATGCGGTTTCAGCTGACGGCTAACATAAGCAACCACTTGATCTCTTTGCATTAATACTGCACCAAGGCCTTCTCTAGAGGCATCTGTCCAGATTTTCAAATCCTGATTGCCATCGATAATTATTAACACTGGAGCCGTTGTTAATCTTAACTTTAGCTTCTCAAAAGCCTCTTCACATTCTGGAGTCCACTTGAATTTTGAGTCCTTCTTTGTAAGCTTTGTCAAGTGACTAGATATCTTTGAAAATTCTTTAATGAACTTCCGGTAATAACTAGCCAATCCAAGAAAACTGTGGACTTCTGTAGGAGTATTAGGCTGCTTCCAGTTTTGAATAACTGTGATTTTACTTAGATCCACATCAATTCCTTCTTTCGATACGACATTGCCAAGAAACTTTACTTTATCTTGCCAGAATATGCATTTGGATAGTTTGGCTTTTAAAACGTGCCTTCTTAGAATTTCCATAACTTGATCCAAATGTTTTTCATGCTCGGCCTTTGATTTAGAGAAGATTTGAATATCATCGATAAAAACTAGAACAAACTTATTCAGGACTCCTCTGAACACTCTATTCATTAAATCGACGAAGTATGCTGGAGCGTTACATAAGCCAAACAACATTACTAACCACTCATAGAATAAGTCGGGACCTCTGTGTGCTGTCGTAGGAACATACTCTTCGGCAATTCGAAGCTGATGGAATCCTGTAGCTAGGTCCATCCTTGAAAATACTTGTACTCCATTCAGACGATCCAATAAATCATCGATTCGTGGCAATGGATATTTATTCTTTATTGTCTGATTGTTCAAATCACGATAATCCGCACATAGTCGCAGAGTACCGTCTGACTTTGGGACAAACACCACTGCTGCTACCCAGTCAGAGAAACTAGGCCTGATCAAACCCTTCCATACAAGATATCGTGTTTTATTGTCTAGTTCTTCTTTCTCCTTTAGGGTCATCCTCCGAATAGCGTGCACTACTGGCCTTGCGTTCGGAATTAAAGCGATCTTGAAATTTATTTCTCTCTACGGAGGTAGACTAATGACTTCTTCGAACACATCTGCATAATTCTTTACGACAATAATATCCTTGATGAGGTCGGGAATATTCTCCGTGGCTACCGGGATATTTTCTATTTGAACAAGAGAAACATCGAGAGCTGCCCAGAAGTCTTTTCTGTTAGAATTCTGACCTTCACAAGGAATGGTTATATAATCACCTGATTTAATCTTCACCTTAACGACTCTGTCGACGCATTTAACCTTAGCTTCATATTTGGTCAACCAGTCTATCCCCAAGATTAGATCAAACTCTGTAAAATTCATGACGACTGCGATGGTAGGGAATCGATAACGAGAAAAGGAAACCGGTACTCCACAAACCCAGCTGAGATCGAGGGAACCCCCAAACGGATTATGGACAGTCACTGGTTCTTTGAGCTTCTTCAAATTCAAATCCAGTTTCTTCACCGCATTCTTTGCAATAAAGCTAAGCTACGCTCTTGTATCAAACAGTACTTTAACTGGAATATCTTTGATAGTAAGCGTGCCTTCTAAAACATCTGGCCTTTCCTGAATAGCTGAGGGCTCGGAAGCTTTTGCTATTTCATTTATATGTACTGCTTCAGATTCCTTTGAGAGTTGGCACTCCCATGGAATATGACCTGCTTGGTGACACTTATGGCATTTCCTTTCCCCATGCGGGTTCTTTTGCTTCTTAGTGGGTTTAGATCCACTCTTGATTCGTTTCTTTAAGGGTCCGCAATTTCTCGACTGTTAACCAACTTTGTGAACTGGGCAACACAAAGTCGAGATCTAAAGCGTTGAAGAACTTAGAAAGCGTCGTAGCGGATCGGATTGGAGAGCTGCTACCATTCGGATCGGAGAGCTATCACCAGTCGGATCGGAGAGTTATCATCAGTCAGATTGGTGAGCTACTACCAGGTCGGAACGGAGCAGAGCAAAATGGATAAGGACTTAGTTTCCGCTTAGTTCGGGTCGGATCGGATGCCCCGATCCGAACCCCTTCTGCACGCTCCTCCGATCCGAACCCATATTCCACATCACTTCCCCCATGATCGCCTGATAATTCGGAGCGGTTATGACCAGTTCCTACCCACGATGACCAATACTTTGATGCGCTGTCAGCACTAGAATCCATACGAACCCGAGGACGATGGGATGGAAGACACGTGGCTCCGATCTGGATCGGGTTCTGACTAAATTTTCACCTATAAATACCTTGCCTAGAGACAATTAAAGGGATCTTATTTTTGGCACTTTGAGAGTTAAAACTCTATCATAAACCGAATTCAATCACTCCCAGATAATCCAAATCGTCTTTCAACTTTTGTTTTGAGACAATTGAGTTAATGTATGTGAGTTGTGAGTGAAATTGAGTGAATATCTCATTGTAATTGCAACTATATCATCGAGAATAGTGATTGATAAGTGGACGTAGGCTTTTCAACGCCGAACCACTATAAATTCTGTGTCTCCATTTTACTTTTGATCTTATTTTATTCTGATTTCAGTAAATCTGGGTGTTAGAACCACTTTTTGGTCTAACATCGATAAATGCCCCTTCTAATGGCAGCTATTGCACATGGCAGTTGTTACTGGCTCTTTCCCAGATCTGGCCCTTTTTCGATTGAATTTGTCTTTTTACTGACCTCAGACATCGTACTGGCCTATGGACGATCATTTTCAGACTCACCTTTATTACTAGAACTGACTTCCTTTTCGTCACGCAACATACCATTCTTATGGAGATCTTCATACTGATAAGCCATGTATATCATTTCTGAGAAAGGAAGCTTTACATTCTTCATTACACTATTCTGGTATTTTCTTTGCAGGCCATGAATGAACCTCATGAATGAACCTCATGAGAGGCCATGAATCACCTTTTATCAGATAAGAAAATTCATCACATAACCACTCAGTTGCTTCAGGAGGAGTAAATCTTTCTAGGAAAATCTCTTTGAATCTATCCCAGGTGATATCTCCTTCTGGATTATCTTTGATGATTGTTTCCCACCAGATTAAAGCTTCTTCTTTGAGAGCCCAAGATGCTACTAATCTTTTCTGATCATCTCTTATCTGGATACATTCGAAAATTCTTTCAATAGAACTCGTCCAAGCTTGAGTCTGAATTATAGATTCATTGCCCGACAATTGTGCTCCGCCTAGATTTTGATATCTCTTTAATAGAGCCTCTAGATCTAGTTCTGCATTTCTTCTGTTTCTGACACTCATTTTCTAGTACTTCTGCAAATAGCACATCTAGTGTCAGGTCAATAGAAAAGATATTTTAAAATATAGAGACAAATACTTGAATATAAATGTGTCTACTGGGTTGTATTTCATTCTGCTATACTCATACTAGGATATTACTGATCCTATCTGTAATGAGTTATTCGTCCTAGAACACTACTGGTTCTATTTCTGATGAGTTCATTAATATGTTATATTCCAGCACTAAGCTTAACCAAAGCTCTGATACCATGTTCTGACGACCCAAAAACCCGTACTACGGTGTTAAGGGTAATCTTTGGAATATAACACATAAACAGATAATAGCAGGACAAAAATAAATAAATAAATACACCAGATAATGAACAAATAATACACTGGATAAACGAAATCATCAGAGTTACACAGTATACAGGATCATACTTAGTACAAATATAGTTCAGCTATACATTAATGTCTACAGCGGAAAACAAACATAATATGTACAATAGGAGTTGAACAGCATAAAAAGAGATAAATGATAGAATCCGTCTTCAGCTCCAACTATCCAGAAAGAGCCTGTTAAAACCTGAATACAAGGCTGCCCGTGTAGAAAAAGGGGCACCCGAGTTTGCAAGTGAAACAAACTACGAGTCAGTCATGGGACTGGTATGAGAAATCTACTTACACATTTATAATATGGCTAATCACAGGACCACGCCACTTTCGCGGAACGAGTTTACTCCATTGGATTGCCAGTGCTTTAAAACAAATAATTCTTTTAAACATCGCAATGCTTTTTATAAAAATGAAGCCATTATAAGACTCAGTTCCCATCACACAATGCAACGTAAACAGGAGGATAGAGTTTTACCTTGTAATGGCCAAAATATGCTTGATACGAATAAAACAAAAGAATTCTTAATCAGACTCCAACTGTAAAATAGTAAGAGAATGATTCCATAGGTATTAACCCTGAAGGCCGAAACCAACATCAGACTAATACCCAGGGAACCACCCATCTTAAATCGTTTCCAGTTAGTTTCTTATTTTATAAAACAATCATAAATATCAATCATAGACGACATTAATGCCCCATACGACTATGTCACCATATATAGGTATACAATCAAAACCGCACAGTCACGTATTTTGAAATTGGATTTCCATCATGAAACAAGGCAAAAGATAGTCCTCACCGAATTCGAGACGCTCTAGCCCGTGTCTCAGGCAAGTACTCAGTCAAGCCTTTGGATCGTCAGGGCCGGTCCATCGATGTGGATTAATATTCCTGAACACTGCGTTTCCCCGCCCTATGGGGCGTAAATGAGCCAACGAATGGCTCCATCGGTCCCGGATCGACCGATATAACCGAGGCGCCTCGCAACAACAACAACCACATAGGTGAAAAATAGTATAAATGTTAGCCAGTTTAAGCACTGACACCACCTCTAGCTAGAAGGAAACGCATGCCCTCCCTGAGGTCCTTCTATTGTTTCTGGTTCATACCGGGGTGTGAGGTTCGCGAATTCACATTATACACAAAGCTACGCCACACAAGCGGTGCTTCCATCATCCATCACAAGAATTTGCTTTTGAACAGAAGCCCTGATCATTGCATCTTAGCATGCCACACAGGCAATTCACACCATGTAACCGATGGTTATAAATCACATAGAATGAATTCCAATGTCAGACACACAGTCCATTTGCAAGTCCGTTCTGGGTCTGAACGAAACCGGAGGCACTATATACCTCGCAAACCCATCGATCTTCACGTACGTCTAGACAATCACCACTCATTATCCATATTTCGGGATGCCTCCTAATCATGACATCAATTACCATCCAAATGAGATGGAGATCTCTGGTCTTCGACCACCGTCTTCATCTTCGATTTCTTATCGTCGATTCAGTTATTCAGAATGGGATAAACTCGGTCTTTCTTAGCAACTCGCGTGTATAATAAATAAGTGCTACATAAACAGCACACATGCCTTATTTCAATTCATTAGTCACTAACAGTCAATCAGTAAGAGAACGATTTCCCAAATATTAACCCCGAAGGCCGAAACCAACATCAGATTAAAACCCAGGAAACCATTTGACTTAGCCAACCTTTAGTTAGTTTCTAAATTTCATATTCCATATCGTTTATAATATTTTATAACGCTTTATCACTATTTTTATTTATTTAAAAATAGCCATTTTATTCAAACGACGCTTCAGGCCATAACGCGGCCGTGGCATTGTTTTTCTTCATATTTGATTTACACATATATGAAAATCTAACCGTTGGATCTTCACAAAATTTATATCATTAGAAAGACCTTTTCAAAACGAATCCAACGGTTCCTGTTTTGGGAAAATCCGACGGTCGGATCTCCCGGTACAATCGTTTGAAGTTTCAATTTCAAAACACGTACTGCAGCGTCGTTATTCGATTTAATATAATTATATATATATAATCGATTCTAGCGCTGTTTTTATTCAGATTTGAATTAAACATTCCAGACAATCCAACCGTTGGATCTTTACAAAGTTGGTGCCATTGGAAAGATATTTCCAAGGCGAACCCAACGGTTGCAATTTCAGGAAGATCCGATGGTCGAATCTCCCACAATAATCGTTTGAAATCACGGTTTCAAAATACGAACTGCAGCTTCGTTATTCGATATATTTTAATTATAATTATATATAATTATAATTATAATCGATTCTTCGATTTGAAAACCATATTCATTTCATACATTCGATAAAAATGATATTTTTATCCTACAGATATTTATTTCAACACAACACTATTTTGAACAATTCATGTATGTTACAAAAATGTGATTTTTGTTATAAAAGAATTTATTTCAATAAACGATTATTTTATACAGTTCAAACAGGTGATAAAAATGTGATTTTTATTATAAAAGAATTTATTTCAAAACACGATTATTTTAAACAGTTCAAACAGGTGATAAAAATGTGATTTTTATTATAAAAGAATTTATTTCAAAACACGACTATTTTATATAGTTCTTACAGATGGTAAAAATATGATTTTTGTTATAAAGCAATTTATTTCAAAACAAGAATACCTTTCAACACATGAATTTTCATTCAACGAATGAATTTATATTCAACACATGAAGGTTTTCAATAGTTTATATATATATATAGATAAAAAGGTGATTTTTTATATTTAAAACACGAATACCTTTCAACGCATGAATTTCCGTTCAACGAATGAATTTCTATTCAACACATGAAGGATTTCTATAGTTTATATTTATAGATAAAAAGATGATCTTTTATATTTAAAACACGAATACCTTTCAACACATGAATTTTTATTCAACGAATGAATTTCAATTCAACACATGAAGGTTTTATATAGTTTATATATATAGATAAAAACGTGATTTTTTATTTAAAACATGAATAACTTTCAACACAATAATTTCTATTCAACGAATGAATTTAAATTCAACACATGAAGGTTTTCTATAGTTTATATATATAGATAAAAATGTGATTTTTATTGCAAAACAATTTATTTCAAAACAAGAATGTCGTTCAATAGATGAATTTCTATTCAACACACGAATATAGTTTCAACACATGAAAACAATTCTAACACATGAATATTATTCAAAATTTTGGCAGCATAATGGCAGGGTAGTTAAAACCGGGGTTGTCCCTAGTACGGCTCCTCGCTCTACCTTAAAGCCTCGCAGCTTTTGACAATGGGGATTTCATGCATCTAGTGTGAAACACCCCACCTCCGTTAGGGTCACTCTCAAAGGGAATGCCCTAATTTTGGTGGAGGTTTATAAGTATAAGTCACAGATATACAAGACAGATATAGAACATATATTTTTGAACAGCGGAAAAACAACAACTTTTTATTTCATTAAAATACATGTTACAACAACCATACCATAATTGACTTACAATACTTCCAAAAACATAACATCTTCACAACTGTCTTGATTACATTATTTAAAGAAGCTTAAAGAAAACATAAATAAACTGCAAAAGTCCCATAGTTGCTATCCAAAGCCATAGTCCAAAACGAAAAGATCCAAGCAATACATTCTTTCTCTTCAAGCTGGATATGAAGGCTGGTCAAGCTGCGGTATTCCCTCCCTGTGGACCTGGGGGGGGGGGGGGAACGGAAGAAAAGAAGACGAAAGAAAAGTAGATTCAGACATAAAGCCTAAGTAAGTCTAGGACTATTCAGTCTATGAATAAAGAACTGGGTATGATAAGTATAAACTAGAAATGGGAAAGCACCATAAACTTAGTTAAGTTGTCTAGGGTCGAATATACTATCGTACCCCATATTAATCTCTATACCCATATAAACTAGTTCCCAATAGGCACCCCATAATCAGCGTGAAGTGATCCATTTTATGATGATCGGCTCCTAATCGCATAGTTACATGTGTCTTACGGCCCCCGATGTTGTAGTTACCTATGCTGGTCCCACCATGGGGTGTATCAAGTCCCATGGTGGCGACCAGACACAATCCTAGAATGCAAAGGTATGCTACTGGTGCCCAGTGCCTTATTTTTCTGCGCCGGAGTGTGTGCACGCCCGCACCCCGTTAGAACCTACACTGCTGCACCACCGCCGTCGATTTGACCTCTTACAGTCAGCCCAGTAATCATGCCCCACCCTGCCTAGTTTCAGGGTATCATGATACCTTATAGGGTTACTGCTGAAAAGGGTCCCCCGCTACTAGGTTTTTCTATTTCTAGCCAACATGCTAAGTTGGTTAAGTGTTTTATAAACCTAACCCCCAATCAGTATGTTTAGTTTAGCATGCTCCATCTTGATTAAGTATTAATATAATTTACTTAATCCTATCAATCCTGACTCAGCCTTAATTGTCTTATTAAAGCCTTGACCTCTCACATTAGACAGGTATTGTTGTGGCTGCCTGTTGCCGGTTGGGTCCGGGCAGTCTTACGCCACAACTCAGTCTAACCTCGGGTCCTTATTGGGCTCCATGTTTAATCACCCACATTGGATAGGTATTGTTGTGACTACTGGACAGCCGGGCGGTTCCGGGCAGGTTTACATCACAACTCAATCCAACCTCGGGTTAAACACATCGTATTTTCTACATCTACATATTTTGTCTTTCTTCTTTTTATATGTAAATATTTGCGGCCCATTATTCAAATTTATCTTTATTGGTTAAGATTTATTTATGCCACTTAATTGTTTTTCAAAGTTATTGGCGTGCGTCAAACAAGCCAACACATATGTTCTATATTTTTAACCCAAACGTCATTTCCCCCGTTTTATTCGTTCGTTCCAATGTAAGGTGTGTTGGGTTTAATACTTAAACCCAATTTAGCCATATGAAAAGGGGAGGCTATAACATGGTGTTTATAAGGTGACATAAAAAGGGGAGTGTGAACGCATGAACTTGCAACATACGATCTAATTATCATAAGATAGGCATATGTGAACTTGCAATTGTAACAACATATAATATAAGCAATACCTAAACATGAATCATTCTATTCACAAAATCATGGTGTAAACGAAGCATGTAGTCTTGGCATAAATAGTACTTAAACATGAACCACTCTAATCATATAATTATGGCATAATCATAATTGAACATGAGTCCTTATATGGTCATGGCATAAACATAATTGATTATGAATCCTATTATTCATATAATCATGGGTTTTTGTCCAATCTATGTAACTTGTAAGGGGATGCAATTCTAGTGTAAATTTCTAATGTAACTTATGTGCCAAAAATATATTATCATATGATTAAGATAACAACATAAGCTTAGAAAACATGTTTTTAACTAGGCATAATAACAAACATAGCTTAGACAAGTTCATAAAATTAATACAAGCTTACAACGACGCTTGCTTTTGTCACTATCACAAAATCATGATTTTTATACTTGAACTATGATGCCAATTTCAACATAACCTTCATATGAATCATAATAATTAGGTGAATCAAATTACACAAAAGATGACCATAGAATTTTACATCATGTTGTCATAACAATAGATCATAGACTTGCATGAATTTCAAAATAAACTATTACAACATATAGTTGTTGTTTCAACATGAATCTTATACTTGCATTTACCAAATGGGTTTGTGAATAACTACCACAAACATGTAGTTTTCAATATAAATCATATGCTTGCATAAGTCCCAATCAAAATTCCACAACATGTGGTTGTCACATAAGCCACATACTTGTATGAATCAAACCATAGTATTACCAAATCGTTTAGAATCAAAATAATATACAAATATAAGTCATTATCGCCACAATTCCATTTCGTTTCCAACGCAAATCGCGTACTTGCAAATATCCAATCGTATATCATAAAATTCCCAAATCGTTTTGCATCAAAGCAACATACAAATATAGATTATTATCGCCACAGTTCCATTTCTTACATTACACAAATCAACAAAATTATTTAATTCATATCGGAATAGCACTCTACTTACAGCGTATGGCGAATCTTCAATTCAGAAATCTGAATTCTGAATTTGGAGATGCTATCCTTTGTTGTAGGCGTTGCTTTGATTTGATTAATGTTGCTTTAAGCTTTGAATTATCTCCTAGTTGTCTCTCTATTTCTGACGGCTATCTTCAGTCTCTCCTCAGCAGCATGACGGTCTCATCTCCATTTTAGTTTATGTGCATTAGGGTTAGACTTAGGTCCTTTTTATAGAGTTTGTGAGTTGATTTAGACCGTCGATGAAGCTTGGTTCAATAATAGCCGTTTGTTTGAAGGAGAGACCAACCAGGAGCTGACACCTAGCCCTAGTGACAAGGCAAGGCTCAGAAAATCGACCAAACACAGACCTGGCCAGCCAGGACTTGACCAGACCTGACCAGCAGGTCATTTTTGACTTGGGCGCACTTGGTAGGTGCGCCACGTCAAAAATGTACTGGCGCACTTCCCAAGTGCGCCAGTTCATTTTTGTTCTGGCGCACTTCCCAAGTGCGCCAGTGCATTCTGACCCATTTTCTGGTTTTCCGCCCAACTTCGTTCGTCCATATCTTCTTCATACGATATCCGTTTTACGCAAACTCAGACTCTATCTCAAGCAGAATTCCGAGACGAACGCAATGTCGTATCCCGTTTCCCTTAATTCTTTGAATTAAAATTAGTTATAGTTTAATTTATGAATTTCACAGTTATAAAATACATGGGGTGTTACATTCTCCCCCACTTAAAAGGATTTCGTCCCCGAAATCTTCAAGTTCAGCAAGAATGTACAATCCTAACATCCAAACATCCATCTACTCATCCATCAAACACGAGCATCCATTGTCCTTAAAAGACTTCTAATGCTTCATGATCATATGCGAAGTGTGTGTACATGTACTTATCTAATGCAAAATCAGGCGGTCTACTGATTCAATTGACCTCCTTAATGCGAATTATGTAAGTGCTATGAATCCATTATGAATGCAAATCCCCCTATTCATGATTCTACATGAGTGCACAATCATTCATACACATGCAACATCCATATGACAACACATTAAAGTTCAACCATATACGAATGCAAACATATATGCATATGCAAAATGAAGTGACTGAGCCGATCTAAAGCCTAGATTATATGTGTATATGCAACCACGAGCAACCAGTAGCAATCACTTGCAACCACTTGCAACCATCATCCATAACATGTTTCAACTACATGTTTTCATCCAAAGAGTTTCTACCTAAAAGATAGGGTCGAGGAGATATACCTAAAAAAAAGATAGATAAAAGGGCAACTTAAGGAAAAGGAAGGATCAAAGATGTACCCTCGAAAAGAAAAGGGTAGGCAGCGCGTATTCTAGCTTCAGTTTCCCAAGTTGCATCTCCTTCGGCGTCGCTCCACTGAACTTTGACGAGCTTGACTTCGCGGTTGCGTAGCTTTTTCACTTCCGTTCCTAATATGCAGGTTGGAACTTTTCTTATGGTTGCTTCGCGTTCCACTTCAGCTTCTTCTAGGATATTTGGCTCTACCACTTCAGCAGACTCATGTAGACATTTTTGGAGATGTGAAACGTGAAAGACGTTGTGAACTCCGGCCAGCTTTTCGGGTAGCTCTAATCTATAGGCCATTTTCCCAATTTTCTCTATGATAGGGAATGGCCTTACGAACCTTGGTGCTAGCTTTCCTATGGTTCCAAAACGAACAACGTTCCTTAGCGGAGATACCTTAAGAAATACTCTGTCTCCAATCTCAAATTCAAGGTCGGTCCTCCTCTTGTCGGCGTAGGACTTTTGTCTGTCTTGGGCTGTCTTCATCCTTCTTCGTATTAAGTCTACTTTCTCTGTAGTTTCTCAAATCATATCTAGTCCAAGTATGAGTTTATCAGTAGATTCCCACCAATAAGTGGGCGATCGGCACGGTCTTCCATATAAAGCTTCGAAGGGCGCCATTCCGATGGTATCTTGATAGCTGTTGTTGTAGGCAAATTCCACCAAAGGAAGATGGTCTTCCCATGTCCCTCCAAAGTCAAGGACGCACAGTCTTAGAAGGTCCTCCAAAACTCTGTTCACTCTTTCTGTTTGGCCGTCGGTTTGGGGATGATAGGCTGTGCTCAAGCATAACTGCGTTCCTACTGCTTCTTGCAGACTCCGCCAAAACCCACTGGTGAAGATATGGTCTCGGTCACTAACAATGCTGGATGGTATTCCATGGAGTCGAACGATTTCCTTGAGGTAAAGAGATGCTAGGGATGAGACAGTTCTTTTACTTTTGACAGGTAAAAAGTGGGCGCTTGTAGTAAGCCTATCCACTATTACCCAAATGTTAGTGTTTCCTCTCCTAGACCTAGGCAGCCCATCGATGAAGTCCATTGAGATGCTATCCCACTTCCACTGCGGGACCTCTAGAGGATGTAGCAGACCGCCAGGCTTTTTCTGTTCCGCCTTAACCTGTTGGCACACCATACACTTAGAAACGAATTCTGCCACATCATTTTTCATGCCGTTCCAGAAGAAAGTTCTTTTTATGTCCTTGTACATTTTATCTCCGCCTGGGTGTACCGTCATCTTGGAGTGATGTGCTTCCTCGAGAACCCTCTTTACTAAATCCCTTGTCTGTGGGACGCATAGTCCTCCGTCTCGCCTTTGCCAACCCTTAACGTCGATGGAGTATCTGTTGAGGTAACTTGAAGTCTCACCCCTAATTAGCCTATCAATCGTTTCCACAAGCTGAGGGTCTTCGCGTTGTGCTATCCCTATTGAGTCCATTAAAGTCGGGCGCACTTCAAGAGATGCTAGCAAGCCTGGTACAAAATCGGAGGAAGGCCTAAAGTCGAAGCTGGCTATAAACTCTAGGCTTTGTCTTTCAACAAACAGCGGGCTTAAGGTCAGTTTCTTTCGGCTCAACGCGTCTGCCACTACGTTGCCTTTGCCCGGAGTGTAGGAGATCTCGAAATCGTACGAGGCAAGAAACTCCATCCATCTTTGTTGCCTCAAGTTAAGATCTTTCTGCGAGAAAAGATATTTCAACGATTTATGGTCAGTGTAAAGTTCGAACTTCTCACCTAGGAGATAGTGTCGCCAATACTTGAGTGCAAAGACGATGGCAGCTAACTCAAGATCGTGGGTCGGGTAGTTCTTTTCGTGCACTTTCAACTGCCTCCCGCCATAAGCTACTACCCTTCCTTCTTGCATTAAGACGGCGCCTAGCCCTATCCCACATGCATCTGTATAAACAGTGAACATCTTGCTTCCATCTGGCAACGTCAAAACTGGGGCTGTTGTAAGAGCCCTTTTCAGTCGCTGGAAAGCAAACTCGCAATCCAAGTCCCAATTGAACACTAGATTCTTCTTGGTCAACTTTGTGAGCGGAGCTGAGATTTTCGCAAAATCCTTTATGAACTTTCGATAGAAACCTGCTAGTCCTAGAAAACTTCGGACCTCGGTTGCATTCCTTGGTGTCTTCCAATCCTGTACCGCCACTACCTTAGCAGGGTCCACTGCTAACCCTTGTTTGGATACTATGTGCCCAAGGAACCTCACTTCTTCTCTCCAAAAGAGGCATTTGGAGAATTTGGGTTTTAGTTGATGGACTCGCAGAGTTTCCATGATTGCCCTTATGTGCTGAGCATGTTCCTCTTCACTCTTTGAGAAGATAAGGATATCGTCTACGAAGACCACTACGAACTTATTGAGGAAATCTCTGAATACCCTACTCATCAGGTCCACGAAGTAAGCAGGTGCATTTGTTAAGCCGAAAGGCATGACAAGCCATTCAAAGAAGCCGTCTGGGGTTCTGAATGCCGTTTTATCGATACTATCTTCAGCCACCCTTAGCTGATGAAAACCGGTCGCTAAATCGAGTTGGGAGAAAACAGACGCTCCTACAAGCTGATCAAACAAATCGTCAATTCTAGGGAGAGGGTGCCTATTCTTTTTCGTTAGCTTGTTGAGCTCCCTATAGTCAACACATAGACGGAGTGAACCATCCGCCTTTGTGGCGAACACCATTGGAGCGCCCCATTCTGAAATGCTCCTCCTAATGAACCCCTTTTCTAGAAGCTCTTTAATCTGTTTACTGAGCTCTTTCCTTTCCCGTGGAGCCATGTGTCTAACGGGCAACGCAACGGGCTTTGCATTATCTACAAGGTATATGCGGAAGTCTATCTCCCGCTTCGGAGGCAAGCCCTTCACCTCTTCGAAGACATCCGGATATTCCCGGACCACTCTAACTGATTGCAAATTTTCAACAGAGGCATCTAGCGATTCAAGGTAACTAAGCATAACCGCATACGAGGGATTACAAGAAATTTCCAAAGTATTACCGAGCTGGGTTAGGTGCCTAACAACCCTTTTCTCACAATCAAGGATGGCCCCATTACTGGATAGCCAATCCATGCCCAAAATCAAACCATATCCCGAAAAGCCCAAAACAAAGGCACTACATTGAAATTCTACGCTTAGAATAGAAATTTTCAATCCCAAACAGATCATAGACAAATGAGCTGGGCCCACAATTGGGTTTGAAACAATTAAGGGGTCCTCTACCATACTAGTTTTTAGGTGCAGAGATTCTACTAAAGCAGACGAGATAAAGGAGTGTGATGCGCCAGAATCAAATAAAGTGCGAACGGGGTGATCATAAAGATAAACTACACTTTCTACAGAAGTATTTATACCTCGCTGTTGCAGAGGTGGCGCTTCTAGCACATGAACTTGTGCCCCTGAGGTGGATCCAGCCCTCTGCCCCTGTCCTCGATTCTTTGGGCAGTCCTTAGCCCTGTGGCCTGTCTCACCGCAAGAAAAGCACCCACCATTCTCCTTGGCCTTCTTTTTCCGGCAATCTTTCACTAAGTGCCCCACTTTGCCACAGAAATTACACTTCCTCTTCTCTTTGTTGCCTTTCCCGCCCTTTTTAAAGTCTGTCTTCTTAGGCTGCAAACCCTCTTTCTTCCCTTGAGAGCTTTCTGCCTTTGTCTCCTTCTTGCCCTTATCCTCTTCGTTTAGCCATGCCATTTGTACCAACCTTTCATATGTAGCTCCCATGGGTATATGGGTCACGGCCAAACTGTTCAATGGCTCATTCAACCCTTTGACGAAACGGAGAGCCTTCTTGTGCGGGGTGTTGACTAGGTCCAGCCCAAACCTAGCCAGCTCATCGAACTGATTAACATACTCTTTGACTGTCTTGTTCCCTTGCTTAAGAAATAAGAATTTTTCCAACTGTAAACTCCTTTCCGCATCTGAGAGAAATTTAGCCTCAAACAATGCCCTAAAGTCCTCCCATGTCTCCACTGGTCTTTCTGCATTAGTGACTTCCCACCAGTAGGAAGCCTTGCCCTTTAGTAGCCATACTGCCAGTTGTACTTTCTGTCTATTTTCTACCTCAAAGATGATGAATACGTCCTCGGTTTCTTTCAGCCAATTTCTATCTGCCACGAAGGACTCAGTTCCATGAAAATCCTTTCCTCCCATAGCTTTAAAATCTCTACATATCTTAGCAAATGTGTTTCCCCGTGGAGGAGGTGGAGGAAGAGGTGCTGCTGCAGCTGGATGATTTCCTGTAGTTGGGGGAGGAGGAACGGTAGGACCTGGCTGAGTGGCCCTTGCTTCTAAGAACCGTCTAAACCAACCAGGTATTGGTACACCCTCTGGCAAGTTAAGTTCTTCGGCCATGCTGAAACAAAAAGGATAGATTCAAAATGAAGGATAAGAGATAGTACCTATGGCTTTGGGGGGGACTTTGCCTTTTTAAAATAAAATAATATTTTTCTTTTAAAAATGCTTCTTTAAATTTCCTTTTTGAAAATAAATTTTCAAAACTTTTTATCTTATCTGGTAAACCTATGCTCTGATACCAAGTGAAACACCCCACCTCCGTTAGGGTTACTCTCAAAGGGAATGCCCTAATTTTGGTGGAGGTTTATAAGTATAAGTCACAGATATACAAGACAGATATAGAACACATATTTTTGAACAGCGGAAAAACAACAACTTTTTATTTCATTAAAATACGTGTTACAACAACCATACCATAATTGTCTTACAATACTTCCAAAAACATAACATCTTCGTAACTGTCTTGATTACATTATTTAAAGAAGCTTAAAGAAAACATAAATAAACTGCAAAAGTCCCATAGTTGCTATCCAAAGCCATAGTCCAAAACGAAAAGATCCAAGCAATACATTCTTTCTCTTCAAGCTGGATATGAAGGCTGGTCAAGCTGCGGTATTCCCTCCTTGTGGACCTGGGGGGGGGGGGGGGGGGAACGGAAGAAAAGAAGACGAAAGAAAAGTAGAGTCAGACATAAAGCCTGAGTAAGTCTAGGACTATTCAGTCTATGAATAAAGAACTGGGTATGATAAGTATAAACTAGAAATGGGAAAGCACCATAAACTTAGTTAAGTTGTCTAGGGTCGAATATACTATCGTACCCCATATTAATCTCTGTACCCATCTAAACTAGTTCCCAACAGGCACCCCATAATCAGCGTGAAGTGATCCATTTTATGATGATCGGCTCCTACTCGCATAGTTACATGTGTCTTACGGCCCCCGATGTTGTAGTTACCTATGCTGGTCCCACCATGGGGTGTATCAAGTCCCATGGTGGCGGCCCGACACAATCCTAGAATGCACAGGTATGCTACTGGTGCCCAGTACCTTATTTTTCTGCGCCGGAGTGTGTGCACGCCCGCACCCCGTTAGAACCTACACTGATGCACCACCGCCGTCGATTTGACCTCTTACAGTCAGCCCAGTAATCGTGCCCCACCCTGCCTAGTTTCAGGGTATCATGATACCTTATAGGGTTACTGCTGAAAAGGGTCCCCCGCTACTAGGTTTTTATATTTCTGGCCAACATGCTAAGTTGGTTAAGTGTTTTATAAACCTAACCCCCAATCAGTCTGTTTAGTTTAGCATGTTCCATCTTGATTAAATATCAATATAATTTACTTAATCCTATCAATCCTGACTCAGCCTTAGTTGTCTTATTATAGCCTTGACCTCTCACATTAGACAGGTATTGTTGTGGCTGCCTGTTACCGGTTGGGTCCGGGCAGTCTTACGCCACAACTCAGTCTAACCTCGGATCCTTATTGGGCTCCATGTTTAACCACCCACATTGGATAGGTATTGTTGTGACTACTGGACAGCCAGGCGGTTCCGGGCAGGTTTACATCACAACTCAATCCAACCTCGGGTTAAACACATCGTATTTTCTACATTTACATATTTTGTCTTTCTTCTTTTTATATGTAAATATTTGCGGCCCATTATTCAAATTTATCTTTATTGGTTAAGATTTATTTATGCCACTTAATTGTTTCTCAAAGTTATTGGCGTGCGTCAAACAAGCCAACACATATGTTCTATATTTTTAACCCAAACGTCATTTCCCCCGTTTTATTTGTTCGTTCCAATGTAAGGTGTGTTGTGTTTAATACTTAAACCTAATTTAGCCATATGAAAAGGGGAGGCTATAACATGGTGTTTATAAGGTGACATAAAAAGGGGAGTGTGAACGCATGAACTTGCAACATACGATCTAATTATCATAAGATAGGCATATGTGAACTTGCAATTGTAACTACATATAATATAAGCAATACCTAAACATGAATCATTCTATTCACAAAATCATGGTGTAAACGAAGCATGTAGTCTTGGCATAAATAGTACTTAAACATGAACCACTCTAATCGTATAATTATGGCATAATCATAATTGAACATGAGTCCTTATATGGTCATGGCATAAACATAATTGATTATGAATCCTATTATTCATATAATCATGGGTTTTTGTCCAATCTATGTAACTTGTAAGGGGATGCAATTCTAGTGTAAATTTCTAATGTAACTTTTGTGCCAAAAATATATTATCATATGATTAAGATAACAACATAAGCTTAGAAAACATGTTTTTAACTAGGCATAATAACAAACACAACTTAGACATGTTCATAAAATTAATACAAGCTTACAACGACGCTTGCTTTTGTCACTATCACAAAATCATGATTTTTATACTTGAACTATGATGCCAATTTCAACATAACCTTCATATGAATCATAATACTTAGGTGAATCAAATTACACAAAAGATGACCATAGAATTTTACATCATGTTGTCATAACAATAGATCATAGACTTGCATGAATTTCAAAATAAACTATTACAACATATAGTTGTCGTTTCAACATGAATCTTATACTTGCATTTACCAAATGGGTTTGTAAATAACTACCACAAACATGTAGTTTTCAATATAAATCATATGCTTGCATAAGTCCCAATCAAAATTCCACAACATGTGGTTGTCACATAAGCCACATACTTGTATGAATCAAACCATAGTATTACCAAATCGTTTAGTATCAAAATAACATACAAATATAAGTCATTATCGCCACAATTCCATTTTGTTTCCAACGCAAATCGCGTACTTGCAAATATCCAATCGTATGTCATAAAATTCCCAAATCGTTTTGCATCAAAGCAACATACAAATATAGATTATTATCGCCACAATTCCATTTCTTACATTACACAAATCAACACAATTATTTAATTCATATCGAAATAACACTCTACTTACAGCGTATGGCGAATCTCCAATTCAGAAATCTGAATTCTGAATTTGGAGATGCTATCCTTTGTTGTACGCGTTGCTTTGATTTGATTAACGTTGCTTTAAGCTTTGAATTATCTCCTAGTTGTCTCTCTATTTCTGACGGCTATCTTCAGTCTCTCCTCAGCAGCATGACGGTCTCATCTCCATTTTCGTTTATGTGAATTAGGGTTAGACTTAGGTCCTTTTTATAGAGTTTGTGAGTTGATTTAGACCGTCGATGAAGCTTGGTTCAATAATAGCCGTTCGTTTGAAGGAGAGACCAACCAGGAGCTGACACCTTGCCCTAGTGACAAGGCAAGGCTCAGAAAATCGACCAAACACAGACCTGGCCAGCCAGGACTTGACCAGACCTGACCAGCAGGTCATTTTTGACCTGGGCGCACTTGGCAGGTGCGCCAGATCAAAAATGTACTGGCGCACTTCCCAAGTGCGCCAGTGCATTCTGACCCGTTTTCTGGTTTTCCACCCAACTTCGTTCGTCCATATCTTCTTCATACGATATCCGTTTTATGCAAACTCAGACTCTATCTCAAGCAGAATTCCGAGACGAACGCAATGGCGTATCCCGTTTCCCTTAATTCTTTGAATTAAAATTAGTTATAGTTTAATTTATGAATTTCACAGTTATAAAATACACGGGGTGTTACATAGTTCGCACGCAGGCGGCTTGTATATTTTTCTTTTCCACAAAACTAATCCTATGTGGATTCAACCAAATAATTTTCAACCACAAACGGGTATTTTTCAACCATAATCAATCAATTTCAAACCACAAACAATTCACAACAACCATTCGCTATCAACCAATTTTCATACCAATCACGACCAATAAATATCGTCTATGGTTTGTGGACGAGGGGCGTATATATATATATATATATATTATAAATATATTTCAACTCACTTCAATACAATTCAATATCTTTTCATTGCATATATAATTTTTACAACGCATATATAACTTATACATCGACCAAACAACTTATACAAAGCTTATACATGAGATGTAAAACGATTATATAACTCATACATCAACAATATAATTTATACATCATTGTTTTCCATATCGTTTATAAATTAGATATCTCACATTGGGTTCCACTCCACCAGAAATAGCAAAAGGCTGAGAAAAATTTGCGGTCTCTTCTAGAATGTAGAAGGCATCCTCACGGTCCTGGTGTCTCTTTTTTCACTAAATTTCGTCAAGAAACGAAAAAGATATGATTTTTTAAGTGAAATCAAGAACGGTAGCGCTTTAAACTGCTATCATATAGTTTAAAATAGTTTCAGTCGTACCTTAAGAGTTTGGTTCGAAACTAGGTTTTCAATTTTCAGCTAATCAGTTGATCAAAACGGGGATCAGGTTGTGCGAGGTCGAAGGGGGAGGAAAGGCGCTCTGGCGCTGGAAGTGGGGTCCACTTCAGTGGTTTGATGTGGCGGCGGCGACGACGAGAAGGTGCCAACTTCCTGCTGTCGATTCTCTCTCCACACTCAATGAAAATTATCAAACCTTATATGGATGTGAAGATCATGAGAAGTACTACAAAAACCATAACTGTGGTGGTGGATTTCATTGAGCGGATTAGAAGAAAAAGAGGAGAGAAGGTGAAGAACAACTTCCGTCGTGCGCCCTGAAGGAATACGGGGAGAGAGAAACAGCATTGACCAATTAGATTTTTTTTATTTATATATTTTAAAAATCCGAAAATACGCCTTGTCACAAACGAACACCAATCCAAACCCTCCGACTGTCGTCCCCAGCGTTTTACCCCCATTCCCAACACAATGGGATATGTTTCGTAGGCCCATTCGAATGTTTTAGTCAGTTTTTCTTCAATTTAAAATATTTAACATTCAATATTTGGTTTGAACGTACATTTCAATTTGCCAGGGCCACATATTGATTCTAAAAATTCCCGAAAAATAATTCTAGCTATGTTTTGACGTGTAACGAGAAGGAATTTCGCTCGGTCCGAACCAGTCGCTAAACCGACCCAGACCGTTCTAAAGGCCCTATCGTTTGAGAACACGACAAAATAGAACGCTTACAAAAGAACATTTCGCTGTATATCACAACAATGCATCAGATTACAAGAATATACAGAGTATAAACAAATAAATATTACACAGAAATATCAGAGATTTAAATTACATTTAAATACATAGCAGCGGAAAATAATACAATACACAACTAGAAGGGATATACGGATACAAAGCTTTCCGGATATCGTTCCAGCGGTAAACCAGGATCCTGTGAATATAAATCTGCAAAACCAAAACTACTAGCTGCCCGTGTCGAAAATAAGGGCACCCAGAGTTTAGGTTAAAACAATAAACTCCAGGTCAGTCATGTGACTGGTGTGAGAACTAAAACAGTTATTAATCTTTATTTGAAAGTTAGGTAAATCAAGGGACCACGCCGTATAACACGGAACGGGTTTCGTTCCAAGAATACCAGTGCATAAAACAAACAACGCAATGCTAAATAAAGAAAAATGAAGCTGTTATAAGACCCGGGTCCTATCACACAATGCAACGCAAGCCAGGGGATAGGGTTTTCCCTTCTAACAGCCAAAGAATGCTTGATACGTTTAAAACAAATAATTTGATACTATTATAAGTGTATAGTGTATAAAACAACTTCAAATCAAAAGTATCAATCATAGGCGGCATGGTTACCATATATCATGTCGCCATACTAGGCTCTACAAATAAAACCGCAAATGTCACGTATTTGGAAATTGGGTTTCCATCTATGAACCGAGGCAAAAGATAATCCTCAACCGATTCGAGACTCTCTAGCCCGAGCCTCAGGACCCAGACTCAGGTGGGCCCTTGGAGCGACAGGGCCGGTCCACCGATGTGGATTAAAATGCCTGAACACTGCGTTTCCCCGCCCTTTGGGGCGTATATGAGCCAACTAAATGACTCCATCGGTTCGAGAACGAACGATCAATCCGAGGCGCCTCGCAACAGCAACAACCACATAAGTCAAACTCGTCAGGGCGTGTAAAACCACTGACGCCACTTCTAACTAGAAAGAAACGCATGCCCTCCCTGAGGTCCTCTCCCGTTTTTGGTTCATACCGGGGGTGAAACACGCGAAGTAAACGTTACACAAAGCTACGCCACAAAGGCCTTGCTTTGATCATCACCACAAGACTTTGCTTTTCAACAGAAGCCTCGATCAATTGCCACTTAGGCATGCCACACAGGCAATTCACTCCATGCGTTTGATATCCATCAATATATAACCCCTGAGCTCGTACGTCTCAGAGAAGGGCGTTAAGCAAGAGAATAAATTCTACACCGCCAAACAGATATATATTTAATAGAGATCAATCACACGGATTAAAATCCAATGTCAGACACACAGTCCATTTACATGTCCGTTCTGGGGCTGAACGAAACCGGAGGCACCTAGTACCCCGCATATCCATCGATCTCCAAATACGTTTGGACGATCACCAACTATTTCCATCTTCTTGGGTGTACATCCCAATCAAGATCATCAGTAATCACCCAAACGACGTGAAGACTTCTGGTCTTCGACCATCGTCTTCATCTTCGACTTATCGTCGTATCAGTTATTCAGAATGGGATAAACCCGGTCTTCCCGAATAACTCGCGTATATTTTAAATAAGTGTTACACAAACACAACATACGCCTCATTCCAATTCATTAGTCACTATCCGTAAATTAATCAAGAGAATAATTCCCCAAATATTAACCCCGAAGGCTAAAACCAACATCAGATCAATATCCAGAAAACCATTCTGCTTAGCTAACCGACAGTTAGTTTCTAAATTTCACATTCATAGGGAAAGGTTCCCATTAATTTTATCCAAGATAAATTTCTTGAATTTATTCTTTAATCTATTTTTGAATATCAATTCAAACTAGTCGGGATTAGCGAACCTTACCGAAGTAATCATTTGTTTTAATTTCCCAATCCCAACCTATTCATCCCATGAAGTAAAACTGGTAATACTTCCTATCTAACACCACGGTGTTATCGGTAAATTCAATTACCATTTCACGTTTAAATCCAATTAAAGATATAACTATCGCCTGGAGCAAAACTGGTGCTACTCCATTCTCGGTCATTTCAATCTAATTAAAGATTCATTAAAACTCCACTTAGTTTTAAAATTTAAATGGGTTAAAGAATCAGTGTCATTTAAAAACACTGTTCACGATAAACCCCAAGATCACATTCCATTAATTATTGGGTTAAAGAACAAGTGTTATTTAAAACACTGCTCACGATAAACCCAAAAATTAATTCGAATTCAATTCCAATTAAATATTATTTAATTGGTACACTTCATTAAATCTAAATAAAAAGATTTAATCTTTTCTCAACTGGGTTCAAGAACAGTGTTAATGAAGACACCATTCACGACAAACCCAAATCACATTTGATATCCAATACAAGGCTCTGAATAGACAATATATCGGCTTATATTCAATATCAAATTCTACGATTAACAAATGTCGTATTGGAAATAACGATATAAACATATATCTTTCAAATTTCCATAACAACATCTGTATAATCACGAATTCCAACATCGAAATATTCCGAAGACAATTTCGATTCAAATCCACTCTAATGCAATCATTGGAAATTCTGGTTATTTTTAAAACCCTTTTCAAATTCAATTTATTTATATAAAAATAAATAGAATTATAATTCTAGTTCAAAACAAGTTCATTTCGATAAAAATCTATTTTTATCTTTTCAAATATGGAGTTTTTCATCCCAATTCTTCTCAAATCATTTCTTATGATTTTACACAAATTATTACTATTTTTAATAATTTTATCAAGGCCCGTACAGTCGATTTCCATCAACGGCCATCGAACTGCACTTATAGCGACCTTTTTCAAATTTGATTTGGACATAATTCCAAATCCAACCGTTAGATTTCAAATTTCTAATATTCACTAGAAAGCTCTTTTCGATACGAACCCAACGGTTCCGGTTTCAGGAGAATCCGACGGTCGGATCTCCCGTAATGTCCGTTTGAAATAAATGGTCGAAATTTACGAACTGCCGCAGTGCGGCGCGTTCTATTCAGGCCATTATATTATATATATAATATATATAATATATATTTCGTCGATTTCTATTTATACCGAATTATATAAATAGTTTTAAAATTCGTTTCAAAATCAATTTCAACTTCCATTTCAATTCAAATCAAAATTGAATTCTTCTTTATAAATTCGTTTTAAAATTCATTTCTATTCAATTCAAATTTCAATTCAATTTGAATTCATTTCAATTTGCTTTCAATTAAATTTGAATTCGTTTTCAATTCAATTCATTTCGAAATCGTTTTCAATTCAATTCATTTCGAAATCGTTTTCAGTTCAGTTCATTTCGAAATCGTTTTCAATTCAATTCATTTCGAAATCGTTTTCAATTCAATTCATTTCGAAATCGTTTTCAATTCAATTCATTTCGAAATCGTTTTAAAATCGATATAAATATCGTTCACGTCAAAATGGCGTCAATCTAATCAACACGGCTTCATATATTCCTTTATTCTATTCAACAAATGAATATTTATTTTTGTCAACACCCGACTAATCTCAACGAATGAGTACTGTCCACGTGTGACTATTTTTTGTTAAAATTATTTCGTTCAACACATGACTAATCTCAACGGATGAGTACAGTCAACACATGAACCTTTATTTTATATTATTGTTTATTTTCTAAATTGGAATGAGGCCCAATCAATGGCCATATAATGTTAATTATATGGATTTTCATACATCACACGCATATAATAGTATTGAAAATAATCAACCATCAACCAAAGTGCACTACACTGCATAAGCATCAAATATAGATATTCGACGCTTATAACAGCCTGTCAATCAATCGATCGACATATTTAACCAATCAGGATGAGTGAACTTCAAATTTCATCCCAACACCCGTGTGGGGTTTCAAACAATCAAACACAGATTTTTATTTGTGCAGTTGGGCGATGTGTAAAATTTATCGTCCCAATCAATGTCAGTCAAATCAGTGTACATAAACAAACCGTCCGGTTTGTAAATGAATATCTATTTATTCACATTCACTATATTCATATTCACGTTAAAAATTATATTTTTAACGATAAAACATTTTATTCTAACATATGAATTTCTATTCGGTTCATTTATTAAATAAAATGTTATCTTTATTTTTCTAACTTATTTTTAGAAAATATCGGCGGCATAACGGCACGATACAAGAAACGGGACGAGGCCTAGCCTTATCCCCGGTCTAGTGAAGGCCCACGCCATTCACACATCAATCAAATCAATTTCATTTCACCACACAATTCAATCTCAATCAAATAATCTAACTAATTTTTGCAATCAAACAAACAAGTCCATGGTCTGTGGACGATTGTGTCGGGTGCTACTAAACACCGTCTGCATCCTATTATATATATATATAGCTAGAAAAGAAATTGAAGAGTGAGAAATTCTCACTGATAGCTATCCAATCATCTTGACTCTTCTTTTGATAGAAATCTTCATCGCTATCACATTTTTGTCATCTTCGTCGTTGTAGCCACTACATATGTAAAAATCGAATTTTTACTATGCTATTCAATATATAAAAATCGAATTTTTACTATGCTATTCAATATATAAAAATCGAATTTTTACTTCGTTATTCAATCTATAAAAATCGAATTTTTACTTCGTTATTCAATATATAAAAATCGAACTTTTACTTTTAAACTAAATTAATCAATAACCTAAATAATGAATGAATTAATTACCAACGTTTAAGGGTTTAAACCCTTTCTTCACGTTTTCATAGCAGGTCCAAAACCGTACCTTTCCTCGTCAAAGATTTCCACCAGCGCCGCCTCAATCCGTTGATCGGACCCTGAACTGGACGTGGCACGTCATCGGGCGTCAAGAGAGCTTCTATCGCCGGAGGAATGGCCAAGCTCGGTAGCGCGCCGGCGAAGGTGGCGACGACGTTGGCTTCGCGAGGTGCTGATGGGCGATTACAGTCTCGCGAGAGGGACGGGTGCGCGAGGGGTTGCCATGGGGTGGAGCGTCGGGTCAGGCGAGGGGGGGTCTCCGGCTGGGCGCGACGGCGCCGATGAACGAGGGAGGGGGCTGGCGGCTCGAACGAAATCTGAGGGTTTTTTTTGTTTCGATTGATTTCTGTTATGTGGGGAAGAGAGAGAAAGATAAAGGTGGGGGGCCAATATTTTTATTTATTTTTATTTCAAAAAGTTACCATTTTTATTCGAACTCGGAACAAGGCCCACCGCCTGTCGTCCATAGCTAATTACCCCTATTCCGAACACAATGGGATATGTATCGTAAGTTGATTCGACTGTTACGATCATTTTTCGTCAAAATCAACATATAATTCTATATATTGAATTTGAATGCGCATTTCAATTTACTTGGGCCGCATACTAACTCGAAAAATTCCCGAAAAATATTTTCTGGCTTCGTATTGACGATACGGTCCTAACAAAACTAGTTTCGTCGAATTCTAAGACCGTTGGAAAAATGGCCATTTTCCAGACGATTAAAATCAACTAAAACTGGTCAAACGCGTTTTACTTTCCCACGCTCACATATTGATTCGAAAAATTATGAAATTCGAAATCTAGCAATAATTTGACACTGCGGATCCAACAAAAGTGGTTTCGTCGAAATCCGAGGTCGTTTGCAAAATTTCTATTTTTAAGGGCCTGAATTCCATAGCGACTATTCAGAATTTTCAATTGGACATATCTTTTGATTCCCGCTATGAAATTTTGATTTTTCGGATTCGTTGGAAAGATAGTCACAATTAGATCCTAATGTTTTTGGTTTCACTAAAATCCGGATTGTTTTGCACTTGGTATGTTCAATTAAAGTTTGAAATCAAATTATCGAACTACCGCGCCATTTTCAATTCCTTTCATAATTATAAATAATTATTTATATTCTAACGACGACGTATATAATATATACGTTCTAATTCCATCCAAAATAAATTTCTCGTCGATATTATTTACAATAATTCATTTTAAATAATCAAAATTCGCTAAAATTGCCAAAATAAAAATTTTAAACTGGCCCAGATTTTCGGGTTGTTACAATCTCACCCACTTAAAACTTTTCGTCCCCGAAAAGGAACCAAGTCGAAAGTGGTTTGATCAATCAGCTCTACGTTCGATTCGGCTTTCATTCTCCAACTTTTCAGTTTCTGAGAATTTTCAAATTTTCAAAAATTTGGCTAAGACCCTAAATTTTCGAAAAATTTCGCCATAACCTCCCCTGCACCGGGAGCATCGGGGAATTTCAAATAGCTTCCCCGGTCCTTCTAATCTCAAAAAGAAAAAGAAAAAGCCATGCGGCTAGCCAATAGGCTCATAAAATCATCATCACCCAAACAAAACAGTAAATTATGTAGTAAACATGTACCTATTTGTCGGGCAAACAAATTTTATTCTCTGCTCTAGCCTCCTTGCTATGACCTGTTCAATGTATGTATATATATATATATATATATATATGCATGCAAATGCGACCAATTTTCAATACAATTCAATATTTGATTCAATTAGGCTAAATGGTTCAAAATTATCAAACAAATAAACAAACAACACAAACATCAATCAATTAGTGGATTAGAGTTTCTGATTCATAAATTTTGATACATATACAGAAAATCATGTTTTTGATGCCAATTCACAACAAAGTGTTCTAGCTATATTAGTTTCGGTTCTCACACCAGTCTAATGGAAATATATAAATATCACACCTTCGACTCTCGAACACTAATTCTGATGATGAAGCTTCAATCATCAGAACCATCTCCGGGCGACTAGAGTGTGATTCTATATCTATCCAGTATATTAAAATTCCAAATACACGTTTGCAAGGCGTATATGCAAAATCTTTATATACTGGACTGTCCAAATCAACATAAATAACTAATCAAATACGAATAATTGATTTAAATTTTCAAAACAAAATTTGTTTTCACTTTCAAAAATATACTCTTCACACTCGTTCTAGGATGCTACTGATCCCATCTCTAACGAGTCATTCCCGTTGGATATTACTAATCCAATTCTGATGAATTCTTCCTTATGGTTCTAAGGTGTCTTGTTCTCTGAGCTTTGTAAACCAAAGCTCTGCTGCCAACTGTAACGAGAAGGAATTTCGCTCGGTCCGAACCAGTCGCTAAAACGACCCAGACCGTTTGAAACTCCCTATCGTTTAAGAACACGACAAAATAGAACGCTTACAAAAGAACATTTCACTGTATATCACAACAATGCATCAGATTACAAGAATATACAGAGTATAAACAAATAAATATTACACAGAAATATCAGAGATTTAAATTACATTTAAATACATAGCAGCGGAAAATAATACAATACACAACTAGAAGGGATATACGGATACAAAGCTTTCCGGATATCGTTCCAGCGGTAAACCAGGATCCTGTGAATATAAATCTGCAGAACCAAAACTACTAGCTGCCCGTTTCGAAAATAAGGGCACCCAGAGTTTAGGTTAAAACAATAAACTCCAGGTCAGTCATGTGACTGGCGTGAGAACTAAAACATTTATTAATCTTTATTTGAAAGTTAGGTAAATCAAGGGACCACGTCGTATAACACGGAACGGGTTTCCTCCCAAGAATACCAATGCATAAAACAAACAGCGCAATGCTAAATAAAGAAAAATGAAGCTGTTATAAGACCCAGGTCCTATCACACAATGCAACGCAAGCCGGGGGATAGGGTTTTCCCTTATAACAACCAAAGAATGCTTGATACGTTTAAAACAAATCATTTGATACTATTATAAGTGTATAGTGTATAAAACAACTTCAAATCATAAGTATCAATCGTAGGCGGCATGTGTACCATATATCATGTCGCCATACTAGGCTCTACAAATAAAACTGCAAATGTCACGTATTTGGAAATTGGGTTTCCATCTATGAACCGAGGCAAAAGATAGTCCTCAACCGATTCGAGACTCTCTAGCCCGAGCCTCAGGACCCAGACTCAGGTGGGCCCTTGAAGCGACAGGGCCAGTCCACCGATGTGAATTAAAATGCCTGAACACTGCGTTTCCCCGCCCTTTGGGGCGTAAATGAGCCAACTAAATAACTCCATCGGTTCGAGAACGACCGATCAATCTGAGGTGCCTCGCAACAGCAACAACCACATAAGTCAAACTCGTCAGGGCGTGTAAAACCACTGACGCCACTTCTAACTAGAAAGAAACGCATGCCCTCCCTGAGGTCCTCTCCTGTTTTTGGTTCATACCGGGTGTGAAACACGCGAAGTAAACGTTACACAAAGCTACGCCACAAAGGCCTTGCTTTGATCATCACCACAAGACTTTGCTTTTCAACAGAAGCCTCGATCAATTGCCACTTAGGAATGCCACACAGGCAATTCACTCCATGCGTTTGATATCCATCAATATATAACCCCTGAGCTCGTACGTCTCAGAGAAGGGCGTTAAGCAAGAAAATAAATTCTCCGCCGCCAAACAGATATATATTTAATAGAGATCAATCACACGGATTAAAATCCAATGTCAGACACACAGTCCATTTACAAGTCCGTTCTGGGGCTGAACGAAACCGGAGGCACCTAGTACCCCGCATATCCATCGATCTCCAAATACGTCTGGACGATCACCAACTGTTTCCATCTTATTGGGTGTACATCCCAATCAAGATCATCAGTAATCACCCAAACGACGTGACGACTTCCGGTCTTCGACCATCGTCTTCATCTTCGACTTATCGTCGTATCAGTTATTCAGAATGGGATAAACCCGGTCTTCCCGAATAACTCGCGTATATTTTAAATAAGTGTTACACAAACACAACATACGCCTCATTCCAATTCATCAGTCACTATCCGTAAATTAATCAAGAGAATAATTCCCAAATATTAACCCCGAAGGCCGAAACCAACATCAGATCAATATCCAGAAAACCATTCTACTTAGCTAACCGACAGTTAGTTTCTAAATTTCACATTCATAGGGAAAGGTTCCCATTAATTTTATCCAAGATAAATTTCTTGAATTTATTCTTTAATCTATTTTTGAATATCAATTCAAACTAGTCGGGATTAGCGAACCTTACCGAAGTAATCATTTGTTTTAATTTCCCAATCCCAACCTATTCATCCCATGAAGTAAAACTGGTAATACTTCCTATCTAACACCACGGTGTTATCGGTAAATTCAATTACCATTTCACGTTTAAATCCAATTAAAGATATAACTATCGCCTGGAGCAAAACTGGTGCTACTCCATTCTCGGTCATTTCAATCTAATTAAAGATTCATTAAAACTCCACTTAGTTTTAAACTTTAACTGGGTTAAAGAATCAGTGTCATTTAAAAACACTGTTCACGATAAACCCCAAGATCACATTCCATTAATTATTGGGTTAAAGAACAAGTGTTATTTAAAACACTGCTCACGATAAACCCAAAAATTAATTCGAATTCAATTCCAATTAAATATTATTTAATTGGTACACTTCATTAAATCTAAATAAAAAGATTTAATCTTTTCTCAACTGGGTTCAAGAACAGTGTTAATGAAGACACCATTCACGACAAACCCAAATCACATTTGATATCCAATACAAGGCTCTGAATAGAAAATATATCGGCTTATATTCAATATCAAATTCTACGATTAACAAATGTCGTATTGGAAATAACGATATAAATATATATCTTTCAAATTTCCAGAACAACATCTGTATAATCACGAATTCCAACATCGAAATATTCCGAAGACAATTTCGATCCAAGTCCACTCTAATGCAATCATTGGAAATTCTGGTTATTTTTAAAACCCTTTTCAAATTCAATTTATTTATTTAAAAATAAATAGAATTATAATTCTAGTTCAAAACTAGTTCATTTCGATAAAAATGTATTTTTTCTTTTCAAATATGGAGTTTTTCATCCCAATTCTTCTCAAATCATTTCTTATGATTTTACACAAATTATTACTATTTTTAATAATTTTATCAAGGCCCGTACAGTCGATTTCCATCAACGGCCATCGAACTGCACTTATAGCGACCTTTTTCAAATTTGATTTGGACATAATTCCAAATCCAACCGTTAGATTTCAAATTTCTAATATTCGTTAGAAAGCTCTTTTCGATACGAACCCAAATGTTCCGGTTTCAGGAGAATCCGACGGTCGGATCTCCCGTAATGTCCGTTTGAAATAAATGGTCGAAATTTACGAACTGCCGCGGTGCGGCGCGTTCTATTCAGGCCATTATATTATATATATAATATATATAATATATATTTCGTCGATTTCTATTCATAACGAATTATATAAATAGTTTTAAAATTCGTTTCAAAAGCAATTTCAACTTCCATTTCAATTCAAATCAAAATTGAATTCTTCTTTATAAATTCATTTTAAAATTCATTTCTATTCAATTCAAATTTCAATTCAATTTGAATTCATTTCAATTCGCTTTCAATTCAATTTGAATTCGTTTTCAATTCAATTCATTTCGAAATCGTTTTCAATTCAATTCATTTCGAAATCGTTTTCAATTCAGTTTATTTCGAAATCGTTTTCAATTCAATTCATTTCGAAATCGTTTTCAATTCAATTCATTTCGAAATCGTTTTCAATTCAATTCATTTCGAAATCGTTTTCAATTCAATTCATTTCGAAATCGTTTTCAATTCAATTCATTTCGAAATCGTTTTAAAATCGATATAAATATCGTTCACGTCAAAATGGCGTCAATCTAATCAACACGGCTTCATATATTCCTTTATTCTGTTCAACAAATGAATATTTATTTTTGTCAACACCCGACTAATCTCAACGAATGAGTACTGTCCACGTGTGACTATTTTTTGTTAAATTATTTCGTTCAACACATGACTAATCTCAACGGATGAGTACAGTCAATACATGAACCTTTATTTTATATTATTGTTTATTTTCTAAATTGGAATGAGGCCCAATCAATCGCCATATAATGTTAATTATATGGATTTTCATACATCACACGCATATAATAGTATTGAAAATAATCAACCATCAACCAAAGTGCACTACACTGCATAAGCATCAAATATAGATATTCGACGCTTATAACAGTCTGTCAATCAATCGATCGACATATTTAACCAATCAGGATGAGTGAACTTCAAATTTCATCCCAACACCCGTGTGGGGTTTCAAACAATCAAACACAGATTTTTATTTGTGCAGTTGGGCAATGTGTAAAATTTATCGTCCCAATCAATGTCAGTCAAATCAGTGTACATAAACAAACCATCCGGTTTGTAAATGAATATCTATTTATTCACATTCACTATATTCATATTCAGGTTAAAAATTATATTTTTAACGATAAAACATTTTATTCTAACATATGAATTTCTATTCGGTTCATTTATTAAATAAAATGTTATCTTTATTTTTCTAACTTATTTTTAGAAAATTTCGGCGGCATAACGGCACGAGACTATTAAACGGGACGAGGCCTAGCCTTATCCCCGGTCTAGTGAAGGCCCACGCCATTCACACATCAATCAAATCAATTTCATTTCACCACACAATTCAATCTCAATCAAATAATCTAACTAATTTTTGCAATCAAACAAACAAGTCCATGGTCTGTGGACGATTGTGTCGGGTGCTACTAAACACCGTCTGCATCCTATTATATATATATATATATATATATATATAGCTAGAAAAGAAATTGAAGAGTGAGAAATTCTCACTGATAGCTATCCAATCATCCTGACTCTTCTTTTAATAGAAATCTTCATCGCTATCACATTTTTGTCATCTTCGTCTTTGTAGCCACTACATATGTAAAAATCGAATTTTTACTATGCTATTCAATATATAAAAATCGAATTTTTACTATGCTATTCAATATATAAAAATCGAATTTTTACTTCGTTGTTCAATCTATAAAAATCAAATTTTTACTTCGTTATTCAATATGTAAAAATCGAATTTTTACTTTTAAACTAAATTAATCAATAACCTAAATAATGAATGAATTAATTACCAATGTTTAAGGGTTTAAACCCTTTCTTCACGTTTTCATAGCAGGTCCAAAACCGTACCTTTCCACGTCAAAGATTTCCACCAGCGCCACCTCAACCCGTTGATCGGACCCTGAACTGGACGTGGCACGTCATCGGGCTTCAAGAGAGCTTCCATCGCCGGAGTAATGGCCATGCTCGGTGGCGCGCCGGCGAAGGTGGCGACGACGTTGGCTTCACGAGGTGCTGATGGGCGATTCCAGTCTCGCGAGAGGGACGGGTGCGCGAGGGGTTGTCATGGGGTGGAGCGTCGGGTCAGGCGAGGGGGGGTCTTCGGATGGGCGCGACGGCGCCGATGAACGAGGGGGGCTGGCGGCTCGAACGAGATCTGAGGTTTTTTTTTTGTTTTGATTGATTTCTGTTATGTGGGGAAGAGAGAGAAAGATAAAGGTGGGGGGCCAATATTTTTAATTAATTTTATTTATTTTTATTTCAAAAAGTTACCATTTTTATTCGAACTCGGAACAAGGCCCACCGCCTGTCGTCCATAGCTAATTACCCCTATTCCGAACACAATGGGATATGTATCGTAGGTTGATTCGACTGTTACAATCAGTTTTCATCAAAATCAACATATAATTCTATATATTGAATTTGAACGTGCATTTCAATTTACTGGGGCCGCATACTAACTCGAAAAATTCCCGAAAAATATTTTCCAGCTTCGTATTGACGATACGGTCCTAACAAAACTAGTTTCGTCGAATTCTGAGACCGTTGGAAAATGGCCATTTTCCAGTCGATTAAAATCAACTAAAACTGGTCAAACGCGTTTTACTTTGCCACGCTCACATATTGATTCGAAAAATTATGAAATTCGAAATCTAGCAATATTTGACACTGCGGATCCAACAAAAGTGGTTTCGTCGAAATCCGAGGTCGTTTGCAAAATTTCTATTTTTAAGGGCCTGAATTCCATAGCGACTATTCAGAATTTTCAACTGGACATATCTTTTGATTCCCGCTATGAAATTTTGATTTTTCAGATTCGTTGGAAAGATAGTCACAATTAGATCCTAATGTTTTTGGTTTCACTAAAATCCGGATTGTTTTGCACCCGGTATGTTTAATTGAAGTTTGAAATCAAATTATCGAACTACCGCGCCATTTTCAATTCCTTTTATAATTATAAATAATTATTTATATTCTAACGACGACGTATATAATATATACGTTCTAATTCCATCCAAAATAAATTTCTCGTCGATATTATTTAAAATAATTCATTTTAAGTAATCAAAATTCGCTAAAATTGCCAAAATAAAAATTTTAAACTGGCCCAGATTTTCGGGTTGTTACAATCTCCCCCACTTAAAAATTTTCGTCCCTGAAAAGGAACAAAGTCGAAAGTGGTTTGATCAATCAGCTCTACGTTCGATTCGGCTTTCATTCTCCAACTTTTCAGTTTCTGAGAATTTTCAAATTTTCAAAAATTTGGCTAACACCCTAAATTTTCGAAAAATTTCGCCATAACCTCCCCTGCACCGGGAGCATCGGGGAATTTCAAATAGCTTAACCGGTCCTTCTAATCTCAAAAAGAAAAAGAAAAAGCCAAGCGGCTAGCCAATAGGCTCATAAAATCATCATCACCCAAACAAAACAGTAAATTATGTAGTAAACATGTACCTATTTGTCGGGCAAACAAATTTTATTCTCTTCTCTAGCCACCTTGCTATGACCTGTTCAATGTAAGTATATATATATGCATGCAAATGCGACCAATTTTCAATACAATTCAATATTTGATTCAATTAGGCTAAATGGTTCAAAATTATCAAACAAATAAACAAACAACACAAACATCAATCAATTAGTGGATTAGAGTTTCAAATTCATAAATTTTGATACATATACAGAAAATCATGTTTTTGATGCCAATTCACAACAAAGTGTTCTAGCTATATTAGTTTTGGTTCTCACTCCAGTCTAATGGAAATATATAAATATCACACCTTCGACTCTCGAACACTTATTCTGATGATGAAGCTTCAATCATTAGAACCATCTCCGGGCGACTAGAGTGTGATTCTATATCAATCCAGTATATTAAAATTCCAAATACACGTTTGCAAGGCGCATATGCAAAATCTTTATATACTGGACTGTCCAAATCAATATAAATAAATAATCAAATACGAATAATTGATTTAAATTTTCAAAACAAAATTTGTTTTCACTTTCAAAAATATACTCTTCACACTCGTTCTAGGATGCTACTGATCCCATCTCTAACGAGTCATTCCCGTTGGATATTACTAATCCAATTCTGATGAATTCTTCCGTATGGTTCTAATGTGTCTTGTTCTCTGAGCTTTGTAAACCAAAGCTCTGATAGCAACTGTAACTAGAAGGAATTTCGCTCGGTCCGAACCAGTCGCTAAACCGACCCAGACCGTTCGAAACGCCCTATCGTTTAAGAACACGACAAAATAGAACGCTTACAAAAGAACATTTCACTGTATATCACAACTATGCATCAGATTACAAGAATATACAGAGTATAAACAAATAAATATTACACAGAAATATCAGAGATTTAAATTACATTTAAATACATAGCAGCGGAAAATAATACAATACACAACTAGAAGGGATATACGGATACAAAGCTTTCCGGATATTGTTCCAGCGGTAAACCAGGATCCTGTGAATATAAATCTGCAAAACCAAAACTACTAGCTTCCCATGTCGAAAATAAGGGCACCCAGAGTTTAGGTTAAAACAATAAACTCTAGGTCAGTCATGTGACTGGTGTGAGAACTAAAACAGTTATTAATCTTTATTTGAAAGTTAGGTAAATCAAGGGACCACGCCGTATAACACGGAACGGGTTTCCTCCCAAGAATACCAGTGCATAAAACAAACAGCGCAATGCTAAATAAAGAAAAATGAAGCTGTTATAAGCCCCAGGTCCTATCACACAATGCAACGCAAGCCAGGGGATAGGGTTTTCCCTTATAACAGCCGAAGAATGCTTGATACGTTTAAAACAAATCATTTGATACTATTATAAGTGTATAGTGTATAAAACAACTTCAAATCATAAGTATCAATCATAGGCGGCATGGGTACCATATATCATGTCGCCATACTAGGCTCTACAAATAAAACCGCAAATGTCACGTATTTGGAAATTGGGTTTCCATCTATGAACCGAGGCAAAAGATAGTCCTCAACCGATTCGAGACTCTCTAGCCCGAGCCTCAGGACCCAGACTCAGGTGGGCCCTTGGAGCGACAGGGCCGGTCCACCGATGTGGATTAAAATGCCTGAACACTGTGTTTCCCAGCCCTTTGGGCGTAAATGAGCCTATTAAATGACTCCATCGGTTCGAGAACGACCGATCAATCCGAGGCGCCTCGCAACAGCAACAACCACATAAGTCAAACTCGTCAGGGCGTGTAAAACCACTGACGCCACTTCTAACTGGAAAGAAACGCATGCCCTCCCTGAGGTCCTCTCCAGTTTTTGGTTCATACCGGGTGTGAAACACGCGAAGTAAACGTTACACAAAGCTACGCCACAAAGGCCTTGCTTTGATCATCACCACAAGACTTTTCTTTTCAACAGACGCCTCGATCAATTGCCACTTAGGCATTCCACATAGGCAATTCACTCCATGCGTTTGATATCCATCAATATATAACCCCTGAGCTCGTACGTCTCAGAGAAGGGCGTTAAGCAAGAAAATAAATTCTCCGCTGCCAAATAGATATATATTAAATAGAGATCAATCACACGGACTAAAATCCAATGTCAGACACACAGTCCATTTACAAGTCCGATCTGGGGATGAACGAAACCGGAGGCACCTAATACCCCGCATATCCATCGATCTCCAAATACGTCTGGACGATCACCAACTGTTTCCATCTTCTTGGGTGTACATCCCAATCAAGATCATCAGTAATCACCCAAACGACGTGAAGACTTCCGGTCTTCGACCATCGTCTTCATCTTCGACTTATCGTTGTATCAGTTATTCAGAATGGGATAAACCCGGTCTTCCCGAATAACTCGCGTATATTTTAAATAAGTGTTACACAAACACAACATACGCCTCATTCCAATTCATCAGTCACTATCCATAAATTAATCAAGAGAATAATTCCCCAAATATTAACCCCGAAAGCCGAAACCAACATCAGATCAATATCCAGAAAACCATTCTGCTTAGCTAACCGACAGTTAGTTTCTAAATTTCACATTCATAGGGAAAGGTTCCCATTAATTTTATCCAAGATAAATTTCTTGAATTCATTCTTTAATCTATTTTTGAATATCAATTCAAACTAGTCGGGATTAGCGAACCTTACCGAAGTAATCATTTGTTTTAATTTCCCAATCCCAACCTATTCATTCCATTAAGTAAAACTGGTAATACTTCCTATCTAACACCACGGTGTTATCGGTAAATTCAATTACCATTTCACGTTTAAATCCAATTAAAGATTTAACTATCGCCTGGAGCAAAACTGATGCTACTCCATTCTCGGTCATTTCAATCTAAATAGAGATTCATTAAAACTCCACTTAGTTTTAAACTTTAAATGGGTTAAAGAATCAGTGTCATTTAAAAACACTGTTCACGATAAACCCCAAGATCACATTCCATTAATTATTGGGTTATAGAAAAAGTGTTATTTAAAACAGTGCTCACGATAAACCCAAAAATTAATTCGAATTCAATTCCAATTAAATATTATTTAATTGGTACACTTCATTAAATCTAAATAAAAAGATTTAATGTTTTTCTCAACTGGGTTCAAGAACAGTGTTAATGAAGACACCATTCACGACAAACCCAAATCACATTTGATATCCAATACAAGGCTCTGAATAGACAATATATCGGCTTATATTCAATATCAAATTCTACGATTAACAAATGTCATATTGGAAATAATGATATAAACATATATCTTTCAAATTTCCATAACAACATCTGTATAATCACGAATTCCAACATCGAAATATTCCGAAGACAATTTCGATTCAAATCCACTCTAATGCAATCATTGGAAATTCTGGTTATTTTTAAAACCCTTTTCAAATTCAATTTATTTATTTAAAATTAAATAGAATTATAATTCTAGTTCAAAACTAGTTCATTTCGATAAAAATCTATTTTTATCTTTACAAATATGGAGTTTTTCATCCCAATTCTTCTCAAATCATTTCTTATGATTTTACACAAATTATTACTATTTTTAATAATTTTATCAAGGCCCGTACAGTCGATTTCCATCAACGGCCATCGAACTGCACTTATAGCGACCTTTTTCAAATTTGATTTGGACATAATTCCAAATCCAACCGTTAGATTTCAAATTTCTAATATTCGTTAGAAAGCTCTTTTCGATACGAACCCAACGGTTCCGGTTTCAGGAGAATCCGACGGTCAGATCTCCCGTAATGTCCGTTTGAAATAAATGGTCGAAATTTACGAACTGCCGCGGCGCGGCGCGTTCTATTCAGGCCATTATATTATATATATATATAATATATATAATATATATTTCATCGATTTCTATTTATAATGAATTATATAAATAGTTTTAAAATTCGTTTCAAAAGCAATTTCAACTTCCATTTCAATTCAAATCAAAATTGAATTCTTCTTTATAAATTCGTTTTAAAATTCATTTCTATTCAATTCAAATTTCAATTCAATTTGAATTCATTTGAATTCGCTTTCAATTCAATTTGAATTCGTTTTCAATTCAATTCATTTCGAAATCGTTTTCAATTCAATTCATTTCGAAATCGTTTTCAATTCAGTTTATTTCGAAATCGTTTTCAATTCAATTCATTTCGAAATCGTTTTCAATTCAATTCATTACGAAATCGTTTTCAATTCAATTCATTTCGAAATCGTTTTCAATTCAATTCATTTCGAAGTCGTTTTAAAATCGATATAAATATCGTTCTCATCAAAATGGCGTCAATCTAATCAACATGGCTTCATATATTCCTTTATTCTGTTCAACAAATGAATATTTATTTTTGTCAACACCCGACTAATCTCAACGAATGAGTACTGTCCACGTGTGACTATTTTTCGTTAAATTATTTCGTTCAACACATGACTAATCTCAACGGATGAGTACAGTGAACACATGAACCTTTATTTTATATTATTGTTTATTTTCTAAATTGGAATAAGGCCCAATCAATCGCCATATAATGTTAATTATATGGATTTTCATACATCACACGCATATAATAGTATTGAAAATAATCAACCATCAACCAAAGTGCACTACACTGCATAAGCATCAAATATAGATATTCGACGCTTATAACAGTCTGTCAATCAATCGATCGACATATTTAACCAATCAGGATGAGTGAACTTCAAATTTCATCCCAACACCCGTGTGGGGTTTCAAACAATCAAACACAGATTTTTATTTTTGCAGTTGGGCAATGTGTAAAATTTATCGTCCCAATCAATGTCAGTCAAATCAGTGTACATAAACAAACCATCCGGTTTGTAAATGAATATCTATTTATTCACATTCACTATATTCATATTCAGGTTAAAAATTATATTTTTAACGATAAAACATTTTATTCTAACATATGAATTTCTATTCGGTTCATTTATTAAATAAAATGTTATCTTTATTTTTCTAACTTATTTTTAGAAAATTTCGGCGGCATAACGGCACGATACTATTAAACGGGACGAGGCCTAGCCTTATCCCCGGTCTAGTGAAGGCCCACGCCATTCACACATCAACCAAATCAATTTCATTTCACCACACAATTCAATCTCAATCAAATAATCTAACTAATTTTTGCAATCAAACAAACAAGTCCATGGTCTGTGGACGATTGTGTCGGGTGCTACTAAACACCGTCTGCATCCTATTATATATATATATAGCTAGAAAAGAAATTGAAGAGTGAGAAATTCTCACTGATAGCTATCCAATCATCCTGACTCTTCTTTTAATAGAAATCTTCATCGCTATCACATTTTTGTCATCTTCGTCTTTGTAGCCACTACATATGTAAAAATCGAATTTTTACTATGCTATTCAATATATAAAAATCGAATTTTTACTATGCTATTCAATATATAAAAATCGAATTTTTACTTCGTTATTCAATCTATAAAAATCAAATTTTTACTTCGTTATTCAATATGTAAAAATCGAATTTTTACTTTTAAACTAAATTAATCAATAACCTAAATAATGAATGAATTAATTACCAACGTTTAAGGGTTTAAACCCGTTCTTCATGTTTTCATAGCAGGTCCAAAACCGTACCTTTCCTCGTCAAAGATTTCCACCAGCGCCGTCTCAATCCGTTGATCGGACCCTGAACTGGACGTGGCACGTCATCGGGCTTCAAGAGAGCTTCCATCGCCGGAGGAATGGCCAAGCTCGGTGGCGCGCCGGCGAAGGTGGCGACGACGTTGGCTTCGCGAGGTGCTGATGGGTGATTCCAGTCTCGCGAGAGGGACGGGTGTGCGAGGGGTTGCCATGGGGTGGAGCGTCGGGTCAGGCGAGGGGGGTCTCCGGCTGGGCGCGACGGCGCCGATGAACGAGGGGGGGGGGGCTGGCGGCTCGAACGAGATCTGAGGGTTTTTTTTGTTTCGATTGATTTCTGTTATGTGGGAAGAGAGAGAAAGATAAAGGTGGGGGGCCAATATTTTTAATTAATTTTATTTATTTTTATTTCAAAAAGTAACCATTTTTATTCGAACTCAGAACAAGGCCCACCGCCTGTCGTCCATAGCTAATTACCCCTATTCCGAACACAATGGGATATGTATCGTAGGTTGATTCGACTGTTACGATCAGTTTTCGTCAAAGTCAACATATAATTCTATATATTGAATTTGAACGCGCATTTCAATTTACTGGGGCCGCATACTAACTCGAAAAATTCCCGAAAAATATTTTCTAGCTTCGTATTGATGATACGGTCCTAACAAAACTAGTTTCGTCGAATTCTGAGACCGTTGGAAAAATGGCCATTTTCCAGTCGATTAAAATCAACTAAAACTGGTCAAATGCGTTTAACTTTGCCACGCTCGCATATTGATTCGAAAAATTATGAAATTCGAAATCTAACAATAATTTGACACTGCGGATCCAACAAAAGTTGTTTCGTCGAAATCCGAGGTCGTTTGCAAAATTTCTATTTTTAAGGGCCTGAATTCCATAGCGGCTATTCAGAATTTTCAACTGGACATATCTTTTGATTCGCGCTATGAAATTTTGATTTTTTGGATTCGTTGGGAAGATAGTCACAGTTAGATCCTAATGTTTTTGGTTTCACTAAAATCCGGATTGTTTTGCACCCAGTATGTTCAATTGAAGTTTGAAATCAAATTATCGAACTACCTCGCCATTTTCAATTCCTTTTATAATTATAAATAATTATTTATATTCTAACGACGACGTATATAATATATACGTTCTAATTCCATCCAAAATAAATTTCTCGTCGATATTATTTAAAATAATTCATTTTTAAATAATCAAAATTCGCTAAAATTGCCAAAATAAAAATTTTAAACTGGCCCAGATTTTCGGGTTGTTACATGATGATACGGTCTCAACAAAACTAGTTTCATCGAATTCTGAGGTCGTTTGCAAAATGGCCCTTTTCTGGTCAATCCAATTTAACTATAATTGACCAAAACACATTTTCCTTTGCCATGCTCGCATATTAGCTTCAAAAATTATGAAATTTGAAAACTAGCAATAGTTTGACATCCTGGATCCAACAAAAGTGGTTTCGTCGAATTCTGAGGTCGTATGCAACATGTCTATTTTCAAGTGCGATATAAATTCTATAACGACCTTTCTAAAAATTCATTTGGCCATAACTTTTGATTCTCGTTATGAAACTTCAATTTTTCAGATTTGTTAGAAAGATATTCACTAATTGATTTAAATACTTTTGGTTTCACTAAAATCCGTTTTATTTTGCACTCGGTACAGTCAGGCGAAGTTTGAAATCCATTTTTGAAATTGCAGCGCCATTTCAGGCCATGTTTATAATTTATAATAATTATATTTATTTTCAAACATCGATTCAAACATACCTTTCATCATTATTATTCAAAATATTTATTTTAAATATTTAAAATTCACTATTTTAGCCAACTTAAAAATTTTTAAACTGGTTCAAATTTTCTGGGTTGTTACACCTACACAGTGGCATGTTTATTGTTACCCTATTGCTTGTTGTTTGCGTGTAATTCTAACAATACCTGTTTGGAACGTGAGCAGTCTTACTATTTTCCTTGGTTGAGATGTACATATTTTACTTGAATCCATATATATATATATATATGCATTGCTGCATGTATTTTTCTCACTTTAGTAAGCCTGTATGCGTTACTCATATGTTTTTGATACCTGAATCCATACACATTTGTTCACTGGAATGAATTAGCTATACATATATATTCACTGAAATGAATTAGCTAAAACATTTATTTAATGAAATGAATTTTGTGGAAACATATTATTTACTTAAGGGAATTTGCTGAAAGCATTTACTGAATGAATTTGACCAGTTTGCCTTGTTTAAACTTATATATGCAGTACCACTTTACCTTTTTAAACTCATGCTGAAATTCATCTATGCCTTCAGTGTTCTTGTATCCTATTGTGCAAGGATACACACTTGAAATTTGATGATTCTAAACAGCCAGTACATGTTGCCTGCATATGTCAGGGCCTAGAAATACATTTGTTTTACCTAAATTTTATAAAAGATGCCATTGCATTTCTTTGGCAAAACAGTATATTGGGTCTTGGTTCCTATGCTTGTTAAATTACCGAATTTACATTTAGTAAATTATTTGGACTGAACGATATACTGACAGTTATCACTTGCGTATGGGACTATATTCGAAATAGTAGCACTTAAATTCTGCAAATGCTAGGCCCTTGTGTCCCTGTATTTTGGCCATATCCTTGAACCTGAAGCTTATTGATGCTTTTGCCTTGATTTATATGCTTGTCATCCAGGTCCATCCATGTGCATTAGTTTGTTGTTTAGATTTCCTTTGAATGTGTTTTGCCGACATGACTTAACGTGCTATATTTGGCTGCACATTAGTTTCGTATATGGCGTGCTCGCTTCTGGAATGTTGAGGCAGTACACACGTGTACTTGTACATGTGTGTACGTGCAGGCTTCCGTAACTGTGTGCCCTTGAAATAAAAGCTGATATGCTCAGATATTATGCTTGATATTAACAGACATTGCATCATAAGATACACTCGACATTGAGATTAACTTTTGTATTTTCGGATTCTATTGAAGTTAATTTACTTGAACTATGATTAATCCTGACTCGAGTATTTTTATGTTTTTGCATGGAATGCTCGAGTCAGACGTGAGCATTTCAGAGCTGCAGCTTAGGATTCGAAGATTTGCAGATGCTGGGATTTCAAAGATGGCACACTCTAAAGATTTTAAACCAGTATAGATTTTTCTTGTGTTAAATCGTTCCTTTTAAATTTCCATTGTATTTAAAAGCATTGTACTCAAAACTCTGGTTTATAAATAAAAGATTTAATATGTTGTTCAAAACTGTGTCATTTATTTATTCTGCATTTTTTTGTGTTGATTCTATCTTTTAAACTCTGTAAGCTAATAACGATCCGTCATTTTAGCCGTTTAAAATTGGTTTAATCACCTATTTGAAGCGGTCAAAAAGGCGGGACATTACAAGTGGTATCAGAGCTTTGGTTTATTCAAAGCTTAGCATAACGGGTTTAAATGAGTAGGATTGACACTAGAAAAGCGAATTTTGGAAATAAAAAGGTTTCGAAATATGAATTTTGGAAATGAAAATAATTTTTCAAATTGATTTAGAAGAAAAAATATTATTTGAAAAAAATATCTTTTTGAGACTATTATTTTAAAACTAATACAGCGGAAAAAGTATTTTGAGATTTAAAATTTTGTTCGGAATGCCCAGTCTTCCGAAGTCTTCGAATCCAGGTTTGCCAGAGTTATTCTTCGATAAGATCCCCTTAGATTGGAACCCCGAATTCATCATCGAATGGTATCAAGGAAAGATAAGTATAAGATAATCGATGAATTAATTTCGCTAATTGGTATTCTAGCAATCAGAGACAACCGAATTAATGAAAATAAGAAATTAAATTAGATATTTTGAAATGTTTTTTCAAAAGACTGTGAGAGGCCAACATATTTTAATAGATCAGAATGACAAGAAGCGAAGAGCAAAAAGCAGCACGGCGAGAACGAAAAGCGGCAGAATGTAAAAGAAGGAGAGAAGTAATGATGGAATATGAGAAGAGGATTAAGGAAAAACAGACAGCTGGCCCCTATGACAATGTGGTCTGTTACAGATGTCAGAAAAAGGGACATTACGCGTCTGCGTGCGGAGAGAGAAAGAAAGAAGAAAGAAGGAAAAATTTACCGATCCAATATTTTCTATTTTAAATATCGAGAGAAGGGACATTTTCCCCGTCGGTGTCTCAAAGTGAGGAAGAAGAAGCCTTCCATTGCTGAGACGTCTGATGAACCAATCACTTGCTATCATTGTAAGCAAGTTGGACATATAGCTCGAAATTTTTCCGAGAGACAATAAGGAAGACAGGCAATATTGCGCTCCGCTATAGAGAAAACTGTGATGTATGTAGATAAAGATGGCTCCATCTCGTATTACTGTAAGAGCTGCAAGGAGTGGGGTCATGTGGATGAGTAATGCACAAATCTTTTTGTGCAAACTCCAGAACCATGAATATCGTGAAAGTAGTTACGCAAAGATGTGGATCATCGATCGAAAAGCAGAAAATCATTGAAGATTGTGAATCCTAGTCAAGCCGGCTCTGTTTCGTAAAACTATCGTTGTAATTCTAAAATCCTATGTAGGTATTTTGAATAGATCAAAAAGACTATGTATAATTATTTGAATGGAATGGTTATGAAAGATTTTGAACTCTATGAAGTTGCTATTAATGGTTTAATCTTATTTTTATAAGGTTATTTGAAATCTTGAAAGTGAAATATTTTTGAGTAGAAATTATAATAATATTGTTATAATAAATGGTTTTCATAAAAGTAGATTGCTAAACTGAATTCGAGAGTTACGTGAGAAATAATTTGATAAGAAAGTGAAGTTAAGAAATTGGAAACTGACCGGAGATTGGTCAAGTTGGATAACTTTCTAAGTGTCGATCTGATGTTGGTTTCGGCCTTCGGGGTTGATACTTTGAGAATTGTTCCCTGACTAATTTACGGTAAGAGGATGTCAAGGTGGAAGAATGATAATGCATGAAGAGGAATTGGTTATAAGAATTTCGAAATTTTGAGGTTATATAGATTTGAATTGAGGGATGAACTTAATAAGGAGAAATTGAAAGAAAATTGGATTTGTACCAAATAAATTTATTAAAAAGAGTGTGGAAAATATAAATATCTGAATAGATTAAGAGACCAAAACCAAAGTTTGAAATTTGAATATATTCGAATTTGATATATAAGTTTTCGAAATTTATATGAGAAATGTATATGAATATAACGAATTTGAAAATTTCTGACTTGAAAGGAATCGATTTGAAATATAACAGAATATATATAAGAATGAGATATTTGGAAATATGATTTGGGGAAAAATCATAAGTATGATTTATGAGAAATATGAAGTAAAGTACTATATGTATATAGTACAATATGTTTTCAAAATCGAGATAAGGGAAGTACCTTCCTTCTCTATGAATTTCGAGCTTAGTTGAGAGATGATGCTGGTGGTAGTAGGTTGTCCGGATGTAAAACTCATGAGTTGCCATTGAGCACGACTGCTAGCGTAATTCGCAGGGCTGCAGATAGCCTATGGCGGACGGATGTTTCTTGGGGGAACCAAGCGTAACCATTGTGTCTGTTGCGATCTACAGTCGTGATAAAGGCGTAATCCGCAGAGCTGCGAAAGCTTACGGGTATGGTGTTTCCTGGGGGACCTAGGCGTAACCATTGTGTACCTGCGGTCCACAGTATTTGAGATATCTTATTGATAGTGAGACACCTATTTGATGCAGCAGTTAGTCTTCGTGACTTGATTGGTCTTCGCGACCTGATTTGTCTTTGGGACTTGTTTTGTTCTCGTGACTTGAAATATCTTCATAATTCCATGATCTGTTTCCGTGATTTTTAGATAGAGCAACCAACACTCAATGACCTCAGATATTTTCTGATTCTTAAATATTTTCTCCGTTGCTCTGTCTATGACGAAATTCGTAGGGAAGTGATTTCCTACGGATACAGATATTTTCTGGGGGATCCAGACGAAACTGTTGTGTATCTGCGATTCATGAACAATCAACATATCGATCACATTGGTACTTTCCGTATCTGTTTTTTTGAAAGAATTTTAAAATATTTTCACTGGAAGTTGAAATAAGGATATTTAGTACTTGTAGATTTTAGTCATGCGCCTGGCCAGCGTATGTCTAACATCTGTGAGAATGACAATAGACTTGTCAAAGCTTCGAGTTATCAAATCAATAATTTAAAATATACCTAATTAATAAGTTAATGAAGAAAATTTTCAAGTATTTCCAAATCCCTAGCTTTGGAATAATAATGCAAACATTTTTGTACGAATTTCGTGTTATGTATAAATATTATAAAAGATTTCGGAATTTGAAATTTTCAAGCCAACAGATGTAACTTGAAGATGAGATGTTATTTACACTCTTTAATGAGTGTTGAGAAAAATTGAGGGATTGAAGGTAAGGAGATTTGGTTAGACTTGGAATATAAGGAATAAATGCAGCGTTGAATAAGGAAACATTGACGGATGATGTTATGATGAAATTTGGAATGATTTGAGATGCATGAATTCAACTAATGCAGAATTTGGGATGCAGGAAGAGATATGTTGTAAAGAAAAAAAAAATGATTTTTCGAGTTATTTGAGTGCGGTGGATAAAGAAAAAGGATCGATGACTTGAATATCGATATTTAAATCAGTTGTGGAATAATTTCACAAAAATATGGAAATTTGAAGTGTACATTGGTATATCTCCAACGATTTTTTCTTTTCGAGGACGAAAAGTTTTAAAGGGGGGAAGAATGTAACAACCCAGAAATTTCGTCGACTGGGATACCTGATTAACTAAAGAATTTACTATTAATAATCAATTTATGTTGATATTTGAATTAAAAATCAAATATATTGTTGTGTATGGATTTAATTCAATTCAGAACATTGGTTGAGAAACATATATGTATTGTTAAATATTTGAATTAAATTTAGTTGAAGAATCGAATTAGATTTAAGATTTGATTGGAGGATTTAAATGGTTTAACTAAAAATAATAATAAACGTTATTAACGTTAAATTAATAAGAAACTGCATTTTTTGATATATTTGGAAAATTTACTTGCACTTGTGTGTTTGTAAAGAAATTAAAATTTACGTTTCAAAATTTGGAAATAAATAGTGTTATCGGTAGATGGATGGAATAAAATCAACTAACCGATAAATACTTTAAATGAACAAAAAAATAAAGTACCATCGTATACCGGCGAAGTTGGATGACAACCAAAATAATTTTTATTAGATACAGAATGCAAAGACGAAGAAGTACATATAATTTTATCGCATTTGGGTAGTGTTAACATTACAAATTCGGTGCGCTCAGCGGTAATTCACGGTATGGTAATTATTTAATAAAGCTCTGATATAACCTACCTCAGTTGAAATCACGCCTAAACTAGCTTCTTTTACACGCCACTATACTGTTATACTGATGGACATTGTTCTTATCCCGATCCTTTTTCTTCTATAAAATACCTCGCTGCTTTCCCAATTTCTTCAGCAAACAAAATTCATCTTTTTCCCCTTTTAATGGCCAAAGCCCTAAGCTGGCCACTCCTCTAAATCATGGTTCGACACCTGTTTACAAATTAAATCGCCATCGTCGAACCCTAATCGAAACCATTTGTTCCCAATTCGAAGCCAAATCGCAAGCCATCACCTTTTGAATCGGAACTTCAAACCACCGCAGCCACCGTTGCGAAACTGTGAAACCTTCCCCGAACCACCTGAAGCCATCGAGCTTGCTGCTTCTTCATTCATCGTGTAAAGTTGAGCTTCTTTTGGGAACTCACGATTGATTAATTCTAGTTCAAGTAGCTTGATTTTAGTATAATACTGCGAAAAAGAATAGAAATTGTGTTTGAGTTTTGATTTTATGTGTTTTGGTGAACTTGTAGTCTCTGCATTTCACGTGATGCCTTGCCCTTGTTTTATTGATAATTCCGATTGACACGGTGCCCTGTTTGCTTGCACATGTAATTTAAAGATTCAACCTTTTTTCCATGTCATACCCCATACTCGACATATATGAGGATCCTTGCAGGATGTATGAACTGTTAATGGAATTACATGAAGTTTAGTGGTGTTGTTATAACTAAATTTAAACACGACTGTCTTGAACCCTGAAAACTCATGTTCGATCCATGAAAAGCCTGAGTTATATTTGGGATTCATTTGTTCCACTATTCGGTTGTGCTCTGAAAGAATAGATAATGAATATATATATATACGGATTCATATCATATACCTTGAATTGTTATGGGAAACCCTTTTCGTCAAGTCAGGAAGGATTTTTGGTTGAGATTAATACACATTTCCTGAATATATGTTTTAGCGTCATTTTAAAATCAAAACACCTTAAGCTGATAGATTGCACTAAATCACATAAGACTTGTACATGTAATTTTTACACCTTGTATATCAGATTCAAGCATTATTGCAAAAGGGATATACACCATCTTACTGGCAAAAGAATATTTCATGAGATGTTAACTTACATATGTAGGATCAAGAGGGACAAAGGAAAGAAAGAGGGAAAGAAAAAACAAAATTAGTTTTATCATGTTAATCTGATAGTTGTATATGTATCCGAGTTTTAACAAGTTACATGTATACTCGTACCCAAATTAGCATTCATATAGTAACAGAAAATTTTATGTAGTTGTCCATAGAAATGTTTTAAAACATGGTCTGCTGTCATGAACTGAAACTGGTAAAAATAGCTGGGTATTGGAAAGTTGAAGTTTCATTTTCGAATTATAAATATAAGAATGTTAGTTGCTGATGGTTGTTCAGGTGATCACTTTACTCCTATATCACCAACTTCATGTATTCAAAAGTAAAACCGAAGCTACTTCATTACTTTTATCTTGTATCACCAGTGAATAATACAGTATCATTTATTATCATTTAGTTTCTCATGCTTATTTGGTAAGAGTATAGCTGTCACACTATACAGAATGGAATTTGATGCCTAAAGAAGTTTTGTTGGTACCCTGCGTATAAGCCTACACAGTGGCATGTTTATTGTTACCATATTGTTTGCTGTTTGTGTGTAATTCTAACAATACCTGTTTGGAACATGAGCAGTCTTGGTATTTTCCTTGTTTGAGATGTACATATTTTACTTGAATCCATATATATATGCATTGCTGCATATATTTTTCTCACTTTAGTAAGCCTGTATGCGTTACTCATATGTTTTAGAAACCTGAATCCATACACAGTTGTTCACTGGAATGAATTAGCTAAACATATTTATTCACTGAAATGAATTAGCTAAAACATTTATTTATTGAAATGAATTTTGTGGAAACACATTATTTACTTAAGGGAATTTGCTGAAAGCATTTACTGAAATGAATTTGACCACTTTGCCTTGTTTAAACTTATATATGCAGTACCACTTTACCTTTTTAAACTCATGTTGAAATTCATCTATGCCTTCGGTGTTCTTGTATCCTATTGTGCATGAATACACACTTGAAATTTGATGATTCTATACGGCCAGTACATGTTGCCTGCATATGTCAGGGACTCGAAATACATTTGTTTTACCTGAATTTTATAAAAGCTGCCATTGCATTTCTTTGGCAAAACAATATATTGGGTCTTGGTTCCTATGCTTGTTAAATTACTGAATTTACATTTAGTAAATTATTTGGACTGAACGGTATACAGACGGTTATCACTTGCGTATGGGACCATATTCGAAATAGTAGCACTTAAATTCTGCAAATGCTAGGCCCTTGTGTCCCTATATTTTGGCCATATCCTTGAACCTGAAGCCTGTTGATGCTTTTGCCTTGATTTATGCGTGTGTCATCCAGGTCCATCCATGTGCATTAGTTTGTTGTTTAGATTTCCTTTGAATGTGTTTTGTCGACATGACTTAACGTGCTATATTTGGCTGCACATTAGTTTCGTATATGGCGTGCTCGCTTCCGGAATGCTGGGGCAGTACACACGTGTACTTGTACACATGTGTACGTGCAGGCTTCCGTAACTGTGTGCCCTTGAAATAAAAGCTGATATGCTCAAATATTATGCTTGATATTAACAGACATTGCATCATAAGATACACTCGACATTGAGAATAACTTTTGTATTTCGGTTTCTATTGAAGTTAATTTACTTGAACTATGATTAATCCTGACTCGAGTATTTTTATGTTTTTGCATGGAATGCTAGAGTCAGACTTGAGCATTTCAGAGCTGTAGCTTAGGATTCGAAGATTTGCAGAGGCTGGGGATTTCAAAGACGGCGCACTCTGAATGTAACAACCCGAAAATCTGGGCCAGTTTAAAATTTTTATTTTGGCAATTTTAGCGAATTTTGACTATTTAAAATGAATTATTTTAAATAAAAACGACGAGAAATTTATTTTGAATAAAATCGAATCGTATATAGTTATACAGATCGACGATAGAATATAAATATTTATTTATATTTATAAAAGGAATTGAAAATGGCGCTGTAGTTCGATAATTCGATTTCAAACTTCAATTGAACATACCGGGAGCAGAATAATCCGGATGTTAGTGAAACCAAAAATAATGAAATCTAATTGATAATATTTTTCCAATGAATCTGAAAAATCAAAATTTCATAGCGGGGAGCAAAAGATATGTCCAGTTGGAAATTCTGAATAGTTGCTATGGAATTCAGGCCCTTAAAAATGGACATTTTGCAAACGACCTCGGATTTCGACGAAACCACTTTTGCTGGATCCGTGTTGTAAAGTTATTGCTAGGTTTCAAATTTCATAATTTTTCGAATCAATATGTGAGCATGGCAAAGGAAAACGCGTTTGACCAGTTTCAGTTGATTTTAATCGACTAGAAATTGGCCATTTTTCAAACGGTCTCAGAATTCGACGAAACTAGTTTTGTTAGGACCGTTTCGTCAATACAAAGCTAGAAATAATTTTTTGAGAATTTTTAGAGATCGTATGTGGGCCCGGTACATTGAAATGCGCGTACAAATTCGATATATAGAGTTATATGTTGATTTTGACGAAAACTAATCGAAACAGTCGAATCATCTAACAATACATATCCCATTGTGTTCGGAATGGGGGTAATTAGCAATGGACGACAGTCGGCGGGTTCGATTTCGAGTTCGAATGGAGATGGTACGTTATGAAGTTAAAAATTTAAAATAATAAATAAATAAATTATAATATAAATCTATCCTTTATCTCCCTCCTTTCCCCCGTTGACTAAAAATCAAATTCAGAAAAAAGAAAAAAAAACGAAGGGCGACGGAGCCCTAATCCGCCAGCCTCCGACGAGTGCACCCCATCCCCGACCGCCCTCCCCCTTCCCACCGCCTCTCTCCTTCTTCCACTAGCCTCGCGCCAGTCTCTCTCCACCCTGCAACTCCGATTTGCAGACAACCCCACAGCCACAGCACCGAGCCGCGAGCCCTAGACCCCCTCCAGCATCGACTTCGACCGCCCTCCCCCTTCTGCTCCTCCATCCTTCGCTTCTACAACACCTCGCAGCAGCCCCCATTCGATGGTGAACGTTTCCCCCCTCCTTCCTATTTCTTTGTAAGCTTCTTTTATTTATTTACATTTATTTTATATATTTTCAGTTTTATTAATGGTTTTTAATATAAAAGAAATGGTTTTTAATATAAAAGAAATGGATTTTAATATAAAAGAAATGGTTTTTGATATAAAAGAAATGGGTTTTATTATAAAAGGAATGATTTTTAACGTTAAAAAACTTGAATTCTTTTCATATGAAAATTTTGATCTTTATTTTTATGGAGGAGACGATCTTGTTTATGAAAGGTTAAGATTTTCACTTATATAAAAATATGATTTTTATATAGTAGGGAATATAAAAATATGATTTTTATATTGTAAAGATAATAAAGATATGATTTTTACTTATGTAGAGTATAAAAATATAATTTTTATATAATGTAGAGAATACGGGCAGAGAAAGTGACACGGGGCAAGAACGACGAAGATTTCTACCTACGAAGAGTGGAGGGATTGGATTAGCTAATCGGTGAGAACTTCTCACTCTTCAATTTCTTTTTTTCTAGTTATATATATACTAGGATGTAGACGGTGCTTAGTAGCACCCGACACCCATCATCCACAGACCATGGATGGCTTGTTTGTTTAATTGTTTGGTTGTGTAGTTGGTTAGATTATTTGGTTTAAATTGAATTGTTTGGTGAAATGAAATTGATTTGATTGATGTGTGAATGGCGTGGGCCTTCACTAGACCGCGGATAAGGCTAGGCCTTGTCCCGTTTCTAGTATCGTGCCGTTATGCCGTCGAAATTTTCTAAAAATAAGTTAGAAAAATAAAAATAACATTTTATTTAATAAATGAACCAAATAGAAAATTCATAGGTTGAATAAAATAGTTTGATCGTTAAAAATATAATTTTTAACGTGAATGTGAATAAATAAATATTCATTTACAAACCGGACGGTTTGTTTGTGCACACCTATTTGAAGGACATTGATTGGGACGATAAATTTTACACATCGCCCAACTGCATAGATAAAAATCTGTGTTTGATTACTTGAAACTCCACACGGGTATTGGGATGATATTTGACGTACACTAATCCCGATTGTTTAGTTGTATGTCGATCGATTGATTGACAGGCTGTTATAAGCATTGAATATTTATATTTGATGCTTATACAGTGTATAATGCACTTTGGATGATGGTTGATTATTCGTCGTTGTTGATATATACATGTGTTGTAGAAAATCCATATAATTAACATTATATGGTGATTGATTGGGCCTCATTCCAGTTTTAAAATAGAAATATTTGAAAAAGAAATATTTGAAATAGAATATTTGAAAATAGGAATATATGAAGCCGTATTGATTAGATTGACGCCATTTTGACGTGAACGATATTTATATCGATTTTATTCATTTTATAATGAATATCGAAAGTGATTTCAAAATCTGATATTTTGAAAAGGAAATTGAATAAAAATGAATTCGAATTTAAATTGAATATAAATGAATTCGAATTGAAATTGAATATAAATGAATTCGAATTGAAATGAAATAGAAATGAATTCGAATTGAAATTGAATTGAATTCAAAACGAACTGAAATTGAATTAGAAATCAATTTGAATTGAAATCAATTTGAAATGAACTTAAAACAAATTTATATTAGAATATTCAATTTTGATTTGAAATTGAATATGAAGTTGAAACCATTTTGAAAACGAATTTAAAACGATTTATAAAGCATGTTTTGAATTGAAATCGACGAAGTATATATTATATATACATTATATATATAATATAATGGCCTGAATAGAACGAGCCACGCCACGGCAGTTCGCAAATTTCGACCATTGACTTCGAACGGATATTGCGGGAGATCCGACCGTCGGATTCTCCTAAAACCGGAACCGTTGGGTTCGTATCGAAAAGTGCTTTCTAACAAATATTAGAAATTTGAAATCTATCAGTTGGATTTGGAATTATGTCCAAATCAAATTTGGAAAAGGTCGTTGTAAGTGCAGTTCGATGGCCGCCGATGGAAATCGAATGTATGGGCCTTGATAAAATTACTAAAAATATTAATAATTTGTGTAAAATCATAAGAAATGATTTGGGAATAATTGGGATGAAAAACTCCATATCTAAAAAGATAAAAATAGATTTTTATCGAAATGAGCTGGTTTTGAACTAGAATTATAATTCTATTTATTTTTAAATAAATAAATTGAATTTGAAAAGGGTATTAAAAATAACCAGAATTTCCAATGATTGCATTGGAGTGGATTTGAATCGAAATTGTCTTCGGAATATTTCGATGTTGGAATTCGTGATTATACAGATGTTGTTATGGAAATTTGAAAGATATATATTTATATCGATATTTCCAATACGACATTTGTTAATCGTAGAATTTGATATTGAATATAAGCCAATATATTTTCTATTCAGAGCCATGTATTGAATATCAAATGTGATTTGGGTTTGTCGTGAATGGTGTCTTCACTAACATTGTTCTTGAACCCAGTTGAGAAAAGATTAAATCTTTTTATTTAGATCTAATGAAGTGTACCAATTCAATAATATTTAATTGGAATTGAATAGATATTGATTTTTGGCTTTATCGTGGATAGTGTTTTAAATAACACTTTTTCTTTAACCCGATAATTAATGTGATGTGATTTTGGGTTTATCGTGAACCGTGTTTTAAACGACACTAATTCTTTAACCCAGTTAACGATTAAAACTAAGTGGAGTTTTAATGAATCTTCAATTAGATTGAAAAGGTCGAGAATGGAGTATCACCAGTTTTACTCCAGACGATAGTTAAATCTTTAATCAGATTTGAACGTGAAATGGTAATTGAATTTACCGATAACACCGTGGTGTTAGATATGAAGTATAACCAGTTTTACTTCATGGGATGAATAGGTTGGGGTTGGGAAATTAAAACAAATGATTACTTCGGTAAGGTTCGTTAATCCCGACTAGTTGAATCGAAATTCAAAAGACGATTAAAGCATTAATTCAAGGGATTTATCTTGGATAAAATTAATGGGAACCTTTCCCTATAAATGTGAAATTTAGAAACTAACTATCGGTTAGCCAAGAAGAATGGTTTTCTAGATATTGATCTGATGTTGGTTTTGGCCTTCGGGGTTAATATTTGGGGAATTATTCTCTTGTTAATTAACGGTTAGTGACTGATGAATTGGAATGAGACGTATGTTGTGTTTATGTAACACTTATTTAAAGCATAAGCGAGTTATTCGGAAAGACCGGGTTTATTCCATTCTGAATAACTGATACGACGATAAGTCGAAGATGAAGACGGTGGTTGAAGACCGGAAGTCTTCACGTCGTTTGGGCGATTACTGATGATCTTGATTGGGATGTACACCCAAGAAGATGGAAACAGTTGGTGATCGTCCAGACGTACTTGGAGATCGATGGATATGCGGGGTACTAGGTGCCTCCGGTTTCATTCAGACCCAGAACGGACTGTGTGTCTTATATCGGATTTCATTCTGTGTGACTGATATCGGTTGCATAGAATGGTTTGTCTGTGTGGCATGCTAAGATGCAAATGATCAAGGCTTCTGTTGAAAAGCAAAGTCTTGTGGTTGATGATCAATGCACGGCCTTTGTGGCATAGCTTTGTGTAGCGTTGATTCGCGAGCCTCGCACCCCGGTTGTGAACCAAAAACGAGAGAGGACCTCAGGGAGGACATGCGTTTCTTTCTAGCTAGGGTGGTGTCAGTGACCTACCAGCCCTGACATTTATATACTTTTCACCTGTGTGGTTGTTGCTGTTGCGAGGCTCCTCGGTTTGATCGGACGATCCGGATCCAATGGAGTCATTCGTTGGCTCATTTACGCACCAAAGGGCGGAGAGACGTAGTGTTCGGGATTTCGTCTAATCCACATCGGTGGACCGGCCCAGTCGCTCCAAGGGTCGATGCGTTCTGTCCCTGAGACTCGGGCTAGACAGTCTCGAATCGGTAGAGGACGATCCCTAGCCTCGGTTCATAGACGAAAATCCAACTTCCAAATACGTGACATTTGCGGTTTTATTTGTAGAGCCTAGTATGGCGACATAGTGGGATGGGGCGCTTATGCCGTCTATGATTGATACTTATGATTTGAAGTTGTTTTAAACATTATACACTTATTATAGCATCAAATGATTTGTTTTAAACGTATCAAGCATTCTTTGGCTGTTATAAGGGAAAACCCTATCCCCCGGCTTGCGTTGCATTGTGTGATAGGACCTGGGTCTTATAACAGCTTCATTTTTCTTTATTTTAGCATTGCACTGTTTGTTTTATGCACTGGTATTCTTGGGAGGAAACCCGTTCCGTGTTATACGGCATGGTCCCTTGACTTACCTAGCTTTAAAAATAAAGATTAATAACTGTTTTAGTTCTCACACCAGTCCCATGACTGACCTGGAGTTTATTGTTTTGACCTACACTCTGGGTGTCCTTATTTTGACACGGGCATCTACTAGTTTTGGTTTTGCAGATTTATATTCACAGGATCCTGGTTTACAGCTGGAATGATATCCGAAAAGCTTCGTATCCGTATATCTCATTCTAGTTGTGTATTGTATTATTTTCCGCTGCTATGTATTTAAATATAATTTAAATCTCTGTTATTTCTGTGTAATATTCATTTATACTCTGTATATTCTTGTAATCTGATGAATTGTTGTAATATACAATGAAATGTTCTTCCGTCTGCTTTCTGTTGCTTGTTCTCGAACTATCCGATCTTTCCTTTACGGGGAAGTTACGGGTTTTCACAGTTGGTATCAGAGCTTTGGTTTACAAAGCTCAAAGAACAAGGACCTTAGAACCATACAAAAGAATTTATTAGATATTGGATTAGTGATATCCAATGGGAATGACTCCTTAGAGATAGGATCAATAGTATCCTAGAACGAGTGTGAAGAGTATATTTTTAAAAATCAAAACAAAATCTGTTTTGAAAATTTAAATCAATTATTTGTATTTGATTATTTATTTATATTGATTAGGACAGTCCAATATATAGAGATTTCGCATATACGTCATGAAAACGTGTGTTCGAAATTTTAATATATTGGATAGATATAGAATCACACTCTAGTCGCCCGGAGATGATTCTGATGATTAGGCCACATCATCAGTGTTTATATTCGAGTGACAAAAGTGAGATTTCTATATATTTCCTATTGACTGGTGTGAGAACCAAAATTAGATAGGGCCTATTGTTGTGATTTGGCATCAAAAATCTGATTTTTGACTATATATCAAAGTTATGAATTTCAAAAGCTAATCAACTAATTGATTGATGGTTGTGTTGTTTGATTATTGTTTGTTAGCTGAAATTTTAACCATATAGCCAATTTGATCAAATAGTGAATATTATTGAAATTTGGTCGCATTTGCTTGCATATACATATACTTACATTGAACATGTCATAGCAAGAAGGCTAGAGCAGAGAATAAAATTTGTTTGCCCGACAAATAGGTACATGTTTACTACATAATTTACTGTATTGTTTGGGTGATGATGATTTTATGAGCCTATTGGCTAGCCGCTTGTCTTTTTCTTTTTCTTTTTGAGATCAGAAGGCCTATATGGCAATTTCGGGATTTACCCGTGGCTCCCGGTGCAGGGGAGGTTATGGCGAAATTTTTCGAAAATTTAGGGTGTTATCCAAATTTTTGAAGAATTTGAAAATTCTTAGAAACTGAAAATTTGGAGAATGGAAGCCAGATCGAACGTAGAGTTGATTAATCAAACCACTTTCGACTTTGTTCCTTTTCGGGGATGAAAAGTTTTAAGTGGGGGAGATTGTAACAACTCGAAAATCTAGGCCAGTTTAAAATTTTTATTTTGGCAATTTTAGCGAATTTTGACTATTTAAAATGAATTATGTTAAATAAAAACGACAAGAAATTTATTTTGAATAAAATTGAATCGTATATAGTTATATAGATCGACGATAGAATATAAATATTTATTTATATTTATAAAAGGAATTGAAAATGGCGCGGTAGTTCTATAATTCGATTTCAAACTTCAATTGAACATACCGGGAGAAGAATTATCCGGATTTTAGTGAAACCAAAATAATGGAATCTAATTGATAATATCTTTCCAATGAATCTGAAAAATCAAAATTTCATAGTGGGGATCAAAAGATATGTCCAGTTGGAAATTCTGAATAGTTGCTATGGAATTCAGGCCCTTAAAAATGGACATTTTGCAAATGACCTCGGATTTCGACGAAACCACTTTTGCTGGATCCGTGTTGTAAAGTTATTGCTAGGTTTCAAATTTCATAATTTTTCGAATCAATATGTGAGCATGGAAAAGGAAAACGCGTTTGACCAGTTTCAGTTGATTTTAATCGACTGGAAATTGGCCATTTTTCAAACGGTCTCAGAATTCGACGAAACTAGTTTTGTTAGGACTGTATCGTCAATACGAAGCTAGAAATAATTTTTCGAGAATTTTTAGAGATCGTATGTGGGCCCGGTACATTGAAATGCGCGTTCAAATTCGATATATAGAGTTATATGTTGATTTTGACAAAAATTGATCGAAACAATCGAATCAGCTTACGATACATATCCCATTGTGTACGTAATGGGGGTAATTAGCTATGGACGACAGTCGGCGGGTTCGATTTCGAGTTCGAATGGAGATGGTACGTTATAAAGTTTAAAATTTAAAATAATAAATAAATAAATTATAATATAAATCTATCCTTTATCTCCCTCCTTTCCCCTATTGACTAAAAATCAAATTCAGAAAAAAGAAAAAGAAAAACGAAGGGCGACGGAGCCCTAATCCGCCAGCCTCCGACGAGCGCACCCCATCCCCGACCGCCCTCCCCCTTCCCACCGCCTCTCTCCTTCTTCCCCTAGCCTCGCGCCAGTCTCTATTCACCCTCTAGCTCCGATTTGCAGACCCCCCGAAACCCGAAGACAACCCCACAGCCACAGCACCGAGCCGCGAGCCCTAGACCCCCCTCCAGCATCGCCTTCGACCGCCCTCCCCCTTCTGCTCCTCCTTCCTTCGCTTCGACAACACCTCGTAGCAGCCCCCCTTCGATGGTGAACGTTTCCCCCCTCCTTCCTATTTCTTTGTAAGCTTCTTTGTAACACCCCGTAAATCAGTTAATACTAATATTCACAAATGAAAGAATAATTAATTTCAAATATAAGAATATTGGGAAACGGGCTGCGCCATTCTGTTCATCTCGGAAAAATACGCGAAATAGAGTCCGAAATTTTGTGAATCGGAGTTCGTATGACCGAGATATGGCCTCGAGAAGTTTCACAAAAAATTCAAATTTTAAAACAGATTTCAAAAACACAGAAATGGAGGCAGGCGGGAAAACTCCCGCCCAGACCAGGTCGACCTGGGGGTTGACTTGGGAGTCGACCTGGAGGGGCCAGGTCGACACTAGAGTCGACCTGGGTGTCGACCTCCCTGGTCGAGCCCAGGTGACCTGGGTGCATCTGGTTGGGTTTTCGGGCTGTGTTTTGAAGGCTGGACGAAATCTAATGGCTCTAATCTATTCTAGGGTAAATCTAACGGCCTAAATGCATCGTAACATCTATAAATAAGTGGGTAGACTCTAACCCTAAATCACTTAAAAAATTGGAGAGCAACCGACATGCCGTTGCCATGGAGTTCAGCGTAGCCGTCACAAACTAAAGAAGAAGGAGAAAGCCTAGCCTACAACTAAATCTACTCAACAAACAAATTAAATCAAAGACTATTTCTATTTCTCTTCTTTAAATTGTGAGTATGATGATTCTCACAATGTTATTATAAAATAATTCGATTAAGTTATGAATGGATCACAAGAAAGTGATGTGAATTGTAATTGTAAATTCTATATTGTGGATCTCTTGTTATGTTATTATGTTGTCATATGTTGTAAATTATATGTTGTAAATTCTCCTATGCTATGCCATGCTATGATGAAAATCATGCTATGCTATGTTATGCTATCATGCTATGCTATGTGTAAATCATGCTTTGTTATGTCATAAATCTTATATATGTTGTAGATCTCATGTTAACACATATGTTGGAAATCCATAAGTTATATGATTATGATATCATGTTAAGTTGTGTTGAATCGTACAAGTTATAAAATCATGATGTTGTTATTTATGCAAATTGGATCATGTTTTAAAGTTTATGTTTTTTTCTAAAAATTAAATGGATCATGATTATGGGAATTTGCCTATTAAGTTAGGTGTACCCATATACATGAATCCACAATTTAAATTGGATCTTGAATATGGGAATTTGCCTATTAAGTTAGGTGTACCCATATGCATGAATCTATGACTAAATGAATTTTTATTATGGGAATTTGCCTATTGAGTTAGGTGTACCCATATAAACCCATATTGTTAGATTAGATGATGTTGATTCACACATGTTCCTATGCAAGTTTATGAAATTTGATTGAGATCATATTATGTGAATTATGAACAAGTTGACATCTTTAGATCCATGACATGTATAATCCTATGCATTTAAGTTGTACATATGCAAGTTTCACCCCTTATTATGATTCATTTAATCATATATACATGTTGTTATTGTGATAATCTCTTTTATGCTATGAGTTAGACTATTCGAGTCTAATATATATTTTGCGAATAAACGTTCAAACATGGGGTAGGGGTGATATTAGGAATTAATAAATTGGGTGCAATTTTGTATGATTTCGCACGCCTTGAATGGATGTCCATAATTGAGTCAATTATGGACATTGTTGAATTTGGAATTAATTAATAATTCAAATAAGGAATTATTAAAATTGGGGAAAGTTGATTATTAATAATAATCAATGCTTAGGACACGAGGTTGGACCCGTTTGTGACGTAAACCTGCCGGGGCCCGCCCGGCAAATCCAGTAGTCACAAATGTCGGCCCAATGTGAGAGGTCCTAGGCCCAAACTAAAGCATAACAGTTGTAAAGACACGAGGTTAGACTCTTTTATGGTATAAGACTGCCCGGACCCGCCCGCAAATCCAGCTGCCATAAATGCCAGTCTAATGTGAGAGGTCTTTATGAGGTTATGGCCTTAATGAATTAAGAAATACTTAGCCAGATAATCATGTAAGGTGGGACATGGGGGTTAAGTAGGTGCCTTGGGTGGCATGAGGAATATAGTGGTTGCCTTTAGAGGCATTCGAAATACGATTAGACTTAACCAAATACACATGTAAATGAACATGGCTAAGTGGGTTAAGTGGACGTACTAATGGGACAAGCTTAGGTGGAATGCTTATGGGAAATAATAGGAGCCCATTTCAACCAGTATCCCAATACGTATCTTTGTGGGCTCGACCCAAGTCGAGGACGGGACACGCATACTAGGTTTGACTATAAGAGGCCAAAACAGGGAGCGGTGGCAACGCAAGTCCAACGGGTTTCATATGCGTGTGTGGACCCGGGCTGGTAGGTAAGACGTTGTTGCATCGTGTAGGTATAAGCTGTGCATCTCCGTTATATCGGGTTGCCACTTTAGGTGAATGATACACCCTACTGTGGGGCCAGAACGGGTATCTACGAGTAGGGAGCTGATCGAAAAATGGAAAGTGGGGTACACCTAGTGGAGATAGGGGCAGGCGGCACCTATGTAGTCAACTAGGAGTACGTAAAGCCATTAAGAAAGTTTCTAAGTGAAGCTAAGTGGGATCAATCGTTAGGGTGACTGGTGTGGTAAAGTATAGTGTTTATCCTTTAGTATTTAGGAGCGCCTATAACGTTTCCTTTAGCGATTGTCTATGTCCTTAATCTGCACTTTCATAGACATTTCCTTGTTTTCCAGCTTATGCCTTAGTCCGGTTATTTTGATAATAGTATTGTAGAATTATCATACTCGCCAGACTTTATGTCTGACCCCCTCTTTTCCACCTTTTTTTTTTCCTTCAGGTCCTCAGGTTGGGCCAAGTTCTAGTGGAGTCTAGTTGGATCGCTTATCTCTTGGAAAGCTTGGACTGCAGAAGTAAAGTCCAGCTTGTTATCTTTCTTTTTAATGGCTATTTATTGTAATGGGATTATGTATTTTGTTTTTGTGAAGACGGATATTGTACTTGGTTATGATCTATGGTTTTATGATGTAATAGACATATTTAATTTCCGCTGCAATAAAATGAAGTTTTAGATTTTCAAGTGCTATTTATTATCCATCTTGTTGTAATTTCTCTGTTCTATATTCACTTATGACCTCCATGGAAGTTAATGCATTCCCCTTGTGAGTGACATTAATGGACGTGGAGTGTTACACGTGGTATCAGAGCATAAGGTTACCAGAACAGATAAAATTTTTGAAAAATATTTTTCTAAAGTATTTTTGGAAGAAGTGCTTTCAAAAACATGTTATTTAGAGAGAGTTTTTATGAAAAACATAACCCCAAATAGCCATATCCTTATCTTTATCTTTCGAATTCTCCATTTTGAATCTTTCCTTTTTCGTTTCAGCATGGCTGAAGATCTTAATCTCCCAGAAGGTGTGACGGTTCCAGGGTGGTTTAGGAGATATTTGGAGGCTAGGGCCACCACTACAGGCCCAGCAGATGCTCCTCCACCCCCAATTGCACCCATTCCTCCTCCTCCTCCTCATGTTGACACTTTTGCAAAGACGTGCAAGGAATTTAAGGCTATGGGAGGAAAAACTTTTCAAGGGACTGAGACGTTTGTGGAGGCCAGAGACTGGCTTAAGGAGACTGAGGAATTGTTGGATATCTTTGAAGTGGAAGATGGGAGGAAAGTCCGTTTAGATGCTTGGTTAATGAAGGGAGAGGCCTCGTTTTCGTGGGAGGTCAATAACGGGGAATGTCCAGTTGATACATGGGCGGGATTTCAGACGAAGGTTTGAGGCAAAGTTTCTTTCAAGGGCAGAGGAGAATTAAAATGTGGAAAAATTCCTGACATTAAAGCAAGGGAGCTTATCAGTGAATGGATATGTCAATAAATTTAATCAGTTAGCGAGGTTTGGCTTGGAGTTGGTGAACACGCCAGAGAAGAAAGCTTTGAGGTTCGTTAGAGGCTTGAATGAACCGTTGCAAGGGTTGTCTATGACCCACATCCCTATGGGATCCACCTTTGAAAGGCTAGTAGAAATGGCACTTATGCATGAGGATAAGGCAGTTGAAAAGAAAGGGGATCAGAAGAAACCCCAACAGCAAAATAAGAAGGGTGGTAAAAACAATAATGGCAAAGGGAAGAAGAGATGCTTCTATTGTGGGACGCCTGGCCATCTCAGCAAAGATTGTAGAAAGAAAAAGAAGACTGGTTGTTTTCATTGTGGAGATGCGGGACATTTGGTGAAGGACTGCCCAAAGAAGGGGCAGAGGGCAGGGTCTACCTCGGGAGGACAGGTGCAGGCTCTTATGGCACCAGGGCAGGCAAGGGGGCAAGTTCAGGCTATTGCGGCCCCACCGCTGCAAGAAAGAGGTAGAACAATTTCTGTTGAAAGCTTAGTTTTTCTGTTGATCATCCTGTCCGTACCTTTTTCGATTCTGGCGCATCTCATTCGTTTATCTCTGCATCATTAGTTGAATTACTGCACTTGAACACCGGTTTAGTAGAGGATCCCTTGGTTGTTTCAAATCCAATTGGGGGTTCGGCTCATTTGACCATGATATGTTTGGATTTGAAAATCTCTATACTTAGCGTTGAATTTAGATGTGATGCTTATGTATTGGGCTTCACGGGCTATGGGCTAATTTTAGAAATGGATTAGTTATCTAGAAATGGGGCCATTCTTGATTGTGAAAGGAGAGTAGTTAGGCTTGTGACTCGCCTGGGTAACACTCTCGACATCTTTTGTAATCCCATAGATTCCGTTATGCTGAGTTATCTTGAATCGCTTGACGCGTCTGTAGAGAATCTGCGATCGGTAGAGTTGGTCCGGGAATATCCGGATGTGTTTGAGGAGGTGAAGGGCTTACCTCCAAAGCGGGAGATAGACTTTCGAATTTATCTTGTGGATAATGCTAAACCCGTATCTTTGCCAGTGCGCCACATGGCTCCTCGTGAAAGGAGGGAACTCAATAAGAAAGTGAAGGAGTTGCTTGAGAAGGGGTTCATAAGACGTAGTATATCGGAGTGGGGTGCTCCAGTAGTATTTGCTACAAAGGCGGATGGGTCCCTTAGACTTTGTGTGGACTATAGTGAACTAAACAAGCTTACTAAAAAGGACCGACACCCACTGCCGAGGATTGACGATCTCTTTGATCAGTTAGTTGGCGCCTCAGTGTTTTCGCAGTTGGACTTAGCCACTGGCTTTCATCAACTGAGAGTGGCTGAGGATAGTATATATAAGACTGCTTTTAGGACTCCCGACGGATTCTATGAATGGCTAGTGATGCCCTTTGGTTTGACAAACGCCCCCGCATATTTTGTTGATTTGATGAGTGGGGTGTTTAGGGAGTACCTTAACAAATTCGTGGTAGTTTTTGTGGATGACATCTTAGTCTTTTCTAAGAATGAAGGAGAGCATGCCCTACATCTTAGGGAAGTATTGGAAACCCTTCGAGCGCATAACATTAAGGCAAAATTTTCTAACTGTCACTTCTGGAGGAAAGAAGTACGGTTCTTAGGGCACGTGGTTTCCAAGGAAGGGATAGCAGTGGATCCCGCAAAGGTGGTGGCCATCCAAGATTGGAAGGTCCCTAAAAATGTAACCGAAGTAAGAAGTTTCTTGGGGTTGGCTAGCTATTATAGGAAGTTTATCAAATACTTCGCAAAAATATCAGCTCCATTAACACGGTTAACGAAGAAGAACCTGGTTTTTACGTGGGACGAAGATTGTGATGATGCGTTCCAACGTTTAAAGAGAGCCTTAACTTCAGCCCCAGTCTTAGTGCTGCCAGACGGGAATAAACCGTTTACCGTCTATACTGATGCTTGTGGGACGGGACTTGGCGCGGTCCTCATGCAAGAGGGAAGAGTAATAGCCTATGGTGGAAGGCAGTTGAGAGTTCATGAAAAGAATTACCCTACGCATGACCTTGAGTTAGCCGCAATTGTTTTCGCGCTTAAGTCTTGGCGTCACTATCTTCTTGGTGAAAAATTCGAACTGTTCACTGACCAAAAATCATTAAAATACTTATTCTCTCAGAAGGATTTGAATTTCAGGCAGCAATGGTGGATGGAATTCTTAGCCTCCTACGATTTTGAAATAGCATATACCCCGGGCAAGGGTAACGTGGTAGCAGACGCCTTAAGTAGGAAAAGGTTGTCCTTGACTCCGTTGTTTGTTTAACGACGAAGCTTAGAATTCATCTCCATGTTTGACTTTAGACCCTCCGTTGACCTAGTACCTGGTTTGTTAGCATCCTTGGAGGTTAGACCTAAACTTCTAGGACGAGTTGGTGAGGCACAGCAAGACAACCCACAGTTGGTTGAGATAGTAGAAAAGCTCAAAGGAGGGGAGTCGTCTAGCCATCTTCGTAGGTATACCCTAGACGATAAGGGTTGGTTACGAAGGGATAATAGACTTTGTGTACCACAAGACGAAGACTTAAGGAAGGCCATTCTTGATGATGCTCATCGCTCAAAGATGACCATTCATCCCGGTGGAGACAAGATGTACAAAGATATGAAGCGGGTTTTCTTTTGGGCCGGTATGAAAAAGGATGTGGCCGAGTACGTCGCTAGATGCTTGGTGTGCCAACGAGTAAAAGCGGAACAAAAGAAACCCGGTGGGTTGCTTCACCCATTGGAAGTTCCACTATGGAAATGGGAAAGCGTCTCAATGGATTTTGTAGACGGATTACCAAGATCAAGGAAGGGTAATACGGGGATTTGGGTTATAGTAGATAGACTTACTAAGAGCGCCCATTTTATTCCCGTGAAAAGTAAGAGGACTACTCCGTGGTTGGCTTCTGTATACATTAAAGAGATAGTTCGTTTGCACGGTATTCCTTCTAGTATAGTAAGCGACAGTGATCCCATCTTCACTAGCGAATTTTGGAAGAGTTTACAAGAGGCGGTAGGGACTCAGCTATGTTTGAGCACCGAATATCATCCTCAGACGGACGGCCAGACCGAGAGGGTGAATCGTATTCTAGAGGATCTTTTAAGGCTTTGTATGCTAGACTTTGGGGGTACATGGGAAGAGCACCTTCCGTTGGTAGAATTCGCATATAATAATAGCTTTCAGTCTAGTATTGGCATGGCACCTTTCGAAGCTCTTTATGGAAGGCCTTGCCGTTCGCCTACATGTTGGTGGGAATCTACCGATAAAATCCTACTTGGGCCCGATATGGTTAGGGAAACCTCGGAGAAGATTGATTTGATTCGAAGGAGGATGAAAGCAGCACAAGATAGGCAGAAATCGTATGCTGATAAGAGGAGGACAGATCTTGAGTTTGACATTGGGGACAGGGTTTTTATCAAAGTATCTCCGTTACGGAATGTTGTTCGCTTTGGGTCCATTGGGAAATTAGCGCCAAGGTTTGTAGGGCCATTTCCTATAAAAGACAGGATTGGGAAGATGGCGTATAGGGGGGAGTTGCCTGAGAAACTTAGTAGAGTACACGACGTATTCCATGTATCACATTTGAGGAAGTGTTTGCACAAAACCGCGGAGGTGGTAGAGCCGAGCTTGCTTAAAGAGGTGGAAATAGAGCGTGATGCAACAATTAGACGAGCTCCTACATGCATTCTTGGGTCGGAGATCAAAAAGTTGAGGAATCGAGAGGTCAGACTAGTTAAAGTGCAATGGGGAGATGATGAGAGCAACGCTACTTGGGAGACAGAAGAGAAGATGCGTTCGTTGTACCCTTTTCTTTTTGAGGGTATGTCTTTTAATTTCTCCTTTATCGCTTAGCTTATCTTATCTTATCTTTAGTATGTCCTCTCATTAGTATCTTTGACTTTAGTTAGGATAATTCTATGGTTGAAACATGTGTTTGAGACATGTTATGTATGATGGATGCAAAATAGATGCAAGTATTTGCTAGTGGTTGCTCGTGGATGCATAAATACACACACTTTAGGCACTAGATCGGCTCAGTCACTACAAATTGCATATTGCATAAATGAATGTATTTAGTATAATGGATGTATAATGGTTGTACCATCATATGGATGCTGCATTCAGTTGAATGGATGTGCACGCTTATAGAAGTAGTATGTAAGCAATTAGGATTTTTTGCATACATAATGGATGCATGGCACTATCATGAATTGCATCAAGGAGGTCAATTGAATCAGTGGACCGCCTGATTTTGCATTAGATACGGACATATACACACACTATGAACTTAAACATAAAAGCATTAGAAGCCTATAAGGACAGTGGATGCCAGTGTTTGATGATTGAGTAGATGGTTGATTGGATGTTAGGTTAAACATTCTTCTTGACTTGAAGATTTCGGGGTTGAAATCCTTTAAGGTGGGGAGAATGTAACACCCCGTAAATCAGTTAATACTAATATTCACAAATGAAAGAATAATTAATTTCAAATATAAGAATATTGGGAAACGGGCTGCACCATTGTGTTCGTCTCGGAAAAATACGCGAAATAGAGTCCGAAATTTTGTGAATGAAGTTCGTATGACCGAGATATGGCCTCGAGAAGTTTCACGAAAAACTCAAATTTCAAAACAGATTTCAAAAACACAGAAATGGAGGCAGGCGGGAAAACTCCCGCCTAGACCAGGTCGACCTGGGGGGGGCGGGGGGGCAGGTCGACACTAGAGTCGACCTGGGTGTCGACCTCCCTGGTCGAGCCCAGGTGACCTGGGTGCATCTGGTTGGGTTTTCGGGCTGTGTTTTGAAGGCTGGACGAAATCTAATGGCTCTAATCTATTCTAGGGTAAATCTAATGGCCTAAATGCATCCTAACATCTATAAATAAGTAGGTAGACTCTAACCCTAAATCACTTGAAAAATTGGAGAGCTATCAACATGCCGTTGCCATGGAGTTCAGCGTAGCCGTCACAAACTAAAGAAGAAGGAGAAAGCCTAGCCTACAACTAAATCTACTCAACAAACAAATTAAATCAAAGACTCTTTCTGTATCTCTTCTTTAAATTGTGAGTATGATGATTCTCACAATGTTATTATAAAATAATTCGATTAAGTTACGAATGGATCACAAGAAAGTGATGTGAATTGTAATTGTAAATTCTATATTGTGGATCTCTTGTTATGTTATTATGTTGTCATATGTTGTAAATTATATGTTGTAAATTCTCCTATGCTATGCCATGCTATGATGAAAATCATGCTATGCTATGTTATGCTATCATGCTATGCTATGTGTAAATCATGTTATGTTACGTTATAAATCTTATATATGTTGTAGATCTCATGTTAACACATATGTTGGAAATCCATAAGTTATATGATTATGATATCATGTTAAGTTGTGTTGAATCGTACAAGTTATAAAATAATGATTTTGTTATTTATGCAAATTGGATCATGTTTTAAAGTTTATGTTTTTTTCTAAAAATTAAATGGATCATGATTATGGGAATTTGCCTATTAAGTTAGGTGTAACAATATACATGAATCCACAATTTAAATTGGATCTTGAATATGGGAATTTGCCTATTAAGTTAGGTGTACCCATATGCATGAATCTATGACTAAATGAATTTTTATTTTGGGAATTTGCCTATTGAATTAGGTGTACCCATATAAACCCATATTGTTAGATTAGATGATGTTGATTCACACATGTTCCTATGCAAGTTTATGAAATTTGATTGAGATCATATTATGTGAATTATGAAGAAGTTGACATCTTTAGATCCATGACATGTATAATCCTATGCAAGTTGTACATATGCCAGTTTCACCCCTTATTATGATTCATTTAGTCATATATACATGTTGTTATTGTGATAATCTCTTTTATGCTATGAGTTAGACTATTCGAGTCTAATATATATTTTGCGAATAAACGTTCAAACTTGGGGGTAGGGGTGATATTAGGAATTAATAAATTGAGTGCAATTTTGTATGATTTTGCACGCCTTGAATGGATGTCCATAATTGAGTCAATTATGGACATTGTTGAATTTGGAATTAATTAATAATTCAAGTAGGGAATTATTAAAATTGGGGAAAGTGGATTATTAATAATAATCAATGCTTAGGACACGAGGTTGGACCCGTTTGTGACGTAAACCTGCCCGGACCCGCCCAACAAATCCAGTAGTCACAAATGTCGGCCCAATATGAGAGGCCCTAGGCCCAAACTAAAGCATAACAGTTGTAAAGACACGAGGTTAGACTCTTTTATGGTATAAGACTGCCCGGACCCGCCTGGCAAATCCAGCTGCCATAAATGCCAGTCTAATGTGAGAGGTCTTTATGAGGTTTGGCCTTAATGAATTAAGAAATACTTAGCCAAATAATCATGTAAGGTGGGACATGGGGGTTAAGTAGGTGCCTTGGGTGGCATGAGGAATCTAGTGGTTGCCTTTAGAGGCATTTGAAATACGATTAGACTTAACCAAATACACATGTAAATGAACATGACTAAGTGGGTTAAGTGGATGGACTAATGGGACAAGCTTAGGTGGAATGCTTGTGGGAAATAATGGGTCCTATTTCAACCAGTATCCCAAAACGTATCTTTGTGGGCTCGACCCAAGTCGAGGACGGGACACACATACTGGGTTTGACTATAAGAGGCCAAAACAGGGAGCGGTGGCAACGCAAGTCCAACGGGTTTCATATGCATGTGTGGATCCGGGCTGGTAGGTAAGACGTTGTTGCATCATGTAGGTATAAGCCGTGCATCTCCGTTATATCGGGTTGCCACTTTAGGGGAATGATACACCCCACTGTGGGGCCAACACGGGTAGTTACGAGTAGGGAGCCGATCGAAAAATGGAAAGTGGGGTACACCTAGTGGAGATAGGGGCAGACGGCACCTATGTAGTCAGTTAGGAGTACGTAAAGCCATTAAGAAAGTTTCTAAGTGAAGCTAAGTGGGATCAATCTTTAGGGTGACTGGTGTGGTCCAGTATAGTGTTTATCCGTTAGTATTTAGGAGCGCCTATAACGTTTCTTTTAGCGATTGTCTATGTCCTTAATCTGCTCTTTCGTGGACATTTCCTTGTTTTCCAGCTTGTGCCTTAGTCCAGTTATTTTGATAATAGTATTGTATAATTATCATACTCGCCAGACTTTATGTCTGACCCCCTCTTTTCCACCTTTTTTTTTCCTTCAGGTCCTCAGGTTGGGCCAAGTTCTAGTGGAGTCTAGTTGGATCGCTTATCTCTTGGAAAGCTTGGACTGCAGAAGTAAAGTCCAGCTTGTTATCTTTCTTTTTAATGGCTATTTATTGTAATGGGATTATGTATTTTGTTTTTGTGAAGATGGATATTGTACTTGGTTATGATCTATGGTTTTATGATGTAACAGACATATTTAATTTCCGCTGCAATAAAATGAAGTTTATATTTTCAAGTGCTATTTATTATCCGTCTTGTTGTAATTTCTCTGTTCTATATTCACTTATGACCTCCATGGAAGTTAATGCATTCCCCTGGTGAGTGACATTAATGGACGTGGAGTGTTACATTCTTTTATTTATTTACATTTATTTTATATATTTTCAGTTTTATTAATGGTTTTTAATATAAAAGAAATGGTTTTTAATATAAAAGAAATGGTTTTTGATATAAAAGAAATGGGTTTTAATATAAAAGGAATGATTTTTAACGTTAAAAAGACTTGAATTCTTTTCATATGAAAATTTTGATCTTTATTTTTATGGAGGAGACGATCTTGTTTATGAAAGGTTAAGATTTTCACTTATATAAAAATATGATTTTTATATAGTAGGGAATATAAAAATATGATTTCTATATTGTAAAGATAGTAAAGATATGATTTTTGCTTATGTAGAGTATAAAAATATATTTTTTATATAATGTAGAGAATACGGGCAGAGACCTACTAAGAGTCGAGGGATTGGATTAGCTAATCGGTGAGACCTTCTCACTCTTCAATTTCTTTTTTTCTAGTTATATACATACTAGGATGCAGACGGTGCTTAGCAGCACCCGACACCCGTCATCCACAGACCATGGATGGCTTGTTTGTTTAATTGTTTGGTTGTGTAGTTGGTTAGATTATTTGGTTTGAATTGAATTGTTTGGTGAAATGAAATTGATTTGATTGATGTGTGAATGGCGTGGGCCTTCACTAGACCGGGGAAAAGGCTAGGCCTTGTCCTGTTTCTAGTATCGTGTCGTTATGCCGCCGAAATTTTCTAAAAAGAAGTTAGAAAAATAAAAATAACATTTTATTTAATAAATGAACCGAATAGAAAATTCATAGGTTGAATAAAATAGTTTGATCGTTAAAAATATAATTTTTAACGTGAATGTGAATAAATAAATATTCATTTACAAACCGGACGGTTTATTTATGTACACCTATTTGAAGGACATTGATTGGGACGATAAATTTTACACATCGCCCAACTGCACAAATAAAAATCTGTGTTTGATTGCTTGAAACCCCACATGGGTATTGGGATGATATTTGACGTACACTAATCCCGATTGTTTAGTTGTATGTCGAACGATTGATTGACAGGCTGTTATAAGCGTTGAATATTTATATTTGATGCTTATACAGTGTAGAATGCACTTTGGATGATGGTTGATTATTCGTCGTTGTTGACGTATACATGTGTTGTAGAAAATCCATATAATTAACATTATATGGTAATTGATTGGGCCTCATTCCAGTTTTAAAATAGAAATATTTGAAAAAGAAATATTTGAAATAGAATATTTGAAAATAGGAATATACGAAGCCGTATTGATTAGATTAACGCCATTTTGACGTGAACGATATTTATATCGATTTTATTCATTTCATAATGAATATCGAAAGTGATTTCAAAATTTGATATTTTGAAAAGGAAATTGAATAGAAATGAATAGAAATGAATTCGAATTTAAATTGAATATAAATGAATTCGAATTGAAATTGAATATAAATGAATTCGAGTTGAAATGAAATAGAAATGAATTCGAATTGAAATTGAATTGAATTGAAAACGAACTGAAATTGAATTAGAAATCAATTTGAAATGAATTTAAAACGAATTTATATTGGAATATTCAATTTTGATTTGAAATTGAATATGAAGTTGAAACCGTTTTGAAAACGAATTTAAAACGATTTATAAAGCACGTTTTGAATTGAAATCGACGAAGTATATATTATATATATTATATATATATATATAGTATAATGGCCTGAATAGAACGCACCGCGCCGCGGCAGTTCGCGAATTTCGACCATTGACTTCGAACGGATATTGCGGGAGATCCGACCGTCGGATTCTCCTAAAACGGAACCGTTGGGTTCGTATCGAAAAGAGATTTCTAAGAATATTAGAAATTTGAAATCAAACAGTTGGATTTGGAATTATGTCCAAATCAAATTTTGAAAAGGTCGATGTAAGTGCAGTTCGATGGCCGCTGATGGAATTCGACTGTACGGGCCTTGATAAAATTATTAAAAATATTAATAATTTGTGTAAAATCATAAGAAATGATTTGGGAAAAATTGGGATGAAAAACTCAATATCTGAAAAGATAAAAATAGTTTTTTATCGAAATGAACTAATTTTGAACTAGAATTATATTTCTATTTATTTTTAAATAAATAAATTGAATTTGAAAAGGGTTTTAAAAATAACCAGAATTTCCAACGATTGCATTGGAGTGGATTTGAATCGAAATTGTCTTCGGAATATTTCGATGTTGGAATTCGTGATTATACAGATGTTGTTATGGAAATTTGAAAGATATATATTTATATCATTATTTCCAATACGACATTTGTTAATCGTAGAATTTGATATTGAATATAAGCCAATATATTTTCTATTTAGAGCCTTGTATTGAATATCAAATGTGATTTTGGTTTGTCGAGAATGGTGTCTTCACTAACACTGTTCTTGAACCCAGTTGAGAAAAGATTAAATCTTTTTATTTAGATTTAATGAAGTGTACCAATTCAATAATATTTAATTGGAATTGAATAGATATTGATTTTTGGGTTTAACGTGGACAGTGTTTTAAATAACACTTGTTCTTTAACCCGATAATTAATGTGATGTGTGTGAAAACCCGTAACTTCCCCCGTGAGGAAGTGCAGATAGATCGAGAACAAGCCACAACAAAATGTAGACTAAAGAACATTTCATTGCATATTACAACAATTCATCAGATTACAAGAATATACAGAGTATAAATGAATATTACACAGAAATAGCAGAGATTTAAATTACATTTAAATACATCGCAGCGGAAAATATTACAATAAACAACTAGAAGAGATATACGGATACAAAGCTTTCCGGATATCATTCCAGCTGTAAACCAGGATCCTGTGAATATAAATCTGCAAAACCAAAACTACTAGCTGTCCGTGTGGAAAATAGGGGCACCTAGAGTTTAGGTTATAACAATAAACTCCAGGTCAGTCATGTGACTGGTGTGAGAAATAAAACAGTTATTAATCTTTATTTTTAAAGTTAGGTAAATCAAGGGACCACGCCATATAACACGGAATGGGTTTTCTCCCAAGAACACCAGTGCATATAAGTAAACAGCGCAATGCTTTTCTAAAAATGAAGCTATTATAAGACCCAGGTCCCATCAAACAATGCAACGCAGCCGGAGGATAGGGTTTTCCCTTATAATAGCCAAACATGCTTGGTACGTTTTAAAAAAATCAAATCATTTGATACTATAATAAGTGTATAGTGTCAAAACAATTTCAATCATTAATATCAATCATAGACGACTTGGGTATCATGTCGCCATACTAGTTCTACAATTAAAACCGCAATACACGTATTGGAAATTGGATTTTCATCATGGTTGCTCCTGATTCGAAAGATCGATCGCGTAATGCAATTCATCACGGCTTACGTCCCAACAAGAGAAAACACCGTTTGCACATCCACACATTTGGGACCAGAGTATCACCGCGGCTTACGTCCCAGCGAGAGAAAACACTGCTTACTCTATATATCCCTGAGCGCTAAGTTCATCTCGGTCAACCGAATCCACGACACCACTAAGGTGCCCATCCACTAAAAAGCATACTGATCAAACCACCAGTTTACCACCATACCGGGGTGTGAGGCTCGCGAATCAACGCTATACACAAAGCCATGCTATATTTAAGCTGCGCTTTGATCATCATCCACCAAACTTTGCTTTTCAAAAAAAGTCTGGATCACTACATCTCAGCATGCCACACTATCAATCCATATCGTACCACTGATTTCTGCCAATATATAACCTCTGAGCTCGTATGTCTCAGAGAAGGGCGTTAAGCAAGAGAATAAATTTTCCTCCGTCAAACAGATATATATTTAGTAGAGAACAACGAATACAATATAAAGGAATACAATGTCAGACACACCATCCATTTACAAGTCCGTTCTAGGTCTGAACGAAACCGGTGGAAATTTCCTCGCATATCCGTCGATCTCCAAGTACGTCTGGACGACCACCAACTGATTTCCTCATCTTGGGTGTACAGCCAAATCAAGATCATTAGTAATCACCCAAACGATGTGAAGACTTTCGGTCTTCAACCACCGTCATCATCTTCGACTTATCGTCGAATCGGTTATTCAGAATGGGTATAAACCCGGCCTTTTCGAACGAATCGCGTATATTTTAAACAAGTGTTACACAAACACAACATACGCCTCATTCCAATTCATTAGTCACTAACCGTAAATTAATTAAGAGAATAATTCCCCAAATATTAACCCCGAAGGCCGAAACCAACATCAGATCAATATCCAGAAAACCGTTCTGCTTAGCTAACCGACAGGTAGTTTCTAACTTTCACATTCATAGGGAAAGGTTCCCATAAATTTTATCAAAGATAAATTCTTTAAATTTTCCCCTTAATCTTCCTTTGGATGTCATTTCTAACCAAATTATGGTTTTCCAAACTAGTCGGGATTAGCGAACCACACCGAAGAAATTATTTATTTTATTTCCCAATCCCAACCTATTCATCCCATGAAGCAAAACTGGTAATACTTCATATCTAACACCGCAGTGTTATTGGTAAATCCAATTACCATTTCACGTTCAAATCTAATTAAAGATTTAACTATCGCTTTGGAGCAAAACTGGTGATACTCCATTCTCGGTCTTTTCAATCTAATTAAAGATTCATTAAAACTCCACTTAGTTTTAATCTTTAACTGGGTTAAAGAATCAGTGTCATTTCAAAACACGGTTCACTATAAACCCAAAAATCAATCTCAATTCAATTCCAATCAAATATTATTTAATTGGTACACTTCATTAAATCCAAATAAAAAGATTTAATCTTTTCTCAATTGGGTTCAAGAACAGTGTTAATGAAGACACCATTCACGACAAACCCAAATCACATTTGATATTAAATACAAGGCTCTGAATAGAAAATATATCGGCTTATATTCAATATCAAATTCTATGACTAACAAATGTCGTATTGGGAACAACGATATATATATATATATATCTTTCAAACTCCCATAACAATATATGTATCATCACAAAACCCAACATCGAAATATTCCGAAGACAATTTCGATTCAAATCCTTTCCAATTCAAATATTGGAAATTCTGGTTATTTTCAAAACCATTTCAAATCCAATTTATTTATTTAAAAATAAATAGAATTAGAATTCTAGTTCAAAACTAGTTCATTTCGATAAAAATCTATTTTTATCTTTTCAAATATGGAGTTTTTCATCCGAATCCTTTCTAAATCATTTCTTATGATTTTACACAAATTATTACTATTTTTAATAATTTTATCAAGGCCCGTACAGTCGATTTCCATCAATGGCCATCGAACTGCACTTACAGCGACCTTTTCCAAATTTGATTTGGACATAAGTCCAAATCCAACCATTAGATTTCAAATTTCTAATATTCGTTAGAAAGCTCTTTTTGATACGAACCCAACGGTTCCGGTATTAGGGGAATCCGACGGTCGGATCTCCCGCAATTTTCGTTCGAAGTCAATGGTTGAAATTCACGAACTGCCGCGGTGTGGCGCGACGCGTTCTATTCAGGCCATTATATATAATATATATATATATATATATATATATTATATATTTCGTCGATTTCCTTTTTAAAACGAATTTTATAAATCATTTCAAATTTGTTTCAAAAACAATTTCAACCTTTATTTCACATTCGAATCAAAATTGAATTTTCCCTTATAAATTCTTTTTACATTCACTTCTATTTGATTTCAATTCATATTGATTTTAATTCTATTTCGATTCGTTTTCAATTCAATTCAGATTTTTTTCTATTCGATTTAATTCAAATTCGTTTTCAATTCAATTCGAATTTGTTTTCTATTCAATTCAATTCGAATTTGTTTTCTATTCAATTCAATTCGAATTCGTTTTCTATTCAATTCAATTCAAATTCGTTTTCCATTCAATTCAATTCGATTCAAATTCAGTTTGAATTTCAATTCTTTTCAAAATATCAGATTTTGAAATCACTTTCGATATTCATTATAAAATGAATAAAATCGATATTCATTATAAAATGGATAAAATCGATATAAATATCGTTCACGTCAAAAGGGCGTCAATCTAATCAACACGGCTTCATATGTTTCTATTTTCAAATATTCTATTTCAAATATTTCTTTTTCAAATATTTCTATTCAAATATTTCTTTTTCAAATATTTCTATTTCGAATATTTCTATTTCCAATATTGAATGAGGTCCAATCAATTACCATATAATGTTAATTATATTGATTTTCTACAACACATGTATACAATAACAACGATGAATAATCAACCATCATCCAAAGTGCATTCTACACTGTATAAGCATCGAATATAAATATTTAATGCCCATAACAGTCTGTCAATCAATCGATCGACATACAACTAAACAATCGGGATTAGTGTACGTCCACTACTACAGAAGTGGCATATTCGACACTAATTTGTGTGCATTGCATGAAAAGTGTGGCGAAAGCTATGCTTTCTTTGATCTTCTGGAACAATATTCATATGTTGTTGCATTATATGTGAATGCACTGTTGCGGTGGGAATTCTAGTGTTTTGACGTGCAACACCAGTTAAAAGCGTAGCATTACATATATATAATCTAGCTCAGCGATCCACCTTATCAATATATTAAAACCCCAGCCGTAGATGCAAGATTAATCCAACGGTTCAAACCATCTGTTGGTCTGATGATCTTAACGATAGCCATCATCCAATCATTGACAACCACGTCATTGCATTATTTTGACGAAATTTTGGCGCGATCTTCTCCCTTCACGAAATTGTTTTCTTCTCTATCATCTAATCGTTTTCCCCCTTTTTACTATTGACAAAAATTTAAACCTAAATTCACGTCAGTATCACTCCTCTCCTCGACAGCAAATTCTATTCTGAAAAGGTTGAAGCTTTGAAATGCTTTCTAGCTTTGATGGCTCAGGGCATTGACATCGCCAGTTTTTTCACTCAGGTTCAGTTTGTATAGCACTGTGAATTAGTTATGCTTATTATAGATTGGATTATGAGTAATTAGTAAGTAGTTCATTTGTTACACTTTGGAAAAGCCATTCGCTTATGAGTAATTAGTTGCTTGGACATCCCAAACTTAAGGAAACCCGTTCGCTTATGAGTGATTAGTCGATGAAATATTAGATTATGAGTAATTAGTTGCGCTTTGACCATTGATTTGGGATTTGGGATTATGCTGAGGTTTATTCGAAAATTGTACCCAGTAATAAACCATGAGAACCGGGCTATTGGCATGAAAAAGACATTGGTTTATTATAGAGATCGAGCTAGTTAAGGAATGGGGACTGTACAGTCGAAAGTGATTTGCACTTTGTGTTCATTTACACTGACATATAATTGTATGCTTGAGGTTTTGTGATACATATACATGTGTAGTAATGCGGTGTGTTTGCACTGCGGTGTGCTTGAGGCTAACAATTTCCCGATCCGGACGAGTCGTTCACCCGTATCTTATAACACGCACAGGTATTTTCCATTTGATTTTGGAAACTACCAATTTCAATGTTTCGATTTTGGAAACATATACTCAGTTTTGCATCAGTTCATACCATACACATCCAAAAAATGACATACAACTGTATGCTTGAGGTTTTGTGATACAAATACATGTGTCGCACTGCGGTTTTGTGATACAAATACACGTATCTAACACGCACGCACAAGTATTATAAGGCAGCATCAGTCCATACAATACACATTAGTTCATACCATACATGCACAAGTTTACACACACGCATAAGGATCATAAGGAAGCATCGATCAGTTCATACCATACATGCACAAGTATATACACATGCACAAGTATAATAAGGCAGCATTGATCAGTTCATACCATACACATCCAAAAAATAACATACACATCCACATCCAAAAGTATCATAAAGTTAACTTAATATATACACAGCCAAAAAATGAAATTATAGTAGCATCAATTCATACCAGATCAGGGTTGCGGGGCAGTGGAACTTCCAACTGATTTGTTAGGGCTTTGCGGCTGTGGGAGAGCCGGTCCGAAGTGAGCAGCCGCATGTGATGGACCCGCAGCATCAGGACAAGGGGTGAGGTAATTTGGCCAGTCAAATTCCTGATCAACTTCTATATCTACCCACTGATCATTCCTCTGGTTCATTGGGGCTTGGTTATCAACATGTATGTCATGGGCGGCTTCCGGAAATAAGCTTGGCAAGGGAGGTAGCTCAGCAGCTTCTTGTATCATTGCATTAAATCTTTCATCTGAATCCATTTCCCATTCCCATCCGTAATGATGCAAACATGGAACCACCTCTTCCTCCCTATTGCTCACAAAAAGAAGTTCAGGCCTTGTCCCAGGATGAGCATGGGTACAGCGCTGAACCTTAATGAAGTAAACCTTGTTATTGATTTGAGCAGCAAAAGTATTTATATTGCCAATGCCTTCATAAAATTGCATTTTCAGGTAGAAAGATGTATGGTCATACTGAGACCAGTAACAGTCGTCAATTGCAAGCACACGTCCCATTGGCTTCATTACTTCTTCAATTGCAGGAACATTACTCTTTAGGAACTCGGGAAAGCCATCAACTTTAGCCCATGATTCCACTTCTAACGCTGGTGAGGGCTAAAATTCTTCATCAGACCATGATTGCCGGTAAATAGCACCACCAGGTTTTGTAAAAACATTCAACATTAGGGCATGATCACGAATTCTGTACGATGGGCATGATACTAGAAAAGAGTTGTTGGGTATTACCCGTATAGGCCACAAATTATGATTGAGAGCCACCTTAAGAACGTCTTGCACAGCTTCGAAATTCCAATGTCCCTTAATAATAGTGGCTGTGATGTATAGAGACGAGTCCATTGTTTTTGTTTCTTTTTAAAATTTCGAAGATTGGGGTTTAGGGGATATGGAGGAGATGATGTTCTGACGCTGGAAAGGATGTACGAGGGACCCAATGGATGGTGTCAGGCAGATATGTGAACTGGAAATGCTTGCACAGAAGACGAAGCATACTCAATTCTATTTCTAATGAGGTGGCACGTAGTGACCAATGCTGATTGGTCAACTGTTATAATTGTATGCTTAACTCACTATGATTTATAAGTTAATTAGATGGCCAAATGCACAGATGCATGCACACAACACATATGCACTTATCAAATTAATAACTTGTAAATTCAAATTGCAGGATCTGAAATGACGAGGGGAGATACAGCCGGCAAGTGGAGGACCTGAAATGACATAGAGATACAGTTTTTGGTTCATGGCATTGCTACTTTGTAGAATGCACACTAATCGTATTTATTGGCACTTGTATTGAAGGTGGTATGTGTTGGCACTTTTACTACTTTTAAATTATGTATTTGATCGTATGTGTTATATATTTGATCGGATGTATAGAAGGCGGTATGTATTGAAGGTTTGAATGTGATGATGAATGTAACGGATGCGTTTCTTCTATGTAAAAAAACTGATATTGCAAAATTTATAATTAAAGCGTTATATTTGCCTTCTTTTACTGTTGCATTTACTTTTTTCCTGATGTCGTGTTTCAAGATAATGGTGTCGCATTCCATAATACAGTGATGTTGAATTACGTAAAATAGTAGTAAGTCCACGTGGCACGTAAACGCCACAGCTGACATGGCATGTGACACGTGTGCAGCTGACGTGGAGATCTGACGTGTCGTGTGACACGGTGGCAGCTGACATGGAAAGCTGACGTGGCCGCCGCTATCGTGACCTGGTACCCAGGATCTAACTAATTTTCATGCAACGCTGAATAATGTTGCATTATGTACAATTAGTGTTGCATTACGTCTATAACGCAACACTTTCTTTCTGTGGCAGTAGATGTGCTAAAGCGTTGCCTTAGATGGCTAATGCAACGGCCGCGGATGCCACGCCCCCTGGTGTTGCCTATTTGAAAAAAGGGGCTACTGCAACGCTTTTTTGATCTACGGCCACAGTAAAATAGTGTCGAATATGCCCACTTTTGTAGTAGTGGTCAAATATCATCCCAATACCCGTGTGGGGTTTCAAACAACAAATACTGAATATTATTTGTGCAGTTGGGCGATGTGTAAAATTTATCGTCCCAATCCATATAAGTCAAATGGGTGTACATCAACAAATCGTTTTGATTTGTAAATGAATATTCATTTTACTCATTTATCTAATTAAAATGATATTTTTATTTTCTAACACATTTTAGAAAATTTCGGCGGCATAACGACGCGATACTAGAAACGGGATAAGGCCTAGCCTTGTCCCCGGTCTAATAATGGCCCATGCCATACCCAAATCAAATTATCTCAATTCGTTCATTTTCCAAATCAATTCAACCAAATCACTCAATTCACAAATCAGCCAAACATCCATGGTTTCAAACAAAGGTGTCGGGTGCTTCTAATAAGCACCGTCTGCATCCTAGTATATATATAACTAGAAAATAAAATTTGAGTGAGAAGTTCTCACCGAATTGCTAATCCAACGCCACGACTCTTCTTAGGTAGAAATCTTCGTCGTTCTGCCTCTTGTCACTTTTCACTGCCCGTATTCTCTACATATATAAAAATCACATTTTTACTTCGTTATTCAATATATAAAAATCGAATTTTTACTTCGCTATTCAATATATAAAAATTGAATTTTTACTTCGCTATTCAATATATAAAAATCGAACTTTTACTTCGCTATTCAATATATAAAAATCGAATTTTTACTTCGCTATTCAATATATAAAAATCCCGCCCTTTCATTGTTGAAAATCTCGCCTTTTCATTATCATTACTCTTCTTTACTTTCTATTTTCAAAACAAAGTATTTTTTCTATTTTCAAAACAATGTATATTATATTTTAAAATAAAGTATATTATATTTTAAAATATCAATTCTATTTATTTTCTAAAATAAATGTTATTTATCTTTTCAAAAACAATGGTATTTTATTTTTCAAAAACAATGCATTTCATATTTTCAAAACATTGCTAATTTATTTTCAAAACATCAATGCTCTTTATATTTTTAAAACATCAATTCTTTATATTTCTCTTTTCCTTTTTCCTGAAAATTACTATGTATATTTAAATTAAAATAAATAAAATAGAAATAACCTTGGTTAAGCCTAATCATGCCATTAAGGGTATTACCCTTCGTTCTTCTTGCTGGAACCCTTATCCAAACTGAACCCATTTGCTCCAGTTGAAGAATCAGCCGTCGCCGCCTCTGGCTTGGATCAGACGAGAATCCCTCGATGCCACGAGGTGCGCCATGGAGGGCGCCGCCTCCAGCCAGAGTTCTGGCGAACTCGCGCCATTCTGGCGGAACAAGGAGGAGCATCAAAGGGTTCGGGGTTGTCGCGAACTGAGGGAGGGTTCACGGGGGAAGCAGATGATCGACGGATGGGGGGCGGGGGAGAGGGGAGTTTAACGCGCCATTGGAGGCGCACCTCCAGCGGCGGCGACAGTCCTGGGTGCGGGCGTCGTCGATTCCTTTTTTTTCTTGAAAACCCCCGTTGACTCTGAAGGATGAAAAGGAGGGGGGTGATATAGAAGAATATATTTATTTATTATTTAATTTTATTTTTAAATTCTCTTATGGCAGCTTTTTACAACAAACTCAAAATCGAACCCACCGACTGTCGCCCCTACCTAATTACCCCCATTCCGAACCCAATGGCATATGTATCGTAACCCAATTCGATCGATTTGTTCAGTTTTCTTTGAATTTAAAACATAAATCTTTATATATTCAATTCAAACATACATTTCAAATTACCAGGGCCACATACTAACTCGAAAAATTCCCAAAAAATATTTTCTAGCTTTGTATTGACGATACGGTCATAACAAAACTAATTTCATCAAATTTGAAGACCTTTTGAAAAATGGCCATTTTCCACTCGATTAAAATCAATTGAAACTGGTCAAACACGTTTTCCTTTGCCACGCTCACACGTTGATTCGAAAAATTACGAAAATTGGAATCTAGCAATAACTTGACATCACGGATCCAACAATAGTGGTTTCGTCGAAATCCAAGGTCGTTTGCAAAATTCCCATTTTTAAGGGCCAGAATTCCATAGCGACTATTCTGAAATTTCAACTGGGCATATTTTTTATCCCCACTATGAAATTTTGATTTCTCGGATTCTTTGGAAAGATATTCACAAATTGATTCTAATATTTTTGGTTTCACTAAAATCCGGTTTATTTTGCACCCGGTACATCCATTTGAAGTTTGAAATCGAATTATCGAACTACCGCGCCATTTTCAATTCTATTTATAATTGAAATAAAATTTTATATTCTAACGACGACGCGTATAAATCTATACATTCGAATTCTATTCAAAATGAATTTCTCTACGATGTTATTTAAAATAATCTATTTTAAATATTCAAAATTCGCTAGAATTGCCAAAATAAAAATTTTTAAACTGGCCCAGATTTCCGGGTTGTTAAAATGTGATTTTGGGTTTATCGTGAACCGTGTTTTAAATGACGCTAATTCTTTAACCCAGTTAACGATTTAAAATAAGTGGAGTTTTAATGAATCCTTAATTAGATTGAAAAGATCGAGAATGGAGTATCACCAGTTTTACTCCAGGCGATAGTTAAATCTTTAATTAGATTTGAACATGAAATGGTAATAGAATTTACCGATAACACCGTGGTGTTAGATATGAAGTATAACTAGTTTTACTTCATGGGATGAATCGGTTGGGGTTGGGAAATTAAAACAAATGATTACTTCGGTAAGGTTCGTTAATCCCGACTAGTTGAATCGAAATTCAAAAGATGATTAAAGAATTAATTCAAGGGATTTATCTTGGATAAAATTAATGGGAACCTTTCCCTATAAATGTGAAATTTAGAAACTAACTGTCGGTTAGCCAAGCAAAATGGTTTTCTAGATATTGATCTGATGTTGGTTTCGGCCTTTGGGGTTAATATTTGGGGAATTATTCTCTTGTTAATTAACGGTTAGTGACTGATGAATTGGAATGAGGCGTATGTTGTGTTTGTGTAACAATTATTTAAAATATACGTGAGTTATTCGGAAAGACCGGGTTTATCCCATTCTGAATAACTGATACGACGATAAGTCGAAGATGAAGACGGTGGTTGAAGACCGGAAGTCTTCACGTCGTTTGGACGATTACTGATGATCTTGATTGGGATGTACACCCAAGAAGATGGAAACAGTTGGTGATCGTCCAGACGTACTTGGAAGTCGATGGATATGCGGGGTACTAGGTGCCTCCGGTTTCGTTCAGACCCAGAACGGACTTGTAAATGGACTGTGTGTCTGACATCGAATTTCATTCTGTGTGACTGATATCGGTTGCATAGAATGGTTTGTCTGTGTGGCATGCTAAGATGCAAATGATCAAGGCTTCTGTTGAAAAGAAAAGTCTTGTGGTTGATGATCAAAGCACGGCCTTTGTGGCGTAGCTTTGTGTAGCATTGATTCGCTAGCCTCGCACCCCGGTTGTGAACCAAAAACGGGAGAGGACCTCAGGGAGGACATGCGTTTCTTTATAGCTAGGGTGGTGTCAGTGACCTACCAGCCCTGACATTTATATACCTTTCACCTGTGTGGTTGTTGCTGTTGCGAGGCGCCACAGTTTGATCGGACGATCCGGTTCCGGTGGAGTCATTCGTTGGCTCATTTACGCCACAAAGGGCGGAGAGACGTAGTGTTCAGGATTTGATCCACATCAGTGGACCGGCCCTCTCGCTCCAAGGGTCGATGCGTTCTGTCCCTGAGACTCGGTCTAGACAGTCTCAAATCGGTAGAGGACGATCCCTAGCCTCGGTTCATAGATGGAAATCCAACTACCAAATACGTGACATTTGCGGTTTTATTTGTAGAGCCTAGTATGGCGACATAGTGGGATGGGGCGCTTATGCCGTCTATGATTGATACTTATGATTTGAAGTTGTTTTAAACACTATACACTTATTATAGTATCAAATGATTTGTTTTAAACGTATCAAGCATTCTTTGGCTGTTATAAGGGAAAACCCTATCCCCCGGCTTGCGTTGCATTGTGTGATAGGACCTGGGTCTTATAACAGCTTCATTTTTCTTTATTTTAGCATTGCGCTGTTTGTTTTATGCACTGGTATTCTTGGGAGGAAACCCGTTCCGTGTTATACGGCGTGGTCCCTTGATTTACCTAGCTTTAAAAATAAAGATTAATAACTGTTTTAGTTCTCACACCAGTCCCATGACTGACCTGGAGTTTATTATTTTGACCTAAACTCTGGGTGCCCTTATTTTGACATGGGCAGCTAGTAGTTTTGGTTTTGTAGATTTATATTCACAGGATCCTGGTTAACAGCTGGAACGATATCCGGAAAGCTTCGCATCTGTATATCTCATTCTAGTTGTGTATTGTATTATTTTTCGCTGCTATGTATTTAAATGTAATTTAAATCTATGTTATTTCTGTGTAATATTCATTTATACTCTGTATATTCTTGTAATCTGATGAATTGTTGTAATATACAATGAAATGTTCTTCCGTCTGCGTTTTGTTGTGGCTTGTTCTCGAACTATCCGATCTTTCCTTTACGGGGAAGTTACGGGTTTTCACACTGAAGATTTTAAACCAGTAAATATTTTTCTTGTATTAAATCGTTCCTTTTAAATTTCCATTGTATTTAAAAGTATTGTAATCAAAAATATGATTTATAAATAAAAGATTTATTCTGTTTTTCAATAGTGTGTCATTTATTTATTCTGTATTTTTTTGTGTTGATTCTATCTTTTAAACTCTATAAGCTAATATCGATCCGTCGTTTTGGCCGTTTAAAATTGGTTTAATCACCTATTTGAAGCGGTCAAAAAGGCGGGACGTTACAACCGTCTTCCTTCCCTTGCTTGGGCTGCGGAGTCTTCTTTCCTCCGCTTTGCCCAATAAACTGTTCAAACGGAGAAAAAAAGAGAAAAAAACTATCGGTCAATCCACCAACGATTGCTAGGACTTGTCGGCGCATTCCAGACTCCGGAACCCCTGTATTCAATTGTACATGGGTTACAGGATTGGAGATATGTGTTGCATGCACTCTAGGTGCTTGGGAAAATGCCTGAAAGGCAGCTAGATGGTTTTAGCACTATTGAGTCGTATTTTGGGTTATTCCCTTGTCACTTTCCTAGCTTGTGAGAATCCAAACTGAAAGCTTAGGTATATTTCTTTACCCTTTTTTTAATAAATAAATTATAGAAAAAAAAGAAGAGAAATATATATATATGGTCGTGTTTGATTTAGTGTTCGTCGAATTTTGGTTAGGATTCGCGGTCAGTATTGGGCCGCATCGTGCTTGGGAAAAAAATTCAAATTTTGTTTACACATACACGTACATTTATGTGTATGTAAATTGGGTTGAAGTGATCATATTGGATATTCCGTTTGCTTCAGCTTTATTGTCAATTCCATAGTCATTGTCTTCGCTTGAAAGGTGAGTTTTCTCACTCGCAACTAATTGATTATTAAGTGATTAAAAGCTTGAGATGTTGATTGAAATGTTAGGGTGCTCTAGATTTGTTTGCTTGATGATTTTGCACATGCTACAAGCGCACCGTTCCCATATATGACACAATATGTATGTGATGTGTGATATGCTATGTTTCTTGTTCTCATCATGCAAGTTTTCCCTAGATTAGAGACAATAGCGGGTTGAAATGATACATACCCAAACATTATATATTCGAATCGACTTGGGATGCGGGCTGAAATGATACATACCTAGGATTCGCATATTTTAAAGAACAGATTGAAATGATAAATATCCGTACCACTTGGCCATAGGATAGAAAATTTTATATGGACACTATGGTCAATAAATTTATTTAAGATATTATATCAATTTTTGTAAATTGATTTTTATGAAATTTTGTATACAATAAGAAATGTTTAAGGAAAATTTGTTTCAAATTTTACTTGAATATTTATTAAAATCCAATTTGTATGAAAATAAGTTTTAAGGGTGATTATATAAATTAACACTTAAGGTTAAATTTGTCTTAAATGAATTTTTCATAAACATGGTGTTTTAGGCGACTAAATTGAAATATGTAATTTGAATTTAGTACGATTTTAATATAAGGATCTGTAAAGATTTGTTAAATGTTGGGAACTTATTTTGTTACACGATTTTTCGAATGATTTTCACCATTTAGTATAAAAGGGATTTTTAGTCAAAATGTAATTTGTTTTAAAAAAAAATCAAGTACAAAAGAAACATGCTTGCCTAAGTCATGATGAAAACAAGTTTTTAACAAGTTCGAATTTAACAAGCCATCATTTGGTTAATAGCTAACGATGAAGTTGTTTGGAAATTTATCATGTAGAAATGATATGTGAAAATGCAAGTTAAAAATGGTTGGGAAATCATTTTAAATCATGAGAATATGGAAATCGAATCAAAGAAAAGGTTTGATTTATATATGGAAAGAAATGACGAGACTTGGATTGAGATTGGATTTGGACTAATATTATTACATAAAAACTATAATTTAACAAAACTATTTTCCGCATTACTTGATTTTTAAATCTTTTTTTATAATATTTTAATTACTTTAACTATATGGATTTATAATAGTTTCCAACTAGTTACGCATATATGTATATACATCATTTTCAGCTTAATATATATATATATATATATATATATATATATATATATATATATATATATATATCCTACTTTCAAACTTAACCATTTTAAACATATGTTTTATGATTTCGAACAGAATCTATGTCCAATCCAGTCTTGTGAATTCGGAAGGTCGAAATTAATGATTTCAAGTATTAATGACATTTTGGAAGTTGGAACTTTAAAACGAAACGGTTGTTAAAGGATAATTGTGAATACGGGGTTTGAAATCTCAATCGAACCAATGATAATTGATTTGAGTAAGCAATATCGATGCAATGCTAGAAATAAATTTTGATTTGCGATACTTGAAGTATGATTTCAAATCTTATGGCGACGGTGTGAAAAATGTAAGCATTAGTTGTTAAAGAGACCGGAGTCGGTAAGTGACATACTCTCTGTCAGTGCCGATGCCACTTTAACAACTGTGTACGTGATGACGTATCCGGAATGAAGCATGATGACTTGGAGGTGATTACTGGATTGAAGAAGGCGAACGATAATGAAATGGCCTTGACCTTCAGGTCATAATTGAAATGACTAAAACAGGAGCTATACCGTGACTAATTGAGGTAGCACCTTTGACCGGACTGTAAGAAACCGTAACTTCCCCGTTAAGGAAAGCGTGGATACTTTGAGAACAACACACAAAAGGACGCATACAGAAGAACATTTCATTGTTATTACAATAATTCCATCAGATACAAGAATATACAGAGTATAAATGAATAAATTACATTCAATAATTATCAGAGATTACAATAAATTACATAGCAGCGGAAAGATATACAAAACACAACTGAAAGTGATACATGGATACAGAGCTTTCCGAGCATCGTTCCAGCTGTAAATTAGGACCCAGTGGATATAAATCTGCAAAACCAAAACTACTAGCTGCCCGTGTGGAAAATAGGGGCACCCAGAGTTTAGGTTAAAACAATAAACTCCAGGTCAGTCATGTGACTGGTGTGAGAACTAGAACGGTTATTAATCTTTATTTTTAAAGTTTGGTAAATCAAGGGACCACGCCGTATAACACGGAACGGGTTTCCTCTAAGGAATACCAGTGCATAGAACAAACAACGCAACGTTAAATAAAGAAAAATGAAGCTGTTATAAGACCCAGGTCCCATCACACAATGCAACGCAAGCCGGAGGATAGGGTTTTTACCTTATAACAACCAAAGCAAGCTTGATACGTTAAAAACACATTATTTGATACTATTATAAGTGTATAGTGTCAAAACAGTTTCAATCATAAATATCAATCATAGGCGGCATGAATGACCCATACCACTATGTCGCCATACTAGGCTCTACAAATAAAACCGAAATACACGTATTGGAAATTGGATTTCCATCATGAGTCGAGGCAAGGGGCAAGCTCCTCTCCGCTTTCGAGACACTCTAGCAAATGTCTCAGGACCCCACTATGATCCTTTGGAACCTCCAAGGCCGGTCCTCTCTTACTTTTGAGGATTAGTTATTCCTGAACACACGTTTCCCGATCCTTACAGACCTATATCCGAGGCGCCTCATATCCAACAACCACACAGGTGAAAAGTATATAAATTTCAGGGCTGGTAGGTCACTGACACCACCCTAGCTAGAAAGAAACGTCGTGCACTCCTTGGGTCCGTATCCCGTTTTTGACTCATACCGAGGTGTGAGGCTCGCGAATCCACGCTATACACAAAGCTACGCCACACAGGCCGTGCTTTGATCATCAACCACAAGACTTTGCTTTTCAACAGAAGCCTTGATCAATTTCCACTTACGCGTGCCACACTGGCAATTCACTCCATGCGACTGATGTCCATCGATATACAACCTCTGAGCTCGTATGTCTCTGAAAAGGGCGTTAAGCAAGAGAATAAATTCTCCGCCGTCAAACAGATGTATATTTAATAGAGATCAATCAACACAGAATAAAGTCCAATGTCAGACACACAATCCATTTACAAGTTCGTTCTGGGTCTGAACGAAACCGGAGGCACTTTCCTCGCATATCCATCTATCTCCAAGTACATCTGGACGATCACCAACTGTGTCCCTCATCCTGGGTGTACAGCCCAATCAAGATCATCAGTAATCACTCAAACGATGTGAAGACTTCCGGTCTTCAACCACCATCTTCATCTTCGACATCTCGTCGAATCGGTTATTCAGAATGGGTATAAACCCGGCCTTTCTGAATAACCCACGTATATGATAAACAAATGTTACACAAACACAACAAACGCCTCATTCCAATTCAGAATATTCTTTTATTCACTAAATCGCATTCTTAGGGAAAGGTTCCCATTAATTTTATCCAAGATAAATTCTTCTAAATTTATTCTATAATCTTCCTTTGGATATCATTTGAAACCAAATTATGGTTTTACAAACTAGTCGGGATTAGCGAACCACACCGAAGAAATTATTTATTTTATTTCCCAATCCCAACCTATATATCCCTTGGAGCAAAACTGGTAATACTCCATATCTAACATCATGGTGTTATCGGTAAAATTAATTACCATTTCACGTTCAAATCTAATTAAAGATTTAACTATCGCATTGGAGCAAAACTGGTGGTGCTCCATTCTCGATCACCTTTCAGATTTGATAATTTAAATTATCAATTCACATTTTAATCTAATAAAAGATTCATTAAAACTCCACTTAGTTTTAATCTTTTTAACAATCAACATCTTGCCTTTAACTGGGTTAAAGAACCAATGTCATCTAAAACACGATTCACGACAAACCCAAATCACATTTGATATTCAATACAAGGCTCTGAATAGAAAATATATCGGCATATATTCAATATCAAATTTTGAAACCAACATATATCGTATTGGAAATAGCGATATAAAATATATCTTTCAAATTCCCATAACAATATCTGTATAGTCACGAAACCCAACATCGAAATATCCCGAAGATAATTTCGATTCAACTCCAGTCCAATCCACGTATTGGGAATATTGATTATTTTTAAAATCACTTTCAAATTCAATTTATTTATTTCAAAAATAAATTGATTTTAATTCTAGTTCAAAACTAGTTTATTTCGATAAAAATCTATTTTTATCTTTTCAAATGTGGAATTCTCCTGCTCAATTCTTTCCAATCCATATATTATGATTTTACACAAATTAAAGATATTTTTAATAATTTTATCAAGGCCCGTATAGTCGATTTCTAACAATGGCGATCGAACTGCACTTACAGCGATCTTATTCGAATTTGATTTGGACATAACTCCAAATCCAACCGTTAGATTTCAAATTTCTAATATTCATTGGAAAGCTCTTTTCGATACGAACCCAACGGTTCCGGTTTTAGGAGAATCCGACGGTCGGATCTCCCGCAACGTCAATTTGAAGTTAATGGTCGAAATTCACGAACTGCTGCGGCGCGGCGCGTTTTATTCAGGCCATTATATATATATATATATAATATATATATTATATATATTTCATCGATTTCCTTTTTAAAACGTATTTTATAAATCGTTTTAAATTCGTTTTCAAAACCATTTCAACACTATATTCAATTTCAAATCGATTTGATTTCAATTTAACTCGAATTCATTTCAATTATATTTAATTCGAATTCAAATTCGTTTCACTTCAATTCAAATTCAAATTCGTTTCAATTCAAATTGAAATTCAAATTGAAATTCAAATTGATTTCAATCCAAATTGATTTCAATTCAATTTCGATTAGAATTCATTTCTATTTGATTTAAATTCGAATCGATTTCAATTAAGTTTCAGTTCCTTTTCAATTCAACTTGAATTCGTTTTATATTCAATTCGAAGTCATTTTACATTCAATTCAAATTCGTTATCTTTTCAATTCAAATTCGCTATAATATTCCTTTCAATTTGAATAAAATCGATATAAATATCGTTCACGTCAAAATGGCGCAAAACTAATCAACACAGCTTTATATATTTCAGTCACTTCGTTATTCTATTCAACAATTGAATATTTATTCTATTCAACACATGAATTTATATTTCTTTCAACACACAACTAATCACAACACATGAGTACTGTCAACACATCACTATTTTTGTTATGTAAAATATTTTATAACACTATGGTATCTATCGTTTGATTTTAATCAGACTCCATCGTAAAATAGTTCTAATTTTAAATATGATAAAGATGTGAATTTTATTATTAAAATATTTCACTCAACACATGAATAGATTCAACACATGAATTTTCCTTTATAATATTCATTATTTTCCCGATTGGAATGAGGCCCAATCAATCACCATATAATGTTAATTATATGGATTCCATACAACACATGTATATAATAGCAACAATAAACAATCAACCATCATCCAAGGTGCACCATACTGTATAAGCATCAAATATAGATATCTAACGCTTATAACAGCCTGTCAATCAATCGATCGACATATTTAATCAATCAGGATGAGTGAACTTCAAATTTCATCCCAACACACGTGTGGGGTTTCAAACAATCAAACACAGATTTTAGTTGTGCAGTTGGGCGACGTGTAACATTTATCGACCCAATCAATATCAGTCAAATCAGTGTATATAAACAAATCGGCCGATTTGTTTATAAATATTCTGTAATGTCCCGACTTTTCTGACGACTTTTAAATCATTTTAATAAGTAATTAAAATGAGATTTGCTATTTAAAATCAAACTAAAGAGATTTTTGAAACAAATATATATATGGATAAGCACATGTATGTATAGACTTGATTTAATCTTGAAAAAAAAGGAAAAAACAAGTGTAAAACATTTAAGTTGAAAACTTAAATAAAAGTACATACAAGAACATAATGGTTCATAGTTTGACCATTTAACGAAGTAAGGATTTAAAAACAAAAAGCCTAGAACATGAATCATTGAAAGGGTATTTTATTCACTTGGATGATAAAAAGGGACCTTCGGACAAAAACAACCCAACATACATATAACAAAGCAAGACAAAAATATTAATTTAGGATTCTATAAATCTAGTATAGAAAATAGCATACAAGATAAGACAAGAACAAAGATATGATAATATGGCTAATATATGAGGAGTCATCACCTAAGGATCCTAAATAATATCTAACAAAATCTAAACCATGTGCTACAATTAAATGAAGGATCCTAGGAATAGTAAGCTAAGATTAGCAAACCATTTCTCTAAATCCTATAGTGTAGATAGCATGAACACCTCAGCAAGAAAATCAAATGGAAACATTTGTTTAAGGCCATAAAATTCCAAAAAGGGGTCATTGCATTTAATGAAGTTAAGGTTCATCTTCTAGAAGCCATCACATAGGGACATGTCATTGGCTACAAGCCTAAGTAAGACAAAATTTGAAACCATGTTCTCCTCATTTTGTGCCGTAGGTGATATAGAAGAGGGGTGAGGCTAGAAGGGTTTTGCTGTTGGAACTTGTGCCCAGAAATTCATTTTTTAATACATGACTTTACCTATATATACCACTCAAATTCTCTCATACTTTCACACAAACAAACTGAGTTTCCATTCAAAAATCTGAAGTCAAATTTCTGGATCATTTGAGAGCAATTTGGTGAGTAAAACATTTATAACTCTCTTGTTTTAAAAATACAGTAAACAGTTTTTGGGTTAATTAGAAATCTGCCATGTTTGATTTTAACCATCGTTTGAAAATACCAGTCAGTAGATCATGGTGTAGAAGACCTTGAATTCATCTGTATAGATGGATCCATCATATAAGATTCATCATAGTATGTGTTGCGAATGGTTGATGTTCACCAGCATTAATTTCCTGTATAAGTTCTGTTAAACACAGAACCTGTTCATTTGCTAGCTAAAATAGGATGATCCACTTTTTGTTGATGAAAGCATGTAAATCTAGTGAATAAACAACATACAAACACATCTCAGATCAAAGAAAATACCATTGGAAATATATTAGTTCAAAAACAGAAATACAGGAGTGTTCTCTGTAAATGGAAAATCAAAGTATAAATTCAAATGAAATAAAAACCTGTTTTGATGTTATGAATTTAATCCCGAATGCAAATGATGATTTTTAAAGTAAAAATCACGATTTTTAAGCTTATGCATTTCGAGAATTTATGATATGAACGGAAATGGTGTTTTGACCAAATTCCGGCGATCGGAGGGACGAGGGTTCAAGCGGTCAAGGGTGAAGCATCATCGGGGACCAAGGACTACGGGAAAAATACGAAAAGATTTTTATAATGTATGAATTGTGTAAATGGATCAAAATTAAGGTTGAATACTGTGAATGGGTTCGACTGTTTGGCGGCGACGTGGAGCCCCCAATAGGCGTGCGAATTGGCTGGGGTCGAGCATGGGGCGACGTTGGGTCTTGGGGAAGATGGTGGCGGTGGTGCGAGGCGCTCTGGTGGTCGGAGGCGATGGGACGAGCTCGGTTTTAGTGGGGTACTTTTTACTGTTGCGAACGAGAAAACTGATGGAACATCGATTTTGAGGAGGAGGTGATAATTGGAGGTGGTGGCTGGTCGGTTGAGGTCGGCGGAGCAAGTGGAGTTTGTGGGTGGTGGTTCGGTGGTGTCATGGCGGCGTGTGGTGGCGTACACGTGCACGGTGCACCCCGTGTACTGTGCAAAATTGAACGAAGTACCAAGGCTGGTACTTGGCAAATGCCAAGACCGATGCCTTGGCACTTTTCCAAGACCTGGTACTTGGCAAATGCCAAGTCCAGGGCACTTTGGCACTTTGCCAAGTGTTCGGCACTTTGGCAGTGCCAAACTTGACACTTTGGCAGTGCCAAGTTCTGGTACCTTGGCACTGCCAGAGTCCAGTTCTGGCACTTGCCAAACCCGGTACTCGGGCAGTGCTAAAGCCCGGTGTTTTTCGTTCAGTAGAATACGAGATTTTAAATTTAAATAAATTTTAAATTTAAAATATAAATAAATAAATGTTTTATTAAGCCGATGACAAGTGAGAAGTAGAAACCGAATTTTGAACCGACAAGTTCGACCGTGAAAGATCAACCAAGTTGAAATGTAAATTAGACGGAAATAAATAATTTAAAATAAATTATTTGAATTATTTATATAATAATCGTTAAAGGAAAATAAGTTCAAACATCATTTGAACTAAAATAATCAAAGGGAAAATACACCGTGTACGGAGCACGGGAAATTTTCCAAAGGATGGACAAGCACCGTCAAAAACCATATACACCTCAACTGATGTATGTAACAGATAAACTAATGATGCTAATGCAAACCAAATAAACAAACACTGTTTGGAAAATATATATTTTATCTGAAATAAAGTGATACTCCTGATTTCACTGATAATTATTTATCCACTGTAAAAGACATTTCGTACATCGATTCGAAGAGACCGGAATAAATATTCCACTTTGATTCGAAGTATACGACGCGTGTCAGAAATATTGAAGACGGAGATATGCAATGACTATTTTAAATAGTACCTTCGGTCTGTTCAGTCCCAGGACAAACCCGAATGGACGAGTGTCTGAAAACGTATGTCAATTAGATTCTACACATCGTTTTACGTAAGTATATTACGTGGGTGGCGGAGAAATTCGTTTCTCTTAGCCTCATTGCCCGCAATATATTTGGGTAATCGAATGAGTGTTTCTGACGGATATGACGATGTGGCATTCAAAGAAATTGAAGAGAAATCTGTCAGAAGGATAAACGTGACCTCAGAACCTCACAACCCGGAAGTAACAAAAGTTGGGCTAGGCAGCATGGCTAGTTGGGTCATACCCAAGCAGGGTGTATTATCACCATCTAGAGAAATTCTTTTTGTCTTCTCATCTATATTTCACTGCTGCAGCATTCGGTAGCGGTTGCTGATCACAACCGTGGAGGTGATAATATATTCGTTACACTCAAGCTAAATGAGTGGACGGTCATGTGTGGCCGGGTTGCAAGACGTTCTTGTTGAACCTGCAGTGTATACCCTCTAGAGTACACTGATCGGTAGGTGCTCCCATACCTTGTGTGTTGGAATCCAATCTCCACTAAGCACTCTGCGGTTTTCGATTTTATACTATATGTGAACGTGAGATGCAAGCGTTTCACTAGATGGTTATTTTTTTGATAAAAACTATTATAATATCACACGTTTTGATATAAAATACTTAGATCATTATCCAGATATTAGACATGGATTGATCTAATGACTTCTAAAATAAATAAACCTGTCAACATGAAAAACCTAAATCCTTATTCCTTGTTTACATCTCTTATCTGTGTTTACTCACACCAGTCCCCCGACTGAGCCAGAGTTTATTTTCTGTGTTTCTTAAACTCTTGGGTACTCATAATATTTATTATGAGTAGACAAGTAGTCCAGGTAGGCAAGTGGAATCTATGAAGTTCAAGACCAAGACCAGTATTATATCCACATCTGTATTATTCTAAGTCATGATGTATAATTATGCTGTTAAACTCTGATGATGATGTATTATGATGATGTACTCTGATGTAACAAACTCTGATATGTAATATTATATATATTTTGTGAAATTCCGCTGTGAGATTAATTCCGCTGTGTAATTCTGATGTCTTCTTATTCTTCTATTCTATAAGTTCTAACTTTTCTATCTCATCTTCTAAATTCTTTCAATAATGACACGGTTTTCCAAGCATGGAAAATCGCGCCGTTACAGTTTGGTATCAGAGCTATTGGTTGAGTAGTAACCTTGGCTCTGTGGCGTAACTCAGTAGAGATAGGGTTAGTAACACCCTAGATTGATTTGGGTAAGTATCGAGAGAGCGTATTTTTACTAAAAACTATTTTTATATAGGTCGTCCATAGCTATCAACCCTAGTTATTAACTTAAGATTATCCCTAGGAATATCTTCTGGTTGAGTATTGACTTTCAAATCATATACTCAGAAAATGAGTTCTCAAGGAAGACGAGGCCGAAGAGCAAGCAGGGCAACCACAACCAATGGGCACACTGTGAATCAAACCCAAGTGGAAACAGCTGAAGTGGTCCAAGCTCCAACGCAGCCAAACTTCGCAATGATCTGCAAAAACTACACTACTCTGGGAGGAAAGACGTTTAAAGGAACTGAATCACTGGTTGATGTCCAAGCATGGATTAGATCATGTGAGAAGATTTTTAAGGGACTGAAGTTAGATGACGAATACAAACGTCTCTTGGCTTCATGGAATCTGGAGGGAGCCGCAGCAATCTGGTGGGACGCTCAGACTGCAAACACTCCGGAGGAAGATTTTACTTGGGAGAAGTTCAAAGAAGCTTTTGAAGCCCAGTATCTTCCAGCCACTGGGAAGACAAGGATGTACCGGGACTTTATCGATCTAAAGCAGGAAGGCATGACTGTTACCGAATATGAAAACAAGTTCAATGCACTGTCAAGCTTTGGACCAGAGTTGGTAAATACCCCACTGAAGAAGAACGAGATGTTTGTAGCTGGACTGAAGGATAATCTGCAAGGAAGGATGATGGGACATTTAAAGGACCCGTTTGTCGAATTAGTGGATTTAGCACTCAGGTATGAAGCCTTGGATGCTAAGAAACCCACAACAGCAAAGGATCAGACTGGAGAAATCAATGGCGAGAACTCCCGGAAGAGGAAATTCAATCCGAATTGGGAGAACAAAGAAAAAGGAAGTACAGGGGAGGAGAAGTATGAAAATCGTTTCAAGAATCTTTTGTGTCACAACTGCAAACAGAAGGGACATATCGCTAGGTACTGTAAGGAGTCAAAGGATAAGGAACCAGAACAACTCCAACAGCAGCAGAAACCTCAACAACATCAACAGCAGCAGAATCAGAATCAAAGGAATGAGATGGTGGCAAAGAACCTCTGTTTCAACTGTCATCAGCCTGGACACATGATCAGGAACTGCCCACTGATGAAGAAGGCACCACAGCCTAATGTTTACGCTATCATGAATGAACCGTCAACTTCTGGGGACACGAAGGAAAAAGGGATCATGAAAAGTACCTACACAGTGTCAGAGGAGTAGGATGGAGAAATGAGTTGGGCTATATATATATATCTATATATATGATATGATAGTCTGCAGCTTGAATCATTCAAGTGTAGCACTAGTATGGTAATGTGATATGTAAGCCTAAGTATGAGTTTGAGCCTAATGTATAATTAGAGTGTATGAAGTAATTATGATATGGAATATCATCTTTGGGGAAAATCTTTCTATCTTCTTACTTTAATTTCGGGGACGAAATTCTTATAAGGGGGGTGGACTGTAATGTCCCGACTTTTCTGACGACTTTTAAATCATTTTAATAAGTAATTAAAATGAGATTTGCTATTTAAAATCAAACTAAAGAGATTTTTGAAACAAATATATATATGGATAAGCACATGTATGTATAGACTTGATTTAATCTTGAAAAAAAAGGAAAAAACAAGTGTAAAACATTTAAGTTGAAAACTTAAATAAAAGTACATACAAGAACATAATGGTTCATAGTTTGACCATTTAACGAAGTAAGGATTTAAAAACAAAAAGCCTAGAACATGAATCATTGAAAGGGTATTTTATTCACTTGGAAGATAAAAAGGGACCTTCGGACAAAAACAACCCAACATACATATAACAAAGCAAGACAAAAATATTAATTTAGGATTCTATAAATCTAGTATAGAAAATACCATACAAGATAAGACAAGAACAAAGATATGATAATATGGCTAATATATGAGGAGTCATCACCTAAGGATCCTAAATAATATCTAACAAAATCTAAACCATGTGCAACAATTAAATAAAGGATCCTAGGAATAGTAAGCTAAGATTAGCAAACCATTTCTCTAAATCCTATAGTGTAGATAGCATGAACACCTCAGCAAGAAAATCAAATGGAAACATTTGTTTAAGGCCATAAAATTCCAAAAAGGGGTCATTGCATTTAATGAAGTTAAGGTTCATCTTCTAGAAGCCATCACATAGGGACATGTCATTGGCTACAAGCCTAAGTAAGACAAAATTTGAAACCATGTTCTCCTCATTTTGTGCCGTAGGTGATATAGAAGAGGGGTGAGGCTAGAAGGGTTTTGCTGTTGGAACTTGTGCCCAGAAATTCATTTTTTAATACATGACTTTACCTATATATACCACTCAAATTCTCTCATACTTTCACACAAACAAACTGAGTTTCCATTCAAAAATCTGAAGTCAAATTTCTGGATCATTTGAGAGCAATTTGGTGAGTAAAACATTTATAACTCTCTTGTTTTAAAAATACAGTAAACAGTTTTTGGGTTAATTAGAAATCTGCCATGTTTGATTTTAACCATCGTTTGAAAATACCAGTCAGTAGATCATGGTGTAGAAGACCTTGAATTCATCTGTATAGATGGATCCATCATATAAGATTCATCATAGTATGTGTTGCGAATGGTTGATGTTCACCAGCATTAATTTCCTGTATAAGTTCTGTTAAACACAGAACCTGTTCATTTGCTAGCTAAAATAGGATGATCCACTTTTTGTTGATGAAAGCATGTAAATCTAGTGAATAAACAACATACAAACACATCTCAGATCAAAGAAAATACCATTGGAAATATATTAGTTCAAAAACAGAAATACAGGAGTGTTCTCTGTAAATGGAAAATCAAAGTATAAATTCAAATGAAATAAAAACCTGTTTTGATGTTATGAATTTAATCCCGAATGCAAATGATGATTTTTAAAGTAAAAATCACGATTTTTAAGCTTATGCATTTCGAGAATTTATGATATGAACGGAAATGGTGTTTTGACCAAATTCCGGCGATCGGAGGGACGAGGGTTCAAGCGGTCAAGGGTGAAGCATCATCGGGGACCAAGGACTACGGGAAAAATACGAAAAGATTTTTATAATGTATGAATTGTGTAAATGGATCAAAATTAAGGTTGAATACTGTGAATGGGTTCGACTGTTTGGCGGCGACGTGGAGCCCCCCATAGGCGTGCGAATTGGCTGGGGTCGAGCATGGGGCGACGTTGGGTCTTGGGGAAGATGGTGGCGGTGGTGCAAGGCGCTCTGGTGGTCGGAGGCGATGGGACGAGCTCGGTTTTAGTGGGGTACTTTTTACTGTTGCGAACGAGAAAACTGATGGAACATCGATTTTGAGGAGGAGGTGATAATTGGAGGTGGTGGCTGGTCGGTTGAGGTCGGCGGAGCAAGTGGAGTTTGTGGGTGGTGGTTCGGTGGTGTCATGGCGGCGTGTGGTGGCGTACACGTGCACGGTGCACCCCGTGTACTGTGCAAAATTGAACGAAGTACCAAGGCTGGTACTTGGCAAATGCCAAGACCGATGCCTTGGCACTTTTCCAAGACCTGGTACTTGGCAAATGCCAAGTCCAGGGCACTTTGGCACTTTGCCAAGTGTTCGGCACTTTGGCAGTGCCAAACTTGACACTTTGGCAGTGCCAAGTTCTGGTACCTTGGCACTGCCAGAGTCCAGTTCTGGCACTTGCCAAACCCGGTACTCGGGCAGTGCTAAAGCCCGGTGTTTTTCGTTCAGTAGAATACGAGATTTTAAATTTAAATAAATTTTAAATTTAAAATATAAATAAATAAATGTTTTATTAAGCCGATGACAAGTGAGAAGTAGAAACCGAATTTTGAACCGACAAGTTCGACCGTGAAAGATCAACCAAGTTGAAATGTAAATTAGACGGAAATAAATAATTTAAAATAAATTATTTGAATTATTTATATAATAATCGTTAAAGGAAAATAAGTTCAAACATCATTTGAACTAAAATAATCAAAGGGAAAATACACCGTGTACGGAGCACGGGAAATTTTCCAAAGGATGAACAAGCACCGTCAAAAACCATATACACCTCAACTGATGTATGTAACAGATAAACTAATGATGCTAATGCAAACCAAATAAACAAACACTGTTTGGAAAATATATATTTTATCTGAAATAAAGTGATACTCCTGATTTCACTGATAATTATTTATCCACTGTAAAAGACATTTCGTACATCGATTCGAAGAGACCGGAATAAATATTCCACTTTGATTCGAAGTATACGACGCGTGTCAGAAATATTGAAGACGGAGATATGCAATGACTATTTTAAATAGTACCTTCAGTCTGTTCAGTCCCAGGACAAACCAGAATGGACGAGTGTCTGACAACGTATGTCAATTAGATTCTACACATCGTTTTACGTAAGTATATTACGTGGGTGGCGGAGAAATTCATTTCTCTTAGCCTCATTGCCCGCAATATATTTGGGTAATCGAATGAGTGTTTCTGACGGATATGACGATGTGGCATTCAAAGAAATTGAAGAGAAATCTGTCAGAAGGATAAACGTGACCTCAGAACCTCACAACCCGGAAGTAACAAAAGTTGGGCTAGGCAGCATGGCTAGTTGGGTCATACCCAAGCAGGGTGTATTATCACCATCTAGAGAAATTCTTTTTGTCTTCTCATCTATATTTCACTGCTGCAGCATTCGGTAGCGGTTGCTGATCACAACCGTGGAGGTGATAATATATTCGTTACACTCAAGCTAAATGAGTGGACGGTCATGTGTGGCCGGGTTGCAAGACGTTCTTGTTGAACCTGCAGTGTATACCCTCTAGAGTACACTGATCGGTAGGTGCTCCCATACCTTGTGTGTTGGAATCCAATCTCCACTAAGCACTCTGCGGTTTTCGATTTTATACTATATGTGAACGTGAGATGCAAGCGTTTCACTAGATGGTTATTTATTTGATAAAAACTATTATAATATCACACGTTTTGATATAAAATACTTAGATCATTATCCAGATATTAGACATGGATTGATCTAATGACTTCTAAAATAAATAAACCTGTCAACATGAAAAACCTAAATCCTTATTCCTTGTTTACATCTCTTATCTGTGTTTACTCACACCAGTCCCCCGACTGACCCAGAGTTTATTTTCTGTGTTTCTTAAACTCTTGGGTACTCATAATATTTATTATGAGTAGACAAGTAGTCCAGGTAGGCAAGTGGAATCTATGAAGTTCAAGACCAAGACCAGTATTATATCCACATCTGTATTATTCTAAGTCATGATGTATAATTATGCTGTTAAACTCTGATGATGATGTATTATGATGATGTACTCTGATGTAACAAACTCTGATATGTAATATTATATATATTTTGTGAAATTCCGCTGTGAGATTAATTCCGCTGTGTAATTCTGATGTCTTCTTATTCTTCTATTCTATAAGTTCTAACTTTTCTATCTCATCTTCTAAATTCTTTCAATAATGACACGGTTTTCCAAGCATGGAAAATCGCGCCGTTACATATTCATTTATTCTCTTTCACGTTAAAAATTATATTTTTAACGATAAAACAATTTATTTTAACACATGAATTTCTATTCATTTCATTTACACAATAAAAATGATATTTTATTTTTCTAACATATTTTAGAAAATTTCGGCGGCATAACGGCACGATACTAGAAACGGGACAAGGCCTAGCCTTATCCCCGGTCTAGTGAAGGCCCACGCCATTCACACATCAATTAAATCAATTTCATTTCACCAAACAATTCAATTCAAACCAAATAATCTAACCAACTACACAACCAAACAAATAAACAAACAAGCCATCCATGGTCTGTGGATGACGGGTGTCGGGTGCTACTAAACACCGTCTGCATCCTAGTATATATATATATATATATATATATATATATAAAAGAAATTTAGAGTGAGAAATTCTCACCGACTAGCTATCCAACTTCACGACACTCCTTTTATAGAAATCTTCATCGTTCTTTCCTTTTGTCGCTTTTGTTGCCCGTAGCCACTACATATCAAAAAAAATCACTTTTTTACTTCGCTATTCAATATGAAAAACCCAATTTTTACTTTGATGTTCGATATATAAAAATCATATTTTTACTTCAAATCCATATGGATAAAAATCGCATTTCCATACCGCTAATATATAGATAAAAATTCTGTTTTTATAACGCTATTCTCTATATAAAGATTTTGCCTTTTCTAATTTAAAAATCTAATCTTTTCATTCATAAAAATCTCGTCTTTTCAAATAAAGGTTTCATCATTATAAAAAAAATCACATTTTTATTTTGACGTATATATAATAAAGATCAGATTTTTTTTCTCTACATATACAAGGATGATATTTTTATATTCTCTATCCTATAAAGATTATATTTTTAATACATTAAAAATATAAAAATCATATTTTTACTTCAGTACTCCTCTCAAAATATCGTCTTTTCTATTTTAAAAATCACGTCTTTTCTGGTTTTCAATTGAATAAAAATCGAATCTTTATGAATCATTACCCTATATAAAAACCGTATTTTTATAAATAAAAATATAACCTTAAAATAGATAAAAATCAAATCTTTTATTGGCTAAACCCTAGTTTTTTTTCTCGCCTAGAATCAAAATCAGAAAAAGGGAAGAAAGGAAAGGAAATACTCACGATGATCAAAGGAAGAGGGGGTTCGTCGCGTCGGGTTGGTTGGGTGGGCTTACGGCCTGGGACAGAAGAGGGGAGGAGGAGCGCCAGGTGTAACAACCCGGAAAATGCGAGCCAGTTTGAAATTTTTATTTTGGCAATTTTAGCGAATTTTGATTATTTAAAATGAATTATTTTAAATAATATCGACGAGAAATTTATTTTGAATAGAATTCGGCATATATATTATACGTGTCGTCGTTGGAATATATAATAATTATATATAATTATAAAAGGAATAGAAAATGGCGCGGTAGTTCGACAATTCGATTTCTAATTTCAAATGAATATACAGAATTCAATATAAGTCAGAATTGAACGAAACAAGAAATATTTGAATCTGTATAACCATATCTTTGTAACGAAGTTAACAAACTGAGATTTCATCTTAGAAATGATAAGATATGTCCAGTTTAAAATTAGAAATAGTCGCTGTGGAATTTATATATATTTTTATATATATAAGGCCCTTAAAAATGGACATTTTGCAAACGACCTCGGATTTCGACGAAACCAGTTTTGTTGGGTCCGTGATGTCGAGTTATTGCTAGATTCCAAATTTCATAATTTTTCGAATCAATATGTGAGTGTGGCAAAGGAAAACGCGTTTGACCAGTTTCAGTTGATTTTAATCGACTGGAAATTGGCCATTTTTCAAACGGTCTCAGAATTCGACGAAACTAGTTTTGTTAGGACCGTATCGTCAATACGAAGCTAGAAAGTATTTTTCGAGAATTTTTAGAGTTAGTATGTGACCCCGGTAATTCGAAATGTACGTTTAAAATTCAATATAGTGATTTAAAAGTAAATTTAACGGAAACTGATTCAAACGATCGAATCAACCTGCAATGCATATCCCATTGTGTTCGAAATGGGGGTAATTAGCTAGGGGCGACAGTCGTTGGGTCTCGTTTGGTGTTCAAATAAAAAGTCAACCCTTTTGAAAATTAAATGGAAATAAATTAAATATTTAAATATAAATTAAACCTTATATTTTCCTTAACCCCCCTTCCTCCTTTCATTACACGTCAGAAAAGGGTTTTTTTTTTAAAAAAAAAATGACCTAGCCTAATCGAAGACGCGCCGCCTCCAGGAGGGGGGTCAGCGCCGCCGTCGCAGGCGGGGAAGCCACCGCCACAGCCCTCCCGATCCTCTCTTCTCTTCCCTCCTCTCGAACCCTCTGCGACTTCGAAAGCCGTGCCTCCATCGCGAAGCTCACCATCGGGGAGACCGAGATCCACGCCTGACCGACGCTCCACCGGTCGACGTTGTCGTCTACGCCATGGCGTTCAACTCCGGCGCCACCTCCCTGGCCTCCTGACGCTTGCGCACCGCCAATGCAGCACCCCTCCGACCGACAAACCCTCCTCCATCAAAGAAAAGTAAGTTTTCTTTATTTTGATTAATTTATTTTCTATATAATTAGTGTTAAAAGCAGTTCCTTTGTATGTAATGAAATAAAGGTCAGGTTTTTATATAGAAAATGGTAACGAAAAGATTTGATTTTTAAATTAGAAAAGATTTGATTTTTAAATTAGAAAAGATTTGATTTTTAAATTAGAAAAGATTTGATTTTTAAATTAGAAAGGCGAGGTCTTTATATGAAAAATAGCGTGATAAAAATAGAATTTTTATATATTGAACTTCGAATTAAAAATAGAATTTTTATATACTGAACTTCGAATTAAAAATAGAATTTTTATATATTGAACTTCGAATTAAAAATAGAATTTCTATATATTGAACTTCGGATTAAAAATGTGATTTTTATATATTGAAAAGCGAAGTAAAAATTCGATTTTTACATAGGTAGTGAGCGGATAACGAAGGTGACAAAAAGGCGAGAACGAAGAATTCTGCAAAAGAAGAGTCAAAATGTTTGGATAGCTATTGGTGAGAACTTCTCACTCAAATTCTATTTTTCTAGTTATATATATACTAGGATGCAGACGGTGCTTATTAGAAGCACCCGACACCCGTCCACATACCATGGACTTGTTTGTTTGGTTGTGTAGTTGGTTAGATTATTTGATTTGGATTTGATTGATTGGTTGAATTGGAAATTGATTAAAATTGATATGTGAATGGCGTGGGCCTTCACTAGACCGGGGATAAGGCTAGGTCTTGTCCCGTTTCTAGTATCGTGTCGTTATGCCGCCGAAATTTTCTAAAATAAGTTAGAAAAATAAGAATATCATTTTATTTAAAGAATGAATTGAATAGAAATTCATAGGTTGAAATAAAATGTTTTATCGTTAAAAATACAATTTTTAACGTGAAGTGAATAAAATAGAATATTCATTTACAAACCAGACGGTTTGTTTATGTACACCTATTTGAATGACATTGATTGGGACGATAAATTTTACACATCGCCCAACTGCACGAATAAAATATTTGTTTGATTGTTTGAAACCCCACACGGGTGTTGGGATGAAATTTGAAGTTCACTCATCCTGATTGATTAAATATGTCGATCGATTGATTGACAGGCTGTTATAAGCGTTGAATATTTATATTTGATGCTTATACAGTGTAGTGCACTTTGGTTGATGGTTGATTATTTTTCAAGGCTTGTATGTGTGTAATGTATGAAAATCCATATAATTAACTTTATATGGTAATTGATTGGGCCTCATTCCAATTTGAAAAATAAAGAATCTTATAAAATAAAAGTTCATGTGTTGACAGTACTCATCTATTGAGATTGGTCATGTGTTGAACGAAATATTTTAGTAATAAAATTTACATCTTTATCAATATAAAATAAAGGTTCATGTGTTGACAGTACTCATCCATTGAGATTGGTCATGTGTTGAACGAAATATTTTGATAATAACAACTATTTTGAAAATAGAAATTTATGAAGCCGTGTTGATTAGATTAACGCCATTTTGACGTGAACGATATTTATATCAATTTTAAACGAATTCAAATTGAATTGAAAACGATTTCGAAATGAATTGAATTGAAAACGATTTCGAAATGAATTGAATTGAAAACGATTTCGAAATGAAATGAATTGAAAACGATTTCGAAATGAAATGAATTGAAAACGAATTCAAATTGAATTGATAACGATTTCGAAATGAAATGAATTGAAAACGATTTCGAAATGAATTGAATTGAAAACGATTTCGAAATGAATTGAATTGAAAACGATTTCGAAATGAAATGAATTGAAAACGATTTCGAAATGAAATGAATTGAAAACGATTTCGAAATGAATTGAATTGAAAACGATTTCGAAATGAAATGAATTGAAAACGAATTCAAATTGAATTGATAACGATTTCGAAATGAAATGAATTGAAAACGAATTCAAATTAAATTGAAAACGATTTCGAAATGAATTGAATTGAAAACGAATTCAAATTAAATTGAAAACGATTTCGAAATGAATTGAAAACGATTTCGAAATGAATTGAAAACGATTTCAAAATGAATTGAATTGAAAACGATTTCAAAATGAAATGAATTGAAAACGATTTCGAAATGAATTGAAAACGAATTCAAATTGAATTGAAAGCGAATTTTAAATGAATTCAAATTGAATTGAAATTTGAATTGAATAGAAATGAATTTTAAAACGAATTTATAAAGAAGAATTCAATTTTGATTTGAATTGAAATGGAAGTTGAAAAGGTTTTTGAAACGAATTCAAAACTATTTATATAATTCGTTTTAAATAGAAATCGACGAAATATATATTATATATATAATATAATGGCCTGAATAGAACGCGCCGCGCCACGGCAGTTCGCGAATTTCGACCATTTATTTCAAACGGACATTACGGGAGATCCGACCGTCGGATTCTCCTAAAACCGGAACCGTTGGGTTCGTATCGAAAAGAGCTTTCTAACGAATGTTAGAACTTTGAAATCTAACGGTTGGATTTGGAGATACGTCCAAATCAAATTCGAAAAAGGTCGCTGTAAGTGCAGTTCGATGGCCGTTGATGGAAATCGACTGTACGGGCCTTGATAAAATTATTAAAAATAGTAATAATTTGTGTAAAATCATAAGAAATGATTTGGGAAAAATTGGGATGAAAAACTCCATATTTGAAAAGATAAAAATAGATTTTTATCGAAATGAACTAGTTTTGAACTAGAAATATAATTCTATTTATTTTTAAATAAATAAATTTAATTTAAAAAGGGTTTTGAAAATAACCAAAATTTCCAATGATTGCATTGGAGTGGATTTGAATCGAAATTGACTTCGGAATATTTCGATGTTGGAATTCGTGATTATACAGATGTTGTTATGGGAATTTGAAAGATATATATTTATATCGTTATTTCCAATACGACATTTGTTAGTCGTAGAATTTGATATTTAATATAAGCCGATATATTTTCTATTCAGAGCCTTGTATTGAATATCAAATGTGATTTGGGTTTGTCGTGAATGGTGTCTTCACTAACACTGTTCTTGAACCCAGTTGAGAAAAGATTAAATCTTTTTATTTAGATTTAATGAAGTGTACCAATTAAATAATATTTAATTGGAATAGAATTGATATTGATTTTTGGGTTTATCGTGAACAGTGTTTTAAATAACACTCGTTCTTTAACCCGATAATTAATGAATGTGATTTTGGGTTTATCGTGAACCGTGTTTTAAATGACACTGATTCTTTAACCCAGTTAACGATTAAAACTAAGTGGAGTTTTAATGAATCTTTAATTAGATTGAAATGATCGAAAATGGAGTACCACCAGTCTTGCTCCAGGCGATAGTTAAATCTTTAATTAGATTTGAACGTGAAACGGTAATTGAATTTACCGATAACACTGTGGTGTTAGATATGAAGTATTACCAGTTTTACTTCATGAGATAAATAGGTTGGGATTGGGAAATTAAAACAAATGATTACTTCGGTAAGTTTCGTTAATCCCGACTAGTTTGAATTGATATTCAAAAGTAGATTAAAGAATGAATTAAAGAATTTATCTTTGATAAAATTAATGGGAACCTTTCCCTATGAATGTGAAATTTAGAAACTAACGGTCGGTTAGCCAAGCAGAATGGTTTTCTGGATATTGATCTGATGTTGGTTTCGGCCTTCGGGGTTAATATTTGGGGAACTATTCTCTTGATTAATTTGCGGTTAGTGACAGATGAATTGGAATGAGGCGTATGTTGTGTTTGTGTAGCACTTTTATAAAATATACGCGAGTTATTCGGAAAGACCGGGTTTATCCCATTCTGAATAACTGATACGACGATAAGTCGAAGATGAAGACGATGGTCGAAGACCGGAGGTCAACACGTCTTTTGGGTAATTACTGATGATCTTGATTGGGCTGTACACCCAAGAAGATGGAAACAGTTAGTGATCGTCCAGACGTACTTGGAGATCGATGGATATGCGGGGTACTAGGTGCCTCCGGTTTCGTTCAGACCCAGAACGGACTTGTAAATGGACTGTGTGTCTGACATTGGATTTTAGTCCGTGTGATTGATCTCTATTAAATATATATCTGTTTGGCGGCGGGGAATTTATTCTCTTGCTTAACGCCCTTCTCTGAGACGTACGAGCTCAGGGGTTATATATTGATGGATATCAAACGCATGGAGTGGATTGCCTGTGTGGCATGCCTAAGTGGCAGTAGATCGAGGCTTCTGTTGAAAAGCAAAGTCTTGTGGTGGTGATCAAAGCACGGCCTTTGTGGCGTAGCTTTGTGTAACGTTTACTTCGCGAGTTTCACACCCGGTATGGACCAAAAACGGGAGACGGACCTCAGGGAGGGCCTACGTTTCCTCCTAGCTAAAAGTGGCGTCAGTGGTTTTACACGCCCTGACGAGTTTGACTTATGTTGTTCTTGCTGTTGCGAGGCGCCTCGGATTGATCGGTCGTTCTCGAACCGATGGAGTCATTTAGTTGGCTCGCTTACGCCCCAAAGGGCGGCGAAACGTAGTGCTCAGGCATTTTTAATCCACATCGGTGGACCGGCCCTGTTGCTCCAAGGGTCGATGCGTTCTGATCCTGAGACTCGGGCTAGGCAGTCTCGAATCAGTGAGGATCTTGCCCCTAGCCTCGGTTCATACCATAAATGATAACCCAACTTCCAATACGACATTTGCGGTTTTGATTGTAAACTTATATATGGCGACATAGTGTTATGGGCCATTCATGCCGCCTATGATTGATACTTATGATTTGAAGTTGTTTTATACACTATGCACTTATAATAGTATCAAATGATTTGTTTTAAACGTATCAAGCATTCTTTGGCTGTTACAAGGGAAAACCCTATCCCCCGGCTTGCGTTGCATTGTGTGATAGGACCTGCGTCTTATAACAGCTTCATTTTTCTTATTTAGCATTGCGCTGTTTGTCTCATGCACTGGTATTCTTGGGAGGAAACCCGTTCCGTGTTATACGGCGTGGTCCCTTAATTTACCTAATTATTTAAAATAAAGATTAATAACTGTTTTAGTTCTCACACCAGTCACATGACTGGCCTGGAGTTTATTGTTTTAACCTAAACTCTGGGTGCCCTTATTTTCGACACGGGCAGCTAGTAGTTTTGGTTTTGCAGATTTATATTCACAGGATCCTGGTTTACAGCTGGAACGATATCCGGAAAGCTTTGTATCCGTATATCTCTTCTAGTTGTGTATTGTACTATTTTCCGCTGCGATGTATTTAAATGTAACTTAAATCTCTGATATTTCTGTGTAATATTCATTTGTACTCTGTATATTCTTGTAATCTGATGCATTGTTGTAATATACAATGAAATGTTCTTCTGTATGAGTTTTGTTGTGGCTTGTTCTCGAACTATCCGACGCTTTCCTTTACGGGGAAGTTACGGGTTTTCACACCAGGTCAGATGGGTGGGGGGGCCTGCAAGTTGGTCGGAGGGTGGTGGAGGGTGGCTGGCGGTCCAGCAGGGTGGCGCGCGTGGGGGTTTCGTGCTTGGACGAGGATGGAGAGGTTAGAGGAGGAGAAGGGGAGGTGGAGAAAGGGGGGCGCCGCGAGGTGGGGGGGTCTGGCCTGGGGAGGTTGCGCCAGAGGCGCGATGCCTCTGGTGGGCGGCGGTGGCGAATCGCACCCCCCGTTCTCTTTTTTTTTTTACTGAATCGATTTGAAGAAAATAAACGGGGGGGGGGGGGTTAAAGAGATAAGGGTTTTATTTTTTTATTATTAAATTAATTTATTTTTCACCAAAAAGCAACCTTTATTTTCGACCTCTAAACGAGGCCCACCGCCTGTCGTCCATAGCGTTTTACCCCCATTCCGAACACAATGGGATATGTATCGTAGGTTGATTTGATCGTTACAATCAGTTTCCGTTAAATTTACATTTAAATCACTATATTGAATTTTAAATGTACATTTCAAATTACCGGGGTCTCATACTAACTCTAAAAATTCCAAAAAAATATTTTCTAGCTTCGTATTGACGATACGGTCCTAACAAAACTAGTTTCGTCGAATTCTGAGACCGTTAGAAAAATGGCCATCTCCCAGTCGATTAAAATCAACTGAAACTGGTCAAACGCGTTTTCCTCTACCACGCTCACACATTGATTCGAAAAATTATGAAATTTGGAATCTAGAAATAACTTGACATCACGGACCCAACAAAAGTGGTTTCGTCGAAATCCGAGGTCATTTGCAGAATTCCCATTTTTAAGGGCCTGAATTCCATAGCGGCTATTCAGAATTTTCAACTGGACATATCTATTGATTCCCGCTATGAAATTTTGATTTTTCGGATTCGTTGGAAAAATATCATCAATTAGATCCTATTTTTTTTGGTTTCACTAAAATCCGGATTGTTTTGCAACCGGTACATTCAATTGAAATTTGAAATCGAATCATCGAACTACCGCGCCATTTTCAATTCTATTTATAATTATATATAAATATTTATATTCTAACGATGACGTATATAATATATACATTCGAATTATATTCAAAATAAATTTCTCATTGATTTTATTTAAAATAATCTATTTTAAATATTCAAAATTCGCTATAATTGCCAAAATAAAAAATTTAAACTGGCACAGATTTTCGGGTTGTTACAATCTCCCCCACTTAAAACTTTTCGTCCCCGAAAAGGAACAATGCCGAAAGTGGTTTAATTAATCAGCTCTACGTTCGATCTGGCTTCCATTCTCCAACTTTTCAGTTTCTGAGAATTTTCAAATTCTCAAAAATTTGGCTAACACCCTAAATTTTCGAAAAATTTCGCCATAACCTCCCCTGCACCGGGAGCCACGGGAAAATCCCGAAATTGCCATATAGGACTTCTGATCTCAAAAAGAAAAAGAAAAAGCCAAGCGGTTAGCCAATAGGCTCATAAAATCATCATCACCCAAACAAAACAGTAAATTATGTAGTAAACATGTACCTATTTGTCTGGCAAACAAATTTTATTCTCTGCTCTAGCCTCCTTGCTATGACCTGTTCAATGTAAGTATATGTATATGCAAACAAATGCTACCAATTTCCGATACAGCTCAATATTTGGTTCAATTAGGCTAAAATGGTTCAAAATTATCAAACAAATAAACAAACAGCACAAAACATCAATCAATTAGTGAATTAGAGTTTCAAATTCATAATTTTGACACATACACAAAAAATCATGTTTTGATGCCAATTCACAACAATGTGTCTACCTATATAAGTTTTGGTTCTCACACCAGTCTAATGGAAATATATAGAAATCACACCTTCGAAACACGAATATAAATACTGACGATGTCATGACAATCATCAGTACCATCTCCGGGCGTCTAGAATGTGATTCTATATCTATCTAATATATTAAAACTTCGAATATACGTTCATGACGCGTATATGCAAAATCTTTATATATCAGATTGTCCATATTCAAAATAAATAAGTATTCAAATACGTCTAAAACGATTAAAATTTCAAAACAAAATTGGTTTCATTTGAAAAATATACTCTTCACACTCGTTCTAGGATACTACTGATCCCATCTCTAACGAGTCATTCTAATTGGATATTACTAATCCAATATCTGATGAATTCTTTCGTATGGTTCTAATGTGTCTTGTTCTCGAGCTCTGTAAACCAAAGCTCTGATACCAACTGTAAGAACCCGTAACTTCCCCATTAAGGATAGGGCGGATACTTTGAGAACAACAGACAAAAGGACGCATACAGAAGAACATTTCATTGTTATTACAACAATTCCATCTGATACAAGAATATACAGAGTATAAATGAATAAATTACATTCAATAAATATCAGAGATTACAGTAAATTACATAGCAGCGGAAAGATATACAAAACACAACTGAAAGTGATACACGGATACAGAGCTTTCCGAGCATCGTTCCAGCTGTAAATCCGGACCCTGTGGATATAAATCTGCAAAACCAAAACTACTAGCTGCCCGTGTGGAAAATAGGGGCACCCAGAGTTTAGGTTAAAACAATAAACTCCAGGTCAGTCATGTGACTGGTGTGAGAACTAAAACGGTTATTAATCTTTATTTTTAAAGTTTGGTAAATCAAGGGACCACGCCGTATAACACGGAACGGGTTTCCTTCCAAGAATACCAGTGCATAGAACAAACAGCGCAATGCTAAATAAAGAAAAATGAAGCTGTTATAAGACCCAGGTCCCATCACACAATGCAACGCAAGCCGAAGGATAGGGTTTTTACCTTATAACAACCAAAGCATGCTTGATACGTTAAAAACACATTATTTGATACTATTATAAGTGTATAGTGTCAAAACAGTTTCAATCATAAATATCAATCATAGGCGGCATGAATGACCCATACCACTATGTCGCCATACTAGGCTCTACAAATAAAACCGAAATACACGTATTGGAAATTGGATTTCCATCATGAGTCGAGGCAAGGGGAAAGCTCCCCTCCGCGTTCGAGACACTCTAGCAAATGTCTCAGGACCCCACTATGATCCTTTGGAACCTCCAAGGCCGGTCCTCTCTTACTTTTGAGGATTAGTTATTCCTGAACACACGTTTCCCAGTCCTTACAGACCTATATCCGAGGCGCCTCGTATCCAACAACCACACAGGTGAAAAGTATATAAATGTCAGGGCTGGTAGGTCACTGACACCACCCTAGCTAGAAAGAAACGTCGTGCACTCCTTGGGTCCGTATCCCGTTTTTGACTCATACCGAGGTGTGAGGCTCGCGAATCCACGCTATACACAAAGCTACGCCACACAGGACATGCTTTGATCATCAACCACAAGACTTTGCTTTTCAACAGAAGCCTTGATCAATTTCCACTTACGCGTGCCACACTGGCAATTCACTCCATGCGACTGATGTCCATCGATATACAACCTCTGAGCTCGTATGTCTCTGAAAAGGGCGTTAAGCAAGAGAATAAATTCTCCGCTGCCAAACAGATGTATATTTAATAGAGATCAATCAACACAGAATAAAGTCCAATGTCAGACACACAATCCATTTACAAGTTCGTTCTGGGTCTGAACGAAACCGGAGGCACTTTCCTCGCATATCCATCCATCTCCAAGTACGTCTGGACGATCACCAACTGTGTCCCTCATCCTGGGTGTACAGCCCAATCAAGATCATCAGTAATCACCCAAACGATGTGAAGACTTCCGGTCTTCAACCACTGTCTTCATCTTCGACATCTCGTCGAATCGGTTATTCAGAATGGGTATAAACCCGGCCTTTCTGAATAACCCACGTATATGATAAACAAATGTTACACAAACACAACAAACGCCTCATTCCAATTCAGAACATTCTTTTATTCACAAAATCACATTCTTAGGGAAAGGTTCCCATTAATTTTATCCAAGATAAATTCTTCTAAATTTATTCTATAATCTTCCTTTGGATATCATTTCAAACCAAATTATGGTTTTACAAACTAGTCGGGATTAGCGAACCACACCGAAGTAATTATTTATTTTATTTCCCAATCCCAACCTATATATCCCATGGAGCAAAACTGGTAATACTCCATATCTAACATCACGGTGTTATCGGTAAAATTAATTACCATTTCAGGTTAAAATCTAATTAAAGATTTAACTATCGCATTGGAGCAAAACTGGTGGTGCTCCATTCTCGATCACCTTTCAGATTTGATAATTTAAATTATCAATTCACATTTTAATCTAATTAAAGATTCATTAAAACTCCACTTAGTTTTAATCTTTTTAACAATCCACATCTTGCCTTTAACTGGGTTAAAGAACCAGTGTCATCTAAAACACGATTCACGACAAACCCAAATCACATTTGATATTCAATACAAGGCTCTGAATAGAAAATATATCGTCTTATATTCAATATCAAATTCTGAAACCAACATATATCATATTGGAAATAGCGATATAAAATATATCTTTCAAATTCCCATAACAATATCTGTATAGTCACGATACCCAACATCGAAATATCCCGAAGATAATTTTGATTCAACTGCAGTCCAATCCACATATTGGGAATATTGATTATTTTTAAAATCACTTTCAAATTCAATTTATTTATTTCAAAAATAAATTGATTTTAATTCTAGTTCAAAACTAGTTTATTTCGATAAAAATCTATTTTTATCTTTTCAAATATGGAATTCTCCAGCTCAATTCTTTCTAATCCATATATTATGATTTTACACAAATTATAGATATTTTTAATAATTTTATCAAGGCACGTATAGTCGATTTCTAACAACGGCCATCGAACTGCACTTACAGCGATCTTTTTCGAATTTGATTTGGACATAACTCCAAATCCAACCGTTAGATTTGAAATTTCTAATATTCATTGGAAAGCTCTATTCGATACGAACCCAACGGTTCCGGTTTTAGGAGAATCCGACGGTCGGATCTCCCGCAACGTCAATTCGAAGTTAATGGTCGAAATTCACGAACTGCCGCGGCGCGGCGCGTTTTATTCAGGCCATTATATATATATAATATATATATATATATATTATATATATATTTCATCGATTTCCTTTTTAAAACGTATTTTATAAATCGTTTTAAATTCGTTTTCAAAACCATTTCAACACTATATTCAATTTCAAATCGATTTGATTTCAATTTAACTCGAATTCATTTCAATTATATTTAATTCGAATTCAAATTTGTTTCACTTCAATTCAAATTAAAATTCGTTTCAATTCAAATTGATTTCAATCCAAATTGATTTCAATTCAATTTCGATTCGAATTCATTTCTATTTGATTTCAATTCGAATCGATTTCAATTAAGTTTCAGTTCCTTTTCAATTCAACTTGAATTCGTTTTATATTCTATTCAATTCGAAGTCATTTTACATTCAATTCAAATTCATTTTCTTTTCGATTCAAATTCTCTATAATATTCCTTTCAATTTGAATAAAATCGATATAAATATCGTTCACGTCAAAATTGCGCAAAACTAATCAACACGGCTTTATATATTTCAGTCACTTCGTTATTCTATTCAACAATTGAATATTTATTATATTCAACACATGAATTTATATTTCTTTCAACACACGACTAATCATAACACATGAGTACTGTCAACACATCACTATTTTTGTTATGTAAAATATTTTATAACACTATGGTATCTATAGTTTGATTTTAATCAGTGTCCATCGTAAAATACTTCTAATTTTAAATATGATAAAGATGTGAATTTTATTATTAAAATATTTCACTCAACACATGAAATTTCCTTTATAATATTCATTATTTTCCCGATTGGAATGAGGCCCAATCAATCATCATATAATGTTAATTATATGGATTCCATACAACACATGTATATAATAGCAACAATAAACAATCAACCATCATCCAAGGTGCACCACACTGTATAAGCATCAAATATAGATATCTAACGCATATAACAGCCATCCAATCAATCGATCGACATATTTAATCAATCAGGATGAGTGAACTTCAAATTTCATCCCAACACCCATATGGGGTTTCAAGCAATCAAACACAGATTTTAGTTGTGCAGTTGGGCGACGTGTAACATTTATCGACCCAATCAATATCAGTCAAATCAGTGTATATAAACAAATCGGCCGATTTTTTATAAATATTCATTTATTCACTTTCACGTTAAAAATTATATTTTTAACAATAAAACAATTTATTTTAACACATGAATTTCTATTCATTTCATTTACACAATAAAAATGATATTTTTATTTTTCTAACATATTTTAGAAAATTTCGGCGACATAACGGCACGATACTAGAAACGGGACAAGGCCTAGCCTTATCCCCGGTCTAGTGAAGGCCCACGCCATTCACACATCAATCAAATCAATTTCATTTCACCAAACAATTCAATTCAAACCAAATAATCTAACCAACTACACAACCAAACAATTAAACAAACAAGCCATCCATGGTCTGTGGATGACGGGTGTCGGGTGCTACTAAACACCGTCTGCATCCTAGTATATATATATATAGAAAAAGAAATTTAGAGTGAGAAATTCTCACCGACTAGCTATCCAACTTCACGACACTCCTTTTATAGAAATCTTCATCGTTCTTGCCTTTTGTCGCTTTCGTTGCCCGTAGCCACTACATATAAAAAAAATCACATTTTTACTTCGCTATTCAGTATGAAAAAAACCCAATTTTTACTTTGATGTTCAATATATAAAAATCATATTTTTACTTCAAATCCATATGGATAAAAATCGCATTTCCATACCGCTAATATATAGATAAAAATTCTATTTTTATAACGCTATTCTCTATATAAAGATTTTGCCTTTTCTAATTTAAAAATCTAATCTTTTCATTCATAAAAATCTCGTCTTTTCAAATAAAGGTTTCATCATTATAAAAAAAATCACATTTTTATTTCGACGTATATATAATAAAGATCAGATTTTTATTTCTCTACATATACAAGGATGATATTTTTATATTCTCTATCCTATAAAGATTATATTTTTAATACATTAAAAATATAAAAATCATATTTTTACTTCACTACTCCTCTCAAAATATCGTCTTTTCTATTTTAAAAATCACGTCTTTTCTGGTTTTCAAATGAATAAAAATCGAATCTTTATGAATCATTACCCTATATAAAAACCGTATTTTTATAAATAAAAATATAACCTTTAAATAGATAAAAATAAAATCTTTTATTGGCTAAACCCTAGTTTTTTTTCTCGCCTAGAATCAAAATCAGAAAAAGGGAAGAAAGGAAAGGAAATACTCATGATGATCAAAGGAAGAGGGGGTTCGTCGCGTTGGGTTGGTTGGGGTGGCTTGCGGCCTGGGACAGAAGAGGGGAGGAGGAGCGCGAGGTCAGATGGGGGGGGGCTGCGAGTTGGTCGGAGGGTGGTGGAGGGTGGCTGGCGGTCCAGCAGGGTGGCGCGCGTGGGGGTTTCGTGCTTGGACGAGGATGGAGAGGTTAGAGGAGGAGAAGGGGAGGTGGAGGAAGAGGGGCGCCGCGAGGTGGGGGGGTCTGGCCTGGGGAGGTTGCGCCAGAGGCGCGACGCCTCTGGTGGGCGGCGGTGGCGAATCGCGCCCCCCGTTCTCTTTTTTTTTACTGAATCGATTTGAAGAAAATAAACCGGGGGGGGGGGGGGGGAGGGGTTAAAGAGATAAGGGTTTTATTTTTTTTTATTATTAAATTAATTTATTTTTCACCAAAAAGCAACCTTTATTTTCGACCTCTAAACGAGGCCCACCGCCTGTCGTCCATAGCGTTTTACCCCCATTCCAAACACAATGGGATATGTGTCGTAGGTTGATTTGATCGTTACAATCAGTTTCCGTTAAATTTACATTTAAATCACTATATTGAATTTTAAACGTACATTTCAAATTACCAGGGTCACATACTAACTCTAAAAATTCCATAAAAATATTTTCTAGCTTCGTATTGACGATACGGTCCTAACAAAACTAGTTTCGTCGAATTCTGAGACCGTTAGAAAAATGGCCATTTCCCAGTCGATTAAAATCAACTGAAACTGGTCAAACGCGTTTTCCTCTGCCACGCTCACACATTGTTTCGAAAAATTATGAAATTTGGAATCTAGCAATAACTTGACATCACGGACCCAACAAAAGTGGTTTCGTCGAAATTCGAGGTCATTTACAAAATTCCCATTTTTAAGGGCCTGAATTCCATCGCGACTATTCAGAATTTTCAACTGGACATATCTTTTGATTCCCGCTATGAAATTTTGATTTTTCGGATTCGTTGGAAAAATATCATCAATTAGATCCTATTGTTTTGGTTTCACTAAAATCCAGATTGTTTTGCACCCGGTACATTCAATTAAAGTTTGAAATCGAATTATCGAACTACCGCGCCATTTTCAATTCTATTTATAATTATATATAAATATTTATATTCTAACGACGACGTATATAATATATACGTTCGAATTATATTCAAAATAAATTTCTCGTTGATTTTATTTAAAATAATCTATTTTAAATATTCAAAATTCGCTATAATTGCCAAAATAAAAATTTTAAACCGGCCCAGATTTTCGGGTTGTTACGCGGACGCACTTCTTCGATACCATTTCTATGACTATGTTGATGATTTGGGCGCCCGTTTGATTTGGGAGTGTGTTTCGAGGTGGGCGGTAATGGCTGCTATGCGTTACCACTAGTCCGGTAGTGCAATTGGTAGAATCCTACCTTGGGTATTGCCTCGAGTGCATTGTCATATTACCCTTAGCGAGCCCCCTACAATTTTGATTTGTATCGTACCTATGGAGTGCCCTCTGATGCCATCGTGTTACGGTGGGTTTACGGTACTGTATAGACTACGGTATTATAAACAGTGTAAGTGTAAAAATGTAATCCCGCTTACGCTATTTTCATTATATTTACTTTACTGAATAGACATTACAATAATAGCGTACTATTATATAGATATTAGTTTTGCGAATCCTTAGAGGATGGAAATCCCAAACATCCTTTAAGTTATTGTACATTTCAGTGGACACTTCATTTGCGTTAATTCACTTGTATGAGACTATTAGTCCCGACTCGAGTATTTTGTTTGTTTTATTTCTTGCAAAATGCCTGGGTCAGACCAAGTATTCCAGTTTGGAGATTTATCTATTAGAGCTTAAAATTCGTTGGAGTTCCTGTCATCCACCTATTATTTCCATTGCAGTTAGGCCCATCTCTGCTTATTACTGATGTCAGTATGATCCTACGTTCAGTTTTCCGCTGGTTCTGTAATTTATCTTATGTAATCTGATATCATGTAAATTTAATGATTTTGCATTATCGTATAAATTTTGCTTCCGCTGTGAGATATTATGTAACAACCCGGAAATTCTGAGCTAATTTAAAATTTTTATTTTGGCAATTTTAATGAATTTTAAATATTTAAAATAAATTATTTTAAATAATAACGACGAGAAATTTATTTTGAATATAATTCGAACGTATATATTTATATAGATTGTCGTTAGAATATAAATAATTATGTATAATTATAAAAGGAATTGAAAATGGCGCGGTAGTTCGATAATTCGATTTCAAATTTCAGTTGAACATACCGGGTGCAAAATAAACCGGATTTTGGCAAACCCAAAAATATTAGAATATAATTGAGAATATCTTTCCAACGAATTTGAAAAATCAAAATTTCATAGCGGGAATCAAAAGTTATGCCCAGTTGAAAATTCAGAATAGTCGCTATGCAAATTATACATGGCCCAAAAAGTCAAATTTGCATACGGATGAATTTAGACTTGAAACCACTTCCATTGAGTTCAAAATGCCATTTAGAACTCCGAAAAGTATGAGCTTCGATATATTCTGCTATCCGGAATAGTGGCTATGGGCTGGAGTTGTTCGGTTAACAATACATAGCCCTTAAAAAGTGAAATTTTTCATACGAGCTCAGAATTCGACGAGATAATTTTTATGGATTCATAATGACAAATTATTGTTATGTTCCAAAGGGCGGGTCGAACAGAGTCAGTATGTGGCCGTGCGAGCTAAAACAGTTCAGGGTAAAACGAGCAGTCGTTTTACAAAGGAACATTACTGATACGACCTCAGAATTCGATTCTACTTTTTTTTCTGGATTCGTATCGTCTAATAATGGTTAAATCCAAGAGGGCATGATTTTTGGAGTTAGCGTGTGAGCGTGCGAGAAGAAACGGTGCACCAAAATCGCATTTTTAGAGCTTATCTAAGCATTTTCGTGATTTTTTTTGAATTGTCAAACGAACTCGGATTCGACGAAACTTATTTCGTTGGACTCGTTTTCACGTCTACTATCTCGTATCTGAAATCCACGGCGATTGGAGATCGTTAGCGTTCAGACGATACGCGGGAAACGAGCATATAAACACTTTTACTTCCTTTTCTACTTCATTATTTTTATTTCCTCCTTCCTCCACAAAAACTCAAAAATGGAGAGCTCCACCCAACCGCCGCTGCCCCCTCCTCCACCGGCCACCACCGGCCTCCGGCGAGCCGTCGCACACCCTCTCTTCCTCCTCTCCTCCTCCTCTTCTTCCTCCTCCTTCTCTCTCCTCTTTTCATGAACCCTAAGCACCACCACGGGCCCCACCACCACTGCCGCGGCCAACCAGCACCCTCCCCGCCTCACATCAGGTCCGGCGCCCCCTTCCCCCCTCAATTCCGGCCGTGGGCCCCACTACACCCAAAAACTCATTTTTACCAGAAAACCCGTTTTGCAAACAACATCCTGTCCTTATTTCGCAAATAACTCCCAAATCGTGCATTTCTAGCCAAAGTTCCTCAAACCAAAGTCGAAGAGGACGATTTTCTCTTCGATTTGGTATATGATAGTCCTATTTTGCATTAATGAGTTGTAGGGAAAACGCGTCCAAAGTCTGCTGTCCAAACACTGTTAAAATGCTGTCTTTTCGCGATTTCCGGTGAAATGGCACATTTTCGGGAGGAAGATAACTAGGAGAAAGTTGTCTGGAATGGCGCGTTTAAGCTAGGAAAAACATGGTGTGAAGATTGAAGCTCGTTTGCAAAATCTGGAACCAGAACAGCGAATCCGGGCATTAGAAAAAATGTGAATTTTCTCCGTTTTAAAGCTTCTATGGGTTTTGACGAATGTAGCAGAATAAAAATATGATTTTTATATTATAGGAAGAATAAAAATATGATTTTTATATTGTAGAGATAAGAAAAATAGAATTTTTATATTATATAGATAGTAAAGATTTGATCTTTACTATATGAATAGCGGTATAAAAATAGAATTTTTATCTATATAGTAGCAGCATAAAAATGTGATTTTTATATACATAGCAACAATATAAAAATGTGATTTTTATATATGTAGTGACTACGGGCAGTGAAATTGGCATAAAGGCGACCACGACGAAGATTTCTACATAAGAAGATTCGTGGCGTTTGGCTTAGCTTGTCAGTGAGAAGTTCTCACTCTAAATTTCTTTTTCTAGTTATATATATATATATATATACTAGGATGCAGACGATGCTTAGCAGCACCCGACACCCGTCGTTCACAGACCATGGACGGCTTGTTTGTTTAATTATGTGTTGTGAAAATTAATTGTGTTGTGGAATGATTGAATAATAAAATATTCTTGTGTTTAAAGGAAATAAAATAATTATATAGTTAAAAATATTTTATCGTTAAAAATATATTTTTTAACGTGAATGTGAATAAATAAATATTTATAAACAAATCGGCCGATTTGTTTATATACACTGATTTGACTGATATTGATTGGGATGATTTATTTTACACATCGCCCAACTGCACAAATAATATTCAATGTTTGTTGATTTGAAACCCCACACGGGTGTTGGGATGATATTTGGGTACACTAATCCCAATTATTCAATTGATGTCGATCGATTGGTCGACATATTGTGTAAGCACTGATTATTTATATTTGATGCTTATGCAGTTGTGTGGTGCACGTTGGATGATGGTTGATTGTTTATCGTTGCTATTATATACATGTGTTGTATGGAATCCATATAATTAACATTATATGGTAATTGATTGGGCCTCATTCCAATTGGGAAAATAATGAATATTATAAAAGAAAGTTCATGTGTTGAATATATAAATAGTCATGCGTTGACGATGTTCATGTGTTGAAACTATTTATGTATTGAGTAAAATATTTTACTAATAAAATTAACATCTATATCATATTTAAGATTAGAACCACTTTACAGTTGGTGTCTGACTGAAAATCAAACGATAGATACCATAATTTTATAAAATTTATTACATAACAAAAATAGCCGTGTGTTGACAGTACTCATGTGCTGAGATTAGTCGTGGGTTGAAAGAAATATAAATTCATGTGTTGAATAGAATAAATATTCATTTGTTGAATAGAATAACGAATTTATTGAAATATATAAAGCTGTGTTGATTAGAGTTGCGCTATTTTGACGTGAACGATATTTATATCCATTATATTCGTTTTTATAAGGAATATAGAAAAGGAGTGATTTCAAAATATAACGTTTTGAAAATATTATCATTTATACAGTAATGATATGAAATATTCAATTTTGATTTGAAATTGAATATAGTGTTGAAATTGTTTTGAAAACAAATTTAAAACGAATTATAAAATACGTTTTGAATAGAAATCAACGAAATATATATATATAATATATATATATATATATATTATATATTAAATGGCCTGAATAGGATGCGCCGCGCCGCGGCAATACGTGAATTTCGACCATTGACTTCGAATTTACGTTGCAGGAGATCCGACCGTCGGATTCTTCTAAATCCAGAACCGTTGGGTTCGTATCGAAAAGAGCTTTCCAATGAATATTAGAAATTTGAAATCTAACAGTTGGATTTGGAATTATGTCCAAATCAAATTTGGAAAAGTTCGCTGTAAGTGCAGTTCGATGGCCGTTGATGGAAATCGACTGTACGGGCCTTGATAAAATTATTAAAAATATTAATCATTTGTGTAAAATCATAATATGTGAATTGGAAAGAACTGGGATGAAAAATTCCACATTTGAAAGGGTGAAAATAGATTTTTGTCGAAATGGACTAGTTTTGAACTAGAATTAATATCAATTTATTTTTGAAATAAATAAATTGAATTTGAAAGTGATTTTAAAAATAATCAATATTTCCAATACGTGAATTGGAGTGGAGACAAATCGAAATTATCTTTGAAATATTTCGATGTTGGATTTCGTGACTATACAGATATTGTTATGGGAATTTGAAAGATATATTTTATATCGTTATTTCCAATACAATATTTGTTGGTTTCAAAATTTGATATTGAATATAAGCCGATATATTTTCTATTCAGAGCCTTGTATTTAATATCAAATATGATTTGGGTTTATCGTGGATCGTGTTTTAGATGACATTGGTTCTCTAACCCAGTTAAAGAGAGGATATTGATTTTTGAAAAGATTAAAACTAAGTGGAGTTTTGATGAATCTTTAATTAGATTGAAATGTAAATTGATAATTTAAATTATCAAATCTGAAAGGTGATCGAGAATGGAGTACAACTAGTTTTGCTCCAAAGCGATAGTTAAATCTTTGATTAAATTTGAACGTGAAATGGTAATTAATTTTACAGATAACATCGTGGTGTTAGATATGGAGTATTACTAGTTTTGCTCCATGGGATGAATAGGTTGGGATTGGGAAATAAAATAAATAATTACTTCGGTGTGGTTCGCTTATCCCGACTAGTTTGGAAAACCATAATATGGTTTGATATGATATCCAAAGGAAGATTAAAGAATAAATTTAGAAGAATTTATCTTTGATAAAATTAATGGGAACCTATTCCCTAAGAATGTGATCTTGTGAATAAAAGAATATTCTAAATTGGAATGAGGCGTTTGTTGTGATTGTGTAACGTTTGTTTATCATATACGTGGGATATTCAGAAAGGCCGGGTTTATAACCATTCTGAATAACCGATTCGATGAGATATTGAAGATGAAGACGTTGGTTGAAGACCGGAAGTCTTCACATCGTTTGGGTGATTACTGATGATCTCGATTGGGCTGTACACCCAAGATGAGGGAAACAGTTGGTGATCGTCCAGACGTACTTGGAGATCGATGGATATGCGAGGAAAGTGCCTACGGTTTCGTTCAGACCCAGAACGAACTTGTAAATGGATTGTGTGTCTGACATTGGATTTTATTCTGTGTTAATTGATTTCTATTAAATATACATCTGTTTGGCGGTGGAGAATTTATTCTCTTTCTTAACGCCCTTCTCTGAGATGTACGAGCTCAGAGGTTGTATATAGATGGACATCAATCGCAGGGAGTGAATTGCCAGTGTGGCACGCGTAAGTGGCAATTGATCAAGGCTTCTGTTGAAATGCAAAGTCTTGTGGTTAATGATCAAAGCACGGCCTGTGTGGCGTAGCTTTGTGTATAGCGTGAATTCGCGAGCTTCACATCTCGGTATGAGTCAAAAATGGGATAGTGACTACAGGGAGAGCACGACGTTTCTTTCTAGCGAGGGTGGTGTCAGTGACCTACCAGCCCTGACATTTATATACTTTTCACCTGTGTGGTTGTTGGAATGCGAGGCGCCTCGGATATAGGTCTGTAAGGACCGAGAAACGTGTGCTCAGGAATAACTAATCCTCAAACTAAGAGAGGACCGGCCCTGAAGATCCAAGGATCATAGTGGGGTCCTGAGACATTTGCTAGAGTGTCTCGAATCGGGGAGGAGCTTGCCCCTTGCCTCGACTCATGATGGAAATCCAATTTCCAATACGTGATATTGCGGTTTTATTTGTAGAACCTAGTATGGCAACATAGTGGTATGGGTCATTCATGCCGCCTATGATTGATATTTATGATTGAAATTGTTTTGACACAGTACATTTATTATAGTATCAAATAATGTGTTTTAAACGTATCAAGCATGCTTTGGCTATTATAAGGTAAAAATCCTATCCTTCGTCTTGCGTTGCATTGTGTGATAGGACCTGGTCTTATAATAGCTTCATTTTTCTCTATTTAGCATTGCGTTGTTTGTTTTATGCACTAGTATTCTTGGGAGGAAACCCGTTCCGTGTTATCCGGCGTGGTCCCTTGAATTACTATCTTTTAAAGTAATGTTTTAAATAACTGTTTTAGTTCTCACACCAGTCACATGACTGACCTAGAGTTTATTGTTTTAACCTAAACTCTGGGTGCCCCTATTTTCCACACGGGCAGCTAGTAGTTTTGGTTTTGCAGATTTATATTCATAGGATCCTGGTTTACAGCTGGAATGATATCCGAAAAGCTCTATATCCATATATCACCTTCAGTTTTGCATTGTATTATTTTCCATTGCTATGTAATTTATTGTAATCTCTGATATTTGTTGAACGCAATTTATTCATTTATGCTCTGTATATTCTTGTATCTGATGGAATTGTTGTAATAACAATGAAATGTTCTTCCGTCTGCGTTCTCTTTTGTCTTGTCTTCAACACAATCCGTGCTTTCCTTACCAAGGAAGTTTGGGTCGTGTCAGTTTTGCATCAGAGCTTTGGTTTACAGAGCTCGAGAACAAGACACATTAGAACCATACAAAAGAATTCATCAGATATTGGATTAGTAATATCCAATTCGAATGACTTGTTAGAGATAGGATCAGTAGTACCCTAGAACGAGTGTGAAGAGTGTATTTTTCAAATGAAAACAATTTTGTTTTGAAATTTAAATCTTTTTATACGTATTTGAACAATTTATTTATATTGATTTGGACAATCTAGTATATAAAGGTTTTTTTATATACGCGTCATGAACGTATATTCAAAGTTTTAATATATTAGATAGATAAAGAGTCACACTCTATTTGCCCAGACATGGTCCTAATGATGAAGTATACCATCACCAGTATTTATTTTGGAGTGACGAAGGTGTGATATCTATATATTTCCATTAGACTGGTGTGAGAACCAAAACTAGACAGGTTTATTGTTGTGATTTGGCATCAAAAACATGTTTTTCTGTATATATATATATATCAAAATATGAATTTGAAAAGATAATTCACTAATTGATTGATGGTTGTGTAGTATGATTATTTATTTAAACCATTATGTGAATGAATGGTGAATTTAGGCTTAATTGAACCAAATATTGAATTGTATTGTAAATTATTTGCAAATGAATGCATATACATACATATGTTTGAACAGGTAAATGGATTAGCTGTTGAGTAAAGAATTTAATTGCGTGCCCGACAAATAGGTAAACCTTAATGAGTTGGATGCGCACTTTTATTATTATATCAACTCCTGTGAGTGCCATTGGATGCAGAGTGCTGGTTATTCTGTGTGTAATTAATAAATGTCGCCATAGGATAGTAACAATTAATTTTAAACTACACTACATGGAATACTTCCTGAAGATGGCATACTTCTTAATATCACATACTTCATCATTGTAATGACCCGTACTTTCCGGGTATTATAATTAATTATATAAATAGTGATTTAGGGAATTAAATCATCGTTAATTAAATTTTAGTGAATATTTAATTTAATTAAATAATATATTTAATTCACAAATAAACAAAAATATTGGAAATCACAATATAAGGTGAACAGGGTCATCCCTAAGATTTAATTCAGCTTAGAGTTGAATCATATTGATGAATATATTCAATCGACGACAGTTTGAAACGTATAATTATATTATAATTAGAAACGTATAATTATATTATAATTAAAATCGAGCTTGAAATGGCGCTGCAATTCGCGCTTTGGTGATTTGAACTTTAACTGAATGTACAGGATTCGTTTTAAGCCAGATTTCTGTGAAACAAGAAATGTTTGGAGCTGGTGGAGTATATCTTTCTGGCGGAAGAGAAAAATCGGGATTTCGTCGTGTAGATTTTGATTTATGTCCAAATCAAATTTCAGAAAAGTCGCTGTGGAATTCCTTTATAATTTGCAACGCTTTAATTACGTTATAAATGGATTTTCGATATAAATTGAATATCGATTTATTCTGGAATTCTGGATAATCATGTTATAAATTCTGATAGGATATTCTGGAGCTGTACGATATCATATGTGAAGATATACAATAATATAAATTTATTTATATTTAATTTTATAATATTTAAATATATTTATATATTTAAATGGGTCATCCAGAGCTTTAAAAATTGTCACTTTTGTAAACGAAGTCAAAATTCGACGAAACTAATTTTGTTGGATCCGCAATGTCGAATAGTTGTTAGGTTTCCAGTTTCATGATTTTTAGAGTCACTGTGTGGCCATACGGATTTTTAGAGTGAAAAACAGTCAGTATTTTGAAGGTTAAAAATACGCTGTGTGAGCATACGGAGTCGGAATTCGACAAAGCCAGTTTCGTTGGGACCGTAATGTCGAACTCTAGCTACATGTCAATTTTCGTGATTTTTCGGTATCGTGTGTAATCACACGGATTTTTAGAAGACGGATACAAATATAAAGGATGAAAATAAAATATTAAAATATTAATAAAAAAATATCTAGATATTTTATGAGCCTATAAATACCCTCCCTTACATTCCTTAAAACCCAATTCCTCAGATTTTTCCGCCGCTCTCTTTCATTCTTCTTTCAACATTAAAAATAGAGAGTTTGAAAAATGAAGGCAAATGGGATAAATTTCTAAAAATCATGAGATCAGTATGTATTAAATCCATGTGTAGTTCTCTTCATTTCTGTACCAACGTCAGTGGGTTCGACGCCAGTTGTACGCGCTGATTTTTGTACAGCGAAAAGCTAGGGTTCTTGGTATCGAGATTTTGTGTGCATCGATAAATGTTTTATGGTGGTATTCATGGTTATCGGGGAGTTTAGCATCGATTTGGAAGGAATGGTGTGTTTCAGCAACAACTAATGTCGCAACCCCCTATAGCAGCGCGTTATTGGCTGAACGACGCGAGCACTAGAAGGCCTGCGAGGTGAACTTGGATGGGGTAGGTTGATGGAGTTTTGGATGAGATGATTTATGGTAGTTTCAGTTTTGAGTTTTATGTAGAAGAGGAGCGGTAGGAGCAGGAGGCCGCGTGAATGGTGAAGGAGTGAGCAGGTTTATCACGGCAGTTTAGGGAAGAAGATGACAAAGGGGCCGTGGGTTTTGAGTAAAGGAAGATGGGCCGGAGTCTTATAAGAAGGGGGTGAGGCCCAGTTTAACTATAACTTAAGTTTTAATTTAATTTTATAATGTGTAATACTGTAAATCAATAACTTATCCATACGAAATCATAATTTCGAACCGTAAGTTGCGTTGGGATCGTACGGACGAGGGAAACACCCTGAAACTGACTGGAAGTCCATCGGAGCTCGTCACAATTTATGGCAAAATAAATTTTCCGTCTGAATCAAAGCAAAGACAGTTAATCGTTTTAACGATAACAGTCCAATGTGAGTAAAACTCACCAACTCTGAATATTTCTATTTTTACAGTGTATTCTTAGAACTGTTAAAAATTGTTGATTGTTGTGTGTTGGTTGATTATTGAACTGCTAGTCAGTTAATGAGAATTAAATATATATATATGTAATTATATATATATAAACCGTTAAATATTTATATATTGATTCTGCTATCAGAATAATTTATATTGAACTGAAAGTGATGATAATCATATTGTGTAACATCTGTGGATGCAGGGAGAAAGGTTGGCGGGATCCGACTGGATTCCTCAACGGTTATTTTATTGTTTTTCATATATTGTTATATGATGTGATATAAAATCTATGGGCGATTATATGTACTTGGACGATATTGAACATCATGATTTAATATGATTGAATACCATAACATACCGAAATGTTGATAAGGGGATTTTCAAAGTGATATTGAAAATAGAATATTTATAAAATGGGATATTTATAAATAAGAGATATTTATAAAGTGGAATATTTATAAATAAGAAATTTTTATAAATTGGAATATTTTTGAATAGGAGATATTCAAAAAGGAAATAACTACAAACCATTTTCTTTTTGAATGGAAAGGCCTGTGTGGCGGGTTTGGGGATTTTCCCGATGCTCCAGTTACAAAGGAAGTTATGGCGAATTTTTCAGAGAATTTAAGGAGTTAGAATATTTCAGGAATAAATTTGAAAAGGAAATATTTGTAAACCATTTACAAATAGAATTGAAAAGGAAATGTTATAAAAAGGAAATAATTTTTAAAGTGTAGAACCGCTATTTAAAAGTAAATCTTTTCAAATGAATAAAACGTTGTTAAAAAGGAAATCTTTATAAAGTGAATAAAGTAAATCGAATATGGTATTCGAAAGGAGTTAAATCGAATATGGTATTTGAAAGTTAGTAAAACGAATATGCTACTCGAAAAGGGTTAGTCGAGTCGAGTTAGTTGAATAGAGTTAACTAGTTAAGTAGAGTTAACCAGTTTAGTAGAGTTAACCAGTTCAGTAGAGTTAACCAGTTCAGTAGAGTTAACCAGTGAGTTAAGTAAGTAAAGTTAACCAGTTGAGTTAAGTAAGTCGAGTTAATCAAGTCGAGTTGATAGAGTTAGAGTTACTCGGTTAGAGTTAATCGATAAGAGTTAAAACGAACTAGAGTTAATCAAATATAGTTATTTGAGACAGAGTTAGTCAAACATAGTATTCAGGGTAAGTTTCCATCTCGTACGACTGCTAGCGTAATTCGTAGGGCTGTAAATAGCCTAAGGCGGTCGGATGTTGCCTAAGGGAATCAGGCGTAACCATTGTGACCCTTGCGATCTAGAGTCAAACGAATGGAGTTAAATCGAATCTAGTTATTCGATAGGAGTTAATCAAGATGAGTTAAATAAGTTAATTTAATCGAATCTAGTTATTCGATAGGAGTTAATCAAGATGAGTTAAATAGTTAAGTTAATCGAATCTAGTTATTCAATAGGAGTTAATCAAGATGAGTTAAATAAGTTAAGTTGATCGAATCTAGTCATTCAATAGGAGTTAATCAAGTTAAGTTAAATAAGTTAAGTTAATCGAATCTAGTTATTCGAGAAGAGATTATCGATTATAGTTTATTCGACAGGAGTTAAGTGAATAGTTAGATTAATCAAAGTGAATTAGTTAAGTTAAACTAAGTGAATTAGTTTAGTGAATTGTTTATGTTAACAAAAGTGAATTTGTCGAGTTAACCAAAGTGATTAGTTTAGTTAATCGAGTTGAATTTGTCAGTCGAGTTAATAAATGGAGTTAGTCAAACCAAGTAAAACCGGTTAGAGTTACTTAATTAAGGTCGACCAGTTAGAGTTAATCACTCGAGTTAATCAAATAGAGTTAAGTAAAATTAGAACTGACTAGAGATTATTAAATTGAATGGTTTTCTAAGTGTCTATCTGATGTTGGTTTCGGCCTTCGGGATTTAAGCTTAGGGAATTATTCTCATACTAGTTCACAGTCGGGGACTGATAGTTGGGGAAGAGTAGTGATTTGTAAATAAGCAAATGGAAAACGTTTTCCAGTGTTAATAACATATATTTTCTAAACATAGAAAATAAGGCAATGTGAATATATATATATACGTATGTTGATGATTTGCCGATATAATTTCCATTTGGAAATAATATCATTGTTTGCACACTTGTTTTTCTTTGATGGTTAAATCACAGACTATCAAAGTTTTGACCATATTAACGTTGTTAATATGGAGAGACCGATTGGATTATTATCCAAAGAACCACTTTGTATTGGCATAAGCGTTGCGAATCATATATGCCAAAGATAATTGTAGACGAAGTAAAATGCAAGGGCTGTTGTATAAGTCTTAGATAACAGTGACTAAGATGGATATACTGAATTGTGCCTTCGGTTTGTCCAGTCCCAGGACAACTTGTATTGACGAAGGTCTGACAGAGTATATCCAATGGATTGCGTAAGTTGATCTATTCAAATGTATTCACGTTTGGTTGCAGAGGAATTCGTTTCTCTAACCTGTATACCCGTGTTATTTTCGGATAAATCAATTTGTGATTTGGCAGGTATGACGATGTGACATTCTAAGTGAACGAGGATGACTTGTGTTGATGAATGTCTGACAGAGTATTTTCAGAAAGGTCACGTACATTGATTTCTTCAACTATACCAATAGTGGAAGCGGAGAAGGAAACTTCTTTAGCTAACACGTAACGTACTGTTGTAGACGCAATCAGTGATTATCGATGGATCTGACAATGTGGCATTCGAAGTGAATCAGATGTAATGATAAAGCGTAGCTTCTAGCCTCATCAACCGGAAAATGACAGAAATCGGGCAGGCAGCATGGCTAAGTCGGTGGCACCGAATTAGGGTGCATAATCACCTATCTAGAGAATATTCATTTGTTTCTTAAATCTATCAATGTTGTCCCATATATATATATATATACGGGAACGGTTGCTGATCCCAACCGTTGGTGATATACATTCGATACACTCAAGCAAAATGAGTGGTCGGTCTTGTGTGGCTGAGTTACAAGATGTTCTTGTTGAACTCCAGTGTATTGTTCCTAGAGTACACTGATCGGAAGGTGGTTCCATACCTTGTCATAGTTGGAAATACGGGCTTGCGATTTTGATTGTATACTATATATGTAGAACATGAGATGAAAGCGTTTCTGCTAGTTGATATCTATTTGTACATAGACATTATTATAATATCAAAAGGTTTTTGATATAAAGATATTTTGGATTCTCATAAGGGAAAAACCCATTCCGTTCTGCGGCGTGGTCTTATGACATATCGTTTACTTGTTCATATACCTGTTTAAACTGTTTTACTCACACCAGTCCCATGACTGACCCGGAGTTTACTTTGTTGTTTTCCCTTAACTCTTGGGTGTCCAATTTTGTACGGGCAGTCAAGTAGTCAGGATTTTACATATATACTTGGAGAGCTTGGAGCAGGAAGCTTCAAGATCATATAGCTATAGTTATTTCCACTGTGTTGTAAGTGCTGTACTCTGATAAGTGCTATTGTATACATAACTGTTATATTTCAAAGTTATGTTATCTATTATATGTTATTCGTTCCGCTGTGAGGTTCGTGTTACTCTGATGTTGTGTTCTTCTTCTTCTTCTTCTATTCTAATTTTCTATCTTATCTATTCTCACCTTCTAATTTCTTTCATTAATTACAGGGATTTTTCGATGTTTTGGTTATTGACATCGAGCTTATTTCGGTAACCAAAGTCGCTTAAAATCCGGGTCGTTACAGTTGGTATCAGAGCAGTGTTAAGTTTTACCTTGGCTCTGTGGCGTGACTCGGTAGAGATAGGGTTAGTAATACCCTAGATTGAGTTGAGTGTATATATACGAGTGCATATTTGTATTTGATATAAAAATGGTTTTATATTGTGGAGATTCATTGGCTGAGTTGTTTATGAGTTCTGGTCGATCATATTGATCCACTGTATCGGTAGGAATCAATAAATACTTGAATACAATGGACCGACATAGTATGGATATGTAATATATTATCATATATTAGATATATTGGTTGTAATTATAATCGAATGAGATTATAAAGTGAAATGGTTATATATAACCAATCAGAATCATATAAGTAAAGTATATGAAATAAGATGAATTAAATATGAATTTAAATCTGATTTGGAATTAAAATAAGGAAATTTTAAGTTCATGGGAGATTTTGAGATGTTTTCAAAATGGATGTATTTAGTAAGGGTTTTGTAATGATATAGTATTGAAATCACTTGGGTCGCTGGAAAATAATTCTGATGATGACTGCGCAGTATCATCGATGTGATTTTCGAGTTTTAAGTGGTGGATTACTACCAGAGATTTTGATTTGAATTGTTTTGAGAAAATAGGTTGTTTAGAAATTCAAAGGTTTTGAATTGGTATTATGATTTCAAATTTGATTTGAAATAAAACCGGGAATTTAAGTTCTAGAAAATAAAATTTAACTTGTGAAGTTAATTCGAATAGGATGGTAAAAGTAAATAATAAACCATAATTTAACTTGAGATGATAGGTTAAGAAAAACTGAAGTGATTAGAGAATAATCTGGATTTGAAATGATAAGTTGAGAGTTTGGAATTTGAAACTCGAATTTGAAATTTAATTCGTCTTGAATAAGCGAATGGTTGTGTTAAGAATAACTTGGTTGGAGATGATTGGGATGGCATTTGTATATGCCGAGTTGATAACAGATGGTAGGGATATAATGATATGCCCAACAAAAGGGTACAAGTTTATATTTTATATGAGTTTGGAATTTATGAGCCGAATTGGCAAGCCGTTTGGCGTTTTGATTTTCTTTTGGGTTGAAGAAGGCCCAGAGAGGTGAGTTGGAGTTTGAGCTATTGACCAGTACAAAGGAGGTGCTGGCGAAATTTTCCGAAAATTTAAAGTGTTAGAAAATTTTCAGAATATTCGAAAATTTTAGTTAGTCGGAATGAATAAATATTTTAGTCGATATTAATTAGTTCTGTTGAAATCAGAAATAAGGGGTAAACAGATCTTAGGAATTCCAATATATAGGGTCGTCCTCTGCCTTAGCAATTTCGAGGACGAAATTATTTTAAGTGGGGAAGAATGTAATGACCCGTACTTTCTGGGTATTATAATTAATTTATTTAATTATATAAATAGTGATTTAGGGAATTAAATCGTTATTAATTAAATTTTAGTGAATATTTAATTTAATTAAATAATTAAATAATATATTTAATTAAGAAATAATCAAAAATATTGGAAATCACAACATAAGGTGAACAGGGTCATCCCTAAGATTTAATTCAGCTTAGAGTTGAATAATATTGACGAATATATTCAATCGACGTCAGTTTGAAACGTATAATTATATTATAATTAAAATCGAGCTTGAAATGGCCTGCAGTTCGCGATTTGGCGATTTGAACTTCAACTGAATGTACAGGATTCGTTTTAAGCCAGATTTCTGTGAAACAAGAAACGTTTGGAGCTGGTGGAGTATATCTTTCTGGTGGAAGAGAAAAATCGGGATTTCGTCATATAGATTTTGATTTATGTCCAAATCAAATTTCAGAAAAGTCGACGTGGAATTCCTTTATAATTTGCGACGCTTTAATTACGTTATAAATGGATTTTCGATATAAGTTGAATATCGATTTATTCTGGAATTCTGGATAATCCAGTTGTAAATTCTGATAGGATATTCTGGAGCTGTATAATATCATATGTGAAGCTATAAGATAATATAAATCTATTTATATTTAATTTTTTAATATATAAATATATTTTTATATTTAAATGGGTCATCCAGAGCTCTAAAAATAGTCACTTTTGCAAACGAAGTCAAAATTCGACGAAACTAATTTTGTTGGATCCGCAATGTCCAATAATTGTTAGGTTTCCAGTTTCGTGATTTTTAGAGTCACTGTGTGGCCATACGGATTTTTAGAGTAAAAAACAGTCAGTATTTTGAAGGTTAGAAATACGCTGTGTGAGCATACAGAGTCGGAATTCGACGAAACCAGTTTCTTTGGGACCGTAATGTCGAACTCTAGCTACATGCCAATTTTCGTGATTTTTCGGTATCGTGTGTGATCACACGGATTTTTGGAAGACGGATACAAATACAAAGGATGAAAATAAAATATTAAAATATTAATAAAAAAATATCTAGATATTTTATGAGCCTATAAATACCCTCCCTTACATTCCTTAAAGCCTAATTCCTCAGATTTTTCCGCCGCTCTCTTTCATTCTTCTTTCAACAGTAAAAATAGAGAGTTTGAAAAATGAAAACAAATGGGATAAATTTCTAAAAATCATGCGATCAGTATGTATTGAATCCATGTGTAGTTCTCTTCATTTCTGTACCAACGTCAGTGGGTTCGACGCAAGTTATACACGCTGATTTTTGTACAGCGAAAAGCTAGGGCTCTTGGTATCGAGATTTTGGGTGCATCGATAAATGTTTGATGGTGGTATTCATGGTTATCGGGGAGTTTAGCATTGATTTGGAAGGAATGGTGTGTTTCAGCAACAACTAATGTCGCAACCCCCTGTAGCAGCGCATTATGGGCTGACCGACGCGAGCTCCAGAAGGCCTGCGAGGTGAACTTGGATGGGGTAGGGTGATGAAGTTTTGGATGAGATGATTTATTGTAATTTCTGTTTTGAGTTTTACGTAGAAGAGGAGGAGCAGTAGGAGTAGGTGGCCGCGTGAATGGTGAAGGAGCGAGCAGGTTTATCACGGCAGTTTGGGGAAGAAGATGACAAAGGGGTTGTGGGTTTTGAGTAAAGGAAGATGGGCCGGAGTCTTATAAGAAGGGGTGAGGCCCAGTTTAGCTATAACTTAAGTTTTAATTTAATTTTATAATGTGTAATATGGTAAATTCAATAACTTATCCATATGAAATCAGAATTTCGAACCGTAAGTTGCGTTGGGATCGTACGGACAAGGGAAACACCCTGAAACTTACTGGAAGTCCATCGGAGCTCGTTACAATTTATGGCAAAATAAATTGTCCATCTGAATAGAAGCAAAGACAGTTAATCTTTTTAACGATAACAGTCCAATGTGAGTAAAACTCACCAACTCTGAATATTCCTATTTTTACAGTGTATTCTTAGAACTGTTAAAAATTGTTGATTGTTGTGTGTTGGTTGATTTATTGAACTGCTAGTCAGTTAGTGAAATATATATATATATATATATATATATATATATAAACAGTTAAATATTTATATATTGATTCTACTATCAGAATAATTTATATTGAACTGAAAGTGATGATAATCATATTGTGTAACATCTGTGGATGCAGGGAGACAGGTTGGAGGAATCCGGCTTGATTCCTCAACAGTTATTTTATTGTTTTTCATATATTGTTATATGATGTGATATAAAATCTATGGGTGATTATATGTACTTGGACGATATTGAACATCGTGATTTGATATGATTGAATACCATAACATACCGAAATGTTGATAAGGGGATTTTCAAAGTGATATTGAAAATAGAATATTTATAAAATGGGATATTTATAAATAAGAGATATTTATAAAGTGGAATATTTATAACTAAGAAATGTTTATAAATTGGAATATTTATAAATATGAGATATTCAAAAAGGAAATAATTACAAACCATTTTCTTTTTGAATGGAAAGGCTTGTGTGGCGGGTTTGGGGATTTTCTCCATGCTCCCGTTACATAGGAGGTTATGGCAAATTTTTCAGAGAATTTAAGGAGTTAGAATATTTCAAGAATAAATTTGAAAAGGAACTATTTGTAAACCATTTACAAATAGGATTGAAAAGGAAACATTATATAAAGGAAATCATTTTTAAAGTGTAGAACCGTTATTTAAAAGTAAATCTTTTCAAATGAATAAAATGTTGTTAAAAAGGAAATCTTTATTAAGTGAATAAAATAAATCGAATATGGTATTCGAAAGGAGTTAAATCGAATATGGTATTCGAAAGTTAGTAAAACGAATATGTTATTCGAAAAGGGTTAGTCGAGTCGAGTTAGTTGAATAGAGCTAACTAGTTCAGTAGTGTTAACCAGTTCAGTAGAGTTAACCAGTTCAGTAGAGTTAACCAGTGAGTTAAGTAAGTCAAGTTAACCAGTTGAGTTAAGTAAGTCGAGTTAATCAAGTCGAGTTGATCGAGTTAAAGTTACTCAGTTAGAGTCAATCGATTATAGTTAAAACAAACTAGAGTTAATCAAATATAGTTATTTGAGACAGAGTTAGTCAAACATAGTATTCAGGGTAAGTTGCCATCTCGTACGACTGCTAGCGTAATTCGCAGGACTTTAAATAGCCTAAGGCGGTCAGATGTTGCCTAAGGGAATCAGGCGTAACCATTGTGATCGTTGCGATCTAGAGTCAAACGAATGGAGTTAAATCGAATCTAGTTATTCGATAAGAGTTAATCAAGGTGAGTTAAATAAGTTAAGTTAATCGAATCTAGTTATTCGAGGAGTTAATCAGGATGAGTTAAATAGTTAAGTTAATCGAATCTAGTTATTCGATAGGAGTTAATCAAGATGTGTTAAATAAGTTAAGTTGATCGAATCTAGTCATTCGATAGGAGTTCATCAAGTTAAGTTAAATAAGTTAAGTTAATCGAATCTAGTTATTCGAGAGGAGATTATCGAATATAGTTTATTCGACAGGAGTTAAGTGAATAGTTAGATTAATCAAAGTGAATTAGTTAAATTAAACTAAGTGAATTAGTTAAGTGAATTGGTTAAGTTAACCAAAGTGAATTTGTCGAGTTAATCAAAGTGATTAGTTCAGTTAATCGAGTTGAATTTTGTTAGTCGAGTTAATAAATGGAGTAAGTCAAACCAAGTAAAACCAGTTAGAGTTAATTAATTAAAGTTGACCAGTTAGAGTTAATCAATCAGAGTTAATCAAATAGAGTTAAGTAAAATTAGAACTGACTAGAGATTAGTAAATTGAATGGTTTTCTAAGTGTCTATCTGATGTTGGTTTCGGCCTTCGGGATTTATACTTAGGGAATTGTTCTCATACTAGTTCACAGTCAGGGACTGATAGTTGGGGAAGAGTAGTGATTTGTAAATAAGCAAATGGAAAACATTTTCCAGTGTTAATAACATATATTTTCTAAACATAGAAAATAAGGCAATGTGAATATATATATAGATATATGTTGACGATTTACCGATATAATTTCCATCTGGAAATAATATCGTTGTTTGCACACTTGTTTATCTTTGATGGTTAAATCACATACTATCGAAGTTTTGACCATTTTAACGTTGTTAATATGGAGAAACCGGTTGTATTATTATCCAAAGAACCACTCTGTATTGGCATAAGCGTTGCGAATCATATATGCCAAAGATAATTGAAGATGGAGTAAAACACAAGGGTTGTTGTATAAGTCTTAGATAACAGTGACTAAGATGGATATACTGAATAGTGCCTTCGGTTTGTCCAGTCCCAGGACAACTTGTATGGACGAAGGTCTGACAGAGTATATCCAATGGATCACGTAAGTTGATATGTTCAAACGTATTCACGTTTGGTGGCAGAGGAATTCATTTCTCTAAGCTGTATACCCGTGTTATTTTTGGATAAATCAATTTTTGATTTGGCGGGTATGACGATGTGACATTCTAAGTGAATGAGGATGACTTGTGTTGATGAATGTCTGACAGAGTATTCCCAGAAAGGTCATGTACATTGATTTCTTCAACTATACCAAGAGCGGAAGCGGAGAAGGAAACTTCTTTAGCTAACACGTAACGTACTGTTGTAGACGCCAATTAGTGATTTTCGATGGATCTGACAATGTGGCATTCGAAGTGAATCTGATGTAATGATAAAGCGTAGGTTCTAGCCTCATCAACCGGTAAATGACAGAAATCGGGCAGGCAGCATGGCTAAGTCGTTCGCACTGAAGTAGGGTGTATAATCACCTGTCTAGAGAATATTCATTTGTTTCTTAAATCTATCAATGTTGTCCCATATATATACGGGAACGGTTGCTGATCCCAACCGTTGGTGATATACATTCGATACACTCAAGCAAAATGAGTGGTCGGTCATGTGTGGCTGGGTTACAAGATGTTCTTGTTGAACTCCAGTGTATCGTTCCTAGAGTACACTGATCGGAAGGTGGTTCCATACCTTGTCATAGTTGGAAATCCATTATCCAATACGTGCTTGCGATTTTGATTGTATACTATATATGTAGAACGTGAGATGAAAGCGTTTCTGCTAGTTGATATCTATTTGTACATAGACATTATTATAATATCTAAAGGTTTTTGATATAAAGATATTTTGGATTCTCATAAGGGAAAAAACCCGTTCCGTTCTGCGGCGTGGTCTTATGAGATATCGTTTACTTGTTCATATACCTATTTAAACTGTTTTACTCACACCAGTCCCATAACTGACCCGGAGTTTACTTTGTTGTTTTCCCTAAACTCTGGGGTTTCCAATTTTGTACGGGCAGTCAAGTAGTCAGTATTTTACAGATATACTTGGAGAGCTTGGATCAGGAGGCTTCAAGATCATATAGCTATAGTTATTTCCACTGTGTTGTAAGTGCTGTACTCTGATAAGTGCTATTGTATACATAACTGTTATATTTCAAAGTTATGTTATCTATTATATGTTATTCGTTCCGCTGTGAGGTTCATGTTACTCTGATGTTGTGTTCTTCTTCTTCTTCTATTCTAAGTTTTTATCTTATCTATTCTCACCTTCTAATTTCTTTCATTAATTACCAGGACTTTTCGATGTTTTGGTTATCGACATCGAGCTTATGTCTATAACTAAAGTCGCTCAAAATCCGGGTCGTTACAATCATATACCACACAAGCATTTGGAGCTTGTGTGACGAGGTGGCAGATTGACCATACAAGCGAGAGGCTTGTATGGCGGTGACTTTATATTACAGGTTGAATTGATGACAGATATGGACTATATATTACAGGTTGAACTGATGACTGATATGGACAATATAAAATTGTAACGGTAAAATTGCTAGATTAATAAAAACTCCACACGGGTCTGGAGTTGACAATAATCACGTCTCTATTGTCATTCGATATGGCACATGGATTATTTATTTCCCACACGGGACGAGAATTCATTCTCTGGAGCAATTAAAATACACAATCCCTCAGGCTTTGACAGGGTGACGAGAATTTATTCTCTGGAGTTATTATCTATACACGCTCCCCTGTAAACACCAGATTATATCACTATAAATATGTGTATACTTTATAGGATTTATTAGGTACCTAATACGGCCCAATAAATTTCCAAACCCCTCCCCGTACAAAGGAGGTTATGGCGAATTTTTTCGAAAATTCCGGGTGTTAGCCAAATTTTTGAAGAATTTGAAAATTCTCAGAAATTAAAAAGTTGGAGAATGGAAGCCAGAATAAACATTGAGTTGGTTTTTAAAACAACTTTCGGCTTCGTTCCCTTTCGGGGACGAAAAGTTTTAATTGGGGGAGAATGTAACAACCCGGAAATTCTGAGCCAATTTAAAAATTTTATATTGGCAATTTTAATGAATTTTGAATATTTAGAATGAATTATTTTAAATAATAACAACGAGAAATTTATTTTGAATATAAGTCGAACATATATATTTATATAGATCGTCGTTAGAATATAAATAATTATATATAATTATAAAAGGAATCGAAAATGGTGCGGTAGTTCGGTAATTCAATTTCAAATTTCAATTTAACATACCGGGTGCAAAATAAACCGGATTTTGGCAAAACCAAAAATATTAGAATCTAGTTGAGAATATCATTCCAACGAATCTGAAAAATCAAAATTTCATAGCGGGAATCAAAAGTTGTGCCCAGTTGAAAATTCAGAATAGTCGGTATGTAAATTATACATGGCCCAAAAAGTCAATTTTTCATACGGATGAATTTGGACTGAAACCACTTCAATTGAGTTCAAAATCCCATCTAGAACTCCGAAAAGTATAAGCTTCAATATATTCCGATATCCGGAATAGTGGCTATGGGCTGGAGTTGTTCGGTTAACAATACATAGCCCTTAAAAAGTGAAATTTTGCATACGAGCTCAGAATTCGACGAGATAAATTTTTATGGATTCATAATGACAAATTATTGTTATGTTCCAAAGGGCGCATCGAACGGAGTCAGTATGTGGCCGTGCGAGCTAAAACAGTTCAAGGTAAAATGAGTAGTCATTTTACAAAGGAACATTACTGATATGACCTCAGAATTCAATTCTACTTTTTTTTCTGGATTCGTATCGTCCAATAATGGTTAAATCCAAGAGGGCATGATTTTTGGAGATAGCGTGTGAGTGTGCGAGAAGAAAAGGTGCGTCAAAATCGCATTTTTAGAGCTTATCTGAGCATTTTCGTGATTTTTTTTGAATGGTCAAACGAACTCGGAATTCGACGAAACTTGTTTCTTTGGACTCGTCTTCACGTCTACTATCTAGTGTCCAAAATCCGCGGCGATTATAGATCGTTAGCATTCAGACGATACGCGGGAAACGAGCATATAAACATTTTTACTTCCTTTTCTACTTCATTATTTTCGTTTCCTCCTTCCTCGACAAAAACTCAAAAATGGAGAGCTCCACCCCACTGCCGCTGCCCCCCTCCTCCATCGGCCACCACTGGCCTCCGGCGAGCCGCCGCAACCTCCTCTCTTCCTCCCCTCCTCCTCGTCATCCTCCTCCTCCTTCTCTCTCCTCTTTTCATGAACCCTAAGCCTCACAACACCCCAAACCACCACCACCGCCGCAGCCCACCAGCACCCTCCCCGCCTCACATCAGGTCCGGTGCCCCCTCCCCCTACCCCCCCTCAATTCCAGCCGTGGGCCCCGCTACACCAAAAAACTCATTTTCACTAAAAATCCCGTTTTGCAAATAACACCCTGTCCTTATTTCGTAAATAACTCCCTAAGCGTGCATTTCTAGCCAAAGTTCCTCGAGATCAAAGTCGAAGAGAACGATTTTCTCTTCGATTTGGTATACGATAGTCCTATTTTGCATTGCGGAGTTGTCGGGAAAACGCGTCCAAATTCTGCTATCCAAACACAGTTAAAATGCTGTCTTTTCGCGATTTCCGGCGAAATGGCACATTTTCGGAAGGAAGACCACTAGGCGAAAGTTGTCCGGAATGGCGCATTTAAGCTAGAAAAAAAGATGGTGTGAAGATTGAAGCTCGTTTGAAAATTCTGGAACCAGAACAACGAATCCGGGCGTTAGAAAAAATGTGAGTTTTCTCCGTTTTAAAGCTTCTATGGGTTTTGACGAATGTAGTAGAATAAAAATATGATTTTTATATAATAGGAAGAATAAAAATATGATTTTTATATAGTAGAGACAAGAAAAATAGAATTTTTATATTATATAGATAGTAAAGATTTGATCTTTACTATATGAACAACGGTGTAAAAATAGAATTTTTATCTATATAGTAGTAGTATAAAAATGTGATTTTTATATACATAGCAACAATATAAAAATATGATTTTTATATATGTAGTGACTACGGGCAGTGAAATTGGGAAAAAGGCGAGCACGACGAAGATTTCTACAAAAGAAGAGTCGTGGCGTTTGGTTTAGCTAGTCGGTGAGAACTTCTCACTCTAAATTTCTTTTTCTAGTTATATATATATATATATATATATATATATATATATATATATATATATACAAGGATGTAGACGGTGCTTAGCAGCACCCGACACCCGTCATCCACAGACCATGGACGACTTGTTTGTTTGATTGATGTGTTGTGAAAATTGATTGTGTTGTGGAATGATTGAATAATAAAATATTCTTGTGTTGAAAGGAAATAAAATATTTATATAGTTAAAAATATTTTACCGTTAAAAATATAATTTTTAACGTGAATGTGAATAGATAAATATTTATAAACAAATCGACCGATTTGTTTATATACACTGATTTGACTGATATTGATTGGGATGATAAATTTTATACATCGCCCAACTGCACAAATAATATTCAGTGTTTGTTGATTTGAAACCCCACACGGGTGTTGGGATGATATTTAGGTACACTAATCCCAATTATTTAATTGTATGTCGATCGATTGGTCGACAGTTTGTGTAAGCATTGATTATTTATATTTGTTGCTTATGCAGTTGTGTGTTGCACATTGGATGATGGTTGATTGTTTATCATTGCTATTATATACATGTGTTGTATGGAATCCATATAATTAACATTATATGGTACTTGATTGGGCCTCATTCCAATTGGGAAAATAATGAATATTATAAAAGAAAGTTCATGTGTTGAATATATAAATAGTCATGTGTTGACGATGTTCATGTGTTGAAACTATTTATGTGTTGAGTAAAATATTTTACTAATAAAATTTACATCTTTATCATATTTAAGATTAGAAGCACTTTACAGTTGGAGTCTGATTGAAAATCAAACGATAGATACCATAATTTTATAAAATATATTACATAACAAAAATAGTCGTGTGTTGACAGTACTCATGTGTTGAGATTAGTCGTGGGTTGAAAGAAATATAGATTCATGCGTTGAATAGAATAAATATTCATTTATTGAATAGAATAACGAATTAACTGAAATATATAAAGCCGTGTTGATTAGAGTTGCGCTATTTTGACGTGAACGATATTTATATCGATTATATTCGTTTTTATAAGGAAATATAAAAGGAGTGATTTCAAAATATAATGTTTTGAAAATATTATCATTTATACAGTAATGATATGAAATATTCAATTTTGATTTGAAATTGAATATAGTGTTGAAATTGTTTTGAAAACAATTTAAAACGAATTATAAAATACGTTTTGAATTGAAATCAACGAAATACATATAATATATATACATTATATTAAATGGCCTGAATAGGACGCGCCGCGCCGCGGCAATACGTGAATTTCGACCATTGACTTAGAATTGACGTTGCGGGAGATCCGACCGTCAGATTCTCCTAAAACCGGAACCGTTGAGTTCGTATCGAAAAGATATTTCCAATGAATATTAGAAATTTGAAATCTAACAGTTGGATTTGGAATTATGTCCAAATCAAATTTGGAAAAGGTCGTTGTAAGTGCAGTTCGATGGCCGTTGATGGAAATCGACTGTACGAGCCTTGATAAAATTATTAAAAATATTAGTAATTTGTGTAAAATCATAATTTGTGAATTGGAAAGAACTGGGATGAAAAATTCCACATTTGAAAGGGTAAAAATAGATTTTTGTCGAAATGAACTAGTTTTGAACTAGAATTAAAATCAATTTATTTTTGTAATAAATAAATTGAATTTGAAAGTGATTTTAAAAATAATCAATATTCCCAATACGTGAATTGGACTGGAGTTGAATCGAAATTATCTTTGGAATATTTCGATGTTGGATTTCGTGACTATACAGATATTATTATGGGAATTTGAAAGATATATTTTATATCGTTATTTCCAATACGATATTAGTTTGTTTTAGAATTTGATATTGAAAATAAGACGATATATTTTCTATTCAGAGCCTTGTATTTAATATCAAATGTGATTTGGGTTTATCGTGGATCGTGTTTTAGATGACATTGGTTCTTTATCCCTGTTAAAGACAGGATATTGATTTTTGAAAAGATTAAAACTAAGTTGGAGTTTTAATGAATCTTTAACTAGATTGAAATGTGAATTGATAATTTAAATTATCAAATCTGAAAGGTGATCGAGAATGGAGTACCACCAGTTTTGCTCCAAAGCGAGAGTTAAATCTTTGATTAGATTTGAACGTGAAATGTTAATTAATTTTATCGAAACACCGTGGTGTTAGATATGGAGTATTACCAGTTTTGCTCTATGGGATGAATAGGTTGGGATTGGGAAATAAAATAAATAATTTCTTCGGTGTGGTTCACTAATCCCGACTAGTTTGGAAAACCATAATATGGTTTGATATGATATCCAAAGGAAGATTAAAGAATAAATTTAGAAGAATTTATCTTTGATAAAATTAATGGGAACCTATTCCCTAAGAATGTGATTTTGTGAATAAAAGAATATTCTGAATTGGAATGAGGCGTTTGTTGTGATTGTGTAACGTTTGTTTATCATATACGTGGGTTATTCAAAAAGGCCGGGTTTATACCCATTCTGAATAACCGATTCGACGAGATGTCGAAGATGAAGACGGTGGCTGAAGACCGGAAGTCTTCACATCGTTTGGGTGATTACTGATGATCTCGATTGGGCTGTACATCCACGATGAGGGAAACAGTTGGTGATTGTCCAGACGTACTTGGAGATCGATGGATATGCGAGGAAAGTGCCTCCGGTTTCGTTCAGACCCAGAATGAACTTGTAAATGGATTGTGTGTCTGACATTGGATTTTATTCCGTGTTGATTGATTTCTATTAAATATACATCTGTTTGGCGGTGGAGAATTTATTCTCTTGCTTAACGCCCTTCTCTGAGAAGTACGAGCTTAGAGGTTGTATATCGATGGACATCAGTCGCATGGGGTGAATTACCAGTGTGACACGTGTAAGTGGCAATTGATCAAGGCTTCTGTTGAAAAGCAAAGTCTTGTGGTTGATGATCAAAGCACGGCCTGTGTGGCGTAGCTTTGTGTATAGCGTGAATTCGCGAGACTCACACCTCCGTATGAGTCAAAAACAGGATAGTTACTGCAGGGAGAGCATGATGTTTCTTTCTAGCTAGGGTGGTGTCAGTGACCTACCAGCCCTGACTTTTATATACTTTTCACCTGTGTGGTTGTTGGAATGCGAGGCGCCTCAGATATAGGTCTGTAAGGACCGGAAAACGTGTGCTCAGGAATAATTAATCCTCAAAAGTAAGAGAGAACCGACCCTAAAGATCCAAGGATCATAGTGGGGTCCTGAGACATTTGCTAGAGTGTCTCGAATCGGAGAGGAGCTTTCCCCTTGCCTCGACTCATGACGGAAATCCAATTTCCAATACGTGATATTGTGGTTTTATTTGTAGAACCTAGTACGGCGACATAGTGGTATGTGTCATTCATGCCGCCTATGATTGATATTTGTGATTGAAATTGTTTTGTCACTATACATTTATTATAGTATCAAATAATGTGTTTTAAACGTATCAAGCATGCTTTGGCTATTATAAGGTAAAAACCCTATCCTCCGGCTTGCATTGCATTGTGTGATGGGACCTGGGTCTTATAATAGCTTCATTTTTCTCTACTTAGCATTGCGCTGTTTGTTTTATGCACTAGTATTCTTGGGAGGAAACCCGTTCCGTGTTATTCGGCGTGATCCCTTGAATTACTATCTTTTAAAGTAAAGTTTTAAATAACTGTTTTAGTTCTCACACCAGTCACACGACTGACCTGGAGTTTATTGTTTTAACCTAAACTCTGGGTGCCCCTATTTTCCACATGGGCAGCTAGTAGTTTTGGTTTTGCAGATTTATATTCAAAGGATCCTGGTTTACAGCTGGAATGATATGCGGGAAGCTCTGTATCCGTATATCACCTTCAGTTGTGCTTTGTATTATTTTCCGCTGCTATGTAATTTATTGTAATTTCTGATATTTGTTGAATGAAATTTATTCATTTATGCTCTGTATATTCTTGTATCTGATGGAATTGTTGTAATAACTATGAAATGTTCTTCCGTCTGCATTCTCTTTTGTCTTGTCCTCAACGCAATCCGTGCTTTCCTTACCGGGGAAGTTCGGGTAGTGTCATATTATGTGCTTTGTGTCTGTGATTCTGTGATGATTCGTATTTCAACTACATATGCAATAACAATCTGTCGTTTTGAACGGTTCGAGTTGGTTTAGTTACCGACTTGGAGTGGTCAAAAATTCAGGTCGTTACATGTATATTCATGTGTATGTATGTATCAACCAACATTGCAACGATCTGAAACAAATTTTGTTCAACGAAAAGTTGTACATCTGAAAGTTGAACCCCAGTCATATCTTTAGTTCTTTATCAGATGATTTATTTAAGTAAACCAAACTTGGAAATAAATTCATTAACTTATTTAAATAATTAAAACAAGCATATTAAAATTATAAAACCATTATTTGAATATTTAAATACCCAAAATACAAAAACTTTCCTTAAATGCTCATTTTTTAAAATGATTACATCATCAAAATAGTTAACCATAAATATGAAAAATAATTTTATTAGCTAATTACTTTCCTAACGATTAATTAGACATTCACTAAAATTTTCAACAACTTTTACTAAGAAAATAGCCATTTATTGATAAAAAGATTTTCGGTCATTTTATCAATATTTCGCCAAAAATACATTTTTGAAAGCATTTTTCCAAAACGAGTCTAGTATCATTAATTATTGATTAAAAGATGTTCAACAAGGTTAGAAAATCACATTTATAACATTTAACAATATTACAAATTGTTACGATATTCAAAGATTAAGCGTTCGATTTTTCCGGGTCTTTACATTCTCCCCCACTTAAAATATTTCGTCACCGAAATTGCAACACGAGAAACCAAAGAAACAATCAAACATTGATACTTAACAATATCATACTACTAGTTGACAAAGCTCATGGCTTGGTCAAGTTCAAACCCCCGCATCGCATAAGGATGATAAACTATCTACTAAGCGTGCCTTACGCTCAACAGCTTCAGGGATTACTCAATCGATGATTCGCAATACCTCGTAACAAATCGAAGAGTCATTTCCTAAAATTTCCATATGCGCTAAATCCCGTACGATGCATATAAACCATTCGTACACATTGTTTGATCATATCTCTTTCCCTTTCACAAGACTTCTCTTCCGAACTAGTATACCGCACTTGACATCTCTAGTGCATACTCCGATCTAGTTCCTTGAACAGAAACTTTCATCTTCCTTACATAGCCATACACTATGATAGAAAACTTCAGGATCATATCAAAAATCCACATCAAGTATTCACCGTCAAAAGTCTAGTGAAGAATCCTTGTTAGGACCGGTGTAAATCACCTTCAAAATCCTGTTCTCGAATCTGTACCAAGATTAACTATGTGAATAAAAAGATCTACATACAACTCATGTATTTTATCCTATTGGATCCTTAACTACCAATATCCTTTATTAATTGTAACGACCCGGAAAATCTGAACCAATTTAAAATTTTTAATTTGGCTAAAATAGTGGATTTTAAATATTTAAAATAAATATTTTAGATAATAGCAATGAAAATCGAGTTTGAATCGACGTTTGAAAACGAATATAATTAATCATAATTATAAACAAGGCCAGAAATGGCGCTGCAGTTTCAAAAATTGAATTCGAACTTTGTCGGACTGTACTGGGTGCAAAACAAAATGGATTTGAGTGAAACCAAAAATATTTAAATCTGTTAGTGAATACCTTTCCAACGAATCTGAAAAATTGAAGTTTCATAGCGGAAAGAAAAAGTTATGGCCAAATGAATTTTCAGAAAGGTGGCTATGGAAATTATATAGCCCGTGAAATTGGCCATTTTGCAAACGACCTCGGAATTCGACGAAACCACTTTTGTCGGATCCGGGATGTGAAGTTATTGCTAGGTTTCAAATTTCATAATTTTTGAAGCTAGTATGTGAGCGTGACAAATGAAAACCTGTTTTGGTCAATTATAGTTAAATTGGATCGACCAGAAATGGGCCTTTTTGCAAACAGTCTCAGAATTCGATAAAACTAGTTTTGTTGGGACCGTATCGTTAAAATATAACTAGATTTATTTTTCTGTATTTTTTTCGAATCAGTTTGTGGCCCTGGCAAATTGAAATGTATGTTCAAATCAAATATTGAATATTCTATATTTTAATTTAAAGGAAAACTAACTGAAATAGTCGAATGGGCCTACGAAACATATCCCATTATGTTCGGAATGGGGGTAAAACGCTACGGACGACAGTCGTGGGGTCTGGATTAGGGTCCGTGAGTGAAAGAGGGTATTTTCGAAATTTAAAAATATATAAATAAATAAAATAATCTCATTGGTCAATCCACTCCTTCTCTCTCCCCAATAGCCCCTCGCGACAGGCGGAATACATTGCCCCCTTCTCTCCTCTTTTTATCCTCCTCCACGCAATAAAATCAGGAGCTCCAGTTGAACTTTTTGAAGGTCTCTGTCCACTCTTCAAATCCATACCGGTTGCTTGAATTTTCGTTGAGGATTGAAGGAGAATCGAAGCCCCAAAGTCGCGCCATTCGAAGCCCCGCCGCCGCCACCTGGCTTGACCGAACTGGATCCCCTCCTCGGCGCATGTGCGCCTCACGTAGACCGTCGACCTCACGCAACCCGATCGTGAAACCGTTACTCCGTTTGATCGCAAATTCAAAACCTAGTTTTGAACGATTTCTGAAAGGTACGGCTATATATATTTTCAATAGTTTTAACACCTTTAAACCATTGCAATCTTTGAAAAATCATTTCTTTTTCGTGTCTTAACGAAATTCGATGAAATAGGAAACATCGTGACCGTGTGGACGTCTTCTACATTCTAGAAGAGACCGCATATTTTTCTGAGCTTTCTGCTATTTTTGGTGGAGTAGAACCCAATGTGAGATTTCTAATTAATAAACGATATGGAAAACGATGACGTATAAGTTATATAGTCGATGTATGGGTTATATAAGTGTTGTACACCGCGTGTATAAGTGTTGTATAAGTTGTACGTTTGATGTATAAGTTATATATGCGTTGTAAAAATTATATATGTGTTGAAATAGAAGTGAATTGCTATATATATATATATATATATATATATATATATACACGTCCCTCGTCCACAAACCATGGACAATATTTATTGGTTGTAATTGGGGTGAAAATTGATTGATAGCGAAGGGTTGATTGGAATTGTTTGTGGTTGATATTGATTATTTGTGGTTGAAAAATACCCATTTGTGGTTGAGAAATATTTGGTTGAAAACAAATAGGATTAGTTTGTGGAAATGAAAAATATATACATGCCGCCTGCTTGCGAACTAAATGCATGATTTCCCGTTGTAAAAAACCGCGAGGTTTTAAGTAGAGCGAGGAGCCGTACTAGGGACGGTCCCGGTTTTAACTACCCTGCTGTTATGCTGCCGAAATTTTGAATAATATTCATGTGTTTGAAGTATTTCCATTTGTTGAAACTATATTTATCCGTTGAATAGTGTTAGACCAAAAAGTGGTTCTAACACCCAAATTGACTAAAAGCAGAATGAAAGAAGATCAAAAGTAAAATGAACACACAGGATTTATAGTGGTTCGGCGAAGAAATGCCTACGTCCACTTGTCTTTCACTATTTCCAATGATATAGTTGCAATTACAATGAAATATTCACTGAATTTCTCTCACAACTCACTTATATTCACTCAATTGTCTAAAAACAAATAATGAAAGAAGATTTGGATTCTCCGGGAGTGCTGGAATTCGGGTTATGAAGGTGGTTGAACTCTCAAAGTGCTAGAAAAAAGATCCTTTTCTTTATCTCCAGACAGGGTATTTATAGGTGAAAATTCGCTCAGAACCCAATCCGGATCGGAGCCACGTGTCATCCATCCAACTAGCCTCTGGTTCGGATGAATTTCTGTGTTGACAACGCATCAGAGCAGTGGACGTTGTGGGTAGGAACTGGTCATAGCCGCTCCGAATAACTTGGCGATCATGCAGGAGAATGACGTGGAAGATGGGTTCGGATCGGAAGTGTGTATAGGAGGGGATCGGGTCGGGGTATCCGATCCGATTCGGTTATGTCCCAAGGCTAAGTCTTCCTTCTCTTTCACTTCATTCCGATCTGTCTTCGTAGCAGGTAGCTCTCCGATCCAACTGAAAGTAGGTTGCTCTCCGATCCGAACAGCCGTGCCTCTCTGATTCCAATAGCAATAGTCCACCGATTCGAACAACAAACTTTATCCGATCCGAACCGCTACACTGCTTCGATCTGACCCGCTTCAGTGCTTTCCAAATTTTTCAATGTTTCACATCTTGACTTTGTGTTGCCAAGTTCACAAAGTGGGATAACATTTTGCCCCCTCAAAGGATGCTTCTGTTGGAGACAGAGCATGCTTTGACTATCATTGCACAGCGCTCTTCGAGGTAATTTTTCTTTTGATTTTCCTTATGTTTTCATCTTTTTCTTCAATTTTCAATTTAATTTGTTACTGAGCTAAAAAATTCGGTTCGGTTCGGAATCTGATCCGAACAGACTCCTTCTTCTTTCTTATTTTCATTGGACTATTGGGCCAAACTTTGCTTCTGGACTGTCTATCCGATCCGAACGGGGGTTCTGCTACTGGGCTGTCGGTCCGATCCGAATGGGGAGACGAATAGACACTCTACTCCTCTATATAAACCGAGTCTTCTTCCTTATCTCATTTTTACTGTTTTACCGCTCCCCAAGTTCTGCAAAACGAAAAAACCTAATTCTTGAAGCATCAAAATTTCTTTTAATTCTCGAAGTAATTACATCGGTAGGTGATAAAACTTTAGATACTTCCTTTTTTAAATGATTTCGATTCGAATTCGTAGATGATTAGGACGATTTGAGCATGGGACTTTGATGACCTTACCACCGTGACCCCCCTCCTCGTCATCGTCGTCAGTAGACTTGTCGTCATCTCGAGGTAGTTACAGAGGGGGTTAGAATCCGTTATTGAGTGTGCGAGCGCATAATTGCTTGGCTTTGATTTGGGCGATTGGCACGAAACTGGCCTTGGCGTTGGTTAGGGAAGAAAGAGGATGGAGGAGAAGAAGAAGATAGTAGGGAATCGGTTCAGGCGGTAGGATATGGAAGGTGAAAAAATAAGGGAAAAAGAAAGGAAGTTCAGAAAGTCGGATCGGGTCGGGGCAAGTAGAGGAAAGGAAAAAGAAAGGAAAGAAGTTCAGAAGATCGGATCGGATCGGGGCAAGTATCCAAAGAAAGGAGGGAAGGGAGCTCATCTAACTGGATCGGATCAGACTGTAAGATAGAGGAGGGGAAGCATGGCTACGTGATCCGATCCGAACCGGTAGGGGACTATACCTCCGAGCCGATCCGATTTTGATTTCAGAGTTTCAAAATTTATCCGAGCCCAAGATGAGGCCACGCCCCCGATCCGACCCCAATGAATGCACCCAAACCGAACCGAAGGACAGTCCATCTTAATGCATAGAAACTTGTTTAACTGGCCCAATCAACTTTTGGCATAATCTTCAACTTAATGGACAGTTAGGATAGTGCCCTGCGAACGTAACTGGACATCAGGATCTACTTCACTCCTTCATACTTTGCCAAAATACTACGTCGCACTTTTAAACATTTACTTTACACTTTCCGCATACACTGTTTACACTTTAGTTTGCACACATGCACGGGTATATACGGGCTAATTTGCTCTAATTTGTGCTATTGCTTCTTCAATAGTTTTATGACAATGAGACCCAGACGCTCTTCCAGACTAGCCGAGAAGATAGAGGCCCCGGAAACCTCCAATAAAATTACTCTCGAGGACATATCTTCTCCGTCGGATCCAGAATGGGATAATGAGGGTTCAGACTACGAGGTCAGGAATCGTGAAAGTGACGATGTGTCTTCGGAGAATGAAGTTTCTCTAGGTTTTGAAGAGGAAGGAGGGATTGGTGACAACCGGGCTCCTGATGAGTTTGAATCGGCTATCATATTGGAATCACCCCAAGATTCTGTTGAATCAACAATCGACGACGACCGGCTTATCCGAATTTGTTTAAAATACGGAATAATGAAAAAGGACACTCTAGTGCCTTCAAGATCTGACCGTCCCCACAACCCTCCAGAAGGATACATGGCAATTACTCGGTTGATGTGCATGGTCGGTGCTATCCCTCCATTTTCTCCCTTCATCGTAGATTTTCTAAGATAGATGCGGATTGCCCCCATGCAGCTGCATCCCAATTCTTATGCCTACTTACACACTTTATATATAGCATACCGTGAGATCCTAGGCATAGAACTTACTTTTGATGACGTTCATTTCTTCTACAACTTCAAGCATCGGACTCGAGAAACTCCTTCTTTTTGCTATTTTGAGTCTGTTCCTAAGAGGAATATAATTTCAACGCCATTCAGTAGTAAAGCCGGAGATTCCAGACTGGAATGGTTTTATGTGAAGCGACATCCTGGGTGTGCCAGGAGATGGACGAAATCAAGTAAAGCACAGAATATCTACATCTTGGTTCTATACATTTAAGTCATTTCCTTAACTCGTTTCTCTTTTTGTTTACAGTCGACAATCCAAAACAAATATCAGATCAAGTGTTCTTTGACTGGATGCACCAGCTCCTTAATGGCGACCAGAAGTTCCTGACTATTGATGCAGTCCTTAGGGACGAATATCTTCACTTTCATGGACTACTATCTGTTTTTTGTAGTATCGGTCATGGGACGGCTCCATACGTATACATTCCTCCAGTGGATGTGGTCCCAGAGACATGAGAAGGTTCGGGAGCTCCTACAGTGCCTCTTCAAACTTCACCTTCTCCATCTTCTACTCAAGATGACGAATTGGCTAACTTGGCCAAAAAGCATCGTGAAGGATATACTGCCCCCGAGGAGGCTACTTCTCCGGAAAAGTCAACATCCTCTAAAGAGTCGCCACTTAATGCTTCTGAGGGAGATGTCCCTAGTGCTGATGACCCATTATTTCAGGGTTTAGGGGATCTCCCCTTACCTGAAACTATATACACTTCAGAGGATTTTAGGAAGGATCCTTTAGTCTTCACCTCTTTTGAAGAGACCACTCCTGCCAAGGCCAAAGAGCCTGCCCGTACTAGTCTAGCTTCGGACTCGGGTTGGTTGGGGGGAAACACATCACTTAGGACACACTTAATACAATGTCATTAGCATTCATTTCACCTTTTTCTCTCTGTGAAACTATTGATTCTGAATTTCATTTGTCTTATTGTGCAGGCACGATGTCCCGATCTTACTATGATATCAGGAAGCTTCGCCGCAGCATGTCTAATCCACCTCAGGATATCGAGTATGATCGCCGCGATGATCGCGGTAGGGAGGAGAGAAGGCCTTATGAACCCTGTCGCTCTCGACCGTCACGTTCTCGCTCTCCCGTTCGGTCGGACCAAGAGAAATATAAAGGTTATCAAAATCGTAGGGAAGAGGACAGGCCACAATCGAAAGACTCCACCTCTTCCCACGAAAAGTGCAGCAGAGAGAGAAGTCCTCCAAAAGATACTGAGTCTCGAAGTAAACGCAAGGTCCCTGCTACTAAATGGCCTAGGACAGATAAAGAAACTATTGAATCCTCCACACATAGGGACACTGAATTGACGATCCCCGCTCCTCCATCACTAGATGCGGAAACTGCAATCAAGCAGGCATATTTGTAGGAGCAATTTCCCGAACATTACTTCGAGACCTTGACTTTTTTACCTGCCCTCGAACCTATTTCTTCGAGGTGGGTAGACGAGGCCAAAGAAAAGATAGACGCAGTTGAAAAACAGTATTCTGAAATGTTCAAATATTCACGCAACCTTTCCAGAATTATCCGTACTCTAATCAGGAATGCTGATTCAATGCAAAAAACTGCGGAAGAAGATGCAAAGGACTTAAAGAACCTAGGAAAAGATTTGGAAGACACACAGGCCCAGCTTGCTATTGCTCAAATGGACGCTTCTAATTTCAAACAACAATTTGAAAACATGCAAAAATGTTGTCATGATTTTCTTGAATCTCACACCCAAGAGTGCTCTGAGTTAAAAAAGCAAGCTGATGATGCTAAGTCAGAAGCCGCTAAGACGCGCCTTGCTTACACTGATCTTGAACGGAAAAATGCCGAGTTGGCAAGGAGGAATGCTGAGCTAGAAAAGAAAAATGCTGACTTGGCTTCAAAGCTATTAGAAGCGGAGAACAGAGCTGCCCTGGCAGAGGGTAATGTTGAGTGTGCTATCAAATCTGCGGAGGAGGCCCGCAATCAATTGTCAGAGGCGGAGGCTGAAATTCAGGGTTTTGGCGAATTAATGATAGAATTCTTTGCACATATCATCCGTCGCCGGAACATTTCTTGGATTGAGGATTATCCATCCACTCTAGTCCAAGTATGGAGTCAGATCGTTGAGTGGGAAAAAGAGGAGCTCAAGGTCCATTCCATCGATGAAGACAAGCTGATGGAGAAATACTTAAGGGATGATGAGCCAGAACGCCTAGCTGAAGGGCGCCGCCTCATTGCTGATGCTATGGAAGAAGAGAGGCGGAGGACTAAACAGAAGAACATTCCCGAGGCTGGTTCCTCTTCTGCTGCCCCCGCAACTCCTGAAGTAGAGGGGTATGATCCTGAACACCCGGGAATCCCTCGAACAACTCTGCTATCCCCTATCCCCGAAATGGCATCAGAGACAGCAGATACCCCCGCTGAGAAGTCTTCGGAAGGTATCCCTACCTTTTCTCCTCAATTCGTCAAGGCTATTTCTACCTTTCGCCACGTGATTGAGCAATCGATGAAAAACCCATAGTTTTCTCCTAAGTTGATAACTATTGATTCTCACTCTGTAGGTATTGAGCCATTTGGAAAGACAGATGTGACTCAGGGAGCCACCTCTGGGGCAGAGCCTACGGAAAAGGCAGAAGGAGGGAAGGACAAGGCTGCTCCTATAGACTTGGGAGAAGGAAGAGAGCCGTCTAAGGCTGACATTCCCGATGATGAAGAAATGATAGCAGCCTTAAAGGATGATGGAGGCGACGGAGAACATAAGGAAGATCCAGAGGTGGCAATAGTCAGGTGGTCGAAAAGTGCAGATGATGTTACTTTGGCCGCAATGAAAGCTGATCAAGATAAACGCTTGCAGTTAAAAGCCGAAGACTTAGACCCTAAAGCCCTCAAGCCTCTCGCGGTTGTGGATGCGGGATCAAGGTTAGTTGTTAAGCTCTCAACTAGATCTATTACAGAGGAACTCACTAAAAAATCTTCTCTTGATTCCAGCACTCCGCCCTCCAGGAAGAAGTCAACCGGTTCCAGCACCGCATCTCCAGGAAAGAAAAAATCAAAGCGCATCTTGACTGAAGCCGAGAAAGAGGCGAAGGATGCGGAGAAAGCCGCCAAAAAGTCCAAGCCTCACTCGAAGTCTAAATAGTGGATTGCCTTGTGTCCTTTTAGCATTTGGTAGATCAATAATTGCTGCTGTAAGGGCAACTCTTGCACTTTCTTTTTGGCTGTTTCCCTGTACAAATTCATTCATTCGTAAATAAAAAATAATTCATTTTCTGCAATGTCTGTCTGCCAGTAGTTTTGCACTTATGTAAAAATGCATGTCTTACTATAGTTATGAAATGAAGTTACAGAGGGAGGAAATATGTGTATACATATATGCCCCCAGTTAATCTCAAAAAGTAATTTAAGGCTTAATCAAATAATCTGAATGCTCCCAATTTTCTGACGGGATTGCATTTTCTGTGTCGTCAATGCCTGTCATTTTTTCTGGCATTTCTTTTATACTCTCCGGTCTTATACTCAGGTTAGAGTTCTTACTGAGGCGGTCTCTTGTCTGGGTGCACATTCACGCCTCAGAGGACGTCGTCTTCCCGTCCTTTTATACTCTCTCTCTCTAGAGAGTTAGAGTTCGAGCTCAGCAATCTATTCACCCCCCGGTCTTTCAGCGGGGAAGGATCTCTTTCTCAGAGCTAAGTCGGAGACGCTTTTATACTCTCTCTCTGGAGAGTTAGAGTTAAGAATGTCGTTTTCTCATTCTTTTATGTCTTGTCGCACAAATAGTCGTTGTGCTTTTTCTTATGTTTAAACTGTTTTCAACCTTTTCAGGTTTTGAATCATCTTGTATTCCATAATCATAACAGAATAGTCGATGAATGTATACATATAATGCATAAAAGTAAATAACACACGATATTTTTATAGTGGTTCGGCTAAGTCGTAGCCTACATCCACTTTATAGTCCTTTATTCATATCATCAGATTTTCCCAAGGCAAGTCGTGCCTTATTACAGAGTTCATAAGAAAAATAACAAAGAGTACAACATTGCTAATCCAAATATCTCATCAAGTGTTGGGCATTCCATGCCCTAGGGACTTCTTCGCCATCTACGGTCGTTAACTTGAGGTTTCCTTTTTCAAGTTTCCGTTGGATGACAAAGGGTCCTTCCCACTTTGGACCGAGGTGAGGAAGGGATGGAAAGACTCTCTTTAGCACCAAGTCTCCTGGTTCAAAAGTCCTAAGGCGAACTTTTTTGTCGTAATAGCGTGCCATCTGACGTCGATGTCTTACCGCACGCAAATCCGCTTCATCTCTTTATTCTTCAATTTCATCAAGAGACACGAGTAAGAGTTCCCGATTCGTCATCGGGTCATAATACGTCACCCGGTGGGAAGGGACTTCAAACTCTACTGGGATTACTGCTTCTGAGCCAAAAGAGAGAGAGAAAGGGGTATGACCAGTAGCCGTCTTAAATGTTGTCCGATATGCCCACAAAGCTAAGGGCAATTCAACAACCCATTTTGCCTTTGCGTGCTCTAACCGTTTCTTGAGGATGGATTTTATTACTTTGTTTATTGCTTCGACTTGCCCATTCGACTGCGGATAAGCAACCGCAGTATATCGCTTGTCGATTTTATACTTCTGACAGAAATCTCGGAATTCAGTACCATCGAACTGGGTCCCGTTGTCAGTTATAATCGTCCTTGGGAACCCGAATCGGCATATAATATTTCTAACCACGAAACTTATCACCTTTCTCGCCGTAATTTTGGTTAGGGGCTCAGCTTCCACCCACTTCGTACAATAGTCCACAGCAACTATTGCATATTTCGCTCCTCCTTTAGCAATCAGTAGAACTTCGATGATATCAATTCCCCATGTGGCAAATGGCCAAGGACTCACCATTGATTTGAGTTGGGTCGACAGTGCTCTGGGGATTTTGGCGAATCTCTGGCACTTATCGCAGCGTCGTGAATAATCAGCTGCATCTTTATTAATTGTGGGCCAGAAGTATCCATATCGCAATATCTTTTTCGCTAAAGTCTGACCTCCTGTATGATCTCCACACCCACCTTCGTGAACTTCTCTTAGTACATGTTTGATGTCGTCGTGTGCTATACATCGTAACAGGGGCATAGAAAATCCTTGCCTATAAAGAGTATCATCTTACATGACATATCTGGTAGCCTTGCGAACTATAGCCCTTTTATCACTCTTCTTTGATGGGAGTGTCCCATTCTTAAGGAAGTTCTTAATTGGGGTCATCCACGACTCCTTCTCCGGTTCCGCTTCGAAAGCGAACTCAATTTCCATCGACTCAAAGCTTGGCGATTCCAACGTTTCAATTGGAATTATTTCAGTCTCTTCTGGATTGTCGGAACTAGCTAGCTTTGCCAGCCTGTCTGCCTTCTTGTTTTCGTCTCTTGGGATATGTGTTATACTGTACCGCTCCAGGTTGCTCAATAGCTCTCTCACTTTTCCGAGTTTGGCGATAAGTCGAGGTCCCCGTGCCACAAATTCCTCTCGCACTTGGCAAACAATGATTTTGGAGTCACAGAATATGTCCAACAGTCTTATTCCGAGATCTTTAGCAAGCTTCAGCCCGACAATCAGGGCTTCGTACTCAGAGTCATTGTTAGTCGCCGAAAATTCTAATCGTAGAGCGTAATATAACGACCGTCCTTCAGGAGTGACTAAGACGATTCCAGCTCTAGACCTTCGGTCGTTCCTGGCTCCATCCGTGTATCGCTTCGATGGATCTATCCTTAACTCATCTTCGGACTTGACTACTTTGTCGTTGATTACTTCCTCCTCTGGGATAGTGAACTCTGCTATAAAGTCTACCAGAGCTTGCCCCCTTATTGACCTTCGTGGCTGAAAATTTAAATCAAACTGACTTAATTCTATATTCCATTTGATCAACCTTCCCGATGCTTCGGGTCTCTGCAACACCTGACTTAGTGGCTGGTCAGTGTATATGGTTATTGGATGGGCTTGGAAATAGTGACGAAGTTTTCGGGATGCGATTAGGAGGCTGTAAGCGAGCTTCTCAATCTTTGGGTAGTTGCGTTCTGCCGCTGCTAATTTCTTGCTTACATAATATACTGGCCTTTGCACTTTGTCTTCTTCTCGAACCAAGGCTGTGCTAACGGCGTGAGCCGAGACTGCCAAGTAAACAAACAATTCTTCGTGATCCACTGGCTTTGACAAAATCGGCGGTTTTTCTAGTAGTTCCAATAAATTTCGAAAGGCCTCAACACAGTCCGGAGTCCACTCGAAGTTCTTCTTTCCCCTTTTAATCAATTCAAAAAACGGGACGCATTTGTCTGTGGCTTTGGAGATAAATCTACTCAACGCGGCTACTTTCCCTGCAAGACTTTGAACATCTTTAATTCTTCTCGGCTCTTCAATGTTTCTAATCGCTGCTATTTGGCTGGGATTGATTTCAATTCCTCGGGAGCTCACAATGAAGCCTAGAAACTTTCCTAATGCCACTCCAAATGAGCATTTCAGAGGATTCAACTTCATCCGATACTTTCGTAGGATACCAAACATTTCTGCCAAGTCTTGCGTATGGCTGGAGGACTGTTTCGATTTGACAAGCGTATCATCCACATAAACTTCCGTAGTCTTTCCTATTTGATTATAAAACATTCTGTTCACCAGGCGCTGATAAGTGGCTCTGGCGTTTTTCAATCCGAATGCCATTACTACATAACAATATAGCCCCAAATTAGTAATGAAGCCCGTACGCTCTTGATCTGGCACGTGCATAGGAATTTGATTGTATCCGGAATATGCATCCATGAAAGAGAGAAGTTCATGACCCGCTGTCGAATCTACAAGCTGGTCATTCCTGGGAAGTGGGAAACTATCTTTCGGGCAAGCTTTGTTCAAATCTGAAAAATCAATGCAAGTCCGCCACTTTCCATTCGGCTTCTTTACTAAGACGGGATTCGATATCCAGTCGGGATATGTCGAATCTCGAATAAATCCGTTCTGTTTCAGCTTCTCCACTTCTTCTTTGAGAGCAGCCGACCTCTCTAGGCCCAGCATACGTCTCTTTTGCTTCACAGGCAGATGTTTCGGGTTTACATTTAGTGTGTGACTTATGATGGATGGCGATATCCCACACATGTCAGCGTGGGTCCATGAAAACACGTCCAAGTTCGCCTTCAAGAAGTCCGTTAGTTCTTTGGCCCGACGTGGATCCAATTGAGACCCAATCTTCAACACTCTTGTTGGATCAGCTTCATCAATGGGAATTTCCACTGTCGCTTAATTAGGAGTTGCATTTCTAGTCTTTGGTTCCTCATCTTTTCTGGGATCCAGGTCTTCAGGCGTTCCTTTAGGCAACTCCTTCGGGGTCGATTTCTCTAATTGCTATGCCGAGCCCCCCTTTGGGGGAGGCGAGGCATTTTTACTCTCGATGTTAAGTCCTTTCATCAACATCTTTAATTCGGCAACATAGCTGGCTCGTCCGGAAACTTGATCCCCTCTCATTACTCCAATTCCGGCTTCAGTTGGGAACTTAAGCAATAAACACCAAGGGGCGATGCAAGCCCTGAGTTTAGCAAGGGCAGGCCTTCCCAAAAATGCATTATAAGGCGAATCTACGTCCAACACTACGAACTGAAGCATCCGCACTATTCGGCGTTCTCCTTGCCCCAAGGTCACGGGCAATTCTATGTACCCCATGAGAGCTGTTGACGCTCCGTTGAAGCCTCTGATCCATCCTTCATACGGCTTCAAATCTTCAGATTCGAGCTTCATCTGATCGAATGACTTTTTAAATAAAATATTAACAGAACTTCCGTTGTCTACTAACACCTTATGAACCAAGGCCGGCCCAATGGTGGTAGTAATGACCAACGGATCATCAGTGGGTGATTAGATCCCAGTATTATCTCTGCTGCGGAACACCACATCGTCAAGCATTGTCTTCTGTTGTTTAATGGGGGCGATATCTTCCATATCATCACCTTCATTCACATCTATGTGCTTGGCAGCATTTACATATTGATCCATTGCTCTAAAACTACAGATTGCTGGGTGAGGTCCACCCACTATGGGGTTGATAACAATTCCCTTGCCTTTCTGCTGCGCTGTAGGCTTAGGAGTAGATTGGATCTGTTTTGGAGCCTTCTCTCCTTGTCCCCTGTCCCTCGGGGCAACTTTATATTCATCCAGTTTCCCTTCGCGCATCAGCTTCTCAATCACATCTCTCAAATGCCGACATTCATTGGTTGAATGCCCATGAGTTCCATGAAACAAACAAAACTTCCCAGTTGCCATTTCTTTCTCTGTCGAGTCACGAGGTGGCGGTCTTTTATATTGCAAAACGCTGTACGTATCCAGGTAAATGTTCTCCAGAGTGTCGTTCAACGGAGTATAATTCTCATAAGTCTGGAATCGAGGTCTTTTGCTAGGATCACTTCCCCTATTTCTATTTCTTCTGTTACCGTTCGCATTACGGTTATTGTTGTTGCCCCCGTTTCCAGCATTATTGTTTCCACCTTTGTTTCCCACATTTACTTCAACTTTTCCGGAACTTTCCCCAGACTGCTTCACGGCGACGTTACTCTGAACATTTTCTTTTGAAGCCGCTTCAGACTTTCTCTTTCGATTTTCCCTGGCTTCCTCTCGTCTTAAATTAATATCGGCCTTTTCATAGAATATCTCTCTCGTGGTGGGGGTCTTCCCAGAAAGGTAATCTCCAAACTCGGATTCAGGATCGACTCCTTCCTTTAATGCCATCAAGATGGTGGGCTCATGCGGTTCACTAACTTCAGTCACAGCTAAGTTAAAACGGTCAAGATATGACCTCAAAGACTCTCCTGGCGCCTGCTTAATTCTTGATATTTCAATAACACTTTTGGACTTTCGGGTATGGAGGTGGAACTGATTCATATAGCGTTTGCTCAATTCCCTATAATTAGAAACCTAACGAGGGGGAAGTCGGTTAAACCAGAACAGCGCCACATCTTCTAAATAGATCGGGAATGCTTTACACTTCACTGCAACAGGAGCAGCAGCAGCATTCATGAGCCACGAGTATCGCAACATATGCTGTCCCGGATCAGTTCTCCCATTGTACTTGTCCATCTGTGGCAGGTTAAAACACCGGGGAAACTGAAAGTCGAGCATGTCGTCAGTGAAAGGAGTATGGCTTCGCTCAATGCCATAATCTTCATTGGTATAGTTCCGGCTCTCGGACATAATCTGGCATACCATTGCCTGTACATCAGCATTAGTTAGGGGCCGTTCAGGTTCCCTGGCCCTGGTATCCGAGTTCCTTCTAGGCTCTTGTTCAGGAGATGCCCTTCTTCTTTGAGCTGCTTCTGCTCTATTCCGTTCCCTATGCTCCCGGTCGATCTCGGGAGGAGGGGACAGGAGCCTTTGCCCCTGAGTGGGATCACTGTTTCCTAGTGCTCGTGCAATATCCTCGCGGGACCCCAAAGATCCGAACGTCAGCTGCTCCAAATTCTGAGGTCGTTCGAGTGGCCTTCGTTCACGGGGCCGCTCTTCCTCGGAAGATGAAGACTGGTCCACTGGTGTGTGACGAACCGGTGATGGGATTCTCTGTCGACGGAGTTCGCTAATCTCCTTGCTCATGAGTCTCATATTTTCCTGCATCATGAGATTGGTGCGCTCGTGGATTTTCATAGCCTCCCTAGTACTCTCAAGCATGTCAAGCAGGCGCGAGAAATCTCCTTGAGTAATGGGCGCGGATGGATTGACCTGATCATTGACCCTGGTGGCAGGAATTGGAGCATTTGTAGGGACTCGAGTAGAGGTTCCAACATCACCAAGTGACGGGTCGGTTCGGAGATGGGAAATCGGGTCGGTTCGGAGCTGGGGAGCCTGTTCGGGTCGGAGCTGGGATGCCAGGTCGGGTCGGTACATGGCAAGCTGCTCAGGTCGGTTCAGGTTGGGGGAATGCACTGCTTCAGAATCTCCTACTCGGATTGGCTCAGAGCTCTCCCCCTGAAGGAGGTTTGGGTTTCCTGTATCGGTTCGTCCTGCTGTTGAGCTCTGACCACGAGACCTTGTCACGACCGCATTTTGCTGATCTTCGCCAAATCCATTTCCTCGACCAGATTGAACTTCTTTGCCTTTTCTTTTGGCCATGGTTCTTCAACAATCAATTCATCAAATATCCAAGAGCGTCGAAACTTGAGGATTAACTTCTTTGAACTCAACGGTCCAAAAAGTAGAACGATAGTCCCAAAAAACAAAGAATTCAGATGGTTCTCATTGAAAGCACCAAAATGTTAGACCAAAAAGTGGTTCTAACAACCAAATTGACTAAAAGCAGATTGAAAGAAGATCAAAAGTAAAATGAACACACAGGATTTATAGTGGTTTGGCGAAGAAATGCCTACGTCCACTTGTCTTTCACTATTTCCAATGATATAGTTGCAATTACAATGAAATATTCACTAAATTTCTCTCATAACTCACTTATATTCACTCAATTGTCTAAAAACAAATAATGAAAGAAGATTTGGATTCTCCGGGAGTGCTGGAATTCGGGTTATGAAGGTGGTTGAACTCTCAAAGTGCCAGAAAAATGATCCTTTTCTTTATCTCCAGACAGGGTATTTATAGGGGAAAATTCGCTCAGAACCCAATCCGGATCGGAGCCACGTGTCATCCATCCCACTAGCCTCGGGTTCGGATGAATTTATGTGTTGACAACGCATCATAGCAGTGGACGTTGTGGGTAGGAACTGGTCATAGCCGCTCCGAATAACTTGACGATCATGCAGGAGTATGACGTGGAAGATGGGTTCGGATCGGAAGAGTGTATAGGAGGGGTTCGGATCGGGGTATCCGATCCGATTCGGTTATGTCCCAAGGCTAAGTCTTCATTCTCTTTCACTTCATTCCAATCTGTCTTCGTAGCAGGTAGCTCTCCGATCCAACTGAAAGTAGGTTGCTCTCCGATCCGAACAGCCGTGCCTCTCTGATTCCAATAGCAATAGTCCACCGATCCGAACAGCAAACTTTATCCGATCCGAACCGCTACACTGCTTCGATCCGACCCGCTTCAGTGCTTTCCAAATTTTTCAATGTTTCACATCTTGACTTTGTGTTTCCCAATTCACAAAGTGGGCTAACAAATAGAAAACCTTCATGTGTTGAGTCGATATTCATTCGTTGAATTAAAATTCATATGTTGAATGGTATTCGTGTTTTAAATACAAAAATCACATTTTTATCATCTATATGAACTATATAAAATGACCTTGTTTTGAAAGAAATTGTTTTATAACAAAAATCAAATTTTTATCATCTATATGTACTATATAAAATAACCTTGTTTTGAAAGAAATTGTTTTATAATAAAAATAACATTTTTATCATCTATATGAACTATATAAAATAACCTTGTTTTGAAAGAAATTGTTTTATAATAAAAATCACATTTTTATCATCTATATGAACTATATAAAATCACCTTGTTTTGAAATAAATTGTTTTATAATAAAAATCACATTTTTATTATATAAATGAATTGTTAAAAATAGTGAAGTGCTGAAATAGAAGACGGTTAGATAAAAATATCATTTTTATCAAAAGTATGAAAAGAATATAGCTGTGAAATCGAAGAATCAATATATATATATATATATATATATATATAGAATTAAAATATATCGAGTAACGACGCTGCAGTTCGTATTTTGATAATGTGATTTCAAACGATTATACCCGGAGATCCAACCATCGGGTTTTCCTGAAATCGCAACCATTGGGTTCGCTTTGGAAAAATCTTTCCAACGGCACCAACTTTGTAAAAATCCAACGGTTGGATTGTCTGGAATGTTTAATTCAAATCGGAAGAAAAATAGCTCCAGAAACGATTATATATATTTATATATATATATATATATATATGTAAATATAATTATATTCGAATAACGACGCTGTAGTTCGTATTTTGAAATCGAAACTTCAAACGATTATAACGGGAGATCCGACCGTCGGGTTTTCCCGAAACTGGAACCGTTGGATTCGTTTTGAAAAGATCTTTCTAATGATGTAAATTTCATGAAGATCCAACAGTTAGATTTTCAGATATGTGTAAATCAAATCTGAAGAAAAACAGCGCCATGGTCGCGTTTTGGCCCGAAGCGTCGTTTTGAATAAATTGGCTATTTTGAAATAAATAAAAATAGCGATAAATCGTTATAAAATATTATAAATGATATGGATGTGAAATTTAGAAATTAACTGAAGGTTGGCTAAGTCGAATGGTTTCCGGGGTGTTGATCTGATGTTGGTTTCGGCCTTCGGGGTTAATATTCGGGAAATCGTTCTCTTACTGATTGACGGTTAGTGGCTAATGAATTGTAATGATGCGTATGTATGTTAGTGTTGCACTTGTTTATTATATACGCGAGTTGCTCAGAAAGGCCTTGTTTATCCCATTCTGAATAACTGAATCAACGATAAGGAATCGAAGATGAAGACGGTGGTCGAAGACCGGAGATCTTCACCTCGTTTGGATGGTAACCGAGGTCCTGATTGGGAGGCATCGCGAAATATGGATAATGAGTGGTGATCGTCCAGACGTACGTGGTGGTCGATGGGTTTGCGAGGTATATAGTGCCTCCGGTTTCGTTCAGACCCAGAACGGACTTGTAAATGGGCTGTGTGTCTGACATTGGATTTTATTCTGTGTTGATTGATCTATATTAAATATATATCTATTTGGCGGCGAATAATTTATTCTTTTTCTTAACGCCCTTCTCTGAAATGCACGAGCTCAGAGGTTGTATATCGATGGACATCAGTCGCATGGCATGAATTGCTAGTGTGGCATGCCTAAGTGGCAAATGATCAGGGCTTCTGTTGAAAAGCAAAGTCTTGTGGTGATGAATAAAGCACCGCCTGTGTGGCGTAGCTCCGTGTATAACGTGAATTCGCGAGCCTCACACCCCGGTATGAATCAGAAACGGGAGAAGGACCTTAGGGAGGGCATGCGTTTCCTTCTAGCAAGGAGTTGTGTCGGTGTTTTTACACGGCCTAACATTTTACTTATGTGGATGATGGATTGCGAGGCGCCTCGGATATATCGGTCGATCCGGGACCGATGGGGTCATTCGTTGGCTCATTTACACCCCATAGGGCGGGGAAAAGTAGTGTTTAGGAATTTTAATCCACATCGGTGGACCGGCCTTGTCGCTCCAAAGGGTCACTCGAGCTCTGACCCTGAGACATGGGCTAGATTGTCACGAAGTCGGTAAGGACTATCTTTTGCCTCGGTTCATGACGGAAATCCAATTTCCAAATACGTGACTGTGCGGTTTTGATTGTATATATATATGGCGACATGATATATGGTACCCATGCCGTCTATGATTGATAGTTATGATTCGAAATTGTTTTTGAAACATATAAACACTAGTAGTAATATCAAATGCTTTGATTTTATTCGTATCAAGCATATCTTGGCCATTATAAGGTAAAACTCTACCCCCCGGTTTGCATTGCATTGTGTGATGGGAACTGTGTCTTATAATGGCTTCATTTTTATAAAAAGCGTTGCGATGTTTAAAAGAATGATTTGTTTTAAAGCACTGCCAATCCGATGGAGTAAACCCGTTCCACGAAAGTGGCGTGGTTCTGTGATTAGCCATATTTGAAACGTGTTGAGTAGATTTCTCATACCAGCCCCATGACTGACTCGTAGTTTGTTTCACTTTCAAACTCGGGTGCCCCTTTTTCTACACGGGAAGCCATGTATTTAGGTTTAGCTGGCTCTTTCTCTGGATAGCTGGAGCTGAAGATGGATTCAAGCATTTATCACTTTTTATGTTGTTCAGCTCCTATTGTACATTATGTTTGTTTTTCCGCTGTAGACATATATGTATAAAAGAATTGTATTTGTACTAAGCATGATCCTGTATACTGTGTAACTCTGATGATTACTTTTATCCAGTATATTCTATTGTTCATTATCTGGTGTATTCATTTAATTATGCTCTGCTATTATCTGTTTCTGTGTTATATTCCAAAGATTACCCTTGCCGCCGTCAGTACGGGGTTTGTGGTTGTCATATTAATTCTTCTATATGTATCGTGTGCCATTTTATTCTAATATCCTTCCTCTTTTTCAACATTCAATTATCACTTAGTATTTCTTTATTAATACTAAACCCACTTATGAATCATTTCATAAAGCTATACTTCAAGTTATTAAACAATGTATAACCTAAGTTCGGGCACATATAATACTCTAAAACATTCTATGAGTATATCCAAAAATCAAATTTGTTAAGTATGTTAATAAAATGTTGAACTTGTTCTAACTTGCTATCATAATAATTCAAGTGTTATATAAACTCAACTTTATATTTTCACAAACACTTAATTTCAAGTTCTGTAATAATTCGGAAGGTTTCAACTATCCAAAATTGTTGAAAATTGTAACGACCCAGAAAATCTGAACCAATTTAAAATTTTTAAATTGGCTTAAATAATGGATTTTAAATATTTAAAATAAATATTTTAGATAATGGCGATGAAAACTGAGTTAAAATCGACATTTGAAAACCAATATAATTAATTATAATTATATATAGAATTGAAAAGGGCGCGGTAGTTCGATAATTCGATATCAAACTTCAATTGAATATATCAGGTGCAAAACAATCCGGATTTTAGTGAAACCAAAAACATTAGGATCTAATTGATGATGTCTTTCTAACGAATCCGACCAATCGAAATTTGATAGCGGGAATCAAAAGATATGTCCAGTTGAAAATTCTGAATAGTCGCTATGGAATTCAGGCCCTTAAAAATGGACATCTTGCAAACGACCTCGGATTTGGATGAAACCACTTTTGTTAGATCCGCAGTGTCAAGTTATTGTTAGATTCCAAATTTCATAATTTTTCGAATCAATATGTGAGTGTGGCAAAGGAAAACGCGTTTGACCGATTTCAGTTGATTTTAATCGACTGGAAATTGGCCATTTTTCAAACGGTCTCAGAATTCGACGAAACTAGTTTTGTTAGGACCGTATCGTCAATACGAAGCTAGAAAATATTTTTTTGGAATTTTTCTAGTTAGTATATGACCCGGTAATTTTAAATGTGCGTTTAAAATTCAATATAGTGATTTAAATGAAAATTCAAAAGGAAACTGATCGTAACGATCAAATCAGCTTGCGATACATATCCCATTGTGTTCGGAATGGGGGTTAAACGCTAGGGACGACAGTCGGCAGGTTCGATTTCGAGTTCGAATGGGAAGGGTACTTTGGAGAATTTAAAATTCAAAATAAATTATATAATAGCCCCCCTTCTCCTTTCCTCCCTCAGTCAACTCTCGGTCAAATAAAAAAAAAAAAAAAACTCGACGAAAGCCAAAACCCTAGCCGCCAGTCTCCACATTCGCCATCGCCACCCCCTCTCCTTTGCCACAGCCGACGCCACCACACTCCGACCCTCCCCATCGCCCTTCGCCTCAGTCCTCCTTCCATACCTAGATCGACCGAAGACCCTAAAACCCCAAGCCCAGCCCTGAAACCGACGCCACCGCGCCTGAGGGCCACTGCCGCCGCCTTGCCGCCTTGCCTCCGACGAACTGCAGAAACCCCCCCTATCTGTAAGTATTTCTTTTTATTTTATTATTTTATTTTTATTTTATAAAAACAGAATTTAAAAACGGATTTGTTTAAGGTTTAAAAACTGATTTGTTTAAGGTTTAAAAACTGATTTGTTTAAGATATAAAAACTGATTTTTAAAAGGGTTAAAACTGATTTCAAAAGAATTTAAAACTGATTTTTGAAAAAGATTATAAAACTGTTTTTTTTTAAAAGGTTAAAACTGATGTCAAAAGAATTTAAAAACTGATTTTCAAAAGAATTTCAAAAGGATTTTTTTTAAACTGATTTTAAAAAGATTTGAACTTTTAAAAGAAAAAGCTTTGAACTTTGAATAGAAAAAGATTTGAACTTGGAAAAAAAAATAAAGATCATATTTTTAAAATAGAAAAGACGGAATTTTTGTTAAGTAGAAGAAGTAAGATATGATTCTTATATTTTTAAAGCAATAAAAATATAATTTTTACATCATAGGAATATTAAAAATAAAATCTTTATTTTTGAAAGGACGGAATTTATATTTTTGAAATTCGATTTTATATATTGAACAGCATAATAAAAATTCGATTTTTATATATTGAATAACATAGTAAAAATTCGATTTTTACATATGTAGAGAATACGGGCAAAAGCGACAGAAAGGCGAAGATTTCTCTAAGGAAGAGTCGTAGTTGGATAGCTATTGGTGAGATTTCTGATTTAAAAATATTTTATATGTGTGAAATGAAAGTGAATTGCTATCTATAAATATATATCTATATATATATATATATATACATATATATATATACGCCCCCTCGTCCACAAACCATGGACGATATTTATTGATTGAAATTGGTGTGAAAATTGATTGATAGCGAATGGTTGTTTGGGATTGTTTGTGATTGATATTGGTTGATTGTGGTTGAAAAATACCCGCTTGTGATTAAGAAATATTTGGTTGAAACCACATAGGATTAGTTTGTGGAAATGAAATAAATATATACATGCCGCCTGCGTGCGAACTAGATGCATGATCCCCATTGTCAAAAACCGCGAGGTTTTAAGGTAGAGCGAGGAGCCGTACTAGGGACGGTCCCGGTTTAACTACCCTGCCGTTATGCTGCCGAAATTTTGAATAATATTCGTGTGTTTGAATTATTTTCATTTGCTTAAACTATATTTATTCATTGTATAGAAAACATTCATGTGTTGAATTGATATTCATTCGTTGATTAGAAATTCATGTGTTGAATGGTATTCATATTTTGAAAATAAATTGTTTGACAATAAAAATCACATTTTTATCTATATATAGAAACTATAGAAAACATTCATGTGTTGAATTGATATTCATTCGTTGATTAGAAATTCATGTGTTGAATGGTATTCATATTTTGAAATAAATTGTTTGATAATAAAAATCACATTTTTATCTATATATAGAAACTATAGAAAACATTCATGTGTTGAATTGATATTCATTCGTTGATTAGACATTCATGTGTTGAATGGTATTCATATTTTGAAATAAATTGTTTGATAATAAAAATCACATTTTTATCTATATATAGAAACTATAGAAAACATTCATGTGTTGAATTGATATTCATTCGTTGATTAGAAATTCATGTGTTGAATGGTATTCATATTTTGAAATAAATTGTTTGATAATAAAAATCACATTTTTATCTATATATAGAAACTAAAAATCACCTTTTATCGACTATATGAACTGTGTAAAATAGTCTCGTTTTAAAAGAAATTGTTTTATGATAAAAATCCCATTTTTATCACCAACTTGAACTATATAGAAAAATAGTGTTTTGAAATGAATTGTTTTACAATAAAAATCACATTTTTATTGTATGCATAAATCGTTGAAATGTGAAGTGTTAAAAATAGCCACTTGTTCAAAATAAACATATATGAGTTGAAATATTCATTAATTAGCTAATGAAATGATTTGCACCTATTTATGTAACATTAGAATGAATGGTGTTTTTAAACCAAATAGAAATCAAATATGAAGTTGAATAGAAAATGATAAATGATAAGAACTGTATATATATGTACATGCATATTCATTGAACAGGTTATAGCAAAGGGGCTAGAGAAGAGGAATAAAATTTTGTGCCCGACAAATAGGTACACATTTACTGCTTTGTTTGGGTGATGATTTTATGAGCCTGTTGGCTAGCCGCTTGGCTTTTTCTTTTTCTTTTTGAGATTAGAAGGACCGGGAACGCTATTTGCGATTTCCCGATGCTCCCGGTGCAGGGGAGGTTATGGCGAAATTTTCCAAAATTTTAAGGTGTTAGAAAAATATTTAAAGTGAAAACGATATGGAAATCATTGAATGAACTATATTTATATAAATATATAAATATAAATAAAATTAAAACGAAACGAGGCCGTGCAGTTCGTATTTTGAAATCGTGATTTCAAACGACTAGTGCGGGAAATCCGAGCATTGGATTTTCCCGAAACCTCAACCGTCGGGTTCGCCTTGGAATAATCTTTCCAACGGCACCAACCTTGTAAAAATCCAACGGTTGGATTGTCTGGAATGTTTAATTCAAATCTAAAGAAAAACAGCGCCAGAAGCGATTATATTTATATATATATATATATTAATATAATTATATATTTAATCGAATAATGACGCTGCAGTTCGTATTTTGAAATCGAAACTACAAACGATTGTACCGGGAGATCCGACCGTCAGATTTTCCCGAAACTGGAACTGTTGGATTCGTTTTGAAAAGACCTTTCTAATGATGTAAATTTTGCGAAGATCCAACGGTTAGATTTTCAGATATGAGTAAATCAAATCTGAAGAAAAACAGCGCCACGGCCGCCTTATGGCCCGAAGCGTCGTTTTGAATAAAATGGCTATTTTAAAATAAATAAAAATAGCGATAAATAGTTATAAAATATCATAAGCGATATGGAATGGAAATAAACTCAATTTGCTTGATTTATGTGGCTTTTGATGGTTGAATGTGTTTGGTGTGAAAATTACATTAAAGAAAACAATTGGTGTTGTCGAATAATTTAACCATTGAAATAAATTGATTTGAAATTCTAAATATACGTGAATTATTTGAGAAGACCGAGTTAATTCCCATTTCAAATAATTGACCGACGATTGAAAGTCGAAGATGAAGACGATGGTCGAAGACCGGAGATCTTCACCTTGTTTGGATGGTAACCGAGGTCCTGATTGGGAGGCATCCCGAAATATGGATAATGAGTGGTGATCGTCCAGACGTACGTGGTGATCGATGGGTTTGCGAGGTATTTAGTGCCTCCGGTTTCGTTCAGACCCAGAACGGACTTGTAAATGGACTGTGTGTCTGACATAGGATTTATTCTGTGTGGCATGCTAAGATGCAGTGATCAGGGCTTCTGTTGAAAAGCAAAGTCTTGTGGTGATGATCAAAGCACCGCCTGTGTGGCATAGCTTTGTGTATAACGTGAATTTGCGAGCCTCACACCCCGGTATGAACCTAAAACGGGAGAACGGACCTCAGGGAGGGCCTACGTTTCCTCCTAGCTAAAAGTGGCGTCAGTGGTTTTACACGCCCTGACGAGTTTGACTTATGTGGTTGTTGCTGTTGCGAGGCGCCTCGGTTAGATCGGACGATCCGGGTCCGATGGAGTCACTTGTTGGCTCGCTTACGCCCCAAAGGGCGGCGAAACGTAGTGCTCAGGCATTTTTAATCCACTCCGTGTGGACCGGCCCTGTCGCTCCAAGGATCGATGCGTTCTGATCCTGAGACTCGGGCTAGGCAGTCTCGAATTCGGTAAGGACTATCTTTTGCCTTGGTTCATGACGGAAATCCAATTTCCAAACACGACATCGTGCGGTTTTGATTGTATATATATATGGCGACATGATATATGGTACCCATGCCGTCTATGATTGATAGTTATGATTTGAAATTGTTTTCAAAAACATATAAACACTAGCAATAATATCAAATGTCTTTGTTTTATTCGTATCAAGCATATTTTGGCCATTATAAGGTAAAACTCTATCCCCCGGTTTGCGTTGCATTGTGTGATGGGAACTGAGTCTTATAATGGCTTCATTTTTATGAAAAGCATAGCGATGTTTAAAAGAAAGATTTGTTTTAAAGCACTGGCAATCCAATGGAGTAAACCCGTTCCACGAAAGTGGCGTGGTCCTGTGATTAGCCATATTATATATGTGTTGAGTAGACTTCTCATACCAGTCCCATGACTGACTCGTAGTTTGTTTCACTTTCAAACTCGGGTGCCCCTTTTTCTACACGGGCAGCCTTGTATTCAGGTTTAGCTGGTTCTTTTTCTGGATAGCTGGAGCTGGAGATGGATTCTATCATTTATTCTTTTTATGCTGTTTAGCTCCTATTGTACATATTTTGTTTATTTCCGCTGTAGACATTTATGTATAGCTGAACTGTATTTGTACTAAGTAAGATCCTGTATACTGTGTAACTCTGATGATACTTTTATCCAGTATATTTTATTGTTCATTATCTGGTGTATTTATTTAATTCTGTTCTGCTTTATCAGTTTCTGTGTTATATTCCAAAGATAACCTTGTTTCCGTCTGAACGGGAATTCGGGTCGTCTCATCGTGGTATCAGAGCTTTGGTTAAGCTTAGTTCTGGAATATAACATATTAACGAACTCGTCAGAAATAGAACCAGTAGTGTTCTAGGACGGGTAACTCTATACAGATAGGATCAGCAATATCCTAGTATGAGTAAAGCAGAAGGAATTACACCTCGCTAGACACATTTACATTGAAGTATGTGTTTCTATATTTTAAACTATCTTTTCTGTGACCTGACACTTGACCTGCCATTTGCAGAAGTACTAGAAAATGAGTGCCAGAAACAAAAGGAATACAGAACCCAATCTAGAGGCTCTATTCAAGAGATATCGAAATCTGGGTGGAGCCCAATTCTCGGGCAATGAATCTATTATTCAAACTCAAGCTTGGATGGGTTCTGTCGAAAGAATCTTTGAGCATATCCAGTTGAGAGATGACCAGAAACGGTTAGTAGCATCTTGGGCGCTCAAAGAAGAAGCTTTAATCTGGTGGGAAACAATCATCAAAAATAATCCAGAAGGTGATATCACCTGGGACAGATTCAAAGTGATTTTCCTACAAAGATTTACTCCTCCCGAAGCAACCGAGAGATTATATGATGAATTTTCTTATCTAATACAAGGTGACATGACCATCCCAGAATATCATAAGAAATTCAATGAACTTGCTCACTTTGCTCCTCATCTGATTCAAGACCCTAAGAGGAAAAATATGAGATTTATTCGTGGCCTTCAAAGGAAATACCAGAATAAAGTATTGGGGCATGTGAGGCTTCCTTTTCCAGAAATGATTTACATGGCTTATCAGTATGAAGATCTCCATAAGAAAGGAATGTTGCACGACGAAGAAGAAGTTTGTTGTAGTGACAAAGAAGAGTCAGAAACTGATGTTCCTGAAGCCAGTGAAAGGTCTGAGGTCAGTAAAGAGCTTAAGGTAAATCGAAAAAGGGCTAGATCTGAAAAAGAACCTGTCACAACTGCCGTATGCAATAACTGACATCAAAAGGGGCATTTGTCGATAAATTGTGGGCCCTTAAAGAAACGAATCAAAAGTGGATTCAAACCCGGTGGGAAGGCTCGAGAAGGTAGGAAATGCCGGAAGTGCCATCAAGCTGGTCATATTGAGAAAAACCGCCCGCTATTCAGAAAGCCTGGAATAGTTCAAGTGAATGAAGTAGCAGAAATTTCCGAGCCCTCAACTAGTCAAGAAAGGCCCGATGTTTTAGAAGGCACGCTTACTGTCAAAAACATTCCAGTCAAAGTACTGTTTGACACAGGCGCGTCGAGAAGCTTCATTGCCAAAGATGCAGCTAAGAAACTGGATTTGAGTTTGAAAAAGCACAAGGAACCAATGACGGTCCAGAATCCGGTTGGGGGTTCAATTGATCTCAGCTGGGTTTACGGAGTGCCGGTTTCCTTTTCTCGTTATCGGTTTCCTACCATCGCAGCCGTCATGAATTTTAAAGAGTTTGATCTTATCTTGGGATTAGACTGGCTGACCAAATATGAAGCTGAAGTCAAATGTGCCGACAGAGTCGTAAAGGCGAAGATTAAATCACGTGATTATATAACCATTCCCTGTGAAGGTCAGAATGCTAATAGAAAGGATTTCTGGGCAGCTTTGGATGTTTCTCCATCCCAAATAGAAAATGTCCCATAAATCACTGAGAATATTCCTGACCTCATTAAAGATATTCCTGTCGTCAAGAACTATGCGGACGTGTTCGAAGAAGTTGTTCGCTTACCTCCGCAGAGAGAAATAGATTTCAAGATTGCTTTAATTCCCAATGCAAGGCCGGTAGTTCACGCTATTCGAAGAATGTCCTTGAAAGAGAAGGAGGAATTAGACAATCAAACACGACATCTGGTATGGAAAGGTCTGATCAGGCCTAGTTTCTCTGATTGGGGTGCAGCAGTGGTATTTGTCCCAAAATCTGACGGTACTCTACGGCTATGTGTGGATTATCGTGATCTGAACAAGCAGACAATAAAGAACAAGTATCCATTGCCGCGGATTGATGATTTGTTGGATCGATTAAATGGAGCACAAGTATTCTCACGAATGGACCTAGCTACAGGATTCCATCAACTTCGAATTGCCGAAGAGTGTGTTCCAATGACAGCGTTCAGAGGCCCCGACTTATTCTACGAGTGGTTAGTAATGCCGTTCGGATTATGTAACGCTCCAGCTTATTTCGTCGATCTAATGAACAGAGTATTCAGAGGAGTATTGAACAAATTTGTTCTGGTTTTTATTGATGATATTCTAATCTTCTCTAAATCAAAGGCCGAACATGAAAAGCATCTGGAACAGGTTCTAGAAATCCTCAGAAGGAATGTATTGAAAGCCAAGTTTTCCAAATGTATATTCTGGCAAGATGAAGTAAAATTTCTGGGCCATGTTGTATCGAAAGAAGGAATTGCTGTGGATCCAAGTAAAATCACGGCTATTCAAAATTGGAAACAGCCCAGTACTCCCACTGAAGTCCGCAACTTTCTCGGATTTGCTAGCTATTATCGGAAGTTCGTTAAAGACTTTTCTAAGATATCTGGCCACTAAACGAAGCTTACAAAGAAGCATTCTAAGTTCAAATGGACTCAAGAAAGTGAGGAGGCTTTCGAAGAGCTAAAGTTAAGATTAACGACAGCTCTAGTGTTAACCATCGTCGATGGCAACCAAGATTTAAAAGTCTGGACTGATGCTTCTAGAGAGGGCCTTGGCGTAGTGTTAATGCAAAGAGGCCAAGTAATTGCTTATGCTAGTCGTCAACTGAAACCACACGAGAAAAACTATGTAACTCATGATCTTGAGTTATTGGCTATCATATTCTCTTCGAAAATCTGGAGACACTATCTTCTGGGTGAGAGATTTGAACTGTTTACAGATCACCAGTCGTTAAAGTATCTGTTCACTCAGAAGGACTTAAATCTGAGACAGCAACGTTGGCTGGAGTTTCTTGCGACATATGACTTCGAAATTATATATACTCCAGGGAAAGCCAATGTCGTGGCCGATGCGCTAAGCAGAAAGAATGTAATGATCGCCAGTTTTATTATCACGACTTCATTGCTAGATAAAATATCTGCTCTTCAGGAGGATGATCACTTCATTCAGAAGATCAGAGGGATAATTCAACAAGGCGAACCCTCGAGTTTTCAAGTAGACAATGATGGGATTCTAAGGCTCAAAGGTCGAATATGCGTTCCTAACATTCCTGAACTTCGAAAGGAAGTACTGGATGAATGCCACAAGTCAAAACTCAGTATCCATCCGGGAGTAAGCAAAATGTATAATGACATCAAACGCACTTTCTGGTGGAAGTCGATGAAAAGGGACATTTCTTTATATGTTAGTCGATGCCCTACTTGCCAGCTAGTCAAGAGTGACCAACAGAAACTGGCTGGATTATTACAACCGCTAGAAGTTCCTGGCTGGAAGTGGGAACATATTTCTATGGATTTCATCGATGGTCTGCCCAGAACCAGAAAAGGAAATGACAGTATTTGGGTGATCGTAGATCGTTTCACGAAGACCGCCCATTTCATACCTGTCAGATCAAACAGAACTGCTCAGAGTCTGGCGCAAATTTACGTCAGGGAAATAGTTAGACTACATGGAGTGCCGCTCAGTATAGTCAGTGATAGAGATACAATATTTACTAGTAAATTCTGGGAGGCATTTCAAGTAGATCTGGGAACGAAGTTAAACTTGAGCACCGCTTATCATCCTCAGACAGACGGTCAGACTGAGAGGGTGAATCGCATTTTAGAAGATCTATTGCGGGCTTGTGTTATAGATTTCGGTGGATCATGGGAAGACCATCTGCATTTGGCTGAATTCTCTTATAACAACAGCTACCAGGCGAGTCTGACAATGTCGCCATTCGAAGCATTGTATGGTAGACCTTGGCGATCTCCTGCTTGTTGGGTCGAGCCTGGAAATAGACTTGTGTTGGGTCCGGATATGATTCGAGAAGCTGCCGACAAAGTCGATTTTATTAAGAAGAGATTACTCGCCGCTCAAAGCCGACAAAAGAGCTATGCCGATAGAAGAAGAAGAGATATATCCTTTGAAGTTGGCGACTATGTATATTTGAAAGTATCGCCGATGAGAGGAGTTATCCGGTTCGGTAAAACTGGAAAGTTGGCACCCAAATTCATTGGTCCGTTTCCTATTCTGGAACGGATTGGGACTCTCGCATATAAAGTTAAATTGCCAGATTGGTTGCCTGGAGTTCATGATGTATTTCATATATCTCAACTTCGAAAGCACGTTCATGATCCAGACTTGATCGTGGAAGAAGCAGCTCAGCAGGATATTGAAATTACTCCAGAATTAGCTGTGAGGCGAGAGCCGCTAAAGATTATCGGCAAGGAAACCAAAGAACTGAGGAACAAGAAGGTTCGCTTAGTCAAAGTGCAATGGAGTGGAGATCCGCGAGATTGTACTTGGGAAACTGAGGAGAGCATTCAGAAAGCTTATCCTAGATGCCGAGTGGATATCTCTGATTGACTCCGGTGCAAGGTACATTTACCATACTTTGCATTACCATTTAATTCTCTATTCTGTTGCTATTTTCTTCCCATGGATGTGCACTATTTATTCTATACTCTGAAGGTTAGAAACAAATTGGTTGTTGTATTGTGTGATTGTAGATTTATCAAACCACTTTCGACTTTGTTCCTTTTCGGGGATGAAAAGTTTTAAGTGGGGGAGATGGTAACGACCCAGAAAATCTGAACCAATTTAAAAATTTTAAATTGGCTAAAATAATGGATTTTAAATATTTAAAATAAATATTTTAGATAATGGCGATGAAAACTGAGTTAAAATCGACATTTGAAAACCAATATAATTAATTATAATTATATATAGAATTGAAAAGGGCGCGGTAGTTCGATAATTCGATTTCAAACTTCAATTGAATATACCGGGTGCAAAACAATCCGGATTTTAGTGAAACCAAAAACATTAGGATCTAATTGATGATATCTTTCTAACGAATCCAACCAATCGAAATTTGATAGCGGGAATCAAAAGATATGTCCAGTTGAAAATTCTGAATAGTCGCTATGGAATTCAGGCCCTTAAAAATGGACATCTTGCAAACGACCTCGGATTTGGATGAAACCACTTTTGTTAGATCCGCAGTGTCAAGTTATTGTTAGATTCCAAATTTCATAATTTTTCGAATCAATATGTGAGCGTGGCAAAGGAAAACGCGTTTGACCGATTTCAGTTGATTTTAATCGACTGGAAATTGGCCATTTTTCAAACGGTCTCAGAATTCGACGAAACTAGTTTTGTTAGGACCGTATCGTCAATACGAAGCTAGAAAATATTTTTCTGGAATTTTTCTAGTTAGTATGTGACCCAGGTAATTTGAAATGTGCGTTTAAAATTCAATATAGTGATTTATATGAAAATTCAAAAGGAAACTGATCGTAACGATCAAATCAGCTTGCGATACATATCCCATTGTGTTCGGAATGGGGGTTAAACGCTAGGGACGACAGTCGGCAGGTTCGATTTCGAGTTCGAATGGGAAGGGTACTTTGGAGAATTTAAAATTCAAAATAAATTAATAAATTATATAATAGTCCCCCCTTCTCCTTTCCTCCCTCAGTCAACTCTCGGTCAAATAAAAAAAAAAACTCGACGAAAGCCAAAACCCTAGCCGCCAGTCTCCACGTTCGCCATCGCCACCCCCTCTTCTTTGCCACAGCCGACGCCACCACACTCCGACCCTCCCCATCGCCCTTCGCCTCAGTCCTCCTTCCATACCTAGATCGACCGAAGATCCTAAAACACCAAGCCCAGCACTGAAACCGACGCCACCGCGCCTGAGGGCCACTGCCGCCGCCTTGCCGCCTTGCCTCCGACGAACTGCAGAAACCCCCCCTATCTGTAAGTATTTCTTTTTATTTTATTATTTTATTTTTATTTTATAAAAACAGAATTTAAAAACTGATTTGTTTAAGGTTTAAAAACTGATTTGTTTAAGGTTTAAAAACTGATTTGTTTAAGATATAAAAACTGATTTTTAAAAGGGTCAAAACTGATTTCAAAAGAATTTAAAACTGATTTTTGAAAAAGATTATAAAACTGTTTTTTTTTTAAAAGGTTAAAACTGATGTCAAAGGAATTTAAAAACTGATCTTCAAAAGAATTTCAAAAGGATTTTTTTTAAACTGATTTTAAAAAGATTCGAACTTTTAAAAGAAAAAGCTTTGAACTTTGAATAGAAAAAGATTTGAACTTAGAAAAAAAAATAAAGATCATATTTTTAAAATAGAAAAGACGGAATTTTTGTTAAGTAGAAGAAGTAAGATATGATTCTTATATTTTTAATGCAATAAAAATATAATTTTTACATCATAGGAATATTAAAAATATAATCTTTATTTTTGAAAGGACGGAATTTATATTTTTGAAATTCGATTTTATATATTGAACAGCATAATAAAAATTCGATTTTTATATATTGAATAACATAGTAAAAATTCGATTTTTACATATGTAGAGAATACGGGCGAAAGCGACAGAAAAGCGAAGATTTCTCTTAGGAAGAGTCGTAGTTGGATAGCTATTGGTGAGATTTCTGATTTAAAAATATTTTATATGTGTGAAATGAAAGTGAATTGCTATCTATAAATATATATATATATATATATATATATATATATATATATATACACGCCCCCTCGTCCACAAACCATGGACGATATTTATTGATTGAAATTGGTGTGAAAATTGATTGATAGCGAATGGTTGTTTGGGATTGTTTGTGATTGATATTGGTTGATTGTGGTTGAAAAATACCCGCTTGTGATTAAGAAATATTTGGTTGAAACCACCTAGGATTAGTTTGTGGAAATGAAATAAATATATACATGCCGCCTGCGTGCGAACTAGATGCATGATCCCCATTGTCAAAAACTGCGAGGTTTTAAGGTAGAGCGAGGAGCCGTACTAGGGACGGTCCCGGTTTAACTACCCTGCCGTTATGCTGCCGAAATTTTGAATAATATTCGTGTGTTTGAATTATTTTCATTTGCTTAAACTATATTTATTCATTGTATAGAAAACATTCATGTGTTGAATTGATATTCATTCGTTGATTATAAATTCATGTGTTGAATGGTATTCATATTTTGAAAATAAATTGTTTGATAATAAAAATCACATTTTTATCTATATATAGAAACTATAGAAAACATTCATGTGTTGAATTGATATTCATTCGTTGATTAGAAATTCATGTGTTGAATGGTATTCATATTTTGAAATAAATTGTTTGATAATAAAAATCACATTTTTATCTATATATAGAAACTATAGAAAACATTCATGTGTTGAATTGATATTCATTCGTTGATTAGAAATTCATGTGTTGAATGGTATTCATATTTTGAAATAAATTGTTTGATAATAAAAATCACATTATTATCTATATATAGAAACTATAGAAAACATTCATGTGTTGAATTGATATTCATTCGTTGATTAGAAATTCATGTGTTGAATGGTATTCATATTTTGAAATAAATTGTTTGATAATAAAAATCACATTTTTATCTATATATAGAAACTATAGAAAACATTCATGTGTTGAATTGATATTCATTCGTTGATTAGAAATTCATGTGTTGAATGGTATTCATATTTTGAAATAAATTGTTTGATAATAAAAATCACCTTTTATCGACTATATGAACTGTGTAAAATAGTCTCGTTTTAAAAGAAATTGTTTTATGATAAAAATCCCATTTTTATCACCAACTTGAACTATATAGAAAAATAGTGTTTTGAAATGAATTGTTTTACAATAAAAATCACATTTTTATTGTATGCATAAATCGTTGAAATGTGAAGTGTTAAAAATAGCCACTTGTTCAAAATAAACATATATGAGTTGAAATATTCATTAATTAGCTAATGAAATGATTTGCACCTATTTATGTAACATTAGAATGAATGGTGTTTTTAAACCAAACAGAAATCAAATATGAAGTTGAATAGAAAATGATAAATGATAAGAACTGTATATATATATGTACATGCATATTCATTGAACAGGTTATAGCAAAGGGGCTAGAGAAGAGGAATAAAATTTTGTGCCCGACAAATAGGTACACATTTACTGCTTTGTTTGGGTGATGATTTTATGAGCCTGTTGGCTAGCCGCTTGGCTTTTTCTTTTTCTTTTTGAGATTAGAAGGACCGGGAACGCTATTTGCGATTTCCCGATGCTCCCGGTGCAGGGGAGGTTATGGCGAAATTTTCCAAAATTTTAAGGTGTTAGAAAAATATTTAAAGTGAAAACGATATGGAAATCATTGAATGAACTATATTTATATAAATATATAAATATAAATAAAATTAAAACGAAACGAGGCCGTGCAGTTCGTATTTTGAAATCGTGATTTCAAATGACTAGTGCGGGAAATCCGACCATTGGATTTTCCCGAAACCTCAACCGTCGGGTTCGCCTTGGAATAATCTTTCCAACGGCACCAACCTTGTAAAAATCCAACGGTTGGATTGTCTGGAATGTTTAATTCAAATCTGAAGAAAAACAGCGCCAGAAGCGATTATATTTATATATATATATTAATATAATTATATATTTAATCGAATAACGACGCTGCAGTTCGTATTTTGAAATCGAAACTTCAAACGATTGTACGGGGAGATCCGACCGTCAGATTTTCCCGAAACTGGAACCGTTGGATTCGTTTAGAAAAGACCTTTCTAATGATGTAAATTTTGCGAAGATCCAACGGTTAGATTTTTAGATATGTGTAAATCAAATCTGAAGAAAAACAGCGCCACGGCCGCCTTATGGCCCGAAGCGTCGTTTTGAATAAAATGGCTATTTTAAAATAAATAAAAATAGCGATAAATAGTTATAAAATATCATAAGCGATATGGAATGGAAATAAACTGAATTTGCTTGATTTATGTGGCTTTTGATGGTTGAATGTGTTTGGTGTGAAAATTACATTAAAGAACACGATTGGTGTTGTCGAATAATTTAACCATTGAAATAAATTGATTTGAAATTCTAAATATACGTGAATTATTTGAGAAGGCCGAGTTAATTCTCATTTCAAATAATTGACCGACGATTGAAAGTCGAAGATGAAGACGATGGTCGAAGACCGGAGATCTTCACCTCGTTTGGATGGTAACCGAGGTCCTGATTGGGAGGCATCTCTAAATATGGATAATGAGTGGTGATCGTCCAGACGTACGTGGTGATCGATGGGTTTGCGAGGTATTTAGTGCCTCCGGTTTCGTTCAGACCCAGAACGGACTTGTAAATGGACTGTGTGTCTGACATAGGATTTATTCAGTGTGGCATGCTAAGATGCAGTGATCAGGGCATCTGTTGAAAAGCAAAGTCTTGTGGTGATGATCAAAGCACCGCCTGTGTGGCATAGCTTTGTATATAACGTGAATTCGCGAGCCTCACACCCCGGTATGAACCTAAAACGGGAGAACGGACCTCAGGGAGGGCCTACGTTTCCTCCTAGCTAAAAGTGGCGTCAGTGGTTTTACACGCTCTGACGAGTTTGACTTATGTGGTTGTTGCTGTTGCGAGGCGCCTCGGTTAGATCGGATGATCCGGGTCCGATGGAGTCACTTGTTGGCTCGCTTATGCCCCAAAGGGCGGCGAAACGTAGTGCTCAGGCATTTTTAATCCACTCCGTGTGGACCGGCCCTGTCGCTCCAAGGATCGATGCGTTCTGATCCTGAGACTCGGGCTAGGCAGTCTCGAATTCGGTGAGGACTATCTTTTGCCTTGGTTCATGACGGAAATCCAATTTCCAAATACGACATCGTGCGGTTTTGATTGTATATATATATGGCGACATGATATATGGTACCCATGCCGTCTATGATTGATAGTTATGATTTGAAACTGTTTTCAAAAACATATAAACACTAGCAATAATATCAAATGTCTTTGTTTTATTCGTATCAAGCATATTTTGGCCATTATAAGGTAAAACTCTATCCCCCGGTTTGCGTTGCATTGTGTGATGGGAACTGAGTCTTATAATGGCTTCATTTTTATAAAAAGAATAGCGATGTTTAAAAGAAAGATTTGTTTTAAAGCACTGGCAATCCAATGGAGTAAACCCGTTCCACGAAAGTGGCGTGGTCCTGTGATTAGCCATATTATATATGTGTTGAGTAGACTTCTCATACCAGTCCCATGACTGACTCGTAGTTTGTTTCACTTTCAAACTCGGGTGCCCCTTTTTCTACACGGGCAGCCTTGTATTCAGGTTTAGCTGGTTCTTTTTCTGGATAGCTGGAGCTGGAGATGGATTCTATCATTTATTCTTTTTATGCTGTTCAGCTCCTATTGTACATATTTTGTTTATTTCCGCTGTAGACATTTATGTATAGCTGAACTGTATTTGTACTAAGTAAGATCCTGTATACTGTGTAACTATGATGATACTTTTATCCAGTATATTTTATTGTTCATTATCTGGTGTATTTATTTAATTCTGTTCTGCTTTATCTGTTTCTGTGTTATATTCCAAAGATAACCTTGTTTCCGTCTGAACGGGAATTCGGGTCGTCTCAAAAATCCCATTTCATTTTAACAAATGAAACCTACAAAGCTACAAACGACATTATTGACATATATGCAATCTTAATGCATAGACTATATGGATTCATAAAATGACTTAATCAAGTTTCAATAATTTATATAAAGCACTTCTTTATCTAACTTATTTCACAAATTCTTATCATTATTTGGATTATAATAGATGAATCATGTTAAAATTCAATTTAACCTAACATTATCATTAAACGCCTTATAGTCAAACTATGAAACTTACTTCATAAGGTGTTCATATCTAATGTTCCCACTTATTACCATCTACTCAACCCATTTTTTTAAAAGGTAATTGGTTATAAGTCAACAAGCATTAATACATGCTCATAAACTGATCAAGCATAACTAATATTCAATAACTAATAATAGTTGAATATTATCATTCCCAACAACCAAACACATCATAAATGACTATATCAATTTATGAAAGTTTATATTTTATACAAAATATAAGCCTAGGTAAAATTATTTCATTTACCAATTTTAAAACCAATATTGTGTCGATATGCCTTGTTTTAGTATTTACAAATCCCTATCGATACCATGTCGTCCCACATATCGACTAGAATTCATAGACCACTCAACAGATTAACTAACACAACATAAAATAATTTTATAACACTAACAAATACACGCTGTCATATATATAATACACTCAATTCATGTTAGGGCATTCCATTACCCTATCTCTTGATGAGTCATACCCAAACAAAGCCAAGGTGTTCGCTCAACCTTGTGCTCTGATACCAAATGTAACAATCCGACTTTTCGACCCTCAAATGTCGACAGTAATACATCCACGGTATTCACGTGCCAAGCACCCAAGTGCCGAAAAGAAGAAAAGTTAGGGTGAAATAAAATAAAAAGAAAATAGACTGAGGAAGAAGAGGACACAATATCATAATCTCACAACGAAACGGTAACATATAATATAATGAATGATCTTTACAAATAAAACTGTATGATTACAACTATCAGGGAAGACTAACCTATCATCAACTTGGACAGTTATAACTACCCGTCCTCATAAATGTTGATGTACAACATTGAATGCAGCGGATATAAAAAGCACGGTAAGATGAACTCCAACTCTCTTCCAAAAGCTCCAAGGCATCCAAAGTAAAACCTGGCATATTCAGCCTACTCGAAGGAGTACGTGATGATTTTAAGGAAAAACAAAAAACCAAGCATCAGACATCAGTCTGGTATGAGAAACTCAAGGTACATATTGCATGTAACAACACTGAGGAGACCATGCAGATTACCACTTTGGTTGTTTCCCTCAAAAGAATCCAACCGTTTATTAATAGAAGTATAGTTGTATTATAGATAATGTCTAGGGTATAGAATATAAATAAATTCACATAGAAGGAATGGTAACATTGGTTACATTCGACAACTATTAAGTGTACAAACAAAACCGCTAAGGTACGTCCGTATATTCGATTTTCCATCGGAGATCTCTCAATGCAGATCCAAACTCCATGTACAAGGGTCAGAAAGTACCTCCGAGCGTTGCATATCTCTAGATAAAATATACCATAAGGTAAACACAAATGGCCTACGCACGAAACACCGAAGTGTACCACATGGAACCAAATATATCCAACTCCCGCACGCAAATTCGAGGAGCTCCCGCACGATACGATAATAAACATACACTAGATATGGAGTCAATATATCCTGCCGTAGGTTAGAAAAACCCTAGATTGTTCTCCTACTCTGTTTTCAGCCATTTCCAATGTCGAGGTTTCGTTCGGCATCTTTCACATGAGTCTTCATCACTCGAATAGAACAAGAATTCCCAGTTGGAATCCCATAGCTCAAAAGATCTTGGAATCACACATAGATTCCTTCACAGATCTCGGAATCACACATGGATTCCAATACATCAACAGATCTTGGAATCACACATAGATTCTTTCATAGACCTAATAATTACTATATGTGTTCGAGCATCTCAATAGATCTCTAATCCCCATATAGACTTCACTTCCCAGCCGCTTCCAAAACGTAGAACCCGTATACTAGTTTTGAAGTGGTTTTCGATAAGTAGAACACTTACCAATCCCGGTCTCCTCAAAACCAGGCGCTAGATTTAAGGACAAGTTCCATAGTCGAAACCGACTATAGTACACACAATAAATGATTGTATATGGAAAACTGCCTCGCTTAATTTCCAAAACAAACGAATAAACATTCAAGGCACTATCAAGATCATGAAGCATGATAAACAATCAAATCACTATCAAGTCACATAGCATGATAATAGTCAAAGCACGATTAACTCATATAAACGGCTTCTAATTCCTTTCCCATTTAATTAATCTTCCATTAATTAATACCCCTTTGTTAGTAAATTTCTTTTATTTAATAAAACTTCATTTGTCTAACAAGACTTCTTTATTAATCAATAACTCATACTCGATTAATATTCCTTTATTAGTAAACTTCTTTTATCTAATAAAACTTCATTTGTCTAACTAGACTTCCTTATTAATCAATAATTCATACTCGATTAATATTCCTTTATTAGTAAACTTCTTTTATCTAATTAAACTTCATTTGTCTAACAAGACTTCTTTATTAATCAATAACTCATACTCGATTAATATTCCTTTATTAGTAAACTTCTTTTATCTAATAAAACTTCATTTGTCTAACTAGACTTCCATATTAATCAATAATTCATCCTCAATTAATATTCCTTTATTAGTAAACTTCTTTTATCTAATAAAACTTCATTTGTCTAACTAGACCTCTTTATTAATCAATAACTCATACTCAATTAATATTCCTATATATACTTGTGTATATATTCAACTTATACATATAAAAGGTATATATGTATATATTCTACTAATTTACTATTCCTTTATAGTCTTAATACTTAAAAGGTATTAATATACTTATCTCTACGGTATAAGTATAATCATAATTCATTTTCAAGATTTCCTTTCTTAGCTTTTATACTTCAAAACGTATTCATATACTTATCCCTCCGGTATAAGTATATCCATAATTCATTTCTAAGATTCCCTTTATAACTTCAATACTTCAAAACGTATTTATATACTTATCCCTCCGGTATAAGTATATCCATAATTCATTTCTAAGATTTCCTAAAATATAATCAAAGAGGTTAAAACCATTGTTTAATAAAGAACCTCTTTTCTTTTATAAGTCAAACATCTTATTCAATATCTTTATCCCGAAAAATTTCTATACTTGTTTCTATCTTTAAAATCAATTATTAAAGATCTAAGTATATTCAAAATCATTAAACCGTATATTCTAGTTTAACTAAATTCCAAGGGTTTCAAAACAAGTGTTGCTAAAACAATGTTTACAACAAACCCAAAACAAATCATTATAATCATCTTTAAACATTCATTTAAAGATTCAATTATATTTACTTCGATGGTATATCCGAGAGGGTTAAAGACTAATGTAATTAACACATTTTCACGACAAACCCAAAACCATTTTATGCTTATAGAAATCACACTTCGTGCACTTAACTCGTTTCTGACATTATCAACTTAACTATCCCTCGATCAAGAGTGAGGCCAGGTAAGTTAGAGCACTGGTTGCATATCACCCCTTGCCTAGACACCCCGTTCTTGACACTCACAGATAGATAAGCCTACTCGTCGGCTTATTAGAATTAAGCACAGTAATCATGATATTCAATAAACAAGTAATTAGGAAGTGCACTTATATGACTATTCTATTTTCACACACTTTCAAACTTACTTCAATTTAACATACAAGTTAAACAACCATTTTTAATATGACAAGAAATCACTAAGGATATCATTGCAAAGTTTCATACAATGTGTTGAAAACACAACAATTCAAACTGGATCTATAGCGACTATCACTATAAGTGCACTTTCAAGTTCAAATCCATAATATGTTAATCCATACTAATTCTTATGTGCTTTGTTTCAAATCCATTCCACTTGTTATACAAGTCAATTCAAATCCAATTCCAAGTCCATTCAAGTCCATTCCAATCCATTAACATGGATCACATATGTCGCTTACTTTTAAAGTCAGAGTCAAGTTAACTTTTTAACATAAGTTACCAACATTCAAGAAAATTTAAGCAGAGTTGAAAACATGCTAAAGGGTTTATGCTTGTTGTCCTAAATAGTGAGTAAACTCACCTTAATCATTAGCAAATCCTAGCTCCAAGAATAAGAAATAAGATCCAAGTATAAGAAATAAGATCCAAGAATAAAAACAAAGATCCAAGCTAGCATCCATCTTCCTTTCCTTGCTTTTCCTTGATTCCTCCTTACTTCCTCCTTGCTTTATAGCTCACAGCCTTTAATGGAATTTAAGAGGCACTTGGATTTTTCAACTTCTAGCTTGCTAGAAGGTCTTGTAATGGTGTAGGATGGCTTCACTCAAATTTGAGTTGATTTGGAGTTGATTTGAGTATAGTTTGAGAAAGTTAGTAAGGAAGAGGAAGAAGCTAAAGATAAGCCATTAAAAGCTTCAATTTTGCTTAGGAATTTTGTGTAAGAAAGAAAGAGGTGTACCCCTCCTTATATTGGAAAAGGAAGGTGGATGGGAAATGTAATAACCCGAAAATATGGGCCAGTTTAAAAATTTTATTTTGGCGATTTATATGAATTTTGAATATTTAAAATGAATTATTTTAAATAATATCGATGAGAAAATTTATTTTGAATATAATTCGAATGAATATATTTATATAGATTGTCGTTAGAATATAAATATTTATTTTAAATTGTAAAAGGAATCGAAAATGGCACGGTAGTTCGATAATTCGATTTCAAACTTCAAATGAATGTACAAGGTGCAAAATAAGCCGGAATTTAGCGATACCAAAAATAATAGAATCTACTTGAGAATATCTTTCCAACGAATCCGAAAAAACAAAATTTCATAGCGGGAATCAAAAGATATGTCCAAATGAATTTTCAGAATAGTCGCTATGGAATTTCTGGCCCTTAAAAATGGAAATTTTGCAAACGACCTCGGTTTTCGACGAAACTACATTTGTTGGATCCGTGATGTCAAGTTATTGCTAGATTCCAATTTTCATAATTTTTTGAATCAACATGTGAGTGTGGCAAAGGAAAACGCGTTTGGCCAGTTTTAGTTGATTTTAATCGACTGGAAAATGGTCATTTTTCAAACGGTCTCAGAATTTGATGTAATTAGTTTTGTTAGGACCGTATCGTCAGTACGAAGCTGGAAAATATTTTTCTGGAATTTTTCAAGTTAGTATGTGACCCCTGTAAATTGAAATGTACATTTAAATTGAATATATGTAGATTTATATTTTAAATTCAACGGAAACTGATCATAACAATCGAGTTGGCCTACGTAACATATCCCATTGTGTTCGTAATGAGGGTAATTAGCTAGGGACGACAGCCGTTGGGCCTCGATTGGAGTTCGAATTAAAAAGTCAACTTTTGGAATTTAAAAATAAATAAATATATAAATTATTATATAATTCCCGCTTACCCCTAGCTTTCTCTCCCGACCTTCAGATTGAAGTAAAAAAACAAAAAGAAAAGAAGAGAGAAACAGGATCTCCACCTTATCGTTCTACCCACCTCCGTCGCCAATGGAGGCGCGCCTCAACCCAGCGCCGCTGACGAACCTCCTTCCCCCTCTATCGCCTGCTTCCTCTCTCTTCTCTCCCATTTCCGATTACCCCAACCCCAAATCGAACAGCACCCTACCTCGCACCCCTCTTTGCGCCGACACCGATCTCCTCTTCCTCTCCTCCTCCGGCCTGCAGTAACACCGACTGTCCAGATCCTCTCTCCGCCTCGTTGAAGCCTCCACAGCCGGAGAACCCATTTCGTAAGACCCCCGATGAACCCTAGCAGCCTCCTCCCTCTTTGAACAATGAGTTTTCAGTTTTTTGTTTATATAAAATTATGATTTTTGTTAATTTAAAATTCTGATATTTAATTTATATGAAGGTAGGATTATTGTAACGATAAGTTTAGTTATTTTTATCATATAAAGAATTGATTTTTAATATGAAATCTTCATATATGTAGCAAATAGGAAAGGAGATGTTTTTGTTTGTATAAAAATATGATGTTTGCTTAGTAAAAATATAATTTTTATTATACGGAATGGTTAAAAATATAATTTTTATTATACAGAAAGGTTAAAAATATAATTTTTATTATACAGGAAGGTTAAAAATATAATTTTTATTACACCGGAAGGTTAAAATAAAAAATTTATATTATAGAAAGACTAAAAATATTATCTTTATGTAGTAGAGATAATAAAATTATAATTTTTATAAAGTAGAAGTAATAAAAATACATTTTTTATAAGGTAGAAGTATTAAAAATATAATTTTTATATAATGAATAAGTTAGAAATATGATTTTTTATATTATATAGATAGTAAAAATTTGATCTTTATATATGTAACGAAATAAAAATCTGATTTTTATTATTTCTACGTTGAAATAAAAATGTGTTTTTTATTGCGATGAAATAAATATTCGATCTTTATATAAGATGTAGAAATATAAAAATATAATTTTTTATATAGAAAGAGATGTTGTAAAAATATATGAAGTAGAATAAAAATATGATTTTTATTTATTGAATGAGGCAATAAAAATATAATTTTAATTTGAACAGCGTGGAAAGTACTACAATGGGCATTTCAAACCGATCCAGACGATTCAGTAGTTCAACAGCAAAGCACGGCGGAGTGGAACCCTCTGTGAGAACTTCTCACCTTCTAAAATTGTGTTTTCTAGTATAAATTATATATACTAGGATGCAGACGGTGTTTAGTAGCACCCGACACCCATCGTTCACAGACCGTGGACAGCTTGTTTGTTTGATATTGATGTGTAGTTGATTGTGTGATATGAAATGAAATAAAATATTTATATAGTAAAAAAATATTGTATAGTTAAAAATAGAATTTTTAACGTGGATGTGAAATGAAATAAATAAATATAAACAAATCGGACGATTTGTATATATATACACTGATTTGACTAATATTGATTGGGATGATAAATTTTACACATCGCCCAACTGCACAAATAAAAATCTGTGTTTGGTTGTTTGAAACCCCACACGGGTATTGGGATGATATTTGACGTACACTAGTCCCAATAATTAGTTGTGTGTCGATCGATTGGTTGACAGACATTTGTGTTGTGCACTTTGGATGATGGTTGATTATTTATCGTTGCTATTAGATACATGTGTTGTATGGAATCCATATAATTAACATTATATGGTAATTGATTGGGCCTCATTCCAATTGGGAAAATAAAGAATATTATAAAATAAAATTCACTTGTTGACACTACTCATTTGTTGAGATTAGTCATGTGTTGAATGAAATATTTTAACAATAAAATTTACATCTTTATTATATATAAAATTAGAAACTAACTGGAAAATAGATAAGGTGAGTGGCCTCCTGGGTATTGATCTGATGTTGGTTTCGGCCTTCGGGGTTAATGCTTAGGGAATCGTTCTCTTACTAATTTACGGTTGGAGCCTGATTAAAAATTTAACGATAGAAATCATAATTTTATAAAATATATTACATAACAAAAATAGTCACGTGTTGACAGTACTCATTTGTTGAGATTAATCAAGTGTTGAAAGAAATATAGATTTATGTGTTGAATAGAACAAATATTCATTTGTTGAATAGAATAACGAAGTGATTGAAATATAGAAAGTCGTGTTGATTAGTGATGCGCCATTTTGATGCGAACGATATTTATATTGATTTTATTCGTTTTTATAATGAATATTGAAAAGAGATTTAAAAATCGAATATTTAGAAAATGAATTCGAATTGAATTAAACATGAAATAAATTCGAATTAAAATGGATGGAAATAGAATTCAAATTGAAATTGAATTGAAACGAATTTTAATTCGAATAAAATAAAATTGAATGAATTCGAATTGAGTGAATTTGAATTGAATTGAAATCAAATGGAAAACGAATTTATAAGGGAAAATTCATTTTTGATTCGAAATTGAATATGAAGTTGAAATAGTTTTTGAAATGAATTTAAAACAAATTATAAAATTCGTTTTAAATGGAAATCGATGAAGTATATATTATATATATTATATATATAATATAATGGCTTGAATAGAACGTGTCGCGCTGTGGCAGTTCGTGAATTTCGACCATTGACTTCGAATTGACGTTGCGGGAGATCCGACCGTCGGATTCTCCTAAAACCGGAACCGTTGCGTTCGTATCGAAAAGAGCTTTCTAATGAATATTGGAAATGTTAAATCTAACAGTTGGATTTGGAGATACGTTCAAATCAAATTTAGAAAAGGTCGATGTAAGTGCAGTTCGACGACTGTTATTGGAAATCGAGTGTACGAGCCTTGATAAAATTATTAAAAATATCAATAATTTGTGTAAAATCAAAATATATTAATTGGAAAGAACTGGGATGAAAAATTCCCTATTTGAAAGGATAAAAATATATTTTTATCGAAATGAACTAGTTATGAACTAGAATTAAAATCCAATATTTTTAAATAAATGAATTGAATTGGAAGTGGTTTTAAAAATAATTAGAATTTGATATTGAATATAAGCCGATATCTATTCAGAGCCTTGTATTTAATATCAAATGAGATTTGGGTTTATTGTGAACTGTGTTTTAAATGGCATTAGTTCTTTAACCCAGTTAAAGACATGATATTGATTTGTGGGAAAATTAAAACTAATTGGAGTTTTAATGAATCTGAAATTAAATTGAAATGCGAATTGATAATTTAAATTATCAAATTTGGAAAGTGATCGAAAATGGAGTGTCACCATTTTTGCTCCGAGCGATGGTTAAATCTTTAATTAGATTTGAACGTGAAATGGTAATTAAATTTACCTATAACACCGTGGTGTTAGTTATGGGGTAATAACAGTTTTGCTCCATGGGATGAATAGGTTGGGATTGGGAAATAAAATAAATAATTATTTCGGTGTGGTTCGCTAATCCCGACTAGTTTGGAAAACCATAATATGGTTTGAAACGACATCCAAAGGAAGATTATAGAATAAATTTTAAAGAATTTATCTTTGATAAAATTAATGGGAATCTTTCCCTAAGGATGTGAAAATTTGAATAAAAGAATATTATGAATTGGAATGAGGCATATGTTGTGTTTGTGTAACATTTGTTTATTATATACGTGGGTTATTCAGAAAGGCCGGGTTTATACCCATTCTGAATAACCGATTAGACGATAATTCAAAGATGAAGACGGTGGTTGAAGACAGGAAGTCTTCACATCGTTTGGGTGATTACTGATGATCTTGATTGGGTTGTACACCCAAGAAGAGGGAATCAGTTGGTGATCGTCCGGACGTACTTGGAGATCGATGGATATGCAAGGAAAGTGGATACAGTTTCGTTCAGACCCAGAACGAACTTGTAAATGGACTGTGTGTCTGACACTGGATTTTATTCTGTGTTGATTGATCTCTATTAAATATACATCTGTTTGGTGGCGGAGAATTTATTCTCTTGCTTAACACTCTTCTCTGAGACGTACGAGCTCAGAGGTTGTATATCGATGGACATCAATCGCATGGAGTGAATTGCCTGTGCGGCATACCTAAGTGGCAAATGATCAAGGCTTCTGTTGAAAAGCAAAGTCTTGTGGTTGATGATCAAAACACGGCCTGTGTCGCGTAGCTTTATGTATAGCGTGAATTTGCGAGCCTCACACCTCGGTATGAGTCAAAAACGGGATAAGGACCCATGGAGTGCACGACGTTTCTTTCTAGCTATGGGAGATGTCAGTGACCTACCAGCCCTGACATTTATATACTTTTCACCTGTGTGGTTGTTGGATGAGGGGCCTCGATATTAGGTCTGTCAGGACCGGGAAACGTGTGTTCAGGAATTGCCAATCCTCGAAAGTAAGTGAGGACCGACCTTGGAGGTTCCATAGGATCATAGTGGGGTCCTGAGGCATTTGCTAGAGTGTCTCGAATCGGAGAGGAGCTTTCCCCTTGCCTCGACTCATGATGGAATCCAATTTCCAATACGTGTATTTCGGTTTTATTTATAGAGCCTAGTATGGCGACATGATAGATGGTACCCATGCTGCCTTGGATTGATATTTATGATTGAAATCGTTTTGAAACTCTACACTTATTATAGTATCAAATGATTTGTTTTAAACGTATCAAGCATGTTTGGCTATTATAAGGGAAAACCCTATCCTCTGGCTTGCTGTGACGGCCTTGAATTTCGCTCGACCCGAATCAGTCGTTAAACCGATCTAGACCGTTCGAAACCCCTGAACGTTGAGAACAGGACAAATCAGAACATAAACAGAAGAACATTTCATTGCTATTACAACAACTCCATCAGATACAAGAATATACAGAGTATAAATGAATAAATTACATTCGATAAATATCAGAGATTACAATAAATTACATAGCAGCAGAAAATAATACAAAGCATAACTGAAGGTGATATACGGATACAGAGCTTTCCGGATATCATTCTAGCTGTAAACCAGGATCCTGTGAATATAAATCTGCAAAACCAAAACTACTAGCTGCCCGTGCGGAAAATAGGGGCACCCAGAGTTTAGGTTAAAACAATAAACTCCAGGTCAGTCATGTGACTGGTGTGAGAACTAAAACAGTGATTTAAATTTTACTTTAAAAGAGAGTAATTCAAGGGACCACGCCGTATAACACGGAACGGGTTTCCTCCAAAGGATACCAGTGCATAGAATAAACAGCGCAATGCTTTTTCGAAAAATGAAGCTATTATAAGACCCAGGTCCCATCACACAATGCAACGCAAGCCGGAGGATAGGGTTTTCCCTTATAATAGCCAAACATGCTTGGTACGTTTAAAACAAATCATTTGATACTACAATAAGTGTATAGTGTCAAAACAATTTCAATCATAAATATAAATCATAGACGGCATAGTATCCCATGCTACTATGTCGCCATACTAGGCTCTACAAATAAAACCGAAATACACGTATTGGAAATTAGATTCCGTCATGAGTCGAGGCAAGGGGCAAGCTCCTCTCCGCGTTCGAGACACTCTAGCAAATGCCTCAGGACTACACACTCTAGGTAGCCACTTGGATCGGTTGGGCCGGTCCTCACTTACGTTAGAGGATTGGCAATTCCTGAACACACGTTTCCCGGTCCTTACAGACCTATAATCGAGGCGCCTCATTCCAACAACCACAAAGGTGAAAAGTATATAAATTTCAGGGCTGGTAAGTCACTGACACCACCAAAGCTAGAAAGAAACGTCGTGTTCTCCCAACGGCCCGTATCCCGTTTTTAACTCATACCGAGGTGTGAGGCTCGCGAATTCACGCTATAAACAAAGCTACGCCACGAAGGCCGTGCTTTGATCATCAACCACAAAACTCTTCTTTTCAACAAAAGCCTTGATCCATGCAACTTAGCATGCCACACAGGCAATTCATGCTATGCGATTGATATCTATCGATATATAACCTCTAAGCTCGTACGTCTCAGAGAAGGGCGTTAAGCAAGAGAATAAATTCTCCGCCACCAAACAGATATATATTTAATAGAAATCAATCAACACAGAATAAAATCCAATGTCAGACACACAATCCATTTTCAAGTCCGTTCTGGGTCTGAACGAAACCGGAGGCACTTTCCTCGCATATCCATCCATCTCCAAGTACGTCTGGACGACCACCAACTATTTCCATCCTCTTGGGTGTACAGCCCAATCAGGATCATCACTAATTACCCAAACGATTTGAAGACTTCTGGTCTTTGACCACCGTCTTCATCTTCGACTTATCGTCGAATCGGTTATTCAGAATGGGTGTAAACCCGGACTTTCCGAACAACCCGCGTATATTAAAAACAAATGTTACGCAAACACAACATACGCCTCATTACAATTCTTTAGTCACTAACCGCAAATTAGCAAGAGAACAATTTCCCAAACATTAACCCCGAAGGCCGAAACCAACATCAGATCAATATCCAGGAAACCATTCTTCTTAGCCAACCTACAGCTAGTTTCTAAATTTCACATTCTTAGGGAAAGATTCCCATTAATTTTATCCAAGATAAATTCTTTAAAATTTATCCTGTAATCTTCCTTTGGATGTTATTTAAAACCAAATTATGGTTTTTTCCAACTAGTCGAGATCAGCGAACCGTAACGAAGTAATTATTTATTTTATTTCTCAATCCCAACCTATTCATCCCATGAAGCAAAACTGGTAATACTCCATATCTAAAACCGTGATGTTATCGGTAAAATTGATTACCATTTCACGTTCAAATCTAATTAAAGATTTAACTATCGCTTTGGAGCAAAACTGGTAATACTCCATTCCCGCTCATTTCTAAATTTGATAATTTAGATTACAAATTCACATTTCAATCTAATTACAGATTCGTTAAAACTCCTTTTACTGGGTTAAAGAACTAGGTGTTATTTAAAACACAGTTCACGACAAACCCAAATCACATTCTATTTATCATCGGGTTAAAGAACTAGTGTTATTTAAAACACTGTTCACGATAAACCCATTTCAAATTCAATCAAATATATTAGAAATTCAATTATTTAAAACCCTTTTTAAATCTAATTCATTTATTTAAAAATAATTGGGTTTTAAATTTAGTTCAAAACTAGTTCATTTCGATAAAAACCCATTTTTATCTTTTCAAATATGGAGTTTTTCATCCCAAATCTTCACAAATCATTTCTTATGATTTTACACTAATTACTACTATTTTTAATAATTTTATCAAGGTCCGTACAGTCGATTTCCATCAATGGCCATCGAACTGCACTTACAGCGACCTTTTCAAATTTGATTTGGATGTAACTCCAAATCCAACCGTTAGATTTTGATTTTCTAATATTCGTTAGAAAGCTCATTTCGATACGAACCCAACGGTTCCGGTTTTAGGAGAATCTGACGGTCGGATCTCCCGTAATGTCTGTTTGAAATAAATGGTCGAAATTCGCGAACTGCCGCGGCGCGGCGCGTTCTATTCAGGCCATTATATTATATATATAATATATATAATATATATTTCGTCGATTTCCATTTAAAACGAATTATATGAATAGTTTTAAATTCGTTTCAAAAGCAATTTCAACTTCCTTTTCAATTCAAATCAAAATTGAATTCTTCTTTATAAATTCGTTTCTATTCAATTCAAATTTCAATTCAATTTGAATTCGTTTTCAATTTAATTCATTTATTTATCGGTTTCAATTCAATTCATTTCGAACTCGTTATATATTCAATTCATTTCGAAATCGTTATATATTCAATTCATTTCGAAATCGTTATATATTCAATTCATTTCGAAATCGTTATATATTCAATTCATTTCGAAATCGTTATATATTCAATTCATTTCATTTCGAAATCGTTATATATTCAATTCATTTCGAAATCGTTATATATTCAATTCATTTCGAAATTGTTATATATTCAATTCATTTCGAAATCGTTATATATTCAATTCATTTCAAAATCGTTATATATTCAATTCATTTCGAAATCGTTATATATTCAATTCATTTCGAAATCGTTATATATTCAATTCATTTCGAAATCGTTATATATTCAATTCATTTCTAAATCGTTATATATTCAATTCATTTCTAAATCGTTATATATTCAATTCATTTCGAAATCGTTATATATTCAATTCATTTCGAAATCGTTATAAAATCGATATAAATATCGTTTACGTCAAAATGGCGTCAATCTAATCAACACGGCTTTATAAAATTTCTATTTTCAAATATTCTATTTCAAATATTTCTTTTTCAAAATAGTTGTTATTATCAAAATATTTCGTTCAACACATGACCAATCTCAATGGATGAGTACTGTCAACACATGAACCTTTATTTTATGTTGATAAAGATGTAAATTTTATTACTAAAATATTTCGTTCAACACATGACCAATCTCAATGGATGAGTACTGTCAACACATGAACCTTTATTTTATGTTGATAAAGATGTAAATTTTATTACTAAAATATTTCGTTCAACACATGACCAATCTCAATGGATGAGTACTGTCAGCACATGAACCTTTATTTTATGTTGATAAAGATGTAAATTTTATTACTAAAATATTTCGCTCAACACATGACCAATCTCAATGGATGAGTACTGTCAACACATGAACATTTATTTTATGATATTCTTTACTTTCTAAATTGGAATGAGGCCCAATCAATTACCATATAAAGTTAATTATATGGATTTTCATACATCACATGTATATAATAGCATTGAAAAATAATCAACCATTAACCAAAGTGCACTACACTGTATATGCATCAAATATAGATATCTAACGCTTATAACAGCCTGTCAATCAATCGATCGACATATTTAATCAATCAGGATGAGTGAACTTCAAATTTCATCCCAACACCTGTGTGGGGTTTCAAACAATCAAACACAAATTTTAGTTGTGCAGTTGGGCGATGTGTAAAATTTATCGTCCCAATCAATGTCCTTCAAATAGGTGTACATAAACAAACCGTCCGGTTTGTAATTGAATATTTATTTATTCGCATTCACTATATTCATATTCACGTTAAAAATTATATTTTTAACGATAAAACATTTTATTTTAACTTATGAATTTCTATTCAGTTCATTCTTTAAATAAAATGATATTTTTATTTTTCTAACATATTTTAGAAAATTTCGGCGGCATAACGGCACGATACTAGAAACGGGACGAGGCCTAGCCTTATCCCCGGTCTAGTGAAGGCCCACGCCATTCACACATCAATCCAATCCATTCATTCTCACCAAACAATTCAATTTCAATCAAATAATCTAATTAATTTTTGCAATCAAACAATTTAACAAACAAGCCATCCATGGTCTGTGGATGACGGGTGTCGGGTGCTACTAAACACCGTCTACATCCTAGTATATATATAATTAGAAAATGAAATTGAAAGGTGAGAAATTCTCACATATAGCTATCCTAGCTCCACGACACTTCATTGATAGAAATCTTCATCGCTATCGCAACTTCATCATCTTCGTTGCTCGTATACACTATATATAAAAAATCACATTTTTATATTCTCTATTATATAAAATTCATATTTTTATCGCTAACTTCATATTGTGAAAATAGAATTTTCATCGCTATTTCATATTTGTAAAAATAGAATTTTCACTTCATTATACTTTATATAAAAATTGAATCTTTACTATGTTATATAGATAAAAATTATATTTTTATCACGCTATTTTCCATATAAAGTTTTCGCCTTTATAAAAACAATAGACTTCGCCTTTTCAAATTTAAAGATTTCATCTTTATAAAAATCTCATTTTTATTTTTCTACACATATAAAGATGATATTTTTAATATTCCTATCATGCAAAAATTATATTTTTAATTCTCTACCTAAACAAAAATCATATTTTTACGTCTTCTATATAGTAAAGATTATATTTTTAATACTTTAAAAATATAAAAATCATATTTTTACTACTTTAAAAATATAAAAATCATATTTTTACTACTATGTATATGAAAGTTATATCCTTAACCTTTTTATAAATTAAAAACTGAATTTTTTTTAGAAATAAAAATCTTCTCTTCCTTATGAATAAAAATTGAAACTTTCATTAATAAAAATCCGACCTTTCATAAATAAAATCCTTATCTTTTCATTAGTAAAAATTCAGTCTTTCTCCTTATTTAAAAATCAAATCTTTTCTAATTTTATATTGTTAAAAATCCTAATTGTTTTCTCTTTTTTGATGAAAATAAAATAAAATAAAATAAAATAAAATAAAATAAGAAAGTAAAATAAAAATAAAAACATACCAGCCGGGGGGGGTTATGGTGCGTCGGTCGCGCAAGAGGTTTTGGGGGGGGGGGGCTTCGATCCGCGACTGCGAGAGAGGGAGGGGGCTTCAGTCGATGGGTGGGGGTCTCGGGAGTCGCGCCGCTGGGGGTGGGGGGTTCTTCTCGAGGCGGCGGCGGTAGGCTATGGAGGAGGGTGCGGCTTCAAATCGAAAGGGGGGGCTAGGCATTTGGGTTGCTCCGTTCGAAGCTGGAGGGAAGAGGATGGGAGAAGATGAAGCGGCAGTTCCCCCCCTCTTTTCGTTTTTTTTTTTGATTAGAAATGAAGTGGCTGGGGGGGGGGGGTTTAGAAAGAATTTACATAATTATATATTTTAATTTCTCGGCAAAAAGCTACTTTTATTTTCGACCTCAAAACGAGGCCCACCACCTGTCGTCCACAGCGTTTTACCCCCATTCTGAACACAATGGGATATGTATCGTAGGCTGATTTGATCGTTACAATCAGTTTCCGTTAAATTTACATTTAAAACACTATATTGAATTTTAGACGTACATTTCAAATTACCGGGGTCACATACTAACTCTATAAATTGCAGAAAAATATTTTCTAGCTTCGTATTGACGATACGGTCTTAACAAAACTAGTTTCGCCGAATTCTGAGACCGTTTGAAAAATGGCCATTTTCCAGTCGATTAAAATCAACTGAAACCGGTCAAACGCGTTTTCCTTTGCCACGCTCACATATTGATTCGAAAAATTATGAAATTTGAAACCTAGCAATAATTTGACACAGCGGACCCAACAAAACTGGTTTCGTCGAAATCCGAGGTCGTTTGCAAAATGTCCATTTTTAAGGGCCTGAATTCCATAGCGACTATTCAGAATTTTCAACTGGACATATCTTTTGATTCCCGCTACGAAATCTTAATTTTTCGAATTCGTTGGAAAGATATCATCAATTAGATCCTAATGTTTTTGGTTTCACTAAAATCCGGATTGTTTTGCACCCGGTGTGTTCAATTGAAGTTTGAAATCGAATTATCGAACTACCGCGCCATTTTCAATTCTATTTATAATTATATATAAATATTTATATTCTAACGACGACGCGTATAATATATACGTTCTATTTATATTCAAATTAAATTTTCGTCTATATTATTTAAAATAATCTATTTTAAATATTCAAAATTCGCTAAAATTGCCAAACTAAAAATTTTAAACTGGCCCAGAATTTCCGGGTTATTACAATCTCCCCCACTTAAAACTTTTCGTCCCCGAAAAGGTACAAAGTCGAAAGTGGTTGGATTAATCAGCTCTACGCTCGATCTGGCTTCCATTCTCCAACTTTTCAGTTTCTGAGAATTTTCAAACTTTCAAAAATTTGGCTAACACCCTAAATTTTCGAAAAATTTCGCCATAACCTCCCCTGCACCGGGAGCATCGGGGAATTTCAAATAGCTTCCCCGGTCCTTCTAATCTCAAAAAGAAAAAGAAAAAGCCAAGCGGCTAGCCAATAGGCTCATAAAATCATCATCACCCAAACAAAATAGGAAATTATGTAGTAAACATGTACCTATTTGTCGGGCAAACAAATTTTATTCTCTGCTCTAGCCTCCTTGCTATGACCTGTTCAATGAAAGTATATGTATTTGCAAGCAATTGCGACCAATTTTCAATACAATCCAATATTTGATTCAATTAGGCATAAATGGTTCAAAATTAGCAAACAAATAAACAAACAACACAAACATCAATCAATTAGTGGATTAGAGTTTCAAATCCATAAAATTTGATATATATACAAAAATCATGTTTTTGATGCCAATTCACAACAATGTGTTCTAACTATATAAGTTTTGGTTCTCACACCAGTCTAATGGAAATATATTGATATCACACCTTCGTTACTCGAACATGAATACTAATGACGACTAGTCAATCATCAGAATCATCTTCGGGCCACTAGAGTATGATTCTATATCTATCCAATATATTAAAACTTCGAATATACGTTCATGACGCGTATATGCAAAATCCTTATATACTCGATTGTCCATATTCAAAAATAAATAAATAATCAAATACGTTTAAAATGGTTTAAATTTTCAAAACAAAATTGTTTTCATTTGGGAAATATACTCTTCACACTCGTTCTAGGATACTACTGATCCTATCTCTAACGAGTCATTCTAATTGGATATTACTAATCCAATATCTGATGAATTCTTTCGTATGGTTCTAATGTGTCTTGTTCTCGAGCTCTGTAAACCAAAGCTCTGATACCAAATGTGACGGCCTTGAATTTTGCTCGACCCGAATCAGTCGTTAAACCGATCTAGACCGTTCGAAACCCCTGAACATTGAGAACAGGACAAATCAGAACACAAACAGAAGAACATTTCATTGCTATTACAACAACTCCATCAGATACAAGAATATACAGAGTATAAATGAATAAATTACATTCGATAAATATCAGAGATTACAATAAATTACATAGCAGCGGAAAATAATACAAAGCACAACTGAAGGTGATATAAGGATACAGAGCTTTCCGGATATCATTCTAGCTGTAAACCAGGATCCTGTGAATATAAATCTGCAAAACCAAAACTACTAGCTGCCCGTGCGGAAAATAGGGGCACCCAAAGTTTAGGTTAAAACAATAAACTCCAGGTCAGTCATGTGACTAGTGTGAGAACTAAAACAGTGATTTAAATTTTACTTTAAAAGAGAGTAATTCAAGGGACTACGCCGTATAACACGGAACGGGTTTCCTCCCAAGAATACCAGTGCATAGAATAAACAGCGCAATGCTTTTTCGAAAAATGAAGCTATTATAAGACCCAGGTCCCATCACACAATGCAACGCAAGCCGGAGGATAGGGTTTTCCCTTATAATAACCAAACATGCTTGGTACGTTTAAAACAAATCATTTGATACTACAATAAGTGTATAGTGTCAAAACAATTTCAATCATAAATATAAATCATAGACGGCATAGTATCCCATGCTACTATGTCGCCATACTAGGCTCTACAAATAAAACCGAAATACACGTATTGGAAATTGGATTCTGTCATGAGTCGAGGCAAGGGACAAGCTCCTCTCCGCGTTCGAGACACTCTAGCAAATGCCTCAGGACTACACACTCTGGGTAGCCACTTGGATCGGTTGGGCCGGTCCTCACTTACGTTAGAGGATTGGCAATTCCTGAACACACGTTTCCTGGTCCTTACAGACCTATAATCGAGGCGCCTCATTCCAACAACCACAAAGGTGAAAAGTATATAAATGTCAGGGCTGGTAAGTCACTGACACCACCAAAGCTAGAAAGAAACGTCGTGTTCTCCCAACGGCCCGTATCCCGTTTTTAACTCATACCGAGGTGTGAGGCTCGCGAATTCACGCTATACACAAAGCTACGCCACGAAGGCCGTGCTTTGATCATCAACCACAAAACTCTGCTTTTCAACAAAAGCCTTGATCCATGCAACTTAGCATGCCACACAGGCAATTCATGCTATGCGATTGATATCTATCGATATATAACCTCTAAGCTCGTACGTCTCAGAGAAGGGCGTTAAGCAAGAGAATAAATTCTCCGCCGCCAAACAGATATATATTTAATAGAAATCAATCAACACAGAATAAAATCCAATGTCAGACACACAATCCATTTACAAGTCCGTTCTGGGTCTGAACGAAACCGGAGGCACTTTCCTCGCATATCCATCCCTCTCCAGGTACGTCTGGACGACCACCAACTATTTCCATCCTCTTGGGTGTACAGCCCAATCAGGATCGTCAGTAATTACCCAAACGATTTGAAGACTTATGGTCTTTGACCACCGTCTTCATCTTCGACTGATCGTCGAATCGGTTATTCAGAATGGGTGTAAACCCGGACTTTCCGAACAACCCGCGTATATTAAAAACAAATGTTACGCAAACACAACATACGCCTCATTCCAATTCGTTAGTCACTAACCGCAAATTAGCAAGAGAACAATTTCCCAAACATTAACCCCGAAGGCCGAAACCAACATCAGATCAATATCCAGGAAACCATTCTTCTTAGCCAACCTACAGCTAGTTTCTAAATTTCACATTCTTAGAGAAAGATTCCCATTAATTTTATCCAAGATAAATTCTTTAAAATTTATCCTGTAATCTTCCTTTGGATGTTATTTAAAACCAAATTATGGTTTTTTCCAACTAGTCGAGATCAGCGAACCGTAACGAAGTAATTATTTATTTTATTTCCCAATCCCAACCTATTCATCCCATGAAGCAAAACTGGTAATACTCCATATCTAACGCCGTGATGTTATCGGTAAAATTGATTACCATTTCACGTTCAAATCTAATTAAAGATTTAACTATCGCTTTGGAGCAAAACTGGTAATACTCCATTCCCGCTCATTTCTAAATTTGATAATTTAGATTACAAATTCACATTTCAATCTAATTGCAGATTCGTTAAAACTCCTTTTACTGGGTTAAAGAACTAGGTGTTATTTAAAACACAGTTCACGACAAACCCTAATCACATTCTATTTATTATCGGGTTAAAGAACTAGTGTTATTTAAAACACTGTTCACGATAAACCCATTTCAAATTCAATCAAATATATTAGAAATTTGATTATTTAAAACCCTTTTTAAATCTAATTCATTTATTTAAAAATAATTGGGTTTTAAATTTAGTTCAAAACTAGTTCATTTCGATAAAAACCCATTTTTATCTTTTCAAATATGGAGTTTTTCATCCCAAATCTTCACAAATCATTTCTTATGATTTTACACTAATTATTACTATTTTTAATAATTTTATCAAGGTCCGTACAGTCGATTTCCATCAATGGCCATCGAACTGCACTTATAGCGACCTTTTCAAATTTGATTTGGACGTAACTCCAAATCCAATCGTTAGATTTTGATTTTCTAATATTCGTTAGAAATCTCATTTCGATACGAACCCAACGGTTCCGGTTTTAGGAGAATCTGATGGTCGGATCTCCCGTAATGTCCGTTTGAAATAAATGGTCGAAATTCGCGAACTGCCGCGGCGCGGCGCGTTCTATTCAGGCCATTATATTATATATATAATATATATAATATATATTTCGTCGATTTCCATTTAAAACGAATTATATGAATAGTTTTAAATTCGTTTCAAAAGCAATTCCAACTTCCTTTTCAATTCAAATCAAAATTGAATTCTCTTTTATAAATTCGTTTCTATTCAATTCAAATTTCAATTCAATTTGAATTCTTTTTCAATTTAATTCATTTATTTATCGGTTTCAATTCAATTCATTTCGAAATCGTTATATATTCAATTCATTTCGAAATCGTTATATATTCAACTCATTTCGAAATCTTTATATATTCAATTCATTTCGAAATCGTTATATATTCAATTCATTTCGAAATCGTTATATATTCAATTCATTTCGAAATCGTTATATATTCAATTCATTTCATTTCGAAATCGTTATATATTCAATTCATTTCAAAATCGTTATATATTCAATTCATTTCGAAATCGTTATATATTCAATTCATTTCGAAATCGTTATATATTCAATTCATTTCAAAATCGTTATATATTCAATTCATTACAAAATCGTTATATATTCAATTCATTTCGAAATCGTTATATATTCAATTCATTTCGAAATCGTTATATATTCAATTCATTTCGAAATCGTTATATATTCAATTCATTTCAAAATCGTTATATATTCAATTCATTTCGAAATCGTTATATATTCAATTCATTTCGAAATCGTTATAAAATCGATATAAATATCGTTTACGTCAAAATGGCGTCAATCTAATCAACACGGCTTTATAAAATTTCTGTTTTCAAATATTCTATTTCAAATATTTCTTTTTCAAAATAGTTGTTATTATCAAAATATTTCGTTCAACACATGACCTATCTCAATGGATGAGTACTGTCAACACATGAACCTTTATTTTATGTTGATAAAGATGTAAATTTTATTACTAAAATATTTCGTTCAACACATGACCAATCTCAATGGATGAGTACTGTCAACACATGAACCTTTGTTTTATGTTGATAAAGATGTAAATATTATTACTAAAATATTTCGTTCAACACATGACCAATCTCAATGGATGAGTACTGTCAACACATGAACCTTTATTTTATGTTGATAAAGATGTAAATTTTATTACTAAAATATTTCGTTCAACACATGACCAATCTCAATGGATGAGTAGTGTCAACACATGAACCTTTATTTTATGATATTCTTTACATTCTAAATTGGAATGAGGCCCAATCAATTACCATATAAAGTTAATTATATGGATTTTCATAAATCACATGTATATAATAGCATTGAAAAATAATCAACCATCAACCAAAGTGCACTACACTGTATAAGCATCAAATATAGATATCTAACGCTTATAACAGCCTGTCAATCAATCGATCGACATATTTAATCAATCAGGATGAGTGAACTTCAAATTTCATCCCAACACCCGTGTGGGGTTTCAAACAATCAAACACAAATTTTAGTTGTGCAGTTGGGCGATGTGTAAAATTTATCGTCCCAATCAATGTCCTTCAAATAGGTGTACATAAACAAACCGTCCGGTTTGTAATTGAATATTTATTTATTCGCATTCACTATATTCATATTCACGTTAAAAATTATATTTTTAACGATAAAACATTTTATTTTAACTTATGAATTTCTATTCAGTTCATTCTTTAAATAAAATGATATTTTTATTTTTCTAACATATTTTAGAAAATTTCGGCGGCATAACGGCACGATACTAGAAACGGGACGAGGCCTAGCCTTATCCCCGGTCTAGTGAAGGCCCACGCCATTCACACATCAATCCAATCCATTCATTCTCACCAAACAATTCAATTTCAATCAAATAATCTAATTAATTTTTGCAATCAAACAATTTAACAAACAAGCCATCCATGGTCTGTGGAAGACGGGTGTCGGGTGCTACTATACACCGTCTGCATCCTAGTATATATATAATTAGAAAATGAAATTGAAAGGTGAGAAATTCTCACATATAGCTATCCTAGCTCCACGGCACTTCATTGATAGAAATCTTCATCGCTATCGCAACTTCATCATCTTCGTTGCTCGTATACACTATATATAAAAAATCACATTTTTATATTCTCTATTATATAAAAATCATATTTTTATCGCTAACTTCATATTGTGAAAATAGAATTTTCATCGCTATTTCATATTTGTAAAAATAGAATTTTCACTTCGTTATACTTTATATAAAAATTGAATCTTTACTATGTTATATAGATAAAAATTATATTTTTATCACGCTATTTTCCATATAAAGTTTTCGCCTTTATAAAAACAATAGACTTCGCCTTTTCAAATTTAAAGATTTCATCTTTATAAAAATCTCATTTTTATTTTTCTACACATATAAAGATGATATTTTTAATATTCCTATCATGCAAAAATTATATTTTTAATTCTCTACCTAAACAAAAATCATATTTTTACGTCTTCTATATAGTAAAGATTATATTTTTAATACTTTAAAAATATAAAAATCATATTTTTACTACTATGTATATGAAAGTTATATCCTTAACCTTTTTATAAATTAAAAACTGAATTTTTTTAAAAATAAAAATCTTCTCTTCCTTATGAATAAAAATTGAAACTTTCATTAATAAAAATCCGACCTTTCATAAATAAAATCCTTATCTTTTCATTAGTAAAAATTCAGTCTTTCTCCTTATTTAAAAATCAAATCTTTTCTAATTTTATATTGTTAAAAATCCTAATTGTTTTCTCTTTTTTGATGAAAATGAAAATAAAATAAAATAAAATAAAATAAGAAAGTAAAATAAAAATAAAAACATACCAGCCGGGGGGGGTTATGGTGCGTCGGTCGCGCAAGAGGTTTTGGGGGGGGGCTTCGATCCGCGACTGCGAGAGAGGGAGGGGGCTTCAGTCGATGGGTGGGGGTCTCGGGAGTCGCGCCGCTGGGGGGGGGGGGTTCTTCTCGAGGCGGCGGCGGTAGGCTATGGAGGAGGGTGCGGCTTCAAATCGAAGGGGGGGCTAGGCGTTTGGGTTGCTCCGTTCGAAGCTGGAGGGAAGAGGATGGGAGAAGATGAAGCGGCAGAGGGGAGTGAAGGAAGGAGGATAGGAGCGCTGCGCCTCCTGGTGGCGACGAGGCGGCCGATCGCCTGGGGGGAATCGCGGTTCACCCCCCCTCTTTTCTTATATATTTTTTTTCTGATTAGAAATGAAGTGGCTGGGGGGGGTTTAGAAAGAATTTACATAATTATATATTTTAATATTTTAATTTCTCGGCAAAAAGCAACTTTTATTTTTGACCTCAAAACGAGGCCCACCGCTTGTCGTCCATAGCGTTTTACCACCATTCTGAACACAATGGGATATGTATCGTAGGCTGATTTGATCGTTACAATCAGTTTCCTTTAAATTTACATTTAAAACACTATATTGAATTTTAGACGTACATTTCAAATTACCGGGGTCACATACTAACTCTATAAATTGCAGAAAAATATTTTCTAGCTTCGTATTGACGATACGGTCTTAACAAAACTAGTTTCGCCGAATTCTGAGACCGTTTGAAAAATGGCCATTTTCCAGTCGATTAAAATCAACCGAAACCGGTCAAACGCGTTTTCCTTTGCCACGCTCACATATTGATTCGAAAAATTATGAAATTTGAAACCTAGCAATAATTTGACACAGCGGACCCAACAAAACTGGTTTCGTCGAAATCCGAGGTCGTTTGCAAAATGTCCATTTTTAAGGGCCTGAATTCCATAGCGACTATTCAGAATTTTCAACTGGACATATCTTTTGATTCCCGCAATGAAATCTTAATTTTTCGAATTCGTTGGAAAGATATCATCAATTAGATCCTAACGTTTTTGGTTTCACTAAAATCCGGATTGTTTTGCACCCGGTGTGTTCAATTGAAGTTTGAAATCGAATTATCGTACTACCGCGCCATTTTCAATTCTATTTATAATTATATATAAATATTTATATTCTAATGACGACGCGTATAATATATACGTTCTATTTATATTCAAATTAATTTTTCGTCTATGTTATTTAAAATAATCTATTTTAAATATTCAAAATTCGCTAAAATTGCCAAACTAAAAATTTTAAACTGGCCCAAAATTTCCGGGTTATTACACTTGCGTTGCCCTGTGTGATGGGACATGGGTTTTATAATAGCTTCATTTTTCCAAAAGCATTGCGCTGTTTATTGATATGCACTGGTATTCTTGGGAGGAAACCCGTTCCGTGTTATACGTTGTGGTCCCTTGAATTACCCTCTTTTAAAGAAAAGTTTTAAATATTTGTTTTAGTTTTCACACCAGTCACATGACTGACCTGGAGTTTATTTTTTTAACCTAAACTCTGGGTGCCTCTATTTTCGACTTGGGCAGCTAGTAGTTTTGGTTTTGCAGATTTGTATTCACAGGATCCTAATTTACAGCTGAAACGATGCTCGGAAAGCTCTGTATCCGTGTATTACTTTCAGTTGTGTTTTGTATTGTTTTTCCGCTGCTATGTAATTTATTGTAATCTCTGATATTTATTGAATGTATTATATTCATTTATACTCTATATGTTCTTGTATCTGATGGAATTGTTGTAATAACAGTGAAATGTTCTTCTGTTTGTGTTCTGATTCGTCTTGTCCTCAAGGTAATCCGGGCTTTCCTTACCGGGGAAGTTACGGGTTATCACAGGAAAAGACCAAAATGCCCTTAAAAATCTAATAGTAATTATCATAGATGGGATGGTGCGTAAGAGAAGTGAAAGGTGTGTAAGAGATGGCAAGTTTGCTCTTTAAGATGTAAGCACTCATTTGTATACATATAAGAAGCTTATATGCATACACTTAGGATATTTTCTAAACCCTTGATGTGACTAATTATGCATATACTTATACTTGTATACTTATGTATATTCATGTGCATGAATGTATCAACCAACGTTGCAACGATCTGAAATAACTTTTGTTCAACGAAAAGTTGTAAATCTGAAAGTTGAACCTAGTCATATCTTCAGTTCTTTGTCAAATGATTTATTTAAGTAAACAAAACTTGGAAATAAATTCATTAACTTATTTAAATAATTAAAACAAGCATATTAAAATTATAAAACCATTATTTGAATATTTAAATACCCAAAATATAAAAACTTTCCTTAAATGCTCATTTTTTAAAATGATGACATCATCAAAATAGTTAACCATAAATATGAAAAATAATTTTATTAGCTAATTACTTTCCTAATGATTAATTAGACATTCACTAAAATTTTCAACAACTTTTACTAAGAAAATAGCCATTTATTGATAAAAAGATTTTCGGTTATTTTATCAATATTTCACCAAAAATATATTTTTGAAAGCATTTTTCCAAAACGAGTCTAGTATCATTAATTATTGATTAAAAGATGTTCAACAAGGTTATAAAATCACATTTATAACATTTATCAATATTACAAATTGTTATGATATTCACAGATTAAGCGTTCGATTTTTCCAGGTATTTACAAACCAATTCTATTGCTAGACTTTGAATATTAATATGTAATTTTTTTTTAATTTTTTGATATTATCATGGTGACTAAGATATTTATATCCATTTCTTACTACTTCTAAATTTTCATGTTCATAGAGTTAACATTAATACCACGGTATTTGATATATGGTAGCTTTATATGAATTTATATAGCTTTTATTATTTTTCAATATTTGTTAAATGATGTAGGTAATGGGATTTTCTTTAAGTTTTTATTTGTAAGATAAATTTGGAATGTCTTTTGGGACCATTGACTTTTATTTATAGCTTAACAAAAAAGTTTTCAAGGAAAATTCACATTTCCAACAGATGTGTTAACCGTCTTCGACTTAATCAACATTCGCTCAACGGTTTTTTGTGTATCTTATAGTTTTCATAATACTCTAATTCTTTTAGAAGTGTGTTATACATTTTCATTATCTGCTGCTACTATAATTAATCTTTTTAATCTATTATGTTTAACCAATAGCATGTGATAAAAAAAAGAACTTGGTGACTTCACCTTTAACAAGTTTATCTCTATACATGACATGTTGAAAAAATTAGTTTATGCCTAATTTGACATTGAAAACAATGTCAAATAAAGTTCAATTGAAATGTTTTATTGATTGTCAATATTGCCCTATAACAAAATAATTTCTATGGACATACAATTTTTTATTTAAAAATGTATGGTCCTTCAGCTTATATATCTGAATGTTGCACTACAGGAAAAAAAATTGTCAGTAAATGGCCCTTGAATGCTGCTCTTTTTTTCATTAGTCTGAAGGGGTAAAATATAAAGCACATTTAACAGATTTTTCTCTCCCGGTCAAATGATAGGTAAAGAAATGTTTATGATATTATCAACAAACTCATCGATTGCTTATTTAGTATAACATAATTTGATTTTTTGGACTGCTCAGTGCTAGATGACTGATTTTAGTTTGACTACATAATTGAAAATTCTTTCAGACATTGGACTAATGTTGTTTGTTATCAAACATGCATTGTTTGAAAAGCAATTCATGCTATATATTGCGGTTACCTACCAAAGACTAAAGTGAATCATAGGCTTACAAGCAACCTTTGGTAAGTTACTGGAAATTCAAACCTCATATGCAAGTGCATATGCATCACTTATGAGTTCTAATAAACATCATTGTGTTATTTTTTTGTATAGGCCGTAGTTGAAGAACAAATAGAAGTGCAAATATTTAAGGAGTCAGGGGAGGTGCCCGACCTAAACTGAAGCACAAAAATCAAAAGATTGGTATTTTTTATAAATAGAAGTATGACAGATTTAATAAACAAATAGAATTTCCAATAATATATGATAATGCAGAAGTAATCAAATTTGATTTTATTCTTGAGTTTTACCACAAATTCATAACTTCTCTTTTTATTCTAATTACAACATTGTACTGACCTTGACAGTGTTGAGAGGAAACTTATGTATTATGTCCAGTAGTGCTTTCAATCATGATTTTTTTATTCTTTTTCAAAAATTAAACTTGTTTGGATGTGTCTTATCTATTACCTATAATAGAAAGTATAATAGATGAAATGATGAAGTGACACAGTTCTTTTTGGTTCAGATCCAACGTGCCAGTTTCTTAAGTGGCTTCTGGCTTATTCTTTTCTACGAAGGAGCGTGAACGGATAGTTTAATTTCTTCCACTCACGTTATCGTAACTTCTTTCTGTTTTGCCCTTTCTTCCCCCAAATATCCCCTCCAACTAAATTGAGTTCCAATTAACTGGTTTCTCCAAATTCTATGCGTACTGCGTGCATCATCTTCCAACCCACCTTCCGTCGTTCTTATTAGGTACCTATATTTTCACTGTACCCAATTTTTATTTTTATATTTACTTATCGATTTTGAGCTTTGCTTCCTATTTACGTTCAACGACAGCGTATTCAGTCGGTCTTTTCTCCAGATGTGCATAATTGTTGTTTATTCGTGCTCTTTGAATACTCAGAAGTATAAATTACTGTTTAATTTCAACGAATTGACTTTCCTGTGCATGCTGTGAGGATGGCGTGAGTTAGAATAGATCTTGTCCTTTACGTGCACATAAACACACAAAAGTGTACTCATGACTCTCACTGTTTGTTTTGATTTTCCTTCATTTAGTTTTTTTCATGTCAATATTTACTGAGTAATTTTGTTTGCACTACATATACGAAATGTTCTCAGTTTACAATAGTTATTTGGTATTAATTATTGCAAGTGAAGTAAGCATTTTATTGATTACTTTGACACTATGGTGATCTTTACTGTTTCTGAACTCACTGTACTTTTCCCACCTCACTGACTGACACGACCCGAACTTCCCGGTAAGGAAAGCCCGGATTGAGATGAGAACAACACACACCGGAACGCAAACAGAAGAACATTTCATTGTATATTATAACAATTCCATTAGAATACAAGAATATACATAGTACGAATAAATATTACACATTTGATAAATATCAGAGGTTACAATAAATTACATATCAGCGGAAAATAATACAAAACACAACTAGAAGTGATACACGGATACAGAGCTTTTCGAGTATCGTTCCAGCTGTAAATCAGGATCCTGTGAATATAAATCTGCAAAACCAAAACTACTAGCTGCCCGTGTGGAAAATAGGGGCACCCAGAGTTTAGGTGGAAACAATAAACTCCAGGTCAGTCATGTGACTGGTGTGAGAACTAAAAAAGTTATTAATCTTTATTTTAAAGTTCGATAAATCAAGGGACCACGCCGTATAACACGGAACGAGTTTCCTCCGAAGAACACCAATGCATATAACAAAACAACGCAATGCTTTTTCGAAAAATGAAGCTATTATAAGACCCAGGTCCCATCACACAATGCAATGCAAGCCGAAGGATAGGGTTTTCCCTTATAATAGCCAAACATGCTTGGTACGTTTAAACCAAATCATTTGATACTATTATAGGTGAATAGTGTCAAAACAATTTCAATCATAAATATCAATCATAGACGGCATGGGTACCATATATCATGTCGCCATACTAGTTCTACAATTAAAACTACAATATCACGTATTGGAAATTGGATTTCCGTCATGAGTCGAGGCAAGGGGCAAGCTCCTCTCCGTTCGAGACACTCTAGCAAATGACTCAGGACCGCACACAGCAATCCCTGGATCATCCAAGGCCGGTCCTCTCTTACTTTTGAGGATTGGCAATTCCTGAACACACGTTTCCCGATCCTATAGGACCTATATCCGAGGTGCCTCGCATCCAACAACCACACAGGTGAAAAGTATAAAAATGTCAGCCAGTTTAAGCACTGACACCACCACTAGCTAGAAAGAAACGTCATGCACTCCTTGGGTCCTTATCCCGTTTTTGACTCATACTAAGGTGTGAGGCTCGCGAATTCACGCTATACACAAAGCTAGGCCACACAGGCCGTGCTTTGATCATCAACCACAAGACTTTTCTTTTCAATAGAAGCCTTGATCATTTGCCACTTAGGCGTGCCACACAGGCAATTCACTCCATGCGACTGATGTAAATCGATATACAACCTCTGAGCTCGTATGTCTCATAGAAGGGCGTTAAGCAAGAGAATAAATTCTCCACAGCCAAACAGATGTATATTTAATGGAGATCAATCAACACAGAATAAATTCCAATGTCAGACACACAGTCCATTTACAAGTTCGTTCTAGGTCTGAACGAAACCGGAGGCACTTTCCTCGCATATCCATCGATCTCCAAGTACGTCTGGACGATCACCAACTGATTCCCTCATCCTGGATGTACATCCCAATCAAGATCATCAGTAATCTCCCAAACAATGTGAAGACTTCCGGTCTTCTACCACCGTCTTCATCTTCGACTTATCGCCCAATCGGTTATTCAGAATGGGTATAAACACGGCCTTTCTGAATAACCCACGTATATAATAAACAAATATTACACAAATACAACAAATGCCTCATTCCAATTCAGAATATTCTTTTATTCAGAAAATCACATTCTTAGGGAAAGGTTCCCATTAATTTTATCAAAGATGAATTCTTCTAAATTTATTCTTTAATCTTCCTTTGTATATCATTTCAAACCATATTATGGTTTTCCAAACTAGTCTGGATTACCGAACCACAGCGAAGTAGTTATTTATTTTATTTCCCAATCCCAACCTATTCATCCCATGGAGCAAAACTGGTAATACTCCATATCTAACACCACGGTGTTTTCGGTAAAATTAATTACCATTTCATGTCCAAATCTAATTAAAGATTTTACTATCGCTCTGCATCAAAACTGGAGGTACTCCAATCTCGATCACACTTCAGATTTGATAATTTAAAAAATCAATTCACTTTCAATCTAATTAAAGATTCATTAAAACTCCACTTAGTTTTAATCTTCCCAAAAAATCAATATCCTAACTTTAACTGGGTTAAAGAACCAATGTCATCTAAAGCACGATTCACGATAAACCCAAAATCACATTCTATTGTTAATCGGTTAAAGAACAGGTGTTGTTCAAAACACCGCTCACGATAAACCCAAAAACCAATTCAAATTCAATTCCAATTAAATATTATTTAATTGATACACTTCATTAAATCTAAATAAAATGATTTAATCTTTTCTTAACTGGGCTTAAGAACAGTGTTAATGAAGACACCATTCACGACAAACCCAAATCACATTTGATATTAAATACAAGGCTCTGAATAGAAAATATACCGGCTTATATCCAATATCAAATTCTGAAAACAACAAATATCGTATTGGAAATAACGATATAAAATATATCTTTCAAATTCCCATAACAATATCTATATGGTCACGAAATCCTACATCGAAATATTCCGAAGATAATTCGTTTCAACTCCAGTCCAATTCACGTATTGGGAATTTTTATCATTTTTAAAACCACTTTCAAATTCAATTTATTTATTTCAAAAATAAATTGATTTTTAATTCTAGTTCAAAACTAGTTCATTTCGATAAAAATCTATTTTTATCTTTTCAAATATAGAGTTTTTCATCCCAATTCTTCCCAAATCATTTCTTATGATTTTACACAAATTATTGATATTTTGAATAATTTTATCAAGGCCCGTACAGTCGATTTCCATCAACGGCCATCGAACTGCATTTAAATTGACCTTTTCCAAATTCGATTTGGACATAATTCCAAATCCAACCGTTAGATTTCTAATTTCAAATATTCATTAGAAAGCTCTTTTTGACATGAACCCAACAGTTCCGGTTTTAGGAGAATCCGACGGTCGGATCTCCCGTAATGTCCATTCGAAGTCAATTGTCGAAATTCACGAACTGCTGCAGTGCGGCGCGTTCTATTCAGGCCATTATATATATATAATATATAATATATATTTCGTTGATTTCCTTTTAAAACGTATTTTATAAATCGTTTAAATTCGTTTTCAAAACAAATTCAACTTCATATTCAATTTCAAATCAAAATTGAATATTTCATATCATTACTATATAAATGATAATATTTTCAAAACATTATATTTTGATGTCACTTCCTTTTCTATATTCATTATAAAAACAAATATAATCGATATAAATATCGCTCACGTCAAAATGGCGCAACTCTAATGTAATGACCAGCATTTTCCAGTGGTATAATTAATTTATTTAATTATTTAAAATAGTGATACAGGGAATTAAATCGAGGTTTAATTAAATAATATGGAATATTTAATTAAATTAAATAATTCAATAATATATTTAATTCAGAAATAATCAAAATATTGGAAATCACAATATAAGGTGAACTGGGTCATCCCCAAGATTTAATTCAGCTTAGAGTTGAATTATATTGACGAATATATTCAATCGACGTCAGTTTGAACGTATAATTATAATATAATTAAAATCGAGCTTGAAATGGCGATGTAGTTCGCGATTTGGCGATTTGAACTTCAACTGAATATACAGGGTTCGTTTTAAATCGGATTTCTGTGAAATAAGAAACGTGCGGAGCTGGTGGAGTATATCTTTCTAGTGGAAGTGAAAAATGGGATTTTCGTCATGTAGATTTTGAGATATGTCCAAATCAAATTTTAGAAAAGTCGTTGTGGAATTCCCTTATAATTTATAAAGGAATTATTTATATTTTTAAAAGGAATTTCAATATAAATTGAATATCGAGATAATCTGGAATATGAAATATCAAGCTGTAAATTCTGATATGATATGCTGGAGCTGTACGATATCATATGTGAAGATATACGACAATATAAATTTATTTATATTTAATTTAATTATATTTAAATATATTTGTATATTTAAATGGGTCATCCAGAGCTTTAAAAATAGCCACTTTTGCAAATGAAGTCAGAATTCGACGAAACTAATTTTATTGGATCCGCAATGTCAAATAGTTGTTTGATTTCCAGTTTCGTGATTTTTAAAGTCAATGTGTGACCGTACGGATTTTTAGAGTGAGAAACAGTCAGTATTTCGATGGTTAAAAATACGTTGTGTGAGCATACGAAGTCGGAATTCGACGAAACCAGTTTCGTTGGGACCGTAATGTCGAACTAAAGGTGTATGTCCAGTTTGGTGATTTTTAGGTATCGTATGTAATCATGGTGATTTTTAGAAAGCAAATGATCGAAAAAAAGGATAAAGAAAATAAAAATAAAATATCTAAAAATCTCTAAAAAATATCTAAACCTCCTATAAATACACCATCCTATCCTAAACCTAATTCATTTCATTTTTCTGGTCAACACAAAACCACTGCCGTGTTCTTCATTTCCAACAGTAAAACCCCCACTTTGGAAAAATCAAATCAATTCAAAACAAATGCTATAAATTCCAATAGAGATGTGGATCGAATCAGTGGGTGAAGGGCTTTAGACTGGTGCTCTCAATATTTGTTGCGATGAAATTTGCTGCGTTCTAGTCTTTGTACCGTGAAAGCTAGGGTTGGAGGATTGGTAAAACTTGTGTGTTGATTCTCGAATCCAAGTGTGTATTCGAACTGGTTGTGGAAGGGGCATCAAATTAATGGAGTTTGGGGAATTTCTGAGTATAAAACTGTCGATGGCAACACTGTGTCCCAGCTTGAGGACCAACGAACGGAAATTGCATCGAGGTATCGACGACAAGGTTTTGGGTATGAAGTGATAGAGATTTCGAAGAGGAGAAAGATGTTGGTGATGTTGTGGTGTTCGGTGGAGGGATGAAGGAGGAATGGAAATCCAAAGATTGGAAATGGCTTGCGAATAGGTGCAGGTTACGGTGCTTTTTGTATTTGGGAAGAAGGATTTGGTTTCGGTGTTGGGTACTAAAGTGAAATGGGCTGAGATGTCAAAAGGGGTAAGGCCCATTAAAGGAAATCCAAGTTATTTTTAAATTTAAATTGTATATAAACTGGTAATCAGTATAACTTGATCATATGAAATCAGAATTACGAACGGTTGGATCCGTTAGGACCGTATGGACGAGAGCTTCGCAATAAAGCTGACTGGAAGTGGATTGGAGCTAGTTTGAATTTATGGAGAAATAAACTGTTTGATTAAGATCAAATAACACTTTATCGTTCTTTAACGATGAACTGCAAACGTGAGTAAAACTCACCAACTCTGTACAGTTCTATTTTTTCAACGTATTCTTAAAACTGTTAAATATTGTCTGTTTGCTTGTGTGTTGACTGTTTGATTGAACTGCTAGTCAGTTAGTGAATATTTTATATAAATATATATATATATATAACAGTTATATATTGATTCTGTTAACAGAGTATTTCATATTTAACTGGAAGTGATGTTGATTATACTGTGTAACATCTGTGATGTAGTGAAATAGGTTGGAGGAATCCAACTGGATTCCTCAACAGTTATTTTACTGTGATTTATATATTGTGATATATAATGTGATATATAATCTAACGTTGATTATGTGTGCTTTGGACGATAGTTATCGTTGTTATATGGTGTGTTAAATACCATAAGAAATACCAGAATGTGGAAAAGGGATTTTCAAAGTATATTTTGAAAATTATTTATTTATATAAAATCAATGGATTTTATATTATACAAGAAAAAGGATTTTGAATAAAAGAATTATATTTGTAAATCAAATATAAATGAAATTTATTTTTGTTAATCAAATATAAAGGGATTTTATTTGTTAAACAAATATAGAGGAGATATATTTGTGAAATCAAATATAAAGGAAAATATTTGTAAAACAATATATATAAGGGAAAATATTATCAAAACCAATAGAAAGAGAGATATTTCTAAACCATTTACAAATAGATAAAAAGGATTTATTTATTTAGGAAATAAATAAAGGTAAAAGAATTAATTATTTAGGGTAGAAATAAAGTTAAATGATTTATTTATTTAGGGAATAAATAAAATAAAGGAATATTTATTTGTTAGAATAAATAGAATAAAGGAGATATTTATTTGTTAAATAAATAGGATTATAAGGAAATATTTATTTAGGAAATAAATATATTATAAAAGAAAATCTTTAAAAAGGAATAAACGTTATTAGCGAATAAGTTAATCAAATTGAGTTATCAAGTTAGTTAATCAAAGTAAACTGATTAGTTAAACTAAATGAATTGGTTAAGTTAATCAAAGTGAATTGGTTAAGTTAATCAAAGTGAATTGGTTAAGTTAATCAAAGTGAATTGTTTAAGGTAATCAAAGTGAATTAGTCGAGTTAATCAAGGTGATTAGTTCAGTTAATCGAGATAAGAAAAATCAAGTTAGGTTAATCGAGTTGAATTAGTCAGTCGAGTTAATCAATTGAGTTAGTCAAACCAAGTAAAACCAGTTAGATTTAATCAGTAGAGTTAATCAGTTAGGGTTGACCAGGCAGAGTTAATCAATTGGAGTTAATCGATTTGAGTTAAGATTTTCGAGTTGATAATCGAGTTAAGTTATCGAATACCACTTATTCGAAGTAGAAGTTATCAAATATAGTTATTTGAGATAGAATTAGTCAAATAGAGTTATTCAGGATAAGTTGCCATCTCGTACGACTGCTAGCGTAATTCGCAGGGCTGTAATTAGCCTACGGCGGTCTGATGTTTCCTGAGGAAGTCAGGCGTAACCATTGTGATCGCTGCGATCTAGAGTCAAGCGAATGGAGTTAAATCGAATATTAGTTATTCGATAGGAGTTAATCAACTTGAGTTAGATTATCGAGATAAGTTAATCGAGCTAAGTTCTTGAGTTAGATTACCAAGATAAGTTAATCGAGTTAAGTTCTTGAGTTAGATTATCGAGATAAGTCAATCGAGTTAAGTTCTTGAGTTAGATTATTGAGATAAGTGAGTCGAGTTAAGTTCGTCGAGTTAAATTAATCGATGTTAGTTTCATCGAAAGAAGTTAATCGATGTTAGTTTCATCGAAAGGAGTTAATTGATGTTAATTTCATCGAAAGGAGTATCGATGTTAGTTTCATCGAAGGGAGTTATCGATTATAGTTTAATCGAAAGGAGTTATCGATTAGTTAAATCGAAAGGAGTTGTCATGTTTAGTTATTCGAAAAGGAGTTATCGATTTGTTAAATCAAAAGGGAAGATTATCGAATATCGTTTATTCGAGAGGAGATTATCGAATATAGTTATTCGAAGGAGTTATCGATTATTAGTTAATCGAAGTGAGTTGTAGAATATTAGTTAAATCGAAGGAGTTATCGAATATAGTTTATTCGATGGAGTTAATCAATTAGAGTTAAATCAAAGGAGTTAATCGAATATAGTTTATTCAAATATAGTAAAGGAGTTAATCGAACATAGTTTATTCGAATATAGTAAAGGAGTTAATAGAATATAGTTTATTCAAATAGAGTTAGAGGAGTTAATCGAATATTGTTTATTCGAATAAAGTTAGAGGAGTTATCGAATATAGTTTATTCAACAGGAGTTAAGTGAATGGGGTTAATCAAATAGAGTTAATCAAATAGAGTAAATCAAATAGAGTTAACCCAATATGGTCATTCCAATAGAGTTTATTGAAAAGAGTTAATCAAATTTAGTTATTTGAAAGAAAGGTTAAGTATGGAAGTTAGTTAAAGAAATATAAAGTGAACTTTGCCTATTTCAAGGTTAGAAGTGTTGTTCAATTAAGGTCTGAGAGGTAGTTCTACCCCAACTTGATTGGCTTCATTTTTAACTAAGGAATGGTTAAGGTTCGGCAGTAAAGGATGGTAAAGTGAATTTAGTAATTAAAGAAAATGTCTGAGTTGGCATAGCGATGTTTTATCTAAACATCTGTTTAATCCAAACGTAGGAGTTTGGAAATGTTTTCCAAACAAGACTCAGAAATGTTTTCTAAATACAGAAATTAAGGAATGGAAATGTTTCCAGTGTTAATAATGTTTATTTTCTAAATATAGAAAATAGGAAATGTTGAATATAGGGAAACAAGAGATGTAAAATGAACTAAAGAGATAAATGTTAAATGATGTTTGTTTGATATAATTTCCATCTGGAAATAATATCGTTGTTTGCACACTTGTTTTCTTTGATAATTAACTCACAGACTATCGAAGTTTTGACCATTTTTAACGTTGTTAATATGGAGAGACCGGTTGGATTATTATCCAAAGAACAACTCTGTATTGGCACAAGGGCTGTGAATCATTTATGCTAAAGATAATCGAAGACGGAGTAAAGTGCAAGGGATGTTGTATAAGTCTTAGTTAACAGTCACTAAGATGGATATACTGAATAGTGCCTTCGGTTTGTCTAGTCCCAGGACAACTTGTATGGATGAAGGTCTGACAGAGTATATCCAATGGATCGCGTAAGTTGATCCCTTCAAACATATATACGTTGGTGGCAGAGGAATTCATTTCTCTTAGCTGTATACCCGTTGTATCTTTAAGGAAATCAATTTGTGATTTTGCGGGTATGACTATGTGACATTTCTAAATGAACGAAGATGGATGTCTGACAGAGTATTTCCAGACGATCATGTACATTGATTTATCCAACCGTACCAAGAGTGGAAGCGGAGAAGGAAACTTCTTTTAGCTAACACATTATGTATTGTTGAGGACGTCAATTGGTGATTGGATGGATTTGATGATGTGGCATTTAAACTGAATCTGATGTGAAGATAAGCGTAGCTTCTAGCCTCACATCCGGTAAATGACAGAAATCGGGCAGGTAGCTTGGCTATGTAGGTCGCACCTATTAGGGTTTATAATCACCTGATCTAGACTTTCATTTATTTCTAAAAATCTATTGTTGATGTTGTCCCATTCGGGAAACGGTTGCAGATCCCAACCTTTGTTGATATACATTCAATACACCCAAGCGAAATGAGTGGTCGGTCATGTGTGGCCGGGTTGCAAGATGTTCTTGTTGAACCCAGTGTATTCCTCTCTAGAGGTACACTAGCAAAAGGTGGTTCCATACCTTGTCATAGTTGGAAATCCATTATCCAATACGTGCTTGCGATTTTGATTGTATACTATATATGTAGAACGTGAGATGAAAGCGTTTCTGCTAGATTGATATATATTTGTACTTAGACATTATTATAATATCAGAATGATATTGCTTGTCAAAGATGTTTGATTCTCATAAGGGAAAAACCCATTCCGTATTCACGGCGTGGTCTTATGAGATATCAAATATATGTTAAACTGTGTTAAACTATTTTACTCACACCAGTCCCATGACTGACCCGGAGTTTACTTTGTTGTTTTCCCTAAACTCTTGGGTGCCTAAATTTGTCCAGGCAGTCAAGTAGTTGGGATTTACAGATACACTTGAAGAGCTGGAGCAGGAGGCTTCTGGATCATATAGCTATAGTTTATTTCCATTGTGTTGTAAGTGCTGTACTCTGATAAGTGCTATTGTATACATAACTGTTATATTTCAAAGTTATGTCATATATTATATGTTATTCATTCCGCTGTGAGGTTCGTGTTACTCTGATGTTGTGTTCTTCTTCTTCTTCTATTCTAAGATTCTATCTTATCTATCCTCACCCTCAAATTTCTTTCATTAATTACCATGATTTTTCGATGTTTTGGTTATCAACATCGTGTTTATGTCGATAACCAAAGTCGCTCAAAATCTGGGTCGTTACATTTGGTATCAGAGCTTAAGTTAAGCGAATTACCTTGGCTCTGTGGCGTGACTGTGTAGAGATAGGGTTAGTAATACCCTAGATTGAGTTTGAGTGTATATACACGAGTGCGTATTTGTATTTGATATAAAAATGGTTTTATATTGTGGAGATTCATTGGCTGAGTTGTTTATGAGTTCTGGTCGATCAGTTTGATCCACTGTATTGGTAGGAGTTTCTAAACACTTGATTACGATGAACCACCATGGTATGTTTTGAAAAGAGGGTAAATGAAATAATTTTACCCAAATTATATTTGATATATATTGAATTTATAATATATGAGATATATTGGTTGTTATTATAATCAAGTAAGATTATAAATATAATGGTTATGTAAATAATCGATCAGAATTCATATAAGTATAATATATGAAATAAGATGAAATAAATCTAAAATTAAAATCAGAATTGAAAATTTAAAACTGGAAATTCAGATAAGTGTCTGTAATTGAATCTGGATTGGATATATGTGAATTTCAAAATCGTGGGAGGTTTTTAATTTTGTTTTAATAAGGATATTTTGAACTGATTCAAGATGGAAGTGTTTAAGTTGGAGTTTTGAAAAGGAATATAGTATTGAACTCACTTTGATCGCTGGAAAATAATTCTGATGATGGTGTACACATCATCAGTGTAATTTTCGAGTTGTAAGTGACGGATTACTACCCAAGATTTTATTTTCAAATCTGTTTTGCGAAAACAAGTGTTTAAGAATTCAAATGTTTTGAATTGGTATTATGATTTCAAATTTACTTGATGTAAAAGCCCAGGAATTTAAATTCTCAAATTTAAATTTAACTTGTTAAGTTAAGTAAAACTGGGGTGATAAGAGAATAATTTGAAATGGTCTTGTATTGATGAGTTAAGAGTTTGAAATCGAGAATCAAACTCGAGTTGAAATGATAATTGGCTTGGATATAAGCGAATGGTTGTGTTGGTGCTAAAACTGATTGGAATTTGATTGGGGCGGCATTGGTATCTACTAAATTGATAGCAGATGGAAATGAGATAATGAAACGCCCGACAAAAAGGTACAAGTTTATATTTGATATGAGTTTGGAATTTATGAGCCGAATTGGCAAGCCGCTTGGCTATTTGATTTTCTTTTGGGTTGGAGATAGCCTAGAGAGGCGAGTTGGAGTTTTACCGATAGGGATGTACAAAGGAGGTTATGGCGAAAATTTTCGAAAATTTAAAGTGCTAGAAAATTTTCAAAATTTTTGGAAATTTTAGTTAGTCGGTAGGAATTAATATTTTAATCGATATTAATTGGTTCAGTTGAAATCAGAAACAAGGGGTAAACAAATCTTAGGAATTCCAATAGATAGGGTCGTCCTCTACCTTAGCAATTTCGAGGACGAAATTATTTTAAGTGGGGAAGAATGTAATGACCGGAATTTTCCAGGGGTATAATTAATTTATTTAATTATTTAAAATAGTGATATGGAATTAAATCGAGGTTTAATTAAATAATATGGAATATTTAATTAAGTTAAATAATTAAATAATATATTTAATTCAGAAATAATGAAAATATTGGAAATAACAATATACGGTGAACTGGGTCATCCCCAAGATTTAATTTAGCTTAGAGTTGAATTATATTGACGAGTATATTCAATCGACGTCAGTTTGAACGTATAATTATAATATAATTAAAATCGAGCTTGAAATGGCGCTGTAGTTCGCGATTTGGCGATTTGAACTTGTAACAACCCGAAAATCTGGGCCAGTTTAAAAATTTTATTTTGGCAATTTTAGCGAATTTTGATTATTTAAAATGAATTATTTTAAATAATACCGACGAGAAATTTATTTTGAATATAATTCGAACGTATATATTATACGCGTCGTCGTTAGAATATAAATATTTATATATAGTTATAAATAGAATTGAAAATGGCGCGGTAGTTCGATAATTCGATTCCAAACTTCAATTGAACATACCGGGAGCAAAACAATCCGAATTTTAGTGAAACCAAAAACATTAGAATCTAATTGGTAATATCTTTCCAACGAATCCGACCAACTGAAATTTCATAGCGGGAATCAAAAGATAGGTCCAGTTGAAAATTCTGAATAGTCGCTATGGAATTCAGGCCCTTAAAAATAGCCATATTGCAACCGACCTCGGATTTCGACGAAACCACTTTTGTTGGGTCCGCAGTGTCAAATTATTGCTAGATTCCAAATTTCATAATTTTTCGAATCAATATGTGAGCGTGGCAGAGGAAAACGCGTTTGACCAGTTTCAGTTGATTTTAATCGACTTGAAATTGGCCATTTTTCAAACGGTCTCAGAATTTGACGAAACTAGTTTTATTAGGACTATATCGTCAATACGAAGCTAGAAAATATTTTTCGATAATTTTTAGAGTTAGTATGTGACCCCGGTGATTTGAAATGTACGTTTAAAATTCAATATAATGATTTAAATGAAAATTCAACGGAAACTGATCAGGACACCCGAATCAGCCAACGATACATATTCCATTGTGTTCGGAATGGGGGTAAAACGCTATGGACGACAGTCGGTGGGCTCAAAAAGGAGTTCGAATTTTTAAAGTAACTTTTTGAGATTAAAATTAAATTAATATTAAAATATATAAATTTTCATATAAACCCCCCCTTTTTTTCATTTATCAGATCGAAGTAAACTAAAAAAAAAGGGGGAAACCCCGCCGTTCATCGCGCCTACCTCTCCTCCACCTTCATCCGCCCTCCGCCTCGATCCGATCTCCCTCCTCCTCTTCTCCTTCCCGCATCGATCCTCTTCCCTTCTGCCACGAGACTGACGCGCGCCATCCCTCAGTCGAAGCCGCACTGACCAGCACTCCAGGCGACAGCGAGGAGCGCTCCTGCGCATCTTGGGGTGACTCCAGATTGGAGTTCGGTCAACTCCAGTGCAGCGATTTCAAGCCCTACGGGGCTTTACTTCTTTGATTTTAACCTAGAGCAGGAACGATGGATGTACAGTGAGTCCCCTTATTTATTTATTTTTAACCCTTTTTAATTTCGGCTGAAAATATAATTTATATGATTTTAAAATCTGATTTTTATTTACATAGAAAAGATTAGGTTTTTAGAAGTGAAAAGGCGAAATTTTTTAAAAGGAAAAGGCGATTTCTATGTAAAGATATAATTTTTACATAAACAAGAAGTTAAAAATATGATTTTTATATTTTTAAAGTATTAAAAATATGATTTTTATATTTTTAAAGTATTAAAAATATGATTTTTATATTTTTAAAGTATTAAAAATATAATCTTTATTAAGTAGAAGATGTAAAATATGATTCTTGGTTAGGTAGAGGATTAAAAATATTTTTTTTTTACATGATAGGAATATTAAAAATATCATCTTTATATGTGTAGAAAAATAAAAATGAGATTTTTATAAAGATGAAATCTTTAAATTTGAAAAGGCGAAGTCTGTTTTTATAAAGGCGAAATTTTTAGATGTAAAAATACGAAATCTATATTTTTGAAATGGAATTTTATCTATATGATAACGTAGTAAAAATTTGATTTTTATATAAAGTATAACGAAGTAAAAATTCAATTTTTAAAAGGTATGAAGCAAATATAAAAACATGATTTTTAAATTGAAGGTGAACAAATAAAAATGTGATTTTTATTTTAAAGACATAAGATAATAAAAATGTGATTTTTATTTTAAAGACATAAGATAATAAAAATGTGATTTTTATTTTAAAGACATTAAAATATAAAAATATGATTTTTATATATTGAACATCGAAGTAAAAATATGATTTTTATATATTGAACATCGAAGTAAAAATATGATTTTTATATATTGAACATCGAAGTAAAAATATGATTTTTATATATTGAACATCGAAGCAAAAATATGATTTTTATTTATTGAACATCGAAGTAAAAATATGATTTTTATATATTGAACATCGAAGTAAAAATTCGATTTTTATATATTGAATAGCGAAGTAAAAATTCGATTTTTATATATTGAATAGCGAAGTAAAAATCCGATTTTTACATATGTAGTGAAAGCGGACAATGAAAGCGACAAAGGGCGAGAACAGTGATGACTTCTACATTAGAAGAGTCGTGGAATTGGGATAGCTATAGGTGAGAACTTCTCACTCTTCAATTTCATTTTCTAGTTATATATATATACTAGGATGCAGACGGTGCTTAGTAGCACCCGACACAATCGTCCACAGACCATGGACTTATTTGTTTGGTTGCATAAATAAGTTAGATTATTTGATTGAAATTGAATTGTTTGGGTGATTGAATGAATTTGATCGATGTGTGAATGGCATGGGCCTTCACTAGACCGGGGATAAGGCTAGGCCTTGTCCCGTTTCTAGTATCGTGCCGTTATGCCGCCGAAATTTTCTAAAAATAAGTTAGAAAAATAAAAATATCATTTTATTTAAAGAAATTCATATGTTGGAATAAAATGTTTTATCGTTAAAAATATAATTTTGAACGTAAATGTGAATAAATAAATATTCATTTACAAACCAGACGGTTTGTTTATGTACACCTATTTGAATGACATTGATTGGGACGATAAATTTCACACATCGCCCAACTGCACAAATAAAAATAAATGTTTGTTGATTTGAAACCCCACACGGGTGTTGGGATGAAATTTGAAGTTCACTCATCCTGATTGATTAAATATGTCAATCGATTGATTGACAGGCTGTTATAAGCGTTAGATATCTATATTTGATGCTTACACAGTGTAGTGCACTTTGGTTGATGGTTGATTATTTTTCAATGCTATTATACATGTGTTGTATGAAAATCCATATAATTAACTTTATATGGTAATTGATTGGGCCTCATTCCAATTTGAAAAATAAAGAATAATATAAAATAAAGGTTCATGTGTTGACAGTACTCATCCATTGAGATTGGTCATGTGTTGAACGAAATATTTTAGTAATAAAATTTACATCTTTATCAATATAAAATAAAGGTTCATGTGTTGACAGTACTCATCCATTGAGATTGGTCATGTGTTGAACGAAATATTTTGATAATAACAACTATTTTGAAAAAGAAATATTTGAAATAGAATATTTGAAAATAGAAATTTATGAAGTCGTGTTGATTAGATTGACGCCATTTTGACGTGATCGATATTTATATCGATTGAAAACGATTTCGAAATGAAATGAATTGAAAACGATTTCGAAATGAAATGAATTGAAAACGATTTTCGAAATGAAATGAATTGAAAACGATTTCGAAATGAAATGAATTGAAAACGATTTCGAAATGAAATGAATTGAAAACGATTTCGAAATGAATTGAAAATGAATTCAAATTGAATTGAAAGCAAATTGAAATGAATTCAAATTGAACTGAAATTTGAATTGAATAGAAATGAATTTTAAAACGAATTTATAAAGAAGAATTCAATTTTGATTTGAATTGAAATGGAAGTTGAAATTGCTTTTGAAATGAAATTAAAACGATTTATAAAATTCGTTTTAAATAGAAATCGACGAAATATATATTATATATATTATATATATAATATAATGGCCTGAATAGAAGGCGCCGCGCCGCGGCAGTTCGTAAATTTCGACCATTTATTTCAAACGGACATTACAGGAGATCCGACCGTCGGATTCTCCTAAATCCGGAACCTTTGGGTTCGTATCGAAAAGAGATTTCTAACGAATGTTAGAAATTTGAAATCTAACGGTTGGATTTGGAGAAACGTCCAAATCAAATTCGAAAAAGGTCGCTGTAAGTGCAGTTCGATGGCCGTTGATGGAAATCGACTGTACGGGCCTTGATAAAATTATTAAAAATAGTAATAATTTGTGTAAAATCATAAGAAATGATTTGAGAAGAATTGGGATGAAAAACTCCATATTTGAAAAGATAAAAATAGATTTTTATCGAATTGAACTAGTTTTGAACTAGAATTATAATTCTATTTATTTTTAAATAAATAAATTGAATTCGAAAAGGGTTTTAAAAATAACCAAAATTTCCAATGATTGCATTGGAATGGATTTGAATCGAAATTGTCTTCGGAATATTTCGATGTTGAAATTCGTGATTATACAGGTGTTGTTATGGAAATTTGAAAGATATATATTTATATCGTTATTTCCAATACGACATTTGTTAATCGTAGAATTTGATATTGAATATAAGCCGATATATTTTCTATTCAGTGCCTTGTATTGAATATCAAATGTGATTTGGGTTTGTTGTGAATGGTGTCTTCACTAACACTGTTCTTGAACCCAGTTGAGAAAAGATTAAATCTTTTTATTTAGATTTAATGAAGTGTACCAATTAAATAATATTTAATTGAAATTGAATTGATATTGATTTTTGGGTTTATCGTGAACAGTGTTTTAAATAACACTTGTTCTTTAACCCGATAATTAATGAATGTGACTTTGGGTTTATCGTGAACCGTGTTTTAAATGACACGGAATCTTTAACCCAGTTAACGATTAAAACTAAGTGGAGTTTTAATGAATCTTTAATTAGATTGAAATGGTCGAGAATGGAGTATTACCAGTTTTGCTCCAGGCGATAGATAAATCTTTAATTAGATTTGAACGTGAAATGGTAATTGAATTTACCGATAACACTGAGGTGTTAGATATGAAGTATTACCAGTTTTACTTCATGGGATAAATAGGTTGGGATTGGGAAATTAAAACAAATGATTACTTCGGCAAGTTTCGTTAATCCCGATTAGTTGAATCGAAATACAAAAGGATAGATTAAAGAATAAATATAAAGAATTTATCTTGGATAAAATTTATGGGAACCTTTCCCTATGAATATGAAATTTAGAAACTAACTGTCGGTTAGCCAAGCAAAATGGTTTTCTGGATATTGATCTGTTGTTGGTTTCGGCCATCGGGGTTAATATTTGGGGAATTATTCTCTTGATTAATTTACGGTTAGTGACTAATGAATTGGAATGAGGCGTATGTTGTGTTTGTGTAACACTTATTTAAAATATACGCGAGTTATTCGGAAAGGCCGGGTTTATCCCATTCTGAATAACGGATACGACGATAAGTCGAAGATGAAGACGGTGGTCGAAGACCGGAAGTCTTCACGTCGTTTGGGTGATTACTGATGATCTTGATTGGGCTGTACACCCAAGAAGATGGAAACAGTTGGTGATCGTCCAGACGTACTTGGAGATCGATGGATATGCGGGGTACTAGGTGCCTCCGGTTTCGTTCAGACCCAGAGCGAACTTGTAAATGGACTGTGTGTCTGACATTGGATTTTAGTCCGTGTGATTGATCTCTATTAAATATATATCTGTTTGGCGGCAGAGAATTTATTCTCTTGCTTAACGCCCTTCTCTGAGACGTACGAGCTCAGGGGTTATATATTGATGGATATCAAACGCATGGAGTGAATTGCCTGTGTGGCATGCCTAAGTGGCAATTGATCGAGACTTCTGTTGAAAAGCAAAGTCTTGGGGTGATGATCAAAGCACGGCCTTTGTGGCGTAGCTTTGTGTAACGTTTACTTCGCGAGTTTCACACCCGGTATGAACCAAAAACAGGAGACGGACCTCAGTGAGGGCATGCGTTTCCTTCTAGCTAAAAAGTGACGTCAGTGGTTTTACACGCCCTGACGAGTTTGACTTATGTGGTTGTTGCTGTTGCGAGGTGCCTCGGATTGATCGGTCGTTCTCGAGCCGATGGAGTCATTTAGTTGGCTTATTTACGCCCCAAAGGTCGGGGAAACGTAGTGTTCAGGCATAATAATCCACATCGGTGGACCGGCCCTGTCGCTCCATGGGGCAGTTGCGGCTGTTCCTGAGACATGGGCTAGATTGTCTCGAATCGGTTTAGGACTATCTTTTGCCTCGGTTCATAGATGGAAATCCAACTTCCAAATACGTGACATTTGCGGTTTTAATTGTAAAACTAGTATGGCGACAAGATATATGGTACCCATGCTGCCTATGATTGATACTTATGATGTGAAGTTGTTTTTTACACTATGCACTTATAATAGTATCAAATGATTTGTTTTAAATGTATCAAGCATTCTTTGGCTATTATAAGGGAAAACCCTATCCCCCGGCTTGCGTTGCATTGTGTGATAGGACCTGGGTCTTATAACAACTTCATTTTTCTTTACTTAGCATTGCGTTGTTGGTTTTATGCACTGGTATTCTTGGGAGAAAACACGTTCCGTGTTATACGGCGTGGTCCCTTGATTTACCTAGCTTTAAAAAAAAAGATTAATAATTGTTTTAGTTCTCACACCAGTCACATGACTGACCTGGAGTTTATTGTTTTAACCTAAACTCTGGGTGCCCCTATTTTGACACGGGCAGCTAGTAGTTTTGGTTTTGCAGATTTAAATTCACATGATCCTGGTTTACAGCTGGAACGATATCCGGAAAGCTTTGTATCCGTATATCTCTTCTAGTTGTGTATTGTATTATTTTCCGCTGCGATGTATTTAAATGTAATTTAAATCTCTGATATTTCTGTGTAATATTCATTTATACTCTGTATATTCTTGTAATCTGATGCATTGTTGTAATATACAATGAAATGTTCTTCTGTATGCGTTCTGTTGTGGCTTGTTCTCGAACTATCCGACGCTTTCCTTGACGGGGAAGTTACGGGTTTTCACAGTTGGTATCAGAGCTTTGGTTTACAAAGCTCAGAGAATAAGGCACATTAGAACCATTCGAAAGAATTCATCAGATATTGGATTAGTAATATCCAATGGGAATGACTCGTTAGAGATAGGATCAGTAGTATCCTAGAACGAGTGTGAAAGGTATATTTTTAAAATGAAAACAATTTTGTTTTGAAAATCTAAATCAATTATTCGTATTCGATTATTTATTTATATTGAGATGGACAGTCCAGTATATAAAGATTTTGCGTATACGTCTGATCCACGTGTATTTGAAATTTTAATATACTGGATAGATATAGAATTACACTCTAGTTGTCCGGGAGTGATTCTGATGATTGATATATCATCATCAGAATTTATATTCGAGTGACGAACGTGTAATATCTATATATTTCCTATAGACTGGTGTGAGAACCAAAATTAGATAGGGCCTATTGTTGTGATTTGGCCTCAAAAACATGATTTTTGTGTATGTATCAAAATTATGAATTTCAAATGATAATTCCCTAATTGATTGATGTTTTGGTTGTTTGTTTATTGGTTTGCTAATTCTTAGCCATTTAGCCTAATTGAATCACATATTGAATTATATTGAAAATTGGTTGCGTTTGCTTGCATATACTTGTACTTTCATTGAACAGGTCATAGCAAGGAGGCTAGAGCAGAGAATAAAATTTGTTTGCCCGAAAAATAGGTACATGTTTACTACATAATTTACTGTTTTGTTTGGGTGATGATGATTTTACGAGCCTATTGGCTTTTTCTTTTTCTTTTTGAGATCTGAAGGACCGGGGAAGCTATTTGAAATTCCACGATGCTCCCGGTGCAGGGGAGGTTATGGCGAAATTTTTCGAAAATTTAGGGTGTTAGCCAAATTTTTGAAATTTTAGAAAATTCTCAGAAACTGAAGAATTGGAGAATGGAAGCCAGATCGAGCGTAGTGTTGATTTATCAAACCACTTTCGACTTTGTTCCTTTTCGGGGACGAAAAGTTTTAAGTGGGGGAGATTGTAACAACCCGAAAATCTGGGCCAGTTTAAAATTTTTATTTTGGCAATTTTAGCGAATTTTGATTATTTAAAATGAATTATTTTAAATAATATCGACGAGAAATTTATTTTGAATATAATTCGAACGTATATATTATACGCGTCGTCGTTAGAATATAAATATTTATATATAGTTATAAATAGAATTGAAAATGGCGCGGTAGTTCGATAATTTGATTTCAAACTTCAATTGAACATACCGGGTGCAAAACAATCCGGATTTTAGTGAAACCAAAAACATTAGAATCTAACTGGTAATATCTTTCCAACGAATCCAACCAACTGAAATTTCATAGCGGGAATCAAAAGATAGGTCCAGTTGAAAATTCTGAATAGTCGCTATGGAATTCAGGCCCTTAAAAATAGCCATTTTGCAAACGACCTCGGATTTCGACGAAACCACTTTTGTTGGGTCCGCAGTGTCAAATTATTGCTAGATTCCAAATTTCATAATTTTTCGAATCAATATGTGAGCGTGGCAGAGGAAAACGCGTTTGACCAGTTTCAGTTGATTTTAATCGACTGGAAATTGGCCATTTTTCAAACGGTCTCAGAATTTGACGAAACTAGTTTTATTAGGATTGTATCGTCAATACGAAGCTAGAAAATATTTTTCGAGAATTTTTAGAGTTAGTATGTGACCCCTGTGATTTGAAATGTACGTTTAAAATTCAATATAATGATTTAAATGAAAATTCAACGGAAACTGATCAGGACACCCGAATCAGCCTACGATACATATCCCATTGTGTTCGGAATGGGGGTAAAACGCTATGGACGACAGTCGGTGGGTTCAAAAAGGAGTTCGAATTTCTAAAGTAACTTTTTGAGATTAAAATTAAATTAATATTAAAATATATAAATTTTCATATAAACCCCCCCTTTTTTTCATTTATCAGATCGAAGTAAACTAAAAAAAAAAGGGGAAACCCCGCCGTTCATCGCGCCTACCTCTCCTCCACCTTCATCCGCCCTCCGCCTCGATCGGATCTCCCTCCTCCTCTTCTCCTTCCCGCATCGATCCTCTTCCCTTCTGCCACGAGACTGACGCGCGCCATCCCTCAGTCGAAGCCGCACTGACCAGCACTCCAGGCGACAGCGAGGAGCGCTCCAGCGCATCTTGGGGTGACTCCAGATCGGAGTTCGGTCAACTCCAATGCAGCGATTTCAAGCCCTGCGGGGCTGAGCTTCTTTGATTTTAACCTGGAGCAGGAACGATGGATGTACAGTGAGTCCCCTTATTTATTTATTTTTAACCCTTTTTAATTTCAGCTGAAAATATAATTTATATGATTTTAAAATCTGATTTTTATTTACATAGAAAAGATTAGGTTTTTAGAAGTGAAAAGGCGAAATTTTTTAAAAGGGAAAGGCGATTTCTATGTAAAGATATAATTTTTACATAAACAAGAAGTTAAAAATATGATTTTTATATTTTTAAAGTATTAAAAATATGATTTTTATATTTTTAAAGTATTAAAAATATAATCTTTATTAAGTAGAAGATGTAAAATATGATTTTTGGTTAGGTAGAGGATTAAAAATATATATATTTTTTTTTACATGATAGGAATATTAAAAATATCATCTTTATATGTGTAGAAAAATAAAAATGAGATTTTTATAAAGATGAAATCTTTAAATTTGAAAAGGCGAAGTCTGTTTTTCTAAAGGCGAAATTTTTAGATGTAAAAATACGAAATCTATATTTTTGAAATGGAATTTTATCTATATGATAATGTAGTAAAAATTTGATTTTTATATAAAGTATAACGAAGTAAAAATTCAATTTTTAAAAGGTATGAAGCAAATATAAAAACATGATTTTTAAATTGAAGGTGAACAAATAAAAATGTGATTTTTATTTTAAAGACATAAGATAATAAAAATGTGATTTTTATTTTAAAGACATAAGATAATAAAAATGTGAATTTTATTTTAAAGACATCAAAATATAAAAATATGATTTTTATATATTGAACATCGAAGTAAAAATATGATTTTTATATATTGAACATCGAAGTAAAAATATGATTTTTATATATTGAACATCGAAGTAAAAATATGATTTTTATATATTGAACATCGAAGTAAAAATATGATTTTTATATATTGAATAGCGAAGTAAAAATTCGATTTTTATATATTGAATAGCGAAGTAAAAATCCGATTTTTACATATGTAGTGAAAGCGGACAATGAAAGCGACAAAGGGCGAGAACAGCGAAGATTTCTACATTAGAAGAGTCGTGGAATCGTGATAGCTATAGGTGAGAACTTCTCACTCTTCAATTTCATTTTCTAGTTATATATATATATATTAGGATGCAGACGGTGCTTAGTAGCACCCGACACAATCGTCCACAGACCATGGACTTGTTTGTTTGGTTGCATAAATAAGTTAGATTATTTGATTGAAATTGAATTGTTTGGGTGATTGAATGAATTTGATCGATGTGTGAATGGCGTGGGCCTTCACTAGACCGGGGATAAGGCTAGGCCTTGTCCCGTTTCTAGTATCGTGCCGTTATACCGCCGAAATTTTCTAAAAATAAGTTAGAAAAATAAAAATATCATTTTATTTAAAGAAATTCATATGTTGGAATAAAATGTTTTATCGTTAAAAATATAATTTTTAACGTAAATGTGAATAAATAAATATTCATTTACAAACCAGACGGTTTGTTTATGTACACCTATTTGAATGACATTGATTGGGACGATAAATTTCACACATCGCCCAACTGCACAAATAAAAATAAATGTTTGTTGATTTGAAACCCCACACGGGTGTTGGGATGAAATTTGAAGTTCACTCATCCTGATTGATTAAATATGTCAATCGATTGATTGACAGGCTGTTATAAGCGTTAGATATCTATATTTGATGCTTACACAGTGTAGTGCACTTTGGTTGATGGTTGATTATTTTTCAATGCTATTATACATGTGTTGTATGAAAATCCATATAATTAACTTTATATGGTAATTGATTGGGCCTCATTCCAATTTGAAAAATAAAGAATAATATAAAATAAAGGTTCATGTGTTGACAGTACTCATCCATTGAGATTGGTCATGTGTTGAACGAAATATTTTAGTAATAAAATTTACATCTTTATCAATATAAAATAAAGGTTCATGTGTTGACAGTACTCATCCATTGAGATTGGTCATGTGTTGAACGAAATATTTTGATAATAACAACTATTTTGAAAAAGAAATATTTAAAATAGAATATTTGAAAATAGAAATTTATGAAGTCATGTTGATTAGATTGACGCCATTTTGACGTGATCGATATTTATATCGATTGAAAACGATTTCGAAATGAAATGAATTGAAAACGATTTCGAAATGAAATGAATTGAAAACGATTTTCGAAATGAAATGAATTGAAAACGATTTCGAAATGAAATGAATTGAAAACGATTTCGAAATGAAATGAATTGAAAACGATTTCGAAATGAATTGAAAACGAATTCAAATTGAATTGAAAGCAAATTGAAATGAATTCAAATTGAACTGAAATTTGAATTGAATAGAAATGAATTTTAAAACGAATTTATAAAGAAGAATTCAATTTTGATTTGAATTGAAATGGAAGTTGAAATTGCTTTTGAAATGAAATTAAAACGATTTATAAAATTCGTTTTAAATAGAAATCGACGAAATGTATATTATATATATTATATATATAATATAATGGCCTGAATAGAACGTGCCGCGCCGCTGCAGTTCGTAAATTTCGACCATTTATTTCAAACGGACATTACGGGAGATCCGACCGTCAGATTCTCCTAAAACCGGAACCGTTGGGTTCGTATCGAAAAGAGCTTCCTAACGAATGTTAGAAATTTGAAATCTAACAGTTGGATTTGGAGATACGTCCAAATCAAATTCGAAAAAGGTCGCTGTAAGTGCAGTTCGATGGCCGTTGATGGAAATCGAATGTAAGGGCCTTGATAAAATTATTAAAAATAGTAATAATTTGTGTAAAATTAAAAGAAATGATTTGAGAAGAATTGGGATGAAAAACTCCATATTTGAAAAGATAAAAATAGATTTTTATCGAATTGAACTAGTTTTGAACTAGAATTATAATTCTATTTATTTTTAAATAAATAAATTGAATTCGAAAAGGGTTTTAAAAATAACCAAAATTTCCAATGATTGCATTGGAATGGATTTGAATCGAAATTGTCTTCGGAATATTTCGATGTTGAAATTCGTGATTATACAGGTGTTGTTATGGAAATTTGAAAGATATATATTTATATCGTTATTTCCAATACGACATTTGTTAATCGTAGAATTTGATATTGAATATAAGCCGATATATTTTCTATTCAGTGCCTTGTATTGAATATCAAATGTGATTTGGGTTTGTCGTGAATGGTGTCTTCACTAACACTGTTCTTGAACCCAGTTGAGAAAAGATTAAATCTTTTTATTTAGATTTAATGAAGTGTACCAATTAAATAATATTTAATTGAAATTGAATTGATATTGATTTTTGGGTTTATCGTGAACAGTGTTTTAAATAACACTTGTTCTTTAACCCGATAATTAATGAATGTGACTTTGGGTTTATCGTGAACCGTGTTTTAAATGACACGGATTCTTTAACCCAGTTAACGATTAAAACTAAGTGGAGTTTTAATGAATCTTTAATTAGATTGAAATGGTCGAGAATGGAGTATCACCAGTTTTGCTCCAGGCGATAGTTAAATCTTTAATTAGATTTGAACGTGAAATGGTAATTGAATTTACCGATAACACTGAGGTGTTAGATATGAAGTTTTACCAGTTTTACTTCATGGGATAAATAGGTTGGGATTGGGAAATTAAAACAAATGATTACTTCGGCAAGTTTCGTTAATCCCGATTAGTTGAATCGAAATTCAAAAGGATAGATTAAAGAATAAATATAAAGAATTTATCTTGGATAAAATTTATGTGAACCTTTCCCTATGAATGTGAAATTTAGAAACTAACTGTCGGTTAGCGAAGCAGAATGGTTTTCTGGATATTGATCTAATGTTGGTTTCGGCCTTCGGGGTCAATATTTGGGGAATTATTCTCTTGATTAATTTATGGTTAGTGACTAATGAATTGGAATGAGGCGTATGTTGTGTTTGTGTAACACTTATTTAAAATATACGCGAGTTATTCGGAAAGGCCGGGTTTATCCCATTCTGAATAACGGATACGATGATAAGTCGAAGATGAAGACGGTGGTCGAAGACCGGAAGTCTTCATGTCGTTCGGGTGATTACTGATGATCTTGATTGGGCTGTACACCCAAGAAGATGGAAACAGTTGGTGATCGTCTAGACGTACTTGGAGATCGATGGATATGCGGGGTACTAGGTGCCTCCGGTTTCGTTCAGACCCAGAGCGAACTTGTAAATGGACTGTGTGTCTGACATTGGATTTTAGTCCGTGTGATTGATCTCTATTAAATATGTATCTGTTTGGCGGCAGAGAATTTATTCTCTTGCTTAACGCCCTTCTCTGAGACGTACGAGCTCAGGGGTTATATATTGATGGATATCAAACGCATGGAGTGAATTGCTTGTGTGGCATGCCTAAGGGGCAATTGATCGAGACTTCTGTTGAAAAGAAAAGTCTTGTGGTGATGATCAAAGCACGGCCTTTGTGGCGTAGCTTTGTGTAACGTTTACTTCGCGAGTTTCACACCCGGTATGAACCAAAAACGGGAGACGAACCTCAGGGAGGGCATGCGTTTCCTTCTAGCAAAAAAGTGGCGTCAGTGGTTTTACATGCCCTGACGAGTTTGACTTATGTGGTTGTTGCTGTTGCGAGGCGCCTCGGATTGATCGGTCGTTCTCGAACCGATGGAGTCATTTAGTTGGCTCATTTACGCCCCAAAGGGCGGGGAAACGTAGTGTTCAGGCATAATAATCCACATCGGTGGACCGGCCCTGTCGCTCCATGGGGCAGTTGCGGCTGTTCCTGAGACATGGGCTAGATTGTCTCGAATCGGTTGAGGACTATCTTTTGCCTCGGTTCATAGATGGAAATCCAACTTCCAAATACGTGACATTTGCGGTTTTAATTGTAAAACTAGTATGGCGACATGATATATGGTACCCATGCCGCCTATGATTGTTACTTATGATGTGAAGTTGTTTTATACACTATGCACTTATAATAGTATCAAATGATTTGTTTTAAACGTATCAAGCATTCTTTGGCTGTTATAAGGGAAAACCCTATCCCCCGGCTTGCGTTGCATTGTGTGATAGGACCTGGGTCTTATAACAGCTTCATTTTTCTTTACTTAGCATTGCGCTGTTGGTTTTATGCACTGGTATTCTTGGGAGAAAACCCGTTCCGTGTTATACGGTGTGGTCCCTTGATTTACCTAGCTTTAAAAATAACGATTAATAACTGTTTTAGTTCTCACACCAGTCACATGACTGACCTGGAGTTTATTGTTTTAACCTAAACTCTGGGTGCCCCTATTTTGACACGGGCAGCTAGTAGTTTTGGTTTTGCAGAGTTATATTCACGGGATCCTGGTTTACAGCTGGAACGATATCCGGAAAGCTTTGTATCCATATATCTCTTCTAGTTGTGTATTGTATTATTTTCCGCTGCGATGTATTTAAATGTAATTTAAATCTCTGATATTTCTGTGTAATATTCATTTATACTCTGTATATTCTTGTAATCTGATGCATTGTTGTAATATACAATGAAATGTTCTTCTGTATGCGTTCTGTTGTGGCTTGTTCTCGAACTATCCGACGCTTTCCTTGACGGGGAAGTTACGGGTTTTCACAGAACTTCAACTGAATATACAGGGTTCGTTTTAAATCGCATTTTTGTGAAACAAGAAACTTGTGGAGCTGGTGGAGTATATCTTTCTAGTGGAAGAGAAAAATCAGGATTTTCGTCGTGTAGATTTTGAGATATGTCCAAATCAAATTTTAGAAAAGTCGCTGTGGAATTCCTTTATAATTTATAAAGGAATTATTTATATTTTTGAAAGGAATTTCAATATAAATTGAATATCGAGATAATCTGGAATCTGAAATATAAAGCTGTAAATTCTAATGTGATATGCTGGAGCTGTACGATAACATATGTAAAGATATACGATAATATAAATTTATTTATATTTAATTTAATTATATTTAAATATATTTGTATATTTAAATGGGTCATCCAAAGCTTTAAAAATAGCCACTTTTGCAAATGAAGCCGGAATTCGACGAAACTAATTTTGTTGGATCCGCAATGTCAAATAGTTGTTAGATTTCCAGTTTCGTGATTTTTAAATTCACTGCGTGACCGTACGGATTTTTAGAGTGAGAAACAGTCAGAATTTCGATGGTTAAAAATACGTTGTGTGAGCATACGAAGTCAGAATTCGACGAAACCAGTTTCGTTGGGACCGTAATGTCGAACTAAAGGTGTATGTCCAGTTTGGTGATTTTTAGGTATCGTATGTAATCATGGTGATTTTTAGAAAGCAAATGATCGAATAAAAGAATAAAGAAAATAAAATATCTAAAAATCTCTAAAAAATATCTAAACCTCCTATAAATACACCATCCTATCCTAAACCTAATTCATTTCATTTTTCCGGTCAACACAAAACCGCCGCCGTATTCTTCATTTCCAACAGTAAAACCCCCACTTTGGAAAAATCAAATCAATTCAAAACAAATGTTATAAATTCCAATAGAGATGTGGATCGAATCAGTGGGTGAAGGGCTTCAGACTGGTGCTCTCAATATTTGTTGCGATGAAATTTACTGCGTTCCAGTCTTTGTACCGTGAAAGCTAGTGTTGTAGGATTGGTAAAATTTGTGTGTTGATTCTCGAATCCAAGTGTGTATTCGAACTGGTTGTGGAAGGGGCATCAAATTGATGGAGTTTGGGAAATTTCTGAGTATAAAACTATCGATGGCAACACTGTGTCCCAGCTTGAGGACCAACGAATGAAAATTGCATCGAGGTATCGACGGCAAGGTTTTGGGTATGAAGTGATAGAGATTTCGAAGAGGAGAAAGATGGTGGTGATGTTGTGGCGTTCGGTGGAGGGATGAAGGAGGAATGGCAATCCAAAGATTGGAAATGGCTTGCGAATAAGAGCAGGTTACGGTGCTTTTTGTATTTGGGAAGGAGGACTTGGTTTCGGTGTTGGGTACTAAAGGGAAATGGGCTGAGATGTCAAAAGGGGTAAGGCCCATTAAAAGAAATCCAAGTTATTTTTAAATTTAAATTGTATATAAACTTGTAATCAGTATAACTTGGTCATATGAAATCTGAATTACGAACGGTTGGATCCGTTAGGACCGTATGGACGAGAGCTTCACAATGAAGCCGACTGGAAGTGGATTGGAGCTCGTTTGAATTTATGGAGAAATAAACTGTTTTATTCAGATCAAATAACAGTTTATCATTCTTTAACGATGAACTGCAAACGTGTGTAAAAATCACCAACTCTGAACAGTTCTATTTTTACAACGTATTCTTAAAACTGTTAAATATTGTATGTTTGCTTATGTGTTGACTGTTTGATTGAACTGCTAGTCAGTTAGCGAACCTTTTATATATAAATATAAATATAAATATATATATATATAGTTATATATTGATTCTGTTAACAGAATATTTCATATTTAACTGGAAGTGATGTTGATTATACTGTGTAACATCTGTGATGCAGGGAAACAGGTTGGAGGAATCCAACTGGATTCCTCAACAGTTATTTTACTGTGATTTATATATTGTGATATATAATATGACGTTGATTATGTGTGCTTTGGACGATAGTTATTGTTGTTATATGGTGTGTTAAATACCATAAGAAATACCAGAATGTGGAAAAGGGATTTTCAAAGTATATTTTGAAAATAATTTATTTATATAAAATCAATGGATTTTATATTATACAAGAAAAAGGATTTTGAATAAAAGAATTATATTTGTAAATCAAATATGAAGGAAATTTATATTTGTTAATCAAATATAAAGGGATTTTATTTGTTAAACAAATATAGAGGAGATATATTTGTGAAATCAAATATAAAGGAAAATATTTGTAAAACAACATATATAAGGGAAAATATTGTCAAAACCAATAGAATGAGGGATATTTGTAAACCATTTACAAATAGATAAAAAGGATTTATTTATTTAGGAAATGAATAAAGGTAAAAGAATTTATTATTTTGGGTATAAATAAAGTCAAATGATTTATTTATTTAGGGAATAAATAAAATAAAGGAATATTTATTTGTTAGAATAAATAGAATAAAGGAGATATTTATTTGTTAAATAAATAGGATTATAAGGAAATATTTATTTAGGAAATAAATAGATTATAAAAGAAAATCTTTAAAAAGGAATAAACGTTATTAGCGAGTAAGTTAATCAAATTGAGTTATCAGGTTAGTGTAACAACCCGTAAAATGCGAGCCAGTTTGAAAATTTTATTTTGGCAATTTTAGCGAATTTTGATTATTTAAAATGAATTATTTTAAATAATATCGACGAGAAATCTATTTTGAATATAATTAGAACGTATATATTTATACGCGTCGTCGTTAGAATATAAATAATTATATATAATTATAAATAGAATTGAAAATGGCGCGGTAGTTCGATAATTCGATTTCAAACTTCAATTGAATGTACCGGGTGCAAAACAATCCGGATTTTAGTGAAACCAAAAATAATAGGATCTAATTGAGAATATCTTTCCAACGAATCCGAATAATCAAGATTTCATATCGGGAATCAAAAGATATGTCCAGTTGAAAATTCTGAATAGTCGCTATGGAATTCAGGCCCTTAAAAATGGACATTTTGCAAATGACCTCGGATTTCGACGAAACCACTTTTGTTGGATCCGCAGTGTCAAATTATTGCTAGATTCCAAATTTCATAATTTTTCGAATCAATATGTGAGCGTGGCAAAGGAAAACGCGTTTGACCAGTTTCAGTTGATTTTAATCGACTGGAAAATGACCATTTTTCTAACGGTCTCAGAATTCGACGAAATTAGTTTTGTTAGGACCGTATCGTCAATACGAAGCTAGAAAATATTTTTCTGGAATTTTTCGGGTTCGTATGTGACCCCAGTAAATTGAAATGTACGTGTAAAATTGAATATATAGATTTAAATGTAAATTTAAGCAATAACTGACTGTAACAGTCGAATTGGCTTGCGATACATATACCATTGGGTTCGAAATAGGGGTAAAACGCTATGGACGACAGGCGGTTGGCCTCGTTTCGAGGTCGTATGTAAAAGTCAACTTCTAGAAATTAAATAATATATAAAATAAATCAGAAAAAAAAAGAAGAACCCCCTCCTCATTAAAACCGTTCTGGCCCCCCCCCCCCCTCTTCGAAATTAAATCAGAAAAAAAAAAGAGGAAAAAAAAAACGCGCAGAGGGAAATCGATGGATCTCCTCCGATCGACGCCCGCCATCGCGAGACCCGTCCTCCGCCCTACCAGAACCCCCCCCCCCCCCAACGCCCCTGCCTCCTTTCCCCTCTCCGTAGATCGAAGCCCCAATCCCCCCTTAACCCAACGCGGAACCCTAAACCGCGAACCACCCAATCGCGCCGCCCGCCACCGCTTTGCTCGACCCCTGCCTAGCCGACGCCCCCTTCAGCACCCGTCCTCCTCCTTCCTATGACGTGGGGCCCCCGCAAGCGAAAACAGCGAAAAGAAAAGAGAGCGGTAAGTTTTTTTTTGTTGTTGTTGTTTAATTCGTTTAAATTCGAATAACCAGTTTTTATATGTATTTATCCTTATAAAAACTCTGATTTTTTTTTCCGTTATAAAATTCTAATTTTTTAATGATGTTAAGTTAGGATTTATATGAAGATAAAGTTTTTTTTTATGAACATCGATAGAAAAATTTGATTTTTAAAACGAAGAAAGACGATATTTTTATATTATAGAAAAGTTAAAAATATAATTTTTATAATATAGAAAGAATAAAAATAGAATTTTTATATGTTGAACTTCGAATTAAAAATAGAATTTTTATATGTTGAACTTCGGATTAAAAATAGAATTTTTATATGTTGAACTTCGGATTAAAAATAGAATTTTTATATGTTGAACTTCGAATTAAAAATAGAATTTTTCTATGTTGAACTTCGGATTAAAAATAGAATTTTTATATGTTGAACTTCGGATTAAAAATAGAATTTTTATATGTTGAACTTCGGATTAAAAATAGAATTTTTATATGTTGAACTTCGAATTAAAAATATGATTTTTATATGTTGAACTTCGAAATAAAAATATGATTTTTATATATTGAACTTCGAAATAAAAATATGATTTTTATATATTGAACTTCGAAATAAAAATATGATTTTTATATATTGAACAACGAAGTAAAAATTCGATTTTTACATATGTAGAGAATACGGGCGAAAGCGACAAAAAGGCGAGTTGGCGAAGATTTCCTGCATTAGAAGTACCGTGGAGCTAGGATAGCTATCTGTGAGAACTTCTCACCTTTCAATTTAATTTTTCTAGTTATATATATATATACTAGGATGCAGACGGTGCTTAGTAGCACCCGACACAATCGTCCACAGACCATGGACTTGTTTGTTTGGTTGCATAGATTAGTTATATGATGTGATTTGAATTGGTTGTTTGGTGATTTTGATTGATGTGTGAATGGCGTGGGCCTTCACTAGACCGGGGATAAGGCTAGGCCTCGTCCCGTTTCTAGTATAGTGCCGTTATGCCGCCGAAATTTTCTAAAATATGTTAGAAAAATAAAAATATCATTTTATTTAAGGAATGAACTGAATAGAAATTCATATGTTGGAATAAAATGTTTTTATCGTTAAAAATATAATTTTTAACGTGAATGTAAATAAATAAATATTCATTTACAAACCAGACGGTTTGGTTATGTACACCTATTTGAAGGACATTGATTGGGTCGATAAATTTTACACATCGCCCAACTGCACAAATAAAATCTGTGTTTGATTGTTTGAAACCCCACACGGGTGTTGGGGTGAAATTTGAAGTTCACTCATCCTGATTGATTAAATATGTCGATCGATTGATTGACAGGCTGTTATAAGCGTTAGATATCTTTATTTGATGCTTATACAGTGTAGTGCACTTTGGTTGATGGTTGATCATTTTTCAAGGCTATTATATACATGTGTTGTGTGAAAATCCATATAATTAATTTTATATGGTAATTGATTGGGCCTCATTCCAGTTTAGAAATGGAAATATTTGAAATAGAAATATTTGAAATAAAATATTTGAAAATAGAAATTTATGAAGCCGTGTTGATTAGTTTGACGCCATTTTGACGTGAACGATATTTATATCGATTTCGAAATGAATTGAATTGAAAACGATTTCGAAATGAATTGAATTGAAAACGATTTCGAAATGAATTGAATTGAAAACGAATTCAAAGTGAATTGAAAACGATTTCAAAGTGAATTGAAAACGATTTCGAAATGAAGTGAATTGAAAACGATTTCGAAATGAAGTGAATTGAAAACGATTTCGAAATGAATTGAATTGAAAACGAATTCAAATTAAATTGAAAACGATTTCGAAATGAATTGAATTGAAAACGATTTCGAAATGAATTGAATTGAAAACGAATTCAAATTGAATTGAAATTTGAATTGAATAGAAATGAATTTTAAAACGAATCTATAAAGAAGAATTCAATTGTGATTTGAATTGAAAAGGAAGTTGAAAAGGTTTTTGAAACGAATTCAAAACTATTTATATAATTCGTTTTAAATAGAAATCGACGAAGTATATATTATATATATAATATAATGGCCTGAATAGAACGCGCCGCGCCGCGGCAGTTCGTGAATTTCGACCATTGATTTCAAATGGACATTACGGGAGATCCGACCGTCTGATTCTCCTAAAACCGGAACCGTCGGGTTCGTATCGAAAAGAGCTTTCTAACGAATATTAGAAATTTGAAATCTAACGGTTGGATTTGGAATTATGTCCAAATCAAATTTGAAAAAGGTCGCCATAAGTGCAGTTCGATGGCCATTGATGGAAATCGACTGTACGGGCCTTGATAAAATTATTAAAAATAGTAATAATTTGTGTAAAATCATAAGAAATGATTTGTGAAGATTTGGGATGAAAAACTTCATGTTTGAAAAGATAAAAATAGATTTTTATCGAAATGAACTAGTTTTGAACTAGAATTAAAATTCTATTTATTTTTAAATAAATAAATTGAATTTGAAATGGTTTTGAAAATAACCAAAATTTCCAATGATTGCATTGGAGTGGATTTGAATCGAAATTGTCTTCGGAATATTTCGATGTTGGAATTCGTGATTATACAGGTGTTGTTAGGGAAATTTGAAAGATATATATTTATATCGTTATTTCCAATACGACATTTGTTAGTCGTAGAATTCGATATTGAATATAAGCCGATATATTTTCCATTCAGAGCCTTGTATTGAATATCGAATGTGATTTGGGTTTGTCGTGAATGGTGTCTTCACTAACACTGTTCTTGAACCCAGTTGAGAAAAGATTAAATCTTTTTATTTAGATTTAATGAAGTGTACCAATTAAATAATATTTAATTGGAATTGAATTGATATTGATTTTTGGGTTTATCGTGGACAGTGTTTTTAAAATAACACTCGTTCTTTAATCCGATAATTAATGAATGTGATTTTGGGTTTATCGTGAACCGTGTTTTAAATGACACTGATTCTTTAACCCAGTTGAAGATTAAAACTAAGTGGAGTTTTAATGAATCTTTAATTAGATTGAAATGATCGAGAATGGAGTATCACCAGTTTTACTCCAGGCGATAATTAAATCTTTAATTAGATTTGAACGTGAAATGGTAATCGAATTACCGATAACACTGTGGTGTTAGATATGAAGTACTACCAGTTTTACTTCATGGGATGAATAGGTTGGGATTGGGAAAATAAAATAAATGATTACTTCGGTGTGGTTCGCTAATCCCGACTAGTTTGAATTGATATTCAAAGGTGATTAAAGAATAAATTTAAAGAATTTATCTTGGATAAAATTAATGGGAACTTTTCCCAAAGTATAGGAATATTTGAATAAAAGAATATTCTGAATTGGAATGAGGCGTATGTTGTGTTTGTGTAACACTTTTATAATATATATGCGAGTTATTCAGAAAGACCGGGTTTATCCCATTCTGAAAAACTGATTCGACGTGGTGTCGAAGATGAAGACGATGGTCGAAGACCGGAAGTCTTCACGTCGTTTGAGTGATAACTGATGACCTTGATTGGGCTGTACACCCAAGAAGATGGAAACAGTTGGTGATCGTCCAGACGTACTTGGAGATCGATGGATATGCGGGGTACTAGGTGCCTCCGGTTTCATTCAGACCCAGAACGGACTTGTAAATGGACTGTGTGTCTGACATTGGATTTTAGTCTGTGTGATTGATTTCTATAAAATATATATCTGTTCGGCGGCGGAGAATTTATTCTCTTGCTTAACGCCCTTCTCTGAGACATACGAGCTCAGGGGTTATATACTGATGGATATCAAACACATAGAGTGAATTGCATGTGTGGCATGCCTAAGTGGCAATAGATCTAGGCTTCTGTTGAAAAGCAAAGTCTTGTGGTGATGATCAAAGCACAGCCTGTGTGGCACAGCTTTGTGTAACGTGAATTCGCGAGTTTCACAACCGGTATGAACCAGAAACGGGAGACGGACCTCAGGGAGGGCATGCGTTTCCTTCTAGCTAAAAAGTGGCGTCAGTGGTTTTACACGCCCTGACGAGTTTGACTTATGTGGTTGTTGCTGTTGCGAGGCGCCTCGGTTTGATCGGACGATCCGGGTCCGATGGAGTCATTTGTTGGCTCATTTACGCCCCAAAGGGCGGGGAAACATAGTGTTCAGGCATAATAATCCACATCGGTGGACCGGCCCTGTCGCTCCAAGGCTTGCCTGCGCGCTTGCCTGAGACATGGGCTAGATTGTCTCGAATCGGTTGAGGACTATCTTTTGCCTCGGTTCATAGAAGGAAATCCAATTTCCAAATACGTGACTTTGCGGTTTTATTTGTAGAACCTAGTATGGTGACATAGTGGGATGGGGCGCTCATGCCGCCTATGATTGATACTTATGATTTGAAGTTGTTTTATACACTATGCACTTATAATAGTATCAAATAATGTGTTTTAAACGTATCAAGCATGCTTTGGCTGTTATAAGGTAAAAACCCTATCCTCCGGCTTGCGTTGCATTGTGTGATGGGACCTGGGTCTTATAACAGCTTCATTTTTCTTTATTTAGCATTGCGCTGTTTGTTTTATGCACTGGTATTCTTGGGAGGAAACCCGTTCCGTGTTACGGCGTGGTCCCTTGATTTACCGAACTTTAAAATAAAGAATTATAACTGTTTTAGTTCTCACACCAGTCCCATGACTGGCCTGGAGTTTATTGTTTTAACCTAAACTCTGGGTGCCCCTATTTTGACACGGGCAGCTAATAGTTTTGGTTTTGCAGATTTATATTCACAGGATCCTGGTTTACAGCTGGAACGATATCCGGAAAGCTTTGTATCCGTATATCTCATTCTAGTTGTGTATTGTATTATTTTTCCGCTGCTATGTATTTAAATGTAATTTAAATATCTGATATTTCTGTGTTATATTTATTTCATTTATACTCTGTATATTCTTGTAATCTGATGCATTGTCGTAATATACAATGAAATGTTCTTCTATATGCGTTCTGATTTGTCGTGTTCTCAAACGATAGGGCGTTTCGAACGGCCTGGATCGGTTTAGCGACTGGTTCGGACCGAGCGAAATTCCTTGTCGTCACAGTTGGTATCAGAGCTTTGGTTTACAAAGCTCAGAGAACGAGACACATTAGAACCATACGAAAGAATCCATCAGATATTGGATTAGTGATATCCAATTAGAATGACTCGTTAGAGATGGGATCAGTAGTATCCTAGAACGAGTGTGAAGAGTATATTTTTAAAATGAAAACAATTTTTGTTTTGAAAATTTAAATCAATTATTCGTATCTGATTATTTATTTATATTGATGTGGACAATCCAGAATATATAGATTTTGCGTATACGTCTGATCCGCGTGTATTCAAAGTTTTAATATATTGGATAGTTATAGAATCACACTCTAGTCGCCCGGACCTGATTCTGATGATTGATGCGTCATCATTAGTAATTAGTTTCATGTTTCGAAGGTGTGATTTTCTATATATTTCCATTAGACTGGTGTGAGAACCAAAACTTATATAGTTAGAATACATTGTTGTGAATTGGCATCAAAAACATGATTTTTGTATATATATCAAAATTATCAATTTGGAACGTTAAATTCATTAATTGATTGATGTTTGTGTTGCTTATTTAGTTGTTGGCTAAATTTTGAACCATTATGCCTAATTTGATCGAATAATGAATTGTATTGAAGATTGGTCGCATTTGCTTGCATATACTTGCACTTACATTGAACAGGTCATAGCAAGGAGGCTTGAGCAGAGAATAAAATTTGTTTACCCGACAAATAGGTACATGTTTACTACATAATTTCTGTTTTGTTTGGGTGATGATGATTTTGTGAGCCTATTGGCTAGCCGCTTGGCTTTTTCTTTTTGAGATCTGAAGGACCGGGGAAGCTATTTGAAATTCCCCGATGCTCCCGGTGCAGGGGAGGTTATGGCGAAATTTTTCGAAAATTTAGGGTGTTAGCCAAATTTTTGAAGAATTTGAAAATTCTCAGAAACTGAAAAGTTGGAGAATGCAAGCCAGATCGAACGTAGAGTTGATTAATCAAACCACTTTCGACTTTGTTCCTTTTCGGGGACGAAAAGTTTTAAGTGGGGGAGATTGTAACAACCCGTAAAATGCGAGCCAGTTTGAAATTTTTATTTTGGCAATTTTAGCGAATTTTGATTATTTAAAATGAATTATTTTAAATAATATCGACGAGAAATCTATTTTGAATATAATTAGAACGTATATATTTATACGCGTCGTCGTTAGAATATAAATAATTATATATAATTATAAATAGAATTGAAAATGGCGCGGTAGTTCGATAATTCGATTTCAAACTTCAATTGAATGTACCGGGTGCAAAACAATCCGGATTTTAGTGAAACCAAAAATAATAGGATCTAATTGAGAATATCTTTCCAACGAATCCGAATAATCAAGATTTCATATCGGGAATCAAAAGATATGTCCAGTTGAAAATTCTGAATAGTCGCTATGGAATTCAGGCCCTTAAAAATGGACATTTTGCAAATGACCTCGGATTTCGACGAAACCACTTTTGTTGGATCCGCAGTGTCAAATTATTGCTAGATTCCAAATTTCATAATTTTTCGAATCAATATGTGAGCGTGGCAAAGGAAAACGTGTTTGACCAGTTTTAGTTGATTTTAATCGACTGGAAAATGACCATTTTTCTAACGGTCTCAGAATTCGACGAAATTAGTTTTGTTAGGACCGTATCGTCAATACGAAGCTAGAAAACATTTTTCTGGAATTTTTCGGGTTCGTATGTGACCCCAGTAAATTGAAATGTACGTGTAAAATTGAATATGTAGATTTAAATGTAAATTTAAGCAATAACTGACTGTAACAGTCGAATTGGCTTGCGATACATATACCATTGGGTTCGAAATAGGGGTAAAACGCTATGGACGACAGGCGGTGGGCCTCGTTTCGAGGTCGTATGTAAAAGTCAACTTCTAGAAATTAAATAATATATAAAATAAATCAGAAAAAAAAAGAAGAACCCCCTCCTCCTTAAAACCGTTCTGGACCCCCCCCTCTTCGAAATTAAATCAGAAAAAAAAAGAGGAAAAAAAAAACGCGCAGAGGGAAATCGATGGATCTCCTCCGATCGACGCCCGCCATCGCGAGACCCGTCCTCCGCCCTACCAGAACCCCCCCCCCCAACGCCCCTGCCTCCTTTCCCCTCTCCGTAGATCGAAGCCCCAATCCCCCCCTTAACCCAACGCGGAACCCTAAACCGCGAACCACCCAATTGTGCCGCCCGCCACCGCTTTGCTCGACCCCTGCCTAGCCGACGCCCCCTTCAGCACCCGTCCTCCTCCTTCCTGTGACGTGGGGCCCCCGCAAGCGAAAACAGCGAAAAGAAAAGAGAGCGTTAAGTTTTTTTTGTTGTTGTTGTTTAATTCGTTTAAATTCGAATAACCAGTTTTTATATGTATTTATCCTTATAAAAACTCTGATTTTTTTACCGTTATAAAATTCTAATTTTTTAATGATGTTAAGTTAGGATTTATATGAAGATAAAGTTTTTTTTTATGAACATCGATAAAAAAATTTGATTTTTAAAACGAAGAAAGACGATATTTTTATATTATAGAAAAGTTAAAAATATAATTTTTATAATATAGAAAGAATAAAAATAGAATTTTTATATGTTGAACTTCGAATTAAAAATAGAATTTTTATATGTTGAACTTCGGATTAAAAATAGAAATTTTATATGTTGAACTTCGGATTAAAAATAGAATTTTTATATGTTGAACTTCGGATTAAAAATAGAATTTTTATATGTTGAACTTCGGATTAAAAATAGAATTTTTATATGTTGAACTTCGGATTAAAAATAGAATTTTTATATGTTGAACTTCGGATTAAAAATAGAATTTTTATATGTTGAACTTCGAATTAAAAATATGATTTTTATATGTTGAACTTCGAAATAAAAATATGATTTTTATATATTGAACTTCGAAATAAAAATATGATTTTTATATATTGAACAGCGAAGTAAAAATTCGATTTTTACATATGTAGAGAATACGGGTGAAAGCGACAAAAAGGCGAGTTGGCGAAGATTTCCTGCATTAGAAGTACCATGGAGCTAGGATAGCTATCTGTGAGAACTTCTCACCTTTCAATTTAATTTTTCTAGTTATATATATATATATATACTAGGATGCAGACGGTGCTTAGTAGCACCCGACACAATCGTCCACAGACCATGGACTTGTTTGTTTGGTTGCATAGATTAGTTATATGATGTGATTTGAATTGGTTGTTTGGTGATTTTGATTGATGTGTGAATGGCGTGGTCCTTCACTAGACCGGGGATAAGGCTAGGCCTCGTCCCGTTTCTAGTATAGTGCTGTTATGCCGCCGAAATTTTCTAAAATATGTTAGAAAAATAAAAATATCATTTTATTTAAGGAATGAACTGAATAGAAATTCATATGTTGGAATAAAATGTTTTTATCGTTAAAAATATAATTTTTAACGTGAATGTAAATAAATAAATATTCATTTACAAACCAGACGGTTTGGTTATGTACACCTATTTGAAGGACATTGATTGGGTCGATAAATTTTACACATCGCCCAACTGCACAAATAAAATATGTGTTTGATTGTTTGAAACCCCACACGGGTGTTTGGGTGAAATTTGAAGTTCACTCATCCTGATTGATTAAATATGTTGATCGATTGATTGACAGGTTGTTATAAGCGTTAGATATCTTTATTTGATGCTTATACAGTGTAGTGCACTTTGGTTGATGGTTGATCATTTTTCAAGGCTATTATATACATGTGTTGTGTGAAAATCCATATAATTAATTTTATATGGTAATTGATTAGGCCTCATTCCAGTTTAGAAATGGAAATATTTGAAATAGAAATATTTGAAATAGAATATTTGAAAATAGAAATTTATGAAGCCGTGTTGACTAGTTTGACGTCATTTTGACGTGAACGATATTTATATCGATTTCGAAATGAATTGAATTGAAAACGATTTCGAAATGAATTGAATTGAAAACGATTTCGAAATGAATTGAATTGAAAACGATTTCGAAATGAATTGAATTGAAAACGAATTCAAAGTGAATTGAAAACGATTTCAAAGTGAATTGAAAACGATTTCGAAATGAAGTGAATTGAAAACGATTTCGAAATGAAGTGAATTGAAAACGATTTCGAAATGAATTGAATTGAAAACGAATTCAAATTGAATTGAAAACGATTTCGAAATGAATTGAATTGAAAACGATTTTGAAATGAATTGAATTGAAAACGAATTCAAATTGAATTGAAATTTGAATTGAATAGAAATGAATTTTAAAACGAATCTATAAAGAAGAATTCAATTGTGATTTGAATTGAAAAGGAAGTTGAAAAGGTTTTTGAAACGAATTCAAAACTATTTATATAATTCGTTTTAAATAGAAATCGACGAAGTATATATTATATATATTATATATATATAATATAATGGCCTGAATAGAACGTGCCGCGCCGCGGCAGTTCGTGAATTTCGACCATTGATTTCAAATGGACATTACGGGAGATCCGACCGTCGGATTCTCCTAAAACCGAAACCATTGGGTTTGTATCGAAAAGAGCTTTCTAACAAATATTAGAAATTTGAAATCTAACGGTTGGATTTGGAATTATGTCCAAATCAAATTTGAAAAAGGTCGCCATAAGTGCAGTTCGATGGCCATTGATGGAAATCGACTGTACGGGCCTTGATAAAATTATTAAAAATAGTAATAATTTGTGTAAAATCATAAGAAATGATTTGTGAAGATTTGGGATGAAAAACTTCATGTTTGAAAAGATAAAAATAGATTTTTATCGAAATGAACTAGTTTTGAACTAGAATTAAAATTCTATTTATTTTTAAATAAATAAATTGAATTTGAAATGGTTTTGAAAATAACCAAAATTTCCAATGATTGCATTGAAGTGGATTTGAATCGAAATTGTCTTCGGAATATTTCGATGTTGGAATTCGTGATTATACAGGTGTTGTTAGGGAAATTTGAAAGATATATATTTATATCGTTATTTCCAATACGACATTTGTTAGTCGTAGAATTCGATATTGAATATAAGCCGATATATTTTCCATTCAGAGCCTTGTATTGAATATCGAATGTGATTTGGGTTTGTCGTGAATGGTGTCTTCACTAACACTGTTCTTGAACCCAGTTGAGAAAAGATTAAATCTTTTTATTTAGATTTAATGAAGTGTACCAATTAAATAATATTTAATTGGAATTGAATTGATATTGATTTTTGGGTTTATCGTGGACAGTGTTTTTAAAATAACACTCGTTCTTTAACCCGATAATTAATGAATGTGATTTTGGGTTTATCGTGAACCGTGTTTTAAATGACACTGATTCTTTAACCCAGTTGAAGATTAAAACTAAGTGGAGTTTTAATGAATCTTTAATTAGATTGAAATGATCGAGAATGGAGTATCACCAGTTTTACTCTAGGCGATAATTAAATCTTTAATTAGATTTGAACGTGAAATGGTAATCGAATTACCGATAACACTGTGGTGTTAGATATGAAGTACTACCAGTTTTACTTCATGGGATGAATAGGTTGGGATTGGGAAAATAAAATAAATGATTACTTCGGTGTGGTTCGCTAATCCCGACTAGTTTGAATTGATATTCAAAGGTGATTAAAGAATAAATTTAAAGAATTTATCTTGGATAAAATTAATGGGAACTTTTCCCAAAGTATAGGAATATTTGAATAAAAGAATATTCTGAATTGGAATGAGGCGTATGTTGTGTTTGTGTAACACTTTTATAATATATACGCGAGTTATTCAGAAAGACCGGGTTTATCCCATTCTGAATAACTGATTCGACGTGGTGTCGAAGATGAAGACGATGGTCGAAGACCGGAAGTCTTCACGTCGTTTGGGTGATAACTGATGATCTTGATTGGGCTGTACACCCAAGAAGATGGAAACAGTTGGTGATCGTCCAGACGTACTTGGAGATCGATGGATATGCGGGGTACTAGGTGCCTCCGGTTTCGTTCAGCCCCAGAACGGACTTGTAAATGGACTGTGTGTCTGACATTGGATTTTAGTCTGTGTGATTGATTTCTATAAAATATATATCTGTTTAGCGGCGGAGAATTTATTCTCTTGCTTAACGCCCTTCTCTGAGACATACGAGCTCAGGGGTTATATACTGATGGATATCAAACACATAGAGTGAATTGCCTGTATGGCATGCCTAAGTGGCAATAGATCGAGGCTTCTGTTGAAAAGCAAAGTCTTGTGGTGATGATCAAAGCACAGCCTGTGTGGCACAGCTTTGTGTAACGTGAATTCGCGAGTTTCACACCCGGTATGAACCAGAAACGGGAGACGGACCTCAGGGAGGGCATGCGTTTCTTTCTAGCTAAAAAGTGGCGTCAGTGGTTTTACACGCCCTGACGAGTTTGACTTATGTGGTTGTTGCTGTTGCGAGGCGCCTCGGTTTGATCGGACGATCCGGGTCCGATGGAGTCATTTGTTGGCTCATTTACGCCCCAAAGGGCGGGGAAACGTAGTGTTCAGGCATAATAATCCACATCGGTGGACCGGCCCTGTCGCTCCAAGGCTTGCCTGCGCGCTTGCCTGAGACATGGGCTAGATTGTCTCGAATCGGTTGAGGACTATCTTTTGCCTCGGTTCATAGAAGGAAATCCAATTTCCAAATACGTGACTTTGCGGTTTTATTTGTAGAACCTAGTATGGTGACATAGTGGGATGGGGCGCTCATGCCGCCTATGATTGATACTTATGATTTGAAGTTGTTTTATACACTATGCACTTATAATAGTATCAAATAATGTGTTTTAAACGTATCAAGCATGCTTTGGCTGTTATAAGGTAAAAACCCTATCCTCCGGCTTGCGTTGCATTGTGTGATGGGACCTGGGTCTTATAGCAGCTTCATTTTTCTTTATTTAGCATTGCGCTGTTTGTTTTATGCACTGGTATTCTTGGGAGGAAACCCGTTCCGTGTTACGGCGTGGTCCCTTGATTTACCGAACTTTAAAATAAAGAATTATAACTGTTTTAGTTCTCACACCAGTCCCATGACTGACCTGGAGTTTATTGTTTTAACCTAAACTCTGGGTGCCCCTATTTTGACACGGGCAGCTAGTAGTTTTGGTTTTGCAGATTTATATTCACAGGATCCTGGTTTACAGCTGGAACGATATCCGGAAAGCTTTGTATCCGTATATCTCATTCTAGTTGTGTATTGTATTATTTTTCCGCTGCTATGTATTTAAATGTAATTTAAATCTCTGATATTTCTGTGTTATATTTATTTCATTTATACTCTGTATATTCTTGTAATCTGATGCATTGTCGTAATATACAATGAAATGTTCTTCTATATGCGTTCTGATTTGTCGTGTTCTCAAACGATAGGGCGTTTCGAACGGCCTGGATCGGTTTAGCGACTGGTTCGGACCGAGCGAAATTCCTTGTCGTCACATTTAGTTAATCAAAGTAAATTGATTAGTTAAACTAAGTGAATTGGTTAAGTTAATTAAAGTGAATTGGTTAAGTTAATCAAAGTGAATTGGTTAAGCTAATCAAAGTGAATTGGTTAAGGTAATCAAAGTGAATTAGTCGAGTTAATCAAAGTGATTAGTTCAGCTAATCGAGATAAGAAAAATCAAGCTAGGTTAATCGATTTGAATTAGTCAGTCGAGTTAATCAATTGAGTTAGTCAAACCAAGTAAAACCAGTTAGAGTTAATCAGTTTGGGTTGACCAGACAGAGTTAATCAGTTGGAGTTAATCGATTTGAGTTAAGATTTTCGAGTTGATAATTGAGTTAAGTTTTCGAATACCACTTATTCGAAGTAGAAGTTATCAAATATAGTTATTTGAGATAGAGTTAGTCAAACAGAGTTATTCAGGAAAAGTTGCCATCTCGTACGACTGCTAGCGTATTTCGCAGGACTGTAAATAGCCTACGGCGGTCGGATGTTTCCTGAGGGAGTCAAGCGTAACCATTGCGATCGGTGCGATCTAGAGTCAAGCGAATGGAGTTAAATCGAATATTAGTTATTCGATAGGAGTTAATCAACTTGAGTTATATTATCGAGATAAGTTAATCGAGTTAAGTTCTTGAGTTAGATTATCGGGATAAGTTAATCGAGTTAAGTTCTTGAGTTAGATTATCGAGATAAGTTAATCGAATTAAGTTCTTGAGTTATATTATCGAGATAAGTGAGTCGGGTTAAGTTCGTCGAGTTAAATTAATCGATGTTAGTTTCATCGAATGGAGTTAATCGATGTTAGTTTCATCTAAAGGAGTTAATCGACGTTAATTTCATCCAAAGGAGTATCAATGTTAGTTTCATCGAAGGGAGTTATCGATTATAGTTTAATCGAAAGGAGTTATCAATTAGTTAAATTCAAAGGAGTTGTCAAATTTAGTTATTCGAAAAGGAGTTATCGATTTGTTAAATTAAAAGGGAAGATTATCGAATATCGTTTATTCGAGAGGAGATTATTGAATATAGTTATTCGAAGGAGTTATCGATTACTAGTTAATCGAAGTGAGTTATAGAATATTAGTTAAATCGAAGGAGTTATCGAATATAGTTTATTCGATGGAGTTAATCAATTAGAGTTAAATCAAAGGAGTTAATCGAATATAGTTTATTCGAATATAGTAAAGGAGTTAATCGAATATAGTTTGTTCGAATAAAGTAAAGGAGTTAATCGAATATAGTTTATTCGAATAGAGTTAGAGGAGTTAATCGAATATAGTTTATTCGAATAGAGTTAGAAGAGTTATGGAATATAGTTTATTCGACAGGAGTTAAGTGAATGGGGTTAATCGAATAGAGTTAATCAAATAGAGTTAATCAAATAGAGTTAACCCAACAGGGTCAGTCCAATAGAGTTAATTGAAAAGAGTTAATCGAATATAGTTATTCGAAAGAAAGGTTAAGTAAGGAAGTTAGTTAAAGAAATATAAAGTGAACTTTGCCTATTTCAAGGTTAGAAGTGTTGTTCAGTTAAGGCCTGAGAGGTAGTTCTACCCAAACTTGATTGGCTTCGTTTTTAACTGAGGAATGGTTAAGGTTCGGCAGTAAAGGATGGTAAAGTGAATTTAGTAATTAAAGAAAATGGTTGAGTTGGCATAGCGATGTTTTATCTAAAAATCTGTTTAATCCAAACGTAGGAGTTTGGAAATGTTTTCCAAACAAGAATCAGAAATGTTTTCTAAATATAGAAAACAAGGAATGGAAATGTTTCCAGTGTTAATAACGTATATTTTCTAAATATAGAAAATAGCAAATGTTGAATATAGGGAAACAGGAGATGTAAAATGAACTAAAGAGATAAATGTTAAATGATATTTGTTTGATATAATTTCCATCTGGAAGTAATATCGTTGTTTGCACACTTGTTTTCTTTGATAGTTAACTCATAGAATATCGAAGTTTTGACCATTTTTAACGTTGTTAATATGGAGAGATCGGTTAGATTATTATCCAATGAACCACTCTGTATTGGCACAAGGGCTGTGAATCATTTATGCCAAAGATAATTGAAGACGGAGTAAAGTGCAAGGGATGTTGTATAAGTCATAGATAACAGTGACTAAGATGGATATACTGAATAGTGCCTTCGGTTTGTCCAGTCCCAGGACAACTTGTATGGATGAAGGTCTGACAGAGTATATCCAATGGATCGCGTAAGTTGATCCCTTCAAACATATATACATTGGTGGCGGAGGAATTCGTTTCTCTTAGCTGTATACCCGTTGTATCTTTGAGCAAATCAATTTGTGATTTTGCGGGTATGACGATGTGACATTTCTAAGTGAATGAGGATGGATGTCTGACAGAGTATTTCCAGACGATCACATACATTGATTTCTCAAACCGTACTGTAATGGCGCGTTTTGATAGCTGCCGAATAATTAATTTATTTAATTATTTATATATCGATTTGGCGATATCGATAACTTAAAGTACAATGTTCGAACTTATAATTTATAATTATAATTAAAACGAACGTGAAACGTCGCTGCAGTTCGCTATTTGGCGATTTGAACTTTAACTGAATGTACTTGATTCATTTTAAGTCGGATTTCTGTGAAACAAGAAACGCGTGGAGCTGGTAGAGTATATCTTTCTAGTGAAAGAGAAAAATCGGGATTTCGTCGTGTAGATTTTGGTGTATGTCCAAATCAAATTTCAGAAAAGTCGCTGTGGAATTCCTTTATAATTCGTAATGCTTTATATACGTTATAAAAGGATTTTTCAATGTAAATTGAATAATCGATTCAATCTGGACTCGGAATAGCGAGTATATAATTATACTGGAGCTGTATGATATTCCTCGGTGAATATATACGATAATATTAATTTATTCATATTTAATTTAATAATATTTAAATATATTTATATATTTAAATGGGTCATTCAGAGCGTTAAAAATATGCTGTGTGAGCATACGAAGTCGGAATTCGACGAAACCAATTTTGTTGGATCCGGAATAGTGAATTTATGCTACGGTCCAGTTTTCGTGATTTTTAGAGGTACTGTGTGGTCGTACGGATTTTTAGAGTGAGAAACAGTCAGTTTTTCGATGGTTAAAAATACGCTGTGTGAGCATACGGAGTCGGAATTCGACGAAACCAGTTTCGTTGGGACCGTAATGTCAAACTCTAGTGGCATGTCTGTTTTCGTGATTTTTAGGTATCATATATGGTCACAGGGATTTTTAAGGACAGAAAACAGATATAAAATTGATAGAATAAAATATAAGAATCAATAAAAAAAATATCATTTTTTTTCTTGGCCTAAGGAAGGCCACGCACCCCATTCTTCTCAGCCACAAACATCATCTACCACAACAGCCTATAAATGCCAAACAACGAACACAGTAAGGCAAAATCCCAAAAGCAAAATCAATGAAAAATCTCAAACAATTCATACAAAATACTAAAAATCCAGACACAATTAGAGATCGATTCAGCAAGGATCCCTTTTCAGTTTAACACCCATTTTGTTTGGTGCGACGTGGATCTGAAATGCTCAAAAATGGAGCAGCGACTTAGGGTTGATGATAGCCGTGGATCCAAGGGGAGATAGGGAGGGGGTGTGAAAAAGGAACGAGGGGGTCAGCTCGACGACGAAGAGGTGGACTCCGGTAATCTCGGGTGAAAGGCGACAGTGGTTGCCACTGTTCGAGGCACCAGTTCGGGTTCGACGGTTGGGATCGAGTTTGGCCTAAGGGGGGTGATCGGGAGGAGAAGGACGCGCTGAGTAGAACGACAGAGGTGGCAGCATCGATGGATGAACGAGGTGGTGGGCGGCAGAGGTCAAAGCATCGGTCAACGTGATTGAAGCTGTTACGAGTTCTATTTTGGATTTGGGGGAGAAATACCGTGGGAAGTGGTCACGGGTTATACGGTGTAGACTTTTAAAGGGTGGATGGTGGGCCAAGAAAAAGGTTAAAGCCCAAACTTCAAAGGAAATTTAATTAATTCTAATTTAAATAGTATTCGAACTTGTTTAAACTATAACTCTGTCATATAATATCAGAATCACGAACCGTAATTTGCGTTGGGATCGTATGGACGAGTACTCCACAATGGAACTGACCGCGAGTCAATTAGAGCACGTCACAATTTATAGAAAAATAAATTGTCTGAATCAAGCGATGGTTATCGTCATTGACGATGATCGTCCAAATGTGAGTAAATCTCACAAACTCTAAACAGTTTTATTTTCACGTTGTATTCTTAGAACTGTTAAAATATTATCTGTTTGACTGTTTGATTGAACTGCTAGTCAGTTAGTAGAGATTATATATATATGTATATATACATATATATATATATATATATATATAAACCGTCAAATAGTTATATGTTGATTCTGTTTATCAGAATATTATACTGGTGTTGTCTAACATCTATGGTGCAGGGAAACAGGTTGGAGGAATCCAACTGGATTCCTCAACAGTTATTTTACTGTGATTTTTATATTGTGATATATAATGTGATGTATATGATCTGTGTAATTATGTGTGGTGGGACGATATTTATCGTTGTTATATGGTGTGTTAAATACCATGAGAAATACCAGACTGTAGGAGAGGGGTTTTCAAAGTATGTTTTGAAAATAGTTTATTTATATAAAATCAAGGGATTTTATATATATATATATAAGAAAAGGGATTTTTGAATATTAAGGAATATAGTTGGTAAAACAAATATAAAAGAGTTTTATTTGTAAATCAATATAAGGGAATATATATGTTAATCGAATATAAGAGGATATATTTGTTAGTCAAAATATAAAGGAATTATATTCGTTAGAACAAATATAAAGGATATTTATTTAGAGATTAAATAAATAGAATATTATAAAGGGTATTTATTTAGAGATTAAATAAATAGAATTAAACTAAAGAAGATATTTATTTGTTAAATAAATAGGAGTTAACCAAGTGAATTGGTCGAGTTAACCAAGTGAATTGGTTGAGTTAAACGAAGTGAATTAGTTAAGTTAAACTAAAGGATTAATCGATGTGAATTAGTTAAGTTAACAAAGTGGTTAATCAAAGTAAATTAGTTGAGTTAAACGAAGTGAATTAGTTAAGTTAAACTAAAGGATTAATCGATGTGAATTAGTTAAGTTAACCAAGTGGTTAATCAAAGTAAATTAGTTGAGTTAAACTAAGTGAACCGGCTAGAGTTAATCGACGTGAATTAACTAAGTTAAACTAAGGGGATTAGTTCAGTTAATCAAGACAAGTAAATCAAGTTAGGGTAAACCATTTGAGTTAACCAATTAGAGTTGACCATTTGAGTTAACCAGTTTGAGTTGATCAGTTAGAGTTGATCAGTTAGAGTTGATCACTTAGAGTTGACCAGTTAGAGTTGACCAGTTAAAGTTGACCAGTCAGAGTGGATCAGTTAGAGTTATCCAAGTAGAGTTAATCGAGTAGAGTTGTCGAATATCACATATCCGAAGTAGAGTTATCGAATATAGGGTATTCGAGAGAAGAGTAATCGAATATAGTTTATTCGAGTGGAGAAAATCAAATGTTATTCATTTGAGAAGAGTTATCGAATATTATTCATTCGAAGAGTTAATCCGAAGGAGTTATTCGAAGTTAGTTAATCCAAAGGAGTTATTCGAAGTTAGTAATCCAAAGGAGTTATTCGAAGTTAGTTGATCCAAAGGAGTTATTCGAAGTTAGTAATCCAAAGGAGATATTCGAAGTTAGTTAATCCAAAGGAGTTAGTCGAAGAGTTAATCGAATATAGTTATTCGAAAGAAGGTGTTAATCGAATATAGTTATTCGAGTAAAGTTAAAAGAGTAAATCGAATTTAGTTATTCGAAATGAGTTATTCGAATTTGATATTTGAATAGAGTTAAACACATTAGAGTGATTCGAATTACTTATTCAAATAGAGTTAAACACATTAGAGTGATTCGAATTACTTATTCAAATAGAGTTAAACACGTAAGAGTAAATTGAATATTAGTTATTCAATTAGAGTTAAATCGAATTTAGTTATTCGAAAGGAGTTAATCAATTTGAGTTAAGTTAATCGATTTGAATTAAGTTGAATCGAAATGGAGTAAATCGATTAGAATTAAGTTAATCGAGTTAGGGTAAATCGAATATTGGTTATTCGAAGGTAAGTTATTCGAAGGAGTTAATCAATGAGTCGATCCAAAGGAGTTAGTCGAATATTAGTTATTCGAATAGAGTTAAAGGAGTTATCGATTTTAGTTTGATCGAAAGGAGTTATCGATTAGTAAATCGAAAGGAGATTTTCGAATATAGCATATTCGAAAGAAAGCGATCGAATATTGTTTATTCGAAAGAGAGAGATTTCGAATATGAGTTATTCAAAGAGAGATAATCGAATATAGATTATTCGAAGAAGGGTTAATCAAATAGAGATTACTCGAGAGAGAATTATACGTCGAATTCGATTATAGCGAATTCGGGAAAGTACTATTTACTTTCCAGGGTTTAAATCAAGATTTAGTTATTGATTTAGAAATTAGGTGTCTGTTAAATTATTCGAGTTAGGAGATAAAGTTATAATTTAGGAGATATTTCAGAAGTAGGAATTATAACGTTATAGTTATAATCAAATGCTGTCATATAAGAAGTGGATTCGTAACCTGAATCCGAGAATTTGCGTAAACAGATGATTGTAAAAAGTGAGTGATGAGCTTCATCTATTTCACAGTAAAGGACGTTGTTCAATTAAGGTCTGAGAGGTAATTATACCCCAACTTGATTGACTTCAGAATTGACAAAGGAATAGTTGTGGTTCGATAGAAAAGGTTGATTTGAAATATAGTTAAGTAATAAGCGATTAATGGATTAAGCATAACGATGTTTTATACAACGTTCATTGGAAATCCGTAAATGAGTTTTGGGAACGTTTTCCAAATATAGTCAGATATGTTTTCTAAACATAGAAAATGAAATGTTTTCATGATAAGAATTTAAGAAATAGTGTTAAGCAAATTCAGAAACTGACTGGAGAGGGTAAGTTGAACGGTTTTCTAAGTGACGATCTGATGTTGGTTTCGACCTTCCGTATTTATACTTAGAGAATTGTTCTCATACTAGTTACAGTTAGGGACTGATAGTTGCGAAATAATAGTGATGTGAAAATAAGCTATGGAAATGTTTTACAATGATTAATAACATATATTTTCTAAATATATGAAATAAGGAAATATGAACATATGATGATTGATCGATCGAATTTCCATTTGGAAATAAGATCGTTGTCTGTACACCGACATGTTTTCATTTGATAGTTGAATCACAGACTATCAAAGTTTTTACCATTTTAACGTTGTTAATATGGAGAGACCGGCTGGATTATTATCCAAAGAACCACTCTGTATCGGCATAAGCGTTGCGAGCAATATATGCCAAAGATAAATTGAAGACGGAGTAAAGTGCAAGGGCTGTTGTATAAGTCTTAGATAACAGTGACTAAGATGGATATACTGAATAGTGCCTTCGGTTCGTCCAGTCCCAGGACAACGTATATGGAAGAAGGTCTGACAGAGTATATCCAATGGATCGCGTAAGTTGATCTGTTCAAACGTATTCACGTTTGGTGGCGGAGGAATTCGTTTCTCTTAGCTGTATACCCGTGTTATTTTTGGATAAGTCAATTTGTGATTTGGCGGGTATGACGATGTGGCATTCAAAGTGAATGGTGATCAGATGTTCTGAAGATAGACGTAGCCTCTAGCCTCACACCAGGAAGTAACAAAAGTTGGGCTAGGCAGCATGGCTAGTTGGGTCATTCCCAAGCAGGGTGTATTGTCACCGATCTAGGGAATATCCATATTTATACTTCTTTTTTTGATTCTGTATCTTCGGATGACGGTTTGATGGCCTATAACCGTGGTGGCAATATATTCGCGACACTCAAGCTAAATGAGTGAGCGGTCATGTGTGGCCGGGATGCAAGACGTTCTTGTTGAACCCTGAGTGTATCACCTCTAGAGTACACTATTCAGAAGGTGCTCCCATACCTTGTCTGTTGGAATCCATTCTCCGATAAGCGCCCTGAGGTTTATGATTTTATACTATGTATGTAGAACGTGAGATGCAAGCGTTTCAGCTAGATTGATACCTATTTGTACTTAGACATTATTATAATATCACAATGATATTGCTTGTCAAAGTTGTTCAGATACTCATAAGGGAAAAACCCGTTCCGTATCCACGGCGTGGTCTTATGAGATATCCTATACCTGTTTTAAACTATTTTACTCATACCAGTCCCATGACTGACCCGGAGTTTACTTTGTTGTTTTCCCTAAACTCTTGGGTGCCTAAATTTGTACGGGCAGTCAAGTAGTCGGGATTTACAGATATACTTGGAGAGCTTGGAGCAGGGGGCTGCAAGATTTTATAGCTATAGTTATTTCCGCTGTGTTGTAAGTGTTGTACTCTGATAAGTGCTATTGTATATATATAACTGTTTACTTCAAAGTTATGTTATATACTATATGTTATTCGTTCCGCTGTGAGATTCGTGTTACTCTGATGATTCTGATGTTCTTCTTCTTGTTCTATTCTATTAGTTCTATCTTTTCTTCCTCACCTTCTAAATTCTTTCACTAACGTCTCGGAATTTCCGACTCTCGAGGAGTCGGAAATTTCCAGCCGTTACACGTACCAAGAGTGGAAGCGGAGAAGGAAACTTCTTTTAGCTAACACATAATGTATTGTTGAGGACGTCAATCGGTGATTGGATGGATTTGATGATGTGGCATTTAAAGTGAATCTGATGTGAAGATAAGCGTAGCTTCTAGCCTCACATCTGGTAAATGACAGAAATCGAGCAGGTAGCATGGCTATGTAGGTCGCACCTATTAGGGTGTAAAATCACCTGATCTAGACTTTCATTTATTTCTAAAAATCTATTGTTGATGCTGTCCCATTCGGGAAACGGTTGCTGATCTCAACCGTTGGTGATATACATTCGATACACTCAAGCGAAATGAGTGGTCGGTCATGTGTGGCCGGGTTGCAAGACGTTCTTGTTGAACCCAGTGTATTCCTCTCTAGAGTACACTAGCAGAAGGTGGTTCCATACCTTGTCATAGTTGGAAATCCATTATCCAATACGTTCTTGCGATTTTGATTGTATACTATATATGTAGAACGTAAGATGAAAGCATTTCTGCTAGATTGATATATATATTTGTACTTAGACATTATTATAATATCAGAATGGTATTGTTTGTCAAAGATGTTAGATTCTCATAATGGAAAAACCCGTTCCGTATTCATGGCGTGGTCTTATGAGATATCATATATATGTTAAACTGTGTTAAACTATTTTACTCACACCAGTCCCATGACTGACCCGGAGTTTACTTTGTTGTTTTCCCTAAACTCTTGGTTGCCTAAATTTGTATGTGCAGTCAAGTAGTCGGGATTTACAGATATACTTGAAGAGTTGGAGCAGGAGGCTTCTAGATCATATACCTATAGTTTATTTCCGCTGTGTTGTAAGTGCTATACTCTGATAAGTGCTATTGTACACATAACTATTATATTTCAAAGTTACGTTATATATTATATGTTATTCGTTCCGCTGCGAGGTTCGTGTTACTCTGATGTTGTGTTCTTCTTCTTCTCCTATTCTAAGTTTCTATCTTATCTATCCTCACCCTCTAATTTCTTTCATTAATTACCAGGATTTTTCGATGTTTTGGTTATCGACATCGTGTTTATGTCGATAACCAAAGTCGCTCAAAATCCGGGTCGTTATATCTAATCAAAACGACTTTATATATTTCAATAAATTCGCTATCTTATTCAACAAATGAATATTTATTCAATTCAACACATGAATATATACTTCTTTCAACACATTAATATTCTCAACACATAAGCACTGTCAACACATGACTATTTGTATTATTTAATACATTTTATAAAATTAAGGTATTTATCATTTGATTTTCAAATCAGACTCCAACTGTAAAGTAGTAAGAGAATGATTCCCTAGGTATTAACGTCGATGGCCGGAATCAATATCAGATCAATACCCTGGAAACCACCCATCTTATCTATTTTCCAGTTAGTTTCTAACTTTAAATATGATAAAGATGTAAATTTTATAATTAAAATATTTTACTCAACACCAGATAATTTTCAACACATGATTATTTATTCTATTCAACACATGAATATATACTTCATTCTATTCTTTATTTTCTCAATTGGAATGAGGCCCAATCAATTACCATATAATGTTAATTATATGAATTCCATACAACACATGTATATAATCACAACAATAAATAATCAATCATCATCCAAAGTGCACCACACTGTATAAGCATCAAATATAGATATCTAACGCTTATAACAGCCTGTCAATCAATCGATCGACATACAACTAATCAATCGGGATGAGTGGACTTCAAATATCATCCCAACACCCATGTGGGGTTTCAAATCAACAAACACATATTTTTATTCACACACACATGTTAAAAATAATATTTTTAATGATAAAATATATTTAACTATATAAATATTTTATTTCATCTCACAACACACAATAAAATTTTCACCACAACAAACAATCAAACATACAAGCCATCCATGGTCTGTAGATAGCGGGTGTCGGGTGCTGCTAAGCACCGTCTGCATCCAAGTATATATTTTAACAAGAAAAGAAGATTTAAAGTGAGAACTTCTCACGGACTAGCTAATCCAAACGCCTCAACTCTTCTTATGTAGAAGTCATCACTGTTCTCGCCCTTTTGTCACTTTCGCTGTCCATAGACACTACATATATAAAAGTCACATTTTTATATTGCCGCTATGTATATAAAAATTCTATTTTTACACCGCTACCATATAGATAAAAATTCTATTTTTACACCGTTACGATATAGATAAAAATTCTATTTTTACACCGTTACTATATAGATAAAAATTCTATTTTTACACTGTTACTATATAGATAAAAAATCTATTTTTACACTGTTACTTACACTGTTACTATATAGACAAAAAAATTATTTTTACACTGTTACTATATAGATAAAAATTCTATTTTTACACTATTACTATATAGATCAAAATTCTATTTTTACACTATTACTATATAGATAAAAATTCTATTTTTACATCGTAAAAAAAATCTAATCTTTTATTCATGAAAAGTCAAATTTCTTATTCATGAAAAATCAAATCTTTTGTTCATGAAAAATCAAATCTTTTGTTCATGAAAAATCAAATCTTTTTACTTGTTAAAACTAGAACTGATATTCATATTATTCTAACACCTATTAGCTTAAATAAAAATATATATGAATCCCCCCTTGAAAAAAATCTGATTTTTTTCCTTTGGAGGAGGGCCTGGGGCCGTTGGAGGTGGTGGCCAGTGTCGGGGAGGTGCAGCAACTCGATGGGAGGTGGCGCAGTGGTGTGTAGGCGGCGGGGGCAGTTAGCGTGAGAGGTTTTGGGTTTGGGGGCGGTTTTAGGGTTGGAGATAGGGGGAAAGGCGGAGGCGGCTGCTCAGGAGGGGGAGGGGGGACGGCGGAGGTCATGCGAAGTGGGCGGAGGTTGGGGCGACGGTGGCGGCCCTAGGATCGGCGGGTTTCTCTCTCTTTTTTTTCTTTCCTTCATCGATTTGAATGGTATAGAGAAGGGAAGGGGGGTTAACGGGTTTACTTTGAAGAGAGGATGTGGTTTTTTTTTGAATTATTTTATTATTTTATTTCTCTAAAAAGAAACTTTTTATTTCGACCTCAAAACGGGACCCACCGCCTGTCGTACATAGCTAATTACCCCCTTTCCGAACACAATGGGGTATGTTTCGTAGGCTGGTTCAATCGCTTCGATCGGTTTTCGTCAAAATCAACATATAACTCTTTATATTGAATTTGAACTCGCATTTCAATTTACTAGGGTCACACACTAACTCGAAAAATTCAAGGAAAATATTTTCTAGCTTTGTATTGACGATACGGTCCTAACAAAACTAATTTTGTCGAATTTTGAGACCGTTTGGAAAATGGCCATTTTACAGCCGACTAAAATCAACTTAAACTGGTCAAACGCGTTTTCCTTTGCCACGCTCACATACTGATTAGGAAAATTATGAAATTTGGAATATAGCAATAATTTGGCATCATGGATCCAACAAAAGTGGTTTCGTCGAAATCCGAGGTTGTTTGCAAAATTTCCATTTTTAAGGGCCGAAATTCCATAGCGACTATTCTAAATTTTCAACTGGACATATCTTTTGATTCCGGCTATGAAATCTTTATCTTTCGGATTCATTGGAAAGATACTCTCAATTAGCTTCTAATATTTTTGTTTTTACTAAAATCCAGTTTATTTTTCACCCGGTACATTCATTTGAAATTTGTAATCGAATTATCGAACTACCAATTCCTTTTATTATTATATATAATTATTTATATTCTAACGACGACGTATATAAATATATACGTTCGAATTCCATTCAAAATAAATTTCTCATTGATATTATTTAAAATAATTCATTTTAAATATTCAAAATTCGCTAAAATGGCCAAAATAAAAAATTTAAATTGGCTCGCAATTTCCGGGTTGTTACATTCTCCCCCACTTAAAACTTTTCGTCCCCGAAAAGGAACAAAGCCGAAAGTTGTTTAAATAATCAACTCAACTTCCATTGTTTTCGTTACGGCTTAAGTTCTTCAACTTTTCAGTTTCTAAGAACCTTTCAAAATTTTCAAAAATTTGGCTAACACCCTAAATTTCCGAAAAATTTCGCCATAACCTCCACTGCACCGGGGACTTCGGGATATTTCATATAGCCACCCAGGCCTTCTTCAATCAGAAAGAAAAAGAAAAAGCCAAGCGGCTAGCCAATTGGCTCATAAAATCATCATCACCCAAGCAAAACAGTATATTATGGTAAACATGTACCTATTTGTCGGGCAAACTATTTTATTCTTCTGCTCTAGCCTCCTTGCTATGACCTGTTCACACATTATATATGTATATGCATGCAAATGCGACCAATTTTCAGTACAATTCAATATTCGGTTCAATTAGGCTAAATGGTTCAAAACTATCAAAAAAATAAACAACACAACCATCAACCAATTAGTGTATTAACGTTTCAAATTCATAATTTTGATATATATACAGAAAATCATGTTTTTGATGTGAAATCACAACAATAAATCTATCTAGTTTTTGTTCTCACACCAGTCTAATGGAAATATATAGATATCACACCTTCGAAACACGAACATAAATACTGATGATGATCGATCAATCATCAGAATCATCCCGGGGTGTCTAGAATATGATTCTATCTCCATCCAGTATATTAAAACTTCGAATATACGTTCATGACGCGTATACATGAAATCTTTATATACTCGATTGTCCGAATTCAAAATAAATAAATATTCAAATACGTATAAAACGATTTAAATTTTCAAAACAAAATGGTTTTCATTTGAAAGATATAAACTTCACACTCGTTCTAGGATACTACCGATCCCATCTCTAACGAGCCATTCTAATTGGATATTACTAATCCAATATCTGATGCATTCTTTCGTTTGGTTCTAATGTGTCTTGTTCTCTAGCTCTGTAAACAAAAGCTCTTATACCAAACTGAGACGACCCGAACTTCCCCGGTAAGGAAAGCCCGGATTGAGATGAGAACAACACGCATCGAAATACAAACTGAAGAACATTTCATTGTATATTACAACAATTCCATCAGAATACAAGAATATACAGAGTATGAATAAATATTACACATTCGATAAATATCAGAGGTTACAATAAATTACATAGCAGCGGAAAATAATACAAAACACAACTGGAAGTAATACACGGATATAGAGCTTTCCGAGTATCGTTCCAGCGGTAAATCAGGATCCTGTGAATATAAATCTACAAAACCAAAACTACTAGCTGCTCGTGTGGAAAATAGGGGCACCCAGAGTTTAGATTAAAACAATAAACTCCAGGTCAGTCATGTGACTGGTGTGAGAACTAAAACAGTTATTAATCTTTATTTTAATGTTCGGTAAATCAAGGGACCATGCCGTATAACACGGAACGGGTTTCCTCCCAAGAACACCAATGCATATAACAAAACAGCGCAATGCTTTTTCGAAAAATGAAGCTATTATAAGACCCAGGTCCCATCACACAATGCAACGCAAACCAGAGGATAGGGTTTTCCCATATAATAGCCAAACATTCTTGGTACGTTTAAAACAAATCATTTGATACTATTATAGGTGTATAGTGTCAAAACAATTTCAATCATAAATATCAATCATAGACGGCATGGGTACCATATATCATGCCGCCATACTAGTTCTACAAATAAAACTGCAATATCATGTATTGGAAATTGGATTTTCGTCATGAGTCGAGGCAAGGGGCAAGCTCCTCTCCGTTCGAGACACTCTAGCAAATGCCGCAGGACCGCACACAACAATCCCTGGATCCTCCAAGGCCGGTCCTCTCTTACTTTTGAGGATTGGCAATTCCTGAACACATATTTCCCGGTCCTATAAGAACTATATCCGAGGCGCCTCGCATCCAACAACCACATAGGTGAAAAGTATATAAATGTCAGCCAGTTTAAGCACTGACACCACCACTAGCTAGAAAGAAACGTCGTGCACTCCTTGGGGCCTTATCCCGTTTTTGGCTCATACCGAGGTGTGAGGCTCGCGAATTCACGCTACACACAAAGCGACGCCATACAAGTCGTGATTTGATCATAAACCACAAGACTTTGCTTTTCAATAGAAGCCTTGATCATCAGCCACTTAGGCGTGCCACACAGGCAATTCACTCCTTGAGACTGATGTCCATCGGTATACAACTTCTGAGCTCGTACGACTCAAAGAAGGGCGTTAAGCAAGAGAATAAATTCTCCACCACCAAACAGATGTATTTTTAATAGAGATCAATCAACACAGAATAAATTCCAATGTCAGACACACAGTCCATTTACAAGTTTGTTCTGGGTATGAATGAAACTGGAGGCACTTTCCTCGCATATCCATCGATCTCCACGTACGTCTAGACGATAACCAACCGATTCCCTCATCTTGGGTGTACAACCCAATTAAGATCATCAGTAATCTCCCAAACAATGTGAAGACATCCAGTCTTCAACCACCATCTTCATCTTCGATTTATCGCCCAATCGGTTATTCAGAATGTGTATAAACTCGGCCTTTCTGAATAACCCACGTATATAATAAATAAATGTTACACAAACACAACAAATGCCTCATTCCAATTCAGAATATTCTTTTATTCTCAAAATCACATTCTTAGGGAAAGGTTCCCATTAATTTTATCAAAGATAAATTCTTCTAAATTTATTCTTTAATCTTCCTTTGGATATCATTTCAAACCATATTAAGGTTTTCCAAACTAGTCGGGATTAGTGAACCACAGCGAAGTAATTATTTATTTTGTTTCCCAATCCCAACCTATTCATCCCATGGAGCAAAACTGGTAATACTCCATATCTAACACCACGGTGTTATCGGTAAAATTAATTACCATTTCATGTTCAAATCTAATTAAAGATTTAACTATCGCTCTGGAACAAAACTGGAGGTACTCCAATCTCGATCACACTTCAGATTTGATAATTTAAATAATCAATTCACTTTCAATCTAATTAAAGATTCATTAAAACTCCACTTAGTTTTAATCTTCCCAAAAATCAATATCCTGACTTTAACTGGGTTAAAGAACCAATGTGATCTAAAGCACGATTCACGATAAACCCAAAATCACATTCTATTGTTAATTGGGTTAAAGAACAGGTGTTGTTCAAAACACCGCTCACGATAAACCCAAAAACCAATTCAAATTCAATTCCAATTAAATATTATTTAATTGATACACTTCATTAAATCTAAATAAAAAGATTTAATATTTTCTTAACTGGGCTTAAGAATAGTGTTAATGAAGACACCATTCACGACAAACTGTAACGACCCAGAAAATCTGAACCAATTTAAAATTTTTAAATTGGCTAAAATAATGGATTTTAAATATTTAAAATAAATATTTTAAATAAAGGCGATGAAAACTGAGTTTGAATCGACGATTGAAAACGAATATAATTAATTATAATTATAAACAAGGCCTGAAATGGCGCTGTAGTTTCAAAAATTGAATTCAAACTTTGTCGGACTATACCGGGTGCAAAACAATCCGGATTTTAGTGAAACCAAAAATAATGGAATCTAATTGATAATATATTTCCAACGAATCTGACCAATCGAAATTTGACAGCGGGAATCAAAAGATATGTCCAGTTGAAAATTCTGAATAGTCGCTATGGAATTCAGGCCCTTAAAAATGGACATTTTGCAAACGACCTCGGATTTCGACGAAACCACTTTTGTTGGATCCGCAGTGTCAAGTTATTGTTAGGTTTCAAATTTCATAATTTTTCGAATCAATATGTGAGCGTGGCAAAGGAAAACGCGTTTGGCCGGTTTTAGTTGATTTCAATCGACTGGAAATTAGCCATTTTTCAAACGGTCTCAGAATTCGACGAAACTAGTTTTGTTAGGACCGTATCGTCAATATGAAGCGAGGAAATATTTTTCTGGAATTTTTCTAGTTAGTATGTGACCGCGGTAATTTGAAATGTACGTTTAAATTCAATATAGTGATTTAAATGTAAATTCAACGGGAACTGATTGTAACGATCAAATCAGCTTACGATACATATCCCATTGTGTTCAGAATGGGGGTAAAACGCTATGGACGACAGGCGGTGGGCCTCGTTTCGAGGTCGTATGTAAAAGTCAACTTTTTTGAAAAATTAAATAATAAAATAATAAAAATAATTTTAATTTCCCCCCCCCCCTTTATCTCCCTTTCTGCCCCCCCCCCCCCCCCCGATTCATTAAACAGAAAACAAAAGAAAAAAAAACCCTAAAACTATCGCGAACCCCAGTTCGACGCCACCGACCCACCGCCCCCTCCGTCCAGCCTTCCTCCTCCCAGTGGCGCAACCCCCGAAGCCCCCCCCCCCCCCCAGATCGCACGAGCTCCGAAGAAGACGACGCTCCCCCCCCCCCCCCCAGTTCGAGACGTTGAAGCCGCCGCCCCCTCGAAGCCAGCTCCGCCCAGTTCGAGACCCACCGCCGACCTGACGCAAAACCACCCCCCTCCTCCTTGACGAATCAATGTAAGTTGTTTTTGTTTTTATTTTATTTTTTAGAGTTTTAAAAACTGATTTTTTTAAGGATTTTAAAACTGATTTTTAAAGGATGTAAAACTGATTTTTTAAAGCATTAAAAACTGATTTTAAAAATGATTTACAAACTGATTTTTAAAAGCATTTAAAACTGATTTTCAAAAGCGTTTAAATTCTGATTTTTAGAAAAGTTCAAAACTGATTTTGAAATGATTTAATTTTGAAAAAGAAAAAGATTTCAATTTTAATTAGGAAAAGATTTAAACTTTAAATAGGAAAAGATTTAAACTTTAAATATGTAACACCCCGTATTTTCTGTAAACATAAGAGTTAAAAATCAAGGTATAATTAATTTTTAGGAGAAGAAATAAGGGAAACGGGTTGCGCCATTGCGTTCGACTCGGAAAAATACGCGAAATAGAGTCCGAATTTGCGTAAATCGGAGACCGTATGAAGAAGATATGGACGAACGAAGTTAGGCAGAAAAACCGGAAACAGGCCAGAATACACTGGCGCACTTGTGAAGTGCGCCAGTACAAAAATACACTGGCGCACCTGCCAAGTGCGCCCATACAAATCCAGCACCGAATTCTGGAGTGTTCTGAGGTGACGTGTCTTCTTTTGAGTGGCTGGATGATGTGTATTCGAGCTGTGCGATTCTGATGACTTCTGGACTGATCTGAAGGCTCTAAATCACCCTATCCTCCTATAAATACATCCCTAACCTAAACCTAAGTCTCTTACACAATTCTCTAACCTCCATTGCTCTCTTCTTCTAATTAAAAATAAAAATGGCGTCGCTACTCTGCTAGAATCAAAACTAGAAGTCAATCTACATCATCCTAAATTCAAATTTGAGATAAAAGCTTCTGCAACAATTCTGTAACAACTAAAGTTCTTTCTTTAATCCAATCAAGGCAAGTACAGTTATTTTCTTCTATAAACATTAATTATAATTCTGATATGCTTTTAAATCTGAATCTGAGATTGTATATCTGTCAGATCTGTTTTTCTGTGACTGTTCTGTATCCCTTTCTGCTTCCTTTCTGTTTCTATAGCCAGGCCACCACGAGCCTGTGCCTAATCTCATAAGAGATTAACGTATGAACGCAAATTTTGGGATAAATAATGAATGATGCGAAATTTGACGAGACTGAATTGAACATATGACTTTAGATCTGAGGCATAAAATATATTGACATATGACTTGGGATTGGATGCATGAATTTGACTGTAAACATATAATTTATATATGTTGTATGCATAGTGTACGTTGTAATCTAAATCTGTAACTAATTAGAGAAATGAACATATGTTATTTAGATCTGTAATTAATTAGAAAAATAAGCATATGTTATAAACTAGTTTTAGACCTATGCATATTCTGTGATAAAAGAAGAAGAGGAACCACTGTAAGATTACATATGATTTGAGGCTTTTGGACAAAATGCATATAAAAGTCAAGATCTGATTTTTAGAAGATATGATTTAAAGATTTAGATTGTTGGGTATAGTTTGCATAATGATTCATGACTTAAAAAGAAGAAGATATGGAAACTTAGGTGTAAAGATTTACATTAATTAGGATATCTATTATTGTGATTACACATAAATAGGGATTTTTGGATATATGGCATGCATTGAAATTAATGGTTATATTTGGTATAATTTATATGTGAATCTGCTGTAAAATGCTAGTTTTAACAAAAATTGGAACATATGTTATATGGCAAATTATGTCCACACTCTGCGCTTATGCAAACATGGAGTATATGTTGTGAATCATGACAATTATGTAGGCATATGAATTTAGGCCAATTTATGATTAGGCAAGGCATGTAAATAGAACCTTTAGAAATATTAAATTTGCTAAATCTGCTAATTTGCCAAGTTGCCTAAACTGCTAGTTTTGTTATATTGCCTAGACTGCTAATTAGATTGAAATGCCTAATCTGTTAAATTTGTCAGTTGAAATGCCTAACCTGTTATATGCCAAAATTTGCTAAGTTGCTAAATCTATTAAATCCGTTAAGTCATATAAAATCTGTTATCTGCTAAAATCTTTTATCTACTGTGTTGATATAATCATCATGTTATTGATATAACCTGAATTGGCATATATATTGGGCGTGCGCATAAACGGTAAATTATTAATTAATTGGCCGCAAAGATAAACGTGACTAACTCGAGGTTAGAATGAGTTTGCGGCGTAATTCTGCCCGGAACCGCCCGGCACATCCAGTGGCCGCAAACAATAGGTTCTAATGTGAGAAGTTAGTCATAACCTGCTTAAGACACGAGGTTAGGTCTGGCTTGTGGCAGAAGTCTGCCCGGAACCGCCCGGCCCATCCAGCGGCCACAAGCTAGCGACCTAATGTGAGAGGTCTGGGCATTAATAATTAATTAATGCAAATCTAAGATAAGAATGACGTCTAAAACGTATTGGGGGAAAATAGGGTTAAACCAACTGGATTAATAGGTGTAGTAAACCCGTCCATGAATCTGTACCCAATACAAAGTTAGACAAATCTGTAAAATCTGTACATCTGATCTTTTAGTCTGAAAACTTGTTAACTTAATCTGTGAACTAGTAAATCTGAATTCTGTATGTCTGAACTTGTAAACAAGTTAATCTGAGATCTGTTAGTCTGGGGACACAAGGTTAGGAGGGGAATTACTTGTGTCATCTGTTGTTTGGGACCCATATTAGTCAGTAACCCTTTCTGGTATCAAAACTTTGACCCAACAGTAGGTAGGGTCCGGGCACGCTTACTGAACTAATTATAAGTGGTTCATTCTGATAATGGCGAGGGGTGTTGATGGTGCGTTCCAACCGGGTCATGTGCGTGCATGGATCCCGGTCTGCCTCTGAGGATGTAAGACGCCGTGACATCTGTAAATAGGTCTGTGCCAATTGGTTGTCACTTCAGGGAGTGATACACCCTACTGTGGGGCCGACACAGGATATTTATGTATTAGGGAGCTGATCGCTTGGGGTAGCGTTTTAGGGTACGCTTAGTTCTGTCTGTTTCTGTTGGTACCGTCTGTTTCTGTTGGGTGGTAACACCTATCTGTTTCTGTGTGGTACCGTCTGTTCGGGTGGTAAAGGCCCATTACTAGTGTACACCTAATTCTACATTCTGTTTCCGTAGGGATAAATCTGTTTCTGCTTCTGTCTGTTTCTGATCGGGTAGTAAAGGCCCATTATTAGCATTCTGTTTCTGTTAAATTATTCTGTACCCGTTTCTATTTCAGTTTAGACATTAGGGTGACACCTAATTCTGCTATACTAGTATTAGTGCAGAGAAGTGTAAAACAATAGTTTATATCATTCTGTTTTTCTGTTATATCTGCTACACCTGTTACAGTTATCTCACATCCAGTTTTATGTTCATATCATATTATTATTATCTGTTCATATGCTGAAAGTCACTGGACTTGCCAGACTTTTTGTCTGACCCTTGTTGTTTCGCCTCCTTTCTTCCGTTTCCCCCCCAGGTTATCCAAGGAGGGAATACTTTAGCTTGATCCGGATTTCTCTCTGCTTGAAGTGCTTAAAGTATGGCTTGGCTCTGTATAGCTCCCGTTCTATGGGGATTATGATTTTAAAACATGCATTTTGAAGGCTTTTGTACAAGACTGATATTTTGTACTTGAGTCCTGAGATTTGAAAGGATGTAACCATATTGATTTCTGTTTCTAATGTAATAAAGTTAAAAAATTTCAAGTACTGTTTTATCTGTCTTGTAAGTTTCTGTTCTGTTTACTAAAATGCTCCACCAAAGTTAAGGCATTCCCTTTGTGAGTGACCTTAACGGAGGTGGGGTGTTACAAAATAGGAAGAGATTTAAACTTTAAATAGAAAAAGATCAGATTTTTTAGAATAGAAAAGATCATATTTTTAAAATAGAAAAGACGGAATTTTTATTAAGTAGAAGAAGTAAGATATGATTTTTATATTTTTAAAGTAATAAAAATATAATTTTTACATCATAGGAATATTAAAAATATAATCTTTATATATTGAATACCGAAGTCAAAATTCGATTTTTATATATTGAATAACATAGTAAAAATTCGATTTTTACATATGTGGAGAATACGGGCAACGAAGCGACAAAAGGCGAGATTGGCGAAGATTTCTATAAAGGAAGAGTCGTGGTATTGGATAGCTATTGGTGAGAATTTCTCACTCTTCAATTTCTTTTTCTATATATATATGTGTGATGAAATAAAAGTGAATTGCTATATATAAAATATATATATATATATATATACGCCCCTCGTCCACAAACCATGGACGATATTTATTGATTGAAATTGTTGTGATAATTGATTGATAGCGAATGGTTGTTTGGGATTGTTTGTGATGGATATTGGTTGATTGTGGTTGAAAAATACCCATTTGTGGTTGTGAAATATTTGGTTGAAACCACATAGGATTAGTTTGTGGAAATGAAATAAATATATACATGCCGCCTGCGTGCGAACTAGATGCATGATCCCCATTGTCAAAAACCGCGAGGTTTTAAGGTAGAGCGAGGAGCAGTACTAGGGACGGTCCCGGTTTTAACTACCCTGCCGTTATGCTGACGAAATTTTGAATAATATTCGTGTGTTTGAATTATTTTCATATGCTTAAACTATATTTATTCATTGAATAGAAAACATTCATGTGTTGAATTGATATTCATTCGTTGATTAGAAATTCATGTGTTGAATGTTATTCATATTTTGAAACAAATTGTTTGATAATAAAAATCACATTTTTATCTATATATAGAAACTACAGAAAACATTCATGTGTTGAATTGATATTCATTCGTTGATTAGAAATTCATGTGTTGAATGGTATTCATATTTTGAAACAAATTGTTTGATAATAAAAATCACATTTTTATCTATATATAAAAAAACTATAGAAAACATTCATGTGTTGAATTGATATTCATTCGTTGATTAGAAATTCATGTGTTGAATGGTATTCATATTTTGAAACAAATCGTTTGATAATAAAAATTTACATTTTTATCGACTATATGAACTGTGTAAAATAATCTCGTCTTAAAAGAAATTGTTTTATGATAAAATCCTATTTTTGTCACCTATATGAACTATATAGAAAAATAGTGTTTTGAAATGAACTGTTTTACAATAAAAATCACATTTTTATTGTATGCATAAATCGTTGAAATGTGAAGTGTTAAAAATAGCCACTTGTTCAAAATAAACATATATGAGTTGAAATATTCATTAATTAGCTAATGAAATGATTTGCACATATGTATGTAACATTAGGATAAATGGTGTTTTTAAACCAAATATAAATCAAATATGAAGAGGAATAGAAAATGATAAATGTTAAGAACTGTATATATATGTACATGCATATTCATTGAACAGGTTATAGCAATGGGGCTAGAGAAGAGGAATAAAATTTTGTGCCCGACAAATAGGTACACATTTACTGTTTTGTTTGGGTGATGATTTTATGAGCCTGTTGGCTAGCCGCTTGGCTTTTTCTTTTTCTTTTTGAGATTAGAAGGACCGGGAAAGCTATTTGCGATTTCCCGATGCTCCCGGTGCAGTGGAGGTTATGGCGAAATTTTCCAAAATTTTAAGGCGTTAGCGAAATATTTGAAGTGAAAACGTTATTGAAATCATTGAATGAACTATATTTATAGAAATATATAAATATAAATAAAATTAAAACGAAACGAGGCCGTGCAGTTCGTATTTTGAAACCGTGATTTCAAACAACTAATGCGGGAAATCCGACCATTGGATTTTCCCAAAACCTCAACCGTCGGGTTCGCCTTGGAATAATCTTTCCAACGGCACCAACCTTGTAAAAATCCAACGGTTGGATTGTCTGGAATGTTTAATTCAAATCTGAAGAAAAACAACGCCAGAAGCGATTATATTTATATATATAGATATAATTATATATTTAATCGAATAACGACGCTACAGTTCGTATTTTGAAATCGAAATTTCAAACGATTGTACCGGGAGATCCGACCGTCGGATTTTCCCGAAACTGGAACCGTTGGATTCGTTTTGAAAAGACCTTTCTAATGATGTAAATTTTGTGAAGATCCAACGGTTAGATTTTCAGATATGTGTAAATCAAATCTGAAGAAAAACAGCGCCACGGCCGCTTTATGGCCCGAAGCGTCGTTTTGAATAAATTAGCTATTTTAAAATAAATAAAAATAGCGATAAATAGTTATAAAATATCATAAGCGATATGGAATGGAAATAAACTGAATTTGCTCGATTTATGTGGCTTTTGATGGTTGAATATGTTTGGTGTGAAAATTACATTAAAGAACAAAATTGGTGTTATCAAATAATTTAACCATTAAAATAAATTGATTTGAAATTCTAAATATACGTGAATTATTTGAAAAGGCCGAGTTAATACTCATTTCAAATAATTGACCGACGATTGAAATTCGAAGATGAAGTCGATGGTTGAAGACCGGAGATCTTCACCTCGTTTGGATGGTAACCGAGGTCCTGATTGGGAGGCATCCCGAAATATGGATAATGAGTGGTGAACGTCCGGACGTACGTGGTGATCGAAGGGTTTGCGAGGTATTTAGTGCCTCCGGTTTCGTTCAGACCCAGAACGGACTTGTAAATGGACTGTGTGTCTGACATTGGAGTTTATTCTGTGTTGATTGATTTCTGTTAAATATATATCTGTTTGGCGGCGGAGAATTTATTCTTTTGCTTAACGCCCTTCTCTGAGACGCACGAGCTCAGAGGTTGTATATCGATGGACATCAGTCGCATGGCATGAATTGCCTGTGTGGCATGCTAAGATGCAGTGATCAGGGCTTCTGTTGAAAAGCAAAGTCTTGTGGTGATGATCAAAGCACTGCCTGTGTGGCGTAGCTTTGTGTATAACGTAAATTCGCGAACCTCACACCCTGGTATGAACCTAAAATGGGAGAAGGACTTCAGGGAGGGCATGCGTTTCTTTCTAGCTAGGGTGGTGTCAGTGACCTACCAGCCCTGACATTTATATACTTTTCACCTATGTGGTTGTTGCTGTTGCGAGGCGCCTCGGTTTGATCGGACGATCCGGGTCCGATGGAGTCATTCGTTGGCTCGTTTACGCCCCAAAGGGCGGGGAAACGTATTGTTCAGGCATAATAATCCACATCGGTGGACCGACCCTGACGATCCAAGGGGCAGTTGCGGCTGTTCCTGAGGGGCGGGCTAGAGCGTCTCGAATTCGGTAAGGACTATCTTTTGCCTTGGTTCATGACGGAAATCCAATTTTCAAATACGTGACGATGCGGTTTCGATTGTATATATATTTGGCGACATAGTGGCATGGGACGCTCATGTCGTCTATAATTGATAGTTATGATTTGAATTTTTTTTCAAAACATATAAACACTAGTAATAATATCAAATGCCTTTGTTTTATTCGTATCAAGCATATTTTGGCCTTTATAAGGTAAAACTCTATCCTCCGGTTTGCGTTGCATTGTGTGATGGGAACTGAGTCTTATAACGGCTTCATTTCTATAAAAAGCATAGCGATGTTTAAAAGAAAGATTTGTTTTAAAGCACTGGCAATCCAATGGAGTAAACCCATTCCACGAAAGTGGCGTGGTCCTGTGATTAGCCAATTATATATGTATTGAGTGGATTTCTCATACCAGTCCCATGACTGACTCGTAGTTTGTTTCATTTTCAAACTCGGGTGCCCCTTTTTCTACACGGGCAGCCTTGTATTCAGGTTTAGCAGGTTCTTTCTGGATAGCTGGAGCTGAAGATGGATTCTATCATTTATTTCTTTTTATGCTGTTCAGCTCCTATTGTACATATTTTGTTTATTTCCGCTGTAGACATTTATGTATAGCTGAACTGTATTTGTACTAAGTAAGATCCTGTATACTGTGTAACTATGATGATTACTTTTATCCAGTATATTCTATTGTTCATTATCTGGTGTATTTATTTAATTCTGTTCTGCTATTATCTGTTTCTGTGTTATATTCCAAAGATAACCCTGTTTCCGTCTGAACGGGATTTCGGGTCGTCTCAACGTGGTATCAGAGGTTTGGTTAAGCTTAGTTCTGGAATATAACATTCGAACGAACTCGTCAAAAATAGAACCAGTAGTGTTCTAGGACGGGTAACTCTATACAGATAGGATCAGTAATATCCTAGTATGAGTAGCCGAATGGAATTACACCTCAATAGACACATTTACATTCAAGTATTTGTCTCTATATTTTGAAATATCTTTTCTGTTGACCTGACACTTGATCTGCTATTTGCAGAAGAACTAGAAAATGAGTGCCAGAAACAGAAGAAGTAACACTGACCCAGATATAGAAGCTCTATTTATGAAATATAGAAATCTGGGTGGAAAACCTTTCTCGGGTGAAGAATCAATTATGAAGACACAAGCTTGGATTCGTTTGGCTGAGAAAATATTCGAAGCATTAAAGCTTAGGGATAACCAGAAAAGATTACTGGCCTCCTGGGCTCTCAAAGATGAAGCTTTGTTCTGGTGGGATTCGGTTATAGAGAATAATCCAGAAGGTGATATATCACCCGGGACAGATTCAAAGTTATTTTCTTAGAAAGATTTACTCCTCCCGAAGCAACTGAGCGATTATGCGATGAATTTTCTTATCTGATACAAGGAGACATGACCATTCCCGAATATCATAAGAAATTCAATGAACTTTCTCACTTTGCTCCTCATCTAACTCAAAATCCGAAGAGGAAAAATATGAGGTTTATTGACGGGCTTCAAAGGAAATACTAGAATAAAGTATTGGGGCATGTAAAGCTTCCTTTTTCAGAAATGATTTATATGGCTTATCAATATGAAGATCTCCATAAGAAAGGAATGTTGCGCGACGAAGAGGAAGTTAGCTCTAGTAATAAAATTGAGTCTGAAACTGATTATCCTGAGGCAAGTACAATGTCTGAGATCAGTAAGAAGCCCAGTGCTAAGAGAAAAAGGGCTAAGTCTGTGAATACGATCGCCACATGCTCAAGCTGCAATAGAAAAGGACATTTGGCGATAAGTTGCAAATCTTGGAACGAACAAAGAAAGAGTGGATCTAAACCAAAGAAGGATTTTCAAGGAAAGCAAAGGTGCAATCAATGCGATCAGTTTGGTCATGTAAAACAAGATTGCTGGAAGAGGAAGAAGCTTGAAGCAGTTCATGTGAATGAAGTAGCAGAAATGTAACACCCCACGCCCGCTATGGTCACTCTCTAAGGGAATGCCATAACATCGGTGGAGTATTTTGAGTGAATATAGAACAGAGTAATTACAGCAAGACAGATATAAGTAATACTTTGAAAATTTAAAACATCATTTCAATTGCAGCGGAAAATAAAACATGTCTGGTCCATCACAAAACCATAATAGAAGTCAAGTACAAATATCCATCCTGCTAAATAAAAATACATAATCCCAATACATGAACTGATAGCCATAAAAGAAAAGGGTAAACTGAGCTCTACATCTAGGGTCCAAGCTCCAAGAGAGAAATAAAAGCAGCCTGATCAAAGCCCACTCGTGCTGGGCCCACTCTGAGAACCTGAGGGTTGGGAAAAAGATAAAAACAACGGGGTCAGACATAAGCCTGAGTGAGCCCTATAACCTTAACAATACAATTATTAAAGTAATTAGGGTATGATATGAACTCGGTACGGTACCTTTGGGAATAATGACTACACTAAGTAGCCAACAAACATAGGGTGAACTAAGATAACCGTAAAGACGCATCTACCCACCCAAGGATAATTACTAACTGCACCACACCAGTCATTCCTACTCAAAGGTTGATCCCACCCAGGGATTTAAAAGAAAGATATAACTAGTAGTTTCATGTACCCCTAGCTGACCACATGGTGCCGTCTGCCCCTATCTCCACTAGGTGTACCCCACTACTCCCCAAGCGATCGGCTCCCTAACGTAGATACCCGTGCTGGTCCCACAGTGGGGTGTATCACTCCCCTAAAGTGGCAACCCAATACTATCAACGGTGCACGGCTTATACCTACACGATGCAACAACGGCTTATCTACCAGCCCGGGCCCACACACGCATATGAAACCCGTTGGACTTGCGTTGCCACCGCTAACCCGTTTTGGCCTCTTATAATCAAGCCCAGTACGCGTGTCCCGTCCTCGACATGGGTCGAGCCCACAAAGATACAAATGGGTTACTGGTTGAAATGGGCCCCCACAAGCTACCCACCTAAGCTTGTCACTTATCTAGTGTATCCCACTTAACCCTTTAATCATGTTTAATTACATGTTTCCACTTGGTTAAGTATTCTAATCGTATTTTCTATTGCCACCCAAGGCAACCCACTAGATTTCCACATGCCACCCAAGGCACCCACTTAACCCCTCATGTCCCTCTACATACTAATATGGTTAAGTGTTTCTTAATTAATTAATTAAGATAATGACCTCATAAAGACCTCTCACATTAGACCGTCTTTTATGACTGCTGGATATGCCGGTCAGTTCCGGGCAGACTTCTGTCATCAAAAGGGTCTAACCTCGTGTCTTTACTTTAATCACGTATTTAATTTATGACTAAGACCTCTCACATTGGGACAATCATTTGTAGCCACTGGATGGCCGATCGGTTCCGGGCAGACTTCCGCTACAAAAGGGTCCAACCTCGTGTCTTAGTTGATTAATTACACCTAATTAATCACCCCCATAATTAATTATCCCTAATTAATTACACATTTTTAAGAATATGGGTAGACCTAACTCAATAGGTAAATTCCCAATTCCATAGCATGGGTAGACCTAACTCAATAGGTAAATTCCCAATTCCATAGCATGGGTAGACCTAACTCAATAGGTAAATTCCCATGGGGTAGACCTAACTCAATAGGTAAATTCCCACTTATGTTCATTCATTTTACTTTGTTAATATGCATTTTTAACCCCATCGTTCCCCACGTAAATCGTTCTCATTTCATGACATAATAAAGGGAAGATTCATCACAAATATCATGGGTTTAACCACATCTTAGCATATAACTTTGTCATGGGTTAAGAGGGTGTCAACTTGCATATATGAGCATATATTAACCCAACTACATCTAACCCAAACTTGCATATTATCATACACATGACTTGCATAACATGTTGCATATGAACTTGCATATTATCATACACATATCTTGCATAACATGTTGAACTTGCATATAAGCATTCACATAACTTGCATAACATGTTAAACTTGCATATAAGCATATACATAACTTGCATAAGCATTCACATAACTTGCATAAGCATGCATACTTGCATAACATGTTGAACTTGCATATAAGCATATACATAACTTGCATAAGCATTCACATAACTTGCATAAGCATGCATACTTGCATAACATGTTAAACTTGCATTTAAGCATATACATAACTTGCATAAGCATTCACATAACTTGCATAAGCATTCACATAACTTGCATAAGCATTCACATAACTTGCGTAAGCATGCATACTTGCATAACATGTAGCATAATAGATCAATGTTCAACTTAGTGTTTTGCATCATAAGCATCATGAAACATAGCACCAAACTTGCATAAAGATGTCATGAACACATACACTAAACTTGCATGAACACATTAATCCACAAACATAACCATACATCCTCATATCCTATCTTAATCAATTTAACAATTGATTATTAAGGGGATAGAAGCTCACCCAAAATCAAGATTAGCAACTAATGAAGAAGATTAAGAGGCTAGAAGTTGATTTGGAATGCTATCCCTTCTCTAATTTTGATGGTGGCTCCTTCATGTTTCAAAGTGGTGGCATAATGGCCTTAGATCTATTTTTAGTAAGGATTAGGGGGGTATTAGGGTGTATATATAGATTAGTTAGGTGTTTTAGGACCATAGGATTAACCCTAAATTAGATTAGGACCATCAGATTTCGGAAATCTCTAGAACACAGCCCAAGACTCAACCAAAAACCAGATCTGGTGCACCCAGATCAACAGGGCCGACACCCTGTGTCGACACCCCTGTCGACAGGGCTGTCGACACCCCTGTCGACATGCCTGTCGACACGGGGCTAGGCGGGAGCTTTCCCACCCTTTCCACTTTTGGCTCCAAACTTGTTTTAGAACTGAATTTTAAATCTGTTTTTAACTTTGAATTTTCTGAAAACTTCTTTGGGCCATAACCGGGCCATACGGACTCCGATTCTCGAAAACTCGGACTCTATTACGCGTATTTTTCCGAGACGAACGCAATGACGCAGCCCGTTACCCCCAATTCCCTCATCTGAGATTATTTATCCTGTAATTAGTGAATTTTAGTATTAACTAAAATTCGGGGTGTTACATTCTCCCCTCCTTAAAGGATTTCGTCCCCGAAATCTCTAAGTTTAAGGAGAATGCCTATCCTACCATCCAAACAACCATCTACTCAATCCATCAATCACGAGCATCCATTGTCCTTAAATCAAAATTTCTAATGATGTATGAGCATATGCAAGAAGTGTGTGTATATGTTCCCTATCTAATGTATGAACATATGCAAACCATGATAGTGCCATGCATCCAATATGCATGCGAAAGAACCCTATCGACACATACAATATCTACATGAGTGCACAATCATTCACCAAAATGCATCATCCATATGATAACACAATCATTATACATCCATAAATATAGTTTCCTACACACAATTTTATGCAATATGCAATATGAAGTGATTGAGCCGATCTAGTGCCTAGAGTGTGTATATATGCATCCACGAGCAACCACTAGCAACCACTTGCATCCACATGCATCCATCAAACATAACATGTCTCAAACACATGTTTCAACCATAGGTTTACCTTATCTAAAGGTCAAAGGTACTAATGAGAGGACATACTAAAGATAAGATAAGTACTAGACAACAATAGAGGAGAAAGTAAAGACATACCCTCAAAAAGAAATGGGTACAATGAACGCATCTTCGCTTCCGTCTCCCAAGTTGCGTTGCTCTCGTCTTCTCCCCGTTGTACTTTGACTAGTTGAACCTCTCGATTCCTCAATTTCCTAGTCTCTGACCCAAGGATGCGGGTAGGAGCTCGTCGAATAGTCGCATCACGCTCTACTTCCACTTCTTTAAGCAAGCTCGGCTCTACCACCTCTGCGGTCTCATGTAAGCATTTCCTCAAATGGGACACATGGAATACATCATGTACACCACTAAGTCTGTCGGGCAACTCCACTCTATATGCCATCCGTCCAATCCTTTCCATAATAGGAAATGGCCCTACGAACCTTGGTGCTAACTTCCCAACAGATCCAAAGCGAACCACATTTCGTAACGGAGACACTTTGACAAAGACCATGTCCCCAACTTCAAACTCAAGATCCGTCCTTCTCTTGTCCGCATAAGATTTTTGCCTATCCTGCGCTGCTTTCATCCTCCTTCGAATCAAGTCAATCTTCTCAGAAGTCTCCCTAAACATATCAGGCCCAAGCAAGATCTTATCCGTAGATTCCCACCAACATGCAGGTGATCGACAAGGCCTTCCATAAAGAGCTTCGAAAGGAGCCATACCAATACTGGACTGAAAGCTGTTATTATATGCGAACTCCACCAATGGAAGATGCTCTTCCCATGTACCTCCAAAATCTAAGATACAAAGCCTCAAAAGGTCTTCTAGGACACGATTCACCCTCTTAGTCCGGCCGTCCGTCTGAGGATGATATGCGGTGCTCAGACATAGTTGAGTCCCCACTGCTTCTTGCAAGCTTCTCCAGAACTCGCTAGTGAAGATAGGATCTCGATTACTCACTATGCTAGAGGGTACCCCATGCAATCGAACTATCTCTCGAAGATATACTGAAGCTAGCCATGGAGCGGTCCTCTTGCTCTTCACAGGTATGAAATGGGCGCTTTTAGTAAGTCTGTCTACCACAACCCAAATTCCCGTATTACCCTTTCTCGATCTGGGTAACCCGTCAATAAAATCCATCGAGACGCTATCCCACTTCCATTGCGTAACTTCCAATGGGTGAAGCAACCCACCAGGTTTCTTTTGCTCCGCCTTCACTTGTTGGCATACCAAGCACCGAGCAACATATTCGGCCACATCTTTCTTCATTTCGGCCCAGAAGAAAACCCACTTCATATCTTGGTACATCTTGTCCCCACCGGGATGAATGGTCATCCTAGAACGGTGTGCATCATCAAGAATAGCCTTCCTCAAACCCTCGTCTTGCGGTACACAAAGTCTACCGTCTCTACGCAAGCACCCCCTATCGTCTAGGGTGTACCTACTCAAATGGCTGGACGACTCCCCCCTTATGAGCTTCTCCACCAACTCAACCAACTGTGGGTCGTCCCTCTGTGCTTCTCCAATTCGCCCCAAAAGAGTGGGTCTGACCTCCAAGGATGCTAGCAAACCGGGTGCATAATCAATGGAAGGTCTAAAATCAAACATCGAGATAAATTCCAAGCTTCGTCGTTCCACGAACAATGGACTCAAGGACAACCTCTTTCTGCTCAAGGCGTCCGCCACCACGTTACCCTTGCCAGGGGTATACGCTATCTCAAAATCATAGGATGATAAGAACTCCATCCACCTTTGTTGTCTCAAATTCAAATCCTTCTGAGAAAACAAGTACTTCAATGATTTTTGGTCAGTGAACAATTCGAATCTCTCACCAAGAAGATAATGGCGCCAAATCTTAAGTGCAAAAACAATAGCGGCCAACTCTAAATCATGGGTAGGGTAATTTTTCTCATGCACTCTCAACTGCCTTCCACCATAGGCTATTACCCTTCCCTCTTGCATTAAGACTGCGCCTAGTCCTGTCCCACAAGCATCGGTATAGACAACAAATGGCTTGCTCCCATCTGGCAACACTAAAACTGGAGCGGTGGTTAAAGCTCCCTTTAACCGTCGGAACGCATCATCACAATCTACGTCCCATGTGAAAACAAGATTCTTTTTCGTTAAGCGGGTTAATGGGGCTGATATCTTTGCGAAGTCTTTGATAAACTTCCTATAGTAACCCGCCAACCCCAAGAAACTTCTTACTTCGGTAGCATTCTTCGGAACCTTCCAATCCTGAATTGATACTACCTTCGCGGGATCCACAGCTATCCCTTCCTTGGAGACCACGTGCCCCAAGAACCGCACTTCCTTCCTCCAGAAGTGACATTTAGAGAATTTAGCCTTAAGGCTATGTGCTCGAAGAGTCTTCAATACCTCCCCTAGATATAGGGCATGCTCCTCTTCACTCTTAGAAAATCCTAAGATATCATCCACAAAGACCGCCACGAACTTATTAAGGAACTCCCTGAACACCCTACTCATCAAATCAACAAAGTATGCAGGGGCGTTCGTCAACCCAAATGGCATCACCAACCACTCATAGAAACCATCCGGAGTTCTAAAGGCAGTCTTGTCTATGCTATCTCAGCCACCCTCAACTGATGAAACCCCGTGGCTAAGTCCAATTGAGAAAATACTGAAGCGCCAACCAATTGATCGAAAAGATCATCAATCCTCGGCAATGGGTGTCTATTCTTCTTTGTGAGCTTATTGAGTTCTCTATAGTCTACACAAAGTCTGAGGGACCCATCCGCCTTCGTAGCAAAAACTACTGGAGCACCCCACTCCGATATACTTCGTCTTATGAACCCCTTCTCAAGCAACTCCCCTACTTGCTTATGGAGTTCCCTCCTCTCACGAGGAGCCATGTGGCGCACTGGTAAAGATACAGGTTTAGCATTATCCACCAGATATATTCGGAAGTCAATCTCCCGCTTCGGAGGTAAGCCCTTCACCTCCTCAAACACATCCGAGTATTCCCGGACCACTCTAACAGATTGCACACTTTCGACCGAAGCGTCAAGCGATTCAAGATAACTTAGCATAAAAGAATCCATGGGATTACAAGAGATCTCGAGAGTGTTACCCAAGCGGGTCATGAGCCTAACAACTCTCCTTTCGCAATCAAGAACGGCACCATTACTGGATAACCAGTCCATGCCCAAAATCAACCCATAGCCCGTGAAGCCCAACACAAAAGCATCACATTTAACTCAATGCTAAGTATAGAAATCTTCAAACCCTAACATATCATGGACAAATAAGTGGAGCCCCCAATTGGGTTTGAAACAACCAAGGGATCATCTACCAGACTGGTGTCTAAGTGCAGTGACTCAACTAATGATGATGAGATAAACGAATGCGATGCGCCTGAATCAAACAATGTACGGATAGGATGATCAAATAGAAAAACCAGACTTTCAACGGAAATAGTTCTACCTCTTTCCTGAATCGGTGGGACCGCGAGAGCCTGTACTTGCCCCCTAGCCTGACCCGGTGCCATAAGAGCTTGCACCTGTCCTCCTGAGGTAGATCCCGTCCTTTGCCCCTTCTTAGGGCAATCCTTCACCAGATGTCCTGCTTCGCCACAATGAAAGCAACCAGTCTTCTTCTTCTTTCTACAATCTTTGCTTATGTGACCTGGTATCCCACAATTGAAGCACTTCTTCTTCCCCTTGCCACCGTTGCCTTTCCCACCTTTGTTTTGCTGTTGTTGCTGAGGTCTCTTTTAATCTCCCTTCTTCTCGGGTGCCTTATTAGCATTGGGACCCTTCTCTTCTTCATGCATGAGTGCCATGTCAACTAGCTTCTCAAAGGTGGCCACCATAGGGATATGAGTCATAGCCAACCCATGCATCGGTTCATTCAAGCCTTTCACGAACCTCAAAGCCTTCTTCTCCGGTGTATTTACCATGTCTAGGCTAAACCTTGCCAACTGATTAAACTTGTTGACATATTCCTTCACTGAGAGATTTCCTTGCTTTAGAGTCAAGAATCTTTCCATATACAAGTTTTCCTCCACCCTTGAGAGAAACTTTGCCACAAATCTTTGCCTAAAATCCGCCCAAGAGTCAACGGGGCATTCTCCATTAGTGACCTCCCACCAGAATGAGGCCTCTCCCTTCATTAACCAAGCAGCTAACTTGACTTTCTTTCCTTCTTCCACCTCAAAGATATCTATCAACTCTTCCACCTCCTTAAGCCAATCTCTAGCTTCCACAAAAGTTTCAGATCCTTGAAAAGGTTTCCCTCCCATAGCTTTAAACTACTTGCAAGTCTTAGCAAAAGTATCCGAACGAGGAGGAGGGGGAGGAGGAAGATCGGGTGCCACGGTTGGTGGAGGACCATTTGCTGGACCCGCAGCGGTGGCCCTAGCCTCCATCAATCTCCTATACCATACTGGTATCGTCACACCCTCCGGAAAGTTAAGATCCTCAGCCATGCTGAAACGAAAAAGGAAAGATTCAAAACGGAGAATTTGAGAGATAAAGATATGGCTATTGGGGATTATGCTTTTCTTTCAAAAACTTTTCTCTTTAAAGACATGTTTTTGAAAATATCTCTTCCAAAAATGGTTTTAGAAAAATAGTTTTCTAAAAATTTTATCTGTTCCGGTAACCTTTGCTCTGATACCACGTGTAACACCCCACGCCCGCTATGGTCACTCTCTAAGGGAATGCCATAACATCGGTGGAGTATTTTGAGTGAATATAGAACAGAGTAATTACAGCAAGACAGATATAAGTAATACTTTGAAAATTTAAAACATCATTTCAATTGCAGCGGAAAATAAAACATGTCTGGTCCATCACAAAACCATAATAGAAGTCAAGTACAAATATCCACCCTGCTAAATAAAAATACATAATCCCAATACATGAACTGATAGCCATAAAAGAAAAGGGTAAACTAAGCTCTACATCTAGGGTCCAAGCTCCAAGAGAGAAATAAAAGCAGCCTGATCAAAGCCCACTCGTGCTGGGCCAACTCTGAGAACCTGAGGGTTGGGAAAAAGATAAAAACAACGGGGTCAGACATAAGCCTGAGTGAGCCCTATAACCTTAACAATACAATTATTAAAGTAATTAGGGTATGATATGAACTCGGTACGGTACCTTTGGGGATAATGACTACACTAAGTAGACAACAAACATAGGGTGAACTAAGATAACCGTAAAGACGCATCTACCCACCCAAGGATAATTACTAACTGCACCACACCAGTCATTCTTACTCAAAGGTTGATCCCACCCAAGGATTTAAAAGAAAGATATAACTAGTAGTTTCATGTACCCCTAGCTGACCACATAGGTGTCGTTTGCCCCTATCTCCACTAGGTGTACCCCACTACTCCCCAAGCGATCGGCTCCCTAACGTAGATACCCGTGCTGGTCCCACAGTGGGGTGTATCACTCCCCTAAAGTGGCAACCCAATACTATCAACGGTGCATGGCTTATACCTACACGATGCAACAACGGCTTATCTACCAGCCCGGGCCCACACACGCATATGAAACCCGTTGGACTTGCGTTGCCACCGCTAACCCGTTTTGGCCTCTTATAATCAAGCCCAGTACGCGTGTCCCGTCCTCGAAATGGGTCGAGCCCACAAAGATACAAATGGGTTACTGGTTGAAATGGGCCCCCACAAGCTACCCACCTAAGCTTGTCACTTATCTAGTGTATCCCACTTAACCCTTTAATCATGTTTAATTACATGTTTCCACTTGGTTAAGTATTCTAATCGTATTTTCTATTGCCACCCAAGGCAACCCACTAGATTTCCACAAGCCACCCAAGGCACCCACTTAACCCCTCATGTCCCTCTACATACTAATATGGTTAAGTGTTTCTTAATTAATTAATTAATTAATTAAGATAATGACCTCATAAAGACCTCTCACATTAGACCGTCTTTTATGACTGCTGGATATGCCGGTTAGTTCCGGGCAGACTTCTGTCATCAAAAGGGTCTAACCTCGTGTCTTTACTTTAATCACGTATTTAATTTATGACTAAGACCTCTCACATTGGGCCAATCATTTGTAGCCGCTGGATGGCCGGTCGGTTCCGGGCAGACTTCCGCTACAAAAGGGTCCAACCTCGTGTCTTAGTTGATTAATTACACCTAATTAATCACCCCCATAATTAATTATCCCTAATTAATTACACATTTTTAAGAATATGGGTAGACCTAACTCAATAGGTAAATTCCCAATTCCATAGCATGGGTAGACCTAACTCAATAGGTAAATTCCCAATTCCATAGCATGGGTAGACCTAACTCAATAGGTAAATTCCCATGGGGTAGACCTAACTCAATAGGTAAATTCCCACTTATGTTCATTCATTTTACTTTGTTAATATGCATTTTTAACCCCATCGTTCCCCACGTAAATCGTTCTCATTTCATGACATAATAAAGGGAAGATTCATCACAAATATCATGGGTGTAACCACATCTTAGCATATAACTTTGTCATGGGTTAAGAGGGTGTCAACTTGCATATATGAGCATATATTAACCCAACTACATCTAACCCAAACTTGCATATTATCATACACATGACTTGCATAACATGTTGCATATGAACTTGCATATTATCATACACATATCTTGCATAACATGTTGAACTTGCATATAAGCATTCACATAACTTGCATAACATGTTAAACTTGCATATAAGCATACACATAACTTGCATAAGCATTCACATAACTTGCATAAGCATGCATACTTGCATAACATGTTGAACTTGCATATAAGCATATACATAACTTGCATAAGCATTCACATAACTTGCATAAGCATGCATACTTGCATAACATGTTAAACTTGCATTTAAGCATATACATAACTTGCATAAGCATTCACATAACTTGCATAAGCATTCACATAACTTGCATAAGCATTCACATAACTTGCGTAAGCATGCATACTTGCATAACATGTAGCATAATAGATCAATGTTCAACTTAGTGTTTTGCATCATAAGCATCATGAAACATAGCACCAAACTTGCATAAAGATGTCATGAACACATACACTAAACTTGCATGAACACATTAATCCACAAACATAACCATACATCCTCATATCCTATCTTAATCAATTTAACAATTGATTATTAAGGGGATAGAAGCTCACCCAAAATCAAGATTAGCAACTAATGAAGAAGATTAAGAGGCTAGAAGTTGATTTGGAATGCTATCCCTTCTCTAATTTTGATGGAGGCTCCTTCATGTTTCAAAGTGGTGGCATAATGGCCTTAGATCTATTTTTAGTAAGGATTAGGGGGTTATTAGGGTGTATATATAGATTAGTTAGGTGTTTTAGGACCATAGGATTAACCCTAAATTAGATTAGGACCATCAGATTTCGGAAATCTCTAGAACACAGCCCAAAACTCAACCAAAAACCAGATCTGGTGCACCCAGATCAACAGGGCCGACACCCTGTGTCGACACCCCTGTCGACAGGGCTGTCGACACCCCTGTCGACATGCCTGTCGACATGGGGCTAGGCGGGAGCTTTCCCACCCTTTCCACTTTTGGCTCCAAACTTGTTTTAGAACTGAATTTTAAATCTGTTTTTAACTTTGAATTTTCTGAAAACTTCTTTGGGCCATAACCGGGCCATACGGACTCCGATTCTCGAAAACTCGGACTCTGTTACGCGTATTTTTCCGAGACGAACACAATGACGTAGCCCGTTACCCCCAATTCCCTCATCTGAGATTATTTATCCTGTAATTAGTGAATTTTAGTATTAACTAAAATTCGGGGTGTTACAAGAAACTTCTGAGCCCTCAGCTAATCAAGAAAGGGTCGATGTTTTAGAAGGCACGCTAACTGTCAAAAACATTCCAGTCAAAGTACTGTTTGACATAGGCACGTCACGAAGCTTCATTTCGAAAGATGCAGCTAAGAAACTGGATTTGAATTTGAAAAAGATCAAGGAACCAATGACTGTCGAGAATCCTGTTGGGGGTTCCATTGATCTCAGTTGGATTTGTGGAGTGCCGGTTTCTTTCTCTCGTTATCGGTTCCCTACCATCGCAGCCGTCATGAATTTTAAAGAGTTTGATCTTATCTTGGGATTAGACTGGTTGACCAAATATGAAGCTGAAGTTAAATGCGCCGACAGAGTCGTAAAGGCGAAGATTAAATCAGGTGATTATATAACCATTCCGTGTGAAGGTCAGAATGCTAATAGAAAAGACTTCTGGGCAGCTTTGAATGTTTCTCCAGCCCATATTGAAAATGTTCCTGAAGTCACAGAGAATATTCCTGACCTCATCAAAGACATTCCTGTCGTCAAGAATTATGCGGATGTGTTTGAGGAAGTCGTTCGCTTACCTCCGAAGAGAGAAATAGATTTCAAGATTGCTTTAATTCCCAATGCAAGGCCAGTAGTTCACGCTATTCGAAGAATGTCCTTGAAAGAGAAAGAGGAGTTAGACAATCAAACACGACAGCTAGTATGGAAAGGTCTGATCAGGCCTAGTTTCTCTGATTGGGGCGCAGCTGTGGTATTTGTCCCAAAATCTGACGGTACTCTACGTCTTTGTGTGGATTATCGAGATCTGAACAAACAGACCATAAAGAACAAATATCCATTGCCCCGTATTGATGATTTGTTGGATCGATTAAATGGAGCACAAGTATTCTCAAGAATGGACCTAGCTACAGGCTTCCATCAACTTCGAATTGCCGAAGAGTGTGTTCCAATGACAGCGTTCAGAGGTCCCAACTTATTCTACGAGTGGTTAGTAATGCCGTTCGGCTTATGTAACGCTCCAGCTTACTTCGTCGATCTGATGAACAGAGTGTTCAGAGGAGTTTTGAATAAGTTTGTTCTGGTTTTCATTGACGATATTCTAATCTTCTCTAAAGCTAAGGCCGAACATGAAAAGCATCTGGAATAGGTTCTAGAAATTCTCAGACGGAATGTATTAAAAGCCAAGTTTTCCAAATGTATATTCTGGCAAGATGAAGTGGAAATTCTGGGCCATGTTGTATCGAAAGAAGGAATCGCTGTGGATCCAAGCAAAATCACGGCTATTCAAAATTGGAAACAGCCCATCACCCCCACTGAAGTCCGCAGTTTTCTCGGATTGGCTAGCTATTATCGGAAATTCGTTAAAGACTTTTCGAAGATATCTGGTCATTTAACGAAGCTTACAAAGAAGCATTCTAAATTCAAATGGACTCAAGAAAGTGAGGAGGCTTTCAAAGAGCTAAAGTTAAGATTAACGGCAGCTCCCGTGTTAACCATCATCGATGGCAACTAGGATCTAAAAGTCTGGACTGATGCTTCTAGAGAAGGCCTTGGCGCAGTGTTAATGCAAAGAGGCCAAGTAATTTCCTATGCTAGCCGTCAGCTGAAGCCGCACGAGAAGAACTATGTAACTCATGATCTTGAGTTATTGGCTATCATATTCTCCTTGAAAATCTCGAGGCACTATCTTCTGGGCGAGAGATTTGAACTGTTTACAGATCATCAGTCATTAAAGTATCTGTTCCCTCAGAAGGACTTAAATTTGAGGCAGCAACGTTGGCTGGAGTTTCTTGCAGCATATGACTTTGAAATTATATATACTCCAGGGAAAGCCAATGTCGTGGCCGATGCGCTGAGTCGGAAGAATGAGATGATCGCCAGTTTTATCATTGCGACATCCTTGATTGATAAGATATCGGCTCTCCAAGAAGATGACAAATTTATCAAGGGAATAAGTCAGCGAATTCGTGAAGGCAATGCTTCGGATTTCCAGCTAGACAGCGAAGGGATTCTGAGGTTAGAAGGGCGAATTTGCGTTCCAGATATTCCTGAACTCAGAAGAGAGATGCTTGATGAATGCCACAAATCTAAGCTCAGTATCCATCCGGGTGTGAATAAAATGTATAATGATATCAAACACACATTCTGGTAGAAGTCGTTAAAAAGAGACATCTCAATATATGTTAGTCGATGCCCTACTTGCCAGCTAGTCAAAAGTGACCAACAGAAATTGGCTGGATTATTACAACCGCTGGAAATTCCTGGCTGGAAGTGGGAACATATTTCTATGGATTTCATTGATGGTCTGCCCAGGACCAGAAAAGGAAATGACAGTATTTGGGTGATCGTAGATCGTTTCACGAAGACCGCCCATTTCATACCTGTCAAATCAAACAGAACTGCTCAGATTCTAGCGCAAATTTACTTCAGGGAAATAGTTAGACTACATGGAGTGCCGCTCAGTATAGTCAGTGATAGAGATACAATATTCACTAGTAAATTCTGGGAAGCATTTCAAGTCGAGCTGGGAACAAAGTTAAACTTGAGCACCGCTTATCATCCTCAGACAGACGGTCAGACTGAGAGGGTGAATCGCATTTTAGAAGATCTATTGCGGGCTTGTGTTCTAGATTTCAGTGGATCATGGGAAGACCATCTGCATTTGGCTGAATTCTCTTATAACAACAGCTACCAGGCGAGTCTGACAATGTCGCCATTCGAAGCATTGTATGGTAGACCGTGCCGATCTCCTGCTTGTTGGGTCGAGCCAGGTAATAGACTTGTGTTAGGGCCTGATATGATTCGAGAAGCTGCCGACAAAGTCGATTTTATTAAGAAGCGATTACTCGTCGCTCAAAGCCGACAAAAGAGCTATGCCGATAAAAGAAGAAGCGATATATCCTTTGAAGTTGGCGACTATGTATATTTGAAAGTATCGCCGATGAGAGGAGTTATCAGGTTCGGTAAAACTAGAAAGTTGGCACCCAAATTCATTGGTCCGTTTCCTATTCTGGAACGGATCGGAACTCTCGCTTATAGGGTCAAACTGCCTAATTGGTTGCCTGAAATTCATGATGTATTTCACATATCTCAACTTTGGAAGCACGTTCATGATCCAGACTTGATCGTGGAAGAAGCAGCTCAACATGACATTGAAATAACCCCAGAATTAGCTGTGAGAAGAGAGCCACTAAAGATTATCGGCAAAGAAACCAAGGAGCTAAGGAGCAAGAAGGTTCGCTTAGTCAAAGTGCAATGGAGTGGAGATCCGCGAGATTGTACTTGGGAAACTGAGGAGAGCATTCAGAAAGCTTATCCTAGGTGCCGAGTAGATATCTCTGATTGACTCCGGTGCAAGGTACATTTAACCTACTTTGCACTACTATTCAATTCTCTACTCTATTGTTAATTTCTTTTCATAGATGTGCACTTTTAATTATATAGTCTGAATGATTTCTAAAGGGTATAGGATTTAATTAGTATATTTTTGAAGGTTAAAAACAATTGTATTGGTTGTTGTGTTGTGTGATTGTAGATTTATCAAACCACTTTCGACTTTGTTCCTTTTCGGGGACGAAAAGTTTTAAGTGGGGGAGATTGTAACGACCCAGAAAATCTGAACCAATTTAAAATTTTTAAATTGGCTAAAATAATGGATTTTAAATATTTAAAATAAATATTTTAAATAAAGGCGATGAAAACTGAGTTTGAATCGACGATTGAAAACGAATATAATTAATTATAATTATAAACAAGGCCTGAAATGGCGCTGTAGTTTCAAAAATTGAATTCAAACTTTGTCGGACTATACCGGGTGCAAAACAATCCGGATTTTAGTGAAACCAAAAATAATGGAATCTAATTGATAATATCTTTCCAACGAATCTGACCAATCGAAATTTGATAGCGGGAATCAAAAGATATGTCCAGTTGAAAATTCTGAATAGTCGCTATGGAATTCAGGCACTTAAAAATGGACATTTTGCAAACGACCTCGGATTTCGACGAAACCACTTTTGCTGGATCCGTGTTGTAAAGTTATTGCTAGGTTTCAAATTTCATAATTTTTCGAATCAATATGTGAGCGTGGCAAAGGAAAACGCGTTTGGCCGGTTTCAGTTGATTTCAATCGACTGGAAATTGGCCATTTTTCAAACGGTCTCAGAATTCGACGAAACTAGTTTTGTTAGGACTGTATCGTCAATATGAAGCGAGAAAATATTTTTCTGGAATTTTTCTAGTTAGTATGTGACCGCGGTAATTTTAAATGTACGTTTAAATTCAATATAGTGATTTAAATGTAAATTCAACGAGAACTGATTGTAACGATCAAATCAGCTTACGATACATATCCCATTGTGTTCGGAATGGGGGTAAAAAGCTATGGACGACAGGCGGTGGGCCTCGTTTCGAGGTCGTATGTAAAAGTCAACTTTTTTGAAAAATTAAATAATAAAATAATAAAAATAATTTTAATTTCCCCCCCCCCTTATCTCCCTTTCTGCCCCCCCCCCCCCCCGATTCATTAAACAGAATACAAAAGAAAAGAAAAAACCCTAAAACTATCGCGAGCCCCAGTTCGACGCCACCGACCCACCGCCCCCTCCGTCCAGCCTTCCTCCTCCCAGTGGCGCAACCCCCGAAGCCCCCCCCAGATCGCACGAGCTCCGACGAATACGATGCTCCCCCCCCAGTTCGAGACGTTGAAGCCGCCGCCCCCTCGAAGCCAGCTCCGCCCAGTTCGAGACCCACCGCCGACCTGACGCAAAACCACCCCCCTCCTCCTTGACGAATCAATGTAAGTTGTTTTTGTTTTTATTTTATTTTTTAGAGTTTTAAAAACTGATTTTTTTAAAGGATTTTAAAACTTATTTTTAAAGGATGTAAAACTGATTTTTTAAAGCATTAAAAAATGATTTTAAAAATGATTTACAAACTGATTTTTAAAAGCATTTAAAACTGATTTTCAAAAGCGTTTAAATTCTGATTTTTAGAAAAGTTTAAAACTGATTTTGAAATGATTTAATTTTGAAAAAGAAAAAGATTTGAATTTTAATTAGGAAAAGATTTAAACTTTAAATAGGAAAAGATTTAAACTTTAAATAGGAAAATATTTAAACTTTAAATAGGAAGAGATTTAAACTTTAAATAGAAAAAGATCAGATTTTTTAGAATAGAAAAGATCATATTTTTAAAATAGAAAAGACGGAATTTTTATTAAGTAGAAGAAGTAAGATATGATTTTTATATTTTTAAAGTAATAAAAATATAATTTTTACATCATAGGAATATTAAAAATATAATCTTTATATATTGAATACCGAAGTCAAAATTCGATTTTTATATATTGAATAACATAGTAAAAATTCGATTTTTACATATGTAGAGAATACGGGCAACGAAGCGACAAAAGGCGAGATTGGCGAAGATTTCTATAAAGTAAGAGTCGTGGTATTGGATAGCTATTGGTGAGAATTTCTCACTCTTCAATTTCTTTTTCTATATATATATGTGTGATGAAATAGAAGTTAATTGCTATATATAAAATATATATATATATATACGCCCCTCGTCCACAAACCATGGACGATATTTATTGATTGAAATTATTGTGATAATTGATTGATAGCGAATGGTTGTTTGGGATTGTTTGTGATGGATATTGGTTGATTGTGGTTGAAAAATACCCATTTGTGGTTGTGAAATATTTGGTTGAAACCACATAGGATTAGTTTGTGGAAATGAAATAAATATATACATGCCGCCTGCGTGCGAACTAGATGCATGATCCCCATTGTCAAAAACCGCGAGGTTTTAAGGTAGAGCGAGGAGCCTTACTAGGGACGGTCCCGGTTTTAACTACCCTGCCGTTATGCTGCCGAAATTTTGAATAATATTCGTGTGTTTGAATTATTTTCATATTCTTAAACTATATTTATTCATTAAATAGAAAACATTCATGTGTTGAATTGATATTCATTCGTTGATTAGAAATTCATGTGTTGAATGGTATTCATATTTTGAAACAAATTGTTTGATAATAAAAATCACATTTTTATCTATATTTAGAAACTATAGAAAACATTCATGTGTTGAATTGATATTCATTCGTTGATTAGAAATTCATGTGTTGAATGGTATTCATATTTTGAAACAAATTGTTTGATAATAAAAATCACATTTTTATCTATATATAAAAAAACTATAGAAAACATTCATGTGTTGAATTGATATTCATTCGTTGATTAGAAATTTATGTGTTGAATGGTATTCATATTTTGAAACAAATCGTTTGATAATAAAAAAAATCACATTTTTATCGACTATATGAACTATGTAAAATAATCTCGTCTTAAAAGAAATTGTTTTATGATAAAATCCTATTTTTGTCACCTATATGAACTATATAGAAAAATAGTGTTTTGAAATGTACTGTTTTACAATAAAAATCACATTTTTATTGTATGCATAAATCGTTGAAATGTGAAGTGTTAAAAATAGCCACTTGTTCAAAATAAACATATATGAGTTGAAATATTCATTAATTAGCTAATGAAATGATTTGCACATATGTATGTAACATTAGGAGAAATGGTGTTTTTAAACCAAATAAAAATCAAATATGAAGAGGAATAGAAAATGATAAATGTTAAGAACTGTATATATATGTACATGCATATTCATTGAACAGGTTATAGTAAAGGGGCTAGAGAAGAGGAATAAAATTTTGTGCCCGACAAATAGGTACACATTTACTGTTTTGTTTGGGTGATGATTTTATGAGCCTGTTGGCTAGCCGCTTGGCTTTTTCTTTTTCTTTTTGAGATTAGAAGGACCGGGAAAGCTATTTGCGATTTCCCGATGCTCCCGGTGCAGGGGAGGTTATGGCGAAATTTTCCAAAATTTTAAGGCGTTAGTGAAATATTTGAAGTGAAAACGATATTGAAATCATTGAATGAACTATATTTATATAAATATATAAATATAAATAAAATTAAAACGAAACGAGGCCGTGCAGTTCGTATTTTGAAACCGTGATTTCAAACAACTAATGTGGGAAATCCGACCATTGGAATTTCCCAAAACCTCAACCGTCGGGTTCGCCTTGGAATAATCTTTCCAACGGCACCAACCTTGTAAAAATCCAACGGTTGGATTGTCTAGAATGTTTAATTCAAATCTGAAGAAAAATAGCGCCAGAAGCGATTATATTTATATATATAAATATAATTATATATTTAATCGAATAACGACGCTGCAGTTCGTATTTTGAAATCGAAATTTCAAACGATTGTACCGGGAGATCCGACCGTCGGATTTTCCCGAAACTGGAACCGTTGGATTCGTTTTGAAAAGACCTTTCTAATGATGTAAATTTTGTGAAGATCCAACGGTTAGATTTTCAGATATGTGTAAATCAATCTGAAGAAAAACAGCGCCACGACCGCTTTATGGCCCGAAGCGTCGTTTTGAATAAATTAGCTATTTTAAAATAAATAAAAATAGCGATAAATAGTTATAAAATATCATAAGCGATATGGAATGGAAATAAACTGAATTTGCTCGATTTATGTGGCTTTTGATGGTTGAATATGTTTGGTGTGAAAATTACATTAAAGAACAAAATTGGTGTTATCAAATAATTTAACCATTAAAATAAATTGATTTGAAATTCTAAATATACGTGAATTATTTGAAAAGGCCGAGTTAATACTCATTTCAAATAATTGACAGACGATTGAAATTCGAAGATGAAGTCGATGGTCGAAGACCGGAGATCTTCACCTCGTTTGGATGGTAACCGAGGTCCTGATTGGGAGGCATCCCGAAATATGGATAATGAGTGGTGAACGTCCGGACGTACGTGGTGATCGAAGGGTTTGCGAGGTATTTAGTGCCTCCGGTTTCGTTCAGACCCAGAACGGACTTGTAAATGGACTGTGTGTCTGACATTGGAGTTTATTCTGTGTTGATTGATTTCTGTTAAATATATATCTGTTTGGCGGCGGAGAATTTATTCTTTTGCTTAACGCCCTTCTCTGAGACGCACGAGCTCAGAGGTTGTATATCGATGGACATCAGTCGCATGGCATGAATTGCCTGTGTGGCATGCTAAGATGCAGTGATCAGGTCTTCTGTTGAAAAGCAAAGTCTTGTGGTGATGATCAAAGCACCGCCTGTGTGGCGTAGCTTTGTGTATAACGTAAATTCGCGAGCCTCACACCCCGGTATGAACCTAAAACGGGAGAAGGACCTCAAGGAGGGCATGCGTTTCTTTCTAGCTAGGGTGGTGTCAGTGACCTACCAGCCCTGACATTTATATACTTTTCACCTATGTGGTTGTTGCTGTTGCGAGGCGCCTCGGTTTGATCGGACGATCCTGGTCCGATGGAGTCATTCGTTGGCTCGTTTACGCCCCAAAGGGCGGGGAAACGTATTGTTCAGGCATAATAATCCACATCGGTGGACCGGCCCTGACGATCCAAGGGGCAGTTGCGGCTGTTCCTGAGGGGCGGGCTAGAGCGTCTCGAATTCGGTAAGGACTATCTTTTGCCTTGGTTCATGACGGAAATCCAATTTTCAAATACATGACGATGCGGTTTCGATTGTATATATATTTGGCGACATAGTGGCATGGGACGCTCATGTCGTCTATGATTGATAGTTATGATTTGAAATTGTTTTCAAAACATATAAACACTAGTAATAATATCAAATGCCTTTGTTTTATTCGTATCAAGCATATTTTGGCCGTTATAAGGTAAAACTCTATCCTCCGGTTTGCGTTGCATTGTGTGATGGGAACTGAGTCTTATAACGGCTTCATTTTTATAAAAAGCATAGCGATGTTTAAAAGAAAGATTTGTTTTAAATCACTGGCAATCCAATGAGGTAAACCCGTTCCACGAAAGTGGCGTGGTCCTGTTGTTAGCCAATTATATATGTGTTGAGTGGATTTCTCATACCAGTCCCATGACTGACTCGTAGTTTGTTTCACTTTCAAACTCGAGTGCCCCTTTTTCTACACGGGCAGCCTTGTATTCAGGTTTAGCTGGTTCTTTCTGGATAGCTGGAGCTGAAGATAGATTCTATCATTTATTTCTTTTTATGCTGTTCAGCTCCTATTGTACATATTTTGTTTATTTCCACTGTAGACATTTATGTATAGCTGAACTGTATTTGTACTAAGTAAGATCCTGTATATTGTGTAACTCTGATGATTACTTTTATCCAGTATATTCTATTGTTCATTATCTGGTGTATTTATTTAATTCTGTTCTGCTATTTTCTGTTTCTGTGTTATATTCCAAAGATAACCCTGTTTCCGTCTGAACGGGATTTCGGGTCGTCTCACAAACCCAAATCACATTTGATATTAAATACAAGGCTCTGAATAGAAAATATACCGGCTTATATTCAATATCAAATTCTGAAACCAACAAATATCGTATTCGAAATAACGATATAAAATATATCTTTCAAATTCCCATAACAATATCTGTATGGTCACGAAATCCAACATCGAAATATTCTGAAGATAATTTCGATTCAACTCCAGTCCAATTCACGTATTGGGAATTTTGATTATTTTTAAAACCACTTTCAAATTCAATTTATTTATTTCAAAAATAAATTGATTTTTAATTCTAGTTCAATACTAGTTCATTTCGATAAAAATCTATTTTTATATTTTCAAATATGGAGTTTTTCATCTCAATTCTTCCCAAATCATTTCTTATGATTTTACACAAATTATTGATATTTTTAATAATTTTGTCAAGGCCAGTACTGTCGATTTCCATCAACGGCCATCGAACTCCACTTACAGCGACATTTTCCAAATTCGATTTGAACATAATTCCAAATCCAACCGTTAGATTTCTAATTTCAAATATTCATTTGAAAGCGCTTTTCGACACAAACCCAAGGTTCCAGTTTTAGGAGAATCCGACGGTCGGATCTCCCGTAATGTCCATTCGAAGTCAATGGTCGAAATTCACGAACTGCCGCGGCGCGGCGCGTTCTATTCAGGCCATTATATATATAATATATATATTATATATATTTCATCGATTTCCTTTTAAAACGTATTTTATAAATCGTTTAAATTTGTTTTCAAAACAAATTCAACTTCATATTAAATTTCAAATCAAAATTGAATACTTCATATCATTACTATATAAATGATAATATTTTCAAAATGTTATATTTTGAAATCACTTCCTTATCTATATTCATTATAAAAACGAATATAATCGATATAAATATCGCTCACATCAAAATGGCGCAACTCTAATCAACACAGCTTTATATATTTCAATAAATTCGCTATCCTATTCAACAAATGAATATTTATTCTATTCAACACATGATTATATACTTCTTTCAACACATTAATATTTCAACACATGAGCACTGTCAACACATGACTATTTTTATTATTTAATATATTTTATAAAATTAAGGTATCTATCGTTTGATTTTCAAATCAGACTCCAACTGTAAAGTAGTAAGAGAATGATTCCATAGGTATTAACGCCGAAGGCCAGAAATAATATCAGATCAATACCCTGGAAACCACCCATCTTATCTATTTTCCAATTAGTTTCTAACTTTAAATATGATAAAGATGTAAATTTTATAACTAAAATATTTTACTCAACACCTGATAATTTTCAACACATGATTATTTATTCTATTCAACACATGAATATATACCTCATTCTATTCTTTAATTTCTCAATTGGAATGAGGCCCAATAAATTACCATATAATGATAATTATATGGATTCCATACAACACATGTATATAATCACAACAATAAATAATCAATCATCATCCAAAGTGCACCACACTGTATAAGCATCAAATATAGATATCTAACGCTTATAACAGTCTGTCAATCAATCGATCGACATACAACTAATCAATCGGGATGAGTGGACTTCAAATATCATCCCAACTCCCGTGTAGGGTTTCAAATCAACAAACACATATTTTTATTCACACACACATGTTAAAAATAATATTTTTAACGATAAAATATTTTTAACTATATAAATATTTTATTTCATCTCACAACACACAATAAAATTTTCACCACAACAAACAATCGACCATACAAGCCATCCATAGTCTGTGGATAGCGGGTGTCGGGTGCTGCTAAGCACCGTTTGCATCCTAGTATATATTTTAACTAGAAAAGAAGATTTAAAGTGAGAAGTTCTCACCGATTAGCTAATTCAAACGCCTCGACACTTCTTATGTAGAAGTCATCACTGTTCTTGCCCTTTTGTCACTTTCTCTTTCCGTAGCCACTACATATATAAAAATCACATTTTTATATTGTAGCTATGTATATAAAAATTCTATTTTTACACCGCTACTATATAGATAAAAATTCTATTTTTACACCGTTACTATATATACAAAAATTCTATTTTTACACCGTTACTATATGGATAAAAATTCTGTTTTTACACTGTTACTATATAGATAAAAATTCTATTTTTACACTGTTACTATATAGATAAAAAATCTATTTTTACACTGTTACTATATAGGTAAAAAATCTATTTTTACACTATTACTATATAGAAAAAAATCTATTTTTACACTGTTACTATACAGATAAAAATTCTATTTTTACACTGTTACTATATTGATAAAAATTCTATTTTTACACTGTTACTATATAGATAAAAGTTCTATTTTTACATCGTAAAAAAATCTGAACTTTTATTCATGAAAAGTCAAATTTCTTATTCATGAAAAATCAAATCTTTTGTTCATGAAAAATCAAATCTTTTGTTCATGAAAAATCAAATCTTTTTACTTGTTAAAACTAAAACTGATATTCATATTATTCTAACACCTATTAGCTTAAGTAAAAATATATATAAAGCTCACCTTAAAAAAATCGGATTTTTTTCCTTTGGAGGAGGGCCATGGAGCCGTTAGAGGTAGTGGCCAGTGTCGGGGAGGTGCAGCAGCTCGATGGGAGGTGGCGCAGAGGTGTGTAGGTGGCGGAGGCAGTTAGCGTGAGAAGTTTTGGGTTTGGGGGAGGTTTTAGGGTTGGAGATAGGGGGGAAAGGCGGTGGCGGCTGCTCAGGAGGGGGAGGGAGTACGGCGGAGGCGGGGCGGAGGTCATGCGAGGTGGGCGGAGGTTGGGGCGACGGTGGCGGCCCTGGGATCGGCGGGTTTCTCTCTTTTTTCTTTCCTTCGTCAATTCGAACGGTAGGGAGAAGGGAAGGGGGGTTAACAGGTTGACTTTGAAGAGAGGATGTGGGGTATTTTTGAATTATTTTATTATTTTATTTCTCTAAAAAGCAACTTTTTATTTCGACCTCAGAACGGGACCCACCGCCTGTCGTCCATAGCTAATTACTCCCATTCCGAACACAATGGGATATGTATCGTAGGCTGATTCGATCGCTTCGATCAGTTTTCGTCAAAGTCAACTTATAACTCTATATATTGAATTTTAACGCGCATTTCAATTTACTGGGGTCGCGCATTTCAATTTACTGGGGTCACACGCTAACTCGAAAAATTCCAGGAAAATATTTTCTAGCTTTGTATTGATGATACGGTCCTAAAAAAACTAATTTCGTCGAATTCTGAGATCGTTTGGAAAATGACCATTTTCCAGCCGATTAAAATCAACTTAAACTGGTCAAACGCGTTTTCCCTTGCCATGCTTACATACTAATTCGGAAAATTACGAAATTTGGAATCTAGCAATAATTTGACATCACGGATCCAACAAAAGTGGTTTCGTCGAAATCCGAGGTCGTTTGCAAAATTTCCATTTTTAAGGGCCGAAATTCCATAGTGACTATTCTGAATTTTCAACTGGACATATATTTTGATTCCCGCTATGAAATCTTGATCTGTCGGATTCATTGGAAAGATATTCTCAATTAGATTCTAATATTTTTGATTTCACTAAAATTTGGTTTATTTTGCACCCGGTACATTCATTTGAAATTTGTAATCGAATTATCGAACTACCGCGCCATATTCAATTCCTTTTATAATTATATATAATTATTTATATTCTAACGACAACGTATATAAATATATACGTTCGAATTCCATTCAAATAAATTTCTCATCGATATTATTTAAAATAATTCATTTTAAATATTCAATATTCGCTAAAATTGCCAAAATAAAAATTTTAAATTGGCTCGCAATTTCTGGGTTGTTACACTGACCATTTGTTGCAATTAAAGATCAAGAGCTTATCTTTGTGTATTCTATACTCCATAACCCTGAACATAAATAGGGTATGCTCTCTAAATATTTGATAAAATTATGTTCTTTGTGCAACTATTCAGTTGGAGAAAGGAAAAACAAATTTGAAAAACATGACAAAGATATAATTTAGCAGCAATGAAACAATAGATATATAGATAAGGTATTCTCAACTAATATGATCTTACTGTTGACTTAATTAAAAGAAGCTGTATTGAATACTATAAATAAATTGGTTTCAGTAAAAAAAAGTGTAACCTTGCTGATGTTATCCAATTGCCTAGGGACTTATATTATATTGAGACGGTACCTGTCAGACCGCATTACTATCTTCTTTATAGACTTGGGTTGTTTCTATAATCATAAATTAAGCATGTGAAATAAGTCTAATACATGTTTCGAAATTTATCATTTTGCCTTCCATTTCCTCCTTTGAAATTATACTTTTTATCAGATTTTTACAACTTTGTTTTGTTGCATTTGAGAATACATAATTTGATTGGCAAAAAAGGTAGATAGTGACTACAAAAACTGAGTTATCTATTACTCTTAGAGTTGAACTGCAAATTGCTTGAAGTTGGGATTACACTTATATGATTATTTCACTATTTATAGGAATGAGGGTACTAAACTTTTTGAGATCATTCCGACTGAATCCACAAGCTGACCTCAAATTTTTAAGCAATTTAAAAAAATTCCAACAGTTTTAACTGATGTCTTCTAAATTCATAAATCAGAACAAGAAATCAACACATAACGATTAATAACAGTTGTTTTCCATTCATTTTCATTCATCATTCAATTTTGCTGCTTGATTCCTAGCAGTAGAAATTCGGCTTTAACACAAACCGTCGACCAATAGTCATTTCAAATTTGTTCATGTATTTCCTGTTCTATACCGACTAGGGTTATGATGTATACAATTTAGAAGTAATGCGTACCCCTTTTTAGATTCCGTACAAAGTATAAATGACTTCGTGCTATTACAATTGATATTTTTTTGTTCGAATGATTGAAGTATGTTTATTTTACGAATGGTCATTTCCCATGATTTTTTTGATGAGGGGTTTTGTTTTTATGACGATCTTACATTTGAAACATATTTGACTGTTCTTTTTCAAACAATATATATATTCCTAAACTGTTATGAAAACTGAAACTGAAATAAAATTCCATACATGTGCAGAACTTGACACGACCCGAAATCCCCTTCACGGGAAATCACGGATTGAGTTGAGAACAAACCACATCATAACACAGACGGAAGAACATTTCATTGTATATTACAACAACTTCATCAGATTACAAGAATATACAGAGTATAATAAAATAAAATACATTCGATAAATATCACAAATTACAATACATTACATAGCAGCGGAAAATAATACAGAATACAACTGAATGAGATAAACGGATAAAAAGCTTTCTGAATATCCTTCCAGCTGTAAACCAGGATCCTGTGAATATAAATCTGCAAAACCAAAACTACTAGCTGCCCATGTCGAAAATAAAGGCACCCAGAGTTTAGGTTAAAACAATAAACTCCAGGTCAGTCATGTGACTGGTGTGAGAACTAAAACAATTATTAATCTTTATTTTAAAGTTAGGTATGTCAAGGGACCACGCCGTATAACACGGAACAGATTTCCTCCCAAGAATACCAGTGCATAAAACAACAGCGCAATGCTAAATAAAGAACAATGAAGCTATTATAAGACCCAGGTCCCATCACACAATGCAACACAAACCAGAGGATAGGGTTTTACCTTATAATAGCCAAAGAATGCTTGATACGGTAAAATTCATCTTTTATTATTACTATAAGTGAAGAAATCAATTTCAATCATAAGTATAAATCATAGGCGGCATGAATGCCCCATACCACTATGTCACCATACTAGTTCTACAATCAAAACCGCAAAATGTCGTACTTGGAAGTTGGATTTCCATTTGTGAACCGAGGCAAGGGATCGTCATCTACCGACTCGAGACAATCTAGCCTACCATGTCTCAGGAATAGCCGCAACTGCACCTTGGATCGTCAGCGCCGGTCCACCAATGTGGATTAAAATGCCTGAACACTGCGTTTCCCCGCCCTTTGGGGCGCAAATGAGCCAACAAATGAATCCATTGGACCCGGATCGTCCGATATAACTGAGGCGCCTCCAATTCCAACAACCACATGAGTTAAACTCGTCAGCTAGTTCAAGCACTGATGCCACTCCTGGCTAGAAAGAAACGCATGCCCTCCCTGAAGTCCTCTCCCGTTTCTGGTTCACAACCGGGGTGTGAGGCTCGCAAATTAATGCTACACAAATCTACGCCACAAAGTCCGGGCTTTGATCATCAACCACAAGACTCTGCTTTTCAACAGAAGCCTTGATCATTTGCATCTTAGCATGCCACACAGGCAATTCACACTATGCAGCCGATATCAATCACATAGAACGAAATCCGATGTCAGATACACAGTCCATACAAATTCATTCTGGGTCTGAACGAAACCGAATGCACTTTCCTCGTGTATCCATCGATCTCCAAGTACGTCTGGACGACCACCAACTATTTCCCTCCTCTTGGGTGTACAGCCCAATCAGGATCGTCAGAAATTATCCAAACAATGTGAAGACTTTCGGTCTTCGACCAAAGACTTCCGGTCTTTGACCACCGTCTTCACCTTCGAGTTCTCATCGTATCAGTTATTCAGAATGGGATAAACCCGGTCTTTCTGTATAACTCGCGTATATAATAAATAAGTATTACACAAACACAACACACGCCTCATTCCACTTCAGAATATTCTTTTATTCAAATATTCTTATTCTTCGAGAAAGGTTCCCATTAATTTTATCAAAGATAAATTCTTTAAATTTATTCTTTAATCTTCTTTTGAATATCAATTCAAACTAGTCAGGATTAGCGAAACACGCCGAAGTAATTATTTATTTTATTTCCCCATCCTAACCTATTCATCCCATGAAGTAAACCTGGTCATACTCCATATCTAACACCACGATGTTTTCGGTAAATTCAATTACCTTTTCACGTTTAAATCTAATTAAAGATTTAACTATCGTCTGGACTAAAACTGATGGTACTCCATTCTCGATCATTTCTTAAATTTAATAATTTTAATAATCAAATTCACTTTTCAATCTATTAAAGATTCATTAAAACTCCACCTAGTTTTAATCTTTATCTGGGTTAAAGAACCAATGTCATTTAAAACACGGTTCATGATAAACCCATAATCACATTCTATTTCATCAGCCCTTAACCGTAGATTAGCAAGCGAACAATTCCCTAAGTAATAACCCTGAAGGCCGAAACCAACATCAGATCAAAACCCAAGAAACCATTCAACTTAACTAATCTTTAGTTAATTTCTGATTTTCTTAACTCCATTGGGTCTAAGAACAGTATTATTAAAGATACCATTCACGACAACCCAAAATCACATTCCATTAATTATCGGGTTAAAAAACAAGTGTTATTTAAAACACCGTTCAAGATAAACCCAAAAATCAATTCCAATTCAATTCCAATTAAATATTATTTAATTGGTACCCTTCATTAAATCTAGATAAAAAAATTTAATATCTTTCTCAACTAGGTTTAAGAACAGTGTTAATGAAGACACCATTCACGACAAACCCAAATCACATTTGATATTAAATACAAGGCTCCGAATAGAAAATATATTGGCTTATATTCAATATCAAATCCTGCGACCAACAAATATCGTATTGGAAATAACGATATAAATATATCTTTTAAATTTCCATAACAATATCTATATTATCACAAAATCCCACGTCGAAATATTCCGAAGACAATTTCGATTGAAATCCATTTCCAATCATATATTGGAAATTCTGGTTATTTTCAAAACCATTTCAAATCCAATTTATTTATTTGAAAAATAAATAGAACTATAATTCTAGTTCAAAACTAGTTAATTTCGATAAAAAACTATTTTTATCTTTTCGAATATGGCGTTTTTCACCCCGTTTCTTTCCAAATTATTTATTATGATTTTACATTAATTACTAATATTTTTAATAATTTTATCAAGGCCCGTACAGTCGATTTCCATCAATGGCCATCGAACTGCACTTACAACGACCTTTTTCAAATTTGATTTGGACATATCTCCAAATCCAACCGTTAGATTTTTAATTTCTAATATTCTTAGAAAGCTCTTTTCAATACGTACCCAACAGTTCCGGTTTTAGGAGAATCCGATGGTCGGATCTCCCGTAATATCCATTCGAAGTCAATGGTCGAAATTCACGAACTACCGCAGTGCGACGCGTTCTATTCAGGCCATTATAATATATATAATATATAATTTTTATTTCGTCAATTTCTATTCAAAACGAATTTTATAAATAGTTTCAAATTCGATTTCAAAATAGTTTACACTTCATATTCAATTTCAAATCAAAATTGAATATTCCACTATAAATTCATTTTAAATACATTTGAAATCGATTTCAATTCAAATCGATTTCAATTAAATTTCAATTCATTTTAAATTCAACTCAATTCAAAATGGTTTCAATTTTATTTCAATTTAATTCAAATTTCAATTCTTTTCAATTTAATTTGAATTTCAAACCATTTCAATTTAATTCGAATTTCTATTCACTTCAATTTAATTTGAATTTCAAATCATTTCAATTTAATTTGAATTTCAAATCATTTCAATTTAATTCGAATTTCAATTCTTTTCAATGTGATTTGAATTTCAATTCAATTTCTATTTAATTCGAATTTCTATTCACTTCAATTTAATTCGAATTCTATTTTCAAAATTTTCGATTTTGAAATCACTTTTTGATATTCATTATAAAATCGACAGAATTCCCGTTCATGTTAAAATGGCGTTTAACTACTTAACATGGCTTCGCATTTCAATATTCACTAAATATTATTTTAAAATATTTGATAATTCTGAACTGGAATCGGACACAGTCAATTACCATATAATGTGGATTATATTGATTTCATCCAATTCAAATACACAACAATGATAATAAATAATCAACCATCATCCAAAGTGCGTTCTACACTTTATAAGCATCGAATATAAATATTCAACGCTCATAACAGCCTGTCAATCCATCGATCGACATACAGCTAATTATTGGGACAAGTGTATGTCATATACCATCCCAATACCCGTGTGGGGTTTCAATCAATCAACCACAGTTTTTATTTGTGCAGTTGGGCGATGTGTAAAATTTATCGTCCCAATCAATATCAGTCAAATCAGTGTATATAAAAAAATCGTTCGATTTGTTTATAAATATTTAATTCATTTTAAATACACGTTAAAAATTCTATTTTTAACTATAAGATATTTTTAACTATATAAATATTTTATTTCATTTCACATCACATCACACAATCAACTACACATCAAAATCAAACAAACAAATAAGCATACAAGCCGTCCATGGTCTATGGACGACGGGTGTCGGGTGCTACTAAACACCGTCTACATCCTAGTATATATTTATAACTAGAAAACAAATAAAAATAAAGGTGAGGAGTTCTCACAGAGAGTTCCACACCGCCGTGCTTTGCTGTTGAACTGCTAAACTGTCTGAATCCGTCTGCAATTCCAATACAGTTCTTGTCCCGATGTTCAAATAAAAATTATATTTTTATCGCTTCATTTCAATAAATAAAAATCATGCTTATTTTACTTCATATATACATTTACAATGCTTGATTCTATATAAAAATTATATTTTTATATTTCTGCTTCTATTATAAAGATCAAATTTTTACTTTACTATATATAATAAAAATCAGATTTTTATTTCGCTACATATACAACGGTAATATTTTTATATTCTCTATTATGTAAAAACCATATTTTTATTACTTCTACATAATAAAAATAGAATTTTTATTATATTATATAAAAATTATATTTTTAACCTTTCTATATTATAGAAATCGTATTTTTATTCTATCTATAATACAAAAATCATATTTTTATTCTACCTATAATATAAAAATCATATATTTATATAAATAAAAATCATAACTTTACATACTAAAAATCGCTTCTCTTTTCTAACTCAAAATCCTTACTTTTTGGAATTTAAAATAATTACTTTTTGTTCATGACAACACTATAAAAATTAAACTTTTCTTATTTTATTCATATGAACATAAATCATATTTTTATTTTTAAAAACAAATCAGAATTTTTTTTATACAGTAATTATATCTTAAAACAGAAATTACTTGAAATAAATGTAAATAAAACAAATAGGAAGAAATAAAACTTACTGTTTCTTAGGTCAGGCGGGTGGTGGCTCGTCGGAGCGGCGTTCGCAAGGGGGAGGCGACAACAATCGGCGGTGCATGGGGGTGTGTGCATTGGCCAGGCGGAGCGGTGGGGGTCCGGCGTGGTGGAGCAGGGGTTTTTAGGGTTAGACGGGATTTGGGGAGGAGCGAGGGGCAGCGGCTCGGGCAGCGTGGTGGAGGGGAATTGGAGGGGACCAGCATCGATCGAAGGTCAGGGGGAGGAGGTGCGACGCGACGAGGGGTTGGGCGATGCGGATCTTCGATTTGTTCTAGGGGTTTTTTTTATTTCTTTTGCTGAATTCGATCGTGTATGATAAGAGGGGGGGTTGACTTCAGTTATGGAGAAGGAAGGGGGTTTATTAAAAAAAATTTAATTAATTAATTTTTTTCAAAAGTAACTTTTTATTTCGAAGTCGAAATCAAGCCCACCAACTATCCTCCATAGCTAATTACCCCCATTCCGAACACAATGGGATATGTTTCGAAACCCAATTTGCTTGTTACGATCAGTTTCAGTCAAAATCAACATATAACTCTATATATTGAATTTGAACGCGCATTTCAATTTACTGGGGTCACACACGAACTCTAAAAATTCCCGAAAAATATTTTCTAGCTTCGTATTGACGATACGGTCCTAACAAAACTAGTTTCGTTGAATTCTGAGACCGTTTGAAAAATGGCCATTTTCCAGTCGATTAAAATCAACTAAAACTGGTCAAATGCGTTTTCCATCGCCACGCTCACATATTGAATCGAAAAATTACAAATTTTGGAACCTAGCAATAATTTGACATCACGGATCCAACAAAAGTGGTTTCGTTGAAATCCGAGGTCGTTGGCAAAATTCCCATTTTTTAAGGGCCAAAATTCCATAGCGACTATTCTGAAATTTCATTTGACCATAACTTTTGGTTCCTGCTATGAAATTTTTATTTTTCGAATTCGTTGGAAAGATATTATCAATTAGATTCTATTATTTTTGGTTTCGCTAAATTCCGGTTTATTTTGCACCCGGTGCATTCATTTGAAGTTTGAAATCGAAGTATCGAACTACCGCGCCATTTTCAATTCCTTTTATAATTTTAAATAATATTTATATTCAAACGGTGATCTATATAAATATATTCGTTCGAATTATATTCAAAATAAATTTTTCATTATTATTATTTAAAATAATTCACTTTTAATATTCAAAATTCATAGAAATTGCCAAAATAAAATTGTTAAACTGGCTCGGAATTCCGGGTTATTACAATCTCCCCCACTTAAAACTTTTCGTCCCCGAAAAGGAACAAAGCCGAAAGTTGTTTAACTAATCAACTCAACTTTCATTATTTTGACTACGGCTTAAGTTCTTCAACTTTTCATTTTCTAAGAACTTTTCAAATTTTTCAAAAATTTGGCTAATACCCTAAATTTTCGAAAAATTTCTCCATAACCTCCCCCGCACCCGGGACTATGGGATATTTTATATACCCTCCCATGGCCTTCATCAATCAAAAAGAAAAAGAAAAAGCCAAGCGGCTCACAAAATCACCCAAAACTCAAGAAATGCAATAAACATGTACCTATTTGTCGGGCAAACAATTTTATTCCTCTACTATAGCCTCCTTGCTATGACCTGCTAAATAGATATACATGTACATGCATGCAATTGCTACAAATTTACCATACAATTCAATATTTGGTTAAATTTGGCTAATAGTTCAATATTTAATTATTTAAACAACAATCAAACAACACAACCATCAATCAATTAGTGAATTATCATTTCAAATTCTTATCTTTGATATATAGTAAAAAATCACATTTTTGGTGGCAATTCACATCAATGTATTCTAACTATATTTTGGTTCTCACACCAGTCTAATGGAAATATATAAATATCACACCTTTGAAACTTGAACAAAAACACTGATGATGATGCATCATCATTAGAACTATCCCCGGGTGACTCGAGTGTGATTCTATATCTATCCAGTATATTAAAACTTCGAATATTCGTTTGCAAGGCGTATATGCAAAATCTTTATATTTTGGATTGTCCAAATTTAATACAAATAAATATTCAAATACGTTGAATAAGGTTTAAATTTCAAAACAAAATTTGTTTCATTTTAAAAATATACCCTTCACACTCGTTCTAGGATACTACTGATCCCATCTCTAACGAGTCATTCTTATCGGATATTACTAATCCAATATCTGATGAATTCTTTCGTAAGGTTTTAATGTGTCTTGTTCTCTGTGCTTTGTAAACCAAAGCTCTGATACCAAGCTGACACGACCCGAAATCCCACTTACGGGAAGTCACGGATTGAGTTGAGAACAAACCACATCATAACACTGACGGAAGAACATTTCATTGTATATTACAAAAACTTCATCATATTACAAGAATATACAGAGTATAAACTAATAAATTACATCTGATAAATATCAGAGATTACAATACATAGCAGCGGAAAATAATACAAAATACAACTGAATGAGATATACGGATACAAAGCTTCCCGAATATCTTTCCAGCTGTAAACCGGGATCCTGTGAATATAAATCTGCAAAACCAAAACTTCTAGCTGTCCGTGTCGAAAATAAGGGCACCCAGAGTTTAGGTTAAAACAATAAACTCCAAGTCAGTCATGTGACTGGTATGAGAACTAAAACAGTAATTAATCTTTATTTTAAAGTAAGGTATATCAAGGGGCCACGCCGTATAACACGGAACGGGTTTCCTCCCAAGAATACCAGTGCATAAAACAACAGCGCAATGCTAAATAAAGAACAGTGAAGCTATTATAAGACCCAGGTCCCATCACAAAATGCAACACAAACCAGAGGATAGGGATTTACCTTATAATAGCCGAAGAATACTTGATACGCTAAATTTCATCTTTTATTATTACTATAAGTGAAGAAATCAATTTCAATCATAAGTATAAATCATAGGCGGCATGAATGCCCCGTACCACTATGTCTCCATACAAGTTCTACAATCAAAACCGCAAAATGTCGTGTTTGGAAGTTGGATTTCCATCTGTGAACCGAGGCAAGGGATCGTCCTCCACCGATTCGAGAAAATCTAGCCTACCATGTCTCAGGAACAGCCGCAACTGCACCTTGGATCGTCCGGGCCGGTCAACCAATGTGGATTAAAATGCCTAAACACTGCGTTTCCTGCCCTTTGGGGCGCAAATTAGACAACGAATGACTCCATCGGACCCGGATCGTCCGATATAACCGAGACGCCTCCAATTCCAACAACCACATGAGTCAAACTCGTCAGCCAGTTCAAGCACTGACAACACTCCTAGCTAGAAAGGAACGCATGCCCTCCCTGAAGTCCTCTCCCGTTTCTGGTTCACAACCGGGGTATGAGGATCGCGAATTAACGCTACACAAAGCTACAAGACAAAGGCCGTGCTTTGATCATCAACCGCAAGACTCTGCTTTTCAACAGAAGCCTTAATCATTTGCATCTTAGCATGCCACATAGGCAGTTCACGATATGCAACCGATATCTATCACACAGAATGAAAACCGATGTTAGAAACTCAGTCCATACAAGTCCGTACTGGGTCTGAACGAAACCGGAGGCACTTTCCTCGCGTATCCATCGATCTCCAAGTCGTTTGGACGACCACCAACTATTTCCCTCCTCTTGGGTGTACAGCCCAATCAGGATCGTCAGTAATTATCCAAATGATGTGAAGACTTCCTGTCTTCGACCACCGTCTTCACCTTCGACTTCTCGTCGTATCAATTATTCAGAATGGGATAAACCCGGTCTTTCTGAATAACTCGCGTATATAATAAACAAGTGTTACACAAACACAACACACGCCTCATTCCAATTCAGAATATTCTTTTATTCAAATATTCTTATTCTTTGGGAAAGGTTCCCATTAATTTTATCAAAGATAAATTCTTTAAATTTATTCTTTAATCTTCTTTTGAATATCAATTCAAACTAGTCGGGATTAGCGAAACGCACCGAGGTGATTATTTATTTCATTTCCCCATCCCAACCTATTCATCCCATGAAGTAAAACTGGTCATACTCCATATCTAACACCATGGTGTTATCGATAAATTCAATTACCTTTTCACATTTAAATCTAATTAAAGATTTAACTATCGTCTGGAGTAAAACTGGCGGTACTCCATTCTCGATCATTTCTTGAATTTGATAATTTTAATTATCAAATTCACTTTTCAATCTATTTAAAGATTCATTAAAACTCCACTTAGTTTTAATCTTTATCTGGGTTAAAGAACCAATGTCATTTAAAACACGGTTCACGATAAACCCATAATCACATTCTATTTCATCAGCCCTTAACCGTAGATTAGCAAGCGAACAATTCCCTAAGTAATAACCCCGAAGGCCGAAACCAACATCAGATCAAAAACCAAGAAACCATTCAAATTAACTAATCTTTAGTTAATTTCTGATTTTCTTAACTCCATTGGGTCTAAGAACAGTATTATTAAAGATACCGTTCACGACAACCCAAAATCACATTCCTCGGGTTAAAGAACAAGTGCTATTTAAAACACCATTCACGATAAACCCAAAAACCAGTTCCAATTCAATTCCAATTAAATATTATTAAATTGGTACCCTTCATTAAATCTTGATAAAAAGATTTAATATCTTTCTCAACTGGGTTTAAGAATAGTGTTAATGAAGACACCATTCACGACGAACCCAAATCACATTTGATATTAAATACAAGGCTTTGAATAGAAAATATATCGGCTTATATTCAATATCAAATCCTGCGACCAACAAATATCGTATTGGAAATAACGATATAAATATATCTTTCAAATTTCCATAACAATATCTGTATAATCACAAAATCCCACATCGAAATATTCCAAAGACAATTTCGATTCAAATCCATTTCCAATCATATATTGGAAATTCTGGTTATTTTCAAAACCATTTCAAATCCAATTTATTTATTTTAAAAATAAATACAATTTTAATTCTAGTTCAAAACTAGTTCATTTCGATAAAAATCTATTTTTATCTTTTCAAATATGGAGTTTTTCACCCCAGTTCTTTCCAAATCATTTATTATGATTTTACATTAATTATTAATATTTTTAATAATTTTATCAAGGCCCGTACAGTTGATTTCCATCAATGGCCATCGAACTGCACTTACAGCGACCTTTTTCAAATTTGATTTGGACATATCTCTGTAACAACCCGCAAATTCTGAACCAATTTAAAAAATTTATTATAGAAAATTTTGATGAATTTTGAGGATATAATATAATTTATTATTAATAATAATGGCTAGAATTCATTTTTATCAAAGTCAGAACGAATAAATTTAATTTAAATATAAAAGGAGTTAGAAATGGCGCGGTAGTTTGAAAATTTGATTTTGAACTTTAATTAAATGCACAGGACTCAAAATAAACCAGAATTGAGTGAAACCAGAAACATTTAAATTTGTTTAACCATATCTTTCTAACGAATCTGAAAAATTGAAATTTCATAGCGGAAATCAAAAGTTATGGCCAATTCAATTTTTGGAAAGGTCGCTGTAGAATTCATATATATAATATATATGGCCCGAAAGGCCACTTTTCACATATGAAGGAATTTCGACTCGAAACCACTTCCATTGAGTTCGAAATGACGTTTCTGCATTGAAAAATAGTAAATACTTATATATTTTGAGTTTCGGAAATTATTTGTTTAAAAATGTATTTTTAATATTAAATATATTGGCCTTGAAAATAGTCATTTTTCAAACGACCTCCGTTTTAGCTGTAACGACCCGAATTTTGCCCGACCCCAATCGATCGCAAGATCGATCAAGACCGTTCAAAACCCGCGTACGTTAACTTTGGGCATACAACACATCAAAACAACAACACAGACTTTTATAACATCAATAATAAATGTTACATCAGAGTATAGAATATATCAAAGTACATCGATAAATAATACAGCGGAAGATACATTTAAAATAAATTAAATACATTGCAGCGGAACTAATCTCAGCGGAAAGCCATCAATATTCTGGACCCAACTTCAGACTTCAATCCAGGATCCTGCTTAACTATATCTGCAAAATGCTACTCGACTGCCCGTATGGAAAGAGGGCACCCGAGTTTGCAAAGTGAAACAAACTACAGGTCAGTCGTGGGACTGGTGTGAGAATTCTTAACTTAACCTATCTAATAAGTAGGCTAATCAAAGGACCACGCCGCTAAAGCGGAACGGGTTCACTCCATTGGATTGCCAGTGCATAAATAAAGTAAATCGTCAAATAACGCAATGCTTTTTTCAGAAAAAATGAAACCATTATAAGACCCAGGCCCCATCACACAATGCAACGCACACTAGAGGATAGGGTTTTACCTTATAATGGTCAAAAGATGCTTGATACGTAAAAACGATATTATTATTAGTGTGTGTATATATATATATATAACATTTCAATATAAATGTATTAATCTTAGACGGCATAGGTACCATATACTATGTCGCCATATATAAGTTTACAATCAAAATCGTAATGTTGTATTGGAAATTGGTTTTCTAACATGAAATCGAGGCTAGGGATCGTCCTCTTCCGATTCGAGACACTCTAGCAAATGCCTCAGGATCCCCCGCAGTGAACCCTTGGATCTTCAGGTCCGGTCCCCACCTAACAGTAGTGGATTAATTATGCCTGAACACACGTTTCCCGGTTCCTATGAACCAATAGTATGACCACTTCCGGCCTATAAAAACTCGAGGTACCTCAATCCAAAATCCCCATAAGTAAAATGCCGGGCCATGTTAAAACCCAAACACCACTAGCTAGAAAGAAACGTGTGCACTCCATGCAGTTCTAATCCTGTTTTTGACTCATACCGGGGTGTGAGACTCGCGAATTCACGATATACACAAAGCTATGCCTAAGGAGACTGTGCTTTGATCATCAACCACAAGGCCTGTTTTTCAACAAAGCCTTGATCGTTTGCATCTTAGCATGTCACATTGTCAGACCCTACCATATTATTGATCATCTACCAATATATATATAACCTCTAAGCTCATACGTCTTAGAGAAGGATGAAAAGTAAAGAATAAATTCTTCACCACCAAATATAAATATATAGTCAGTAGCGTTCAACAAATACAGCAGGAAGGAATACAATGTTAGACACAGAATCCATTTACAAGTCCACTATGGGTCTGAGCGAAACAACGTGTCCGTCGATCTCCAAATGCGTTTGGACGATCATTACCAAATACCTTGCCTGGGAAGGCCAATCCCAATTCAAGATGCCGGTCATCATCATCCCAACAATGTGAAAACCTTCAGTCTTCGATCACCGTCTTCATCTTCGACTCTTGATCGTCTGATGATTATTCGGAATGGGTTAAACCCGGTCTTTCTGATAACTCGCGTATTTTGGGATTAAAAACGAATATTGGAAAATCACACATTACGCCACATTCCAAATCCGAGTATTCCATTAATAAGATATTCGTTTTAAAGGATTCTCATTAATTTTATCAAAGATAAACTCTAAAAATAAAATATATAAATCAATTTCCAAAATATGGAATTCCACAGAAATCAAATCAATACATAATCGATATAAATTTCTGTATTGGACTAATAATATAAATGGAATAACGGCAAAGCCTCTTAAATTCCATATATAATATCGGTCTTCTTTTAAAGAAGTCCATTTCGATTATTACCAATCGATTTTCCACTTAATTCCAATTTAATATATTAAATTGAAAAACTTGATTTTTAGAAAATTCCATTTTTAAATCTATAAAATAGATTTATAGGTTGCGAATAATAATTTCAATGTAAATTGGATTAAAGGACAAATGTCGTTTAAAAGACCATCCAAGATAAATCCACTTCACATTTCAATTTATTTATAATTACGAATTCTAGAAATCTTAATAAAAGATCTCCCTTTAAATATCAATTAAAAACATAATTTAAAGCAAACATTGAAAATATTCTTTATATAAAAGACTCTAAATGGGAGTATTCTTTATATTACAGATTTTGATCTTTTACAAATATTCGTTGTTTAACATATACTTGATTTACAATATATATTTTGAATATATATATATATACACTTTATATAAAAAGGATTTCTAATGTTAAAATATCCTTATTTAAAAGAACACCTGAATCGAAATGCGACTCAAACATTTACCATCTAATTTGGGTTACATGGATTTCACACACATCATCAAATCATCCATTTACATCCAAAGTGTAAATTCCACTATGTAAGTGTTAAAATTAAATAATAATGCTCATTACTGCCTATCGATCTAACGATCGACAAACAATTAAATATTGGGATTAGTGTATATAAATTTTCATCCCAACACCCGTGTGGGGTTTCGGCCAACAAACAAATGATAAACTAATTTGTGCACTTGGGCGATGTGTGAAAATTATCGTCCCAATCACATACACAAGTCGGGTAACTTGTGAATGGAAGTGTAATACACAATACATATAATGACGACAAGAAAATATCTCTATTGAAGTGAATGAATAAGCATAATAACTTGGTCCCTATTGGCAATTTGTTAATAACCCGGAAACCCGCGCCAATTTAAAATTTTTATTTTGGCCAATTTAGTGAATTTTCATTATTTAAAATGAATTATTTTAAATAATAACGACGAGAAATTTATTTTGAATAGAATTCGAACGAATATATTTATATAGAACGTCGTTAGAATATAAATATTTATTTTAAATTACAAAAGGAATTGAAAATGGCATGGTAGTTCGATAATTCGATTTCAAAATTCAATTGAACATACCGGGTGCAAAACAAACCGGATTTTAGTGAAACCAAAAATATTTGAATCTAATTGATAATATCTTTCCAACGAATCTGGAAAATCAAAATTTCATAGCAGGGATAAAAAGATATGTCCAGTTGAAATTTCAGAATAGTCGCTATGGAATTCAGGCCCTTAAAAATGGAAATTTTGAAAACCACCGCGGATTTCGACGAAACCACTTTTGTTGGATCCGTGATGTCAAATTATTGCTAGATTCCAATTTTCACAATTTTTCGAATCAATATGTGAGCGTGGAAAAGGAAAACGCGTTTGACCAGTTTCAGTTGATTTTAATCAACTGGAAAATGGCCATTTTTCAAATGATCTCAGAATTTGATGAAATTAGTTTTGTTAGGACCATATTTTCAATAAAAGCTAGAAAATATTTTTCGGAAATTATTAGAGTTCGTACGTGGCCCCAGTAAACTGAAATGTGCATTCAAATTCAATATATAGAGTTATATGTTGATTTTGACGAAAACTGATCGAAACGATCAAATCAGCTTACGATGCATATCCCATTATGTTCGGAATGGGGGTAATTAGCTATTGATGACAGGCGGTGGGTCTCGTTTAGAGGTCGAAAATAAAAGTTGCTTTTTAGAAAATTTAATAATATAAGATATATTTATTTATATAGTAGCTCCCTCCCTTCCTCTTTATCTCCCCGTCAAATTTCAGAATTTATAAAAAAAACAAAATAAAAATCGCTTCGCCCCCCATCTGCTGCTGCCGCCGCTTCTTCTTCCTCCTCCTCCTCCTCTGCGACGTCGAGCACCCCCTCCCCCATTGCCTCCTCCTCCCGTTCGAGCCCTAAACCCACTCGCGCCCCTCCTCTTCCATGAAACCCGCGTTGACACCCAAACGCCCTACCACCGCCCGTGCACGAGCGCAGAGCCCCCTCCCCTTCTGCTCCTCCAATGACCTCCGACGAACCCTAACCTCCTCCTCTTCCGCAGAAACAATGTTAGTTTTTATGATTTTCTATTTACATTAAAAACTGATTTCTATTTACATTAAAACTGATTGGTATTTAACATAAAGTTTAGATTTTTATTTAGAAAAAGTTTTAATTTTTAATAGAAAAGATTTGATTTTTATATAGTTAATCGAATAGTAAAAATTCGAATTTTATATATTGAATAGCAAAGTAAAAATTTGATTTTTATATATTCAATAGCAAAGTAAAAATTCAATTTTTATATATTGAATAGCAAAGTAAAAATTCGATTTTTATATATTGAATAGCAAAGTAAAAATTCGATTTTTATATATTGAATAGAAAACTAAAAATTCGATTTTTATATATTGAATAGCAAAGTAAAAATTCTATTTTTATATATTGAATAGCAAAGTAAAAATTCGAGTTTTTTATATGTAGTGAATATGGATGACGAAGGTGACAAAAGAAGAAACGGCGGAGATTTTCTACATATGAAGAGTCGTGGCGTTGGTTTAGCTAGTCGGTGAGAACTTCTAACTTTTAATTTAATTTTCTAGTTAAAATATATACTAGGATGCAGACGGTGTTTAGTAGCACCCGACACCCGTCGTCCACATACCATGGACGGGTTGTATGCTTGTTTGTTTGATTTTTATGTGTAGTTGATTGTGTGATGTGATGTGAAATGAAATAAAATATTTATATAGATGAAATAAAATATTTTATAGTGGAAAATACTTTATAGTTAAAAATAGAATGTTTAACGTGTATATGAAATGAAATAAAATAAACAGATCAGACGATTTGTTCATATACACACATTTGACAGATATTGATTGGGATGATAAATTTTACACATCGCCCAACTGCACAAATAAAATCTGTGTTTGATTGTTTGAAACCCCACATGGGTATTGGGATGATATTTGACGTACACTAATCCCAATAGTTAGTTGTATGTCGATCGATTGATTGACAGACTGTTATAAGTGTTAAATATTTATATTCGATGCTTATACAGTGTAGATTGCACTTTGGATGATGGTTGATTATTCATCGTTGTTATTGTGTACATGTGTTGTGGAAAATCCATATAATTAACATTATATGGTAATTGATAGGGCCTCCTTCATGTGTTGTGGAAAATCCATATAATTAACATTATATGGTAATTGATTGGGCCTCATTCCATATTTGAAAAAGAAATATTTGAAATAGAAATATTTGAAAAAGAAATATTTGAAATAGAAATATTTGAAAAAGAAATATTTGAAATAGAAATATTTGAAATAGGATATTTTAAAATAAAAATATATGAAGCCATGTTGATTAGATTGAAGCCATTTTGGCGTGAACGATATTTATATCGATTTTATTCATTTTATAATGAATATCGAAAGTGATTTCAAAATCTGATATTTTGAAAAGAATTGAAATTCAGATTAAATTGAATAGAAATGAATTCGAAATGAAATTGAATATAAATGAATTTGAATTGAATTTGAATTGAACTGAAAACGAACTGAAATTGAATTAGAAATCAATTTGAATTTAAATCGATTTGAAATGAATTTAATTGAATTTTTATTGGAATATTCAATTTTGATTTGAAATTGAATATGAAGTTGAAACCATTTTGAAATTTAAAACGATTTATAAACCACGTTTTGAATTGAAATCGATGAAGTATATATTATATATATTATATATATAATAAAATGGCCTGAATAGAACGCGCCGCGCCGCGGTAGTTCGCGAATTTCGACCATTGACTTCAAACGGATATTACGGGAGATTCGACTGTCGGATTCTCCTAAAACCGGAACTGTTGGCTTCGTATCGAAAAGAGCTTTCTAACGAATATTAGAAATTAGAAATCTAACGGTTAGATTTGGAATTATGCCTAAATCAAATTTGGAAAAGGTCGCTGTAAGTGCAGTTCGATGGCCATTGATGGAAATCGACTATACGGGCCTTGATAAAATTATTAAAAATAGTAATAATTTGTGTAGAATCATAAGAAATGATTTAGAAAGAATTGGGATGAAAAACTCCATATTTGTAAAGATAAAAATAGTTTTTTATCGAAATGAACTAGTTTTGAACTAAAATTATAATTCATTTATTTTTGAAATAAATAAATTGAATTTGAAATGGCTTTGAAATATAATCAGAATTTCCAATAATTGAATTGGAAGGGATTTGAATCGAAATTGTCTTTGGATTATTTCAATGTTGGATTTCGTGATTATACAGATGTTGTTATGGAAATTTGAAAGATATATATTTATATCGTTATTTCCAATACGACATTTGTTAGTCGTAGAATTTGATATTGAGTATAAGCCGATATATTTTCTATTCAGAGCCTTGTATTTAATATCAAATGTGATTTGGGTTTGTCGTGAATGGTGTCTTCATTAACACTGTTCTTAAGCCCAGTTGAGAAAAGATTAAATCTTTTTATTTGAATTAATGAAGTGTACCAATTAAATAATATTTAATTGGAATTGAATTGGTATTTATTTTTCGGTTTATCATGAATATTGTTTTATATAACACATGTACTTTAACCCTACAATTAATGAAATGTGATTTTTGGTTGTCATGAACGGTATCTTCAATAATACTGTTCTTAAACCTAAAGGAGTTAAGAAAATCAGAAACTAACTGGAGATTAGTTAAGGTGAATGGTTTCAGAGGTATTGATCTGATGTTGGTTCCGGCCATCGGGGTTAATACTTAGGGAATTGCTCACTTGTTAATTTACGGTTAGTGACTGATGAATTGGAATGAGGCGTATGTTGTGTTTGTGTAACACTTGTTTATAATATACGCGAGTTATTCAGAAAGACCAAGTTTATCCCATTTTGAATAGCTGATACGACGATAAGTCGAAGATGAAGACGGTGGTCGAAGACCGGAGGTCTTCACGTCGTTTGGGTGATTACTGATGATCTTGATTGGAATGTACACCCAAAAAGATGGAAACAGTTGGTGATCATCAAGACGTATTTGGGGATCGATGGATATGCGGGGTATTAGGTGCCTCCGGTTTCGTTCAGACCCAGAACGAACTCGTAAATGGACTGTGTGTCTGACATTGGATTTCAGTCTGTGTGATTGATTTCTATTAAATATATATCTGTTTGGTGGCAGAGAATTTATTCTCTTGCTTAACGCCCTTCTCTGAGATGTACGAGCTTAGGGGTTATATACTGATGGATATCAAACGCATAGAGTGAATTGCTTGTGTGGCATGCCTAAGTGGCAAATGATCAAGGCTTCTGATGAAAAGCAAAGTCTTGTGGTTGATGATCAATGCACGACCTTTGTGGCATAGCTTTGTGTAATGTTTACTTCGCGAGTTTCACACCCGGTATGAACCAGAAACGGGAGAGGACCTCGGGGAGGACATGCGTTTCATTCTAGTTAGAAGTGGCGTCAGTGGTTTTACATGCCCTCGCGAGATTGAGTTATGTGGTTGTTGCTGTTGCGAGGCGCCTCAGTTTGATCGGATGATCCGGGTCTGATGGAGTCATTCGTTGGCTCATTTACGCCCCATAGGGCGGAGAGACGTATTGTTCAGGCATTTTCATCCACATCGGTGGACCGGCCCTGTCGCTCCAAGGGCCCACCTGAGTCTGGATCCTGAGACATGGGCTAGATTGTCTCGAATCGGTAGAGGACGATCCCTTGCCTCGGTTTATGGGAAGAAATCCAATTTCCAAATACGTGATTTTGCGGTTTTAATTGTAGAACTAGTATGGCGACATGATATATGGTAACCATGCCGCCTATGATTGATACTTATGATTGGAAGTTGTTTTATACACTATGCACTTATTATAGTATCAAACGATTTGTTTTAAACGTACTAAGCTTGTTTGGCTATTATAAGGGAAAACCCTATTCGCTGGCTTGCGTTGCATTGTGTGATAGGACCTGGGTCTTATAATAGCTTCATTGTTCTTTATTTAGCATTGCGCTGTTTGTTTTATGCACTGGTATTCTTGGGAGGAAACTCGTTCCGCTTTATCGGCGTGGTCCCTTGATTTACCTAAATTTAAAATAAAGATTAATAACTGTTTTAGTTCTCACACCAGTCACATGACTGACCTAGAGTTTATTGTTTTAACCTAAACTCTGGGTGCCCTTGTTTTGACATGGGCAGCTAGTAGTTTTGGTTTTGCATATTTATATTCACAGGATCCTGCTTTACAGCTGGAATGATATCCGGAAAGCTTTGTATCCGTGTATCTCTTCTAGTTATGTATTTTATTATTTTCCGCTGCTATGTAATTTACTGTAATCTCTAATAATTTGTGTTATGTAATATTGGTTTATACTCTATATATTCGTGTAATATGATGAGTTGTTGTAATATACAATGAAATGTTCTTTCTTCTGCGTTCTGTTGTGCCTTGTTCTCGAACTATCCACGCTTTCCTCACCGGGGAAATTATGGGTTTTCACAGTTGGTATCAGAGCTTTGGTTTACAAAACTCAGATAACAAGACACATTAGAACCATACGAAAGAATTCATCACAGATTGGATTAGTAATGTCCAACAAGAATGACTCGTTAGAGATTGGATCAGTAGTATCCTAGAATGAGTGTGAAGAGTAGTGTTTTTGAAATAAAAGTGAAAACAATTTTTGTTTTGAAAATTTAAATCAATTCTACGTATTTGATTATTTATTTTATATTGAATCTGGATAGTCCAGTATATAAAGATTTTGCATATACATCTGATCCACGTGTATTTGAAGTTTCAATATACTGGATAGATATAGAATCACACTCTAGTTGCCTGGAGATGATACTGATAATGACCATGGCATCATCAGTGTTGTGTTCGAGTGACGAAAGTATGATATCAATATATTTCCAATTGACTGGTGTGAGAACCAAAATTAGATAGGGCTTACTGTTGTGATTTGGCACCAAAAATGTGATTTTTGACTATATATCAAAGTTATGAATTTGAATTGATAATCAACTAATTGATTGAAGGTTGTGTTGTTTGATTATTGTTAGATTAATTAAATGTTGAACCATATAACCGAATTGATCAAACAGTAAATTGTATTGAAAATTGGTTGCATTTTCTTGCATATACATGTACTTACATTGAACAGGTCATAGCAAAGAGGCTAGAGTAGAAGAATAAAATTGTTTGCCCGACAAATAGGTACATGTTTACCATAATTTACTATTTTGTTTGGGCGATGATGATTTTATGAGCTGATTAGCTATCCGTTTGGCTTTTTCTTTTTCTTTTTGAGATCAGAGGGCCTGTATGGCAATTTCGGGATTTTCCCAGTGCTCCCGGTGCAGGGAAGGTTATGGCGAAATTTTTCGAAAATTTAGGGTGTTAGCCAAATTTTTGAAAAATTTGAAAAGTTCATAGAAACTGAAAAGTTGAAGAACTTAAGCTGTAATCAAAACAATGAAAGTTGAGTTGATTACTTAAACAACTTTCGGCTTCGTTCCTTTTCGGGGACGAAAAGTTTTAAGTGGGGGAGATTGTAATAACCCGGAAATCCGAGCCAATTTAAAAATTTTATTTTGGCCAATTTAGTGAATTTTGATTATTTAAAATGAATTATTTTAAATAATAACAACGAGAAATTTATTTTGAATAGAATTCGAACGAATATATTTATATAGATCGTTAGAATATAAATATTTATTTTAAATTATAAAAGGAATTGAAAATGGCTCGGTAGTTCGATAATTCGATTTCAAACTTCAATTGAATATACCGGGTGCAAAACAAACCGGATTTTAGTGAAACCAAAAATATTTGAATTTAATTGATAATATCTTTCCAACGAATCCAAAAAATCAAAATTTCACAGCGGGGATAAAAAGATATGTCCAGTTGAAATTTCAGAATAGTCGCTATGGAATTCAGGCCCTTAAAAATGGAAATTTTGCAAACGACCTCAGATTTCGTCGAAACCGCTTTTGTTGGATCCTTGATGTCAAATTATTGCAAGATTCCAATTTACATAATTTTTCGAATCAATATGTGAGTGTGGCAAAGGAAAACGCGTTTGACCAGTTTTAGTTGATTTTAATCGACTGGAAAATGTCCATCTTTCAAATGGTCTCAGAATTCGATGAAATTAGTTTTGTTAGGACCGTATCGTCAATACGAAGCTAGAAAATATTTTTCGGGAATTTTTATAGTTCGTATGTGGTCCCAGTAAATTGGAATGTGCGTTCAAATTCAATATATAGAGTTATATGTTGATTTTGACGAAAACTGATCGAAACGATCGAATTAGCTTACGATACATACCCATTGTGTTCGAAATAGGGGTAATTAGCTATGGATGACAGGCGATGGGTCTCATTTAGAGGTCAAAAATAAAAGTTGCTTTTAAGAAAATTTAATAATAAAATATATATTTATTTATATAATAGTCCCCTCCCTTCTTCTTTATCTCCCCGTCAAATTTCAGAATTAAAAAAAAAACAAAATAAAAATCGCATCGCCCCCATCTGCTGCCGCCGCCGCTTCTTCTTCCTCCTCCTCCTCCTCTGCGACGTCAAGCACCCCCCCATCGCCTCCTCCTCCCGTTCAAGCCCTAAACCCCCTCGCGCCCCTCCTCTTCCACGAAACTCGCGGTGACCCCCAAATGCCCCCACCACCGCCAGCGCGCGAGCGCAGAGCCCCCCCCTTTCAGCTTCTCCGATGACCTCCGACGAACCCTAACCTCCTCCTCTTCCGTAGAAACATGTGACGATCAGGAATTTCGCTCGGTCCGAACCAGTCGCTAAACCGACCCAGACTGTTCGAAAAGCCCTATCGTTTGACAACCGGACAAAATAGAACACAAACAGAAGAACATTTCATTGTATATTACAACAATGCATCAGATTACAAGAATATACAGAGTATAAATGAATAAATATTACACAGACATATCAGAGATTTAAATTACATTTAAATACATACATAGCAGCGGAAAATAATACAATACACAACTAGAAGAGATATACGGATACAAATCTTTCCGGATATCGTTCCAGCTATAAACCAAGATCCTGTGAATATAAATCTGCAAAACCAAAACTACTAGCTGCCCGTGTCAAAATAAGGGCACCCAGAGTTTAGGTTAAAACAATAAACTCCAGGTCAGTCATGTGACTGGTGTGAGAACTAAAATAGTTATTAATCTTTGTTTTTAAAGTTAGGTAAATCAAGGGACCACGCCGTATAACACGGAACGGGTTTCCTCCCAAGAATACCAGTGCATAAAACAACAACGCAATGCTAAATAAAGAAAAATGAAGCTGTTATAAGACCCAGGTCCTATCACACAATGCAACGCAAGCCGGGGGATAGGGTTTTCCCTTATAACAGCCAAAGAATGGTTGATACATTTAAAACAAATCGTTTGATACTATTATAAGTGCATAGTGTATAAAACAACTTCAAATCATAAGTATCAATCATAAGCGGCATGGGTACCATATATCATGTCGCCATACTAGTTCTACAATTAAAACCGCAAATGTCGTATTGGAAGTTGGGTTATCATTTATGGTATGAACCGAGGCTAGGGGCAAGATCCTCTACCGATTTGTGACTCTCTAGCCCGAGCCACAGGGTCAGAGCGCATCGACCCTTTAGATCGTCAGGGCCGGTCCACCGATGTGGATTATTATGCCTGAACACTACGTTTCCCCGCCCTTTGGGGCGTAAGCCTGGCCCGTCACCCGACCAGAAGCATCGGCCGAAACCGATATCACGAGGCGCCTCGCTTTTCAGCAAGTAATAATAAGCAACATCCACATGAGTCAAACTCGTCAGCCAGTTCAAGCACTGACGCCACTCCTAACTAGAAAGAAACGCATGTCCTCCCTGAGGTCCGTCTCCCGTTTTTGATTCATACCGGGTGTGATACTCGCGAATCAATGTTACACAAAGCTACGCCACAAAGGTCGTGCTTCGATCATCAACCACAAGACTTTGCTTTTCAACAGAAGCCTTGATCATTTGCATCTTAGCATGCCACACAGGCAATTCACTCCATGCGATTGATATCCATCAATATATAACCCCTTAGCTCGTACGTCTCAGAGAAGGGCGTTAAGCAAGAGAATAAATTCTCCGCCGCCAAACAGATATATATTTAATAGAGATCAATCACACGGACTAAAATCCAATGTAAGACACACAGTCCATTTACAAGTCCGTTCTGGGTCTGAACGAAACCGGAGGCACCTAGTACCCTGCAAATCAATCGATCTCCAAGTACGTCTGGACGATCAATAACTGTTTCCATCTTCTTGGGTGTACAGCCCAATCAAGATCATCAGTAATTACCCAAACGACGTGAAGACCTCCGGTCTTCGACCATCGTCTTCATCTTCGACTTATCGTCGTATCAGTTATTCAGAATGGGATAAACCCGGTCTTTCCGAATAACTCGCGTATATTTTAAATAAGTATTACACAAACACAACATACGCCTCATTCCAATTCATCAGTCACTAACCGTAAATTAATCAAGAGAATAATTTCCCAAATATTAACCCCGAAGGCCGAAACCAACATCAGATCAATATCCAGAAAACCATTCTGCTTGGCTAACCGACAGTTAGTTTCTAAATTTCACATTCATAGGGAAAGGTTCCCATTAATTTTATCCAAGATAAATTCCTTGAATTTATTCTTTATTCTATTTTTGAATCTCAATTCAAACTAGTCGGGATTAGCGAACCTTACCGAAGTAATCATTTATTTTAATTTCCCCATCCCAACCTATTCATCCCATAAAGTAAAACTGGTAATACTTCATATCTAACACCACAGTGTTATCGGTAAATTCAATTACCATTTCACGTTCAAATCTAATTAAAGATTTAACTATCGCCTAGAGCAAAACTGGTGATACTCCATTTTCGATCATTTCAATCTAATTAAAGATCCATTAAAACTCCACTTAGTTTTAATCTTCGACTGGGTTAAAGAATCAGTGTCATTTAAAACACGGTTCACGATAAACCCAAAATCACATTCCATTAATTATCGGGTCAAAGAACATGTGTTATTTAAAACACTGTTCACGATAAACGAAAAAATCATTCCATTAATTATCGGGTTAAAGAACAAGTGTTATTTAAAACACTGTTCATGATAAACCCAAAAATCATTCCATTAATTATCGGGTTAAAGAACAAGTGTTATTTAAAACACTGTTCACGATAAACCCAAAAATCATTCCATTAATTATCGGGTTAAAGAACAAGTGTTATTTAAAACACTATTCACGATAAACCCAAAAATCATTCCATTAATTATCAGGTTAAAGAACAAGTGTTATTTAAAACACTGTTCACGATAAACCCAAAAATCATTCCATTAATTATCGGGTTAAAGAACAAGTGTTATTTAAAACACTGTTCACGATAAACCCAAAAATCAATACCAATTCAATTCCAATTAAATATCATTTAATTGGTACACTTCATTAAATCTAAATAAAAAGATTTAATCTTTTCTCAACTAGGTTCAAGAACAGTGTTAGTGAAGACACCATTCACGACAAACCCAAATCACATTTGATATTCAATATAAGGCTCTGAATAGAAAATATATTGGCTTATATTCAATATCAAATTCTACGATTAACAAATGTCATATTGGAAATAACGATATAAATATATATCTTTCAAATTTCCATAACAACATCTGTATAATCACGAATTCCAACATCGAAATGTTCCGAAGACAATTTCGATTCAAATCCACTCCAATGCAATCATTGGAAATTCTTGTTATTTTTAAAACCCTTTTCAAATTCAATTTATTTATTTAAAAATAAATAGAATTATATTTCTAGTTCAAAACTAGTTCATTTCGATAAAAATCTATTTTTATCTTTTCAAATATGGAGTTTTTCATCCCAAATCTTCACAAATCATTTCTTATGATTTTACACAAATTATTACTATTTTTAATAATTTTATCAAGGCCCGTACAGTCGATTTCCTTCAACGGCCATCGAATTGCACTTACAGCGACCTTTTTCAAATTTGATTTGGACGTATCTCCAAATCCAACCATTAGATTTCAAATTTCTAACATTCATTAGAAAGCTCTTTTCGATACGAACCCAACGGTTCCGGTTTTAGGAGAATCCGACGGTCGGATCTCCCGTAATGTTCGTTTGAAATAAATGGTCGAAATTCACGAACTGCCGCGGCGCGGCGCGTTCTATTCAGGCCATTATATTATATATATAATATATATAATATATATTTCGTCGATTTCCTTTCGAAATGAATTTTATAAATCGTTTTAAATTCGATTTCAAAACGGTTTCAACTTCATATTCAATTTCAAATCAAAATTGAATATTCCAATTTAAATTCATTTTAAATTCATTTCAAATTGATTTCAATTCAAATTGATTTCTAATTCAATTTCAATTCGTTTTCAATTCATTTCATTTCGAAATCGTTTTCAATTCGTTTCATTTCGAAATCGTTTTCAATTCATTTCATTTCGAAATCGTTTTCAATTCATTTCATTTCGAAATCGTTTTCAATTCATTTCATTTCGAAATATTCGATTTCAGAATTACTTTTCAATATTCATTTTAAAATGAATAAAATCGATATAAATATCGTTCACGTCAAAATGGCGTCAATCAAATCAACACGGCTTCATATATTGATATTTTCAAATATTCCATTTCGAATATTTGTATTTCAAATATTTCTATTTCAATTATTTCTATTTCAAATATTTCTATTTCAAATATTTCTATTTCGAAACTAGAATGAGGCCCAATCAATTACCATATAAAATTAATTATATGGATTTTCATACATCACACGCATATAATAGCATTGAAAAATAATCAACCATCAACCAAAGTGCACTACACTGTATAAGCATCAAATATAGATATATAACGCTTATAACAGCCTGTCAATCAATCGATCGACATATTTAATCAATCAGGATGAGTGAACTTCAAATTTCATCCCAACACCCGTGTGGGGTTTCAAACAATCAAACACAGATTTTATTTGTGCAGTTGGGCGATGTGTAAAATTTATCGACCCAATCAATGTCAGTCAAATCAGTGTACATAAACAAACCGTTTGGTTTGTAAATGAGTATTTTATTTTATTCACTTCACGTTAAAAATTATATTTTTAACGATAAAATATTTTATTTCAACACATGAATTTCTATTCAGTTCATCTACGCAATGAAAATGATATTTTTATTTTTCTAACATATTTTAGGAAATTTCGGCGGCATAACGGCACGATACTAGAAACGGGACGAGGCCTAGCCTTATCCCGGGTCTAGTGAAGGCCCACGCCATTCACACATCAATCAAATCAATTTCATTTCACCACACAGTTCAATTTCAATCAAATGATCTAACTAATCTTTGCAATCAATCAAACAAGTCCATGGTCTGTGGACGATTGTGTCGGGTGCTACTAAGCACCGTCTGCATCCTAGTATATATATATAACTAGAAAAAGAAATTGAAAGGTGAGAAATTCTCACCGATAGCTATCCAATCATCTTCGTCGTTCTCGCATTTTTGTCATCTTCGTTTCCCGTAGCCACTACACATGTAAAAATCGAATTTTTACTTCGATGTTCAATATATAAGAATCACATTTTTACTTCGAGGTTCAATATATAAAAATCACATTTTTACTTCGAGGTTCAATATATAAAAATCACATTTTTACTATGCTATTCAATATATAAAAATCGAATTTTTACTTCGCTGTTCAATATATAAAAATCGAATTTTTACTTCGTTGTTCAATGTATAAAAATCAAATTTTTTCTATCATTAAAAATCGAATCTTTTCTATCATTAAAAATCGAATCTTTTCTATCTTTAAAAAAAATCGAATCTTTTCTATCTTTAAAAAAAACGAATCTTTTCTATCTTTAAAAAGAAAATCGAATCTTTTCTATCTTTAAAAAAAAATCGAATCTTTTCTATCCTTAAAAAAAATCGAATCTTATCTATTATTACGAACTGATTTTATTATTATAAACCCTAAATACTTTAAAATAAATAAATAGGTGAAAGAAAAAAAAGAAAGAGGACTTACAGCGAGAAGGGGGGGGGGGACTGAGGGGGGGGAGAGTGAACTCGCTCAGGCCGGCAGTAGGTGGTGGTTGGCGGAGATGGAGTCGGCGTCGTCGTTTTGGGTGATTTGGGGGGGTCAGCGATGGTGTGGGTTTGGGCATCGAAGAAGTAGGAGGTGAGGAGAGTGAAGAAGGGGAGAGGCGGAGGGGAAAGTCGGGGTAGGCTGGGCCAAGGCGCGGTGGTGGGTGGCTGGCGAACAGAAGAGGTGGGTGGAGGATCAACGGGGCTGCTGCCCCCTTTTTTTTATATTTTGTTTCGAATGAATTTGAGTAAGGGGGGGCCAGAGAGAAATAAGGGGAGGAAGGTTTTTTTTTAATTATTTTATTTTGCAAATAGTTGATTTTTACATACGACCTCGAAACGAGGTCCACCGCCTGTCGTCCATAGCGTTCTACCCCCATTCCGAACACAATGGGATATGTATCATAAGCTGATTCGATCACTTCGATTAGTTTCCGTTGAATTTACATTTAAATCACTATATTGAATTTTAAACGTACATTTCAAATTACCGGGGTCGCATACGAACTTTAAAAATTCCTGAAAAATATTTTCTAGCTTCGTATTGACGATACGGTCCTAGCAAAACTAGTTTCGTCGAATTCTGAGACCGTTTGAAAAATGGCCATTTTCCAGTCGATTAAAATCAACTGAAACTGGTCAAACGCGTTTTACTTTGCCACGCTCACATATTGATTCGAAAAATTATGAAATTTGGAATCTAGCAATAACTTGACATCACGGACCCAACAATACTGGTTTTGTCGAAATCCGAGGTCATTTGCAAAATGTCTATTATTAAGGGCCTGAATTCCATAGCGACTATTCAGAATTTTCAACTGGACATATCTTTTGATTCCCGCTATGAAATTTTGATTTTTCGGATTTGTTGGAAAGATATTATCAATTAGATCCTAATGTTTTTGGTTACACTAAAATCCGGATTGTTTTGCACCCGGTACATTCAATTGAAGTTTGAAATCGAATTATCGAACTACCGCGCCATTTTCAATTCTATTTAATTATATATAATTATTCTAACGACGACGTATATAATGTATACGTCGAATTATATTCGAAATAAATTTCTCGTCGATTTTATTTAAAATAATCTATTTTAAATGTTCAAAATTCGCTAAAATTGCCAAAATAAAAATTTTAAACTGGCCCAGATTTTCGGGTTGTTACAATCTCCCCCACTTAAAACTTTTCATCCCCGAAAAGGAACAAAGTCGAAAGTGGTTTGATTAATCAACTCTACGTTCGATCAGGCTTCCATTTTCCAACTTTTCAGTTTCTGAGAATTTTCAAATTTTCAAAAATTTGGCTAACACCCTAAATTTTCGAAAAATTTCGCCATAACCTCCCCTGCACCGGGAGCATCGGGGAATTTCAAATAGCTTCCCCGATCCTTCTAATCTCAAAAAGAAAAAGAAAAAGCAAAGCGGCTAGCCAATAGGCTTATAAAATCATCATCACCCAAACAGAACAGGAAATTATGTAGTAAACATGTACCTATTTGTCGGGCAAACAAATTTTATTCTCTGGCTCTAGCCTCCTTGCTATGACCTGTTCAATGAAAGTACATGTATATGCAAGCAAATGCGACCAATTTTCAATACAACTTACTATTTGGTACAATTAGGCATAATGGTTCAAAATTATCAAACAACTAAACAAACAACACAAACATCAATCTATTAGTGGATTAACGTTTCAAATTGATAATTTTACTACATATAAAGAAAATCATATTTTTGATGCCAATTCACAACAATGTGTTATAACTATATAAGTTTTGGTTCTCACACCAGTCTAATGGAAATATATAGATATCACACCTTCGTCACTCGAATATAAGTGCTAGTAACGCTGCAGCATTATCAGAACCATCCCCGGGCAACTAGAGTGTGATCCTATATCTATCCAATATATTAAAACTTTGAATATACGTTTGCAAGGCGTATATGCAAATTCTTTATATACCGAATTGTCCAAATCAACATAGATAAATAATCAAATACGAATAGTTGATTTAAATTTTCAAAACAAAAATTGTTTTCATTTTCAAAAATATACCCTTCACACTCGTTCTAGGATACTACTGATCCCATCTCCAACGAGTCATTCCCATTGGATATTACTAATCCAATATGTGATGAATTCTTTCGTATGGTTCTAATGTGCCTTGTTCTCTAAGCTTTGTAAACCAAAGCTCTGATACCACGTGTGACGATCAGGAATTTCGCTCGGTCCGAACCAGTCGCTAAACCGACCCAGACCGTTCGAAACGCCCTATCGTTTGAGAACAGGAAAAAATAGAACACAAACAGAAGAACATTTCATTGTATATTACAACAATGCATCAGATTACAAGAATATACAGAGTATATATGAATAAATATTACACAGACATATCAGAGATTTAAATTACATTTAAATACACACATAGAAGCGGAAAATAATACAATACACAACTAGAAGAGATATACGGATACAAAGCTTTCCGGATATCGTTCCAGCTATAAACCAGGATCCTATGAATATAAATCTGCAAAACCAAAACTACTAGCTGCCCGTGTCAAAATAAGGGCAACCAGAGTTTAGGTTAAAACAATAAACTCCAGGTCAGTCATGTGACCGGTGTGAGAACTAAAATAGTTATTAATCTTTGTTTTTAAAGTTAGGTAAATCAAGGGACCACGCCGTATAACACGGAATGGGTTTCCTCCCAAGAATACCAGTGCATAAAACAACAGCGTAATGCTAAATAAAGAAAAATGAAGCTGTTATAAGACCCAGGTCATATCACACAATGCAACGCAAGCTGGGGGATAGGGTTTTCCCTTATAACAGCCAAAGAATGCTTGATACGTTTAAAACAAATCGTTTGATACTATTATAAGTGCATAGTGTATAAAACAACTTCAAATCATAAGTATCAATCATAGGCGGCATGGGTACCATATATCATGTCGCCATACTAGTTCTACAATTAAAACCGCAAATGTCGTATTGGAAGTTGGGTTATCATTTATGGTATGAACAGAGGCTAGGGGCAATATCCTCTACCGATTTGTGACTCTCTAGCCCGAGCCACAGGGTCAGAGTGCGTCAACCCTTTAGATCGTCAGGGCCGGTCCACCGATGTGGATTATTATGCCTGAACACTACGTTTCCCCGCCCTTTGGGGCGTAAGCCTGGCCCGTCAGCCGACCAGAAGCATCGGCCGAAACCGATATCACGAGGCGCCTCGCTTTTCAGCAAGTAATAATAAGCAACATCCACATGAGTCAAACTCGTCAGCCAGTTCAAGCACTGACGCCACTCCTAACTAGAAAGAAACGCATGTCCTCCCTGAGGTCCGTCTCCCGTTTTTGATTCATACCGGGTGTGATACTCGCGAATCAACGTTACACAAAGCTACGCCACAAAGGCCGTGCTTCGATCATCAACCACAAGACTTTGCTTTTCAACAGAAGCCTTGATCATTTGCATCTTAGCATGCCACACAGGCAATTCACTCCATGCGATTGATATCCATCAATATATAACCCCTTAGCTCGTACGTCTCAGAGAAGGGCGTTAAGCAAGAGAATAAATTCTCCGTCGCCAAACAGATATATATTTAATAGAGATCAATCACACGGACTAAAATCCAATGTCAGACACATAGTCCATTTACAAGTCCGTTCTGGGTCTGAACGAAACCGGAGGCACCTAGTACCCCGCATATCCATCGATCTCCAAGTACGTCTGGACGATCACTAACTGTTTCCATCTTCTTGGGTGTACAACCCAATCAAGATCATCAGTAATTTCCCAAACGACGTGAAGACCTCCGGTCTTCGACCATCGTCTTCATCTTCGATTATCGTCGTATCAGTTATTCAGAATGGGATAAACCCGGTCTTTCCGAATAACTCGCGTATATTTTAAATAAGTGTTACACAAACACAACATATGCCTCATTCCAATTCATCAGTCACTAACCGTAAATTAATCAAGAGAATAATTTCCCAAATATTAACCCCGAAGGCCGAAACCAACATCAGATCAATATCCAGAAAACCATTCTGCTTGGCAAACCGACAGTTAGTTTCTAAATTTCACATTCATAGGGAAAGGTTCCCATTAATTTTATCCAAGATAAATTCCTTGAATTTATTCTTTATTCTATTTTTGAATCTCAATTCAAACTAGTCGGGATTAGCGAACCTTACCGAAGTAATCATTTATTTTAATTTCCCCATCCCAATCTATTCATCCCATGAAGTAAAACTGGTAATACTTCATATCTAACACCACAGTGTTATCCGTAAATTCAATTACCATTTCACGTTCAAATCTAATTAAAGATTTAACTATCGCCTGGAGCAAAACCGGTGATACTCCATTTTCGATCATTTCAATCTAATTAAAGATTCATTAAAACTCCAGTTAGTTTTAATCTTCGACTGGGTTAAAGAATCGGTGTCATTTAAAACACGGTTCACGATAAACACAAAATCACATTCCATTAATTATCGGGTTAAAGAACAAGTGTTATTTGAAACACTGTTCACGATAAACCCAAAAATCATTCCATTAATTATCGGGTTAAAGAACAAGTGTTATTTAAAACACTGTTCACGATAAACCCAAAAATCATTCCATTAATTATCGGGTTAAAGAACAAGTGTTATTTAAAACACTATTCACGATAAACCCAAAAATCATTCCATTAATTATCGGGTTAAAGAACAAGAGTTATATAAAACACTGTTCACGATAAACCCAAAAATCATTCCATTAATTATCGGGTTAAAGAACAAGTGTTATTTAAAACACTGTTCACGATAAACCCAAAAATCATTCCATTAATTATCGGGTTAAAGAACAAGTGTTATTTAAAACACTGTTCACGATAACCCCAAAAATCAATACCAATTCAATTCCAATTAAATATCATTTAATTGGTACACTTCATTAAATCTAAATAAAAAGATTTAATCTTTTCTCAACTGGGTTCAAGAACAGTGTTAGTGAAGACACCATTCACGACAAACCCAAATCACATTTGATATTCAATATAAGGCTCTGAATAGAAAATATATCGGCTTATATTCAATATCAAATTTTACGATAAACAAATGTCATATTGGAAATAACGATATAAATATATATCTTTCAAATTTCCATAACAACATCTGTATAATCACGAATTCCAACATCGAAATGTTCCGAAGACAATTTCGATTCAAATCCACTCCAATGCAATCATTGGAAATTCTGGTTATTTTTAAAACCCTTTTCAAATTCAATTTATTTATTTAAAAATAAATAGAATTATATTTCTAGTTCAAAACTAGTTCATTTCGATAAAAATCTATTTTTATCATTTCAAATATGGAGTTTTTCATCCCAAATCTTCACAAATCATTTCTTATGATTTTACACAAATTATTACTATTTTTAATAATTTTATCAAGGCCCGTACAGTCGATTTCCTTCAACGGCCATCGAACTGCACTTACAACGACCTTTTTCGAATTTGATTTGGACGTATCTCCAAATCCAACCGTTAGATTTCAAATTTCTAACATTCATTAGAAAGCTCTTTTCGATACGAACCCAACGGTTTCGGTTTTAGGAGAATCCGACGGTCGGATCTCCCGTAATGTCCGTTTGAAATAAATGGTCGAAATTCACGAACTGCCGCGGCGCGGCGCGTTCTATTCAGGCCATTATATTATATATATAATATATATAACATATATTTCGTCGATTTCCTTTCGAAATGAATTTTATAAATCGTTTTAAATTCGTTTTAAAAACGGTTTCAACTTCGTATTCAATTTCAAATCAAAATTGAATATTCCAATTTAAATTCATTTTAAATTCATTTCAAATTGATTTCAATTCAAATTGATTTCTAATTCAATTTCAATTCGTTTTCAATTCATTTCAATTCGAAATCGTTTTCAATTCGTTTCATTTCGAAATCGTTTTCAATTCATTTCATTTCGAAATCGTTTTCAATTCATTTCATTTCGAAATCGTTTTCAATTCATTTCATTCGGAAATCGTTTTCAATTCATTTCATTTTGAAATCGTTTTCAATTCATTTCATTTCGAAATCGTTTTCAATTCATTTTATTTCGAAATCGTTTTCAATTCATTTCATTTTGAAATATTCGATTTCAAAATTACTTTTCAATATTCATTTTAAAATGAATAAAATCGATATAAATATCGTTCACGTCAAAATGGCGTCAATCAAATCAACACGGCTTCATATATTGATATTTTCAAATATTCCATTTCGAATATTTCTATTTCAAATATTTCTATTTCAAATATTTCTATTTCTAAACTGGAATGAGGCCCAATCAATTACCATATAAAATTAATTATATGGATTTTCATACATCACACGCATATAATAGCATTGAAAAATAATCAACCATCAACCAAAGTGCACTACACTGTATAAGCATCAAATATAGATATATAACGCTTATAACAGCCTGTCAATCAATCGATCGACATATTTAATCAATCAGGATGAGTGAACTTCAAATTTCATCCCAACACCCGTGTGGGGTTTCAAACAATCAAACACAGATTTTATTTGTGCAGTTGGGCGATGTGTAAAATTTATCGACCTAATTAATTTCAGTCAAATCAGTGTACATAAACAAACCGTCCGGTTTGTAAATGAGTATTTTATTTTATTCACTTCACGTTAAAAATTATATTTTTAACGATAAAATATTTTATTTCAACACATGAATTTCTATTCAGTTCATCTACGCAATGAAAATGATATTTTTTTTTCTAACATATTTTAGGAAATTTCGGCGGCATAACGGCACGATACTAGAAACGGGACGAGGCCTAGCCTTATCCCCGGTCTAGTGATGGCCCACGCCATTCACACATCAATCAAATCAATTTCATTTCACCACACAGTCCAATTTCAATCAAATGATCTAACTAATCTTTGCAATCAAACAAACAAGTCCATGGTCTGTGGACGATTGTGTCGGGTGCTACTAAGCACCGTCTGCATCCTAGTATATATATATAACTAGAAAAAGAAATTGAAAGGTGAGAAATTCTCACCGATAGCTATCCAATCATCTTCGTCGTTCTCGCATTTTTGTCATCTTCGTTTCCCGTAGCCACTACATATGTAAAAATCGAATTTTTACTTCGATGTTCAATATATAAGAATCACATTTTTACTTCGAGGTTCAATATATAAAAATCACATTTTTACTTCGAGGTTCAATATATAAAAATCACATTTTTACTATGCTATTCAATATATAAAAATCGAATTTTTACTTCGCTATTCAATATATAAAAATCGAATTTTTACTTCGTTGTTCAATGTATAAAAATCGAATTTTTACTTCGTTGTTCAATGTATAAAAATCAAATTTTTTCTATCATTAAAAATCGAATCTTTTCTATCATTAAAAATCGAATCTTTTCTATCTTTAAAAAAAATCGAATCTTTTCTATCTTTAAAAAAAACGAATCTTTTCTATCTTTAAAAAGAAAATCGAATCTTTTCTATCCTTAAAAAAAATCGAATCTTATCTATTATTATGAACTGATTTTATTATTATAAAACCTAAATACTTTAAAATAAATAAATAGGTGAAAGAAAAAAAAAAGAAAGAGGACTTACAGTGAGAATGGGGGGGGACTGAGGTAGGGGGGAAGGTGAACTCGCTCAGGCCGGCAGCAGGTGGTGGTTGGCGGAGATGGAGTCGGCGTCGTCGTTTTGGGCGATTTGGGGGGGGGGGGGGGGTCAGCGATGGTGTGGGTTTGGGCGTCGAAGAAGTAGGAGGCGAGGAGAGTGAACAAGGGGAGAGGCGGAGGGGAAAGTCGGGGTAGGCTGGGCCAAGGCGCGGTGGTGGGTGGCTGGCGAAAGGAAGAGGTGGGTGGAGGATCGACGGGGCTGCTGCCCCTTTTTTTTATATTTTGTTTCGAATGAATTTGAGAAAGGGGGGGGGGGGGAAGAGAGAAATAAGGGGAGGAAGTTTTTTTTTTAATTATTTTATTTTGCAAATAGTTGACTTTTACATACGACCACGAAACGAGGTCCACCGCCTGTCGTCCATAGCGTTCTACCCCCATTCCGAACACAATGGGATATGTATCGTAAGCTGATTCGATCGCTTCGATTAGTTTCCGTTGAATTTACATTCAAATCACTATATTGAATTTTAAACGTACATTTCAAATTACCGGGGTCGCATACGAACTTTAAAAATTCCAAAAAAATATATTTTCTAACTTCATATTGACGATACGGTCCTAACAAAACTAGTTTCGTCGAATTATGAGACCGTTTGAAAAATGGCCATTTTCCAGTCGATTAAAATCAACTGAAACTGGTCAAACGCGTTTTCCTTTGCCACGCTCACATATTGATTCGAAAAATTATGAAATTTGGAATCTAGCAATAACTTGACATCACGGACCCAACAAAACTGGTTTCTTCGAAATCCGAGGTCATTTGCAAAATGTCTATTTTTAAGGGCCTGAATTCCATAGCGACTATTCAGAATTTTCAAATGGACATATCTTTTGATTCCCGCTATGAAATTTTAATTTTTCGGATTTGTTGGAAAGATATTATCAATTAGATCCTAATGGTTTTGGTTACACTAAAATCCGGATTGTTTTGCACCCGGTACATTCAATTGAAGTTTGAAATCGAATTATCGAACTACCGCGCCATTTTCAATTCTATTTAATTATATATAATTATTCTAACGACGACGTATATAATATATACGTCGAATTATATTCGAAATAAATTTCTCGTCGATTTTATTTAAAATAATCTATTTTAAATGTTCAAAATTCGCTAAAATTGCCAAAATAAAAATTTTAAACTGGCCCAGATTTTTGGGTTGTTACAAAACAATGTGAGTTTCTATGATTTTCTATTTACATTAAAAACTGATTTCTATTTACATTAAAAACTGATTTCTATTTACATTAAAACTGATTGGTATTTAACATAAAGTTTAGATTTTTATTTAGAAAATGTTTTAATTTTTAATAGAAAAGATTTGATTTTTATATAGTTAATCGAATAGTGAAAATTTGATTTTTATATATTGAATAGCAAAGTAAAAATTCAATTTTTATATATTGAATAGCAAAGTAAAAATTCGATTTTTATATAATGAATAGCAAAGTAAAAATTCGATTTTTATATATTGAATAGCAAAGTAAAAATTCGATTTTTAAAAATTCGATTTTAATATAATGAATAGCAAAGTAAAAATTCAATTTTTATATAATGAATAGCAAAGTAAAAATTCGATTTTTATATATTGAATAGCAAAGTAAAACTTCGATTTTTATATATTGAATAGCAAAGTAAAAATTCGATTTTTATATATTGAATAGCAAAGTAAACATTCGATTTTTATATATTGAATAGCAAAGTAAAAATTCGATTTTTATATATTGAATAGCAAAGTAAAAATTCGATTTTTATATATGTAGTGAATACGGATGTAGAAGGTGACAAAAGAAGAAACGACGGAGATTTTCTACACATGAAGAGTCGTGGCATTGGTTTAGCTAGTCAGTGAGAAATTCTCACTTTTAATTTAATTTTCTAGTTAAAATATATAATAGGATGCAAAGGGTGTTTAGTAGCACCCAACACCCGTCGTCCACAGACCATGGATGGCTTGTATGCTTGTTTGTTTGATTTTGATGTGTAGTTGATTGTGTGATGTGATGTTAAATGAAATAAAATATTTATATAGATGAAATAAAATATTTTACAGTGGAAAATACTTTATAGTTAAAAATAGAATTTTTAAGGTGTATATGAAATGAAATAAAAATAAACAGATCGGACGATTTGTTTATATACACACATTTGACTGATATTGATTAGGACGATAAATTTTACACATCGCCCAACTGCACAAATAAAATCTATGTTTGATTGTTTGAAACCCCACACGGGTATTGGGATGATATTTGACTTACACTAATCCCAATAGTTAGTTGTATGTCGATCGATTGATTGACAGACTGTTATAAGCGTAAAATATTTATATTCGATGCTTATACAGTGTAGAATGCACTTTGGATGATGGTTGATTATGCATCGTTGTTATTGTGTACATGTGTTGTAGAAAATCCATATAATTAACATTATATGGTAATTGATTGGGCCTTATTCCATATTTGAAAAAGAAATATTTGAAATAGAAATATTTGAAAAAGAAATATTTAAAATAGAAATATTTGAAATAGAATATTTGAAAATAAAAATATATGAAGCTGTGTTGATTAGATTGACGCCATTTTGACGTGAACTATATTTATATCGATTTTATTCATTTTATAATGAATATCAAAAGTTATTTCAAAATCTGATATTTTGAAAAGAATTGAAATTCGAATTAAATTGAATAGAAATGAATTCGAATTGAAATTGAATACAAATGAATTCGAATTGAAATTGAATTGAAATGAAAGCGAACTAAAATTGAATTAGAAATCAATTTGAATTGAAATCGATTTGAAATGAATTTAAAACGAATTTAAATTGGAATATTCAATTTTGATTTGGAATTGAATATGAAGTTGAAACCATTTTGAAAATGAATTTAAAACGATTTATACAGCACGTTTTGAATTGAAATCGACGAAGTATATATATTATATATATAATATAATGGCCTGAATAGAACGCGCTGCGCCGCGGCAGTTCGCGAATTTCGACCATTGATTTGAACGGATATTACGGGAGATCCGACCGTCGGATTCTCCTAAAACCGGTAACATTGGGTTCGTATCGAAAAGAGCTTTCTAACGAATATTAGAAATTAGAAATCTAACAGTTGGATTTGGAAATATGCCCAAATCAAATTTGGAAAAGGTCGTTGTAAGTGCATTTCAATGGCCATTGATGGAAATCGACTGTACGGGCCTTGATAAAATTATTAAAAATAGTAATAATTTGTGGAAAATCATAAGAAATGATTTAGAAAGAATTGGGATGAAAAACTCCATATTTGTAAAGATAAAAATAGTTTTTTATCGAAATGAAATAGTTTTGAACTGAAATTATAATTCATTTATTTTTGAAATAAATAAAGTGAATTTGAAATGGTTTTGAAATATAACCAGAATTTCCAATAATTGAATTGGAAGGGATTTGAATCGAAATTGTCTTTGGATTATTTCAATGTTGGATTTTGTGATTATACAGATGTTGTTATGGAAATTTGAAAGATATATATTTATATCGTTATTTCCAATACGATATTTGTTAGTCGTAGAATTTGATATTGAATATAAGCCGATATATTTTCTATTCAGTGCCTTGTATTTAATATCAAATGTGATTTGGGTTTGTCGTGAATGATGTCTTCATTAACACTGTTCTTAAGCCCAGTTGAGAAAAGATTAAATCTTTTTACTTGGATTTAATGAAGTGTACCAATTAAATAATATTTAATTGGAATTGAATTGGTATTGATTTTTGGGTTTATCGTGAACAGTGTTTTATAAAACACTTGTTCTTTTACCCGATAATTAATGAAATGTGATTTTGGTTTGTCGTGAACGGTATCTTCAATAATATTGTTCTTAGACCTAAAGGAGTTAAGAAAATTAGAAACTAACTGGAGATTAGTTAAGTTGAATGGTTTCAGAGGTATTGATCTGATGTTGGTTCCGGCCTTCGGGGTTAATACTTAGGGAATTGCTTACTTGTTAATTTACGGTTAGTGACTGATGAATTGGAATGAGGCGTATGTTGTTTTTGTGTAACACTTGTTTATAATATACGCGAGTTATTCGGAAAGACTGGGTGTATCCCATTCTGAATAGCTGATACGACGATAAGTCGAAGATGAAGACTGTGGTCGAAGACCAGAGGTCTTCACGTCGTTTGGGTGATTACCGATGATCTTAATTGGGATGTACGCCCAAAAATATGGAAACAGTTGGTGATCGTCCAGACGTACTTGGAGATCGATGGATATGCGGGGTACTAGGTGCCTCCTGTATCGTTCAGACCCAGAAGGAACTTGTAAATGGACTGTGTGTCTGACGTTGGATTTCAGTCTGTGTGATTGATTTATATTAAATATATATCTGTTTGGCGGAGGAGAATTTATTCTCTTGCTTAACGCCCTTCTCTGAGACGTATGAGCTCAGGGGTTATATACTGATGGATATCTAACGCATAGAGTGAATTGCTTGTGTGGCATGCCTAAGTGGCAAATGATCAAGGCTTCTGTTGAAAAGCAAAGTCTTGTGGTTGATGATCAAAGCACGACCTTTGTGGCATAGCTTTGTGTAACGTTTACTTCGCGAGTTTCACACCCGGTATGAATCAGAAACGGGAGAAGACCTCAGGGAGGACATGCGTTTCTTTCTAGTTAGAAGTGGCGTCAGTGGTTTTACACGCCCTGACGAGTTTGACTTATGTGGTTGTTGCTATTGCGAGGCGCCCCGGTTTGACCGGACGATCCGGGTCCGATGGAGTCATTCGTTGGCTCATTTACACCCCAAAGGGTGGGGAAACGCAGTGTTCAGGAATTTTAATCCACATCGGTGGACCGGCCCTGTGCACTTATTATAGTATCAAACGATTTGTTTTAAACATACTAAGCATGTTTGGCTATTATTAGGGAAAACCCAATCCCCCGGCTTGCGCTGCATTGTGTGATAGGACCTGGGTCTTATAATAGCTTCATTGTTCTTTATTTAGCATTGCGCTTTTTGTTTTATGCACTGGTATTCTTGGGAGGAAACCCATCCGCATTAGCGGCGTGGTCCCTTGATTTACCTAACTTTAAAATAAAGATTAATAACTATTTTAGTTCTAACACCAGTCACATGACTGACCTGGAGTTTATTGTTTTAACCTAAACTCTGTGTGCCCTTATTTTGACATGAGCAGCTAGTAGTTTTGGTTTTGTTGATTTATATTCACAGGATCCTGGTTTACAGCTGGAATGATATCCGGAAAGCTTTGTATCCGTATATCTCTTCTATTTGTGTATTGTATTATTTTCCGCTGCTATGTAATTTACTGTAATCTCTGATAATTTGTGTTATGTAATATTGGTTTATACTCTGTATATTCGTGTAATCTGATGAGTTGTTGTAATATACAATGAAATGTTCTTCCGTCTGCGTTCTGTTGTGCCTTTTTCTCGAACTTTCCGCGCTTTCCTCACCGGGGAAGTTACTGGTTTTCACAAATTTCTATTTTGATAATTTAAACTCTAAAACAAAAATGGTTATTTTGTTTTGGCAATTCTAATGAGGCAAAATGATAAATATTTTGATTTAACTAACCTATCTTGACAAGTATATATCTTTCCAAGCATATATATATATATATATATATATATATATATATATATAAATTGCTTCAACTAATTCATTTTGACAAAAATGAATTTTTCTAACAAAATGTATAATTTGGTTTAACTAGTATAAATTGACTAAAATGAATAATTATTTTAACTAATGTAAATTAACAAAAATGAATAATTGTTTTTAACTAATATAAATTTACCGAAATGAATAACTTGAGTTTCAATTCTAATAAAATATGCCAATTGATTGACATAGAAATGTGTTTATTTTATGCTCTTATATCTTATCTTTTGTATATAAATAACTATTACTTGGGTAGTGTTTTGTTGCTTTTACACATATTCCAACCCAGCCCGCATGCAACCAGAAAAGTAGAGAAATAGAGATCAAATTGCTGTGTATTTGCATTTTGAAGAATTGTAGATGAAGATCTCACATGTAGCTGCTTTTGGACAAGAAAATGACTGATTTAGAGGCCTTGCACATCTCAAATCAAGGGAGACTTATCAAAAAACCAAGAGAAAAAGAAGAAAGGCCAAAAATTTATTAGATTTAACTAAGGCCCATTTGAAACTTTCATTGTAAACTCTTTTCCCTAAGGCCCATCTATCATTGTATTAGGGTTAGGGTTTGGCTATCTAACCTATAAATACTGTAATAACCCGGAAATTCTGAACCAGTTTAAAAATTTTTATTTTGGCAATTTTAGCGAATTTTGATTATTTAAAATAGATTATTTTAAATAATATCGACGATAAATTTATTTTGAATAGAATTCGAACGTATATATTATATACGTCGTCGTTAGAATATAATAATTATATATATAATTATAACTAGAATTGAAAATGGCGCGGTAGTTCGATATTTCGATTTCAAACTTCAATTGAATGTACCGGGTGCAAAACAATCCGGATTTTAGTGAAACCAAAAATGATAGGATAATTAATGATATCTTTCCAACGAATCCGAAAATTTGAAATTTCATAGCGGGAATCAAAAGATATGTCCAGTTGAAAATTCTGAATAGTCGTTATGGAATTCAGGCCCTTAAAAATGGGAATTTTGCAAATGACCTCGGATTTCGACGAAACCTCTTTTGTAGGGTCCGTGATGTCAAATTATTGCTAGGTTTCAAATTTCATAATTTTTCGAATCAATATGTGAGCGTGGCAAAGGAAAACGCGTTTGACCAGTTTTAGTTGATTTTAATCGACTGGAAAATGGCCATTTTTCCAACGGTCTCAGAGTTCGACGAAACTAGTTTTGTTAGGACCGTATCGTCAATACGAAGCAAGAAAATATTTTTCTGAAATTTTTCGAGTTCGTATGTGACCCCAGTAAATTGAAATGCGCATTCAAATTCAATATATAGAGTTATACGTTGATTTTAATGGAAACGGGTCGAAACGATCAAATCAGCTTGCGATACATATCCCATTGTGTTCGGAATAGGGGTAAAACGCTATGGACGACAGGCGGTGGGCCTCGTTTTGAGGTCGAAAATAAAAGTTGCTTTTTGGTGAAAATAAAATAATTAAATAAATTAAAAATTAAAAATTCTCTCTCCCTCCCCTTTAAACCCGTTGCCCCACCCCTTTCAGTTCATTTCAGAAAAAAAACGAATCGAACCCATCTTCGATCCACCGCCCACCAACCACCGACGAACGTCGCCCCGTTCTCTAACGCGCCGCCCTTCCCTAGACATCCTCCACCTTAGCCCCTCGCCCTCCTTCCTCTCTCCGTTCCTGCTCCACCACGAAACTGCCCACCTCGAACGAACCCGAACCCAGCCCTAAAAACCACCGTGTAGGGCACACCATCACCCCCCCACCCTCCGGCGACTGTTGCACAGCCCCTGGCGCCCCCTCATCCATCTCCGACGCCCTCAACTCCGTTGCTGCCTCCCCTCTGCCTCAGACCGACGATGAAGCACCCCTCCTACCATCCGAAAGTGAGTTTTACTAAATTTTGCTATTTATTTTCTGAAAAAAATAGTTTAGTTAAGTTAACAAGCTGAATGTAATTAAATTTATATATAATGTTGAAATAAAAAAATATGATCTTTATTGTATATATGAAGGTAAAACTATCAATTTTATATGAATAAAAAGGCGATATCTTTACATTTGAAAAGGCGAAGTCTTCATTTTTAAAATGGCGAAATATAATTCTCATATTATGTAGAAGATAAAAAAATATGATTTTTATATTTTAGGAGGAATACAAATTCGATTTTTAAATTATAGAAAATATAAAAACATGATTTTTATATAGTGGAGATAATAAAAATAGGATTTTTATATTATATAAATAATAAAAATTCGATCTTTATTATGTAGGAGGTATAAAAATATAATTTTTATAATAAAGAGAAGTTAAAAATATGATTTTTATATATTGAATAATGAAGTAAAAATTAGATTTTTCTATATTGAATGGCGAAGTAAAAATTCGTTTTTTATATATTGAGTAGCAAAGTAAAAATTCGATGTTTACATATGTAGAAAATACGGGCAACGAAGGTGACAAAAAGGTGAGAACGTTGAAGATTTCTTTCAATGAAGAGTCGTGGTATTGGATAGCTATTGGTGAGAATTTCTCACCTTTCAATTTCTTTTTCTAGTTTCATATATATACTAGGATGCAGACGGTGTTAAGTAGCACCCGACACAATCGTCCACAGACCATGGACTTGTTTGTTTGGTTGTGTAGTTGGTTAGATTATTTGGTTTGAATTGAATTGTTTGGTGAAATGGAATTGATTTGATTGATTTTTGAATGGCGTGGGCCTTCACTAGACCGGGGATAAGGCTGTGCCTCGTCCCGTTTCTAATATCGTGCCGTTATGCCGCCGAAATTTTCTAAAATAAGTTAGAAAAATAAAAATAGCATTTTATTTAAAGAATGAACTGAATAGAAATTCATGTGATGAAATAAAATGTTTTATCGTTAAAAATATAATTTTTAACGTGAATATGAATATAGTGAAAGTGAATAAATAAATATTCATTTACAAACCGGACGGTTTGTTTATGTACACTGATTTGACTGACATTGATTTGGACGATAAATTTTACACATTGCCCAACTGCACAAATAAAATCTGCGTTTGATTGTTTGAAAACCCCACACGGGTGTTGGGATGAAATTTGAAGTTCACTCATCCTGATTGATTAAATATGTCGATCGATTGATTGACAGGCTGTTATAAGCGTTAGATATCTATATTTGATGCTCATACAGTGTAGTGCACTTTGGTTGATGGTTGATTATTTTTCAATGCTATTATATACGTGTGATGTATGAAAATCCACATAATTAACATTATATGGTGATTGATTGGGCCTCATTCCAAATTTAGAAAATAAAGAATATTATAAAATAAAGGTTCATGTGTTGACAGTACTCATCCTTTGAGATTAGTCATGTGTTGAAAGAAATATTTTAATAATAAAATTTACATCTTTATTAATATATAAAATAAAGGTTCATGTGTTGACAGTACTCATCCGTTGAGATTAGTCATGTGTTGAACGAAATATTTGAAATAGAAATATTTGAAAAGGAAATATTTGAAAAAGAAATATTTGAAATAGAATATTTTAAAATAGAAATATATGAAGCCGTGTTGATAAGATTGACGCCATTTTGACGTGATCGATATTTATATCGATTTTATTCATTTTAAAATGAGCATTGAAAAGTGATTTCGATATCTAATATTTTGAAATGAAGTTGAATCGAATAGAAAACCAATTTGAATTGAATCGAATAAAAAAAACCAATTTGAATTGAATCGAATAGAAAACCAATTTGAATTGAATCGAATAGAAAACCAATTTGAATTGAATCGAATAGAAAACCAATTTGAATTGAATCGAATAAAAAAACCAATTTGAATTGAATCGAATAGAAAACCAATTTGAATTGAATCAAATAAAAAAACCAATTTGAATTGAGTCGAATATAAAACCAATTTGAATTGAACCGAATAGAAAACCAATTTGAATTGAATCGAATAGAAAACCAATTTGAAATGAATCGAATAGAAAACCAATTTGAATTGAATCAAAGAGAAAACCAATTTGAATTGAATTGAATAGAAAACCAATTTGAATTGAATCGAATAGAAAACCAATTTGAATTGAATCGAATAAAAAAACCAATTTGAATTAAATCGAGTATAAAACGAATTCGAATTGAATTGAATATATAATGAGTTTGATTTGAATAGAAAATGAATTTGATTTAAATTGAATATGATTTGATTTGAAAAGATATTGAATTTGATTTGAATAGAAAAGAAATTGAATTTGATTTGAATAGAAAAGAAATTGAATTTGAAGGGAATATATAACGAATTCGAATTGAATTGATTTGAAAAGAAAATGAATTCGAATCGAATTAAAAATCGATTTGAATTGAACTCAAATAGAAATGAAAGTAAAAAGGATTTATAATAGAAAATTCAATTTTTGATTTGAATTTGAAATAAAGGTTGAATTTGTTTTTGAAACGAATTCAAAACAATTTATAAAATTCGTTTTGAATAGTAATCGATGAAATATATATTATATATATAATATAATGGCCTGAATAGATAGCGCCGCGCCGCGGCAGTTCGTGAATTTCGACCATTTATTTCAAACGGACATTACGGGAGATCCGACCGTCGGATTCTCCTAAAACCGGAACCGTTGGGTTCGTATCGAAAAGTGCTTTCTAAAGAATATTATAAATTTGAAATCTAACGGTTGGATTTGGAGATACGCCCAAATCAAATTTGGAAAAGGTCGCTGTAAGTGCAGTTCGATGGCCGTTGATGGAAATCGACTGTACGGGCCTTGATAAAATTATTAAAAATATCAATAATTTGTGTAAAATCATAAGAAATTATTTGGGAAAATTTGGGATGAAAAACTCCATATTTGAAAAGATAAAAATAGATCTTTATCGAAATGAACTAGTTTTGAAATAAATTGGATTTGAAATGGATTTAAACAGAACTGATTCATGGGTTTGTCGTGAACTGTGTTTTAAATGACACAAGTTCTTTAACCCAGAAAAAGGAGTTTTATGGAATCGGCAATTAAATTGAAATTTGAATTGATAATTTAAATTATCAAATTTAGAAAATGAACGAGAATGGAGTATCACCAGGTTTGTTCCAAGGCGATAGTTAAATCTTTAATTAGATTTGAACGTGAAATGGTAATTAATTTTACCGATAACACTGTGGTGTTAGATATGGAGTATTACCAGTTTTGCTTCATGGGATGAATTGGTTGGGATTGGGAGATAAAAAAAAATAATTACCTCGATGTGGTTCGCTAATCTCGACTAGTTTGGAAAACCATAATTTGGTTCGAAATGACATCCAAAGGAAGATTAAAGGATAAATTTTAAAGAATTTATCTTGGATAAAATTAATGGGAACCTTTCCCAAAAGATGTGAATATTTAAATAACAGAATATTCAGAATTGGAATGAGGCGTATGTTGTGTTTTCTAGCACTGTTTTTAATATACGCAGGTTGTTCGGAAAGTCCGGGTTTATACCCATTCTGAATAACCGATTCGACGATAAGTCGAAGATGAAGACGCTGGTCGAAGACCGGAAGTCTTCACATCGTTTGGATAATTACTGACGATCCTGATTATGCTGTACACCCAAGAGGATGGGAATAGTTGGTTGTCGTCCAGATGTACTTGGAGATCGATGGATATGCGAGGAAAGAGCCTCCAGTTTCGTTCAGACCCAGAACGAACTTGTAAATGGATTGTGTGTCTGACATTGGATTTTATTCTGTGGTGATTGATTTCTGTTAAATATATATCTGTTTGGCGGCGGAGAATTTATTCTCTTGCTTAACGCCCTTCTCTGAGACATACGAGCTTAGAGGTTATATATCGATAGATATCAATCGCATGGCATGAATTGCCTGTGTGGCACGCTGAGTTGCATGGATCAAGGCTTCTGTTGAAAAGCAAAGTCTTGTGGTTGATGATCAAAGCACGGCCTACGTGGCAGCTTTGTGTATAACGTGAATTCGCGAGCCTCACACCTCGGTATGAGTCAAAAACGGGATACGGACTGCAGTGAGAGCACGACGTTTCTTTCTAGCTTTGGTGCTGTCAGTGACTTACCAGCCCTGACATTTATATGCTTTTCACCTTTGTGGTTGTTGGATGAGGCACCTCGATTTTAGGTCTGTAAGGACCGGGAAACGTGTGTTCAGGAATAAATAATCCTCTAACGTAAGTGAGGACCGGCCCTGAAGATCCAGGGGTTGCCCAGAGTGCGTAGCCCTGGGACATTTGCTAGAGTGTCTCGCAAGCGGAGAGGAGCTTGCCCCTTGCCTCGACTCACGACGGAAATCCAATTTCCAATACGTGAATTTCGGCTTTATTTGTAGAGCCTAATATGGCGACATAGTGGTATGGGGCACTTATGCCGTCTATGATTTATATTTATGATTGAAATTGTTTTGACACTATACACTTATTATATTACCAAATGACTGTTTTAAACGTACTAAGCATGTTTGGCTGTTATAAGATAAAACTCTATCCTCCGGCTTGCGTTGCATTGTGTGATGGGACCTGGGTCTTATAATAGCTTCATTTTTTTGAAAAGCATTGCGTTGTTTATCTATGCACTAGTATTCTTGGGAGAAAACCCGTTCCGTGTTATACGGAGTGGTCCCTTGAATTACTTTCTTTTAAAGTAAAGTTTTAAATAATTGTTTTAGTTCTCACACCAGTCACATGACTGACCTGGAGTTTATTGTTTTAACCTAAACTCTGGGTGCCCCTATTTTCCGCACGGGCAGCTAGTAGTTTTGGCTTTGCAGATTTGTATTCACAGGATCCTGGTTTACAGCTGGAATGATATCCGGAAAGCTCTGTATCCGTATATCACCTTCAGTTGTGCTTTGTATTATTTTCCGCTGCTATGTAATTTATTGTAATCTCTGATATTTATCGAATGTAATTTATACATTTATACTCTGTATATTCTTGTATCTGATGGAATTGTTGTATGTAACAACCCGGAAATTCTGGGCCAGTTTAAAATTTTTATTTCGGCAATTTTAGTGAATTTTGAATATTTAAAATGAATTATTTTAAATAAAAACGACGAGAAAATTTAATTTGAATAGAATTCGACGTATATATTATATACGCCGTCGTTAGAATATAAATATTTATATATAATTATAAATAGAATTGAAAATGGCGCGGTAGTTCGATAATTCGATTTCAAACTTCAATTGAATGTACCGGGTGCAAAACAATCCGGATTTTAGTGAAACCAAAAATAATGGAATCTAATAGTGAATATCTTTCCAACGAATCCGAAAAATCAAGATTTCATATCGGGAATCAAAAGATATGTCCAGTTGAAAATTCTGAATAGTCGCTATGGAATTCAGGCCCTTAAAAATGGACATTTTGCAAACGACCTCGGATTCCGACGAAACCAGTTTTGTTGGGTCCGCAGAGTCAAGTTATTGCTAGATTCCAAATTTCATAATTTTCCGAATCAGTATGTGAGCGTGGCAAAGGAAAACGCGTTTGACCAGTTTCAGTTGATTTTAATCGACTGGAAAATGGCCATTTTTCTAACGGTCTCAGAATTCGACGAAACTAGTTTTGTTAGGACCGTATCATCAATACGAAGCTAGAAAATATTTTTCTGCAATTTATAGAGTTAGTATGTGGCCCCAGTAATTTGAAATGTACGTTTAAAATTCAATATAGTGATTTAAATGTAAATTCAACGGAAACTGATTCAAACAATCGAATCAGCCAGCGATACATATCCCATTGTGTTCGGAATGGGGGTTAAACGCTATGGACGACAGGCGGTGGGCCTCGTTTCGAGGTCGTTTGTAAAAGTCAACCTTTTTGAAAAATTAAATAATAAAATAATAATAATAAAAAAAAATATTTTCCTTTCCCCCTTTTTACTCTGGCCCCCCCCCTTTTTCCCCGTTCATTCGTTTCTGAATAAAAAAAGAAAAAAAAGAAAAAAAAGGGAGAAGGAGGCGACGAAGGCGGGGAGGAGCCGCCGCCCTCCCCAAGGGCCACCGCGCCTCGTCAAAGACCCCCCCCCTCTCTTCCACCTCGACCGCAACGCAAGGCGACCCCCCCCCCCTCTCTTCCACCTCGACCGCGACGCAAGGCGACCCCCCCTGCTGCCGTTTCCCCCACGACCTCCAGCACCCCTCCGAGCCGCCGCCGACGTCTCCAAACCCCCCCGTAAGTTTTTAGTTGTTTTATTATTTTATTTTTAAAGAAATTTGAAAACTGATTTTTATAAGGATTTGAAAAACTGATTTAGTTTTAAGAATGAAAACTGTGTTTTTTTTTTAGTATAAACCTGATTTAGTTTTAAGAATGAAAACTGTGTTTTTTTTTAGTATAAACCTGATTTAGTTTTAAGAATGAAAACTGTGTTTTTTTTTTAGTATAAACCTGATTTAGTTTTAAGAATGAAAACTGTTTTTTTTAGTATAAAACTGATTTTGTTTTAAGAATGAAAACTGTTTTTTTTAAGTATATAAAACTGAAATTGCATTGTTTTCAAAGAAGAATTTTTTTTTTTATCATAGGAAAGATCAAATCTTTGTTATAAAAATTGAAATTTTTATAAAAGGCATAAAGAAGGATTTTTATATATTGAACTTCGAACTAAAAATTCGATTTTTATATATTGAACTTCGAACTAAAAATTCGATTTTTATATATTGAACTTCGAACTAAAAATTCGATTTTTATATATTGAACTTCGAACTAAAAATTCGATTTTTATATATTGAACTTCGAACTAAAAATTCGATTTTTATATATTGAACTTTGAACTAAAAATTCGATGTTTATATATTGAACTTTGAAATAAAAATTCGATTTTTATATATGGAATAGCGAAGTAAAATTCGATTTTTACATATGTAGTGAAAGCGGACAACGAAAGCGATAAAAGGCGAGTTGGCGAAGGTTTCCTGCATTAGAAGGGCCGTGGAGCTAGGATAGCTAAAGGTGAGAATTTCTCACCTTTCAATTTCATTTTCTAGTTATATATATATACTAGGATGCAGACGGTGCTTAGTAGCACCCGACACAATCGTCCACAGACCATGGACTTGTTTGTTTGGTTGCATAGCTTAGTTATATGATTTGATTTGAATTTGATTGTTTGGTGAGATGAAATTGATTTGATTGATGTGTGAATGGCGTGGGCCTTCACTAGACCAGGGATAAGGCTAGGCCTTGTCCCGTTTCTAGTATCGTGCCGTTATGCCGCCGAAATTTTCTAAAATATGTTAGAAAAATAAAAATGTCATTTATTGAATAAATGAACTGAAAAGAAAATTCATGTGTTAGAATAAATATTTTATCGTTAAAAATATAGTTTTTAACGTGAATGTGAATAAAATAAATATTCATTTACAAACCGTACGGTTTGTTTATGTACACCTATTTGAAGGATATTGATTGGGACGATAAATTTTACACATCGCCCAACAGCACAAATAAAATATGTGTTTGACTGTTTGAAACCCCACACGGGTGTTGGGATGAAATTTGAAGTTCACTCATCCTGATTGATTGAATATGTCGATCGATTGATTGACAGGCTGTTATAAGCGTTAGATATTTATATTTGATGCTTATACAGTGTAGTGCACTTTGGTTGATGGTTGATTATTTTTCAATGCTATTATATACATGTGATGTATGAAAATCCATATAATCAGCGTTATATGGTAATTGATTGGGCCTCATTCCAATTTGAAAAATAAGGAATATTATAAAATAAAAGTTCATGTGTTGACAGTACTCATTCATTGAGATTGGTTATGTGTTGAACGAAATATTTTAGTAATAAAATTTACATCTTTATCAATATAAAATAAAAGTTCATGTGTTGACAGTACTCATTCATTGAGATTGGTCATGTGTTGAACGAAATATTTTAGTAATAAAATTTACATCTTTATCAATATAAAATAAAAGTTCATGTGTTGACAGTACTCATTCATTGAGATTGGTCATGTGTTGAACGAAATATTTTAGTAATAAAATTTACATCTTTATCAATATAAAATAAAAGTTCATGTGTTGACAGTACTCATCCATTGAGATTGGTCATGTGTTGAACGAAATATTTTGATAATAACAACCATTTTGAAGAAAAGAAATATTTGAAATAGGATATTTGAAAATAGAAATTTATGAAGCCGTGTTGATTAGATTGACGCCATTTTGACGCGAACGATATTTATATCGATTTTATTCATTTTGAATTGAATTGAAAACGATTTCGAAATGAATTGAATTGAAAACGATTTCGAAATGAATTGAATTGAAAACGATTTCGAAATGAATTGAATTGAAAACGATTTCGAAATGAATTGAATTGAAAACGATTTCGAAATGAATTGAATTGAAAACGATTTCGAAATGAATTGAATTGAAAACGATTTCGAAATGAATTGAATTGAAAACGATTTTGAAATGAATTGAGTTAAAAACGATTTCGAAATGAATTGAATTGAAAACGATTTCGAAATGAAATGAATTGAAAACGAATTCAAATTGAATTGAAAGCGAATTGAAATGAATTCAAATTGAATTGAAATTTGAATTGAATAGAAATGAATTTTAAAACGAATTTATAAAGAAGAATTCAATTTTGATTTGAATTGAAATGGAAGTTGAAATTGCTTTTGAAACGAATTTAAAACTATTTATATAATTCGTTTTAAATAAAAATCGACGAAGTATATATTTTATATATTATATATATAATATAATGGCCTGAATAGAACGCGCCGCGCCGCGGCAGTTCGTGAATTTCGACCATTTATTTCAAACGGACATTGCGGGAGATCCGACCGTCGGATTCTCCTAAAACCGGAACCGTTGGGTTCGTATCGAAAAGAGCTTTCTAATGAATGTTAGAAATTTGAAATCTAACGGTTGGATTTGGAGATACGTCCAAATCAAATTCGAAAAAGGTCGCTGTAAGTGCAGTTCGATGGCCGTTAATGGAAATCGACTGTACGGGCCTTGATAAAATTATTAAAAATAGTAATAATTTGTGTAAAATCATAAGAAATGATTTGTGAAAGTTTGGGATGAAAAACTCCATATTTGAAAAGATAAAAATAGATTTTTATCGAAATGAACTAGTTTTGAACTAGAATTATAATTCTATTTATTTTTAAATAAATAAATTGAATTTGAAATGGTTTTGAAAATAACCAAAATTTCCAATGATTGCATTGGAGTGGATTTGAATCGAAATTGTCTTCGGAATATTTCGATGTTGGAATTCGTGATATTACAGGTGTTGTTATGGAAATTTGAAAGATATATATTCGTATCGTTATTCCCAATACGACATTTGTTAGTCGTAGAATTCGATATTGAATATAAGCCGATATATTTTCTATTCAGAGCCTTGTATTGAATATCGAATGTGATTTGGGTTTGTCGTGAATGGTGTCTTCACTAACACTGTTCTTGAACCCAGTTGAGAAAAAATTAATTCTTTTTATTTAGATTTAATGAAGTGTACCAATTAAATGATATTTAATTGGAATTGAATTGGTATTGATTTTTGGGTTTATCGTGAACAGTGTTTTAAATAACACTTGTTCTTTAACCCGATAATTAATGGAATGTGATTTTGGGTTTATCGTGAACAGTGTTTTAAATAACACTTGTTCTTTAACCCGATAATTAATGGAATGTGATTTTGGGTTTATCGTGAACAGTGTTTTAAATAACACTTGTTCTTTAACCCGATAATTAATGGAATGTGATTTTGGGTTTATCGTGAATCGTGTTTTAAATGACACTGATTCTTTAACCCAGATAATGATTAAAACTAAGTGGAATTTTAATGAATCTTTAATTAGATTGAAAAGATCGAGAATGGAGTATCACCAGTTTTACTCCAGGCGATAGTTAATTCTTTAATTAGATTTGAACGTGAAATGGTAATTGAATTTACCGATAACACTGTGGTGTTAGATATGAAGTATTACCAGTTTTACTTCATGGGATAAATAGGTTGGGATGGGGAAATTAAAACAAATGATTACTTCGGTAAGGTTCGCTAATCCCGACTAGTTTGAATTGAGATTCAAAGATAGAATAAAGAATAAATTCAAGGAATTTATCTTGGATAAAATTAATGGGAACCTTTCCCTATGAATGTGAAATTTAGAAACTAACTGTCGGTTGGCCAAGCAGAATGGTTTTCTGGATATTGATCTGATGTTGGTTTCGGCCTTCGGGGTTAATATTCGGGGAATTATTCTCTTGATTAATTTACGGTTAGCGACTAATGAATTGGAATGAGGCGTATGTTGTGTTTGTGTAACACTTTTATAATATATACACGAGTTATTCGGAAAGACCGGGTTTATCCCATTCTGAATAACTGATACGACGATAAGTCGAAGATGAAGACGATGGTCGAAGACCGGAAGTCTTCACGTCGTTTGGGTAATTACTGATGATCTTGATTGGGCTGTACACCCAAGAAGATGGAAACAGTTAGTGATCGTCCAGACGTACTTGGAGATCGATGGATATGCGGGGTACTAGGTGCCTCCGGTTTCGTTCAGACCCAGAACGGACTTCTAAATGGACTGTGTGTCTGACATCGGATTTCATTCTGTGTGACTGATATCGGTTGCATAGGATGGTTTGCCTGTGTGGCATGCTAAGATGCAAATGATCAAGGCTTCTGTTGAAAAGCAAAGTCTTGTGGTGATGATCAAAGCACGGCCTTTGTGGCGTAGCTTTGTGTAACGTTTACCTCGCGTGTTTCACACCCGGTATGAACCAAAAACGGGAGACGGACCTCAGGGAGGGCCTTCGTTTCTTCCTAGCTAGAAGTGGCGTCAGTGGTTTTACACGCCCTGACGAGTTTGACTTATGTGGTTGTTGCTGTTGCGAGGCGCCTCGGATTGATCGGTCGTTCTCGAACCGATGGAGTCATTTAGTTGGCTCGTTTACGCCCCAAAGGGCGGGGAAACGTAGTGTTCAGGCATTTTAATCCACATCGGTGGACCGGCCCTGACGATCCAAGGGTCGATGCGCTCTGACCCTGTGGCTCGGGCTAGGCAGTCACGAAGTCAGTGAGGACTATCTTTTGCCTCGGTTCATAGATGGAAATCCAATTTCCAAATACGTGACTTTGCGGTTTTATTTGTAAACCTATATAGGGCGACATGATATATGGTACCCATGCCGCCTACGATTGATACTTATGATTTGAAGTTGTTTTATGCACTATGCACTTATTATAGTATCAAATGATTTGTTTTAAACGTATCAAGCACTCTTTGGCTGTTATAAGGGAAAACCCTATCCTCAGCTGCGTTGCATTGTGTGATGGGACCTGGGTCTTATAACAGCTTCATTTTTCTTTACTTAGCATTGCGCTGTTTGTTTTATGCACTGGTATTCTTGGGAGGAAACCCGTTCCGTGTTATACGGCGTGGTCCCTTGATTTACCTTTGAAAATAAAGATTAATAACTGTTTTAGTTCTCACACCAGTCACATGACTGACCTGGAGTTTATTGTTTTAACCTAAACTCTGGGTGCCCTTATTTTGACACGAGCAGCTAGTAGTTTTGGTTTTGCAGATTTATATTCACAGGATCCTGGTTTACAGCTGGAATGATATCCGGAAAGCTTTGTATCCGTATATCTCTTCTAGTTGTGTATTGTATTATTTTCCGCTGCTATGTATTTAAATGTAATTTAAATCTCTGATATTTCTGTGTAATATTCATTTATACTCTGTATATTCTTGTAATCTGATGCATTGTTGTAATATACAATGAAATGTTCTTCTGTATGTGTTCTGTTTTGTCCTGTTCTCAAACGATAGGGTGTTTCGAACGGTCTGGGTCGGTTTAGCGACTGGTTCGGACCGAGCGAAATTCCTTGCCGTCACAGTTGGTATCAGAGCTTTGGTTTACAAAGCTCAGAGAACAAGACACATTAGAACCATACGAAAGAATTCATCAGATATGGGATTAGCAATATCCAATGGAATGACTCGTTAGAGATAGGATCAGTAGTATCCTAGAACGAGTGTGAAGAGTATATTTTTAAAATGAAAACAATTTTGTTTTGAAAATTTAAATCAATTATTCGTATCTGATTATCTATTTATATTGAGTTGGACAGTCCAGTATATAAAGATTTTGCGTATACGTCTGATCCGCGTGTATTCGAAGTTTTAATATATTGGATAGATATAGAATCATACTCTAGTGGCCCGAAGATGATTCTGATGGTTGAGTACTCATCGTCAGAATTTATATTCGTGTGACGAAGGTGTGATATCTATATATTTCCATTAGACTGGTGTGAGAACCAAAACTAATATAGTTAGAACACATTGTTGTGAATTGGCATCAAAAACATGATTTTTGTATATGTATCAAAATTATGAATTTGAAACGTTAATCCACTAATTGATTGATGTTTGTGTTGTTTGTTTAATTGTTTGATAATTTTGAACCATTATGCCTAACTGAATCAAATATTGAAATTTGGTCGCATTTGCTTGCATATGCATATATATCTTTGAACAGGTCATAGCAAGGAGGCTAGAGCAGAGAATAAAATTTGTTTGCCCGACAAATAGGTACATGTTTACTACATAATTTCCTGTTTTGTTTGGGTGATGATGATTTTGTGAGCCTATTGGCTAGCCGCTTGGCTTTTTCTTTTTCTTTTTGAGATCTGAAGGACCGGGGAAGCTATTTGAAATTCCCCGATGCTCCCGGTGCAGGGGAGGTTATGGCGAAATTTTTCAAAAATTTAGGGTGTTAGCCAAATTTTTGAGATTTTAGAAAATTCTCAAAAACTGAAAAGTTGGAGAATGGAAGCCAGATCGAGCGTAGAGCTGAATAATCAAACCACTTTCGACTTTGTTCCTTTTCGGGGACGAAAAGTTTTAAGTGGGGGAGATTGTAACAACCCGGAAATTCTGGGCCAGTTTAAAATTTTTATTTCGGCAATTTTAGTGAATTTTGAATATTTAAAATGAATTATTTTAAATAAAAACGACGAGAAAATTTAATTTGAATAGAATTCGACGTATATATTATATACGCCGTCGTTAGAATATAAATATTTATATATAATTATAAATAGAATTGAAAATGGCGCGGTAGTTCGATAATTTGATTTCAAACTTCAATTGAATGTACCGGGTGCAAAACAATCCGTATTTTAGTGAAACCAAAAATAATGGAATCTAATAGTGAATATCTTTCCAACGAATCCGAAAAATCAAGATTTCATATCGGGAATCAAAAGATATGTCCAGTTGAAAATTCTGAATAGTCGCTATGGAATTCAGGCCCTTAAAAATGGACATTTTGCAAACGACCTCGGATTCCGACGAAACCAGTTTTGTTGGGTCCGCAGAGTCAAGTTATTGCTAGATTCCAAATTTCATAATTTTCCGAATCAGTATGTGAGCGTGGCAAAGGAAAACGCGTTTGACCAGTTTCAGTTGATTTTAATCGACTGGAAAATGGCCATTTTTCTAACGGTCTCAGAATTCGACGAAACTAGTTTTGTTAGGACCGTATCATCAATACGAAGCTAGAAAATATTTTTCTGCAATTTATAGAGTTAGTATGTGGCCCCAGTAATTTGAAATGTACGTTTAAAATTCAATATAGTGATTTAAATGTAAATTCAACGGAAACTGATTCAAACAATCGAATCAGCCAGCGATACATATCCCATTGTGTTCGGAATGGGGGTTAAACGCTATGGACGACAGGCGGTGGGCCTCGTTTCGAGGTCGTTTGTAAAAGTCAACCTTTTTGAAAAATTAAATAATAAAATAATAATAATAAAAAAAAATATTTTCCTTTCCCCCTTTTTACTCTGGCCCCCCCCCCTTTTTCCCCGTTCATTCGTTTCTGAATAAAAAAAGAAAAAAAAAGAAAAAAAAGGGAGAAGGAGGCGACGAAGGCGGGGAGGAGCCGCCGCCCTCCCCAAGGGCCACCGCGCCTCGTCAAAGACCCCCCCTCTCTTCCACCTCGACCGCAACGCAAGGCGACCCCCCCCCCCCTCTCTTCCACCTCGACCGCGACGCAAGGCGACCCCCCCTGCTGTCGTTTCCCCCACGACCTCCAGCACCCCTCCGAGCCGCCGCCGACGTCTCCAAACCCCCCCGTAAGTTTTTAGTTGTTTTATTATTTTATTTTTAAAGAAATTTGAAAACTGATTTTTATAAGGATTTGAAAAACTGATTTAGTTTTAAGAATGAAAACTGTGTTTTTTTTAGTATAAACCTGATTTAGTTTTAAGAATGAAAACTGTGTTTTTTTTTAGTATAAACCTGATTTAGTTTTAAGAATGAAAACTGTGTTTTTTTTTTAGTATAAACCTGATTTAGTTTTAAGAATGAAAACTGTTTTTTTTAGTATAAAACTGATTTTGTTTTAAGAATGAAAACTGTTTTTTTTAAGTATATAAAACTGAAATTGCATTGTTTTCAAAGAAGAATTTTTTTTTTATCATAGGAAAGATCAAATCTTTGTTATAAAAATTGAAATTTTTATAAAAGGCATAAAGAAGGATTTTTATATATTGAACTTCGAACTAAAAATTCGATTTTTATATATTGAACTTCGAACTAAAAATTCGATTTTTATATATTGAACTTCGAACTAAAAATTCGATTTTTATATATTGAACTTCGAACTAAAAATTCGATTTTTATATATTGAACTTCGAACTAAAAATTCGATTTTTATATATTGAACTTTGAACTAAAAATTCGATGTTTATATATTGAACTTTGAAATAAAAATTCGATTTTTATATATGGAATAGCGAAGTAAAATTCGATTTTTACATATGTAGTGAAAGCGGACAACGAAAGCGACAAAAGGCGAGTTGGCGAAGGTTTCCTGCATTAGAAGGGCCGTGGAGCTAGGATAGCTAAAGGTGAGAATTTCTCACCTTTCAATTTCATTTTCTAGTTATATATATATACTAGGATGCAGACGGTGCTTAGTAGCACCCGACACAATCGTCCACAGACCATGGACTTGTTTGTTTGGTTGCATAGCTTAGTTATATGATTTGATTTGAATTTGATTGTTTGGTGAGATGAAATTGATTTGATTGATGTGTGAATGGCGTGGGCCTTCACTAGACCGGGGATAAGGCTAGGCCTTGTCCCGTTTCTAGTATCGTGCCGTTATGCCGCCGAAATTTTCTAAAATATGTTAGAAAAATAAAAATGTCACTTATTGAATAAATGAACTGAAAAGAAAATTCATGTGTTAGAATAAATATTTTATCGTTAAAAATATAGTTTTTAACGTGAATGTGAATAAAATAAATATTCATTTACAAACCGTACGGTTTGTTTATGTACACCTATTTGAAGGATATTGATTGGGACGATAAATTTTACACATCGCCCAACAGCACAAATAAAATATGTGTTTGACTGTTTGAAACCCCACACGGGTGTTGGGATGAAATTTGAAGTTCACTCATCCTGATTGATTGAATATGTCGATCGATTGATTGACAAGCTGTTATAAGCGTTAGATATTTATATTTGATGCTTATACAGTGTAGTGCACTTTGGTTGATGGTTGATTATTTTTCAATGCTATTATATACATGTGATGTATGAAAATCCATATAATCAGCGTTATATGGTAATTGATTGGGCCTCATTCCAATTTGAAAAATAAGGAATATTATAAAATAAAAGTTCATGTGTTGACAGTACTCATTCATTGAGATTGGTCATGTGTTGAACGAAATATTTTAGTAATAAAATTTACATCTTTATCAATATAAAATAAAAGTTCATGTGTTGACAGTACTCATTCATTGAGATTGGTCATGTGTTGAACGAAATATTTTAGTAATAAAATTTACATCTTTATCAATATAAAATAAAAGTTCATGTGTTGACAGTACTCATTCATTGAGATTGGTCATGTGTTGAACGAAATATTTTAGTAATAAAATTTACATCTTTATCAATATAAAATAAAAGTTCATGTGTTGACAGTACTCATCCATTGAGATTGGTCATGTGTTGAACGAAATATTTTGATAATAACAACCATTTTGAAGAAAAGAAATATTTGAAATAGGATATTTGAAAATAGAAATTTATGAAGCCGTGTTGATTAGATTGACGCCATTTTGACGCGAACGATATTTATATCGATTTTATTCATTTTGAATTGAAAACGATTTCGAAATGAATTGAATTGAAAACGATTTCGAAATGAATTGAATTGAAAACGATTTCGAAATGAATTGAATTGAAAACGATTTCGAAATGAATTGAATTGAAAACGATTTCGAAATGAATTGAATTGAAAACGATTTCGAAATGAATTGAATTGAAAACGATTTCGAAATGAATTGAATTGAAAACGATTTCGAAATGAATTGAATTGAAAACGATTTCGAAATGAAATGAATTGAAAACGAATTCAAATTGAATTGAAAGCGAATTGAAATGAATTCAAATTGAATTGAAATTTGAATTGAATAGAAATGAATTTTAAAACGAATTTATAAAGAAGAATTCAATTTTGATTTGAATTGAAATGGAAGTTGAAATTGCTTTTGAAACGAATTTAAAACTATTTATATAATTCGTTTTAAATAAAAATCGACGAAGTATATATTTTATATATTATATATATAATATAATGGCCTGAATAGAACGCGCCGCGCCGCGGCAGTTCGTGAATTTCGACCATTTATTTCAAACGGACATTGCGGGAGATCCGACCGTCGGATTCTCCTAAAACCGGAACCGTTGGGTTCGTATCGAAAAGAGCTTTCTAATGAATGTTAGAAATTTGAAATCTAACGGTTGGATTTGGAGATACGTCCAAATCAAATTCGAAAAAGGTCGCTGTAAGTGCAGTTCGATGGCCGTTAATGGAAATCGACTGTACGGGCCTTGATAAAATTATTAAAAATAGTAATAATTTGTGTAAAATCATAAGAAATGATTTGTGAAAGTTTGGGATGAAAAACTCCATATTTGAAAAGATAAAAATAGATTTTTATCGAAATGAACTAGTTTTGAACTAGAATTATAATTCTATTTATTTTTAAATAAATAAATTGAATTTGAAATGGTTTTGAAAATAACCAAAATTTCCAATGATTGCATTGGAGTGGATTTGAATCGAAATTGTCTTCGGAATATTTCGATGTTGGAATTCGTGATATTACAGGTGTTGTTATGGAAATTTGAAAGATATATATTCGTATCGTTATTCCCAATACGACATTTGTTAGTCGTAGAATTCGATATTGAATATAAGCCGATATATTTTCTATTCAGAGCCTTGTATTGAATATCGAATGTGATTTGGGTTTGTCGTGAATGGTGTCTTCACTAACACTGTTCTTGAACCCAGTTGAGAAAAAATTAAATCTTTTTATTTAGATTTAATGAAGTGTACCAATTAAATGATATTTAATTGGAATTGAATTGGTATTGATTTTTGGGTTTATCGTGAACAGTGTTTTAAATAACACTTGTTCTTTAACCCGATAATTAATGGAATGTGATTTTGGGTTTATCGTGAACAGTGTTTTAAATAACACTTGTTCTTTAACCCGATAATTAATGGAATGTGATTTTGGGTTTATCGTGAACAATGTTTTAAATAACACTTGTTCTTTAACCCGATAATTAATGGAATGTGATTTTGGGTTTATCGTGAATCGTGTTTTAAATGACACTGATTCTTTAACCCAGATAATGATTAAAACTAAGTGGAATTTTAATGAATCTTTAATTAGATTGAAAAGATCGAGAATGGAGTATCACCAGTTTTACTCCAGGCGATAGTTAAATCTTTAATTAGATTTGAACGTGAAATGGTAATTGAATTTACCGATAACACTGTGGTGTTAGATATGAAGTATTACCAGTTTTACTTCATGGGATAAATAGGTTGGGATGGGGAAATTAAAACAAATGATTACTTCGGTAAGGTTCGCTAATCCCGACTAGTTTGAATTGAGATTCAAAGATAGAATAAAGAATAAATTCAAGGAATTTATCTTGGATAAAATTAATGGGAACCTTTCCCTATGAATGTGAAATTTAGAAACTAACTGTCGGTTGGCCAAGCAGAATGGTTTTCTGGATATTGATCTGATGTTGGTTTCGGCCTTCGGGGTTAATATTCGGGGAATTATTCTCTTGATTAATTTACGGTTAGCGACTAATGAATTGGAATGAGGCGTATGTTGTGTTTGTGTAACACTTTTATAATATATACGCGAGTTATTCGGAAAGACCGGGTTTATCCCATTCTGAATAACTGATACGACGATAAGTCGAAGATGAAGACGATGGTCGAAGACCGGAAGTCTTCACGTCGTTTGGGTAATTACTGATGATCTTGATTGGGCTGTACACCCAAGAAGATGGAAACAGTTAGTGATCGTCCAGACGTACTTGGAGATCGATGGATATGCGGGGTACTAGGTGCCTCCGGTTTCGTTCAGACCCAGAACGGACTTGTAAATGGACTGTGTGTCTGACATCGGATTTCATTCTGTGTGACTGATATCGGTTGCATAGGATGGTTTGCCTGTGTGGCATGCTAAGATGCAAATGATCAAGGCTTCTGTTGAAAAGCAAAGTCTTGTGGTGATGATCAAAGTACGGCCTTTGTGGCGTAGCTTTGTGTAACGTTTACCTCGCGTGTTTCACACCCGGTATGAACCAAAAACGGGAGACGGACCTCAGGGAGGGCCTGCGTTTCTTCCTAGCTGGAAGTGGCGTCAGTGGTTTTACACGCCCTGACGAGTTTGACTTATGTGGTTGTTGCTGTTGCGAGGCGCCTCGGATTGATCGGTCGTTCTCGAACCGATGGAGTCATTTAGTTGGCTCGTTTACGCCCCAAAGGGCGGGGAAACGTAGTGTTCAGGCATTTTAATCCACATCGGTGGACCGGCCCTGAAGATCCAAGGGTCGATGCGCTCTGACCCTGTGGCTCGGGCTAGGTAGTCACGAAGTCGGTGAGGACTATCTTTTGCCTCGGTTCATAGATGGAAATCCAATTTCCAAATACGTGACTTTGCGGTTTTATTTGTAAACCTATATAGGGCGACATGATATATGGTACCCATGCCGCCTATGATTGATACTTATGATTTGAAGTTGTTTTATGCACTATGCACTTATTATAGTATCAAATGATTTGTTTTAAACGTATCAAGCACTCTTTGGCTGTTATAAGGGAAAACCCTATCCTCGGCTGCGTTGCATTGTGTGATGGGACCTGGGTCTTATAACAGCTTCATTTTTCTTTACTTAGCATTGCGTTGTTTGTTTTATGCACTGGTATTCTTGGGAGGAAACCCGTTCCGTGTTATACGGCGTGGTCCCTTGATTTACCTTTGAAAATAAAGATTAATAACTGTTTTAGTTCTCACACCAGTCACATGACTGACCTGGAGTTTATTGTTTTAACCTAAACTCTGGGTGCCCTTATTTTGACACGAGCAGCTAGTAGTTTTGGTTTTGCAGATTTATATTCACAGGATCCTGGTTTACAGCTGGAATGATATCTGGAAAGCTTTGTATCCGTATATCTCTTCTAGTTGTGTATTGTATTATTTTCCGCTGCTATGTATTTAAATGTAATTTAAATCTCTGATATTTCTGTGTAATATTCATTTATACTCTGTATATTCTTGTAATCTGATGCATTGTTGTAATATACAATGAAATGTTCTTCTGTATGTGTTCTGTTTTGTCCTGTTCTCAAACGATAGGGTGTTTCGAACGGTCTGGGTCGGTTTAGCGACTGGTTCGGACCGAGCGAAATTCCTTGCCGTCACATTGTAATAGTAATGAAATGTTCTTCCATCTGCGTTCTTTTGTGTGTTGTTCTCAAAGTATTCGCTCTTTCCTTAACGGGGAAGAAACGGGTCCTCACAGTGGTATCAGAGCTTTGGTTTACAGAGCTCGAGAACAAGGCACATTAGAACCATACGAAAGAATTCATCAGATATTGGATTAGCAATATCCAATTAGAATGACTCGTTAGAGATAGGATCAGTAGTATCCTAGAACGAGTGTGAAGAGTATATTTTTCAAATGAAAACAATTTTGTTTTGAAAATTTAAATCGTTTTACACATATTTGAATATTTATTTATTTTGAATTTGGACAATCCAATATATAAAGATTTTGCATATACACGTCATGAACGTATATTCGAAGTTTTAATATATTAGATAGATATAGAATCACATTCTAGTCGCCCGGACATGATTCTGATGATGGCGCGCCATCACTAGTATTTATGTTCGTGTTTCGAAGGTGAGATATCTGTATATTTCCATTTGACTGGTGTGAGAACCAAAACTTATATAGATAGATTCATTTGTTGTGATTTGGCACCAAAACATAATTTTCTGTATATATATATATATATATATATATATCAAAATTTTGAATTTGAAACGTTAAATTCACTAATTGATTGATGTTTGTGTTGTTTGTTTATTTGTTTAATAATTTTGAACCATTATGCCTAATAGAATCAAATATTGAATTGTATTGAAAATTAGACGCATTTGCTTGCATATATATGTACTTACATTGAACAGGTCATAGCAAAGAGGCTAGAGCAGAGAATAAAATTTGTTTGCCCGACAAATAGGTACATATTTACTATAATTTACTGTTTTGTTTGGGTGATGATGATTTTATGAGCCTATTGGCTAGCCGCTTGGTTTTTCTTTTTCTTTTTGAGATCAGAAGGCCTATATGGCAATTTCGGGATTTTCCCGTGGCTCCCGGTGTAGGGGAGGTTATGGCGAAATTTTTCGAAAATTTAGGTGTTAGCCAAATTTTTGAAGAATTTGAAAATTCTTAGAAACTGAAAAGTTGGGGAATGGAAGCCAGATCGAACGTAGAGTTGATTAATCAAACCACTTTCGACTTTGTTCCTTTTCAAGGACGAAAAGTTTTAAGTGGGGGAGATTGTAATAACCCGAAAATTCTGAACCAGTTAAATTTTTTTTATTTTGGCAATTTTAGCGAATTTTGATTATTTAAAATAGATTATTTTAAATAATATCGACGATAAATTTATTTTGAATAGAATTCGAACGTATATATTATATACGTCGTCGTTAGAATATAATAATTATATATATAATTATATATAATTTGAAAATGGCGTGGTAGTTCGATAATTCAGTTTCAAACTTCAATTGAATGTACCGGGTGCAAAACAATCCGGATTTTAGTGAAACCAAAAATGATAGGATCTAATTGATGATATCTTTCCAACGAATCCAAAAAATTGAAATTTCACAGCGGGAATCATAAGATATGTCCAGTTGAAAATTCTGAATAGTCGCTATGGAATTCAGGCCCTTAAAAATGGGAATTTTGCAAACGACCTCGGATTTTGACGAAACCACTTTTGTTGGGTCCATGATGTCAAATTATTGCTAGGTTTCAAATTTCATAATTGTTCGAATCAATATGTGAGCGTGGCAAAGGAAAACGCGTTTGATCAGTTTTAGTTGATTTTAATCGACTGGAAAATGGCCATTTTTCCAACGGTCTCAGAATTCGATGAAACTAGTTTTGTTAGGACCGTATCGTCAATACGATGCTAGAAAATATTTTTCTGAAATTTTTCGAGTTCGTATGTGACCCCAGTAAATTGAAATGCGCGTTCAAATTCAATATATAGAGTTATACGTTGATTTTAACGGAAACGGATCGAAACGATCAAATCAGCTCGCGATACATATCCCATTGTGTTCGGAATGGGGGTAAAACGCTATGGACGACAAGCGGTGGGCCTCGTTTTGAGGTCGAAAATAAAAGTTGCTTTTTGGTGAAAACAAAATAATTAAATAAATTAAAAATTAAAAATTCTCTCTCCCTCCCCTTTAAACCCGTTGGCCCCCCCTTTCAGTTCGTTTCAGAAAAAAAAACCAATCGAACCCATCTTCGATCCACCGCCCACCAACCACCGACGAATGCCGCCACATTCTCCAATGCGCCGCCCTTCCCCAGACACCCTCCGCCTCAGCCCCTCGCCCTCCTTCCACTCTCCGTTCCTGCTCCACCACGAAACCGCCCACCTCGAACGAACCCGAACCCAGCCCTAAAAACCGCCGGTTAGGGCACGCCATCATCCCCCACCCTCTAGTGACCGCTGCGCAGCCCCTGGCGCCCCCTCATCCATCTCCGACGCTCTCAACTCCATTGCCGCCTCCCCTCTGCCTCGGACCGACGATGAAGCACCCCTCCTTCCATCCGAAAGTGAGTTTTACTAAATTTTGCTATTTATTTTCTAAAAAAAAATATTTAGTTAATTTAACAAGCTGAATGTAATTAAATTTATATATAATGTTGAAATAAAAAAAAATATATGATCGTTATTCTATGTGAAGATAAAACTATCATTTTTATATGAATAAAAAGGCGATATCTTTACATTTGAAAAGGCGAAGTCTTTATTTTTTAAATGGCGAAATATAATTCTCATATTATGTAGAAGAAAAAAAATATGATTTTTATATTTTAGGAGGAATAAAAATTCGATTTTTAAATTATAGAAAATATAAAAACATGATTTTTATATAGTGGAGATAATAAAAATAGGATTTTTATATTATATAGATAATAAAAATTCGATCCTTATTATGTAGGAGGTATAAAAATATAATTTTTATAATATGGAGAAGTTAAAAATATGATTTTTATATATTGAATAACGAAGTAAAAATTAGATTTTTCTATATTGAATGGCGAAGTAAAAATTTGATTTTTATATATTGAGTAGCAAAGTAAAAATTCGATTTTTACATATGTAGAGAATACGGGCAACGAAGTTGACCAACAGGTGAGAACGTTGAAGATTTCTATCAATGAAGAGTCGTGGTATTGGATAGCTATTGGGGAGAATTTCTCACCTTTCAATTTCTTTTTCTAGTTTTATATATATACTAGGAGGCAGACGGTGTTTAGTAGCACCCGACACAATCGTCCACAGACCATGGACTTGTTTGTTTGGTTGTGTAGTTGGTTAGATTATTTGGTTTGAATTGAATTGTTTGGTGAAATGGAATGGATTTGATTGATGTGTGAATGACGTGGGCCTTCACTAGACCGGGGATAAGGCTGTGCCTCGTCCCGTTTCTAGTATCGTGTCGTTATGCCGCCGAAATTTTCTAAAATAAGTTAGAAAAATAAAAATATCATTTTATTTAAAGAATGAACTGAATAGAAATTCATGTGATGAAATAAAATGTTTTATTGTTAAAAATATAATTTTTAACGTCAATATGAATATAGTGAAAGTGAATGAATAAATATTCATTCACAAACCGGACGGTTTGTTTATGTACACTGATTTGACTGACATTGATTGGGACGATAAATTTTACACATTGCCCAACTGCACAAATAAAATCTGTATTTGATTGTTTGAAAACCCCATACGGGTGTTGGGATGAAATTTGAAGTTCACTCATCCTGATTGATTAAATATGTCGATCGATTGATTGACAGGCTGTTATAAGCGTTAGATATCTATATTTGATGCTCATACAGTGTAGTGCACTTTGGTTGATGGTTGATTATTTTTCAATGCTACTATATACGTGTGATGTATGAATATCCATATTATTAACATTATATGGTGATTGATTGGGCCTCATTCCAAATTTAGAAAATAAAGAATATTATAAAATAAAGGTTCATGTGTTGACAGTACTCATCCGTTGAGATTAGTCATGTGTTGAACGAAATATTTTAATAATAAAATTTACATCTTTATCAATATATAAAATAAAGGTTCATGTGTTGACAGTACTCATCCGTTGAGATTAGTCATATGTTGAACGAAATATTTGAAATAGAAATATTTGAAAAGGAAATATTTGAAAAAGAAATATTTGAAATAGAATATTTGAAAATAGAAATATATGAAGCCATGTTGATTAGATTGACGCCATTTTGACGTGATCGATATTTATATCGATTTTATTCATTTTAAAATGAGTATTGAAAAGTGATTTCGAAATCGAATATTTTGAAATGAATTTGAATCGAATAGAAAATCAATTTGAATTGAATCGAATAAAAAAAAACCAATTTGAATTGAATCGAATAGAAAACCAATTTGAATTGAATCGAATAGAAAACTAATTTGAATTGAATCGAATAGAAAACCAATTTGAATTGAATAGAATATGAAAACCAATTTGAATTGAATCGAATAGAAAACCAATTTGAATTGAATCGAATAAAAAAAACCAATTTGAATTGAATCTAATAGAAAACCAATTTGAATTGAATCGAATAGAAAATCAATTTGAATTGAATCGAATAGAAAACCAATTGGAATTGAATCGAATAGAAAAACCAATTTGAATTGAATCGAATAGAAAACCAATTTGAATCGAATCGAATAGAAAACCAGTTTGAATCGAATCGAATAGAAAACCAGTTTGAATCGAATCGAATAGAAAACCAATTTGAATTGAATCAAATAGAAAACCAATTTGAATTGAATCGATTGAAAAAACCAATTTGAATTAAATCGAATATAAAAGGAATTCGAATTGAAATGAATATATAATGAGTTTGATTTAAATAGAAAATGAATTTGATTTAAATTGAATATGATTTGATTTGAAAAGAAATTGAATATGATTTGAATAGAAAAGAAATTGAATTTGATTTGAATAGAAAAGAAATTGAATTTGAAGGGAATATATAACAAATTCGAATTGAATTGAATTGAAAAGAAAATGAATTCGAATCGAATTAAAAATCGATTTGAATTGAACTCAAATAGAAATGAAAGTAAAAAGGATTAATAATAGAAAATTCAATTTTTGATTTGAATTTGAAATAAAGGTTGAAATTGTTTTTGAAACAAATTCAACACTATTTATAAAATTCGTTTTGAATAGTAATCGACGAAATATATATTATATATATAATATAATGGCCTGAATAGAATGCGACGCGCCGCGGTAGTTCGTGAATTTCGACCATTTACTTCAAACGGACATTACAGGAGATCCGACCGTCGGATTCTCCTAAAACCGGAACCGTTGGGTTCGTATCGAAAAGAGCTTTCTAATGAATATTAGAAATTTGAAATCTAACAGTTGGATTTGTAGATACGTCCAAATCAAATTTGGAAAAGGTCGCTGTAAGTGCAGTTCGATGGCCATTGATGGAAATCGACTGTATGGGCCTTGATAAAATTATTAAAAATATCAATAATTTGTGCAAAATCATAAGAAATGATTTGGGAAAATTTGGGATGAAAAACTCCATATTTGAAAAGATAAAAATAGATCTTTATCGAAATGAACTAGTTTTGAAATAAATTGGATTTGAAATGGATTTAAATAGAACTGATTCATGGGTTTGTCGTGAACCGTGTTTTAAATGACACAAGTTCTTTAACCCAGAAAAAGGAGTTTTATGGAATCTGCAATTAAATTGAAATGTGAATTGATAATTTAAATTATCAAATTCAGAAAATGAACGAGAATGGAGTATCACCAGTTTTGCTCCAAAGCGATAGTTAAATCTTTAATTAGATTTGAACGTGAAATGGTAATTAATTTTACCGATAACACTATGGTGTTAGATATGGAGTATTACCAGTTTTGCTTCATGGGATGAATAGGTTGGGATTGGGAGATAAAATAAATAATTACCTCGGTGTGGTTCGCTAATCTCGACTAGTTTGGAAAACCATAATTTGGTTTGAAATGACATCCAAAGGAAGATTAAAGGATAAATTTTAAAGAATTTATCTTGGATAAAATTCATGGGAACCTTTCCCAAAAGATGTGAATATTTAAATAACAGAATATTAAGAATTGGAATGAGGCGTATGTTGTGTTTTCTAGCACTGTTTTTAATATACGCAGGTTGTTCGGAAAGTCCGGGTTTATACCCATTCTGAATACCCGATTCGACGATAAGTCGAAGATGAAGACGGTGGTCGAAGACCGGAAGTCTTCACAATGTTTGGATAATTACTAACGATCCTGATTGGGCTGTACACCCAAGAGGATGGAAATAGTTGCTGGTCGTCCAGATGTACTTGGAGATCGATGGATATGCGAGGAAAGTGCCTCCGGTTTCGTTCAGACCCAGAACGAACTTGTAAATGGATTGTGTGTCTGACATTGGATTTTATTCTGTGTTGATTGATTTCTGTTAAATATATATCTGTTTGGCGGTGGAGAATTTATTCTCTTACTTAACGCCCTTCTCTGAGATGTACGAGCTTAAAGGTTATATATCGATAGATATCTATCGCATGGCATGAATTGCATGTGTGGCACGCTGAGTTGCATGGATCAAGGCTTCTGTTGAAAAGCAAAGTCTTGTGGTTGATGATCAAAGCACGGCCTACATGGCATCTTTGTGCATAACGTGAATTCGTGAGCGTCACACCTCGGTATGAGTCAAAAACGGGATACGGACTGCAGGGAGAGCACGACGTTTCTTTCTAGCTTTGGTGGTGTCAGTGACTTACCAGCCCTGACATTTATATACTTTTCACCTTTGTGGTTGTTGGATGAGGCGCCTCGATTTTAGGTCTGTAATGACCGGGAAACGTGTGTTCAGGAATAAATAATCCTCTAACGTAAGTGAGGACCGGCCCTGAAGATCCAGGGGTTGCACAGAGTGCGTAACCCTGGGACATTTGCTAGATTGTCTCGAAAGCGGAGAGGAGCTTGCCCCTTGCCTCGACTCATGACGGAAATCCAATTTCCAATACGTGTATTTCGGCTTTATTTGTAGAGCCTAGTATGGCGACATAGTGGTATGGGGCGCTTATGCCGTCTATGATTTATATTTATGATTGAAATTGTTTTGACACTATTGTAATGGCGCGTTTGGTTAGCTGTCGAATAATTAATTTATTTAATGATTTATATATCGATTTGGCGATATCGATAACTTAAAGTACAACGTTCGAACTTATAATTTATAATTATAATTAAAACGAACCTGAAACGTCGCGGCAGTTTGCAATTTGGCGATTCGAACTTCAACTGAATGTACATGATTCGTTTTAAGTTGGATTTCTATGAAACAAGAAACGTGTGGAGCTGGTGGAGTATATCTTTCTAGAGGAAGAGAAAAATCAGGATTTCGTCGTGTAGATTTTGATTTATGTCCAAATCAAATTTTAGAAAAGTCACTGTGGAATTCCTTTATAATTTGCAACGCTTTATATACGTTATAAAAAGGATTTTCGATATAAACTGAATATTGATAAATCTAAAATCTGAAATATCAAACTGTAAATTCTGATATGATATTCTGGAGCCGTACGACATCATCTGTGGATATATATGAGTATATTAAATTATTAATATAAAATTTAATAATATTTAAATATATTTATATATTTAAAAGGTCAGTTCAGAGCTTTAAAAATAGCCAGTTTTGCAAACGAAGTCGGAATTCGACGAAACCTGTTTTGTTGGATCCGCAATGTCAAATAGTTGTTAGATTTCTAGTTTCGTGATTTTTAGAGTCACTGTGTGGCCGTACGGATTTTTAGAGTGAGAAATAGTCAGTTTTTCGACAGTTAAAAATACGCAGTTTGAGCAAACGGAGTCGGAATTCGACGAAACCAGTTTCGTTGGGTCCGTAATGTCAAACTCTAGTGGCATGTCAGTTATTGTGATTTTTGGGGATCATATGTGATCGCTAGGATTTTTAGAAGACAGATGCAAGGAGAAAATCGAGTAAATAAATTACAAAAATCAAGTTGAAAATATCCCTCACATTTTCTGAGGTTCCGCACAGGCCACACGGCCTTCAATCTCAGCCACAAACGGCACCTAACCCAAAACAGGCTATATAAGGCCAACAATGCATTTCACAGCCAAAAATTCCCAATGAAAAAATCAATAACAAACCAAAATAAAATCATAAAATCGGTATTTTTATTGGGTTGGATTCACAGAGTGTTTCTCTTCATCTGGGGACGGTTTTGATTGAACTCGATTCGAGTTTCATCGCTGTCAGCTCGTCAGCGAGGTCTAGGGTTCGAGATTTAAGGGGCTACAGGCAATCGAAGGTCGAATGGATGGTGGATCCGGGTTCATAGTAGATTTCTGCGATGGTCACCGGAGTTTGGGCAAGGACGGCTCACCATTTGGCGTCGCGATAATTGGTAGGAGCTGAAGTCGAGGTACAGGACTTGGGTTCGGGTTCGGCAGTGGGGGTATAGGGAGGTGCGGATTCGAGTGAGGGGTTCTCTGGTGGTGATGGCGACGTAAATTGATGGCCGTGGAGGTGACAAGGAGGAGTCAAAAGGGGGGTCAATGATGGTTATGGGAATTTACAGAAGGAGGACGGGATTTTTTGGTTTTGGGAGAGAAAGAGGGAGTATCGGGTTATAAGTGGGGCTCTAGTGGGTTTGGGCCGTAAGGGAAAAAGGTGAGGCCCATTTAGGATATAAATCCATGTTTTATTTTTATAAATATGTTTAAAACTTCAAACTGTTATAACTTGGTCGTATGTTATTGGAATTATGTGAAATCAGATCCGTTGGGATCGTATGGACGGACACTACACAATGAGACTGACTGCAAGTCCATCGGAGCTCATTACAATTTATGGCGAAATAAATTGGCCGTCTCAAACAACGAACGCAAACCGATATTTTTTGGTTAACGCAAAATGTGAGTAAATCTCACTAACTCTGAACAGTTTATAATTTCATGTTGTATTGTTAGAACTGTTAAAATTGTCTGTTTGACTGCGTGTTGATTGTTTGATTGAACTGCTAGTCAGTTAGTTAAATTTCTATATTGATTCTGTTTAACAGAATATATCATATGTAACTGAAAGTGATGTTATATATATTGTCTAACATCTGTGATGCAGGGAAACAAGTTGGAGGAATCCGACTGGATTCCTCAACAGTTATTTTATTGTTTTCGATATATTGTTATATGATGTGATATAAAATCTGTGGGCGATTATATGTGCTTGGACGATATTGAACATCGTGATTTGATATGATTGAATACCATAACATACCGAAATGTTGATAAGGGGATTTTCAATGTTTATATTGAAAATGAATCTTATTTATAAAATCGATAGGATTTTATAAAAGGAAAACATTTATTTAATTTGAAAATAAATAAATGAAAAAGGAAACATTTATTTAGAAAATAAATGAAATAAAATAGAAACATTTATTTAGAAAATAAATGAATTAGAATATAAAGGAATATTTATTTTAGGAAATAAATAAAGGAACATTTATTAAGATTATAAATAAATGGAATAAAGGAATATTTATTTTAGGAAATAAATAAAGGAACATTTATTTAGATTTTAAATAAATGGAATAAAGGAATATTTATTTAGGGAATAAATAAAGGAACACTTGTTCGGAAAATAAATAGAATTATACAAGGATAGATTTAAACACGTGCTTCGCACACGGTATAACACGATATGGATTTAAATGAGATATTAAATAGGAAATCTGTTTTAAATAGATAAATTGAAGTAGATTAATTTATAAATAATGTTTTATAAATTAAATAAATTATTTATCATTGATAAATGGAATATATATAAGTCGGGACTTATATAGGGAAGTAGAAACGTTATTAAAGAAACATTTATAAAGTGAAGAACCGTTACTAAAAGTAAATCTTTATAAATGAATAAATGTTGTTAAAGGAAATCTTTTAATGAATAAACGTTATAAAAAGGGAAATCTTTATAAGCAAATAAAGTATTCGAATAATAGTTATTCGAAGGAGTAAATCAAATAAGTTATTCGAATTAGTTATTCGTATAGAGTTAAGTTATTCGAATTAGTTATTCGAATAGAGCTAATCACATATAAGCTATTCGAATTAGTTATTCGAACAGAGTTAAACACATATAAGCTATTCGAATTAGTTATTCGAATAAAGTTAACCACATACAAGTTAATCAAATTTAGTTATTCGAAATGAGTTATTCGAATTAGATATTTGAATAGAGTTAAACACATTAGAGTTATTCGAATTAGTTATTCGAATAGAGTTAAACACGTAAGAGTTAATTGAATATTAGTTATTCAATTTGAGTTAATCGAATTTAGTTATTTGAGAAGAGTTAAATCGAATTTAGTTATTCGAATAGAGTTAATCACATATAAGCTATTCGAATTAGTTATTCGAATAGAGTTAAACACATATAAGATATTCGAATTAGTTATTCAAATAAAGTTAACCACATACAAGTTAATCGAATTTAGTTATTCGAAATGAGTTATTCGAATTAGATATTTGAATAGAGTCAAACACATTAGAGTTATTCGAATTAGTTATTCGAATAGAGTTAAACACGTAAGAGTTAACTGAATATTAGTTATTCAATTTGAGTTAATCGAATTTAGTTATTTGAGAAGAGTTAAATCAAATTTAGTTATTCGAAAGGAGTTAATCAATTTGAGTTAAGTTAATCGATTTGAATTAAGTTGAATCGAAATGGAGTAAATCGATTAGAATTAAGTTAATCGAGTTAGAGTAAATCGAATATTAGTTATTCGAAAGTAAGTTATTCGAATTAGTTATTCGAATAGAGTTAAACACGTAAAAGTTAATTGAATATTAGTTATTCAATTTGAGTTAATCGAATTTAGTTATTCGAGAAGAGTTAAATCGAATTTAGTTATTCGAAAGGAGTTAATCAATTTGAGTTAAGTTAATCGATTTGAATTAAGTTGAATCGAAATGGAGTAAATCGATCAGAATTAAGTTAATCGAGTTAGAGTAAATCGAATATTAGTTATTCGAAGGTAAGTTATTCGAATTAGTTATTCGAAGGAGTTAATCAATTAAGTTATTCGAATGAGTCATTCGAAGGAGTAAATCAAATTAAGTTAATCGATTAGAGTTGAGTTAATCGATTTGGGTTAAGTTAAGTTATCGAGTTAAGTAATCGAGTTAAGATTTATCGAGTTAAGTAATGGAGTTAAGAAATCGAGTTGTGATAATCGAGTTAAGAAAATCAAGCTGAGTAAATCGAATAAGTTATTCGATAAGAGTAAACCCATTTAAGTTAAATCGGATGTTAGTTATTCGATAAGAATTGACACATTTAAGAAAATCGAATATTTGTTATTCGATAAGAGATAATGAAATAGAGCCAACCAAGAAGAGTCATTCGAATATTTGTTATTCGATAAGAGATAATGAAATAGAGCCAACCAAGAAGAGTCATTCGAATATTTGTTATTCGATAGGAGTTAATCAAAATAGAGTTTATTGAATATCAATTATTAAAAAGGGAGAGTTAATCGAATAGAGATTACTCGAAAGAGAGTTATACGTCGAATTCGATTATAGCGAATTTGGGAAAGTACTATTTACTTTCCAGGGTTTAAATCAAGATTTAGTTATTGATTTAGAAATTAGGTGTCTGTTAAACTATTCGAGTTAGGAAATAAATTTATAATTTAGGTTAGATATTTTAGGGGTAGGAATTATAACGTTATAGTTATAATCAAACGATGTGATATAATAAGTGGATTCGTAACCTGAATCCGAGAATTTGCGTAAACAGATGATTGTAAAAAGTGAGTGATGAGCTTCATCTATTTCACAGTAAAGGACGTTGTTCAATTAAGGTCTGCGAGGTAATTATACCCCAACTTGATTGACTTCAGAATTGACAAAGGAATAGTTGTGGTTCGATCTAAAAGGTTGATTAGGAATAAAGTTAAGGAATAAGCTATAAATGGATTAAGCGAAACGATGTTTTATACAACGTTCATTGGAAATCCGTAAATGAGTTTTGGAAACATTTTCCAAATATAGTCAGATATGTTTTCTAAACATAGAAAATTAAATGTTTTCATGATAAGAATTTAAGAAATAGAGTTAAGCAAATTCAGAAACTGACTGGAGAGGGTAAGTTGAACGGTTTTCTAAGTGACGATCTGATGTTGGTTTCAACCTTCCGGATTGATACTTAGAGAATTGTTCTCATAATAGTTACAGTTAGGGACTGACAGTTGCGAAATGATAGTGATGTGAAAATAAGCTATGGAAATGTTTTCCAATGATTAATAACATATATTTTCTAAATATATGAAATAAGGAAATATGAACATATGATGATTGATCGATCGAATTTCCATTTGGAAATAAGATCGTTGTTTGTACACCGACATGTTTTCATTTGATAGTTGAATCACAGACTATCAAAGTTTTGACCATATTTACGTTGTAAATATGGAGAGACCGGTTGAATTATTATCCGAAGAACCACTCCGTATTAGCATAAGCGTTGTGAATCAAGTACGCTGAAGATAATTGATGACGGAGTGAAGTGCAAGGGCTACTGTGAAAAGCCTAGGTAGGATGGATTCACTGAATAGTGCCTTCGGTTTGTTCAGTCCCAGGACAACGTATATGGATGAGTGTCTGACAAAGTATTCTTAACGAATCATATATGTTGATCTCTTCAAACGTATTACATTGGGTGGCGGAGAAATTCGTTTCTCTTAGCTTTTATACCCGTGATGCCTTGAGAAATCGATATTGATTTGGCGGGTATGACGATGTGGCACTCAAAGTAATTGAAGCAATAATCTGTTAAAGTGATAAACGTGACCTCAAACCTCACAACCGGGAAATAACAGAAGTTGGGCCAGGCAGCATGGCTAGTTGGGCCATACCCAAGCAGGGTGTATTATCACCATCTAGAGAATATTCAATTGTACTTCTTTATAATCTATTTCAATGCTGTCCCTTATCGGGAAGGATGGTTGTTGATCCCAACCATCGGTGATAATATATTCGTTACACTCAAGCTAAATGAGTGGACGGTCATGTGTGGCCGGGTTGCAAGACGTTCTTGTTGAACCCTAGTGTATCTCCTCTAGAGTACACTGATCGGAAGGTGCTCCCATACCTTGTCTGTTGGAATCCAATCTCCAATAAGCGCTCACGGTTTTATTTGTATACTATGTATGTGGAACGTGAGATGCAAGCGTTCTGCTAGATTGATATCTATTTGTATTTAGACATTATTATAATATCAGAAAGAAATCCTTTATTTAACCAAGTGTTGGAGTTTTATTCACACCAGTCCCATGACTGACCCGGGGTTTATTTTGCTTTGTTTTCCCTAAACTCTTGGGTGCCTAAATTTGTACGGGCAGTCAAGTAGTCGGGATTTTTCAGATACACTAGGAGAGCTTGGAGCAAGAGGCTTCAGGATTATAGCTATTATTATTTCGCTGTGTTGTTAAGTGTTGTACTTCGAAATGGTATGTATATACGAGTACTGATTTGTATTTCAAAGTTATGTTATATTTTATTCGTTCCGCTGTGAGATTCGTGTTTACTCTGATGATGTAAGTTCTTCTTCTTCTTCTATTCTATTAGTTCTATCTTTTCTTCCTCACCCTATACTTTCTTTCACTAACGTCTCGGAGTTTTCGACTCTCGAGGAGTCGAAAATTTCCAGCCGTTACAGTTGGTATCAGAGCTTAAGTTAAGTGATTACCTTGGCTCTGTGGCATAACTCGATAGAGATGGGATTAGTAATATCCTAGATTGAGTTTGAGTGTATATATATGAGCGCGTAATTGTTATTCAATATAAAATGATTTTATATTGTGGAGACTCATTGGTTGAGTGGCTTATGAATTCTGGTCGATCAGTTTTGATCCACTGTATCGATAAGGGTTACTAAACACCCGAATACGATGAACCGTCATGGTATGTTTTGAAAGAGGGTAAATGAAATAATTTTTCCCAAAATATATGTGTTTATAGAAGAAATATATCTTGAAATTATTATAGTATATTGATTGTGTTGGTTGTTATTATAATCAAATAAGATTATAAAAGGGTGAAATGTTATAAATGACCAATCAGAATTCATATGAATATAATATATGAAATAGATGAATTAAATATGAATTTAAATCAGATTTGGAATTTAAAATAAGGAAATTTTAAGTTCTTGGGAGATTTTGAAAGTGTTTTTCAAATTGAAAATGATATAGTATTGAACTCACTTCGATAGCTGGAAAATAGATTCTGATGATGAATCTAGACATCATCAGTGTTCATTTTTGAGTTCTAAGTGACGGATTACTACCAAAAATTTTGTTTTTGAATTGTTTTGAGAAAACAAGTTGTTTAGAAATTCAAAGGTTTTGAATTGGCATTATGATTTCAAATTGATTTGAAAGAAACCCAGGAACTTAAGTTCTGGAATTAAAATTTAACTAATGAAGTTAAATAAAATGAGATGGTAAAAATAAATTGAAATTTAACTTGAACCGAGTTAAATAAAATTGAATTGGATTAGAGATAATCTAGAATGGAACCAAATTGATAAGTCAATAATTTGAAATTTGATATTAGAGTTCGAATGAATTTCGATTTGGATTTGAGGATATGAACTGATTGGAGATCAATTGGAATGGATAACATTGGTATATGTTGAAGTGGTAGCAGATGAAAGGGGTAGAGTTAAATGCCCGACAAAAAGGTACAAGTTTATATCATATATGAGTTTGGATTTTATGAGCCGAATTAGCAAGCCGCTTGGCTATTTTGATTTCCTTTTGGATTGGAGGAGGCCTAGAGAGGCGAGTTGTGGTTTGACGTATTGAGCCGTACAAAGGAGATTATGGCGAAATTTTTCGAAAATTTACGGTGTTAGAAAATTTTCAGAATTTTTGAAAATTTTAGTTGGTCGGAAATGAATTAATAAATTAATTAAAATTAAATGGGTCCAGTCGAAACTGAAATTTAGGGATAAACAAAAAAGATTTTTAAATCTAGTTAGTAGAGTTAGTAGCATTTTTCTAACTTAGCAATTTCGAGGACGAAATTAATTTAAGGGGGGAAGTCTGTAATGGCGCGTTTGGTTAGCTGTCGAATAATTAATTTATTTAATGATTTATATATCGATTTGGCGATATCGATAACTTAAAGTACAACGTTCGAACTTATAATTTATAATTATAATTAAAACGAACCTGAAACGTCGCGGCAGTTTGCAATTTGGCGATTCGAACTTCAACTGAATGTACATGATTCGTTTTAAGTTGGATTTCTGTGAAACAAGAAACGTGCGGAGCTGGTGGAGTATATCTTTCTAGAGGAAGAGAAAAATCAAGATTTCGTCATGTAGATTTTGATTTATGTCCAAATCAAATTTTAGAAAAGTTGCTGTGGAATTCCTTTATAATTTGCAATGCTTTATATACGTTATAAAAAGGATTTTCTATATAAACTGAATATCGATAAATCTAAAATCTGAAATATCAAACTGTAAATTCTGATATGATATTCTGAAGCCGTACGACATCATCTGTGGATATATACGAGTATATTAAATTATTAATATAAAATTTAATTATATTTAAATATATTTATATATTTAAAAGGTCAGTTCAGAGCTTTAAAAATAGCTAGTTTTGCAAACGAAGTCGGAATTCGACGAAACCAGTTTTGTTGGATCCGCAATGTCAAATAGTTGTTAGATTTCTAGTTTTGTGATTTTTAGAGTCACCGTGTGGCCGTACGGATTTTTAGAGTGAGAAACAGTCAGTTTTTCGACAGTTAAAAATACGCAGTTTGAGCAAACGGAGTCAGAATTCGACGAAACCAGTTTCGTTGTGTCCGTAATGTCAAACTCTAGTGGCATGTCAGTTATTGTGATTTTTGGGGATCATATGTGATCGCTAGGATTTTTAGAAGACAGATGCAAGGAGAAAATCGAGTAAATAAATTACAAAAATCAAATTGAAAATATCCCTCACATTTTCTGAGGTTCCGCACAAGCCACACGGCCTTCAATCTCAGCCACAAACGGCACCTAACCCAAAACAGGCTATATAAGGCCGACAATGCATTTCACAGCCAAAAATTCCCAATGAAAAAATCAATAACAAACCAAAATAAAATCATAAAATCGGTATTTTTATAGGGTTGGATTCACAGAGTGTTTCTCTTCATCTGGGGACGGTTTTGGTTGAACTCGATTCGAGTTTCATCGCTGTCAGCTCTTCAGCGAGGTCTAGGGTTCGAGATTTAAGGGGCTACAGGCAATCGAAGGTCGAATGGATGGTGGATCCGGGTTCATAGTAGATTTCTGCGATGGTCACCGGAGTTTGGGCAAGGACGGCTCACCATTTGGCATCGCGATAATTAGTAGGAGCTGAAGTCGAGGTACAGGACTTGGGTTCGGGTTCGACATTGGGGGTATAGGGAGGTGCAGATTCGAGTGAGGGGTTCTCTGGTGGTGATGGCGATGTAAATTGATGGCCGTGGAAGTGACAAGGATGAGTCAAAGGGGGGGTCAACGGTGGTTATGGGAATTTACAGAAGGTGGACGAGATTTTTTGGTTTTGGAAGAGAAAGAGGGAGTATCGGGTTATAAGGGGGGGCTGAAGTGGGTTTGGGCCGTAAAGGAAAAAGGTGAGGCCCATTTAGGATATAAATCCATGTTTTATTTTTATAAATATGTTTAAAACTTCAAACTGTTATAACTTGGTCGTAATTTATCGGAATTATGTGAAATCAGATCCGTTGGGATCGTATGGACGGACACTACACAAAGAGACTGACCGCAAGTCCATCGGGGCTCATTACAATTTATGGCGAAATAAATTGGCCGTCTCAAACAACGAACGCAAACCGATATTTTTTGGTTAACGCAAAATGTGAGTAAATCTCACTAACTCTGAACAGTTTATAATTTCATGTTGTATTGTTAGAACTATTAAAATTGTCTGTTTGACTGTGTGTTGATTGTTTGATTGAACTGCTAGTCAGTTAGTTAAATTTCTATATTGATTCTGTTTAACAGAATATATCATATGTAACTGAAAGTGATGTTATCTATATTGTCTAACATCTGTGATGCAGGGAAACAGGTTGGAGGAATCCGACTGGATTCCTCAACAGTTATTTTATTGTTTTCCATATATTGTTATATGATGTGATATAAAATCTGTGTGTGATTATATGTGCTTGGACGATATTGAACATCGTGATTTGATATGATTGAATACCATAACATACCGAAATGTTGATAAGGGGATTTTCAATGTTTATATTGAAAATGAATCTTATTTATAAATTCGATAGGATTTTATAAAAGGAAAACATTTATTTAATTTGAAAATAAATAAATGAAAAAGGAAACATTTATTTAGAAAATAAATGAAATAAAATAGAAACATTTATTTAGAAAATAAATGAATTAGAATATAAAGGAATATTTATTTTAGGAAATAAATAAAGGAACATTTATTTAGATTATAAATAAATGGAATAAAGGAATATTTATTTTAGGAAATAAATAAAGGAACATTTATTTAGATTTTAAATAAATGGAATAAAGGAATATTTATTTAGGGAATAAATAAAGGAACACTTGTTCGGAAAATAAATAGAATTATACAAGGATAGATTTAAACACGTGCTTCGCACACAGTATAACACAATATGGATTTAAATGAGATATTAAATAGGAAATCTGTTTTAAACAGATAAATTGAAGTAGATTAATTTATAAATAATGTTTTATAAATTAAATAAATTATTTTTCATTGATAAATGGAATATATATAAGTCGGGACTTATATAAGGAAGTAGAAACGTTATTAAAGGAACATTTATAAAGTGAAGAACCGTTACTAAAAGTAAATCTTTATAAATGAATAAACGTTGTTAAAGGAAATCTTTTAATGAATAAACGTTATAAAAAGGGAAATCATTATAAGCAAATAAAGTATTCGAATAATAGTTATTCGAAGGAGTAAATCAAATAAGTTATTCGAATTAGTTATTCGAATATAGTTCAGTTATTCGAATTAGTTATTCGAATAGAGTTAATCACATATAAGCTATTCGAATTAGTTATTCGAATAGAGTTAAACAAATATAAGCTATTCGAATTAGTTATTCGAATAAAGTTAACCTCATACAAGTTAATCGAATTTAGTTATTCGAAATGAGTTATTCGAATTAGATATTTGAATAGAGTTAAAAACATTAGAGTTATTCGAATTAGTTATTCGAATAGAGTTAAACACGTAAGAGTTAATTGAATATTAGTTATTCAATTTGAGTTAATCGAATTTAGTTATTTGAGAAGAGTTAAATCGAATTTAGTTATTCGAATATAGTTAATCACATATAAGCTATTCGAATTAGTTATTCGAATAGAGTTAAACACATATAAGCTATTCGAATTAGTTATTCGAATAAAGTTAACCACATACAAGTTAATCGAATTTAGTTACACATTAGAGTTATTCGAATTAGTTATTCGAATAGAGTTAAACACGTAAGAGTTAATTGAATATTAGTTATTCAATTTGAGTTAATCGAATTTAGTTATTTGAGAAGAGTTAAATCGAATTTAGTTATTCGAAAGGATTTAATCAATTTGAGTTAAGTTAATCGATTTGAATTAAGTTGAATCGAAATGGAGTAAATCGATTAGAATTAAGTTAATCGAGTTAGAGTAAATCGAATATTAGTTATTCGAAGGTAAGTTATTCGAATTAGTTATTCGAATAGAGTTAAACACGTAAGAGTTAATTGAATATTAGTTATTCAATTTGAGTTTATCGAATTTAGTTATTCGAGAAGAGTTAAATCGAATTTAGTTATTCGAAAGGAGTTAATCAATTTGAGTTAAGTTAATCGATTTGAATTAAGTTGAATCGAAATGGAGTAAATCGATTAGAATTAAGTTAATCGAGTTAGAGTAAATCGAATATTAGTTATTCGAAGGTAAGTTATTCGAATTAGTTATTCGAAGGAGTTAATCAATTAAGTTATTCGAATGAGTCATTCGAAGGAGTAAATCAAATTAAGTTAATCGATTAGAGTTGAGTTAATCGATTTGGGTTAAGTTAAGTTATCGAGTTAAGCAATCGAGTTAAGAATTATCGAGTTAAGTAATCGAGTTAAGAAATCGAGTTGAGATAATCGAGTTAAGAAAATCAAGCTGAGTTAATCGAATAAGTTATTCGATAAGAGTAAATCCATTTAAGTTAAATCGGATGTTAGTTATTCGATAAGAATTGACACATTTAAGAAAATCGAATATTTGTTATTCGATAAGAGATAATGAAATAGAACCAACCAAGAAGAGTCATTCGAATATTTGTTATTCGATAGGAGTTAATCGAAATAGAGTTTATCGAATATCAGTTATTAAAAAGGGAGAGTTAATCGAATAGAGATTACTCGAAAGAGAGTTATACGTCGAATTCGATTATAGCGAATTAGGGAAAGTACTATTTACTTTCCAGGGTTTAAATCAAGATTTAGTTATTGATTTAGAAATTAGGTGTCTGTTAAACTATTCGAGTTAGGAAATAAATTTATAATTTAGGTTAGATATTTTAGGGGTAGGAATTATAACGTTATAGTTAAAATCAAACGTTGTCATATAATAAGAGGATTCATAACCTGAATCCGAGAATTTGCGTAAACAGATGATTGTAAAAAGTGAGTGATGAGCTTCATCTATTTCACAGTAAAGGACGTTGTTCAATTAAGGTCTACGAGGTAATTATACCCCATCCTTCAGAATTGACAAAGGAATAGTTGTGGTTCGATCTAAAAGGTTGATTAGGAATAAAGTTAAGGAATAAGCGATAAATGGATTAAGGAAACGATGTTTTATACAACGTTCATTGGAAATCCGTAAATGAGTTTTGGAAACATTTTCCAAATATAGTCAGATATGTTTTCTAAACATAGAAAATGAAATGTTTTCATGATAAGAATTTAAGAAATAGAGTTAATCAAATTCAGAAACTGACTGGAGAGGGTAAGTTGAACGGTTTTCTAAGTGACGATCTGATGTTGGTTTCGACCTTCCGGATTGATACTTAGAGAATTGTTCTCATACTAGTTACAGTTAGGGACTGATAGTTGCGAAATGATAGTGATGTGAAAATAATCTATGGAAATGTTTTCCAATGATTAATAACATATATTTTCTAAATATATGAAATAAGGAAATATGAACATATGATGATTGATCGATCGAATTTCCATTTGGAAATAAGATCGTTGTTTGTACACCGGCATGTTTTCATTTGATAGTTGAATCACAGACTATCAAAGTTTTGACCATATTTACGTTGTAAATATGGAGAGACCGGTTGGATTATTATCCGAAGAACCACTCCGTATTAGCACAAGCGTTGTGAATCAAGTACGCTGAAGATAATTGTAACACCCCGCGAATTCTATAACTGTGAAACTCACAAGTTAAAGTATAATTAATTTCAAATCAAAGAACTAAGGGAAACGGGATACGCCATTGCGTTCGTCTCGGAAAAATACGCGAAATAGAGTCCGAGTTTTCGAAAAACGGATATCGTATGAAGAAGTTATGGACGAACGAAGTTGGGCGAAAAACCGGAGAAGGGTCAGAATGCACTGGCGCACTTGGGAAGTGCGCCAGAACAAAAATAAACTGGCGCACCTGTGAAGTGCGCCAGTACATTTTTGACCTGGCGCACCTGCCAAGTGCGCCCAGGTCAAAAATGACCTCCTGGCCAGGTCTGGTCTAGCCCTGGCTGGCCAGGTCTGTGTTTGGCCGATTTTCAGAAGCTTGCTTTGTCATTAGGGCTAGGTGGCAGGCTCTAATTGGTCTCTCTTGCGAATGAATGGCTACGATCAATCCAAGCAACATCAATGGTCCTAATCAGTTTATAACCTCTATATCAACAGCCCTAGACTACCCCTAATCTATTCATTCAAAAATAAGAACAAAGCCGCCATGTTGCTGAGGAACGACTAAGAGTAGCCGCCAATTGGAGAGAGAGGATTAGGAGGCAAATTCTAAGGCATAAAGTAACTCAATCAAATCAAACCGCATCTTCAAATCCCTAAATTAGAGAATTCGCCACACCATTGTAAGTAGAGTATTACTTTGGTATGAACAAATAACTGTGTTGGTTTGTATACTTGATTGTGGTGATAAATAATTCATAATTTGTGCGTTACTATGATTCTTATCGATTTGGGAATTATGTTATTTATTATAAAGAACTACATGCGGTAGTTCTATGCAAGTATACGTTTGGAATATTCGCAAATTATGTAATCCATGTTGAAGCTACATGTATGTAGTTGATTAATTGAAATTCATGCAAGTTTGGGGTTTTGCTACTATGCCATCATGATGTATACTTTTGTGCATAAATCATTTTGTAAGTAATTGGAACAAGTTTGGTTGTTATAGTTCATATGAAACTATGTTGAAATTTTGGCACCATGATCTATGTATTAAGTCATGCTTTTGTACTAGAAAACCTATTTGCAAACTTATGAATATGACTAGGCTATGATTGATATTTTTCATAATTAAGTCTATATTGTTTACAAGAATCATATGATGACATATGTGGTACATAGCTAGGTTAGATTCAAAATCCCTTTTTACAAGTTTGCATGACTAAAGTAAAAATCATGATTTCATGTTAGAAATATTTATGCCATGGTTATGTGAACAAATTTAACTATACTTATGCCATGCTTATGTTTGACATTATGCCATGCTTATGTTTGACATTATGCCATGCTTATGTTAGAAATATTTATGCTATGCTTATGTTTGACATTATGCCTAAATAAAAGTATAGGTTCATGTTGTAGTTATGACTATGTGTCAATAATGATACCCAATTTAGATTCTTATCTCAACTACAAGTTCACATGCTTTGATTCATGTCACCTATGCTTTATGACCAAAGTATATGTCACTACAATGCAAGTACACCCATTTCTATTTTGTATTTCCAACGTCATATTGCAAGTTCATGCGCTCACATTCCCCTCTTTGTGTATGTAATCACGCTTTAAGCCTCCCCTTTTCGCATGGCTAAGTTGGGCTTTAAAAGGCTAAGCCCAACATATATATAATTAACGGACGTGTTAAACGGGGGAAAATAACGTTGGGTTAAAATTACTAATGAATGAAAATATAAAATAGAAGGGCCCAAATTCAAGTATGGGTTGGGCCCATGATTGGTGTAACCTTTACACCATTAACTTAATAATGGGCCGCAAATATTTACATATAAGAAAATAAAGAAGAAAGACAAAATATGTAAATGTAGAACATATGATGTGTTTAACCCGAGGTTGGATTGAGTTGTGATGTAAACCTGCCCGGAACCGCCCGGCTGCCCAGTAGTCACAACAATACCTATCCAACGTGAGAGGTTAAACATGGAGCCCAATAAGGACCCGAGGTTAGACTGAGTTGTGGCGTAAGACTGCCCGGAACCAACCGGCAACAGGCAGCCACAACAATACCTGTCTAATGTGAGAGGTCAGGGCCTTAATAAGACAATTAAGGCTGAGTCAGGATTGTTAGGATTAAGTGAACTAAAGACTTAATCAAAATGGAACATGCTAAACGAAACGGACTGGTGGGGTTAGGTTAGAAAACACTTAACCAACTTAGCATGTTGGCTAGAGATAGAAAACATAGTAACGGGGGACCCTTTTCAGCAGTAACCCTAGAAGGTGTATCAGGAAACCCTGAAACTAGGCAGGGTGGGGCACGATTACTGGGCTGATTGTAAGAGGTCAAATCGACGGCGGTGGTGTAGCAGTGTAGGTTCTAACGGGGTGCGGGCGTGCACACACTCCGGCGTAGAAAAATAAGGCACTGGACACCAGTAGCATATCTGTGCACTCTAAGGTTGTGTCGGGTCGCCACCACAGGACTTGATACACCCCATGGTGGGACCAGCATAGGTAACTACAACATCGGGGGCCGTAAGACACATGTAACTATGCGAGTAGGAGCCGATCATTATAAAATGGATCACTTCACCCTGATTATGGGGTGCCAGTTGGAAACTAGTTTATATGGGTTCAGAGATTAACATGGGGTACGATAGTTTATTCGACCCTAAACAACTTAACCAAGTTATAGTGCTTTCCCACTTCTTGTTTATACTTATCATACCCAGTTCTTTATTCATAGACAGAATAGTACTAGACTTACTCAGGCTTTATGTCTGACTCTGCTTTTCTTTCGTCTTCTTTTCTTCCGTTTCCCCCCCCCCCCAGGTCCACAGGCAGGGAACACTGCAGCTTGACCAGCCTTAACATCCAGCTTGAAGAAGAGAAATGTATTGCTTGGACCTTTTCGTTTGAAACTATGGCTTTGGACAAACTCTATGGGGCTTTTGCAGTTTATCTATGTTTTATTTATGCTTCTTTAAAATATTGTAATCAAGACAGATTATGAAAGTGTTATGTTTTTGGAAAAGATGTAAGACAATTATGGTGATGTTGTTGTAGCACGTATTTGCTTTTATGAAATAAAAGTTGTTGTTTTTCCGCTGTTACAAATATGTGTTCTTATATCTGTCTTGTATATCTGTGACTTATACTTATAAACCTCCACCAAAATTAGGGCATTCCCTTTGAGAGTGACCTAAAGGAGGTGGGGTGTTTCACTTGGTATCAGAGCATAGGTTTACCAGATAAGATAAAAAGTTTTGAAAAATTATTTTCAAAAAGGAAATTTAAAGAAGCATTTTTAAAAGAAAAATATTATTTTGTTTTAAAAGGCAAAGTCCCCAAAGCCATAGGTATTATCTCTTATCCTTCGTTTTGAATCTATCCTTTCGGTTTCAGCATGTCTGGAGACCTTACTCCCCAGCTGCTAACGCTTTAACTCCTCCTCCTCCACGTGAACCATCAAGCGGAAGAGTCCCAGAGTAGGAAGACGAATAATAGTCAAACAAGAAAGGATCGTAACAGTAATAATAAGAAACGAGAAAAAAGGAAATGCAATTTTTGTGGTACGGAGGGGCACATAGCCAAGGATTGTAGAAAGAGCAAAAGAAAGCAAAGAGAATGTTTTCATTGTGGGGAGACTGGACACATCAGCAAAGACTGCCCTGAGAAGATAGACTTTGAGAAGGGCGGGAAAGACAACAAGTCCCGAGAGAAAAGGAAGTGTAAATTCTGTGGCAAAGTGGGGCACTTAGTAAAGGACTGCCGGAAAAAGAAGGCCAAGGAGAATGGTGGGTGCTTTTCTTGCGGTGAGACAGGCCATAGGGCTAGGGACTGCCCAAAGAAACGAGGACAGGGGCAGAGGGCTGGATCCACCCCAGGGGCACAGGTTCATGTGCTGGAAGCACCACTCTGCAACAGCGAGGTATAAATACTTCTGTAGAAAGTGTAGTTTATCTATATGATCACCCCGTTCGCACTTTATTTGATTCTGGCGCATCACACTCCTTTATCTCGTCTGCTTTAGTAGAATCTCTGCACCTAAAAACTAGTATGGTAGAGGACCCCTTAATTGTTTCAAACCCAATTGGGGGCCCAGCTCATTTGTCTATGATCTGTGTGGGATTGAAAATTTCTATTCTAAGCGTAGAATTTCTATGTAGTGCCTTTGTTTTGGGCTTTTCGGGGTATGGTTTGATTTTGTGTATGGATTGGCTATCCAGTAATGAGGCCATCCTTGATTGTGAGAAAAGGGTTGTTAGGCTCCTAACCCAGCTCGGTAATACTTTGGAAATTTCTTGTAATCCCTCGTATGCGGTTATGCTTAGTTATTTTGAATCGCTAGATGCCTCTGTTGAAAATTTGCAATCAGTTAAAGTGATCCGGGAATATCCGGATGTCTTCGAAGAGGTGAAGGGCTTGCCTCCGAAGCGGGAAATAGACTTCCGCATATATCTTGTAGATAATGCAAAGCCCGTTGCGTTGCCCGTTAGACATATGGCTCCACGAGAAAGGAAAGAGCTCAGTAAACATATTAAAGAGCTTCTAGAAAAGGGGTTCATTAGGAGAAGCATTTCAGAATGGGGCGCTCCAGTGGTGTTCGCTACAAAGGCGGATGGTTCACTCCGTCTATGTGTTGACTATAGGGAGCTCAACAAGCTAACGAAAAAGAATAGGCACCCTCTCCCTAGAATTGACGATTTATTTGACCAGCTTGTGGGAGCGTCTATTTTCTCCCAACTCGATTTAGCAACCGGTTTTCATCAGCTAAGGGTGGCTGAAGATAGCATCGATAAAACGGCGTTCAGAACCCCAGACGGTTTCTTTGAATGGCTTGTCATGCCTTTCGGCTTGACAAATGCACCTGCTTACTTCGTGGACCTGATGAGTAGGGTATTTAGAGATTTCCTCAACAAATTCGTAGTGGTCTTCGTAGATGATATCCTTATCTTCTCAAAGAGTGAAGAGGAACATGCTCAACACTTAAGGGCAATCATGGAAACTTTGCGAGGCCATCAACTAAAAGCCAAATTCTCCAAATGCCACTTTTGGAGAGAAGAGGTGAGGTTCCTTGGGCACATAGTATCCAAACAAGGGTTAGCAGTGGACCCTGCTAAGGTAGTGGCGGTACAGGACTGGAAGACACCAAGGAATACGACTGAGGTCCGAAGCTTTCTAGGACTAGCAGGTTTCTATCGAAAGTTCATAAGGGATTTTGCGAAAATCTCAGCTCCGCTCACGAAGTTGACAATTGTTTATTTTCAAGAGATAATTCATCTATGTGGGATACCTTCTAGTAAGTGAACAAGATCCAAGATTCACTAGTGAATTTTGGAGAGCTTGCATGGAACCATGAGTACGCAGTTAGGCTTGAGCCAAGTATACTAGAAGTTGAGTAAGTGAAAAAGGAACGAGGGGCAATAGTGAAATATGTTCCAACTCATATTTTGGAAACAAGAATTAAGAAGCTACGAAATTGTGAAGTTAAAGACGGACAAAGCATAATGGAGTTAAGCTCAAGAAATGCGACTTAGAAGATTGAAGACTAGATTCGCGCATAATATCTCTTCTTAAGAGTATATCCTTGATTCCTCTCTTCCTGTAGAGCTTATTTGCATAGTATCTTTTCTCTATATCCTCTCGGTCCCATTCTCAATCCAATTTCTGTTGCAAACCACATAGGGAGTATGACTCATCTGTTAGTAACACATGTTGGGGCTCGAGGGTGTTCATTGGTTTGACTAAAGTTTTTGGGTTTTATAGGATACAGATTGGTCTTAGGAAGGGACTCCCTTGTGACCTAAAAAGGAGTCCATCATGCTTAGTTTCCTAGAATCATATATGGTGGTTGGGTTGAGTAACTCTTTGAGTGTCAGTCTGATGTTGATTTCGGTCTTCGGGGCTGATGCTTAGAGAGTTCTTCTCCTAATCAATATATATGTGGCAAAGGTTTTCAGTTTTGACATTGCCTAATGGGCACAAAGTTTTTACTTGCTTCTATCATTCGACTATTCCTTTAGATAGGAACAATTGGGAAAATGTCCTATAGATTAGAGCTACCCGAAAGATTGGACGGAGTTCACAACGTTTTTCACGTTTCACATCTCCGAAAATGTCTACATGAGTCTGCCGAAGTGGAACGCGAAGCAACCATAAGGAAAGTTCCAACCCGCATCTTAGGAACGGAAGTGAAGAAGCTACGCAACCGTGAAGTCAAGCTCGTCAAAGTTCAGTGGAGCGACGCCGAGGGAGACGCGACTTGGGAAACTGAAGCTAGAATCCGTACAGCCTACCCTTTTCTGTTCGAGGGTACATCCTTGATCTTTCCTTTTCCTTAAGTTGCGCTTTTATCTATCTTTTTAGGTATATTTCCTCGACCTTATCTTTTAGGTAGAAACCTTTTGGATGGAAACATGTAATTGAAACATGTTATGGATGATGGTTGCAAATGGTTGCAAGTGATTGCTAGTGGTTACTCGTGGTTGCATATACACACACAATCTAGGTTTTAGATCGGCTCAGTCACTTCATATTGCATATGCATATATGTTTGCATTCGTATATGGTTGAACATTAATGTGTTGTCATATGGATGTTGCATTTGTATTGAATGATTGTGCACTCATGGAGAATCAAGAATAGGAAAATTTGCATACATAATGGATTCATGGCACTTACATAATTCGCATTAAGGAGGTCAACTGAATCAGTAGACCGCCTGATTTTGCATTAGATTAGTTCATGTACACACACACTTCGCATATGATCATGAAGCATTAGAAGTCTTTTAAGGACAATGGATGCTCGTGTTTGATGGATGAGTAGATGGATGATTGTATGTTAGGATACATTCCTCCTAACTTGAAGATTTCGGGGACGAAATCCTTTTAAGTGGGGGAGAATGTAACACCCCGCGAATTCTATAACTGTGAAACTCACAAATTAAAGTATAATTAATTTCAAATCAAAGAACTAAGGGAAATGGGATACGCCATTGCGTTCGTCTCGGAAAAATACGCGAAATAGAGTCCGAGTTTTCGAAAAACGGATATCGTATGAAGAAGTTATGGACGAACGAAGTTGGGCGAAAAACCGGAGAAGGGTCAGAATGCACTGGCGCTCTTGGGAAGTGCGCCAGAACAAAAATGAACTGGCGCACCTGTGAAGTGCGCCAGTACATTTTTGACCTGGCGCACCTGCCAAGTGCGCCCAGGTCAAAAATGACCTCCTGGCCAGGTCTGGTCTAGCCCTGGCTGGCCAGGTCTGTGTTTGGCCGATTTTCAGAAGCTTGCTTTGTCATTAGGGCTAGGTGGCAGGCTCTAATTGGTCTCTCTTGCGAATGAATGGCTACGATCAATCAAAGCAACATCAATGGTCCTAATCAGTTTATAACCTCTATCTAAACAACCCTAGACTAACCCTAATCTATTCATTCAAAAATAAGAACAAAGCCGCCATGTTGCTGAGGAACGACTAAGAGTAGCCGCCAATTGGAGAGAGAGGATTAGGAGGCAAATTCTAAGGCATAAAGTAACTCAATCAAATCAAACCGCATCTTCAAATCCCTAAATTAGAGAATTCGCCACACCATTGTAAGTAGAGTATTACTTTGGTATGAACAAATAACTGTGTTGGTTTGTATACTTGATTGTGGTGATAAATAATTCATAATTTGTGCGTTACTATGATTCTTATCGATTTGGGAATTATGTTATTCATTATAAAGAACTACATGCGGTAGTTCTATGCAAGTATACATTTGGAATATTCGCAAATTATGTAATCCATGTTGAAGCTACATGTATGTAGTTGATTAATTGAAATTCATGCAAGTTTGGGGTTTTGCTACTATGCCATCATGATGTATACTTTTGTGCATAAATCATTTTGTAAGTAATTGGAACAAGTTTGGTTGTTATAGTTCATATGAAACTATGTTGAAATTTTGGCACCATGATCTATGTATTAAGTCATGCTTTTGTACTAGAAAACCTATTTGCAAACTTATGAATATGACTAGGCTATGATTGATATTTTGCATAATTAAGTCTATATTGTTTACAAGAATCATATGATGACATATGTGGTACATAGCTAGGTTAGATTCAAAATCCCTTTTTACAAGTTTGCATGACTAAAATAAAATCATGATTTCATGTTAGAAATATTTATGCCATGGTTATGTGAATAAATTTAACTATACTTATGCCATGCTTATGTTTGACATTATGCCATGCTTATGTTTGACATTATGCCATGCTTATGTTAGAAATATTTATGCCATGCTTATGTTTGACATTATGCCTAAATAAAAGTATAGGTTCATGTTGTAGTTATGACTATGTGTCAATAATGATACCCAATTTAGATTCTTATCTCGACTACAAGTTCACATGCTTTGATTCATGTCACCTATGCTTTATGACCAAAGTATATGTCACTACTATGCAAGTACACCCGTTTCTATTTTGTATTTCCAACGTCATATTGCAAGTTCATGCGCTCACATTCCCCTCTTTTTGTATGTAATCACGCTTTAAGCCTCCCCTTTTCGCATGGCTAAGTTGGGCTTTAAAAGGCTAAGCCCAACATATATATAATTAACGGACGTGTTAAACGGGGGAAAATAACGTTGGGTTAAAATTACTAATGAATGAAAATATAAAATAGAAGGGCCCAAATTCAAGTATGGGTTGGGCCCATGATTGGTGTAACCTTTACACCATTAACTTAATAATGGGCCGCAAATATTTACATATAAGAAAATAAAGAAGAAAGACAAAATATGTAAATGTAGAACATATGATGTGTTTAACCCGAGGTTAGATTGAGTTGTGATGTAAACCTGCCCGGAACCGCCCGGCTGTCCAGTAGTCACAACAATACCTATCCAATGTGAGAGGTTAAACATGGAGCCCAATAAGGACCCGAGGTTAGACTGAGTTGTGGCGTAAGACTGCCCGGAACCAACCGGCAACAGGCAGCCACAACAATACCTGTCTAATGTGAGAGGTCAGGGCCTTAATAAGACAATTAAGGCTGAGTCAGGATTGTTAGGATTAAGTGAACTAAAGACTTAATCAAAATGGAACATGCTAAACTAAACGGACTGGTGGGTTTAGGTTAGAAAACACTTAACCAACTTAGCATGTTGGCTAGAGATAGAAAACCTAGTAACGGGGGACCCTTTTCAGCAGTAACCCTAGAAGGTGTATCAGGAAACCCTGAAACTAGGCAGGGTGGGGCACGATTACTGGGCTGATTGTAAGAGGTCAAATCGACGGTGGTGGTGTAGCAGTGTAGGTTCTAACGGGGTGCGGGCATGCACACACTTCGGCGCAGAAAAATAAGGCACTGGACACCAGTAGCATACCTGTGCACTCTAAGGTTGTGTCGGGCCGCCACCACGGGACTTGATACACCCCATGGTGGGACCAGCATAGGTAACTACAACATCGGGGGCCGTAAGACACATGTAACTATGCGAGTAGGAGCCGATCATTATAAAATGGATCACTTCACCCTGATTATGGGGTGCCAGTTGGAAACTAGTTTATATGGGTTCAGAGATTAACATGGGGTACGATAGTTTATTTGACCCTAAACAACTTAACCAAGTTATAGTGCTTTCCCACTTCTTGTTTATACTTATCATACCCAGTTCTTTATTCATAGACAGAATAGTACTAGACTTACTCAGGCTTTATGTCTGACTCTGCTTTTCTTTTGTCTTCTTTTCTTCTGTTTCCCCCCCCCCCACCCAGGTCCACAGGGAGGGAACACTGCAGCTTGACCAGCCTTAACATCCAGCTTGAAGAAGAGAAATGTATTGCTTGGACCTTTTCGTTTGAAACTATGGCTTTGGACAAACTCTATGGGGCTTTTGCAGTTTATCTATGTTTTATTTATGCTTCTTTAAAATATTGTAATCAAGACAGATTATGAAAGTGTTATGTTTTTGGAAAAGATGTAAGACAATTATGGTGATGTTGTTGTAGCACGTATTTGCTTTTATGAAATAAAAGTTGTTGTTTTTCCGCTGTTACAAATATGTGTTCTTATATCTGTCTTGTATATCTGTGACTTATACTTATAAACCTCCACCAAAATTAGGGCATTCCCTTTGAGAGTGACCCTAACGGAGGTGGGGTGTTTCAATAATTGAAGACGGAGTGAAGTGCAAGGGCTACTGTGAAACGCCTAGGTAGGATGGATTCACTGAATAGTGCCTTCGGTTTGTTCAGTCCCAGGACAACGTATATGGACGAGTGTCTGACAAAGTATTCTTAACGAATCATATATGTTGATCTCTTCAAACGTATTACATTGGGTGGCGGAGAAATTCGTTTCTCTTAGCTTTTATACCCGTGATGCCTTGAGAAATCAATATTGATTTGGCGGGTATGACGATGTGGCACTCAAAGTAATTGAAGCAATAATCTGTCAAAGTGATAAACGTGACCTCAAACCTCACCACCGGGAAATAACAGATGTTGGGCTAGGCAGCATGGCTAGTTGGGCCATACCCAAGCAGGATGTATTATCACCATCTAGAGAATATTCAATTGTACTTCTTTATAATCTATTTCAATGCTGTCCCTTATCGGGAAGGATGGTTGCTGATCCCAACCATCGGTGATAATATATTCGTTACACTCAAGCTAAATGAGTTGACGGTCATGTGTGGCCGGGTTGCAAGACGTTCTTGTTGAACCCTAGTGTATCTCCTCTAGAGTACACTGATCGGAAGGTGCTCCCATACCTTGTCTGTTGGAATCCAATCTCCAATAAGCGCTCACGGTTTTATTTGTATACTATGTATGTGGAACGTGAGATGCAAGCGTTCTGCTAGATTGATATCTATTTGTATTTAGACATTATTATAATATCAGAAAGATATCCTTTATTTAACCAAGTGTTGGAGTTTTATTCACAACAGTCCCATGACTGACCCGGAGTTTATTTTGTTTTGTTTTCCCTAAACTCTTGGGTGCCTAAATTTGTACGGGCAGTCAAGTAGTCGGGATTTTTCAGATACACTTGGAGAGCTTGGAGCAGGAGGCTTCAGGATTATAGCTATTATTATTCCGCTGTGTTGTTAAGTGTTGTACTTTGAAATGGTATGTATATACGAGTACTGATTTGTATTTCAAAGTTATGTTATATTTTATTCATTCTGCTGTGAGATTCGTGTTTACTCTGATGATGTAGGTTCTTCTTCTTCTTCTATTTTATTAGTTCTATCTTTTCTTCCTCACCCTCTACTTTCTTTCACTAACGTCTCGGAGTTTTCGACTCTCGAGGAGTCGAAAATTTCCAGCCGTTACAACTATACACTTATTATAGTATCAAATGATTTGTTTTAAACGTACTAAGCATGTTTGGCTGTTATAAGGTAAAACCCTATCCTCCGGCTTGCGGTGCATTGTGTGATGGGACCTAGGACTTATAATAGCTTCATTTTTCGGAAAAGCGTTTTGACTTGTTTATCTATGCACTGGTATTCTTGGGAGAAAACCCGTTCCGTGTTATACGGCGTGGTCCCTTGAATTACTTTCTTTTAGAGTAAAGTTTTAAATAACGGTTTTTGTTCTCATACCAGTCACACGACTGACCTGGAGTTTATTGTTTTAACAAAAACTCTGGGTGCCCCTATTTTCCGCGCGGGCAGCTAGTAGTTTTGGCTTTGCAGATTTGTATTCACAGGATCCTGGTTTACAGCTGGAATAATATCCGGAAAGCTCTGTATCCTTATATCACCTTCAGTTGTGCTTTGTATTATTTTCCGCTGCTATGTAATTTATTGTAATCTCTGATATTTATCGAATGTAATTTATACATTTATGCTCTGTATATTCTTGTATCTGATGGAATTCTTGTAACAGCAATGCAATGTTCTTCCGTCTGCGTTCTATTTTGTCCTGTTCTCAAAACGATCAGGGGTTTCGAACGGTCTAGATCGGTTTAACGACTGATTCGGATCGAGCGAAATTCCCGGCCGTCACAAATACCCTTGTAATGTCATTGTAGCCACCATCTCATTTCTGTATTCCATTAGTCTAATAAAAAAATTTCTTCTTCTTCTTCTATTTTTCTAGTATTTTTTTAGCAACTAGTGTCATCAACCCGATTATATTCGGTAGAGTACTAGTTGTATTTTACATTTGTTTCATTAGTGATTAATCGTTTGATTAGTTTCAACAACAATCCTAATTTTGTTTTTTTGTTGTTCTTCTTATTCTTCACTTTTATTTTCTGCATTGTTCTTGTTTTGCAATTTACTTTCTTTAGTGATTAATCGTTGATTAGATTCAACGATAATCCTATGTTCGCAATTTCAATTTGTTTTTATTTCAACAAAACCTCCAGGCTTCGTCTAACTCGCCCAAGAGATTAGATAAATAATTTGATTTTAATTACACCTCCCTATGTTCGACCTGTATGCTACACACCTGTACGCTTGCAGAATTTATTACAAATATTGCGCTTTTCTAGAGACGATCAAGTTTTTGGCGCCGTTGCCGGGGAGGTAACATTAAATTTTATTATTTATTTAATTTCTGATTCGTGTTAGTCTTTATTATTGTTTACTGTTTTTGTTTTCTTTACTATACAGAAAAAATATCTGGTTTAGTGATTTGGTTTATCAATTTGATTGGTACTTCCACCAACTAAACAGAGAAAAAAAAACTTGTCCATTTTTATTCAGTTTCTTTTTCTGTCTTCATTTCTTTCCCTTCTTACCTTTCCATTACAACCTGATTTCTTTCCCAAAAAAAAAACATTTTTCTTTTCCCTGTTTTTCTTCTCTGCCGCAATTATTTCAGCCCACAAAAACTCACCTTCCTCCCCCTCCACGCAGACAACCATATTGGATCCAAAACCAACAGTCAGACAACACCGTCCGATCGACCCTTCCCACTCACCGAATTCAACAGACTTTTACACCAACACATAACATCCACCAAACATCACGACAACTCCTCCATTCAACTTTCTCCTCTTCAAAACATGTCACTTCTCTTTACACCAACCAAATCCGAGATTTCCAGCATCCACCTCCTTCATCAACGTTCATACCCAACGTCAACTACCACATCATTGCAATCGCACCTTCTTCGCCCATCTACAACAGAACCTGTTTCCATTCTTCTCAACAAGCCACCGAAGCCAAAAAAAAAAACAATTTTCGCAACCAGTCAACACCCAAATTCATCCCTGCCATCTACTTTTCACCATACAACAAACCAGGCACCTTCATCAAACTCTCCTCTATCACGCATACCATCCCTCAAACGCAACCCTTCCAGATCTAGAAACACCATTATCCCCAACCACCGTTCATCTAGTAACCCCATAACCATTCGCTTCTCACCGATTTCTGCCACCACCAGTCAAAGTCTCAGCAGTTCAACATCAGTCCCGAAAATCTCCACTACACCACGTACATACAACGCCTGCTCCTCTGCAAAAGCCACAAGCACCAGTTTCACATAACTCGCAGCTACAATCAATGACCACCCTAACAATCATCGCCGAGTGCCATCATTAAACCCAACTCCGAAAGCCAAGTCGAGGCGAATCCCTCAATCTCAATTAGTTTGAAACCACAATCAAAACCTTAAAATTGATTCTGAATAAAAAAATAGGAGGCCGAAATCTTGTTGATTCTGTTCGCTTTCCTTTTGGTTTTGGGAGATAACTTTCTGCGTTTATGGTGTGAATATAAGGAAAGAAAATCGGGCGTGAGTTGTCTTCTGGAAAAAAAAGGGCATGATTTTTTTTGAGGGGCCGATTTGTTTCCAACTTTTTGTGGCACGGTTTGTTTTGTAATAAAAAAAATGGGCGAGTTATGGTTTGGACGTGAATAATTTGGGACTACCTTTTCTTTTTACTGAGGGGATAGTGTTGGTATTTGGGCGTGATTGTTTACTTTGTTTCCTGAAATAAAAGTTCCTGAGCAAAGATTATTTCGAACGCTGTTTCCTTGTTTCAACACATGTGTGTGCGAGATTAATGTGCGTTGTGTCTAATTGGTTTTAGTTTAAGTCCTTGATTTGTTGAGCCAAGCTATTTCCTTTTTTTGTAAACTTTTATTTTGAGTTTAGCTTTTTTTTCCTTTCTTGTTTGTTTGTTTTATTTTCTATCTCCTACTCTTTCGAAAACAAAAAAACAAAAAGAGGTGTTCAAACTATCAAAGGCCAATTTTAAAGACTAGAGTTCAAGCAACAAATCAAGATTTCAGAAATCAAAAGAAGTTGCAAATAGTGAGATTTCAGTCATTGACACTACTCATTTTTTCTGGATGGACCGCCATTCCCCACTGTAAATTTCTTTTAACTCTATAGGTGCTCTACTGCAAAGAAAAAAAATATAGACAATTGTTGTAAAAAAATTCTGCAGGGGCAGCGGCTTGCTATATACAATTTTTAATTTTTTGCAATTTATTCTATGACTGTTCTGTGGCTGAATTTTATGAATATATTTGGTGAGGAACGAATTTCCATTGCTACTATCATCAATCTCATCGTTTTTCAACAATAAAATTTTGATTTTTCAAAATAATATAATTGAAAAGTGATGTTTTGTGAAGTTGACTGTCTCGTATAATTGGATCGCAGATATATATTAGTTCAACTTATTGAACTTTTAGCAAAAGAGGTTGCATACTACCCGTAAAACATTAGTCGTATCCCTTACTATTTATACTATACGTGAACGGCTATAAGACCCTCTTCCCCCTTCTAATTGAGTCAGTTAATTAATAGAGCACAGCTTAGTATTTTATATTATTTTGAAGCGAGAATAATTTCTGTCTTACCGTGACTTCATTCGAATGTCTAATTCAAAAAAATCCATGAGAGAAATGTGGGATAATAGTCGGAGTAGACGTCCTCTTGAAGTGTATGAGTATGAAATAAAACTCATGAAGCAAGATTTTCCACAATTTCGTGAGTCTATTGTCAACAATTTTCAAAATTTCCCAACTGACCAACATTTTCAAAATCACGAATATGATCGAAATGGCGACTACAATTCAAAATTCAATAATTTCGATTATGGTCCAGATCCACATCAATATAGGGTTGTAAACCAAAATTTTCAAAATTATAGCCCATATCAAAATCTTGAAATTAACCAAAATTGCAATTTTCCATTGGATTTCAACAGTTTTGGTTTTGAACATAATTTTTACAATCAAAATGATTTCCAATACCACTGTCATTTATCTGAAACTTCAAACAACCACCACATTGGAAATAATTTTGATTGTGAAATTGATGTGGACTATAATTTTGATAATCAAGAAATCCAAAACGATAGCTGTAATAACCCGGAAAATGTGAACCAATTAAAATTTTTAAATTAGGTTATTACCAAAGAATTTGAATTGTTGAAATAGAATATTTCAATAAAATATAGAATTGGGTATAGTATTGCAGTTTGAAATTTTGAATACAAACTTTGTCTGACTGTACCTGGTGGAAAATATAACGGATTTTAGCGAAACTGAAAATATTTAAATCTGTTTATGAATACCTTTCAAACGAATCTGAAAAATCGAAATTTCATAACGAAAATCAAAAGTTATGGCCAAATGAATTTTCAGAAAGGTCGCTATATAGCATATATAGCCCTTGAAAATTGATATTTTGCATACGACCTCGGAGTTCGACGAAACCACTTTTGTTGGGTCCGGGATGTCAAATTATTGCTAAGTTTAAAATTTCATAATTTTTGAAGCTAGTATGTGAGCGGGGCAAAAGAAATTGTGATTGGTCAATTTTTGTTAAAATGGGTCGACCTAAAAATGGCCGTTTTTCAAACGAGCTCAAAATTCGACGAAACCGGTTTTGTTAGAACCGTATCGTCAAAACAAAGCTAGATTTATTTTTCTAGAATTTTTCGATTCAGTTTGTGGCCCTGGCAAATTGAAATGTACGTTTAAATTAAATATTAAATGTTTTATATTTTAATTTGAAAAGTAACTGACTGTAACAGTCGAAATGGCCAATGAAACATATCCCATTGTGTCCGGAATGGGGGTATTTAGATAGGTGCGACAGTCGTTGGGTTTGATTTCGAGTTCGTATGTGGAGGGGGGTATCTTTGGAAATAAATAAATTAAAAATTAAAATAAAAAGGAGCCGACCATTCAGAATTCGTCTTCCTCGTCGATACTCCAGGCGCAAGGCGGAAAAAGGCTCCCAACTTCTCTCTTCAATTTCTCCACAACCACACAACGAAATCAAGCAAACTAAGATCCATTTTGAAGAGCATCCAGAGATCTTCAAATAAATAGCAATTTCAAGATTTATCGTTGAGTATTGAGGGAGATACAGAGCCGAGAAGGCTCGAACTTCGCGCCGCCGCCGTGGTCGCTAGGGACCATCGATCCGACCATCTAGGGTAGCGCCGGGAAGCTCTTCCCTTCCTCTTCGATGCAGCACTGGTCGTTCGTCCTATCGCTTCACGGTTTAGCCGAAAAATCAAAACCTAGTTTCGAGCGCTCGAAGGAGGTATACGGCTTAATCAATTTTCAACTGATTTTTATACTATAAAGTGTTGCAAACTTGTAAAAATCTTATCTTTTTGCTATGTGAACGAAATTCGATGAAACAGGAGACACCGTGACCGCAAGGAGGCTCTCTACATTCTAGAAGAAGCCGCGGATTTTTCTGACCTTCCTACGATTTTTAGCACCGCAATAACCAATGTGAGGAATCTAAACTATTTGTGTGAATGAAATCGCGTTGTATAAATTATATAAGCGAAGTGTAAATTATATACGCATTGTATACCTCATGTACATGTGTTGTATAAGTTATATTAGCGATGTATAAATTATACAAGCGTTGTTTGAAACATATATGCTTTGAATTGTGATGAAATGCATGTGAATTATTATATTATATTTATATATATATATACTCCCCTCGTCCACAGACCATGGACGATATTTATTGCTTGTGATTGACGTGATATTATATGATATGACGAATGGTTGGAAATAATTGTTTGTGGTTGATATTATGGTTGAAAAATACCTTTGTGGTTGAAAAATACCTTTGTGGTTGAAAAATACCCTCTTGTGGTTGAAACCAATTAGAATAGGATTGCGGAATTGAAAATAAAACATGCCGCCTGCGTGCGAACTAGATGCATGATCCCCATTGTCAAAAACCGCGAGGTTTTAAGGTATAGCGAGGAGCCGTACTAGGGACGGTCCCGGTTTTAACTACCCTGCCGTTATGCTGCCGAAATTTTCTGAAATATATATGTGTTAGAATAATTTTCATTCGTTGAAATAAATTACATATGCTATAGCAAATATTCATGTGTTGAGTTGCAATTCATTCGTTGAGTTGAAATTCATGGGTTGAATATTATTTGAATTTAAACAAATAGCTTTAGCGATAAAAATCACATTTATATATATATATATATATAAACTATAGCGAATATTCATGTGTTGAGTTGCAATTCATTCGTTGAGTTGAAATTCATGTGTTGAATATTATTTGAATTTAAACAAATAGCTTTAGCGATAAAAATCACATTTTTATATATATAAAAACTATAGCGAATATTCATGTGTTGAGTTGCAATTCATTCGTTGAGTTGAAATTCATTTGTTGAATATTATTTGAATTTAAACAAATAACTATAGCGAATATTCATGTGTTGAGTTGCAATTCATTCGTTGAGTTGAAATTCATGTGTTGAATATTATTTGAATTTAAACAAATAGCTTTAGCGATAAAAATCACATTTATATATATATATATATAAACTATAGCGAATATTCATGTGTTGAGTTGCAATTCATTCGTTGAGTTGAAATTCATGTGTTGAATATTATTTGAATTTAAACAAATAACTATAGCGAATATTAATTTGTTGAGTTGCAATTCATTCCTTGAGTTGAAATTCATGTGTTGAATATTATTTGAATTTAAAGAAATAGCTTTAGCGATAAAAATCACATTTTTATATATATATAAACTATAGCGAATATTCATGTGTTGAGTTGCAATTCATTCGTTGAGTTGAAATTCATGTGTTGAATATTATTTGAATTTAAACAAATAGATTTAGCGATAAAAATCACATTTTTTATTTATATATATATATATATAAACTATAGCGAATATTCATGTGTTGAGTTGCAATTCATTCGTTGAGTTGAAATTCATGTGTTGAATATTATTTTAATTTAAACAAATAGCTTTAGGGATAAAAATCACATTTATATATATATATACAAACTATATAGAATATTCATGTGTTGAGTTGCAATTCGTTCGTCGATTTGAAATTCATTTGTTGAATGTTATCGTATTTTAAAATAAAATGAATCGACAATAAAAACTACACCTTTATTGTGAACATGAAGTGTTAAAAACATTCACGTGTTGAATAAATATTTTTGATGATAAGAATATTTCTTTTATCATGTATACGCTTAGATAAAAATACACACGTGTTGAAATAAATAATAGTTTGCTAGAAATATTATTATTAGCTGTGTTCTGGATATATATACATGTGTTGAACATGAAAAATGGATTTGCTGTAGAGTAAAGAAATTATTTGCGTGCCCGACAAATAGGTAAACCTTGATGAGTTGGCTGCGCAATTTTATTTATATATCAACTCCTGTGAATGCCATTGGATGCGGAGTGCTGGTTATTCTATGTGAAATAATAAACATCGCCATAGGATAGTAACAATTAATTTTGAACTACACTACATGGCATACTTCTTGACGATAGGCATAATTCATCATATCCCACATAAGCAATTGGAGCTCGTGTGACGAGGTGGAAGATTTACCATACGAGCAAGAGGCTTGTATGGCGATGGCTATATACTACAGGTTGAACTGATGACTGATATGGACTATATAAATTATAACGATTAATTGCCAGATTAATAAAAACCCCACACGGGTCTGGAGTTGAAAATAATCACGTCGCTCTAGTTATTAGATACGGCACATGGACTAGTTATTTCCACACGGAAACGGGGTGACGAGAATTTATTCTCCGGAGTGATTATCAGTACATGCTCCCCCGTAAACACCAGAATATATCACTATAAATATGTGAATGCTTTTTAGGATTTATTGGGTACCTAATACGACCCAATAAATTTCCAAACCCCTCCCCGTACAAAGGAGGTTATGGCGAAATTTTTCGAAATATTAAGGCGTTAGTGAAATATTTGAAGTGAAAACGAAGTGAAATTATAGAATGAACTATAGTTGAAAATATAGAATGAACTATATTTATATATATAAATATAAATATAATTAAAAGGAATAGAGGCCGTGTAGTTCGTGTTTCGGAATCGTAATTTGAAACGATTAGTACGAGAAATCCGACCATCGGATTTTCCCGAAACCGCAACCGCTGTGTTCGCCTTGGAAATATCTTCCCAACGGCACCAACCTTGTAAAAATCCAACGGGTGGATTGTCCGGGATGTTTAATTTAAATCTGAAGAAAAATAGCGCCAGAATCGTTTATATTTATATATAAATATAAATATAATTAAATTAAATCGAATAACGACGCTGCAGTTCGAATTTTGAAACCGTAACTTCAAACGACTAGTGTGGGAGATCCGACCGTCGGATTTTCATGAAACTGGAACCGTTGGGTTCGCTTTGGGAGTATCTTCCCACTGATATAGACTTTATAGAAATCCAACGGTTTGATTTTCCGATATGTATAAAAAAATTAAGGGAAAAACAGCGATAGTGCCACGGCACGACCTGAAACGTCGTTTAATTAAATATGGCCATTTTTAAATAAATAAAAATGGTGAAAAATCGTTATAAAATATTATAAGCAACGTAGACTGCAAATAAACCAATTGGGCTTGAATTGTTTGATATTTGATGGTTGTATGTGTATGACATGAAAATAACACTAAAGAACCAAAGATGGATGTCGAATAATATAACCATAGAAAGAATCGATTTAAATTCTAATGACGTGAATTATTTGAAAAGGCCGAGCTAACCCTCATTTCAAATAATTTATCGAGCGATTCGAATTGGAAAATGCAAATACGATTCAAGACCGACGATCTTCATATCGGTTGGATGGGCGCTACTGAGGTTCCTAACCGGAGTAGCTACAGGAAAGGGACGGAAGTAGTAGCCGTCTGAACGTATGTGTTGATTGGACGGATATACGAGGAATTTGACGCCTCCGGTTTCGTTCAGACACAGAACGGACTTGTAAATGGACTGTGTGTCTGACATTGGATTTTGTTCTATACTGATTGATCTCTGTTAAATATATATCTGTTTGGCAGCGGAGAATTTATTCTTTTGCTTAACGCCCTTCTCTAAGACATACGAGCTCAGGGGTTATATATCGATGGAAATCATTCGTATGGAGTGGACTGCCTATGTGGCATGCCAAGATGCTGTGATCAAGGCTTCTGTTGCAAAGCAAAGTCTTGTGGATGATGATCAAAGCACGGTCTACGTGGCCTAGCTTTGTGTATAGCGCGGATTCGCGAGCCTCACACCCCGGTATGAGTTAAAAACGGGATACGGACTATAGGGAGAGCACGACGTTTCTTTCTAGCTATGGTGGTGTCAGTGACTTACCAGCCCTGATATATATATCTACTTTTCACCTTTGTGGTTGTGTAACAACCCGAAAATCTAGGCCAGTTTAAAATTTTTATTTTGGCAATTTTAGAGAATTTTGATTATTTAAAATGAATTATTTTAAATAATAATCGACGAGAAATTTATTTTTTATATAATTCGAACGTATATATTCTCTACGCCGTCGTTAGAATATAAATATTTATATATAATTATAAATAGAATTTAAAATGGCGCGGTAGTTCGATAATTCGATTTCAAACTTCAATTGAACATACCGGGTGCAAAACAATCCGGAATTTAGTGAAACCAAAAACATTAGGATCTAATTGATGATATCTTTCCATCGAATCCGAAAAATCAAGATTTCATAGCTGGAATCAAAAGATATGTCCAGTTGAAAATTCTGAATAGTCGCTATGGAATTCAGGCCCTTAAAAATTGAAATTTCGCAAATGACCTCGGATTTCGACGACACCACTTTTGTTGGATCTGCAGTGTCAAGTTATTGCTAGATTCCAAATTTCATAATTTTTCGAATCAATATGTGAGCGTGGCAAAGGAAAACGCGTTTGACCAGTTTTAGTTGATTTTAATCGACTGGAAATTGGCCATTTTTCCAATGATCTCAGAATTCGACGGAACTAGTTTTATTAAGACTGTATCGTCAATACGAAGTTAGAAAATATTTTTTTGCAATTTTTAAAGTTCGTATGTGACCCCGGTGATTTGAAATGTACGTTTAAAATTCAATATAATGATTTAAATGAAAATTCAACGGAAACTGATCAAGACAATCAAATCAGCCTACGATACATATCCCATTGTGTTCGGAATGGGGGTAAAACGCTAGGGACGACAGGCGGTAGGTCTCGTTTCGAGGTCGAAAATAAAAGTTGCCTTTTAGAATTAAAATAAAATAAAAAAAATTAATTAAAATTAAAACTCCCTCTCTCTATATCATCAGACCCCCCCCCCCCCCCCGTTTACTTTGGAAATCGATTTTAAATAAAAAAAAGAGAAGGAAAGAAGACGGAGCAGCCGCCACCACCCATCGTCGTGGGTCCCTCCGCCTCCTCACGCCTCCTATCGCAGCCTCCCCCTCCGTTCGAACTCTCTCTCCTCCCCAAGACGCGGCGCTCGAAGGTCAGAACCGCCCCAACCCTAGCCCCAATCCACCGTGGTAGGACCCACTTCCCCCTCCTAGCTGACTTCCGCACCGACCTCCACCCGAACCCACCTCCTCTGCGACGCAGCAAAACCCTAGTCGCTCACAGGAGTCAGATGAACGCGTTGTGCCTCCTCCAGTCAGCTCCGGCCTTCTTCGACACTGTTGCAGATGGTAGCGAACCCCCCCTATTTCAGAACGAATGATAAAGTGAGTTTTTAAATTTTATTTTATTACGTAATTCGATTAACTAAATTAGTTAATATAAAAAGGGGTGATTTTTGCTGAAATAAAAATAGGCTGAGAGCTTTATACGAGAAAGTTGAGATCTTTATTTTTTTTAGGAGTAAAGATGTGATTTTTATATAAGTGGTGATATAAAAATATGATTTTCATAATATAGAAAGGTTAAAAATATAATTTTTACATGATAGGCTTATTAAAAATATCATCTTTATATGTGTAAAAAAATAAAAATGAGATTTTTATAAAGATGAAATCTTTAAATTTGAAAAGGCGAAGTCTATGTTTTTATAAAGGCGAAAACTATATTTTAGAAAGGCGAAATCTTTATATGGAAAATAGCGTGATAAAAATATAATTTTTATCTATATGACATAGTAGTAAAAATTCGATTTTTATATATTGAATAGCAAAGTAAAAATTCTATTTTTATATATTGAATTGCAAAGTAAAAATTCGATTTTTATATATTGAATAGCGAAGTAAAAATGTGATTTTTACATATGTAGTGGCTATGGGCAACGAAGATGACGGAGATGCGATAGCGATGAAGATTTCTATCAATGAAGTGCCGTGGAGCTAGGATAGCTATCTGTGAGAATTTCTCACTCTTCAATTTCTTTTCTAGTTATATATATATACTAGGATGCAGACGGTGCTTAGTAGCACCCGACACAATCGTCCACAGACCATGGACTTTTTTGTTTGGTTGCATAAATTAGTTAGATGATTTGATTTGAATTTGGTTGTTTGGTGAATTTGATTGATGTGTGAATGGCGTTGGCCTTCACTAGACCGGGGATAAGGCTAGGCCTTGTCCCGTTTCTAGTATCGTGCCGTTATGCCGCCGAAATTTTCTAAAATAAGTTAGAAAATAAAAATATCATTTTATTTAAAGAATGAACTGAATAGAAATTCATATGTTAAAATAAAATGTTTTATCATTAAAAATATATAATTTTTAACGTGAATATGAATATAGTGAATGTGAATAAATAAATATTCATTTACAAACCGGACGGTTTGTTTATGTACACCTATTTGAAGGACATTGATTGGGACGATAAATTTTACACATCGCCCAACTGCACAAATAAAATATGTGTTTGATTGTTTGAAACCCCAAACGGGTGTTGGGATGAAATTTGAAGTTCACTCATCCTGATTGATTAAATATGTCGATCGATCGATTGACAGGCTGTCATAAGCGTTAGATATCTATATTTGATGCTTATACAGTGTAGTGCACTTTGGTTGATGGTTGGTTATTTTTCAATGCTATTATATACATGTGTTGTATGAAATCCATATAATTAACATTATATGGTGATTGATTGGGCCTCATTCCAATTTGAAAAATAAAGAATAATATAAAATAAAGGTTCATGTGTTGACTGTACTCATCCGTTGAGATTAGTCATGTGTTGAATGAAATATTTTCACAATAAAATTTATATCTTTATCTTTATAAAATAAAGGTTCATGTGTTGACTATACTCATCCGTTGAGATTAGTCATGTGTTGAACGAAATAATTTAACAATAAAATCTACATCTTTATCATATATAAAATTAGAAACTGACTGGAAAATAGATGAGATGAGTGGTCTTCTGGATATTGATCTGATGTTGGTTTCGGCCTTCGGGGTTAATATTCAGGAAATCGTTCTCTTACTAATTTACAGTTGGAGTCTGATTTAATATCAATGATAGATACCTTAATATTATAAAATATTTTAAATAACAAAAATAGCCACACGTGGACAGTACTCATTCGTTGAGATTAGTCGCGTGTTGACAAAAATAAATATTCATTTGTTGAATAGAATATTTGAAAATAGAAATATATGGAGCCGTGTTGATTAGATTGACGCCATTTTGACGTAAACGTATTTATATCGATTTTATTCATTTTAAAGTGAATATTAAAAAGTGATTTCGAAATAGAATATTTTGAAATGAAATTTGAATTTGATTCAAATAGAAAACGAAATGAACTTGATTCAAATAGAAAACGAAACGAATTTGATTTGAATAGAATTTGAATTGAAACAAATTCGAATTGAATATATAACGATTTCGAAATGAATTGAATATATAACGATTTCGAAATGAATTGAATATATAACGATTTCGAAATGAATTGAATATATAACGATTTCGAAATGAATTGAAAACGAATTCAAATTGAATTGAAAACGAGTTGAAATGAATTCAAATTGAATTGAATAGAAATGAATTTTAAAAAGAATTTATAAAGAAGAATTCAATTTTGATTTGAATTGAAATGGAAGTTGAAATTGCTTTTGAAACGAAATTTAAAACTATCTATATAATTCACATTAAATAGAAATCGACGAAATATATATTATATATATATTATATATATAATATAATGGCCTGAATAGAACGCGCCGCGCCGCGGCAGTTCGTGAATTTCGACCATTTATTTCAAACGGACATTACGGGAGATCCGACCGTCGGATTCTCCTAAAACCGGAACCGTTGGGTTCGTATCGAAAAGAGCTTTCTAACGAATTTTAGAAATTTGAAATCTAACGGTTGGATTTGGAATTATGTCCAAATCAAATTTGAAAAAGGTCGCGGTAAGTGCAGTTCGATGGCCATTGATGGAAATCGACTGTACGGGCCTTGATAAAATAATTAAAAATAGTAATAATTTGTGTAAAATCATAAGAAATGATTTGAGAAGAATTGGGATGAAAAACTCCATATTTGAAAAGATAAAAATAGTTTTTATCGAAATGAACTAGTTTGAAACTAGAATTATAATTCTATTTATTTTTAAATAAATAAATTGAATTCGAAAGGGTTTTAAAAATAACCAGAATTTCCAATGATTACATTGGAGTGGATTTGAATCGAAATTGTCTTCGGAATATTTCGATGTTGGAATTCGGGATTATACGGATGTTGTTATGGAAATTTGAAAGATATATATGTATATCGTTATTTCCAATATGACATTTGTTAATCGTAGAATTTGATATTGAATATAAGCCGATATATTTTCTATTCAGAGCCTTGTACTGAATATCAAATGTGATTTGGGTTCGTCGTGAATGGTGTCTTCACTAACACTGTTCTTGAACCCAGTTGAGAAAAGATTAAATCTTTTTATTTTAGATTTAATGAAGTGTACCAATTAAATAATATTTAATTGGAATTGAATTGATATTGATTCTTGGGTTTATCGTGAATGGTGTTTTTAAATAACACTCGTTCTTTAACCCAATAATTAATGGAAATGTGATTTTGGGTTTATCGTGAACCGTGCTTTAAATGACACTGATTCTTTAACCCCTTCTCAGATTAAAACTAAGTGGAGTTTTAATGAATCTTTAATTAGATTGAAATGATTGAGAATGGAGTATCACCAGTTTTGCTCCAGGCGATAGTTAAATCTTTAATTAGATTTGAACGTGAAATGGTAATTGAATTTACCGATAACACCGTGGTGTTAGATATGAAGTATAACCAATTTTACTTCATGGGATTAATAGGTTGGGATGGGGAAATTAAAACAAATGATTACTTCGGTAAGGTTCGCTAATCCTGACTAGTTCGAATTGATATTCAAAAATAGATTAAAGAATAAATTCAAGAAATTTATCTTGGATAAAATTAATGGGAACCTTTCCCTATGAATGTGAAATTTAGAAACTAACTGTCGGTTAGCTAAGCAGAATGGTTTTCTGGATATTGATCTGATGTTGATTTCGGCCTTCGGGGTTAATATTTAGGGAATTATTCTCTTGATTAATTTACGATTAGTGACTGATGAATTGGAATGAGGCGTATGTTGTGTTTTTGTAACACTTATTTAAAATATACGCGAGTTATTCGGAACGACCGGGTTTATCCCATTCTGAATAACTGATACGACGATAAGTCGAAGATGAAGACGATGGTCGAAGAACGGAGGTCTTCACGTCGTTTGGGTAATTACTGATGATCTTGATTGGGCTGTACACCCAAGAAGATGGAAACAGTTAGTGATCGTCCAGACGTACTTGGAGATCGATGGATATGCGGGGTACTAGGTGCCTCGGGTTTCGTTCAGCCCCAGAACGGACTTGTAAATGGACTGTGTGTCTGACATTGGATTTTAGTCTGTGTGATTGATTTCTATTAAATATATATCTGTTTGGCGGCGGAGAATTTATTCTCTTGCTTAACGCCCTTCTCTGAGACGTACGAGCTCAGAGGTTGTATACTAATGGATGTCAAACGCATGGAGTGAATTGCCTGTGTGGCACGCCTAAGTGGCAATTGATCGAGGCTTCTGTTGAAAAGCAAAGTCTTGTGGTGATGATCAAAGCACGACCCTCGTGGCGTAGCTTTGTGTAACGTTTACTTCGCGAGTTTCACACCCGGTATGAACCAAAAACGGGAGAGGACATCAGGGAGGGCTTGCGTTTCTTTCTAGCTAAAAAGTGGCGTCAGTGGTTTTACACGCCCTGACGAGTTTGACTTATGTGGTTGTTGCTGTTGCGAGGCGCCTCGGATTGATTGGTCGTTCTCGAACCGATGGAGTCATTTAGTTGGCTCATTTACGCCCCAAAGGGCGGAGAAACGTATTGTTCAGGCATAATAATCCACATCGGTGGACCGGCCCTGACGATCTAAAGGGTTGATGCGTTCTGATCCTGAGACATGGGCTAGATTGTCTCGAATCGGTTGAGGACTATCTTTTGCCTCGGTTCATAGACGGAAATCCAATTTCCAAATACGTGACATTTGCGGTTTTATTTGTAAACCTATATATGGCGACATGATATATGGTACCCATGCCGCCTATGATTGATACTTATGATTTGAAGTTGTTTATACACTATGCACTTATAATAGTATCAAATGATTTGTTTTAAACGTATCAAGCATTCTTTGGCTGTTATAAGGGAAAACCCTATCCCCCGGCTTGCGTTTGCATTGTGTGATAGGACCTGGGCCTTATAACAGCTTCATTTTTCTTTATTTAGCATTGCGCTGTTTGTTTTATGCACTGGTATTCTTGGGAGGAAACCCGTTCCGTGTTATACGGCGTGGTCTCTTGATTTACCGAACATTAAAAATAAAGATTTATAACTGTTTTATTTCTCACACCAGTCACATGACTGACCTGGAGTTTATTGTTTTAACCTAAACTCTGGGTGCCCCTATTTTCGACACGGGCAGCTAGTAGTTTTGGTTTTGCAGATTTATATTCACAGGATCCTGGTTTACAGCTGGAACGATATCCGGAAAGCTTTGTATCCATATATCTCCTTCAGTTGTGTATTGTATTATTTTCCGCTGCGATGTATTTAAATGTAATTTAAATCTCTGATATTTCTGTGTAATATTCATTTATACTCTGTATATTCTTGTAATCTCATGCATTGTTGTAATATACAATGAAATGTTCTTCTGTATGTGTTCTGTTGTGGCTTGTTCTCGAACTATCCGACACTTTCCTTTACGGGGAAGTTACGAGTTTTCACAGTTGGTATCAGAGCTTTGGTTTACAAAGCTCAGAGAACAAGGCACATTAGGACCGTACGAAAGAATTCATCAGAAACTGGATTAGTAATATCCAACGGGAATGACTCGTTAGAGATGGGATCAGTAGTATCCTAGAACGAGTATGAAGAGTATATTTTTCAAATGAAAACAAATTTTGTTTTGAAAATTTAAATCAATTATTCGTATTTGATTATCTATTTATATTGAGTTGGACAGTCCAGTATATAAAGATTTTGCGTATACGTCTGATCCACGTGTATTTGAAATTTTAATATACTGGATAGATATAGAATCACACTCTAGTCGCCCGAAGATGATTCTGATGATAGTTCGAACATCATCAGAATTGGTATTCGTGTTTCGAAGGTGTGATATCTATATATTTCCTATTGGCTGGTGTGAGAACCAAAAATTAGGTAAGGCCTATTGTTGTGATTTGGCATCAAAAATGTGATTTTTGCATATGTATCAAAATTATAAATTTGAAACTCTAATTCACTAATTGATTGATGTTTGTGTTGTTTGTTTATTTGTTTGCTAATTTTTAGCCAATTAGCCTAATTGAATCACATATTGAAGTATATTGAAAATTGGTCGCATTTGCTTACATATACATATACTTACATTGAACAGGTCATAGCAAGGAGGCTAGAGCAGAGAATAAAATTTGTTTGCCCGACAAATAGGTACATGTTTACTACATAATTTACTGTTTTGTTTGGGTGATGATGATTTTATGAGCCTATTGGCTAGCCGCTTGGCTTTTTCTTTTTCTTTTTGAGATCTGAAGGACCGGGGAAGCTATTTGAAATTCCCCGATGCTCCCGGTGCAGGGGAGGTTATGGCGAAATTTTTCGAAAATTTAGGGTGTTAGCCAAATTTTTGAAAATTTTGAAACTTCTCAGAAACTGAAAAGTTGGAGAATGGAAGCCAGATCGAATGTAGAGTTGAATGATCAAACCACTTTCGACTTTGTTCCTTTTCGGGGACGAAAAGTTTTAAGTGGGGGAGATTGTAACAACCCGAAAATCTGGGCCAATTTAAAATTTTTATTTTGGCAATTTTAGAGAATTTTGATTATTTAAAATGAATTATTTTAAATAATAATCGACGAGAAATTTATTTTTTATATAATTCGAACGTATATATTCTCTACGCCGTCGTTAGAATATAAATATTTATATAGAATTATAAATAGAATTGAAAATGGCGCGGTAGTTCGATAATTCGATTTCAAACTTCAATTGAACATACCGGGTGCAAAACAATCCGGAATTTAGTGAAACCAAAAACATTAGGATCTAATTGATGATATCTTTCAAACGAATCCGAAAAATCAAGATTTCATAGCGGGAATCAAAAGATATGTCCAGTTGAAAATTCTGAATAGTCGCTATGGAATTCAGGCCCTTAAAAATCGAAATTTTGCAAATGACCTCGGATTTCGACGAAACCACTTTTGTTGGATCCGCAGTGTCAAGTTATTGCTAGATTCCAAATTTCATAATTTTTCGAATCAATATGTGAGCGTGGCAAAGGAAAACGCGTTTGACCAGTTTTAGTTGATTTTAATCGACTGGAAATTGGCCATTTTTCCAACGATCTCAGAATTCGACGGAACTAGTTTTATTAAGACTGTATCGTCAATACGAAGTTAGAAAATATTTTTCTGCAATTTTTAAAGTTCGTATGTGACCCCGGTGATTTGAAATGTACGTTTAAAATTCAATATAATGATTTAAATGAAAATCCAACGGAAACTAATCAAAACAATCAAATCAGCCTACGATACATATCCCATTGTGTTCGGAATGGGGGTAAAACGCTAGGGACGACAGGCGGTAGGTCTCGTTTCGAGGTCGAAAATAAAAGTTGCTTTTTAGAATTAAAATAAAAAAAAATTAATTAAAATTAAAACTCCCTCTCTCTATATCATCAGACCCCCCCCCCCCCCCCCGTTTACTTTGGAAATCGATTTTAAATAAAAAAAAAGAAGGAAAGAAGACGGAGCAGCCGCCACCACCCATCGTCGTGGGTCCCTCCGCCTCCTCACGCCACCCGCCTCCTATCGCAGCCTCCCCCTCCGTTCGAACTCCCTCTCCTCCCCAAGACGCGGCGCTCGAAGGTCAGAACCGCCCCAACCCTAGCCCCAATCCACCATGGTAGGACCCACTGCCCCTTCCTAGCTGACTTCCGCACCGACCTCCACCCGAACCCACCTCCTCAGCGACGCAGCAAAACACTAGTCGCTCACAGGAGTCAGATGAACGCGCTGTGCCTCCTCCAGTCAGCTCCGGCCTTCTTCGACGCTGTTGCAGATGGTAGCGAACCCCCCTATTTCAGAACGAATGATAAAGTGAGTTTTTAAATTTTATTTTATTATGTAATTCGATTAACTAAATTAGTTAATATAAAAAGGGGTGATTTTTGCTGAAATAAAAATAGGCTGAGAGCTTTATACGAGAAAGTTGAGATCTTTATTTTTTTTTAGGAGTAAAGATGTGATTTTTATATAAGTGGTGATATAAAAATATGATTTTTATAATATAGAAAGGTTAAAAATATAATTTTTACATGATAGGCTTATTAAAAATATCATCTTTATATGTGTAGAAAAATAAAAATGAGATTTTTATAAAGATGAAATCTTTAAATTTGAAAAGGCGAAGTCTATAGGTGAAAACTATATTTTAGAAAGGCGAATTCTTTATATGGAAAATAGCGTGATAAAAATATAATTTTTATCTATATGACATAGTAGTAAAAATTCGATTTTTATATATTGAATAACAAAGTAAAAATTCGATTTTTATATATTGAATAGCAAAGTAAAAATTCGATTTTTATATATTGAATAGCGAAGTAAAAATGTGATTTTTACATATGTAGTGGCTACGGGCAACGAAGATGCGATAGCGATGAAGATTTCTATCAATGAAGTGCCGTGGAGCTAGGATAGCTATCTGTGAGAATTTCTCACTCTTCAATTTCTTTTCTAGTTATATATATATATACTAGGATGCAGACGGTGCTTAGTAGCACCCGACACAATCGTCCACAGACCATGGACTTTTTTGTTTGGTTGCATAAATTAGTTAGATGATTTGATTTGAATTTGATTGTTTGGTGAATTTGATTGATGTGTGAATGGCGTGGGCCTTCACTAGACCGGGGATAAGGCTAGGCCTTGTCCCGTTTCTAGTATCGTGCCGTTATGCCGCCGAAATTTTCTAAAATAAGTTAGAAAATAAAAATATCATTTTATTTAAAGAATGAACTGAATAGAAATTCATATGTTAAAATAAAATGTTTTATCATTAAAAATATATAATTTTTAACGTGAATATGAATATAGTGAATGTGAATAAATAAATATTCATTTACAAACCGGACGGTTTGTTTATGTACACCTATTTGAAGGACATTGATTGGGACGATAAATTTTACACATCGCCCAACTGCACAAATAAAATATGTGTTTGATTGCTTGAAACCCCACACGGGTGTTGGGATGAAATTTGAAGTTCACTCATCCTGATTGATTAAATATATCGATCGATCGATTGACAGGCTGTCATAAGCGTTAGATATCTATATTTGATGCTTATACAGTGTAGTGCACTTTGGTTGATGGTTGGTTATTTTTCAATGCTATTATATACATGTGTTGTATGAAATCCATATAATTAACATTATATGGTGATTGATTGGGCCTCATTCCAATTTGAAAAATAAAGAATAATATAAAATAAAGGTTCATGTGTTGACCGTACTCATCCGTTGAGATTAGTCATGTGTTGAATGAAATATTTTCACAATAAAATTTATATCTTTATCTTTATAAAATAAAGGTTCATGTGTTGACTGTACTCATCCGTTGAGATTAGTCATGTGTTGAACGAAATAATTTAACAATAAAATCTACATCTTTATCATATATAAAATTAGAAACTGACTGGAAAATAGATGAGATGAGTGGTCTTCTGGATATTGATCTGATGTTGGTTTCGGCCTTCGGGGTTAATATTCAGGAAATCGTTCTCTTACTAATTTACATTTGGAGTCTGATTTAATATCAACGATAGATACCTTAATATTATAAAATATTTTAAATAACAAAAATAGCCACACGTGGACAATACTCATTCGTTGAGATTAGTCGCGTGTTAACAAAAATAAATATTCATTTGTTGAATTGAATATTTGAAAATAGAAATATATGGAGCCGTGTTGATTAGATTGACGCCATTTTGACGTAAACGTATTTATATCGATTTTATTCATTTTAAAGTGAATATTAAAAAGTGATTTCGAAATAGAATATTTTGAAATGAAATTTGAATTTGATTCAAATAGAAAACGAAATGAACTTGATTCAAATAGAAAACGAAACGAATTCGATTTGAATAGAATTTGAATTGAAACGAATTCGAATTGAATATATAACGATTTCGAAATGAATTGAATATATAACGATTTCGAAATGAATTGAATATATAACGATTTCGAAATGAATTGAATATATAACGATTTCGAAATGAATTGAAAACGAATTCAAATTGAATTGAAAATGAGTTGAAATGAATTCAAATTGAATTGAATAGAAATGAATTTTAAAAAGAATTTATAAAGAAGAATTCAATTTTGATTTGAATTGAAATGGAAGTTGAAATTGCTTTTGAAACGAAATTTAAAACTATCTATATAATTCACTTTAAATAGAAATCGACGAAATATATATTATATATACTATATATATAATATAATGGCCTGAATAGAACGCGCCGCGCCGCGGCAGTTCGTGAATTTCGACCATTTATTTCAAACGGACATTACGGGAGATCCGACCGTCGGATTCTCCTAAAACCGGAACCGTTGGGTTCGTATCGAAAAGAGCTTTCTAACGAATTTTAAAATTTTGAAATCTAACGGTTGGATTTGGAATTATGTCCAAATCAAATTTGAAAAAGGTCGCTGTAAGTGCAGTTCGTTGGCCATTGATGGAAATCGACTGTACGGGCCTTGATAAAATAATTAAAAATAGTATTAATTTGTGTAAAATCATAAGAAATGATTTGAGAAGAACTGGGATGAAAAACTCCATATTTGAAAAGATAAAAATAGTTTTTATCGAAATGAACTAGTTTTGAACTAGAATTATAATTCTATTTATTTTTAAATAAATAAATTGAATTCGAAAGGGTTTTAAAAATAACCAGAATTTCCAATGATTGCATTGGAGTGGATTTGAATTGAAATTGTCTTCGGAATATTTCGATGTTGGAATTCGGGATTATACGGATGTTGTTATGGAAATTTGAAAGATATATATTTATATCGTTATTTCCAATATGACATTTGTTAATCGTAGAATTTGATATTGAATATAAGCCGATATATTTTCTATTTAGAGCCTTGTATTGAATATCAAATGTGATTTGGGTTCCTCGTGAATGGTGTCTTCACTAACACTGTTCTTGAACCCAGTTGAGAAAAGATTAAATCTTTTTATTTTAGATTTAATGAAGTGTACCAATTAAATAATATTTAATTGGAATTGAATTGATATTGATTCTTGGGTTTATCGTGAATGGTGTTTTTAAATAACACTCGTTCTTTAACCCGATAATTAATGGAAATGTGATTTTGGGTTTATCGTGAACCGTGCTTTAAATGACACTGATTCTTTAACCCCGTCTCAGATTAAAACTAAGTGGAGTTTTAATGAATCTTTAATTAGATTGAAATGATCGAGAATGGAGTATCGCCAGTTTTGCTCCAAGCGATAGTTAAATCTTTAATTAGATTTGAACGTGAAATGGTAATTGAATTTACCGATAACACCGTGGTGTTAGATATGAAGTATAACCAGTTTTACTTCATGGGATGAATAGGTTGGGATGGGGAAATTAAAACAAATGATTACTTCGGTAAGGTTTGCTAATCCCGACTAGTTTGAATTGATATTCAAAAATAGATTAAAGAATAAATTCAAGAAATTTATCTTGGATAAAATTAATGGGAATCTTTCCCTATGAATGTGAAATTTAGAAACTAACTGTCGGTTAGCTAAGCAGAATGGTTTTCTGGATATTGATATGATGTTGGTTTCGGCCTTCGGGGTTAATATTTGGGGAATTATTCTCTTGATTAATTTACGGTTAGTGACTGATGAATTGGAATGAGGTGTATGTTGTGTTTGTGTAACACTTATTTAAAATATACGCGAGTTATTCGGAACGACCGGGTTTATCCCATTATGAATAACTGATACGACGATAAGTCGAAGATGAAGACAATTGTCGAAGACCGGAGGTCTTCACGTCGTTTGGTTAATTACTGATGATCTTGATTGGGCTATACACCCAAGAAGATGGAAACAGTTAGTGATCGTCCAGACGTACTTGGAGATCGATGGATATGCAGGGTACTAGGTGCTTCCGGTTTCGTTCAGCCCCAGAACGGACTTGTAAATGGACTGTGTGTATGACATTGGATTTTAGTCTGTGTGATTGATTTCTATTAAATATATATCTGTTTGGCGGCGGAGAATTTATTCTCTTGCTTAACGCCCTTCTCTGAGACGTACGAGCTCAGAGGTTGTATACTGATGGATATCAAACGCATGGAGTGAATTGCCTGTGTGGCATGCCTAAGTGGCAATTGATCGAGGCTTCTGTTGAAAAGCAAAGTCTTGTGGTGATGATCAAAGCATGGCCCTCGTGGCGTAGCTTTGTGTAACGTTTACTTCGCAAGTTTCACACCCGGTATGAACCAAAAACGGGAGAGGACATCAGGGAGGGCATGCGTTTCTTTCTAGCTAAAAAGTGGCGTCAGTGGTTTTACACGCCCTGACGAGTTTGACTTATATGGTTGTTGCTGTTGCGAGGCGCCTCGGATTGATCGGTCGTTCTCGAACCGATGGAGTCATTTAGTTGGCTCATTTACGCCCCAAAGGGCGGAGAGACGTATTGTTTAGGCATAATAATCCACATCGGCGGACCGGCCCTGACGATCTAAAGGGTTGATGCGTTCTGATCCTGAGACATGGGCTAGATTGTCTTGAATCGGTTGAGGACTATCTTTTGCCTCGGTTCATAGACGGAAATCAAATTTCCAAATACGTGACATTTGCGGTTTTATTTGTAAACCTATATATGTCGACATGATATATGGTACCCATGCCGCCTATGATTGATACTTATGATTTGAAGTTGTTTATACACTATTGACTTATAATAGTATCAAATGATTTGTTTTAAACGTATCAAGCATTCTTTAGCTGTTAGAAGGGAAAACCCTATCCCCCGGCTTGCGTTTGCATTGTGTGATAGGACCTGGGTCTTATAACAGCTTCATTTTTCTTTATTTAGCATTGCGCTGTTTGTTTTATGCACTGGTATTCTTGGGAGGAAACCCGTTCCGTGTTATACGGCGTGGTCCCTTGATTTACCGAACATTAAAAATAAAGATTTATAACTGTTTAAGTTCTCACACCAGTCACATGACTGACCTGGAGTTTATTGTTTTAACCTAAACTCTGCGTGCCCCTATTTTCGACACGGGCAGCTAGTAGTTTTGGTTTTGCAGATATATATTCACAGGATCCTGGTTTACAGCTGGAACGATATCCGGAAAGCTTTGTATCCGTATATCTCCTTCAGTTGTGTATTGTATTATTTTCCGCTGTGATGTATTTAAATGTAATTTAAATCTCTGATATTTCTGTGTAATATTCATTTATACTCTGTATATTCTTGTAATCTCATGCATTGTTGTAATATACAATGAAATGTTCTTCGGTATGTGTTCTGTTGTGGCTTGTTCTCGAACTATCCGACACTTTCCTTTACGGGGAAGTTACGGGTTTTCACAGGTTGTTGGAATGCGAGGCTCCTCGATTATAGGTCTGTAAGGACCGGGAAACGTGTGTTAAGGAATTTCCAATCCTCAAACGTAAGAGAGGACCTGCCCTGAAGCATCCAGGGGTTACCCAGAGTGTGTAGTCCTGAGGCATTTGCTAGAGTGTCTCGAAGCGGAGAGGAGCTTGCCCCTTTCCTCGACTCATGAGGGAAATCCAATTTCCAATACGAAATAACGGACTTGATTGTAGAACTAGTATGGCGACATAGTAGATGGTAGCTATGCCGCCTATGATTGATATTTATGATGCTATTCGTTTTTGAAACATATATGCACTAGTAATAATATCAAATGATTTTGCTTTATACGTATCAAGCATATTTGGCCCTTATAAGGTAAAACTCTATCCTCCGGCTTGCGTTGCATTGTGTGATGGGACCTAAGTCTTATAATGGCTTCATTCTTTTTAAAAGCATTGCGTTGTTTTAAAAGAATTTATTTTGTTTTAAATGCACTAGCAATCACTGGAGTAAACCCGTTCCGCGAAAGTGGCGTGGTCCTATGATTCGCTTATTACTGTTGTTTAATTGTTAAATAGATTCCTCATACCAGTCCCTATGACTGACTCGTTGTTTGTTTCACTTTGCAAATGCGGGTGCCCTTATTTTCACACGGGCAGCCTAGTTCACAGGTGACAGGTTGTTTTGGCTCTACACTGTTGCATAGAGTGCATTTTTGGCTCATGGCGAGGCTGACTTCACAGAGATGACTTTGACATTTTCCGCCATTATTGTACTTGTATTATGATTCCGCCACTGGCGATGCAGACTGATTTACTTTTCGTATTTCTTATTGTATGTATATGTACCGCCTTCGGCGATGTAGACTGATACCCTTATTATGTCTCACTGCATGTATGTATTCCGCCTCTGGCGGTGATAACTGATCACTTTCCTCTTTATTTACTATGTTATATCCTACGCTATGCTATTCTGATGTTATTACATGTTGTGATTCCGCTGTCATATCCATGTAAAATTATTCTATTTATTATTTCTGCTATTATCTGTACTCTGCTATGATGATTAATGTGTTATATTCCAATGATTATCCTTAATACCACCCCTCGGATTTTAGGATCGTAACAGTTGGTATCAGAGCTTTGGTTAACCTTAGTTCCGGGATCTAACACATTAAACACCTCGTCAGAATAGAATCAGTAGTGTTCTAATGCGAGTAGCTCATTAGAGATAGGATTAACAATGTCCTAGAATGAGCTAAGCAGATTAGCAAAACAATTTGATCAGTACATCATCATTATCTTTCCTAGTATTCCCCTGCTTTATCATTTATGAAAATTATCAAATCTGTGAGCTTGACTCTTTTCTTGCTTATACAGTATTCTCTTAGATGGATACACGAGCAGAAGCAGCTATAGGAGGCCGTGGAGGCTGAGGAGAAGCAGCAGGAGGACGGGGAATATCCCCGTCGTTGTGGAAGGCCCTATCGTTCAGCCACCAACACCTGAGGACTTTGAGCTAGACAAAGTAGCGAAGAGGTATAGGAACCTTGGGGGAAAACCCTTTACTGGCACTGGAACAGTGACCGAGGCTATAGCTTGGTTGAAGACCTGTGAGAAAATCTTTGAAGGCATGGGTATGGGAACCAGCAACAAAGCACGACTTGGTAATTGGCTCCTTCAGGAGGAAGCAGAGCTGTGGTGGGATGCCATTACCTCAGAGGATGCAGCAGGTACTGTCAGAACCTGGGAGCAATTCAAAACTATGTTCAACGAGAAGTTTGTACCTGAGCAGGCTCTAGAGAGGATGCGAGAGCAGTTTGCTAATATCCAGCAAGGAGATCTCTCTATTCAGGATTACCTTAATAAATTCACCCAGTTGTTGCGCTATGCTCCAGAGCTTATTATGACTAACAAAGCAAAGAACAAGAGATTCATATTTGGGCTAAAGCACAAGTACCATGACAAAGCTATGAGCAACATCAAACTCTCCTTCTCAGAATTGGTAGAAATGGCTTGCAATTATGAAGATATGGATGAAAGGCACGCTAGCTAAGACCGCGCCAAAAGCCAAGATGGAAATAAGCGCAAGGCTTCAGCAGATCAACCCGAGTGTAGCATTACAGCGGCCGCTACTCAGAAACCTGGAAAGATCCCCAAAGGAAATTTCTACAACTGCGGGAAGCCAAGTCATTTTTCTAATGTATGCAAAGCCCCGAGGAAACCAAAGGCAAATGACTCAGCTAAATGCTACAACTGCCATAAGAAGGGGCACTATAGCAGGAACTGTCCTCTGAAGCAGAATGAACAAGTGGCTCATGTGTATGACGGGGAGACTCCGCCAGCTACCACCGATGGATCAGGTAAACCCAACGTCTTGGGAGGTACCCTTACCATTAAAAATATTCCTGTTTCTATACTTTTTGATACTGGCGCATCACGTAGCTTCATTTTTGGGAACCTTGTTCACAAGTTAAAATTGAAACGAAGAAAGCTTAAAGAACCAATTAAAGTTCGAAACAGATAGGAGGTTCTGTCAGTCTCAGTGCATACTGTAGATTGCCTATCTCTTATTCTTGCTACAAGTTCTCTTTTGATTCGATTGTCATGGACCTTTCCGAATTCGACGTTATTCTGGGACTTGATTGGTTGACAAAATATAAGGCCGAAGTTAGAAGTGCCGAAAGAATCGTTAAAGTCGAAACGAAGCTTGGACCTATATACATACCATGCCTTCGCTCAGAAATTAATAGAACGGAATTTTGGTCTTCTTTAGAAGTTATTCCCCCTTCATTAGAAAAGATACAGGTCATTAAAAACTATGCGGATGTGTTTGAAGAAGTAGAAAACTTACCGCCGTAAAGAGAAATTGAATTCAGGATAGATCTAATTCCTAACGCCCGACCAGTAGTGCATCCAATTAGAAGAATGGCCCCGAAAGAAAAAGAAGAGTTGGGTAGTCAAACCCGAGAATTGCTTTGGAAAGGTCTGATCAGACCGAGCTTTTCAGCGTGGGGTGCAGCAGTAGTATTTGTCCCGAAATCAGACGGTACTCTAAGACTTTGTGTTGATTACCGAGATCTCAATAAGCAGACACTGAAGAACAAATATCCTTTGCCCCGAATAGACGATCTGTTAGATCAATTAAATGGAGCAACAGTATTCTCTAGAATGGACCTAGCTACAGGTTTCCACCAATTACGTGTAGCCGAAGACTGTGTTCCTTTGACAGCCTTCAGGGGTCCCGATTTATTCTACGAATGGTTAGTAATGCCGTTCGGCTTGTGTAACGCTACGGCATACTTCGTCGATCTTATGAACAGAGTGTTCCGTGGAGTATTGAATAAATTTGTTCTAGTCTTCATCGATGACGTTTTAATCTACTCCAAGTCGGAAGATGAAGATGCAAAACATTTAGAACAAGTGTTGAAAATTCTAAGGAGAAATGTCTTGAAAGCTAAATTTTCTAAGTGTGTCTTCTGGCAAGATGAAGTTAAATTCCTAGGCCATGATGTTTCAAAAGAAGGAATTGCTGTAGATCCAAGCAAAATTACAGCGATTCAGAACTGGAAACAACCTACTACCCCCATTGAAGTTCGAAGTTTCCTTGGATTGGCTAGCTATTATCGGAAATTCGTTTAGGATTTTTCAAAGATATCTGGTGTATTGACAAAGCTTACCAAGAAGCATGAGAAATTCAAATGGACTCCCGAATGTGAAGACGCTTTCCAGGAGCTGAAACTGAAGTGACAACCGCTCCAGTATTGACAATTATAGAAGGCAACCAAGACTTGACTGTATGGAGAGATGCTTCTATTAGAGGGCTAGGGGCAGTACTAATGCAAAAAGGCCAAGTGATCGCTTATGCCAGCCGTCAGCTGAAGCCGCATGAAAGAAACTATGCAACTCATGATCTTGAGTTATTAGCTATCGTGTTTGCTTTAAGGATCTGGAGGCATTATTTACTGGGCGAGAAGTTCGAACTATTCACCGATCATCAATCCTTGAAATATCTATTCACGCAGAAGGATCTAAATATGAGACAACAACGTTGGTTAGAATTCCTTGTGGCATATGATTTTGAAATTCTATACACTCCAGGGAAAGCCAATGTTGTAGCAGATGCGCTCAGCAGAAAGAATGAAATCATCGCCAGTTTGGTCAGCACATCTTCATTAATAGACAGGATCTCGACCCTTTAGAAAGACGATGAATTTATTCAAATAATCAGTCAGAGAGTCAAAGGAGGTGAATCCACAAGTTTCCGACTCGATGACAAAGGAGTTCTAAGATTAAAGGGCAGAATTTGCATCCCAAACCTTCCAGAGTTTCGAAGAGAAATACTTGATGAATGCCACAAGTCCAAATTAAGTATCCATCCCAGTGTGAGCAAAATGTATAATGATATCAAGCGCACATTCTGGTGGAGAGCTTTGAAAAGAGATATCTCATTATATGTTAGTAGATGCCCCACTTGTCAACTAGTTAAGAGTGATCAGAAGAAATTGGCTAGATTATTACAACCCTTAGAAATTCCAGGATGGAAGTGGGAACAAATTTCGATGTATTTCATTGATGGCTTGCCTCGAACTAAGAAAGGAAACGACAGTATTTGGGTAATCGTAGATCGCTTCACGAAGACTGCCCATTTCATACCTGTCCGATCCAACAGAACAGCTCAAAGTCTAGCATAGATTTACTTCAAAGAAATAGTTAAACTACATGGAGTGCCGCTCAATATAGTCAGTGATAGAGATCCCCTGTTTACTAGCAAATTCTGGGAAGCATTCTAGGAAGAATTGGGAACCAAACTGAATCTAAGCACCGCTTATCACCCTCAGACAGACGGCCAAACGGAGCGGGTGAATAGAATTCTAGAAGATTTACTACGGGCTTGCGTTATTGATTTTGGAGGCTCATGGGAAGATCACTTACATTTAGCCGAATTCTCTTACAACAATAGCTATCAAGCAAGTTTGGGAATGTCTCCATTTGAAGCATTATACGGTAGACCGTGCAGATCTCCCGCATGTTGGGTAGAACCTGGCAACAGACTTGTGTTAGGGCCCGATATGATTCAAGAAGCATCGTATAAAGTCGATTTCATTAAGAAGCGATTGAAAACCGCACAGAGCCGACAGAAAAGTTATGCTGATGCGAGAAGAAGGGATATATTGTTTGCCGTTGGCGATTATGTTTATTTAAGAGTTTCTCCAATGCGGGGAGTAATCAGATTTGGCAAGACTGGGAAGTTGGCACCGAGATTTATTGGTCCCTTTCCTATACTTGAACGGATTGGAACTCTTGCATATAGGGTTTCATTACCTAATTGGTTGCCTGGTATACACGATGTGTTCCACGTATCTCAACTCAGAAAACATGTTCATGATCCAGATCTTTTTGTGGAAGAAGCAGCGCAACATGATATTGACATAACTCCAGAATTAGCACTCAGAAGAGAGCCATTAAAGATAGTTGGCAAAGAAACTAGAGAGCTAAGGAGGAAAAAGATTCATTTAGTCAAAGTGCAGTGGAGTAGTGATCCTAGAGACTGTACTTGGGAGACAGAGGAAAGCATTAAACAAGCCTACCCCAAATGCAGAGTGGACATCTCTGACTAACTCCGGTGCAAGGTACCTTTACAATACTTTGCATTTACATTTTATTTTCCTACTTAGCTGTTATTTCCTTTTCGAGGACGAAAAGTTTTAAGTGGGGGAGATTGTAATAACCCAGAAAATGTGAACCAATTTAAAATTTTTAAATTAGGTTATTACCAAAGAATTTGAATAGTTGAAATAGAATATTTCAATAAAATATAGAATTGGGTATAGTATTGCAATTTGAAATTTTGAATACAAACTTTGTCTGACTGTACCGGGTGGAACATATAACGGATTTTAGCGAAACTGAAAATATTTAAATCTGTTTATGAATACCTTTCAAACGAATTTGAAAAATCGAAATTTCATAATGGAAATCAAAAGTTATGGCCAAATGAATTTTCATAAAGGTCGCTATATAGCATATATAACCCTTGAAAATTGATATTTTGCATACGACCTTGGAATTCGACGAAACCAATTTTGTTGGGTCCGGGATGTCAAATTATGGCTAAGTTTCAAATTTCATAATTTTTGAAGCTAGTATGTGAGCAGGGCAAAAGAAATTGTGATTGGTCAATTTCTGTTAAAATGGGTCGACCTAAAAATGGCCGTTTTTCAAACGAGCTCAGAATTCGACGAAACTGGTTTTGTTAGAACCGTATCATCAAAACAAAGCTAGATTTATTTTTCTGGAATTTTTCGATTTGGTTTGTGGCCCTAGCATATTGAAATGTACGTTTAAATTAAATATTAAATGTTTTATATTTTAATTTGAAAAATAACTGACTGTAACAGTCGAAATGGCCAACGAAACATATCCCATTGTGTCCGGAATGGGGGTATTTAGCTAGGGGCGACAGTCGTTGGGTTTGATTTCGAGTTCGTCTGTGGAGGGGGGTATTTTTGGAAATAAATAAATTAAAAATTAAAATAAAAAGGAGCCGACCAATCAGAATTCGTCTTCCTCGTCGATACTCCAGGCGCAAGGCGGAAAAAGGCTCCAAACTTTTCTCTTCAATTTCTCCACAACCACACAATGAAATCAAGCAAACTAAGATCCATTTTGAAGAGCATCCAGAGATCTTCAAATCCATAGCAACTTCAAGATTTATCGTTGAGTATTGAGGGAGATATAGAGCCGAGAAGGCTCGAACTTCGCGCCGCCGCCGTGGTCGCTAGGGACCATCGATCCGACCATCTAGGGTAGCGCCGGGAAGCTCTTCCCTTCCTCTTCGACGCAGCACTGGCCGTTCGTCCTATCGCTTCACGGTTTAGCCGAAAAATTGAAACCTAGTTTCGAGCGCTCGAAGGAGGTATACGGCTTAATCAATTTTCAACTGATTTTTACACTATAAAGTGTTGCAAACTTGCACAAATTGTATCTTTTTGCTACGTGAACGAAATTCGATGAAATAGGAGACACCGTGACCGCAAGGAGGCTCTCTACATTCTAGAAGAAGCCACGGATTTTTCTGACCTTCCTACGATGTTTAGCACTGCAATAACCAATGTGAGGAATCTAAACTATTTGCGTGAATGAAATCGCGTTGTATAAATTATATAAGCGAAGTGTAAATTATATACGCATTGTATACCTCATGTACATGTGTTGTATAAGTTATATTAGCGATGTATAAATTATACAAGCGTTGTTTGAAACATATATGCTTTGAATTGTGATGAAATGCAAGTGAATTATTATATTATATTTATATATATATATACACTCCCCTCGTCCACAGACCATGGACGATATTTATTGCTTGTGATTGACGTGATATTATATGGTATAACGAATGGATGGAAATAATTGTTTGTGGTTGATATTATGGTTGAAAAATACCTTTGTGGTTGAAAAATACCCGCTTGTGGTTGAAACCAATTAGAATAGGATTGTGGAATTGAAAATAAAACATGCCGCCTGCGTGCGAACTAGATGCACGATCCCCATTGTCAAAAACCGCGAGGTTTTAAGGTAGAGCGAGGAGCCGTACTAGGGACGGTCCCTGTTTTAACTACCCTGCCGTTATGCTGTCGAAATTTTCTGAAATATATATGTGTTAGAATAATTTTCATTCGTTGAAATAAATTACATATGCTATAGAAAATATTCATGTGTTGAGTTGCAATTCATTCGTTGAGTTGAAATTCACGTGTTGAATATTATTTGAATTTAAACAAATAGCTTTAGCGATAAAAATCACATTTTTATATATATATAAACTATAGCGAATATTCATGTGTTGAGTTGCAATACATTCGTTGAGTTGAAATTCATGTGTTGAATATTATTTGAATTTAAACAAATAGCTTTAGCGATAAAAATCACATTTTTATATATATAAAAACTATAGCGAATATTCATGTGTTGAGTTGCTATTCATTCGTTGAGTTGAAATTCATGTGTTGAATATTATTTGAATTTAAACAAATAACTATAGCGAATATTCATGTGTTGAGTTGCAATTCATTCGTTGAGTTGAAATTCATGTGTTGAATATTATTTGAATTTAAACAAATAGCTTTAGCGATAAAAATCACATTTTTATATATATATATAAACTATAGCGAATATTCATGTGTTGAGTTGCAATTCATTCGTTGAGTTGAAATTCATGTGTTGAATATTATTTGAATTTAAACAAATAACTATAGCGAATATTAATGTGTTGAGTTGCAATTCATTCGTTGAGTTGAAATTCATGTGTTGAATATTATTTGAATTTAAACAAATAGCTTTAGCCATAAAAATCACATTTATATTTATATATATATAAATATAAACTATAGCGAATATTCATGTGTTGAGTTGCAATTCATTCGTTGAGTTGAAATTCATGTGTTGAATATTATTTGAATTTAAACAAATAGCTCTAGCGATAAAAATCACATTTTTATATATATACAAACTATATAGAATATTCATGTGTTGAGTTGCAGTTCATTCGTTGAGTTGAAATTCATGTGTTGAATATTATTTGAATTTAAACAAATAGCTTTAGCGATAAAAATCACATTTGTATATATATATATATATATATATATATATATAAACTATAGCGAATATTCATGTGTTGAGTTGCAATTCATTCGTTGAGTTGAAATTCATGTGTTGAATATTATTTTAATTTAAACAAATAGCTTTAGTGATAAAAATCACATTTTTATATATATACAAACTATATAGAATATTCATGTGTTGAGTTGCAATTCGTTCGTCGATTTGAATTTCATGTGTTGAATGTTATTGTTAGACCAAAAAGTGGTCCTAACACCCAATTGATAATGTTTTGTAGAGAATAATGAGGAATCATGAACAAAAAGCAAGAAAAATAAATCAATACACGGAATTTATAGTGGTTCGGCGTTAACAAGCCTACATCCACTTCATAGCTTCTCAATTCATTCAGAAATTACAAATACAATGAGTATTGACGCTCAAGCACTCAATTACAATGAATAATTCTGAATTCATTGATTTTATTAAAGAGGATGAAGTTTCTTCGTTGGTAGCCATGGCCGAAATAGATAGAGCTTCCTTGAGGCCAAAAAAGTCCCCTTCAATGATGTGTTGTATGTGTATTTATAGGTAGAAATTCGGTTAGGGTTGAGTGGCCACGTGGCAGCTTCAGAGTAAATCTCGGAAGTAGTGGAGAACATGGGGAAATGGTCTTTAGCTGCCCAGAATTCGGTTAGGGGTAGAGACCCGATCCGGTTGGCCCGATCCGGATAACCCGATCCGGATGACCCGATCCGGTTTACCCGATCCGAATGACCCGATCCGGTTTACCCGATCCGGTTTACCCGATCCGGTTTGGTTGGTCAAAAATATTCGCTTTAGCTTGATCCGAAATGGTGGAATCTAACCCGAAGCTTATGTGCACAGAAATATGAGTTTTCCCATCCTTCGTTACTTCGTCCAAGTAGATGTCGATCTCTGGCAGTTCATACTCAAGCCCTGAGTGGCCTTCCTGATAGAGTTCTTCGGCTTTGGATAGTCTGGTCACAAAGCAGGCTAACATTTTGCCCCCCAAAGTACATCTTGTTGCAAATAAGATGTGCTTTGAATAAGTCGAGATGAATCTTTTTGGATCTTTTTATGTATAAATGGCTTGTCATATGCCGCATTGCTTCCGTTGATGCTTATCGGGCTAAATTTCATGGCTAGAGTGGTCAAGATGATCAAGTAATCGTTTAGACTTTGTCGAATCAAGAGGTAGAATTCCTTCATCATAGGTCATGTGGTATGTTTGGCTCCCGTGTGAGATCGTACATGTAAAAGTTTATGCCAAACGACGCCATCTTCCTAAACAAGTCAAGTGCATTACTAAGCTAAGATTTCTTTAATGTATAAGTCAATGTATACAATAGCCGTCCAAGTCATAGTATGGTGTCAGAATCTTCATGTCTTGAGCTAGCATATGGACTGTTCGGATAGAGTGCATCAGAGTCGGCATATGAATTTGTCATTTTTGCTTGGATTTGGACTATCTCGATATCATGATATTAATCTAGGACTCCATGATTGCATATAATCGTAATAATAGTGCATCCGAAAGCCATGATCACTTCAGATTGTTTTATAGTCCCGTGATCACTTACGAGTCAGTACGAGATGTTGTTGAAAACATGCAAGCCAATAGCTGGTAGGATTATCACAATTGTAAGGCAGCAGAGGAGTTCATCATACTCTCCATTTGATGCAGTTGCAGATCAAGTCTTTGAATTCTTGCTTGATCCGTAATTTCGCTCACTTGGATTGTCGGGATGAATCACGTCATATTCTAAAGATATAATGTATATGTTCTGAATCATACATTGAGTCAGGGTCATGTTTAAAGTTAATCTGTCGGTTGAAGTTGATGTTCCTAGCATTAGTGGAGGACGAGCGAAGTCAGTGCTTATGCCCCCAGCATTGTTGGGGGTTATGATAGGTCAATCGGACATCCAATCTTTTAGCCTTTATACTTTTTTCTGCCGCATCGGGTTAGATATGTAGGTTCAACAATCTTAGTCACCCTGTGTCGTTATGTGTACATTCCCAAGTCATCAAGGGTTGGAGTTGTATATGCGAATGGTCGAATCACATTCGCGTTGGGGTCAACCCATCTGTTTAGCCAGGAAGCAGTGATCACCTTATTGAGTATATCAGCAAACTTAGATACTCTCCTCGCATCAGCTGCAGAGTTGAGTAAGCTCGTCAATCTTGCAAGCGAGCGAACGTCGTTAGTGAGTTATTCGAGCTCCTTCGTTCACGCTTTGGCATAATCCGAAATAGACATCATAGTCTTGTTGAGTCTATCTACCATGCTTGGTTCCATTAAGCTTGACAATCAAGACCGCGGGCCCGATTAATGACATTGGTCATTTCCAGAATTGTAAATTCCTGTTAGTCTTTCCGGGGTCTTTTCTTTTTCCTTTATTATTTCAAGAGCCAGATGGTGCTCCATTCTGTCGTGAAGACATTGAGACCATCCATTTCAACATTAGCACACTCTTATTGCACGAATCTGTCTGTCTCAGGATAGGATTTTCCAATGTTTCTAGGAGAATCTCATGGCAGAGAGATACCGAGGTTTGTTTCAGAGGTGAATCCGCCAAGTCCTCTTGGTGGGTCTCGATGCAGAGAGATTTTGAAGTTTGAGATATCCAGAATACCAGATACTACAGCAATCAACGCCATATATGGTCAAGGTCGATTTACCGATGCCACTGCGACATTGAATCTTTCAAAGAATGCATGCAGGGTCTCGCCTAATCTCTGTTGAAGCATCAATTAATGTTTCCAATTTGGCCCTCATCTTTGAGAAGTTGTTGCTAATTACCTAATTTAGCGTTGGTGCCCCGGTATGAAGTCTTAAATTGGGTGGAAGCCGGTTCCTGGCTTCTTGGTTGTGCATATGTAATAGCCGTCAATCAGGCTTCTGTTTTTTTTTTTTCTGGATGGTGATCCGCTACTTGGATGTATGAAGGTTGCTCTTGAGGAGCCATTCTTCTGCTTATAGTCTAGGTTATTATGAAGCTCAGATAATCGTAAATGTGCCTAAAGCTGGCGGATAGTCAGATGATGATGTTCGAAGCTCTTATCCCGTACTCCCCATCCATGGGGATTTTACTAAACGGCGGTCATCAGATCCACGTATTCTCTGAATTCATACTCCCTCATCGAGATGTGAGTTAGAGTTTGATAGAAAATGATTTATTCCTGTCCATCTCATGATAGTCCTTGGTTTCCTATCCAAGCTTTGAGGTTCGGAGTCGGATGGCAATGAACTTAGACTATAGCTTTCTCGAATGGTCTCGTCTTCCCCTTACATGGGGAACCTCATGTTGAGGTTGAGCTGGATTTTAAACATTCCTCCGAATTGGAACAAAGGTTGGTCGGGCTTCGTTTAATTTTTCGGTGGCTCTTGCATATCCATCGTTTTCATCCAAAATGTTACAGTTGAAAGTTGCATGCTACAAATGCCTGGGAGGAGGTTGGTTGCATCTTGTTTCATTAAAGACGACTATGCCAACTTGTCCTAGGGTCCCATATGATCTGGACCATGGGGCAAGGAGTGTTTGATCCAAGTTCGTTGTCGCTTGAATTTCCATGGTGCTCGCTCCAGCGAGTTAGCCATAGTTACTCGGCCTTCCATCAATCCAAGTAAAAAAGTTATCCATCATTTTCTGTCGTTTCCAGAGAAGTTTGTCTCACTGAGCCATCTGAGTTCTCAAATCAGCGAGGGTACCATCTATTTCATATCTAGCTTGACATGCTGAGGGATCATTGCAAGAAGAAATTTGCTGACTTCCTTCGTTCCAAGCGCCTTCTGCGCCAATATCCTCAGCACGGAAGAAATTTCTATCTTCCTTCTTCTTAGCCTTTGAGTTTGAGTGTCAGGCAATTTGCCTCCTCGCAAGTTAGAGGTCAAAGTAATGGCTACTTCCTTTATATGGGGTCTTTCAACCGGGAATTCGGTCTGGACTAGCAAATGAACGTTCATTCTACATCCATTTCGTGGCCCTTAAGCAGTAATGTGGCCCCAGTCCAGGGGTAATGGCGAAAGGTCGGTAGTTGTATCACCTCCCATTCAAATTTAGACATGGATGCATGGAAAAGAGACATTGCTTTATAAGCTTATGTACTCGAGTTATCCAAGTGCTCGAGTTATCACGTTTTCCATTCAACGTATTTGCGAGGTAGCACTCGTCGTTGCACTTGGGCTATGGCCAGTCACACATGGGTGTGTATGTTGATTTGATATATCACTCTTAGGACCTCCTTTCGGTGATTGCATTGAGTCGTGTGGGAAGCTTAGCATTAGAAGTCGACATCATTCCTTCAAACACGACCTCTTTGTTGTTGTACGCGAGTATCCCTTGTGTCTTTGCTTTGTATCTGTACATAATCTTGCAATTCGAAAAAGAATAGTCAGCTTAGTCTTGCAAGCTACTAAGTCAATCTTTAAATCACAAGCAATTGTAGCTCGAAATGAAAACATGTTGAGTGCTAATCTATCTAGCATAGAATTATTAAATGTCAAATTGTCAAGTGTCGTAGTTTGGAGGTATAGTGTCTGTAGCCTCCATTTAACTTTGAAACACGGATCGCGTCCGAAGCATGTTTGAAGCTAATTCAGAAATCTATGTCTGTTCCCCCCAACGTTGATGGGAGTCGGAATAAGTCATTCGGATGTCTGATCCGTAAGTCCTTTATAATCCTGTCCTCAGTCGGAGGGCAATGAAGATTGCATGCACGTCGCAGCATTGTCCTTTATACTCTCTCCCAAGTCGTGAGAGTTAGAGTTATGGGTTTAGTGGTCTTAATTCATGGTGCACCATTCACACTAACCCAACAGATTTATACTCTCTCTCAAGTCGTGAGAGTTAGAGTTATGGACGTCGCGGTTCGTCCTTTATACTCTCCCAAAGTCAGTTTGGGTTAGAGTTGTGGATCGAGTGGTCTTAAATCTTGGTGCGCCTGTCACACTCGTCCTAAGTTTATACTCATATCCAAGCTCTGAGGATTAGAGTTAGTCGGGCAAACAGTCGGGTCACATTTGCCTTGGCATCGTCCTTTTGCTCCCATGTCAAGGGAAAAGGTCGCCATCGGGGATGATCGGTTCTCACCCCTATTGAGTTTATACTCCTCCCTTCCGAAGCATGGGAAAGAGTTAGATACGTCGTTAGAGAGCAGTCGAGTCATACTCATCCTCGTCTTAACATATCTCTTTTGCCCCCACTTCGAAGGTAAAAGTTATCTCGTTCATGGTATTGTACCCGTCATTGTTGCACTCTTCCCATCAGATCAAGGGATAGAGTCGTCGATCTACCGAGTGATTATGTCACACTCGAATATATTTCTATGTCTTGCGTGGCGAATAAATGGATAGATGATGTGGAGGCCTCATTAGTATGTCCATATATGGATAACACAGGTCGAACTCGTGTGCATTTACTCTCTTGCCCCCACGTCAAGGGAAAAAAGTTGGTGAATGAATGGTCGAACTTCTTTTGCTTTAGAATGTTGTCGTTAGGCCAATAGTAAGCGGGTGAAGGGTCGAATCACGTTCGCCAAAGCTTTACATTCCTCCGATCAAACTATGGCAGGAGTTGTCGATACTAAACCTCGGGTACCTCCAACATTCATATATGAATTTGCATGAGTTAATCATGTCAATAACTCAAGAAGTATGTAAAGGAAAAATGCATGATTAGAAAATAAGTATGTTGATAGGCGGTGCTGCCTCCTTTATTTGGATTTATGTAATTCGATGGCATCGACTGCAGGATCTGATTGTATGGACGGTCGAACCGCGTCCATCTGGAGTCGGATCTCAACTCTGAAATGCAATGATCGATGCACAATTATCTTGAGATCTGCCACGTGTGAGCCAAGGAGTGGATGGTCACCTCGGATCCATCTTAAGCTATACAACTTCTCTCAGGCGAAGGACGTGGCTCTGTAAACGAGCAGTTCAATCGGGCTCGTTACGGCAATGCTCCATAATTCTTCCTGTAGGTGCTCAAAGTTTGATCGGTACCAGATTCGGGGTACCTACATCATTCACATATAAATTCATCTGAGTTAGTTACATCAATAACTCATAAAGCATGGAAATATAAGAGTCATGGTTAAAAAGTAATCCTGTTAAAGGAATGAATATCATTCTGTGCGAAGATGGCATTGCACGCTCTTTGCAAGTCTATTTTTCCTCACTACATCTCTGTCAGGGGATGGCTTGATTGAGGACTTGGAGTGACAAAGGCAATTAGGTAAATACTATAAGCGAATGACGATGTCGCATCTTATTTGAATCGCCTTCTTGCCCCCATGCTAAGGGCAAGGATTGAGTATAAGGGGGTCATGGCTGCTAGGGGGATAGTCATATCTCATCCATCCGCAGATATGCCTTTAGTCCCACGTTGGGAATAAGATCTAATGCACAGATAATCAATCAACATCCAGGCTTAAGTGCTCTAAACCTTTAACTTGCCACCTCCATCGAGTAGCATCTCCTAATTAGCTAAATAGCAGGCTCTTACAGTAACATGGTCGCCATGGACCATTCCCATTCCATCTTTCATTAGGAATTTTAGCAATAGATACCAGGGTGCAATGTAAGCTCTAATCGCCGCTAGAGCTGGTCAGTTTAGACCTTAGTCAGATAAACTTGACTACAATAACATTGCTTCCAAGGCTTGAAGTAATGTTCACGTTTTCTATCACAATTTATGTATGAAGTCGAGAGCTAACGGTCGATTCATATTTGTTTTGATCTCGAACTCTCATCTCTTGACAAAGGTCATATGGTGACTGGTGAGCAGTCAAGTTTCTATCATCCGAGCAAAGATTCATATGTCCAATCATGGCCTGCAGGGGTTCAGCTGTTACCTATCGCTGGGCACCAAAGTATGTTGACCTAACCCTTATTCGATGGAAATCAGTCTTCCTCAATGCGATTGACAGCAAATAGCCATTGCAAAGGTTAGCTAAGTTCTTCGGGAGGTGAGACGCAGGACATTTTATTCATCACATCATACAATTGAAGTGTAGCTTTGGGATGTTGGAATCCTTAGCTGCTTTCTGGTATCCCATTATTGACAATCATGGTCACTAAGATCAAATGAATTATCTTTGGAGTAGTGCTCGGACTGTTCTATATAACCGTCATTCGGTAATCCGCCGATTGGATAGGTTTAAGTCACATAAATAAGGTAATCACTGGTCGTTAGGGAAACAGTAGTTGCATCAGTGAAATTTATACACCATCAGTGCTATGGAAGAGGAAGCTGCTATAGGACAAGCATTGTCTTGTATACTATCATTGATAGCAAGCTGAATTTGATCGACAGCTCCTCACATTGGCTTACTGATGCAAGTAAATGTCATGGCTCTGGGAAGAATCCCAGTCGTTGCCATCTTGCTGTCATATTCTTAGATTATCCACCTTATCTTCATTAACAAAATTTGATGACTACTATTGGTCAAAATATATGTCGAGCCGAAGGCGAGCCGTGCTCCGAGCCGAAGGCGAGGCCGTCAGTGGGTCCGGGCGCAGCGCCGGCGGGGGACCGGGGGTCCGGGGCCCAGCAGTCCCGGCGGCGATCGACCTAACCATGGGTCCAGGGGTCCGGGGTCCCGCACGATTTTTTCGATTTTGGAAGATGGAGCCTTTTCTGAAATGATCTTAAAAATGTATTTTTTCCAAAAATAGCTGTTTCGGGTCGGATCGGATCATGCCTTCAAATTTGCGGTTCGGAGATTGTCTTCAGGTCGGGTCGGATCGGACTAGTTCCTCCGAGCCGGATCGTAGACGTCATTAGCTAGTCGGTTCGGTATATATGAAAGTGCCGGTTCGGATCTCCTCCTCCTGTTCGGATCGGTCTTCCCTACCCTGCATCTCCACTTTCCTGCGGTTCGGATTGTGGCACCCTCTTCGGTTCGGAGATGCATCGCCAGGTCGGATCGGAGTATCAACAGCAGCTGGATTCGAGTCCTGCTCAATGGGTCGGGTCGGAGCATTGTCCCTGGGTCGGTTCGTTGTGCCACTCCGGGTTAGACGTCTTCGGGTCGGATTGGATCGGGTCGGGGTTACGTCATCAGCAAGCGGCCGGTTCGGATCCCCCTCTCTTGTTCGGGTCGGAGGTTGTTTTTCAGGTCGGGTAGGACCAGATCCGACCCCCTTATGGATATTAGTCTGCACTTCATCTACATCCGATCCAAGAGCTTCATTAGCATCCGACCCGGTCTCTTCGTTTGAACTAGAAACACATCTGATCTGATCCAAAGTCGAGGTCCATGCTGGACGTTTCTGCTGTGCTGGGCGAATCTTTTCGAACCCATGACTTCATTCCAGAGACATCTATGCTTTGGGTAGAATTACTGAAATCATCGAAAGCTTCGAAAGTGATGAGAATACGGATTATCTCTTCAGACTTGGAGATCCAAACAGTAGATAAATAATCCGAAAAGCTGAGAATATTCATTTTTCAGTGAAAGCACCAAAATGTTAGACCAAAAAGTGGTCCTAACACCCAATTGATAATGTTTTGTAGAGAATAATGAGGAATCATGAACAAAAAGCAAGAAAAATCAATCAACACACGGAATTTATAGTGGTTCGGTGTTAACAAGCCTACATCCACTTCATAGCTTCTCAATTCATTCAGAAATTACAAATACAATGAGTATTGACGCTCAAGCACTCAATTACAATGAATAATACTCTCCGAATTCATTGATTTTATTAAAGAGGATGAAGTTTCTTCGTTGGTAGCCATGGCCGAAATAGATAGAGCTTCCTTGAGGCCAAAAAAGTCCCCTTCAATGATGTGTTGTATGTGTATTTATAGGTAGAAATTCGGTTAGGATTGAGTGGCCACGTGGCAGCTTCATAGTAAATCTCGGAAGTAGTGGAGAACATGAGGAAATGGTCTTTAGCTGCCCAGAATTCGGTTAGGGGTAGAGACCCGATCCGGTTGGCCCAATCCGGATGACCCGATCCGGTTTACCCGATCCGAATGACCCGATCTGCTTTACCCGATCCGGTTTGGTTGGTCAGAAATATTCGCTTTAGTTTGATCCGAAATGGTGGAATCTAACCCGAAGCTTATGTGCACAGAAATACGAGTTTTCCCATCCTTCTTACTTCGTCCAAGCAGATGTCGATCTCTGGCAGTTCATACTCAGGCCCTGAGTGGCCTTCCTGATAGAGTTCTTCGGCTTTGGATAGTCTGGTCACAAAGCAGGCTAACAGTTATCGTATTTTAAAATAAAATGAATCGACAATAAAAACTACACCTTTATTGTGAACATGAAGTTTTAAAAACATTCACGTGTTGAATAAATATTTTTGATGATAAGAATATTTCTTTTATCATGTATACGCTTACATAAAAATACACACGTGTTAAAATAAATAATAGTTTGCTAGAAATATTACTATTAGCTTTGTTCTTCATATATATACATGTGTTGAACAGGAAAAATGGATTAGCTGTAGAGTAAAGAAATTATTTGCGTGTCCGACAAATAGGTAAACCTTGATGAGTTGGCTGCGCAATTTTATTTATATATCAACTCCTGTGAATGCCATTGGATGCGGAGTGCTGGTTATTCTTTGTGAAATAATAAACATCGCCATAGGATAGTAACAATTAATTTTGAACTACACTACATGGCATACTTCTTGACGATAGGCATACTTCATCATATCCCACATAAGCAATTGGAGCTTGTGTGACGAGGTGGAAGATTTACCATACGAGCAAGAGGCTTGATGGCGATGGCTATATACTACAGTTTGAAATGATGACTGATATGGACTATATAAATTATAAAGATAAATTGCCAGATTAATAAAAACCCCACACGGGTCCGGAGTTGAAAACAATCACGTCGCTCTAGTTATTAGATACGGTACATGGACTATTTATTTCCACACGGAAACGGGGTGACGAGAATTTGTTCTCTGGAGTGATTATCAGTACATGCTCCCCCGTAAACTCCAGAATATATCACTATAAATATATGAATGCTTTTTAGGATTTATTGGGTACCTAATACGGCCCAATAAATTTCCAAACCCATCCCCGTACAAAGGAGGTTATGGCGAAATTTTTCGAAATATTAAGGCGTTAGTGAAATATTTGAAGTGAAAACGAAGTGAAATTATACAATGAACTATAGTTGAAAATATAGAATGAACTATATTTATATATATAAATATAAATATAATTAAAAGGAATAGAGGCCGTGCAGTTCGTGTTTCGGAATCGTAATTTGAAATGATTAGTACGAGAAATCCGACCAGCGGATTTTCCCGAAACCGCAACCGCTGGGTTCGCCTTGGAAATATCTTCCCAACGGTACCAACCTTGTAAAAATCCAACGGGTGGATTGTCCGGGATGTTTAATTTAAATCTGAAGAAAAATAGCACCAAAATCGTTTATATTTATATATAAATATAAATATAATTAAATTAAATTGAATAACGACGCTGCAGTTCGAATTTTGAAACCGTAACTTCAAACGACTAGTGTGGGAGATCCGACCGTCGGATTTTCATGAATGGAACCATTGGGTTCGCTTTGGGAGTATCTTCCCACTGATATAGACTTTATAGAAATCCAACGGTTAGATTTTCCGATATGTGTAAAACAAATTAAGGAAAAACAGCGCCAGTGCCACGGCACGACCTGAAATGTCGTTTAATTAAATATGGCCATTTTTAAATAAATAAAAATGGCGAAAAATCGTTATAAAATATTATAAGCAACATAGACTGCAAATAAACCAATTGGGCTTGAATTGTTTGATAATTGATGGTTGTATGTGTATGACATGAAAATAACACTAAAGAACCGAAAGATGGATGTCGAATAATATAACCATATAAAGAATCGATTTAAATTCTAATGACGTGAATTATTTGAAAAGGCCGAGCTAACCCTCATTTCAAATAATTTATCGAGCGATTCGAATTGGAAAATGCAAAGACGATTCAAGACCGACGATCTTCATATCGGTTGGATGGGCGCTACTGAGGTTCCTAACCGGAGTAGCTACCGGAAAGGGACGGAAGTAGTAGCCGTCTGAACGTATGTGTTGATTGGACGGATATACAAGGAATTTGACGCCTCCGGTTTCGTTCAGACCCAGAACGGACTTGTAAATGGACTGTGTGTTTGACATTGGATTTTGTTCTGTACTGATTGATCTCTGTTAAATATATATATCTGTTTGGCGGCGGAGAATTTATTCTTTTGCTGAACGCCCTTCTCTAAGACATACGAGCTCAGGGGTTATATATCGATGGAAATCAATCCTATGGAGTGGACTGCCTATGTGGCATGCCAAGATGTTGTGATCAAGGCTTCTGTTGCAAAGCAAAGTCTTGTGGATGATGATCAAAGCACGGTCTACGTGGCATAGCTTTGTGTATAGCGTGGATTCGCGAGCCTTACACCCCGGTATGAGTTGAAAAGGGGATACGGACTGCAGGGAGAGCACGACATTTCTTTCTAGCTATGGTGGTGTCAGTGACTTACCAGCCCTGACATATATACTACTTTTCACCTTTGTGGTTGTTGGAATGCGAGGCGCCTCGATTATAGGTCTGTAAGGACCGGGAAACGTGTGTTCAGGAATTGCCAATCCTCAAACGTAAGAGAGGACCGGCCCTGAAGCATCCAGGGGTTACCCAGAGTTTGTAGTCCTTAGGCATTTGCTAGAGTGTCTCGAAGCGGAGAGGAGCTTGCCCCTTGCCTCGACTCATGACGGAAATCGAATTTCCAATACGAAATAACGGACTTGATTGTAGAACTAGTATGATGACATAGTAGATGGTAGCTATGCCGCCTATGATTGATATTTATGATGCTATTCGTTTTTGAAACATATATGCACTAGTAATAATATCAAATGATTTTGCTTTATGCGTATCAAGCATATTTGGCCCTTACAAGGTAAAACTCTATCCTCCGGCTTGCGTTGCATTGTGTGATGGGACCTGAGTCTTATAATGTCTTCATTCTTTTTAAAAGCATTGCGTTGTTTTAAAAGAATTTATTTTGTTTTAAATGCACTAGCAATCACTAGAGTAAACCCGTTCCGCGAAAGTGGCGTGGTCCTATGATTCGCTTATTACTGTTGTTTAATTGTTAAATAGATTCCTCACACCAGTCCCCATGACTGACTCGTTGTTTGTTTCACTTTGCAAACGCGGGTGCCCTTATTTTCACATGGGCAACCTAGTTCACAGGTGATAGGTTTTTTTGGCTCTGCACCGTTGCATAAAGTGCATTTTTGGCTCATGGCGAGGCTGACTTCACAGAGATGACTTTGACATTTTCCGCCATTATTGTACTTGTATTATGATTCCGCCACTGGCGATGCAAACTGATTTACTTTCCGTATTTCTTATTGTATGTATATGTACCGCCTTCGGCGATGTAGACTGATACCCTTATTATGTCTCACTGCATGTATGTATTCCGCCTCTGGCGATGATGACTGATCACTTCCCTCTTTATTTACTAAGTTATATCCTACGCTATGCTATTCTGATGTTATTACATGTTGTGATTCCGCTGTCATATCCATGTAAAATTATTCTATTTATTGTTTCTGCTATTATCTGTACTCTGCTATGATGATTAATGTGTTATACTCTAATGGTTATCCTTAATACCGCCCCTCGGATTTTAGGATCGTCACAATAGCCCTCAAATCGACGATTATGAGGAATGTCATTTTGATGAGAGGGCGGAAAGGCTAAATAAAAAGATGGATGAACTTCTTTGTTTAATGGCGTCTTATAAAGAACAACAAGAGCAACAAAATCAAATTCAAACATGCGACGAATCAGAAAATAATCCAATTTCTACTAACGTTGAAAATTTTCAAATAACGACTTTGGAAATTGAGAATAATCATCTTGATGAAGTTTTTCAAAATTCAACAAATAATTTGGATTTCAACTCTTTTCAGGAGAAAAATTTAAACTCAGCTTTTGATCTTTCTGTTTCAGGCTGTGAGAAACTTGAAAATTTTGAAATTGAACAAAATAATAATGTGAATTTTTCAATTCAAATTTGGAAAAGGATTTTAATGATCATGAATTTTTTGGACTGTACGAGGATGAGTTGCCAAATGAGGATGAAATTGAATCAAGCCACCAATTCGAGTTCGGAAATTTTAACCTTGAGAAAATTTCAAATGAACTTGAAATTGTCAGTGTCGAAAATACGTTGTCAATTAATGATGAGAAATGTGAGCACATAATCTTGAACAACACTTAGAATTTAAATTTCACGATTGCGATTGAGTTTATATACGATCATAAATTTTTGAACAATTACACTGATAAATTTGTTGAACACATGAATTACTTTGGGAATTTTGGCTTGGTTGAAAAACTTCATGTTAGGACGACCCTGGATATTTATCTCCTGGACTATAAATCTAGGTATAAAGATGAGATGGTTTTCAAAAACCTTTGCTTACTAGAAAATATGCCTAGACATACTGATCCATTCCTATATATGGCTAAACGTTCACAGCGTGGACACTGTTTATTTCTAGTGTGGGGAGAGTCTGCATTACATCCTTTTATTTTTCTTTAATTTTTTTTCTCTCTTTCTTTTCAATTAGGACCATCATGCATTTTAGACTGTAGTAACATGCCATTTTTTCAAACATGACTCATTTTAGATTGATACAACTAAATAAGTTAAGGATTTTTAGTCAGTTGATAGTATTTTTTTCTCTCAACTTAGATCGAATAAGAAATATAATGGAAAGTTTAATTTTGAGGGATAATAGTGTAACCGGTACATAGGGAGATTCTTAGGTGATGGCCATGAAATCTATTCTATATTGTAGACTTTGTTTAAATAAGTGGAGGACTTAAAATACTTATATTGGCTTTTCGAATCTTTAAAACTAAGTTGTGTTAAGTTGAATTCGCGTAACTCTCTTTTTGTGCTTATAAATTCAATAATAATAATAGTAATCCAAGGGTATCCAACATTGCTTGTATATCGAGCGTTGGTGTGCAAACCCGCCAAGCTCTATCCGACATGTTGTTGACAAAGTCAGCGTTGGAATATCTTGGTCTCATTTTATGAGATTTAACACCTAAGGATTACCGACACGTTGTTGACAAAGTCAAAGTCGGCCTGCACAATCAGCCAAGCTCTTTACCCACTCTCCGTTAGTCCGTGAGGCAGTGCATTGGTGGTAAACCTTGGTCTTCTAAGTTAGGTGTATGTAATTAATCATAAATTTTAAAATTTTATAGAATAAAGAATAAGCGATGATGCCCAAACACTTCTTGACCTTATTGATTTGACTAGCCATACATGAGAAAATAATAATACCACTTTACAAACTGTGCCAAGCAAACTAAGAATCTATTTCATGGCTGCACTATGTTGTCGACCGAACTAACTGGCCAAACTGGAAATTAACATTTGAAAACTTGATTTATATTGAAAATTTGTGACAAGTTGAGGTATCTAAAATAAAATCAACTGATTAGAAATTATTAACTTAATTTTTTGTACCACTTTCCTGAAATAAGTCGTGTTTTCATTTTTCGTTTTTATTTGCATATGTCCATTGCATTCATGTAGTTACATTAGAATCATAGCATACTGCATTTTGATTTTGTGGGTAGTATCCGCTGGAAACCCTCACGAGACAACACTCGTCCAACTAGGGACGCCTAGTGGTTTAACGGCTTGTTGCATACGCTCAATGCAATCGTGAGTGTGACCTATCTAGTTAGTTTTTCATTTCTTGTTTTACTCGAGGACGAGTAAAAGATAAGTGTGGGGGTATTTGATTGACATAGAAATGTGTTTATTTTATGCTCTTATATCTTATCTTTTGTATATAAATAACTATTACTTGGGTAGTGTTTTGTTGCTTTTACAGATATTCCAACCCAGCCCGCATGCAACCAGAAAAGTAGAGAAATAGAGATCAAATTGCTGTGTATTTGCATTTTGAAGAATTGTAGATGAAGATCTCACATCTAGCTGCTGTTGGACAAGAAAATGACTGATTTAGAGGCCTTGCACATCTCAAATCAAGGGAGGCTTATCAAAAAACCAAGAGAAAAAGAAGAAAGGCCAAAAATTTATTAGATTTAACTAAGGCCCATTTGAAACTTACATTGTAAACTCTTTTCCCTAAGGCCCATCTATCATTGTATTAGGGTTAGGGTTTGGCTATCCATCCTATAAATACCCTTGTAGCCACCATCTCATTTCTGTATTCCATTACTCTAAAAAAAAAAATTCTTCTTCTTCTTCTTCTTCTTCTTCTTCTATTTTTCTAGTATTTTTTTAGCAACTAGTGTCATCTACCCGATTAGATTCGGTAGAGAAATAGTTGTATTTTACATTTGTTTCATTAGTGATTAGTCGTTTGATTAGTTTCAACGACAATCCTAATTTTATATTTTTGTTGTTCTTCTTGTTCTACACTTTTATTTTCTGCATAGTTCTTGTGTAACGACCCGCCTTTTTGCCCGGTTCTCATCGGTAATTAAACCAAACTTAAACCGTTCAGAAAGACGAATTGTTATAGGTACATACATACATTGAACGAAATAACAGAACCTTTCATTGGATAATTCAATATTACATCAGAGTTACATGAATATCAGAGTTACAACATAAACATATACAACGGAAGAAAGAAAATATACTCTCAACAGAAGATCAAAATGATACAGTGGAAGCTTCAAACCCTAGCATGGACTCCAACTCAGAAAGCGCTCCGAACTTCGCTCCAACGAAATATAACTGCAAAACTAAACTACTAGCTGCCCGTGTGAAAATTAATGGGCACCCAGAGTTTAGAAAGGAACAATAAACTCCAGGACAGTCATGGGACTGGTGTGAGAACATAAAACAGTTGTTTTATTAGGACTTATTTTAAAGTTGGGAAATTCACCGGACCACGCCTCTAACGCGGAACGGGTTTACTCCATGTGAATGCCCGCGCATATAAATACGCAATGACTTTTGAAAATGAAATTATCATAAGCTCGTCCCACATCGCACAATGCAAGCGCACACCAAATGGGCGAGTTTTATCTTATGATAACCAAAAATGCCTTCATACGTAAAATCCTCTTTTCGTATTATATATAGTGCGGAAAACCATTTCGCAAATAAATGTATTAATCCTAGACGGCATAATACCCATAATATTATGTCGCCATATATATATATATATATATATATATATATATATATATATATACACAAACCAAAACCGTGTGGCACATATTGGAGATTTGGTTTTCCAACTTGATGATTCCTGGCACGAAAGATCAATCGAAACACAAACGAAATGTAATCACGGGTTTTTCATACAGACGCAGACACCAATACAAATCGCGAGGTAGATCAACGGTTTTCGACCAGACACGGCCCCCCGAACATACCTTATTCCATAAGTCATAAGTGGTTTCCCACTGCTGCAGCGGTCATCATCAATTCATATATATACACAACCTAACCGCCAGTTTCTCATCATCCGGGGTGTGAGGTTTGTCGATGTCACGTCATATACGAAACATGCTTAGAAAAGCAATGCCTTGATCATCACTAGCTCATTCATAACTCCGGTATGCCACATTGACAATTCACGACATATCTCTGATTTCAATCAATGCATACCCTCTTAGTTCATATGACTTAGAGATGTGGATAAAATATTTGCCACAAATCCGATATATATTAACGGAGATCAGTGCTATGCGGTAAATTTAAATGTCAGACACACCATCCATACAAGTTTGTCATGGGTTTGAACGGAACGAAATCCGAAAGTTCTCCCAACACGTTCGGACTTTCTACCACTCCGCTAATAGGGGCATCTCTCTACTGTAGCTATCAGTAAAGAAACCAATCAGCAGGCAGTCCGTTCGATGTGAAGAACCACGGCCATCAATCGTTGTCTTCATATCTTTATCTATTACGTCGTATGGTTATTTCGAATGGTTTTCGGAAATAAGTTCCAATCCCGGTCTTTCCAAATAACCAGCGCTTCATATTTCGAACAAGTGATTCCCGACAAATATATGCACATACATCATTTAATCCTTTCTATATCTAGAATGATCGTTTAAGAGATGATTGTTTATAAATTGTCTTCCTCCTAACTCCTTACTCTCTAGCAATCAATAATAAACCAAGGATCATGATTTGAATAATCCTTAAATCTAAATTCGTTGTAACATTCAAATGGGTTCATTATATTCAAATCAAACGGCTCGGGATCGAAACAATTCCAAATTTTATAAAATAATCAAAAATAATACATTTGTAATAAACTAAATATATATATAGACTAACTTTAAAACAGAAATGTTTTAAAATAATTACTTAACATATATTTAACTTTGAAGAAGTATACTAATATAAATATTTTTAAACATATACATTTCTTTAAAACAATAAGCTTTATTTAGATATTTTCTTGAAATTAACATATCATATTAAAATAGTTAAACCTATTTAAATTTAACAAATACTTTAAAAATGGAATTGTTTCATTTCCATGCCGATGACATGAACTTATATTCACACTCAGTAGAGTATAATTGGCTTCAATATCTCGAGTCGATTCACATAAATTTCAAAGACACTCAAATTATTCACTTTTGTTTACTTAGTTCCGCATTAGCTTCCATAATTAACCTAAGCTTTATTCAGAACAAAACAAAGTTATTATCATATCATTTAAGTTAAACCAAACGATTTATGTTAAATACAAATCACAAGATGATTATCATTAACTTAATACTTGACTCCCAAAATAATTAACATTTCTTAATATCCAATTTACAATTTTTTTTATTTACCAATATTGTATCGTTAAGTTCAAACTCAACAACTTCCAATTTGCTACACCAAAATACATTATAATCCCACTTAATGTTGATAATAACATGTTAATTGGTTTCCAAAAATCGAATTTATTCATACCATTAAATCAATTAACAAGTTCCCAAATATTAGTCAAACCATTATTGCATTCATATTAAAAAAATGTTAACAACATAACTTGGTTAATAAATTTCTTTAATGACACCATAAAATTTAAATCGACATTATCAAATGTATTCAATGTCATGAAATCTTAATTAGAGAAATTATTCGCGTAATCAAATATTACTAAATTAACACAATGTTATTGAATCAAAAATCAAAAAATATTATCACGTCAGTATTATTTAGTTAACGAAACCCTTGCTAATCACTAAATTCTCATTTAACCAATAAATTGTTTCTTACTTAAATTTAGGAAATTTCCTAATTTTTCGCTGACAATTCATATAAGGTCGTAGTGAGTACATATATATATATATCATATTTGCACACATTCAACACCATTTTATACATTCATTTCTACATGCAATTAACGAATAAAATTCCAAATACGCGTTATGCACTAACGCGTCTCAAATGTATTTATTTGGCAACCATCACACACTAACAACAATTAATTAGCCATTATAGCAACCACACATTTTCAAAATTCATTAACTATGCATATAAAGTTTAAATCATATTAAATAAATTTGTTCTCACCTTAATTGCTTTCCAGAATATGCGATGCTTTTCTGTTTTCAGGGTTGGTACTCTACACGTTTCCTTCTTCCAGCTCTTTCTCATTTTTTTTTCTTCGTCATTTTTTTTTCTTCTTCAGCCTTGCGTTTTGTTTTTTTCTTTTTCTACTTTTTTTTTCAATGAAACCATGTGTTACTTTTATGTGCAAAGCCTATCCTTCACGTCTGGACACAAACATGCCACAATCCGTGAACTCACTCTTTTTTCTTTCATGCATAAAACGCATGTATAAAACTTCTCCAACATGAACAAATAGCTCCCTTTTTGTGCCAGGTTCATGCACACGGCCCCCTCTTCCTTTGGTCATTGTTTGAGGCGTTTTAAATTTTTTTCTTCAAAATTTGGCTTTCCACTACTAAAGAAACGTCCACCTGCAAGTGGAATGGTGCCATGAGCAAATTTTGAAACTGAGAACTACATGCATGCAAGTGGAGCTGAAGTATATACATACATGAGGGGAGAGGCCGACAACATGCATGCATGCACAGGCGCTAGCCTTCATTTGTTCCCTTTTTTTTATTACTATAAGTGGCGGAACTGTTTAAGGAGAGAGAAGAGGGGAAGGTGCCAACGGTTTTGAGGGGGTGTTCGCGGTGAAGGCTCCTTGCATGCGATGGAGAGGTGGACGAGGCTAGCTGGGCGGAAGGAGTATGAAGTTTTGGGATCAAAATGGTGATGATGAGGGATGTCACGGTGGAATGGTAATAATGGGGGAGTACACAAAAGTGGTGGAGCCTTGAGAAGTTGGGTAGAAGATTTACAGTAGGGAGAATGAGTTGTGAGTAAACAAAGAAAAAGAATGGGGAAGCTTACGGTGGAACTTGATTTATGAGGAAGGTAACTTGGTGCGTGAGTGGCTTGGAGCTGGTGAAGTGGTGTAGCACCATGTACGGTCTGCGGAAGAGGAGTGTTCGGCGACTGGTTGGTGAGGTCAACAGTTCAATGGGCGGTGGAGCAAGAGGGTCGATGGCAACAAAAGAGAGGGCTGTGCGTTTGAGGAGGCAGACAGTTTTTTAGCTAAGGGGAAAGAGGCCTTCGCATGCGGTGGAGGAATAACGTGAGGGAAAAGTAGAAATTGGCGGATGGGAGATAAAATATGGTGAAGGAAATGTTTGGGAAGAGTCTCAGGCAGAGGAATGGAAAAAAATTTGCAGTTCAGTATGGAAAGAAGCTTTGCAACGAAGGATAAGGCGGTAGACAGAGGAAGACACGTGTTTGCCCAACAAGCTTCATGCGTTCCAAGTTTCATTTATTCCTTTAAATGTATTTTCTTTTCCCATGTCTTAAATGTAAATAAAGTCAAATGGTCTTATGCGTTACATCCAATTATTATCCCTAAGTTAATATTAAAAATTTCTTCCATCAATCAAGTTTGATGCTTATTCAAATCTTCTACATTATAAAGTTAAAAAAAAATCATTTATACTTAGCAAGTCTTTCAACTTCCTTTAGCTCAAACTCTAAATTGTTTCAAACATTTCCAAAGTTTTTGATGAATTTTCATATTCTTATAATATCTTCAAAAGTTGGATTTCATATTTTAATTGTCCTATTCATAAAATCGAATAACTATTTTTCTTCTTATTTAGATCCACCTAAAATCCAAAATTTATATCTCTGCTCCATTATTGTTTAAATTTCGAATCTTGTTTAGAAAGTTTTCCTTACTCGACAAGCCGGAAAAATCTCTTAAAACGTTTTTATTTAAAATACCATCACGCTTCCTCTGCGCACTCTAATTATGTGTACACATGTTCAAGCCAGGGTTGTTGCGAATATTAACCTTAACATCTTTGGAACCCACTTCTTCAAATTTAATATTTCAAAGAACCAATTTTCTTGCCTTCTTATTATGTAAGCCTTATTTGTAATGGTTAACAAAATTTCTTAGATAACAAGTTATCTAGTTTGAATTAGATCTTGGTTTCATTCAGAAAGGGCACAAAAGGACATACATATACGAGACTAATCAACTTGCACGCGCTCAAAATCAAGCAGAGATGTATACATAGGAGTTCAAAACGGATACCACAAGTACGATGGTTCGAGTTACAATACTTGATCAAATTCAAAAGACAAGAAGGTATAAATGACGCTACTCACAAATAAATGGATCGAATCCAAGCGATGGAGCTAACTTAAGCCAAGGTAGGAAAGTCGAGCGAACCTAAGGATACAATTGCAAGTTATTTATTCTTGGAGCACTTTGTTTTCATTAACTTCCTTTTCAGTAAGACTTCAAATTCCGTTCTCTTTGCATCACAAGCGATTACTCTTTAATTTAATTATTTATTTTAAATTCATTTTTTTTGAATTACTCGCACAACAATTATCTTCCTACTTCGATATTTGTTACCATTTAAATCATCTTTTAAAAAAATTCCTACTAAATTCATAATTACTTTCCAACATTTTAAGGGTGGTTTTGATTTGGTAAAATATACTTTAAGAAATATAGTTTAAATTGCATATTATCATTTACCCTTCTGGTTATTAACTAAATAGTTTGTTTTGCATTTATAACACATTGTCCTTACCTTAAATTTATTCTTAATATTTCTAACATATCGAAATAGTTTAAGTATTCCTCGACGTCTTAACTGGAATTATATAGTCATCCCACTTTCGAAATTTGAAAATAAGTACTGATGGTGCCATGGTCATTAGTAGAATCATCCTCGAGCGACTTAGAATGTGATTCTATATCTATTTAGTAAATACGGGACTTCGTATATATGTTGATCAGACGTATATTCAAAATCCTTAAATACTCGATAGTCCAATCGCGACGTCGAATACAATACTCAAAACCCTTACTTTCCATTATATTTTACAATAATATTCATTTTCAAAATGATTACCTAGTTTCAAAATAATTTATATAGATTTCAAAATACGCTCTCTCAACGGGATATTCCAAAATCTCATTCTAGGGCATTTCTAACCCTATCTCTAGTGAGATATTATAACTCTGAGGGGTCATATTCTTTTGTCCAAATATGTACGTACCCCATATTATAATTTATGAAGCTTGGTATGTTAATTGATTCTGTAAAATGTCAAAAGGGACCATAGTTACCCCAAATTACGTCACAAAAATATATACTTATTTTCCAAAATAAAAAATACAGTAAAATTTTATAAAATATTCTAAGACTACGGAAGCAGAAACTGAACAAAAGTTTGAAACGAATATTTAATTATAATTTAATTTCGAATTCTGATCGTTTATAGCTACTGATTCGCAAATCGTTTAAATGATTCAACTAATGACGAACTATAGTTCCCTATGAACAATTGCTTTAACTAAATTTCACAATATATTTTAATTTTAATCATTTTAAAATAATAATATTGCCTTAAAATTTTATAATTCAATTAGCGACTAAACATTTTTCCGAAATGAACATGGTCTTAACTAAATTACATAATAAAATTTAATTTCAACTGTAATCTTTAATTAATTTTTTTATATTTTTAAGCGTAAAAATTCTTAGGTCGTTACATCTTGTTTTGCAATTTACTTTTTTTAGTGATTAATCGTTGATTAGATTCAACGATAATCCTAAGTTCGCAATTTCAATTTGTTTTTATTTAAAAAAAATCTCCAGGCTTCGTCTAACTCGCCCAAGAGATTAGATAAATAATTTGATTTTAATTACACCTCCCTGTGTTCGACCTGTATGCTACACACCTGTACGCCTGCATAATTTATTATAAATATCGCGCTTTTCTAGCGACGATCACCAATGCTATATTTTGTTTTATTCTTTTAATTTAGACAAATGAGTGTCTTTATTTATTTTACTCTAATGATAAAAATGTAGATGTTTAGTTATTAAAATGTAACTTTTAAATACTAACCTTTATTTCAAACAATCTTTATTCATATCAAAATTTTAAATCAAGAATAAAATTTTAAATCTGATGGTTTGTTTGCATTAATGAATTACAAACAAAGATGAACTTTATTTTAAGGTTTTATTTGCAACAAGGAATGCAAATAACAAATGCAACTTTTATTTTTATTTAAAAGTATATTTGAGTGAATGTAAAAAGAACCTCATTCCCAAAGTGTATTAACATAAAAGATTTTTTTTATTTAAATGAGTATTTGCATTTATGAATACGAACAAAGAATAATTTTGTTTATAAATTATATTTACATTAGTGAATGTAAATAAAAGAACAAAATTATTTTTCAAAGTATATTCTAAACAAATTCTATTAAATGTATAAAAGTGTGTACATTGCAGTTGGTAAATGTAGATAAAGAAAATAGACTATAGTTTCATTGAATATTTACATTGATAAATGCAAATAAAAGAATAAACCTTAATTTTCAATGCATATATATTGATAAATGCAAATGAAAGAAATAAACTTTATTTTAAAATATATGTATGTATTTGCATTGATGAATGCAAATGAATAATTTGTTTCAATATACATTTGCATTGGTAAATGCAAAAAGAACAATTTCTATTTTCCATATATATATATATATGCATGGCTGAATGTAAATAGAAATACAAACTTTATTTTCAAAACATGTTTACATTTGCAAATGCAAATAAAAGAACAAAACTTTATTTCCATTATGTGTTTGCATTTGTGAATGCAAATAAAAGAATAAATTTTATTTTTAACGTTTGTTTACATTAGTAAATGCAAATAAAAGAATGAACTTGAATTTCAATGTATATTTACATTTGAAAATGCAAATAAAAGGACTGTTTTTATTTCAAAGTATATTTGCTTTTGAAAATGCAAATAAAAGAACAATTTCTATTTTCAAAGAATATTTGCATTGTGAGATGCAAATGAAAAGTGAACTTTTAATCTTTATATTTATTTGTATTGTAGAATGCAAATAAAAAAATGTACTTTCATTTCCAACATTTTGTTTATATGGTGGAATGCAAATAAAAAGTAAAACTTATATTTCTATGTAATATTTGCATTGTAAATGCAAATAAAAAGAATGATTTTATTTCTAAGTATATATTTGTGTTGAAAACACAAATAAAAAGAATAACTTTATTTGCTATGCATATATTTATGTTAAGAACACAATAAAAAGAATAACTTTATTTACTATGTAATATTTGTGTTGAAAACACAAATAAAAAGAATAACTTTATTTCAATGTTCATATTTGTGATGAAGACACAAATAAAAGTGACTCCAATTCTATGATATAATTGTGTTGAATACACAAATGAAAAGGAGCAATTTAATTTCAATGTTAATATTTGTGTCGAGGGACAAATAAAAGAATGGTTCAATTTTTGTGTTATTATTTGTGTTGAAAAACACAAATAAAAGAATGGTTCTTTTACTCAAAAGTTAAATGTACAAATAAAATGTATTATTTGATCTTGTTCTTTCATTTAACAAAAACAATGTTAAACAAAAATTCCTTTCCCAAATTCAGGTTTTTATTTACATATATAAAATTTAAATAAAAATATCATTTTAAATTTTACAATTTACCAAAAATGTAAATAAAATAATCTCTTTTCAATCCTATGTTAAATCCTTTCTAACATTTTATTTTAACATAAAGAATATTTTATGTTTAGCCACTTTTTTTATTTTAACATAAAAAGAATATTAAATGTTTCCCATATTTTTCTATTAACAAAATGAATATTTTGTTTTCATACTTCTCTATTTAACAAAATGAAGATTTTGTTGTTGTCGCTTCTAACACAACAAATCATATATGTAATATATTTGTTTGCCGTCAATTCTAACACAACAAATCATATATGTAGTATATTTGTTCGTTGTCAATTCTAAAACAACAAATCATATAAGTGATATATTTGTTGATTTAATACAGATCTATTCATACAATAACAGATCCAAGCAATACAGTACAAAACAATTCACCAAATCATAGACAAAAATTCACTACATCACAGTTCTACATATATAACACACAAATATACGTTTAACAGCAATAAAACAATTAATTTAATTAATTAAATGTTTAAAATCATAAATTCTCACATTGATATGGCTGAAAATTCGATTGTCTCTGATTCAGCTCGTGTCTGCGCCATCGCGAAGATCTCGGGAAGACGAGCTGTACGCAACTTACGTTTCGTCATTCGGACGTTGTACGAAAGAGATATTGATTTTTAAAGATCGGATAAATTAAATATTTAATTAATAAAATAAAAAAAAGAAAAGACCTTCTTCCTCACGCCGCACGTTGCTACAGCCGAACCCATATCTCACGCTCGCACCCTTCACGTCGCACCTCCATCCGAGCCAGCGACCCGGATCAGACCCCGCCAATCCGACGCCCTGCCCGCGAGCCACCACCACCCCCAATAGCTCCGAACTCGGCCTCCTCCACCCCTCGAAAATCGAACCCGAGTGCCCCCACTTCCTCGCCAGAATTCGCGAAATCCGTGCACCAAAACCCGATCTTAACCGTATAGATTCGAAGCTCTCTGAATTCCCTTCGATTTGGTATATTATTTGTTGATTTTCATAGAGTAGACTGGAAGAAATTAACGTTTGAAGTTGGGGGATTTCTGGCCATAGAATAGACATGGGCGGCGGCTGACTTCTTCAAGGGTTAGGGTTTAAATTTTTATATTATTTTATTATTAAATAATTGAAAAACGTGTTATAAAGGTGAAAATGCGGGCTGTCTCCGAATTGGGCTTGCTTACTGTCGTTCTTAACGTTTTGAGGCCTTCTGAACGCAATGGGATGGGTCTCGGGGTCCAATTCCAAAATCTGTAGAATATTTATTTAAAATTACATTAAAAATTAATTAATTAAATATTGACCGTACATTTAAATATGACGGGGCCACATATGACTTCAGAAAATTGAAACCTAGCAATAATTTGACATTCCGGTTCCAACAAAAGTGGTTTCATCGACAATGGAGGTCGTTTGAAAAATGAATATTTTCAAGGCCAATATATTTAATATTAAAAATACATTTTTAAACAAATAATTTTCGAAACTCAAAATATATAAGTGTTTACTGTTTTTCAATGCAGAAACGTCATTCCGAACTCAATGGAAGTGGTTTCGACTCGAAATTCCTTCATATGTGAAAAGTGGCCTTTCGGGCCATATATATTATATATATATAAAAATTCTACAGCGACCTTTCAAAATATTAAATTGGCCATAACTTTTGATTTCCGCTATGAAATTTCAATTTTTCAGATTCGTTAGAAAGATATGGTTAAACAGATTTAAATATTTCTGGTTTCACTCAATTCTGGTTTATTTTGAGTCCTGTCAAAATCAAATTTTCAAACTACCACGCCATTTCTAACTCCTTTTATATTTAAATTAAATTTATTCGTTCTGACTTTGATAAAAATGAATTCTAGCCATTATTATTAATAATAAATTATATTATATCCTCAAAATTCATTAAAATTTTCTAAAATAAATTTTTTCAATTGGTTCAGAATTTGCGGGTTGTTACAATCTCCAAATCCAACCGTTAGATTTTTAATTTCTAATATTCGTTAGAAATCTCTTTTCGATACGAACCCAACAGTTCCGGTTTTAGGAGAATCTGATGGTCGGATCTCCCGTAATATCCATTCGAAGTCAATGGTTGAAATTCACGAACTACCGCAGCGCAACGCGTTCTATTCAGGCCATTATATTATATATATATAATATATATAATATACATTTCGTCGATTTCTATTCAAAACAAATTTTATAAATAGTTTTAAATTCGATTTCAAAACAGTTTCAACTTCGTATTCAATTTCAAATCAAAATTGAATATTCCACTATAAATTCGTTTTAAATTCATTTCAAATCGATTTCAATTCAAATTGATTTCAATTAAATTTCAATTTGCTTTAAATTCAATTCAATTCAAAACGCTTTCAATTCTATTTCAATTTAATTCGAATTTCAATTCTTTTCAATTTAATTTGAATTTCAAATCATTTCGATATAATTCGAATTTCTATCCACTTCAATTTAATTTGAATTTCAAATCATTTCAATTTCAAATCATTTCAATTTAATTCGAATTTCAATTCTTTTCAATTTAATTTAAATTTCAATTCAATTTCCATTTAATTCGAATTTCTATTCACTTCAATTTAATTCAAATTCTATTTTCAAAATATTCGATTTTGAAATCACTTTTCGATATTCGTTATAAAATCGACAAAATTCCCGTTTGTGTTAAAATGGCGTTTAACTACTTAACACGGCTTCACATTTCAATATCCACTAAATATTATTGTAAAATATTTGTTAATTCTAAACTGGAATCAGACACAGTCAATTACCATATAATGTGGATTATATGGATTTCATCCAATTCAAATACACAACGATGACGATAAGCAATCAAACATCATCCAAAGTGCGTTCTACACTGTATAAGCATTGAATATAAATATTCAACGCTCATAACAGCCTGTCAATCAATCGATCGACATACAGCTAATTATTGGGACTAGTGTATGTCATATATCATCCTAATACCCGTGTGGGGTTTCAATCAATCAACCACAGTTTTTATTTGTGCAGTTGAGCGATGTGTAAAATTTATCGTCCCAATCAATATCAGTCAAATCAGTGTATATAAACAAATCGTTCGATTTGTTTATAAATATTTATTTCATTTTAAATACACATTAAAATTTCTATTTTTAACTATAAGATATTTTTAACTATATAAATATTTTATTTCATTTCACATCACATCACACAATCAACTACACATCAAATTCAATCAAACAAACAAGCATACAAGCCGTCCATGGTCTGTGGACGACGGGTGTTGGGTGCTACTAAACACCGTCTTCATCCTAGTATATATTTATAACTAGAAAACAGATAAAAATAAAGGTGAGGAGTTCGCACAGAGGGTTCCACTCCGCCGTGCTTTGCTGTTGAACTGCAGAACTGGCTGAATCCGTCCGCAATTCCAATACAGTTCTTGTTCCGCTGTTCAAATAAAAATTATATTTTTATCGCTTCATTTCAATAAATAAAAATCATGCTTATTTTACTTCATATATATTTTTACAACGCTTGATTCTATATAAAAATTATATTTTTATATTTCTGCTTCTAATATAAAGATCAAATTTTTACTTTACTATATATAATAAAAATCAGATTTTTATTTCGCTACATATATAAAGATAATATTTTTATATTCTCTATTATATAAAAATCATATTTTTATTACTTCTACATAATAAAGATCGAATTTTTATTATATATATTATATAAAAATTATATTTTTAACATTTCTATATTATGAAAATCATATTTTTATTCTATCTATAATATAAAAATCATATTTTTATTCTATCTATAATATAAAAATCATATTTTTATATAATTAAAAATTGTAACTTTACATACTAAAAATCGCTTCTCTTTTCTAACTCAAAATCATTACTTTTTGGAACTCAAAATCATTACTTTTTGTTCATGACAACACTATATAAATTAAACTTTTCTTATTTTATTCATATGAACATAAATCATATTTTTATTTTTAAAAACAAATCAGATTTTTTTTATATAGTAATTATATCTTAAAACAGTAATAAATTGAAATAAATGCAAACAAAAAAATAGGAAGAAAAAAAAACTTACTGTTTCTTGGGTCACGCAGGTGGTGGCTCGTCGGAGCGGCGTTGGCGGGGGAGGCGGCAGCAATCGGCGGCGCTTGGGGGGGTGTGCAGTGGCCAAGCGGAGCGGTGGGGGTCCAGCGTGGTGTAGCAGGGGTTTTTAGGGTTAGACGGGATTTGGGGAGGAGAGAGGGGCAGCGGCTCGGGCCGCGTGGTGGAGGGGAATCAGAGGCGACATGCATCGATCGAAGGTCAGGGGGAGGAGGTGCGACGCGACGAGGGGCTGGGTGATGCGGTTCTTAGATTAGATCTTGGAGTTTTTTTATTTCTTTTGCTGAATTCGATCGTGTATGATAGGGGGGTTGACTTCGGTTATGGAGAAGGAAGGGGGTTTATTAAAATATTTATTTAATTTTTCAAAAGTAACTTTTTATTTTGAAGTTGAAATCAAGCCCACCGACTATCCTCCATAGCTAATTACCCCCATTCCGAACACAATGGGATATGTTTCGAAACCCAATTCGCTTGTTACGATCAGTTTCCATCAAAATCAACAAATAACTCTATATAATGAATTTGAACGCGCATATCAATTTACTGGGGTCACATACGAACTCTAAAAATTCCCGAAAAATATTTTCTAGCTTCGTACTGACGATACGGTCCTAACAAAACTAGTTTCGTCGAATTCTGAGACTGTTTGAAAAATGCCCATTTTTCAGTCGATTAAAATCAACTAAAACTGGTCAAACGCATTTTCCTTCGCCACGCTCACATATTGAATCGAAAAATTACGAATTTTGGAACCTAGCAATAATTTGACATCATGGATCCAACAAAAGTGGTTTTGTCGAAATCTGAGGTCGTTTGCAAAATTCCCATTTTTTAAGGGCTAGAATTCCATAGCGACTATTCTGAAAATTCATTTGACCATAACTTTTGATTCCCGCTATGAAATTTTGATTTTTTGGATTCATTGGAAAGATATTCTCAATTAGATTCTATTATTTATGGTTTCGCTAAATTCCGGTTTATTTTGCACCCAGTACATTCATTTGAAGTTTGAAATCGAATTATCAAACTACCGCACCATTTTCAATTCCTTTTATAATTTTAAATAATATTTATATTCCAACGGAGATCTATATAAATATATTCGTTCAAATTATATTCAAAATAAATTTTTTATCGTTATTATTTAAAATAATTCATTTTAAATATTCAAAATTCATCGAAATTGCCAAAATAAAAATTTTAAACTGGCTCGGAATTCCGGGTTATTATAGAACTCCAACTTGGATTACATGAGCATGTAATATTACTAGGGAAATGTTTTACTATGATAATTCTTATTTCTGTGGCATGCAACTAATATATTATCAACTTGATTTCAGATTTAGCAACAGTGGAAACAAGGAGTTAAGGGTTATTTCTTATTGTCAGTGGCACTAGCAACAAAATTAACTTGAGTTTGCTGAAATTCGGTGCAGCTAATTGATTGCGCTCAAGCATCATTGATATGATATTCATTATAATTCAATCACAGGTAATTATTTTATGACTTTCATTGACTAAATCATATTTTGAGTCCTTTCTAGGTTTCTTAACGATTCATGTATTACAATCAAATCCAATGGTAGTTCTTAACCTACCGATACTTATTGATAGTTTTGGGTATTTTCTTATTTTATTTCTGTTTATCTTCATGATTAACCTCTGTTGCTTTGATTTTGCAATGAAACTTTCTTTATTAGTTAATCTACATGGTGTCTTTTAAAATGAATGATAGAATTCAGATGTTTTTGAGAAAGAATTTGATGAATTTTTTTTTTTTACAGTATACTTGATTATTGTTCAGAATAAAATGTTCAGGGTTGTTAAAGGTAATATAGAACATTCACTTATGAGCATGGTATAATTTAACTTATGTATAAGTTGTATACTAATCTTAACGAAGTTTGTTTTGTAGTGTATTTGTACACTGTTTACAATATAAGTTTTTTTTTGGATTTAGACATCATTTAAAGCTTTGGTTATTTATTGTTGTATGAAAAAATTTGCAATTCAAGTGCAGGTTATGTAGGTCACTTTTAGGAAGTTTTCATATACATAGGAAATTGTAGCTAATTCATTATGCTTTAGGTTTGTGTTTCTTTTTAGGTATACACATCAAAAATCAAAATTTATAATCATAGAGTGTATTTTCTTTGTCTTATCTACTTCTGAAGATCATTATAATGCACTAAATCTGACATAACTGTTTTTCATTTAGGAATATTAATTTATACTACAACTTATGTAAAGATCAAGCCAAACTTCTGGCTACAAATGTAGATTCTGTTAACTTTCACAACATTTAATAATTATAGAAAATTACATTGTCTTATTGTCAGTTCAAATGCATGTATATGGGTATGGGTGGACTAAAGTGTATACAAATGTGTCATTGGTGCACGTTTTCCTAATACAAGTCGCTTATGAATAAAAAGGGAAATACATCGGCCTTTTGAAATGATAATTGGAGCAGATGTTCATGTTATCCCAGGTTATTTTATTTAGATGTAGGTAGGCACATAATGTATCTTACATATAACTTCCCTGATGTTTTTTAGCAGTAATTTTGCATATCCTTATGTAGTTCATTTTAAAATTAAAGCCGACACCACTATGTACTACGTGCATCTTACAATATAATAATCTTATTACCCATATTGTACATAAGCAATCACACGTCGTGTTTGATTAGTAGTATCATACTTGATGCTGATGCTCATCAAAATTACAATATTCTATTTATTTGTGCAGGAATCCAAATCTTCTATACAGATAAAACAAAAGCATGGAGAGCAGGTGAGAAACATGTGATTGCAAGGTGAGCGCAAAAGTAAATATTGAACCAATGTACATGTATTTGTCACGCTATAATAAAAATATAGTGCTTACGACATAAAAAATAGCTCTTAACAATAAACCATATAATTAACAAAAATATCCCAATTCATAATAAAATCAAGAGTTTACATCAGGGATATTTTCAAATATGCATTGTAACAGAGAGCACTCCTTGGTTTATACCGCTGCATGTTCATTTTTCTGATTAAAAAATGCAACTCAATGCTAGGCATACATAAGTTAAAAATGTTTACATGCAGAATGGAACCATTATTGAAATCCTGAAATGGTAAAACATTGACATAAGCTTAAATGCATCAGCACATTCTGGTACGCTTACTTTGACCTCTCCTAACACTCTAGATCTTTGTTATCACAGAAATAAGTTTAATAAAATTGATATTAGAAAACTGAATCTATATTAAAACCACTATAACATAAAAATGGCTTTTCCAAATGAAGATATTGATCAGACATACAATTGTAGAAATAATGAATTCATAAATTTTATCACCAACCTATCTAAGTTTTACATCTTAGGTAAGCTTTACTATCTAATAAACTGAATTTTGGGACTTTGTAACCCTTAAAACGTATTCATAGCAGTTCTATATTTCTGAATGTAGATGGAACAGATTTCTTCAAGGTTAAATTATATGGATCCATAAATGAAAATCTGAACTCCATGTTAGTTATTTAAGCCTAAAATCTTAATACATATTATGCTTTAGACTTGATTCGTCCCAAGTCCAGCAAGTGAGTTGCATAGAATTATGTATTTACTTTACTGTCGGATGGATATTTTACAAATCTTCATCTGCATCCTTCTTATTCAACTAACAACGGAGGAGTCATTGCTCTCATTTGATCAAGAAGTGAGATCAATTGTAACAACCCGAAAATATGGGCCATTATTTTGGCAATTTTAATGAATTTTGAATATTTAAATTGAATTATTTTAAATAATAGCGACGAAAAATTTATTTTTAATAGAATTGGAACGAATATAGTTATATAGTTCGTCGTTAGAATACAAATATTTATTTTAAATTATAAAAGGAATTGAAAATGGCGTGGTAGTTCGATAATTCGATTTCAAAGTTCAAATGAATGTACAGGATTCAAAATAAACCTGATTTTAACGAAACCAAAAATATTAGAATCTATTTGAGAATATCTTTCCAGAAAATCCCAAAAATCAAAATTTCATAGCGGGAATCAAAAGTTATGGCCAAATAAAAATTCAGAATAGTCGCTATGAAATTCTGGCCCTTAAAAATGGAAATTTTCAAAACGACCTCGGATTTCGACGAAACCACTTTTGTTGGATCCGTGATGTCAAGTTTTTGCTAGATTCCAATTTTCATAAATTTTCGAATCAATATGTGAGCGTGGTAAAGGAAAACGCGTTTGACCAGTTTTAGTTGATTTTTATCGACTAGAAAATGGCCATTTTTCAAACGGTCTCAGAATTTGACAAAACTAGTTTTGTTAGGACCGTATCGTCAATACGAAGCTAGAAAATATTTTTCTGGATTTTTTTCGAGTTAGTATGTGACCCCGGTAAATTGAAATGCGCGTTCAAATTCAATATATAGAGTTATATGTTGATTTTCACGAAAACTTATCGAAACGATCGAATCAGCTTATGAAACATATCCAATTGTGTTCAAAATGGGGGTGTTTAGCTAGGGGCGACTGTTGTTGGGTCCGATTTGGAGTTAGTATCAAAGAAAAAGTATTTTTCAAATTAAAAGAATTTAAATAATAATAAAATATATTAATTTTTTTTATAAAACCCCCTTCGTAGAAAACGCTAGTCGCCAATTAATATTCGATGGCCCTCACCATTCGAAATAAAAATCCCCAAATTCCCTCGATCCACTGCGAATTAGTGAGGGGTTCCAAAGTAAACACGAAAGGGAATCTTGAGATCTTCCCAAGGATGTGAGGTTGATCGATTATCATTGATGGTTGGAGCTGATTTTCGAGCTCAAAGTGGCTCCGTTTCGCCTCAAATTTCGGCGAGATGCCTATATTGAGATCAGTGCCATGCAAGGCGGTGGGAGAAGGGTTGTAGCGAGTCGATGTGGTGAGGTTGGATCGTCATCCGAGGCTCTGTAGGTGGCGCGAGGTGGAGGTTTCCATTTTGATGGATGGGTTATGGTGAATCGTGACTTACCTGATGGGAAGAAGGAGCGGCCCCCTTCCTTAATCAATGTAATTACGCCCTTAATTATATTTAGTTAAACATTAGTGTAATTAGTTTAATTACTATAGTAATTAAAATGTAATGAAATTCTTATATATATATTAGCATTAGTTTAAAATCAGTTTTGTTTTTTGGCAATAAAAACATCTTTGTTTTTACAATAATAAAAAAAATAGAAAAATAGCATCGAACTTTAAAATATAAATAGCTTTGTTTTTAAAATTAAAATAGCATTGGTTTTAAAATGGAAATAACAATTAAAAAAAATATGATATATACTACATGAATAGAACAATAATAAAAATACGATTTTTATATGGAGCATTATTGAAAAAAGAACAATAATAAAAAAATTGATTTTTTTATATAATTTGCTTTGTCTTTTAAAATATACTTTGCTTTGAAAATAAAATATACTTTGCTTTGAAAATACAATATACATTGGTATGAGATTTTCTAAAATATAAAGTTGTGATTTTCAAAAATATAAAATTATGATTTTCTAAAATATAAAGTTGTGATTTTCAAAAATATAAAGTTATGATTTTCTAAAATATAAAGTTGAAATTTTTAAAAATAAAGAAAGGATTTTTAATAAAATAAAAGTATGATATCTAATTTATTCCGTGATGTATAAATAAGTTGGATTTTTACATATATAAGTTATGAAATAAAAGAAGTGGTTTCTATATATACAGTATGGAATAAAAATTGATTTTTAAAAATATAAAATAGGATTGATTTTTAAAATTAGAAATAGCAAAATAAAAGATATGATTTTTAACGATATAGAAATCATGTGAAACAGATTGGGATGGGACTGACTGCAACAAATCCAAATCCAAACCGTTCAAAAATAAGAAATGGTGGAGTGGAACCCCAAGGTGAGAACTCCTCACTTCTATTTTAATTTTCTAGTTAATATATATACTAGGATGCAGACGTTGCTCAGTAGCACCCGACACCCGTCGTCCACAGACCATGGACGGCTTGTATGCTTGTTTGTTTGTTTGATTTTGATGTGTAATTTGATTGTGTGAATGTGAAATGAAATAAAATATTTATATAGTTAAAAATATTCTATAGTTAAAAATAGAATTTTTAATGTGTATATAAAATGAAATAAATGAATATATACAAATCGGATGATTTTTTTATATACACACATTTGACTGATATTGATTGGGACGATAAATTTTATACATCGCCCAACTACACAAATAAAATCTGTGTTTATTGATTTGAAACCCCACACGGGCATTGGGATGATATTTGACGTACACTAATCCCAATTATTTAATCGTAAGTCGATCGATTGGTCGACAGACTGTGTAAGCGTTAATTATTTATATTTAATGATTGTGCAGTTGTGTTGTGCACTTTGGAAGATGGTTGATTATTTATCGTTGCTGTGATATACATGTGTTGTATGGAATCCATATAATTAACATTATATGGTAATTTATTGGGCCTCATTCCAATTGGGAAAATAAAGAATATTATAAAATATTGATTCACGAGTTGACAATACTCAATTGTTGAGATTAGTCATGTGTTGAAAGAAATATATATTCATGTGTTGAATAGAATAAATATTCATTTGTTGAATAGAATAACAAAGTTTTTGAAAAATATAAAGCCGTGTTGATTAGAGATGCGCTATTTTGATGCGAACGATATTTATATTGAGTATATTCGTTTTTATAATGAATATCGAAAAGTGATTTCAAAATCGAATATTTTGAAATGAAATTCGAATTAAATTTAAATTGAACTGAAACGAATTAGAATTTCAAATTGAATTCGAATTTAAATTGAATTAAATTAAATAGAATTAAATTCGAATTGAAATTGAATTCGAATTTAATTGAATTGAAACGAATTTGAATTTGAATTGAGTTAAACAGAATTAAATTCGAATTGAAATTTAATTCGAATTGAAATTGGATTCGAATTTAAATTGAATTGAAATGAATTAGAATTTGAATTGAATTAAACATAAATAAATTTGAATTGAAATTGAATTCGAATTTAAATTGAATTGAAACGAATTAGAATTTAAATTGAATTAAATAAAATTAAATTCGAATTGAAATTGAATTCGAATTGAAATTGAATTGAAACGAATTAGAATTTGAATTGAAATTGAATAGAATTAAATCCGAATTGAAATTGAATAGAAATTGAATTGAAAACGAATTAGAATTGAATTAAAATCGATTTGAATTGAAATAACTTTGAAATAAATTTAAAACGAATTTATGATGGAAAATTCATTTTTGATTTGAAATTGAATATGAAGTTAAAACTGTTTTTGAAACGGATTTAAAACGATTTATAAAATTCTCTTTGAATAGAAATTGACGAAAATATATTATATATATTATATATATAATATAATGGCCTGAATAGAATGCGTCATGCCACGGCAGTTCGTGAATTTCGACCATTGACTTCGAACGGACATTACGGGAGATCCGACCGTCGGATTCTCCTGAAACCGGAACCAATGGGTTCGTATCGAAATGAGCTTTCCAATGACTATTAGAAATTTGAAATCTAACGGTTATATTTGGAGATATGGCCAAACCAAATTTAGAAAAGGTCGGTGTAAGTGCAGTTCGACGACGGTTATTGGAAATCGACTGTACGGGCCTTGATTAAATTATTAAAAATATCTATAAATTGTGTAAAATCAAAATATATGAATTGGAAAGAACTAGGATGAAAAATTCCCATATTTGAAAGGATAAAAATATATTTTTATCGAAATGAACTAGTTATGAACTAGAATTAAAATCCAATATTTTTAATTAAATAAATTGGGTTTGAAGTGGTTTTAAACATAATCAAAATTTGATATTGAATATAAGCCGATATATTTTCTATTCAGAGCCTTGTATTTAATATCAAATGGAATTTTGGTTTAATCGTGAACTGTGTTTTAAATGACATTAGTTCTTTAACCCAGTTAAAGATTAAAACGAAGTGTAGTTTTAATGAATCTTTAATTAGATTGAAAAGAGAATTGATAATTTAAATTATCAAAATTTGGAAATGATCGAAAGGGGAGTACCATCAGTTTTGCTCCGAGCGATAGTTAAATCTTTAATTAGATTTGAACGGGAAATGGTAATCAAATTTACCGATAACACCGTGGTGTTAGTTATGGGGTAGTAACAATTTTGCTCCATGGGATGAATAGGTTCGGATTTGGAAATAAAATAAATAATTACTTCGGTGTGGTTTGCTAATCTCGACTAGTTTGGAAAATCATAATTTGGTTTGATATGACATCCAAAGGAAGATTTAAGAATAAATTTCAAAGAATTTATCTTTGATAAAATTAATGGGAGCCTTTCCCTAAGAATGTGAAATTTAGTGACTGATGAATTGGAATGAGGCGTATGTTGTGTTTGTGTAACAATTGTTTATTATATACGTGGGTTACTCAGAAAGGTCGGGTCTATACCCATTCTGAATAGCCGATTCGACGATAAGTCGAAGAGATTGAAGACGGTGCAAGACCGAAGATCTTCACATCGAATGGATGGGTGATACTGATGCTCACGATGGGAGTAGCTGCCTTGAAGGTGGACGAAGTGGTAGCTGTCCGGACGTACTTGTTGATTGTACGGATATGCGAGGAAAGTGCCTCCAGTTTCGTTCAGACCTAGAACGGACTTGTAAATGGATGGTGTGTCTGACATTGTATTCCTTTATATTGTATTCGTTGATCTCTGCTAAATATATATCTATTTGGCGGCGGAGAATTTATTCACTTGCTAAACGCCCTTCTCTGGGACATACGAGCTCATAGGTTATATATTGGCAGAAATCAGTGGTACGATATGGATTGATAGTGTGACATGCTGAGATGCAGCGATTCAAACTTTTGTGGAAAAGCAAAGTTTGGTGGATGATGATCAAAGCGCAGCTTTAATATAGCACGACTTTGTGTAGCGTTAATTCGCGAGCCTCACACCCCGGTATGGTGGTAAACTGATGGTTTGATCAGTTTGCTTTTTAGATGATGGCCACCTTCGTGGTGTCGTGGATTCGGTCGACCGAGATTGAGCTTCGTTCTCAGAGGGATAGGGCTCACCCCCGATTTCCCTAAGGGATAGAGTAAGCGGTGTTTTCTCTCACCGAGACGTAAGCCGTAGTGATACTCGATTTCCCAAAAGTGCGGACGTGCATTACGGTGTTTTCTCTCGCTGAGACGTAAGCCATTGTAGATGGCACTACGCGATCGATCTTTCGAATCAGGAGCCACCATGATGGAAATTCAATTTCCAAATACGATATTTTGCGGTTTTGATTGTAAAGCCTAGTATTGGCGACATGATATATGGTACCCATGTCGTCTATTACTGATACATTTATATTTGAAGTTGTTTTCTTCACTTATAGTAGTAATATAAGATGAAATTTCACGTATCAAGCATATTTGGCTATTATAAGGGAAAACCCTATCCTCCGACTTGCGTTGCATTGTGTGATGGGACCTGGGTCTTATAATAGCTTCATTGTTCTTTATTTAGCATTGCCCTTTTTGTTTTACGCACTGGTATTCTTGGGAGAAAACCCATTTCGTGTTATACGGCGTGGTCCCTTGATTTACCTAAATTTAAAAACCAAGATTAATAACTGTTTTACTTCTCACACCAGTCACATCACTGACCTGGAGTTTATTGTTTTAACATAAACTCTAGGTGCCCTTATTTTCGACACGGGCAGTTAGTAGTTTTGGTTTTGCATATTTATATTCACATGATCCTGGTTTACAGCTGAAGCGATATTCGGAAAGCTCTGTATCCGTGTATCTGTTTTCAGTTATGTTTTACATTGTTTTCCGCTGCTATGTAAATTATTGTAATCTCTGATATTTATCGAATTTATAATATTCATTTATACTCTGTATATTCTTGTATTCTGATGGAATTGTTGTAATAAGCAATGAAATGTTCTTCTGTTTGTGTTCTAATTTGTCATGTTCTCAAAGTAATCCGGGCTTTCCTTCACGGGGAAGTTTGGGTCATCACATTTGGTATCAGAGCTTTGGTTTACAAAGCTCAGAGAACAAGACACATTAGAACCGAACAAAAGAATTCATCAGAAATTGGATTAGTAATATCCAATGGGAATGACTCATTAGATATAGGATCAGTAGTATCCTAGAACGAGTGTGAAGAGTATATTTTTAAAATGAAAACCAATTTTGTTTTGAAATTTAAATCGTATTATACATATTTGAATATTTATTTGTATTGAATTTGGACAGTTCGATATATAAAGATTTTGCATATGCGTCTTGCAAATGTGTATTCGAAATTTTAATATACTGGATAGTTATAGAATCATACTCTAGTTGCCCGGGATAATTCTGGTGATGGGGCACCGTCGCCAGTATTTATTTTCGAGTAACGAAAGTGAGATTTCTATATTTCCATTAGACTGGTGTGAGAACCAAAATATAGCTAGAATACATTGTTGTGAATTGGCACTAAAAATGTGATTTTTGACTTTATATCAAAGTTATGAATTTGAAATGATAATTCACTAATTGATTGCTTGTTGTGTTGATTGATTATTGTTTGAATAATTAAATGTTGAACCTTTAACCAAATTGGTCAAATATTGAACTGTATTGAAAATTGGTTGCAATTGCATGCATATACATGTCTATACATTGAACAGGTCATAGCAAGTAGGCTAGAGAAGAGGAATAAAATTGTTTGCCCGACAAACAGGTACATGTTTATTGTATTTTTTGAGTTTTGGGTGATTTTATGAGCCGATTGGCTAGCCGCTTGGCTTTTTCGTTATCTTTTGGATTGAAGAAGGCCATGGGAGGCTTTATGAAATATCCCGAAGTCCCCGGTGCAGGGGAGGTTATGGCGAAAATTTTCGAAAATTTTGAGTGTTAGCAAAATTTTTGAAAATTTTGAAAAGTTCTTAGAAACTGAAAAGTTGAAGAACTTAAGCCGTAATGAAAACAATGAGAGTTGAGTTTGTTTTTAAAACAACTTTCGGCTTCGTTCCTTTTCGGGGACGAAAAGTTTTAAGTGGGGGAGATTGTAACAACCCGAAAATCTAGGCCAATTTAAATTTTTTATTTTGGCAACTTTCATGAATTTTGAATATTTAAAATGAATTATTTTAAATAATAGTGACGAAAATTTTATTTTTAATAGAATTCGAACGAATATACTTATATAGTTCGTCGTTAGAATTTAAATATTTATTTTAAATTATAAAAGGAATTGAAAATGGCGCGGTAGTTCAATAATTCGATTTCAAACTTCAAATCAATGCACATGATTCAAAATAAATCGGATTTTAACGAAACAAAAAATATTAGAATCTATTTGAGAATATCTTTCCAACGAATCCGAAAAATCAAAATTTCATAGTGGGAATCAAATGTTATGGCCAAATGAAAATTCAGAATAGTCGCTATGAAATTCTGGCCCTTAAAAATGGAAATTTTGCAAATGACCTCGGATTTCGACGAAACCACTTTTGTTGGATCCGTGATGTCAAGTTATTGCTAGATTCCAATTTTCATAAATTTTCGAATCAATATGTGAGCGTGGTAAAGGAAAACGCGTTTGACCAGTTTCAGTTGATTTTTATCGACTAGAAAATGGCCATTTTTCAAACGGTCTCAGAATTTGACAAAACTAGTTTTGTTAGGACCGTATCGTCAATACGAAGCTAGAAAATATTTTTCTGGATTTTTTTCGAGTTAGTATGTGACCCCGGTAAATTGAAATGCGCGTTCAAATTCAATATATAGAGTTATATGTTGATTTTCACGAAAACTGGTCGAAACAATCGAATCAGCTTATGAAACATATCCAATTGTGTTCAAAATGGGGGTGTTTAGCTAGGGGAAACAGTCGTTGGGTCCGATTTGGAGTTAGTATCAAAGAACAAGTATTTTTCAAATTAAAAGAATTTAAATAATAATAAAATATAATATATTTTTTTATAAATCCCCCTTAGCAGAAAACCCTAGCCGCCACTTAATATTCGATGGCCCTCGCCATTCGAAATAAAAATCTCCAAATTCCCTTGATCCACTGCGAATTAGTGAGGAGTTCCAAAGTAAACACGAAAGGGAATCGCGAGATCTTCGCTAGGATGTGAGGTTGATCGATTATCATTGAGTGTTGGAGCTGATTTCGAGCTCAAAGTGGCTACGTTTCGCCTCAAATTCCGGTGAGATGTCTATCTCGAGTTCAGTGCCATGCAAGGCGATGGGAGAAGGGATGTAGCGAGTCGATGTGGCGAGGTTGGATCGTCGTCCGGGGCTCTATAGGTGGTGCAAGGTGGAGGTTTCCGTTTTGATGGATGGGTTGTAGTGAATCGCGACTTACCTGAAGGGAAGAAGGAGCGGCCCCTTCCTTAATCAATGTAATTATGCCCTTAATTATATTTAGTTAAACATTAGTGTAATTAGTTTAATTACTATAGTAATTAAAATGTAATGAAATTCTTATATATATATATATATATATATATATATATATATATATTAGCATTAGTTTAAAACCAGTTTTGTTTTCTGAAAATAAAAACATCTTTGTTTTTACAATAATAAAAAAATAGAAAAATAGCATCGGACTTTAAAATATAAATATCTTTGTTTTTAAAATTAAAATAGAATTGGTTTTAAAATGGAAATAACAATTTAAAAAATATGATATTTACTATGTGAATAGAATAACATTAAAAATACGATTTTTATATGGAGCATTATTGAATAAAGAACAATAATAAAAAAATTATTTTTTTTATATAATTTGCTTTGTCTTTTAAAATATACTTTGCTTTGAAAATAAAATATACTTTGCTTTGAAAATAAAATATACTTTGCTTTGAAAATACAATATACATTGGTATGAGATTATCTAAAAATATAAAGTTGTGATTTTCAAAAATATAAAGTTATGATTTTCCAAAATATAAAGTTGTGATTTTCAAAAATATAAATTTATGATTTTCTAAAATATAAAGTTGATATTTTTAAAAATAAAGACAGGATTTTTAATAAAATAAAAGTATGATTTCTAATTTATTCCGTGATGTATAAATAAATTGGATTTTTACATATATAAGTTATGAAATAAAAGAAGTTGTTTTTATATATATAGTATGGAATAAAAATTGATTTTTAAAAATATAAAATAGGATTTATTTTTAAAATTAGAAATAGCAAATAAAAGATATGATTTTTAACGATATAAAAATCGTGTGAAACAGATTGGGATGGGACTGACTGCAACAAATCCAAATCCAATCCGTTCAAATATAAGAAATGTTGGAGTGGAACCCCAAGGTGAGAACTCCTCACTTTTATTTTAAATTTCTAGTTAATATATATAGTAGGATGCAGACGGTGCTTAGAAGCACCCGACACCCATCGTCCACAGACCATGGTTGGCTTGTATGCTTGTTTGTTTGTTTGATTTTGATGTGTAATTTGATTGTGTGAATGTGAAATGAAATAAAATATTTATATAGTTAAAAGTATTTTGTAGTTAAAAATAGAATTTTTAACGTGTATATAAAATGAAATAAATGAATATAAACAAATTGGATGATTTGTTTATATACACATATTTGACAGATATTGATTGGGACGATAAATTTTACACATCGCCCAACTGCACAAATAAAATCTGTGTTTATTGATTTGAAACCCCACATGGGTATTGGGATGATATTTGTTGTACACTAATCCCAATTATTTAATCATATGTCGATTGATTGGTCGACAGACTATGTAAGCGTTAATTATTTATATTTAATGCTTATGCAGTTCTGTTGTGCACTTTGGATGATGGTTGATTATTTATCGTTGCTGTGATATACATGTGTTGTATGGAGTCCATATAATTAACATTATATGGTAATTGATTGGGCCTCATTCCAATTAGGAAAATAAAGAACATTATAAAATATAGATTCACGTGTTGACAGTACTCATTTGTTGAGATTAGTCATGTGTTGAAAGAAATATAGATTCACGTGTTGAATAGAATAAATATTCATTTGTTGAATAGAATAACGAAGTTTTTTTAAAATATAAAGCCATGTTGATTAGAGATGCGCTATTTTGATGCGAACGACATTTATATCGAGTATATTCGTTTTTATAATGAATATCGAAAAGTGATTTCAAAATCGAATATTTTGAAATGAAATTCGAATTAAATTTAAATTGAATTGAAACGAATTAGAATTTGAAATTGAATTCGAATTTAAATTGAATTGAATTAAATAGAATTCAATTCAAATTGAAATTGAATTCGAATTTAAATTGAATTGAAACGAATTAGAATTTGAATAGAATTTGAATAGAATTAAATTCAAATTGAAATTGAATTCGAATTTAAATTGAATTGAAACGAATTTTAATTTGAATTGAATTAAATAGAATTAAATTCGAATTGAAATTGAATTCGAATTTAAATTGAATTGAAACGAATTAGAATTTGAATTGAATTAAATAGAAATAAATTCGAATTGAAATTGAATTGAAACGAATTTGAATTTGAATTGAAATTGAATAGAATTAAATCCGAATTGAAATTGAATAGAATTGAATTCGAATAGAAATTGAATTGAAAACGAATTAGAATTGAATTAAAATCGATTTGAATTGAAATCACTTTGAAATGAATTTAAAACGAATTTATGATGGAAAATTCATTTTTGATTTGAAATTGAATATGAAGTTAAAATTGTTTTTGAAACGGATTTAAAACGATTTATAAATTTCGTTTTGAATAGAAATCGATGAAAATATTTTATATATATATATATATATATATATATATATAATATAATGGCCTGAATAGAACGCGCCGCGCCGCGGTAGTTCACGAATTTCGACCAATGACTTCGAACGGACATTACGGGAGATCCGACCGTCGGATTCTCCTGAACCCAGAACCGTTGGGTTCGTATCGAAAAGGGCTTTCCAATGAATATTAGAAATTTGAAATCTAACAGTTGGATTTGGAGATACGTTCAAATCAAATTTAGAAAAGGTCGATGTAAGTGCAGTTCGACGGCCGCTATTGGAAATCGACTGTACGGGCCCTGATAAATTTATTAAAACTCTCTATAAATTGTGTAAAATCAAAATATATGAATTGGAAAGAACTAGGATGAAAAATTCCCATATTCAAAAGGATAAAAATATATTTTTATTGAAATGAACTAGTTATGAACTAGAATTAAAATCCAATATTTTTAATTAAATAAATTGGGTTTGAAGTGGTTTTAAAAATAATCAAAATTTGATATTGAATGTAAGTCGATATATTTTCTATTCAGAGCCTTGTATTTAATATCAAATGGAATTTTGGGTTTATCGTGAACGGTGTTTTAAATGACATTAGTTCTTTAACCCGGTTAAAGATTAAAACTAAGTGGAGTTTTAATGATTCTTTAATTAGATTGAAAGGAGAATCGATAATTTAAATTATCAAAATTTGGAAATGATCGAAAGTGGAGTATCACCAGTTTTGCTCGAGCGATGGTTAAATTTTTAATTATATTTGAACGGGAAATGGTAATTAAATTTACTTATAACACCGTGGTGTTAGTTATGGGGTAGTAACAGTTTTGGTCCATGGGATGAATAGGTTTGGACTGGGAAATAAAATAAATAATTACTTCGGTGTGGTTCGCTAATCTCGACTAATTTGGAAAACCATAATTTGGTTTGATATGACATCCAAAGGAAGATTTAAGAATAAATTTCAAAGAATTTATCTTTGATAAAATTAATGGGAACCTTTCCCTAAGATTGTGAAATTTAGTTACTGATGAATTGGAATGAGGCGTATGTTGTGTTTGTGTAACAATTGTTTATTATATACGTGGGTTATTCAGAAAGGCCGGGTCTATACCCATTTTGAATAACCGATTCGACGATAAGTCGAAAAGATTGAAGACGGTGCAAGACCGACGATCTTCACATCGAATGGATGGTTGCTACTGATGCTCACGATGGGAGTAGCTCCCTTGAAGGGGGCCGAAGTGGTAGCTGTCCGGACGTACTTGTCGATTGTACGGATATGCGAGGAAAGTGCCTCCGGTTTCGTTTGGACCTAGAATGGACTTGTAAATGGATGGTTTTTCTGACAGTGTATTCCTTTATATTGTATTCGCTGATCTCTGCTAAATATATATCTGTTTGGAGGTGGAGAATTTATTCTCTTGCTTAACGCCCTTCTCTGAGACATATGATCTCAGAGGCTATATATTGGCAGAAATCAGTGGTACGATATGGATTGATAGTGTGGCAAGCTGAGATGCAGCGATCCAAACTTTTGTTGAAAAGCAAAGTTTGGTGGATGATGATCAAAGCGTAGCTTTAATATAGCATGGCTTTGTGTAGCATTAATTCGCGAGCCTCACACCCCGGTATGGTGGTAAACTGATGGTTTGATCAGTATGCTTTTTAGATGATGGCCACCGTCGTGGTGTCGTGGATTCGATCGACCGAGATTGAGCTTCGTGCTCAGAGGGATAGGGCTCACTCCCGATTTCCCTGAGGGATAGAGTAAGCGGTGTTTTCTCTCGCCGAGACGTAAGCCGCAGTGATACTCGATTTCCAAAAAGTGCGGACGTGCATTATGGTGTTTTCTCTCGCTGATACGTAAGCCGTTGTAGATGGCAATACACGATTGATCTTTCGAATCAGGAGCCACTATGATGGAAATCCAATTTCCAAATACGATATTTGCAGTTTTGATTGTAAAGCTTAGTATTGGCGACATGATATATGGTACCCATGTCGTCTATTACTGATACATTTATATTTGAAGTTGTTTTCTTCACTTATAGTAATAATATAAGATTAAGTTTCACATATCAAGCATATTTGGCTATTACAAGGGAAAACCCTATCCTCCGGCTTGCGTTGCATTGTGTTATGGGACCTGGGTCTTATAATAGCTTCATTGTTCTTTATTTAGCATTGCGCTGTTTGTTTTATGCACTGGTATTCTTGGGAGAAAACCCGTTCCGTGTTATACGGCGTGGTCCCTTGATTTACCTAACTTTAAAAACCAAGATTAATAACTATTTTAGTTCTCACACTAGTCACATGACTGACCTGGAGTTTATTGTTTTTAACTAAACTCTGGATGCCCTTATTTTCGACACGGGCAACTAGTAGTTTTGGTTTTGTAGATTTATATTCACAGGATCCTGGTTTACAGTTGAAGCGATATTCGGAAAGCTCTGTATCCATGTATCTGTTTTCAGTTGTGTTTTATATTGTTTTCCGCTGCTATGTAATTTATTGTAATCTCTAATATTTATCGAATGCATAATATTTATTTATACTTTGTATATTCTTTTATTCTGATGGAATTGTTGTAAAAAGCAATGAAATGTTCTTCTATTTGTGTTCTGATTTGTCGTGTTCTCGAAGCAATCCGGGCTTTCCTTCATGGGGAAGTTTGGGTCGTCACATCAATCCATAACAAGGTAATTTTACTTGATTAGTACACCAACGTGGCTTTGAAACAAGAAACGTGTGGAGCTGGTGGAGTATATCTTTCTAGTGGAAGAGAAAAATCGGGATTTCGTCGTGTAGATTTTGAGATATGTCCAAATCAAATTCTAGAAAAGTCGCTGTGGAACTCCTTTATAATTTATAAAGGAATTATTTATATTTTAAAAAAGGAAATTCAATATAAATCGAATATCGGGTTGACCCAGAAGTGAATATCGAGTTAGAAACTCATACAGGAATATTCTAGAGCTGTGTGGTATGCCACTGTGAATATAGACGATAATATTTAATTTTAAATATTTAATTTAATTATTTAAATATATTTATATATTTAAATAGGTTATTTAGAGCGTTAAAAATAGCCACTTTTGCAAACAAAGTCAGAATTCGACGAAACCAATTTTTGTTGGATCAACAATGTCAAATAGTTGTTAGATTTCCAGTTTCGTGATTTTTAGAGTCACTGTGTGGTTGTACGGGATTTTAGAGTGAGAAACAGTCAGTATTTCGATGGTTAAAAATACGCTGTGTGAGCATACGGAATCAGAATTCGACGAAACCAGTTTCGTTGGGACCGTAATGTCGAACTCTAGCTACATGTCCAGTTTCGTGATTTTTGAATATCGTTTGTGATCACACGGATTTTTAGAATGCAAAAACAAATAAATAAAAATAAAAATCCTAAGATGAGTGAGCCTAAATAATGACACCCAAGCATAGTTTCAGCCGCACAAAAAAATATGGCCCCATTATATAATATCTTTTCCGCCGTCTACTTACTGTTTCTTTAGAGAAAAATCGCAAGTGATAAAAACCAAAAGAAAATCCAAAGCAACTCAAAAAAAATCTCGATAATCATGGAAATAGCATATTTGGATTCACAAGGGGATAAGCTTCAACCTAGGCTACGTTTTGAGGAACTCGACATCCCCTGGCTAGCGGATGTTTTTCCAGCGTCGTACCTAGGTTTCGGATTTTGAAGACTTTGTGATGGAATCGAGTAAAACGAGTTTGGTTTTCGATCTTGTGGTAGAAAATAGAACCTGTGTATGCATGTTGGGAGGATTCGATCGAAGTTTGTTCGATCCCTGTACAGGGACTCGAGAGGACGGAAATTGACAGGGGGTTGCGAGTTCAGTGGAAGTGGTATTAGAAGAAAGAGGTCGAGAAAAGAAGAATGATGGTGATTTTGGTTGTTGAATTAGTTGAGAAATGAAGTTGCGGTAAGAGGATGAAATTGGAGGAAATGGTTGTTGTGGAAGGAGCAGGTCACAGCAATGAACGGTGAGGAAGAAAGGCACGTACGGGTTGGATTTTTGTTGTGGGCCGGATATAGGGTGAAGGCCCAAATGAATTCAATTTACTTAGTTAGGTTTAATTTAAATATATGTCAACTTCTAAATGGCGTAACTTTATCATACTTAATCAGAATCACGAACCGTCAGTCACGATGGGATCACATGAACGGACACTACCCAATGGCGCTGACCGGAAGTGGATTGGTGCTCGTTACAATTTATAGCGAATTAAATTGCCCGTTGCGGTCAAATAACGCAAACCGTTATTTAACGATTAACGCGTCCAATGTGAGTAAATCTCACTAACTTTGAACAGTTTATAATTTCATGTTATATCTTTAGAACTGTTAGATATTGGCTGTTTGACTGTATGTTGACTGTTTGATTGAACTGCTAGTCAGTTAGTTAAATTTTCTATATTGATTCTGTTTAACAGAATATATCATATAGAACTGAAAGTGATGTTATCTATATTGTTTAACATCTGTGATGCAGGGAAACAGGTTGGAGGAATCCAACTGGATTCCTCAACATTTATTTTACTGTTTTCATATATTGTGATATATGATGTGTTATATAATCTGTTATGGATTATGGGTGTTGGAATGATGTTGATCATTTTTATTCGATATTTTAAATATCATAAAAGACCCTGGGATGTAAAAAGAAGTATTTCAATGTATATTGAAATAAAGGGATTTTATAAAATCACAGGATTTTTTAAAAGGAATTATTTATAAAACGAACACGGTTTTATAAAAGGGATATTTATTTAGAAAATAAATAGAAATAGAAAAGGAATATTTATTTAGAAAATAAATAGAAGTTATAAATAGGAAATATTTGTAACGGTAAATAGAAGTATAAATAGGAAATATTTGTAACGGTAAATAGAAGTTATAAATAGGATATATTTGTAACGGTAAGTAAACGTTATAAAAAGGAAATAGTTGTAACGGAAAACGTAGTTTATAAAAGAAGTTAATCGATGTTAGTTAATCGATTAGTGTTAAAGTAAATAGAAGTTAATCGATGTTAGTTAATCGATTAGAGAATAAAGTTAAAAAGAAGTTAATCGATGTTAGTCAATCGATTAGTGTTAAAGTAAATAGAAGTTAATCGATGTTAGTTAATCGATTAGTGTTAAAGAAAAAGAAGTTAATCGATGTTAGTTAATCGATTAGAGAATAAAGTTGAAAGGAGATAATCGATGTTAGTTTAATCGATTAGAATAGAAACAAATAAGTTAAATCGAATATAGTTATTCGAATAAAAGAAAATGAGTTAATCGAATATAGTTATTCGAATAGAAGCAAATGAGTTAATCGAATATAGTTTATTCGAAGAAAGTAAAAGGAGTTATCGAATATAGTTTATTCGATAGGAGTTAAGTGAAATGAGTAAATCAATAGTGTTAGTCAAATAGAGTTAATCCAATAGTGTTAGTCAAATAGAGTTAATTGATAAGGGTTAATCGAATAGAGATTTATTAGAAGGAGGGTTAAGTAAGGAAGTTAGTAAATGGAATATAAAGTGAACTTTGCTAATTTCAAAGTTAGAAATGTTGTTCAGTTAAGGTCTGAGAGGTAGTTCTACCCCAACTTGATTGGCTTCGTTTTAACTAAGGAATAGTTAAGGTTCGGCAGTAAAGGAAATGGTTTGAGTTGGCATCGCGATGGTTTGTTTAAACATCTGTCTAAGTCCAATGAAGAAGCTTTGGAAATGTTTTCCAAATAAGAAACCAGAAATGTTTTCTAATAAAGAAAACAAGAAATGGAAATGTTTTCCATTGTTAATAACGTATATTTTCCAAATATAGAAAATAAGAAATATTGAATATTAGGGAAACAGGAGATAAGTAAATTAATGAACTAAGGAGATGAATGTTAAATGATGTTTGATCCATATAATTTCCATTTGGAAATAATATCATTGTTTGCACACCTATTTTTATTCGATAGTTAAATCACAGACCATCGAAGTTTTGACCATTTTAACGTTGTTAATATGGAGAGACCGGTTGGATTATTATCCAAAGAACCACTCTGTATTGGCATAAGCGCTGCGAATCATATATGCTAAAGGAAATTGAAGACAGAGTTATGTAAGGGCTATCCTGTTTACAGAATAGTGCCTTCGGTTCATCCTGTTCCTGGATGACTTGTATGGACGGATGTCTGATAGAGTATTTCTAGACGATCACGTATATTGATTTCTCCAACTGTACCAAGAGTGGAAGCGGAGAAGGAAAATTCTTTTAGCTAACACATAATGTATGGTTGAGGACATCAATCGGTGATTTGATGGATTTGACGATGTGGCATTCAAAGTGAATCTGGTGTGATGATAAAGCGTAGCTTCTAGCCTCATCATCCAGTAAATGACAGAAATCGGGCAGGCAGCATGGCTAAGTCGGTCGCACCGAAGTAGGGTGTATAATCACCTGATCTAGAGTTTCATTCATTTCTAAAAATCTATTGTTGATGCTGTCCCATTCGGGAAACGGTTGCTGATCCCAACTGTTGGTGATATACATTCGATACACTCAAGCGAAATGAGTGGTCGGTCATGTGTGGCCGGGTTGCAAGATGTTCTTGTTGAACCCAGTGTATTCCTCTCTAGAGGTACACTAGCGAAAGGTGGATCCATACCTTGTCATAGTTGGAAATCCATTACCCAATACGTGCTTGCGGTTTTGATTGTATACTATATATGTAGAACGTGAGATGAAAGCGTTTCTGCTAGATGATTATATATATATTGTGGTTGATAGACATTATTATAATATCAAAAGGTTTTTGATATAAAGTTATTTTGGATTCTCATAAGGGAAAAACCCGTTCCGTTATGCGGCGTGGTCTTATGAGATATCATTTACTTGTTCAACTGTTTTTAAACTGTTTTACTCACACCAGTCCCATGACTGACCCGGAGTTTACTTTGTTGTTTTCCCTAAACTCTTGGGTGCCTAAATTTGTACGGGCAGTCAAGTAGTCGGGATTTTACAGATATACTGGAAGAGCTTGGAGCAGGAGGCTTCAGGAACATATAGCTATAGTTATTTCCGCTGTGTTGTAAGTGTTGTACTTTGATAATGATATGTATATTCAAGTACTGATTTGTATTTCAAAGTTATGTTACATATATTATATGTTATTCGTTCCGCTGTGAGATTCGTGTTACTCTGATGTTGTGTTCTTCTTCTTCTTCTATTCTAAGTTTCTATCTTATCTTTCCTCACCCTCTAATTTCTTTCACTAATTACCAGGATTTTTCGACGTTTTGGTTATCGACATCATGTTTATGTCGATAACCAAAGTCGCCGAAAATCCGGGTCGTTACAGTTGGTATCAGAGCTTAAGTTAAGAATTACTTGGCTCTGTGGCGTGACTCGGTAGAGATAGGGTTAGTAATACCCTAGACTGAGATTGAGTGTATATATACGAGTGAACGTATTTGTATATGATATAAAAATAATTTTATATTGTGAGGATTTATTGGTTGAGTAGTTTATAAATTCTGGTCGATCAGTTTGATCCACTGTATCGGTAGGAGTTACTAAACACTCGAATACGATAGGTCGGCACGATATGTTTTGAAAGAGGGTAAATGAAAATAATTTTACCCAAAGTATATTTGATACATATTGGATATATTGGTTGTTATTATAATCGAGTAAGATTATAAATTAAATGGTTATGTAAATAACCAATCAGAATTCATATAAGTGAAATACGTGAATTCAGATAAGTTAAATCTGAAATTTAAACCAGAAATTGAAGTAAAAACTCTGGAGAATTGGATAAGTGTTTGTAAATGGATTTGGATTAAAAATAAGGAAAATTTAAGATCCTGGGAGATTTTAAATTGTTTTACAAGCAATGTGAATTATATTTTGAAATGAATTTCAAAGTGGAAATGTTTAGAAATGGTTTTATAGTATTGAACTCACTTCGATCGCTGGAAAATAGATTCTGATGATGATAGCTGCATCATCAGTATTCAATTTCGAGTTGTAACTGACGAATTACTACCAGAGATACTGTTTTGAATTGTTTTAGGAAAGACAAGTTGTGTTGAATTTCAAAATGGGATTTATAATATAAAATTTGAATTTTTAAATAGATTTGAATTATTAACTTGTTTTAAAAGAAATAAAACGAGAATTCCTTTATAAACGAAGTTTATAAATAGTTCTTTTATAAACGAAGTTTATAAATGAAGTGAAGAGAATTATCATTGGATAATTCAGAAATAAAAATACAAGTGTGAAATTGAAAGGGAAATCTATTTTCCAAAGGTAGAGATATCGATTTCAAAAGGAAATGAAATCGAGGCTTATTTAAAGAATAAATAAAGAAAGTTGAAAGGGAATTTAAATAAAGGAAGTTCAAACATAGGATTTGAATATCGAAAGTGAAATGAAATTTGAATGTAGAGGATTCGAATAGAATTGAAAATGAAATTTGAATGTAGAAGATTCAAATAGAATTGAAATTGAAATGAAATAAAGATAATTCAAATAGATTCGAATAATGAAATTCAAATATGGGATTTGAATAAGAGATTTGAAATGAAATTCAAATATGGAATTTGAATAAGAAAATTGAAACAAAATTCAAATATAGAATTTGAATAAGAGAATTGAAATGGAATTTGAATATAGGAAATTCAAATAGAATTGAAATGGGATTCAATTAGTTGATAAACAAGTTAAAATATATTTGAACATGTTATACTCAAATATGAAGGTGAATTGGGCAAACCAGTAAATTTAAAAATCACTTAACGAACTAAGTTAAAATGATTGGATTAAGTTGAAATGAATTAGAAATGTATAAATATACATGAGATAGGTATGGATAAGGATAATGCAAGAGTTATAAATTGAATGCTCGACGAAAAGGTATGTATTTAATTCATATATGGGATTTTATGTGCCGTATCGGCTAGCCGCTTGGCTTTTTCTTTTTCTTTTGGATTGGTGAGGGCCATTGAAACACCCCACCTCCGTTAGGGTCACTCTCAAAGGGAATGCCCTAATTTTGGTGGAGGTTTATAAGTACAAGTCACAGATATACAAGACAGATATAAGAACACATATTTGTAAACAACGGAAGAACAACAAACTTTATTTCATAAAGTCAAATACGTGTTACAACAACATCCTTTCCAAAAACATAACATAACACTTCATAATCTGTCTTGAGTACATTATTTTTAAAGAAGCATAAGTAAAACATAGACAATCTGCCAAAGCCCCATAGTGGATTGTCCAAAGCCATAGTTCAAAACAGGAAAGTCCAAGCAATACATTTCTCTTCTTCAAGCTGGATGTTGAGGTAGGTCAAGCTGCTGTGTTCCCTCCCTAAGGACCTGGGAGGGGGGGGGGGGAACGGAAGAAAGAAGACAAAAGAAAAATAGAGTCAGACATAAAGCCTGAGTAAGTCTAGTACTACTTTGTCTATGAATAAAGAACTGGGTATGATAAGTAAAACAGGAAGTGGCAAACACTATGAACTTGGTTAAGTTACCTAGGGTCGAATATACTATCGTACCCCATGTTAATCTCTGAACCCATATAAACTAGTTTCCAATTTGCACCCCATAATCAGGGTGATGTGATCCATTCAATGATGATCGGCTCCTACTCGCATAGTTACATGTGTCTTACGGCCCCCGATGTTGTAGTTACCTATGCTGGTCCCACCATGGGGTGTATCAAGTCCCATAGTGGCAACCCGACACAACCTTAGAGTGCACAGGTATGCTACTGGTGTCCAGTGCCTTATTTTTCTGCGCCGGAGTGTGTGCACGCCCACACTCCGTTAGAACCTACACTGCTACACCACCGCCGTCGATTTGACCTCTTACAATCAGCCCAGTAATCGTGCCCCACCCTGCCTAGTTTCAGGGTATCATGATACACCGTGTAGGGTTACTGCTGAAAAGGGTCCCCCGTTACTAGGTTTTCTATCTCTAGCCAACATGCTAAGTTGGTTAAGTGTTTTCTAACCTAACCCCACCAGTCCGTTTAGTTTAGCATGTTCCATTTTGATTAAGTCTTAGTCCACTTAATCCTAACAATCCTGATTCAGCCTTAATTGTCTTATTAAGGCCCTAACCTCTCACATTAGACAGGTATTGCTGTGGCTGCCTGTTGCCGGTTGGTTCCGGGCTATCTTACGCCACAACTCAGTCTAACCTCGGGTCCTTATTGGGCTCCATGTTTAACCTCCCACATTGGATAGGTATTGTTGTGACTACTGGACAGCCGGGCGGTTCCGGGCAGGTTTACATCACAACTCAATCCAACCTCGGGTTAAACATATCGTATTTTCTACATTTATATATCTTGTCATTCTTCTTTATTTCTTATATGTAAATATTTGCGGCCCATTATTAAGTTAATGGTGTAAAGGTTACACCAATCATGGGCCCAACCCATACTTGAATTTTGGCCCTTCTACTTTAGTTTTCATTCATTAGTAATTTTAACCCAACATTATTTTCCCCCGTTTTACACGTCCGTTTATATATATTGGGCTTAGCCTTTTAAAGCCCAATTTAGCCATGCGAAAAGGGGAGGCTTAAAGCGTGATTACATACACAAAGAGGGGAAGGTGAGCGCATGAACTTGCATATGACGTTGGAAATACATAATAGAAACTGATGTACTTGCATAGTGGTAACATAGGTGACAGGAATCAAAGCATGTGAACTTGTAATTGAGATATCATTATTGACCCATGAACCTATATTTTTACTTAGGCATAATGTCAAACATAAGCATGGCATAAATACTTTTAGCATAAACATGGCATAATGTCAAACATGGCATAAATACTTCTAGCATAAACATGGCATAATGTCAAACGTAAGCATGGCATAAATACTTCTAGCATAAACATGGCATAATGTCAAACATAAGCATGGCATAAATACTTCTAGCATAAACATGGCATAATGTCAAACATAAGCATGGCATAAATACTTCTAGCATAAACATGGCATAATGTCAAACATAAGCATGGCATAAATACTTCTAGCATAAACATGGCATAATGTCAAACATAAGCATGGCATAAATACTTCTAGCATAAACATGGCATAATGTCAAACATAAGCATGGCATAAATACTTCTAGCATAAACATGGCATAGGTATAGTTAAATTTGTTCATGGCATAAATATAAACAAGTCATGTTCATAAGGTTTCTACATGTTTACAAAGAGGATACTTTGTTACTAACACAAAAGCATAGTTCAACTTAATTAAATTTAATCACATAACGATGGTATACTTATGCATAAATATTCCTAATCATGGTGTTTGCTTTTAACTTGCAAAAAAAAAGGGATTTTTGTGTCTAACTTAGCCATGTCTCACATATGTCATCATATAATTCTTTTAAACAAGATAGACTTAATCATGAATTTCAATTATGCCCAATATCATTCATAGCCTAGCCATATTCATAAGTTTTGCAAAAGCATGACTTAATACATGGATTATGGTGTCAAAATTCCAACATAGTTTCATATGAACTATAATAACCAAACTTGTCTCAATTACTTGCAAAATGATTTATGCACAAAATAGACATCATGATGGCATAATAACAAAGCCCCAAACTTGCATGAATTTCAATCAACTACATACATGTAGCTTCAACATAGACTACATAATTTGCGCAATATTCCAAACGTATATTTGCATAGAACTACCGCATGTAGTTCTTTATAATTGAATGACATAATTCAGAATATCCAAAAGTATATAAATCGCACAAATACGAATTTCATTGCCACAATTCAAGCATACATATCTACACAATCATTTGTTCATACCAAAGTAATACTCTACTTACAATGGTTTGATGAATTCTCTAGTTTAGGGATTGAAGACGCAAATTCCTTTGTTGAATTGATTAGCTTTAGGTTGCTTGAATTGCTTTAGGCCTTAGAACTTTCTCCCTAATCCTCTCTTTAGTTGGCGGCTACTCTTTGTCGTTCCTCAGCAACATGGCGGCTATGTTCTTAATTTGAATGAATAGATTAGGGTTTAGTCTAGGGTTGTTTATATAGAGGTTAGGAATTGATTAGGACCCTTGATGTTGCTAGGTTAGATCATAGCCATTCATTAGGAAGAGAGACCAATAAAAACTTGCCACCTAGCCCTAATGACAAAGCAACCCACAGAAATTCGACCAAACACAGACCAGGCCAGCCAGGAGGGACTGGGTTCGATTTTCAAAAATTAAACTTTAAATTGAGCTGTTTTAGTCTATTTGAATTTTATCTATTGTATACATATATTTTTGCATATATATATATATATTCTCATATATATACATATATTTTCTTTATTTCCTTATATGTACGTTCTTATCCTTTCAAAATTTGAATTTGTATACGTACATGTATTTGCATGCTCAGTTGGCCCTCTCTAAAACAGAGATAAAAATTATGTCGCCGCCGGGGTTCGAACCCCCGACCTCCATGCTACAAATCCAATGCCTTAACCAACTGAGCTACAGAGGCTTTTGTTAATAAGTCTTAGAATAATAATAATTATTGTCCTCTCCTTACTTCTCTTTTTTCATGTTTTGCTGTAATATTTAAATTAAAGATATCTTCTTCATACGTTATCCGTTTTGCGCAAACTCGGACTCTATCTCAAGCAGAATTCCGAGACGAACGCAATGGTGATGTCTGTTTCCCTTAATTTTTCTGTTACAATTTAATTATACTTTAATTTGTTAATTTACTGTTAACGGAAAAATCCGGGGTGTTACATTCTCCCCCACTTAAAAGGATTTCGTCCCCGAAATCTTCAAGTTTAGGAAGAATGTAAATCCTAACATTCAATCATCCATCTACTCATCCATCAAACACGAGCATCCATTGTCCTTAAAAGACTTCTAATTCTTCATGATCATATGCGAAGTGTGTGTGTTCATGAACTTATCTAATGCAAAATCAGGCGGTCTACTGATTCAGTTGACCTCCTTAATGCGAATCATGTAAGTGCCATGTATCCATTATGTATGCAGATTTTTCCTATTCATGATTCTACATGGGTGCACAATCTTTCATACAAATGCAACATCCATATGACAACACATTACAATTCAACCATATACGAGTGCAAACATATATGCATATGCAATATGAAGTGACTGAGCCGATCTAAAACCTAGATTGTGTGTGTATATGCAACCACGAGCAACCACTAGCAATCACTTGCAACCACTTGCAACCATTCATACATAACATGTTTCAACTACATGTTTTCATCCAAAGGTTTTCTACCTAAAAGATACGGTCGAGGAAATATACCTAAAAAGATAGATAGATAAAAGCGCAACTTAAGGAAAAGAAAGATCAAGGATGTACCCTCGAACAGAAAAGGGTAGGCAGTACGGATTCTATCTTCAGTTTCCCAAGTCGCGTCTCCCTCGGCGTCGCTCCACTGAACTTTGACGAGCTTGACTTCGCAGTTGCGTAGCCTCTTCACTTCCGTTCCTAAGATGCGGGTAGGAACTCTCCTTATGGGTGCTTCGCGTTCCACTTCGGCCTCTTCGAGGATGTTTGGCTCTACCACTTCAGCTGACTCATGCAGACATTTTCGGAGATGTGAAACGTGAAAAACGTTGTGGACTCCAGCCAATTTCTCGGGTAGCTCTAATCTATAGGTCATTTTCCAAATTTTCTCAATGATAGGAAATGGTCCTACCTAAAGGTATAGTCGAATGATAGAAGCAAGTAAAAATTTTGTGCCCATTAGGCAATGTCAAAACTGGAAATCTATGCCACATATATATTGATTAGGAGAAGAACTCTCTAAGCATCAGCCCCGAAGACCGAAATCAACATCAGACTGACACCCAAAGAATTAATCAACCCAACCACCACATATGATTCTAGGAAACTAAGCATGATGGACTCCTTTTAGGTCACAAGGGAGTCCCTTCCTAAGTCCAACTATGTTGCCAAATGTACTTACTAAGGTGATTCTTTACAACTCATGCATAAGTGAAATGAACCTTCAGCCTTAGTGGCGAACACTCCTGGAGTGCCCTATTCTGAAATGCTCCACCTAATGAACCCCTTCTCTAGAAGCTCTTTAATCTGTTTACTGAGCTCTTTTCTTTCTCGTGGAGCCATGTGTCTAACGGGCAACGCAATGGGCTTTGCATTATCTACAAGATATATGCGGAAGTCTATTTCCCGCTTCGGAGGCAAGCCTTTCACCTCTTCGAAGACATCCGGATATTCCCGGACCACTCTAACTGATTGCAAGTTTTCAACAGAGGCATCTAGCGATTCAAGATAACTAAGCATAACCGCATACGAGGGATTACAAGAAATTTCCAAAGTATTACTGAGCTGGGTTAGGAGCCTAACAACCCTTTTCTCACAATCAAGGATGGCCCCATTACTGGATAGCCAATCCATACCCAAAATCAAACCATACCCCGCAAAGCCCAAAACAAAGGCACTACATTCAAATTCTACACTTAGAATAGAAATTTTCAAATCCAAACAGATCATAGACAAATGAGCTGGGCCCCCAATTGGGTTTGAAACAATTAAGGGGTCCTCTACCATACTAGTTTTTAGGTGCAGAGATTCTACTAAAGCAGACGAGATAAAGGAGTGTGATGCGCCAGAATCAAATAAAGTGCGAACGGGGTGATCATAAAGATAAACTACACTTTCTACAGAAGTGTTTGTACCTCGCTGTTGCAAAGGTGGCGCTTCCAGCACATGAACCTGTGCCCCTGGAGTGGATCCAGACCCCTGCCCCTGCCCTCGTTTCTTTGGGCAGTCCTTAGCTCTGTGGCCTGTCTGACCGCAAGAAAAGCACCCACCATTCTCCTTGGCCTTCTTTTTCCGGCAGTCCTTTACTAAGTGCCCCACTTTGCCACAGAAATTACACGTCCTCTTCTCTTTGTTGCCTTCCCCGCCTTTCTTAAAGTCTGTCTTCTTAGGCTGCAAACCCTCTTTCTTCCCTTGAGAGCTTTCTGCCTTTGCCTCCTTCTTGCCCTTATCCTCCTCCTCATTCAGCAATGCCATTTGCACCAATCTTTCATACGTGGCCCCCATGGGTATATGTGTCATGGCCAAACTGTGTAATGGCTCATTTAACCCTTTGACGAAACGGAGAGCCTTCTTGTGTGGGGTGTTGACTAGGTCAAGCCCAAACCTAGCCAGCTCATCAAACTGATTCACATACTCTCTAACAGTCTTGTCTCCTTGCTTAAGAAATAAGAATTTCTCCAACTGCAAACTTCTTTCCGCATCTGAGAGAAATTTGGTCTCAAACCTTGCCCTAAAGTCCTCCCATGTTTCTACTGGTCTTTCAGCATTAGTGACTTCCCACCAGTAGGAAGCCTCGCCCTTCAATAGCCACACCGCCAATTGTACTTTTTGTCTGTCCTCTACCTCAAAGATGATGAATGGATCCTCAGTTTCCTTCAGCCAATTTCTAGCTGCTACGAAGGACTCAGTTCCATGGAAATCCCTTCCTCCCATAGCTTTAAAATCCTTACATATCTTAGCAAACGCGTTTCCTCGTGGAGGAGGTGGAGGAAGAGGTGCTGCTGCAGCTGGATGATTCCCTGCAGCTGGGGGAGGAGGAACGGTAGGACCTGGTTGAGTGGCCCTAGCTTCTAAGAATCGTCTAAACCAACCAGGTATTGGTACTCCTTCCGGCAAGTTAAGATCTTCGGACATGCTGAAACAAAAGGGATAGATTCAAAACGAAGGATAAGAGATAGTACCTATGGCTTTGGGGAGTGGACTTTGCCTTTTTTAAAATAAAATAATATTTTTATCTTTTAAAAATGCTTTTTTAAATTTCCTTTTTGAAAATAAATTTCCAAAACTTTTTATCTTATCTGGTAAACCTATGCTCTGATACCAAGTGAAACACCCCACCTCCGTTAGGGTCACTCTCAAAGGGAATGCCCTAATTTTGGTGGAGGTTTATAAGTACAAGTCACAGATATACAAGACAGATATAAGAACACATATTTGTAAACAGCGGAAGAACAACAAACTTTATTTCATAAAGTCAAATACGTGTTACAACAACATCCTTTCCAAAAACATAACATAACACTTCATAATCTGTCTTGAGTACATTATTTTTAAAGAAGCATAAGTAAAACATAGACAATCTGCCAAAGCCCCATAGTGGATTGTCCAAAGCCATAGTTCAAAACAGGAAAGTCCAAGCAATACATTTCTCTTCTTCAAGCTGGATGTTGAGGTAGGTCAAGCTGCTGTGTTCCCTCCCTAAGGACCTGGGGGGGGGGGGGAAACGGAAGAAAGAAGACAAAAGAAAAATAGAGTCAGACATAAAGCCTGAGTAAGTCTAGTACTACTTTGTCTATGAATAAAGAACTGGGTATGATAAGTAAAACAGGAAGTGGCAAACACTATGAACTTGGTTAAGTTACCTAGGGTCGAATATACTATCGTACCCCATGTTAATCTCTGAACCCATATAAACTAGTTTCCAATTTGCACCCCATAATCAGGGTGATGTGATCCATTCAATGATGATCGGCTCCTACTCGCATAGTTACATGTGTCTTATGGCCCCCGATGTTGTAGATACCTATGCTGGTCCCACCATGGGGTGTATCAAGTCCCATAGTGGCAACCCGACACAACCTTAGAGTGCACAGGTATGCTACTGGTGTCCAGTGCCTTATTTTTCTGCGCCGGAGTGTGTGCACGCCCGCACTCCGTTAGAACCTACACTGCTACACCACCGCCGTCGATTTGACCTCTTACAATCAGCCCAGTAATCGTGCCCCACCCTGCCTAGTTTCAGGGTATCATGATACACCGTGTAGGGTTACTGCTGAAAAGGGTCCCCCGTTACTAGGTTTTCTATCTCTAGCCAACATGCTAAGTTGGTTAAGTGTTTTCTAACCTAACCCCACCAGTCCGTTTAGTTTAGCATGTTCCATTTTGATTAAGTCTTAGTCCACTTAATCCTAACAATCCTGATTCAGCCTTAATTGTCTTATTAAGGCCCTAACCTCTCACATTAGACAGGTATTGCTGTGGCTGCCTGTTGCCGGTTGGTTCCGGGCAGTCTTACGCCACAACTCAGTCTAACCTCGGGTCCTTATTGGGCTCCATGTTTAACCTCCCACATTGGATAGGTATTGTTGTGACTACTGGACAGCCGGGCGGTTCCGGGCAGGTTTACATCACAACTCAATCCAACCTCGGGTTAAACATATCGTATTTTCTACATTTATATATCTTGTCATTCTTCTTTATTTCTTATATGTAAATATTTGCGGCCCATTATTAAGTTAATGGTGTAAAGGTTACACCAATCATGGGCCCAACCCATACTTGAATTTGGGCCCTTCTTCTTTAGTTTTCATTCATTAGTAATTTTAACCCAACATTATTTTCCCTCGTTTTACACGTCCGTTTATATATATTGGGCTTAGCCTTTTAAAGCCCAATTTAGCCATGCGAAAAGGGGAGGCTTAAAGCGTGATTACATACACAAAGAGGGGAAGGTGAGCGCATGAACTTGCATATGACGTTGGAAATACATAATAGAAACTGGTGTACTTGCATAGTGGTAACATAGGTGACATGAATCAAAGCATGTGAACTTGTAATTGAGATATCATTATTGACCCATGAACCTATATTTTTACTTAGGCATAATGTCAAACATAAGCATGGCATAAATACTTTTAGCATAAACATGGCATAATGTCAAACATGGCATAAATACTTCTAGCATAAACATGGCATAATGTCAAACGTAAGCATGGCATAAATACTTCTAGCATAAACATGGCATAATGTCAAACATAAGCATGGCATAAATACTTCTAGCATAAACATGGCATAATGTCAAACATAAGCATGGCATAAATACTTCTAGCATAAACATGGCATAATGTCAAACATAAGCATGGCATAAATACTTCTAGCATAAACATGGCATAATGTCAAACATAAGCATGGCATAAATACTTCTAGCATAAACATGGCATAATGTCAAACATAAGCATGGCATAAATACTTCTAGCATAAACATGGCATAATGTCAAACATAAGCATGGCATAAATACTTCTAGCATAAACATGGCATAGGTATAGTTAAATTTGTTCATGGCATAAATATAAACAAGTCATGTTCATAAGGTTTCTACATGTTTACAAAGAGGATACTTTGTTACTAACACAAAAGCATAGTTCAACTTAATTAAATTTAATCACATAACGATGGTATACTTATGCATAAATATTCCTAATCATGGTGTTTGCTTTTAACTTGCAAAAAAAAAAGGGATTTTTGTGTCTAACTTAGCCATGTCTCACATATGTCATCATATAATTCTTTTAAACAAGATAGACTTAATCATGAATTTCAATTATGCCCAATATCATTCATAGCCTAGCCATATTCATAAGTTTTGCAAAAGCATGACTTAATACATGGATTATGGTGTCAAAATTCCAACATAGTTTCATATGAACTATAACAACCAAACTTGTCTCAATTACTTGCAAAATGATTTATGCACAAAATAGACATCATGATGGCATAATAACAAAGCCCCAAACTTGCATGAATTTCAATCAACTACATACATGTAGCTTCAACATAGACTACATAATTTGCGCAATATTCCAAACGTATATTTGCATAGAACTACCGCATGTAGTTCTTTATAATTGAATGACATAATTCAGAATATCCAAAAGTATATAAATCGCACAAATACGAATTTCATTGCCACAATTCAAGCATACATATCTACACAATCATTTGTTCATACCAAAGTAATACTCTACTTACAATGGTTTGATGAATTCTCTAGTTTAGGGATTGAAGACGCAAATTCCTTTGTTGAATTGATTAGCTTTAGGTTGCTTGAATTGCTTTAGGCCTTAGAACTATCTCCCTAATCCTCTCTTTAGTTGGCGGCTACTCTTTGTCGTTCCTCAGCAACATGGCGGCTATGTTCTTAATTTGAATGAATAGATTAGGGTTTAGTCTAGGGTTGTTTATATAGAGGTTAGGAATTGATTAGGACCCTTGATGTTGCTAGGTAAGATCATAGCCATTCATTAGGAAGAGAGACCAATAAAAACTTGCCACCTAGCCCTAATGACAAAGCAACCCACAGAAATTCGACCAAACACAGACCAGGCCAGCCAGGAGGGACTGGGTTCGATTTTCAAAAATTAAACTTTAAATTGAGCTGTTTTAGTCTATTTGAATTTTATCTATTGTATACATATATTTTTGCATATATATATATATATATATTCTCATATATATACATATATTTTCTTTATTTCCTTATATGTACGTTCTTATCCTTTCAAAATTTGAATTTGTATACGTACATGTATTTGCATGCTCAGTTGGCCCTCTCTAAAACAGAGATAAAAATTATGTCGCCGCCGGGGTTCGAACCCCCGACCTCCATGCTACAAATCCAATGCCTTAACCAACTGAGCTACAGAGGCTTTTGTTAATAAGTCTTAGAATAATAATAATTATTGTCCTCTCCTTACTTCTCTTTTTTCATGTTTTGCTGTAATATTTAAATTAAAGATATCTTCTTCATACGTTATCCGTTTTGCGCAAACTCGGACTCTATCTCAAGCAGAATTCCGAGACGAACGCAATGGTGATGTCTGTTTCCCTTAATTTTTCTGTTACAATTTAATTATACTTTAATTTGTTAATTTACTGTTAACGGAAAAATCCGGGGTGTTACAGCCATGGGAGGCTATCTGAAATATCCCGATGCTCCTGGGACAAAGGAGGTTATGGAGAATTTTTCCGGGAATTTAAGGAGTTAGAATATTTTTAAGATAATTTGATAGTTAGAAATCAACGTATCGATATATCTAGAAGTCGATAAGAAAACGAACTTAGAAATAGAATAGTAAGATAAAAAAAGAAGTCTAGAATAAAATCTAGAAAGAATAGAAAGAAAAAGTGTATACGTGTTTAAAGGTAAAGAAGTAGTTGTATGTTATTGATTGTTCGAGTAAGTAGTCATATCTGTTTGACGTTATAAATGTTATTCAATCAAGGTCTGAGAGGTATTTATACCCCAACTTGATTGATTTCATTATTAACAAATAAATAGTAAGATTCCAGGCTCGAAGATCAATGTTGGATAAGAGTTAGTTGAATATAGTATTTGGGTTGTAGTAACGATGTTTTACACAACATCCGTTTTAACCCAAATAAGTGTAAGCTTGGAAATATAATAAAGGATATTTCCTAAGTACAGAAATAAACAAGATCGGAAAAGAGATAAGAAATTGGAATATTTTCCAATTATAAATAGCATATATTTTCTAAAGTTTAGAAAATAAAGGAAGGCGATATTCGGAAATGTTTTCCAAATAACGTAGAAGGCCAATATGGTTATTGAAAATATTTGGTTAACAAATATTGATAAAGAAATGGAGAAGTGATTTAACTAATGGAATATTGATTATGGGCTCAGTTGGATTTCAAAAAGGAAAATTTGATTTTTGAAAAGAACTGTTTGAAAACTCCCAGGGGAAGACTGTTTGAATTTAAAACAAATTTAACAGAAATTTGTGAAAAAAAAATCGAATTAAAGTAAAGCCAGTAAAGTGGTAACTGAGTTTTGAATTAGAATGATGTCAAGGCAAATTTGATTGCGAGATTCAAATGTGAAGTGTAAGGTTATAATCAAGTTAAGAGTTGGGGATCAAGAACGAAACTTGAGTTGAAATGAAAATTTGGCTTGGTAAAAAGCGAATGGTGGTGTTGAGGATAAATTGATCAGAGTTTGGTTTGATTAATATTAGTATATGCTGAGTTGATAGCATATGGAAGTGATGGGGTTGATATGCTCGACAAAAAGGTACAAGTTTATATTTCCATTGGGTATGAGATTTTAATGAGCCGATAGGCAAGCCGCTTGGCTGTTTGATTTTCTGTTGGGTTGGAGACGGCCCAGAGAGGCGAGTTGGAGTTTAACGTATTAACCAGTACAAAGGAGGTGCTGGCGAAATTTTTCGGAAGTTTAAAGTGTTAGAAAATTTTCAAAATTTTTGAAAATTTTAGTTAGTCGGAATGAATAAATATTTTAGTCGATATTAATTGGTTCAGTTAAAATCAGAAATAAAGGGTAAACAAATCTTAGGAGTTCCAATATATAGGGTCGTCCTCTAACTTAGCAATTTCGAGGACAAAATTATTTTAAGTGGGGAAGAATGTAATGACCCGCACTGTCAGGGGTATTATAATTTATTTATTTAATTATATAATTGGTGATTTAGAGAAGTTAATGATGGTTTAATTAAATAATATTGAATATTTAATTAATAATTATAATATAATAATATATTATAATGTCGAAATAGTCGGAAATAGTGAAATTCACAATATCATGTGAATTGAATAGCATACGAGATTTGGTGGAGTTTCGATTCGAAATATAATAACGATTATATTGAATCGACGACAGTTTGAACGTAGAATTATAATATAATTAAAACAGAGCTTGAAATGGCGCGGCAGTTCGCTATTTGGCGATTTGAACTTCAACTGAATGTACAGGATTCGTTTTAAGCCGGATTTCTGTGAAACAAGAAACGTATGGAGCTGGTGGAGTATATCTTTCTAGTGGAAGAGAAAAATCAGGATTTCATCGTGTAGATTTTGAGATATGTCCAAATCAAATTCTAGAAAAGTCGCTGTGGAACTCCTTTATAATTTATAAAGGAATTATTTATATTTTAAAAAAGGAAATTCAATATAAATCGAATATCGGGTTGACCCAGAAGTGAATATCGAGTTAGAAACTCATACAGGAATATTCTAGAGCTGTGTGGTATGCCACAGTGAATATAGACGATAATATTTAATTTTAAATATTTAATTTAATTATTTAAATATATTTATATATTTAAATAGGTTATTTAGAGCGCTAAAAATAGCCACTTTTGCAAACAAAGTCAGAATTCGACGAAACCAATTTTTGTTGAATCAACAATGTCAAATAGTTGTTAGATTTCCAGTTTCGTGATTTTTAGAGTCACTGTGTGGTTGTACGGGATTTTAGAGTGAGAAACAGTCATTATTTCGATGGTTAAAAATACGCTGTGTGAGCATACGGAATCAGAATTCGACGAAACCAGTTTCGTTGGGACCGTAATGTCGAACTCTAGCTACATGTCCAGTTTCGTGATTTTTGAATATTGTGTGTGATCACACGGATTTTTAGAATGCAAAAACAAATAAATAAAAATAAAAATCCTAAGATGAGTGAGCCTAAACAATGACACCCAAGCATAGTTTCAACCGCACAAAAAAATATGGCCCCATTATATAATCTCTTTTCCGCCGTCTACTTACTGATTCTTCAGAGAAAAATCGCAAGTGATAAAAACCAAAAGAAAATCCAAAGCAACTCAAAAAAAATCTCGAAAATCATGGAAATAGCATATTTGGATTCACAAGGGGATAAGCTTCAACCTAGGCTACGTTTTGAGGAACTCGACATCCCCTGGCTAGCGGATGTTTTTCCAGCGTCGTACCTAGGTTTCGGATTTTGAAGACTTTGTGATGGAATCGAGTAAAACTAGTTTGGTTTTCGATCTTGTGGTAGAAAATAGAACCTGTGTATGCATGTTGGGAGGATTCGATCGAAGTTTGTTCGATCCCTGTACAGGGACTCGAGAGGACGGAAATTGACAGGGGGTTGCGAGTTCAGTGGAAGTGGTATTAGAAGAAAGAGGTCGAGACAAGAAGAATGATGGTGATTTTGGTTGTTGAATTAGTTGAGAAATGAAGTTGCGGTAAGAGGATGAAATCGGTGGGAATGGTTGCTGTGGAAGGAGCAGGTCACGGTAATGAACGGTAAGGAAGAAAGGCATGTACGGGTTGGATTTTTGTTGTGGGCCGGATATAGGGTAAAGGCCCAAATGAATTCAATTTACTTAGTTAGGTTTAATTTAAATATATGTCAACTTCTAAATGGCGTAACTTTATCATACTTAATCAGAATCACGAACCGTCAGTCAGGATGGGATCACATGAACGGACACTACCCAATGGCGCTGACCGGAAGTGGATTGGTGCTCGTTACAATTTATGGCAAATTAAATTGCCCGTTGCGGTCAAATAACGCAAACCGTTATTTAACGATTAACGCGTCCAATGTGAGTAAATCTCACTAACTTTGAACAGTTTATAATTTCATGTTATATCTTTAGAACTGTTAGATATTGGCTGTTTGACTGTATGTTGACTGTTTGATTGAACTGCTAGTCAGTTAGTTAAATTTTCTATATTGATTCTGTTTAACAGAATATATCATATAGAACTGAAAGTGATGTTATCTATATTGTTTAACATCTGTGATGCAGGGAAACAGGTTGGAGGAATCCAACTGGATTCCTCAACATTTATTTTACTGTTTTCATATATTGTGATATATGATGTGTTATATAATCTGTTATGGATTATGGGTGTTGGAATGATGTTGATCATTTTTATTCGATATTTTAAATATCATAAAAGACCCTGGGATGTAAAAAGAAGTATTTCAATGTATATTGAAATAAAGGGATTTTATAAAATCACAGGATTTTTTAAAAGGAATTATTTATAAAACGAACACGGTTTTATAAAAGGGATATTTATTTAGAAAATAAATAGAAATAGAAAAGGAATATTTATTTAGAAAATAAATAGAAGTTATAAATAGGAAATATTTGTAACGGTAAATAGAAGTATAAATAGGAAATATTTGTAACGGTAAATAGAAGTTATAAATAGGATATATTTGTAACGGTAAGTAAACGTTATAAAAAGGAAATAGTTGTAACGGAAAACGTAGTTTATAAAAGAAGTTAATCGATGTTAGTTAATCGATTAGTGTTAAAGTAAATAGAAGTTAATCGATGTTAGTTAATCGATTAGAGAATAAATTTAAAAAGAAGTTAATCGATGTTAGTCAATCGATTAGTGTTAAAGTAAATAGAAGTTAATCGATGTTAGTTAATCGATTAGTGTTAAAGAAAAAGAAGTTAATCGATGTTAGTTAATCGATTAGAGAATAAAGTTGAAAGGAGATAATCGATGTTAGTTTAATCGATTAGAATAGAAACAAATAAGTTAAATCGAATATAGTTATTCGAATAAAAGCAAATGAGTTAATCGAATATAGTTATTCGAATAGAAGCAAATGAGTTAATCGAATATAGTTTATTCGAAGAAAGTAAAAGGAGTTATCGAATATAGTTTATTCGATAGGAGTTAAGTGAAATGAGTAAATCAATAGTGTTAGTCAAATAGAGTTAATCCAATAGTGTTAGTCAAATAGAGTTAATTGATAAGGGTTAATCGAATAGAAATTTATTAGAAGGAGGGTTAAGTAAGGAAGTTAGTAAATGGAATATAAAGTGAACTTTGCTAATTTCAAAGTTAGAAATGTTGTTCAGTTAAGGTCTGAGAGGTAGTTCTACCACAACTTGATTGGCTTCGTTTTAACTAAGGAATAGTTAAGGTTCAGCAGTATAGGAAATGGTTTGAGTTGGCATCGCGATGGTTTGTTTAAACATCTGTCTAAGTCCAATGAAGAAGCTTTGGAAATGTTTTCCAAATAAGAAACCAGAAATGTTTTCTAATAAAGAAAACAAGAAATGGAAAGGTTTTCCATTGTTAATAACGTATATTTTCCAAATATAGAAAATAAGAAATATTGAATATTAGGGAAACGGGAGATAAGTAAATTAATGAACTAAGGAGATGAATGTTAAATGATGTTTGATCGATATAATTTCCACTTGGAAATAATATCATTGTTTGCACACCTATTTTTATTCGATAGTTAAATCACAGACCATCGAAGTTTTGACCATTTTAACGTTGTTAATATGGAGAGACCGGTTGGATTATTATCCAAAGAACCACTCTGTATTGGCATAAGCGCTGCGAATCATATATGCCAAAGGAAATTGAAGACGGAGTTATGCAAGGGCTATCCTGTTTACAGAATAGTGCCTTCGGTTCATCCTGTTCCTGGATGACTTGTATGGACGGATGTCTGATAGAGTATTTCTAGACGATCACGTATATTGATTTCTCCAACTGTACCAAGAGTGGAAGCGGAGAAGGAAAATTCTTTTAGCTAACACATAATGTATGGTTGAGGACATCAATCGGTAATTTGATGGATTTGACGATGTGGCATTCAAAGTGAATCTGGTGTGATGATAAAGCGTAGCTTCTAGCCTCATCATCCGGTAAATGACAGAAATCGGGCAGGCAGCATGGCTAAGTCGGTCGCACCGAAGTAGGGTGTATAATCACCTGATCTAGTGTTTCATTCATTTCTAAAAATCTATTGTTGATGCTGTCCCATTCGGGAAACGGTTGCTGATCCCAACTGTTGGTGATATACATTCGATACACTCAAGCGAAATGAGTGGTCGGTCATGTGTGGCCGGGTTGCAAGATGTTCTTGTTGAACCCAGTGTATTCCTCTCTAGAGGTACACGAGCGAAAGGTGGATTCATACCTTGTCATAGTTGGAAATCCATTACCCAATACGTGCTTGCGGTTTTGATTGTATACTATATATGTAGAACGTGAGATGAAAGCGTTTCTGCTAGATGATTATATATATACTGTGGTTGATAGACATTATTATAATATCAAAAGGTTTTTGATATAAAGTTATTTTGGATTCTCATAAGGGAAAAACCCGTTCCGTTATGCGGCGTTGTCTTATGAGATATCATTTACTTGTTCAACTGTTTTTAAACTGTTTTACTCACACCAGTCCCATGACTGACCCGGAGTTTACTTTGTTGTTTTCCCTAAACTCTTGGGTGCCTAAATTTGTACGGGCAGTCAAGTAGTCGGGATTTTACAGATATACTGGAAGAGCTTGGAGCAGGAGGCTTCAGGATCATATAGCTATAGTTATTTCCGCTGTGTTGTAAGTGATGTACTTTGATAATGATATGTATATTCAAGTACTGATTTGTATTTCAAAGTTATGTTACATATATTATATGTTATTCGTTCCGCTGTGAGATTCGTGTTACTCTGATGTTGTGTTCTTCTTCTTCTTCTATTCTAAGTTTCTATCTTATCTTTCCTCACCCTCTAATTTCTTTCACTAATTACCAGGATTTTTCGACGTTTTGGTTATCGACATCGTGTTTATGTCGATAACCAAAGTCGCCGAAAATCCGGGTCGTTACAAGTGGACTCGTGTGGACGTCTTCTACATTCTAGAAGAGACCCCATATTTTTCTGAGCCTTTTGCTATTTTTGGTGGAGTGGAACCCAATGTGAGATATCTAATATTATAAACGAAATGGAAAACAACGATGTATAAATAATATAGTTGATGTATGAGTTATATAAGTGTTGAATAAGTTGTATGGTCGATGTATAAGTTATATATGCGTTGCAAAAATTATATATGCGATAAAATGATATTGAATTGTGTTGAAGTGAATTGAAATATATTTATATAATATATATATATATACTCCCCTCGTCCACATACCATGGACGATATTTATTGGTTGTGTTGTTGTTTGGATTATTTGGTTGATGTGAAATTTGGTGAATGATGTGAATGATTGATTGTGGTTGAAAAATATCCATTTGTGGTTGGAAAAAAAATTAGAGTAGATTGTGGAAATGAAAATAAAACATGCGGCCTGCGTGCGAACTAGATGCATGAATCCCCATTGTCAAAAACTGCGAGGTTTTAAGGTAGAGCGAGGAGCCGTACTAGGGACGGTCCCGGTTTTAACTACCCTGCAGTTATGCTGCCGAAATTTTCAATAATATTCATGTATTAGAATTATTTTCATGTGTTGAAACTATATTCATGTGTTGAATAGAAATTCATGTGTTGAAAAATAATCGTGTTTTGAAATAAATTTTTTTATAATAAAAATCATATTTTCATCATCTATATGAACTATATAAAGTAATCGTGTTTTGAAATAAATTGTTTTATAATAAAAATCATATTTTCATCATCTATATGAATTATATAAAATAATCGTGTTTTGAAATTAATTTTTTTGTAATAAAAATCATATTTTCATCATCTATATGAACTATATAAATTAATCGTGTTTTGAAATAAATTGTTTTATAATAAAAATCATATTTTCATCATATAAAATAATCGTGTTTTGAAATAAAATTTTTTATAATAAAAATCATATTTTCATCATCTATATGAACTATATAAAATAGTCGTGTTTTGAAATAAATTGTTTTACAATTAAAATCTCATTTTTATTATATACATGAATTGTTGAAAATAGTGAAGTGTTGAAATAAATGTCTGTTAGATAAAAATATCATTTTTATCGATAGTGCGAAGCGAAAATGGTTTTGAAATCGAAGAATGAAATATATAGAAATATATATAATTATAATATATCGAATAACGAAGCCGCAGTTCATATTTTGAAACCGTGATTTCAAACGATTAGTGCGGGAGATCCGACCATCGGATTTTCCTAAAACCACAACCGTTGGTTTCTCCTTGGAAATATCTTTCCAATGGCACCAACTTTGTAAAGATCCAATGGTTGGATTGTCTGGAATGTTTAATTCAAATCTGAAGAAAAACAGCGCCAGAATCGATTATATTTTTATATATATATATAAATATAATCAAATTAAATCGAATAATGACGTTGCAGTTCGTATTTTGAAATCATAACTTCAAACGATTAGTGCGGGAGATCCTACCATCGGATTTTCCCAAAACTGAAATCGTTGGATTCGTTCTGAAAAGATCTTTTTAATGATATAAATTTTGTGAAGATCCAATGGTTAGATTTTCAGATCGATGTAAATCAAATCTGGGGAAAAGCAGCGCCACGGCTGTGTTATGGCCTGAAGCGTCGTTTTAATGAATTAGCTATTTTTAAATAAATAAAAATAGCGATAAATCGGATAAAATATTGTAAACAATATGGAACGGAAATAAACTGAATTTTCTTGATTTATTTGATATTTGATGGTTGAATGTGTTTGGTGTGAAAATTACATTAAAGAACAAAATTGGTGTTGTCGAATAATTTAACCACTGAAATGAATTGATTTGAAATTCTAGATATACGTGAATTATTTGAAAAGGTTGAGTTTAATCTCATTTCAAATAATTGATCGACTAGTGAAAGTCGAAGATATGAAGATGGTGTAAGACCGATGATCTTCACGTCGAATGGAGGGGTGCTACTGATGCTCATGATAGGAGTAGCTACCTTGACGGGGTTGAAGTAGTAGCCACCCGGAAGTACTTGTTGATTGTACGGATATGCGAGGTATTGAGTGCCTCCGGTTTTGTTCAAACCCGGAACGAACGTATAAATAGACTGTGTGTCGGACATTGGATTTTGTTCTGTGTTGATTGATCTCTATTAAATATATATCTGTTTGGCGACGGAGAATTTATTCTCTTGCTTAACACCCTTCTCTGAGACGTACGAGCCCAGAGGTTATATATCGATAGGAATCAGTCGCATGGAGTGAATTGCCTGTTTGGCACGCCTAAGTGATAAATGATCAAGGCTTCTGTTAAAAAGAAAAGTCTTGTGGTTGATGATCAAAGCATGGCCTGTGTGGCATAGCTTTGTGTATAGCGTTGTTTCGCGAGCCTCACACCCCGGTATGAGCCAGAAACGGGAGACGGACATCAGGGAGGACATGCGTTTTCTTCTAGCTAGGAGTGGTGCTTTGGGTTTTACACGCTCGGGTATTTCACTTATGTGGATGATGGAAAGCGAGGCCTCGGTTTACTTCGGTCTCTTCGGAGCCGATGGTGTGGTCAGAAATGACTAGTGATGCCCCATAGGGCGGGGAAACGCAGTGTTCAGGAATTTTAATCCACATCGGTGGACCGGCCCTGACGATCCAAGGCTTGTCTACGCGCTTGCCGGAGACACGGGCTAGAGCGTCTCGAATTCGGTGGGGACTATCCGTTGCCTCGGTTCATGACGGAAACCCAATTTCCAAATAAGACACCGTGCGGTTTTGATTGTACATATATACATATGGCGACATGATATATGGTACCCATGCCGTCTATGATTGATAGTTATGATTGAAATTGTTTTTGAAACATATATACACTAGCAATAATATCAAATGATTTGTTTTGCTCGTATCAAGCATATTTTGGCCATTATAAGGTAAAACTCTATCCTCGGGTGTGTGTTGCATTGTGTGATGGGAGCTGAGTCTTATAATTGCATCATTTTTATAAACAGCGTTGCGATGTTTAAAAGAATTATTTGTTTTAAAGCACTGGCAATCCAATGGAGTAAACCCGTTCCGCGAAAGTGGCGTGGTACTGTGATTAGCCATATTTGAAAATGCGTTAAGTAGATTTCTCATACCAGTCCCATGACTGACTCGTAGTTTGTTTCACTTGCAAACTCGGATGCCCCTATTTCTACACGGGCAGCCTTGTATCCAGGTTTTAGCAGGCTCTTTCTGGATAGCTGGAGCTGAAGATGGATTCAATCGTTTATCTCTTTTTATGTTGTTCAGCTCCTGTTGTACATATTAAGTTTTCTTTTCCGCAGTAGACATTTATGTATAGCTGAACTGTATTTTGTACTAAGTATGATCCTATATACTGTGTAATTCAGATGATTATATTTATCCAATGTATTCTATTGTATATTATCTGCGGTATTTATCTATTTCTGTTCTGATATTATCTGTTTATGTGTTATATTCCAAAGATTACCCTATGAACCGTTTTATCGCGATTGGGGTCGTCACAAACGTGGTATCAGAGCCAGGTTAAGCCTGGAATATAACATATGAACGAGCTCGTCGGAAATAGAACCAGGAGTGTACGAGGACGAGTAACTCTCTACAGATAGGATCAGTAATGTCCTAGTATGAGTATAGTAGAATGAAATGCACCTTGATAGACACATTTACATTCAAGTATATGTTTCTATGCTTTAAAATATCTTTTCTGTTGACCTGACACTTGATCTGCTATTTGCAGAAGTACTAGAAAATGAGTGTCAGAAACAGGAGAAATGCAGAACCAGATCTAGAAGCCTTATTAAAGAAGTATCGAAATCTGTTTGGAGTACCATACTCGGGAAATGAATCCATTAGTCTAACCCAAGATTGGATGCGTTCTGTTGAAAGAATTCTTGAGCGGCTCCCGCTAAGAGATGGCCAGAAAAGATTAGTGGCATCTTGGGTGCTTAAAGACGAAGCTTTGTTCTGGTGGGAGTTGATTATTAGGGATGATCCTGAAGGTGATATCACCTGGGATAGATTCAAAGAAATGTTCAACCAAAGGTTTATTCCTCTAGAAGCAACTGAGCGGTTATATGATGAGTTCTACTATCTAATACAAGGTGATATGAATATTCCCGAATATCATAAGAGATTCAATGAACTTTCTCATTTTGCCCCGCATCTAATTGAAAAGCCAAAGATGAAGAACATGAGGTTCATTAATGGTCTTCAAAGAAAATACCAGAATAAAGTAATGGGGCATGTGAAGCTTCCTTTTTTCTGAAATGATATACATGGCCTACCACTATGAGGATCTCAATAGGAAAGGTATGTTGCGAGACAAAGGAGAAGTCGGTTTTAGCAGCAAAAGAAATTCCGAAACTAATATCCCAGAGGCGAGTGCACAGCCAGAGGCCAGTACGACGTCTAGAGTCAGAAAGAATCCTAGATTAAATCAGGAAAATTTTGTATCCGAGAAAGGACCCGTAACGACCACAATATGCAATACCTGCAAGAAACCTGGGAATTTGTCGATAAACTGTGGGCCCTTAAAAAAGCGATTAAAGGGAGGGTCTAAATCCAAGAACAAGCTGCAAGACACTAGGAAATGCAATCTTTGCCATCGGGCTGGTCACTTAAAGAGGGATTGCCGGTTATTGGAGAAACCAGAAGTGGTTCAAGTAAATGAGGTGGCAGAAGTTCCTGCATCCTCAACTAGTCAAGAAAGGCCAGATGTTTTAGAAGGCACGCTTACTGCCAAAAACATTCCAGTTAAAGTACTGTTTGATATAGGCGTGTCGCGAAGCTTTGTTGCAGAGAATGCGGTTAAGAAACTGGATTTAAATTTGAAGAAGCTCAAAGCACCCGTGACTGTTCAAAATCCGGTTGGGGGTTCCGTCGATCTTAGTTGGGTTCATAGGGTTCCAGTTTCTTTTTCCTGCTACCGATTCCCTACTATTGCGATTCTCATGAATTTTACAGAGTTTGATCTGATTCTGGGAATGGATTGGTTAACCAAATATGAAGCTGAAGTTAAATGCGCCGACAGAGTCGTAAGGGCGAAAATTAAATCGGGAAATTATATAACTATTCCATGTGAAGGTTTGAATTCTGACAGTAAAGACTTCTGGGCAGCATTGGATGTTTCTCCTGCTCAAACAGAACTTGTTCCTGTCGTTACAGAGAATATACAGGTCGACATTGCAAATATTCGAGTTGTCAAGAACTATGCGGATGTGTTCGAAGAAGTTGTTAGCTTACCTCCGCAAAGAGAAATTGATTTTAAAATCTCTTTAGTCCCAAATGCAAGGCCAGTAGTTCACGCAATTCGAAGGATGACCTTGAAGGAGAAAGAAGAGTTAGATAATCAAACTCGACAGTTAGTATTGAAAGGTCTAATCAGGCATAGTTTTTCTGATTGGGGAGCAGCAGTGGTATTTTTTCCGAAGTCAGACGGTACTCTCACTGTGTGTGGATTATCGCGACTTGAATAAGAAGACATTGAAAAACAAATATCCATTGTCGCGGATTGATGATTATTGGACCGATTGAATGGAGCACAAGTGTTTTCACGAATGGACCTAGCTATAGGTTTCCATCAACTTCGTATTGCTGAACAGTGTGTTCCTTTGACAGCATTCAGAGGTCCGGACTTATTCTACGAGTGATTAGTAATGTCGTTCGGCTTATGTAACGCTCCAGCCTATTTCGTCGATCTGATGAACAGAGAATTCAGGGGAGTTTTGAATAAATTTGTTCTGGTTTTCATTGATGATATCCTTATCTTCTCTAAGTCAGAAAGCGAGAACGAAAAACATTTGGAACAGGTGTTAGAAATTCTAAGAAGGAATGTTTTAGAAGCAAAGTTTTCCAAATGTATATTCTGGCAGGAAGAAGTTAAATTTCTTGGCCACGTCGTGCCAAAGCAAGGAATTTTAGTGGATCCCAGTAAAATCACTACTATTCAGAATTGGAAACTGCCTCGTACACCCACAGAATTAAGAAGTTTTCTCGGGTTGGCCAATTATTATCGGAAATTCATTAAGGTTTTGCGAAGACATCTAGTTCTTTAAGAAAACTGATGAAAAAACATTCGAGATTCAATTGGACTCCGGTATGTGAGGAAGCTTTCTAGGAGCTGAAATTAAAACTGACGACCGCTCCAGTGTTAACAATAATAGTTGGCAATGAGGACTTGAAAGTCTGGACTGACGCTTCTAGAGAAGGCCTTGGCGCGGTGTTAATGCAAAGGGGTCAAGTGATTGCTTATGCTAGCTGTCAGCTGAAACCGCATGAGAAGAATTACGTTACTCATGATCTTGAGCTGTTAGCCATCGTATTTTCTTTGAAAATCTGGAGGCACTACCTTTTGGGTGAGAAATTTGAACTGTATACTGACCATCAATCATTGAAATATTTGTTCACCCAGAAGGATGTCAATCTGAGATAGCAGAGTTGGCTAGAATTTCTTGCGGCGTACGATTTTGAGATATTGTACACTCCAGGAAAAGCCAATGTTGTGGCTGATGCGCTGAGTAGAAAGAATGTAATAATCACCAGTTTTATCATTACGACGTCATTGATTGATAAAATATCCTCTCTTCAGATGGATGATCACTTCATTCAAAGAATCAACGAAAGAATACAAAAAGGCGAGACCTTGAGTTTTCAAATAGATGACGAGGGATCTTAAGGTTGAAAGGCCGAATCTGTGTGCCAAACATTGCAGAACTTCGAAGAGAAGTATTGGATGAATGTCACAAAGCCAAGCTCAGTATCCATCCGGGGGTGAGCAAGATGTATAATGATATCAAATGCACTTTCCGGTGGAGATCTATGAAACGAGACATCTCCTTATATGTTAGCCGGTGTACTACTTGTCAGCAAATCAAAAGCGATCAGCAAAAGCTCGCTGGATTGTTGCAACCTTTGGAAATTCCCGGTGGGATGTGGGAACAGATTTCTATGGATTTCATAGATGGTTTGCCCAGAACCAGAAAAGGAAATGACAGTATTTGGGTGATCGTGGTTCAATTCACGAAGACCTCCCATTTCATACCTGTCAAATCGAATAGGATCGCTCAGAGTCTGGCGCAGGTATATTTCAAGGAAATTGTTAGACTGCACGGAGTTCCCATGAGCATCGTTAGTGATCGTGACCCGATTTTTTCCAGTAAATTCTAGGAAGCATTCCAAGCAGAATTGGGAATGAAACTGAACTTGAGCACTGCATATCATCCTCAGACAGATGGCCAGACTGAGAGGGTGAATCGTATTCTGGAAGATTTATTGCGGGCTTGTATTCTTGATTTTGGCGGATCGTGGGAAGACCATTTACATTTGGCTGAATTCTCATATAACAACAGTTACCAAGCGAGCCTGACAATGTCACCATTCGAAGCATTGTATGGTAGAGCGTGCCGATCCCCTGCTTGATGGGTGGAGCCAGGCAATAGACTTGTATTGGGCCAGATATGATTCGCGATGCTGCAGATAAAGTCGACTTTGTTAAGAAACGATTACTCGCCGCTCAAAGCCGACAGAAAAGCTATGCAGATAAGAGACGAAGAGATATATCATTTGTTGTTGGCGACTATGCTTATTTGAAGGTATCTCCGATGAGAGGAGTTATCCGGTTCGGTAAAACGGGGAAATTGGCACCCAAATTCATTGGTCCGTTTCCTATTCTTAAACGGATTGGAAATCTCGCATATAAGGTTCAGTTGCCAAATTGGTTGCCTGGAGCGCATGATGTATTTCACGTATCTCAACTACGAAAGCACGTTCATGATCCAGACTTGATCGTGGAAGAAGCAGCGCAACAGGATATAGAAATTACTCCAGAACTAGCTGTGAGAAGAGAGCCGCTAAAGATTATCGGCAAAGAAACCAAATAGCTAAGGAACAAGAAGGTTCACTTAGTCAAAGTGAAATGGAGTGGAGATCCGCGAGATTGTACTTGGGAAACTGAGGAGAGCATCCAGAAAGCCTATCCTAGATGCCGAGTGGATATCTCTGTTTGACTCCGGTGCAAGGTGCATTTACCGTACTTTGCATTACTAATTAGTTCTCTACTCTGTTGTTATTTTCTTTCCATGGATGTGCACTTTTAATTCTATAGTCTGAATGATTTGAAAAGAGTATAGAAATTGATTTGTATGATTTTGAAAAGTTAAAAACAATTAGATTTTTGTTTGTGTTGTGTGATAATAAATTTGATTAATTGAATTATTAAAACGATAGTTAATTTAATCAATAATAGAATGAATGGTAGAGTTTATTCGATTATATCATGCATTTACCTTATTAGAAAATAAATAGAAATATATACATGTGCATTATATATGTTTGAACAGGTAAATGGATAGCTGTTGAGTAAAGATTTTATTTGCATGCCCGACAAATAGGTAAACCTTAATGAGTTGGATGCGAATTATTATTATATCAACTTCTGTGAATGCCATTGGATGCGGAGTGCTGGTTATTCTATGTGTAATTAATAAATGTCGCCATAGGATAGTAACAATTAATTTTAAACTACACTACATGGCATACTTCTAGAAGATAGGCATACTTCATTATATACCACATAAGCATTTGGAGCTTGTCTGACGTGGTTGAAGATTTACCGTATGAGCGAGAGGCTTGTACGGCGATGACTATATTTTACAGGTTGAACTGATGACTGATATGGACTATATAAAATTGTAATAGTAAATTGCCAGATTAATAAAAACCCCACACGGGTCTGTAGTTGACAATAATCACGTCTCTCTAGTCATTAGACATGGCACATGGATTATTTATTTCCCACATGGGACGAGGTGACGAGGATTTATCCTCTGGAGCATTTAAAATACACACTCCCTCAGGCTTTGACAGGGTGACAAGAATTTATTCTCTGGAGTTATTATCAATATACGCTCCCTTGTAAATACCAGAATATATCACTATAAATATGTATATGCTTATTAGGATTTATTGGGTACCTAATACGGCCCAATAAATTTCCAAACCTCTCCCCGTACAAAGGAGGTTATGGCGAAATTTTTCGAAAATTCCGGGTGTTAGCCAAATTTTTGAAGAATTTGAAAATTCTCAGAAACTGAAAAGTTGGAGAATGGAAGCCAGATCGAACGTGGAGTTGATTAATCTAACCACTTTCGACTTTGTTCCTTCTCGAGGATGAAAAGATTTAAGTGGGGGAGATTATAACGACCCGGAAAATCTGAACCAATTTAAAAATTTTAAATTGGCTAAAATAGTGAATTTTAAATATTTAAAATAAATATTTTAAATAATAGCAATGAAAACTGAGTTTGAATCGACAATTGAAAACGAATATAATTATTTCTAATTATAAACAAGGCCTGAAATGGCGCTGCGGTTTCAAAAATTGAATTCAAACTTTATCGGACTGTACCGGGTGCAAAACAAAACGGATTTGAGTGGTACCAAAAATATTTAAATCTGTTAGTGAATACCTTTCTAAAGAATCTGAAAAATCGAAGTTTCATAGCGGAAAGCAAAAGTTATGGCCAAATGAATTTTCAGAAAGGTCGCTATGGAATTCATATAGCCCGTGAAATTGGCCATTTTGCATACGACCTCGGAATTCGACGAAACCACTTTTGTTGGATCCGAGATGTGATGTTATTGCTAGGTTTCAAATTTCATAATTTTTGAAGCTAGTATGTGAGCATGGCAAAAGAAAATGTGTTTTGATCAATTATAGTTAAATTGGATTGACCAGAAAATGGCCATTTTACAAACAGTCTCAGGATTCGACGAAACTAGTTTTGTTGGGACCGTATCGTCAAAACATAGCTAGATTTAATTTTCTGGAATTTTTCGAATCAGTATGTGGCCCCGGCAAATTGAAATGTACGTTCAAATTAAATATTGAATATTTTGTATTTTAATTTGAATGAAAACTAGCTGAAACATTCGAATGGGCCTTCGAAACATATCCCATTGTGTTCGGAATGGGGGTAAAACATTGGGGCCGTCACTCGTTGGGTTCGATTTGAAGTTCATATTGAAAAGCAAGTAATTTGGAAATAAAATAATATTAAATTATTTTATAAAACCCTAGAAAACAACCCTAGCACTTATCATTACAGTAGCCTCCATCGTTCCTCATTCAACGGCCGTGTTCGCTCCAATCTTTTTCTTCTAAAAACTCACAAATCGTTCAACGATTTTAACAACTACATGAGGGAAAATTAAAGTACTTCATGAGAGCTTCAAATCAAGGGTGGTTTCAGGAATTATCGTCGAGTATTCAATGTGAATTTCCGCCGTGAAGTGGCACCGTTCGCCACCAATTCTGGCGTCGTGGGAGCAATCGAAGTGGGCGAGGTGGGTACAGGCAGGTGCAGATTTCAGAGGAGAAGATCGTGGTGGCCTCCGATCAACGTGAAACTGGCGGTGGCGATGGCAAATCGGAACTCTAGATTTGAACGACGGTTTCCAAGGGGGGTTATTTCAATTTGGAAAAGGTAGCGTTTCTAAATGCTATAGATTTAATTAATTACGTTTCTAAATAGTTTGATGTTCAAAATTAAATATCTTTTTCATTTTATGACGAAATCCAGTGAAACAAGAGGCAGTGGACTCGTGTGGACGTCTTCTACATTCCAGAAGAGACCGCATATTTTTCTGAGCCTTCTGCTATTTTTGATGGAGTGGAACCCAATGTGAGATATCTAATATTATAAATGATATGGAAAACAACGATGTATAAATTATATAGTTGATGTATGAGTTATATAAGCGTTGTACATCTCATGTATAAGCGTTGTATAAGTTGTATGGTCGATATATAAGTTATATATGCGTTGTAAAAATTATATATGCGACGATCTGATATTGAATTGTGTTGAAGTGAATTGAAATATATTTATATAATATATATATGTATGTATATATATATACATACTCCCCTAGTCTAGAGACCATGGACGATATTTATTGGTTGTGTTGTTGTTTGGATTATTTGGTTGATGTGAAATTTGGTGAATGATGTGATTGATTGTAGTTGAAAAATACCCATTTGTGGTTGGAAACAAAATTAGAATAGATTGTGGAAATGAAAATAAAACATGCCGCCTGCATGCGAACTAGATGCATGAATCCCCATTGTCAAAAACCGCGAGGTTTTAAGGTAGAGCGAGGAGCCGTACTAGGGACTGTCCCGGTTTTAACTACCCTGCCGTTATGCTGCCGAAATTTTCAATAATATACATGTGTTAGAATTATTTTCATGTGTTGAAATTATTTTCATGTATTGAAACTATATTCATGTGTTGAATAGAAATTCATGTGTTGAAAAATATTTGTGTTTTGAAATAAATTGTTTTATAATAAAAATCATATTTTCATCATCTATATGAACTATATAAAATAATCGTGTTTTGAAATAAATTGTTTTATAATAAAAATCATATTTTCATCATCTATATGAACTATGTAAAATAATCGTGTTTTGAAATAAATTGTTTTATAATAAAAATCATATTTTCATCATCTATATGAACTATATAAAATAATCGTGTTTTGAAATAAATTGTTTTATAATAAAAATCATATTTTCATCATCTATATGAACTATATAAAATATTCGTGTTTTGAAATAAATTGTTTTACAATTAAAATCTCATTTTTATTATATATATGAATTGTTGAAAATAGTGAAGTGTTGAAATAAATGTCTGTTAGATAAAAATATCATTTTTATCGATAGTGCGAAGTGAAAATGGTTTTGAAATCGAAGAATAAAATATATAGAAATATATATAATTATAATATATCGAATAACAAAGCTATAGTTCGTATTTTGAAACTGTTATTTCAAACGATTAGTGAGGGAGATCCGACCATCGGATTTTCCTGAAACCACAACCGTTGGGTTCGCCTTGGAAATATCTTTCCAACAGCACCAACTTTGTAAAGATCAACCAGTTGGATTGTATGGAATGTTTAATTCAAATCTGAAGAAAAACAGCGCCAGAATCAATTAAATATATATATATATATATATATAATCAAATTAAATCGAATAACGACGCTGTAGTTCGTATTTTGAAATCATAACTTCAAACGATTAGTGCGGGAGATCCGACAGTCGGATTTTCCCAAAACTGAAACCGTTGGATTCGTTTTGAAAAGATCTTTTTAATGATATAAATTTTGTGAAGATCCAACGGTTAGATTTTCAGATATGCGTAAATCAAAACTGGGGAAAAACAGCGCCACGGTCGCGTTATGGCCTGAAGCGTCGTTTTAATGAATTGGCTACTTTTAAATAAATAAAAATAGCGATAAATCGTGATAAAATATTATAAACTATATGGAATGGAAATAAACTGAATTTGCTCGATTTATTTGATATTTAATGGTTGAATGTGTTTGGTGTGAAAATTACATTAAAGAACAAAATTGGTGTTGTCGAATAATTTAACCATTGAAATGAATTGATTTTAAATTCTAGATATACGTGAATTATTTGAAAAGGTCGAGTTAATTCTCATTTCAAATAATTGATCGACGATTGAAAGTCGAAGATATGAAGATAGTGCAAGACCGATCTTCATGTCGAATGGAGGGGTGCTACTGATGCTCATGATTGGAGTAGCTACCTTGACGGGGTTGAAGTAGTAGCCACCTGGACGTACTGGTTGATTGTACGGATATGCGAGGTATTGAGTGCCTCCGGTTTCGTTCAGACCCGGAACGAACGTATAAATGGACTGTGTCTGACATTGGATTTTGTTCTGTGATGATTGATCTCTATTAAATATATATCTGTTTGGCGGCAGAGAATTTATTCTCTTGCTTAACGCCCTTCTCTGAGACGTACGAGCCCAGAGGTTATATGTCGATAGGAATCAGTCGCATGGAGTGAATTGCCTGTGTGGCACGCCTAAGTTATAGATGATCAAGGCTTCTGTTGAAAAGCAAAGCCTTGTGGTTGATGATCAGAGCATGGCCTGTGTGGCATAACTTTGTGTATAGCGTTGTTTCGCGAGCCTGACACCCCGGTATGAGCCAGAAATGGGAGACGGACATTAGGGAGGACATGCATTTTCTTCTAGCTAGGAGTGGTGCTTTGGTTTTTACACGCCCGGATATTTTACTTATGTAGATGATGAAAAGAGAGGCCTCGGTTTACTTCGGTCTCTTCGGAGCCGATGGTGTGGTCAGAAATGACCAGTGACGCCCCATAGGGCGGGGAAACACAATGTTCAGGAATTTTAGTCCACATCGGTGGACCGGCCCTGACGATCCAAGGCTTGTCTGGGCGCTTGCCTAAGACAAGAACTAGAGCGTCTCGAATTCGGTTGGGACTATCCTTTGCCTCGCTTCATGACGGAAACCCAATTTCCAAATACGACACCGTGCGGTTTTGATTGTATATATAGACATATGGCGACATGATATATGGTACCCATGCCGTCTATGATTGATAGTTATGATTGAAATTGTTTTTGAAACTTATATACACTAGCAATAGTATCAAATGATTTGTTTTGCTCGTATCATGCATATTTTGGCCATTATAAGGTAAAATTCTATCCTCGGGTGTGTGTTGCATTATGTGATGGGAACTGAGTCTTATAATGGCTTCATTTTTATAAACAACATTGCGATGTTTAAAAGAATTATTTGTTTTAAAGCACTGGCAATCCAATGGAGTAAACCCGTTCTGCGAAAGTGGCGTGGTCCTGTGATTAGCCATATTTGAAAATGTGGTAAGTAGATTTCTCATACCAGTCCCATGACTGACTCGTAGTTTGTTTCACTTGCAAACTCGGGTGCCCCTATTTATACATCGGCAGCCTTGTATCCAGGTTTTAGCAGGCTCTTTCTAGATAGCTGGAGCTGAAGATGGATTCAATCATTTATCTCTTTTTATGCTGTTCAGCTCCTGTTGTACATATTATGTTTTCTTTTCCCCAGTAGACACTTATGTATAGCTGAACTGTGTTTTGAACTAAGTATGATCCTATATACTATGTAATTCTGATGATTATATTTATCCAATGTATTCTATTGTACATTATCTGGTGTATTTATCTATTTATGTTCTGTTATTATCTGTTTATGTGTTATATTCCAAAGATTACCCTATGAGCCATCTTATCGAGAAGGGGGTCGTCACAATAATATTCAGTGAATATTGAAATGTGAAGCCGTGTTAAGTAGTTAAATGCAATTTTAACAAGAACGGGAATTTTGTCGATTTTATTCATTTTACAATAAATATCGAAAGTAATTTCAAATTCTGATATATTTAAATAACTTGAAATTCGAATAAAATTGAATATAATTGAAATTCGAATTAAATTGAAATGAATTAAAATTCGAATTAAATTGAATAGATTTGAAATTCGAATTAAATTGAAATGAATTGAAATTCGAATTAAATTGAATAGATTTGAAATTCAAATTAAATTGAAATGAATTGAAATTCGAATTAAATTGAAATGAATTGAAATTCGAATTAAATTGAAATTGTTTTGAATGGAAGTTAAAACGAACTGAAATTGAATTCAAATCGATTTGAATTGAAATCAGCTTGAAATGAATTTAACACAAATTTATAAGGAAAAATTCACTTTTGATTTGAAATTGAATAAGAAGTGGAAATCGTTTTGAAAACAAATTTGAAACGATTTATAAAATTCATTTTAAATAGAAATCGACGAAATATATATTATATATGTTATATATATAATATAATGGCCTGAATAGAACGCGCCGCGCTGCGGCAGTTCGTGAATTTCGACCATTGACTTCGAATGGATATTATGGGAGATCCGACCGTCGAATTCTCCTAAACCCGGAACCGTTGGGTTCGTATCGAAAAGATCTTTCTAACGTTATAAGAAATTTGAAATGTAATGGTTGTATTTGGAGTTGTGTCCAAATCAAATATGGAAAAGTTCGGTGTAAGTGCAGTTAGATGGCCATTGATGGAAATCGACTGTGCGGGCCTTGATAAAATTATTAAAAATATTAATAATTAATGTTAAATCATAAGAAATGATTTGGAAAGAATTGGGATGAAAAATCCATATTTGAAAAGATAAAAATAGATTTTTATCGAAATGAACTAGTTTTGAACTAGAATTATAATTCAATTATTTTCAAAAATAAATAAATTGGATTTGAAATGGTTTTGAAAATAACCAGAATTTCCAATATATAAATTGGAAATGGATTTGAATCGAAATTCTCTTTAGAATATTTTGATATTAAATGTCGTGATTATACAGATATTGTTATGGAAATTTGAAAGATATATATATTAATATCGTTATTTCCAATACGATATTTGTTGATCGTAGAATTTGATATTGAATATAAGCCGGTATATTTTCTATTCAGAGCCTTGTATTTAATATCAAATGGGATTTGGGTTTGTCGTGAATGGTGTCTTCATTAACACTGTTATTTAAACCCAGTTGAGAAAAATATTAAATCTTTTTATTAAGATTAAATGAAGTGTACCAATTAAATAATATTTAATTGGAATTGAATTGGAGTTGATTTTTGGGTTTATCGTGAACGATGTTTTAAATAACAATTGTTCTTTAACCCGACAATTAATAGAATGTGATTTTGGGTTTATCGTGAACCGTGTTTTAAATGACTTTGGTTCTTTAACCCTGTTAAAGATTAAAACTAAGTGGAGTTTTAATGAATCTTTAAATAGATTGAAAAGTGAATTTGATAATTAAAATTATCAAATTCAAGGAATAATCGAGAATGGAGTACCACCAGTTTTACTCCAGACGATAGTTAAATCTTTAACTAGATTTAAACGTGAAATGGTAATTGAATTTACCGATAACACCGTGGTGTTAGATATGGAGTATGACCAGTTTTACTTCATGGGATGAATTGGTTGGGTTTGGGAAATAAAATAAATGATTACTTCGGTGTGGTTCGCTAATCCCGACTAGTTTGAATTGATATTCAAAAGAAGATTAAAGAATAAATTTAAAGAATTTATCTTTGATAAAATTAATGGGAACCTTTCCCAAAGAATAAGAATATTTGAATAAAAGGATATTCTGAATTGGAATGAGGCATATGCTGTGTTTGTGTAACACTTATTCATTATATACGCGAGTTATTCAGAAAGACCGGGTTTATCCCATTCTGAATAACTGATACGACGATAAGTCGAAGATGAAGACGGTGGTCTAAGACCGGAGGTCTTCACATCATTTGGATAATTACTAATGATCCTGATTGGGCTGTACACCTAAGAGGAGGGAAATAGTTGGTGATCGTCCAGACGTGCGTGGAAGTCGATGGACATGCGAGGTACGTGGTGCCTCCGGTTTCGTTCAGACCCAGAACAGACATCTATGGACTGTGTGTCTGACATCGGATCTCATTCTGTGTGATTGACATCGGTTGCATAGCGTGAATTGCCTGTGTGTCATGTTAAGATGCAATGACCCGGGTTTTCAGTCAACTAATTTTAAATATTTAATATGGATTTAAATATTGAGTTAAGTAAATAAATCAATTTTTATACGGAGTTATCGATTTAAAAATCGATTTCGATTTAATATTGTATATATATATATTTAATTATCGTAAAATGAGAACCTGAAATAAAATTCAATTTGAAATTGAATCGAAGTCAGATTAATTCAAATAATTTATAGGAATTTTATTGCAATATAAATCGAAGATAATATTTATTTATTATCGAGGAAATAAATTGTTTCGAATTTAATTTATATTGATTTAAATAAATTTCTCCTTCAGATGATAAAATTAGACTTCGTAGCTTATCCCAGTGTGTCCGTAATAGTGTTATAACCCTAGGAACGACCCTTGTTGCATTCAAAAATGAGTTACGAAATTATGAATGGTTCAAATATATACACCTACATTTATAAACATTTAAAATTATTAGGAGAATTGAACACATCCTCCTTTCACCACCGAATTAAACAGCTTGTGGCCTCTTCTTTGCCATCCGTTCACCCTATAAACAAAATTGAATTAGTTCCTCCTCTATCCTCCTGATATATTTCGAATTCCATAGTCCAATCGAAGAAAGAACGACCGATCTCCTCTGCCATTGATTCCCAAGGCGACGTCAAAATCACCATGTCGGACTTCATCTTTTTCTGTCTGGATGACGAGCGCCAACCATTCTGACATCTGTGCGCTTCTCTGGAAAACCAAATCCATCGGCAACTGGTCCTGCCCTACCACATACCATTTATCAGATTTTTCACGATAGAAGACTTTCGTTTTTTGGCTTAGAGTGCATTGCTGATGAAATATGAAATGCGATTTATCGAAGTTCGGAACCCACGGCAAACTCTAACGCAACCAGCAGGTCTCCCCTCTCCCTTCTGTTTTTGTTGAAATAGAAAAAAAGGAGATTTTTTTTCCAATATTTAAATTCATGGCTTTCAGTTTTCGTTGCTTTGCGTCAAGTTGAAGTTGAGTCTATGTCATGTCTCAAGTCGTAATCCATCACTATTGGTTCGGCATGGTCATAGAAAAGGGCAGGCTCATATTTTTGGGAAGACGCTGATAGGAAGGAAATAAGAGTAACTCGATAGAGTTTGGAATATGGGGATGCAATGAAAAAGTTATATGCAGTAGTGTGTTTAAGGGTTATTGTTTGGTGATGTCAAGTTTGTTCACGAGGTCTGAGGTGATTCAGTAGCACAAAAAGGGAGATGTGGATCGAAGTATATAGCAATTTGTGATGGTGTTCCCTATCCTTAGGAGCAGTTCAGGAATGTCAGCTCCAGGTCAAAAATTAGATTCAAGCTAGGCGAAGTACGTTGGAACCAGAATGACAAATACCTCGAAATATACTTGGTTTGAACTAGACTGGATGTTTGACAAACGAAAAATACACGGTGAGTAAATCTCCCTCACCTTTTAGTTAGAATTATTTTTATATCGTTAAAAATATATTTGTTTGTTGCTTGTTGAATGCCTTTTTGATTATTTGAAATATATTAGTTATTTAGGGTTGACTATTATATATATATATATATATATATATATATATATATTGGGTTGATGATTGGATTGATTCCCGTAGTCTCATTAGCGGATGCCCGCAGTTTCATAGCGGATGATTTCCCTATGCGCCCCACAAATATATATTAGTAGATGACCTTCATACCGCGATATCCTGCCTCGAAGCAGGATGGGTATTACTATGTTGACAAATATATTTGGATGCAGGAAAACAGGTTGGAGGAATCCGACTGGATTCCTCAAAACTATATTATCTGTTTGTTTATTTGTTTGCATATATACGGTCATATATGATGTGTTAGAAAACCCGAAATAAATAATTGGTTTGTTTGGTGTTTAATGTCAGTTGGTCTAAGTGTTGATATTTAAAAATATCCTGAAAAGGATATTTGAGATTTTTAAAGGAAAATTCTATTTTTAAATAGAATTGGAATATAAGAGATTCAAAGAGGATTTGAATATAAGAGATTCAAATAGAACTTGAATTCAAAGTGAAATTTAAATATGGTATTTAAAGTTAAAGAGGTTCAAATAGAACTTGAATTCAAAGTGAAATTAAAATATGGTATTTAAATTTGAAGAGAATAAATATAGAATTTGAATTCAAGAGAATAAATATAGAATTTGAATTCAAGAGAATAAATATAGAATTTGAGTTCAAGAGAATAAAATTCAAAGAAAATATAAGGGAGTTTGAATATTAGATTTCAAAGAAAATATAAAGTGGAGTTTGAATATTAGAATTTAAAGAGAATTTTAAAAGGAGTTTGAATATTAGAATTCAAAGGAGCTAAAATAGAAATTGAATAAAGGATTTAAATAGGAATTGAGTAAAGGATTTAAATAGAAATTGAATAAAGGATTTAAATAGAATTTGAATAAAGGGTTTGAAAGGGAATTTGAATATTTGTAATTCAAATTAAATATAGAAATTCAATGGAGTTTAAATATATGAAACTCAAATACAATTTGAATTAGGAAAATTCAAATAGAGTTAAAAAGGAATTTGAATATAGGATTCAAATAGAGTTGAAATAGAATTTGAATAAGAGTTGAAATAGAATTTGAATATATAAATTCAAATGAAATTTGAATATAGAATTCAAATAGAATTCAAATGAAATTTGAATATAGCATTCAAAGGGAATTTGAGGATTTATATTTGAAATTGAATATGAAGCGTAAGTTGAAAATGGAGTTCAAATTAGTTGTAAACAAGTTAAAATATATTTGAACATGTCATGTTCAAATATAAAAGTGAAATAGGCTAAAGAGTTAACTAACAAATTAATTTACAAATTGAGTTAAACGATCGGGTATAGTTGAATTAAACTGGACAGGTATAGATATACATGAGACATGTAACAACCCGAATTTTATAACATGTTAAGACAAGAATCAAGGCAGAGTTAAAATTTTAAATTAAGAATCAAGAGAAACGGGTTGCGCCGTTTCGTTCGTCTCAGAATTCTGGTTGGAAACGAGTCCGAAATTTCGTAAATCGGAGTCCGTATGACCGAGATATGGCCTCTAGAAGTTTCACGAAAAATCAGAAAACAAAAACAGATTTTCGAAATTCGAATTTAGCCCCAAACAGACTGGGCGGGGAAATTTCCCGCCCAGCCCCAGGTCGACTGGGGAGTCGATTGGGTAGTCGACCCCCAAGGGAGGTCGACTGCCCAGTCGACCTGGGGGTCGACCTCCCTGGTCGAGCCAGGTCGGCCTGTGTGCACCTGCAGGGTCTTGTGGCCTGGTTTGTTGGCCTATGCGATTTTTGATGGCTCATATCTATTCTAGGGTTGATCCTATGGCCTAAACTAGCTCCTACTTCTATAAAAACACCCTAAGACCTAACCTAAATCACTAAAAACCATCCTAACAACAAAGTGCTGCCCAAATGTCTCTTGATCATGGGCTCCATCTTCATGTTCAAAGGCCTAAGCATGCAAACTTGATTCAAGTCAAAGGAGCAAGCTTTCTACATCAAATCAAGGAACTAGAGCATCATCTCAACACCGTTCTATGATGATTCTTGCTCCTAATTCACAAGCCACACTTTGTAAGTTCTAGATGCTTTTAGATTGAAACGATAACTTGAATATGACATGTGATAAAGTTGGAATTGGATTTATGCATGATATTCAATCCATGCTCATTCTTATTCATTTTGGATCTTGACGTTTGGGGATGCTGCTATGACATTAATTTGAACCTATGCATGTTGCAAATCACTTTTTCATGTTCTTATCATGCATGTAATGATGATTTTCTCTCGGATCTTGTTTTACGAAAAGTTTCTACCTTCCCTTATTTATTTATTTTTGATGAACCTTAGTCGATTTCGGACCTAGGCCTAAACAACGATTTACGTGTGATTTGTATACGGTGGGGGGGGGGGGGGATATTGTGATTTCACCTATTTGGATATAGGTGTGGGTGTTCGAATTTGTGTATAACATGAAAAAGGAAAATTTGGGGTATTGCCAATATTATTTGCAAGTTTGGGCATACATGAGTTGAAATATGAATTAAATCACGGGTTTTAAGACTATGCAAGTTAAATCAAGGGGATGGACTTACGTTAACTAGGCATAAGTAGAATTGGAAACATGAACCATGATTTGGGTTTATTTGGGCATGAACTTGACAACATGTAACTTTGGCTAGAACTTGATAGGGTTGGGATGTCATAAACTTGGCATACATGCAAATAGGCGAGAGTTGGACATATGTAAAGTGGCTAGAATTGGGTACATATTTTGATGGACATGTAATTGGGAACTTGGGAATATGCTTAGTAATATTGTAAAGTGGGGATTTTGACTTAGATGACACATATGTAATTAACAATCTAACGGATGCCTTCGACACAAGGTTAGACTTGAGTTGTGGTGTAATTCTTCCCGGAACCGCCTGGCATATCCAGTGAACACAACAATAATATTCTAATGTGAGAGGTCGAAGGCAAAGATTAGATTGTGGTAATGCATTGAACCCGAGGTTGGAATGGGTTTACGGTGTAATTCTTCCCGGAACTTCCCGGCGTATCCAGTGACCGCAAATAAGTCCAATGTGAGAGGTTGATGCATTAGTAAGTAATAAATGAATATGACATGGACGGGTGGGTTAAGTCACTTGATTAGACTAATGACACTTAACCAATATGACATGGACGGGTGGGTTAAGTAACTTGATTAGACTAATGACCCTTAACCAATATGACATGGACGGGTGGGTTAAGTAACTTGATTAGACTAATGACACTTAACCAATAGGACATGGACGGGTGGGTTAAGTAACTTGATTAAACTAATGACACTTAACCAATATGACGTGGATGGGTGGGTTAAGTAAAACCGGACTTGACTTCTTGATGACACTTAACCATATAACACGATTAGAGGATGGGTTAGTCTAACCTGAATGGGTCGATAACACCCGACTAGTATAACGCGATGCATGGTAAGGTTAAGTAAACTCACGAGGGTAACACTTAACTATTATAATTTGACTAGTGGATGGGGTTAAGTCATGAATCGCTTGAATATACTTAACCAATCTAACATGATAACTTGATGGGGTTTAGTCATGAATCGCTTGAATATACTTAACCAATCTAACATGACAACTTGATGGGGTTAACTCATGAATCGCTTGAATATACTTAACCAATCTAACGTGATAACTTGATGGGGGTAAAGTCATGAATCGCTTGAATATACTTAACCAATCTAACATGATGACTTGATGGGATTAAGTCATGAGTCACTTGAATATACTTAACCAATCTAAAATGGTAATTTGATGGGGTTAAGCTTGAATATACTTAACCAATCTAGCACGGTAATTTAATGGGGTTAAGCTTGAATATACTTAACCAATCTAACACGGTAATTTGATGGGGTTAAGCTTAAATATACTTAACCAATTTGACACGATTATTTGGATAGGGTTAAGTCATGAACCGCTGGAATACGCTTAACCAACTTGACACGTGATTCGTAGGGCTAAGTCATGAACTTGAATGACAACACTTAGCCAACTTGACATGACATGTAGACGGGTTAAGTCATGAACTTGAATGACCACACTTAACCAACTTGACATGCTAGACTGATAGGGGTTAAGTCTTGAATTTAGATGACAACACTTAACCTGCTGGACGGAAACCCTAGTTACGCGGTCCTTTTGAGCAGTAACCCTCTTGGATGTATCACGATACCCTAGGGACTACGCTAGGGTGGGGCATGATTACTGGGATGATTGTAAGCGACCAAAACGACGGCTGAGTTTGGTGCGTCATTGTAGGTTCAGGCGGACTATGGTCGTACATGTAGTCCGGAGTTGAAAAAGCAGGCGTGGGCACCAGTAGTTGTACACTGTGCGTGATTTGAATGGTGTTAGTGGTTGACACCCTAGGGCTTGATACACCCTAGGGTGGACCCAGCACAGAGTAGCTTCATTCGTGATATGGCCGTATGACACCGACACACGACGAGTTAGGACTTGTAGGTAGCCGATCGATTAGATCGTTACGTGGAAAAAGGGCGTGGTTCGATAGGTAGCATAATCCCTAGTGGTCCTAGGTGGCATAAACCCTGATCGAATCTAGGAAATGTCCAATAGGTAGCATAATCCCTAGTGGTCCTAGGTGGCGTAAATCCTAGCCGAACACACGATAGTTCATGATAAGGGAATCTGGCCAGAACAAGGAGGGCGGTCCGAGCGATTTCAAGGATGGTGACACTACGTTGTAGTGGTACAGAATAACGTGATGGAACCCGTACGATATACGGCAAGGGACTATACATATACACGGAAGGGATGATACGAGTTAGGATGCTAGTACGGTTGGTGCAGAGGACGTTAGACATGCGATGCTATTCTGAGTTTATCTTGTTATCTTGTTACCTTGGTTATCCTGTTACATTGGTTATCTTGTTACTTGGGTTTATCTTGTTATCTTAGTTTGATCTGTTTATCTTGTCATCATGTTTATGTTCACTTTCAGTTTATACATGTCATGTTACCTTTACCTGTTTTTAGGCTGAAAGTAGCTAGGACTTACTAGTCTTTATGACTGACCCCGTTTTGTTTCGCCTCTTTTTCTTCCGTCCCCCCCCCCCCTCCCCAGGTTTACAGGGAGCAAATGTTGCTACTTAGTGCGGATTTTCTGCTTCAAGATCATCATCTATGGCTTGGACTTTTCTTGGCTATGGCTATTTCACTGTTTTACTTAGGGAATAATTTATGACTACGGTTTTATGCTTCTTTATTATTGCAAGACAGGTTTCGATGTAAGTAATTTAATGGCACTTTGATGTAAAAGGTTTTAGACCTTACTACTTTTATAAAGTAATAAAATCATGTTTTCTTCCACTGTTTTATATGTTCTGTCTTGTAATATTTCTGTGCTTGTTTACCTAGATAATACTCCACCAAAGCTAGTGCATTCCCTTTGTGAGTGGCCCTAGCGGAGGTGGGGTGTTACATTTGGTATCAGAGCAGAAGGTTACCAGACTGGGCAAAAGTTTTTAAAACCTTCTAAAACTATTTTCAAAGCTATTTTACAAAGAAGCATTTTTCAAGAAGCGTTTTAAAGAAAAAGGCTATTCCCCAAAAAGCCATTAGCACTATCCTATGATCGAATCTCTTTTCCTTTCTTTCCTCCACCTGTAGTCACAGTAGTTTTAACTGTGACTAATCCTTTTCTGGCTACGTAAATGTTTTCCGTGCGATGGAGGAAGTTCTCAAGAGACACGTTACCGCGTTATTCAAGAAAGGATAGGAGTGGTTAAGGCGAATGAGGCTTAGAACAAGAAGGTGGTTAAGTACTATAGGACAAGGACATGGGCAATGAAAAAAATCACCGAGAGGGCAATTGTATACTCTCACCTAAGAGGGATGGTAACGTTTCTATTAAAGGTTTTCCTTTCTATCATCCCGTTAGGACTTTGTTTTGTACATCGCATCCTTTTTACATCCTGCTTCGATAGTTAAGTCTCTGCACCTTAGTACTAGCACAATAGAGGGTCTCGTTTTGTCTCAAATCCTGTTGGGGGATCGTCCCATTTATTCATGACTTGTTTGGATTTGAGGATATCTGTGACTTTTGGGAATAATGCTTATGTTTTTGAGCTATGGGTTGATTCTAGGGATGAAGTGGTCATCCCGTAATGGTGCCATTCTCGGTTCTGAAAGGAGGGTAGTTAGACTCTTGACTTGCCTCAGTAATACCCTCGAAGTCTCGTGTAACCTTTAGGGTTCCGTCATGATTGGTTACCTAGAATCTCTTGATGCATTTGTTGGTAATCCGTTCGAGTAGAGTTCGCCACTAAGGCGGATGGTTCATTTCACTTATGCATGAGATATGGAAATCACTCTAGTAAGTACACTTGTTAACATGGTTGGCATCTGTTTGTTTTCAAGAGATAGTTCTTCTACATGGAATGCCGCATAGTGAGTAAACGAGATCCAGAGTTCACTAGTGAATTTTGGAGAGCTTGCATGAAAACCAAGAGTACACGGATATGGTTAAGCCAAGTATACTAGAGGGAAAATAAGTAAAAAGTGGAACGAGAGGTGACAATGAAGTGAGTTCCAGCTCATATTTGGAAATAGGAGTTAAGAGGCCATGAAATCATGAAGTTAAAGACAGCCAAAGCACAATGGAAATAAGCTCAAGGAAATGCGACTTAGAAGATTGAAGACAAGATACGCGCATCATATCTCTTTTTAAGAGTGTATTATTGATCCCTGCTTTCCTGTAAAGCTTACCCACATGCTATCTTTTATGTATATCATCTCAGTCCTATTCTCGATCTTATTTCTGTTGCAAACTCCATAGGGGGTATGATTCATCGGTTAATAATACCTGTCAGGGTTTGAAGGTGTCCGTTAGTTTGACTAAACCTTTTGGGCTTTATAGGATATGGGTTGGGTTTAGAAAGGGATTTCTTGTAATCCAAAAAGGAGTTTATCTTGCTTATCTTCTCGATCCTATCTTGAGGACCTTAGGTAGAACCCTATGGATGCAAACATGTATTTGAAACATGTTATGATTGATGTTTGCGAAATGGTTGCAAGTGGTTGCTCGTGGATGCATGAATACACATTAGGCACTAGATCGGCTCAGACACATTTTCATGTTGCATATGCATGAGTGTTTATACTTGTTTATTGTAACACCACGTGAATTCTATAACCGTGAAATTCACAAATTAAAGTATAATTAATCTCAAATCAAAGAATTAAGGGAAACGGGATACGCCGTTGTGTTCGTCTCGGAAAAATACGCGAAATAGAATCCGAGTTTTCGAAAAACGGAGTCCGTATGAAGAAGATATGGCCTCCGGAAGTTTCAGAATTAAGGTTAAAACCCAAACAGATGAAAATAGCTCAGAAAATAAGTTTAAAATTCAAAATCGGACCCAATTGGCCAGGGCGGGAAAATTCCCGCCTAAGGCACCCAGGTGGACTTGGTAGTCGAACTGGGCTAGCCAGGTCGACAGGGCTGTCGACAGGTCTGTCGACTGGGCTGTCGACCTGGCCCCAGAGCCAGTTCGAACCCCGCCCACCCTGGCTGGCCTGGTCTGTGTTTGGTCGATTTTCTGAGCCTTGCTTTGTCACGAGGGCTAGGTGTCAGCTCCTGATTGGTCTCTCTTTCGAATGAATGGCTACGATTAACCCAAGCTACATCGATGGTCCTAATCAGTTTATAAACTCTATAAAAATGACCCTAGACTCTACCTAATCTATTCATTCAAAAATAAGAATGAGGCCATCATGCTGCTGAGGAACGACTAGGAGTAGCCACCAATTTGAGAGACGATTAGGAGACAAACTCTAAAGCATAAAGCAACTACAAGTTAAACTTAAACAAATCAAATCAACGCCTACATTAAAGGAATAGCATCTCCAAATCCAGAATTCAGATTCCTGAATTGAAGAATTCGTCACACGATTGTAAGTAGAGTACTATTCCGATGTGAATAAATAACTGTGTTTGATTTGTACACTTGATTTGCGGTGATAGTAATTCATATTTGTGCGTTGTTATGATTCTAATCGATTTGGAATATTGTGATGTAACGATGGGATATTCGCAAGTATGTAATTCATGATAAAACCTACATGTTTGCGGTAGTTTATTTGAGATTTATGCAAGTATACGATTGGATATTCGCAAGTATGTAATTCATGTTGAAGCTACATGTTTGTGGTTGTTTAATTGAGATTCATGCTAGTATGTGGTTTTGCTACTATGCCAACATAATGTATATTTTTGTAAAAAAATCACTTTTTGTGTAATTGGATCAAATTTGGGGTATTATGATTCATACGAAATTATGTTGGAATTGGCATCATGATCTATGTATAAAACCATACTTTTGTATTAGAAACAAAAGTAAGCCTCTTGGTGAACTTATGTTGATTTTATAAATATGGCTAGGCTATGTTTGGTATTATGCCTAATTGAAAAACATGTTAGGCCTATATTGTTAACAAGAATTATATGATAATATATGTGACACATAGCTAAGTTAGATTTACATTCCAATTGCAAGTTTGCATGAATAAAGTGAAAACCATGATTTCATGTTTAGGAATATTTATGCCATGATTACATGAATAGATCAAAAACCATGATTTCATGTTTGGGTATATTTGTGCCATGTTTATGTGAATAGATTAAGATCATGATTAAGTTGGAATAATTCTAGTTGAACTATACTTTTGTATTAGTAACAAAAGTAAGCACCTTTGTAAACATATAGTAATTTTATAAACATGATTTGCTTATGTTTGACATTACGCCTAAGTAAAAATATAGGTTTATGTTGTAGTTAAGACTATGTGTCAATAATGATATCTAATTTAGTTAGATTCTTAACTTAACTACAAGTTTACATGGTTTGATTCATGTCACTTATGCTTTATGACCAAAGTATATGTTACTACAATGCAAGTACACCAGTTTCTATTTTGTAGTTTCAACGTTATGCTGCAAGTTCATGCGTTCACATTCCCCTTTTTGTGTATATAATCACGTTTTAAGCCTCCCCTTTTTCACGTGGCTAAGTTGGGCTTAAAAAGGCTAAGCCCAACATACATTATAATAAACGAACGTATTAAACGGGGGAAATAGCGTTGGGCCAAATTAATTAATAAATGAAAATATAAAAGTAGATGGGCCCAAATTCAAGAATAGGTTGGGCCCAAGATTGGTGTAAACCTTTACACCATTAGCTTAAATTGATTTTGAATAATGGGCCGCAAATATTTACATATAAAAAGAAGAAAGACAAAATATGTAAATGTAGAAAATACGATGTGTTTAACCCGAGGTGAGTTGTGATGTAAACCTGCCCGGAACTGCCCGGCTGTCCAGTAGGCACAACAATACCTATCCAATGTGGGTGGTTAAACACGGAGCCCAATAAGGACCCGAGGTTAGACTGAGTTATGGAGTAAGACTGCCCGGACCCAACCGGCAATAGGCAGCCACAACAATACCTGTCTAGTGTGAGAGGTCAAGGCTTTAATAAGACAATTAAGGCTGAGTCAGGATTGATAGGATTAAGTAAATTATATAAATACTTAATCAAAATGGAACATGCTAAACTAAACAGACTGATTGGGGGTTAGGTTTACAAAACACTTAACCAAATTAGCATGTTGGCTAGAAATAGAAAACCTAGTAGCGGGGGACCCTTTTCAGCAGTAACCCTATAAGGTATCATGATACCCTGAAACTAGGCAGGGTGGGGCACGATTACTGGGCTGGCTGTAAGAGGTCAAATCGACGACGGTAGTGCAGCAGTGTAGGTTCTAACGGGGTGTTGGCGTGCACTCACTTCGGCGCAGAAAAATAAGGCACTGGGCACCAGTAGCATACCTGTGCATTCTAGGGTTGTGTCGGGCCGCCGCCATGGGACTTGATACACCCCATGGTGGGACCATCATAGGTAACTACAACATCGGGGGTCGTAATACACATGTAACTATGAGAGTAAGAGTCGATCATCATAAAATGGATCGCTTCACCCTGATTATGGGGTGCAAGTTGGGAACTAGTTTATATGGGTTCAGAGATTGATATGGGGTACGATAGTATATTCGACCCTAGACAACTTAACTAAGTTTATGGTGCTTTCCCCATTTCTAGTTTATACTTGTCATACCCAGTTCTTTATTCATAGACTGAATAGTCCTAGACTTACTCAGGCTTTATGTCTGACTCTACTTTTCTTTCGTCTTCTTTTCTTCCGTCCCCCCCCCCCCCCCCCCCAGGTCCACAGGGAGGGAATACCGCAGCTTGACCAGCCTTCATATCCAGCTTGAAGAGAAAGAATGTATTGCTTGGATCTTTTCGTTTTGGACTATGGCTTTGGACAGCAACTATGGGACTTTTGCAGTTTATTTATGTTTTCTTTATGCTTCTTTAAATGATGTAATCAAGACAGTTATGAAAATGTTATGTTTTTGGAAGTATTGTAAGACAATTATGGTATGCTATTGTAACACGTATTTTTAATGAAATAAAAGTTGTTGTTTTTCCGCTGTTCAAAAATATGTGTTCTTATATCTGTCTTGTATATCTGTGACTTATACTTATAAACCTCCACCAAAATTAGGGCATTCCCTTTGAGAGTGACCCTAACGGAGGTGGGGTGTTTCACTTGGTATCAGAGCATAGGTTTACCAGATAAGATAAAAAGTTTTGAAAATTTATTTTCAAAAAGGAAATTTAAAGAAGCATTTTTAAAAGATAAAATATTATTTTGTTTTAAAAGGCAAAGTCCCCCCCAAAGCCATAGGTACTATCTATTATCCTTCGTTTTGAATCTATCCTTTTTGTTTCAGCATGTCCGAAGAACTTAACTTGCCAGAGGGTGTACCAATACCTGGTTGGTTTAGACGGTTCTTAGAAGCAAGGGCCACTCAGCCAGGTCCCACCGTTCCTCCTCCCCCAACTGCAGGAAATCATCCAGCTGCAGCGGCACCTCTTCCTCCACCTCCTCCGCGGGGAAACACTTTTGCTAAGATATGTAAAGATTTTAAAGCTATGGGAGGAAAGGATTTCCATGGAACTGAGTCCTTCGTGGCAGCCAGAAATTGGCTGAAAGAAACCGAGGACTTATTCGTCATCTTTGAGGTAGAAGATAGACAGAAAGTACAACTGGCAGTATGGCTACTAAAGGGCGAGGCTTCCTACTGGTGGGAAGTCACTAATGCAGAAAGACCAATGGAGACATGGGAGGACTTTAGGGCAAGGTTTGAGGCTAAATTTCTCTCAGATGCTGAAAGGAGTTTGCAGTTGGAAAAATTCTTATTTCTTAAGCAAGGGAACAAGACAGTCAGAGAGTATGTTAATCAGTTCGATGAGCTGGCTAGGTTTGGGCTGGACCTAGTCAACACCCCGCACAAGAAGGCTCTCTGTTTCGTCAAAGGGTTGAATGAGCCATTACACAGTTTGGCCATGACCCATATACCCATGGGAGCTACATATGAAAGGTTGGTACAAATGGCATTGCTGAACGAAGAGGATAAGGGCAAGAAGGAGACAAAGGCAGAAATCTCTCAAGGGAAGAAAGAGGGTTTGCAGCCTAAGAAGACAGACTTTAAGAAAGGCGGGAAAGGCAACAAAGAGAAGAGGAAGTGTAATTTCTGTGGCAAAGTGGGGCACTTAGTGAAAGATTGCCGGAAAAAGAAGGCCAAAGAGAATGGTGGGTGCTTTTCTTGCGGTGAGACAGGCCACAGGGCTAAGGACTGCCCAAAGAAACGAGGACAGGGGCAGGGGGCTGGATCCACCTCAGGGGCACAAGTTCATGTGCTAGAAGCGCCACCTCTGCAACAGCGAGGTATAAATACTTCTGTAGAAAGTGTAGTTTATCTTTATGATCACCCCGTTCGCACTTTATTTGATTCTGGCGCATCACACTCCTTTATCTCGTCTTCTTTAGTAGAATCTCTGCACCTAAAAACTAGTATGGTAGAGGACCCCCTAATTGTTTCAAACCCAATTGGGGGCCCAGCTCATTTGTCTATGATCTGCTTGGGATTGAAAATTTCTATTCTAAGCGTAGAATTTCCATGTAGTGCCTTTGTTTTGGGCTTTTCGGGATATGGTTTGATTTTCGGCATGGATTGGCTATCCAGTAATGGGGCCATCCTTGATTGTGAGAAAAGGGTTGTTAGGCTCCTAACCCAGCTCGGTAACACTTTGGAAATTTCTTGTAATCCCTCGTATGCGGTTATGCTTAGTTACCTTGAATCGGTAGATGCCTCTGTTGAAAATTTGCAATCAGTTAGAGTGGTCCGTTGTGAAAACCCGTAACTTCACCGTAAAGGAAAGCGGCGGATAGTTCGAGAACAAGCCAAAACAGAACGCAGACAAAAGAACATTTCATTATATATTACAACAACGCATCAGATTACAAGAATATACAGAGTATAAACAGATAAATATTACATAGAAATATCAGAGATTTAAATTACATTTAAATACATAGCAGCGGAAAATAATACAATACACAACTAGAAGAGATATACGGATACAAAGCTTTCCGGGTATCATTCCAGCTGTAAACCAGGATCCTGTGAATATAAATCTGCAAAACCAAAACTACTAGCTGCCCGTGTCAAAATAAGGGCACCCAGAGTTTAGGTTAAAACAATAAACTCCAGGTCAGTCATGTGACTGGTGTGAGAACTAAAACAGTTATTAATCTTTATTTTTAAAGTTAGGTAAATCAAGGGACCACGCCGTATAACACGGAAGGGTTTCCTCCCAAGAATACCAGTGCATAAAACAAACAGCGCAATGCTAAATAAAGAAAAATGAAGCTGTTATAAGACCCAGGTCCTATCACACAATGCAACGCAAGCCGAGGGATAGGGTTTTCCCTCATAACAGCCAAAGAATGCTTGATACGTTTTAAAATAGATTATTTGATACTATTATAAGTGCATATTGTATAAAACAACTTCAAATCATAAGTATCAATCATAGGCGGCATGAATGCCCCATACCACTATGTCGCCATATATAAGTTTACAATTAAAACCGCAAAGTTACGTATTTGGAAATTGGGTTTCCATGTATGAACCGAGGCAAAAGATAGTCCTCAACCGATTCGAGACAATCTAGCCCATGTCTCAGGATCAGAGCTCGAGTGACCCTTGGATCGTCAGGGCCGGTCCACCGATGTGGATTAAAATGCCTGAACACTACGTTTCCCCGCCCTTTGGGGCGTAAATGAGCCAACTAAATGACTCCATCGGTTCGAGAACGACCGATCAATCCGAGGCGCCTCGCAACAGCAACAACCACATAAGTCAAACTCGTCAGGGCGTGTAAAACCACTGACGCCACTTTTTAGCTAGAAGGAAACGCATGCCCTCCCTGAGGTCCGTCTCCAGTTTTTGGTTCATACCGGGTGTGAAACTCGCGTAGTAAACGTTACACAAAGCTACGCCACAAAGGTCGTGCTTTGATCATCACCACAAGACTTTGCTTTTCAACAGAAGCCTCGATCAATTGCCACTTAGGCATGCCACACAGGCAATTCACTCCATGCGTTTGATATCCATCAATATATACCCCCTGAGCTCGTACGTCTCAGAGAAGGGCGTTAAGCAAGAGAATAAATTCTCCGCCGCCAAACAAATATATATTTAATAGAGATCAATCACACGGACTAAAATCCAATGTCAGACACACAGTCCATTTACAAGTCCGTTCTGGGTCCGAACGAAACCAGAGGCACCTAGTACCCCGCATATCCATCGATCTCCAAGTACGTCTAGACGATCACCAACTGTTGCCATCTTCTTGGGTGTACAGCCCAATCAAGATCATCAGTAATCACCCAAACGACGTGAAGACCTCCGGTCTTCAACCATCGTCTTCATCTTCGACTTATCGTCGTATCAGTTATTCAGAATGGGATAAACCCGGTCTTTCCGAATAACTCGCGTATATTTTAAATAAGTGTTACACAAACACAACATACGCCTCATTTCAATTCATCAGTCACTAACCGTAAATTAATCAAGAAAATAATTCCCCAAATATTAACCCCGAAGGCCGAAACCAACATCAGATCAATGTTTAGAAAACCATTCTACTTGGCTAACCGACAGTTAGTTTCTAAATTTCACATTTATAGGGAAAGGTTCCCATTAATTTTATCCAAGATAAATTTCTTGAATTTATTCTTTAATCTATTTTTGAATATCAATTCAAAACTAGTCAGGATTAGCGAACCTTACGGAAGTAATCATTTGTTTTAATTTCCCAATCCCAACCTATTCATCCCATGAAGTAAAACTGGTAGTACTTCATATCTAACACCACGGTGTTATAGGTAAATTCAATTACCATTTCACGTTCAAATCTAATTAAAGATTTAACTATCGCCTGGAGCAAAACTGGTGATACCCCATTCTCGATCATTTCAACCTAATTAAAGATTCATTAAAACTGCACTTAGTTTTAATCGTTAACTGGGTTAAAGAATCAATGTCATTTAAAACACAGTTCACGATAAACCCAAAATCCCATTTCATTAATTATCGGGTTAAAGAACGAGTGTTATTTAAAACACTGTCCACGATAAACCCAAAAATCAATATCAATTCAATTCCAATTAAATAGTATTTAATTGGTACACTTCATTAAATCTAAATAAAAAGATTTAATCTTTTCTCAACTGGGTTCAAGAACAGTGTTAGTGAAGACACCATTCACGATAAACCCAAATCACATTTGATATTCAATACAAGGCTCTGAATAGAAAATATATCGGCTTATATTCAATATCAAATTCTACGATTAACAAATGTCGTATTGGAAATAACGATATAAATATATATCTTTCCAACTTCCATAACAACATCCGTATAATCAGGAATTCCAACATCGAAATATTCCAATGACAATTTCGATTCAAATCCACTCCAATGCAATCGTTGGAAATTCTGGTTATTTTTAAAACCCTTTTCAAATTCAATTTATTTATTTAAAAATAAATAGAATTATAATTCTAGTTCAAAACTAGTTTATTTCGATAAAATCTATTTTTATCTTTTCAAATATGGAGTTTTTCATCCCAATTCTTTCTAAATCATTTCTTATGATTTTACACAAATTATTACTATTTTTAATAATTTTATCAAGGCCCGTATAGTCGATTTCCATCAACAGTCATCGAACTGCACTTACAACGACCTTTTTCAAATTTGATTTGGACATAATTCCAAATCCAACCGTTAGATTTCAAATTTCTAATATTTGTTAGAAAGCTCTTTTCAATATGAACCCAACGGTTCCGGTTTTAGGAGAATCCGACGGTCGGATCTCCCGTAATATCCGTTCGAAGTCAATGGTCGAAATTCGCGAACTGCCGCGGCGCGGCGCGTTCTATTCAGGCCATTATATTATATATATAATATATATAATATATATTTCGTCGATTTCTATTTAAAACGAATTATATAAATAGTTTTAAAATTCGTTTCAAAGGCAATTTCAACTTCCATTTCAATTCAAATCAAAATTGAATTCTTCTTTATAAATTCGTTTTAAAATTCATTTCTATTCAATTCAAATTTCAATTCAATTCATTTCGAAATCGTTTTCAATTCAATTCATTTCGAAATCGTTTTCAATTCAATTCATTTCGAAATTGTTTTCAATTCAATTCATTTCGAAATCGTTTTCAATTCAACTCATTTCGAAATCGTTTTCAATTCAATTCATTTCGAAATCGTTTTCAATTCAATTCATTTCGAAATCGTTTTCAATTCAATTCAAATTGGTTTTCTATTCGATTCAATTCATTGTATATTCCATTGAAATCAAATTCGTTATATATTCGAAACAAATTCGATTCGAATTCGTTTTCTATTCAATTTGATTCAAATTTCATTTCAAAACGTTCGATTTCGAAATCACTTTTCAATATCCATTTTAAAATGAATAAAATCGATGCAAATATCGTTCACGTCAAAATGGCGTCAATCTAATCAACACGGCTTCATAAATTTCTATTTTCAAATATTCTATTTCAAATATTTCTTTTTCAAAATAGTTGTTATTATCAAAATATTTCGTTCAACACATGACCAATCCCAATGGATGAGTACGGTCAACACATGAACCTTTATTTTATAATATTCTTTATTTTTCAAATTGGAATGAGGCCCAATCAATTACCATATAAAGTTAATTATATGGATTTTCATACAACACATGTATAAAAGCATTGAAAAATAATCAACCATCAACCAAAGTGCACTACACTGTATAAGCATCAAATATAGATATATAACGCTTATAACAGCCTGTCAATCAATCGATCGACATATTTAATCAATCAGGATGAGTGAACTTCAAATTTCATCCCAACACCCGTGTGGGGTTTCAAACAATCAAACACAGATTTTTATTCGTTCAGTTGGGCGATGTGTAAAATTTATCGACCCAATCCATGTCAGTCAAACTAGTGTACATAAACATACCCTCTGGTTTGTAAATGAATATTTTATTTTATTCACTTCACGTTAAAAATTATATTTTTAACGACAAAACATTTTATTTTAACATATGAATTTCTATTCAATTCATTTATTCTATAAAATGATTTTGTTATTTTTCTAACTTATTTTAGAAAATTTCGGCGGCATAACGGCACGATACTAGAAATGGGACGAGGCCTAGCCTTATCCCCGGTCTAGTGAAGGCCCACGCCATTCACACATCAATCAAAATCACCAAACAACCAAATTCAAATCAAATCATCCAATTAATTTATGCAACCAAACAAACAAGTCCATGGTCTGTGGACGATTGTGTCGTGTGCTACTAAGCACCGTCTGCATCCTAATATATATATATATATATATATATATATATATATATATATATAAATAGAAATGAAATTGAAAGGTGAGAAATTCTCATAGAAAGCTATCCAATAATCTTGACTCTTCTTTGACAGAAATCTTCCTCGTTCTTGCCTTTTTGTCATCTTCGTTGCCCGTATTCTCTACATATGTAAAAATCACATTTTTATATACTGATGTCTTTAAAATAAAAAAATCACATTTTATTTATTCACTTTCAATTTAAAAATCATATTTTTAAAATCGCTTCATACGTTTAAAAATCGAATTTTCACTTCGCTATCCAATATATAAAAATCGAATTTTTACTATTAAAGATTTCACCTTTTCTTTTATAAAGATTATATTCTTCTCGAAGTAAAAATCATATTTTTACTTCACTACTCATATTAAAAATATCGTCTTTTCATATTTAAAAATATCGTCATTCATATTTTAAAATTTACGTCTTTTATATTTTAAAAATCACGTCTTTATATTTTTAAAAATCATGTCTTTATAACATAAAATAAAATCAGTTTTATATATAACTAAAATTAGTTTTTAAATTAAAATAAAACATTAAAAACTCACCTTTTTCCGAGTTAGAAGGGGGGTCGCTGCTACGAACGGAGACGGAGGGTGGCGGTCTACTGGGACGCGGCGGCGGTCGGAGGAGGTGCGCTCGAGGTTAGGGGGGCTGCGGTGCCTGGAGTCTGTCGTGGGGGCCACAGGGGGTGCGGCAGGCGGAGCAGTGAGCGATGGAGGAGGGGTTGGATGCTTCCGTCGATCCTGGGCTTGGAGGGGGCTGCGGTTGCGGAAATCGCAAGGGGGAAGGGCGGAGGTGCTGAGGATCGAGGGTGGTGGAGCGATGGCCGGTGGTGGCCCAGGGAGGAGGCGGCGGGCGGGTCTCCAATACCTTTCGTTGTTGTTTTTTTGTTTTTTTTTCAACTGAATCGGGGAAGAGAAAAAAGGAAGGGGGGGTTTTTGTAAATGTTTACCTTATTTTATTTTTATTTTTTTTTATTTTTCAATCCATAAAGGTTGTCTTTTAATTCGAACACCAAACGAGGCCCAATGACCGTCGTCCATAGCTAAATACCCCCATTCCGAAAACAATGGGATATGCATCGTAAGCTGATTCGATCGTTTCGAATAGTTTCCGTTGAATTTACATTTAAATCACTATATTGAATTTTAAATGTACATTTCAAATTACAGAGGTCACATACTAACTAGAAAAATTCCCGAAAAATATTTTCTAGCTTCGTATTGACGATATGGTCCTAATAAAACTAGTTTCGTCGAATTCTGAGGCCGTTGGAAAAATGGTCATTTTTCAGTCGATTAAAATCAACTAAAACTGGTCAAACGCGTTTTCCTTTTCCACGCTCACATATTGATTCGAAAAATTATGAAATTTTAAACCTAGCAATAACTCGACATCCCGGACCCAACAAAACTGGTTTCATCGAAATCCGAGGTCGTTTGCAAAATCTCCATTTTTAAGGGCCTGAATTCCATAGCGACTATTCTGAATTTTCAACTGGACATATCTTTTGATTCCAGCTATGAAATTTCGATTTTTCGGATTCGTTGGAAAGATATTATCAATTAGATCCTAATGTTTTTGGTTTCACCAAAATCCGGTTTATTTTGCACCCGGTACATTCAATTGAAGTTTGAAATCGAATTATCGAACTACCACGCCATTTTGAATTCCTTTTATAATTATAAATAATTATTTATATTCTAACGACGAACTATATAATATATACGTTCGAATTCTATTCAAATAAATTTTCTCGTCGATATTATTTAAAATAATTCATTTTAAATAATTAAAATTCGCTAAAATTGCCAAAATAAAAATTTTAAGCTGGCCCAGATTTTCGGGTTATCACAATCTCCCCCACTTAAAACTTTTCGTCCCCGAAAAGGAACAAAGTCGAAAGTGGTTTGATTAATCAACTCTTCGATCGATCTAGCTTTCGTTCTCCAACTTTTCAGTTTCTGAAAATTTTCAAAATTTCAAAAATTTGGCTAACACCCTAAATTTTCGAAAAATTTCGCCACAACCTCCCCTGCAACGGGAGCATCGGGGAATTTCAAATAGCTTCCCCGGTCCTTCTAATCTCAAAACGAAAAAGAAAAAGCCAAGCGGCTAGCCAATAGGCTCATAAAATCATCATCACCCAAACAAACAGTAAATTATGTAGTAAACATTTACCTATTTGTCGGGCAAACAAATTTTATTCTCTGGCTCTAGCCTTCTTGCTATGACCTGTTCAATGTAAGTACATGTATATGCAAACAAATGCGACTAATTTTCAGTATAATTCAATACGTGATTCAATTAGGCAAAATGGTTAAAATTTAGCAAACAAATAAACAAACAACACATACATCAATCAATTAGTTGATTAGCTTTTGAAATTCATAACCTTGATACATAGTCAAAAATCAGATTTTTGATGCCAAATCACAATAATAAGCCCTATCTAGTTTCGGTTCTCACACCAGTCAATTGGAAATTTATAAAAATCTCACTTTCGTCGCTCGAAGATAAATACTGGCGATGGTGCCCCGTCACCAGAATTATCCCCGGGCAACTAGAGTATGATTCTATAACTATCCAATATATTAAAACTTCGAATACACGTTTGCAAGACGCATATGCAAAATCTTTATATATCAGATTGTCCAAATCAATTAAATAAATAATCAAATACGAATAGCTGATTTAAATTTTCAAAACTAAATTTGTTTTCACTTTAAAAATATACTCTTCACACTCGTTCTAGGATACTACTGATCCCATCTCTAACGAGTCTTTCCCATTGGATATTACTAATCCAATATCTGATGAATTCTTTCGTATGGTTCTAACGTGTCTTGTTCTCTGAGCTTTGTAAACCAAAGCTCTGATACCAACTGTGACGCGAAGCGAGAACCCCCTATCATGCGTACCCGGCCTACTCAGGGCCAGCAACAAGAACTGGTGATACCCCATTCTCGATCATTTCAACCTAATTAAAGATTCATTAAAACTCCACTTAGTTTTAATCGTTAACTGGGTTAAAGAATCAATGTCATTTAAAACACAGTTCACGATAAACCCAAAATCCCATTTCATTAATTATCGGGTTAAAGAACTAGTGTTATTTAAAACCCTGTCCACGATAAACCCAAAAATCAATATCAATTCAATTCCAATTAAATATTATTTAATTGGTACAATTCATTAAATCTAAATAAAAAGATTTAATCTTTTCTCAACTGGGTTCAAGAACAGTGTTAGTGAAGACACCATTCACGACAAACCCAAATCACATTTGATATTCAATACAAGGCTCTGAATAGAAAATATATCGGCTTATATTCAATATCAAATTCTACGATTAACAAATGTCGTATTGGAAATAACGATATAAATATATATCTTTCAAACTTCCATAACAACATCCGTATAATCACGAATTCCAACATCGAAATATTCCAATGACAATTTCGTTTCAAATCCACTCCAATGCAATCATTGGAAATTCTGGTTATTTTTAAAACCCTTTTCAAATTCAATTTATTTATTTAAAAATAAATAGAATTATAATTCTAGTTCAAAACTAGTTTATTTCGATAAAAATCTATTTTTATCTTTTCAAATATGGAGTTTTTCATCCCAATTCTTCCTAAATCATTTCTTATGATTTTACACAAATTATTACTATTTTTAATAATTTTATCAAGGCCCATATAGTCAATTTCCATCAACGGTCATCGAACTGCACTTACAGCGACCTTTTTCAAATTTGATTTGGACATAATTCCAAATCCAACCGTTAGATTTCTAATTTCTAATATTCGTTAGAAAGGTCTTTTCGATACGAACCCAACGGTTCCGGTTTTAGGAAAATCCGACGGTCGGATCTCCCGTAATATCCGTTCGAAGTCAATGGTCGAAATTGGCGAACTGCCGCGGCGCGGCGCGTTCAATTCAGGCCATTATATTATATATATAATATATATTTCGTCGATTTCTATTTAAAACGAATTATATAAATAGTTTTAAAATTCGTTTCAAAGGCAATTTCAACTTCCATTTCAATTCAAATCAAAATTGAATTCTTCTTTATAAATTCGTTTTAAAATTCATTTCTATTCAATTCAAATTTCAATTCAGTTCAATTCGAAATCGTTTTCAATTCAATTCATTTCGAAATCGTTTTCAATTCAATTCATTTCGAAATCGTTTTCAATTCAATTCATTTCGAAATCGTTTTCAATTCAATTCATTTCGAAATCGTTTTCAATTCAATTCATTTCGAAATCGTTTTCAATTCAATTCATTTCGAAATCGTTTTCAATTCAATTCAAATTGGTTTTCTATTCGATTCAATTCATTGTATAGTCCATTGAAATCAAATTCGTTATATATTCGAAACAAATTCGATTCGAATTCGTTTTCTATTCAATTTGATTCAAATTCCATTTCAAAACGTTTGATTTCGAAATCACTTTTCAATATCCCTTATAAAATGAATAAAATCGATATAAATATCGTTCACGTCAAAATGGCGTCAATCTAATCAACACGGCTTCATAAATTTCTATTTTCAAATATTCTATTTCAAATATTTCTTTTTCAAAATAGTTGTTATTATCAAAATATTTTGTTCAACACATGACCAATCTCAATGGATGAGTACGGTCAACACATGAACCTTTATTTTATAATTTTCTTTATTTTTCAAATTGGAATGAGGCCCAATAAATTACCATATAAAGTTAATTATATGGATTTTCATACAACACATGTATAATAGCATTGAAAAATAATCAACCATCAACCAAAGTGCACTACACTGTATAAGCATCAAATATAGATATATAACGCTTAAAACAGCCTGTCAATCAATCGATCGACATATTTAATCAATCAGGATGAGTGAACTTCAAATTTCATCCCAACACCCGTGTGGGGTTTCAAACAATCAAACAAAGATTTTTATTCGTGCAGTTGGGCGATGTGTAAAAATTATCGACCCAATCCATGTCAGTCAAATCAGTGTACATAAACAAACCCTCTGGTTTGTAAATGAATATTTTATTCTATTCACTTCACGTTAAAAATTATATTTTTAACGACAAAACATTTTATTTTAACATATGAATTTCTATTCAATTCATTTATTCTATAAAATGATTTTGTTATTTTTCTAACTTATTTTAGAAAATTTCGGCGGCATAACGGCACGATACTAGAAATGGGACGAGGCCTAGCCTTATCCCCGGTCTAGTGAAGGCCCACACCATTCACACATCAATCAAAATCACCAAACAACCAAATTCAAATCAAATCATCCAATTAATTTATGCAACCAAACAAACAAGTCCATGGTCTGTGGACGATTGTTTCGTGTGCTACTAAGCACCGTCTACATCCTAATATATATATATATATATATATATATATATATATATATATAAATAGAAATGAAATTGAAAGGTGAGAAATTCTCACAGAAAGCTATCCAATAATCTTGACTCTTCTTTGACAGAAATCTTCCTCGTTCTTGCCTTTTTGTCATCTTCGTTGCCCGTATTCTCTACATATGTAAAAATCACATTTTTATATACTGATGTCTTTAAAATAAAAAAATCACATCTTTATTTATTCACCTTCAATTCAAAAATCATATTTTTTAAATCGCTTCATACGTTTAAAAATCGAATTTTCACTTCGCTATCCAATATATAAAAAATCGAATTTTTACTATTAAAGATTTCACCTTTTCTTTTATAAAGATTATATTCTTCTCGAAGTAAAAATCATATTTTTACTTCACTACTCATATTAAAAATATCGTCTTTTCATATTTAAAAATATCGTCATTCATATTTTAAAAATTACGTCTTTTATATTTTAAAAATCACGTCTTTATATTTTTAAAAATCATGTCTTTATAACATAAAATAAAATCAGTTTTATATATAACTAAAATCAGTTTTTAAATTAAAATAAAACATTAAAAACTCACCTTTTTCCGAGTTAGAAGGGGGGTCCCTGCTACGAACGGAGACGGAGCGTGGCGGTCTGCTGGGACGCGGCGGCGGTGGGAGGAGGTGCGCTCGAGGTTAGGGGGGCTGCGGTGCCTGGAGTCTGTCGTGGGGGCCATAGGGGGTGCGGCAGGCGGAGCAGTGAGCGATGGAGGAGGGGTTGGATGCTTCTGTCGATCCTGGGCTTGGAGGGGGCTGCGGTTGCGGAAATCGCAAGGGGGAAGGGCGGAGGTGCTGAGGATCGAGGGGGGGGGGGGGGGGGAGGTAGAGCGATGGCCGGTGGTGGCCCAGGGTGGAGGCGGCGGGCGGGTCTCCGATCCCTTTCGTTGTTGTTTTTTTTTTCCAACTGAATCGGGGAAGAGAAAAAAGGAAGGGGGGGTTTTTGTAAATGTTTACCTTATTTTATTTATTTATTTTTTTAATTTTTCAATCCATAAAGGTTGTCTTTTAATTTGAACACCAAACGAGGCCCAATGACTGTCGTCCATAGCTAAATACCCCCATTCCGAACACAATGGGATATGCATCGTAAGCTAATTCGATCGTTTCGAATAGTTTCCGTTGAATTTACATTTAAATTACTATATTGAATTTTAAACGTACATTTCAAATTACCGAGGTCACATACTAACTAGAAAAATTCCCGAAAAATATTTTCTAGCTTCGTATTGACGATACGGTCCTAATAAAACTAGTTTCGTCGAATTCTGAGGCCGTTGGAAAAATGGTCATTTTTCAGTCGATTAAAATCAACTAAAACTGGTCAAACGCGTTTTCCTTTGCCACGCTCACATATTGATTCGAAAAATTATGAATTTTGAAACCTAGCAATAACTTGACATCCCGGACCCAACAGAACTGGTTTCGTCAAAATCCGAGGTCGTTTGCAAAATCTCCATTTTTAAGGGCCTGAATTCCATAGCGACTATTCTGAATTTTCAACTGGACATATCTTTTGATTCCCGCTATGAAATTTCGATTTTTCGGATTCGTTGGAAAGATATTATCAATTAGATCCTAATGTTTTTGGTTTCACTAAAATCCGGTTTATTTTGCACCCGGTACATTCAATTGAAGTTTGAAATCGAATTATCGAACTACCACGCCATTTTCAATTCCTTTTATAATTATAAATAATTATTTATATTCTAACGACGAACTATATAATATATACGTTCGAATTCTATTCAAATAAATTTTCTCGTCGATATTATTTAAAATAATTCATTTTAAATAACTAAAATTCACTAAAATTGCCAAAATAAAAATTTTAAACTGGCCCAGATTTTAGGGTTATTACATCCGGGAATATCCGGATGTCTTCGAAGAGGTGAAGGGCTTGCCTCCGAAGCGGGAGATAGACTTCCGCATATACCTTGTAGATAATGCAAAGCCCATTGCGTTGCCCGTTAGACACATGGCTCCACGGGAAAGGAAAGAGCTCAGTAAACAGATTAAAGAGCTTCTAGAAAAGGGGTTCATTAGGAGGATCATTTCAGAATGGGGCGCTCCAGTGGTGTTCGCTACAAAGGCGGATGGTTCACTCCGTCTATGTGTTGACTATAGGGAGCTCAACAAGCTAACGAAAAAGAATTGGCACCTTCTCCCCAGAATTGACGATTTGTTTGATCAGCTTGTAGGAGCGTCTGTTTTCTCCCAACTTGATTTAGCAACCGGTTTTCATCAGCTAAGGGTGGCTGAAGATAGTATCGATAAAACGGCATTCAGAACCCCAGACGGCTTCTTTGAATGGCTTGTCATGCCTTTCGGCTTGAAAAATGCACCTGCTTACTTCGTGGACCTGATGAGTAGGGTATTCAGAGAATTCCTCAACAAGTTCGTAGTGGTCTTCGTAGACGATATCCTTATCTTCTCAAAGAGTGAAGAGGAACATGCTCAGCACTTAAGGGCATCATGGAAACTCTGCGAGTCCATCAACTAAAAGCCAAATTCTCCAAATGCCACTTTTGGAGAGAAGAAGTGAGGTTCCTTGTGCACATAGTATCCAAACAAGGGTTAGCAGTGGACCGTGCTAAGGTAGTGGCGGTACAGGAATGGAAGACACCAAGGAATGCAACTGAGGCCCGAAGTTTTCTAGGAGTAGCAGGTTTCTATCGAAAGTTCATAAGGGATTTTGTGAAAATCTCAGCTCCTCTCACGAAATTGACCAAGAAGAATCTAGTGTTCAATTGGGACTTGGATTGCGAGTTTTCTTTCCAGCGACTGAAAAGGGCTCTTACAACAGCCCCAGTTTTGAAGTTGCCAGATGGGAACAAGATGTTCACTGTTTATACAGATGCATGTGGGACAGGGCTAGGCGCCGTCTTAATGCAAGAAGGAAGGGTAGTAGCTTATGGCGGGAGGCAGTTGAAGGTGCACGAAAAGAACTACCCAACCCACGATCTTGAGTTAGCTGCCATCATCTTTGCACTCACGTCTTGGCGACAATATCTCCTAGGTTAGAAGTTCGAACTTTACACTGACAATAAGTCGTTGAAATATCTTTTCTCGCAGAAAGATCTTAACTTGAGGCAACAGAGATGGATGGAGTTTCTTGCCTCGTATGATTTCGAGATCTCCTACACTCCGGGCAAAGGCAACGTAGTGGCAGACGCGTTGAGCCGAAACAAATTGACCCTAAGCCCGATGTTTGTTGAAAGACACAGCCTAGAGTTTATAGCCAGCTTCGACTTTAGGCCTTCCTCCGATTTTGTACCAGGCTTGCTAGAATCTCTCGAAGTGCGCCCAACTTTAGTGGGCTCAGTAGGGACAGCACAACGCGAAGACCCTCAGCTTGTGGAAACGATTGATAGGCTAATTAGGGGTGAGACTTCAAGTCACCTCAACAGATACTCCATCGACGATAAGGGTTTGCTAAGGCGAGACGGAAGACTATGCGTCCCACAGACAAGGGATTTAGTAAAGAAGGTTCTCGAGGAAGCACATCACTCCAAGATGACGATACACCCAGGCGGAGATAAAATGTACAAAGATATAAAAAGAAATTTCTTCTGGAATGGCATGAAAAAGGACGTGGCAGAATTCGTTTCTAAGTGTATGGTGTGCCAACAGGTTAAGGCGGAACAAAAAAAGCCTGGCGGACTGCTACTTCCTCTAGAGGTCCCGCAGTGGAAGTGGGATAGCATCTCAATGGACTTCATCGATGGGCTGCCTAGGTCTAGGAGAGGCAACACTAGCATTTGGGTAATTGTGGATAGGCTTACTAAAAGCGCCCACTTTTTACTTGTCAAAAGTAAAAGAACTGCCTCATCCCTAGCATCTCTTTACCTCAAGGAAATTGTCCGACTCCACGGAATACCATCCAGCATTGTTAGTGACCGAGACCCTATCTTCACAAGTGAGTTTTGGCGGAGTCTGCAAGAAGCAGTAGGAACCCAGTTATGCTTGAGCACATCCTATCATCCCCAAACTGACGGCCAAACAGAAAGAGTGAACAGAGTTTAGGAGGACCTTCTAAGACTGTGTGTCCTTGACTTCGGAGGGACGTGGGAAGACCATCTTCCTTTGGTGGAATTTGCCTACAACAACAGCTATCAAGCAACCATCGGAATGGCGCCCTTCGAAGCTTTATATGGAAGACTGTGCCGATCGCCCACTTGTTGGCGGGAGTCTACTGATAAACTCATACTTGGACTAGATATGGTCCGAGAAACTACAGAGAAAGTAGACTTAATACGAAGAAGGATGAAGACGGCCCAAGACAGACAAAAGTCCTACGCCGACAAGAGAAGGACCGACCTTGAATTTGAGGTTGGAGACAGTTTTTCTCAAGGTATCTCCACTAAGGAACGTTTTTCGTTTTGGAACCACAGGAAAGCTAGCACCAAGGTTCGTAGGGCCATTCCTTATCATCGAGAAAATTGGGAAAATGGCCTATAGATTAGAGCTACCCGAAAAGCTGGCCGGAGTTCACAACGTTTTTCATGTTTCACATCTCTGAAAATGTCTACATGAGTCTGCTGAAGTGGTAGAGCCAAATATCCTAGAAGAAGCTGAAGTGGAGCGCGAAGCAACCGTGAGGAAAGTTCCAACCCGCATATTAGGAACGGAAGTGAAGAAGCTACGCAACCGTGAAATCAAACTCGTCAAAGTTCAGTGGAGCGACGCCGAGGGAGACGCGACTTGGGAAACTGAAGCTAGAATACGCACTGCCTACCCTTTTCTTTTCGAGGGTACATCCTTGATCTTTCTTTTTCCTTAAGTTGCGCTTTTATCTATCTTTTTAGGTTTATTTCCTCGACCTTATCTTTTAGGTAGAAACCCTTTGGATGAAAACATGTAATTGAAACATGTTATGGATGATGGTTGCAAGTGGTTGCAAGTGATTGCTAGTGGTTGCTCGTGGTTGCATATACACACACAATCTAGGTTTTAGATCGGCTCAGTCACTTCATATTGCATATGCATATATGTTTGCATTCGTATATGGTTGAACTTTAATGTGTTGTCATATGGATGTTGCATTTGTATGAATGATTGTGCACTCATGTAGAATCATGAATAGGAATGGATTCATGGCACTTATATAATTCGCATTAAGGGGGTCAACTGAATCAGTAGACCGCCTGATTTTGCATTAGATAATTACACGTACACACACACACTTCGCATATGATCATGAAGCATTAGAAGTCTTTTAAGGACAATGGATGCTCGTGTTTGATAGATGAGTAGATGGATGATTGTATGTTAGGATATACATTCCTCCTAACTTGAAGATTTCGGGGACGAAATCCTTTTAAGTGGGGGAGAATGTAACACCCCGTGAATTCTATAACCGTGAAATTCACAAATTAAAGTATAATGAATCTCAAATCAAAGAATTAAGGGAAACAGGATAAGCCGTTGTGTTCGTCTCGGAAAAATACATGAAATAGAGTCCGAGTTTTCGAAAAACGGAGTCCGTATGAAGAAAATATGGCCTCCGGAAGTTTCAGAATTCAGGTTAAAATTGAAACAGATGAAAACAGCTCAGAAAACAAGTTTAAAATTCAAAATCGGGCCCAATTGGCCGGGGCGGGAAAATTCCGGCCTAAGGCACCCAGGTCGACTTGACAGTCGACCTGGGCTAGCCAGGTCGACAGGGCTGTCGATAGGGCTGTCGACTGGGCTATCGACCTGGCCCAGAGCCAGTTCGAACCCCACCCACCCTGGCTGGCCTGGTCTGTGTTTGGTCGATTTTCTGAGACTTGCTTTGTCACGAGGGCTAGGTGTCAGCTCCTGATTGGTCTCTCTTTCGAATGAATGGCTACGATTAACCCAAGCTACATCGATGGTCCTAATCAGTTCATAAACTCTATAAAAATGACCCTAGACTCTACCTAATCTATTCATTCAAAAATAAGAATGAGGCCATCATGCTGCTGAGGAACGACTAGGAGTAGCCACCAATTTGAGAGACGATTAGGAGACAAACTCTAAAGCATAAAGCAACTACAAGTTAAACTTAAACAAATCAAATCAACGCCTACATCAAAGGAATAGCATCTCCAAATCCAGAATTCAGATTCCTGAATTAAAGAATTCGTCACACGATTGTAAGTAGAGTACTATTCCGATGTGAATAAATAACTGTGTTTGATTTGTACACTTGATTTGTGGTGATAGTAATTCATATTTGTGCGTTGTTATGATTCTAATCGATTTGGAATATTGTGATGTAACGATTGGATATTCGCAAGTATGTAATTCATGGTAAAAACTACATGTTTGCGGTAGTTTATTTGAGATTTATGCAAGTATACGATTGGATATTCGCACGTATGTAATTCATGTTGAAGCTACATGTTTGTGGTTGTTTAATTGAGATTCATGCAAGTATGTGGTTTTGCTACTATGCCAACATAATGTATATTTTTATAAAAAAATCACTTTTTGTGTAATTGGATCAAATTTGGGGTATTATGATTCATAGGAAATTATGTTGGAATTGGCATCATGATCTATGTATAAAACCATACTTTTGTATCAGAAACAAAAGTAAGCTTCTTTGTGAACTTATGTTGATTTTATAAATATGACTAGGCTATGTTTGGTATTATGCCTAATTGAAAAACATGTTAGGCCTATATTGTTAACAAGAATTATATGATAATATATGTGACACATAGCTAAGTTAGATTTACATTCCATTTGCAAGTTTGCATGAATAAAGTAAAAACCATGATTTCATGTTTAGGAATATTTATGCCATGATTACATGAATAGATCAAAAACCATGATTTCATGTTTGGGTATATTTGTGCCATGATTATGTGAATAGATTAAAAATCATGATTAAGTTGGAATAATTCTAGTTGAACTATACTTTGTATTAGTAACAAAAGTAAGCACCTTTGTAAACATATAGTAATTTTATAAACATGATTTGCTTATGTTTGACATTATGCCTAAGTAAAAATATAGGTTTATGTTGTAGTTTAGACTATGTGTCAATAATGATATCTAATTTAGTTAGATTCTTAACTTAACTACAAGTTTACATGGTTTGATTCATGTCACTTATGCTTTATGACCAAAGTATATGTTACTACAATGCAAGTACACCAGTTTCTATTTTGTAGTTTCAACGTTATGCTGCAAGTTCATGCGTTCACATTCCCCTTTTTGTGTATATAATCACGTTTTAAGCCTCCCCTTTTTCACGTGGCTAAGTTGGGCTTAAAAAGGCTAAGCCCAACATATATTATAATAAACGAACGTATTAAACGGGGGAAATAGCGTTGGGCCAAATTAATTAATAAATGAAAATGTAAAAGTAGATAGGCCCAAATTCAAGAATGGGTTGGGCCCATGATTGGTGTAAACCTTTACACCATTAGCTTAAATTGATTTTGAATAATGGGCCGCAAATATTTACATATAAAAAGAAGAAAGACAAAATATGTAAATGTAGAAAATACGATGTGTTTAACCCGAGGTTGGATTGAGTTGTGATGTAAACCTGCCCGGAACCGCCCGGCTGTCCAGTAGTCACAACAATACCCATCCAATGTGGGTGGTTAAACATGGAGCCCAATAAGGACCCGAGGTTAGACTGAGTGGTGGCGTAAGACTGCCCGGACCCAACCGGCAACAGGCAGCCACAACAATACCTGTCTAATGTGAGAAGTCAAGGCTTTAATAAGACAATTAAGGCTGAGTCAGGATTGATAGGATTAAGTAAATTATATTAATACTTAATCAAAATGGAACATGCTAAACTAAACAGACTGATTGGGGGTTAGGTTTACAAAACACTTAACCAAATTAGCATGTTGGCTAGAAATAGAAAACCTAGTAACGGGGGACCCTTTTTAGCAGTAACCCAATAAGGTATCATGATACCCTGAAACTAGGCAGGGTGGGGCACGATTACTGGGCTGACTGTAAGAGGTCAAATCAACGGCGGTAGTGCAGCAGTGTAGGTTCTAACGGGGTGTGGGCGTGCACTCACTCCGGCGCAGAAAAATAAGGCACTGGGCACCAGTAGCATACCTGTGCATTCTAGGGTTGTGTCGGGTCGCCGCCATGGGACTTGATACACCCCATGGTTGGACCAGCATAGGTAACTACAACATCGGGGGCCGTAAGACAGATGTAACTATGCGAGTAGGAGCCGATCATCATAAAATGGATCACTTCACCCTAATTATGGGGTGCCAGTTGGGAACTAGTTTATATGGGTTCAGAGATTGACCCTATATCTGTCTTGTATCTGTCTTGTATATCTGTGACTTATACTTATAAACCTCCACCAAAATTAGGGCATTCCCTTTAAGAGTGACCCTAACGGAGGTGGGGTGTTTCATTTATGGATGAAATTGAATGTGTTATCTTGTGAATATTGCATATGGATGAATGTTTGTGCGCACATATAGTGTTTATGTGACTAGGACTATTTGCATACATGTGGATTCATGGAACTAAACATATTTTGCATTGAGGAGATCAGTCCTGATCATTTGCATTACATAAGGGACATATACACACACTTTCTGCATATGTTCATATGGCATTAGAAATCTTTTAAGGACAATGGTTGCTTGTGGATGATATTTTGAGTAGATGGATGATGGATGGTAGGATATGTTCTTCCTAACTTAGAGATTTCGGGGACGAAATCCTTTAAGGTGGGGAGAATGTAACAACCTGAATTTTATAATGTGTTAGGACAAGAATCAAGGCAAAATTAAATTTTTAACATAAGAATCAAGAGAAACGGGTTGCGCCGTTGAATTCGTCTCGAAATTCTGGTTGGAAACGAGTCCGAAATTTTGTAAATCGGAGTCCGTATGACCGAGATATGGCCTCTAGAAGTTTCACGAAAAATCAGAAAATGAAAAAAGATTTTCGAAATTCAAATTTAGCCCCAACCCAGGTCGACTGGGGAGTCAACTGGGTAGTCGACCGCCAAGGGACCAGGTCGACTGCCCAGTCGACCTGGTGTCGACCTGGGGGTAAACCTCCCTGGTCGAGCCAGGTCGGCCTGTGTGCACCTACAGTGTCTTGTGGTCTGGTTTGTTGGCCTGTGATGATTTTTGATGGCTCAGACCTATTCTAGGGTTGATCCTATGGCCTAAACTAGCTCCTACTTCTATAAAAATACCCTAAGACCTAACCTAAATCACTAAAAACCATCCTAACAACAAAGTGCTGCCCAAATGTCTCTTGATCATGGCCTCCATCTTCATCTTCAAAGGCCTAAGCATGTAAACTTGATTCAAGTCAAAGGAGAAAGATTTCTACATCGACGATTCTTGCTCCTAATTCACTAGCCACGCTTTGTAAGTTCTAGATGCTTTTAGATTGAAACGATAACTTGAATATGGCATGTGATAAAGTTGGAATTGGATTTATGCATGATATTCAATCCATGCTCATTCTTGTTCATTTTGGATCTTGACCTTTGGGGATGTTGCTATGACATTAATTTGAACCTATGCATGTTGCAAATCACTTTTTCATGTTCTTATCATGCATGTGATGATGATTTTCTCTCGGATCTTGTTTTATGAAAAGTTTCTACCTTCCCCTGTTTATTTTCTTTTGATGAACCTTGGTCGATTTCGGGCCTATGCCTAAACTACGATTTACGTGCGATTTGTATACGGGGGGGAATATTGGGATTTCACCTATTTGGATATAGGTGTGGGTGGTCGAATTTGTGCATAACACGAAAAATGAAAATTTGGGGTATTGCCAATATTATTTGCAAGTTTGGGCATACATGAGTTGATTAAATCACGGGTTTTGAGACTATGCAAGTTAAATCAAGGGGTTGGGCTTACGTTAACTAGGCATAAGTAGAATTGGAAACATGAACCATGATTTGGGTTTATTTGGGCATGAACTTGACAACATGTAACTTTGGCTAGAACTTGATAGGGTTGGGATGTCATAAACTTGGCATACATGCAAATAGGCAAGAGTTGGACATATGTAAAGTGGCTAGAATTGGGTACATATTTTGATGGACATGTAATTGGGAACTTGGGAATATGCTTAGTAATATTTTAAAGTGGGGATCTTGACTTAGATGACACATATGTAATTAACAATCTAACGGATGCCTTCGACACGAGGTTCGACTTGAGTTATGGTGTAATTCTGCCCAGAACCGCCCGGCATATCCAGTGACCACAACAATAATAGTCTAATGTGAGAGGTCGTAGGCAAATATTAGATTGTGGTAATGCATGGAACTCGAGGTTGGAATGGGTTTGCGGTGTAATTCTGCCCGGAACCGCCCGGCGTATCCGGTGACCGCAAATAAGTCCAATGTGAGAGGTTGATGCATTAGTAAGTAATAAATGAATATGACATGGACGGGTGGGTTAAGTAACTTGATTAGACTAATGACATTTAACCAATATGACATGGACGGGTGGGTTAAGTAACTTGATTAGACTAATGACACTTAACCAATATGACATGGACGGGTGGGTTAAGTAACTTGATTAGACTAATGACACTTAACCAATAGGACATGGATGGGTGGGTTAAGTAACTTGATTAGACTAATGACACTTAACCAATATGACGTGGATGGGTGGGTTAAGTAAAACCGGACTTGACTTCTTGATGACACTTAACCATATAACACGATTAGAGGATGGGTTAGTCTAACCTGAATGGGTCGATAACACCCGACTAGTATAACGCGATGCATAGTAAGGTTAAGTAAACTCACGAGGGCAACACTTAACCTGTAATGACCCGCATTGGCAGAGGTGTTATAATTAATTTATTTAATTATATCAATGGTGATATAGTGAATTAAATGGTCGTGGAATTAAATAATGATGAATATTTAATTAAAATAATAAATTAAATAATATATTTAATTCTGAAATAATCAGAATTGGCTGAAATGGCGATATGGTGTGAATTGAATCATCTGTGATATTTAATTCAGCTTGGAATTGAATTTGAATAATGAATATATTATTTGAACGACAGTTTGAACATAGAATTATATTATAATTAAAATCAAGCTTGAAATGGCGCTACAGTTCGTAAGTTGGCAATTTGAACTTCAACTGGATATACAGGGTTCGTTTTAAATCAGATTTATGTGAAACAAGAAAAGTGTGGAGCTGGTGGAGTATATTTTTCTAGTGGAAGAGAAAAATCGGGATTTCATTGTGTAGATTTTGAGATATGTCCAAATCAAATTTTGAAATAGTCGCTATAAAATCGTTGATCGACCATATCGGTTTATTCGATATAACTAGAGATCGAGTTTGAATTTAGACAAGGTTCTTTTGGAATATAGCGATAATTTAATTTTTAGAAATTTTCTGTAATTTTTAATTAATTTAATAAGCGACTTTTTATTGGAAGTATTTCGCACCCTGAAATCAACATTTTGAAGTTTCAAAATATGAGTCCACCTACCGGTATTTTTATATTTTTGGAATCGTGATGCCTTGGTCGACACGACGGTAATGTTGTTTCTATCCATAGAGGTACGTGCGTGATCAGAACCTTATGTAATGGGATATCTTAATCAGAAAATAACGTTGGCAAAACATATATGAATCCTTATTACAGTAGTGTATTGTTTTACTTCATGCCGAAGGGACATACGAAGACCACGTTCATTTGTTCTCATCCAAAAGAGCACGCGTGGAGTCCATGAAACCACGTCCCTAAGTAAAATCTTATAAATACACTACACATCTCCTTATGACCTAATTCTTTTCAGTCCTTTGAGCCGCCACAAAACTATTCATAGCACAAATCATCCACGATTAAAAATCAAAACAAATTTCCTCAATAATCTCAAAGCCATTCAGTATTTCACAAAGCTTTCAAATAGAAAGCTGTTGCTCTCATCGAGTTCAAAGTTGTCAACTATGATGATCGGGACTGAGCCTCTCTGATGACCGGAACTGGAACCCATACTCGCCATCGTTCGTGGAAGGATACCGGCGACTGGGGGGCATCGAGCTCCAGACTACTTTAGGCGAAGGTCAAGGGGATTTCTGCGCCTCTTCTGGTGATAGCCGATTATCGGCTTGGTGAGCAGTTGAGGGTACGACATGCGGTTTCTTCGAAGGGGCACTAACGGTCAAATGGATTGTGGTTGGAAGTAGGGCTTACGGTTTTCACAAAGGAGGAAGCAAAATAAGAGGGAGAGGAAGAAGGACAGGGGTTCGAAACTGTTGGGATGGAGAACGTGCGTGATTTGAGGAGCTGAAAGTTTGCTGTTCGGTTTTTGTCTTAATGGATATAAAGAGAAGAAGGTGTTTTAAATTCAAGACGTGAAGGCTGGGTTCATCTGTGAGGAACTTGGGGATTTATAGGATTAAACGGTTTGCTGTCTTCTTGGTGCAGCCATCAAGTCTGGGAGCGACAATATGGGTTGATAGAGTTTGGTTTTCGCAGTATATATGTGAAAGAAGTGGCAGTAGTATTCCACGTTAGAACATGGAGTTGGTAGGGATTTTTTTGAAGTGAGGATGTATGGTCGGATTTTGAATACTGTGATGAGATCAAGAAGAAAATGGTGTTGAATTTAGTGGCTATGGGGAGTGGCAGATCCTGGAGCGATTACTGAATGAAGGAGAAAGGTTGCGGTAGCGGGCTTATAAAAGGATAGTGGGCCGAGTTGTTTATAGGTGAAGGCCCACTTTAAATTTTAACCCATGCTTTAATTCATTTAAATGTGAAATGAATTGCAAATTTCATATCTTATTCGTGCTTAGTCAGAATTGAACAAAACAAGATCCGATGGGATCGTATGGACGGTGGCTACACCACGGAACTGACGGGGAGTGAATCGAAGCTCGTTACAATTTATTGCAAAATAAATTGTCCGTCTGAATCAAAGACAGTTAATCGTTTTTAACGATAACAGTCCAATGTGAGTAAATCTCACTAACTCTGAACAGTTTATAATTTCATGTTGTATTTTAGAACTGTTAGAAATTGGCTGTTTGACTGTGTATTGACTATTTGATTGAACTGCTAGTCAGTTAGTTAAATTTCTATATTGATTCTGTTTAACAGAATATATCATATGGAACTGAAAAGTGATGTTATCTATATTGTTTAACATCTATGATGCAGGAAAACAGGTTGGAGGAATCCAACTGGATTCCTCAACATTTATTTTACTGTGATTCATATATTGTGATATATGATGTGATGTATAATCTGTTGTCGATTATATGTGTTGGGACGATTTTGATCATCGTGATTTGATATGTTGAATACCATAACATACCGAATGTTGATAAAGGAAGATTTTCAAAGTGTATTTTGAAAATGAATTATTTATATAAAATCGATGGATTTTATATAGAAAAGGGAAAGAATTTTTATAAAAGAAATATTTATAAAAGCAAAGGATAAGTTAGAATAAAAGGAAATCATTTGTAAAGTGAAGAACTGTTACTAAAAGTAAATCTTTATAAATGAATACTTAATCGAGTAAAAAGGAGTATCGATGTTAGTTTCATCGAAGGAGTTAATCGATGCTAGTTGAATCGATTAGAGTTACAGTAAAGGAGCTAATCGATGTTAGTTTAATCGATTAGAGAATAAAGCAAAGGAGTTAATCGATGTTAGTTTAATCGATTAGTGTTAAAGTAAAAGGAGTTAATCGATGTTAGTTTAATCGATTAGTGTTAAAGTAAAAGGAGTCAATCAATGTTAGTTTAATCGATTAGTGTTAAAGTAAAAGGAGTTAATCGATGTTAGTTTAATCGATTAGAGTTAAAATAAAAGGAGTTAATCGATGTTAGTTTAATCGATAAGTGTTAAAGTAGAAGGAGTTAATCGATGTTAGTTAATCGATTAGAGTTAAAGTTAAAAGGAGTTAATCGATGTTAGTTAATCGATTAGAATTAAAGTAAAAGGAGTTAATCGATGCGAGTAAATCGATTAGAGAGAAAGTACAAGGAGTTAATCGAATATAGTTATTCGAAGAAAGGAAAAGGAGTTATCGAATATAGTTTATTCGAAAGGAGTTAAGTCAAATAGAGTTAATCCAATAATGTTAGTCCAATAGAGTTAATTGATAAGGGTTAATCGAATAGAGTTAAGTGAAAAGAATCGATCGAATATAGCTATTCGAAGAGGGATAAGTAAGGAAGTTAGTAAAAGGTTATAAAGTGAACTTTGTCTATTTCAAAGTTAGAAATGTTGTTCAGTTAAGGTCTGAGAGGTAGTTCTACCCCAACTTGATTGGCTTCGTTTTTAACTAAGGAATAGTTAAGGTTCGGCAGTAAAGGAAATGGTTTGAGTTGGCATCGCGATGGTTTGTTTAAACATCTGTCTAAGTCCAATGAAGAAGCTTTGGAAATGTTTTCCAAATAAGAAACCAGAAATGTTTTCTAATAAAGAAAACAAGAAATGGAAATGTTTTCCATTGTTAATAACGTATATTTTCCAAATTTAGAAAATAAGAAATGTTGAATATAGGGAAACAGGAGATAAGTAAATTTATGAAATAAAGAGATAAATGTTGAATGATGTTTGATTGATATAAATTTCCATTTGGAAATAATATCGTTGTTTGCACACTTGTTTTTATTCGATAGTTAAATCACAGACTATCGAAGTTTTGACCATTTTAACGTTGTTAATATGGAGAGACCGGTTGGATTATTATCCAAAGAACCACTCTGTATTGGCATAAGCATTGCGAATCATATATGCCAAAGATAATTGAAGACGGTGTTATGCAAGGGCTATGCTGTTTACAGAATAGTGCCTTCGGTTCATCCTGTTCCTGGATGACTTGTATGGACGGATGTCTGACAAAGTATTTTCTTGACGATCACGTATATTGATTTCTCTAACCGTACCAAGAGTGGAAGCGGAGAAGGAAACTTCTTTTAGCTAACATATAATGTATAGTTGAGGACGTCAATCGGTGATTTGATGGATTTGATGATGTGATATTCAAACTGAATCTGATGTGATGATAAAGCGTAGCTTCTAGCCTCATCATCCGGTAAATGACAGAAATCGAGCAGGCAGCATGGCTATGTCGGTCGCACCGAAGTAGGGTGTATAATCACCTGATCTAGAGTTTCATTTACTTCTAAAAATCTATTGTTGATGCTGTCCCATTCGGGAAACGGTTGCTGATCCCAACTGTTGGTGATATACATTCGATACACTCAAGCGTAATGAGTGGTCGGTCATGTGTGGCCGGGTTGCAAGATGTTCTTGTTGAATCCAGTGTATTCCTCTCTAGAGGTGCACTAGCGAAAGGTGGTTCCATTCCTTGTCATAGTTGGAAATCCATTACCCAATACGTGCTTGCGGTTTTGATTGTATACTATATATGTAGAACGTGAGATGAAAGCGTTTCTGCTAGATGATTATATATAATGTGGTTGATAGACATTATTATAATATAAAAAGGTTTTTGATATAAAGATATTTTAGATTCTCATAAGGAAAAAACCTGTTCCGTTATACGGCGTGGTCTTATGAGATATCGTTTACTTGTTCGAACTATTTTTAAACTTTTTTACTCACACCAGTCCCATGACTGACCCGGAGTTTACTTTGTTGTTTTCCATAAACTCTTGGGTGCCTAAATTTGTACGGGCAGTCAAGTAGTCGGGATTTTACAGATATATTGGAAGAGCTGGAGCAGGAGGCTTCAGGATCATATAGCTATAGTTTATTTCCGCTGTGTTGTAAGTATTGTACTCTGATAATGTATTATATACATATAATGATTTATTTCAAGGATATGTTACCTATTATATGTTATTCGTTCCGCTGTGAGATTAGTGTTACTCTGATGTTGTGTTCTTCTTCTTCTTCTATTCTAATTTTCTATCTTATCTTTCCTCACCCTCTAATTTCTTTCACTAATTACCAGGATTTTTCGATGTTTTGGTTATCGACATCGAGCTTATGACGATAACCAAAGTCGCTCAAAATCTGGGTCGTTACAGTTGGCTCTGTGGCGTGACTCGGTAGAGATAGGGTTAGTAATACCTTAGATTGAGTTTGAGTGTATATATACGAGTGAACGTATTTGTTATTGATATAAAATTTGTTTTATATTGTGGTGATTCATTGGTTGAGTTGTTTATGAGTTCTGGTCGATCAGTTTGATCCACTGTATCGGTAGGAGTTACTAAACACTTGAATACGATGGGTCGACACGATATGTTTTGAAAAGAGGGTAAACTAAAATAAGTTTACCCAAGGTAAATCTTGATGTAGAGAAGATATATATATCAAAATTATAAAATATTGGATACACTGGTTGTCATTATAATCGACTAAGATTATAAATTAACTGTTTATGTAAATAACCAATCAGAATTCATATAAGTGAAATACGTGAAATCAGATGAGTTGAATCTGAAATTTTAAACCAGAAATTTGAGGTTAAACTCTGGAGAATTGGATAAGTGTTTGTAAATGAATTTGGTTTAAAAATAAGGAAAATTTAAGATCCTGGGAGATTTTAAATTGTTTTACAAGCAATGTGAATTATATTTTGAAATGGATTTCAATGTGGAAATGTTTAGAAATGGTTTATAGTATTGAACTCACTTCGATCGCTGGAAAATAGGTTCTGATGATGACAGCTGCATCATCAGTGTTCATTTTCGAGTTGTAAGTGACGAATTACTACCAGAGATACTGTTTTGAATTTGTTTTGGGAAAGACAAGTTGTGTTGAATTTCAAAATGGGATTTATAAAATAAAATTTGAACTTTTAGATAGATTTGAAATATTAACTTGTTTAAAAGAAATAAAACGAGAAGTTCCTTTATAAACGATGTTTATAAATGAAGTGAAAAGAATTATCATTGGATAATTCAGAAATAAAAATACAAGTGTGAAGTTGAAAGGGAAATCTATTTTCAAAAGGTAGAAATATCGATTTCAAAAGGAATTGAAATCGAGACTTATGTAAAGAAAGAATAAAGAACGTTTGGAAAGGAGTTTGAATAAAGGAAATTCAAACATAGAATTAAAATAAGAAAATTCAAAGGGGATTTGAATATCAAAAAAATTCAAATGGAATTTGAATATAGAATTCAAATGGAATTTGAATATAGAATTCAAATGGAATTTGAATATAGAATTCAAATGGAATTCAAATATAGGATTTGAATATCGAAATTGAAATGGAATTTGAATATAGGAAATTCAAATAGAATTGAAATGGAATTCAATTAGTTGATAAACAAGTTAAACTAATATTTGAACATGTATATTCAAATAAAAAGGTGAAATAGGTAAACCAGTTAATTAGCCATTAGTAAACGGATCTTGAATTGAAGTTGAACTGTAACGACCCGGATTTTGAGCGGCTTTGGTTATCGACGTAAGCCCGACGTCGATAACCAAAACATCGAAAAATCCCGGTAATTAATGAAAGAAATTAGAAGGTGAGAATAGATAAGATAGAAACTTAGAATAGAAGAAGAAGAAGAAGAAGAAGAAGAAGAAGAAGAACACAACATCAGAGTAACACGAACCTCACAGCGGGACGAATAACATATAATAGATAACATAACTTTGAAATATAACAGTTATGTATACAATAGCACTTATCAGAGTATAGCACTTACAACACAGCGGAAATAACTATAGCTATCCGATCTTGAAGCCTCCTGCTCCACGCTCTTCCAGTATATCTGTAAATTCCTGACTACTTGACTGCCCGTACAAATTTAGGCACCCAAGAGTTTAGGGAAAACAACAAATAAACTCCGGGTCAGTCATGGGACTGGTGTGAATAAACTCAAATCATTTAAACAGGTATATGAACAAGTAAACGATATCTCATAAGACCACGCCGCAGAACGGAACGGGTTTTTCCCTTATGAGAAATCCAAATAACTTTTCAAAGCAATATCATTCTGATATTATAATAATGTCTAAGTACAAATACATATAAATCTAGCAGAAACGCTTGCATCTCACGTTACTACATATATAGTATACAATCAAAATCGCAAGTACGTATTGGATGATTGGATTTCCAACTATGACAAGGTATGGAACCACCTTCCGATCAGTGTACTCTAGGAACGATACACTGGAGTTCAACAAGAACATCTTGTAACTCAGCCACACATGACCGACCACTCATTTCGCTTGAGTGTATCGAATGTACATCACCAACGGTTGGGATCAGCAACCGTTCCCGTATATATATATGAGACAACATTGATAGATTTTAAGAAACAAATGAATATTCACTAGATAGGTGATTATACACCCTACTTCGGTGCGACCGACTTAGCCATGCTGCCTGCCCGATTTCTGTCATTTACCAGTTGATGAGGCTAGAAGCTACGCTTTATCATCACATCAGATTCACTTCGAATGCCACATTGTCAGATCCATCGAAAATCACTAATTGACGTCTACAACAATACATTACGTGTCAGCTAAAAGAAGTTTCCTTCTCCGCTTCCACTCTTGGTACGGTTGAAGAAATCAATGTACGTGACCTTTCTGGAAATACTATGTCAGACATCCATCTTCATTCACTTAGAAATGTCACATCGTCATACCCGCCAAATCACAAATTGACTTATCCAAAAATAACACGGGTATACAGCTAAGAGAAACGAATTCCTCCACCACCAAACGTGAATACGTTTGAACAGATCAACCTACGCGATCCATTGGATATACTCCGTCAGACCTTCATCCATACAAGTTGTCCTGGGACTGGACAAACCGAAGGCACTATTCTGTAAACAGGATAGCCCTTGCATTTTACTCCGTCTTCAATTATCTTTGGCATATATGATTCGCGACGCTTATGCCAATACAGAGTGGTTCTATGGATAATAATCCAACCGGTCTCTCCATATTAACAACGTTAAAATGGTCAAAACTTCGATAGTCGGTGAGTTAACTATCAAAGAAAAACAAGTGTGCAAACAACGATATTATTTCCAAATGGAAATTATATCGAACAACATCATTTAACATAAATCCCTTTAGTTCATTTATTTACCTATCTCCTATTTCCCTATATTCTAAATTCTTATTTTTTCTTTTATCAGAAAACATTTCTGATTCTCGTTTGGAAAACATTTCCAAAACTCCTTTACGATCAAACCTTACCATTTCTTAGTTAAGAAGGAAGTCACTCAAGTTGGGGTATAATTACCTCTCAGACCTTAACTGAACAACGTTATAACTTCGAAATGGTCAAAGTTTATCTTTTAAATCTTTAACAACTTCTTTACGCCTTTCTCGGATTCAATTTTTCTAATCCACTTCTATATTTAAAACATTGGTTATAACGATAACGTTATAATCCTTACTTTCGAATTATCTAACTTTAATTATAACTTCTATTCTTATTAGTGAATAATTAACCTAACACTTATTTATTTATAAATAAATAAATCTCTATTTAAACACTGGAAAGTATAAGTACTTCCTGAATTCAATATAATCGAATTTGCCGATTAACTCTCTTCGAGAAATCTCTATTTGATTAACTCTTCTTCGAATAACCTATATTCGATTAACTCCTTCTCGAATAACCGATATTCGATAATCTATCTTCGAATAACTAATATTCGATAACTCTTCCTTTTCAAATATCTCATATCTGAAAATCTCACTTCGATTAAACTATAATCGATAACTCCTTTCGATGAAACTAACATCGATAACTCCTTTCGATGAAACTAACGTCGATAACTCCTTTCGATGAAACTAACATCAATAACTCCTTTTGACGAAACTAACATCGATAACTCCTTTCGATGAAACTAACATCGATAACTCCTTTCGATGAAACTAACATCGATAACTCCTTTCGATGAAACTAACATCGATAACTTTAACTCGACGAAATTAACTCGACTAACTTAACTTGATTCGACTAACTCGACTTACTTGGTTCGACCAATTCGATTCGATTAACTAGGCTCGACTAACTTGGTCGAACCACCTGATCAACTCAACTTATTTAACTTAACTGGTTTTACTTGGTTTGACTAACTCAATTCATTAACTCGAATGACTAATTCAAATTGATTAACCTAACTTGATTTACTTATCTCGATTAACTGAACTAATCACTTTGATTAACTCGACTAATTCACTTTGGTTAACTTAACCAATTCACTTAACTAATTCATTTAGTTTAGCTTAACTAATTCACTTAACTCCTGTCGAATAAACTATATTCGATAACTCCTCTAACTCTATTCGAATAAACTTTATTCGATTAACTCCTTTACTCTATTCGAATAAACTATATTCGATTAACTCTTTTACTCTATTCGAATAAATTATATTCGATTAACTCTTTTACTCTATTCGAATAAATTATATTCGATTAACTCCTTTGATTTAACTCTAATCGATTAACTTCATTTAACTCTATTCGAATAACAAATTCGATTAACTAACTTCGAATACCATATTCGATTTCTCCTTTCGAATGTCTATATTCGATTAACTAACTTCGAATACCATATTCGATTTCTCCTTTCGAATGTCTATATTCGATTAACTAACTTCGAATACCATATTCGATTTCTCCTTTCGAATGTCTATATTCGATTAACTAACTTCGAATACCATATTCGATTTCTCCTTTCGAATGTCTATATTCGATTAACTAACTTCGAATACCATATTCGATTAACTTACTTCGAATATCTATATTCGATTAACTTTTCGAATACCATATTCGATTTCTCCTTTCGAATACCATATTCGATTAACTATATTCACTTTATAAAGATTTCCTTTTTACAACGTTTTAATCATTTGAAAAGATTTACTTTTAAATAACGGTTCTACACTTTAAAAATGATTTCCTTTTCAAATTTATTCTTGAAATATTCTAACTCCTTAAATTCCCGGAAAAATTCGCCATAACCTCCTTTGTATCTGGAGCATCGGGAAAATCCCCAAACTCGCCACACAGGCCTTTCCATTCAAAAAGAAATGTTTTGAATTTGTTTTCCTTTTTAAAATATCTCCTATTTATAAATATCCCAATTTATAAATATTCTTTATTTATAAATATTTAAATTTATAAATATCTCTTATTTATAAATATTCCAATTTATAAATATTTTGTTTTCAATATCACTTTGAAAATCTCCTTTATCTACATTCCGGTATTTTATGATATTCTACATATCAAATCACGATGATCACCATCGTCCAAACACATATAATCGACAACAGATTATACCACATCATATAACACAATATATGAAAAACAATAAAATAACTGTTGAGGAATCCGGTCGGATTCCTCCAACCTGTTTCCCTGCATCCACAGATGTTACACAACATGATTGTCATCACTTTCAGTTCAATATGAATTATTCTGATAAACAGAATCAATATATATAACTATCTAACTTTTTATATATTATATATATATATTTATATATATAATATTTCATTAACTGACTAGAAGTTCAATCAACAGTCAACACACAGCAATCACATATGATTAACAGTTCTAAAAATACATTATAAAAATATAACTGTTCAGAGTTGGTGAGTTTTACTCACATTGATGCGTTAACCGTAATATAATCGGTTTGCGTTCTTTGATTCAGTCGGACAATTTATTTCGCCATAAATTGTAACTGCCTCCTATCCTCTCCCGGTCAATCTCATTGTGTTGCTCCCGTCCATACGATCCTAACGCAACTTGTTTCGCGAAATTCTGATTACGTATGAGCAAGTGATACCATTTCGAAATTTATATACTTTGAAATAAAATAAACTTGGGTTTAAATTTAAATGGGCTAAACCCTTTCAAACCTCGGCCCAAATTAAATACACCAGACCCGCTTCTGTCTCCTTCTCCAATAACTCACGGTCTCCTACTCCTCCAATCCAATGTTGACCCATCCTTTGACCGTCACCTACTCCCACCTCGGCCATCCATTCCGGCTCCGACCACCCTCATCCGACTCACCACCAAAACCCGCACCTGGCCTACCCCACCACCTCAAACTCGCTGACCCCGATCAAATCCCGACATCAGCTAAATCTCGAGGCTCCCACAGTTGAGATCGACATATTATATCACAAAACCCCACCCGAACCCATCCATCCGTGCGCCATGCCATCAGTGTTGCCATGAACTTCTCCATTCGAACCCTTGACGCCGGAATCAGGAGCAAAGTCCAGCCCTAGCTCCTACGGTCTAGGAATAGCGAACCAGAAAAATGATTCGAACCCATACTAGTGTATATCGATGTGAAGCTAATCTTGTCAGGAGCTTGAAAACGCAAACCTTGTGATTTAATGATTTCTCTTTGAATTGATTTGAATTTTTGAAGATCGGTTTTAACTGTTTGAAAATATTCTGAGGTAGCGGCGCAAATTGTTTGACTTATGAGAGAATTTGATTAGGTTTAGAAATGTTTGCATTTATAGGAGATTATATATATATTTAATTTAGTTTAGGATGTAAGTGGAGTTGTTTTTAGGCTATGGGAACGGTTGGCTGAGAACAAAACAAATGCGTGGCCTCCCTTAGGTCCACAAACACTTAGGATATTTGTATTGATATTTCGGTGACCCCTCTATATGAAGTTATGCTCTCATATGGATGATCAACGACATAAATAAAAATACCAATGAGACAAGGAATGTCCCACGATTTCAAAAATATAATAATACCGGTAGGTGAACTCATATTGTGAAACCTCGAAATGTCGATACAGGGTGCCAAATACTCCAAATAAAAAGTTGCTTATTAATTTAATTAAAAATTACTGTAAAATTCTAAAAATTAAATTATCACTATTTCCCAAAAGAACCTTATCTAAATTCAAGCCCGATCTCTAGTTATAACGAATAACCCATTACGGTCGATAAACGATTTTATAGCGACTATTTTAAAATTTGATTTGGACATATCTCAAAATCTACACGACGAAATCCAGATTTTTCTCTTCCACTAGAAAGATATACTCAACCAGCTCCACACGTTTCTTGTTTCATAGAAATCCGGTTTAAAACGAATCATGTACATTCAGTTGAAGTTCAAATCGCCAAATCGCGAACTGCAGCGCCATTTCGAGCTCGTTTATAAATATATTATAAACTATGCGTTCAACTGTCGTCGATTCAATATATTCGTTATTATATTTCGAATCGAAACTCAACCACATCTCGTATACTATTCAATTCACACTCTATTGTGAATTCTACTATTTCTGACTATTTCGATATTTATAATTTATTATTCATTATAAATCTTAATTAAATATTCAATATTATTTAATTCACGTTCTCAATATCGATAAATCGATATTTGATAATTAAATAAATAAATTATTCAACAGCTAAAATGCGGGTCACTACAATCTTCCCCCCTTAATAAAATTTCGTCCTCGAAATTGCTAATCTAGGGGACGACCCTATCCACTGGGTAAAAATTTATCTGATTACCTCTTATCTATGGTTTCAACTGAACCAATTAATATCGACTAAAATATTAATTTATTCCGACTAACTAAATTTTCAAAAATTCTGAAGATTTTCTAACGCCTTAACTTTTCGGAAAATTTCGCCAGCACCTCCTTTGTACTGGTCGATATCTCAAATCCCAACTCGCCTCTCTGGGCCTTCTTTAACCCAAAAGAAAATCAAAACGCCAAACGGCTTGCCAATTCAGCTCATAAATTCCAACTCATATAAAATATAAACTTGTACCTTTTTGTTGGGCATATCATTATATCCCTACCATCTGTTATCAACTCGGCATATACAAATGTCATCCCAATCAACTCAATCACTTTTATATCGTCAAACCAAATCATTCGCTTATTCTCAAGTCGAATCCCATTATCAATCTTAAGTTTCATTCTTGATTTTCAAATTCTAAGTCCAGCTAAATTTCAAATTCTTAACTCATCAACTTAATCCCATTTCAGATTATTCTCTTATCACCCCAGTTTTCACTTAACTTAACAAGTTAAAGTTGAATTCTAGAATTTAAATTCCTGGCCTTTTATTTCAAGTCAATTTGAAATCATAATATCAATTCAAAACATTTGAATTCTCAAAAACTTGTTTTCGCAAAACAGATTTGAAAATAAAATCTTAGGTAGTAATCCGTCACTTACAACTCGAAAATCACACTGATGATGTGTACACCATCATCAGAATTATTTTCCAGCGATCAAAGTGAGTTCAATACTATATTCTTTTTCAAAACTCAAACTTAAACACTTCCATCTTGAGTCAGTTCAAAATATCCTTATTAAAACAAACTTAAAACCTCCCAGGATTTTAAAATTCACCTATATCTAATCCAGATTCCATTACAATCACTTATCTGAATTTCCAGTTTTTTTTTTCAATTCTGACTTTAATTTCAGATTTAATTCACTTCGATTTCATATACTTCACTTATATGAATTTTGATCGATTATTTATATAACCATTATATTTATAATCTTACTCGATTATAATAACAACCAATATATCTCATATATTATAAATCCAATATATATATCAAATATACCTTGGGTAAAACTATTTCGTTTACCCTCTTTTTAAAACATACGATGACGGTTCATCGTATTCAAGCGTTTATTTACTCCTACCGATACAGTGGATCAAACTGATCGACCAGAACTCATAAACAACTCAGCCAATGAATCTCCACAATATAAAACCATTTTTATATCAAATACAAATACGCACTCGTATATATACACTCAAACTCAATCTAGGGTGTTACTAACCCTATCTCTACCGAGTCACGCCACAGAGCCAAGTAATTCTTAACCTAAGCTCTGATACCAACTGTAACGACCCGGATTTTGAGCGGCTTTGGTTATCGACGTAAGCCCGACGTCGATAACCAAAACATCGAAAAATCCCGGTAATTAATGAAAGAAATTAGATGGTGAGAATAGATAAGATAGAAACTTAGAATAGAAGAAGAAGAAGAAGAAGAAGAACACAACATCAGAGTAACACGAACCTCACAGCGGGACGAATAACATATAATAGATAACATAACTTTGAAATATAACAGTTATGTATACAATAGCACTTATCAGAGTATAGCACTTACAACACAGCGGAAATAACTATAGCTATCCGATCTTGAAGCCTCCTGCTCCACGCTCTTCCAGTATATCTGTAAATTCCTGACTACTTGACTGCCCGTACAAATTTAGGCACCCAAGAGTTTAGGGAAAACAACAAATAAACTCCGGGTCAGTCATGGGACTGGTGTGAATAAACTCAAATCATTTAAACAGGTATATGAACAAGTAAACGATATCTCATAAGACCACGCCGCAGAACGGAACGGGTTTTTCCCTTATGAGAAATCCAAATAACTTTTCAAAGCAATATCATTCTGATATTATAATAATGTCTAAGTACAAATACATATAAATCTAGCAGAAACGCTTGCATCTCACGTTACTACATATATAGTATACAATCAAAATCGCAAGTACGTATTGGATGATTGGATTTCCAACTATGACAAGGTATGGAACCACCTTCCGATCAGTGTACTCTAGGAACGATACACTGGAGTTCAACAAGAACATCTTGTAACTCAGCCACACATGACCGACCACTCATTTCGCTTGAGTGTATCGAATGTACATCACCAACGGTCGGGATCAGCAACCGTTCCCGTATATATATATGAGACAGCATTGATAGATTTTAAGAAACAAATGAATATTCACTAGATAGGTGATTATACACCCTACTTCGGTGCGACCGACTTAGCCATGCTGCCTGCCCGATTTCTGTCATTTACCAGTTGATGAGGCTAGAAGCTACGCTTTATCATCACATCAGATTCACTTCGAATGCCACATTGTCAGATCCATCGAAAATCACTAATTGACGTCTACAACAATACATTACGTGTCAGCTAAAAGAAGTTTCCTTCTCCGCTTCCACTCTTGGTACGGTTGAAGAAATCAATGTACGTGACCTTTCTGGAAATACTATGTCAGACATCCATCTTCATTCACTTAGAAATGTCACATCGTCATACCCGCCAAATCACAAATTGACTTATCCAAAAATAACACGGGTATACAGCTAAGAGAAACGAATTCCTCCGCCACCAAACGTGAATACGTTTGAACAGATCAACCTACGCAATCCATTGGATATACTCCGTCAGACCTTCATCCATACAAGTTGTCCTGGGACTGGACAAACCGAAGGCACTATTCTGTAAACAGGATAGCCCTTGCATTTTACTCCGTCTTCAATTATCTTTGGCATATATGATTCGCGACGCTTATGCCAATACAGAGTGGTTCTATGGATAATAATCCAACCGGTCTCTCCATATTAACAACGTTAAAATGGTCAAAACTTCGATAGTCGGTGAGTTAACTATCAAAGAAAAACAAGTGTGCAAACAACGATATTATTTCCAAATGGAAATTATATCGAACAACATCATTTAACATAAATCCCTTTAGTTCATTTATTTACCTATCTCCTATTTCCCTATATTCTAAATTCTTATTTTTTCTTTTATCAGAAAACATTTCTGATTCTCGTTTGGAAAACATTTCCAAAACTCCTTTACGATCAAACCTTACCATTTCTTAGTTAAGAAGGAAGTCACTCAAGTTGGGGTATAATTACCTCTCAGACCTTAACTGAACAACGTTATAACTTCGAAATGGTCAAAGTTTATCTTTTAAATCTTTAACAACTTCTTTACGCCTTTCTCGGATTCAATTTTTCTAATCCACTTCTATATTTAAAACATTGGTTATAACGATAACGTTATAATCCTTACTTTCGAATTATCTAACTTTAATTATAACTTCTATTCTTATTAGTGAATAATTAACCTAACACTTATTTATTTATAAATAAATAAATCTCTATTTAAACACTGGAAAGTATAAGTACTTCCTGAATTCAATATAATCGAATTTGCCGATTAACTCTCTTCGAGAAATCTCTATTTGATTAACTCTTCTTCGAATAACCTATATTCGATTAACTCCTTCTCGAATAACCGATATTCGATAATCTATCTTCGAATAACTAATATTCGATAACTCTTCCTTTTCAAATATCTCATATCTGAAAATCTCACTTCGATTAAACTATAATCGATAACTCCTTTCGATGAAACTAACATCGATAACTCCTTACGATGAAACTAACGTCGATAACTCCTTTCGATGAAACTAACATCAATAACTCCTTTAGACGAAACTAACATTGATAACTCCTTTCGATGAAACTAACATCGATAACTCCTTTCGATGAAACTAACATCGATAACTCCTTTCGATGAAACTAACATCGATAACTTTAACTCGACGAACTTAACTCGACTAACTTAACTTGATTCGACTAACTCGACTTACTTGGTTCGACCAATTCGATTCGATTAACTAGGCTCGACTAACTTGGTCGAACCACCTGATCAACTCAACTTATTTAACTTAACTGGTTTTACTTGGTTTGACTAACTCAATTCAATAACTCGACTGACTAATTCAAATTGATTAACCTAACTTGATTTACTTATCTCGATTAACTGAACTAATCACTTTGATTAACTCGACTAATTCACTTTGGTTAACTTAACCAATTCACTTAACTAATTCATTTAGTTTAGCTTAACTAATTCACTTAACTCCTGTCGAATAAACTATATTCGATAACTCCTCTAACTCTATTCGAATAAACTTTATTCGATTAACTCCTTTACTCTATTCGAATAAACTATATTCGATTAACTCTTTTACTCTATTCGAATAAATTATATTCGATTAACTCTTTTACTCTATTCGAATAAATTATATTCAATTAACTCCTTTGATTTAACTCTAATCGATTAACTTCATTTAACTCTATTCGAATAACAAATTCGATTAACTAACTTCGAATACCATATTTGATTTCTCCTTTCGAATGTCTATATTCGATTAACTAACTTCGAATACCATATTCGATTTCTCCTTTCGAATGTCTATATTCGATTAACTAACTTCGAATACCATATTCGATTTCTCCTTTCGAATGTCTATATTCGATTAACTAACTTCGAATACCATATTCGATTTCTCCTTTCGAATGTCTATATTCGATTAACTAACTTCGAATACCATATTCGATTAACTTACTTCGAATATCAATATTCGATTAACTTTTCGAATACCATATTCGATTTCTCCTTTCGAATACCATATTCGATTAACTATATTCACTTCATAAAGATTTCCTTTTTAACAACGTTTTAATCATTTGAAAAGATTTACTTTTAAATAACGGTTCTACACATTAAAAATGATTTCCTTTTCAAATTTATTCTTGAAATATTCTAACTCCTTAAATTCCCGGAAAAATTCGCCATAACCTCCTTTGTATCGGGAGCATCGGGAAAATCCCCAAACTCGCCACACATGCCTTTCCATTCAAAAAGAAATGTTTTGAATTTATTTTCCTTTTTAAAATATCTCCTATTTATAAATATCCCAATTTATAAATATTCTTTATTTATAAATATTTAAATTTATAAATATCTCTTATTTATAAATATTCCAATTTATAAATATTTTGTTTTCAATATCACTTTGAAAATCTCCTTTATCTACATTCCGGTATTTTATGATATTCTACATATCAAATCACGATGATCACCATCGTCCAAACACATATAATCGACAACAGATTATACCACATCATATAACACAATATATGAAAAACAATAAAATAACTGTTGAGGAATCCGGTCGGATTCCTCCAACCTGTTTCCCTGCATCCACAGATGTTACACAACATGATTGTCATCACTTTCAGTTCAATATGAATTATTCTGATAAACAGAATCAATATATATAACTATCTAACTGTTTATATATTATATATATATATATATATATATTTATATATATAATATTTCATTAACTGACTAGCAGTTCAATCAACAGTCAACACACAGCAATCACATATGATTAACAGTTCTAAAAATACATTATAAAAATATAACTGTTCAGAGTTGGTGAGTTTTACTCACATTGACGCGTTAACCGTAATATAATCGGTTTGCGTTCTTTGATTCAGTCGGACAATTTATTTCGCCATAAATTGTAACTGCCTCCTATCCTCTCCCGGTCAATCTCATTGTGTTGCTCCCGTCCATACGATCCTAACGCAACTTGTTTCGCGAAATTCTGATTACGTATGAGCAAGTTATACCATTTCGAAATTTATATACTTTGAAATAAAATAAACTTGGGTTTAAATTTAAATGGGCTAAACCCTTTCAAACCTCGGCCCAAATTAAATACACCAGACCCGCTTCTGTCTCCTTCTCCAATAACTCACGGTCTCCTACTCCTCCAATCCAATGTTGACCCATCCTTTGACCGTCACCTACTCCCACCTCGGCCATCCATTCCGGCTCCGACCACCCTCATCCGACTCACCACCAAAACCCGCACCTGGCCTACCCCACCACCTCAAACTCGCTGACCCCGATCAAATCCCGACATCAGCTAAATCTCGCGGCTCCCACAGTTGAGATCGACATATTATATCACAAAACCTCACCCGAACCCGTCCATCCGTGCGCCATGCCATCAGTGTTGCCATGAACTTCTCCATTCGAACCCTTGACGCCGGAATCAGGAGCAAAGTCCAGCCCTAGCTCCTACGGTCTAGGAATAGCGAACCAGAAAAATGATTCGAACCCATACTAGTGTATATCGATGTGAAGCTAATCTTGTCAGGAGCTTGAAAACGCAAACCTTGTGATTTAATTATTTCTCTTTGAATTGATTTGAATTTTTGAAGATCGGTTTTAACTGTTTGAAAATATTCTGAGGTAGCGGCGCAAATTGTTTGACTTATGAGAGAATTTGATTAGGTTTAGAAATGTTTGCATTTATAGGAGATTATATATATATTTAATTTAGTTTAGGATGTACGTGGAGTTGTTTTTAGGCTATGGGAACGGTTGGCTGAGAACAAAACAAATGCGTGGCCTCCCTTAGGTCCACAAACACTTAGGATATTTGTATTGATATTTCGGTGACCCCTCTATATGAAGTTATGCTCTCATATGGATGATCAACGACATAAATAAAAATACCAATGAGACAAGGAATGTCCCACGATTTCAAAAATATAATAATACCGGTAGGTGAACTCATATTGTGAAACCTCGAAATGTCGATACAGGGTGCCAAATACTCCAAATAAAAAGTTGCTTATTAATTTAATTAAAAATTACCGTAAAATTCTAAAAATTAAATTATCACTATTTCCCAAAAGAACCTTATCTAAATTCAAGCCCGATCTCTAGTTATAACGAATAACCCATTACGGTCGATAAACGATTTTATAGCGACTATTTTAAAATTTGATTTGGACATATCTCAAAATCTACACGACGAAATCCAGATTTTTCTCTTCCACTAGAAAGATATATTCCACCAGCTCCACACGTTTCTTGTTTCATAGAAATCCGGTTTAAAACGAATCATGTACATTCAGTTGAAGTTCAAATCGCCAAATCGCGAACTGCAGCGCCATTTCGAGCTCGTTTATAAATATATTATAAACTATGCGTTCAACTGTCGTCGATTCAATATATTCGTTATTATATTTCGAATCGAAACTCAACCACATCTCGTATACTATTCAATTCACACTCTATTGTGAATTCTACTATTTCTGACTATTTCGATATTTATAATTTATTATTCATTATAAATCTTAATTAAATATTCAATATTATTTAATTCACGTTCTCAATATCGATAAATCGATATTTGATAATTAAATAAATAAATTATTCAACAGCTAAAATGCGGGTCACTACATGAACTTTAGATAAGTAAAGGGGACTGGTAAATTTATATTTGAAATTGAATATGAAACCTGAGTTTGAAAAAGTAGAATTTGATTAGTTTATAAGTAAGTTAAAATATATTTGAACATGTTATGTTCAAATATAAAAGTGGAATAGACTAAAAAGTTAATCAACAAATTAATTAACGAATTGAGTTAAAACGATCAGTTATAGTTAAAATAGATTGGGTAGGTATAAATATACATTAGATAGGTATGGATATGGTATGAAGGTATATAAATAGAATGCTCGACGAAAAGTAGGTATTTAATTCATATATGAGATTTTATGCGCCGTATCGGCTAGCCGCTTGGCTTTTTCTTTTTCTTTTGGATTGGTGAGGGCCATGGGAGGCTATTTGAAATATCCCGATGCTCCTGGTACAAAGGAGGTTATGGCGAATTTTTCCGGGAATTTAAGGAGTTAGAATATTTTTAAGATAATTTGATAGTTAGAAATCATCGTATCGAAATATATAGAAGTCGATAAGGAAACGAACTTAGAAATAGAATAGTGAAACCAAAAAGGAAGACTAAGAATATAATCTAGTAAGAATAGAAAGAGGAAGCGTATACGTGTTTAAAAGTGAATAAGTAGTTGTATAGTATTGATTATTTGAGTAAGTAGTCATATCTGTTTGGACGTTATAAATGTTATTCAGTCAAGGTCTGAGAGGTAGTTATACCCCAACTTGATTGATTTCATTATTAACAAATAAATAGTGAGATTTCAGGCTCGAAGATCGATGTTGAATAAGAGTTAGTTGAATATAGTATTTGGGTTGTCGTAACGATGTTTAACACAACATCCGTTTTAACCCAAATAAGTGTAAACTTGGAAATAGAAAAATAAATATTTCCTAAGCATAGAAATAAACGAGATCGGAAAAGAGATAAGTAATTGGAATATTTTCCAATTATAAATAGCATATATTTTCTAAAAGTATAGAAAATAAAGGAAGGCGATATTCGGAAATGTTTTCCAAATAACATAAAAGGCCAATATGGTTATTGAAAATATTTGGTTAACAAATATTAATAAAGAAATAGAGAAGTGATTTAACTAATGGAATATTAATTAAGGGCTCAATGATGTGTTCAAAAGGAAAATTTGATTTTTTGAAAAGAGTAAACTGTTTGAAAATTCCCAGGGAAGGACTATTTAAATTAAAAAAAAACAAATTTAACAGAAATTTGTGAAAGCAGATTTGAATTAAAGTAAAGCCAGTAAAGTGGTAACTGAGATTGAATTAGAATGATATCAAGACAAATTGGATTGTGAGATTCAAATTTGAAGTGTAATGTGACAATCAAGTTAAGAGTTGGGAATCTAGAAGAAACTCGAGTTGAAATGATATTTGGCTCGGATATAAGAGAATGGTTGTGTTGTGGATAAAAGCAGATTGGAATTTGATTTGGGATGACCCTTGTATCTGCTGAATTGATAACAAGTGGAAAGGATACAATGATATGCCGACAAAAAGGTACAAGTTTATATTTCTATTGGAAATAAGATTTATGAGCCGAATTGGCAAGCCGCTTGGCTGTTTGATTTTCTTTTGGGTTGGAGATGGCCCAGAGAGGCGAGTGGGGGTTTGACGTATTGACCAGTACAAAGGAGGTGCTGGCGAAATTTTTCGAAGAGTTAAGGCATAGGAAAATTTTCAGGATTTTTGAAAATTTTCGTTGATAAGAAGTAATTAATAATTGAATTTAATTTAAATTGGTTCAGTTGAAACCGAAGTTAAGAAGTGAACAAATATGTTCTAACCAGTCGATAGGGTCGTTCTCTACCTTTTAGCAATTTCGAGGGCGAAATTATTTTAAGTGGGGAAGATTGTAATTACCCGCATTGGCATAGGTATTATAATTAATTTATTTAATTATATCAATGGTGATATAGTGAATTAAATGGTCGTGGAATTAAATAATGATGAATATTTAATTAAAATAATAAATTAAATAATATATTTAATTCTGAAATAATCAGAATTGGCTGAAATGGCGATATGGCGTGAACTGAATCATCTGTGATATTTAATTCAGCTTGGAATTGAATTTGAATAACGAATATATTATTTGAACGACAGTTTGAACATAGAATTATATTATAATTAAAATCAAGCTTGAAATGGCGCTGCAGTTCGTAAATTGGCAATTTGAACTTCAACTGGATATACAGGGTTCGTTTTAAATCGGATTTCTGTGAAACAAGAAACGTGTGGAGTTAGTGGAGTATATCTTTCTAGTGGAAGAGAAAAATCGGGATTTCATTGTGTAGATTTTGAGATATGTCCAAATCAAATTTTGAAATAGTCGCTATAGAATCGTTTATCGACCATATCGGTTTATTCGATATAACTAGAGATCGAGTTTGAATTTAGACAAGGTTCTGTTGGAATATAGCGATAATTTAATTTTTAGATTTTTTCTGTAATTTTTAATTAATTTAATAAGCGACTTTTTATTGGAAGTATTTCGCACCCTGAAATCAACATTTTGAATTTTCAAAATATGAGTCTACCTACTGGTATTTTTATATTTTTGGAATCGTGATGCCTTGGTCGACACGACGGTAATGTTGTTTCTGTCCATAGCGGTACGTGCGTGATCAGAACCTTAAGTAATGGGATATCTTAATCAGAAAATAACGTTGGCAAAACATATATGAATCCTTATTACAGTAGTGTATTGTTTTACTTCATGCCGAAGGGACATACGAAGACCACGTTCATTTGTTCTCATCCAAAAGAGCACGCTTGGAGTCCATGAAACCACGTCCCTAAGTAAAATCTTATAAACACACTACACATCTCCTTATGACCTAATTCTTTTCAGTCCTTTGAGCCGCCACAAAACTATTCACAGCAAAAATCATCCACGATTAAAAATCAAAACAAATTTCCTCAATAATCTCAAAGCCGTACAATATTTCACAAGGCTTTCAAATAGAAAGCTGTTGCACTCATCGAGTTCAAAGTTGTCAACCGTGATGATCGGGACTGAGCCTCTCTGATGACCGGAACTGGACCCCATACTCGCTATCGTTCGTGGAAGGATACCAGCGACTAGGGGGCATCGAGCTCCAGACTACTTTAGGCGAAGGTCAAGGGGATTTCTGCGCCTCTTCTGGTGATAGCCGATGATCGGCTTGGTGAGCAGTTGAGGGTACGACTTTCAGTTTCTTCGAAGGGGCACTGACGGTCAAATGGATTGCGGTTGGAAGTAGGGCTTAAGGTTTTCACAAAGGAGGAAGCAAAATAAGAGGGAGAGGAAGAAGGACAAGGGTTCGAAACTGTTGGGATGGAGAACGTGCGTGATTTGAGGAGCTGAAAGTTTGATGTTCGGTTTTTGTCTTAATGGAAATAAAGAGAAGAAGGTGTTTTAAAATCAAGACGTGACGGCTGGGTTCATCTGTGAGGAACTTGGGGATTTATAGGATTAAACGGTTTGCTGTCTTCTTGGTGCAGCCATCAAGTCTGGGAGCGACAATATGGATTGATAGAGTTTTGTTTTCGCAGTATATATGTGAAAGAAGTGGCAGTAGTGTTTCACGTTAGAACATGGAGTTGGTAAGGATTTTTTTGAAGTGAAGATGTATGGTCGGATTTTGAATACTGTGATGAGATCAAGAAGAAAATGGTGTTGAATTTAGTGGCTATGGGGAGTGGCAGATCCTGGAGCGATTATTGAATGAAGGAGAAAGGTTGCGGTAGCGGGCTTATAAAAGGATAGTGGGCCGAGTTGTTTGAAGGTGAAGGCCCACTTTAAATTTTAACCCATGCTTTAATTCATCTAAATGTGAAATGAATTGCAAAATTCATATCTTATTCGTGCTTAGTCAGAATTGAACAAAACAAGATCCGATGGGATCGTATGGACGGTGGCTACACCACGGAACTGACGTGGAGTGAATCGAAGCTCGTTAAAATTTATTGCAAAATAAATTGTCCGTCTGAATCAAAGATAGTTAATCGTTTTTAATGATAACAGTCCAATGTGAGTAAATCTCACTAACTCTGAACCGTTTATAATTTCATGTTGTATTTTTAGAACTGTTAGATATTGGCTGTTTGACTGTGTATTAACTATTTGATTGAACTGCTAGTCAGTTAGTTAAATTTCTATATTGATTCTGTTTAACAGAATATATCATATGGAACTGAAAAGTGATGTTGTCTATATTGTTTAACATCTATGATGCAGGAAAATAGGTTGGAGGAATCCAACTGGATTCCTCAACATTTATTTTACTGTGATTCATATATTGTGATATATGATGTGATGTATAATCTGTTGTCGATTATATGTGTTGGGACGATTTTGATCATCCTGATTTGATATGTTGAATGCCATAACATACCGAATGTTGATAAAGGAAGATTTTCAAAGTGTATTTTGAAAATGAATTATTTATATAAAATCAATGGATTTTATGTAGAAAAGGGAAAGAATTTTTATAAAATAAATATTTATAAAAGCAAAGGATAAGTTAGAATAAAAGGAAATCATTTGTAAAGTGAAGAACTGTTACTAAAAGTAAATCTTTATAAATGAATAGTTAATCGAGTAAAAAGGAGTATCGATGTTAGTTTCATCGAAGGAGTTAATCGATGTTAGTTTAATCGATTAGAGTTAAAGTAAAGGAGCTAATCGATGTTAGTTTAATCGATTAGAGAATGAAGCAAAGGAGTTAATCGATGTTAGTTTAATCGATTAGTGTTAAAATAAAAGGAGTTAATCGATGTTAGTTTAATCGATTAGTGTTAAATTAAAAGGACTTAATCGATGTTAGTTTAATCGATTAGTGTTAAAGTAAAAGGAGTTAATCGATGTTAGTTTAATCGATTATAGTTAAAGTAAAAGGAGTTAATGGATGTTAGTTTAATCGATTAGTGTTAAAGTAAAAGGAGTTAATCGATGTTAGTTAATCGATTAGAGTTAAAGTTAAAAGGAGTTAATCGATGTTAGTTAATCGATTAGAATTAAAGTAAAAGGAGTTAATCGATGCTAGTTAATCGATTAGAGAGAAAGTAAAAGGAGTTAATCGAATATAGTTATTCGAAGAAAGGAAAAGGAGTTATCGAATATAGTTTATTCGAAAGGAGTTAAGTCAAATAGAGTTAATCCAATAATGTTATTCCAATAGAGTTAATTGATAAGGGTTAATCGAATAGAGTTAAGTGAAAAGAATTGATCGAATATAGCTATTCGAAGAGGGTTAAGTAAGGAAGTTACTAAAGGGTTATAAAGTGAACTTTGTCTATTTCAAAGTTAGAAATGTTGTTCAGTTAAGGTCTGAGAGGTAGTTCTACCCCAACTAGATTGGCTTCGTTTTTAACTAAGGAATAGTTAAGGTTCGGCAGTAAAGGAAATGGTTTGAGTTGGCATCACGATGGTTTGTTTAAACATCTGTCTAAGTCCAATGAAGAAGCTTTGGAAATGTTTTCCAAATAAGAAACCAGAAATGTTTTCTATTAAAGAAAACAAGAAATGGAATTGTTTTCCATTGTTAATAACGTATATTTTCCAAATTTAGAAAATAAGAAATGTTGAATATAGGGAAACAGGAGATAAGTAAATTTATGAAATAAAGAGATAAATGTTGAATGATGTTTGATTGATATAAATTTCCATTTGGAAATAATATCGTTGTTTGCACACTTGTTTTTATTCGATAGTTAAATCACAGACTATCGAAGTTTTGACCATTTTAACGTTGTTAATATGGAGAGACCGGTTGGATTATTATCCAAAGAACCACACAGTATTGGCATAAGCATTGTGAATCATATATGCCAAAGATAATTGAAGACAGTGTTATGCAAGGGCTATCCTATTTACAGAATAGTGCCTTCGGTTCATCCTATTCCTGGATGACTTGTATGGACGGATGTCTGAAAAAGTATTTTCCAGACGATCACGTATATTGATTTCTCCAACCGTACCAAGTGTGGAAGCGGAGAAGGAAACTTCTTTTAGCTAACATATAATGTATGGTTGAGGACATCAATCGGTGATTTGATGGATTTGATGATGTGACATTCAAAGTGAATCTGATGTGATGATAAAGCGTAGCTTCTAGCCTCATCATCCGGTAAATGACAGAAATCGGGCAGGCAGCATGGCTAAGTCAGTTGCACCGAAGTAGGGTGTATAATCACCTTATCTAGAGTTTCATTTACTTCTAAAAATCTATTGTTGATGCTGTCCCATTCAGGAAACGGTTGCTGATCCCAACTGTTGGTGATATACATTCGATACACTCAAGCGAAATGAGTGGTCGGTCATGTGTGGCCGGGTTGCAAGATGTTCTTGTTGAACCCAGCGTATTCCTCTCTAGAGGTACACTAGCAAAAGGTGGTTCCATACCTTGTCATAGTTGGAAATCCATTACCCAATACGTGCTTGCGGTTTTGATTGTATACTATATATGTAGAACATCAGATGAAAGCGTTTCTGCTAGATGATTATATATACTGTGGTTGATAGACATTATTATAATATCAAATGTTTTTTGATATAAAGATATTTTAGATTCTCATAAGGAAAAAACCTGTTCCGTTATACGGCGTGGTCTTATGAGATATCGTTTACTTGTTCGAACTGTTTTTAAACTGTTTTACTCACACCAGTCCCATGACTGACCCGGAGTTTACTTTGTTGTTTTCCCTAAACTCTTGGGTTCCTAAATTTGTACGGGCAGTCAAGTAGTCGGGATTTTACGGATATACTGGAAGAGCTGGAGCAGGAGGCATCAGGATCATATAGCTGTAGTTTATTTCCACTGTGTTGTAAGTATTGTACTCTGATAATGTATTATATACATATAATGATTTATTTCAAGGATATGTTATCTATTATATGTTATTCGTTCCGCTGTGAGATTCGTGTTACTCTGACGTTGTGTTCTTCTTCTTCTTCTATTATAATTTTCTATCTTATCTTTCCTCACCCTCTAATTTCTTTCACTAATTACCAGGATTTTTCGATGTTTTGGTTATCCACATCGAGCTTATGTCGATAACCAAAGTCGCTCAAAATCCGGGTGGTTACATAACCATTATAATTTGACTAGTGGATGGGGTTAAGTCATGAATCGCTTTAATATACTTAACCAATCTAACGTGATAACTTGATGGGGTTAAGTCATGAATCTCTTGAATATACTTAACCAATTTAACATGATGACTTGATGGGATTAAGTCATGAGTCACTTGAATATACTAAACCAATCTAACACGGTAATTTGATGGGGTTAAGCTTGAATATACTTAACCAGTCTAGCACAGAAATTTGATGGGGTTAAGCTTGAATATAATTAACCAATCTAACACGGTAATTTGATGGGGTTAAGCTTAAATATACTTAACCAATTTGACACGATGATTTGGATAGGGTTAATTCATGAACCGCTGGAATACGCTTAACCAACTTGACACATGATTCAAAGGGCTAAGTCATGAACTTGAATGACAACACTTAGCCAACTTGATATGACATGTAGAAGAGTTAAGTCACGAACTTGAATGACCACACTTAACCAACTTGACATGCTAGACTAATAGGGGTTAAGTCTTGAATTTAGATGACAACACTTAACCTACCGGACGGAAACCCTAGTTACGCGGTCCTTTTCAGCAGTAACCCTCTTGGATGTATCACGATACCCTAGGGACTAGGCTAGGGTTGGGCACGATTACTGGGCTGATTATAAGCGACCAAAACGACGGCTGAGTTTGGTGCGCCATTGTAGGTTCAGGATGACTATGGTCGTGCACGTAGTCTGTAACAACCCGAAAATCTGGGCCAGTTTAAAATTTTTATTTTGGCATTTTTTGCGAATTTTGATTATTTAAAATGAATTATTTTAAATAATATCGACGGAAAATTTATTTTGAATATAATTCGAACGTATATATTATACGCGTCGTCGTTAGAATATAAATATTTATATATAATTATAAAAGGAATTTAAAATGGCGCGGTAGTTCGATAATTCGATTTCAAACTTCAATTGAATGTACCGGGTGCAAAACAATCCGGATTTTAGTGAAACCAAAAACATTAGGATCTAATTGATAATATCTTTCCAACGAATCCAAATAATCAAATTTTCATAGCGGGGAACAAAAGATATGTCCAGTTGAAAATTATGAATAGTCGCTATGGAATTCAGGCCCTTAAAAATGGACATTTTGCAAATGACCTCGGATTTCGACGAAACTAGTTTTGTTGGGTCCGTGATGTAAAGTTATTGCTAGGTTCCAAATTTCATAATTTTCTGAATCAATATGTGAGCGTGGCATAGGAAAACGTGTTTGACCAGTTTCAGTTGATTTTAATTGACTGGAAAATGGCCATTTTTCCAACGGTCTCAGAATTCGACGAAATTAGTTTTGTTAGGACCGTATCGTCAATACGAAGCTAGAAAATATTTTTCTGGAATTTTTAAAGTTCGTATGTGACCCCGGTAAATTGAAATGCGCGTTGAAATTCAATATATAGAGTTATATGTAGATTTTGACGGAAACTGATTCAAACGATCGAATCAGCTTACGATACATATCCCATTGTGTTCGGAATGGGGGTAAAACGCTATAGACGACAGGTGGTAGACCTCGTTTCGAGGTCGTATGTAAAAGTACCTTTTTAGAAATTAAATAATTAAAAATAAAAAAATTTCCTCTCCCTCCTCCCTTTATCTTTCTGCCCCCCCCCCCCCCCCCGTTCGTTTCATTACAGGAATCATAAAAAAAAATAAAAAAAATAAAAAACCCTAATCAATCGCGATTTACCCCCCCCCCCCAGGCGCCTACGGCGTCGCACCTTACTTCCCCCCTCCCCCTAGGCGCCTGCGGCGCCGCTGTTTACTCCCCCCCCCCCCCCAGGCGCCTGCGGTGCCGCTCTTTACTCCCCCCCGCTAGGCGCCTATGGCGCCGCGATTAACTTCACCCCCCCCTGCGCATCCCTCCCCTCCAGCAATGCCCACGGCCCCTCCGACCTCCTCTTTTCCCCTTCGTCCGAGTTAGAACCCTGTAAGTATTTATTTTTAATTATATTTAATTTTATTTTCAGTTTGGTGCATATGTGGGCGTAATAAAAATCATATCTTTATTTTTGAATGACATTACGTTAGGAATATACGATTTATAACATTGGAAAGGTGAACTTTTTTTTTATGTGAAAGATTTGGCTTTTCGAATCTTAAAAATGTGATTTTTTAAAAATAAAAGTTTGATTTTTATAAGTAGGATGGTTTATTTTTATACATATGAATGGCTATAAAAAGATTAGAATTTTAAAGCAAGGAAAGATTTGATCTTTACCATTGTAAAGATTTGATTTTTCGAATAGAAAAGATTTGATTTTTCGAATAGAAAATATTAGATTTATAAACATGGAAAGACGATATTTTGAGATGAGTAGTGAAGTAAAAATATGATTTTTGCTTCAAGAAAAATATAATTTTTATATTATAGAACAGGTGAAATCCTTATAGTTGAAAAATAGAATTTTTATCCATATAGCGTGATAGTAAAAATTCGATTTTTATGTATTGAATAACGAAGAAAAATTCGATTTTTATATATTGAATAACGAAGTAAGAATTCAATTTTTTTTTATATATTGAATAGCGAAGTAAAAATTCGATTTTTATATATTGACCATCGAAGTAAAAATTCGATTTTTACATATGTAGTGAATACGGGCAACGAAAGCGACAAAAGGCGAGATTGGCGAAGATTTCTATAAAAGAAGAGTCAAGATGATTGGATAGCTTTTGGTGAGAATTCCCCACTCTTCAATTTCATTTTCTAGTTATATATATATACTAGGATGCAGACGGTGCTTAGTAGCACCCGACACAATCGTCCACAGACCATGGACTTGTTTGTTTGGTTGCATAGATTTGTTAGATGATTTGAAATTGAATTGTTTGGTGAAATGAATGGATTTGATTGATGTGTGAATGGCGTGGGCCTTCACTAGACCGGGGATAAGGCTAGGCCTTGTCCCGTTTCGAGTATTGTGCCGTTATGCCGCCGAAATTTTCTAAAATAAGTTAGGAAAAAAAATGTATCATTTTATTGAATAAATGAATTGAATAGAAATTCATAGGTTGAAATAAAATGTTTTATCGTTAAAAATACAATTTTTAACATGAAGTGAATAAAATATGCATTTATAAATCGGACGGTTTGTTTATGTACACCTATTTGAATGACATTGATTGGGACGATAAATTTTACACATCGCCCAACATCACAAATAAAATATGTGTTTGATTGTTTGAAACCCCACACGGGTGTTGGGATGAAATTTGAAGTTCACTCATCCTGATTGATTAAATATGTCGATCGATTGATTGACAGGCTGTTATAAGCGTTGAATATCTATATTTGATGCTTATACAGTGTAGTGCACTTTGGTTGATGGTTGATTATTTTCCAATGCTATTATACATGTGTTGTATGAAAATCCATATAATTAACTTTATATGGTAATTGATTGGGCCTCATTCCAATTTGAAAAATAAAGAATATTATAAAATAAAGGTTCATGTGTTGACAGTACTCATCCATTGAGATTGGTCATGTGTTGAACGAAATATTTTGATAATAACAACTATTTTGAAAAAGAAATATTTGAAATAGAATATTTGAAAATAGAAATTTATTAAGCCGTATTGATTAGATTGACGCCATTTTGACGTAAACGATTTATATCGATTTTATTCATTTCGAAATGAACTGAATATAAAACGATTTCGAAATGAATTGAATTGAAAACGATTTCGAAATGAATTGAATTGAAAACGATTTCGAAATGAATTGAATTGAAAACGATTTCGAAATGAATTGAATTGAAAACGATTTCGAAATGAATTGAATTGAAAACGATTTCGAAATGAATTGAATTGAAAACGATTTCGAAATGAATTGAATTGAAAACGATTTCGAAATGAATTGAAAACGAATTCAAATTTAATCGAAAGCTAATTGAAATGAATTCAAATTGAACTGAAATTTGAATTGAATAGAAATGAATTTTAAAACGAATTTATAAAGAAGAATTCAATTTTGATTTGAATTGGAATGGAAGTTGAAATTGCTTTTGAAATGAAATTAAAACGATTTATAAAATTTGTTTTAAATGGAAATCGACGAATTATATATTATATATATTATATATATATATAATATAATGGCCTGAATAGAACGCGCCGCGCCGCGGCAGTTCGTGAATTTCGACCATTTATTTCAAACGGACATTACGGGAGATCCGACCGTCGGATTCTCCTAAAACCGGAACCGTTGGGTTCGTATCGAAAAGAGCTTTCTAACGAATATTAGAAATTTGAAATCTAACGGTTGGATTTGGAGTTACGTCCAAATCAAATTTGAAAAAGGTCGCTGTAAGTGCAGTTCGATGGCCATTGATGGAAATCGACTGTACGGGCCTTGATAAAATTATTAAAAATAGTAATAATTTATGTAAAATCATAAGAAATGATTTGTGAAGATTTGGGATGAAAAACTCCATATTTGAAAAGATAAAAATAGATTTTTGTCGAAATGAACTAGTTTTGAACTAGAAATATAATTCTATTTATTTTGAAATAAATAAATTGAATTTGAAAAGGGTTTTAAAGATAACCAAAATTTCCAATGATTGCATTGGAGTGGATTTGAATCGAAATTGTCTTCGGAATATTTCGATGTTGGAATTCGTGATTATACGGATGTTGTCACGGAAATTTGAAAGATATATTTATATCGTTATTTCCAATACGATATTTGTTAGTCGTGGAATTTGATATTGAATATAAGCCGGTATATTTTCTATTCAGAGCCTTGTATTGAATATCAATTGTGATTTGGGTTTGTCGTGAACTGTGTTTTAAATGACACTGATTCTTTAACCCAGTTAACGATTAAAACTAAGTGGAGTTTTAATGAATCTTTAATTAGATTGAAAAGATCGAAAATGGAGTACCACTAGTTTTGCTCCAGGCGATAGTTAAATCTTTAATTAGATTTGAACGTGAAATGGTAATTGAATTTACCGATAACACTGTGGTGTTAGATATGAAGTATTACCAGTTTTACTTCATGGGATAAATAGGTTGGGATTGGGAAGTTAAAACAAATGATTACTTCGGTAAGGTTCGCTAATCCCGACTAGTTTGAATTGAGATTCAAAAATAGAATAAAGAATAAATTCAAGGAATTTGTCTTGGATAAAATTAATGGGAACCTTTCCCTATGAATGTGAGATTTAGAAACTAACTGTCGGTTAGCCAAGCAGAATGGTTTTCTGGATATTGATCTGATGTTGGTTTCGGCCTTCGGGGTTAATATTTGGGAAATTATTCTCTTGATTAATTTACGATTAGTGACTGATGAATTGGAATGAGGCGTATGTTGTGTTTGTGTAACACTTATTTAAAATATACGCGAGTTATTCGGAAAGACCGGGTTTATCCCATTCTGAATAACTGATACGACGATAAGTCGAAGATGAAGACGGTGGTCGAAGACCAGAAGTCTTCACGTCGTTTGGGTAATTACTGATGATCTTGATTGGGCTGTACACCCAAGAAGATGGAAACAGTTAGTGATCGTCCAGACGTACTTGGAGATCGATGGATATGCGGGGTACTAGGTGCCTCCGGTTTCGTTCAGGCCCAGAACGGACTTGTAAATGGACTGTGTGTCTGACATTGGATTTTAGTCCGTGTGATTGATCTCTATTAAATATATATCTGTTTGGCAGCGGAGAATTTATTCTCTTGCTTAACGCCCTTCTCTGAGACGTACGAGCTCAGGGGTTATATATTGATGGATATCAAACGCATGGAGTGAATTGCCTGTGTGGCATGCCTAAGTGGCAATTGATCGAGGCTTCTGTTGAAAAGCAAAGTCTTGTGGTGATGATCGAAGCAAGGCCTTTGTGGCGTAGCTTTGTGTAACGGTTACTTCGCGTGTTTCACACCCGGTATGAACCAAAAACGGCAGACGGACCTCAGGGAGGGCATGCGTTTCCTTCTAGCTAAAAAGTGGCGTCAGTGGTTTTACACGCCCTTACGAGTTTGACTTATGTGGTTGTTGCTGTTGCGTGGCGCCTCGGATTGATCGGTCGTTCTCGAACTGATGGAGTCATTTAGTTGGCTCATTTACGCCCCAAAGGGCGGGGAAACGTAGTGTTCAGGCATTTTAATCCACATCGGTGGACCGGCCCTGACGATCCAAGGGTCACTCGAGCTCTGATCCTGAGACTCGGGCTAGACAGTCTCGAATCGGTTGAGGTCTATCTTTTGCCTCGGTTCATAGATGGAAATCCAATTTCCAAATACGTGACATTTGCGGTTTTAATTGTAGAACTAGTATGGCGACATGATATATGGTACCCATGTCGCCTATGATTGATATTTTTGATTTGAAATTGTTTTGACACTATACACTTATAGTAGTATCAAATGATTTGTTTTAAACGTACTAAGCATGTTTGGCTATTATAAGGGAAAACCCTATCCTCGGCTGCGTTGCATTGTGTGATGGGACCTGGGTCTTATAATAGCTTCATTTTTAGAAAAGCATTGCGTTGTTTACTTATATGCACTGGTGTTCTTGGGAGGAAACTCGTTCCGTGTTATACGGCGTGGTCCCTTGATTTACCTATCTTTAAAATAAAGATTAATAACTGTTTTAGTTCTCACACCAGTCCCATGACTGACCTGGAGTTTATTGTTTTAACCTAAACTCTGGGTGCCCTTATTTTGACACGGGCAGCTAGTAGTTTTGGTTTTGCAGATTTATATTCACAGGATCCTGGTTTACAGCTGGAACGATATCCGGAAAGCTTTGTATCCGTATATCTACTTCTAGTTGTGTATTGTATTATTTTTCGCTGCTATGTACTTAAATGTAATTTAAATCTCTGATATTTCTGTGTAATATTCATTATTACTCTGTATATTCTTGTAATCTGATGCATTGTTGTAATATACAATGAAATGTTCTTTTGTATGCGTTCTATTGTGGCTTGTTCTCGAACTATCCGCCGCTTTCCTTTACGGGGAAGTTACGGGTTTTCACAGTTGGTATCAGAGCTTTGGTTTACAAAGCTTAGAGAATAAGACACATTAGAACCGAATGAAAGAATTCATCAGATGATTGGATTAGTAATATCCAATGGGAATGACTCGTTAGAGATGGGATCAATAGTATCCTAGAACGAGTGTGAAGAGTATATTTTTTAAAATGAAAACAAATTTTTTTTTGAAAATTTAAATCAACTATTCGTATTTGATTATTTGTTTATATTGATTTTGGACAATTCAGTATATAAAAATTTGCATATACGCCTTGCAAACGTATATTCAAAATTTTAATATATTGGATAGATATAGAATCACACTCTAGTCGCACGGACCTGATTCTGATGATTGACGCGTCATCATTAGTAATTATTTTCGTGTTTCGAAGGTGTGATATCTATATATTTCCATTAGACTGGTGTGAGAACCAAAACTTATATAGTTAGAATACATTGTTGTGAATTGGCATCAAAAATATGATTTTCTTTATATGTAGTAAAATTATCAATTTGAAACGTTAAATTCACTAATTGAATTATGTTTGTGTTGTTTGTTTATTTGTTTGATAATTTTGAACCATTATGCCTAAAATAACCAAATAATGAATTATATTGAAATTTGGTCGCATTTGCTTGCATACATGTATATCTTTTGAATAGGTCATAGCAAGGAGGCTAGAGCAGAGAATAAAATTTGTTTGCCCGACAAATAGGTACATGTTTACTACATAATTTACTGTTTTGTTTGGGTGATGATGATTTTATGAGCCTATTGGCTAGCCGCTTGGCTTTTTCTTTTTCTTTTTGAGATCTGAAGGACCGGGGAAGCTATTTGAAATTCCCCGATGCTCCCGGTGCAGGGGAGGTTATGGCGAAATTTTTCGAAAATTTAGGGTGTTAGCCAAATTTTTGAAATTTTTGAAAATTCTCAGAAACTGAAAAGTTGGAGAATGGAAGCCAGATCGAACGTAGAGCTGATTGATCAAACCACTTTCGACTTTGTTCCTTTTCGGGGATGAAAAGTTTAAGGGGGGAGATTGTAACAACCCGAAAATCTGGGCCAGTTTAAAATTTTTATTTTGGCAATTTTTGCGAATTTTGATTATTTAAAATGAATTATTTTAAATAATATCGACGGAAAATTTATTTTGAATATAATTCGAACGTATATATTATACGCGTCGTCATTAGAATATAAATATTTATATATAATTATAAAAGGAATTTAAAATGGCGCGGTAGTTCGATAATTCGATTTCAAACTTCAATTGAATGTACCGGGTGCAAAACAATCCGGATTTTAGTGAAACCAAAAACATTAGGATCTAATTGATAATATCTTTCCAACGAATCCGAATAATCAAATTTTCATAGCGGGGATCAAAAGATATGTCCAGCTGAAAATTCTGAATAGTCGCTATGGAATTCAGGCCCTTAAAAATGGACATTTTGCAAATGACCTCGGATTTCGACGAAACCAGTTTTGTTGGGTCCGTGATGTAAAGTTATTGCTAGGTTCCAAATTTCATAATTTTCTGAATCAATATGTGAGCGTGGCATGGGAAAACGTGTTTGACCAGTTTCAGTTGATTTTAATTGACTGGAAAATGGCCATTTTTCCAACGGTCTCAGAATTCGACGAAATTAGTTTTGTTAGGACCGTATCGTCAATACGAAGCTAGAAAATATTTTTCTGGAATTTTTAAAGTTCGTATGTGACCCCGGTAAATTGAAATGCGCTTTGAAATTCAATATATAGAGTTATATGTAGATTTTGACGGAAACTGATTCAAACGATCGAATCAGCTTACGATACATATCCCATTGTGTTCGGAATGGGGGTAAAACGCTATAGACGACAGGTGGTAGACCTCGTTTCGAGGTCGTATGTAAAAGTACCTTTTTAGAAATTAAATAATTAAATAATTAAAAATAAAAAAATTTCCTCTCCCTCCTCCCTTTATCTTTCTGCCCCCCCCCCCCCCGTTCGTTTCATTACAGGAATCAGAAAAAAAAAACCCTAATCAATCGCGATTTACCCCCCCCCCCCCTAGGCCCCTGCGGCGCCGCACCTTACTTCCCCCCTCCCCCTAGGCGCCTGCGGCGCCGCTCTTTACTCCCCCCCTAGGCGCCTGCGGCGCCGCTCTTTACTCCCCCCCCCAGGCGCCTGTGGCGCCGCGATTAACTTCACCCCCCTGCGCATCCCTCCCCTCCAGCAACGCCCACGGCCCCTCCGACCTCCTCTTTTCCCCTTCGTCCGAGTTAGAACCCCGTAAGTATTTATTTTTAATTATATTTAATTTTATTTTCAGTTTGGTGCATATGTGGGCGTAATAAAAATCATATCTTTATTTTTGAATGACATTACGTTAGGAATATACGATTTATAACATTGGAAAGGTGAACTTTTTTTTTATGTGAAAGATTTGGCTTTTCGAATTTTAAAAATGTGATTTTTTAAAAATAAAAGTTTGATTTTTATAAGTAGGAAGGTTTATTTTTATACATATGAATGGCTATAAAAAGATTAGAATTTTAAAGCAAGGAAAGATTTGATCTTTACCATTGTAAAGATTTGATTTTTCGAAGAGAAAAGATTTGATTTTTCGAATAGAAAATATTAGATTTATAAACATGGAAAGACGATATTTTGAGATGAGTAGTGAAGTAAAAATATGATTTTTGCTTCAAGAAAAATATAATTTTTATATTATAGAACAGGTGAAATCCTTATAGTTGAAAAATAGAATTTTTATCCATATAGCGTGATAGTAAAAATTCGATTTTTATATATTGAATAACGAAGAAAAATTCGATTTTTATATATTGAATAACGAAGTAAGAATTAAATTTTTTTTTATATATTGAATAGCGAAGTAAAAATTCGATTTTTATATATTGAACATCGAAGTAAAAATTCGATTTTTACATATGTAGTGAATACGGGCAACGAAAGCGACAAAAGGCGAGATTGGCGAAGATTTCTATAAAAGAAGAGTCAAGATGATTGGATAGCTTTTGGTGAGAATTCCCCACTCTTCAATTTCATTTTCTAGTTATATATATATATACTAGGATGCAGACGGTGCTTAGTAGCACCCGACACAATCGTCCACAGACCATGGACTTGTTTGTTTGGTTGCATAGATTAGTTAGATGATTTGAAATTGAATTGTTTGGTGAAATGAATGGATTTGATTGATGTGTGAATGGCATGGGCCTTCACTAGACCGGGGATAAGGCTAGGCCTTGTCCCGTTTCTAGTATCGCGCCGTTATGCCGCCGAAATTTTCTAAAATAAGTTAGGAAAAAAAAATATATCATTTTATTGAATAAATGAATTGAATAGAAATTCATAGGTTGAAATAAAATGTTTTATCGTTAAAAATACAATTTTTAACATGAAGTGAATAAAATATGCATTTATAAATCGGACGGTTTCTTTATGTACACCTATTTGAATGACATTGATTGGGACGATAAATTTTACACATCGCCCAACATCACAAATAAAATATGTGTTTGATTGTTTAAAACCCCACACGGGTGTTGGGATGAAATTTGAAGTTCACTCATCCTGATTGATTAAATATGTCGATCGATTGATTGACAGGCTGTTATAAGCGTTGAATATCTATATTTGATGCTTATGCAGTGTAGTGCACTTTGGTTGATGGTTGATTATTTTCCAATGCTATTATACATGTGTTGTATGAAAATCCATATAATTAACTTTATATGGTAATTGATTGGGCCTCATTCCAATTTGAAAAATAAAGAATATTATAAAATAAAGGTTCATGTGTTGACAGTACTCATCCATTGAGATTGGTCATGTGTTGAACGAAATATTTTGATAATAACAACTATTTTAAAAAAGAAATATTTGAAATAGAATATTTGAAAATAGAAATTTATTAAGTCGTATTGATTAGATTGACGCCATTTTGACGTAAACGATTTATATCGATTTTATTCATTTCGAAATGAACTGAATATAAAACGATTTCGAAATGAATTGAACTGAAAATGATTTCGAAATGAATTGAATTGAAAACGATTTTGAAATGAATTGAATTGAAAACGATTTCGAAATGAATTGAATTGAAAACGATTTCGAAATGAATTGAATTGAAAACGATTTCGAAATGAATTGAATTGAAAACGATTTCGAAATGAATTGAATTGAAAACGATTTCGAAATGAGTTGAATTGAAAACGATTTCGAAATGAATTGAATTGAAAACGATTTCGAAATGAATTGAATTGAAAACGATTTCGAAATGAATTGAATTGAAAATGATTTCGAAATGAATTGAATTGAAAACGATTTCCAAATGAATTGAATTGAAAACGATTTCGAAATGAATTGAATTGAAAACGATTTCGAAATGAAACGAATTGAAAACGATTTCGAAATGAATTGAAAACGAATTCAAATTTAATCGAAAGCAAATTGAAATGAATTCAAATTGAACTGAAATTTGAATTGAATAGAAATGAATTTTAAAACGAATTTATAAAGAAGAATTCAATTTTGATTTGAATTGGAATGGAAGTTGAAATTGCTTTTGAAATGAAATTAAAACGATTTATAAAATTTGTTTTAAATGGAAATCGACGAAATATATATTATATATATTATATATATAATATAATGGCCTGAACAGAACGCGCCGCGCCGCGGCAGTTCGTGAATTTCGACCATTTATTTCAAACGGACATTACGGGAGATCCGACCGTCGGATTCTCCTAAAACCAGAACCGTTGGGTTCGTATCGAAAAGAGCTTTCTAACGAATATTAGAAATTTGAAATCTAACTGTTGGATTTGGAGTTACGTCCAAATCAAATTTGAAAAAGGTCGCTGTAAGTGCAGTTCGATGGCCATTGATGGAAATCGACTGTACGGGCCTTGATAAAATTATTAAAAATAGTAATAATTTATGTAAAATCATAAGAAATGATTTGTGAAGATTTGGGATGAAAAACTCCATATTTGAAAAGATAAAAATAGATTTTTGTCGAAATGAACTAGTTTTGAACTAGAAATATAATTCTATTTATTTTGAAATAAATAAATTGAATTTGAAAAGGGTTTTAAAGATAACCAAAATTTCCAATGATTGCATTGGAGTGGATTTGAATCGAAATTGTCTTCGGAATATTTCGATGTTGGAATTCGTGATTATACGGATGTTGTCACGGAAATTTGAAAGATATATTTATATCGTTATTTCCAATACGATATTTGTTAGTCGTGGAATTTGATATTGAATATAAGCCGGTATATTTTCTATTCAGAGCCTTGTATTGAATATCAAATGTGATTTGGGTTTGTCGTGAACTGTGTTTTAAATGACACTGATTCTTTAACCCAGTTAACGATTAAAACTAAGTGGAGTTTTAATGAATCTTTAATTAGATTGAAAAGATCGAAAATGGAGTACCACCAGTTTTGCTCCAGGCGATAGTTAAATCTTTAATTAGATTTGAACGTGAAATGGTAATTGAATTTACCGATAACACTGTGGTGTTAGATATGAAGTATTACCAGTTTTACTTCATGGGATAAATAGGTTGGGATTGGGAAATTAAAACAAATGATTACTTCGGTAAGGTTCGCTAATCCCGACTAGTTTGAATTGAGATTCAAAAATAGAATAAAGAATAAATTCAAGGAATTTGTCTTGGATAAAATTAATGGGAACCTTTCCCTATGAATGTGAGATTTAGAAACTAACTGTCGGTTAGCCAAGCAGAATGGTTTTCTGGATATTGATCTGATGTTGGTTTCGGCCTTCGGGGTTAATATTTGGGAAATTATTCTCTTGATTAATTTATGATTAGTGACTGATGAATTGGAATGAGGCGTATGTTGTGTTTGTGTACCACTTATTTAAAATATACGCGAGTTATTCGGAAAGACCGGGTTTATCCCATTCTGAATAACTGATACGACGATAAGTCGAAGATGAAGACGGTGGACGAAGACCAGAAGTCTTCACGTCGTTTGGGTAATTACTGATGATCTTGATTGGGCTGTACACCCAAGAAGATGGAAACAGTTAGTGATCATACAGACGTACTTGGAGATCGATGGATATGCGGGGTACTAGGTGCCTCCGGTTTTGTTCAGCCCCAGAACGGACTTGTAAATGGACTGTGTGTCTAACATTGGATTTTAGTCCGTGTGATTGATCTCTATTAAATATATATCTGTTTGGCGGCGGAGAATTTATTCTCTTGCTTAACGCCCTTCTCTGAGACGTACGAGCTCAGGGGTTATATATTGATGGATATCAAACGCATGGAGTGAATTGCCTGTGTGGCATGCCTAAGTGGCAATTGATCGAGGCTTCTGTTGAAAAGCAAAGTCTTGTGGTGATGATCGAAGCAAGGCCTTTGTGGCGTAGCTTTGTGTAACGGTTACTTCGCGTGTTTCACACCCGGTATGAACCAAAAACGGCAGACGGACCTCAGGGAGGGCATGCGTTTCCTTCTAGCTAAAAAGTGGCGTCAGTGGTTTTACACGCCCTGACGAGTTTGACTTATGTGGTTGTTGCTGTTGCGAGGCGCCTCGGATTGATCGGTCGTTCTTGAACCGATGGAGTCATTTAGTTGGCTCATTTACGCCCCAAAGGGCGGGGAAACGTAGTCTTCAGGCATTTTAACCCACATCGATGGACCGGCCCTGACGATCCAAGGGTCACTCGAGCTCTGATCCTGAGACTCGGGCTAGACAGTCTCGAATCGGTTGAGGACTATCTTTTGCCTCGGTTCATAGATGGAAATCCAATTTCCAAATACGTGACATTTGCGGTTTTAATTGTAGAACTAGTATGGCGACATGATATATGGTACCCATGTCGCCTATGATTGATATTTATGATTTGAAATTGTTTTGACACTATACACTTATAGTAGTGTCAAATGATTTGTTTTAAACGTACTAAGCATGTTTGGCTATTATAAGGGAAAACCCTATCCTCGGCTGCGTTGCATTGTGTGATGGGACCTGGGTCTTATAATAGCTTCATTTTTAGAAAAGCATTGCATTGTTTACTTATATGCACTGGTGTTCTTGGGAGGAAACCCGTTCCGTGTTATACGGCGTGGTCCCTTGATTTACCTATCTTTAAAATAAAGATTAATAACTGTTTTAGTTCTCACACCAGTCCCATGACTGACCTGGAGTTTATTGTTTTAACCTAAACTCTGGGTGCCCTTATTTTGACACGGGCAGCTAGTAGTTTTGGTTTTGCAGATTTATATTCACAGGATCCTGGTTTACAACTGGAACGATATCCGGAAAGCTTTGTATCCGTATATCTACTTATAGTTGTGTATTGTATTATTTTCCGCTGCTATGTACTTAAATGTAATTTAAATCTCTGATATTTCTGTGTAATATTCATTGTTACTCTGTATATTCTTGTAATCTGATGAATTGTTGTAATATACAATGAAATTTTCTTTTGTATGCGTTCTGTTGTGGCTTGTTCCCGAACTATCCGCCGCTTTCCTTTACGGGGAAGTTACGGGTTTTCACATAGTCCGGAGTTGAAAAAGCAGGCGTGGACACCAGTAGTTGTACACTGTGCGTGCTTGGAATGGTGTCAATGGTTGACACCCTAGGGCTTTATACACCCTAGGGTGGACCTAGCACAGAGTAGCTACATTCGTGATTGGGCCGTATGACACCGACACACAACGAGTTAGGACTTGTAGGGAGCCGATCGATTAGATTGTTACGTGGAAAAAGGGCGTGGTTCGATAGGTAGCATAATCCCTAATGGTCCTAGGTGGCATAAACCCTTATCGAATCTAGGAAACATCCAATAGGTAGCATAATCCCTAGTCGTCCTAGGTGGCATAAATCCTAGCCGAACACGCGATAATTCATGATAAGGGAATCTGGCCAGAACAAGGATGGAAGTCCGAGTGATTTCAAGGATGGCGACACTACGTTGTAGTGGTACAGAATAACGTGATGGAACCCGTACGATATACGACAAGGGACTAAACATATACATGGAAGGGATGATACGAGTTAGGGTGCTAGTACGGTTGGTGCAGAGGACGTTAGACATGCGATGCTATTCCGAGTTTATCTTGTTATCTTGTTACCTTGGTTATCCTGTTACCTTGGTTATCTTGTTACTTGGGTTTATCTTGTTATCTTAGTTTGATCTATTTATCTTGTCATCATGTTTATGTTCACTTTCAGTTTATACATGTCATGTTACCTTTACCTGTTTTTAGGCTGAAAGTAGCTAGGACTTACCAGTCTTTATGACTGACCCCATTTTGTTTCGCCTCCTTTTCTTCTGTTCCCCCCCCCCCCCCCCCAGGTTTACAGGGAGGAAATGTTGCTACTTAGTGCGGATTTTCTTCTTCAAGATCATCATCTATGGCTTGGACTTTTCTTGGCTATGGCTATTTCACTGTTTTACTTGGGGAATAATTTATGACTATGGTTTTATGCTTGTTTGTTATTGTAAGACAGGTTTCGATGTAAGTAATTTAACGGCACTTTGATGTAAAAGGTTTTAGACCTTACTACTTTTATAAAGCAATAAAATCAAGTTTTCTTCCGCTGTTTTATATGTTCTATCTTGTAATATTTCTGTGCATGTTTACCTAGATAATACTCCACCAAAGCTAGTGCATTCCCTTTGTGAGTGGCCCTAGCGGAGGTGGGGTGTTACAAGACAGATATGGGATAATGTAATGAAGGTTTTTAACTAGAATGCCCGACAAAAAGGTACGTATTTAATTCCTATATGAGATTTTATGCGCCGTATCGGCTAGCCTTTTGGCTTTTTCTTTTTCTTTTGGATTGGTGAGGGCCATGGGAGGCTATTTGAAATATCCCGATGCTCCCGGTACAAAGGAGGTTATGGAGAATTTTTCCGGAAATTTAAGGAGTTAGAATATTTTTAAAATAATTTGATAGTTAGAAATCAACGTATCGATATATATAGAAGTCGATAAGGAAGCAAACTTAAAAATACAATAGTATAAACAAAAAGGAAGATTGGGACTAAATCTCATAAGAACATAAAGAGGAAGTGTATACGTGTTTAAAAGTGAATAAGTAGTTGTATGATATTGATTAGTCGAGCAAGTAGTCACATCTGTTTTGACGTTATAAATGTTATTCAGTCAAGGTCTGAGAGGTAGTTATACCCCAACTTGATTGATTTCATTATTAACAAATAAATAGTAAGATTTCAGGCTCGAAGATCAATGTTGAATAAGAGTTAGTTGGATATAGTATTTGGGTTGTCGTAACGATGTTTTACACAACATCCGTTTTAACCCAAGTAAGTGTAAGTTTGGAAATAAGAGGTTAAATATTTCTTAATTATGGAAATAAACGAGATCGGAAAAGAGATAAGAAATTGGAATATTTTCCAATTATAAGTAAAGTATTTTCTAAGTACAGAAAAAAAAGGAAGGCGATATTCGAAAATGTTTTCCAAATAGCGTAAAAGGCCAATATGGTCATTGAAAATATTTGGTTAACAAATATTGATAAAGAAATAGAGAAGTGATTTAATTAATGGAATAATAATTAAGGGTTCAGTGATTATTTGATAATTGGATGAACATTTGTTTTCTTCGACAGTTAAATCATCGACTATCGAAACACTTGTTTTTATTCGATAGTTAAATCACAGACTATCGAAGTTTTGACCATCGTGGTCAATATGGAGAGACCAGTTGGATTATTATCCGAAGAACCACTCCTATTGGCGGTAGCATTGCGAATCAGATTATATGAAGATAATCGAAGACGGAGTAAAGTGCAAGGACTATTTCTATTAATAGAAATTGTGCCTTCGGTTCATTCTGTTCCTGGGTGACATGAATGGATGAATGTCTGACAGAGTATTTCCAAAAAGGTCACGTACATTGATTTCTTCAACCTTACCAAGAGTGGAAGCGGTGAAGGAAACTTCTTTAGCTAACACATAATGTACTGTTGTAGACGTCAATTAGTGATTTTCGATGGATCTGACAATGTATTCGAAGTGAATCTGGTGTGATGATAAAGCGTAGCTTCAAGCCTCATCAACCGGTAAATGACAGAAATCGGGCAGGCAACATGGCTATGTAGGTCGCACCTATTAGGGTGTATAATCACATGATCTAGAGTTTCATTTACTTCTAAAAATCTATTGTCGACGTTGTCCCATTCGGGAAACGGTTGCTGATCCCAACCGTTGGTGATATACATTCGATACACTCAAGCGAAATGAGTGGTCGGTCATGTGTGGCTGAGTTGCAAGATGTTCTTGTTAAACTCGGTGTATTCTCCTCTAGAGGTACACCAAGGGCAGGTGGTTCCATACCTTGTCATAGTCGGAATGCAATATCCAGTAAGTGCCCGCGATTTATGATTGTATATTACATATGTGGAACGTGAGATGCAAACGTTCCACTAAATTGTTATTTACTTGATTTAGACATTATTATAATATCAAAAGAGTTTTGATATAAAGACTATGGTTCCTTTCAAGGGGATTTTAAAAGTTAAATCAAGTGTTTGGATTCTCATAAAGGAAAAACCCTTTCGTGTTATACGGCGTGGTCCAATGAGATATCATTTAGTTTTGAAACTATTTTAAACTGTTTACTCATACCAGTCCCATGACTGACCCGGAGTTTATTTTGTTTTTTTCTACCTAAACTCTTGGGTGCCTAAATTTGTACAGGCAATCATGTAGTTCAGGATTTTACAGATCTATCTAAAGGAGCTTGGAGCAGGAGGCTTTAGCGTTAGTTATATAGAGTTTTGTTCCGCTGTATTGTAAGTGTTGTACTCTGATAAGTGTACGTTATATAGTTAAGATTTTGTATTTCAAAGATGTGATATATTATATTTTGTTCCGCTGCGATGTGAGATTCTGTGTTGTTGTTTCTGTTCTTCTTCTATCTTCTTCTTCTAGAAAAAATGTTTCGTATTTTCGTGATTTTTGGGTTGGACGTATGATGTATATAGTCAATTCTGATATTATGGATTAGCGGGTCATTACAGTGGTATCAGTGCTTAGGTTGAGCGAATACCTAAGCTTGTTGGAATTTGCTCATTAGAGATAGGATCAGTAGCATCCTAGAATGAGTTGATTATATATATATATACGAGAGTGTATTTGTTATTTGATATAAAAACTGTTTTATATTGTGTTGACTAGTCTGTTGAGTGAATTATGAATTCTGATCGAATCGTGGGACGCCACGATGATGATAGGAGTTTATAACCACTTGAACAGAAGATTGTACACGATATTGTTTTAAATTGCTGAGTTGATTATTAGGATTATAATCGAATTATATTATAAAATAGAAGTAGTTATACATAACACATAGAATTTGTATATGAAATCAAATATATATAAATGAGATGAATTAAAATTGAATTCCAACCAGAATTCAGAATTTAAAATCCTGGGAAGTTGGAAAATATTTTCTGAATTTTATTAAAATAATATAGCTTTATTTTGGAAGGATTTTTGAATTAAAATCATTTGAATGGATTTTGAAAGAAATATAGCGCTGAACTCACTTCAGTGGCTGGAAAATAATTCTGATGATGATCGCAACCTCATCAGTGTTCATTTTCGAGTTTCTAAGTTATGAATTGCTGCCTTAGAAAAGTTTTTGATGGAAAATTTGTGTGAAAAGAAAACAAGTTATTTCAAAATTCAAATGTTTTGAATTTTAGATGGATATAAATATATGTATATATTTATATTACTTCAAAGGAGTTTTGAAATAAAATCCTGGGAATTTGAATGATTGAAATTAAATTTAACTTAAGTAAGTTAAATGAATCGAAATGAATAAATTGTGTAAAATCAATGTGAATGAAATATGAATTGGGTGTGAATAAAGGAAAAACCTGAAGAGTTAAAAAGAAAATATATTTGTAAAACAAATATAAAGAAAATATATTTGTAAAACAAATATAAAGGTAGTATATTTGTAAAACAAATACAAAGGAAGTTATGTGCAAACAAATAGAAGGAGAAATATTTGTAAAAACATTTACAAATAGAATTTAAAAGGAAATATTTGTAAAACATTTACAAATAGATTAAATTTATTTATAGAAAATAATTAGAATGTTATAAATGAGATATTTAATTGTTAAATAAATAGAATTTAATCAAAAGAATATTTAGAAGATGAATAGGAAAATGGAAATCTGTTTTTAACAGATAAATAGAAAAGATTAATTTAAAAATAACAGTTTATAAATTAAATTAAATATTTATCGTTCGATAAATGGAATATATAAGTCTGAACTTATATAGAGAAGAGATATTGGTTTGTAACACCGATAGTTTTAAATAGAAGGGGTACACAACACTTGTATAAGTGAAGTAACGTTATTAAACAGAATATTTATAAAGTGAAGAACCGTTATTAAAGTAAATCTTTATAAATGAATAAATGTATTCCAATAGGAGTTATTCGAATAGGAGAAGTCGATTAGAGTTAGAATAAATCAATTAGAGTAAGAATTAACCAGTTAGAGTTAATCAGTTAGGGTTAATCCGTAGAGTTAATTGAATATTAGTTATTCGATTAGAATTTATCGAATATTTGTTATTCAAATTAAGAGTTAACCAGATAGAGTTAATTGAACTTAGTTAATCAAATTAGGATTTAATTGAATGTTAGTTATTCAATTAAAGTTGATCGAATATAGTTATTGAGATAGAGTTAGTCAAACATAGTTACTCAGGATAAGTTGCCATTTCGTACGACTGCTAGCGTAATTCGCAGGGCTGCAGATAGCCTAGGGCGGTCGGATGTTTCCTGAGGGAATCAGGCGTAAACATTGTGATCTCTGCGATCTAGAGCCAAGCGAATGGAGTTAAACCAAATATTAGTTATTCGAATAGAATTAAAGGAGTTAATCGAATATAGTTATTCGAATATAATTAAAGGAGTTATCGAATATAGCTTATTCGGAAGGAGTTAAGTGAAAAGAGCTAATCAAATAGAGTTAATTGATAAGAGTAAATTGAATAGAGTAAATCAAATATAGTTTATTCGAAGAAAGGTTTTCGAATCTAGTTATTCGAAAGAGAGATTATTGAATATAGTTATTCGAAGGGAGGAGTTATCGAATAGGGATTTGTTCGAAAGAGAGTTACGTAAGGAAGTTTGAAATGTTGAGTATCAACATAAATAAGTTTTGAAAAGATAAATGAGTTTGAAGCACTTTTCCTACCTTAGCAATTTCAAGGACGAAATTATTTTTAAGTGGGGAAGAATGTAATGACCCGGGTTTTCAGTCAACTAATTTTAAATATTTAATATGGATTTAAATATTGAGTTGAGTAAATAAATTAATTTTTATAGGGAGTTATCGATTTAAAAATCGATTTCGATTTAATATTGTATATATATATATATTTAATTATCGTAAAATGAGAACCTGAAATAAAATTCAATTTGAAATTGAATCAAAGTCAGATTAATTCAAATAATTTATAGGAATTTTATTGCAATATAAATCGACGATAATAGTTATTTATTATCGAGGAAATAAATTGTTTCGAATTTAATTTATATTGATTTAAATTAATTTATCTTTCAGATGATAAAATTAGACTTCGTAGCTTATCCCAATGTGTCTGGAATAGTGTTATAACCCCAGGAAAGACCCTTGTTGTGTTCAAAAATTAGTTAGGAAATTATGAATGGTTTAAATATATACACCTACATTTATAACCATTTAAAATCATTAAGAAAATTGAGCACATCCTCCTTTCACCCTAAAATTAAACAGCTTGTGGCCACTTCTTCACCATCCGTTCACCCTATAAACAAAATTGAATTAGTTCCCCTTCTCTTTTCCTGATATATTTCGAATTCCATTGTCCAATCGAAGAAAGAACGACCGATCTCCTCTGCAATTGATTCCCAAGGCGACGTCAAAATCACCGTGTCGGACTTCATCTTTTTCTGTCTGGATGACGAGGGCCAACCATTCCGACATCTGTGCGCTTCTCTGGAAAACCAAATCCATCGGCAACAGGTCCTGCCCTAGCACATACCGTTTATCAGATTTTTCAAGATAGAAGACTTTCGTGATTTTGCTTAGAGTGCGTTGCTGATGAATTAGGAAATGCGATTTTGTAATAACCCGGAAATTCTGGGCCAGTTTAAAATTTTTATTTTGGCAATTTTAGCGAATTTTGATTATTTAAAATGAATTATTTTAAATAATATCGACGAGAAATTTATTTTCAATAGCATTCGAACGTATATATTATATACGCCGTCGTTAGAATATATAATAATTATATATAATTATAAAAGGAATTGAAAATGGCGTGGTTGTTCGAAAATTCGATTTCTAATTTCAAATGAATATACAGAATTCAATATAAGTCAGAATTGAACGAAACAAGAAATATTTGAAACTGTATAACTATATCTTTGTAACGAAGTTAACAAACTGAGATTTCATCTTAGAAATGAGAAGATATGTCCAGTTTAAAATTAGAAATAGTCGCTGTGGAATTTATATATATTTTTATATATATAAGGCCCTTAAAAATGGACATTTTACAAATGACCTCGGATTTCGACGAAACCACTTTTGTTGGGTCCGGGATGTAAAGTTATTACTAGGTTTCAAATTTCATAATTTTTCGAATCAATATGTGAGCGTGGCAAAAGAAAACGCGTTTGACCAGTTTCAGTTGAATTTAATCGACTGGAAATTGGCCATTTTTCCAACGGTCTCAGAATTCGACGAAACTAGTTTTGTTAGGACCGTATCGTCAATACGAAGCTAGAAAATATTTTTCGAGAATTTTTAGAGTTAGTATGTGACCCCGGTAATTTGAAATGTACGTTTAAAATTCAATATAATGATTTAAATATAAATTAAACGGAAACTGATTCAAACGGTCAAATCAGCTTGCGATAAATATCCCATTGTGTTCGAAATGGGGGTAATTAGCTAGGGGCGACAGTCGGTGGGTCTCGTTTGGAGTTTAAAATCAAAATTCAACCTAGATAGAAATTTAATTAATAAATTAAGTATAAAATTATCCCCTCTCCCTTTTACCCCTTATCCCCAGTCAAACACCCCCTCCCTTTTCACGTTCAATTCAATCAGAGGAAAAAAAAACGCTCGATAAACCTCGCCGCCCCTACCCGTCCACCGCGCCGCCACGAGGGGAACCGCTGCCAACGCCAGCAGCTAACCCCGAGCCCTTCCCCCTCCCGATTCGAGTTCCCCCAAAGCACCCCTCGAAGAACCCTAGCCCTTTGCTCGATACAGTCGTCGCCTCCCTGAACGGACCCCACCCACCTCGCGCGCCAGTCCTCCAACCCCGCTAGCGAGCAGCTTCACTCCAACCTCAGGCGACAGTGAACCCCCCCCCCTTCAATACAGTACGTCCCCTTTTTGCTAGTTTATTTACTTATTCTTTTTCTTTTTATTTATAGATATTAAAACATTGTTTTTCTGATTTTTTTATATAATAGAAAAGAATTTTAAAACTAATTTCTGGATTTTTTTAAAATAAATTTAAAAACTGGATTTTTAGATATTAAAAACTGGATTTTTAGATATTAAAAACTGGATTTTTAGATATTAAAAACTGATTTTTTGGAATTTTAAAAACTGATTTTATAATGAATTTATAAACTGATTTTTAGGAAATAAAAAAAACCTGATTTTTTTAAAAGGAAATAAAAAAACCTGATTTTTAAAAGGAAATTAAAATGATATTTACTATGGAGTAGACAAAATTAAATGTGATTTTTATTATTTGGGTAGCGAATAAAAATATAATAAGGAAAGTCGAGATTTTTGATATAAGGAAAGACGAGATTTTTGAAAGCGAAAAGATTATATTTTTTAATAACAAAAGGATATGATTTCTAGAAACATAAATATATAATTTTTAATACATAGGAAAAATAAAAATATGGTTTTTATACTTTTAGAAAAATAAAGATATGGTTTTTCTTTAAATGACTTCGAAATAAAAATATGATTTTTATATATTGAACTTCGAAATAAAAATTTGATTTTTATCTATTGAACTTCGAAATAAAAATGTGATTTTTATCTATTGAACTTCGAAATAAAAATGTGATTTTTATCTATTGAACTTCGAAATAAAAATGTGATTTTTATATATTGAACTTCGAAAAAAAAATATGATTTTTATATATTGAACTTCGAAATAAAAATATGATTTTTATATATTGAACTTCGAAATAAAAATATGATTTTTATATATTGAACTTCGAAATAAAAATATGATTTTTATATATTGAACTGCGGAATAAAAATTCGATTTTATATATTGAATAGCGTAGTGAAAATTCGATTTTTACATATGTAGTGGCTACGGGCAACGAAGATGACGAAGATGCGATAGCAATGAAGATTTCTATCAATGAAGTGCCGTGGAGCTAGGATAGCTATATGTGAGAATTTCTCAACTTTCAATTTCATTTCTATTTATATATATATATATATATATATATATATATATATATATACTAGGATGCAGACGGTGCTTAGTAGCACCCGACACAATTGTCCACAGACCATGGACTTGTTTGTTTGGTTGCATAGATTAGTTATATGATTTGATTTGAATTTGAATTGTTTGGTGAAATTGAATGGTTTGATTGATGTGTGAATGGCGTGGGCCTTCACTAGACCGGGGATAAGGCTAGGCCTCGTCCCGTTCCTAGTATCGTGCCGTTATGCCGCCGAAATTTTCTAAATATGTTAGAAAAATAAAAATATCATTTTATTGAATAAATGAACTGAATAGAAATTCATATGTTGAAATAAAATGTTTTATCGTTAAAAATATAATTTTTAACGTGAATGTGAATAAATAAGTATTCATTTACAAACCGGACGGTTTGTTTATGTACACCTATTTGAAGGACATTGATTGGGTCGATAAATTTTACACATCGCCCAACAGCACAAATAAAATATGTGTTTGATTGTTTGAAACCCCACACGGGTGTTGGGATGAAATTTGAAGTTCACTCATCCTGATTGATTAAATATGTCGATCGATTGATTGACAGGCTGTTATAAGCGTTAGATATCTATATTTGATGCTTATACAGTGTAGTGCACTTTGGTTGATGGTTGATTATTTTTCAATGCTATTATACATGTGTTGTATGAAAATCCATATAATTAACTTTATATGGTAATTGATTGGGCCTCATTCCAGTTTTAAAATAGAAATATTTGAAATAGAAATATTCGAAATGGAATATTTGAAAATATCAATATATGAAGCCGTGTTGATTAGATTGACGCCATTTTGACGTGAACGATATTTATATCGACTTTATTCATTTTAAAATGAATATTGAAAATTGATTTCGAAATCGACGATTTTGAAATGAATTGAAAACGATTTCGAAATGAATTGAATTGAAAACGATTTCGAAATGAATTGAATTGAAAACGATTTCGAAATGAATTGAATTGAAAACGATTTTGAAATGAATTGAATTGAAAACGATTTCGAAATGAATTGAATTGAAAACGATTTCGAAATGAATTGAATTAAAAACGATTTCGAAATGAATTGAATTGATAACGATTTCGAAATGAATTGAATTGAAATTTGAATTGAATAGAAATGAATTTTAAAACGAATTTATAAAGAAGAATTCAATTTTGAATTGAATTGAAAAGGAAGTTGAAATTGCTTTTGAAACGAATTTAAAACTATTTATATAATTCGTTTTAAATAGAAATCGACGAAGTATATATTATATATATTATATATATAATATAATGGCCTGAATAGAACGCGCCGCGCCGCGGCAGTTCGTGAATTTCGACCATTTATTTCAAACGGACATTGCGGGAGATCCGACCGTCGGATTCTCCTAAAACCAGAACCGTTGGGTTCGTATCGAAAAGAGCTTTCTAACGAATGTTAGAAATTAGAAATCTAACGGTTGGATTTGGAATTATGTCCAAATCAAATTTGAAAAAGGTCGTTGTAAGTGCAGTTCGATGGCCATTGGTGGAAATCGACTGTATGGGCCTTGATAAAATTATTAAAAATAGTAATAATTTGTGTAAAATCATAAGAAATGATTTGAGAAGAATTGGGATGAAAAACTCCATATTTGAAAAGATAAAAATAGATTTTTATCGAAATGAACTAGTTTTGAACTAGAATTATAATTCTATTTATTTTTAAATAAATAAATTGAATTTGAAATGGTTTTGAAAATAACCAAAATTTCCAATGATTGCATTGGAGTGGATTTGAATCGAAATTGTCTTCGGAATATTTCGATGTTGGAATTCGTGATTATACAGGTGTGGTTATGGAAATTTGAAAGATATATATTTATATCGTTATTTCCAATACGACATTTGTTAGTCGTAGAATTCGATGTTGAATATAAGCCGATATATTTTCTATTCAGAGCCTTGTATTGAATATCGAATGTGATTTGGGTTTGTCGTGAATGGTGTCTTCACTAACACTGTTCTTGAACCCAGTTGAGAAAAGATTAAATCTTTTTATTTAGATTTAATGAAGTGTACCAACTAAATAATATTTAATTGGAATTGAATGGATATTGATTTTTGGGTTTGTCGTGAACAGTGTTTTAAACAGCACTCGTTCTTTAACCCGATAATTAATGAATGTGACTTTGGGTTTATCGTGAACTGCGTTTTAAATGACACTGATTCTTTAACCCAGTCAAAGATTAAAACTAAGTGGAGTTTTAATGAATCTTTAAATAGATTGAAAAGATCGAGAATGGAGTATCACCAGTTTTACTCCAAGCGATAGTTAAATCTTTAATTAGATTTGAACGTGAAATGGTAATGGAGTTACCGATAACACTGTGGTGTTAGATATGAAGTACTACCAGTTTTACTTCATGGGATGAATAGGTTGGGATTGGGAAATAAAATAAATGATTACTTCGGTGTGGTTCGCTAATCCCGACTAGTTTGAATTTATATTCAAAGGTGATTAAATAATAAATTTAAAGAATTTATCTTGGATAAAATTAATGGGAACTTTTCCCAAAGTATAGGAATATTTGAATAAAGGAATATTCTGAATTGGAATGAGGCGTATGTTGTGTTTGTGTAACACTTTTATAATATATACGCGAGTTATTCAGAAAGACCGGGTTTATCCCACTCTGAATAACTGATTCGACGTGGTGTCAAAGATGAAGACGGTGGTCGAAGACCAGAAGTCTTCACGTCGTTTGGGTGATAACTGATGATCTTGATTGGGCTATACACCCAAGAAGATGGAAACAGTTGGTGATCGTCCAGACGTACTTGGAGATCGATGGATATGCGGGGTACTAGGTGCCTCCGGTTTCGTTCAGACCCAGAACAGACTTGTAAATGGACTGTGTGTCTGACATTGGATTTTAGTCTGTGTGATTGATCTCTATTAAATAAATATCTGTTTGGCGGCGGAGAATTTATTCTCTTGCTTAACGCCCTTCTCTGAGACGTACGAGCTCAGGGGCTATATATTGATGGATATCAAACGCATGGAGTGAATTGCCTGTGTGGCATGCCTAAGTGGCAATTGATCGAGGCTTCTGTTGAAAAGCAAAGTCTTGTGGTGATGATCAAAGCACGGCCTTTGTGGCATAGCTTTGTGTAACGTTGATTCGCGAGCTTCACACCCGGTATGAACCAAAAACGGGAGAGGACATCAGGGAGGACTTGCGTTTCTTTCTAGCTAGAAGTGGCGTCAGTGGTTTTACACGCCCTGACGAGTTTGACTTATGTGGTTGTTGCTGTTGCGAGGCGCCTCGGTTTGATCGGACGATCCGGGTCCGATGGATTCATTTGTTGGCTCATTTACGCCCCATAAGGCGGAGAGACGTAGTGTTCAGGCATAATAATCCACATCGGTGGACCGGCCCTGACGATCCAAGGCCCACCTGAGTCTGGGACCTGAGACATGGGCTAGATTGTCTCGAAGTCGGTGAGGACTATCTTTTGCCTCGGTTCATAGACGGAAATCCAATTTCCAAATACGTGACTTTGCGGTTTTATGTGTAAACCTATATGTGGCGACATAGTGGCATGGGACGCTCATGTCGCCTATGATTGATACTTATGATTTGAAGTTGTTTTATACACTATACACTTATACTAGTATCAAATGATTTGTTTTAAACGTATCAAGCATTCTTTGGCTGTTATAAGGGAAAACCCTATCCTTGGCTGCGTTGCATTGTGTGATGGGATCTGGGTCTAATAACAGCTTCATTTTTCTTTATTTAGCATTGCGCTGTTTGTTTTATGCACTGGTATTCTTGGGAGGAAACCCGTTCCGTGTTATACGGCGTGGTCCCTTGATTTACCTTATGATTTAAAATAAAGATTAACTGTTTTAGTTCTCACACCAGTCCCATGACTGACCTGGAGTTTATTGTTTTAACCTAAACTCTAGGTGCCCTTATTTTGACATGGGCAGCTAGTAGTTTTGGTTTTGCAGATTTATATTCACAGGATCCTGATTTACAGCTGGAACGATATCCGGAAAGCTTTGTATCCGTATATCTACTTCTAGTTGTGTATTGTATTATTTTCCGCTGCTATGTATTTAAATGTAATTTAAATCTCTGATATTTCTGTATAATATTCATTTATACTCTGTGTATTCTTGTAATCTGATGGATTGTTGTTATATACTATGAAATGTTCTTCTGTATGCGTTCTGTTGTGGTTTGTTCTCGAACTATCCGCCGCTTTCCTTTACGGGGAAGTTACGGGTTTTTACAGTTGGTATCAGAGCTTTGGTTTACAAAGCAGAGAACAAGGCACATTCGAACTATACGAAAGAATTCATCAGATATTGGATTAGTAATATCCAATTAGAATGACTCGTTAGAGATAGGATCAGTAGTATCCTAGAACGAGCGTGAAGAGTATATTTTTGAAAATGAAAACAAATTTTGTTTTGAAAATCTAAATCAACTATTCGTATTTGGTTATTTATTTATATTGATGTGGACAATCCAGTATATATAGATTTTGCGTATACGTCTGATCCGCGTGTATTCGAAATTTTAATATACTGGATAGATATAGAATTACGCTCTAGTCGCCCGGGAGTGATTCTGATGATTGATATATCATCATCAGAGTTTATATTCGAGTGACGAACGTGTAATATCTATATATTTCCATTAGACTGGTGCGAGAACCAAAATTAGATAGGGCTAATTGTTGTGATTTGGCATCAAAAACATGATTTTTGACTATGTATCGAAATTATGAATTTGAAACTCTAATTCACTAATTGATTGATGATTGTGTTGTTTGTTTAATTGTTTGATAATTTTGAACCATTACGCCTAATTGTATCAAATAATGAATTGTATTGAAATTGGTCGCATTTGCTTGCATATACTTGTACTTACATTGAACAGGTCATAGCAAGGAGGCTAGAGCAGAGAATAAAATTTGTTTGCCCGACAAATAGGTACATGTTTACTACATAATTTCCTGTTTTGTTTGGGTGATGATGATTTTGTGAGCCTATTGGCTAGCCGCTTGGCTTTTTCTTTTTCTTTTTGAGATCTGAAGGACCGGGGAAGCTATTTGAAATTCCCGGATGCTCCCGGTGCAGGGGAGGTTATGGCGAAATTTTTCAAAAATTTAGGGTGTTAGCTAAATTTTTGAAATTTTGAAAATTCTCAGAAACTAAAAAGTTGGAGAATGGAAGCCAGATCGAACGTAGAGTTGATTAATCAAACCACTTTCGACTTTGTTCCTTTTCGGGGACGAAAAGTTTTAAGTGGGGGAGATTGTAATAACCTGGAAATTCTGGGCCAGTTTAAAATGTTTATTTTGGCAATTTTAGCGAATTTTGATTATTTAAAATGAATTATTTTAAATAATATCGACGAGAAATTTATTTTCAATAGCATTCGAACATATATATTATATACGCCGTCGTTAGAATATATAATAATTATATATAATTATAAAAGGAATTGAAAATGGCGCGGTAGTTCGAAAATTCGATTTCTAATTTCAAATGAATATACAGAATTCAATATAAGTCAGAATTGAACGAAACAAGAAATATTTGAATCTGTATAACTATATCTTTGTAACGAAGTTAACAAACTGAGATTTCATCTTAGAAATGATAAAATATGTCCAGTTTAAAATTAGAAATAGTCGCTGTGGAATTTATATATATTTTTATATATATAAGGCCCTTAAAAATGGACATTTTACAAATGACCTCGGATTTCGACGAAACCACTTTTGTTGGGTCCGGGATGTAAAGTTATTACTAGGTTTCAAATTTCATAATTTTTCGAATCAATATGTGAGCGTGGCAAAAGAAAACGCGTTTGACCAGTTTCAGTTGAATTTAATCGACTGGAAATTGGCCATTTTTCCAACGGTCTCAGAATTCGACGAAACTAGTTTTGTTAGGACCGTATCGTCAATACGAAGCTAGAAAATATTTTTCGAGAATTTTTAGAGTTAGTATGTGACCCCGGTAATTTGAAATGTACGTTTAAAATTCAATATAATGATTTAAATATAAATTAAACGGAAACTGATTCAAACGGTCAAATCAGCTTGCGATAAATATCCCATTGTGTTTGGAATGGGGGTAATTAGCTAGGGGCGACAGTCGGTGGGTCTCGTTTGGAGTTTAAAATCAAAATTCAACCTAGATAGAAATTTAATTAATAAATTAAGTATAAAATTATCCCCTCTCCCTTTTACCCCTTATCCCCAGTCAAACACCCCCTCCCTTTTCACGTTCAATTCAATCAGAGAAAATAAAAAAACGCTCGATAAACCTCGCCGCCCCTACCCGTCCACCGCGCCGCCACGAGGGGAACCGCTGCCAACGCCAGCAGCTAGCCACGAGCCCTTCCCCCTCCCGATTCGAGTTCCCCCAAAGCACCCCTCGAAGAACCCTAGCCCTTTGCTCGATACAGTCGTCGCCTCCCTGAACGGACCCCACCCACCTCGCGCGCCAGTCCTCCAACCCCGCTAGCAAGCAGCTTCACTCCAACCTCAGGCGACAGTGAACCCCCCCCCTTCAATACAGTACGTCCCCTTTTTGCTAGTTTATTTACTTATTCTTTTTCTTTTTATTTATAGATATTAAAACATTGTTTTTCTGATTTTTTATATAATAGAAAAGAATTTTAAAACTAATTTCTGGATTTTTTTAAAATAAATTTAAAAACTGGATTTTTAGATATTAAAAACTGGATTTTTAGATATTAAAAACTGATTTTTAGGAATTTTAAAAATTGATTTTATAATGAATTTATAAACTGATTTTTAGGAAATAAAAAAAACCTGATTTTTTTAAAAGGAAATAAAAAAACCTGATTTTTAAAAGGAAATTAAAATGATATTTACTATGGAGTAGACAAAATTAAATGTGATTTTTATTATTTGGGTAGCGAATAAAAATATAATAAGGAAAGTCGAGATTTTTGATATAAGGAAAGACGAGATTTTTGAAAGCGAAAAGATTATATTTTTTAATAACAAAAGGATATGATTTCTAGAAACATAAATATATAATTTTTAATACATAGGAAAAATAAAAATATGGTTTTTATACTTTTAGAAAAATAAAGATATGGTTTTTCTTTAAATGACTTCGAAATAAAAATATGATTTTTATATATTGAACTTCGAAATAAAAATTTGATTTTTATCTATTAAACTTCGAAATAAAAATGCGATTTTTATCTATTGAACTTCGAAATAAAAATGTGATTTTTATCTATTGAACTTCGAAATAAAAATGTGATTTTTATATATTGAACTTCGAAATAAAAATATGATTTTTATATATTGAACTTCGAAATAAAAATATGATTTTTATATATTGAACTTCGAAATAAAAATATGATTTTTATATATTGAACTTCGAAATAAAAATATGATTTTTATATATTGAACTGCGGAATAAAAATTCGATTTTATATATTGAATAGCGTAGTGAAAATTCGATTTTTACATATGTAGTGGCTACGGGCAACGAAGATGACGAAGATGCGATAGCAATGAAGATTTCTATCAATGAAGTGCCGTGGAGCTAGGATAGCTATATGTGAGAATTTCTCAACTTTCAATTTCATTTCTATTTATATATATATATATATATATATATATATATATATATACTAGGATGCAGACGGTGCTTAGTAGCACCCGACACAATCGTCCACAGACCATGGACTTGTTTGTTTGGTTGCATAGATTAGTTATATGATTTGATTTGAATTTTAATTGTTTGGTGAAATTGAATGGTTTGATTGATGTGTGAATGGCGTGGGCCTTCACTAGACCGGGGATAAGGCTAGGCCTCGTCCCGTTCCTAGTATCGTGCCGTTATGCCGCCGAAATTTTCTAAATATGTTAGAAAAATAAAAATATCATTTTATTGAATAAATGAACTGAATAGAAATTCATATGTTGAAATAAAATGTTTTATCGTTAAAAATATAATTTTTAACGTGAATGTGAATAAATAAGTATTCATTTACAAACCGGACGGTTTGTTTATGTACACCTATTTGAAGGACATTGATTGGGTCGATAAATTTTACACATCGCCCAACAGCACAAATAAAATATGTGTTTGATTGTTTGAAACCCCACACGGGTGTTGGGATGAAATTTGAAGTTCGCTCATCCTGATTGATTAAATATGTCGATCGATTGATTGACAGGCTGTTATAAGCGTTAGATATCTATATTTGATGCTTATACAGTGTAGTGCACTTTGGTTGATGGTTGCTATTTTTCAATGCTATTATACATGTGTTGTATGAAAATCCATATAATTAACTTTATATGGTAATTGATTGGGCCTCATTCCAGTTTTAAAATAGAAATATTTGAAATAGAAATATTCGAAATGGAATATTTGAAAATATCAATATATGAAGCCGTGTTGATTAGATTGACGCCATTTTGACGTGAACGATATTTATATCGACTTTATTCATTTTAAAATGAATATTGAAAAGTGATTTCGAAATCGACGATTTCGAAATGAATTGAAAACGATTTCGAAATGAATTGAATTGAAAACGATTTCGAAATGAATTGAATTGAAAACGATTTCGAAATGAATTGAATTGAAATTTGAATTGAATAGAAATGAATTTTAAAACGAATTTATAAAGAAGAATTCAATTTTGAATTGAATTGAAAAGGAAGTTGAAATTGCTTTTGAAACGAATTTAAAACTATTTATATAATTCGTTTTAAATAGAAATCGACGAAGTATATATTATATATATTATATATATAATATAATGGCCTGAATAGAACGCGCCGCGCCGCGGCAGTTCGTGAATTTCGACCATTTATTTCAAACGGACATTGCGGGAGATCCGACCGTCGGATTCTCCTAAAAGCAGAACCGTTGGGTTCGTATCGAAAAGAGCTTTCTAATGAATGTTAGAAATTAGAAATCTAACGGTTGGATTTGGAATTATGTCCAAATCAAATTTGAAAAAGGTCGTTGTAAGTGCAGTTCGATGGCCATTGGTGGAAATCGACTGTATGGGCCTTGATAAAATTATTAAAAATAGTAATAATTTGTGTAAAATCATAAGAAATGATTTGAGAAGAATTGGGATGAAAAACTCCATATTTGAAAAGATAAAAATAGATTTTTATCGAAATGAACTAGTTTTGAACTAGAATTATAATTCTATTTATTTTTAAATAAATAAATTGAATTTGAAATGGTTTTGAAAATAACCAAAATTTCCAATGATTGCATTGGAGTGGATTTGAATCGAAATTGTCTTCGGAATATTTCGATGTTGGAATTCGTGATTATACAGGTGTGGTTATGGAAATTTGAAAGATATATATTTATATCGTTATTTCCAATACGACATTTGTTAGTCGTAGAATTCGATGTTGAATATAAGCCGATATATTTTCTATTCAGAGCCTTGTATTGAATATCGAATGTGATTTGGGTTTGTCGTGAATGGTGTCTTCACTAACACTGTTCTTGAACCCAGTTGAGAAAAGATTAAATCTTTTTATTTAGATTTAATGAAGTGTACCAACTAAATAATATTTAATTGGAATTGAATGGATATTGATTTTTGGGTTTGTCGTGAACAGTGTTTTAAACAGCACTCGTTCTTTAACCCGATAATTAATGAATGTGACTTTGGGTTTATCGTGAACTGCGTTTTAAATGACACTGATTCTTTAACCCAGTCAAAGATTAAAACTAAGTGGAGTTTTAATGAATCTTTAAATAGATTGAAAAGATCGAGAATGGAGTATCACCAGTTTTACTCCAAGCGATAGTTAAATCTTTAATTAGATTTGAACGTGAAATGGTAATGGAGTTACCGATAACACTGTGGTGTTAGATATGAAGTACTACCAGTTTTACTTCATGGGATGAATAGGTTGGGATTGGGAAATAAAATAAATGATTACTTCGGTGTGGTTCGCTAATCCCGACTAGTTTGAATTGATATTCAAAGGTGATTAAAGAATAAATTTAAAGAATTTATCTTGGATAAAATTAATGGGAACTTTTCCCAAAGTATAGGAATATTTGAATAAAGGAATATTCTGAATTGGAATGAGGCGTATGTTGTGTTTGTGTAACACTTTTATAATATATACGCGAGTTATTCAGAAAGACCGGGTTTATCCCACTCTGAATAACTGATTCGACGTGGTGTCAAAGATGAAGACGGTGGTCGAAGACCAGAAGTCTTCACGTCGTTTGGGTGATAACTGATGATCTTGATTGGGCTGTACACCCAAGAAGATGGAAACAGTTGGTGATCGTCCAGACGTACTTGGAGATCGATGGATATGCGGGGTACTAGGTGCCTCCGGTTTCGTTCAGACCCAGAACAGACTTGTAAATGGACTGTGTGTCTGACATTGGATTTTAGTCTGTGTGATTGATCTCTATTAAATATATATCTGTTTGGCGGCGGAGAATTTATTCTCTTGCTTAACGCCCTTCTCTGAGACGTACGAGCTCAGGGGCTATATATTGATGGATATCAAACGCATGGAGTGAATTGCCTGTGTGGCATGCCTAAGTGGCAATTGATCGAGGCTTCTGTTGAAAAGCAAAGTCTTGTGGTGATGATCAAAGCACGGCCTTTGTGGCATAGCTTTGTGTAACGTTGATTCGCGAGCTTCACACCCGGTATGAACCAAAAACGGGAGAGGACATCAGGGAGGACTTGCGTTTCTTTCTAGCTAGAAGTGGCGTCAGTGGTTTTACACGCCCTGACGAGTTTGACTTATGTGGTTGTTGCTATTGCGAGGCGCCTCGGTTTGATCGGACGATCCGGGTCCGATGGAGTCATTTGTTGGCTCATTTACGCCCCATAAGGCGGAGAGACGTAGTGTTCAGGCATAATAATCCACATCGGTGGACCGGCCCTGACGATCCAAGGCCCACCTGAGTCTGGGACCTGAGACATGGGCTAGATTGTCTCGAAGTCGGTGAGGACTATCTTTTGCCTCGGTTCATAGACGGAAATCCAATTTCCAAATACGTGACTTTGCGGTTTTATGTGTAAACCTATATGTGGCGACATAGTGGCATGGGACGCTCATGTCGCCTATGATTGATACTTATGATTTGAAGTTGTTTTATACACTATACACTTATACTAGTATCAAATGATTTGTTTTAAACGTATCAAGCATTCTTTGGCTGTTATAAGGGAAAACCCTATCCTCGGCTGCGTTGCATTGTGTGATGGGATCTGGGTCTTATAACAGCTTCATTTTTCTTTATTTAGCATTGCGCTGTTTGTTTTATGCACTGGTATTCTTGGGAGGAAACCCGTTCCGTGTTATACGGCGTGGTCCCTTGATTTACCTAATGATTTAAAATAAAGATTAACTGTTTTAGTTCTCACACCAGTCCCATGACTGACCTGGAGTTTATTGTTTTAACCTAAACTCTGGGTGCCCTTATTTTGACACGGGCAGCTAGTAGTTTTGGTTTTGCAGATTTATATTCACAGGATCCTGATTTACAGCTGGAACGATATCCGGAAAGCTTTGTATCTGTATATCTACTTCTAGTTGTGTATTGTATTATTTTCCGCTGCTATGTATTTAAATGTAATTTAAATCTCTGATATTTCTGTATAATATTCATTTATACTCTGTGTATTCTTGTAATCTGATGGATTGTTGTTATATACTATGAAATGTTCTTCTGTATGCGTTCTGTTGTGGTTTGTTCTCGAACTATCCGCCGCTTTCCTTTACGGGGAAGTTACGGGGTTTTACAGTTGGTATCAGAGCTTTGGTTTACAAAGCAGAGAACAAGGCACATTCGAACTATACGAAAGAATTCATCAGATATTGGATTAGTAATATCCAATTAGAATGACTCGTTAGAGATAGGATCAGTAGTATCCTAGAACGAGCGTGAAGAGTATATTTTTGAAAATGAAAACAAATTTTGTTTTGAAAATCTAAATCAACTATTCGTATTTGGTTATTTATTTATATTGATGTGGACAATCCAGTATATATAGATTTTGCGTATACGTCTGATCCGCGTGTATTCGAAATTTTAATATACTGGATAGATATAGAATTACGCTCTAGTCGCCCGGGAGTGATTCTGATGATTGATATATCATCATCAGAGTTTATATTCGAGTGACGAACGTGTAATATCTATATATTTCCATTAGACTGGTGCGAGAACCAAAATTAGATTGGGCTAATTGTTGTGATTTGGCATCAAAAACATGATTTTTGACTATGTATCGAAATTATGAATTTGAAACTCTAATTCACTAATTGATTGATGATTGTGTTGTTTGTTTAATTGTTTGATAATTTTGAACCATTACGCCTAATTGTATCAAATAATGAATTGTATTGAAATTGGTCGCATTTGCTTGCACATACTTGTACTTACATTGAACAGGTCATAGCAAGGAGGCTAGAGCAGAGAATAAAATTTGTTTGCCCGACAAATAGGTACATGTTTACTACATAATTTCCTGTTTTGTTTGGGTGATGATGATTTTGTGAGCCTATTGGCTAGCCGCTTGGCTTTTTCTTTTTCTTTTTGAGATCTGAAGGACCGGGGAAGCTATTTGAAATTCCCGGATGCTCCCGGTGCAGGGGAGGTTATGGCGAAATTTTTCAAAAATTTAGGGTGTTAGCCAAATTTTTGAAATTTTGAAAATTCTCAGAAACTAAAAAGTTGGAGAATGGAAGCCAGATCGAACGTAGAGTTGATTAATCAAACCACTTTCGACTTTGTTCCTTTTCGGGGACGAAAAGTTTTAAGTGGGGGAGATTGTAATAACCTGGAAATTCTGGGCCAGTTTAAAATTTTTATTTTGGCAATTTTAGCGAATTTTGATTATTTAAAATGAATTATTTTAAATAATATCGACGAGAAATTTATTTTCAATAGCATTCGAACGTATATATTATATACGCCGTCGTTAGAATATATAATAATTATATATAATTATAAAAGGAATTGAAAATGGCGCGGTAGTTCGAAAATTCGATTTCTAATTTCAAATGAATATACAGAATTCAATATAAGTCAGAATTGAACGAAACAAGAAATATTTGAATCTGTATAACTATATCTTTGTAACGAAGTTAACAAACTGAGATTTCATCTTAGAAATGATAAGATATGTCCAGTTTAAAATTAGAAATAGTCGCTGTGGAATTTATATATATTTTTATATATATAAGGCCCTTAAAAATGGACATTTTACAAATGACCTCGGATTTCGACGAAACCACTTTTGTTGGGTCCGGGATGTAAAGTTATTACTAGGTTTCAAATTTCATAATTTTTCGAATCAATATGTGAGCGTGGCAAAAGAAAACGCGTTTGACCAGTTTCAGTTGAATTTAATCGACTGGAAATTGGCCATTTTTCCAACGGTCTCAGAATTCGACGAAACTAGTTTTGTTAGGACCGTATCGTCAATACGAAGCTAGAAAATATTTTTCGAGAATTTTTAGAGTTAGTATGTGACCCCGGTAATTTGAAATGTACGTTTAAAATTCAATATAATGATTTAAATATAAATTAAACGGAAACTGATTCAAACGGTCAAATCAGCTTGCGATAAATATCCCATTGTGTTTGGAATGGGGGTAATTAGCTAGGGGCGACAGTCGGTGGGTCTCGTTTGGAGTTTAAAATCAAAATTCAACCTAGATAGAAATTAAATTAATAAATTAAGTATAAAATTATCCCCTCTCCCTTTTACCCCTTATCCCCAGTCAAACACCCCCTCCCTTTTCACGTTCAATTCAATCAGAGAAAAAAAAACGCTCGATAAACCTCGCCGCCCCTACCCGTCCACCGCGCCGCCACGAGGGGAACCGCTGCCAACGCCAGCAGCTAGCCCCGAGCCCTTCCCCCTCCCTATTCGAGTTCCCCCAAAGCACCCCTCGAAGAACCCTAGCCCTTTGCTCGATACATTCGTCGCCTCCCTGAACGGACCCCACCCACCTCGCGCGCCAGTCCTCCAACCCCGCCAGCGAGCAGCTTCACTCCAACCTCAGGCGACAGTGAACCCCCCCCCCCCATTCAATACAGTACGTCCCCTTTTTGCTAGTTTATTTACTTATTCTTTTTCTTTTTATTTATAGATATTAAAACATTGTTTTTCTGATTTTTTTATATAATAGAAAAGAATTTTAAAACTAATTTCTGGATTTTTTTAAAATAAATTTAAAAACTGGATTTCTATATATTAAAAACTGGATTTTTAGATATTAAAAACTGATTTTTAGGAATTTTAAAAACTGATTTTATAATGAATTTATAAACTGATTTTTAGGAAATAAAAAAAACCTGATTTTTTTAAAAGGAGATAAAAAAACCTGATTTTTAAAAGGAAATTAAAATGATATTTACTATGGAGTAGACAAAATTAAATGTGATTTTTATTATTTGGGTAGTGAATAAAAATATAATAAGGAAAGTCGAGATTTTTGATATAAGGAAAGTCGAGATTTTTGAAAGCGAAAAGATTATATTTTTTAATAACAAAAGGATATGATTTCTAGAAACATAAAAATATAGTTTTTAATACATAGGAAAAATAAAAATATTGTTTTTATACTTTTAGAAAAATAAAGATATGGTTTTTCTTTAGATGACTTCGAAATAAAAATATGATTTTTATATATTGAACTTCGAAATAAAAATGTGATTTTTATCTATTGAACTTCGAAATAAAAATGTGATTTTTATCTATTGAACTTCGAAATAAAAATGTGATTTTTATCTATTGAACTTCGAAATAAAAATGTGATTTTTATATATTGAACTTCGAAATAAAAATATGATTTTTATATATTGAACTTCGAAATAAAAATATGATTTTTATATATTGAACTTCGAAATAAAAATATGATTTTTATATATTGAACTGCGGAATAAAAATTCGATTTTTATATATTGAATAGCGTAGTGAAAATTCGAATTTTACATATGTAGTGGCTACGGGCAACGAAGATGACGAAGATGCGATAGCAATGAAGATTTCTATCAATGAAGTGCCGTGGAGCTAGGATAGCTATATGTGAGAATTTCTCACCTTTCAATTTCATTTCTATTTATATATATATATATATATATATATATATATACTAGGATGCAGACGGTGCTTAGTAGCACCTGACACAATCGTCCACAGACCATGGACTTGTTTGTTTGGTTGCATAGATTAGTTATATGATTTGATTTGAATTTGAATTGTTTGGTGAAATTGAATGGTTTGATTGATTTGTGAATGCCGTGGGCCTTCACTAGACCGGGGATAAGGCTAGGCCTCGTCCCGTTCCTAGTATCGTGCCGTTATGCCGCCGAAATTTTCTAAATATGTTAGAAAAATAAAAATATCATTTTATTGAATAAATGAACTGAATAGAAATTCATATGTTGAAATAAAATGTTTTATCGTTAAAAATATAATTTTTAACGTGAATGTGAATAAATAAGTATTCATTTACAAACCAGACAGTTTGTTTATGTACACCTATTTGAAGGACATTGATTGGGTCGATAAATTTTACACATCGCTCAACAGCACAAATAAAATATGTGTTTGATTGTTTGAAACCCCACACGGGTGTTGGGATGAAATTTGAAGTTCACTCATCCTGATTGATTAAATATGTCGATCGATTGATTGACAGGCTGTTATAAGCGTTAGATATCTATATTTGATGCTTATACAGTGTAGTGCACTTTGGTTGATGGTTGATTATTTTTCAATGCTATTATACATGTGTTGTATGAAAATCCATATAATTAACTTTATATGGTAATTGATTGGGCCTCATTCCAGTTTTAAAATAGAAATATTTGAAATAGAAATATTCGAAATGGAATATTTGAAAATATCAATATATGAAGCCGTGTTGATTAGATTGACGCCATGTTGACGTGAACGATATTTATATAGACTTTATTCATTTTAAAATGAATATTGAAAAGTGATTTCGAAATTGACGATTTCGAAATGATTTGAAAACGATTTCGAAATGAATTGAATTGAAAACGATTTCGAAATGAATTGAATTGAAAACGATTTCGAAATGAATTGAATTGAAAACGATTTCGAAATGAATTGAATTGAAAACGATTTCGAAATGAATTGAATTGAAAACGATTTCGAAATGAATTGAATTGAAAACGATTTCGAAATGAATTGAATTGAAATTTGAATTGAATAGAAATGAATTTTAAAACGAATTTATAAAGAAGAATTCAATTTTGAATTGAATTGAAAAGGAAGTTGAAATTGCTTTTGAAACGAATTTAAAACTATTTATATAATTCGTTTTAAATAGAAATCGATGAAGTATATATTATATATATAATATAATGGCCTAAATAGAACGCGTCGCGCCGCGGCAGTTCGTGAATTTCGACCATTTATTTCAAACGGACATTACGGGAGATCCGACCGTCGGATTCTCCTAAAACCGGAACCGTTGGGTTCGTATCGAAAAGAGCTTTCTAACAAATGTTAGAAATTAGAAATCTAACGGTTGGATTTGGAATTATGTCCAAATCAAATTTGAAAAAGGTCGCTGTAAGTGCAGTTCGATGGCCATTGGTGGAAATCGACTGTACGGGCCTTGATAAAATTATTTAAAATAGTAATAATTTGTGTAAAATCATAAGAAATGATTTGAGAAGAATTGGGATGAAAAACTCCATATTTGAAAAGATAAAAATAGATTTTTATCGAAATGAACTAGTTTTGAACTAGAATTATAATTCTATTTATTTTTAAATAAATAAATTGAATTTGAAATGGTTTTGAAAATAACCAAAATTTCCAATGATTGCATTGGAGTGGATTTGAATCGAAATTGTCTTCGGAATATTTCGATGTTGGAATTCGTGATTATACAGGTGTGGTTATGGAAATTTGAAAGATATATATTTATATCGTTATTTCCAATACGACATTTGTTAGTCGTAGAATTCGATGTTGAATATAAGCCGATATATTTTCTATTCAAAGCCTTGTATTGAATATCGAATGTGATTTGGGTTTTTCGTGAATGGTGTCTTCACTAACACTGTTCTTGAACCCAGTTGAGAAAAAATTAAATCTTTTTATTTAGATTTAATGAAGTGTACCAACTAAATAATATTTAACTGGAATTGAATGGATATTGATTTTTGGGTTTGTCGTGAACAGTGTTTTAAACAACACTCGTTCTTTAACCCGATAATTAATGAATGTGACTTTGGGTTTATCGTGAACTGCGTTTTAAATGACACTGATTCTTTAACCCAGTCAAAGATTAAAACTAAGTGGAGTTTTAATGAATCTTTAAATAGATTGAAAAGATCGAGAATGGAGTATCACCAGTTTTACTCCAAGCGATAGTTAAATCTTTAATTAGATTTGAAAGTTAAATGGTAATGGAGTTACCGATAACACTGTGGTGTTAGATATGAAGTACTACCAGTTTTACTTCATGGGATGAATAGGTTGGGATTGGGAAATAAAATAAATGATTACTTCGGTGTGGTTCGCTAATCCCGACTAGTTTGAATTGATATTCAAAGGTGATTAAAGAATAAATTTAAAGAATTTATCTTGGATAAAATTAATGGGAACTTTTTCCAAAGTATAGGAATATTTGAATAATGGAATATTCTGAATTGGAATGAGGCGTATGTTGTGTTTGTGTAACACTTTTATAATATATACGCGAGTTATTCAGAAAGACCGGGTTTATCCCACTCTGAATAACTGATTCGACGTGGTGTCGAAGATGAAGACGGTGGTCGAAGAACAGAAGTCTTCACGTCGTTTGGGTGATAACTGATGATCTTGATTGGGCTGTACACCCAAGAAGATGGAAACAGTTGGTGATCGTCCAGACGTACTTGGAGATCGATGGATATGCGGGGTACTAGGTGCCTCCGGTTTCGTTCAGACCCAGAACAGACTTGTAATGGACTGTGTGTCTGACATTGGATTTTAGTCTGTGTGATTGATCTCTATTAAATATATATCTGTTTGGCGGCGGAGAATTTATTCTCTTGTTTAACGCCCTTCTCTGAGACGTACGAGCTCAGGGGCTATATATTGATGGATATCAAACGCATGGAGTGAATTGCCTGTGTGGCATGCCTAAGTGGCAATTGATCGAGGCTTCTGTTGAAAAGCAAAGTCTTGTGGTGATGATCAAAGCACGGCCTTTGTGGCATAGCTTTGTGTAACGTTGATTCGCGAGCTTCACACCCGGTATGAACCAAAAACGGGAGAGGACATCAGGGAGGACTTGCGTTTCTTTCTAGCTAGAAGTGGCGTCAGTGGTTTTACACGCCCTGACGAGTTTGATTTATGTGGTTGTTGCTGTTGCGAGGCGCCTCGGTTTGATCGGACGATCCGGGTCCGATGGAGTCATTTGTTGGCTCATTTACGCCCCATAAGGCGGAGAGACGTAGTGTTCAGGCATAATAATCCACATCGGTGGACCGGCCCTGACGATCCAAGGCCCACCTGAGTTTGGGACCTGAGACATGGGCTAGATTGTCTCGAAGTCGGTGAGGACTATCTTTTGCCTCGGTTCATAGACGGAAATCCAATTTCCAAATACGTGACTTTGCGGTTTTATGTGTAAACCTATATGTGGCGACATAGTGGCATGGGACGCTCATGTCGCCTATGATTGATACTTATGATTTGAAGTTGTTTTATACACTATACACTTATACTAGTATCAAATGATTTGTTTTAAACGTATCAAGCATTCTTTGGCTGTTATAAGGGAAAACCCTATCCTCGGCTGCGTTGCATTGTGTGATGGGATCTGGGTCTTATAACAGCTTCATTTTTCTTTATTTAGCATTGCGCTGTTTGTTTTATGCACTGGTATTCTTGGGAGGAAACCCGTTCCGTGTTATACCGCGTGGTCCCTTGATTTACCTAATGATTTAAAATAAAGATTAACTATTTTAGTTCTCACACTAGTCCCATGACTGACCTGGAGTTTATTGTTTTAACCTAAACTCTGGGTGCCCTTATTTTGACACGGGCAGCTAGTAGTTTTGGTTTTGCAGATTTATATTCACAGGATCCTGATTTACAGCTGGAACGATATCCGGAAAGCTTTGTATCCGTATATCTACTTCTAGTTGTGTATTGTATTATTTTCCGCTGCTATGTATTTAAATGTAATTTAAATCTCTGATATTTCTGTATAATATTCATTTATACTCTGTGTATTCTTGTAATCTGATGGATTGTTGTTATATACTATGAAATGTTCTTCTGTATGCGTTCTGTTGTGGTTTGTTCTCGAACTATCCGCCGCTTTCCTTTACGGGGAAGTTACGGGTTTTTACAGATTTATTGGAGTTCGGAACCCACAGCGAACGCTAACGCAATAAATCTGTAAAAACCCGTAACTCCTTAAATTTATTCTATATTTATCGACTTCTATGTATATCGATACGTTGATTTCTAACTATCAAATTATCTTAAAAATATTCTATCTCCTTAAATTTCCGGAAAAATTCGCCATAACCTCCTTTGTACCGGGAGCATCGGGAAATTTCAAATAGCTTTCCCGGTCCTTCTTATTTCAAAAAGAAAAAGAAAAAGCCAAGCGGCTTGCCGATACGGCGCATAAAATCTCATATATGAAAATTAAATATGTACCTTTTTGTCGGGCATTCTATTTATTTCACTTCTATACTTTATTCCAAACCTGTCTCCTGTATGTCTATACCTGTCCAATCTATTTAACTATACCAAATCGTTTTAACTCAATTTGTTAATTATCTCTTTAGTCCATTTCTCTTTTAATATTTGAATTCTATATTCAAACTCCAATTCGCTTCTATTATTCAAATTCCATAGTTTAAAGTCCGTTTGAATTTCTATATTCAAATCTATAGTTTAAAGTCCATTTGAATTTCTATATTCAAATCTATAGTTTAAAGTCTATTTGAATTCTATATTCAAATCTATAGTTTAAAGTCTATTTGAATTTCTATATTCAAATCTATAGTTTAAAGTCTATTTGAATTTCTATATTCAAATCTATAGTTTAAAGTCTATTTGAATTTCTATATTCAAATCTATAGTTTAAAGTCTATTTGAATTTTCTATATTCAAATCTATAATTTAAAGTCCATTTGAATTTCTATATTCAAATCTATTCAAATTCTATTTGAATTCTCTGCATTTATTTATAAACAACGTTTATAACTTCAATTCAAATCCCATCTTTCCATTTATAAACAACGTTTATAAATCCGATTCAAATTCCATCTTTTCCTTTTATAAACAAAGTTTATAAATCCGATTCAATTTCCATCTTTTCCTTTTATAAACCAAGTTTATAAATCCGATTCAATTACTTGTTTATATATATATTCAAAACAAGTTAATGTTTCTATACTTCATTTAAAATTCAAATTCTATTTATAAAAATAGAATTCCCCTTTTAAATTCCAAGTACCCTTTTTGATATTTTTATAAATCAATATCCCAAGCCCTAGGGATATTTTAAAGAATCAAATCAACCAATTTTCAATCATTCGATTTTATTTAACACATCATTTATGAATATATATATGAAATCAAACAAACAACAAACAGATAATATATTTTTGAGGAATCCAGTTGGATTCCTCCAACCTGTTTTCCTGCAACCACAGACGTTAGTCAACATAGTAATACCCATCCTGCTTCAAGGCAGGATATCGTGGTATGAAGGTCATCCACTAATCATAGCGTGGGACGTATAGGGTAATCATCCGCTATGAAACTACGGGCATCCGCTAATGAAACTGCGGGAATCCAACCAATCATCAACCCTATATATATATAATAGCAAGCCTATATAACTATATATATTTTTTAAATCAACCAGAAAAATCTAACAAGCAACAATAATTATTTGTAACGACATAAAAATAATTCTAATAAAGGTGAGTGAGAATTTACTCACCAGATTTTTATTTTTGTTGAATATCCCATTCTGATTCCAATTTTAATTCGAGATTATGTATCCCACGACTACGAATCCATGTGACCGTTCGTTTCCTTTCTCTCGTGATTTCGAACCTCGTATAATTTAATACATTGTATATAAGAATTTTGATTATATACAATTAAGCGGACTAATTAAATAAATCATGAGATTATACCTTAATCCTGCTTCCTCAAATTCCTACTCTTTTTTTTTCCTATATTGAACGCAACAGCTCCAGGAAGAATTGGAGCCCCAAATCCCACTGGTTCGAATTTAAAAGCCAAAGAAACCCATCGCACAACTACAAAGGAGCAGCTCGTTCCTTCACACTTCAAGGGTACTGAGCGCCATATATCCTCCATCCTAAAACGACAGACCGAACGCCTCCAAATCACTGCTACAGGCACCGACAGCTAAAGCCTCGTGCTTCTCCAAAAATCTGAAATCGCACCTCAAGAATCACCACTTTAACCCTTCCCCGAGCTCGACTAGTTCACTGTCGAACTTAGGTAGGAATCCCCGTGCCCAAAACTCGCCAGGTGCAGTCGCCGTTGCGTTCAAGTTCATCGCTCCAACCGACTACAAGGGCCTTGCGATTTACTTAACTCGCGACTCCTATTTTCTCCTCTTTTTACTAGCATGCCCCTTCCAGGTGTTCGAGCTTCTCTCGGTCACGATACGCCCATTTGTTTTGAATTTTATTTTCGGTTTAGGGATGGAAGTATACGAGAACAGTTTCAGAGTGGAGGAGGCTACGGTTTATAAAGGAAGAGGAGGGTTGCGCTTTGTGGATTAAAAAGGGAACACCGTTCTGTTTTAGGTTTGTGGTTATAAAGGGGCACCGTTTGTTTTGAGTTGTGGTAATTAAAGGTGCCACGGGTTTGTTTAAATGTGGAGGTAAGGGAGCCACAGGTTTTGTTTGTTTCGAACAGATATCCTTTAATTTAAATCACTCTGTGATTTCGAACTCCTTTCTGAACCGAACAACCGACATTTTTAGGGTTATTCCCCTATTCCGGACACACTGGAACGAGTTACGAAGTCTAGTTCGATTATCTGTAGAAGATATTAATTTAAATCAATATAAAATAAATTAGAACAATTAATTCCTTATTTTGATAATTTAATATATACGCTATTAAATCGAAATCGATATTTAAATCGATAACATAAATATAAAAATTCACTTATATTACCAAACCAATATTTAAATTAAATATTAAATATTAAAAATTACCCCATAAGAATCCGGGTCATTACATTCTTCCCCACTTAAAATAATTTCGTCCTCGAAATTGCTAAGGTAGAAAAAGTGCTACAAACCCATTAACTTTTCCAAAACTTATTTATGTTGATACTCAACATTTCAAACTTCCTTACGTAACTCTCTTTCGAATAGATCCCTATTCGATAACTCCTCCCTTCGAATAACTATATTCAATAATCTCTCTATCGAATAACTAGATTCGAAAACCTTTCTTCGAATAAACTATATTCGATTTACTCTATTCAATTTACTCTATTGGATTTAACTCTTATCGATTAACTCCATCGAATCACCAATATTCTATAACTCACTTCGATTAAACTAATCGATAACTCTTTTTGATTAAACTAAAATCGATAACTTCTTTGATTTACTAATAATCGATAACTCCTTTCGAATAACCAAATTCGATAACTCCTTTCGAATAAACTATATTCGATAACTCCTTTAGTTCTATCCGAATAAACTAATATTCGATTTAACTCCACTCGCTTGACTCTAGATCGCAGCGATCACAATGGTTACGCCTGATTCCCCCAGGAAACATCCGACCACCCTAGGCTATCTGCAGCCCTGCGAATTACGCAAGCAATCGTACAAAATGGCAACTTATCCCGAGTTACTATGGTTGACTAACTCTATCTCAATAACTATATTTGATCAACTTTAATTGAATAACTATCATTCAATTAAATTTTAATCTGATTAACTATGTTCAATTAACTTTATCTGTTTAACTCTTAATTTGAATAACAAAAATTCTATAAAATCTAATTGAATAACTAATATTTAATTAACTCTACGGATTAACCCTAACTGATTAACTCTAACTGGTTAATTCTTACTCTAATCGATTTATTCTAACTCTAATCGACTTCTCTTATTCGAATAACTCCTATTGGATAACGTTTATTCATTTATAAAGATTTACTTTTAGTAACGGTTCTTCACTTTATAAATGTTCTCTTTAATAACATTTTTTCACTTATACAAGTGTTGTGCACCCCTTCTATTTAGAACTATCGGTGTTAAAAACCAATATCTCTTCTCTATATAAGTTCAGACTTATATATTCCATTTATCAAATGATAAATATTTAATTTAATTTATATACTGTCATTTATAAATTAATCTTTTCTATTTATCTGTTAAAACAGATTTCCATTTTCTATTCATCTTCTAAATATTCCTTTGATTAAATTCTATTTATTTAACAAATAAATATCTCATCTATAACATTCTATTTATTTTATATAAATAAATGTTTCCATTTAATCTGTTTGTAAATGTTTTTACAAATATTCCCTATTAAATTCTATTCGTAAATGTTTTTACAAATATTTCTCCTTCTATTTGTTTGCATATAACTTCCTTTGTATTTGTGTTACAAATATATTTCCTTTATATATGTTTTACAAATATATTTTCTTTTTAACCCTTTTGGGTTTTACCTTAATTCACACCCAATTCATATTTCATTCACGTTGATTTTACTCAATTTATTCATTTTGATCCATTTAACTTACTTTAGTTAAATTTAGTTTCAATCATTCAAATTCCCATTAACTAGTTGCTAATTAACCGTTTTGCCTATTTCACCCTTTTTTTATTTGAATATAACTTGTTCAAATATATGTCAACTTAATTATACTAATCTAATTAAATTTTCAACTCGAGTTATATATTCGATTTTGAATGTAAATTCTCAATCTCTTTCACTTATCCAAAAACCCAATTTCGATTCAATTTTCCTTTAACTAATTCCTCTTTTACTTAGTTAATTCTACTTAACCATTAAAATATGATTTTTGTCTTAAAAATCATTTCACTTACTTCACTGGAGTTCATATTTATTTTATATCCCCAGTCTGGATTTTTCTAATGCCAATTCGGATTTTATTTCCTAAAAATCCTTTTATTTATTTAATTAAACCATTATGGTTTTATAATGGTTCTGGTGCTGCTTTTCTAAAAATTTGATTTTGACATAACTCAAAATCTATACGACGAAATCCAGATTTTTCTCTTTCATTAGAAAACTATCGTTCAACCGGTCCCGACGATTCTTGTTTCACAGAATTCCGACTTCAATTGATTTCTGTATACTAAATCGAAGTTCGAATCGCCAATTTACGAACTGCCACGCTATGGCGAGCTCGTTTTAATTATATTTATAAATATAAACGTTTTAGCCTTTGTTTATAATAAATTCAACTTCATTCTGATATATTTTTAATATATATCCAATCCATTTCATAATATTCCCGATCTATTTTACTTCTAATATTCAAATCCTATATATTTACAATATTCAAATTCCCTTTGAATTTCTTTACTCAAACTCTATATTTGAATTTCCTTCTATTCAATTTCTATTTGAATTTTCTCCGATTCAAATTCTAATTCAATTTCCTTATCTTCAGATTCTATTTGAATTTCTTATCTTCAATTTCCATTTAAATTCCTTTGAATTTAAATACTATTTTAACTCCTTTGAATTCAAATTCTATATCAAACTTTATATTTTCTTTGAATTCTAATATTCAACCTCCACTTTGTATTCTCTTTGAAATTCTATTTAACCAAATTCCATTTGAATTCTAATATTCAAACCTCTATTTGACTTTTCTTTATTCAAATCCATTTGAATTCTTTTGAATTCAAATTCTATTTTGAATTTCTTATACAATTTCTATTTGAATTTTCTTTATTCAAACTCATTTGAATTCCTTTGAATTCAAATTCTATTTCACTTCTATTTGAATTATATATATATATTCAAATTCCTTTATTTTACTTCTATTTGAAATCTATATCCCAATTCCCATTTCAAAATTCCTTTATTTTACTTCTATTTGAAATCTAACCCAATTCCCATTTCAAAATTCCTTTGAAGTTATATAAATATATACATATTTATATCTATCTCAAATTCAAAACATTTGAATTTTCAAACAACTTGTTTTCTTTTCAAACAAATTTCCATCAAAAACTTTTCTAAGGCAGCAATTCATCACTTAGAAACTCGGAAATGAACACTGATGATGTTGCGACCATCATCAGAATTATTTCCCAGCTACTGAATGAGTCCAGTGCTATATTTCTTTCAAACTGCTTTTAGAAAAATATTTTCCAAACTCCCAGGATTTTAAATTTTGAATTCTGGTTGGAATTCAATTTCAATTTATCACATTTGTATATTTGATTTCATACACAAATTCCATTGGTTATATATATAACTATTTCTGTTTTATAATCTAATTTGATTATAATCCTAACAATCAACTTAACTATTTGAAAACAATATCGTGTCCAATCTCCTGTTCAAGTGTTTATAAACTCCTATCGACATCGTGGCGTCCCACGATTCGACCAAAATTTATAATCCACTAAACAGACTAGTCAACACAATATAAAACAGTTTTTATATCAAATAACAAATACGCTCTCTCGTATATATATATACACTCAACTCATTCTAGGATACTACTGATCCTATCTCTAATGAGCACATTCCAACAAGCCTAGGTATTCGCTCAACCTAAGCTCTGATACCAACTGTAACGACCCGAAAATCCGGTAGAATTTGAGCTGACCAAAAACACAAGTCCAACCCTAAATATCACGGAAATTCGAACCATTAATAGAAAGAAGTTAGAGGGTGAGGATAGATAAGATAGAAACTTAGAATAGAAGAAGAAGGAGAACACAACATCAGAGTAACACGAATCTCACAGCGGAACGAATAACATATAATATATATAACATAACTTGAAATATACATCTGTACTTGAATATACATCAATATCAAAGTACATCACTTACAACACAGCAGAAATAACTATAGCTATATGATCCTGAAGCCTCCTGCTCCAAGCTCTTCCAGTATATCTGTAAATTCCCGACTACTTGACTGCCCGTACAAATTTAGGCACCCAAGAGTTTAGGGAAAACAACAAAGTAAACTCCGGGTCAGTCATGGGACTGGTATGAGTAAACAGTTTAAAACAGTTTCAGAAAACTAAATGATATCTCATAAGACCACGCCGTATAACACGGAACGGGTTTTTCCCTTATGAAAATCCAAACACTTGACTTATCTTTATATCAAAACTCTTTTGATATTATAATAATGTCTAAATCAAGTAAATAACAATCTAGTGGAACGTTTGCATCTCACGTTCCGCATATATATACAATCAAAACCGCAAGCACGTATTGGGTAATGGATTTCCAACTATGACAAGGTATGGAATCACCTTCCGCTGGTATATCTCTAGAGGAGAATACACCGAGTTCAACAAGAACATCTTGCAACTCAGCCACACATGACCGACCACTCATTTCGCTTGAGTGTATCGAATGTATATCACCAACGATTGGGATCAGCAACCGTTTCCCGAATGGGTCAGCATCGACAATAGATTTTTAGAAGTAAATGAAACTCTAGATCAGGTGATTATACACCCTAATAGGTGCGACCTACATAGCCATGCTGCTTGCCCGATTTCTGTCATTTACCAGTTGATGAGGCTAGAAGCTACGCTTTATCATCACGCCATATTCACTTCGAATGTCACATCGTCAGATCCATCGAAAATCACTAATTGACGTCTACAACAGTACATTACGTGTCAGCTAAAAGAAGTTTCCTCCTCCGCTTCCACTCTTGGTACAGTTGAAGAAATCAATGTACGTGACCTTTCTGGAAATACTCTGTCAGACATTCATCCATACAAGTCACCCAGGAACAGGATGAACTGAAGGTACTATTTCTATTAATAGAAAAAGTCCTTGCACTCTACTCCGTCTTCGATTATCTTTATATGATCTGATTCGTACGCTACTGCCAATACGGAATGGTTCTTCGGATGATAATCCAACCGGTCTCTCCATATTGACAACAATGGTCAAAACTTCGATAGTCTGTGATTTAACTATCGAATAAAAACAAGTGTTTCGATAGTCGATGATTTAACTATCGAATAAAACAAGTGTTCGTCCAAACATCCAACAATCACTGAACCTTTAATTAATATTCCATTAATTAAATCTTTTCTCTATTTCTTTATCAATAATTGTTAACCAAATATTTTCAATAACCATATTAGCCTTATACGTTCTTTGGAAAACATTTCCATATATCGCCTTCCTTAAATTTCTAGCTTTAGAAATATTCATTATTCTATTTCCAAGCTTTGCACATATTTGGGTTAAAACAGATGTTGTGTAGAACATCGTTACGACAACCCAAATACAGTATTTAACTAATTCTCATTCCACATTGATCTTCGAGCCTAAATTTTGCTACTTATCGGTATATCATGAAATCAACCAAGTTGGGGTATAATTACCTCTCAGACCTTGACTGAATAACATTTAACGTCAAAACATACAAGACTACTTACTCGAATAATCAATACCATACAACTATTGATTCACTTCTAAACACGTATATTCTTCCTCTTTCTATCCTTACTAGATTTTATTCCTAGTCTTCCTTTTTGATTATACTATTCTATTTCTAAGTTCGTTTCCTTATCGACTTCTATGTATATCGATACGTTGATTTCTAACTATCAAATTATCTTAAAAATATTCTATCTCCTTCAATTTCCGGAAAAATTCGCCATAACCTCCTTTGTACCGGGAGCATCGGGAAATTTCAAATAGCTTTCCCGGTCCTTCTTATTTCAAAAAGAAAAAGAAAAAGCCAAGCGGCTTGCCGATACGGCGCATAAAATCTCATATATGAAAATTAAATACGTACCTTTTTGTTGGGCATTCTATTTATTTCACTTCTATACTTTATTCCAAACCTGTCTCTTGTATGTCTATACCTGTCCAATCTATTTAACTATACCAAATCGTTTTAACTCAATTTGTTAATTATCTCTTTAGTCCATTTCTCTTTTAATATTTGAATTCTATATTCAAACTCCAATTCGCTTCTATTATTCAAATTCCATAGTTTAAAGTCCGTTTGAATTTCTATATTCAAATCTATAGTTTAAAGTCCATTTGAATTTCTATATTCAAATCTATAGTTTAAAGTCCATTTGAATTTCTATATTCAAATCTATAGTTTAAAGTCTATTTGAATTCTATATTCAAATCTATAGTTTAAAGTCTATTTGAATTTCTATATTCAAATCTATAGTTTAAAGTCTATTTGAATTTCTATATTCAAATCTATAATTTAAAGTCTATTTGAATTTCTATATTCAAATCTATAGTTTAAAGTCTATTTGAATTTTCTATATTCAAATCTATAATTTAAAGTCCATTTGAATTTCTATATTCAAATCTATTCAAATTCTATTTGAATTCTCAGCATTTATTTATAAACAACGTTTATAACTTCAATTCAAATCCCATCTTTCCATTTATAAACAACGTTTATAAATCCGATTCAAATTCCATCTTTTCCTTTTATAAACAAAGTTTATAAATTCGATTCAATTTCCATCTTTTCCTTTTATAAACCAAGTTTATAAATCCGATTCAATTACTTGTTTATATATATATTCAAAACAAGTTAATGTTTCTATACTTCATTTAAAATTCAAATTCTATTTATAAAAATAGAATTCCCCTTTTAAATTCCAAGTACCCTTTTTGATATTTTTATAAATCAATATCCCAAGCCCCAGGGATATTTTAAACAATCAAATCAACCAATTTTCAATCATTTGATTTTATTTAACACATCATATATGAATATATATATGAAATCAAACAAACAACAAACAGATAATATATTTTTGAGGAATCCAGTTGGATTCCTCCAACCTGTTTTCCTGCATCCACAGACGTTAGTCAACATAGTAATACCCATCCTGCTTCAAGGCAGGATATCGCGGTATGAAGGTCATCCACTAATCATAGCGTGGGGCGTATAGGGTAATCATCCGCTATGAAACTACGGGCATCCGCTAATGAAACTGCGGGAATCCAACCAATCATCAACCCAATATATATATAATAGCAAGCCTATATAACTATATATATTTTTTAAATCAACCAGAAAAATCTAACAAGCAACAATAATTATTTGTAACGACATAAAAATAATTCTAATAAAGGTGAGTGAGAATTTACTCACCAGATTTTTATTTTTGTTGAATATCCCATTCTGATTCCAATTTTAATTCGAGATTATGTATCCCACGACTACGAATCCATGTGACCGTTCGTTTCCTTTCTCTCGTGATTTCGAACATCGTATAATTTAATACATTGTATATAAGAATTTTGATTATATACAATTAAGCGGACTAATTAAATAAATCATGAGATTATACCTTAATCCTGCTTCCTCAAATTCCTACTCTCTTTTTTTTCCTATATTGAACGCAACAGCTCCAGGAAGAATTGGAGCCCCAAATCCCACTGGTTCGAATTTAAAAGCCAAAGAAACCCATCGCACAACTACAAAGGAGCAGCTTGTTCCTTCACACTTCAAGGGTACTGAGCGCCATATATCCTCCATCCTAAAACGACAGACCGAACGCCTCCAAATCACTGCTACAGGCACCGACAGCTAAAGCCTCGTGCTTCTCCAAAAATCTGAAATCGCACCTCAGGAATCACCACTTTAACCCTTCCCCGAGCTCGACTAGTTCGCTGTCGAACTTAGGTAGGAATCCCCGTGCCCAAAACTCGCCAGGTCCAGTCGCCGTTGCGTTCAAGTTCATCGCTCCAACCGACTACAAGGGCCTTGCGATTTACTTAACTCGCGACTCCTATTTTCTCCTCTTTCTACTAGCGTGCCCCTTCCAGGTGTTCGAGCTTCTCTCGGTCACGATACGCCCATTTGTTTTGAATTTGATTTTCGGTTTAGGGATGGAAGTATACGAGAACAGTTTCAGAGTGGAGGAGGCTACGGTTTATAAAGGAAGAGGAGGGTTGCGCTTTGTGGATTAAAAAGGGAACACCGTTCTGTTTTAGGTTTGTGGTTATAAAGGGGCACCGTTTGTTTTGAGTTGTGGTAATTAAAGGTGCCACGGGTTTATTTAAATGTGGAGGTAAGGGAGCCACAGGTTTTGTTTGTTTCGAACAGATATCCTTTAATTTAAATCACTCCGTGATTTCGAACTCCTTTCTGAACCGAACAACCGACATTTTTAGGGTTATTCCCCTATTCCGGACACACTGGAACGAGTTACGAAGTCTAGTTCGATTATCTGTAGAAGATATTAATTTAAATCAATATAAAATAAATTAGAACAATTAATTCCTTATTTTGATAATTTAATATATACGCTATTAAATCGAAATCGATATTTAAACCGATAACATAAATATAAAAATTCACTTATATTACCAAACCAATATTTAAATTAAATATTAAATATTCAAAATTACCCCATAAGAATCCGGGTCATTACAGGTTCCTTTGAAGGGGATTTTGAAAGTTTAATCAAGTGTTTGTATTCTCATAAGGGAAAAACCCGTTTCGTGTTATACGGCGTGGTCCTATGAGATATCATTTAGTTTTGAAACTATTTTAAACTGTTTACTCATACCAGTCCCATGACTGACCCAGAGTTTATTTTGTTTTGTTCTACCTAAACTCTTTGATGCCTAAATTTGTACGGGCAGTCAAGTAGTTCAGGATTTTACAGATCTATCTAAAGGAGCTTGGAGCAGGAGGCTTCAGCGTTAGTTATATAGGGTTTTGTTCCGCTGTATTGTAAGTGTTGTACTCTGATAAGTGTATGTTATACAGTTAAGATATTGTATTTGAAAGATATGATATATTATATTTTGTTTGCTGCGATGTGAGATTCTATGTTGTTGTTTCTGTTCTTCTTCTATCTTCTTCCCCTAAAAAAATGTTTCGTATTTTAGTGATATTTGGGTTGGACGTATGATGTATATAGTCAACTCTGATATTATGGATTTGCGGGTCAATACACTAAGATGCAAATGATCAAGGCTTTTGCTAAAAAGCAAAGTCTTGTGGTTGATGATCAAAGCACAGCCTTTTTGGCGTAGCTTTGTGTAGCGTTAATTCGCGAGCCTCACAGCCCGGTGTGAACCAGAAACGGGAGAAGGACATCAGGGAGGGCATGTGTTTCCTTCTAGTTAGAAGTGGTGTCAGTGCTTGAACTAGCTGACATTGCTTATGTGGATGATGGAATTTGAGGCGTCTTGGTTAGATCGGATGATCCGGGTCCGATGGAGTCATTCGTTGGCTCACTTACGCCCCATAGGGCGGTGAAACGCAGTGTTCAGGCATTTTAATCCACATCGGTGGACCGACCCTGACGATCCTAGGCTTGCCTGCGCGCTTGCCTGAGACACGGACTAGAGCATCTCGAATCAGTGAGGACGATCCCTAACCTCGGTTCATATCACATATGATAATCCAACTTCCAATACGACATTTTGCGATTTTAATTGTAGAACTAGTATGGCGACATGATATATGGTTCCCATGCCATCTATGATTGATACTTATGATTGAAATTGTTTTAAACACTATACACTTATTATAGTATCAAATGATTTGTTTTAAACGTATTAAGCATGCTTTGGCTATTATAAGGGAAAACTCTATACTCCGGCTTGTGTTGCATTGTGTGATGGGACTTGGGTCTTATAATAGCTTCATCGTTCTTTATTTAGCATTGCGCTGTTGTTTTATGCACTGGTATTCTTGGGAGGAAACCCGTTCCGTGTAATACGGCGAGGTCTTTTGATTTACCTAACTTTAAAATAAAGATTAATAGCTGTTTTAGTTCTCACACCAGTCACATGACTGACCTGGAGTTTATTGTTTCAACCTAAACTCTGGGTGCCCTTATTTTCGACACGGGCAGCTAGTAGTTTTGGTTTTGCAGATTTATATTCACAGGATCCTGGTTTACAACTGGAACGATATCCGGAAAGCTTTGTATCCGTATATTTCATTCAATTGTGTTTTGTATTATTTTCCGCTGCTATGTAATGTATTGAAATCTCTGATATTTTATAATGTGTAATATTATTTATTCATACTCTGTATATTCTTGTAATCTGATAAAATTGTTGTAATATACAATGAAATGTTCTTCCGTTTGTGTTATGATGTGGTTTGTTCTCAATTCAATCCGGCCTTTCCTTACTTGGGAAGTTCGGGTCATTTCATTTTGGTACCAGAGCTTTGGTTTACAAAGCTCGAGAACAAGACACGTTAGAACCATATGAAAGAATTCATCAGAGACTGGATTAGTAATATCCAATGAGAATTACTCGTTAGAGATGGGATCAGTAGTATCCTATAATGAGTGTGAAGAGTATATTTTTGAAATGAAAATGAATTTTTGTTTTGAAAATTTAAATCAATCATACGTATTTGAATATTTATTTATATCTAATTTGGACAATCTAGTATATATAGATTTTACATATACGTCTGATCCGCGTGTATTTGAAGTTTTAATATACTGGATATATATAGAATCCCATTGTAGTCACCCGAGAATGATTCTGATGATGGGTACCCATCATCAGTGTTGTGTTCGAGTTTCGAAGGTGTGATATTTATATATTTCCATTAGACTGGTGTGAGAACCAAAATATAGGTAGAATACATTGTTGTGAATTGGCACCAAAAACACGTTTTTTGACTATATATCAAAGTTATGAATTTGAAATGATAATCAACTAATTGATTGATGGTTGAGTTGTTGATAAATTAAATTTTGTACCATTAGCCAAATTTAACCAAATAATGAGTTGTACTGAAAATTGGTTGCATTTGAGTATATGTACATGTGTATACATTGAACAGGTCATAGCAAGGAGGCTAGAGCAGAGGAATAAAATTGTTTGCTTGACAAATAGGTACATGTTTATTGTATTTCTTGAGTTTTGAGTGATTTTGTGAGCCGATTGGCTTGCCGCATGGCTTTTTCTTTTTCTTTTTGATTGAAGAATGCCATGAGAGGCTATATGAAATATCCTGAAGTCCCTGATGCAGGGGAGGTTATGGTGAAATTTTTCGAAAATTTAGGGTGTTAGCCAAATTTTTGAAAAATTTGAAAAGTTCTTAGAAACTGAAAAGTTGAAGAACTTAAGCCGTAGTAAAAATAAAGAAAGTTGAGTTGATTAGTTAAATAACTTTCGGCTTCGTTCCTTTTCGGGGACGAAAAGTTTTAAGTGGGGGAGATTGTAATAACCCGGAAATCTGGGCCAGTTTAAAATTTTTATTCTGGCAATTTTAATGAATTTTGAATAATTAGAATGGATTATTTTAAATAATAATGACGAAAAAATTATTTTGAATATAATTCGAACGAATATAGTTATATAGATCGTCGTTAGAAAATAAATATTTATTTTAAATTATAAAAGGAATTGAAAATGGCACGGTAGTTCGATAATTCGATTTCAAACTTCAAATGAATGTACAGGATTCAAAATAAACCGGAATTTAGCGAAACTAAAAATATTAGAATCTATTTGATAATATCTTTCCAATAAATCTGAAAAATCAAAATTTCGGCAGGAATCAAAAGATATGTCCATATGAGTTTTCAGAATAGTCGCTATGGAATTCTGGCCCTTAAAAATGGAAATTTTGCAAACGACCTCGGATTTCGATGAAACCACTTTCGTTCGATCCGTGATGTCAACTTATTTCTAGATTCCAAAATTCGTAATTTTTCGAATCAATATATGAGCGTGGCAAAGGAAAACGCGTTTGACCAGTTTTAGTTGATTTTAATCGACTAGGAATTGGCCGTTTTTCAAACGATCTCGGAATTTGACAAAACTAGTTTTGTTAGGACCGTATCGTCAATACGAATCTAGAAAATATTTTTTTGGAATTTTTCGAGTTAGTTTGTGGCCCCGGTAATTTGAAATGTACATTTAAAATTCAGTATAATGATTTAAATGTAAATTCAACGGAAACTGATCGTAACGATCGAATTGGCCTTCGTAACATATCCCATTGTGATCGGAATGGGGGTAATTAGCTGGTGGCGACAGGCATTGGGCCTCAGTTGGGGTTCGATAGAAAAGTCAACTTTTTTAATTTTAAAGTTGAAATTAAATAATAAAATATATATTCACGTCCACCCCTTTTCCCTCTTCTCTGTCCTCTCTTTCAGAAAATCGAATAAAAAGAAAAAAAACCCTAAAACTAAAGTCGTCGTTCGATGCCAGAGCCGCCATCGGAGGAGCGCCTCCCCGTCACGCGCCGCACCCCTAGACAACTGCGCCCTCCTCCATCTTTCCTTCCTCTCACTACATCCTCCCTTCCTCCTGTAACCCGATCTCGTTCACCGCTCCTCCACCAGACCTCGCCCCAACAGCCGTCGCCCAGCACCCACCACTCCCCTCCGACGAGCCACCACTGAACGACCTCCGCCTCCCCTTCAACAGCGAGCTTCGCCCGCAGTCAGCCACCTCCACGAGTTCGAATTCAAGAAAAATAAAAAGGGAATGAGGTGAATTTCATTTTCTGATTTTTTATTTATAGGAAATGCAAATGAAATTATGATTTTACATAATGAATTTTAGATTTTTATGTGCCTAAAGTTAAGATTTTTATTCGATTAAAAATATGATTTTGTTCATGTGAGAAATATAATGTCTATTCATATGAAAAGTTTTGATTTTTAACAACGAAAAGGTTTGATTTTTAACAATGAAAAGTTTTGATTTTTAACAACGAAAAGTTTTGATTTTTATTCATATGAAATACGATATCTTTATAATCGAAAAGTCGATATTTTTATAATGGGAAAGACGATATTTTTATAATAGAAAAGACATTATTTTTATATGGTTAACAATATCAAGTTGTGATTTTTTTTAAAAATGATAAAGTTATGATCTTTCAGAAAAGAAAAGTTAGATTTTTATTTAAAATAGAAAGGTAAGATTTTTATATAACTTTAAATTTAAAATAGAATTGTTATCTATACAGTAGCGTTATAAAAGTACAATTTTTATATATGAAGAAGCGGAATAAAAATTCAATTTTTACATATATGAAGTAACAAAAAAATTTCGATTTTGATGTTTATGAAGTGTCATTATAAAAATGAGATTTTTTATATATGTAGCGAAATAAAAATCTGATTTTTATTATATATATAATGAAGAAAAAATGTGATTTTTATAGCGATGATATAAAAATTCGATCTTTATATTAGAGGTAGAAATATAAAAATATAATTTTTATATAAAATAAAGGCATTGTAAAAAATATATGAAGTAGAAATAAAAATATAATTTTTATTTATTGAAATGAATTAATAAAAATATAATTTTTATTTAAGCAGCGTGAAAAGAACTGCATTGGAATTTCAAACCGATCTAGATGATTCAGCAGTTCAACAGCAAAGCACGACGGAGTGGAACCCTCTGTGAAAACTTCTCACTTTTACTTTAATTTCATTTTCTAGTTAAAAAATATGCTAGGATGCAGACGGTGTTTAGCAGCACCCGACACCCATTGTCAACAGACCATGGACGGCTAGTTTGTTTGTTTGTTTGATTTTGATGTGAAAATTGAATGTGTATTGTGGAATGAAATAAAATATTTATATTGTTAAAAAATATTTTATAGTTAAAAATAGAATTTTTAACGTGTATTTAAAATGAAATAAATATTTATAAACAAATAGGACGATTTGTTTATATACACTGATTTGACTGATATTGATTGGGACGATAAATTGTACACATCGCCCAACTGCACAAATAAAAACTGTGGTTGATTGATTGAAACCCCACACGGGTATTGGGATAAAATTTGACATACACTAATCCCAATAATTAGTTATATGTCGATCGATTGATTGACAGACTGTGTGAGCATTGAATATTTATATTTAATGCTTATACAGCGTAGAATGCACTCTGGATGATGGATTGCTGTTTTCATTGTCGATATACACATTAGTTGTGTGAAATCCAAATAATCAACATTATATGGTAATCGATTGTGTCTGATTCCAGTTCAGAATAATCAAATATTTTGAAAGAATATTCAGTGAATATTGAAATGTGAAGCCGTGTTAAGTAGTTAAACGCCATTTTAACACGAACGAGAATTTTGTCGATTTTATTCATTTTACAATGAATATCGAAAGTAATTTCAAATTCTGATATATTGAAATAACATGAAATTCGAATTAAATTGAATAGAATTGAAATTCGAATTAAATTGAAATGAATTGAAATTCGAATTAAATTGAATAGATTTGAAATTCGGATTAAATTGAAATGAACTGAAATTCGAATTAAATTGAATAGATTTGAAATTCGAATTAAATTGAAATGAATTGAAATTCGAATTAAATTGAAATGAATTAAAATTCGAATTAAATTGAAATCGTTTTGAATGGAAGTTAAAACGAGCTGAAATTGAATTGAAATCGATTTGAATTGAAATCAGTTTGAAATGAATTTAACACGAATTTATAAAGAAAAATTCACTTTTGATTTGAAATTAAATAAGAAGTGGAAATCGTTTTGAAAACAAATTTGAAACGATTTATAAAATTCGTTTTAAATAGAAATCGACGAAATATATATTATATTATATATAATATATATAATATAATGGCCTGAATAGAACGCATCGCGCTGCGGTAATTTGTGAATTTCGACCATTGACTTCGAATGGATATTACGGGAGATCCGACCGTCGGATTCTCCAAAACCGGAACCGTTGGGTTCGTATCGAAAAGAGCTTTCTAACGAATATTAGAAATTAGAAATCTAACGGTAGGATTTGGAATTGTATCCAAATCAAATTTGGAAAAGGTCGCTGTAAGTGCAGTTCGATGGCCATTGATGGAAATCGACTGTACGGGCCTAGATAAAATTATTAAAAATATTAATAATTAATGTGAAATCATAAGAAATGACTTGGAAAGAATTGGGATGAAAAACTCCATATTTGAAAAGATAAAAATAGATTTTTATCGAAATGAACTAGTTTGAACTAGAATTATAATTCAATTATTTTGAAAAATAAACAAATTGGATTTGAAATGGTTTTGAAAATAACCAGAATTTCCAATATATAAATTGGAAATGGATTTGAATCGATATTATCTTTGGAATATTTCGATATTGAATGTCGTGATTATACAGATATTGTTATGGAAATTTGAAAGATATATATTAATATTGTTATTTCGAATACGATATTTGTTGACTGTAGAATTTGATATTGAATATAAGCCGGTATATTTTCTATTCAGAGCCTTGTATTTAATATCAAATGGGATGTGGGTTTGTCGTGAATGGTGCCTTCATTAACACTGTTCTTTAAACCCAGTTGAGAAAAATATTAAATCTTTTTATTTAGGTTTAATGAAGTGTACCAATTAAATAATATTTAATTGGAATTGAATTGGAGTTGATTTTTGGGTTTATCGTGAACGATGTTTTAAATAACATTTGTTCTTTAACCCGACAATTAATAGAATGTGATTTTGGGTTTATCGTGAACCATGTTTTAAATGACATTGGTTCTTTAACCCTGTTAAAGATTAAAACTAAGTGGAGTTTTAATGAATCTTTAAATAGATTGAAAAGTGAATTTGATAATTAAATTTATCAAATTCAAGGAATAATCGAGAATGGAGTACCACCAATTATACTCCAGACGATAGTTAAATCTTTAATTAGATTTAAACATGAAATGGTAATTGAATTTACTGATAACACCATGGTGTTTGATATGGAGTATGACCTGTTTTACTGCATGGGATGAATAGGTTGGGATTGGGAAATAAAATAAATGATTACTTCGGTGTGGTTCGCTAATCCCGACTAGTTTGAATTGATATTCAAAAGAAGATTAAAGAATAAATTTAAAGAATTTATCTTTGATAAAATTAATAGGAACCTTTCCCAAAGAATAAGAATATTTGAATAAAAGGATATTCTGAATTGGGATGAGGCGTATGCTGTGTTTGTGTAACACTTGTTTATTATATACGCGAGTTATTCAGAAAGACCGGGTTTATCCCATTCTGAATAACTGATATGACGATAAGTCGAAGATGAAGACGGTGGTCGAAGACCGGAGGTCTTCACATCATTTGAATAATTACTGATGATCCTGATTGGGCTGTACACCCAAGAGGAGGGAAATAGTTGGTGATCGTCCAAACGTACGTGGAGATCGATGGACATGCGAGGTACGTGGTGCCTCCGGTTTCGTTCAGACCCAGAACGGACTTGTATGGACGGTGTGTCTGACATCGGATCTCATTCTGTGTGATTGATGTCGGTTGCATAGCGTGAATTGCCTGTGTGTCATGCTAAGATGCAACTGATCAAGGCTTTTGTTGAAAAGCAAAGTCTTGTGGTTGATGATCAAAGCACGACCTTTGTGGCGTAGTTTTGTGTAGCGTTAATTCGCGAGCCTCACACCCCGGTGTGAACCAGAAACGGGAGAAGGACATCAGGGAGGGCATGCGTTTCCTTCTAGTAAGAAGTGGTGTTAGTGCTTAAACTGGCTGATATTGCTTATGTGGATTGTAATAACCCCAAAAATCTGAGCCAGTTTAAAATTTTTATTTTGGCAATTTTAATGAAGTTTGAATATTTAAAATGAATTATTTTAAATAATAATGACGAGAAAATTTATTTTGAATGGAATTAGAACGTGTATATTATATAGATCGTCGTTAGAATATAAATAATTATTTTAAATTATAAAAGGAATTGAAAATGGCGCGGTAGTTCAAAATTTCGATTTCAAAAATTATTTTAAATTATAAAAGGAATTGAAAAGGAATTAAAAATAAACCTGAATTTAGCGAAACCAAAAATATTAGAATCTAATTGAGGATATCTTTCCAACGAATCCGAAAAATCGAAATTTCATTGCGGGAATGAAAAGTTATGTCCAAATGAATTTTCAGAATAGTCGCTATGGAATTTCTGGCCCTTAAAAATCGGAATTTCGCAAATGACCTCGGATTTCGACGAAACCACTTTTGTTGGATCTGCGATGTCAAGTTATTGCTAGATTCCAATTTTCATAATTTTTCGAATCAATATGTGAGCGTGGCACAGGAAAACGCATTTGACCAGTTTTAGTTGATTTTAATCGACAGGAAATTGGCCATTTTTCAAACGGTTTCATAATTTGACGAAATTAGTTTTGTTAGGATCGTATCGTCAATACGAAGCTAGAAAATATTTTTCTGGAATTTTTCGAGAGTGTATGTGACCCCAGTAAATTGAAATGCGTGTTCAAATTTAATATATAGAGTTATATGTTGATTTTGACGGAAACCGGTCGAAACAGTCGAATCAACCTACGATACATATCCCATTGTGTTCGGAATGGGGGTAATTAGCTATGGACGACATGCGGTGGGCCTCGTTTAGAGGTCGAAATTAAAAGTACCTTTTTGGAATTAAATTAATTAAATAAAAAAACCATCTCCCTCCTTTAACCATTCAGCCCCCCTGATTTCCTTTTTAAATCAAAAAAAAAAAATTGAAAGGGGGATTGACGGCGGGGGGAAACCGCTGCCGCCCCATCGCGGCCCCCCCAGGTGGCGGGTGCCACCGCCTCTGACCTCCCGCTCTCCACTCCCGCTCCACTTATTCTTCTCTCCTCCAGTCCCGCCTTCTCTCTCCACCGCGTGCTCCCCTAGCCGACCACCCAGCGCCGCTCTCCCCCTCCGCCAGCCCTCCACCTCCCCATCTTCCCCTGAAACCCCATATCGAACCCCCCTCATCGAAGCAACGAAGAAGTCGCGCCCCTCTGCCGTGTCCACCACCCGACCTCCGATGAACCAACACCCGCCCTAGATCCGACCGCCGCTCAGCAGGAGCCCTCCCCTCCTCGTTGATAGCCACCATAACCCCCCTTCTTCCAATATGAACCGTAAGTTTTTATTTCACTTCATTATTTTTTTATCTTTATCTTCACTTCATGTAGTTTTTCTGTGAAATGTATAAAAGAGAAAGAGAGATAGGAAAATAAAGATACGTTTTTGATATTTAAAAAGTTCTTTTTTTATCGGAAACGAATGATTTTTAGATATAGAAAGCTATGGGTTTTGTAGTCAAGGAGATTATATTTTTGTAGTCAAGGAGATTATATTTTTCTTTAGCAAAAAGATGACATTTTTGTTTATAAAAAGAATTCTGATTTTTTTTAAATCATATAAATAGGAATTTTATATTTAAAAAGCTAGGAGTTTTATATAGGAAAAGGAGAAAACTTTATATAGGAAAAGGCGAAAACTTTAAATATAGAAAGGTTAAAAATATAACTTTTATAATATTGAAAGGTTAAAAATATAATTTTTATACTAGTGGCATATTAAAAATGTGATTTTTATATATGTAGTGAACACGCACGACAGAAGTGACAAGAGGCGAGCACGACGAAGATTTCCTACATATGAAGAGTCGTGGCGTTGGATTTTGCTATCGGTGAGTACTTCTCATTTTATATTTTATTTCCTAGTTAGAAATATATACTAGGATGCAGACAGTGTTTAGTAGCACCCGACAACATCGTCCACAGACCATGGACTTGTTTGTTTGGTTGTGTAGTTGGTTAGATTGTTTGATTTGAATTTGATTGTTTGGTGAATTGAAATTGATTTGATTGATATATGTATGGCGTGGGCCATCACTAGACCGGGGATAAGGCTAGGCCTTGTCCCGTTTCTAGCATCGTGTCGTTATACCGTCGAAATTTTCTAAAATAAGTTAGAAAAATAAAATTATCATCTTATTTTGTAAATGAACTAAATAGAATTTCATGTGTTGAAATAAAATATTTTATCGTTAAGAATAAAACTTTTAACGTGTGTGTGAATAAAATAAAATATTCATTTACAAATCAGAAGATTTGTTTATGTACACTATTTTAAATGATATCACAAATAATATTCAGTGTTTGTTGATGTGAAACCCCACACGGGTATTGGGACGATATTTGACATACACTAGTCCCAATAATTAGTTGTGTGTTGATCGATAGGTTGACAGAAAGTTGTGTTGTGCACTTTGGATGATGGTTGATTATTTATCGTTGCTATTATATACATGTGTTGTATGCAATCCATATAATTAACATTATATGGTAATTGATTGGGCCTCATTCCAATTGAGAAATTAAAGAAAATTATGAAATAAGATTCATGTGTTGACAGTACTCATGTGTTGGGATTAGTCATGTGTTGGGAAACATATATAGGTTCATGTGTTGAACGAAATATTTTAACAATAAAAATTAACATCTTTATCAAAATTTTGTAAAATATATTGCATAACAAAAATAGTCATGTGTTGACCATACTAATTTGTTGAGATTAGTCAAGTTTTGAAAGAAATATAGATTCACGAGTTGAATAGAATAAATATTCATTTGTTGAATAGAATAAAGAAGTCTTTGAAAAAAATATAAAGCCGTGTTTTTTAGAGATGCGTTATTTTGACGCGAATGATATTTTTATCGATTTTATTCGTTTTATAATGAATATTGAAAAGTGATTTCACAATCGAATATTTTGAATTGAACAGGATTGAAATTAAAATGAATTCAAATTGAAATGAATTCGAATTTAATTAAATAGAAGTAAATTCAAACTGAAATGAATAGAATGCGAATTAAATTGAATTAAAATTCAAATTGAAATTTAATTGAATCAATTTGAAATGAATTCAAATTAAAGTGAAATTAAAATGAATTCGAATTGAAATTGAATTAAAATGAATTCGAATTGAAATTGAATTAAAATGAACTCAAATTGAAATTGAATTAAAATGAATTCGAATTGAAATTTAATTAAAATGAATTCGAATTGAATGAAAGTGAATGTAAAACGAATTTATAATGGAAATTCACCTTTGATTTGAAATTGAATATGAAGTTGAAACTGTTTTGAAAACGATTTATAAAATTTGTTTTGAATAGAAATCGACGAAATATATATTATATATATAATATAATGGCCTGAATAGAACGCGCCGCGCTGCGGTAGTTCGCAAATTTCGACCATTGACTTCGTGCGGACATTGCGGGAGATCCGACCGTCGGATTCTCCTCAAACAAGAACCATTGGGTTCGTATCGAAAAGATCTTTCTAACATATATAAGAAATTAGAAATCTAACGGTTGAATTTGGAGATACATCCAAATCAATTTCAGAAAAGGTCGCTGTAAGTACAGTTCGATGGCCATTGGTGGAGATCGACTGTACGGGCCTTAATAAAATTATTAAAAATATCTCTAATTTGTGTAAAATTATAATATATGATTTGGAAAGAACTGGGATGAAAAATTCCCAATTTGAAAGGATAAAAATATTTTTTTATCGAAATGAACTAGTTTTGAACTAGAATTAAAATCCAATATTTTTAAATAAATAAATTGGGTTTAAAGTGCTTTTAAAAATAATCAGAATTTGATATTGAATATAAGCCGATATATTTTCTATTCAGAGCCTTGTATTTAATATCAAATGGAATTTTGGGTTTATCGTGAACCGTGTTTTAAATGACATCCGTTCTTTATCCCAATTAAAGATTAAAACTAAGTGGAGTTTTAATGAATCTTTAATTATATTAAAATGATCGAGAATGGCGTATCACCAGCTTTGCTCCAAAACGATAGTTAAATCTTTAATTAGATTTGAACGTGAAATGGTAATTAATTTTACCGATAACACCGTGTTGTTAGATATGGGGTATTACCAGTTTTGCCTCATGGGATAAATAGGTTGGGATTGGGAAATAAAATAAATAATTACTTCGGTGTGGTTCGTTAATCCCGACTGGTTTGAAATGATATTCAAAGTAAGGTTAAAGAACAAATTTCAATGAATTTATCTTTGATAAAATTAATGGGAACCTTTCCCTAGGAATATTCTGAATTGGTATGAGGCATATGTTATGTTTGTGTAACATTTGTTTATTACATATGTGGGTTATTCAGAATGGCCGGGTTTATACCCATTCTGAATAACCGATTCGACGATATGTCGAAGGTGAAGATGGTGGTTGAAGACCGAGGGTCATCACATCGTTTGGGTGATTAATGATGATCTTGATTGGGTTGTACACCCAAGAGGAGGGAATCAGTTGGTGATCTTCCAGACGTACTTGGAGATCGACGGATATGCGAGGAAAGTGCCTCCGGTTTCGTTCAGACCCAGAACGGACTTGTAAATGGACTATGTGTCTGACATTGGATTTTATTCTGTGTGATTGATTTCTGTTAAATATATATCTGTTTGGCGGTGGAGAATTTATTCTCTTGCTTAACGCCCTTCTCTAAGACGTACGGGCTTAGAGGTTATATATCGTTAGATATCAATCACATGGCATGAATTGCCTGTGTGGCACGCCTAATTAGCAAATGATCAAGGCTTCTATTGAAAAGCAGAGTCTTGTGGTTGATGATTAAAGCACGGTCTATGTGGCACAGTGTGACGAAAAAGAATTTCGCTCAGTCCAAACCAGTCGCTAAACCGATCCAGGCCGTTCGAAACGCCCTATCGTTTGACAACAGGACAAAACAGAACGCATACAGAAGAACGTTTCACTGTATATTGCAACAATGCATCAGATTACAAGAATATACAGAGTATAAATGAATATTACACAGGAATATCAGAGATTTAAATTACATTTAAATACATCGCAGCGGAAAATAATACAATACACAACTAGAAGGAGATATACGGATACAAAGCTTTCCGGATATCGTTCCAGCTGTAAACCAGGGTCCTGTGAATATAAATCTGCAAAACCAAAACTACTAGCTGCCCGTGTCGAAAATAGGGGCACCCAGAGTTTAGGTTAAAGCAATAAACTCCAGGTCAGTCATGTGACTGGTGTGAGAACTAAAACAGTTATTTATCTTTATTTTAAAGTTAGGTAAATCAAGGGACCACGCCGTATAACACGGAACGGGTTTCCTCCCAAGAATACCAGTGCATAAAACAAACAGCGCAATGCTAAATAAAGAAAAATGAAGCTGTTATAAGACCCAGGTCCTATCACACAATGCAACGCAAGCCGGGGGATAGGGTTTTCCCTTATAACAGCCAAAGAATGCTTGATACGTTTAAAACAAATCATTTGATACTATAATAAGTGCATAGTGTATAAAACAACTTCAAATCATAATTATCAATCATAGGCGGCATGAGCGTCCCATGCCACTATGTCGCCATATATAGGTTTACAAATAAAACCGCCGATGTCACGTATTTGGAAATTGGATTTCCATCTATGAACCGAGGCAAAAGATAGTCCTCACCGACTTCGAGACTCTCTAGCCCGAGCCTCAGGGTCAGAGCGCATCGACCCTTGGATCCTCAGGGCCAGTCCACCGATGTGGATTAAACTTAAACCCTGAACATGCGTCTCCCCACCGTATGGGGTGTAAGTCTGGTCTGTCTGCCGACCAGAATGCATCGGCCGAAACCGATATAACCGAGGCGCCTCGCAACAGCAATAACCACATAAGTCAAACTCGTCAGGGCGTGTAAAACCACTGACGCCACTTCTAGCTAGAAAGAAACGCATGCCCTCCCTGACGTCCTCTCCCGTTTTTGGTTCACAACCGGGGTGCGAGGCTCGCGAATTCACGTTACACAAAGCTGTGCCACACAGGCTGTGCTTTGATCATCACCACAAGACTTTGCTTTTCAACAGAAGCCTCGATCAATTGCCACTTAGGCATGCCACACAGGCAATTCACTCCATGCGTTTGATATCCATCAATATATAACCCCTGAGCTCGTACGTCTCAGAGAAGGGCGTTAAGCAAGAGAATAAATTCTCCGCCGCCAAACAGATATATATTTAATAGAGATCAATCACACGGACTAAAATCCAATGTCAGACACACAGTCCATTTACAAGTCCGTTCTGGGTCTGAACGAAACCGGAGGCACCTAGTACCCCGCATATCCATCGATCTCCAAGTACGTCTGGACGATTACTAACTGTTTCCATCTTCTTGGGTGTACAGCCCAATCAAGATCATCAGTTATCACCCAAACGACGTGAACACTTCCGGTCTTCGACCACCGTCTTCATCTTCGACACCACGTCGAAACAGTTATTCAGAATGGGATAAACCCGTCTTTCTGAATAACACGCGTATATATTATAAAAGTGTTACACAAACACAACATACGCCTCATTCCAATTCAGAATATTCTTTTTATTCAAATATTCCTATACTTTGGGAAAAGTTCCCATTAATTTTATCCAAGATAAATTCTTCAAATTTATTCTTTAATCTCCTTTGAATATCAATTCAAACTAGTCGGGATTAGCGAACCACACCGAAGTAATCATTTATTTTATTTCCCAATCCCAACCTATTCATCCCATGAAGTAAAACTGGTAATACTTCTTATCTAACACCACAGTGTTATCGGTAAATTCAATTACCATTTCACGTTCAAATCTAATTAAAGATTTAACTATCGCCTGGAGTAAAACTGGTGATACTCCATTCTCGATCTTTTCAATCTAATTAAAGATTCATTAAAACTCCACTTAGTTTTAATCTTCGACTGGGTTAAAGAATCAGTGTCATTTAAAACACGGTTCACGATAAACCCAAAATCACATTCCATTAATTATCGGGTTAAAGAACAAGTGTTATTTAAAACACTGTTCACGATAAACCCAAAAATCAATATCAATTCAATTCCAATTATATATTATTTAATTGGTACCCTTCATTAAATCTAAATAAAAAGATTTAATCATTTCTCAACTGGGTTCAAGAACAGTGCTAGTGAAGACACCATTCACGACAAACCCAAATCACATTTGATATTCAATATAAGACTCTGAATAGAAAATATATCGGCTTATATTCAATACCAAATTCTACGATTAACAAATGTCGTATTGGAAATAACGATATAAATATATATCTTTCAAATTTCCATAACAACACCTGTATAATCACGAATTCCAACATCGAAATATTCCGAAGACAATTTCGATTCAATTCCACTCCAATGCAATCATTGGAAATTCTGGTTATTTTCAAAACCCTTTTCAAATTCAATTTATTTATTTAAAAATAAATAGAATTATAATTCTAGTTCAAAACTAGTTCATTTCGATAAAAATCTATTTTTATCTTTTCAAATATGGAGTTTTTCATCCCAATTTTTCCCAAATCATTTCTTATGATTCTACACAAATTATTACTATTTTTAATAATTTTATCAAGGCCCGTATAGTCGATTTCCATCAATGGCCATCGAACTGCACTTACAACGACCTTTTTCGACTTTGATTTGGACGTATCTCCAAATCCAACCGTTAGATTTCAAATTTCTAACATTCGTTAGAAAGCTCTTTTCGATACGAACCCAACGGTTCCGGTTTTAGGAGAATCCGACGGTCGGATCTCCCGTAATGTCCGTTTGAAATAAATGGTCGAAATTCGCGAACTCCCGCGGCGCGGCGCGTTCTATTCAGGCCATTATATTATATATATAATATATATAATATATACTTCGTCGATTTCTATTTAAAACGAATTATATAAATAGTTTTGAATTCGTTTCAAAAACATTTTCAACTTCCTTTTCAATTCAAACCATAATTGAATTCTTCTTTATAGATTCGTTTTAAAATTCATTTCTATTCAATTCAAATTTCAATTCAATTTGAATTCATTTTCAATTCAATTCATTTCAAAATCGTTTGCAATTCAATTCATTTCGAAATCGTTTTCAATTCACTTCATTTCGAAATCGTTTAAAATCGATATAAATATCGTTCACGTCAAAATGGCGTCAAACTAATCAACACGACTTCATAAATTTCTATTTTCAAATATTCTATTTCAAATATTTCTATTTCAAATATTTCTATTTTAAAACTGGAATGAGGCCCAATCAATTACCATATAAAGTTAATTATATGGATTTTCATACAACACATGTATAATAGCATTGAAAAATAATCAACCATCTACCAAAGTGCACTACACTGTATAAGCACCAAATATAGATATCTAACGCTTTTAACAGCCTGTCAATCAATCGATCGACATATTTAATCAATCAGGATGAGTGAACTTCAAATTTCATCCCAACACCCGTGTGGGGTTTCAAACAATCAAACACAGATTTTATTTGTGCAGTTGGGCGATGTGTAAAATTTATCGTCCCAATCAATGTCCTTCAAATAGGTGTACATAAACAAACCGTCTGGTTTGTAAATGAATATTTATTTATTCACATTCACGATATTCATATTCACGTTAAAAATTATATTTTTAACGATAAAACATTTTAATCCACAAATGAATTCCTATTATTCATTCACACAATAAAATGATATTTTTATTTTCTAACATATTTTAGAAAATTTCGGCGGCATAACGGCACGATACTAGAAACGGGACGAGGCCTAGCCTTATCCCCGGTCTAGTGAAGGCCCATGCCATTCACACATCAATCAAAATCACCAAACAACCAATTCAAATCACATCATATAACTAATCTATGCAACCAAACAAACAAGTCCATGGTCTGTGGACGATTGTGTCGGGTGCTACTAAGCACCGTCTGCATCGTAGTATATATATATATAACTAGAAAAATTAAATTGAAAGGTGAGAAGTTCTCACAGATAGCTATCCTAGCTCCACGGTACTTCTAATGCAGGAAATCTTCGCCAACTCGCCTTTTTGTCGCTTTCGCCCGTATTCTCTACATATGTAAAAATCGAATTTTTACTTCGCTGTTCAATATATAAAAATCATATTTTTATTTCGAAGTTCAATATATAAAAATCATATTTTTATTTCGAAGTTCAACATATAAAAATCATATTTTTAATTCGAAGTTCAACATATAAAAATTCTATTTTTAATCCGAAGTTCAACATATAAAAATTCTATTTTTAATCCGAAGTTCAACATATAAAAATTCTATTTTTAATTCGAAGTTCAACATATAAAAATTCTATTTTTAATCCGAAGTTCAACATATAAAAATTCTATTTTTAATCCGAAGTTCAACATATAAAAATTCTATTTTTAATCCGAAGTTCAACATATAAAAATTCTATTTTTAATCCGAAGTTCAACATATAAAAATTCTATTTTTAATCCGAAGTTCAACATATAAAAATTCTATTTTTAATCCGAAGTTCAACATATAAAAATTCTATTTTTAATCCGAAGTTCAACATATAAAAATTCTATTTTTAATCCGAAGTTCAACATATAAAAATTCTATTTTTAATCCGAAGTTCAACATATAAAAATTCTATTTTTAATTCGAAGTTCAACATATAAAAATTCTATTTTTAATTCGAAGTTCAACATATAAAAATTCTATTTTTATTCTTTCTATATTATAAAAATTATATTTTTAACTTTTCTATAATATAAAAATATCGTCTTTCTTCGTTTTAAAAATCAAATTTTTCTATCGATGTTCATAAAAAAAAAACTTTATCTTCATATAAATCCTAACTTAACATCATTAAAAAATTAGAATTTTATAACGGAAAAAAATCAGAGTTTTTATAAGGATAAATACATATAAAAACTGGTTATTCGAATTTAAACGAATTAAACAACAACAACAAAAAAAACCTTACCGCTCTCTTTTCTTTTCGCTGTTTTCGCTTGCGGGGGCCCCACGTCACAGGAAGGAGGAGGACGGGTGCTGAAGGGGGCGTCGGCTAGGCAGGGGTCGAGCAAAGCGGTGGCGGGCGGCGCGATTGGGTGGTTCGCGGTTTAGGGTTTCGCGTTGGGTTAAGGGGGGGATTGGGGCTTCGATCTACGGAGAGGGGAAAGGAGGCAGGGGCGTTGGGGGGGGGGGGTTCTGGTAGGGCGGAGGACGGGTCTCGCGATGGCGGGCGTCGATCGGAGGAGATCCATCGATTTCCCTTTACGCCTTTTTTTTTCCTCTTTTTTTTCTGATTTAATTTCGAAGAGGGGGGGGGGGGGCAGAACGGTTTTAAGGAGGAGGGGGTTCTTCTTTTTTTTTTTGTTTATTTTTTTATTTTATATATTATTTAATTTCTAGAAGTTGACTTTTACATACGACCTCGAAACGAGGCCCACCGCCTGTCGTCCATAGCGTTTTACCCCTATTTCGAACCCAATGGTATATGTATCGCAAGCCAATTCGACTGTTACAGTCATTATTGCTTAAATTTACATTTAAATCTATATATTCAATTTTACACATACATTTCAATTTACTGGGGTCACATACGAACCCGAAAAATTCCAGAAAAATATTTTCTAGCTTCGTATTGACGATACGGTCCTAACAAAACTAATTTCGTCGAATTCTGAGACCGTTAGAAAAATGGTCATTTTCCAGTCGATTAAAATCAACTTAAACTGGTCAAACGCGTTTTCCTTTGCCACGCCCACATATTGATTCGAAAAATTATGAAATTTGGAATCTAGCAATAATTTGACACTGCGGATCCAACAAAAGTGGTTTCGTCGAAATCCGAGGTCATTTGCAAAATGTCCATTTTTAAGGGTCTGAATTCCATAGCGACTATTCAGAATTTTCAACTGGACATATCTTTTGATTCTCGATATGAAATCTTGATTATTCGGATTCGTTGGAAAGATATTCTCAATTAGATCCTATTATTCTTGGTTTCACTAAAATCCGGATTGTTTTGCACCCGGTACATTCAATTGAAGTTTGAAATCGAATTATCGAACTACCGCGCCATTTTCAATTCTATTTATAATTATATATAATTATTTATATTCTAACGACGACGCGTATAAATATATACGTTCTAATTATATTCAAAATAGATTTCTCGTCGATATTATTTAAAATAATTCATTTTAAATAATCAAAATTCGCTAAAATTGCCAAAATAAAAATTTCAAACTGGCTCGCATTTTACGGGTTGTTACAATCTCCCCCACTTAAAACTTTTCGTCCCCGAAAAGGAACAAAGTCGAAAGTGGTTTGATTAATCAACTCTACGTTCGATCTGGCTTGCATTCTCCAACTTTTCAGTTTCTGAGAATTTTCAAATTCTTCAAAAATTTGGCTAACACCCTAAAATTTCGAAAAATTTCGCCATAACTTCCCCTGCACCGGGAGCATCGGGGAATTTCAAATAGCTTCCCCGGTCCTTCAGATCTCAAAAAGAAAAAGAAAAAGCCAAGCGGCTAGCCAATAGGCTCACAAAATCATCATCACCCAAACAAAACAGGAAATTATGTAGTAAACATGTACCTATTTGTCGGGCAAACAAATTTTATTCTCTGCTCAAGCCTCCTTGCTATGACCTGTTCAATGATACATATGTATATGCAAGCAAAAGCGACCAATTTTCAATACCATTCAATATTTGATCAAATTAGGCATAATGGTTAGAAATTAGCAAACAAATAAACAAACAACACAAACATCAATCAATTAATGAATTAGAGTTTCAAATTCATAATTTTGATACATATGCAAAAATCACATTTTTGACGCCAAATCACAACAATAGGCCCTATCTAATTTTTGGTTCTCACACCAGCCAATAGGAAATATATAGAGATCACACCTTCGAAACACGAATACCAATTCTGATGATGTTCGAACTATCATCAGAATCATCTCCGGGCGACTAGAGTGTGATTCTATATCTACCAGTATATTAAAACTTCAAATACACGCAGATCAGACGTATACGCAAAGTCTATATATACTGGACTGTCCAACTCAATATAAATAAATTACCAAATACGAATAATTGATTTAAATTTTCAAAACAAAAATTTGTTTTCATTTGAAAAAATATACTCTTCACACTCGTTCTAGGATACTACTGATCCCATCTCTAACGAGTCATTCTAATTGGATACTACTAATCCAATATCTGATGAATTCTTTCGTATGGTTCTAATGTGTCTTGTTCTCTGGGCTTTGCAAACCAAAGCTCTGATACCAAATGTGACGAAAAAGAATTTCGCTCAGTCCAAACCAGTCGCTAAACCGATCCAGGCCGTTCGAAACGCCCTATCGTTTGAGAACAGGACAAAACAGAACGCATACAGAAGAACGTTTCACTGTATATTGCAACAATGCATCAGATTACAAGAATATACAGAGTATAAATGAATATTACACAGGAATATCAGAGATTTAAATTACATTTAAATACATCGCAGCGGAAAATAATACAATACACAACTAGAAGGAGATATACGGATACAAAGCTTTCCGGATATCGTTCCAGCTGTAAACCAGGATCCTGTGAATATAAATCTGCAAAATCAAAACTACTAGCTGCCCGTGTCGAAAATAGGGGCACCCAGAGTTTAGGTTAAAACAATAAACTCCAGGTCAGTCATGTGACTGGTGTGAGAACTAAAACAGTTATTTATCTTTATTTTAAAGTTAGGTAAATCAAGGGACCACGCCGTATAACACGGAACGGGTTTCCTCCCAAGAATACCAGTGCATAAAACAAACAGCGCAATGCTAAATAAAGAAAAATGAAGCTGTTATAAGACCCAGGTCCTATCACACAATGCAACGCAAGCCGGGGGATAGGGTTTTCCCTTATAACAGCCAAAGAATGCTTGATACGTTTAAAACAAATCATTTGATACTATAATAAGTGCATAGTGTATAAAACAACTTCAAATCATAAGTATCAATCATAGGCGGCATGAGCGTCCCATGCCACTATGTCGCCATATATAGGTTTACAAATAAAACCGCAGATGTCACGTATTTGGAAATTGGATTTCCATCTATGAACTGAGGCAAAAGATATTCCTCACCGACTTCGAGACTCTCTAGCCCGAGCCTCAGGGTCAGAGCGCATCGACCCTTGGATCCTCAAGGCCAGTCCACCGATGTTGATTAAACTTAAACCCTGAACATGCGTCTCCCCACCCTATGGGGTGTAAGTCTGGTCCGTCTGCCGACCAGAATGCATCGGCCGAAACCGATATAACCGAGGCGCCTCGCAACAGCAACAACCACATAAGTCTAACTCGTCAGGGCGTGTAAAACCACTGACGCCACTTCTAGCTAGAAAGAAACGCATGCCCTCCCTGACGTTCTCTCCCGTTTTTGGTTCACAACCGGGGTGCGAGGCTCGCGAATTCACGTTACACAAAGCTGTGCCACACAGGCTGCGCTTTGATCATCACCACAAGACTTTGCTTTTCAATAGAAGCCTCGATCAATCGCCACTTAGGCATGCCACACAGGCAATTCACTCCATGCGTTTGATATCCATCAATATATAACCCCTAAGCTCGTACGTCTCAGAGAAGGGCGTTAAGCAAGAGAATAAATTCTCCGCCGCCAAACAGATATATATTTAATAGAGTCAATCACACGGACTAAAATCCAATGTCAGACACACAGTCCATTTACAAGTCCGTTCTAGGTCTGAACGAAACCGGAGGCACCTAGTACCCCGCATATCCATCGATCTCCAAGTACGTCTGGACGATCACTAATTGTTTCCATCTTCTTGGGTGTACAGCCCAAACAAGATCATCAGTTATCACCCAAACGACGTGAAGACTTCCGGTCTTCGACCACCGTCTTCATCTTCGACACCACGTCGAAACAGTTATTCAGAATGGGATAAACCCGGTCTTTCTGAATAACTCGCGTATATATTATAAAAGTGTTACACAAACACAACATACGCCTCATTCCAATTCAGAATATTCTTTTTATTCAAATATTCCTATACTTTGGGAAAAGTTCCCATTAATTTTATCCAAGATAAATTCTTCAAATTTATTCTTTAATCTCCTTTGAATATCAATTCAAACTAGTCGGGATTAGCGAACCACACCGAAGTAATCATTTATTTTATTTCCCAATCCCAACCTATTCATCCCATGAAGTAAAACTGGTAATACTTCATATCTAACACCACAGTGTTATCGGTAAATTCAATTACCATTTCACGTTCAAATCTAATTAAAGATTTAACTATCGCCTGGAGTAAAACTGGCGGTACTCCATTCTCGATCTTTTCAATCTAATTAAAGATTCATTAAAACTCCACTTAGTTTTAATCTTCGACTGGGTTAAAGAATCAGTGTCATTTAAAACACGGTTCACGATAAACCCAAAATCACATTCCATTAATTATCGGGTTAAAGAACAAGTGTTATTTAAAACACTGTTCACGATAAACCCAAAAATCAATATCAATTCAATTCCAATTATATATTATTTAATTGGTACCCTTCATTAAATCTAAATAAAAAGATTTAATCATTTCTCAACTGGGTTCAAGAACAGTGCTAGTGAAGACACCATTCACGACAAACCCAAATCACATTTGATATTCAATATAAGACTCTGAATAGAAAATATATCGGCTTATATTCAATACCAAATTCTACGATTAACAAATGTCGTATTGGAAATAACGATATAAATATATATCTTTCAAATTTCCATAACAACACCTGTATAATCACGAATTCCAACATCGAAATATTCCGAAGACAATTTCGATTCAATTCCACTCCAATGCAATCATTGGAAATTCTGGTTATTTTCAAAACCCTTTTCAAATTCAATTTATTTATTTAAAAATAAATAGAATTATAATTCTAGTTCAAAACTAGTTCATTTCGATAAAAATCTATTTTTATCTTTTCAAATATGGAGTTTTTCATCCCAATTTTTCCCAAATCATTTCTTATGATTTTACACAAATTATTACTATTTTTAATAATTTTATCAAGGCCCGTATAGTCGATTTCCATCAATGGCCATCGAACTGCACTTACAGCGACCTTTTTCGACTTTGATTTGGACGTATCTCCAAATCCAACCGTTAGATTTCAAATTTCTAACATTCGTTAGAAAGCTCTTTTCGATACGAACCCAACGGTTCCGGTTTTAGGAGAATCCGACGGTCGGATCTCCCGTAATGTCCGTTTGAAATAAATGGTCGAAATTCGCGAACTGCCGCGGCGCGGCGCGTTCTATTCAGGCCATTATATTATATATATAATATATATAATATATACTTCGTCGATTTCTATTTAAAACGAATTATATAAATAGTTTTGAATTCGTTTCAAAAACATTTTCAACTTCCTTTTCAATTCAAACCACAATTGAATTCTTCTTTATAGATTCGTTTTAAAATTCATTTCTATTCAATTCAAATTTAAATTCAATTTGAATTCGTTTTCAATTCAATTCATTTCGAAATCGTTTTCAATTCAATTCATTTCGAAATCGTTTTCAATTCACTTCATTTCGAAATCGTTTAAAATCGATATAAATATCGTTCACGTCAAAATGGCGTCAATCTAATCAACACGACTTCATAAATTTCTATTTTCAAATATTCTATTTCAAATATTTCTATTTCAAATATTTCTATTTTAAAACTGGAATGAGGCCCAATCAATTACCATATAAAGTTAATTATATGGATTTTCATACAACACATGTATAATAGCATTGAAAAATAATCAACCATCTACCAAAGTGCACTACACTGTATAAGCACCAAATATAGATATCTAACGCTTATAACAGCCTGTCAATCAATCGATCGACATATTTAATCAATCAGGATGAGTGAACTTCAAATTTCATCCCAACACCCGTGTGGGGTTTCAAACAATCAAACACAGATTTTATTTGTGCAGTTGGGCGATGTGTAAAATTTATCGTCCCAATCAATGTCCTTCAAATATGTGTACATAAACAAACCGTCTGGTTTGTAAATGAATATTTATTTATTCACATTCACGATATTCATATTCACGTTAAAAATTATATTTTTAACGATAAAACATTTTATTCCACATATGAATTCCTATTATTCATTTACACAATAAAATGATATTTTTATTTTCTAACATATTTTAGAAAATTTCGGCGGCATAACGGCACGATACTAGAAACGGGACGAGGCCTAGCCTTATCCCCGGTCTAGTGAAGGCCCACGCCATTCACACATCAATCAAAATCACCAAACAACCAATTCAAATCACATCATATAACTAATCTATGCAACCAAACAAACAAGTCCATGGTCTGTGGACGATTGTGTCGGGTGCTACTAAGCACCGTCTGCATCCTAGTATATATATATATATATATATATATATATAACTAGAAAAATTAAATTGAAAGGTGAGAAGTTCTCACAGATAGCTATCCTAGCTCCACGGTACTTCTAATGCAGGAAATCTTCGCCAACTCGCCTTTTTGTCGCTTTCGCCTGTATTCTCTACATATGTAAAAATCGAATTTTTACTTCGCTGTTCAATATATAAAAATCATATTTTTATTTCGAAATTCAATATATAAAAATCATATTTTTATTTCGAAGTTCAACATATAAAAATCATATTTTTAATTCGAAGTTCAACATATAAAAATCATATTTTTAATTCGAAGTTCAACATATAAAAATTCTATTTTTAATCCGAAGTTCAACATATAAAAATTCTATTTTTAATCCGAAGTTCAACATATAAAAATTCTATTTTTAATCCGAAGTTCAACATATAAAAATTCTATTTTTAATTCGAAGTTCAACATATAAAAATTCTATTTTTAATTCGAAGTTCAACATATAAAAATTCTATTTTTAATTCGAAGTTCAACATATAACAATTCTATTTTTAATCCGAAGTTCAACATATAACAATTCTATTTTTAATCCGAAGTTCAACATATAAAAATTCTACTTTTAATCCGAAGTTCAACATATAAAAATTCTACTTTTAATCCGAAGTTCAACATATAAAAATTCTATTTTTAATCCGAAGTTCAACATATAAAAATTCTATTTTTAATCCGAAGTTCAACATATAAAAATTCTATTTTTAATCCGAAGTTCAACATATAAAAATTCTATTTTTAATCCGAAGTTCAACATATAAAAATTCTATTTTTAATTCGAAGTTCAACATATAAAAATTCTATTTTTAATTCGAAGTTCAACATATAAAAATTCTATTTTTAATCTGAAGTTCAACATATAAAAATTCTATTTTTAATTCGAAGTTCAACATATAAAAATTCTATTTTTAATTCGAAGTTCAACATATAAAAATTCTATTTTTATTCTTTCTATATTATAAAAATTATATTTTTAACTTTTCTATAATATAAAAATATCGTCTTTCTTCGTTTTAAAAATCAAATTTTTCTATCGATGTTCATAAAAAAAAAACTTTATCTTTATATAAATCCTAACTTAACATCATTAAAAAATTAGAATTTTATAACGGAAAAAAAATCAGAGTTTTTATAAGGATAAATACATATAAAAACTGGTTATTCGAATTTAAACGAATTAAACAACAACAACAAAAAAAAACTTACCACTCTCTTTTCTTTTCGCTGTTTTCGCTTGCGGGGGCCCCACGTCACAGGAAGGAGGAGGACGGGTGCTGAAGGGGGCGTCGGCTAGGCAGGGGTCGAGCAAAGCGGTGGCGGGCGGCGCGATTGGGTGGTTCGCGGTTTAGGGTTCCGCGTTGGGTTAAGGGGGGGATTGGGGCTTCGATCTACGGAGAGGGGAAAGGAGGCAGGGGCGTTGGGGGGGGTTCTGGTAGGGCGGAGGACGGGTCTCGCGATGGCGGGCGTCGATCGGAGGAGATCCATCGATTTCCCTCTACGCGGTTTTTTGTTTTTTCCTCTTTTTTTTCTGATTTAATTTCGAAGAGGGGGGGGGGGGGGCAGAACGGTTTTAAGGAGGAGGGGGTTCTTCTTTTTTTTTTGTTTATTTTTTTATTTTATATATTATTTAATTTCTAGAAGTTGACTTTTACATACGACCTCGAAACGAGGCCCACCGCCTGTCGTCCATAGCGTTTTACCCCTATTTCGAACCCAATGGTATATGTATCGCAAGCCAATTCGACTGTTACAGTCAGTTATTGCTTAAATTTACATTTAAATCTATATATTCAATTTTACACGTACATTTCAATTTACTGGGGTCACATACGAACCCGAAAAATTCCAGAAAAATATTTTCTAGCTTCGTATTGACGATACGGTCCTAACAAAACTAATTTCGTCGAATTCTGAGACCGTTAGAAAAATGGTCATTTTCCAGTCGATTAAAATCAACTGAAACTGGTCAAACGCGTTTTCCTTTGCCACGCTCACATATTGATTCGAAAAATTATGAAATTTGGAATCTAGCAATAATTTGACACTGCGGATCCAACAAATGTGGTTTCGTCGAAATCCGAGGTCATTTGCAAAATGTCCATTTTTAAGGGCCTGAATTCCATAGCGACTATTCAGAATTTTCAACTGGACATATCTTTTGATTCCCGATATGAAATCTTGATTGTTCGGATTCGTTGGAAAGATATTCTCAATTAGATCCTATTATTTTTGGTTTCACTAAAATCCGGATTGTTTTGCACCCGGTACATTCAATTGAAGTTTGAAATCGAATTATCGAACTACCGCGCCATTTTCAATTCTATTTATAATTATATATAATTATTTATATTCTAACGACGACGCGTATAAATATATACGTTCTAATTATATTCAAAATAGATTTCTCGTCGATATTATTTAAAATAATTCATTTTAAATAATCAAAATTCGCTAAAATTGCCAAAATAAAAATTTCAAACTGGCTCGCATTTTACGGGTTGTTACAATCTCCCCCACTTAAAACTTTTCGTCCTCGAAAAGGAACAAAGTCGAAAGTGGTTTGATTAATCAACTCTACGTTCGATCTGGCTTGCATTCTCCAACTTTTCAGTTTCTGAGAATTTTCAAATTCTTCAAAAATTTGGCTAACACCCTAAATTTTCGAAAAATTTCGCCATAACCTCCCCTGCACCTGGAGCATCGGGGAATTTCAAATAGCTTCCCCGGTCCTTCAGATCTCAAAAAGAAAAAGAAAAAGCCAAGCGGCTAGCCAATAGGCTCACAAAATCATCATCACCCAAACAAAACTGGAAATTATGTAGTAAACATGTACCTATTTGTCGGGCAAACAAATTTTATTCTCTGCTCAAGCCTCCTTGCTATGACCTGTTCAATGATACATATGTATATGCAAGCAAAAGCGGCCAATTTTCAATACCATTCAATATTTGATCAAATTAGGCATAATGGTTAGAAATTAGCAAACAAATAAACAAATAACACAAACATCAACCAATTAATGAATTAGAGTTTCAAAGTCATAATTTTGATACATATGCAAAAATCACATTTTTGACGCCAAATCACAACAATAGGCCCTATCTAATTTTTGGTTCTCACACCAGCCAATAGGAAATATATAGGTATCACACCTTCGAAACACGAATACCAATTCTGATGATGTTCGAACTATCATCAGAATCATCTCCGGGCGACTAGAGTGTGATTCTATATCTACCCAGTATATTAAAACTTCAAATACACGCAGATCAGACGTATACGCAAAGTCTATATATACTGGACTGTCCAACTCAATATAAATAAATTACCAAATACGAATAATTGATTTAAATTTTCAAAACAAAAATTTGTTTTCATTTGAAAAAAATATACTCTTCACACTCGTTCTAGGATACTACTGATCCCATCTCTAACGAGTCATTCTAATTGGATACTACTAATCCAATATCTGATGAATTCTTTCGTATGGTTCTAATGTGTCTTGTTCTCTGGGCTTTGCAAACCAAAGCTCTGATACCAAATGTGACGAAAAAGAATTTTGCTCAGTCCAAACCAGTCGCTAAACCGATCCAGGCCGTTCGAAACGCCCTATCGTTTGAGAACAGGACAAAACAGAACGCATACAGAAGAACGTTTCACTGTATATTGCAACAATGCATCAGATTACAAGAATATACAGAGTATAAATGAATATTACACAGGAATATCAGAGATTTAAATTACATTTAAATACATCGCAGCGGAAAATAATACAATACATAGCTAGAAGGAGATATACAGATACAAAGCTTTCCGGATATCGTTCCAGCTGTAAACCAGGATCCTGTGAATATAAATCTGCAAAACCAAAACTACTAGCTGCCCGTGTCGAAAATAGGGGCACCAGAGTTTAGGTTAAAACAATAAACTCCAGGTCAGTCATGTGACTGGTGTGAGAACTAAAACAGTTATTTATCTTTATTTTAAAGTTAGGTAAATCAAGGGACCACGCCGTATAACACGGAACGGGTTTCCTCCCAAGAATACCAGTGCATAAAACAAACAGCGCAATGCTAAATAAAGAAAAATGAAGCTGTTATAAGACCCAGGTCCTATCACACAATGCAACGCAAGCCGGGGGATAGGGTTTTCCCTTATAACAGCCAAAGAATGCTTGATACGTTTAAAACAAATCATTTGATACTATAATAAGTGCATAGTGTATAAAACAACTTCAAATCATAAGTATCAATCATAGGCGGCATGAGCGTCCCATGCCACTATGTCGCCATATATAGGTTTACAAATAAAACCGCAGATGTCACGTATTTGGAAATTGGATTTCCATCTATGAACCGAGGCAAAAGATAGTCCTCACCGACTTCGAGACTCTCTAGCCCGAGCCTCAGGGTCAGAGCGCATCGACCCTTGGATCCTCAAGGCCAGTCCACCGATGTGGATTAAACTTAAACCCTGAACATGCGTCTCCCCACCCTATGGGGTGTAAATCTGGTCCGTCTGCCGACCAGAATGCATCGGCCGAAACCGATATAACCGAGGCGCCTCGCAACAGCAACAACCACATAAGTCAAACTCGTCAGGGCGTGTAAAACCACTGACGCCACTTCTAGCTAGAAAGAAACGCATGCCCTCCCTGACGTCCTCTCCCGTTTTTGGTTCACAACCGGGGTGCGAGGCTCGCGAATTCACGTTACACAAAGCTGTGCCACACAGGCTGCGCTTTGATCATCACCACAAGACTTTGCTTTTCAACAGAAGCCTCGATCAATTGCCACTTAGGCATGCCACACAGGCAATTCACTCCATGCGTTTGATATCCATCAATATATAACCCCTGAGCTCGTACGTCTCAGAGAAGGGCGTTAAGCAAGAGAATAAATTCTCCGCCGCCAAACAGATATATATTTAATAGAGATCAATCACACGGACTAAAATCCAATGTCAGACACACAGTCCATTTACAAGTCCGTTCTGGGTCTGAACGAAACCGGAGGCACCAAGTACCCCGCATATCCATCGATCTCCAAGTACGTCTGGACGATCACTAATTGTTTCCATCTTCTTGGGTGTACAGCCCAATCAAGATCATCAGTTATCACCCAAACGATGTGAAGACTTCCGTTCTTCGACCACCGTCTTCATCTTCGACACCACGTCGAAACAGTTATTCAGAATGGGATAAACCCGGTCTTTCTGAATAACTCGCATATATATTATAAAAGTGTTACACAAACACAACATACGCCTCATTCCAATTCAGAATATTCTTTTTATTCAAATATTCCTATACTTTGGGAAAAGTTCCCATTAATTTTATCCAAGATAAATTCTTCAAATTTATTCTTTAATCTCCTTTGAATATCAATTCAAACTAGTCGGGATTAGCGAACCACACCGAAGTAATCATTTATTTTATTTCCCAATCCCAACCTATTCATCCCATGAAGTAAAACTGGTAATACTTCATATCTAACACCACAGTGTTATCGGTAAATTCAATTACCATTTCACGTTCAAATCTAATTAAAGATTTAACTATCGCCTGGAGTAAAACTGGTGATACTCCATTCTCGATCTTTTCAATCTAATTAAAGATTCATTAAAACTCCACTTAGTTTTAATCTTCGACTGGGTTAAAGAATCAGTGTCATTTAAAACACGGTTCACGATAAACCCAAAATCACATTCCATTAATTATCGGGTTAAAGAACAAGTGTTATTTAAAACACTGTTCACGATAAACCCAAAAATCAATATCAATTCAATTCCAATTAAATATTATTTAATTGGTACCCTTCATTAAATCTAAATAAAAAGATTTAATCATTTCTCAACTGGGTTCAAGAACAGTGCTAGTGAAGACACCATTCACGACAAACCCAAATCACATTTGATATTCAATATAAGACTCTGAATAGAAAATATATCGGCTTATATTCAATACCAAATTCTACGATTAACAAATGTCGTATTGGAAATAACGATATAAATATATATCTTTCAAATTTCCATAACAACACCTGTATAATCACGAATTCCAACATCGAAATATTCCGAAGACAATTTCGATTCAATTCCACTCCAATGCAATCATTGGAAATTCTGGTTATTTTCAAAACCCTTTTCAAATTCAATTTATTTATTTAAAAATAAATAGAATTATAATTCTAGTTCAAAACTAGTTCATTTCGATAAAAATCTATTTTTATCTTTTCAAATATGGAGTTTTTCATCCCAATTTTTCCCAAATCATTTCTTATGATTTTACACAAATTATTACTATTTTTAGTAATTTTATCAAGGCCCGTATAGTCGATTTCCATCAATGGCCATCGAACTGCACTTACAGCGACCTTTTTTGACTTTGATTTGGACGTATCTCCAAATCCAACCGTTAGATTTCAAATTTCTAACATTCGTTAGAAATCACTTTTCGATACGAACCCAACGGTTCCGGTTTTAGGAGAATCCGACGGTCGGATCTCCCGTAATGTCCGTTTGAAATAAATGGTCGAAATTCGCGAACTGTCGCGGCGCGGCGCGTTCTATTCAGGCCATTATATTATATATATAATATATATAATATATACTTCGTCGATTTCTATTTAAAACGAATTATATAAATAGTTTTGAATTCGTTTCAAAAACATTTTCAACTTCCTTTTCAATTCAAACCACAATTGAATTCTTCTTTATAGATTCGTTTTAAAATTCATTTCTATTCAATTCAAATTTCAATTCAATTTGAATTCGTTTTCAATTCAATTCATTTCAAAATCGTTTTCAATTTAATTCATTTCGAAATCGTTTTCAATTCACTTCATTTCGAAATCGTTTAAAATCGATATAAATATCGTTCACGTCAAAATGGCGTCAAACTAATCAACACGACTTCATAAATTTCTATTTTCAAATATTCTATTTCAAATATTTCTATTTCAAATATTTCTATTTTAAAACTGGAATGAGGCCCAATCAATTACCATATAAAGTTAATTATATGGATTTTCATACAACACATGTATAATAGCATTGAAAAATAATCAACCATCTACCAAAGTGCACTACACTGTATAAGCACCAAATATAGATATCTAACGCTTATAACAGCCTGTCAATCAATCGATCGACATATTTAATCAATCAGGATGAGTGAACTTCAAATTTCATCCCAACACCCGTGTGGAGTTTCAAACAATCAAACACAGATTTTATTTGTGCAGTTGGGCGATGTGTAAAATTTATCGTCCCAATCAATGTCCTTCAAATAGGTGTACATAAACAAACCGTCTGGTTTGTAAATGAATATTTATTTATTCACATTCAAGATATTCATATTCACGTTAAAAATTATATTTTTAACGATAAAACATTTTATTCCACATATGAATTCCTATTATTCATTTATACAATAAAATGATATTTTTATTTTCTAACATATTTTAGAAAATTTCGGCGGCATAACGGCACGATACTAGAAACAGGACGAGGCCTAGCCTTATCTCCGGTCTAGTGAAGGCCCACGCCATTCACACATCAATCAAAATCACCAAACAACCAATTCAAATCACATCATATAACTAATCTATGCAACCAAACAAACAAGTCCATGGTCTGTGGACGATTGTGTCGGGTGCTACTAAGCACCGTCTGCATCCTAGTATATATATATAACTAGAAAAATTAAATTGAAAGGTGAGAAGTTCTCACAGATAGCTATCCTAGCTCCACGGTACTTCTAATGCAGGAAATCTTCGCCAACTCGCCTTTTTGTCGCTTTCGCCCGTATTCTCTACATATGTAAAAATCGAATTTTTACTTCGCTGTTCAATATATAAAAATCATATTTTTATTTCGAAGTTCAATATATAAAAATCATATTTTTATTTCGAAGTTCAACATATAAAAATCATATTTTTAATTCGAAGTTCAACATATAAAAATTCTATTTTTAATCCGAAGTTCAACATATAAAAATTCTATTTTTAATCCGAAGTTCAACATATAAAAATTCTTTTTTTAATCCGAAGTTCAACATATAAAAATTCTATTTTTAATTCGAAGTTCAACATATAAAAATTCTATTTTTAATTCGAAGTTCAACATATAAAAATTCTATTTTTAATTCGAAGTTCAACATATAAAAATTCTATTTTTAATTTGAAGTTCAACATATAAAAATTCTATTTTTAATTCGAAGTTCAACATATAAAAATTCTATTTTTAATCCGAAGTTCAACATATAAAAATTCTATTTTTAATCCGAAGTTCAACATATAAAAATTCTATTTTTAATCCGAAGTTCAACATATAAAAATTCTATTTTTAATCCGAAGTTCAACATGTAAAAATTCTAATTTTAATCCGAAGTTCAACATGTAAAAATTCTATTTTTAATCCGAAGTTCAACATGTAAAAATTCTATTTTTAATCCGAAGTTCAACATATAAAAATTCTATTTTTAATCCGAAGTTCAACATATAAAAATTCTATTTTTAATCCGAAGTTCAACATATAAAAATTCTATTTTTAATCCGAAGTTCAACATATAAAAATTCTATTTTTAATTCGAAGTTCAACATATAAAAATTCTATTTTTAATTCGAAGTTCAACATATAAAAATTCTATTTTTATTCTTTCTATATTATAAAAATTATATTTTTAACTTTTCTATAATATAAAAATATCGTCTTTCTTCGTTTTAAAAATCAAATTTTTCTATCGATGTTCATAAAAAAAAAACTTTATCTTCATATAAATCCTAACTTAACATCATTAAAAAATTAGAATTTTATAACGGAAAAAAAATCAGAGTTTTTATAAGGATAAATACATATAAAAACTGGTAATTCGAATTTAAACGAATTAAACAACAACAACAAAAAAAAACTTACCGCTCTCTTTTCTTTTCGCTGTTTTCGCTTGCGGGGGCCCCACGTCACAGGAAGGAGGAGGACGGGTGCTGAAGGGGGCGTCGGCTAGGCAGGGGTCGAGCAAAGCGGTGGCGGGCGGCGCGATTGGGTGGTTCGCGGTTTAGGGTTCCGCGTTGGGTTAAGGGGGGGATTGGGGCTTCGATCTACGGAGAGGGGAAAGGAGGCAGGGGCGTTGGGGGGGGTTCTGGTATGGCGGAGGACGGGTCTCGCGATGGCGGGCGTCGATCGGAGGAGATCCATCGATTTCCCTCTACGCGTTTATTTTCCTCTTTTTTTTTCTGATTTAATTTCGAAGAAGGGGGGGCCAGAACGGTTTTAAGGAGGAGGGGGTTCTTCTTTTTTTTTGTTTATTTTTTTATTTTATATATTATTTAATTTCTAGAAGTTGACTTTTACATACGACCTCGAAACGAGGCCCACCGCCTGTCGTCCATAGCGTTTTACCCCTATTTCGAACCCAATGGTATATGTATCGCAAGCCAATTCGACTGTTACAGTCAGTTATTGCTTAAATTTACATTTAAATCTTTATATTCAATTTTACACGTACATTTCAATTTACTGGGGTCACATACGAACCCGAAAAATTCCAGAAAAATATTTTCTAGCTTCGTATTGACGATACGGTCCTAACAAAACTAATTTCGTCGAATTCTGAGACCGTTAGAAAAATGGTCATTTTCCAGTCGATTAAAATCAACTGAAACTGGTCAAACGCGTTTTCCTTTGCCACGCTCACATATTGATTCGAAAAATTATGAAATTTGGAATCTAGCAATAATTTGACACTGCGGATCCAACAAAAGTGGTTTCGTCGAAATCCGAGGTCATTTGCAAAATGTCCATTTTTAAGGGCCTGAATTCCATAGCGACTATTCAGAATTTTCAACTGGACATATCTTTTGATTCCCGATATGAAATCTTGATTATTCGGATTCGTTGGAAAGATATTCTCAATTAGATCCTATTATTTTTGGTTTCACTAAAATCCGGATTGTTTTGCACCCGGTACATTCAATTGAAGTTTGAAATCGAATTATCGAACTACCACGCCATTTTCAATTCTATTTATAATTATATATAATTATTTATATTCAAACGACGATGCGTATAAATATATACGTTCTAATTATAATCAAAATAGATTTCTCGTCGATATTATTTAAAATAATTCATTTTAAATAATCAAAATTCGCTAAAATTGCCAAAATAAAAATTTCAAACTGGCTCGCATTTTACGGGTTGTTACACACAGCTTTGTGTATAACGTGAATTCGCGAGCCTCACACCTCGGTATGAGTCAAAAACGGGATATGGACCGTTGGGAGAACACGACGTTTCTTTCTAGCTATGGGTGATGTGAGTGACCTACCATCCCTGACATTTATATACTTTTTACCTGTGTGGATGTTGGATGAGGTGCCTCGATATTAGGTCTGTTAGGACCGGGAAACGTGTGTTCAGGAATTGCCAATCCTCAAAATTAAGAGAGGACCTACCCAACCGATTCCAAGGATCATAGTGGGGTCCGGAGACATTTGCTAGAGTGTCTCGAAATGGAGAGGAGCTTGCCCCTTGCCTCGACTTATGATGGAATCCAATTTCCAATACGTGTCATTCGGTTTTATTTGTAGATCCTTGTATGGCGACGTAGTAGCATGGGATACTATGCCGGCTGTGATTTATATATTATGATTGAAGTTGTTTTCTTCACTTATAGTAATAATAAAAGATGAAATTTCACGTATCAAAGCATTCTTTGGCTGTTATAAGGTAAAACCCTATCCTCCAGCTTGCGTCGCATTGTGTGATGGGACCTGGGTCTTATAATAGCTTCACTGTTCTTTATTTAGCATTGCGCTGTTTTTTTAAGCGCTGGTATTCTTGGGGTAAGAACCCGTTTGGTGTTATACGGCGTGGTCCCTTGATTTACCAAACTTTAAAAATCAAATATAACTGTTTTAGTTCTCACACCAGTCTCATGACTGACCTGGAGTTTATTGTTTTAACCTAAACTCTGGGTGCCCTTATTTTCTGCACGGCAGCTAGTAGTTCGGTTTTTTGCAGATTTATATTCATAGGACCTGGTTTATAGCTGAAGTGATATTCGGAAAGCTCTGTATCCATGTATTTCTTTCAGTTATATTTTGTATTATTTTTCCGCTGCAGTATTGTATTTAAATTTATGATATTTCCTGTTGTATAATATTTATTCATACTCTGTAATATTCTTGTATTCTGATGGAATTGTTGTAATAAACAATGAAATGTTCTTCTGTTTGCGTTCTGGTTTGTCCTGTTCTCATACGATCAGGGGTTTTGAACGGTCTTGATCGGTTTGACGATCGATTCGGATCGAGCGAAATTCCTAGTCGTCACATGGATGATGGAATTTGAGGCGCCTCGGTTAGATCGGACGATCTGGGTCCGATGGAGTCATTCGTTGGCTCACTTACGCCCCACAGGGTGGGGAAACACAGTGTTCAGGAATTTTAATCCACATCGGTGGACCGACCCTGACGATCCAAGGCTTGCTTGCGAGCTTGCCTGAGACACGGAATAGAGCATCTCGAATCGGTGAGGACGATCCCTAGACTCGGTTCATATCACATATGATAATCCAACTTCCACTACGACATTTTGCGGTTTTAATTGTAGAACTAGTATGGCGACATGATATACGGTACCAATGCCGTCTATGATTGATACTTATGATTGAAATCATTTTAAACACTATACATTTATTATAGTATCCAATGATTTGTTTTAAACGTATCAAGCATGCTTTGGCTATTATAAGGGAAAACTCTATCCTTCGGCTTGTGTTGCATTGTGTGATGGGACCTGGGTCTTATAATAGCTTCATTGTTATTTATTTAGCATTGCGCTGTTGTTTTATGCACTAGTATTCTTGGGAGGAAACCCGTTCCGTGTTATACGGCGTGGTCCCTTGATTTACCTAACTTTAAAATAAAGATTAATAAATGTTTTAGTTCTCACACCAGTCGCATGACTGACCTGGAGTTTATTGTTTTAACCTAAACTTTGGGTGCCCTTATTTTCGACACGGGCAGCTAGTAGTTTTGGTTTTGCAGATTTATATTCACAGGATCCTAGTTTACAGCTAGACGGATATCCGGAAAGCTTTGTATCCGTATATTTCATTCAGTTGTGTTTTTTATTATTTTCCACTGCTATGCAATGTATTGTAATCTCTGATATTTTATAATGTATATTATTATTTGTTCATACTCTGTATATTCTTGTAATCTGATGAAATTGTTGTAATATACAATGAAATGTTCTTCCGTTTGTGTTATGATGTGGTTTGTTCTCAATTCAATCCGGCCTTTCCTTACCGGGGAAGTTCGGGTCGTTTCATGATGTCTTGGTGCTGATCTACTACACTGGTGTAGAAGAACAGGTTTCAATCTTCTAGCACTAGTTATAGGCTATATCGTTTTTTCTTCATGGGAAATGTTTTGAGTCTAGGCAAAAACTCAATTTCCATTCAAAAATGTCAGAGTTTAATTACTTCCATTGGCTAAACGTTGTTATGAAATATGCTTCAGTTCAACTTTGAAGATTAAATTTGAATGGTTTTGAGAAATGTTTTGTTGTTTTACTTAGGTCCGAAGTACCAAATACTGAAGGCAGATGCTCATTTCGGATTAGTGAGATTTTTTTCCTTTCAATGCATGAGCTAAAAGCATGGTATTTATTATTTCTATTGTACTCTGCCTAGAATATTGGTTCCCATAAATGTTTTAAAACTCTTTGATCACGAGAACACATTTTTCACCTTTTAGCTTCCTTTTTCTATTGCTTCTCCCCTCATTTGCGAATGTATCTTTAATAAAATTTATATTCCATTATAATTTAATCTAGACAGGCTGTGCGTTCTTCAATTCAGATAGCATTTCTGATTCCTATTTTTTACCTCGATCCTCATATACTCTATGTTTATTATGCGAATAGTCATTTCTCCACTTTTTTTTTGATGAGGGGTTTTGTTATTATGACAATCTTACGTTTGAAACATATTTGATTGTTCTTTTTTAAACAATGTACATATTCCTAAACTATTATGAAAACTGAAACATAAATAAAGTTCCATACATGCGCAGAACTTCAACTTGGATTATATGAGTATGTATTACTACCAGGGAAATGTTTGACTATAATAATTCTTATTTCTGTGGAATGCAACTAATATATTATCAACTTGATTTCAGATTTAGCGAAGTGACACTAGCAACAAAATTAACCTGAGTTTGCTGGTATTCGGTGCAGCTAATTGATTGCGCTCAAGCATTGTTGATCTGATATTCATTAAAATTCGATTACAGGTAATTATTTGATGACTTTCATTGATTAAATCATATTTTGAGTCCATTCTAGGTTTCTTAACGATTCATGTATTACAATCAAATCCAATGGTAGATCTTAACCTACCAATATTAATTGATAGTTTTGGACATTTTCTTATTTTATTTCTATTTATCTTCATGTTTAACCCTTGTTGCTTTGTTTGCAATGAAACTTGCTTTATTCATTAATTTATACACTGTCTTTTAAAATGAAATGATATAATTTTGATGTTTATGAGAAAGAATCTAATGAATTTAACTTTTCCATAATACACTTGATTATTGATCAAAATAAAATGTTCAGGTTTGTTAAAGGTAATATTGAACATTCACTTATGAGCATGGTATAATTTAACTCAAGTATTAGTAGTATACTAATCTTAACGATGTTTGGTTCGTAGTGTATTTGATATACTCTCTACATTTTTTATTTTTTTTTGGATTTAGACATCATTAAAATTTTGATATTTTATTAATGTTGTATGCAAAAATAAGCAATTCAAGCGCAGGCTAAGGAGGTCACTTTTAGGAAGGTTCAATATACATAGGAAATTGCAGCTAATTCATTATGCTTTAGGCATGTGTCTATTGGTGAATTTCTTTTTAGGTATGCACATCAAAAATCCAAATTTATAATCATAGTTTGTATTTTCCTTTTCTTATCTACTTCTGAAGATCAAAATAATGCACTAAATCTAACATTTTTATTTGTTTTTCATTTAGTAATATTAGTTTATAGTACAATTTATGTAGTGATCAAGCCGAACTGCTGGCTACAAATGTACGATTATGTTAACTTTAACAACACTTGATAATTATATAAAATTATATTGTATTATTGAAGACAGTTCAAATAGATGTATATGGGTATAGGTGGACTAAAGTGAGTACAAATGTGTCATTGGTGCACCTTTTCCTAATGCAAGTCGCTTATGAATAAAAAGGGAAATACATAGGCCTTTTGATATGATAAATGGTGTAGGCGTTCATGTTATCATAGGTTATTTTATTTAGCTGTAGGTAGGCACATACTAAATCTTACATATAACTTCCCTATTGTTTTTTTACCAGTAATTTTGCATATCCTTATTTAGTTCATTTTAAAATTAAAGCCACCAAACCTTCCTTCCACACCACTATGTAGTATGTACTACCTTCAGTTTGCAATATAATAATCATATATATTACCTATTTAATAGAAAGTAGAACAGATGACTTTCTGATGTGGCGTAGTTTATTTTATTTTAGATCTAATGTGGCAAGCTCTCGGAATTTCCGCTCTGGTTCTAACATTGATTATAGCATCTCCAACAAGATTCAGACTTTGAATATTACAAAACGTAATGTTCAGGAGAAATACCGCAGTTTTGCCCAATAGAAGGTCGGCGCCAGAAAAGATGAAGGAATTATACGCGTATCGCGCCGATTGTATGAGCGCGCGCTCAAAAATTGCCCTTCTTTTTGTCACGCGCCGAATTTTTAGGCGCTTCGGACCAATTCTGAATTCAGAATGCTCCCCGTACTATTTCACTGAATATTAAGGATCATAATATCTGTTGGGGTTGCTTTCTCCCCAAATTCACAATTCAAAAGATGAATCATTCCACCGTTGGAGATGCTCTAACCACCGTCATTTCCTTCTCTCCAAAAACTAATCTCTTCATTTACCATTCCCATAACATCTCCAACTGCTTCCTCTTCCACACCAAAATTGTAACCCTCCCACCCCCAAAAGAGTAATCTTCCGTAAATTTAAAAAATAAGTAATTATACACTCCTAAATAGTCAAGATCTGACTGACTTTCGTTGATCGATCTTCGTGAATTGACAAGGGTTGCGAATATCCCACCTCCATGCCTCAATCGCTGCTTGAATAAGGTATGACTTCAAATTCCCTTCTTCCCTTAGCTTCTTACACAATCGTATAGTTTATATTTGATCCTACTTCCAATTCTGTTTTCAAAATAATTATAAGTTCTTCCTCATCTTCCTCTTCGTACTGTGATTGTTAAATTCTGCTACGGTATACGAGCTTTATTAAAATTTGAGAAGAAATAAAAATAACAGGAATAATCGATTCGTTTCCTAAAAATGACCAATGTAACATTAGATACGGTGTGGGTGACGATTACAATCTGAAGGAAAAGAGAAGTCATCTTTAGATAGTTACAGGATAAAATTCTGTATCCGCAACTGAGTTTAGTAGAAGAATATGACAAATCGGCAATAAAAAAAGGGAGAGGATAGAAATTAAAATATGAAACCATAACGCGGTGTGCATACCATGTAAAATTTAAACAACACTAATAGGAGGAAGTTGATGTAAAAAAGTGAAAAAAATCGTATACATGAATACCAGTCATTGGCACAAACTTAAGTGACAGGTAGAATCAACTATGTTGAATCAGTTGCTTGGAGTGAATGCCATCATGTTTTCCAGTCTTTATTATCAATAGACCTTGCAATAAAAAAGAATATATTAAAAATTTCCAGCAATGAAAAAATTCAAAGTCAAAGTTGAGTATCTTATTCATTCTTCAGAAGCGAGCAGTGAAACCTTTATACGTCACAACAAATTCGCCAAGCTTTTGAACAAAAACTTGCTTGAGTGCCCCTTTTATCCTGTAACTATGTAAAGATGACCTATCTTTTCCTTCAGATTGCCATCGTCAACCACATCGTTAAACGCCCTATTTGCAAATTATGTTCACCATCTAACCCATGGTTGGTTCACAGGACAATCAGTTGGCTTGCCGTTGGGTTGCACATTCATTATATAAACTGACGTCGTCTGGTACTACTACAAGCATAAATATATGACCATAATGCTAAGTAAAATTTGTTGGGTTAGTGGTTCCATCACCCCTTCTACAGTTTTATGGCAATTGTATTTCAATGATATGAACCTTCATATTGTTCATACCTATTTATACTTTGGGATAGTTGAATTTCACTATTTTTCCACTATCAAGGTGAACCTTCACAACTTGCATGATTAATAACAAGATTCAACATTAATGATTCTTGATTTTCGTGTCTCACTTGAAAGCAGACGTAGTAGTGGTACACCCATTGTTGCAAAGTTTAATAAGTATTACACCTTTTTCTACTATATAGTACAATCTTTATATGAATCAAATACACAATTATATAAAAATATTGATTATCCTTACCATGTTATCAACCGATGTACTTACCGTCCTACAAGTCCAGTTGATTTTTGTAATCGAGCAATGTCAAAATCGTAAAATTGGTTGTGGATATTTCCTCCCATTCGATCATTAGCATCAGCAAATACGGTATGATATTTCCATCTGTTCTATCCTTATTTTTGACTTATAGAATAAAACACAATGAATTTACGCCTTTTCTAATAATAATATTTGTCCACCCTTTGTGCATGAAATGACCAAATAACTCCATGATATTGTAGTGCTGACTGATACAATTATATGGCCTATGGCAGTTTGTCATGCCTAGGTTTGTATTAAATTTGGGCATTGTTATTGACACTCCAAATATTGGTAAGGGGAGGTCAAATTTCAAAAGCACTCCAATCATAAAAAGAATGTTACGGGGAGTCACATACTTAATTTTTTACATTCCCTTTTTACCCTGGTAATAACATTAGTTACCATCCCAAATCCCAATAAATTTCAAATGCAAAGAAACAAATCTCTAAATTATTTGCACAAAAAAAAGTGATCATTTGGAGAGAAATAATGGTGCAAACGAAGAACGTGAAACAATTGAGATTATTGATAATTTAACATATGAGAAATGAAATTATTTAAAATAAACGATCGACAAATGAGAAATGAAATTATTTTAAAAAAGCGGTCGACAAATGAGATTATTGATGATTTGATATAAAAATTTGATGCAGTTCGACTAATATACCATATAATTTTTTTAATTAACAACTAATAAACAATTCTTGTAAAGAAGTCTAATTTGGTAAAATAAACTTTATTTGTTAAGGGGGTGCTCTCCGCATTGATACTTCCCTTAACAAATTCTTTTTTCTTTTTAAATTGACCCCCCCCCCCCACCCGAACAATATTTGGAGTGTCAATAACAATACCCTTAAATTTTTGGTTGATTTCTATTTACGGAAATCAATAATTACTGGCGGAAGCTGTTTTATAATGACCATAACTGTTGTGTTGATTCATACAGTCTAGGTGTATATGTATAGATTAGTGTCATACCGTTTAAGTGAAAGTTGTGTAAAGCTAATCTTTTCCCATTATGGCGCTACCTTTACTTTCCTTATTTAATTGTGTTATAATAATAAATAACTCAGACCAAAATTCAAATATTGATAGTTAAATAGGTGATTAAACAAACATTTTTTTCTACCTTTTCACCATATGCATATGTTTTTCTTCTCTAATTAATGTTAGGCTGCTGCTATTCATACCTCGGTTTACAATTCCGGCCACCTTTCTAAATTTAATACAAATGATTATTATTTTTATTCTTCTGGCCACCTATATTATCCCTTCACTCAGTTATTCAGCACCTTACTTCTCCTAAAAAAAACGTACTTCTCTATAATTTCAATCCTTAGACCCTAACAAAAGCAGATGTTCTTTTGTGCCTAATAGATATGGAAGATGAAGATAAAAAGGAGGTTATAACTGCTTGATTTTTATTGTTTTTTATTATGTTATAAAACATGTTTTTAGAGTTTTTTTAATGGTTAGGATTTTCGATTGCGTTTTTGGATATTTTTTCCACTCCGTTGGAAATTTCAAACTTAGAGCACATTAAATTTGAGACGTTGTAATAGAGAATAATAATGTAAGTTTTGACTTTTATGATTTATCAATATAACTAACGTATCTTCTTTTACAAATTGATACATTAATTTTTTTTGTCCTATGATAGATGGAGTATTTGAATGATGATAAATTGGACGATAAACATGATCGTTGTGATAATATAATGCAAGGTGTTTGATCAAATGACTCAAAAGACATAAATTTTGATTTGACTAATCATTTCACAACCGAAGAAGTAAGTACTCATTTATAAAAATTAAAATTGCTAATGTGGTTATGAAAATGGAGGTTGGCTTCTTCATTGGAAGAAATGGACGTCCTGCAAGTGAGGAAGGTAGCGTTCGTTTAGATGAAGGTTCTGGTGGCCTCTTCATTTTTACGTTATTAATTCAGACGGTAGCCAGTAGAGGAAAATTAAAGATTTCGGGGTGATTTTAGTTTTGGTGGCCGGAAGTGTAAATCGGGGTGTGAATAGTAGCACCCTTAATGTTATACATACTGTTGAGTCATAAATTTTTTTTCTTAATATTTACGATATATTATTTTTTTAATTTCTTCCAACTATTTGCATCGAAACACTTCTTAGCCCAGTCTACCAGTTTATGTCAGATAAACACATATTAGGAACCAAGCAGTTTGTGGAAGTATTTCATGTAAAATATAATAATAACTTTCTAATACAACTAAGAGATCACAAGTACGGATGTCTTAAAATTTTGAAATACAAGGTAAGTAGTTTGTAAAAATCTATGGGCAATGTTTTTGATTATCTTCTGTTTTTTTTCTATGTTTTTGTCTTTTAGCAGAAAAAAATATGCTATGAACTTCTAAATAATATGTTATGCATGAATTTGTATTGACCACGAGTCTGTTCTGTTTATATTTGTAGTCGTTGAATTTTTCTTTTACCTTATGGTCTTTCTTTTAATGCTTTTGAGATTTGTTTGTTTATGATATTGCATTCTTCCATAGACAGAATCTGGATTCCGGTAGCATGCTGAATGATTACCTCTTTCAGTTTCCATTGAATTGTCTTGAACTAATATGGGTTGTCTTCACTTAGATTGTCGTTGCCTTCAATATTTTTGGTCCGTTCACGACTCCTTGAATATAATCTTGCTTTATTTTTCTTTTTTGTTTTCAATTGTGACGATCTCAAAACCCCGTGACACGGTGTTAAGGATAATCATTGGAATATAACACCTTAATCATCATTAGCATATCACATATATTAGCATAAACATAAAATAGAATAATTTACACACATATGACAGCGGAATGTAACGAACTGGGGTTTTCGACTCCGAAAATCAACATCAAACTACCATGTTGACCATTCAGACATCGAACATTCCAGATCATTAATAGAAAGAAATTAGGGGGTGAGAATAGATAAGATAGAAATACTAGAATAGAAGAAGAAGAAGAACCACACACAGAGTCTCACATCGCAGCGGAACAAAATATAATACAGAAGTAAATCTTTATTGAGAACTTTGAAAATACTTACAATATCAGAGTACATCAACATCTGGACAGTGATAATCTGTCCTCATACAACACACAGCGGAATACTAGTAATATCATACGTCTGGACTCTTCCAGCTCGTCTCTTCACAGTAGTCGATAACCTGAACCTGTACAACCCGGCCTAACCCGAGCATTTACAAAACACCGGGTCAGTCTGGTGAACCAGAGTGAGAAAAACTCGCACAGTATTTGGGTGAGCATCCAACCATGATTTTAAAGTTCGAAATCTTTTCAAAGAAAAGTATAATCGTAAGACCAAATCCACACATAAACACGGACGGTTTTTACCTTACGATAATCCAAAACAATTTTGAAGCCAATAACTTTTCTGATATTATAATAATGTCTACATACAAGTAAATAACAATATAGTGGAACGCTTGCATCTCACGCTCCACATATAGTATACAATTAAAACCGCGGGCGCTTATTGGAGATTGGATTCCAATTATGACAAGGTATGGGACCACCTGCCGATATTGTATCTCTAGAGACGAATACACTGGGTTCAACAAGAACATCTTGCAACCCGGCCCACACATGACCGACCACTCATTTCGCTTGAGTGTATCAAATGTATACCACTGACGGTTGGGATCAGCAACCGCCTCCCGAAAAGGGACAGCATCGAACATAGATTAAAGAAGAAAATAGGATTTTCTCTAGATAGGTGGTTATACACCCTAATGGGAGCGACCCACATAGCCATGCTGCCTGCCCGATTTTTGTCATTTCTCGGCTGATGAGGCTTGAGGCCAGAATTAACTCTTGACATCTGATCGCCATTTACTTTGAATGCCACAACGTCAGATCCGTCAGATATCACTAATTGATATCCACAAAAATACTCTAGCTGGAAGCTAAGAGAGCGGCAATTCTCCGCCAACAACTATAGCACGTTTGGAGAAATCAACGTACGTGATCCTTTGGAAATACTCTGTCAGACATCCATCCATACAGGCCATCCAAGAACAGGATGAACCGAAGGCACTCTCCTGCCGCATCCATATAGGAACCACCCCATGGATCAGTAGCGAGAAGTCCTTGCAACCCATAGATTCCAACTACGACAAAATCACAGCTTATCTCTGCTTGCCAGGCAAAGAATATTAGTGGTTCTTCCGTTTATGAAAATCCACGGTCTTCAATGCTCCATCTTGATCATCTTCTGAGATCTTCACGTATTTGTTGGTCGGAATGGTTTTCGAATATAAATTCGACTCCGGTCTTTCCATTCCAACAATCGTATTGGACAGATTTGATAGTCGGTGTTTTAACTATCAAAATATACAATGTTTCAATCATGACACTCCAATGAGTTCACTGGTTAAGTATTCAGCATTACCTGGCCTTTTAACACTTGATTTACTTTGTTAAATCAACACTTCTAACTCTGTTAATATTTAAAAAATATGATATTTGAATAACTCTAATTCGATTTAACTAACATTCGTCTTAAATCCATTCGCTTGACTCTAGATCGCAGCGATCACAATGGTTACGCCTGATTCCCTCAGGAAACATCCGACCGCCGTAGGCTATCTGCTGCCTTGCGAATTACGCTAGCAGTCGTACGAAATGGCACTCATCTTGAAAAAAAACTATGTTTGACTAACTCTAGCTCGATTAACTATATTCAATTTCCCACTTAAATCTTCCTTCCAATCATCTTTTAAATTCGGAAATCCATTAGTTTTAACAAAGAAATTTATAGCACATATGTTATAACAATAGCGTTATAATTACTATTTAGATTTACAAAACAACAGCGCTATACTCGCTGTTTAGGTTTACAACCCATTTACTATAGCAAAAGCGCTACAATTGCTATATTAGATTTACAAAACATATATTATAACAACAGCGCTAAAATCGCTGTTTAGATTTTCAAAACATATCCGCTAACGTCTCTTACGATTACCAACTAGTACTATCTTCAGATAATCCCGATGTTGTTCAAGTTGGGGTATTTTAATTACCTTTCAGACCTTGATCAACAGCGTTCTTATCCTCCGATAAACATAAGTTGTAATCAAAATCAATATTTCATTCTAGTCTCAAACAAATTCCATTTAACTATTGGATTTGGTTATACAACCCTATAACTCAGTTCTTTACCCAGATTCGCTTATTTCCAATCTCCTTTCAAAATTATTCGACCATTTTCCCATTTTGAAATCTCATTTAAAATTCTCCTTTTTACTTGATCTTGATTTCAAGTAACGTTAAATAAAATTAACGCCTTAACACGTTAAACCTCATTTACACGACCCTGGTTTATATAAACCCTTTACCTTAATTCAAATAATTAAGCAATACTTAAATTTAAGTTATCATCTTCGCTTGAAATCCTCTTTTTAACATCATTATAAACATCTTAGCTTTGAATATAAAACCCGCTCATAGATTCCTTTCACAATCCAATTTGGATTACACTTCTCTTCGATTACTTTTCAAAAGTAGTCTTCTAAATTCTTATTAAAACAATAATTTTCTTTACTCATTAACTACTTCAGTAGTTAATTTCTTTATTTACTAAAATAAATAGAAAACCCTTTTAAAAGATCTTGTTTAAAGTTAAAACAATATTCTTCAACTATTTTATTTCGCAATTTCGAAACAAACTAATTTAATATTCGATTCCAGTTTAAATGGTCAATTTTGTCAAGTCAAAATTCGATTATCTCGTAAACTAATTCCAATTAACCTTCACTTTAGATTAATAAAAAATATAATTAATTTAAATTATTTCCATTAATTGTTTCTTTTCAAAACAATTATCAAAGTTTAACCATTCGATCCATTCTCTATTTTCATTCTTTGTAAATCTGATTAACATCAGAACAAATCGAAGTCTTAAATAAATAAAATATTTATTTATTTTTCTTTTATAAACCTTTATTCAAAATAATATATTAAAAATCCAACTCCAGTTATAAAGTAAATTTTATAACTTCATCTTTATTGATTCACCTGACGGTGAATCAATATTTATAACATTATTGATTTTATAGGCCATACGCTGCCAAATACCCAACCAATATCACCTATTGGTTTAAACACAACACAGGTTGAATGTTCAGTCAAAAATCAACAATCAAATCATTCACCCCAAACAGGACGATTCATATGTGATAATATGGAAACAAACAATATATTTGAGGAATCCGGTTGGATCCCTCCAACCTGTTCTTCCCTGTATTCAAATGGTTTCCTCAAATCAGGCTATTCAGTTTTTGTTTAACTGATAAACTAAATAACGACCATTTAACGTCAACCATAAGCAATTCAAACAATTCAACCATTTAAACACGTTTATAAATAAACGTGACCAACCAAGGTGTAACAACCCGCAAAATCTGGGCCAGTTTAAAATTTTTATTTTGGCAATTTTAGCGAATTTTGATTATTTAAAATGAATTATTTTAAATAAAATCGACGAGAAATTTATTTTGTATATAATTAGAACGAATATATTTATACGCGTCGTCGTTAGAATATAAATAATTATATATAATTATAAATAGAATTGAAAATGGCGCGGTAGTTCGATAATTCGATTTCAAACTTCAATTGAATGTACCGGGTGCAAAACAATCCGGATTTTAGTGAAACCAAAAATAATGGAATCTAATAGTGAATATCTTTCTAACGAAGTTAACAAACCGAGATTTCACTTTAGAAATGATAAGATATGTCCAGTTGAAAATTCAGAATAGTCGCTGTGGAATTTATATATATTTTATATAATATATAGCCCTTAAAAATAGCCATTTTGCAAACGACCTCGGATTTCGACGAAACCAGTTTTGTTGGGTCCGGGATGTGAAGTTATTGCTAGGTTTCAAATTCCATAATTTTTCGAATCAATATGTGAGCGTGGCAAAGGAAAACGCGTTTGACCAGTTTCAGTTGATTTTAATCGACTGGAAATTGGCCATTTTTCAAACGGTCTCAGAATTCGACGAAACTAGTTTTGTTAGGACCGTATCGTCAATACGAAGCTAGAAAATATTTTTCTGGAATTTTTCTAGTTAGTATGTGACCCCGGTAATTTGAAATGTACGTTTAAAATTCAATATAGTGATTTAAATGTAAATTTAACGGAAACTGATTGTAACGATCGAATCAGCTTGCGATACATATCCCATTGTGTTCGGAATGGGGGTTAAACGCTATGGGCGACAGGCGGTGGACCTCGTATCGAGGTCGTATGTAAAAGTCAACCCTTATTACCAAAATTAAATAAATAATTAATAAAACAAAATATTTTAATTCCCCCTTCCCTCCTTTATCTCCTTCTGGCCCCCCCTTTAACGTTTCATTTCGATCCAACAATAAAAGAAAAAAAAAAAAAAAAAAGAGAAAAGAGGGCGGAGCCCTAAAGGGCTCGACGGAGGACCGTTCGCCCATCGCCAGTGGTCCTGGCGCCGCCACCAGGAGGCCGACCTCCCCCTCTCCCACTTCGACGCGACGAAGACTCCCCTCCCTCTCCTCCACTTGCTCCGTCCTCTCGCCGAACTCGCGGAAAAACCCTTGAACCCCGTCGGCACCCCCCCCCCCCCCCCCAAGGTCGAAGCACCATTCGAACGCCCCTCCCCTGCTGCGACAACCACCCCGCCTCTGACGCGACCCCCACCGCCGACGATCGCTGCTTTTCCTCTCCCCTCCGGCGTGAGTTAACGGGAAAAAAAAGAAGGTAATTTAGTTAATTTATTAATTGATGTTGATTAAAAACCGATTTTAGGAATTTTATAAAACTGATTTTATGTTAATTTTATAAAACTGATTTTATGTTAATTTTAAAAACTGATTTTATGTTAATTTTAAAAACTGATTTTATGTTAATTTTAAAAACTGATTTTATGTTAATTTTAAAAACTGATTTTATGTTAATTTTAAAACTGATTTGAAAAAGGTATTTAAAACTTTAAATAGAAAAAGGTTAAAACTTTAAATAGAAAGTATAAATTTGAAATGATTTTTAAATATAAAAATTAGCATTGTTGAAAATATATCTATATCGCAAGGTTTTGAAAATATATGGGAATGTTTTAAAAATATATATAATATGATTTTTATATATTGAACTTCGATAGAAAAATATGATTTTTATATATTGAACTTCGATAGAAAAATATGATTTTTATATATTGAACTTCGATAGAAAAATATGATTTTTATATATTGAACTTCGATAGAAAAATATGATTTTTATATATTGAACTTCGATAGAAAAATATGATTTTTATATATTGAACTTCGATAGAAAAATATGATTTTTATATATTGAACTTCGAAGTAAAAATTCGATTTTTATATATTGAACTTCGAAGTAAAAATTCGATTTTTATATATTGAACTTCGAAGTAAAAATTCGATTTTTACATATTGAATAGCGAACTAAAAATTCGATTTTTATATATTGAATAGCGAACTAAAAATTCGATTTTTATATATTGAATAACAAAGTCAAAATTCGATTTTTACATATGTAGAGGATCCGGGCAGCGAAGGTGACAAAGATGCGATAGCGATGAAGATTTCTATCAAAGAAGTGCCGTGGAGCTAGGATAGCTATAGGTGAGAATTTCTCACCTTTCAATTTCTTTTCTAGTTTTATATATATACTAGGATGCAGACGGTTGTAACACCCCGTGAATTCTATAACTGTGAAATTAACAAATTAAAGTATAATCAAATTCAAATCAAAGAACTAAGGGAAATGGGATACGCCATTGCGTTCGTCTCGGAAAAATACGCGAAATAGAGTCCGAGTTTTCGAAAAACGGATATCGTATGAAGAAGTTATGGACGAACGAAGTTGGGCGAAAAACCGAAAAAGGGTCAGAATGCACTGGCGCACTTGGGAAGTGCGCCAGAACAAAAATGAACTGGCGCACCTGTGAAGTGCGCCAGTACATTTTTGACCTGGCGCACCTGCCAAGTGCGCCCAGGTCATAAATGACCTGCTGGCCAGGTCTGGTCTAGCCCTGGCTAGCCAGGTCAGTGTGTGGTCGAATTTCTGTGGTCTGCTTTGTCATTAGGGCTAGGTGGCGGGTTTTTATTGGTCTCTCTTCCTAATGAATGGCTACGATCTAACCTAGCAACATCAATGGTCCTAATCAATTCCTAACCTCTATATAAACAACCCTAGACTAAACCCTAATCTATTCATTCAAAATAAGATTATAGCCGCCATGTTGCTGAGGAACGACAAAGATTAGCCGCCGACTAGAGAGAGAATTAGGAAGAAAGTTCTAAAGCCTAAAGCAATTCAAGCAACCTAAAGCTAATCAATTCAACAAAGGAATCGTGTCTCTTAATTAGAGAATTCGCCGCAACCATTGTAAGTAGAGTATTACTTTGGTATAATAAACAACTGTGTTGATGTGTATGCTTGAATTGTGGCAATGGAAGTAATTCATGTTTGTGCAAAATTATGTTATTCATTATAAAGAACTACATGCGGTAGTTCTATGCAAATATACGTTTGGAATATTGCGCAAATTATGTAATCTATGTTGAAGCTACATGTATGTAGTTGAGTGAAATTTATGCAAGTTTGGGGCTTTGTTATTATGTCGTCATGATGTATACTTTGTGCATAAATCGTTTTGCAAGCAATTGAGACAAGTTTGGTTGTTATAGTTCATATGAAACTATGTTGGAATTTTGACACCATAATCCATGTATTAAGTCATGCTTATGAATATGGCTAGGCTATGAATGATATTTGGCATAATTGAAATCTATGATTAAGTCTATCTTGTTTAAAAGAATTATATGATGACATATGTGAGACATGGCTAGGTTAGACTCAAAAATCCCTTTTTGCAAGTTTAAAGCAAACACCATGATTAGAAATATTTATGCATAAGTATGTTTATACCATCGTTGTGTGATTAGACTTAAACCATGATTAAGTTGAACTATGTATCCCCTTTGTAAACATGTAGAAACCTTATGAACATGACTTGTTTGTGTTTATGCCATGAACAAATTGAACTTTACTTATGCCGTGTTTATGCTAAAAGTATTTATGCCATGCTTATGTTTGACATTATGCTATGCTTATGCTAGGAATATTTATGACATGCTTATGTTTGACAGTATGCCTAAATAAGAATATAGGTTCATGTTGTAGTTAAACCTATGCAAGTTCACATGCTTTGATTCATGTCACCTATGTTACCACTATGCAAGTACACCAATATCTATTTTGTATTTCCAACGTCGTATTGCAAGTTCATGCGCTCACCTTCCCCTCTTTGTGTATACGCCATAAGCCTCCCCTTTCGCATGGCTAAATTGGGCTTTAAAAGGCTAAGCCCAATATATATGAACGGACGTGTAAAACGGGGGAAAATAACGTTGGGTTAAAATGAATTAATGAATGAAAATATAAAATAGAAGGGCCCAAATTCAAGTATGGGTTGGGCCCGTGATTGGTGTAATCTTTACACCATTAACTTAATAATGGGCCGCAAATATTTACATATAAATAAAGAAGAATGACAAAATATGTAAATGTAGAACATACGATGTGTTTAACCCGAGGTTGGATTGAGTTGTGATGTAAACCTGCCCGGAACCGCCCGGCTGTCCAGTAGTCACAACAATACCTATCCAATGTGGGAGGTTAAACATGGAGCCCAGCAAGGACCCGAGGTTAGACTGAGTTGTGGCGTAAGACTGCCCGGAACCAACCGGCAACAGGCAGCCACAACAATACCTGTCTAATGTGAGAGGTCAGGGCCTTAATAAGACAATTAACGCTGAGTCAGGATTGTTAGGATTAAGTGAACTAAAGACTTAATCAAAATGGAACATGCTAAACTAAACAGACTGGTGGGGTTAGGTAGGGAACACTTAACCAACTTAGCATGCTGGCTAGAGATAGAAAACCTAGTACCGGGGGACCCTTTTCAGCAGTAACCCTAAAAGGTGTATCAGGATACCCTGAAACTAGGCAGGGTGGGGCACGATTACTGGGCTGATTGTAAGAGGTCAAAGCGACGGCGGTGGTGTAGCAGTGTAGGTTCTAACGGAGTGCGGGCGTGCACACACTCCGGCGCAGAAAAATAAGGCACTGGACACCAGTAGCATACCTGTGCACTCTAAGGTTGTGTCGGGTTGCCACTATGGGACTTGATACACCCCATGGTGGGACCAGCATAGGTAACTACAGACATCGGGGGCCGTAAGACACATGTAACTATGCGAGTAGGAGCCGATCATCATTGAATGGATCACATCACCCTGATTATGGGGTGCCAGTTGGGAACTAGTTTATATGGGTTCAGAGATTAACATGGGGTACGATAGTATATTCGACCCTAGATAACTTAACCAAGTTCATAGTGTTTGCCCACTTCCTGTTTTACTTATCATACCCAGTTCTTTATTCATAGACAAAGTAGTACTAGACTTACTCAGGCTTTATGTCTGACTCTATTTTTCTTTCGTCTTCTTTCTTCCGTTTCCCCCCCCCCCCCCCCAGGTCCTCAGGGAGGGAACACAGCAGCTTGACCAGCCTCAACATCCAGCTTGAAGAAGAGAAATGTATTGCTTGGACTTTCCTGTTTTGAACTATGGCTTTGGACAATCCACTAAGGGGCTTTTGCAGTTTATCTATGTTTTATTTATGCTTCTTTAAATAATGTACTCAAGACAGATTATGAAAGTGTTATGTTATGTTTTTGGAAAGGATGTTGTTGTAACACGTATTTGACTTAATGAAATAAAGTTTGTTGTTCTTCCGCTGTTTTACAAATATGTGTTCTTATATCTGTCTTGTATATCTGTGACTTGTACTTATAAACCTCCACCAAAATTAGGGCATTCCCTTTGAGAGTGACCCTAACGGAGGTGGGGTGTTTCAACGGTGCTTAGTAGCACCCGACACAATCGTCCACAGACCATGGACTTGTTTGTTTGGTTGCATAGATTAGTTATATGATTTGATTAGAATTTGGTTGTTTGGTGATTTGATTGATGTGTGAATGGCGTGGGCCTTCACTAGACCGGGGATAAGGCTAGGCCTTGTCCCGTTTCTAGTATCGTGCCGTTATGCCGCCGAAATTTTCTAAAATGTGTTAGAAAATAAAAATATCATTTTATTGTGTAAATGAATTGAATAGAAATTCATAGGTTGAAATAAAATGTTTTATTGTTAAAATATAATTTTTAACGTGAATGTGAATAAATGAATAGTTATAAACAAATCGGCCGATTTGTTTGTATATACACTGATTTGACTGATATTGATTGGGTCGATAAATTTTACACATCGCCCAATTGCACAAATAAAATCTGTGTTTGATTGTTTGAAACCCCACACGGGTGTTGGGATGAAATTTGAAGTTCACTCATCCTGATTGATTAAATATGTCGATCGATTGATTGACAGGCTGTTATAAGCGTTGAATATCTATATTTGATGCTTATACAGTGTAGTGCACTTTGGTTGATGGTTGATTATTTTCAATGCTATTATATACATGTGTTGTATGCAAATCCATATAATTAATTTTATATGGTAATTGATTGGGCCTCATTCCAGTTTTGAAAAAGAAATATTTGAAAAAGAAATATTTGAAATAGAATATTTGAAAATAGAAATTTATGAAGCAGTGTTGATTAGATTGACGCCATTTTGACGTGAACGATATTTATATCAATTTTAAGTGATTTCGAAATGAATTGAATTGAAAACGATTTCGAAATGAATTGAATTGAAAACGAATTCAAAATGAATTGAATTGAAAACGAATTCAAAGTGAATTAAATTGAAAGTGATTTCGAAGTGAATTGAATTGAAAGTGATTTCAAAGTGAATTGAATTGAAAGTGATTTCGAAGTGAATTGAATTGAAAGTGATTTCGAAATGAATTGAATTGAAAACGAATTCAAAATGAATTGAATTGAAAACGAATTCAAAGTGAATTGAATTGAAAGTGATTTTGAAGTGAATTGAATTGAAAGTGATTTCGAAGTGAATTGAATTGAAAGTGATTTCGAAATGAATTGAATTGAAAACGATTTCGAAATGAATTGAATTGAAAACGAATTCAAAATGAATTGAATTGAAAGTGATTTCGAAGTGAATTGAATTGAAAGTGATTTCGAAATGAATTGAATTGAAAACGATTTCGAAATGAATTGAATTGAAAACGGTTTCGAAATGAATTGAATTGAAAACGAATTCGAATTGAATTGAAAGTGAATTGAAATGAATTCGAATTGAATTGAAATTTGAATTGAATAGAAATGAATTTTGAAACGAATCTATAAAGAAGAATTCAATTTTGTTTTGAATTGAAATGGAAGTTGAAATAGATTTTTGAAACGAATTCAAAACTATTTATATAATTCGTTTTAAATAGAAATCGACGATATATATATTATATATATTATATATATAATATAATGGCCTGAATAGAACGCGCCGCGCCGCGGCAGTTCGTGAATTTCGACCATTTATTTCAAACGGACGTTGCGGGAGATCCGACCGTCGGATTCTCCTAAAACTGGAACCGTTGGGTTCGTATCGAAAAGAGCTTTCTAGCGAATGTTAGAAATTTGAAATCTAACGGTTGGATTTGGAATTATGTCCAAATCAAATTTGAAAAAGGTCGCTGTAAGTGCAGTTCGATGGCCATTGATGGAAATCGACTGTACGGGCCTTGAGAAAATTATTAAAAATAGTAATAATTTGTGTAAAATCATAAGAAATGATTTGTGAAGATTTGGGATGAAAAACTCCATATTTGAAAAGATAAAAATAGATTTTTATCGAAATGAACTAGTTTTGAACTAGAATTATAATTCTATTTATTTTTTTGTAAATAAATTGAATTTGAAAAGGGTTTTGAAAATAACCAGAATTTCCAATGATTGCATTGGAGTGGGTTTGAATCGAAATTGTCTTCGGAATATTTCGATGTTGAAATTCGTGATTATACAGGGGTTGTTATGGAAATTTGAAAGATATGTATTTATATCGTTATTTCCAATACGACATTTGTTAGTCGTAGAATTCGATATTGAATATAAGCCGATATATTTTCTATTCAGAGCCTTGTATTGAATATCGAATGTGATTTGGGTTTGTCGTGAATGGTGTCTTCACTAACACTGTTCTTGAACCCAGTTGAGAAAAGATTAAATCTTTTTAGTTAGATTTAATGAAGTGTACTAATTAAATGATATTTAATTGGAATTGAATTGGTATTGATTTTTGGGTTTATCGTGAACAGTGTTTTAAATAACACTCGTTCTTTAACCCGATAATTAATGGAAGGTGATTTTGGGTTTATCGTGAACCGTGTTTTAGATGACACTGATTCTTTAACCCAGTTAAAGATTAAAACTAAGTGGAGTTTTAATGAATCTTTAAATAGATTGAAAAGATCGAGAATGGAGTATCACCAGTTTTACTCCAGGCGATAGTTAAATCTTTAATTAGATTTGAACGTGAAATGGTAATTGAATTACCGATGACACTGTGGTGTTAGATATGAAGTACTACCAGTTTTACTTCATGGGATGAATAGGTTGGGATTGGGAAATAAAATAAATGATTACTTCGGTGTGGTTCGCTAATCCCGACGAGTTTGAATTGATATTCAAAGGAGATTAAAGAATAAATTTAAAGAATTTATCTTGGATAAAATTAATGGGAATATTTGAATAAAAGAATATTCTGAAGTGGAATGAGGCGTATGTTGTGTTTGTGTAACACTTTTATAATATATACGCGAGTTATTCAGAAAGACCGGGTTTATCCCATTCTGAATAACTGATTCGACGTGGTGTCGAAGGTGAAGACGGTGGTCGAAGACCGGAAGTCTTCACGTCGTTTGGGTGATAACTGATGATCTTGATTGGGCTGTACACCCAAGAAGATGGAAACAGTTGGTGATCGTCCAGACGTACTTGGAGATCGATGGATATGCGGGGTACTAGGTGCCTCCGGTTTCGTTTAGCCCCAGAACGGACTTGTAAATGGACTGTGTGTCTGACATTGGATTTTAGTCTGTGCGATTGATTTCTATTAAATATATATCTGTTTGGCGGCGGAGAATTTATTCTCTTGCTTAACGCCCTTCTCTGAGACGTACGAGCTCAGGGGTTATATATTGATGGATATCAAACACATGGAGTGAATTGCCTGTGTGGCATGCCTAAGTGGCAAATGATCGAGGCTTCTGTTGAAAAGCAAAGTCTTGTGGTGATGATCAAAGCACAGCCTGTGTGGCACAGCTTTGTGTAACGTGAATTCGCGAGCCTCGCACCCCGGTTGTGAACCAAAAACAGGAGACGGACCTCAGGGAGGGCATGCGTTTCTTTCTAGTTAGAAGTGGCGTCAGTGGTTTTACACGCCCTGACGAGTTTGACTTATGTGGTTGTTGCTGTTGCGAGGCGCCTCGGTTATATCGGTTTCGGCCGATGCATTCTGGTCGGCAGACGGACCAGACTTACGCCCCAAAGGGCGGGGAAACGTAGTGTTCAGGGTTTAAGTTTAATCCACATCGGTGGACCGGCCCTGTCGCTCCAAGGTCACTCGAGCTCTGACCTGTGGCTCGGGATAGAGAGTCACGAATCGGTTGAGGACTATCTTTTGCCTCGGTTCATAGACGGAAATCCAATTTCCAAATACGTGACATTTGCGGTTTTAATTGTAAAACTAGTATGGCGACATGATATATGGCACCCATGCCGCCTATGATTGATACTTATGATTTGAAGTTGTTTTATACACTATGCACTTATTATAGTATCAAATGATTTGTTTTAAACGTATCAAGCATTCTTTGGCTGTTATAAGGGAAAACCCTATCCTCGGCTGCGTTGCATTGTGTGATGGGACCTGGGTCTTATAACAGCTTCATTCTTCTTTATTTAGCATTGCGCTGTTGTTTTGTGCACTGGTATTCTTGGGAGGAAACCCGTTCCGTGTTATACGGCGTGGTCCCTTGATTTACCTAACTTTAAAAATAAAGATAAATAACTGTTTTAGTTCTCACACCAGTCCCATGACTGACCTGGAGTTTATTGTTTTAACCTAAACTCTGGGTGCCCTTATTTTGACACGGGCAGCTAGTAGTTTTGGTTTTGCAGATTTATATTCACAGGATCCTGGTTTATAGCTGGAACGATATCCGGAAAGCTTTGTATCCGTATATCTCTTCTAGTTGTGTATTGTATTATTTTCCGCTGCTATGTATTTAAATGTAATTTAAATCTCTGATATTTCTGTGTAATATTCATTTATACTCTGTATATTCTTGTAATCTGATGCATTGTTGTAATATACAATGAAATGTTCTTCTGTTTGTGTTCTGTTGTGGTTTGTTCTCGAACTATCCGACGCTTTCCTTTACGGGGAAGTTACGGGTCGTTTCATTTGGTATCAGAGCTTTGGTTTACAAAGCAGAGAACAAAGCACATTAGAACCATATGAAAGAATTCATCAGATATTGGGTTAGTAATATCCAATTAGAATGACTCGTTAGAGATAGGATCAGTAGTATCCTAGAACGAGTGTGAAGAGTATATTTTTCAAATGAAAACAAATGTTGTTTTGAAAATCTAAATCAATTATTCGTATTTGATTATTTATTTATATTGATGTGGACAATCCAGTATATATAGATTTTGCGTATACGTCTGATCCGCGTGTATTCGAAATTTTAATATACTGGATAGATATAGAATTACGCTCTAGTCGCCCGGGGGTGATTCTGATGATTGATATATCATCATCAGAATTTATATTCGAGTGACGAACGTGTAATATCTATATATTTCCATTAGACTGGTGTGAGAACCAAAATTAGATAGGGCTAATTGTTGTGATTTGGCATCAAAAACATGATTTTTGACTATGTATCAAAATTATGAATTTGAAACTCTAATTCACTAATTGATTGATGTTTGTGTTGTTTGTTTAATTGTTTGCTAATTTTGAACCATTATGCCTAATTTAAACAAATATTGAACTATATTGAAAATTGGTCGCGTTTGCTTGCATATACATATATATCATTGAACAGGTCATAGCAAGGAGGCTAGAGCAGAGAATAAAATTTGTTTGCCCGACAAATAGGTACATGTTTACTACATAATTTCCTGTTTTGTTTGGGTGATGATGATTTTGTGAGCCTATTGGCTAGCCGCTTGGCTTTTTCTTTTTCTTTTTGAGATCTGAAGGACCGGGGAAGCTATTTGAAATTCCCCGATGCTCCCGGTGCAGGGGAGGTTATGGCGAAATTTTTCGAAAATTTAGGGTGTTAGCCAAATTTTTGAAATTTTGAAAATTCTCAGAAACTGAGAAGTTGGAGAAGGAAAGCCAGATCGAGCATAGAGTTGATTAATCAAACCACTTTCGACTTTGTTCCTTTTCGGGGACGAAAAGTTTTAAGTGGGGGAGATTGTAACAACCCGCAAAATCTGGGCCAGTTTAAAATTTTTATTTTGGCAATTTTAGCGAATTTTGATTATTTAAAATGAATTATTTTAAATAAAATCGACGAGAAATTTATTTTGAATATAATTCGAACGAATATATTTATACGCGTCGTCGTTAGAATATTAATAATTATATATAATTATAAATAGAATTGAAAATGGCGCGGTAGTTCGATAATTCGATTTCAAACTTCAATTGAATGTACCGGGTGCAAAACAATCCGGATTTTAGTGAAACCAAAAATAATGGAATCTAATAGTGAATATCTTTCTAACGAAGTTAACAAACCGAGATTTCACTTTAGAAATGATAAGATATGTCCAGTTGAAAATTCAGAATAGTTGCTGTGGAATTTATATATATTTTATATAATATATAGCCCTTAAAAATAGCCGTTTTGCAAACCACCTCGGATTTCGACGAAACCAGTTTTGTTGGGTCCGGGATGTGAAGTTATTGCTAGGTTTCAAATTCCATAATTTTTCGAATCAATATGTGAGCGTGGCAAAGGAAAACGCGTTTGACCAGTTTCAGTTGATTTTAATCGACTGGAAATTGGCCATTTTTCAAACGATCTCAGAATTCGACGAAACTAGTTTTGTTAGGACCGTATCGTCAATACGAAGCTAGAAAATATTTTTCTGGAATTTTTCTAGTTAGTATATGACCCCGGTAATTTGAAATGTACGTTTAAAATTCAATATAGTGATTTAAATGTAAATTTAACGGAAACTGATTGTAACGATCGAATCAGCTTGCGATACATATCCCATTGTGTTCGGAATGGGGGTTAAACGCTATTTGCGACAGGCGGTGGACCTCGTATCGAGGTCGTATGTAAAAGTCAACCCTTATTACCAAAATTAAATAAATAATTAATAAAAAAATATATTTTAATTCCCCCTTCCCTCCTTTATCTCCTTCTGGCCCCCCCCCCCCTTTAACGTTTCATTTCGATCCAACAATAAAAAAAAAAAAAGAGAAAAGAGGGCGGAGCCCTAAAGGGCTCGACGGAGGACCGTTCGCCCATCGCCAGTGGTCCTGGCGCCGCCACCAGGAGGCCGACCTCCTCCTCTCCCACTTCGACGCGACGAAGACTCCCCTCCCTCTCCTCCACTTGCTCCGTCCTCTCGCCGAACTCGCGGAAAAACCCTTGAACCCCGTCGGCACCCCTCCCCCCCAAGGTCGAAGCACCATTCGAACGCCCCTCCCCTGCTGCGACAACCACCCCGCCTCTGACGCGACCCCCACCGCCGACGATCGCTGCTTTTCCTCTCCCCTCCGGCGTGAGTTAACGGAAAAAAAAAGAAGGTAATTTAGTTAATTTATTAATTGATGTTGATTAAAAACCGATTTTAGGAATTTTATAAAACTGATTTTATGTTAATTTTATAAAACTGATTTTATGTTAATATTAAAAACTGATTTTATGTTAATTTTAAAAACTGATTTTATGTTAATTTTAAAAACTGATTTTATGTTAATTTTAAAACTGATTTGAAAAAGGTATTTAAAACTTTAAATAGAAAAAGGTTAAAACTTTAAATAGAAAGTATAAATTTGAAATGATTTTTAAATATAAAAATTAGCATTGTTGAAAATATATCTATATCGCAAGGTTTTGAAAATATATGGGAATGTTTTAAAAATATATATAATATGATTTTTATATATTGAACTTCGATAGAAAAATATGATTTTTATATATTGAACTTCGATAGAAAAATATGATTTTTACATATTGAACTTCGATAGAAAAATATGATTTTTATATATTGAACTTCGATAGAAAAATATGATTTTTATATATTGAACTTCGATAGAAAAATATGATTTTTATATATTGAACTTCGATAGAAAAATATGATTTTTATATATTGAACTTCGAAGCAAAAATTCGATTTTTATATATTGAACTTCGAAGTAAAAATTCAATTTTTATATATTGAACTTCGAAGTAAAAATTCGATTTTTACATATTGAATAGCGAACTAAAAATTCGATTTTTATATATTGAATAGCGAACTAAAAATTTGATTTTTATATATTGAATAACGAAGTCAAAATTCGATTTTTACATATGTAGAGGATCCGGGCAGCGAAGGTGACAAAGATGCGATAGCGATGAAGATTTCTATCAAAGAAGTGCCGTGGAGCTAGGATAGCTATAGGTGAGAATTTCTCACCTTTCAATTTCTTTTCTAGTTTTATATATATACTAGGATGCAGACGGTGCTTAGTAGCACCCGACACAATCGTCCACAGACCATGGACTTGTTTGTTTGGTTGCATAGATTAGTTATATGATTTGATTAGAATTTGGTTGTTTGGTGATTTTATTGATGTGTGAATGGCGTGGGCCTTCACTAGACCGGGGATAAGGCTAGGCCTTGTCCCGTTTCTAGTATCGTGCCGTTATGCCGCCGAAATTTTCTAAAATGTGTTAGAAAATAAAAATATCATTTTATTGTGTAAATGAATTGAATAGAAATTCATAGGTTGAAATAAAATGTTTTATCGTTAAAATATAATTTTTAACGTGAATGTGAATAAATGAATAGTTATAAACAAATCGGCCGATTTGTTTGTATATACACTGATTTGAATGATATTGATTGGGTCGATAAATTTTACACATCGCCCAATTGCACAAATAAAATCTGTGTTTGATTATTTGAAACCCCACACGGGTGTTGGGATGAAATTTGAAGTTCACTCATCCTGATTGATTAAATATGTCGATCGATTGATTGACAGGCTGTTATAAGCGTTGAATATCTATATTTGATGCTTATACAGTGTAGTGCACTTTGGTTGATGGTTGATTATTTTCAATGCTATTATATACATGTGTTGTATGCAAATCCATATAATTAATTTTATATGGTAATTGATTGGGCCTCATTCCAGTTTTGAAAAATAAATATTTGAAAAAGAAATATTTGAAATAGAATATTTGAAAATAGAAATTTATGAAGCAGTGTTGATTAGATTGACGCCATTTTGACGTGAACGATATTTATATCAATTTTAAGTGATTTCGAAATGAATTGAATTGAAAACGATTTCGAAATGAATTGAATTGAAAACGAATTCAAAATGAATTGAATTGAAAACGAATTCAAAGTGAATTAAATTGAAAGTGATTTCGAAGTGAATTGAATTGAAAGTGATTTCAAAGTGAATTGAATTGAAAGTGATTTCGAAGTGAATTGAATTGAAAGTGATTTCGAAATGAATTGAATTGAAAACGAATTCAAAATGAATTGAATTGAAAACGAATTCAAAGTGAATTGAATTGAAAGTGATTTTGAAGTGAATTGAATTGAAAGTGATTTCGAAGTGAATTGAATTGAAAGTGATTTCGAAATGAATTGAATTGAAAACGATTTCGAAATGAATTGAATTGAAAACGAATTCAAAATGAATTGAATTGAAAGTGATTTCGAAGTGAATTGAATTGAAAGTGATTTCGAAATGAATTGAATTGAAAACGATTTCGAAATGAATTGAATTGAAAACGGTTTCGAAATGAATTGAATTGAAAACGAATTCGAATTGAATTGAAAGTGAATTGAAATGAATTCGAATTGAATTGAAATTTGAATTGAATAGAAATGAATTTTGAAACGAATCTATAAAGAAGAATTCAATTTTGTTTTGAATTGAAATGGAAGTTGAAATAGATTTTTGAAACGAATTCAAAACTATTTATATAATTCGTTTTAAATAGAAATCGACGATATATATATTATATATATTATATATATAATATAATGGCCTGAATAGAACGCGCCGCGCCGCGGCAGTTCGTGAATTTCGACCATTTATTTCAAACGGACGTTGCGGGAGATCCGACCGTCGGATTCTCCTAAAACCGGAACCGTTGGGTTCGTATCGAAAAGAGCTTTCTAGCGAATGTTAGAAATTTGAAATCTAACGGTTGGATTTGGAATTATGTCCAAATCAAATTTGAAAAAGGTCGCTGTAAGTGCAGTTCGATGGCCATTGATGGAAATCGACTGTACGGGCCTTGAGAAAATTATTAAAAATAGTAATAATTTGTGTAAAATCATAAGAAATGATTTGTGAAGATTTGGGATGAAAAACTCCATATTTGAAAAGATAAAAATAGATTTTTATCGAAATGAACTAGTTTTGAACTAGAATTATAATTCTATTTATTTTTTTGTAAATAAATTGAATTTGAAAAGGGTTTTGAAAATAACCAGAATTTCCAATGATTGCATTAGAGTGGGTTTGAATCGAAATTGTCTTCGGAATATTTCGATGTTGAAATTCGTGATTATACAGGGGTTGTTATGGAAATTTGAAAGATATGTATTTATATCGTTATTTCCAATACGACATTTGTTAGTCGTAGAATTCGATATTGAATATAAGCCGATATATTTTCTATTCAGAGCCTTGTATTGAATATCGAATGTGATTTGGATTTGTCGTGAATGGTGTCTTCACTAACACTGTTCTTGAACCCAGTTGAGAAAAGATTAAATCTTTTTAGTTAGATTTAATGAAGTGTACTAATTAAATGATATTTAATTGGAATTGAATTGGTATTGATTTTTGGGTTTATCGTGAACAGTGTTTTAAATAACACTAGTTCTTTAACCTGATAATTAATGGAAGGTGATTTTGGGTTTATCGTGAACCGTGTTTTAGATGACACTGATTCTTTAACCCAGTTAAAGATTAAAACTAAGTGGAGTTTTAATGAATCTTTAAATAGATTGAAAAGATCGAGAATGGAGTATCACCAGTTTTACTCCAGGCGATAGTTAAATCTTTAATTAGATTTGAACGTGAAATGGTAATTGAATTACCGATGACACTGTGGTGTTAGATATGAAGTACTACCAGTTTTACTTCATGGGATGAATAGGTTGGGATTGGGAAATAAAATAAATGATTACTTCGGTGTGGTTCGCTAATCCCGACTAGTTTGAATTGATATTCAAAGGAGATTAAAGAATTTATCTTGGATAAAATTAATGTGAATATTTGAATAAAAGAATATTCTGAAGTGGAATGAGGCGTATGTTGTGTTTGTGTAACACTTTTATAATATATACGCGAGTTATTCAGAAAGACCGGGTTTATCCCATTCTGAATAACTGATTCGACGTGGTGTCGAAGGTGAAGACGGTGGTCGAAGACCGGAAGTCTTCACGTCGTTTGGGTGATAACTGATGATCTTGATTGGGCTGTACACCTAAGAAGATGGAAACAGTTGGTGATCGTCCAGACGTACTTGGAGATCGATGGATATGCGGGGTACTAGGTGCCTCCGGTTTCGTTCAGCCCCAGAACGGACTTGTAAATGGACTGTGTGTCTGACATTGGATTTTAGTCTGTGCGATTGATTTCTATTAAATATATATCTGTTTGGAGGCGGAGAATTTATTCTCTTGCTTAACGCCCTTCTCAGAGACGTACGAGCTCAGGGGTTATATATTGATGGATATCAAACACATGGAGTGAATTGCCTGTGTGGCATGCCTAAGTGGCAAATGATCGAGGCTTCTGTTGAAAAGAAAAGTCTTGTGGTGATGATCAAAGCACAGCCTGTGTGGCACAGCTTTGTGTAACGTGAATTCGCGAGCCTCGCACCCCGGTTGTGAACCAAAAACGGGAGACGGACCTCAGGGAGGGCATGCGTTTCTTTCTAGTTAGAAGTGGCGTCAGTGGTTTTACACGCCCTGACGAGTTTGACTTATGTGGTTGTTGCTGTTGCGAGGCGCCTCGGTTATATCGGTTTCGGCCGATGCATTCTGGTCGGCAGACGGACCAGACTTACGCCCCAAAGGGCGGGGAAACGTAGTGTTCAGGGTTTAAGTTTAATCCACATCGGTGGACCGGCCCTGTCGCTCCAAGGTCACTCGAGCTCTGACCTGTGGCTCGGGCTAGAGAGTCACGAATCGGTTGAGGACTATCTTTTGCCTCGGTTCATAGACAGAAATCCAATTTCCAAATACGTGACATTTGCGGTTTTAATTGTAAAACTAGTATGGCGACATGATATATGGCACCCATGCCGCCTATGATTGATACTTATGATTTGAAGTTGTTTTATACACTATGCACTTATTATAGTATCAAATGATTTGTTTTAAACGTATCAAGCATTCTTTGGCTGTTATAAGGGAAAACCCTATCCTCGGCTGCGTTGCATTGTGTGATGGGACCTGGGTCTTATAACAGCTTCATTCTTCTTTATTTAGCATTGCGCTGTTGTTTTATGCACTGGTATTCTTGGGAGGAAACCCGTTCCGTGTTATACGGCGTGGTCCCTTGATTTACCTAACTTTAAAAATAAAGATAAATAACTGTTTTAGTTCTCACACCAGTCCCATGACTGACCTGGAGTTTATTGTTTTAACCTAAACTCTGGGTGCCCTTATTTTGACACGGGCAGCTAGTAGTTTTGGTTTTGCAGATTTATATTCACAGGATCCTGGTTTATAGCTGGAACGATATCCGGAAAGCTTTGTATCCGTATATCTCTCCTAGTTGTGTATTGTATTATTTTCCGCTGCTATGTATTTAAATGTAATTTAAATCTCTGATATTTCTGTGTAATATTCATTTATACTCTGTATATTCTTGTAATCTGATGCATTGTTGTAATATACAATGAAATGTTCTTCTGTTTGTGTTCTGTTGTGGTTTGTTCTCGAACTATCCGACGCTTTCCTTTACGGGGAAGTTACGGGTCGTTTCACAAGGTGAGTCACCTTTATTGGAACCAATCGTTAAAAATAACGATTTGGTATTTCACTGAAATTAAACACAGTTTAATTTCATCAGTTAAATCAACCAACAAATGTATAACTAGCAAACAGGCAATCATCAGCAAACAAAATAAAAACCCAATTTATATTAAAATATAAATGGGAAAAACTGAGTGAGTTTAACTCACCTTGAATCCTGAAGCGGTTCGGTTTCCATAAAACGGTCGTTTAAACCTAACCAAAACTCCTGCTGCTACCAAAATCATCAAAACTGTTTCTAGACTGAAGCATTCAACCAGGCGATACCGACGTCCTTTGTTTTGTGCAAATTCATTAACCTTAAGCCCGCTAACCATGTTTAAGCCACGCAAATAACTTCTCCCCCAAATGAAAAATGGACAGCACTCCTCACTGGTATTTTCCACCTGCCCTGCTCTTCTCATGCAGCCCATACTGGACCCCCTTCGCAACTTCTGGTATAGATTAAATCTCCTGCTTCTCCATTACAGGATGACCGCCCCTTCTCTTTGGAACGTACTCCCCCTTCCCATTGGTTTAACGCATCATCTACAGCATGGTTCCCACAAACTTATGTTGCTCGCCCCTCTCTTGTCCTTCCAGTTACGTTGCTTCTTTCTTTCTCTTCTTTTTTCGAAAATTTGAGATATACAGTTCCTGCTGAAGCGGAAATGAAAGAATGGAGTTTTGTTTTTCAGAAGGAAGACCGGTTTTATTTTTAGGAGGAAGGGAAAACAGATGTGCTTTTATAGGGTAAGTACGTGGGATACAAGAAATGATAGGGTATAGGTTTTGTAGTGCTTCATAGGTAGCTGTATGCATGGACTTTGGATTTCGAACAGCTTGGTCGGCACGTAGGAGTAATTTGGCAGGCAAGAAACTAAAATATTTGGGGCGCAAGGCAATGGAGAGTTGGGTTGCAAGGAAAGAAAGGCTTTCAGACAAGGGAATGGACCTGTTTGGCACGAAACGAAAGGTGAACAAATGTTTTGAGACGCAAGAACCCAAAAGGCGTACGTACCCAGAGAAAGCAAAAAGGAAAGATTACCTTCAAGTGGATAGATTTAATAATATTTTAATATTATGAAACGTGCATGGAGATTTTCTTAAAAATAACATCCCATTTGACTCCTAATCCAAGAAGTGATACCTAATTCTAGCATAAAAAGATATTCCGGACCCAATGGGACAGGTTTCGTCGAATTCCGACACCGTTTGCGAAAATCTCTTAGAAAATATCGATGAAAAACACCGAGCTTTAATTCCTAAAAATTACAGAAAAAATCCTAAAAATATGAGGCCTTGACGTTTCACTAGACCACTTCCTAAGGTTTCGTATGAAACTTGTTTCGTTGAATTTGGAGTTTGTTTGACCCGTTAACCATTAAATAAAAGTTACCCCTGTTTCAAAAGAAAACTCCACTCGTTTTTCGGACCTCAATTGACGAAAATAAAAATACCGTTGTAATCAGCGATGTGCCAGGATTCCAAAAATATAATAATACCGGTAGTTTGACTCATATTATGAAACCCCAAAATGTTGATTACAGGGTGCAAAATACTCCACATAAAAAGTTGCTTACTTAATTAATTAAAAATCACCATAAAATTCTAAAAATTAAATTATCACTACGCCTCAAAAGAACCTAGTCTAAATTCGAAACCGATATGCAGTTACATCCAATAAACCGTTACGGTCGGTGGACGATTCTATAGCGACTATTTCAAATTTTGATTTAGTCATATCTGACAATATATAACACGAAATCTGGATTTTCCTCTTTAATATGAAAATTATCGTCATCATGCTCCCAGCGTTTCTCGTTTCACAGAATTCCGACTCATGTCGGACTCTGTATTCTCTATTGAAGTTCAAAGCTCGAATTTACGAACTGCACGCCGTTTTCAAGCTCGATTTATAATTATATAAATAAATAATTTTCAATCTTCGTTTTTAAGCAGCGAATTAAATTCTAAATCCCATCGATATTCCAAATATAATATTTAAAGCTAATTTAAATATTCAGATTCAAATGGTCGATAAACACGGGTCGTTACATTCTTCCCCCCTTAAAATAATTTCGTCCTCGAAATTGCTAAGGTAAGAAAGGACGTTACAAACCCATTAACTTTCAAATCCAATTTATTTTAAATCAAAATCGATTCAATATGGTAAATAAATATTTTCAAAAATATTGAAAATTTTCTAACTCCTTAAATTCCCGAAAAATTTCGTCAGCACCTCCTCTGTACGGCTCAATCGGTACAACTACGATTCGCCTTTCTAGGCCTTCTACAATCCAAAAGAAAATAAAACAGCCAAGCGGCTTGCCAAATCGGCTCATAAATCACCAAACCCATTTAAAAATAAACGTGTACCTTTTTATCGGGCATATTATTATATCCCTTCCATCTGCTACCCAGTCAGCATATACAAACGCATTCCCAACCAAATCCCAATTTTATTCTCAAAACCAAATCCTTCACGCGTCCATGCCAAATCTCATTCTTAACTCAATTTCCATCCATTATCAATTCCAACTCTAACTTACCAGTCCATCACCATTTCAGATTTCAGATTTCTGTCTTCCAATTCAAAATCTGATTTGGCTTGACATATTATATACCGATTAAATTTCCAGTTGGTTGGTTTCAATTCAATCCATCTTTGCTTTCACAAACTTCTAATAAATTTTGGCTTTGTTCAAACAATTTTCCTGGGAGTTTTTAAACAGTTCAGCTCTTTCAAAAATCGAATATTTCTTTTCAGGATTCAAAACAACTTGTTTTTCTCAAAGCAATTCAAAACAAGATTTTTGTAGTAATCCGTCACTTAGAACTCGGAAATGAACACTGATGATGTGGCCAGCATCCTCAGAGTTATTTCCCAGCTATCAAAGTGAGTTCAATACTATATCTTTTCAAAACTTCAATTTTAAACACTTTCATTTTGAAATCTATTTCAAAATAAATTTCACGATGCTTGTAAACAATTTAAAATCTCCCAGGATTTAAAATTCTCATATGATCCATCCAAGTTCATCTACAAATTCCTTTCCCACTTTTGGGAATTTTAATTCCAATTCTGATTTTATTCAGATTTAATTAATCTGATTTTACATTATACGAACTCAAATTGGTTATTTATATAACCATTTCAATTATAATCAACCAACACATCCAATATATTATAATATTTCAAATATTAATCATTCTTTTATATTAAAATATAATTTGGGTAAAATTATTTCATTTACCCTCTTTCAAAACATACTGTGTCGGTTTATCATGCTTGAGTGTTTAGAAACTCCTATCGATATAGTGGATCAAACTGATCGACCAAAACTCATAACAACTCAACCAAATAAAGCTCCACAATATAAAACATTTTTTTTATATAAAATCTACAAATACGTTCACTCATAAATATACATTCAACTCAATCTAGGTTATTGCTAACCCCACCTCTACTGAGTCACGCCACAGAGCCAAGGTAATTACTTAACCAATAGCTCTGATACCACTGTAACGAACTGGGGTTTTCGACTCCGAAAATCAACATCAAACTACCATGTTGACCATTCAGACATCGAACATTCCAGATCATTAATAGAAAGAAATTAGGGGGTGAGAATAGATAAGATAGAAATACTAGAATAGAAGAAGAAGAAGAACCACACACAGAGTCTCACATCGCAGCGGAACAAAATATAATACAGAAGTAAATCTTTATTGAGAACTTTGAAAATACTTACAATATCAGAGTACATCAACATCTGGACAGTGATAATTTGTCCTCATACAACACACAGCGGAATACTAGTAATATCATACGTCTGGACTCTTCCAGCTCGTCTCTTCACAGTAGTCGATAACCTGAACCTGTACAACCCGGCCTAACCCGAGCATTTACAAAGCACTGGGTCAGTCTGGTGAACCAGAGTGAGAAAAACTCGCACAGTATTTGGGTGAGCATCTAACCATGATTTTAAAGCTCGAAATCTTTTCAAAGAAAAGGATAATCGTAAGACCAAATCCACACATAAACACGGACGGTTTTCACCTTACGATAATCCAAAACAATTTTGAAACCAATATCTTTTCTGATATTATAATAATGTCTACATACAAGTAAATAACAATATAGTGGAAAGCTTGCATCTCACGCTCCACATATAGTATACAATTAAAACCGCGGGCGCTTATTGGAGATTGGATTCCAATTATGACAAGGTATGGGACCACCTGCCGATATTGTATCTCTAGAGACGAATACACTGGGTTCAACAAGAACATCTTGCAACCCGGCCCACACATGACCGATCACTCATTTCGCTTGAGTGTATCGAATGTATACCACTGACGGTTGGGATCAGCAACCGCCTCCCGAAAAGGGACAGCATCGAACATAGATTAAAGAAGCAAATAGGATTTTCTCTAGATAGGTGGTTATACACCCTAATGGGAGCGACCCACATAGCCATGCTGCCTGCCCGATTTTTGTCATTTCTCGGTTGATGAGGCTTGAGGCCAGAATTAACTCTTGACATCTGATCGCCATTTACTTTGAATGCCACAACGTCAGATCCGTCAGATATCACTAATTGATATCCACAAAAATACTCTAGCTGGAAGCTAAGAGAGCGGCAATTCTCCGCCAACAACTATAGCACGTTTGGAGAAATCAACGTACGTGATCCTTTGGAAATACTCTGTCAGACATCCGTCCATACAGGCCATCCAGGAACAGGATGAACCGAAGGCACTCTCCTACCGCATCCATATAGGAACCACCCCATGGATCAGTAGCGAGAAGTCCTTGCAACCCATAGATTCCAACTACGACAAAATCACAGCTTATCTCTGCTTGCCAGGCAAAGAATATTAGTGGTTCTTCCGTTTATGAAAATCCACGGTCTTCAATGCTCCATCTTGATCATCTTCTGAGATCTTCACGTATTTGTTGGTCGGAATGGTTTTCGAATATAAATTCGACTCCGGTCTTTCCATTCCAACAATCGTATTGGACAGATTTGATAGTCGGTGTTTTAACTATCAAAATATACAATGTTTCAATCATGACACTCCAATGAGATCACTGGTTAAGTATTCAGCATTACCTGGTCGTTTAACACTTGATTTACTTTGTCAAATCAACACTTCTAACTCTGTTAATATTTAAAAAATATGATATTTGAATAACTCTAATTCGATTTAACTAACATTCGTCTTAAATCCATTCGCTTGACTCTAGATCGCAGCGATCACAATGGTTACGCCTGATTCCCTCAGGAAACATCCGACCGCCGTAGGCTATCTGCTGCCTTGCGAATTACACTAGCAGTCGTACGAAATGGCACTCATCTTGAAAAAAAACTATGTTTGACTAACTCTAGATCGATTAACTATATTCAATTTCCCACTTAAATCTTCCTTCCAATCATCTTTTAAATTCGGAAATCCATTAGTTTTAACAAAGAAATTTATAGCACATATGTTATAACAATAGCGTTATAATTACTATTTAGATTTACAAAACAACAGCGCTATACTCGCTGTTTAGGTTTACAACCCATTTACTATAGCAAAAGCGCTACAATTGCTATATTAGATTTACAAAACATATATTATAACAACAGCGCTAAAATCGCTGTTTAGATTTTCAAAACATATCCACTAACGTCTCTTACGATTACCAACTAACATTATCTTCAGATAATCCCGATGTTGTTCAAGTTGGGGTATTTTAATTACCTCTCAGACCTTGATCAACAATGTTCTTATCCTCCGATAAACATAAGTTGTAATCAAAATCAATATTTCATTCTAGTCTCAAACAAATTCCATTTAACTATTGGGTTTGGTTATACAACCCTATAACTCAGTTCTTTACCCAGATTCGCTTATTTCCAATCTCCTTTCAAAATTATTCGACCATTTTCCCATTTTGAAATCTCATTTAAAATTCTCCTTTTTACTTGATCTTGTTTTCAAGTAACGTTAAATAAAATTAACGCCTTAACACGTTAAACCTCATTTACACGACCCTGGTTTATATAAACCCTTTACCTTAATTCAAATAATTAAGCAATACTTAAATTTAAGTTATCATCTTCGCTTGAAATCCTCTTTTTAACATCATTATAAACATCTAAGCTTTGAATATAAAACCCGCTCATAGATTCCTTTCACAATCCAATTTGGATTACACTTCTCTTCGATTACTTTTCAAAAGTAGTCTTCTAAATTCTTATTAAAACAATAATTTTCTTTACTCATTAACTACTTCAGTAGTTAATTTCTTTATTTACTAAAATAAATAGAAAACCCTTTTAAAAGATCTTGTTTAAAGTTAAAACAATATTCTTCAACTATTTCATTTCGCAATTTCGAAACAAACTAATTTAATATTCGATTCCAGTTTAAATGGTCAATTTTGTCAAGTCAAAATTCGATTATCTCGTAAACTAATTCCAATTAACCTTCACTTTAAATTAATTAAAAATATAATTAATTTAAATTATTTCCATTAATTGTTTCTTTTCAAAACAATTATCAAAGTTTAACCATTCGATCCATTCTCTATTCTCATTCTTTGTAAATCTGATTAACATCAGAACAAATCGAAGTCTTAAATAAATAAAATATTTATTTATTTTTCTTTTATAAACCTTTATTCAAAATAATATATTAAAAATCCAACTCCAGTTATAAAGTAAATTTTATAACTTCATCTTTATTGATTCACCTGACGGTGAATCAATATTTATAACACGATTGATTTTATAGGCCATACGCTGCCAAATACCCAACCAATATCACCTATTGGTTTAAACACAACACAGGTTGAATGTTCAGTCAAAAATCAACAATCAAATCAATCACCCCAAATAGGACAATTCATATGTGATAATATGGAAACAAACAATATATTTGAGGAATCCGGTTGGATCCCTCCAACCTGTTCTTCCCTGTATTCAAATGGTTTCCTCAAATCAGGCTATTCAGTTTTTGTTTAACTGATAAACTAAATAACGACCATTTAACGTCAACCATAAGCAATTCAAACAATTCAACCATTTAAACACGTTTATAAATAAACGTGACCAACCAAGGTGAGTCACCTTTATTGGAACCAATCGTTAAAAATAACGATTTGGTATTTCACTGAAATTAAACACAGTTTAATTTCATCAGTTAAATCAACCAACAATTGTATAAATAGCAAACAGGCAATCATCAGCAAACAAAATAAAAACCCAATTTATATTAAAATATAAATGGGAAAAACTGAGTGAGTTTAACTCACCTTGAATCCTGAAGCGGTTCGGTTTCCATAAAACGGTCGTTTAAACCTAACCAAAACTCCTGCTGCTACCAAAATCATCAAAACTGTTTCTAGACTGAAGCGTTCAACCAGGCGATACCGACATCCTTTGTTTTGTGCAAATTCATTAACCTTAAGCCCGCTAACCATGTTTAAGCCACGCAAATAACTTCTCCCCCAAATGAAAAATGGACAGCACTCCTCACTGGTATTTTCCACCTGCCCTGCTCTTCTCATGCAGCCCATACTGGACCCCCTTCGCAACTTCTGGTATAGATTAAATCTCCTGCTTCTCCATTACAGGATGACCGCCCCTTCTCTTTGGAACACACTCCCCCTTCCCATTGGTTTAACGCATCATCTACAGCATGGTTCCCACAAACTTATGTTGCTCGCCCCTCTCTTGTCCTTCCAGTTACGTTGCTTCTTTCTTTCTCTTTTTTTTTTCGAAAATTTGAGATATACAGTTCCTGCTGAAGCGGAAATGAAAGAATGGAGTTTTGTTTTTCAAAAGGAAGACCGGTTTTATTTTTAGGAGGAAGGGAAAACAGCAGTGCTTTTATAGGGTAAGTACGTGGGATACAAGAAATGATAGGGTATAGGTTTTGTAGTGCTTCATAGGTAGCTGTATGCATGGACTTTGGATTTCGAATAGCTTGGTCGGCACGTAGGAGTAATTTGGCAGGCAAGAAACTAAAATATTTGGGGCGCAAGGCAATGGAGAGTTGGGTGCAAGGAAAGAAAGGCTTTCAGACAAGGGAATGGACCTGTTTGGCACGAAACGAAAGGTGAACAAATGTTTTGAGACGCAAGAACCCAAAAGGCGTACGTACCCAGAGAAAGCAAAAAGGAAAGATTACCTTCAAGTGGATAGATTTAATAATATTTTAATATTATGAAACGTGCATGGAGATTTTCTTAAAAATAACATCCCATTTGACTCCTAATCCAAGAAGTGATACCTAATTCTAGCATAAAAAGATATTCCGGACCCAATGGGACAGGTTTCGTCGAATTCCGACACCGTTTGCGAAAATCTCTTAGAAAATATCGATGAAAAACACCGAGCTTTAATTCCTAAAAATTACAGAAAAAATCCTAAAAATATGAGGCCTTGACGTTTCACTAGACCTCTTCCTAAGGTTTCGTATGAAACTTGTTTCGTTGAATTTGGAGTTTGTTTGACCCGTTAACCATTAAATAAAAGTTACCCCTGTTTCAAAAGAAAACTCCACTCGTTTTTCGGACCTCAATTGACGAAAATAAAAATACCGTTGTAATCAGCGATGTGCCAGGATTCCAAAAATATAATAATACCGGTAGTTTGACTCATATTATGAAACCCCAAAATGTTGATTACAGGGTGCAAAATACTCCACATAAAAAGTTGCTTACTTAATTAATTAAAAATCACCATAAAATTCTAAAAATTAAATTATCACTACGCCTCAAAAGAACCTAGTCTAAATTCGAAACCGATATGCAGTTACATCCAATAAACCGTTACGGTCGGTGGACGATTCTATAGCGACTATTTCAAATTTTGATTTAGTCATATCTGACAATATATAACACGAAATCTGGATTTTCCTCTTTAATATGAAAATTATCGTCATCAAGCTCCCAGCGTTTCTCGTGTAATAACCCGGAAAAACTGGGCCAGTTTAAAATTTTTATTTTGGCTATTTTAGCGAATTTTGAATATTTAAAATAGATTATTTTAAATAATATCGACGAGAAATTTATTTTGAATAGAATTCGATGTATATATTTATACGCGTCGTCGTTAGAATATAAATATTTATTTTAAATTATAAATAGAATTGAAAATGGCGCGGTAGTTCGATAATTCGATTTCAAACTTCAATTGAATGTACCGGGTGCAAAACAATCCGGATTTTAGTGAAACCAAAAATAATGGGATCTAATTGATGATATCTTTCCAACGAATCTGACCAATCAAAATTTCGTAGCGGGAATCAAAAGTTATGTCCAGTTGAAAATTCTGATTTTTTTATGTTTTTAAATTCTGATTTTAAAATGATTTAAAAACTGATTTTGTTATGATTTAAAAACTGATTTTGTTATAATTTAAAAACTGATTTTTTTTATGTTTTTAAATTCTGATTTAAAAAAAAAGAGTTTAAAACTGATTTGATTTTAAAACTTTAAATAGAAAAAGGTTTAATCTTTTTAAAGAAAAGATTTGAACTTTTAAAAGAAAAGATTTGAACTTTTAAAAGAAAAGATTTGAACTTTTCAAAGAAAAGATTTGAACTTTGAATAGAAAAAAAATTGAACTTTGAATAGAAAAAGATCAGATTTTTTTTTTTTAGAATAGAAAAGATCATATTTTTAAAATAGAAAAGACGGAGTTTTCATTAAGTAGACGAAGTAAAATATGATCTTTATATTTTTAAAGTAATAAAAATATGATTTTTACATCGTAGGAATATTAAAGATATAATCTTTATTTTTGAAAAGGCGGAATCTATATCTTTGAAATAAAAATTCGATTTTTATATATTGAACTTTGAAATAAAAATTCGTTTTTTATATATTGAACTTTGAAATAAAAATTCGATTTTTATATATTGAACTTTGAAATAAAAATTCGATTTTTATATATTGAACTTTGAAATAAAAATTCGATTTTTATATATTGCATAGCGAAGTAAAAATTCGATTTTTACATATGTAGTGAAAGCTGACAACGAAGGTGACAAAAAGGCGGGAACGACGAAGATCTCTACAATAGAAGTGCCGTGGAGCTAGGATAGCTATAAGTGAGAATTTCTCACCTTTCAATTTCATTTCTATTTATATATATATACTAGGATGCAGACGCTGCTTAGTAGCACCCGACACAATCGTCCACAAACCATGGACTTGTTTGTTTGGTTGCGTAGATTAGTTGGATTATTTGATTGAAATTGAATTGTGTGGTGAAATGAATTGATTTGATTGATGTGTGAATGGCATGGGCCTTCACTAGACCGGGGATAAGGCTAGGCCTCGTCCCGTTTCTAGTATCGTGCCGTTATGCCGCCGAAATTTTCTAAAATAGGTTAGAAAAATAAAAATATCATTTTATTGAATAAATGAACCGAATAGAATATTCATAGGTAGAATAAAATGTTTTATCGTTAAAAATATAATTTTTAACGTGAATGTGAATAAATAAATATTCATTTACAAACCGGACGGTTTGTTTATGTACACCTATTTGAATGACATTGATTGGGACGATAAATTTTACACATCGCCCAACTGCATAAATAAAATCTGTGTTTGATTGTCTGAAACCCCACATGGGTGTTGGGATGAAATTTGAAGTTCACTCATCCCGATTGATTGAATATGTCGATCGGTTGATTGACAGGCTGTTGTAAGCGTTGGATATCTATATTTGATGCTTATACAGTGTAGTGCACTTTGGTTGATGGTTGATTATTTTTCCATGCTATTATATACATGTGTTGTATGAAAATCCATATAATTAACTTTATATGGTAATTGATTGGGCCTCATTCCAGTTTTAAAATAGAAATATTTGAAATAGGAATATTCGAAATGGAATATTTGAAAATATCAATATATGAAGCCGTGTTGATTAGATTGACGCCATTTTGACGTGAACGATATTTATATCGATTTTATTCATTTTGAAATGAATTGAATTGAAAACGATTTCGAAATGAATTGAATTGAAAACGATTTCGAAATGAATTGAATTGAAAACGATTTCGAAATGAATTGAATTGAAAAAGATTTCGAAATGAATTGAATTGAAAACGATTTCGAAATGAATTGAATTGAAAACGATTTCGAAATGTATTGAATTGAAATCGATTTCGAAATGAATTGAATTGAAAACGATTTCGAAATGAATTGAATTGAAAACGATTTCGAAATGAATTGAATTGAAAACGATTTCGAAATGAATTGAATTGAAAACGATTTCGAAATGAATTGAATTGAAAACGATTTCGAAATGAATTGAATTGAAAACGATTTCGAAATGAATTGAAAACAATTTCGAAATGAATTGAATTGAAAACGATTTCGAAATGAATTGAATTGAAAACGAATTCAAATTGAATTGAAAGCGAAGTGAAATGAATTCAAATTGAATTGAAATTTGAATTGAATAGAAATGAATTTTAAAACGAATTTATAAAGAAGAATTCAATTGTGATTTGAATTGAAAAGGAAGTTGAAAATGTTTTTGAAACGAATTCAAAACTATTTATATAATTCGTTTTAAATAGAAATCGACGAAGTATATATTATATATATTATATATATAATATAATGGCCTGAATAGAACGCGCCGCGCCGCGGCAGTTCGTGAATTTCGACCATTTATTTCAAACGGACATTACGGGAGATCCGACCATCGGATTCTCCTAAAACCGGAACCGTTGGGTTCGTATCGAAAAGAGCTTTCTAACGAATATTAGAAATTAGAAATCTAACGGTTGGATTTGGAATTATGTCCAAATCGAATTTGAAAAAGGTCGCTATAAGTGCAGTTCGATGGCCATTGATGGAAATCGACTGTACGGGCCTTGATAAAATTATTAAAAATAGTAATAATTTGTGTAAAATCATAAGAAATGATTTGTGAAGATTTGGGACGAAAAACTCCATATTTGAAAAGATAAAAATAGATTTTTATCGAAATGAACTAGTTTTGAACTAGAATTATAATTCTATTTATTTTTAAATAAATAAATTGAATTTGAAAAGGGTTTTGAAAATAACCAAAATTTCCAATGATTGCATTGGAGTGGATTTGAATCGAAATTGTCTTCGGAATATTTCGATGTTGGAATTCGTGATTATACAGATGTTGTTATGGAAATTTGAAAGATATATATTTATATCGTTATTTCCAATACGACATTTGTTAGTCGTAGAATTTGATATTGAATATAAGCCGATATATTTTCTATTCAGAGCCTTGTATTGAATATCAAATGTGATTTGGGTTTGTCGCGAACGGTGTCTTCACTAACACTGTTCTTGAACCTAGTTGTGAAAAGATTAAATCTTTTTATTTAGATTTAATGAAGTGTACCAATTAAACGATATTTAATTGGAACTGAATTGGTATTGATTTTTGGGTTTATCGCGAACAGTGTTTTAAATAACACTTGTTCTTTAACCCGATAATTAATGGAATGTGATTTTGGGTTTATCGTGAACCGTGTTTTAAATGACACTGATTCATTAACCCAGTTAAAGATTAAAACTAAGTGGAGTTTTAATGAATCTTTAATTAGATTGAGATGATCGAAAATGGAGTATCACCAGTTTTGCTCCAGGCGATGGTTAAATCTTTAATTAGATTTGAACGTGAAATGGTAATTGAATTTACCGATAACACTGTGGTGTTAGATATGAAGTATTACCAGTTTTACTTCATGGGATGAATAGGTTGGGATTGGGAAATAAAATAAATGATTACTTCGGTGTGGTTCGTTAATCCCGACTAGTTTGAATTGATATTCAAAGGAGATTAAAGAATAAATTTAAAGAATTTATCTTGGATAAAATTAATGGGAACTTTTCCCAAAGTATAGGAAATTCTGAATAAAAGAATATTCTGAATTGGAATGAGGCGTATGTTGTGTTTGTGTAACACTTTTATAATATATACGCGAGTTATTCAGAAAGACCGGGTTTATCCCATTCTGAATAACTGATTCGACGTGGTGTCGAAGATGAAGACGGTGGTCAAAGACCAGAAGTCTTCACGTCGTTTGGGTGATTACTGATGATCTTGATTGGGTTGTACACCCAAGAAGATGGAAACAGTTTGTGATCGTCCAGACGTACTTGGAGATCGATGGATATGCGGGGTACTAGGTGCCTCCGGTTTCGTTCAGACCCAGAACGGACTTGTAAATGGACTGTGTGTCTGACATTGTATTTTAGTCTGTGTGATTGATCTCTATTAAATATATATCTGTTTGGCGGCGGAGAATTTATTCTCTTGCTTAACGCCCTTCTCTGAGACGTACGAGCTCAGGGGTTATATATTGATGGATATCAAACGCATGGAGTGAATTGCCTGTGTGGCATGCCTAAGTGGCAATTGATCGAGGCTTCTGTTGAAAAGCAAAGTCTTGTGGTGATGATCAAAGCACGGCCTTTGTGGCGTAGCTTTGTGTAACGTTGATTCGCGAGCTTCACACCCGGTATGAACCAAAAACGGGAGAGGACGTCAGGGAGGGCATGCGTTTCTTTCTAGCTAGAAGTGGCGTCAGTGGTTTTACACGCCCTGACGAGTTTGACTTATGTGGTTGTTGCTGTTGCGAGGCGCCTCGGTTATATCGGTTTCAGCCGATGCATTCTGGTCGGCAGACGGACCAGACTTACACCCCATAGGGTGGGGAGACGCATGTTCAGGGTTTAAGTTTAATCCACATCGGTGGACTGGCCCTGAGGATCCAAGGGCCCACCTGTGTCTGGGTCCTGAGACACGGGCTAGAGCGTCTCGAATCGGTTGAGGACTATCTTTTGCCTCGGTTCATAGACGGAAATCCAATTTCCAAATACGTGACATTTGCGGTTTTATTTGTAGATCCTAGTATGGCGACATAGTGGGATGGGGTGCTCATGCCTCCTATGATTGATACTTATGATTTGAAGTTGTTTTATACACTATGCACTTATAATAGTATCAAACGATTTGTTTTAACCGTATCAAGCATTCTTTGGCTGTTATAAGGGAAAACCCTATCCTCGGCTGCGTTGCATTGTGTGATGGGACTGGGTCTTATAACAGCTTCATTTTTCTTTATTTAGCATTGCGCTGTTTGTTTTATGCACTGGTATTCTTGGGAGGAAACCCGTTCCGTGTTATACGGCGTGGTCCCTTGATTTACCTAACTTTTAAAATAAGGAATAATAACTATTTTAGTTCTCACACCAGTCCCATGACTGACCTAGAGTTTATTGTTTTAACCTAAACTCTGGGTGCCCCTATTTTGACACGGGCAGCTAGTAGTTTTGGTTTTGCAGATTTATATTCACAGGATCCTGGTTTACAGCTGGAACGATATCCGGAAAGCTTTGTATCCGTATATCTCTTCTAGTTGTGTATTGTATTATCTTCCGCTGCGATGTATTTAAATGTAATTTAAATCTCTGATATTTCTGTGTAATATTCATTTAAACTCTGTATATTCTTGTAATCTGATGCATTGTTGTAATATACAATGAAATGTTCTTTTGTATGCGTTCTGTTTTGTCCTGTTCTCAAACGATAGGGCGTTTCGAACGGCCTGGATCGGTTTAGCGACTGGTTCGGACCGAGCGAAATTCCTTCCCGTCACAGTTGGTATCAGAGCTTTGGTTTACAAAGCTCAGAGAACAAGACACATTAGAACCCTACGAAAGAATTCATCAGATATTGGATTAGTAATATCCAATTAGAATGACTCGTTAGAGATGGGATCAGTAGTATCCTAGAACGAGTGTGAAGAGCATATTTTTGAAAATGAAAACAATTTTTGTTTTAAAAATTTGAATCGACTATTCGTATTTGATTATCTATTTATATTGATGTGGACAATCCAGTATATATAGATTTTGCGTATACGTCTGATCCGCGTGTATTCGAAATTTTAATATACTGGATAGATATAGAATTACACTCTAATCGCCCGGAGATGATTTTGATGATGGAGCTCCATCATTAGAATTTATGTTCGAGTGACGAAAGTGGGCTTTCTATATATTTCCTATTGACTGGTGTGAGAACCAAAATTAGATAGGGCCTATTGTTGTGATTTGGCATCAAAAATCTGATTTTTGACTATATATCAAAATTATGAATTTGAAAATCTAATTCACTAATTGATTGATGTTTGTGTTGTTTGTTCATTGTTTGATAATTTTGAACCATTATGCCTAATTTGATCAATATTTGAATTGTATTGAAAATTGGTCGCATTTTCTTGCATATACATATACTTATATTGAACAGGTCATAGCAAGGAGGCTAGAGCCGAAGAATAAAATTTGTTTGCCCGACAAATAGGTACATGTTTACTACATAATTTCCTGTTTTGTTTGGGTGATGATGATTTTGTGAGCCTATCGGCTAGCCGCTTGGCTTTTTCTTTTTCTTTTAGAGATCTGAAGGACCGGGGAAGCTATTTGAAATTCCCTGATGCTCCCGGTGCAGGGGAGGTTATGGCGAAATTTTTCAAAAATTTAGGGTGTTAGCCAAATTTTTGAAATTTTTGAAAATTCTCAGAAACTGAAAAGTTGGAGAATGGAAGCCAGATCGAATATAGAGTTGAATGATCAAACCACTTTCGACTTTGTTCCTTTTCGGGGACGAAAAGTTTTAAGTGGGGGAGATTGTAATAACCCGGAAAAACTGGGCCAGTTTAAAATTTTTATTTTGGCTATTTTAGCGAATTTTGAATATTTAAAATAGATTATTTTAAATAATATCGACGAGAAATTTATTTTGAATAGAATTCGATGTATATATTTATACGCGTCGTCGTTAGAATATAAATATTTATTTTAAATTATAAATAGAATTGAAAATGGCGCGGTAGTTCGATAATTCGATTTCAAACTTCAATTGAATGTACCGGGTGCAAAACAATCCGGATTTTAGTGAAACCAAAAATAATGGGATCTAATTGATGATATCTTTCCAACGAATCCGACCAATCAAAATTTCGTAGCGGGAATCAAAAGTTATGTCCAGTTGAAAATTCTGATTTTTTTATGTTTTTAAATTCTAATTTTAAAATGATTTAAAAACTGATTTTGTTATGATTTAAAAACTGATTTTGTTATAATTTAAAAACTGATTTTTTTTATGTTTTTAAATTCTGATTTAAAAAAAAAGAGTTTAAAACTGATTTGATTTTAAAACTTTAAATAGAAAAAGGTTTAATCTTTTTAAAGAAAAGATTTGAACTTTTAAAAGAAAAGATTTGAACTTTTAAAAGAAAAGATTTGAACTTTGAATAGAAAAAAAATTGAACTTTGAATAGAAAAAGATCAGATTTTTTTTTTTAGAATAGAAAAGATCATATTTTTAAAATAGAAAAGACGGAGTTTTTATTAAGTAGACGAAGTAAAATATGATCTTTATATTTTTAAAGTAATAAAAATATGATTTTTACATCGTAGGAATATTAAAGATATAATCTTTATTTTTGAAAAGGCGGAATCTATATCTTTGAAATAAAAATTCGATTTTTATATATTGAACTTTGAAATAAAAATTCGTTTTTTATATATTGAACTTTGAAATAAAAATTCGATTTTTATATATTGAACTTTGAAATAAAAATTCGATTTTTATATATTGAACTTTGAAATAAAAATTCGATTTTTATATATTGCATAGCGAAGTAAAAATTCGATTTTTACATATGTAGTGAAAGCGGACAACGAAGGTGACAAAAAGGCGGGAACGACGAAGATCTCTACAATAGAAGTGCCGTGGAGCTAGGATAGCTATAAGTGAGAATTTCTCACCTTTCAATTTCATTTCTATTTATATATATATACTAGGATGCAGACGGTGCTTAGTAGCACCCGACACAATCGTCCACAAACCATGGACTTGTTTGTTTGGTTGCGTAGATTAGTTGGATTATTTGATTGAAATTGAATTGTGTGGTGAAATGAATTGATTTGATTGATGTGTGAATGGCGTGGGCCTTCACTAGACCGGGGATAAGGCTAGGCCTCGTCCCGTTTCTAGTATCGTGCCGTTATGCCGCCGAAATTTTCGAAAATAGGTTAGAAAAATAAAAATATCATTTTATTGAATAAATGAACCGAATAGAATATTCATAGGTTGAATAAAATGTTTTATCGTTAAAAATATAATTTTTAACGTGAACATGAATAAATAAATATTCATTTGCAAACCGGACGGTTTGTTTATGTACACCTATTTGAATGACATTGATTGGGACGATAAATTTTACACATCGCCCAACTGCACAAATAAAATCTGTGTTTGATTGTCTGAAACCCCACACGGGTGTTGGGATGAAATTTGAAGTTCACTCATCCTGATTGATTGAATATGTCGATCGGTTGATTGACAGGCTGTTTTAAGCGTTGGATATCTATATTTGATGCTTATACAGTGTAGTGCACTTTGGTTGATGGTTGATTATTTTTCCATGCTATTATACACATGTGTTATATGAAAATCCATATAATTAACTTTATATGGTAATTGATTGGGCCTCATTCCAGTTTTAAAATAGAAATATTTGAAATAGGAATATTCGAAATGGAATATTTGAAAATATCAATATATGAAGCCGTGTTGATTAGATTGACGCCATTTTGACGTGAACGATATTTATATCGATTTTATTCATTTTGAAATGAATTGAATTGAAAACGATTTCGAAATGAATTGAATTGAAAACGATTTCGAAATGAATTGAATTGAAAACGATTTCGAAATGAATTGAATTGAAATCGATTTCGAAATGAATTGAATTGAAAACGATTTCGAAATGAATTGAATTGAAAACGATTTCGAAATGAATTGAATTGAAAACGATTTCGAAATGAATTGAATTGAAAACGATTTCGAAATGAATTGAATTGAAAACGATTTCGAAATTAATTGAATTGAAAACGAATTCAAATTGAATTGAAAGCGAAGTGAAATGAATTCAAATTGAATTGAAAGCGAAGTGAAATGAATTCAAATTGAATTGAAATTTGAATTGAATAGAAATGAATTTTAAAACGAATTTATAAAGAAGAATTCAATTGTGATTTGAATTGAAAAGGAAGTTGAAAATGTTTTTGAAACGAATTCAAAACTATTTATATAATTCGTTTTAAATAGAAATCGACGAAGTATATATTATATATATTATATATATAATATAATGGCCTGAATAGAACGCGCCGCACCGCGGCAGTTCGTGAATTTCGACCATTTATTTCAAACGGACATTACGGGAGATCCGACCATCGGATTCTCCTAAAACCGGAACCGTTGGGTTCGTATCGAAAAGAGCTTTCTAACTAATATTAGAAATTAGAAATCTAACGGTTGGATTTGGAATTATGTCCAAATCAAATTTGAAAAAGGTCGCTATAAGTGCAGTTCGATGGCCATTGATGGAAATCGACTGTACGGGCCTTGATAAAATTATTAAAAATAGTAATAATTTGTGTAAAATCATAAGAAATGATTTGTGAAGATTTGGGATGAAAAACTCCATATTTGAAAAGATAAAAATAGATTTTTATCGAAATGAACTAGTTTTGAACTAGAATTATAATTCTATTTATTTTTAAATAAATAAATTGAATTTGAAAAGGGTTTTGAAAATAACCAAAATTTCCAATGATTGCATTGGAGTGGATTTGAATCGAAATTGTCTTCGGAATATTTCAATGTTGGAATTCGTGATTATACAGATGTTGTTATGGAAATTTGAAAGATATATATTTATATCGTTATTTCCAATACGACATTTGTTAGTCGTAGAATTTGATATTGAATATAAGCCGATATATTTTCTATTCAGAGCCTTGTATTGAATATCAAATGTGATTTGGGTTTGTCGCGAACGGTGTCTTCACTAACACTGTTCTTGAACCTCGTTGTGAAAAGATTAAATCTTTTTATTTAGATTTAATGAAGTGTACCAATTAAACGATATTTAATTGGAATTGAATTGGTATTGATTTTTGGGTTTATCGCGAACAGTGTTTTAAATAACACTTGTTCTTTAACCCGATAATTAATGGAATGTGATTTTGGGTTTATCGTGAACCGTGTTTTAAATGACACTGATTCTTTAACCCAGTTAAAGATTAAAACTAAGTGGAGTTTTAATGAATCTTTAATTAGATTGAGATGATCGAAAATGGAGTATCACCAGTTTTGCTCCAGGCGATGGTTAAATCTTTAATTAGATTTGAACGTGAAATGGTAATTGAATTTACCGATAACACTGTGGTGTTAGATATGAAGTATTACCAGTTTTACTTCATGGGATGAATAGGTTGGGATTGGGAAATAAAATAAATGATTACTTCGGTGTGGTTCGTTAATCCCGACTAGTTTGAATTGATATTCAAAGGAGATTAAAGAATAAATTTAAAGAATTTATCTTGGATAAAATTAATGGGAACTTTTCCCAAAGTATAGGAAATTCTGAATAAAAGAATATTCTGAATTGGAATGAGGCGTATGTTGTGTTTGTGTAACACTTTTATAATATATACGCGAGTTATTCAGAAAGACCGGGTTTATCCCATTCTGAATAACTGATTCGACGTGGTGTCGAAGATGAAGACGGTGGTCGAAGACCAGAAGTCTTCACGTCGTTTGGGTGATTACTGATGATCTTGATTGGGCTGTACACCCAAGAAGATGGAAACAGTTTGTGATCGTCCAGACGTACTTGGAGATCGATGGATATGCGGGGTACTAGGTGCCTCCGGTTTCGTTCAGACCCAGAACGGACTTGTAAATGGACTGTGTGTCTGACATTGGATTTTAGTCCGTGTGATTGATCTCTATTAAATATATATCTGTTTGGCGGCGGAGAATTTATTCTCTTGCTTAACGCCCTTCTCTGAGACGTACGAGCTCAGGGGTTATATATTGATGGATATCAAACGCATGGAGTGAATTGCCTGTGTGGCATGCCTAAGTGGCAATTGATCGAGGCTTCTGTTGAAAAGCAAAGTCTTGTGGTGATGATCAAAGCACGGCCTTTGTGGCGTAGCTTTGTGTAACGTTGATTCGCGAGCTTCACACCCGGTATGAACCAAAAACGGGAGAGGACATCAGGGAGGGCATGCGTTTCTTTCTAGCTAGAAGTGGCGTCAGTGGTTTTAGACGCCCTGACGAGTTTGACTTATGTGGTTGTTGTTGTTGCCAGGCGCCTCGGTTATATCGGTTTCGGCCGATGCATTCTGGTCGGCAGACGGACCAGACTTACACCCCATAGGGTGGGGAGACGCATGTTCAGGGTTTAAGTTTAATCCACATCGGTGGACTGGCCCTGAGGATCCAAGGGCCCACCTGTGTCTGGGTCCTGAGACACGGGCTAGAGCGTCTCGAATCGGTTGAGGACTGTCTTTTGCCTCGGTTCATAGACGGAAATCCAATTTCCAAATACGTGACATTTGCGGTTTTATTTGTAGATCCTAGTATGGCGACATAGTGGGATGGGGCGCTCATGCCGCCTATGATTGATACTTATGATTTGAAGTTGTTTTATACACTATGCACTTATAATAGTATCAAACGATTTGTTTTAACCGTATCAAGCATTCTTTGGCTGTTATAAGGGAAAACCCTATCCTCGGCTGCGTAGCATTGTGTGATGGGACCTGGGTCTTATAACAGCTTCATTTTTCTTTATTTAGCATTGCGCTGTTTGTTTTATGCACTGGTATTCTTGGGAGGAAACTCGTTCCGTGTTATACGGCGTGGTCCCTTGATTTACCAAACTTTTAAAATAAAGAATAATAACTGTTTTAGTTCTCACACCAGTCCCATGACTGACCTGGAGTTTATTGTTTTAACCTAAACTCTGGGTGCCCCTATTTTGACACGGGCAGCTAGTAGTTTTGGTTTTGCAGATTTATATTCACAGGATCCTGGTTTACAGCTGGAACGATATCCGGAAAGCTTTGTATCCGTATATCTCTTCTAGTTGTGTATTGTATTATCTTCCGCTGCGATGTATTTAAATGTAATTTAAATCTCTGATATTTCTGTGTAATATTCATTTAAACTCTGTATATTCTTGTAATCTGATGCATTGTTGTAATATACAATGAAATGTTCTTTTGTATGCGTTCTGTTTTGTCCTGTTCTCAAACGATAGGGCGTTTCGAACGGCCTGGATCGGTTTAGCGACTGATTCGGACCGAGCAAAATTCCTTCCCGTCACATCTCGTTTCACAGAATTCCGACTCATGTCGGACTCTGTATTCTCTATTGAAGTTCAAAGCTCGAATTTACGAACTGCACGCCATTTTCAAGCTCGATTTATAATTATATAAATAAATAATTTTCAATCTTCGTTTTTAAGCAGCGAATTATATTCTAAATCCCATCAATATTCCAAATATAATATTTAAAGCTAATTTAAATATTCAGATTCAAATGGTCGAAAAACACGGGTCGTTACACGGAATCATATAGATATCACCACATCAGAGAGCACAGTGCAGGATACAACTTATTGCATAATAATACATAATCAGTCATCATCGCCAGAGGCAGAATCATACATAAAGAGTACACAAAATAAATATCAGTCCACATCGCCAATGGCGGAATCATAATACATATACAATAATGGCGGAAAGAGTCAAAGTCATCTCAATGTAGTCGAGCCTCGCCATAGCCAAAAGCGCACCAGATACCTGTAACTAGGCTGCCCGTGTGAAAATGAGGGCACCCGAGTTTGCAAGGTGAAACAAACTACGAGTCAGTCATGGGACAGGTATGAGAAATCTACTTAACTTACTAAACAACAATAATAAGGCAAATCAAAGGACCACGCCACTTTCGTGGAACTGGTTTACTCCAATGAGTGCTAGTGCATGAAATAAAGTAAATGATTAAATCATCGCAATGCTTTTTATAAAATGAAGCCATTATAAGACTCAGGTCCCATCACACAATGCAACGCAAGCCGAAGGATGGAGTTTTACCTTATAATGGCAAAAAAATGCTTCATACATATAAAACGAAAGAGTTTGGTATTATTACTAGTGCATATACGTTTTAAAAGAAAATTTAACCATAAATATCAATCCTATGCGGCATAGCTACATCTACTATGTCATCCTACTGGTAATACAATCACATCTGCATATTTCGTATTGGAAATTGTATTCCATCATGAGTCGAGGCAAGGGGCAAGCTCCTCTCCGTACGAGACACTCTAGCAAATGTCCCAGGATCGCACACAACGGTCCTTGGAATCGGCTGGGCTGGTCCTCTCTTACTTTTGAGGATTGGCAATTCCTAAACACTTGTTTCCTGGTCCTTACAGACCTATAATCGAGGCGCCTCGCATTCCAACAACCACACAGGTGAAAAGTATATATAAATGTCAGGGCTGGTAGGTCACTGACACCACCCTAGCTAGAAAGAAACGTCATGCTCTCCCAGTGGTCCTCCCGTTTTTGACTCATACCGAGGTGTGAGGCTCATGAATCCACGCTATACACAAAGCTATGTCACTGAGACGACCCGTGACTTCCCCGTAAAGGAAAGCGTCGGATAGTTCGAGAACAAACCACAACAGAACGCAAACAAAAGAACATTTCATTGTATATTACAACAATGCATCAGATTACAAGAATATACAGAGTATAAATGAATATTACACAGAAATATCAGAGATTTAAATTACATTTAAATACATAGCAGCGGAAAATAATACAATACACAACTAGAAGTAGATATACGGATACAAAGCTTTCCGGATATCGTTCCAGCTGTAAACCAGGATCCTGTGAATATAAATCTGCAAAACCAAAACTACTAGCTGCCCGTGTCAAAATAGGGGCACCCAGAGTTTAGGTTAAAACAATAAACTCCAGGTCAGTCATGTGACTGGTGTGAGAACTAAAACAGTTATTAATCTTTATTTTTAAAGTTAGGTAAATCAAGGGACCACGCCGTATAACACGGAACGGGATTCCTCCCAAGAATACCAGTGCATAAAACAAACAGCGCAATGCTAAATAAAGAAAAATGAAGCTGTTATAAGACCCAGGTCCTATCACACAATGCAACGCAAGCCGGGGGATAGGGTTTTCCCTTATAACAGCCAAAGAATGCTTGATACGTTTGAAACAAATCATTTGATACTATAATAAGTGCATAGTGTATAAAACAACTTCAAATCATAAGTATCAATCATAGGCGGCATGAGCGCCCCATCCCACTATGTCGCCATATATAGGATTACAACTAAAACCGCGAATGTCACGTATTTGGAAATTGGATTTCCATCTATGAACCGAGGCAAAAGATAGTCCTCACCGTCTTCGAGACTGTTTAGCCCGAGCCTCAGGGTCAGAGCGCATCGACCCTTGGATCCTCAGGGCCGGTCCACCGATGTGGATTAAACTTAAACCCTGAACATGCGTCTCCCCACCCTATGGGGTGTAAGTCTGGTCCGTCTGCCGACCAGAATGCATCGGCCGAAACCGATATAACCGAGGCGCCTCGCAACAGCAACAACCACATAAGTCAAACTCGTCAGGGCGTGTAAAACCACTGACGCCACTTCTAGCTAGAAAGAAACGCATGCCCTCCCTGACGTCCTCTCCCGTTTTTGGTTCACAACCGGGGTGCGAAACTCGCGAAGCAAACGTTACACAAAGTTGTGCCACACAGGCTGTGCTTTGATCATCACCACAAGACTTTGCTTTTCAACAGAAGCCTCGATCAATTGCCACTTAGGCATGCCACACAGGAAATTCACTCCATGCGTTTGATATCCATCAATATATAACCCCTGAGCTCGTACGTCTCAGAGAAGGGCGTTAAGCAAGAGAATAAATTCTCCGCCACCAAACAGATATATATTTAATAGAGATCAATCACACAGACTAAAATCCAATGTCAGACACACAGTCCATTTACAAGTCCGTTCTGGGTCTGAACGAAACCGGAGGCACCTAGTACCCCGCACATCCATCGATCTCCAAGTACGTCTGGACGATCACCAACTGTTTCCATCTTCTTGGGTGTACAGCCCAATCAAGATCATCAGTTATCACCCAAACGACGTGAAGACTTCCGGTCTTCGAATACCGTCTTCATCTTCGACACCACGTCGAATCAGTTATTCAGAATGGGATAAACCCGGTCTTTCTGAATAACTCACGTATATATTATAAAAGTTTTACACAAACACAACATACGCCTCATTCCAATTCAGAATATTCCTTTATTCAAATATTCCTATACTTTGGGAAAAGTTCCCATTAATTTTATCCAAGATAAATCCTTTGAATTTATTCTTTAATCTCCTTTGAATATCAATTCAAGCTAGTCGGGATTAGCGAACCACACCGAAGTAATCATTTATTTTATTTCCCAATCCCAACCTATTCATCCCATGAAGTAAAACTGGTAATACTTCATATCTAACACCACAGTGTTATCGGTAAATTCAATTACCATTTCACGTTCAAATCTAATTAAAGATTTAACCATCGCCTGGAGTAAAACTGGTGATACTCCATTCTCGATCTTTTCAATCTATTTAAAGATTCATTAAAACTCCACTTAGTTTTAATCTTTAACTGGGTTAAAGAATCAGTGTCATTTAAAACACGGTTCACGATAAACCCAAAAATCAATATCAATTCAATTCCAATTAAATATTATTTAATTGGTACACTTCACTAAATCTAAATAAAAAGATTTAATCTTTTCTCAACTGGGTTCAAGAACAGTGTTAGTGAAGACACCATTCACGACAAACCCAAATCACATTCGATATTCAATACAAGGCTCTGAATAGAAAATATATCGGCTTACATTCAATATCGAATTCTACGACTAACAAATGTCGTATTGGAAATAACGATACAAATATATATCTTTCAAATTTCCATAACAACACCTGTAATATCACGAATTCCAACATCGAAATATTCCGAAGACAATTTCGATTCAAATCCACTCCAATGCAATCATTGGAAATTTTGGTTATTTTCAAAACCATTTCAAATTCAATTTATTTATTTAAAAATAAATAGAATTATAATTCTAGTTCAAAACTAGTTCATTTCGATAAAAATCTATTTTTATCTTTTCAAATATGGAGTTTTTCATCCCAATTCTTCTCAAATCACTTCTTATGATTTTACACAAATTATTACTATTTTTAATAATTTTATCAAGGCCCGTACAGTCGATTTCCAACAACGGCCATCGAACTGCACTTACAGCGACCTTTTTCAAATTTGATTTGGACGTATCTCCAAATCCAACCGTTAGATTTCAAATTTCTAATATTCGTTAGAAAGCTCTTTTCGATACGAACCCAACGGTTCCGGTTTTAGGAGAATCCGACGGTCGGATTTCCCGTAATGTCCATTTGAAATAAATGGTCGAAATTCACGAACTGCCGCGGCGCGGCGCGTTCTATTCAGGCCATTATATTATATATATAATATATATAATATATACTTCGTCGATTTCTATTTAAAACGAATTATATAAATAGTTTTGAATTCGTTTCAAAAACATTTTTCAACTTCCATTTCAATTCAAATCACAATTGAATTCTTCTTTATAGATTCGTTTTAAAATTCATTTCTATTCAATTCAAATTTCAAATTCAATTTGAATTCGTTTTCAATTCACTTCATTTCGAAATCGTTTTCAATTCAATTCATTTCGAAATCGTTTTCAATTCACTTCATTTCGAAATCGTTTTCAATTCACTTTGAATTCGTTTTCAATTCACTTCATTTCGAAATCGTTTTCAATTCAATTCATTTCGAAATCGTTTTCAATTCAATTCATTTCGAAATTGTTTTCAATTCAATTCATTTCGAAATCGTTTTCAATTCAATTCATTTCGAAATCATTTTCGATTCAATTCATTTCGAAATCGTTTTCAATTCAATTCATTTCGAAATCGTTTTCAATTCAATTCATTTCGAAATCGTTTTCAATTCAATTCATTTCGAAATCGTTTTCAATTCAATTCATTTCGAAATCGTTTTCAATTCAATTCATTTCGAAATCGTTTTCAATTCAATTCATTTCGAAATCGTTTAAAATCGATATAAATATCGTTCACGTCAAAATGGCGTCAAACTAATCAACACGACTTCATAAATTTCTATTTTCAAATATTCTATTTCAAATATTTCTATTTCATATATTTCCATTTCTAAACTGGAATGAGGCCCAATCAATTACCATATAAAATTAATTATATGGATTTTCACACAACACATGTATATAATAGCATCGAAAAATGATCAACCAAAGTGCACTACACTGTATAAGCATCAAATAAAGATATCTAACGCTTATAACAGCCTGTCAATCAATCGATCGACATATTTAATCAATCAGGATGAGTGAACTTCAAATTTCATCCCAACACCCGTGTGGGGTTTCAAACAAACAAACACAGATTTTATTTGTGCAGTTGGGCGATGTGTAATATTTATCGACCCAATCGATATCAGTCAAATCAGTGTATATAAACAAATCGGCCGATTTGTTTATAAATATTTATTTATTCACTTTCACGTTAAAAATTATATTTTTAACGATAAACATTTTATTTTAACACATGAATTTCTATTCAGTTCATTTACACAATAAAAATGATATTTTTATTTTTCTAACATATTTTAGAAAATTTCGGCGGCATAACGGCACGATACTAGAAACGGGACGAGGCCTAGCCTTATCCCCGGTCTAGTGAAGGCCCACGCCATTCACACATCAATCAAATCCATTTCAATTCACCAAACAATTCAATTCAAACCAAATCATCTAACTAATCTATGCAACCAAAACAAACAAGTCCATGGTTTGTGGACGATTGTGTCGGGTGCTACTAAGCACCGTCTGCATCCTAGTATATATATATAACTAGAAAAAGAGAATTTGAGTGAGAAGTTCTCACTGATAGCTATCCTAGCTCCACGGCACTTCATTTGATAGAAATCTTCTTCGCTATTGCATCTTCGTCATCTTCGTTGCCCGTAGCCACTACATATATAAAAATCACACATTTTTATATTTCGATGTCTTTAAAATAAAAATCACATTTTTATTTATTCACTTTCAATTTAAAAATCATATTTTTATAATCACTTCATATATTTAAAAATCGAATTTTTATTATGCTATTCAATATATAAAAATCATATTTTTACTATCTCGTTCTATGGATAAAAATTCTATTTCTACATTGCTACTATATAGACAAAAATTCCATTTCAAAAATAAAGTTTTCGCCTTTATAAAAATAAAGTTTTCGCCTTTATAAAAATTACCACTTTATCTCAACGTATATAAAATAAAAATCAGATTTTTATTTCGCTACACATACAAAGATGATATTTTTATATCCTCTACCCTATAAAGATTATATTTTTAATACTTTAAAAATATAAAAATCATATTTTTACTTCTTCTACCCAATAAAAAATTCCGCCTTTTCTATTTTAAAGTTTGAACCTTTTTTTTTCTATTTTAAACCTTTAAAATAAAATCAGTTTTAAAATTCCTTTTAAATCAGTTTTTTAATCAAAAAAAAATCAGTTTTTAAAAATCCTAAAAATCAGTTTTTAAAACTAAAAAAAAATCAGTTTTTAAATCAAAAAAAATCAGTTTTAAGAATTTTAAAAATACAAATAAAAATAAAACAAAATCACTTACAGTGCTCTGCGAAAAAAGGGGGGGAAGAAAGAAGGCGTCGGAGGAGGTGGAAGGGTTAGGCTGCGGTCGTCTTCCTCGAAGGGGTGCGATGGCCAGGCTCGGCGGCATCGTCGGCGGCTGAGGGGCTTCAGGGGGGGAGGTTCGGTTGCGAGATGGGGGTCCGATCTCGTTCGCGAGGGAAGGGGGGTTTTCGAGGTGGCGCCCCACCTCTGTGGAGGCGGCGGCGACTGATCGGGGGGCGCTCCTCCGATCCTCCCTTTTTTTTCTTTTTCTTTTTTCTTCTTTCTGTAATGATACGGGGGGGGGGGGGGGGCAGAGGTATAAGGGGAAGAGATTTTTTTATATATAATTTATTTAATTTATTTAATTTCTTTTAAATTTCAAAACTTCATGCTTATCGAAACGAACTCTAATTTAAACTCAACGACTGCCGCCCCTAGCGTTTTACCCCCATTCTGAACACAATGGGATATGTATCACAAGCTGGTTTGATCGTTTGAATCAGTTTCCATGGAATTTACATTCAAAATCATTATATTGAATTTTAAACGTACATTTCAAATTACCGGGGCCCCATACGAACTCTAAAAATTCTAGAAAAATATTTTCTAGCTTTGTATTGACGATACGGTCCTAACAAAACTAGTTTCGTCGATTTCTGAGACCGTTTGAAAAATAGCCAATTTCCAGTCGATTAAAAACAACTGAAACTGGTCAAACGCGTTTTCCTTTGCCACGCTCACATATTGATTCGAAAAATTATGAAATTTGAAACCTAGCAATAACTTTACATCACGGACCCAACAAAACTGGTTTCATCGAAATCCGAGGTTGTTTGCAAAATTCCCATTTTTAAGGGCCTGAATTCCATAGCGACTATTCAGAATTTTCAACTGGACATATCTTATCATTTCTAAGATGAAATCTCAGTTTGTTAACTTCGTTACAAAGATATAGTTATACAGATTCAAATATTTCTTGTTTCGTTCAATTCTGACTTATATTGAATTCTGTATATTCATTTGAAATTAGAAATCGAATTTTCGAACTACCGCGCCATTTTCAATTCCTTTTATAATTATATATAATTATTTATTTTCTAACGACGACGCGTATAAATATATACGTTTGAATTATATTCAAAATAAATTTCTCGTCGATATTATTTAAAATATTCTATTTTAAATAATCAAAATTCGCTAAAATTGCCAAAATAAACATTTTAAACTGGCCCAGATTTTCGGGTTGTTACAATCTCCCCCACTTAAAACTTTTCGTCCCCGAAAAGGAACAAAGTCGAAAGTGGTTTGATTAATCAACTCAACTTCCATTGTTTTGATTACGGCTTAAGTTCTTCAACTTTTCAGTTTCTAAGAACTTTTCAAAAATTTCAAAAATTTGGCAAACACCCTAAATTTTTGAAAAAATTCGCCATAACCTCCCCTGCACCGGGAGCATCGGGGAATTTCAAATAGCTTCCCCGGTCCTTCAGATCTCAAAAAGAAAAAGAAAAAGCCAAGTGGCTAGCCAATAGGCTCATAAAATCATCATCACCCAAACAAAACAGTAAATTATGTAGTAAACATGTACCTATTTGTCGGGCAAACAAATTTTATTCTCTGCTCTAGCCTCCTTGCTATGACCTGTTCAATGATATACATGTATATGCAAGCAGATGCGACCAATTTTCAATACAATTCAATATTTGGTTCAATTAGGCATAATGGTTCAAAATTATCAAACAATTAAACAAACAACACAAACATCAATCAATTAGTGAATTAGAGTTTCAAATTCATAATTTCGATACATAGTCAAAAATCATGTTTTTGATGCCAAATCACAACAATTAGCCCTATCTAATTTTGGTTCTCACACCAGTCTAATGGAAATATATAGATATTACACGTTCGTCACTCGAATATAAATTCTGATGATGATATATCAATCATCAGAATCACTCCCGGGCGACTAGAGCGTAATTCTATATCTATCCAGTATATTAAAATTTCGAATACACGCGGATCAGACGTATACGCAAAATCTATATATACTGGATTGTCCACATCAATATAAATAGATAATCAAATACGAATAATCGATTTAAATTTTCAAAACAAAAATTTGTTTTCACTTTCAAAAATATACTCTTCACACTCGTTCTAGGATACTACTGATCCCATCTCTAACGAGTCATTCTAATTGGATATTACTAATCCAATATCTGATGAATTCTTTCGTACGGTTCTAATGTGTCTTGTTCTCTGCTTTGTAAACCAAAGCTCTGATACCAAATGAGACGACCCGTGACTTCCCCGTAAAGGAAAGCGTCGGATAGTTCGAGAACAAACCACAACAGAACGCAAACAGAAGAACATTTCATTGTATATTACAACAATGCATCAGATTACAAGAATATACAGAGTATAAATGAATATTACACAGAAATATCAGAGATTTAAATTACATTTAAATACATAGCAGCGGAAAATAATACAATACACAACTAGAAGTAGATATACGGATACAAAGCTTTCCGGATATCGTTCCAGCTGTAAACCAGGATCCTGTGAATATAAATCTGCAAAACCAAAACTACTAGCTGCCCGTGTCAAAATAGGGGCACCCAGAGTTTAGGTTAAAACAATAAACTCCAGGTCAGTCATGTGACTGGTGTGAGAACTAAAACAGTTATTAATCTTTATTTTTAAAGTTAGGTAAATCAAGGGACCACGCCGTATAACACGGAACGGGATTCCTCCCAAGAATACCAGTGCATAAAACAAACAGCGCAATGCTAAATAAAGAAAAATGAAGCTGTTATAAGACCCAGGTCCTATCACACAATGCAACGCAAGCCGGGGGATAGGGTTTTCCCTTATAACAGCCAAAGAATGCTTGATACGTTTGAAACAAATCATTTGATACTATAATAAGTGCATAGTGTATAAAACAACTTCAAATCATAAGTATCAATCATAGGCGGCATGAGCGCCCCATCCCACTATGTCGCCATATATAGGATTACAACTAAAACCGCGAATGTCACGTATTTGGAAATTGGATTTCCATCTATGAACCGAGGCAAAAGATAGTCCTCACCGTCTTCGAGACTGTCTAGCCCGAGCCTCAGGGTCAGAGCGCATCGACCCTTGGATCCTCAGGGCCGGTCCACCGATGTGGATTAAACTTAAACCCTGAACATGCGTCTCCCCACCCTATGGGGTGTAAGTCTGGTCCGTCTGCCGACCAGAATGCATCGGCCGAAACAGATATAACCGAGGCGCCTCGCAACAGCAACAACCACATAAGTCAAAGTCGTCAGGGCGTGTAAAACCACTGACGCCACTTCTAGCTAGAAAGAAACGCATGCCCTTCCTGATGTCCTCTCCCGTTTTTGGTTCACAACCGGGGTGCGAAACTCGCGAAGCAAACGTTACACAAAGCTGTGCCACACAGGCTGTGCTTTGATCATCACCACAAGACTTTGCTTTTCAACAGAAGCCTCGATCAATTGCCACTTAGGAATGCCACACAGGCAATTCACTCCATGCGTTTGATATCCATCAATATATAACCCCTGAGCTCGTACGTCTCAGAGAAGGGCGTTAAGCAAGAGAATAAATTCTCCGCCGCCAAACAGATATATATTTAATAGAGATCACTCACACAGACTAAAATCCAATGTCAGACACACAGTCCATTTACAAGTCCGTTCTAGGTCTAAACGAAACCGGAGGCACCTAGTACCCCGCACATCCATCGATCTCCAAGTACGTCTGGACGATCACCAACTGTTTCCATCTTCTTGGGTGTACAGCCCAATCAAGATCATCAGTTATCACCCAAACGACGTGAAGACTTCCGGTCTTCGACCACCGTCTTCATCTTCGACACCACGTCGAATCAGTTATTCAGAATGGGATAAACCCGGTCTTTCTGAATAACTCGCGTATATATTATAAAAGTGTTACACAAACACAACATACGCCTCATTCCAATTCAGAATATTCCTTTATTCAAATATTCCTATACTTTGGGAAAAGTTCCCATTAATTTTATCCAAGATAAATCCTTTGAATTTATTCTTTAATCTCCTTTGAATATCAATTCAAGCTAGTCGGGATTAGCGAACCACACCGAAGTAATCATTTATTTTATTTCCCAATCCCAACCTATTCATCCCATGAAGTAAAACTGGTAATACTTCATATCTAACACCACAGTGTTATCGGTAAATTCAATTACCATTTCACGTTCAAATCTAATTAAAGATTTAACCATCGCCTGGAGTAAAACTGGTGATACTCCATTCTCGATCTTTTCAATCTATTTAAAGATTCATTAAAACTCCACTTAGTTTTAATCTTTAACTGGGTTAAAGAATCAGTGTCATTTAAAACACGGTTCACGATAAACCCAAAAATCAATATCAATTCAATTCCAATTAAATATTATTTAATTGGTACACTTCATTAAATCTAAATAAAAAGATTTAATCTTTTCTCAACTGGGTTCAAGAACAGTGTTAGTGAAGACACCATTCACGACAAACCCAAATCACATTCGATATTCAATACAAGGCTCTGAATAGAAAATATATCGGCTTACATTCAATATCGAATTCTACGACTAACAAATGTCGTATTGGAAATAACGATACAAATATATATCTTTCAAATTTCCATAACAACACCTGTAATATCACGAATTCCAACATCGAAATATTCCGAAGACAATTTCGATTCAAATCCACTCCAATGCAATCATTGGAAATTTTGGTTATTTTCAAAACCATTTCAAATTCAATTTATTTATTTAAAAATAAATAGAATTATAATTCTAGTTCATTTCGATAAAAATCTATTTTTATCTTTTCAAATATGGAGTTTTTCATCCCAATTCTTCTCAAATCACTTCTTATGATTTTACACAAATTATTACTATTTTTAATAATTTTATCAAGGCCCGTACAGTCGATTTCCAACAACGGCCATCGAACTACACTTACAGCGACCTTTTTCAAATTTGATTTGGACGTATCTCCAAATCCAACCGTTAGATTTCAAATTTATAATATTCGTTAGAAAGCTCTTTTCGATTACGAACCCAACGGTTCCGGTTTTAGGAGAATCTGACGGTCGGATCTCCCGTAATGTCCGTTTGAAATAAATGGTCGAAATTCACGAACTGCCGCGGCGCGGCGCGTTCTATTCAGGCCATTATATTATATATATAATATATATAATATATACTTCGTCGATTTCTATTTAAAACGAATTATATAAATAGTTTTGAATTCGTTTCAAAAACATTTTTCAACTTCCTTTTCAATTCAAATCACAATTGAATTCTTCTTTATAGATTCGTTTTAAAATTCATTTCTATTCAATTCAAATTTCAAATTCAATTTGAATTCGTTTTCAATTCACTTCATTTCGAAATCGTTTTCAATTCAATTCATTTCGAAATCGTTTTCAATTCACTTCGTTTCGAAATCGTTTTCAATTCACTTTGAATTCGTTTTCAATTCACTTCATTTCGAAATCGTTTTCAATTCAATTCATTTCGAAATCGTTTTCAATTCAATTCATTTCGAAATCGTTTTCGATTCAATTCATTTCGAAATCGTTTTCAATTCAATTCATTTCGAAATCGTTTTCAATTCAATTCATTTCGAAATCGTTTTCAATTCAATTCATTTCGAAATCGTTTTCAATTCAATTCATTTCGAAATCGTTTTCAATTCAATTCATTTCGAAATCGTTTTCAATTCAATTCATTTCGAAATCGTTTTCAATTCAATTCATTTCCAAATCGTTTAAAATCGATATAAATATCGTTCACGTCAAAATGGCGTCAAACTAATCAACACGACTTCATAAATTTCTATTTTCAAATATTCTATTTCAAATATTTCTATTTCATATATTTCCATTTCTAAACTGGAATGAGGCCCAATCAATTACCATATAAAATTAATTATATGGATTTTCACACAACACATGTATATAATAGCATCGAAAAATGATCAACCATCAACCAAAGTGCACTACACTGTATAAGCATCAAATAAAGATATCTAACGCTTATAACAGCCTGTCAATCAATCGATCGACATATTTAATCAATCAGGATGAGTGAACTTCAAATTTCATCCCAACACCCGTGTGGGGTTTCAAACAAACAAACACAGATTTTATTTGTGCAGTTGGGCGATGTGTAAAATTTATCGACCCAATCGATATCAGTCAAATCAGTGTATATAAACAAATCGGCCGATTTGTTTATAAATATTTATTTATTCACTTTCACGTTAAAAATTATATTTTTAACGATAAACATTTTATTTTAACACATGAATTTCTATTCAGTTCATTTACACAATAAAAATGATATTTTTATTTTTCTAACATATTTTAGAAAATTTCGGCGGCATAACGGCAAGATACTAGAAACGGGACGAGGCCTAGCCTTATCCCCGGTCTAGTGAAGGCCCACGCCATTCACACATCAATCAAATCCATTTCAATTCACCAAACAATTCAATTCAAACCAAATCATCTAACTAATCTATGCAACCAAAACAAACAAGTCCATGGTTTGTGGACGATTGTGTCGGGTGCTACTAAGCACCGTCTGCATCCTAGTATATATATATAACTAGAAAAAGAGAATTTGAGTGAGAAGTTCTCACTGATAGCTATCCTAGCTCCACGGCACTTCATATTATAGAAATCTTCTTCGCTATTGCATCTTCGTCATCTTCGTTGCCCGTAGCCACTACATATATAAAAATCACACATTTTTATATTTCGATGTCTTTAAAATAAAAATCACATTTTTATTTATTCACTTTCAATTTAAAAATCATATTTTTATAATCACTTCATATATTTAAAAATCAAATTTTTATTATGCTATTCAATATATAAAAATCATATTTTTACTATCTCGTTCTATGGATAAAAATTCTATTTCTACATTGCTACTATATAGACAAAAATTCCATTTCAAAAATAAAGTTTTCGCCTTTATAAAAATAAAGTTTTCGCCTTTATAAAAATTACCACTTTATCTCAACGTATATAAAATAAAAATCAGATTTTTATTTCGCTACACATACAAAGATGATATTTTTATATCCTCTACCCTATAAAGATTATATTTTTAATACTTTAAAAATATAAAAATCATATTTTTACTTCTTCTACCCAATAAAAAATTCCGCCTTTTCTATTTTAAAGTTTGAACCTTTTTTTTCTATTTTAAACCTTTAAAATAAAATCAGTTTTAAAATTCCTTTTAAATCAGTTTTTAAATCAAAAAAAAATCAGTTTTTAAAAATCCTAAAAATCAGTTTTTAAAACTAAAAAAAAAATCAGTTTTTAAAACTAAAAAAAAAAATCAGTTTTTAAATCAAAAAAAATCAGTTTTAAGAATTTTAAAAATACAAATAAAAATAAAACAAAATCACTTACAGTGCTCTGCGAAAAAAGGGGGGGAAGAAAGAAGGCGTCGGAGGAGGTGGAAGGGTTAGGCGACGGTCGTCTTCCTCGAAGGGGTGCGATGGCCAGGCTCGGCGGCATCGTCGGCGGCTGAGGGGCTTCAGGGGGGGAGGTTCGGTTGCGAGATGGGGGTCCGATCTCGTTCGCGAGGGAAGGGGGGGTTTTCGAGGTGGCGCCCCACCTCTGTGGAGGCGGCGGCGACTGATCGGGGGGCGCTCCTCCGATCCTCCCTTTTTTTTACTTTTTCTTTTTTCTTCTTTCTGTAATGATACGGGGGGGGGGGGGGGCAGGGTATAAGGGGAAGAGATTTTTTTTATAATTTATTTAATTTCTTTTAAATTTCAAAACTTCATGCTTATCGAAACGAACTCTAATTTAAACTCAACGACTGCCGCCCCCTAGCGTTTTACCCCCATTCTGAACACAATGGGATATGTATCACAAGCTGGTTTGATCGTTTGAATCAGTTTCCGTGGAATTTACATTCAAAATCATTATATTGAATTTTAAACGTACATTTCAAATTACCGGGGCCCCATACGAACTCTAAAAATTCTAGAAAAATATTTTCTAGCTTTGTATTGACGATACGGTCCTAACAAAACTAGTTTCGTCGAATTCTGAGACCGTTTGAAAAATAGCCAATTTCCAGTCGATTAAAATCAACTGAAACTGGTCAAACGCGTTTTCCTTTGCCATGCTCACATATTGATTCGAAAAATTATGAAATTTGAAACCTAGCAATAACTTTACATCACGGACCCAACAAAACTGGTTTCGTCGAAATCCGAGGTCGTTTGCAAAATTCCCATTTTTAAGGGCCTGAATTCCATAGCGACTATTCAGAATTTTCAACTGGACATATCTTATCATTTCTAAGATGAAATCTCAGTTTGTTAACTTCGTTACAAAGATATAGTTATACAAATTCAAATATTTCTTGTTTCGTTCAATTCTGACTTATATTGAATTCTGTATATTCATTTGAAATTAGAAATCGAATTTTCGAACTACCGCGCCATTTTCAATTCCTTTTATAATTATATATAATTATTTATTTTCTAATGACGACGCGTATAAATATATACGTTTGAATTATATTCAAAATAAATTTCTCGTCGATATTATTTAAAATATTCTATTTTAAATAATCAAAATTCGCTAAAATTGCCAAAATAAAAATTTTAAACTGGCCCAGATTTTCGGGTTGTTACAGTCACACAGACCATGTTTTGATCATCAACCACAAGACTTTGCTTTGCAACAGAAGCCTTGATCATATGCCACTTAGGCGTGCCACACAGGCAATCCACTCCATGCGACTGATTTCTATCTGTATATAACCTCTGAGCTCATACGTCTCAGAGAAGGGCGTTAAGCAAGAGAATAAATCCTCCGCCGCCAAACAGATATATATTAAATAGAGATCAATCAACACAGAACAAAATCCAATGTCAGACACACAGTCCATTTACAAGTTCGTTCTGGGTCTGAACGAAACTGGAGGCACCAAATTCCTCGCTTATCCGCACAATCAACAATACGTCTGGACGGCTACTACTTCAGCTCCTTCAAGGTAGCTACTCCAATCATGAGCATCAGTAGCGCCCATCAATCCAATGTGAAGATCGTCGGTCTTCGACCGTCTTCAACTCTTCGACTTCACATCGTCGATCGGTTATTTGAAATGAGAATAAACTCGGCCTTTTCAAATAATCCACGTATATTTAGATTTTCAAATCAATTCATCACTTGGTTAAATCACTGAACATTCACAATTTCAGTTCATTAGTATAGTTTTCATGTTAAATGCATTCAACCATCACATATCTAGCAAACCAAGCAAAATCGGTTTATTTCCACTCTATATCGTCAATAATATTTTTCAACGATATATCGCCATTTTATTTATTTAAAAACGACCATATTCAATTAAACGACATTTCAGGTCGTGCCGAAGCATTGGCGCTGTTTTTCACTAAATTTGTTTTACACATATCTGAAAATCTAACCGTTGGATCTTCACAAATTTTATATCATTAGAAAGATCATTTCAAAACGAATCCAACAGTTTCAGTTTTGGGAAAATCCGACGGTCGGATCTCCCACACTAGTCGTTTGACATCACGGTTTCAAATTACGAACTGCAGCATCGTAATTCGATTTAATTATATTTATATTTATATATAAATATAATCGATTCTGGCTCTGTTTTTCTTTAAATTTGAATTAAATATTGCAGACAATCCAACCGTCGGATCTTCAGAAAGTTGGTGCCGGTGGAAAGGTATTTCCAAGGCCAACCCAACTGTTGCGGTTTGGGGAACATCCAACGGTCGATTTTCCCGTACTAGTCATTTAAAATCACAGTTTCAAAATATGAACTGCACGGCCACGATTCGTTTTGATTTAATTATATTTTTATTTTTATATAAATATAGTTCATTCGACGATTTCAATATCGTTTTCACTTCAAATATTTCACTAACGCCTTTAAATTTTAGAAAATTTCGCCATAACCTCCTTTGTACGGGAGGGGCTGGGAAAATTCCCAAATAGCCACATGGGCGTCTCATATCAAAAAGAAAAAGAAAAAGCTAAGCGGCAAGCCAATAGGCTCATAAAATCATCACCCAAACAAAACAGTAAACATGTACCTATTTGTCGGGCACATAATTTCATTCCTCTTCTCTAGCCTCTTTGCTATAACCTGTTCAATAAATATGCATGTACATATATGCAATTTTCATCACTTATCATTTTCTATTCAATTTCATTTTCGATTCACTTTGGTTTAAAGTCACCATTCTTTCTAATGTTGCATACATAAGCAAAAATCGCATCATTAGCTAATTAATGAATATTTCAACTCATGCATATTTAATTGAACGAGTGATTATTTTTAACACTTTTCATTTCAATAAAAATGATATTTTCGACGAACTAAAATATATTTCAACACATGACTATTTCATTTAGTTCCTTTACATGTTAAAAATAATATTCACTTCCCAAATATTCATTTCAACACTAGTATATCTTTATCAAATCACATATATAATAAAAAAAAATGGTATTTTCATCATCTAAAATATTTATTCAGCACATGAATGTTTTTAACACTTCGTAGTTTCAATAAAAATGTAATTTTTATTGTTCAACCTGAATGATGGATTAATTCAGCGATGTAACGACATGCTATCTTAGACCTTCTACTTTGAATAGCGAAAACAAAAACGCTATGAAAGATGACTTTTTTATAGCGTTTTCATTTGCTATCAAACATAAATGCTATTAAATACACTATCCAATACTAGCTTCTTATAGTGCTTGTGTGTATGTTTCTATAGCGTTTTATTTATTTGTTATAGCGTTTATTTAATTATACTATAACATTTCAGGTGTCTCTTTCTATAGCGTTTTTTATTTAATAGCGTTTTTAAAACGCTATTTATTATATTATTAATTTATGAACTTTTTTCTTTTTTTTATCATCGTTTCAGTTTTTTTCATGTATACATGCACGTTTAAACATTTCTTATCTGCATATAAATATTACAAATTTTCACAAACAAATATATAAATTACGGCATAACATTCATGCATATCATTCAAACAACTTAGTATTTATACATATTATTTTATCAACATTTCCATGTCTATACATAATATGTTATATTTTTTTCTACATTTACAAGTTACTTGCAAAACAGACAAATTGTAAAATTAGTCTTGTTCTGCTTCTGACATTTTCTGCTTAATATGAACAATAGTGATCCTGTTAAAGTCAAACAACAATCGATGTGTTAATGATTGTTATATGACATATAGACAAAGTAAAAAATACCAAAAGAAAAAAGAAAAAAATGCAACAAAAACAAACAATACAACGCACTTGTGTAAATAAAAGGGGACGCTTTTGGGATATAACTACCGTAGTTTTGATTATCTTGGACAATCCTCTTGTTGGCGGTCTATCCAAAAAAAAAAAGGACTGCTTTTGGGATGACCTAACAAAACATATGCATCATACAAATAGGTACGCATAAAGTAAAAAGTAGCAGTACCTAGGTCATTCATAACAAATGTAAAATCCTGGTTCCTTTGACATTATCCTAGACATGGTAACAACTTTGAAGTTGCATCAACATGTTTAATATTCAGCTCAATATTAGATATGTTTGCGCATTGACTAACTTAAAAGCTGATTAGGATAACTGAAGAGGTCTTTTAAGATCGGACACCGCCAATCTGTAAACATTCATCCAGAAAGTAAAGCGGGAAAAAATTGAAGATACATGCATAAAACTGAAGTAAAGGATGCTCACTGTCTAAGAGCTTTGCTGCTATCAGGAGTATCGCCAACAGCGCATCTGATCATCCCCTTAGAGGTAGAGTACCATTGATAAAGAGCCAATTTCCAAATTTGCACTTAATTGCCTTCACTTCTACAACCTGCCACCAACACAAAGTTGCCACCACCTATCCATCTCCTCCCCAGAACCTGCACTTCATCGCCTTTACTTCTACGACCTGCCACCAACACAAACACTACAACATAAAAGCACTTCAACATTCCATCAACACCGCAAATCATCGAACCTACTTCTGCCACAACTCCGAACAATCTCATATTCTGCCCTCAACTTCATAAACATCATTCTGTTCGACCTCATAAACTTCACAAAGACAAACCATCTCCATCCATAATACTGACCATCCTTAACTCACCAGCAATCTGCAATTTCCAAATCGCCCACTTCCAAAACACATGCCTACATCAGTGCCACTGTCCCTTCTTTCACAATTAAACCATTTCCATTGCAAAACGTTCATTGCATAGTAAAACTCTATTTGACATGTGAACATCGACTTCTTTGTTTACATTTTTTTTCTTACCTACAACATTACTATGTTGTTATACCATTGATATTGTGGCTTTTATACTGTAAGAATGAATGAAATTTTACTGATTGATACCAGAATAATGACTCAGCGGTTTAGGATATTGATTGGAAAGTTCTATTCAACTTTTACTCTATAAACATATCTGATAAAGACATAATGATTATTGCAGTAGTAATGTAGTATAGTACATAATTTTTTATGGTAATAAGTTAGACGTGCTTTACACTGGTAGTACTATATAGTATACAACAACATTCATAGAGCATTTGGGCAACTCGGGACCCCTAACAAATTGTTCTTTAGTAAAATTGATACACAATAGGACAGTCAAAAAAGGAAGCAAGAAAAGGGGTCAAGTAGCAACCTGATAGCCAACAAAATCACAGTAAAAAGGGCAAACACTAGACTTAAGGGGAGGATCTTCACTGTAAGCTTCTTTGTAACAATCTGCAAACTGAAACGCCCTCACTCCATTTTCCAGCAACTTCTGAGAATACCTCGGGTCTATGGACCTAAACACAATAGACGATGCTGCTAATGCTGCAGCTATCTCCCCTACCACTTCAGACCCTAGCTTTTCCATGCTTACTGCATAACTATGCGTGCTGTGCCCATGTCCTCTGGCCTTTCCCAGCTTATAGGACCACCTACCTATTTTACCATTTAATAAAAACTTAGGAAGAATAGGGTTTGTGAAACTGCCCTGTTAAAGAATTGGTGTTATTATCATGCCTGAAAATATATGCAACCTGGATCAGCAATGGTTTTCAAAAGATAATCGGTTGCCCATCTAACTACCGCAATTGCATCATTCAACTGTTGAAGGCATGGCGTCTCCGAACACTCGATAACGCTCCATGAGAGTATTGTAGTGCTAAATGCCATAGGAAATCCGAACTTTACATTGTCGGCGGCATCGCAGTAGCTGCCTTCGAAGTCAATCCCCGTGTCGGATCCATTGTTGGTTGCGGAGTCAGCCCGCCACCAGACTATACCATTGATACGGCTAATAAAGCCCTTCCTATTTTTCCAGGGAAGGCAAGATTTGATGTTTGGATGTTTAAATGAAATATGGAATGTAATGTAGCTGGAAAAAAGGCATGAATATCATAAAAAAACTCACTAGAAAAATGTGTAGCTCGAAACAGGCAATGCATCATTACATGCAAAAAGAGCAAGCAAATTGCAGACGTATTCAAAAATCCCAATTAAAATCTATTGCACTGGAAGCTAAAATTCAGTAGCGTAATGTACAGTTTGAAGACATAATTAATGAGACTTATAAGAACCAACGTTTAAAATAAAGAAACTTTTCCTCAAAGGATTCACGAATTAATCAAGGGTGGATGAAACCGAGTGATAAATGGAAATCATATACAGATGAATTCAATGGTTTATTAATAATCATTGTACAGTGGGAAACATCTCATGCCATTTCTATTGCAGAAGTACAAATCCAGTGCTTTGGATCAAAAACTAAAACTAACTAAACTAGAGAGCAAGTACAATTTTGTATTTATGCCTTATTTTGTTTGAAACATAAATGGTAAAAAAAGCTTTTACAGCTGTTTTGAAGTATTTCATTTGATGTCAATACTTTTAGCTATACAACTTAAACCTGTGGCACATCATGCATTACACATTTATTTTATCTTTCCGTCTTACAAATTATTAATGCTTTCATGAACAAAACAAGGAAATAATTATATACAATGGTTGATAATAATACAACATATGATAAGTAAATGAGAAAAGAGGCATGCATAATTTTCCTAACTAATTCCAAGTCCATGTTTTATGTTGATTCTCGTTGAGTTGCACACGTCACCAAAGCAGACATTTGTGTAAATATTTAAGGCTGGTAAACCTGTAATTCTTTTTAAAAACAGGCCCAAATGACCAATTTTTTCTACATAATATAGTTAACAAATTACATAAGAAAGGGAAGCACACTCGCAACAACAGCCTACATCAGAATGGCATTACAAAACATGACTAAAAAATATAAAACTTTTAGACATTACAATGATGGAAGAATGATAAAAGGGTGGAATATTTTCCTTAATGCTTGCACATGCTTGGACGGACTCCCTGAATGACCCGTCCTCGCTTTGCCACCTTGCATCTATTATTTTTTGGAACATGGAATACGAAATAAGGACCTCTAAGCCTAGGTATGTCTATCGATGAAAGTAAAACACGATGATAAAAGTGAGTTCTGGATATATTATTTTGATAAATTGTGCATACCAATTAAATATCATTTAATGCGCAGCACCAAATATGCATAATCATAATGATATTTGTATGCTGATTTTATTCTTTCATTTCTTAAATGTGAACTTGGATGACTATTTTTTATTTTGAGGTGATCACCACCTAGCAAAATAAGTTGCATTATTGGTATCATTTTTCGGTTTAACTGGAAATACTCAACTTAAAAACAATAAATGTTTACAAAATAATTATTGATGACAGTTTTTATCTTCCATGTTGAGAGAACCTACCAAGCGACACAAGTTCCAAATTATCATTGATTAAATCAAATGCTATGTATTATTTCGTGAATGCTAAGGAAAAATTTAGTTTTGAAAGAATCAAAGAACAGGGGAATTAGTTTCAATTCAAGTTTTATTTTTTGTCGATGGGATATGGGGATTGGATAGCGTCTTTTTTTGACTTGCGATAATAGGAAATGCCGGTTTATATTCGATTTGGGGACCTGTAAATACAGTATGATTATTAAAGCATCCCTTTGTTTTCTTGTAAATGATGAAACATAATGTGGTTAGCAGAGAAAAAGAGCAGCAACCAGAGAATGTACTAAGTTTATATTCTCGCCACCTTGCTTCTACTAGTTTCCCTTATTGAATTTGTTTTTTTGATTTGCTTTTGTCTTAAAGAAAAAATTACATTGCAATTTATTATCTTCAGTTTACTATGCATTTGTTAGAGTTTTGTGTACTTGAGTTATTTTCTAGTTCACTTTCAATCCAAACCCCTCTTAACTATTTACAGTATCTGTTCATTTTATTCAGTGCATTCATTTTTGTTTCATCTTTGTTCACATTCCATTGAAAAAATAGAAAATTTAAGAGAAAAGGTTTTCCATTTCATCAGCATATTTTTTATTTTCTTTCACTTGTTTTTACATTCTAATTTAAATTTATAACCTTCATGCAAACCACCTCTTATCCTTAACCGTTCACTAAGCAGCAACATAAACCTTCAGTTGATCACTAATACCCCTAACCCGTCACTTAGACCTCAGATACCCATAATCCAAAACACAAACAACAATTGTCTTCTACAACCTCATTGAGAACCAATCTTAAAAATAGATGTTTAAGAATTCCCAGATATTAATGTCATTCATAAATGTTAGAGAAGTTGAAACAGAATTTAATGAGTTAATGTTTGTAGAAATTTTAGGAATTTCTTTGGAAGGGGTCACATTTGATGATTAAACTATGAATGATTTGTATATTATATTATATGACTAATAATTGAAGGATTAAATGTTAGTTGAATTAGTTCAAACTTAGCACATTAGGCGTGCATGGTAACTAAAATCCTTCGTTATAATCCTGTAACGACCCGTATTCTACGCATCATAGGATCGTAGGATATTTATTTCTTTCACAAACGAAGTCGTATGGTCATGTAACTTTGGAAGACGACTATTGGGGTCATTTCCCATGTTCATGATTTTTCTTGATTTTTAAATGACCATTTTACCCCTAGTTGATACTGTTTTGGCCATAACTTTTGACTGGAAATTAATTTTGACCTGAAACCACTTTCATTGGCTCCGGATGATAGTTTCTCTTTCCGTAGAGTGGTCACATTAGCCAAACGGACTTACCGTTTGGGAGATATGGCTGAAACAAGTTTCAGATGGTGAAAAACAGCTTAATTGGGCTTAACCGGGTGATTAGCGGCTAGGCCCAGAGGGGAATTGCGGGTTTAGGGGTATATAGGGGCTGATTAGGGTTAGAAAACATTTCTTTAGACATTTTCCAGCCGCCACTTTCATTCCTCTTGACCTAGCCATGGCCTCCACTCTCTAAATCTCTCTAAAACACCCAAAAATCACTTTCTAATTGAAGATTAGGCTTAGCAAACACCGAATCAAGGAGTATTAGCATAAGAACCGAGGTAGAGTTGCTGTGTAAGATTGGGAACAGCGCCAAATCAGAGAATATTTCAGTTTTGGTGTTTCATTTGTGGCCAAGGTGAGTGATTTGCATAGTTTTTGCACTAATTACGGTAATTAAGGGTAATTAGTGAAGATTAGTGAATTTATACGTAAATAAATTCTGGAAAAATTCTTAAAATTCTAAAATAATGTTTTAAGGCTCTGTTAGAAATTTGGGTTAATTTCGATGTGTTTTGCTAATTGTATGCTTAAATAGGATTAAGAGCGATTAAGGGAAAATGAGGGGTTCTAGCTATGTTTGATCCATTTTAATCTATAAATTGTTGTTATGGTGTTTGCAATTGATGTTATATGCTGCTATGACAGTTTGACATGAATTGTGATTGATTAGAATAGTTAGATTTGTCAAAAACGTCGTCGAATGGCGTAAACAAGTTGCTGGAAAAAGTTGCAGAAAGCTGTGCAGAGCTTCGGATCGGATCAGATGAGGGCTCGGATCGGATATGTGAATTGGGCAAGGAAATCCGACCCGAACCGGAGTTTGGCACATAGAAGACTTGGCAAAAAGGAAGGCCGTTTCCTTAGAGTTGGAGTGGACAAGGGGATCGGATCGGAAGGGCAATGGAAGCCAGATCGGATCGGCTCAAGAATGGAAGGCTACAACTAGAGTAAGGCGAAGTGATCGGATCGGATCGGAGTAGATGGAAACGAGGGAGCTGATTGGAGAAGGAGCATGAGCTAGAGGAGGACAGCACCTCGACCCGACCCGGAGGAGGACACCGACCCGACCCGGAGTGAAGTACCCGACCCGAACCGAATGGAAGATGACAAGGATGGAGGACCGACGCTACCGAACCGAACTGAGTTCTAGGACTATTACTGCACGACAACTCTTCTGAAGACCCACTCCAATTCGACCAAACCCGAGATGCAAAGGAAGTCCAAATGAGAAGTTAGAGCTTAAGATTCAGATGGGAGTCAATGGGTTCGCTTCATGGTTGGGCTTTGCTGCGGGACGCGTGCCAAGGAGTTATCGACGTCTATAGCTTTGGGCCACTATGGTAGGAGGTACGAAGGCGGATTCAGGGCCATTATGGCATCGGTAGAACTAAGGGCTACAACAAATGAAGTGGGTCATTGAAATGTTTGGTCATGACTCCATATGTTTAGCTTGGTCATAGCAGGGTTTCTACAAGTCGGGATTCGTCGTTACCTCAGTTTGTCTAGTGTTCCAAATTGGTAGATATCGTACGCTTTAGGCACCGAGTGAGAGATGTGAGGATGGTTGCTATGGATGATTTGTTTGCTATCATTGTGACATGCTCACCCCACCCCCGTATCCTTACACTATTTATTATGGCACCTTCGAGTATTGTACGATATGTGGTACTAACTCTTTGGTTGCAGGTCCAGCTTCAGGTATGGTTTAGTATACCTGTTATTATTCTGTTTAGATGCTTATCGCTCATACCAGGCTTTATGTCTGAACCAGAGTTTGATGTCTCCTCTTATTACTCTGGGTGCTCACACGAGCAGACTAGAGACAGGTTAGCTGGTGATGCACGGGTAGATGATCCGGAGACGAGCAGGAGGCTTCCACGTAATATATATATAGTATTCTCCCTGTGTTGTTGAAGATCACTGCTTGGGCATTGGTGGTGTATCTTCTATTTTTGCTTTCTTTTGTTTAGAGACAGTAGATTTTGAAAAGTTGTAATAAGCTGTATTTGGATTTCCGCTGCTTTGATACTGATGTTGGTTTTAGTTATCAGCTTACGCACTGTCTCGCCTGTTTTATGTCAAGTACATTATTATTATTATTATATTTTATCCCATGCGCTGTGAGATATTCTACAGGTTCCTTGATTAGTTCATCCCCTTCTTTCCTTTCTTTGGCGACCGTTCCGTGCTAGTCGGGACATGTGTACAGCGCACTTCCGGAGGAAATGTAGGCTGGTGCGGAGCGGGCCCTCACACTTGGTATCAGAGCTCTAGGTTGCGTAGTTAACCTAGGGAAGCTATCAGGGAGAGATAATACACGTATACGAGAGAGCGTATTTGTGATTACTTTGGTTTTAAAAGCTATATATATATATATATTATTAGTAGTATAAGGATGAAGTCGTACTGCACTAGCACCACTATGGAGTCGTTAATCGTTTCCTTTTTCAGATTGACGATGAGCCGATATGTTAGAGGTACCGGTAGAGGGGCCAATAATGGGAATGCTGCTGACATGAGAACGATGTTTACTGACCTCATGAGAGAGATGCTTAGCGATGTGCAGAGGGCAGCTCCCAATGGTGGAAATGGTGGTGGTCCAATAGTGCAGGCACCAAGAGTCGACTTCGCCAAGCTGAATAAGGATTATACTAGCCTTGGTGGAAAGCCGTTCCACGGAACGGAGTCGGCTACGGATGTTCAAGATTGGTTGGATAGTTGCAAACGTATCTTCGAGGATTTGGGTATCGAGGATGCGATGAAGAGAAAGCTAGCGTCCCGTCAGCTGCAAGGGCGGGCAATGAGTTGGTGGGATGCTATAAAGGCAGCTACTCCCGAAGATCAGATTACTTGGGAGCAGTTTAAGGCTCGCTTTAGCGAGAAGTTCATTCCAGCTGCTCAGAAGTCAGTTCTGTTTAAGAAATTCTTGGAGCTCAAGCAGAATGGCAGAGCTGTCTCGGAGTACATTGCTGAATTTGACACTTTGTCAAAATATGGGTTATCTCTTATTGATACTGCCGAGAAAAAGAATGAGAAATTCATAACTGGTTTGGATCAGTACTTGGGGGAAAGACTTATTAACCACATTGATGAGACGTTTGAATCGATTGTGGGGAAAGCATTAAGATCAGAGAGTCTCTACCCTAAGCCGAAGACTGAGGTTGCATCCGCAGATGAGCCAAAGCCACAAGCAAGTGGTGGAGGCAAGGGTGGTTCCCAGAATAAAAGAAAGCAGAGTCAGACTAAGGATGGCCAGAAGAAAAAGAATAAGCAAGATGTTGAGTGCTTCAGCTGTGGTAAGAAGGGCCATTATGCTAGTAATTGTCGGGCCAAGCCAGCGGATAGGAAGTGCTTCAACTGTGGCCAAATGGGACACCACAAGGACAAGTGTCCACAGCCCCCTAAAGAAAAGCAAATAGTGAAAGCCTACGCCCTTAATGCTATTCCTTCTTCGTCGAATGCCCCAACAGCGGCGGAGAAGGGAAAGAATGTCGTTATTCAAGGTATGCTTTCTGTTTATGATGTTCCAGTTAGAGTTTTATTTGATACCGGAGCTTCCAGTTCTTTCATATCTAGTGACCTGGTAGATAGGTTGGGATTGGAGCCTGAGATTGTCGATAGACCTTTAGTAGTGACGAACCCGATTGGTGGTTCGACTAGCCTTAGCATGATTTGTCGTAATGTAGTCCTATCGAGTCATGGATGCATGTTTATTTGTGATTGCTTTGTTTTGGGCTTTACTGAGTTTGGCATTATTTTGGGATTAGATTGGCTCCAAAGATACGGGGTGGTGGTAGACTGTGAGGGCTTTTTAGTGACAGCTAGGGCGGATGATGGGCGGAGGATAGTGTTTGGTGGTCTACCCAGTAAGGGTGTATTGGCTAGTTTTCTAAACTCCCTCGACATTCCGCATAGTGAGTTGTCAGGTTTTCCCGTGGCTGGCCAGTATCCGGATGTTTTCGAAGAAGTGACCGGACTTCCACCACACCGAGAGATTGAGTTTCGTATTGATTTGGTAAAAGATGCCAGACCTATAGTGATGCCACTTCGTCGTATGGCACCAAGGGAGCAGCGAGAGCTCGAGGTGCAAGTCAGTGATCTTTTGAAGAAGGGATTTATCAGAAGGAGTGTTTCTGAATGGGGAGCACCAGTTGTGTTTGCTACCAAGGCGGATGGTTCCCTTCGTTTGTGTGTAGACTACCGCGAGTTGAAGAAAGTGACGAGGAAGAACAAGTATCCTCTACCGCGGATAGATGATTTGTTCGATCAGTTGAGTGGCGCGAGAGTATTTTCTCAGTTGGATCTCGCGACAGGTTTTCATCAGCTTAGAGTGGAAGCTGAGAGTATAGCTAAAACGGCATTTCGAACGCCGTCTGGATTTTATGAATGGTTGGTTATGCCATTTGGGCTGACTAATGCCCCGGCATATTTTGTGGATCTTATGAATAGGGTATTCAGATATCAGTTGAATAAGTCTGTCCTTGTGTTCGTTGATGATATTTTGGTCTATTCGAAGACAGAGGAAGAACACAAGGAACATTTAAGAGTAGCGATGGAGGTGTTGAGAAAAAACCAATTGAAAGCCAAGTTTTCTAAGTGTCACTTCTGGAAGAGGGAAGTGAGGTTCTTGGGCCATGTTGTATCAGAAAATGGTATTGCTGTGGACCCAGCAAAGGTGGCTACGGTACAAGATTGGCCTACGCCCAAGAATGCAACAGAAGTAAGAAGTTTCTTAGGATTAGCCGGATATTATCGTAAGTTTATCCAAAGTTTCTCCAAGATAGCAGCACCATTGACCCAGTTGACCAAGAAGAATCAAACTTTTGTCTGGGATGAAAGGTGCGAGAATGCATTCAAAAGTCTAAAGGACAAGTTGACAAGCACACCAGTGTTAGTCATTCCTAAGGGGATGAAGAGATGACGGTATACACAGATGCCTGTGGTACCGGACTGGGTGCTGTATCGATGCAAGGCGGTAGGGTTGTGGCTTACGCAAGCCGGCAATTGAAACCGCACGAGAGAAGATACCCTACCCATGATTTAGAATTGGCAGCGATTGTGTTCGCATTAATGATGTGGAGACACTATCTCTTGGGAGAAAGATTTGAGTTATTTACAGATCATAAGTCGTTAAAGTATCTCTTCTCTCAGAAAGATCTGAATCTCCGTCAGCAGAGATGGTTAGAGTTCTTAGCTTCCTATGATTTTGACATCGCATACACACCGGGGAAGGGCAATGCGGTGGCTGATGCATTGAGTAGGAGACATGCCAGCTTAGGGGCTATGTTCCTTGAATGGAAGCAACTGGAGTATATCGCGGGGTTTGATTTCAGACCAAAGTGCGAATTGGATCCAGAAATGTTAGCAAGTTTGACGATCAGACCCACTTTAATTGAGCGGATCGGCTCTAGTCAGAGGGACGATCCTAACCTATTGGAAATCATCTCCAAGCTGAAGATGGATATTGAGGAGGAGATGAACAAGTATGGGCTTGATCGAGATGGATGGCTTAGAAAGAATGGAAAGCTTGTTGTACACAATGTCAATGGATTGAGTGATGAAGTGCTTAGAGAATGTCATCACTCAAAGCTGACTATACACCCCGTTGGTAATAAGATGTATCGGAATATGAAGCAGACTTACTACTGGGAAGGGATGAAAAGAGACGTTGGGAAGTTTATATCCAAGTGCATGAATTGCCAGCTAGTTAAAGCCGAACAAAAGAAGCCTAATGGGTTGTTACAGCCTTTAGAAATTCCCGAATGGAAATGGGAGCAAGTCTCGATGGATTTCATTGATGGTTTACCAAGGACTAGATCGGGACATGATAGCATTTGGGTAGTTGTGGATCGACTGACTAAAAGTGCAAGATTTATACCAGTTAAATCGACCAGAACGGCAGCTAAATTAGCAGAATTGTATATGAAGTGGATAGTGAGATTTCATGGAGTACCTAAAAGCATTGTGAGCGACCGAGACCCGTTGTTCACTAGTGGGTTTTGGAAGAGCTTACAAGAGGCTCTAGGGTGAGAGTTACATCTCAGTACCGCATATCATCCTCAGACCGACGGTCAGACGGAGAGGGTGAACCGTATTTTGGAAGACCTCTTGAGAGCATGTATATTGGATTTTGGTGGATCATGGGATGACCATTTGCATCTAGTAGAGTTTGCATATAATAATAGCTACCAATCCAGTATAGGTATGGCTCCGTTTGAAGCTTTGTACGGAAGATCGTGTAACTCACCATCATGTTGGATAGAGACTGGCGAGAAGTTTATGCTTGGACCAGATGTGGTGAGGGAAACTTCAGATAAGATCAAGATCATTCAACAACGAATGAAGGCTGCCCAAGATAGGCAGAAGAGTTATGCTGATAAGAGGAGAAGAGACCTAAAATTCTCCGTTGGTGACTTGGTGTTTGTCAAGATTTCTCCGTTGAAGAGAGTAATACGATTTGGCAGGAGAGGCAAGTTGGCACCAAGATTTGTTGGTCCATTCCCTGTTCTTGAACTAGTCGGGAATTTGGCATATAAAATTGACTTACCAGAGAAGATGGCGGGAGTTCACAATGTATTTCATGTTTCCCAACTAAGGAAGTTCGTTCACGACTCAGATATGACTATCTCGCCTGATCAGTTAGAGGACCTCGAAGTAGAACCCGAGGCGGTTGGGAACCGCAAGCCGGCCCGTATTATCGCGCATGACATGAAGCAACTTCGAAGGAAGGCGGTGAAGCTAGTCAAGGTACAGTGGAGCGAGGACGAGAATGATTGTACTTGGGAGACAGAGGAGAACATTAGGAAGACACACCTAGAACTCTTTGCCTGGTAAGATTTTTGACTTCGATTTAGTTTTCCGCATGCTAGGATAGGCTTGTTTGCTTGTTTTGCATGTTTGATTGTTGTATGTGGTTGTTAAGCATGCGGGATCTTTTGTATGTTTTGGGTTAAGGAATTTCGGGGACGAAATTTCTTAAGGGGGGAGAATGTAACGACCCGTATTCTATGCATCATAGGATCGTAGGATATTTATTTCTTTCACAAACGAAGTCGTATGGTCATGTAACTTTGGGAGACGACTATTGGGGCCATTTCCCATGTTCATGATTTTTCTTGATTTTTAAATGACCATTTTACCCCTAGTTGATACTGTTTTGGCCATAACTTTTGACTGGAAATGAATTTTGACCTGAAACTACTTCCATTGGCTCCAGATGATGGTTTCTCTTTCCGTAGAGTGGTCACATTAGCCAAACAGACTTACCGTTTGGGAGATATGGCTGAAACAAGTTTCAGATGGTGAAAAACAGCTTAATTGGGCTTAACCGGGTGATTAGCGGCTAGGCCTAGAGGGGAATTGCGGGTTTAGGGGTATATAGGGGCTGATTAGGGTTAGAAAACATTTCTTTAGACATTTTCCAGCCGCCACTTTCATTCCTCTTGACCTAGCCATGACCTCCACTCTCTAAATCTCTCTAAAACACCCAAAAATCACTTTCTAATTGAAGATTAGGCTTAGCAAACACCGAATCAAGGAGTATTAGCACAAGAACCGAGGTAGAGCTGCTGTGTATGATTGGGAACAGCGCCAAATCAGAGAATATTTCAGTTTTGGTGTTTCATTTGTGGCCAAGGTGAGTGATTTGCATAGTTTTTGCACTAATTACGGTAATTAAGGGTAATTAGTGAAGATTAGTGAATTTATACGTAAATAAATTCTGGAAAAATTCTTAAAATTCTAAAATAATGTTTTAAGGCTCTGTTAGAAATTTGGGTTAATTTCGATGTGTTTTGCTAATTGTATGCTTAAACAGGATTAAGAGGGATTAAGGGAAAATGAGGGGTTCTAGCTATGTTTGATCCATTTTAATCAATAAATTGTTGTTATGGTGTTTGCAATTGATGTTATATGTTGCTATGACAGTTTGACATGAATTGTGATTGATTAGAATAGTTAGATTTGTCAAAAACGTCGTCGAATGGCGTAAACAAGTTGCTGGAAAAAGTTGCAGAAAGCTGTGCAGAGCTTCGGATCGGATTGGATGAGGGCTCGGATCGGATATGTGAATTGGGCAAGGAAATCCGACCCGAACCGGAGTTTTGCACATAGAAGACTTGGCAAAAAGGAAGGCCGTTTCCTTAGAGTTGGAGTGGACAAGGGGATCGGATCGGAAGGGCAATGGAAGCCAGATCGGATCGGCTCAAGAATGGAAGGCTACAACTAGAGTAAGGCGAAGTGATCGGATCAGATCGGAGTAGATGGAAACGAGGGAGCTGATTGGAGAAGGAGCATGAGCTGGAGGAGGATAGCACCCCGACCCGACCCGTAGGAGGACACCGACCCGACCCGGAGTGAAGTACCCGAACCGAACCGAATGGAAGATGACAAGGATGGAGGACCGACCCGAACCGACGCTACCGAACCGAACGGAGTTCTAGGACTATTACTGCACGACAACTCTTCTGAAGACCCACTCCAATTCGACCAAACCCGAGATGCAAAGGAAGTCCAAATGAGAAGTTTGAGCTTAAGATTCAGATGGGAGTCAACGGGTTCGCTTCATGGTTGGGCTTTGCTGCGGGACGCGTGCCAAGGAGTTATCGACGTCTATAGCTTTGGACCACTATGGTAGGAGGTACGAAGGCGGATTCAGGGTCATTATGGCATCGGTAGAACCAAGGGCTACAACCAATGAAGTGGGTCATTGAAATGTTTGGTCATGACTCCATATGTTTAGCTTGGTCATAGCAGGGTTTCTACAAGTCGGGATTCGTCGTTACCTCAGTTTGTCTAGTGTTCCAAAGTGGTAGATATCGTACGCTTTAGGCACTGAGTGAGAGATGTAAGGATGGTTGCTATGGATGATTTGTTTGCTATCATTGTGACATGCACACCCCACCCCCGTATCCTTACACTATTTATTATGGCACCTTGGAGTATTGTACGGTATGTGGTACTAACTCTTTGGTTGCAGGTCCAGGTTTAGGTATGGTTTAGTATACCTGTTATTATTCTGTTTAGATGCTTATCGCTCATACCAGGCTTTATGTCTGACCCAGAGTTTTATGTCTCCTCTTATTACTCTGGGTGCTCACACGAGCAGACTAGAGACAGGTTAGCTGGTGATGCACGGGTAGATGATCCGGAGACGAGCAGGAGGCTTCCACGTAATATATATATAGTATTCTCCCTGTGTTGTTGAAGATCACTGCTTGGGCATTGGTGGTGTATCTTCTATTTTGGCTTTCTTTTGTTTAGAGACAGTAGATTTTGAAAAGTTGTAATAAGCTGTATTTGGATTTCCGCTGCTTTGATACTGATGTTGGTTTTAGTTATTAGCTTATGCACTGTCTCGCCTGTTTTATGTCAAGTACATTATTATTATTATATTTTATCCCATGCGCTGTGAGATATTCTACAGGTTCCTTGATTAGTTCATCCCCTTCTTTCCTTTCTTTGGCGACCGTTCCGTGCTAGTCGGGACATGTGTACAGCGCACTTCCGGAGGAAATGTAGGCTGGTGCGGAGCGGGCCCTCACAAATCCAATTCCCAAACCAGCAGTTTTTAAGAAATTTATCCATTAGTTCAAAAGGCCAATTGGACTACTAGCGATAACATTAGAGTGAATAGGCACACTCAATCATAGACAATATTATCAGAAGAAACAAGTGTAGGTATAATATATATGGTAATCTAATTTCTGTTATACTGTGATGCTTTAGCATTCCGTCATATGATGAGGCTCCTCCTGGACATTTTTTTTCTCTATATTTCGTGACAAAATATTAAAAGCAACGAAGATACCTGCGACTACATACGAGATTCGCACTCGCACTGAGACTCATATGCACCTGTATGAAGATAAGGATTTAGCTCCCTCTTCTTCTTGGAATCTTAAATCCTTATAGCCTAGATCTACATCTAGAGAGGACTGGACAATTTTGATGCCTGATAGATATAAGCAATTAATACAAGCAATTATGAAATGGGGGTAGGAGAAAAAAAAGGAGTTTAAGGTTATTTGTTATATGCTTAGATGTTTATGTGGTTCTGTTCGCACCAAAGAGAGCGGAGTAGGGCTCGTAGCAAGGGTAGTGCTCTTTATCCTCCCCTTATATTTCAGTCTTTGATACATGACTTTCAAAAAGGACAGCACACTCGATCAACGAAACCATGCCATTAGCAGCCTACTGAACCTACCAGGATGATGTCTAAAGGATGAGGACCTAGACCACATGCAACTATCACTCATGAATTTGGTTCTCCGGTTTGTCCTTCAACACCTGCCAACTAACATTTGATCATAAAACAGAATCTCAATCAACAACAAACATATTACTCCTGAATATGCCAGCAAGTAAGCATTCATGAACTTCATTAGGTCAAAAAATAAGACTTTGCACAGTACAAGTAGTAAATATTTACATCAACTTAAGATGAGATATGCTTTTAGTAACCTGAAGAAAATGTCCTAATCGTGCACAAGAATGCTTAGGTCCTTGATAATCATAGTTACGACTTACGAGGAAGCAATATAACATGACCATTTGGGAAAAGTCATTTTGACTCACTGCTGCTCAAGAACTGATCAAATATTATAGTGCACCATTTGAAAACTCACCAAATTACACTTTCCATATGACCAATTAAATTGGTTTTTCCATAGAGTATCCCATCTTAAATCCAAGTACAGCAAATTCTGAAAGTGAACCTTTATATGAAACTCTTATTCACTTTTTATAAAACTAAAAGACATTAGCTACAATGAATAACTCTACTGATTATTTGCTACCACTACATAAGCCATATGAAAGATGGCAGTGCAAAAAATAGAAAAGCTTAAACAGATAAGGCAGTTATGGTTTTTCGTGAACATTGGCCTCAAGGATACAAGTTTTCAACCTTAAACTAGGGTCTGGTTTCTAACTAAAATATGACATGTAACATAATTGGATTTCACATTTCAATGAAGCTTACTTAGTATAAACACTTTTTGATGAAGGAGAGTTGTCGTTGCATGCTCTAAATGCACAACCAACACGAAGTTGCTCTATGATTGGCTCTGTTCAACTTTTATTTTATGAACCAACAAACTTAACAAGTTAGTGCTGGTAGCAAATAAGTAGATGAAGATACCAAAGAGAACAATTTTCTAAGACTGACATTTCCTAGCTGATCTATGAAGGATGAAAATTGAAAAGCCATGTAAACCAGTTAACTATTCATTATAAAGAAATTACGTGCTCGAGAATCTAAACACAAACTCTCACAATCAAAGTACTCCTAACACCCTGTTCAAGAAGATCCGACCATTTAAACCTTTACTAATTTCTTTAGGACCAACCAGAGCCACAAGATGGTACCCACTACCCACTTTTATCCTTCAAATAAAGAGCAGATGCATTGTCCAAAGCTGCCGCCTGCACATACTCTCTATCTTCCAGAACCATGATCAACTTGTACGGAAACAGGTTACGCTCTTCTAGAGCCAGCAACCCTTCATGTAAGTTTATCCTTTTAGACCCACTTTCATTTTTACAATTTTCCCCCTCCCCTTAAAACTCTTTTGCCAAGTGAGCTATAAAAAAATTATAGTTTGTTTCCAGGTCCATCTCATGTTCAAAGGTCAAGTTTATAATTTTGTTAGTTTGGCTTATACATGGCACTGTAGAATTACATGACTAATAAACCACAATCTATACTAATTTACTGATCATATGCAAGGATAACCATTGCACGGCCAAGACTTGAAATTTTGACAACTGGGTGAATACTTGATCTCCTTGACATATCTCTATCATCTTTATTGAAGCTACATTAGCTATAAATTACCATGAGTAAAATGAACCCTTTGTTAAAATAAATGACATAACTAAAAAAATGTATTATAATTGTGTTGCTATATACCAGACATAATCAGTTTCAACTGTAGCCAAGTTAAATAATTCCATAGGCTTAGGTGCACATTTATTATCTTTATCCAAGTATTTACAAAGCCAAAGCTCAATGCAAGGCTCAAAGCTGACATATCAAACATGCAAAACTATTGCCTTAGACCTTAAGTGCTCATTATTAATTGCATCAATATATTGTGTACCCTGATTACTAGTTTTTTCGTAGCACATTATATAAGCCTGATACTTTAACCATACAAGTAGATAATATTGCATATAAAGCATTTAATTGATTATTTTAGGGCAAATATGCATTGATGTCTCGTATATTCCCTTATACGTAATTGAACGGTTGATAGAAGAGAAAACAAATATTTATATCAATATTATTACCTGCAAAAAATAAAACTAATATTCAAATTACTATATGGATTAATCACACACGTATTTTGGCAATGCACTTCAACAAATAGGCGCCTTTTGATTTACGTACTTTTAATCCAACACCATTATGAAGTGATCATGAACTCACTTTTACAGCATTGCTCAGCGTTGTTTGATTATTACATGTACTCCTTACCTATATAACAACAAAATATATTTACCGTTTTAGACTACTACACTACCGGTTAAACAATTCTACAAGCATTATATTCCATTATAACACACACAAATTCACAATATATTGATCATTAAACTACATTGGGAATCATATTTCATGCTTATATGGATAGAATAAACTTCCTAAATGAAACTTTAATATAACAGTTGAATGGATAAGAAAAACAACTTTATTGCTAAACACATAAATTATTTTAAATTCCTTACCTGAATGATGGATTAATGTTGAGCGATGGAAGTTATATAATACAAGATTCCGACACTAGATATTGTTGTTCTTTCTGTTATCCTGGCAAACATCCTCTATTTTTATATTAATCTGGCAAATATCTACTATTTTTTCCTAAAATGACAGAAGCAGCCTATCTAAACTTGATGGTTGTAAGAAAAAAAACAAATAACGTAAAAACAACAAGAAATTGAGTTCTTAATTATTGACAATCAATCTCATAAACTGATAAATACACACTGAAACTATTAATTAAGATTAGAGAGAAATTCACATAAAATTAGTTTTCTAGGTTGAATAATAAGTTAAATCAGATTAGTTAATTAATAAATTCCGAAACACAGCTAATTTCGTATCAATTCCTAGTAAAATAACACAAACCAAGAAAAAGGTTAAGAATCATTAGCATCAGCAGTGAAAATATCTAATGATTGTTGTAGTACCTCTCATGCCCTTTCAAATTGGAGAACCTTAAATTTAGGGTTCTAGGTGGCGGAAATAGTGGCTATGCATACGAACTGGGATTGGCTGTCTGAATGAGATTACACCACCAATTTGGGATACCGGGACGATTTGGTGATTCAGAATTACGTGGCTTAAGAATTTTGCGACTCTATGTCGAGTTTCTAGAATTTAGCAATTTAGGGCTTATTGGTTTATGAAGGTGAAAAGTAAAAAGGAGCAGTACGCGTTGTTTTTTTATTTGCCGCCCAAAATAATTTTTTTTTCAGCCGCCTTCATTGTATAGCGTTAAGCACGTTGTATACTTGTATTGATGTTTGAATGACGTTGGAAGCCCTTCGTTAAACAGAGTTTGAAAGGAGAAACGTGGAAACGCTATGTGTTGTTGCTATCGAAAGTCCACATTCTTGTAGTGATTCACCACATGAATTTCATTTTCACACATCAATTCTCAACACATGAGCATTTCCACACATGGATATTTTATATAGTTTGTTCATATAAGAAAGATGAAATTTTTATTATTGAAACTATTTATATATAAGGCGAATAATTTACATACTTCATATATATTATAAAAATATGATTTTTATTGTTTAAACACCTTATTCATTCACACATGAATTTAATTTTCACACATCACTTCTCAACACATGAGCATTTCCACACGTGGATATAGTTTCAACACATGATTTTAGTTTCAACGCATGAAAATAATTTCAACATATGAAAATAATTCTAACACATGAATATTATTCAAAATTTCGGTAGCATAGTGGCAGGGTAGTTAAAACCGGCACCGTCCCTAGTACGACTCCTCGCTCTACCTTAAAACCTCGCGGTTTTTGACAATGGGGATTCATGCATCTAATTCGCATGCAGGCGGCATGTTTTATTTCATTTCCACAATTATTTCCAATTTGTTTCAATCACCAATGGGTATTTTTCAACCACAACCAAACAATATCAACCACAAACAATTATTCAACCATTTGAATTTTTCACCCAATTTTTCACACCAATTAACAACAATAAATATCGTCCATGGTTTGTGGACGAGGGGAGTGTGTGTATATATATATATATATTATTTTCTATATTTCACTTGCATTTCAACACACATATCATTTAAACAATGCATGTATAATTCATAATTCGCTCATACAACTTATACTATGCATGTATATGTGGTATACAACACGTATGTAAATAACATTTCGTTTATATAATTTATTCATTACATTTTCTATTAAATTTCATTTATTTAGATTTCTCACATTTGTTTTCGGAGTGCTAAAAATCGTAGATGGCTCAGAAAAATCCACGGTCTCTTCCATGTGGTAGAGAGCTTCTTTGCGGTCCCGATGTTTCCTGTTTCATCAAATTTCGTCAACACACCATAAAGATATGATTTTTCAAAGTTCAAACGTCAAAAAGAACTAACCTTTATCGTTGGTTCAAACAAGGGTTTGAATTTTTCGCGAAATCCGAGCGATGTGGTGATGATCGGAGTGTGTGATGTGGAAGAGGGAGGAGAGGGGAGTCAGCGCATGGTGGTTGGAGGCGGTTCGGTGGTCTCTGGCGATCGTGGCGGCGCTGGGAAGTCGTCGACTTTGGGTCGACGATTCAGGTCGCACAGGCGACGAGGGGGATCGGGGTAGGGTCGGATTTGAAGAGGGGAGGGAGGCGCATCGGTGGAGGTAGGTGGCGGAGGCTGGAGATGGCCGAGGCGGCGGCGATCGGGCCTGCAAGATCTGAAGGGGTTTCTGTCGTTCGTTGATGGGGGGTACGAGGGTTTTATGTTTTTTTTATTTTAAAATAATGAATGGCTAATTTTGATTGGCCCATGGTTTTAATAAATTTTTAAATAGTGTTTTCTCAAACGAACTCCTTTTCAAACCCAACGACTGTCGCCCCTAGCTAAAAACCCCCGTCCCGGACACAATGGGATATGTTTCGTTGGCCAATTCGACTGTTACAGTAGTTATTTTTCAAATTAAATTATAAAACATTTAATTTTAACTTTGAACGTACATTTCAATTTGCCAGGGCCACAAACTGATTCGAAAAATTTCAGAAAAATAAATCTAGCTATGTTTTGACGCTACGGTCCCGAAAAAGCTAGTTTCTTCGAATTCTGAGATCGTTTGAAAAATAGCCATTTTCTGGTCGATCCAATTTAACAGAAATTGACCAAACACATTTTCTTTTGCCATGCTCACATACCAGCTTCAAAATTATGAAATTTGAAACCTAGCAATAGTTTGACATCCCGGACCCAACAAAAGTGGTTTCGTCGAATTCCGAGGTCGTTTGCAAAATGTCTATTTTCAAGGGCTATATATTCTATATAGCGACCTTTCTGAAAATTCATTTGGCCATAACTTTTGATTCCCGCTATGAAACTTCGATTTTTCAGATTCGTTAGAAAGGTATTCATAAACAGATTTAAATATTTTTGTTTTCACTGAAATCCATTATATTTTCCACCCGGCACGGTCAGTCAAAGTTTGAATTCAAATTTTCAAACTGCCTCACTATTTCTAATTCATTATTTTATTGAAATATTCTATTTCAATTATTCAAATTGCATTGAAATAACCAATTTAAATTTTTTAAATTGGCTCGTATTTTCCGGGTTGTTACAATCTCCCCCACTTAAAACTTTTCGTCCCCGAAAAGGAAACAACAGTAAAGTAGGAAACAAAATGTGAATGCAAAGTATTGTGAAGGTACCTTACACCGGAGTTAGTCAGAGATGTCCGCTCTGCATCTGGGGTAAGCTTTCTTAATGCTTTCCTCAGTCTCCCAAGTACAGTCTCTAGGATCACTACTCCACTGCACTTTAACCAAATGAACCTTTTTGCTTCTTAATTCTCTAGTTTCTTTGCCAACAATTTTTAATGGCTCTCTTCTAACTATTAATTCTGGAGTTATGTCTATATCCTGTTGCGCTGCTTCTTCTACAACAAGATCTGGATCATGCACATGTCTTCTAAGTTGAGATACATGAAACACACTATGCACTCCAGGCAACCAATCAGGTAATTGAACCCTATAAGCAAGAGTTCCAATTCGTTCGAGTATAGGAAAGGGACCAATAAACCTGGGTGCTAACTTCCCAGTTTTACCGAATCGGATCACCCCTCTCATCGGAGATACTTTCAAATAAACATGATCACCAATGGCAAATGTCAAATCTCTTCTTCTGGAATCTGCATAACTTTTCTGTCATCTTTGTGCGGCTTTCAATCGCTTCTTGATGAAATCTACTTTATCAGATGCATCTCGAATCATATCGGGTCCTAAGACAAGTCTGTTACCAGGTTCTACCCCACATTCTGGAGATCTGCATGGTCTGCCATATAATGCTTCAAATGGAAACATTCCCAAACTTGCTTGATAGCTATTGTTATATGAGAATTCTGCCAAATGCAAGTGATCTTCCCACGATCCTCCAAAATCAATAATACAAGCCCGCAGCAGATCTTCTAGAATTCTTTTCACATGCTCAGTTTGGCCATCCATCTGAGGGTGATAAGCGGTGCTTATATTTAATTTCGTTCCCAATTCTGTCTGGAATGCTTCCCAGAATATGCTAGCAAAAATTGGGTCCCTATCACTGACTATGCTGATGGGAATTCCATGCAGCTTAACGATTTCTTTGAAATATGTCTGTGCTATACTTTGAGCAGTTCTATTGGATCTGACAAGTATGAAATGGGCAGTCTTCGTAAAGCGATCTACGATTACCCAAATACTGTCATTACCTTTCTTGGTTCGGGGCAACCCATCTATGAAATCCATTGAAATATGTTCCCATTTCCAACCTGGGACTTCCAACGGTTGCAACAATCCTGCTAGCTTTTGTTGGTCGCTCTTGACTAATTGACAAGTAAGGCATCTGCTAACATATAAAGAAATGTCCCTCTTCATTGCCCTCCACCAGAAGGTGCGCTTGATATCATTATACATTTTGCTCACACCGAGATGGATACAAAGCTTGGATTTATGGCATTCATCTAGCACCTCTCTTTGAAGCTCTGGAATATTCAGGATGCAAATCCTGCCATTTAATCTGAGAATCCCCTTATCGTCAATACGGAAACTTGTAGTTTCACCCTCCTTGATCCTCTGACTGATTCTCTGAATAAGCTCATCATCTTTTTGAAGGACTGAAATCTTATCAATCAACGAAGATGTAACAGTTATGCTAGTGATGATTTCATTCTTTCTACTAAGTGCATCAGCCACTACATTAGCCTTTCCTGGCGTATACAGAATATCTAGGTCATACTCTGCAAGAAATTCTAGCCAACGCTGCTGTCTCAAGTTCAGATCTTTCTGGGTGAACAAATACTTTAATGATTGATGGTCAGTAAATAGTTCGAATTTCTCACCCAGCAAGTAATGCCTCGATATTTTCAAAGCAAAAACGATAGCTAGCAACTCAAGATCATGCGTTACATAATTCTTCTCATGCGGTTTTAGCTGGCGGCTTGCATAAGCCACTACTTGGCCTTTTTGCATTAACACTGCACCAAGACCTCTAATAGAAGCATATGTCCAAACCGTCAAATTCTGATTGCCATCGATAATGGTTAATACCGGAGCAGTTGTACATTTCAATTTCAATTCCTGGAAAGCTTCCTCATAGTCGGAGGTCCATTTAAATTTCTCATGCTTCTTTGTAAGATTTGTCAGCAGGCCGGATATCTTCGAGAAATCCTTAACGATATTCTGATAATAACTAGCCAACCCCATAAAACATCTAACCTCTTTGGGTGTGGTCGGATGTTTCCAGTCTTGAGTTGCTGTAATTTTGCTCGGATCTACAGAAATCCCTTCCTTTGACACGGCATGGCCAAGGAACTTCGCTTCTTCTTGCCAGAAGACACACTTAGAGAATTTGGCTTTGAAGACGTTCTTTCTCAGAATCTCCAATACTTGTTCTAAATGTCTTTCATGCTCGGGTTTTGATTTGGAGTAAATTAAAATATCATCGATGAATACGAGGACAAATTTATTCATAACACCCTGAACACTCTATTCATTAGATCGACGAAGTATGCTAGAGCGTTGCATAGTCCGAACGGCATTACTAACCATTCATAAAATATGTCTGGACCTCTGAAAGCTGTCAAAGGAATACACTCTTCTGCAATTCTCAATTGACGGAAACCTGTAGCTAGATCCATTCTGGAAAATACTCTCGCCCCATTTAATTGATCTAGCAGATCATCGATGCGGGGTAATGTGTTTTTGTTTTTGAGCGTCTGTTTGTTGAGGTCTCGGCAATCAACACACAATCGAAGAGTACCGTCTGACTTTGGGACAAACACTACAACTGCACCCCAACTAGAAAAGCTAGGTCTGATCAGTCCCTTCCACAACAGTTGACGAGTTTGATTGACTAATTCTTCTTTTTCCTTTGGAGTCATTCTGCCAATTGGATGAACCACTGGTCTGGCATTAGGAATTAGATCGATTCTGAATTCTATTTCTCTTTGCGGAGGTAAGTTTCCAACTTCTTCAAACATATCCGCATAGTTTCTAACAACAGGAATCCTTTCTAAGGAAGTGGGGACAACTTCTAACGCAGACCAAAATTCGTCTCTATTTGGATTCGAACCATGACATGGTACAGTAATATATCCAAGCTTCGTTCGAATTTTTACTATTCTTTCTGCACACTTCACTTCAGCTTCGTATTTCGTTAACCAATCTAGCCCGAGAATGATATCAAACTCAGGGAAATTTATAACGACTAGATCAAAAGGAAACTGGTATCGGGAAAAGGAAGCAGGTACTTTACAATATGAATCGAGAATAATAGAACCCCCTATTGGGTTATGAACTTTGACTGACTCTTTGAGCTTTCTACATTTTAACTTTAATTTGTGCATTGTGTCACTACCAATAAAACTACGTGATGCACCCGTGTCAAACAATACAGAAACAGGAATATTTTTAATTGTAAGTGTACCTCCCAAAACATCGGGTTTACCTGCCCCATCGGAAGCAGCTGGCAGGTTCGACCCGTCATAGACATGAGCTACAACGGCTTTCTTCAGCAAAGGACAGTCCCTGACAAGATGATCTGTCTTGCGACAGTTAAAGCACGAGTGAGGGTTCTGAGAGCCTTGGCTTGAACCATGAGAATTGGTCCTCTGCCGTTTCGGGGCTGTGCAGAAATTTGAGTAGTGCCCCGCCTTTCCACAATTAAAGCAGTTTCCTCTTGGCGGCTTACTGGTTTGTGGATTCGAGGATGCTGTCTGGCTTGACTCAGCTTGATTTACAGCAGGCTTGCGTTTGTTTCCGGCTTGGCTTTTAGCACGATCCTACTCCAGGCGCCTTTGATCTAGGTCTTCGTAGTTACACGTCATTTCCACCAATTCATTAAATCCCAGCTTGATGTGGGCCATTGCTCTATCATGGTACTATCGCTTCAGCCCGAGGATGAACCTCTTATTCTTGGACTTTGCAGTGGCAACAAGCTCCGGAGCATAGTGGGACAACTGTGTAAATTTATTCAGATAATCCTGCACAGAAAAATCCCCCTGCTGGAGGTTGGTGAAGTCATCGTGCATGCACTCTAGGGCTTGTTCTAGGACATATTTCTCTTTGAAGAGTTCTTTGAATCCGTCCCAAGTTCTACCAGCTTCTCTATTCCTGGCGATGAGAGCTTCCCACCATAGCTCGGCTTCTTCTTGCATAAGCCAGGCACCCATAATAGCTTTATCTTGATCTCCAAGCCTTAGGCCTTCTAGCATTTTCTCGCATGTTTTGAGCCATGGCAAGGCCTCTATTACTGCGCCAGTTCCCGAGAAGGTTTTGCCTCCTAGGTTCTTGTATCTTTTAGCCACGCGATCCAGCTCAAATTGTTGAGCGGCCAGGGTTGTATTAAAGGTCCATCTTTTGCTGGGACTTCACCACGTGCTCTGCCACGGCCAGCACGGCCTCCTCTAGCAACGGCTGCTCGGGTAGCCATTGTTCAAGTTCTGTATAAGCAAGAAAAGAGTCAGCTTACAGAAACGATAATTTTATTGTATGGTAAAGTAGAAGAACTTAAGAAAAGATAACGACGGACTGATCAAATTGTTTTTGCTATTCTGCTTAGCTCATTCTAGGACATTACTAGTCCTATCTCTAATGAGCTACTCGCCTTAGAATACTACTGATTCTAGTTTGACGAAGTGTTTAATGTGTTAAATTCTAGAACTAAGGTTAACCAAAGCTCTGATACCAACTGTAACGATCCCAAAACCCCATGACACAGTGTTAAGGATAATCATTGGAATATAACACCGTAATCATCATTAGCAGATCACAGATATTAGCATAAACATCAAATAGAATAATTTACACACATATGACAGCAGAATCATATAGATATCACCACATCAGAGAGCACAGTGCAGGATACAACTAAGTGCATAATAATACATAATCAGTCGTCATCGCCAGAGGCGGAATCATACATAAAGAGTACACAAAATAAATTCAGTCTACATCGCCAATGGTGGAATCATAACACATATACAATAATGGCGGAAGGAGTCAAAGTCATCTCAATGTAGTCGAGCCTTGCCATAGCCAAAAGCGCACCAGATACCTGTAACTAGGCTGCCCGTGTGAAAATGAGGGCACCCGAGTTTGCAAGGTGAAACAAACTACCAGTCAGTCATGGGACTGGTATGAGAAATCTACTTAACTTACTAAACAACAATAATAAGGCAAATCAAAGGACTACGCCACTTTCGCGGAACGGGTTTACTCCAATGAGTGCTAGTGCATGAAATAAAGTAAATGATTAAATCATCGCAATACTTTTTATAAAATGAAGCCATTATAATACTCAGGTCCCATCACACAATGCAACGCAAGCCGGAGGATAGAGTGTTACCTTATATTGGCCAAAAATGCTTCATACGTATAAAACGAAAGTGTTTGGTGTTATTACTAGTGCATATACGTTTCAAAAGCAAATTTAATCATAAATATCAATCCTAGCAGCATAGCCACCATCTACTATGTCACCCTACTAGTAATACAATCACATCCGCACATTTCGTATTCGAAATTGGATTCCATCATGAGTCGAGGCAAGGGGCAGGCTCCTCTCCGTTCGAGACACTCTAGCAAATATCCCAGGATCGCACACATCGGTCATTGGAATCGGCTGTGCCGGTCCTCTATTAATTTTGAGGACTGGCAATTCCTGAACACATGTTTCCTGGTCCTTACAGACCTATAATCGAGGCGCCTCGCATTCCAACAACCACATAGGTGAAAAGTATATATAAATGTTAGGGTTGGTAGGTCACTGACACCACCCTAGCTAGAAAGAAACGTCGTGCTCTGCCAGCGGTCCTTTTCCCGTTTTTGACTCATACCGAGGTGTGAGGCTCACAAATCCACGCTATACACAAAGCTACATCACACAGACCATGCTTTGATCATCAACCACAAGACTTTGCTTTGCAACAGAAGCCTTGATCATATGCCACTTAGGCGTGCCACACAGGAAATCCACTCCATGCGTCTGATTTCTATCTATATATAACCTCTGAGCTTGTACGTCTCAAAGAAGGGCGTTAAGAAAGAGAATAAATCCTCTGTTGCCAAACAGATATATATATATTCAATAGAAATCAGTCAATACAGAACAAAATCCAATGTAAGACACACGGTCCATTTACAAGTTCGTTCTGGGTCTGAACGAAACCGGAGGCACCAAATTCCTTGCTTATCCGCACAATCAACAACACGTCCGGACGGCTACTACTTCAGCTCATTCAAGGTAGCTACTCCAATCATAAGCATCAGTAGCGCCCATCCATCCAATGTGAAGATCGTCGGTCTTCGACCGTCTTCAACTCTTCGACTTCACATCGTCGATCGATTATTTGAAATGAGAATAAACTCGGCCTTTTCAAATAATCCACGTATATTTAGATTTTCAAATCAATTCATCACTTGGTTAAATCACTCAACATTCACAATTTCAGTTCCTCAGTATAGTTTTCATGTTAAATGCATTCAACCATCACATATAAAGCAAACCAAGCAAAATCGGTTTATTTCCACTCTGTATCATCAATAATATTTTTCAACGATATATCGCCATTTTATTTATTTAAAAATGGCCATATTCAATTAAACGACATTTCAGGTCGTGCCGAAGCACTGGCGCTATTTTTCACTAAATTTGTTTTACACATATCTGAAAATCTAACCGTTGGATCTTCACAAATTTTATATCATTAGAAAGATCATTTCAAAATGAATCCGACGGTTTCAGTTTTGGGAAAATCCGACGGTTGGATCTCCCACACAAGTCGTTTGAAATCACGGTTTCAAATTACGAACTGCAGCGTCATTGTTCGATTTAATTTAACTATATTTATATTTATATATAAATATAATCGATTCTGGCGCTGTTTTTCTTCATATTTGAATTAAACATTCCAGACAATCCAACCGTCGGATCTTCACAAAGTTGGTGCCGTTGGAAAGATATTTCCAAGGCGAACCCAACGGTTGCGGTTTGGGGAAAATCCAACGGATGGATTTCCTGCACTAGTCATTTAAAATCACGGTTTCAAAATACGAACTGCACGGCCATGATTCGTTTTAATTTAATTATATTTATATTTTCATATAAATATAGTTAACTCGACGATTTCAATATCGTTTTCACTTCAAATATTTCACTAACGCCTTTAAATTTTGGAAAATTTTGCCATAACCTCCTTTGTACGTGAGGGGCTGGGAAAATTCCCAAATAGCCACACGGGCGTCTCACGTCAAAAAGAAAAAGAAAAAGCCAAGCGGCTAGCCAATAGGCTCATAAAATCATCACCCAAACTAAACATTAAACATGTACCTATTTGTCGGGCACATAATTTTATTCCTCTTCTCTAGCCTCTTTGCTATAACCTGTTCAATAAATATGCATGTACATATATGCAATTTTCATCACTTATTATTTTCTATTCAATTTCGTTTTCAATTCACTTTGGTTTAAAGTCACCATTCGTTCTAATGCTGCATACAAAAGCAAAAATCACATCATTAGCTAATTAATGAATATTTCAACTCATGCATATTTATTTGAATGAGTGATTATTTTTAACACTTCTCATTTCAATAAAAATGATATTTTCGACGAACTAAAATATATTTCAACACATTACTATTTATTTAGTTCCTTTACATGTTAAAAATAATATTCACTTCCCAAATATTCATTTCTACACTAGTATATCTTTAGCAAATCACATATATGATAAAAAAATGGTATTTTCATCATCTAAAATATTTATTCAACACAAGAATTTTTTTAACACTTCGTAGTTTCAATAAAAATGTAATTTTTATTGTTCAACCTTTTATTCAACACATGAATTTCATTTTCACACATCACTTCTCAACACATGAGCATTTCCACACATGGATATTTTATATAGTTTGTTCATATAAGAAAGATGAAATTTTTATTGTTGAAACTATTTATATATAAGGCGAATAAATTACATACTTCATATATATTATAAAAATATGATTTTTATTGTTTAAACACCTTATTCATTCACACATGAATTTAATTTTTACACATCACTTCTCAACACATGAGCATTTCCACACGTGGATATAGTTTCAACACATGATTTTAGTTTCAACACATGAAAATAATTTCAACATATGAAAATAATTCTAACACATGAATATTATTCAAAATTTCGGCAGCATAACGGCAGGGTAGTTAAAACCGGCACGGTCCCTAGTACGACTCCTCGGTCTACCTTAAAACCTCGCGGTTTTTGACAATGGGGATTCATGCATCTAATTCGCACGCAGGCGGCATGTTTTATTTCATTTCCACAATTATTTCCAATTTGTTTCAATCGCCAATGTGTATTTTTCAACCACAACCAAACAATATCAACCATAAACAATTATTCAACCATTTGAATTTTTCACCTAATTTTTCACACCAATTCACAACAATAAATATCGTCCATGGTTTGTGGACGAGGGGAGTGTGTGTGTATATATATATATATATATATATATATATGTATGTATATTATTTTCTACATTTCACTTGTATTTCAACATACATATCATTTAAACAATGCATGTATAATTCATACTTCGCTCATACAACTTATACTACGCATGTATATATGGTATACAACACGTATATAAATTATATTTCACGTATATAATTTATTCATGACATTTTCTACTCAATTTCATTTAATTTAGATTTTTCACATTGGTTTTCGGAGTGCTAAAAATCGTAGATGGCTCAGAAAAATCCGTGGTCCGTTCTATGTGGTAGAGAGCCTCCTTGTGGTCCCGATGTTTCCTGTTTCATCGAATTTCGTCAACACACCATAAAGATATGATTTCTCAAAGTTCGAACGTAAAAAAGGACTCACCTTTATCGTTGGTTCAAATAAGGGTTTGAATTTTTCGTGCAATCCGAGCGATGTGGTGACGATCGGAGTGTGTGATGTGGAAGAGGGAGGAGAGGGGAGTCGACGCATGGTGGTTGGAGGCGGTTCGGTGGTCTCTGGCGATCATGGCGGCGCTGGGAAGTCGTCGACTTTGGGTCGACGATTCAGGCGGCACAGGCGACGAGGGGGGTCGGGGTAGGGTCGGATTTTAAGAGGGAAGGGAGGCGCGTCGACGGAGGTAGGTGGCGGAGGCTGGAGATGGCCGAGGCGGCGGCGATCGGGCCTGGAAGCTCTGAAGGGGTTTCCGTCGTTCGTCGATGGGGGGGTACGAGGGTTTTTTTTTTTTAAAGTAATGAATGGCTAATTTTGATTGGCCCATGGTTTTAATAAATTTTTAAATAGTGTTTTCTCAAACGAACTCCTTTTCAAACCCAACGACTGTCGCCCTTAGCTAAATACCCCTATCCCGGACACAATAGGATATGTTTTTTTGGCCAATTCGACTGTTACAGTCGGTTATTTTTCAAATTAAAGTATAAAACATTTAATTTTAATTTTGAACATACATTTCAATTTGCCAGGGCCACAAACTGATTCGAAAAATTCTAGAAAAATAAATCTAGCTATGTTTTGACGCTGCGGTCCCAACAAAACTAGTTTGTCAAATTCTGAGATCCAATTTAACAGAAATTGACCAAAAACAGTTTCTTTTGCCGCACTCACATACTAGCTTCAAAAATTCTGAAATTTGAAACCTAGCAATAGTTTGACATCCCGGACCCAACAAAAGTGGTTTCGTCGAATTCCGAGGTCGTTTGCAAAATGTCTATTCTCAAGGGCTATATATTCTATATAGCGACCTTTCTGAAAATTCATTTGGCCATAACTTTTGATTCCTGCTATGAAACTTCGATTTTTCAGATTCGTTAGAAAGGTATTCGTAAACAGATTTAAATATTTTTGGTTTCACTGAAATCCACTATATTTTCCACCCGGCACAGTTAGTCAAAGTTTGAATTCGAATTTTCAAACTGCCTCACTATTCCTAATTCATTATTTTATTGAAATATTCTATTTCAATTGTTCAAATTGCATTGAAATAACCAAATTAAAATTTTTAAATTGGCTTGTATTTTCCGGGTTGTTACATCAATGATCCTCCACTTTTCCTATTATTGAACCCAAAGGAAAAGAGCATATTACACATGGATTGGAAGCCAACATTGAGATTTACAAGTTAGTATTTTCTTATTCCTGAACCACAAGAAGTTACGGTGGTTATTTCTTACATTGTAATTTTATCCAGAGTGAAGGGAAATCAGACATAGGAATTTGATAATTAAGGGCATAGGTTATTAATATACAAAATCACGTAACAAGCATTTTATTATTTCTTTATGCTGATGCAATTGTTAATTGTATACTACAACAAACAAGTGAAGTATCCTTAAGTTTGCTCTTTTAGGTGTTCTTTGTGTTGGTACAATTGTAAACTGTATAAAAACCAATGACATGCGCATCCACTCACGTCCTGTGCATGTGTTATGTCTATTGATTTCAGCCTATGCATTCACTTGCAGCAAAGAACAACATTAAACTGAATAATGGTCTCCTATTGTACTAGATGTTGGAGTTAATGACCATAAATTGCATTCAATGTTTACTTTCGTCATTGAAGTCCGCAGTAAAAGGTTAGAGTCAAGCCTAATTCATATTAATCTTCTAATTTATTTTTCTGATTCTGTTGGCATTCCTATTTCATTACTTACAACTTAGCATTAAACATGAAACATGTATAGAAAACATACCATACTAGGCATTAATTTTCATAACATAAATTATGTTTTTCATAAATGCAAAATTGAAATTTGTACTATATCAAACACAATGTGATTGGTAACATTTAGTACTCTATTTATGGGCATGCATGGTTTCATTTGCGTTTCCAAGTTACCTTTAAAATTTGTTAAATAGAAAAGCTATATTTTGTTTTTTATTGTACAATGAACTTCACATAAAAAGAAAGAAAATTAATTGGCTGTTTCCTCTAAGTAGGCCATTTATTGCTCCTTAAGTTATTTGTTGTTAGTTATTTTTTTTCCTTAGTACTTCTGTTTTTAGCTTCCATTAGTTGTTACTTCTGCCATACTACATGAATTCCAGAGCATAATTTTGATGAAGTGTTATTATTATTTTATTTTTAGTAGCCACCTAATTAAATCTATAGTTTATGTGTAAGAAAGCCAAGCAATGGCCATACATGCGGGACCCGTTCCCAGTGCGCAAGGAAGACAAAATATGAGACATAATATGCTACAGAAGGTACACTTCTCACCATATCTGTAACTGGATTCATTTATTTTGTAGAGTTTTTTTTCGCATAGTTGTGATGATGTCGTTGGAGTGACAACATTTTATCAATAGCCAAATGTTGAATAATGATGTGTTCAAATTTAATTTTAACTAAGAAACTATAATTAAGGCAGATTTGGGTACTTTTGGTATATTAAAAAAATTAAATACAAATTTATTGCAACATTTAAATTCAACTTAGAAACAATATCATGATACAATTTTCTTATCAAATTATAATTGTTTATAACAAATTGACAACTGTTGCCGTATTTCAACCTACATGATAATGATGACATTTTTTAAAGATGTTTTGATGTCTATTATATGAATTTTTGCTTATCTTCTTCCATTAAACTGGCGTAAGTTGAAACAATACCTTAGTAAGTTCTTGACCCAACAATTCCATACCTAAAACATTCCATTTGCATTCAACAGTTGCTTCATAAACCTATTACTACTGTATAGTTCTCATTTATCTTTTTCTTCTGACTTAAGTATCATTGGTCTTAAAAGATAATTAAAGGCTCATTTCCTAGTATGCACCAAACGTTTGTTAAGGTTTATTTTCTTCTTCATTCAGTTTAAGGCTCTTAAACGATGATGAGTACATTGATTCGATTTAATCATCTATTTGTATTGTAAATTTCTTTTTGTCCATTTCATATCAATATATCTTATGAAATGCTACTATTTCGGAGGTAGATTGTCTCCTTTCAATTTTTAATCTTATATGATGGTACTGCAATTTCTTATTCTCTTTTGAAAGCATACCAAAATAGCTATTTTTATCACATAATACCTCGTGAAATATTTATGGATGTTGTATATTCGTATATTTATGTTCCTATTATCAATAAATTGATCATTTTGTATAACTTCAAATTTTGGTTCAAAATAAATTTCAATCACGCATTTTCTAATTGCACCGTAGGTTGTTGATACTAGGTTGACATGTGATAACATGTAGAAACTATTAGGTTGAACTAACTAAAATTGAATTGCTGCATATGCACATATGGAAGCTTTAAATGATACTGTCATTTACAAAATTACAAATGGTTGCATGTAGCTGAAGCGGAAGGCTGAAACATTGATAATGGTAGCTGAAGCACAGATAGCGCAAATACTAGAGAACACATGTAGAAAAGATTCCCTTATTACAGTGCTTGAATTAGTGGGAAGAGGATATGCAGTGACACCTTGAGAAAATGAGGGCTAAAACAATGAAAATGGCACTGTGATAAGACAAAGAAGATGCATTTGAGGACGAACATCCTAAACGTAACCCAAGTAAAGAAGATGGTGGAGGAAAGGACCTACATAACTGTGTATAAGATATAGTTATGTTGTGTACTTTGAATGTTAAGGTGTTATATTTTACTAAAGTGTACAACGTATGTATTTTTTAAAACATTTTAGTTTTTTTAATCATTGCTATTTGTTGGAGTATCGTAGTGTTATTTTCTGATGGGTGCATATACAAGTGGTGCTGAGGAAGATAGTGAAAATTAAAAAGTATTACCCTTATTGTTTTTTTAGTGTTATGATATATCAAATATATCAAATTTGTAGTTGTGTATATGGCTTTTGATATTTCTCTTCATGGTTTTGTTACTAAGTAGGATAATAATTAATTTCTTCATAAGGGAAATAGATAATGTTCTAAGCTACGAAACTACAACTATAAATTTGAATTAATTTAACTAATAAGTATTCATTAATTTATATAATAAATATTTAAATGTGATGGTTTTAATATGTATATCATATTCATACTTAAAAAGTAGTCAAATAGTTTATTCACTTAAATATAAATATATATAATTCAAATATATTAAATAATATACATGAATAGCATTAACAAAACTAATTTATTATTCATTTATCTTAATAAATATATTTGCATTGTAAAATTTAGTTTTTAACTTTATCCATATTTTGACATTCTTATAGTTATGCACAACTTTATGGACTATTTCTTAATCTTTCAGATTTAGATCATGTATCTATATATCTCTCGAAATCTCAAATTTAAAGTATTTAATAATCTATACATCAGTTGTATATTTATACAAATATACGAATAAAAAACATAGTAAAAAATTTGTGTTTAGCTATTTGGATATACAGGTCACCTATTATGCTTATGTACATAAATAATAGTAACAAAGTTGATTTTGTAAATTGACTATAATCATTTATGTACATAAACGATAAATTATCACATGATACATTGGAAAATTCTATTTTTTAATTTCGAATATAAGGTCTCTATAGTTTTAACAAATTCCTCAATTTATTCATATTATTCACTCTTATTTCAATATATTTTAACTACGTATTTTTAAATTTAACATGTTTAATAGAAGTAAGTTACATAATCTATGTTAGTTCATCTAAAACGATTAAATATGTTATTTTCAACATGAATATTTGCTCATAGTAATAAGAACAATAAAATTGTTGTTTTACTTTAGAGAAATTTAAGTTACATAACACATACCATATATAAATAGGAATAATAATAACTTACAATATATTTATTTCGCCAGATTCATCATACATTGTATAACAAAATTAAAAATTAGAATTTTAAATACTATATTTTATAATACTATCGTGTGCAACGCACGGTTTACACACTAGTATTTTATATGTATAGTTCATATATTTTTTAGCATGGAAGTGCATATCAAGCTTGTCTGTTTCCGTTAACTAAGATAAACAAGTGCAGATCGGTGCTCCACACACGGGGTTTACACAATCTTTTACTTAGGCATCTTTCAAAAAATTACTAATTTCATAAGCATAATGCATCTGCCTTTGGAATATAGTTTTTTCTTCTTCTAAATTTACAAGTTTTACAATATGAATAATTTCAATTTCAAAAATTTTAATGTTCAGAAGTTAATTTCTTTTTGCCAATTGAATGACAATATTTTTGATATCAGCTTAATTTAAATCTGATTTAAATTAGAGATTTAAAAACTATAATTAATTGGAAATAGTCACCTTTTAGTCCAACTAAAATTCAAATACATGTACCTCCAGGCATTTTATGTACTTCTATTTTTCCAATTTACAAAATAAGATGATTCCAAAAATATGCCTTTGACCATAATTTATTACTTTGCTTATGTTGTAAAGACAACCCTTTTTTCCTTGTATGCTGTAAATGTGATTCATTTTTGGATATCTCATATACAGTTGTGATTATTAATTTTAATATCGATTCCATCAATTGGAAGTGAATATCGATATTTAAACAACTTACTATTGACATGAATATTAGAATACTATCATGCAATGGGAAAACACTAGGACTCATTATTAGTTTTGACCAAGGTGCATAGTTATATAAGAAATGAAAATTCCTACCATGATGATATATCTATAAAAACATAACACTAACGACATTCGGATGCAACTATAATTAATGGAAGAATAAGATATAATAAAGATAATGTCTGCGGTTAATGTGTAGAAATTAATATTCTTGTAAACCACATTTAATTATCATAATTCTTATTCCTGTAGACAGTTTTTAGTTATCGTTTATTTCTTGACGTTGAATAGAAAAGGTAAAAGAAATTTTGCCTGATAAGCAATATAGTTATTGTAACAACCCGGAATTTCTAAACCAATTTAAATTTTTTATTTTAGCTATTTTAATGTATTTTGAATATTTAAAATGATTTATATTAAATAACAATGACTAAAAAATTACTTAAATCAAAGTTATAACGTATAAATTTATTTTAATTATAAAACGAGCCTGAAATGGTGCGGTAGTTTGAAAATTCGATTTTAAATTCCAAATGAATGTACAGGATTCAAAATAAATCGGATTTCAGTAAATCCAAAAATATTTGAATCTGTTTAGTTATGTCTTTCTAACGAATGTGAAAAATTGAGATTTCACTTTATAAATTGAAAGTTATGTCCAGTTTAAAATTCAAAATTGTCGCTATGGAATATATATATATATATATATATATATATATATATATATATATATATATATATATTATAATATATAGCCCTAACCCAGCTGACATCCATGGATCTACTGAATCAGAAGAAATTGACGATGATACTGGGTGGCAAGAAGTTAGATCAAGGAAGAAAAGTGCGAACGTGTTGCAAAATCCTAGCAGTCAACCATCTTACGTTGAAAATCAAACAAAACAAATACACGTTACAGTGCAAAGGACAAATTTTCATAAATCGAGGCACATAAAGAATCAAACCATGAAAAATGGAGCAAAGGTCCAATTTTCAGATTTGGTACAAGATCTTGGGCCAACGTAGTGGCAGGTAACACTACAATTTCTGGTGGTGTAAAATTATTCGAAACTGCTTCAAATGAAGAAGGTAAATATGTGGAACTGGATGATACAGTTTTTTAATTTGCTAAAACAATGTGGAGGAATTCAATTTATATTTATTTAACAGGAAGAAGGCCTTATTATATGCATTTAAATGTGTATATTAGGAGAAATGGAAGCCAGTGGGTAGATGGGATGTTTTTGCAAGAGAAAATGGTTTCTATCTAATACAGTTTGAAGATGAATAAGATTGTTTAAAAGTACTAAATGGCGGTCCATGGTTTATGGATTGTAAGTTAATTTTCCTTAAGAGATGAGAGCCGAATATTTGACTTGAACGTGACATGCTAGAATCACACCCTATGTAGATCAAACTTAAATGTCTTGATTTATCATTATGGAATGCGCGCGACATCAATAAGCTGGCGAGTATGGTTGGTACTCAACTAACAATGGATGACAACACAAGGAACGTTAGAAAATTAAGCTATTCAAGGGTGTTAGTAGACATGAAAGCGGATAGTGAAATTATACATTCCATACGAGCTAAAGACAGTCGGGGTAATTTATATGTAACAACATGGATATTCTGAGCCAATTTAAAAATTTTATTTTGGCAATTTTGATGAATTTTGAATATTTTAAATGAATTATTTTAAATAATAACGACGATAAATTTATTTTGAATAGAAATAAAACGTATATATTTATATAGATCGACGTTAGAATATAAATATTTATTTTTAATTATAAAAGGAATTGAAAATGGCGCGGTAGTTTGAAATTTCGATTTCAAATTTCAAACGAATGTACAGGATTCAAAATAAACTGGATTATAGCGAAACCAAATATATTAGAATTTATTTGAGAATATCTTTCCAATGAATCCGAAAAATCAAAATTTCATAGCGGAAATAAAAAGTTATGTCCAATTGAAATTTCAGAATAGTCGCTATAGGAATTTGGCCCTTAAAAATGGAAATCTTGCAAACGACCTCTGTTTTCGACGAAACCAATTTTGTAGGATCCTGGATGTCAGTTTATTGCTAGATTCCAAAATTCGTAATTTTTTGAATCAATATGTGAGCGTGGCAAAGGAAAATGCGTTTGACCAGTTTCGGTTGAATTTAATCGACCGGAAAATGACCATTTTTCAAACGTCCTCAGAATTTGATGAAGTCAGTTTTGTTAGGACCGTATCATCAATACGAAGCTAGAAATAACTTTTATGGAATTTTTAGAGTTACGGTGTGGCCCCGGTAAATTGAAATGTGCGTTCAAATTCAATATACTGATTTATATTTTGAATTTGACGAAAATTGATCGAACCGATGGAATTGGCTTACGAAACTATTCCATTGTGTTCGGAATGGGGGTAATTAGCTATGGACGACAGTCGATGGGTTCGATTTTGAGTTCAAAACAAAAAGTTACTTTATGGAATTAAATAAATAATATAATTATATATCTCCATTTCCTCCCCATCTGCCATTACCCACTCAACCCCCCCCCCCCCCCCCGCACCCCCCATTGAAATTCATTTTAGAAAAGCAAATAATAAAAAAAAAGGGAAATCGCCCTTCCCTACCGTCGAACCCCCCTCGCTTCGATCCTCTCCGCCATCCCCCACTTCTCCTTCTTCCTCTCTTCTTCTTAAAACTCGCGCTGGCGCCCCCCACCCCCCCTCTCGCGCTCGCTCCTCTCTCCAACATCTCCAATCCCGAATTTGAAGCCTCCAGCCCCAAAAAAGCCCCGCTGCCGCCATGCCCTGGCCTGAGCGCCATTCCCCCTCCTCGATCGCAGCAAACCACCCCTCCCTTGCATTGTAAGTGATTATAGATTGATCCTTTGATTTTGTTGTTCTTTTGTTTATAAAACGATAGTTTGTAGCACGATAAAAATACGATTTTTAATAGAAAGAAGTTTAGATTTTGCCGTAGGAAGTTTTATTTTTATTAATAGAACAGTTTAGATTTTTATTAACATAAAAATATGATTTTTAGTTGATAAAGAAATAATCTTTATTTGTATAAAGAATATGTTTTTATTCGTATGAAGTATAGATTTGTAATCACATAAATATTAGATTTTTAACACCTTAAAGACATGATTTTTCTTAACTCGAAAAATAAGATTTTTAAAATGAAAAAGTTTTGATTTTGAAAACAAAAAGATTAGATTTTTATATCAAGAAAAATATAATTTTTATATGATGTAGAAATCAAAAATATAACTTTTATATGATGTAGAAGATAAGAATATATTTTTATATGAATAGCGCATTAAAAATAGAATTTTTACATATGGAATAGCGAAGTAAAAATAGAACTTTTATCTATATAGTAGCAATATAAAATGTGATTTTTATCCATAGAGAGTAGTTATAAAAATGTGATATTTATATATATAGTGGGTACAGACAACAAAAGTGACAATAGGCGAGCACGGCGAAGATTTTCTACATATGAAGAGTCACGGTGTTTGGTTTAGCTAATCTGTGAGAACTCTTCTCTTTAATTTTATTTTCTAGTTGAAATATATACTAGGTGCAGACGGTGCTTAGTAGCACCCGACACCCGTCGTCCACAGACCATGGATGACTTGGTTGTTTGATTGATATGTTGTGAAAACTTGATTGTGTGATGTGGAATGAATAGATTTGGTGCATTAAGGAGAGTGATTAATTTCCCTTTTTAAAGATTTTGTGGAACAAATAGACTGATTAGTTTAGAAATTAAGATATCACCCCATTTTTTAGGCTTTCTTTTGTAATCATTTAGTTAATTAATAAAGGTTTATTTAGAGGAATTCGTTTGTCATTTTCCTACCAAGGTAAGAGATAAAAAAGATTAATGCTTATATTTTGTTGTAAGAATTAGTGTATGACATTTTCTTTCCAAGGTGATTTTAATGGTGAATGTTATATAATGTGAGCAATGTCATAAAAATGTTTCAATTGATGATTTAAATATTTCATTTTTTAAAATTTATTTTATAATATTGTTTAGTATACGACCGATGGCATACATGATTATTTTCTATACTTTGCACAAATTTATGAAAGTCGTAAAAAATATATCCTACTTCTAAAAATTTTGTAGTTCAGTATATTGTAACTATCATTAGTACTTGTAATAATCTTTTATCACCAAAACTAAGAGTCGCAACAAGGTTATATTGTGGTGTGTAAATAAATAACAATTGTTTTAAGTAGTTGTAAATATTTTATTACATTGTTTTATTGCAAACTTTATGAAAAACTGCAACAAGTATATCTTATTACAATTTTTTGCTAAAATGATGTTTTGCAAAATGTTGTAAAGTATCTAAAACAACCTTTCTGATATTTATAAAAGCGATTTTTTGTTGAAGCGCAACCTTATCTGAATACAAAGAATTATACAAAGTCTATAATCAGACCGAAAGATATTGACCTTTCTAAAAAATTATGCTTTTTAAAATTTACTTATAAAAAAATATAGAATGTTGATTGTAATGATAAGCAATTTCTTGGAGTTTAATTGAATTTGCGAAGAAAAGGGAGTTGCTTCAAACTACAACCCCTATTTTTGCATGATTGCTACAACTTTTAAATTTTAGTTTATAAAATATTAAACGACATATTTTATACTCGTTGAATAAACAAAATGCTAAATTAAAGTAGCACAAAACAATTGCATAAAATAAAACAAGATATCTTTCGAAATTAGAGTTGAAGAAATGTCAAATTAATATATCATTACATATTACACATATATTATATTAAGTACATATGTAATTATATATATAATTCTTAGTCCATATAACATTTGTTTTTATAGTTGATATTATGTGTTTTTTTAATCTATTTTTTTATGCATATAATATTTACTATCCTTTACACTGGATTGTAAAATTTGTATCCTTCATGATGTGGTTGTAGTTTTCCATTCTACCTATTTTCTTCATTATAGAATGATTCTTTGTAATAATGTTTTCTAAATGGCACATCAAATATAAGACTGGAATAAATAGCTGGTAAAAAAGAATAAATAACTAATGCAAGCCACTCATAAATCATCTTAACAAAACCAAATTTCAAATATTCCAGATGAAATTATAATGGAAATTTAGGAAATGCTTATAACAAATTTATAGAGCGCATGAGCTACTACATTGACAAGTTTTTGAATCCACACAGGCAGCAGCAAAATTTTGTGGCATATTCCCACAAGCGACTTCGCATTGACTTGCTAGGCAGGGGGATAGGCTAATATCAATTGTGCATAGACACGATGGTGTGCTAGGATAGCCGCAAATCATCTGTCCGCTGCCAAACCCTGAAATATTTAATAAGAACAAAAATCATTTATAACTCAAAATACTAAGAGAAAAATTGAGTATTTAGTATCTTAGCATTAGATGAAAATTAATATGGACAAAGACTACGTTTTGTTTTGTATTTTATATTTAATCTTTAAAATAATCCTTATTTTTTCACTATAATATTAGAAAGATAAATAAAATGCTTGGATGTAAACCAATGCCACTGAATTAAAGGATGAATTCTGAGTAGAAGAAATGGGAGTTCTGACTAAATTTCATTTTTTTTTAAATTGTATTGGTTGTACAAGATTGATATTTTAATGAATAAGATATATGTTCTATAAAGTGTGTCTATTTATTAAATTCTAAAATTTATTTATAGAATGAGGCAATTACATCAAATATTTTGCTTCTATCCTAAGATAATAATAAAGAACATCTTTCATCTCAAAAAATTGTTCACTATTCAACACAATAAAAATCCAAATTGAAAAAAAATGCAAATTATCAGAAATCATTTAATTGGGTTTTTGCATTGAGACAACAAGTTATGAAAGGCTATAGAGAATTGAAAAACATATATACATAGAATGAAAGTATTAGAAATCTTGTAAATACAAATACTCAAAAAATAAGTTTCTATCTGTAATGACCCGGATTTTGAGCGAATTTGGTTATCGACATGAACTCGATGTCGATAACCAAACATCGAAAAATCCCGGTAATTAGTGAAAGAAATTAGAGGGTGAGAATAGATAAGATAGAAACTTAGAATAGAAGAAGAAGAAGGACAAAACATTAGAGTAACACGAATCTCACAGCGGAACGAATAACATGTAATAGATAGCATATCTTTAAAATAAAAGATTTATATGTATACAACAACATTATCAGAGTACAACACTTACAACATAGTGGAATATAACTATAGCTATATAATCCTGAAGCCCCCTGCTCCAAGCTCTTCCAGTAAATCTGTAAATTCCTGACTACTTGACTGCCCATACAAAATTGGGCACCCAAGAGTTTAGGGAAAACAAAACAAAATAAACTCCGGATCAGTCATGGGACTGGTATGAGTAAAACAGTTTAAAACAGGTAAATGATATCTCATAAGACCACGCCGTTAATACGAAACGGGTTTTTCGCTTATGAGAATTCAAAATATCTTTATATCAAAAACCTTTTGATATTATATTAATGTCTATCAACCACAATATAATAACCATCTAGCAGAAACGCTTTCATCTCATGTTCTACATATATAGTATACAATCAAAACTGCAAGCACGTATTGGGTAATGGATTTCCAAATATGACAAGGTATGGAACCACCTTTCACTAGTGTACCTCTAGAAATGAATACACTGGGTTCAACAAGAACATCTTGCAACCCGGCCACACATGACCGACCACTCATTTTGCTTGAGTGTATCGAATGTATATCACAAACGGTTGGGATCAGCAACCGTTTCCCGAATGGGCCAGTATCGACAATAGATTTTTAGATGTAAATGAAACTCTAGATCAGGTGATTATACGCCCTAGTAGGTGCGACCTACATAGCCATGCTGCCTGACCGATTTCTGTCATTTACCGGTTGATGAGGCTAGAAGCTACGCTTTATCATCACATCCGATTCACTTCGAATGTCACATCGTCAGATCCATCAAAATCACTAATTTGACGTCTACAACAGTACATTACGTGTTAGCTAAAAAAGTGCCCTTCTCCGCTTCCACTCTTGGTACGGTTGAAGAAATCAATGTACGTGATCATTCTGGAAATACGCTGTCATACATTCATCCATACAAGTCATCCAGGAACATGATGAACCGAAGCACTATTCAATACATCCATCTTAGGCACTGTTACCTAAGACTTATACAATAGCCCTTGCACTTTACTCTATCTTCAATTTATCTTTGGCATATATGATTCACAACGCTTATGCCAATACAGAGTGGTTCTTTGGAAAATAATCCAACTGGTCCCTCCATATTAACAACGTTAAAATGGTCAAAAACTTCGATCGTCGGTGAGTTAACTATCGAAGAAAAACGAGTGTGCAAACAACGATATTATTTCCAGATGGAAATTCTATCAATCAATCATCAATCATATACATATACATATATATATATATATATATATATGTATATGTGTGTGTGTGTGTGTGTGTAAATATTCATATTTCCTTATTTTCTATGTTTAGAAAATATACGTTTACACTGGAAAACATTTCCATTTCTAATCCATATTACCAATTTCAATATTCGATTACGTTTCTGATTCTATTTGGAAAACATTTTCAAATCTTCTTTCCTTGGATTTAAACAGATGTTTAAATCAACATCGCGACGATAACTCGAACCACTGTACTTATTTAATAAATTCACTTAACCACTTTCACTCTCGAACCTTAACCATTTCTAAATTAAACGAAGTAAATCAAGTTGGGGGTATAACTACCTCTTAGACCTTAAATGAACAACATTTCAAATCTCGATATAGTGTAAGTTCATCTTTAAACTCTTTAACACTCCCTTACGTAACACTCATTCAAATAAATCTCTATTCGATAACTCCTCCCTTCGAATAACTATATTTGATAATCTCTCTTATGAATAACTAGATTTGAAAACCTTTCTTCGAATAAACTAAGTTCGATAACTCCTTTCGATTAAACTATAACCGATAACTCCTTTCGAATAACTAATTCGATGACTCCTTTCGAATAACTAATTCGATAACTTCTCTCGATTAAACTATAGTCAATAACTCCTTTCGAATAACTAATCCGAATAACTCTTATTTATTTAACACTATTCGAATAACTAATTCAAATAACTCTTATTTATTTAACTCTATTCAAATAACTAATTCGACTAACTCCTTTAAATTAACTCATCTTGACTAACTCAACTTAATTAACTTGACTTATGTTACTCCACTTGATTTACTCCTATCGAATAACTATGTGACGGCCTGCCCCGCACCAACCGACATTTACTCCAAAGGTGCGCTGTACACATGTCCAGTTAACACGGGATGGACGTCAGAAGGAAAAGAAAGAAGGAACTGAACCAACAAGGAACCTGTAAAATGTCTCACATTGCATGGAACAAAATATAATAACAACATACTTGACATAAAACATGTGAGACAGTGCATAAGCTGAAAACAAACTAACATAGCAGCGGAAAATCCAAGTACATCTTATGATCTAAAGCTAACAATATTACAATTTTTGAAACTGTCTCAAAAAGCAAAAACAAGATAAAGGAGGTATGCTACTAATGCCCAAGTAGCGACCACCAGCGACACAGGGAGAATATCTATATATCATACGTGGAAGCCTCCTGCCCGCCTCCGAATCAGCTACTCGCGCATCACCAGCTGACCTGTCTCTAGTCTGCTCGTGTGACACCCAGAGTAATAAGAGGAGACATAAAACTCTGGGTCAGACATAAAGCCTGGTATGAGCGATAAGCATCTAAACAGAACAATAACAGGTAGACTAAAACATACCTAAACCTGCAACCAAAGAGTTAGCACTACATACCGTACAACACTCTAAGGTGCCATATCAAACGGTGTAAAGATACCGAGGTGGGGGGTGTGCATGTCATAGTGATGGCAAACGATCAAGCATAGCAACCATCCTCACATCTCTTACTCAGTGCGTAAAGCATACGATATTCACCACTTCGATCCCCCAACATACCCTTGCTACGATCACTTTGCCCCATGAAGTCATAAATGGCTTCATTGCACTGATAACGTAGCCACTAATCCTTCGCTATGTCCACTTGGCCCATGAGGTTATTCACCCCATCTGCGCTGGCTCATAGCCTTACCAATCCTTTACTATGTCCACTTGCCCCATGGAGTTATTCACCCCATTTGCGCTGGCTCATAGTCTTACTACGCATCACCTTGCCCCTCAAGTCTTAATGACTCTACTGCATTGATAACGTTGTCTTGCTACCATCACCTTGCCCCTCGAGTCGCAATGACTCTATTGCACTGATAAGTAGCCCATCATCCATTTTCAGTGGTGAATCGAAGTTATGAACATCGACAACTCCCTAGCACACGTCCCGCAGCAAAGCCCAACCATGAAGTGAACTCATCGGTTCCCAATAGGATCCTGAGCTCTAACTTCCCATATTGGACTACCTTTGCATCTCGGGTTTTTGGTTAATACTGGGTCGGGTCGGGTTCCCCTTCAAGCTATCGGTTCGGGTCGGGTCCACTACGTTGCGTCGGTTCATGGTCTTCCTCTGGTAACGGTTCGGTTCGGGTCCACCACCCCATCACATCGATTCGGGTCGGGTGTCCCACTTCAGGTCGGGTCGGGTTGCCATCTCCCATTCAGTTCATGCTCCAGTTCCTGTGCTTCGTCTAGTTCCATTCCCTATTCTAATCCGATCCGATCCCTTCCTATTCTAATTTGATCCGATCACTTCACCATACTCCGGTCTGAGCCCTTCGTCCTTAAGCCGATCTAATCCCCAGCTTAACCAACATGGCCTTCCTTTTTTCTAGGATTCTCAAGTGCCAGGTTCCGATCCGATCGAATCCCTTGCCAAGTTCAACTTATCTGATCCGAGCCACCATATCTAATCCGATCCGATCCTACACTGTTTCCTGAACTTTTCCAGCAAGTGTTTACGCCATTCGGCGACGTTTTCGACCATTCTATCTATTGAAATCAATCACAAAGCATATCATACAGTCATAGCAACATGCATAATCAACCAAAAACGTCAAAATATCAATATGATAGTTTAAAATGGATCAAACATACACAAAACCCCATATTTCCCCTTAAGCATGTTTAGGTGAAACTAATGATAGGATTAGCAAAACTTAACCAAATTAACCCAAATTCATATCAGAGGTCTAAAACATCATTTAAGATTTTATAAATATTTTTCCAGAATTTTATCATATTTAAATTCGATAATTAACACTAATTACCCATAATTAGCCATAATTAGTGAGGAACTATGCAAATCACTCACCTTAGCTACAAATAAACTAAGATCCGAAATAAATCTCTAATTTGATGCGAATTCTAATGCTAAACAGCAGCTCCAATGTTGATTTGGTGTAGATCTTCCTTGATTTGATGTTGCTAAGCTTAATCCTTGATTAGGAGAAGATTTGGAGCTGATTTAGAGGTTGGAGGCCATTTTTAGGATTTTTTGGAGATAAGTGGAGGCTAGAAAACTGAAATGGAATGATCCTCTACCCCTTTTCAGCCTCCCCATAACCCTAATCCCGAAATGGGTTATGGGCCCATTCACTAATCACCCTGTTTGGCCCGGTTAAGCAGTTTTTCATCTTCCAAACCTTATTTCAGCCATATCTCCCAAACGCTAAGTCCTTTTGGATATTATGACCACTATACGAAGAGGTAAACCATCAAATGAATCTAATGGAAGTGGTTTCAGGTCAAAATTCCTTTCTAATCAAAAGTTATGGCCAAAACAAGATCAGCTAGGGGCAAAATGGTCATTTAAAAATCAACAAAAATCAAGGACATGAGAAATGACTCTAATGGATGTTTCCCAAAGTTACATGACCATACGACTTCATGTGGGAAAGAAATAAATATTCTACGATCCTCCGATGCGTAGAATGCGGGTTGTTACATTCTCCTCCCCTTAAGAAATTTCGCCCCCGAAATTCCGTAACCAAAACACACAAAGGGTCCAGCGTGCCTACCAATCATAAAACAACAATCAAACATGCAAAACAAGTAAAACAAGTCTATCCTAGCATACCAAATAACTAAATTACAAAGTAAATCTTACCAGGCAAAGAGTTTTGGATACGCCATCCTAATGCTCTCCTCTGTCTCCCAAGTACAATCATTCTCGTTCTCGCCCCACTGAACCATGACTAGCTTCACCGCCTTCGTTTGAAGTTGCTTTGTATCGTGCTCCAAAATACGAATCAGCTTGCGGTTCCCAATCACCTCGGGTTCTACTTCGAAGTCCTCTAACTGATCAGGTGAAATAGTCATATCTGAGTCGTGAAAGAACTTCCTTAGTTGGGAAACATGAAATACATTGTGAACTCCCGCCATCTTTTCTAGTAAGCCAACTCTATACGCCAAATTCCTGACTAGTTCAAGAACAGGGAATGGGCCAACAAATCTTGGTGCTAACTTGCCTCTCCTGCCAAATCGTATCACGCTCTTCAACGGAGAAATCTTGACGAACACCAAGTCACCAATGGAGAATTTTAAGTCTCTTCTCCTCCTATCAGCATAACTCTTCTACCTATCTTTGGCAGCTTTCATTCTTTGTTGAATGACCTTAATCTTATCTGAAGTTTCCCTCACCACATCTGGTCCAAGCACAAACTTCTCGCCAGTCTCTATCCAACATGATGGTGAGTTGCACGGTCTTCCGTACAAAGCTTCATATGGAGCCATACTGATACTGGATTGGTAGTTATTATTATATGCAAACTCTACTAGATGCAAATGGTCAACCCATGATCCACCAAAATCCAATATACAAGCTCTCAAGGGATCTTCCAATATATGATTCACCCTCTCCGTCTGACCATCGGTCTGAGGATGATATGCGGTACTGAGATGTAATTCTGACCCTAGAGCCTCTTGTAAGCTCTTCCAAAACCCACTAGTGAACAACGGGTCTCGGTCACTCACATTGCTTTTAGGTACTCCATGAAATCTCACTACCCACTTCATATACAATTCTGCCAACTTGGCTGATGTTCTGGTCGATTTGACCAGTATAAATCTTGCACTCTTGGTCAATCGATCCACAATTACCCAAATGCTATCATATCCCAATCTAGTCCTTAGTAAACCATCGATGAAATCCATCGAGACTTGCTCCTATTTCCATTCGGGAATTTCCAATGGTTGCAACAAACCACAAGGCTTCTTTTGCTCAGCTTTAACTAGCTGGCAATTCATGCATTTGGATATAAACTTCCCAATGTCTCTTTTCATCCCTTCCCAATAGTAAGTCTGCTTCATGTCTCAATACATCTTATTACCACCGGGATGTATAGTTAATTTTGAGTGATGACATTCTCTAAGCACTTCGTCTCTCAAACCATTTACGTTGGGCACGACTATTCTTCCATTCTTTCTAAGCCATCCATCTCGATCAAGCCTATACAAATTCATCTCCTCACCGTCGATGTCCATCTCTAACTTGGAGATGATTTCTAATAGATTAGGATCATTCCTCTGGCTGGAACCAATCCGCTCTATCAAAGTGGGTCTGATCATCAAACTAGCTAGCATGACTGGATCCAATTCGCACTTTGGTCTGAAATCAAACCCCACGATGTACTCCAGTTACTTCCATTCAAGAAACATTGCCCCTAACCAGGCATGTCTCCTACTCAAGGCATCAGCTACTACATTACCTTTCCCAGGTGTGTATGCGATATCAAAATCATACGAAGCCAAAAACTCTAACCATCTCTGCTAACGAAGATTCAGATCTTTCTGAGAGAAGAGATACTTTAACGATTTATGATCGGTAAACAACTCAAATCATTCTCCCAAGAGATAGTGTCTCCACATCTTCAGCGCAAACACAATCGCTGCCAGTTCCAAATCATGGGTAGGATACTTCTTCTCATGCGGCTTTAGCTGCCGACTAGCATAAGCTACAACCCTACCTCCTTGCATCAATATAACACCTAGTCCGGTACCACAAGCATCAGTGTATACCGTCATTTCTTCATTCCCTTTAGGAATGACTAGCACTGGCGCATGCATCAAATTTTCCTTTAGACTCTTGAATGCATTCTCACACACTCCGTCCCAGACGAAGGACTGATTCTTCTTAGTCAACTGAGTCAACGGTGCTGCTATCTTGGAGAAGTCCTGGATAAACTACGATAATATCCAGCTAATCCCAAGAAACTTCTTACATCTGTTGCATTCTTGGGCATAGGCAAATCCTGTACCGTAGCCACCTTCGCAGGGTCCACGGCAATACCACTCTCTGAAACAACATGATCCAAGAATCTCACTTCCCTTCTCCAAAAGTGACACTTAGAGAATTTCGCTTTCAATTGGTGTTTCCTCAACACCTACATCACTATCCTCAAGTGTCCCTTGTGTTCCTCCTCTGTCCCTGAATAAACAAGGATATCATCTACGAACACAGGAACAAACTTATTCAACTGATCTCTGAATACTCGATTCATAAGATCCACAAAGTTGGTTGGTGCATTGGTCAACCCAAATGGCATGACCAACCACTCATAAAATCCAAACGGCGTCCTAAATGCCATTTTCGGAACACTCTCATCCGCCACTCGGAGCTGATGAAATCCTGTCGCGAGGACCAACTGGGAGAACACTCTTGCTCCTTCCAGTTGATCAAACAAATCATCTATCCGCGGTAGAGGATACTTATTCTTTCTCGTTAGGTTATTCAACTCGCGATAGTCCACACACAAACGAAGGGAACCGTCTTCCTTAGTGGCAAACACAACTGGTGCTCCCCACTCGGAGACACTCCTTCTAATAAATCCCTTCTTCAAAAGATTGCTGACTTGCACCCCAAGCTCTTGCTGCTCCCTTGGTTCTATACGACGAAGTGGCATCACTATAGGTCTGGCATCTTTCACTAAATCAATACGAAACTCAATCTCTCGGTGTGGTGGAAGCCCGGTCACCTCCTCGAAGATGTCCGGATACTGGCCAACCACGGGCACATCTGACAGCTCATCCTGCGGGATGTCGAGGGAATTAACAAACTAGCCATAACCCCATCACTAGGCAGACTACCAAACACTACCCTCTGCCCATCATCCGCCCTAACTGTCACCAAAAAGCCCTCACTGTCCACCACCACCCCGTATCTTTGGAGCCAATTGACTCCCAATATAATGCCATATCTAGTAAAGCCCAAAACAAAGCAATCAAAAACAAACATACATCCATGACTCGATAAGACCAAATTCCTGCAAATCATACTAAGGCTAGTCGAACCACCAATCGGGTTCGTCACAACCAATGGTCTATCGACTATCTCGGGTTCCAGTCCCAACCTATCTACCAGGTCACTAGATATGAAGGAACGGGAAGCCCCAGTATCAAATAAATCTCGAACTGGTACATCATAAATAGAAAGCATACCTTGAATAACAACATTCTTTCCTTTCTCTGCCGCAGTTGGGGCATTCGACCAAGAAGGAACAACATCAATAGCATATGCTTTCACAATCTGCTTCTCTTTAAGAGGTTGCAGACACTTATCCTTGTGATGTCCCACTTGATTGTAGCACTTCCTTTCCGCTGGCTTGGCCCGACATTCTTTAGCATAATGGCCCTTCTTACCACAGTTGAAGCACTCAACATCTTTCTTGCTCTTTTTCTGGCCATCCTTATATTGGCTCTGCTTCCTCTTATTCTAAGAGTTATTCTTGCCTCCACCGCCTGCTTGCGGCTTTGGCCCTTCTGCAGATGCAGCCTCAGTCTTTGACTTAGGTAAAACTCTCTGATCTCAAAGCTTTCCCCACAATCAATTTAAAAGTCTCATCGATGTGGTTGATAAGCCTTTCCCCCGAGTATCCATCCAAACCAGTAATGAACTTCTCATTCTTCTTCTCAGGAGTGTCGATAAGAGATAGTCTCCATACTTCGACAAAGTGTCGAACTCAGCAATATAGTCAGAAACTGCCCTACCACTCTGCTTGAGTTCCAAGAATCTGTTAAACAACACTGACTTATGGGCAGCTGGAATAAACTTCTCGCTAAAGCGAGCCTTGAACTGATCCCAAGTAACCTGATCTTCTAGAGTGGCTTTTCTAATGTCATTCCACCAATTCATCTCTCGCCCTTGCAGCTGACGAGACGCTAGCCTTCTCTTCATCGCATCCTCAAGACCTAAGTCGTCGAAGATACGGTCACAGCTATCCATCCAGTCTTGAACATCTGTGGCTAACTCCGTCCCGTGGAACGGCTTCCCACCAAGGTTAGTGTAATCCTTGCATAACTTGGCAAAATCGACCCTAGGCGCCTGCACTACTGGGCCAACACCAACTCCGGGATTGGGAACTGCCCCTTACACTTCTCTAAGCATGTCTCTCATGAGGTCAGTAAACATCGCCCTCATGTCAGCAGCATTCCCACTATTGGCTCCCCTACCAACACCTCTAGCATATCGGCTCATCGTCAATCTGTAAAAGGAGAAACGATTAACGACCCCACAGTGGTGCTAGTGAAGTACGACTTCATTCTTATACTACCAATGGTATATATATAGCTTTTGAAAACCAAAGTAATCACAAATACACGCTCTCATATACGTATTAACTCTCCCTAGTGTCTTTTCCTAGGTTAACTACGCAACCTAGAGCTCTGATACCAAGTGTGACGGCCCGCCCCGCACCAACCGACATTTACTCCAAAGGTGCGCTGTACACATGTCCAGTTAACACGGGACGGTCGTCAGAAGGAATGGAAAGAAGGAAATGAACCAACAAGGAACCTGTAAATGTCTCACAGCGCATGGAAGAAAACATAATAACAACATACTTGACATAAAACAGGTGAGACAGTGCATAAGCTGAAAACAAACTAACATAGCAGCGGAAAATCCAAGTACAGCTTATGATCTAAAGCTAACATTATTACAACTTTTCAAACTGTCTCAAAAAGAAAAAGCAAGATAAAGGAGGTACGCTACTATTTCCCACTTCCCGCCTCCGAATCTGCTACTCGCGCATTACCGGCTGACCTGTCTCTAGTCTGCTCGTGTGAGCACCCAGAGTAATAAGAGGAGACATTAAATTCTGGGTCAGACATAAAACCAGGTATGAGGGATAAGCATCTAAACAGAACAATAACAGGTAGACTAAAACATACCTGAACTTGGACCTGCAACCAAAGAGTTAGCACTACATACTGTACAACACTCTAAGGTGCCATATCACACGGTTTAAAGATACGGAGGTGTGGGGTGTGCATGTCATAGTGATGGCAAACAATCAAGCATAGCATCCATCCTCACATCTCTCACTCAGTGCGTAAAGCATACGATATTCACCACTTCGATCCCCCAACATACCTTTCTACGATCACTTTGCCCCATGAAGTCATAAATGGCTTCACTGCACTGATAAAATAGCCACTAATCCTTCGCTATGTCCACTTACCCCATGGAGTTATTCACCCCATCTGCGCTGACTCATAGCCTTACCAATTCTTTACTATGTCCACTTGCCCCATGGAGTTATTCACCCCATCTGCGCTGGCTCATAGTCTTACTACGCATCACCTTGCTCCTCAAGTCATAATGACTCTACTGCACTGATAACGTAGTCTTGCGACCATCACCTTGCCCCTCTAGTCGCAATGACTCTACTGCACTGATAAGTAGCCCATCATCCATTTTCAGTGGTGAATCGAAGTTATGAACATCGATAACTCCTTAGCACACGTCCCGCAGCAAAGCCCAACCATGAAGTGAACTCATCGGTTCCCAATTGGATCCTGAGCTCTAACTTCTCATATTAGACTTCCTTTGCATCTCGGGTTTTTGGCTAATACTGGGTTGGCTTGGGTTCCCCTTCAAGCTATCGGTTCGGGTCGGGTCCACTACGTTGCATCGGTTCATGGTCTTCCTCTGGTAACGGTTCGGTTCGGGTCCACCACCCCATCACGTCGGTTCGGATCGGGTGTCCCACTTCGGGTCGGGTCGTGTTGCCATCTCCCATTCAGTTCATGCTCCAGTTCCTGTGCTTCGTCTGGTTCCGTTCCCTATTCTAATCCGATCCGATCCCTTCACCATACTCCGGTCCGAGCCCTTCTTCGTTAAGCCGATCCGATCCCCAGCTTAACCAACATGGCCTTCCTTTTTGCCAGGATTCACAAGTGTCAGGTTCCGATCCGATCGAATCCCTTGCCCAGTTCAACTTATCCGATCCGAGCCACCATATCCGATCCGATCCGATCCTGCACTATTTCCTGAACTTTTCCAACAAGTGTTTACGCCATTCGTCGATGTTTTCGACCATTCTATCTATTGAAATCAATCACAAAGCATATCAAACAGTCAAAGCAACATGCATAATCAACCACAAACGTCAAAACATCAATATGATAGGTTAAAATGGATCAAACATACCCAAAACCCAATATTTCGCCTTAAGCATGTTTAGGTGAAACTAATGATAGGATTAGCAAAACTTAACCAAATTAACCCGAATTCATATCAGAGGTCTAGAACATCATTTAAGATTTTATAAATATTTTACCAAAATTTTATCATATTTAAATTCGCTAATTAAAACTAATTACCCATAATTAGCCATAATTAGTGAGGAACTATGCAAATCACTCACCTTAGCCACAAATAAACTTAGATCTGAAATAAATCTCTGATTTGATGCGAATTCTAATGCTAAACAGTAGATCCAATGTTGATTTGGCATAGATCTTCCTTGATTTGATGTTGCTAAGCTTAATCCTTGATTAGGAGATGATTTGGAGGTGATTTAGAGGTTGGAGGCCATTTTTAGGGTTTCTTGGAGATAAGTGGAGGCTAGAAAACTGAAATGGAATGATCCTCTACCCCTTTTCAGCCTCCCCATAACCCTAATCCCGAAATGGGTTATTGGCCCATTCACTAATCACCCTATTTGGCCCGGTTAAGCAGTTTTCCACCTTCCAAACATTATTTCAGCCATATCTCCCAAACGGTAAGTCCGTTTGGCTATTATGACCAGTCTACGGAAAGGTAAACCATCAAACGAATCTAATGGAAGTGGTTTCAGGTCAAAATTCCTTTCAAATAAAAAGTTATGGCCAAAACAAGATCAGCTAGGGGCAAAATGGTCATTTAAAAATCAACAAAAATCATGGACATGAGAAATGACTCTAATGGATGTTTCCCAAAGTTACATGACCGTACGACTTCATATGGGAAAGAAATAAATATTCTACGATCCCCCAATGCGTAGAATGCGGGTTGTTACAAACTAATATTCGATTAACTTACTTTCGAATACCATATTCGGGTTAACTCCTTTCGAATACCATATTTGATTTAACTCCTTTCGAATAACTATTCGATTTAACTCCTTTCGAATACTATATTCGATTTAACTCCTTTCGAATACCCGATTCGATTTAACTCCTTTCGATTTAACTATAATCGATAACTCCTTTCGAATAACAAATTCGATAACTCCTTTCGATTTAACTATAGTCGATAACTCCTTTCGAATAAACTATATTTGATAACTCGTTTAACTTTATTCGAATAACTATAATCGATTTATTCTAATTTGATTTACTCTATTTAATTACTCTATTGGTTAACTCTAACTCTAACTGGTTAACCCTAACTGATTAACTCTAACTGGTCAACCCTAGTTTGATTAACTCTAACTGGTTAACCCTAATTGATTAACTCAAATGTAACGACCCAGAAAATCTGAACCAATTTAAAAATTTTAAATTGACTAAAATAATGGATTTTAAATATTTAAATTAAATATTTTAAATAATAGCAATGAAAACTGAGTTTGAATCGACAATTGAAAACGAATATAATTAATTCTAATTATAAACAAGGCCTGAAATGGCGATGCAGTTTCAAATTTTGAATTCAAACTTTGTCGGGCTGTACCAGATGTAAAACAAAACGTATTTGAGTGAAACCAAAAATAATTAAATCTGTTAGTGAATACCATTCTAACGAATCTGAAAAATCAAAATTTCATAGCGGAAAGCAAAAGTTATGGCCAAATGAATTTTCAGAAAGGTCGCTATGGAATTTATATAGCCCGTGAAATTGGCCATTTTGCATATGACCTCGGAATTCGACGAAACCACTTTTGTTGGATCCGTGATGTGAAGTTATTCCTAGGTTTCAAATTTCATAATTTTTGAAGCTAGTATGTGAGCATGGTAAAGGAAAACGTGTTTTGGTCGATTATAGTTAAATTGGATCGACCAGAAATGGGCTTTTTTGCAAACGGTCTCAGAATTCGACAAAACTAGTTTTTTTGGGACCGTATCGTCAAAACATAGCTAGATTTATTTTTCTGGAATTTTTCGAATCGGTTTGTGGCCCTGGCAAATTGAAATGCACGTTCAAATCAAATATTGAATGTTATATATTTTAATTTGAAGGAAAACTGACTGAAATAATCGAATGGGCCCACGAAACATATCCCATTGTGTTCGGAATGGGGGTAAAACGCTAGGGACGACAGTCGTTGGGTTTGGATTTGGGTTCGTGAGTGAAAGAGGATATTTTCAAAATTTAAAAATATAAAAATAAATAAAATATTCTCATTGGTCCACAACTCTTTCTCTCTCACGCTATACTGCGATATACGGCGGAGGCGCTTCAATTCTTCCCATCTGATTATCTTCTGATCCATGCACCATTGTCGAACGCCCCAGTTAAACTTTTTGAAGATCCCAGCCTACTCTTCAAATCCACACCAGTCTCGCCCCTTCTGGTTTCGTATCCCTCGAGAATCGCCCTCCTGAAGTTCCGTCGTTCAAGCCCCGATTTCCCCCTCGATTCGCATGCGAGATCACCATCAAGGGGAGGCGCAGGAGCGCCGTTCCATGCCCTTCTAGGTGGTGCCACCCGATCGCCTTCTCGTTTCACGGATTTGCAGAAAATTGCTGACCTAGTTTTGAAGATCCAGTGAGGTAATCAGCTGTGTATGTTTTAAATCTGTTTTTAACAGTTTAAAACCGTTGCAAACTTGTAAAAATCATATCTTTTTGTTGTGTTATCGAAATTAAGTGAAACAAGAGACAGTGGACTCGTGTGGACGTCTTCTACATTCTAGAAGAGACCGCATATTTTTCTGAGCCTTCTGCTGTTTTTGGTGGAGTGGAACCCAATGTGAGATTTCTAATTTATAAACAATATGGAAAACGACGATGTATAAATTATATAGTCGATGTATGAGTTATATATGCGTTGTACACCTCATGTATAAGCGTTGTATAAGTTGTACATTCGATGTATAAGTTATATATGCGTTATAAAATTTATATATGCGTTGAAATAGAAGTGAATTGCTATATATATATATATACGTACATATATATATATATATATATATATATATATACGCCCCTCATCCGCAAACCATGGACGATATGTATTGGTTGTGATTGGTGTGAAAATTGATTGATAGCGAATTGTTGATTGGAATTGTTTGTGGTAGATATTGATTGGTTGTGGTTGAAAAAAATACCCATTGGTGATTGAAATGAATTGGAAATATTTGTGGAAATAAAAATAAAACATGCCGCCTGCATGCGAATTAGATGCACGAATCCCCATTGTCAAAAACCGCGAGGTTTTAATGTAGAGCGAGGAGCCGTACTAGGGACGGTGCCAGTTTTAACTACCCTGCCGTTATGCTGCCGAAATTTTGAATAATCCTTGTTTGTTAGAATAATTTTCATATGTTGAAATTATTTTCATGCGTTGAAATTAAAGTCATATGTTGAAACTATATCCATGTGTGGAAATGTTCATGTGTTGAAAAGTGATGTGTGAAAATTAAATTCATTTGTGAATGAATGAAGTGTCTAAACAATAAAAATCTCATTTTTATAATATATATGAAGTATGTAAAATATTCGCCTTATATATAAATAGTTTCAACAACAAAAATTCTATCTTTCTTATATGAACAACATAAATAAAATATCCATGTGTGGAAATGCTCATGTGTTGAGAAGTGTGTGTAGTGGAAAAGTTCATGTATTGAATAAAAAGATCGAACAACAAAAATTACATTTTTATTGAAACTATGAAGTGTTGAAAACATCTATTTGTCGAATAAATATTTTAAATGATAAAAATATCATTTTTATCATCTATGTGATACGCTAAAGATATGCGGACGTTGAAATAAATATTTGTGAAGAAATATTATTTTCAACATGCATAGGAACTAAAGAAAATAGTCATGTGTTGAAATGTATTTTAGTTCGCCAAAATTATCATCTTTGAAACGTGAAGTGTTAAAAATAGCCACTTGTTCAAATTAAATATGCATGAGTTGAAATATACATTAATTAGCTAATGATATGATTTTAGGCTAGCATGCAACATTAGAATGAATGGTGTTTTTAAACCAAAGTAAATCAAATATGAAGTTGAATGGAAAATGATAAGTGATAAAAATTGTATATATGTACGTGCATATTTATTGAACAGGTTATAGCAAAGGGGCTAGAGAAGAGGAATAAAATTTTGAGCCCGAAAAATACGTACGCATTTACTGTTTTGTTTGGGTGATGATTTTATGAGCCTGTTGGCTAGCCGCTTGGCTTTTTCTTTTTCTTTTTGACATGAGACGCCCGTGTGGCTATTTGGGAATTTTCCCAGCCCCTCCCGCACAAAGGAGGTTACGGTGATATTTTCTAAAATTTAAAGGCGTTAGTGAAATATTTGAAGTGAAAACGATATTGAAATTGTTGAATGAACTATATTTATATAAATATATAAATATAAATAAAACTAAAACGAAACATGGACATGCAGTTCGTGTTTTGAAATCGTGATTTCAAACAACTAGGGCGGGAAATCCGACCATTGGATTTTCCCGAAACCGCAACTGTTGGGTTCACCTTGGAAATATCTTTCCAACGGCACCAACTTTGTAAAAATCCAACGGTTGGATTGTCTGGAATGTTTAATTCAAATACGAAGAAAAACAGCGCCAGAAACGATTATATTTATATATATATATAAATATAATTATATTTAATCGAATAACGACGTTGTAGTTCGTATTTTGAAATCGAAACTTCAAATGATGATACCGGGAGATCCGACCGTCGGATTTTCCCGAAACTAGAACCATTGGATTCATTTTGAAAATACCTTTCTAATGATGTAAATTTTGTGAAGATCCAACGGTTAGATCTTCAGATATGTGTAAATCAAATCTGAAGAAAAACAGTGCCACGGCCGCGTTATGGCCCGAAGCGTCGTTTTGACTAAATTGGCTATTTTAAAATAAATAAAAATAGTGATAAATTATTATAAAATATCATAAACGATACGGAATGGAAATAAACTGAATTTGCTCGATTTATGTGGTTTATGATGGTTGAATGTGTTTGGTGTGAAAATTACATTAAAGAACAAATTGGTGTTGTCGGTTGATTTAACCATTGAAATAAGTTGATTTGAAATTCTAAAAATACGTGAATTAATTGAAAAGGCCGAGTTAATTCTCATTTCAAATAATTGACCGGCGATTGAAAGTCGAAGATGAAGACGGTGGTCGAAGACCGGAGATCTTCACCTCGTTTGGGTGGTAACCCGAGGTCCCGATAGGGAGGCATCCCGAAATATGGATAATGAGTGGTGATCGTCCAGACGTACGTGGTGATTGATGGGTTTGCGAGGTATTTAGTGCCTTCGGTTTCGTTCATACCCAGAACGTACTTGTAAATGGACTGTGTGTCTGACATTGGATTTTATTCTGTGTTGATTGATCTCTGTTAAATATATATCTATTTGGCGGTGGAGAATTTGTTCTTTTTCTTAATGCCCTTCTCTGAAACGCATGAGCTCAGAGGTTGTATATCGATGGACATCAGTCGCATGGCATGAATTTCTAGTGTGGCATGCCTAAGTGGCAAATGATTAGGGCTTCTGTTCAAAAGCAAAGTCTTGTGGTGATGATCAAAGCACCGCCTGTGTGGCGTAGCTTTGTGTATAATGTGAATTCACGAGCCTCACACCCAGGTATAAACCAGAAACGGGAGAAGGACCTCAAGGAGGGCATGCGTTTCTTTCTAGCTAGTGTAACACCCCGTAATTTGAACATAAAAATTCACAAATTAATGTATACTTAATTAAGTGAAATGGGTTGCGCAGAGAAATATATATATATTGATATATATATATATATATATAAAATTTAAAATTAAATAAATAAATATGCAAAAATGTTCAAAACAGCGAATTGGGAGAGGGGAATAACCGAACCGGCCGATTTTTGAGGTCGACCCGAGCATGCTGGGTCGACTAGGGGTTAATCCAGGGTGTTTGACTGTCAACTCGTGGGCCGATTCGCTCAAATGCAGATTTTGCATTTGAATGGTTCTCATGGTTCAGCTTTAATCTAAAGGCCCTAGATGGTTCCTACACTTGACTTCTTCCCCAAGACATGCTTTGATGGCTTGGATTGAATCTAGGGTTAATCCTATGGCTAATACTATCCTAATCCTCTATAAAAAGACCCCTAAACCTAGCCTAAATCACCATTATTCAATCCTACAACTAAACTATGTCAAATTTGTTCCTCTCATGGCCTCCACTCTCATGCTAAAATTCCTAAGCCTATTTCTATGAGAGATTGTGAGTTCATACAAGTGCTTTCAAACTTGTATGAGTGTTCTTAGTTTGCATTCAAGTCAAGTTGCAACATTTCTATTTCAAAGCAAGGATTTTTATTGATTTGGCGCAAGGGTTTTTCAATTGGGGCTTTCATATTTTGGTGCTTGCATAAGGGCTTCATCTCAATCTTTATAATAAATATTCATCTGTGTCTTCATAGCGTAGTAAGCCCTTTTCTACTTTCTTTCTTTGAACTCTAAAGTTAAATGAATGATGCAAGTTTGGGGTTGATCATTATATGCAAGTTTGGTTGATCATTATATGCAAGTTTGGTTGATCATTATATGCAAGTTTGGATGATCATTATGCAAGTTGGTTTAATCATTATGTATGACACATGTTGCTATGTTATGCATGTTTGGGTTGATCATGTTATCATGTTATGCAAGTTAAACTTGATGTTGTTAGCATAAAGCTCCAAGCTTTATATTAAAGGTTGCATTTGGCAACATGAAAGTTATCATATCCCTTATGATAACTTGCATGTGAGGCTAAATGCGAACTTCTAGCAACTTCTACATGTCATTTATCACCATGTATCACTCATATGCTAAGTTTGGTTTTATGCATGCTTTTGAAGCCTAATGATGCAATATGCAAGTATATGAACATATGTACATTTCATATGCCACCATGTTAAACTTGTGGCTTCAACACCTTTTTGTCATGATTATGCCAAGTTCCCTATTTTATCCTTTATGCGTTGATGCGATTATGTAAACGATGGGGTTACGTTGGGGTTGGGTAATATTATGGCATAAACATGGTTTTTATAACATAGCGTGATATGTTAACTTGTAATTATGTTTTGGAAACATAATGGACATGACACTTAGAAAATATGATTGTGGCCAACTCGAGGTTGGATTGAGTTTGTAGCATAAATCTACCCGGACCCGCCCGGCTTAACTAGTGGCTACAAACAATAGGACCCAATGTGACAAGTTGGTCATGTTGTGCTCGAACCCGAGGTTAGACCAAGCTGTGGTGTAAAGCTACCCGGACCCGCCCGGCTTAACTAGTAACCACAACAAGGTCTAATGTGAGAGGTTAAAGCACATTAAGTTAATTAATGCCTCCTGATTAGTGTTAAGTCATGGTCCACTTAATACTTAATCAATTTGGGCTGGATGGGTTAATTGGGGTTAAGTCAGGAACCTTGGATACACTTAACCAATTTAATCCACGTTTGGATCGGGTTAACCACATTTAACCCGTTAAGGAAACCCTAGTTGCGTGGTTCTTTGCAGCAGTAACCCTCTTGATAGTATCATAAGACCCTAGGACTAGGCTAGGGTGGGGCACGATTACTGGGATGACATGTAAGAGACCAAAACGACGGCTGTGTAGGTACGCTGGTGTAGGTCCAGGCGGACTATGATCGTGCACATAGTCCGGCGTTGGAGAATCAGGCACGGGCACCAGTAGATCTAGGCTGTGCATACTTGATTGGTGTCCGAGGTCTACACCCTAGGACTTGATACACCCTGGGGTGGACCTAGCACAGTTAGCAACATTTCATGTTTGGGCCGTATGACACCGATACTTGACGAGTTAGGCTTATAGGGAGCCGATCGACTAAACCGTGTAGTTGGACCTTGATTTAGGTCACCTCATGATATTGGGCCAAGCTTGGGCCAAGGGATCCATTCTAGTTTTTACTTGACATGTTAGAATGCTAGTACAACCGTGGTGCAAAACTTAACCTTGATTATGCGATGACACCTTTATCTATCTTGTTAGTTAATCATCATGCCAGTATGTTGTTATCCTTATGTTCATCTCAACTTCTCATGCCAGTTAACTTTACTAGTTCATGGACTGATAGTAGTAGGGCTTACCAGTCTTTTTGACTGACCTGTTTTCTTTCGCCTCTTTTCTTCCGTTTCCCCCCCCCCCCCCCCTCAGGTTCTCAGGGTGGGAACATTGGAGCTTAGCTTGGATCTTTTCAGCTTGCTTACTGGATTTGCTCATGTACGGTTTTGGACATTGAGCTAGCTATGGTTTATCACTTCACTTTGGGGACAGTACTTTATGTATTTCAGTTTTTCAGTTTATGCTTTTATCTAGACTTTGTTTGTTGGAAAATAATGACCAAATATTTTGTTGTAACTGAACTATGGTTTTGAAATGCTAGTTTTATCCGCTGCTTTACTACTATGTTTTACTTATATGTTCTGTCTTGTGATATCTGCATGCATGTTTACCTCGTTTAACGCCCCTCCAAAGCCAATGTACTTGCAAGAGTTACCTTGGCGGAGGTGGGGTGTTACAGCTAGGGTGGTGTCAGTGACCTACCAGCCCTGACATTTATATACTTTTCAACTGTGTGGTTGTTGCTGTTGCGAGGCGTCTCGGTTATATCGGACGATCCGGGTCCGGTGGAGTCATTCGTTGGCTCATTTACGCCCCATAGGGCGGGGAAACGTAGTGTTCAGGAATTTTAATCCATGTCGGTGGACTGGCCCTGTCGCTCCAAGGGTCACTCGAGCTCTGATCCTGAGACATGGGCTAGAATGTCTCGAATGCGGTAAGGACTATCTTTTGCCTTGGTTCATGACGGAAATCCAATTTCCAAATACGTGATCGTGCTGTTTTGATTGTATATATATATATGGAGACATGATATATGGTACCCTTCCCGTCTATGATTGATAGTTATGATTTGAAATTGTTTTTGAAACATATAAACACTAGTAGTAATACCAAATGCTTTTGTTTTATTCGTATCAATCATATTTTGGCCACTATAAGGTAAAACTCTATCCTCCGGTTTGCGTTGCATTGTGTGATGGAAACTGAGTCTTATAATGGCTTCATTTTATAAAAAGCATTGCGATGTTTTAAAAGAAAGATTTGTTTTTAAAGCACTGGCAATCCAATGGAGTAAACCCGTTCCACGAAAGTGGCGTGGGCCTGTGATTAGCCATATTTGAAATGTGTTGAGTAGATTTCTCATACCAGTCCCATGACTGACTCGTAGTTTGTTTCACTTTCAAACTCGGGTGCCCCTTTTTCTACATTGGCAGCCTTGTATTCAGGTTTAGCTGGTTCTTTCTAGATAGCTAGAGCTGAAGATGGATTCTCTCATTTATCTCTTTTTATGCTGTTCAGCTCCTATTGTACATTATGTTTATTTTCCGCTGTGGACATATATGTATAGTTGAACTGCATTTGTACTAAGTATGATCCTGTAAACTGCGTAACTCTGATGATTACTTTTATCCGGTATATTCTATTGTACATTATCTGGTGTATTTATTTAATTCTGTTCTACTATTATCTGTTTCTATGTTATATTCCACGGATTACCCTTGCCACCATCACTACGGGGTCTGGGGTCGTCTCATTTGGTATCAGAGCATTGGTTAAGCTTAGTTATGGAATATAACATATTAACGAACTCGTCAGAAATAGAACCAGTAGTGTTCTAGGACGGGTAACTCTATATAGATAGGATCAGTAATATCCTAGTATAAATAAAGCAGAATGAAATACACTCCAGTAGACACATTTACATTCAAGTATTTGTCTCTATGTTTTGAAATATCTTTTCTGTTGACCTGACACTTTGTTTGCTAATTGTAGACGTACTAGAAAATGAGTGACATGAACAAAAGAAATAATCGTATGGCTCGACCAGCTAATGAGCCAGTTGTTCTCCCGCAGCCAGAATCCAATATATAAGTTCTATTCAAGAGATTTCGAAATCTGAGTGGATCGCCATTCTTAGGCAAAGAATCCATTATGGAAACGCAAGCTTGGATTCGTTCTTCAGAGAAAATCTTTGAGGGTTTAAAGCTGAGAGACGATCAGAAAAGATTAACGGCGTCATGGGCACTCAAAGAAGAAGCTTTGTTTTGGTGGGATTCAGTTATTAAAGATAATCCAGAAGGTGATATAACCTGGGACAGATTCAAAGTGATTTTCTTAGAAAGATTTACTCCTCCCGAAGCGACCGAGCGACTATGCGATGAATTTTCTTATTTGATACAAGGAGATATGACCATCCCAGAATATCATAAGAAATTCAACGAACTTTCTCACTTTGCTCCCCATCTAATTCAGAATACGAGGAGAAAGAATCTGAGATTTATTTACGGGCTTCAAAGGTAATATCAGAATAAAGCAATGGGGCATGTGAAGCTTCCTTTTTCAATAATGATTTATATGGCTTATTAGTATGAAGATCTCCATAAGAAAGGCATGTTGCACGACGAAGACGAAGTCAGTTCTAGCAATAAGGTTGAGTCAGAAACTGATCGTCCTGAGGCCAGTAAGAAGTCTGATATCAGTAAGAAGCCCAGTGCAAAGAGAAAAAGGGCTAAATCTGATAAGGAACTAGTAACGACCGTCGTATGCAATAACTGCCAGATTGGTTGCCTTGAGTTCATGATGTATTTCACATATCTCAACTTCGAAAGCACGTTCATGATCCAGACTTGATCGTGGAAGAAGCAGCTCAGTAGGATATTGAAATTACTCCAGAATTAGCTGTGAGACGAGAGCCGCTAAAGATCATCGGCAAAGAAACCAAAGAGCTGAGGAACAAGAAGGTTCACTTAGTCAAAGTGCAATGCAGTGGAGATCCACGAGATTGTACTTGGGAAACTGAGGAGAGCATTCAGAAAGCTTATCCTAGATGCCGAGTGGATAACTCTGATTGACTCCGGTGCAAGGTACATTTACCAAACTTTGCATTACCAATTAGTGCTCTATTCTATTGTTATTTTCTTTCCACGGATGTGCACTTTTAACTCTATTGTCTGAATGACTTTAAAGGAGAACAGGAATTAATTTGTATGATTTTGAAAAAAAACAACAATTTGATTGTTGGTTGTGTTGGGTAACTGTGGATTTGATTGATTGAATTATTGAAACAATAGTTAATTTAATCAACGATAGAATTATGGCGAATTTTTTCGAAAATTCCCGGTGTTAGCCAAATTTTTGAATAATTTGAAAATTCTCAGAAACTGAAAAGTTGGAGAATTGTAGCCAGATCGAACGTAGAGTTGATTAATCAAACCACTTTTGACTTTGTTCCTATTCGGGGACGAAAAGTTTTAAGTGAGGGAGATTGTAACGACCCAGAAAATCTGAACCAATTTAAATTTTTTAAATTGGCTAAAATAAGGATTTTAAATATTTAAAATAATAGCAATGAAAACTGAGTTTGAATCGACAATTGAAAACGAATATAATTAATTCTAGTTATAAATAAGGCTTGAAATGGCGCTGCAGTTTCAGAATTTGAATTCAAACTTTGTCGGGCTGTACCGGGTGCAAAACAAAACGGATTTGAGTGAAACCAAAAATATTTAAATCTGTTAGTGAATACCTTTCTAACGAATATGAAAAATCGAATTTTCATAGCGGAAAGCAAAAGTTATGGCCAAATGAATTTTCAGAAAGGTCGTTATGGATTTATATAGCCCGTGAAATTGGCCATTTTGCATACTACCTCGGAATTCGACGAAACCAATTTTGTTGGATCCGGGATGTGAAATTATTGCCAGGTTTCAAATTTCATAATTTTTGAAGCTAGTATGTGAGCGTGGTAAAGGAAAACGTGTTTTGGTCGATTATAGTTAAATTGGATCGACTAGAAATGGGCCTTTTTGCAAACGGTCTCAGAATTCGACGATACTAGTTTTGTTGGGACCGTATCGTAAAAACATAACTAGATTTATTTTTCTGGAATTTTTCGAATCAGTTTGTGGCCCTGGAAAATTGAAATGCACGTTCAAATCAAATATTGAATGTTTTATATTTTAATTTGAAGGAAAACCTGACTGAAATAATCGAATGGGCCTACGAAACATATCCCATTGTTCGGAATGGGGGTAAAACGCTAGGGACGACAGTCGTTGGGTTTGGATTGGGGTTCGTGAGTGAAAAAGGATATTTTTAAAATTTGAAAATATAAAAATAAATAAAATTTTCTCATTGGTCCACAACTCTTTCTCTCTCCCGCTATACTGCGATATACGGCGGAGGCGCTTCAATTCTTCCCCTCCAATTATCTTCCGATCCACGCACCATTGTCGAACGCCCAGTTAAACTTTTTGAAGATCCCAGCCTACTCTTCAAATCCACACCAGTCTCGCCCCTTCTGGTTTCGTATCCCTCGAGAATCGCCCTCCTAAAGTTCCATCGTTCAAGCCCCGATTTCCCCCTCGATTCGCGTGCGAGTTCGCCATCAAGGGGGGCGCAGGAGCGCCGTTCCAAGCCCTTCCAGGTGGTACAACCCGATCGCCTTCAGGTTTCACGGATTTGCAGAAAATTGCTGACCTAGTTTTGAAGATCCAGTGAGGTAATCGGCTGTGCATATTTTAAATCTGTTTTTAACAGTTTAAAACTGTTGCAAACTTGTAAAAATCATATCTTTTTGCTGTGTTATCGAAATTCAGTGAAACAAGAGACAGTGGTCTCGTGTGGACGTCTTCTACATTCTAGAAGAGACCGCATACTTTTCTGAGCCTTCTGCTATTTTTGGTGGAGTGGAACCCAATGTGAGATTTCTAATTTATAAACAATATGGAAAATGACGATGTATAAATTATATAGTCGATTTATGAGTTATATAAGCGTTGTACACCTCATGTATAAGCGTTGTATAAGTTGTGCGTTCGATGTATAAGTTATATATGCGTTGTAAAATTAATATATGTGTTGAAATAGAAGTTAATTGCTATATATACACACACACACACACACACATATATATATATATATATATATATATATATATATATATACGCCCCTCGTCCACAAACCATGGACGATATTTTTTGATTGTGATTGGTGTGAAAATTGATTGATAGCGAATGGTTGATTGGAATTGTTTGTGGTTGATATTGATTGGTTGTGGTTGAAAAAAATACCCATTAGTGATTGAAATGAATTGGAAATATTTGTGGAAATAAAAATAAAACATGCCGCCTGCGTGCGAATTAGATGCACGAATCCCCATTGTCAAAAACCGCGAGGTTTTAAGGTAGAGCGAGGAGCCGTACTAGGGACAGTGCCGGTTTTAACTACCCTGCCGTTATGCTGCCGAAATTTTGAATAATCCTTGGGTGTTAGAATAATTTTCATATGTTGAAATTATTTTCATGCGTTGAAATTAAAGTCATATGTTGAAACTATATCCATGTGTGGAAATGTTCATGTGTTGAAAAGTGATGCGTGAAAATTAAATTCATTTGTGAATGAATGAAGTGTCTAAACAATAAAAATCACATTTTTATAATATATATGAAGTATGTAAAATATTCGCCTAATATATAAATAGTTTCAACAACAAAAATTCTATCTTTCTTATATGAACAACATAAATAAAATATCCATGTGTGGAAATGCTCATGTGTTGAGAAGTGTGTGTAGTGGAAAAGTTCATGTGTTGAATAAAAAGACCGAACAATAAAAATTACATTTTTATTGAAACTATGAAGTGTTGAAAACATCTATTTGTCGAATAAATATTTTAAATGATAAAAATATCATTTTTATCATCTATGTGATATGCTAAAGATATGCGGACGTTGAAATAAATATTTGTGAAGAAATATTATTTTCAACATGCATAGGAACTAAAGAAAATAGTCATGTGTTGAAATGTATTTTAGTTCGCCAAAATTATCATCTTTGAAATGTGAAGTGTTAAAAATAGCCACTTGTTCAAATAAAATATGCATGAATTGTAATATGCATTAATTAGCTAATGATATGATTTTAGCCTATGCATGCAACATTAGAATGAATGGTGTTTTTAAACAAAAGTAAATCAAATATGAAGTTGAATGGAAAATGATAAGTGATAAAAATTGTATATATGTACGTGCATAAGTATTGAACAGGTTATATGTAACACCCCGTATTTTCTGTAAACATAAGAGTTAAAAATCAAGGTATAATTAATTTTTAGGAGAAGAAATAAGGGAAACGGGTTGCGCCATTGTGTTCGTCTCGGAAAAATACGCGAAATAGAGTCCGAATTTGCGTAAATCGGAGTCCGTATGAAGAAGATATGGACGAACGAAGTTAGGCAGAGAAACCGGAAACAGGCCAGAATACACTGGCGCACTTGTGAAGTGCGCCAGTACAAAAATACACTGGCACACCTGCCAAGTGCGCCCATACAAATCCAGGACCGAATTCTGGAGTGTTTTGAGGTGACGTGTCTTCTTTTGAGTGGCTGGATGATGTGTATTCGAGCTGTACGATTCTGATGACTTCTGGACTGATCTGAAGGCTCTAAATCACCCTATTCTCCTATAAAAACACCCCCAAACCTCACTTTCTCTCCACACAACTTCATTCTACCTATACTCTGCCTTTATTCTAACTAAAATAAAATAATGGCGTCGCTACTCTGCTGGAATCAAAACTAGAAGATAATCAACATCAGCCTAAGCAACTCAATTCAAACTAGAGATTAAAGTTTCTGCAAAGATTCTACAACAAGTTAAAGTTCTTTCTTTAATCCAATCAACGCAAGTACAGTTATTTTCCGATATAAACGTTAATTCTGATTGTGACATGAATTGTAAATCTGAATATGAGATTATATCTGTTCTTTTCTGTTCTGTTTGGATCTATCTTATCTCTTTCCTCTTTTTGTTCTATAGCCAGGCTACCACGAGCCTGAGCCAATCTCATAAGAGATTAACATACGCTAAAATATTTGGGACAATAAAATGAATGATGCATAATTGGACTGATTTGTGACTGATTTGAGTGAAGGACATAGGTTGTAAACTAGATCTAGATCTATGCATATATGACTATTTGGGATTATCATATGATAATATATGACTTGTAAATCTGGAATATAAGGCATGTTAAAAATTAAGATCTGAATAGAAAGACATAATACAGGTTAGATCTAGATCCTTGGGCATATTTTATATAACGGACTATGACTTTAAAAAAAAGGGGAATATGGCTTAGGTAGAAAGATTTACATGGAAGTAGGATATCTATTATGTAAATAAACACCTAAGTAAGGGATCTTTGGGATATATGACATGCATAGTAATCTATGGTTATATTTGGTATAATCTATACATGGATCTTCTGTACTTTGCAAGTTTAATAAAAAGGGGAACATATGATATATGGTAAATTATGACCATAATCTGTGCTATGTGAATTTAATGCAAACATGGGATAAATGATCATATTGGGAATCATGACTATTATTTATGCATGTGAACTTAGGCAAGATTTATATTTAGGCAAGATATGTTGTAAAACCTTAAGGAATGATTAAATCTAATATATTTGCCTAATTTGCTAGTTCTAATCTGCCAATTCTGCCAAAACTGCTAATTAGATTGCGATGCCTAGTCTGTTAAATTTTTCTGTTGAGATGCCTAATCTGTTATATGCTAAAATCTGCTAGTTTGTTTAATCGGCTAAATCCGTTAAGTCGCCTAATCTGCAAAACTTGTTATCTGCTATATCCGTTAAGTTGATATATTCAGTCTGTTGTTGTCATTAGCTATGAATAATTGACATGTATATTAGGCATGAGTATAAATGGTAAATCATTAATTAATTGGCCGCAAAGATAAACATGCTAACTCGAGCTTAGAATGAGTTTGCGACGTAATTCTGCCCGGAACCGCCCGGCATATTCCAGTGGTCGCAAACAATAGGTTCTAATGTGAGAAGTTAGTCATAACGTGCTTGAAACCCGAGGTTAGACTCAGTTTGCGACAGAAACCTGCCCGGAACCAACCGGCCTATACAGTAGCCGCAAACTGTCAGTCTAATGTGAGAGGTTTGGGCATTAATATTTAATTAATGAAAATCTGAGATAACTGTGATGTCTAAAACGTGTTGGGTAAGGTTAAACCAATTGGACCAATGAATCTGATAAACCCGTTTCGTGAATCCATAGGCCCAATACAAAGTTAGATAATCTAGAACCAGTTAATCTGTAAGCCTGTTAATCCGAACATCTGATCCGTTAGTCTGAAAACATGTTAACTTGATTGCCTGATCAGTGAACTAGTTAATCTAAATTTTGTATGTCTGGAACTTGTAGACAAGTTAAACTGAAATCTGTTAGTCTGGGGACACAAGGTTAGGAGGGGAATTACTTGTGTCATCTGTTGTTTGGGACCCATATTAGTCAGTAACCCTTTCTGGTATCAAAAATTTGACCCAATAGGAAGTAGGGTCCGGGCACGCTTACTGAACTAATTATGAGCGGTTCATTCTGATAATGGCGAGGGGTGTTGATGGTGCGTTCCAACCGGGTCATGTGCGTGCATGGATCCCGGTCTGCCTCTGAGGATGTAAGACGCCGTGACATCTGTAAATAGGTCTGTGCCAATTGGTTGTCACTATAAGGAGTGATACACCCTATTGTGGGGCCGACACAGGATATTTATGGATTAGGGAGCCGATCGCTTGGGGTAGGGTTTTAGGGTACACTTAGTTCTGTCTGTTTCCGTTGGTACCGTCTGTTTCTGTTGGGTGGTAACACCTGTCTGTTTCTGCGTGGTACCGTCTGTTCGGGTGGTAAAGGCCCACTACTAGTGTACACCTAATTCTACATTCTGTTTCCGTAGGGATTAATCTGTTTCTGAATCTGTCAGTTTCTGATCGGGTAGTAAAGGCCCATTATTAGCATCCTGTTTCTGTTAAATTATTCTGTACCCGTTTCTATTTCAGTTTAGACATTAGGGTGACACCTAATTCTGTTATACTAGTATTAGTGCAGAGAAGTGTAAAGCAATAGTCTATGTCATTCTGTTCTTCCGTTATATCTGCTACACCTGTTACAGTTATCTCTCATCCAGTTTTATGTTCATGTCATATTATTATTATCTGTTCATATGCTGAAAGTCACTGGACTTGCCAGACTTTTTGTCTGACCCTTGTTGTTTCGCCTCCTTTCTTCCGTTTCCCCCCCAGGTTATCCAAGGAGGGAATACTTTAGCTTGATTCGGATTTCTCTCTGCTTGAAGTGCTTAAAGTATGGCTTGGCTCTGTATAGCTCCCGTTCTATAGGGATTATGATTTTAAAACATGCATTTTGAAGGCTTTTGTACAAGACTGATATTTGTACTTGAATCCTGAGATTTGAAAGGATGTAACCATATTGATTTCTGTTTCTACTGTAATAAAGTTCAAAATTTTCAAGTACTGTTTTATTTGTCTTGTAAGTTTCTGTTCTGTTTACTAAAATGCTCCACCAAAGTTAAGGCATTCCCTTTGTGAGTGACCTTAACGGAGGTGGGGTGTTACACTTGGTATCAGAGCTGAAGGTTACCAGATTGGGTAAAGTTTTTGAAAACTATTTTCAAAAAGGTTTTGGAAGGAAGTACTTTCAAAAATAAAGCTTATTTTGAAAAACATGATCCCCAAGAGCCATATATCTTTCTTTCAGTCCTTTTTGTATTGAACCTTTCCTTTTTCGTTCCAGCATGTCTGAAGCATCTGAGATACCAGAGGGTGTTCATGTACCCGGTTGGTTTAGTCAATATCTTGAGGCTAGGACCGCCGCTGCAGGTCCAGCAAATGATCCCCCTCCTCCACCCCCTCCTTGTGCAATTGCTTTCTCAAAGATCTGTAGAGATTTTAGGGCCATGGGTGGGAAGGATTTCAAAGGAACTGAATCATTCGTAGAAGCAAGGAATTGGCTCAAAGAAACTGAGGATCTATTCGTTATCTTCGAGGTGGACGATAGGCAGAAGGTACAGTTGGCAGTATGGCTGCTCAAAGACGAAGCTTCCTACTGGTGGGAAGTCACTAACGCCAAGAGGCCGGTTGAGACATGGATGGATTTCAGAACAAGGTTTGAGACAAAATTCCTCTCGCAAGCTGAACGAAGTTTACAATTGGAAAAGTTCTTATCTCTTAAGCAAGGAAGTATGACGGTCAAGGAATACGTCAACCAGTTCAACCAACTAGCAAGATTCGGATTGGATTTAGTCAACACTCAGCATAAAAAGGCTCCCCGCTTTGTTAAAGGATTGAATGAGCCACTGCACAGCCTAGCCCTGACCCATGTACCCATGGGAGCAACTTACGAGAAATTGGTGGATATGGCACTACTGCACGAGGAAGACAAGGGCCCGAAAGAGACAAAGAAGGAAGAACCAGAGAATAAGAAAGCGGGGCCCAAAAAGGAAACACAAAAGAAGGATGAGAAGTCTGAAGATAAGAAGGGGAAAAAGTGCTTTACTTGTGGGAGCTCGACTCATCTGAACAAGGATTGCAGAAAAAGGAAGGGCGCTTGCTTCAACTGTGGGGAGATGGGACACTTCACTAGGGACTGCCCGAAGAGACGACGACAAGGAGGGCAGGCGAACACTCTTGAGGCTAGTGGCTAGGATAGAAATAGGAAAATTTCTATAGTAGGTTTAATTTCTTTATCTGATTATGGAGTTAAGACTTTTACTGATTCTGAATTCCGCTGTAGACTCAGACCCATAAGGGTTATGGATCATCTGTTTGAGATTGGGGTTTGAGGGATATCTGTGTTAGGCGTCAAGTATGACGCATACATTCTGAGTTTTCGTGGGGTATGGTTTTATCATGCTTAGCTTCCTAAGAATCATTAGGGAACCTGATCTGTACCAGTAGTCTGTAAATATCTAAATACTTTTGATAGGATTTCCAGTTTTGACATTGTCTAAAGAAGGTAATCCTCTGGGTGTCAATTTGATGTTGGTTTCGGTCTTTGGGGCCGATACTTAGGACCCATGTCTAATGGGAACCAAATTTTCGTTCTATCTGTACTCGCTTCCATCATTCGACTGTATCCTATCGATCGAATCTTCGAACTTTAGGTAGAAACTAATGGGTGTAAACATGTGTTTGAAACATGTTATGTTTGATGGTTGCAAGTGGATGCAAGTGGTTGCTAGTGGTTGCCCGTGGATGCATATACACACACTAGGCACTAGATCGGCTCGAAAACACTCTCATACTGCATATGGACGGGTGAGCATTTTTCAATTCTTGTGGATGCAAAATGATTGATTCAGCACATGGATGTTGCATTTGAGTGAATGATTGTGCACTCATATAGAAATAATATATATCATTAGAATTCTATTGCATACATGTTGGACTCATGGCACTGACATAATTCGCATTAAGGAGGTCAACTGAATCAGTAGACCGCCTGATCTTTGCATTAGATAAGGAACATATACGCACACTTTTGCATATGTTCATACAACATTAGAAGTTTTCTAAGGACAATGGATGCTTGTGGATGATGGTTGAGTAGATGGGTGATTGGATAGTAGGACACATTCTTCTTAACTTGAAGATTTCGTGGACGAAATCCTCTAAGGAGGGGAGAATGTAACACCCCGTATTTTCTGTAAACATAAGAGTTAAAAATCAAGGTATAATTAATTTGTAGGAGAAGAAATAAGGGAAACGGGTTGCGCCATTGTGTTCGTCTCGGAAAAATACGCGAAATAGAGTCCGAATTTGCGTAAATCGGAGTCCGTATGAAGAAGATATGGACGAACGAAGTTAGGCAGAGAAACCGGAAACAGGCCAGAATACACTGGCGCACTTGTGAAGTGCGCCAGTACAAAAATACACTGGCGCACCTGCCAAGTGCGCCCATACAAATCCAGGACTGAATTCTGGAGTGTTCTGAGGTGACGTGTCTTCTTTTGAGTGGCTGGATGATGTGTATTCGAGCTGTACGATTCTGATGACTTCTGGACTGATCTGAAGGCTCTAAATCACCCTACTCTCCTATAAAAACACCCCCAAACCTCACTTTTTCTCCACACAACTTCATTCTACCTATACTTTGCCTTTATTCTAACTAAAATAAAATAATGGCGTCGCTACTCTGCTGGAATCAAAACTAGAAGATAATCAACATCAGCCTAAGCAACTCAATTCAAACTAGAGATTAAAGTTTCTGCAAAGATTCTACAACAAGTTAAAGTTCTTTCTTTAATCCAATCAAGGCAAGTACAGTTATTTTCCGATATAAACGTTAATTCTGATTGTGACATGAATTGTAAATCTGAATATGAGATTATATCTGTTCTTTTCTGTTCTGTTTGGATCTATCTTATCTCTTTCCTCTTTTTGTTCTATAGCCAGGCTACCACGAGCCTGAGCCAATCTCATAAGAGATTAACATACGCTAAAATATTTGGGACAATAAAATGAATGATGCATAATTGGACTGATTTGTGACTGATTTGAGTGAAGGACATAGGTTGTAAACTAGATCTAGATCTATGCATATATGACAATTTGGGATTATCATATGATAATATATGACTTGTAAATCTGGAATATAAGGCATGTTAAAAATTAAGATCTGAATAGAAAGACATAATACAGGTTAGATCTAGATCCTTGGGCATATTTTATATAACGGACTATGACTTTAAAAAAAAGGGGAATATGGCTTAGGTAGAAAGATTTACATGGAAGTAGGATATCTATTATGTAAATAAACACCTAAGTAAGGGATCTTTGGGATATATGACATGCATAGTAATCTATGGTTATATTTGGTATAATCTATATATGGATCTTCTGTACTTTGCAAGTTTAATAAAAAGGGGAACATATGATATATGGTAAATTATGACCATAATCTGTGCTATGTGAATTTAATGCAAACATGGGATAAATGATCATATTGGGAATCATGACTATTATTTATGCATGTGAACTTAGGCAAGATTTATATTTAGGCAAGATATGTTGTGAAACCTTAAGGAATGATTAAATCTAATATATTTGCCTAATTTGCTAGTTCTAATCTGCCAATTCTGCCTAAACTGCTAATTAGATTGCGATGCCTAGTCTGTTAAATTTTTCTGTTGAGATGCCTAATCTGTTATATGCTAAAATCTGCTAGTTTGTTTAATCGGCTAAATCCGTTAAGTCGCCTATTCTGCAAAACTTGTTATCTGCTATATCCGTTAAGTTGATATATTCAGTCTGTTGTTGTCATTAGCTATGAATAATTGACATGTATATTAGGCATGAGTATAAATGGTAAATCAATAATTAATTGGCCGCAAAGATAAACATGCTAACTCGAGGTTAGAATGAGTTTGCGACGTAATTCTGCCCGGAACCGCCCGGTATATTCCAGTGGTCGCAAACAATAGGTTCTAATGTGAGAAGTTAGTCATAACGTGCTTGAAACCCGAGGTTAGACTCAGTTTGCGACAGAAACCTGCCCGGAACCAACCGGCCTAAACAGTAGTCGCAAACTGTCAGTCTAATGTGAGAGGTTTGGGCATTAATATTTAATTAATGAAAATCTGAGATAACTGTGATGTCTAAAACGTGTTGGGTAAGGTTAAACCAATTGGACCAATGAATCTGTTAAACCCGTTTCGTGAATCCATAGGCCCAATACAAAGTTAGATAATCTAGAACCAGTTAATCTGTAAGCCTGTTAATATGAACATCTGATCCGTTAGTCTGAAAACCTATTAACTTGATTGCCTGATCAGTGAACTAGTTAATCTAAATTTTGTATGTCTGGAACTTGTAGACAAGTTAAACTGAAATCTGTTAGTCTGGGGACACAAGGTTAGGAGGGGAATTACTTGTGTCATCTGTTGTTTGGGACCCATATTAGTCTGTAACCCTTTCTGGTATCAAAACTTTGACCCAATAGGAAGTAGGGTCCGGGCACGCTTACTGAACTAATTATGAGCGGTTCATTCTGATAATGGCGAGGGGTGTTGATGGTGCGTTCCAACCGGGTCATGTGCGTGCATGGATCCCGGTCTGCCTCTGAGGATGTAAGACGCCGTGACATCTGTAAATAGGTCTGTGCCAATTGGTTGTCACTTTAGGGAGTGATACACCCTATTGTGGGGCCGACACAGGATATTTATGTATTAGGGAGCCGATCGCTTGGGGTAGGGTTTTAGGGTACACTTAGTTCTGTCTGTTTCTGTTGGTACCGTCTGTTTCTGTTGGGTGGTAACACCTGTCTGTTTCTGCGTGGTACCGTCTGTTCGGGTGGTAAAGGCCCACTACTAGTGTACACCTAATTCTACATTCTGTTTCCGTAGGGATTAATCTGTTTCTGAATCTATCTGTTTCTGATCGGGTAGTAAAGGCCCATTATTAGCATCCTGTTTCTGTTAAATTATTCTGTACCCATTTCTATTTCAGTTTAGACATTAGGGTGACACCTAATTTTGTTATACTAGTATTAGTGCAGAGAAGTGTAAAGCAATAGTCTATGTCATTCTGTTCTTCTGTTATATCTGCTACACCTGTTACAGTTATCTCTCATCCAGTTTTATGTTCATGTCATATTATTATTATCTGTTCATATGCTGAAAGTCACTGGACTTGCCAGACTTTTTGTCTGACCCTTGTTGTTTCGCCTCCTTTCTTCCGTTTCCCCCCCTAGGTTATCCAAGGAGGGAATACTTTAGCTTGATCCGGATTTCTCTCTGCTTGAAGTGCTTAAAGTTTGGCTTGGCTCTGTATAGCTCCCGTTCTATGTGGATTATGATTTTAAAACATGCATTTTGAAGGCTTTTGTACAAGACTGATATTTGTACTTGAATCCTGAGATTTGAAAGGATGTAACCATATTGATTTCTGTTTCTACTGTAATAAAGTTCAAAATTTTCAAGTACTGTTTTATTTGTCTTGTAAGTTTCTGTTCTGTTTACTAAAATGCTCCACCAAAGTTAAGGCATTCCCTTTGTGAGTGACCTTAACGGAGGTGTGGTGTTACATTATAGCAAAGGGGCTAGAGAAGAGGAATAAAATTTTGTGCCCGACAAATAGGTACACATTTACTGTTTCGTTTGGGTGATGATTTTATGAGCCTGTTGGCTAGCCACTTGGCTTTTTCTTCTTCTTTTTGACATGAGACGCCCATGTGTCTATTTGGGAATTTTCCCAGCCCCTCCCGTACAAAGGAGGTTATGGCGAAATTTTCCAAAATTTAAAGGCGTTAGTGAAATATTTGAAGTGAAAACGATATCGAATTTGTTGAATGAACTATATTTATATAAATATAAATAAAATTAAAACGAAACGTGGTCGTGCAGTTCGTGTTTTGAAACCGTGATTTCAAACAACTAGTGCGGGAAATCCGACCATTGGATTTTCCCGAAACTACAACCGTTGGGTTCGCCTTGGAAATATCTTTCCAACGACACCAACTTTGTAAAAATCCAATGGTTGGATTGTCTGGAATGTTTAATTCAAATCTAAAGAAAAACAGCACCAGAAACGAATATATATATATATAATAAATTTTATTTAATCGAATAACGACTCTGTAGTTCGTACTTTGAAATCGAAAATTAAAATGATGATACCGGGAGATCCGACCGTCGGATTTTCCCGAAACTGGAACCTTTGGATTCGTTTTGAAAAGAACTTTCTAATGATGTAAATTTTGTGAAGATCCAACTGTTAAATTTTTAGATATGTGTAAATCAAATCTGAAGAAAAACAGCGCCACGGCCGCGTTATGGCCCGAAGCGTCGTTTTGACTAAATTGGCTATTTTAAAATAAATAAAAATAGCGATAAATTGTTATAAAATATCATAAACGATATGGAATGGAAATAAATTGAATTTGCTCGATTTATGTAGTTTTTGATGGTTGAATGTTTTTGGTGTGAAAAGTACATTACAGAACAAATTGGTGTTGTCGATTGACTTAACCATTGAAATAAGTTGATTTGAAATTCTAAAAATACGTGAATATTTTGAAAAGGCCAAGTTAATTCTCATTTCAAATAATTGACCGACGATTGAAAGTCGAAGATGAAGACGGTGGTCGAATATCGGAGATCTTCATCTCGTTTGGGTGGTAACCGAGGTCCTGATTGGGAGGCATCATGAAATATGGAGAATGAGTGGTGATCGTCCAGACGTACATGGTGATCGATGGGTTTGCGAGGTATTTAGTGCCTCCGGTTTCGTTCATACCCAGAACGGACTTGTAAATGGATTGTGTGTCTGACATTGGATTTTATTCTATGTTGATTGATCTCTGTTAAATATACATCTGTTTGGCGGCGGAGAATTTATTCTTTTGCTTAACGCCCTTTTCTGAAACGCATGAGCTCAGAGGTTGTATATCGATGGACATCAGTCGCATGGCATGAATTGCTAGTGTGGCATGCATAAGTGGCAAATGATCAGGGCTTCTGTTGAAAAGCAAAGTCTTGTGGTGATGATCAAAGCACCGCCTGTGTGGCGTAGCTTTGTGTATAATGTGAATTCGCGAGCCTCACACCTCGATATGAACCAGAAACGGGAGAAGGACCTCAGGGAGGGCATGCGTTTCTTTCTAGCTAGGGTAGTGTCAGTGACCTACCATCCCTGACATTTACATACTTTTCACCTGTGTGGTTGTTGCTGTTGCAAGGCGCCTCGTTTAGATCGGACGATCCGGGTCCGATGGAGTCATTCATTGGCTCATTTACGCCCCATAGGGCGGGGAAATTTAGTGTTCAGGAATTTTAATCCACATCGGTGGACCGGCCCTGTCGCTCCAAGGGTCACTCGAGCTCTGATCCTGAGACATGGGCTAGATTGTCTCGAATGCAGTAAGGTCTATCTTTTGCCTTGGTTCATGACGGAAATCCAATTTCCAAATACGTGATCGTGCGGTTTTGATTGTATATATATATATATATATATATATATATATATATATATATATATATGGCGACATGATATATGGTACCCATGCCGTCTATGATTGATAGTTATGATTTGAAATTGTTTTTGAAACATATAAACACTAGTAGTAATACCAAATGCTTTTGTTTTATTTGTATCAATCATATTTTGGCCATTATAAGGTAAAACTCTATCCTCCGGTTTGCATTGCATTGTGTGATGGGAACTGAGTCTTATAATGGCTTCATTTTATAAAAAGCATTGCGATGTTTTAAAAGTAAGATTTGTTTTTAAAGCACTGGCAATCCAATGGAGTAAACCCGTTCCACGAAAGTGGCGTGTTCCTGTGATTAGCCATATTTGAAATGTGTTGAGTAGATTTCTCATACCAGTCCCATGACTGACTCATAGTTTGTTTCACTTTCAAACTCGGGTGCCCCTTTTTCTACACGGGAAGCCTTGTATTTAGGTTTAGCTGGTTCTTTCTGGATAGCTGGAGCTGAAGATGGATTCTCTCATTTATCTCTTTTTATGTTGTTCAGCTCCTATTGTACATTACGTTTATTTTCCGCTGTGGACATATATGTATAGTTGAATTGCATTTGTACTAAGTATGATCTTGTAAACTGTGTAACTCTGATGATTACTTTTATCCAGTATATTCTATTCTTCATTATCTGGTGTATTTATTTAATTCTGTTATGCTATTATCTGTTTCTGTGTTATATTCCATGGATTACCCTTGCCACCGTTAGTACGGGGTCTGGGGTCGTCTCATTTAACTTGTTAACTCTTATTCGAATCACTGATATTCGATAAACTCTAATTGAATAACTAATATTCCATTAACTCTACTTGTTGGTTTACCCTTATTCACTAACTTTATTATCTTTATAAAGATTTCCTTTTTACATCGTTTATTCACTTATATTGATTTACTTTTAACAGCGTTACCCCTTTATACAGATTTCCTTTTAACATCGTTATCCCTTTATAATGATTTTCCTTTTAGCAGCATTTATCCCTTATCTATTTGTTTACTTAACAAATAACTACTCCCCTTTTTAATTCTATTTATTTAACAAATAAATATTTCTTTTATCTTTTCTATTTATTTAACAAATAAATACTTCCTTTCAATTCTATTTATTAACCAATAAATATTTCCTTTTCGATTCTATTTATTTAACAAATAAATATCTCCTTTATTATAACTTATCCTTCAATTTTATAATTATTTTCTTTTGTAAATCCTTTTCTTTTCTATATAAAATCCATCGATTTTATATAAATAATTCATTTTCAAAAAACACTTTGAAAATCCCCTTTCCCACATCCAGTATTTCTTATGGTATTTAACATACCATATGACAACGATAAGTATCGTCCAAACACACATAATTAACAACATATTATATATCACATCATATATCACAATATATGAATCATAGTAAAATAAATGTTGAGGAAACCAGTTGGATTCCTCCAACCTGTTTCCCTGCATCACAGATGTTAAACAATATAATCAACATCATTTTCAGTTCAATATGATATATTCTGTTAAACAGAATCAATATAGAAATTCAAATAACTGACTAGCAGTTCAATCAAACAGTCAACACACAGTCAATCAGACAATTTTTAACAGTTCTAAAAATACAACATGAAATTATAAACTGTTCAGAGTTAGTGAGATTTACTCACATTGGCAGTTCATCGTTAAAGAACGATAAACTGTTTGTTTGATTTGAATCAAACAATTTATTTCGCCATAAATTCAAACTAGCTCCAATCCACTTCCAGCCAGTTCCATTTTGGAGCTCTCATCCATACGATCCCATCGGATCCTGTTTCGCTAAGTTTCGATAACGTATGAATAAGATCCGATATTAAGAAGTTAAATATACATCTAAATAAATTAAAACTTGATTATATTCTCCAATGGGCCTCACCCCTTATAACACGTCGGCCCGTTACCCTTAAAGCCCAGACTCCATCCGATGTTCTTCCCCGATGGTGTTGTGGCCAATTCTGCTCCTCAAATGACCGAACTTCCATCGCCAACTTCCACCAATCCTCCCTTGTTCTTCAATTGAAACCCCAAACTAAATACACCCTTAAACTTCCCATTCCAATCTCACCTCTTCCTACCCGTATAGCCCGACCCGAACGTCTCACCAAAATCCATCGAACAGTATACTTCCAGTTCTCCAGTACTTAGATCAACCCAAAGAAGCACCGAACCCCACATAAATCCCCCGAATGATGCTATTTTCCTTCCTCATTCTGAAAACACAATCCAATCGAGCTATAACTTCTTGTATTTCTCAGAAAATCAAACCCTAGAAAACTGCGGTCCACCGCAAAACCACTCGCACCTCTCCACAATAGTACAGGATTGAAGCACTCCCTCTTTATGAATCCATACATAGGTGTTTTACAATTTATAGGATTTATTTCCTATTTCTTTTGAATTTATAACCTTCGATTTTTGTTTTCTGTAAAATGAAAAAGATGCGGTGCCATTTGCTTTGACCAGAATAGGGTTTTAGGTTTTTTAGAGAATTAAGGGTATTATGTAGTAAAATTTTAATAATTAAATATTCGATTATTTAATTTATTTTTATTCAAATGATATTTACATATGTCCTCTTTAATTCCTGTGATCACATACGATACCCAAAAATTACCAAACTGGACGTGCAGCTACAGTTCAACGTTACGGTCCCAACGAAACTGGTTTCGTCGAATTCCGACTCCGTTTGGTCACACAGTGTATTTTTAAACGTCAAAATACTGATTGTTTCTCACTCTAAAAATCCGTACGGCCACACAGTGACTCTAAAAATCACGAAACTGGAAATCTAACAACAATTTGATATTGTGGATCCAACAAACTGGTTTCGTCGAATTCCGACTTCGTTTGCAAAAGTGGCTATTTTTAAAGACCTAAATAACCCATTTAAATATATAAATATATTTAAATATAATTTAATTTAATATTTAAAAATAAATATCAATGTCTATATTCACAGTGTAATACCATACAGCTCTAGAATATTCCTATATGAATTTCTAACTCGATATTTCAATCTGGGTCAACGCGATATTCGATTTATATTGAAATTCCTTTTTAAAATATAAATAATTCCTTTATAAATTATAAAGGAATTCCACAACGACTTTTCTAGAATTTGATTTGGACGTAAATCAAAATCTACACGATGAAATCCAGATTTTTCACTTCCACTAGAAAGATATACTTCACCAGCTCCACACGTTTCTTGTTTCACAGAAATCTGATTTAAAATGAACCCTGTATACTCAGTTGAAGTTCAAATCGCCAAATAGCGAACTGTCGCGCCATTTCAAGCTCTATTTTAATTATATTAAAATTCTATGTTCAAACTGACGTCGATTGAATATATTCGTCAATATACTTCAACTCTAAGGTGAATTAAATATTAGGGATGACCCAATTCACATTATATTGTCAATTCACTATTTCTGGTTATTTCTGAATTAAATATATTATTTAATTATTTAATTAAATTAATTATTCCATATTATTTAATTAAATCTCTATTTAATTCACTACATCACGATATATATAATGGGATTTTATTATTTAATTCACTACAGCTCGGAGTATAGCTTTTATTATTTTTCAATATTTGTTAACTGTTGTAGGTAATGGGATTTTCTTTAAATTTTTATTTATATGATAAATTTACAATGTCTTTTGGGACAATTGACTTTTATTTATAGCTTATCAAAAAAGTTTTCAAGGAAAATTCACATTTCCAACAAATGTGTTAACCGTCTTCGACTTAATCAACATTTGCTCAACGGTTTTTTGTGTATCTTATAGTTTTCATAATACTCTAATTCTTTTAGAAGTGTGTTATACATTTTCATTATCTATATAATTAATCTTTTTAATCTCTTATGTTTGACCAATAGCGTGTGATAAAAAAAAACATGGTGACTTCACCTTTAACAAGTTTATCTCCATACATGACATGTTGGAAAAATTAGTTTATGCCTAATTTGACATTGAAAACAATGTCAAATAAAGTTCAATTGAAATGTTTTATTGGTTGTCAATATTTCCCTATAACAAAATAATTTCTATGGACATACAATTTTTTATTTAAAAACGTATTGTCCTTCAGCCTATATATTTGAATGTTGCACTACAGGAAAAAAAATTGTCAGTAAATGGCCCTTGAATGCTGCTCTTTTTTTCATTAGTCTGAAGGGGTAAAATATAAAGCACATTTAACAGATTTTTCTCTCCCGAACAAATGATAGGTAAAGAAATGTTTATGATATTATCAACAAACTCTTCGATTGCTTATTTAGTATTACATAATTTGATTTGTTGGATTGCTCAGAGCTAGATGACTGATTTTAGTTTGACTACATAATTGAAAATTCTTTCAGACATTGGACTAATGTTGTTTGTTATCAAACATGCATTATGTGAAAAGCAATTCATGCTATATATTGCGGTTACCTACCAAAGACTAAAGTGAATCTTAGGCTTACAAGCAACCTTTGGTAAGTTACTGGAAATTCAAACCTCATATGCAAGTGCATATGCATCACTTATGAGTTCTAATAAACATCATTGTGTTATTTTTTTGTATAGCCCGTAGTGGAAGAACAAATAGAAGCGCAAAGATTTAAGGAGTCGGGGGAGGTGTCCGACCTAAACTGAAGCACAAAAATCAAAAGATTGGTATTTTTTATAAATAGAAGTATGACAGTTTTAATAAACAAATAGAATTTCCAATAATATATGATAATGCAAAAGTAATCGAATTTGATTTTATTCTTGAGTTCTACCCCAAATTCACAACTTCTCTTTTTATTCTAATTACAACATTGTACTGACCTTGACAGTGTTGAGAGGAAACTTATGTATTTTGTCCAGTTGCGCTTTCAATCATAATTTTTTTAATTCTTTTTCAAAAATTAAACTTATTTGGATGTGTCTTATCTATTACCTATAATATAAAGTAGAATAGATGAAATAATGAAGTGGCACAGTTCTTTTTGGTTCAGATCCAACGTGTCGGTTTCTTAAGTGGTTTCTGGCTTATTCTTTTCTACGAAGGAGCGTGAACGAATAGTTTAATTTCTCCCACTCACGTTATCGTAACTTCTTTCTATTTTGCCCTTTCGTCCCCCAAATCTCCCCTCCAACCAAATTGAGTTCCAATTAATTGGTTTCTTCCAATTTTGTGCGTACTGCGTGCATCTTCTTCCAACCCTCCTTCCGTCGTTCTTATCAAGTACCCATATTTTCACTATACCCAATTTTTATTTTTATATTTACTTGTCGATTTTGAGTTTTTCTTCCTATTTACGTTCAACGACAGTGTATTCAGCCGGTCTTTTCTCCGGATGTGCGAAATTGTTGTTATTTCGTGCTCTTCGACTACTCAGAAGTATAAATTACTGTTTAATTTCAACGAATTGGCTTTCCTATGCATGCTGTGAGGATGGTGTGAGTTAGAATAGATCTTGTCCTTGATGTGCACATAAACACCCAGAAGTGTACTCATGACTCTCACTGTTTGTTTTAATTTTCCTTCATTTAGTTTTTTTCATGTCAATATTTACTGAGTAATTTTGTTTGCACTACATATACTATATGTTCACAGTTTACAATAGTTATTTGGTATTAATTGCTGCAAGTGAAGTAAGCATTTTATTGATTACTTTGACACTATGGTGATCTTTACTGTTTCTGAACTCACTGTACTTTTCACACCCCACTGACCATTTGTTGCAATTAAAGCTCAAGAGCTTATCTTTGTGTATTCTATACTCCATAACCATGAACATAAATATGGTATGTTCTCTAAATATTTGATAAAATTATGTTCTTTGTGCAATTATTCAGTTGGAGAAAGGGAAAACAAATTTGAAAAACATGACAAAGATATAATTTAGCAGCAATGAAACAATAGATATATAGATAATGTATTCTCAACTAATATGATCTTACTGTTGACTTAATTAAAAGAAGCTGTATTGAATACTATAAATAAATTGGTTTCAGTAAAAAAAGGTGTAACCTTGCTGATGTTATCCAATTGCCTAGGGACTTATATTATATTGAGACGGTACCTATCAGACCGCATTACTATCTTCTTTATAGACTTGGGATGTTTCTATAATCATAAATTAAGCATGTGAAACAAGTCTAATACCTGTTTCGAAATTTATCATTTTGCCTTCCATTTCCGCCTTTGAAATTATACTTTTTATCAGATTTTTAGAACTTTGTTTTGTTGCATTTGAGAATACATAATTTGATTGGCAAAAAAGGTAGATAGTGACTACCAAAACTGAGTTATCTATTACTCTTAGAGTTGAACTGCAAATTGCTTGAAGTTGGGATTACACCTATATGATTATTTCACTATTTATAGGAATGAGGGTACTAAACTTTTTGAGATCATTCCGATTGAATCCACAAGTTGACCTCAAATTTTTAAGCAATTTAAAAAAATTCCAACAGTTTTAACTGATGTCTTCTAAATTCATAAATCTGAACAAGAAATCAACACATAACGATTAATAACATTTGATTTCCATTCATCTTCATTCATCATTCAATTTTGCTGCTTGATTCCTAGTAGTGGAAATTCGGCTTTAACACAAACCGTCGACCAATAGTCTTTTCAAATTTGTTCATGTATTTCCTGTTCTATACCGACTAGGGTTATGATGTATACAATTTAGTAGTAATGCGTACCCCTTTTTAGATTCCGTACAAAGTATAAATGACTTTGTGCTATTAAATTGATATTTTTTTTACGTTCCAATGATTGAAGTATGTTTATTTTACGAATGGTCATTTCCCATGATTTTTTTGATGAGGGTTTTTGTTATTATGACGATCTTACGTTTGAAACATATTTGACTGTTCTTTTTCAAACAATGTACATATTCCTCAATTGTTATGAAAACTGAAACTTAAACAAAATTACATACATGTGCAGAACTTCAACTTGGATTACATGAGCATGTATTATTACTAGGGAAATGTTTTACTATGATAATTCTTATTTCTGTGGCATGCAACTAATATATTATCAACTTGATTTCAGATTCAGCAACAGTGGAAACAAAGAGTTAAGGGTCATAGCTTATTGTCAGTGGCAATGGCAACAAAATTAACTTGAGGTTGCTAAAATTCAGTGCAGCTAATTGATTGCGCTCAAGCATCATTGATATGATATTCATTATAATTTAATCATAGGTAATTATTTTATGACTTTCATTGACTAAATCATATTTTGAGTCCTTTCTAGGTTTCTTAACGATTCATGTATTACAATCAAATCCAATGGTAGTTCTTAACCTACCGATACTTATTGATAGTTTTGGGTATTTTCTTATTTTATTTCTGTTTATCTTCATGCTTAACCTCTGTTGCTTTGATTTGCAATGACATTTTCTTTATTCGTTAATCTATACGGTGTTTTTTAAAATGAATGATAGAATTCAGATGTTTCTGAGAAAGAATTTGATGAATATAATTTTTCTACAGTATACTTGATTATTGTTCAGAATAAAATGTTCAGAGTTGTTAAAGGTAATATTGAACATTCACTTATGAGCATGGTAAAATTTAACTTAAGTATAAGTTGTATACTAATCTTAACGAAGTTTGTTTTGTAGTGTATTTGTATAGTGTTTACACTATAAGTTTTTTTTGGATTTAGAAATCATTTAAAGCTTTGGTTATTTATTGTTGTCTGCAAAAATTTGCAATTCAAGTGCAGGTTATGTAGGTCACTTTTAGGAAGTTTTCATATACATAGGAAATTGTAGCTAATTCATTATGCTTTAGGTGTGTGTTTCTTTTTAGGTATACACATCAAAAATCAAAATTTATAATCATAGTTTGTATTTTCTATGTCTTATCGACTTCTGAAGATCATTATAATGCACTAAATCTGACATAACTGTTTTTCATTTAGGAATATTAGTTTATACTACAACTTATGTAAAGATCAAGCCAAACTTCTGGCTACAAATGTAGATTATGTTAACTTTCACAACATTTAATAATTATAGAAAATTACATTGTCTTATTGTCAGTTCAAATGGATGTATATGGGTATGGGTGGACTAAAGTGTATACAAATGTGTCATTGGTGCACGCTTTCCTAATACAAGTCGCTTATGAATAAAAAGGAAATACATCGGCCTTTTGATATGATAATTGGTGCAGACGTTCATGTTATCCCGGGTTATTTTATTTAGCTGTAGGTAGGCACATAATGTATCTTACATATAACTTCTCTGATGTTTTTTAGCAGTAATTTTGCATATCCTTATGTAGTTCATTTTAAAATTAAAGCCACCTAACCTTCCTTCCACATCACAATGTACTACGTGCGTCTTACAATATAATAATCTTATTACGCATATTGTACATTAGCAATCACACGTCGTGTTTGATCAGTAGTATCATACTTTATGATCATGCTCATCAAAATAACAATATTTTATTTATTTGTGCAGGAATCTAAATCTTCTATACAGATAAAACAAAAGCATGCAGAGCATGTGAGAAACATGTGATTGCAAGGTGAGCACAAAAGAAATAATGAACCAATGGACATGTATTTGTCATGCTATAATAAAAATATAGTGCTTACGACGCAAAAAATAGCTCTTAACAATAGACCATATAATTAACAAAAATATCCCAATTTATAACAAAATCAAGAGTTTACATCAAGTATATTTTCAAATATGCATTGTAAAACAGAGCAATCCTTAGGTTATACCACTATATGTTCATTTTTCTGATTAAAAAAATGCAATTCAATGCTAGGCATACATAAGTTAAAAATTTCACATGCAGAATGGAACCATTATTGAAATCCTGAAATGGTAAAACATTGACATAAGCTTAAATGCATCAGCACATTATGCTACGCTTACTTTGACCTCTCCTAACACTCTAGATCTTTGTTATCACTGAAATAAGTTTAATAAAATTGATATTAGAAAACTGAGTCTGTATTAAAACTACTATAACATAAAAATGGCTTTTCCAAACGAAGATATTGATCAGACATACAATTGCAGAAATAATGAATTCATAAATTTTATCACCAACCTATCTAAGTTTTACATCTTAGGTAAGCTCTACTATCTAATAAACTGAATTCTGGGACTTTGTAACTCTTAAAACGTATTCATAGCAGTTCTATATTTTTGAATGTAGATGGAACAGATTTCTTCAAGGTTAAATTATATGGATCCATAAATGAATATTTGAACTCCATGTTAGTTATTTAAGACTAAAATCTTAATACATATTATGCTTTAGATTTGATTCTTCCCAAGTCCAGCAAGTGAGCTGCATAGAATTATGTATTTACTTTACTGTCCGATGGATATTTTAAAAATCTTTCATCTGCATCCTTCTTATTCAACTAACAACTGAGGAGTCATGGCTCTCATTTGATCAAGAAGTGAGATCAAACCATAAAAAGGTAATTTTACTTGATTAGTACACCAACTTGGCTTTGATTAGTACACCATTTTGCGACTGATGTAAAATCTTTTCATTTATAAAAGTAACGCTTGGCCATTTTTAATAGTTACAAACTTTATATTGGTAGTTTCCTAGCAAACTGAATGTATGTGGAGCAAGCAAGGGAGTGTGTATTGTAATTTAAGTTATTGACATCTTTTTATACTTACGCACGACTCTTGAGCTTCAGCTTCCAAGAAAGAAAGTGATACAAGCTCGGCAGTTTTAGAGTGGTTTGCATGGCCAAAAGGTGCAAATTGTACCATAAGATAATTTCCGCATCTTTTCATGGTCACAAAGGTAAGTAAGAGCTAAATTAGTAATATTAATATTTTGTCAGTTCGCCTAGCATTCCTTTATTCGGTCCTAGTGAGACGACCCAGAACCCCTTACTGACGGTGGCAAGGGTAATCCTTGGAATATAACACATAAACATATAACAGCAGAACAGAATTAAATAAATACACCAGATAATGCACAATAGAATATACTGGATAAACATAAACATCAGAGTTACACAGTATACAGGATCATACTTAGTACAAATACAGTTCATCTATACATATATGTCTACAGCGGAAAAACAAACATAATGTACAATAGGAGCTGAACAGCATAAAAAGAGATAAATGATAGAATCCATCTTCAGCTCCAGCTATCCAGAAAGAGCCAGCTAAACCTAAATACAAGGCTGCTCGTGTAGAAAAAGGGGCACCCGAGTTTGAAAGTGAAACAAACTACGAGTCAGTCATGGGACTGGTATGAGAAATCTACTCAACACATTTAATATGGCTAATCATAGGACCATGCCACTTTTGTGGAACAGGTTTACTCCATTGGATTGCCAGTGCTTTAAAAACAAATCATTCTTTTAAACATCGCAATGCTTTTTATAAAAATGAAGCCATTATAAGACTCAGTTCCCACCACACAATGCAACGCAAACCAGAGGATAGGGTTTTACCTTATAATGGCCAAAATATGATTGATACGAATAAAACAAAAGCATTTTATATTATCACCAGTGCTTATAGGTTTCAAAAGCAATTTTAAATCGTAACTATCAATCATAGACGGCATGGGTACCATATATCATGTCGCCATATATATATACAATCAAAACTGCACAATCATGTATTTGGAAATTGGATTTCCGTCATGAACCAAGGCAAAAGATAGTCCTTACCGACTTCGAGACAATCTAGCCCATGTCTCCGGAACATCCGCAACTGCCCCTTGGAGCGACAGGGCCGGTCCATACGGAGTGGATTATAGTGCCTGAACAATACGTTTCTCCACCCTTTAGGGCGTAAATGAGCCAACAAATGACTCTATTGGACCCGGATCGTCCAATCAAACCGAGGCTCCTCGCAACAGTAACAACCACATAAGTCAAACCCATCAGGGCGTGTAAAACCACTGACGCCACTTCTAGTTAGAAAGAAACGCATGTCCTCCCTGAGGTCCTCTCCCGTTTCTGGTTCATACCGGGGTGTGAGGTTCGCGAATTCACGTTATACACAAAGCTACGCCACCTAGGCGGGGCTTTGATCATCACCACATGACTTTGCTTTTCAACAGAAGTCCTGATCACTGCATCTTAGCATGCCACACAGGCAATTCACATCGTGCATCTGATGGCTATCAATCAAACAGAATAAATTCCAATGTCCGACACACTGCCCATTTGCAAGTCCGTTCTGGGTTTGAACGAAACCGGAGGCACTAAATACCTCGCAAACCCATCGATCACCACGTACGTCTGGACGATCACCACTCATTATCCATATTTCGGGATGCCTCCCAATCAGGACCTCGGTTACCATCCAAATGAGGTGAAGATCTCCGATCTTCGACCACCGTCTTAATCTTCGATTTCTTATCATCGATTCAGTTATTCAGAATGGGATAAACCCTGTATTTCTGAGCAACTCGCGTATATAATAAACAAGTGAAACACTAACATATATACGCATCATTTCAATTCATTAGTCACTAACCGTCAATTAGTAAGAGAATGATTTCCCAAATATTAACCCCGAAGGCCGAAACCAACATCAGATCAACACCCAGGATACCAATCGGCTTAGCCAACCTTCAGTTAATTTCCAAATAACACATTCATATCATTTATAATATTTTATAATGATTTATCGCTATTTTTATGTATTTTAATATAGCCACTTTATTCAAAACGACGCTGCAGGCCATAACGCGGCCGTGGCGCTGTTTTTCTTCAGATTTGATTTACACATATCTGAAAATCTAACCGTTGGATCTTCACAAAATTTACATCATTAGAAAGATCTTTTCAAAACGAATCCAACGGTTCCAGTTTCGGGAAAATCCGATGGTCGGATCTCACGGTATAATCGTTTGAAGTTTCAATTTCAAAATACGAACTGCGGCGTCGTTATTCGATTAAATATAATTATATATATATATATATATATATATATATATATATATATATATATAAAATCGATTCTGGCGCTGTTTTTCTTCATATTTGAATTAAACATTCCAGACAATCCACCGTTGGATCTTTACAAAGTTGATACCATTGGAAAGATATTTCCAAAGCGAACCCAATGGTTGCGGTTTCGGGAAAATCCAATGGTCGGATCTCTCGGTATAATCGATTGAAATCACGGTTTCAAAATACGAACTGCAGCGTCGTTATTCGATTTATTTCAATTCTATTTCTATATATATATTGATTCTTCGATTTCAAAAACTATATTCTTTTCATACATTTGATAAAAATGATATTTTTATCTAACTGTCTTCTATTTCAACACTTCACTATTTTTAAAAATTCATTTATATAATAAAATTGTGATTTTTATTATAAAACAATTCATTTCAAAATACTATTATTTTATATAGTTCATATAGGAAATAAAAGTATGATTTTTATTATAAAACACTTTATTTCAAAACGAGATCATTTTATATAGTTCATATCAATGATAAAAATTGGATTTTCATTATAAAACACTTTCTTTCAAAATATGAATACCATTCAACACATGAATTTCAATTCAACGAATGAATTTCGATTCAACACATGAAGGTTTTCTATAGTTTATATATATCGATAAAAAGGTGATTTTTATATTTAAAACACGAATACCATTCAACACATGAATTTCAATTCAACGAATGAATATCGATTCAACACATGAAGGTTTTCTATAGTTTCTATATATTGATGAAAATTTGATTTTTATATTTAAAACACGAATACCATTCAACACATGAATTTCATTTCAACGAATGAATATCGATTCAACACATGAATGTTTTCTATTCAACGAATAAATATAGTTTCAATAAATGAAAATAATTCAAACGCAAGAATATCATTCAAAATTTCGGCAGCATAACGGCAGGGTAGTTAAAACCGGGACCGTCCCTAGTACGACTACTCGCTCTACCTTAAAACCTCGCGGTTTTTGACAATGGGGAATCATGCATCTAGTTCGCACGCAGGTGGCATGTATATTTACTTCATTTCCACAAACTAATCCTATGTGGTTTCAACCAAATATTTCTCAACCACAAACGGGTATTTTTCAACCACAATCAATCAATATCAACTACAAACAATTCCAATCAACCATTCATTATCAATCAATTTTTCACACTAATCACAACCAATAAATATCACCCATGGTTTGTGGACATGGGGCGTGTGTGTGTGTATATATATATATACATATATATATATAAGCATTTCACTTCTATTCAACACATATATAATTTTTACAACGCATATACAACTTATACATCGAACATAAAACTTATACAACGCTTAAAAAAGAGGTGTAAAATGCTTATATAACTCATACATCGACTATATAATTTATACATCTCGTTTTCCATATCGATTATAAATTAGAAATCTCACATTGGGTTCTACTCCACCAAAAATAGCAGAAGGCTCAGAAAATTATGCGGTCTCTTCTAGAATGTAAAAGTCATCCACACGGTCACGATGTTTCCTGTTTCAACGATTTTTGTGAAGACATGAGAAAGATACGATTTTTCAAAGTTTGCAACAGCTTAAAGGTGTTAAAACAGTTGAAAATTAACTCAGTCGTACCTTATTGAAATGTTCAAATCTAGGTCCTCGATTTTCTTTGAATCCGAAGCACTTGAACGCGATCGGCTTGTACCACGTTGATGGGCTAGGAGAGGCGCACCGCCCCCTGGAATCGCGGCCAACTCGCACCTACGGTGGAGGAGAATCGGCGGCTTAAACGTCGCCACTTCGTGGGCGCGATTCTCGAGATAGACTCGACGAGGAGGAGCGCCACTTATACGGATTTGAAGAGGAGGTTGGGATCTTCAAAAATTTCAACTTGGGCGTTCGATAATTGTGCGTGGATTGGAAGATAAATAGAGGAGAAGAATCGAAGGTCTTTCCGCCGTTGACGTCAGGGAGAGAGAAAGAGTTTTTCTCTTTTTTTATAAAAAATATGATTGGCCGGTGGGTTTTAACAGGGGTTTTCTGACACGACCTCTAATCCAAACCCAACGACATTCGTTCCTAGCGTTTTACCCCCATTCCGAACACAATGGGATATATTTCGTAGGCCCATTCGACTAATTCAGTTAGTTTTCATTCAATTTAAGATATATAACATTCAATATTCGATTTGAAGGAACATTTCAATTTTCCAGGGCCACAAACTGATTCGAAAACTTCCAGAAACATAAATCTAGCTATGTTTTGACGATACGGTCCCAACAAAACTAGTTTCGTCGAATTCTGAGACCATTTGCAAAAAGGTCCATTTCTGGTCGATCTAATTTAACTTTAATCGACCAAAACACGTTTTCCTTTGCCACGCTCACATACTAGCTTCAAAAATTATGAAATTTGAAACCTATCAATAACATCTCATCCTGGATCAAACAAAAGTGGTTTCGTCAAATTCCGAGGTCGTTTACAAAATGGCCATTTTCACGGGCTATATAAATTCCATAGCGACCTTTCAGAAAATTCATTTGGCCATAACTTTTGTTTCCGCTATGAAACTTCGATTTTTCATATTCGTTAGAAAGGTATTCACTAACAGATTTAAATATTTTTGGTTTCACTCAAATCCGTTTTGTTTTGCACCCGGTACAGTCCATCAAAGTTTGAATTCAAATTTTGAAACTACCCCACCATTTCAGGCCTTGTATATAATTAGAATTAATTATATTCTTTTTCAATTGTCGATTCAAACTCAGTTTTCATAGCTATTATTTAAAATATTTATTTTTAATATTTAAAATCCACTATTTTAGCCAATTTAAAAATTTTAAATTGGTTCAGATTTTCCGGGTCGTTACACCTAGCCCTGTCGGCAATATGATGTCTTGGTGCTGATCTACTACACTAGTGTAGAAGAACGGGTTTCAATCTTCTAGCACTGGTTACAGGCTATATCTTTTTTTCTTCATGGGAAATGTATTGAGTCTAGGCAAAAACTCGATTTCCATTCGAAAATGTCAGAGTTGAATTACTTCCATTGGCTAAACGCTATTATGAAATATGTGTAACAACCCGTATTTGCAATAACCTGTTATAACGTAAATCGAGGCAGAATTTAATTTATAAATCTGAATCAAGGGAAACGGGTTGTGCCATTGCGTTCGTCTCAGAAAAATACGCGAAATAGAGTCTGAGTTTTCGTAAATCGGAGTCCGTATGACCCGATTAGGGCCCAACGAAGTTTTCAGAAAATTTCAAAGTAAAAACAGATTTCAAATTCGAGTTTGAATTTGAAAAATTAGGTCAGATTGGGCCAGGCGGGAAAATTCCCGCTAGAGTACCCAAGTCGACAGCCCTGTCGACTTGGGAGTCGACTTGGTTGGACCCAAGTCGACAGCCCTGTCGACTTGGCTGTCGACCTGGTCCAGCCGAGCAGTTTTGCCTGGTGCACCATTTTGGGTTTGTGTTGAGTTTGGGGGCCAGATTCGGTTTTGAGGGCTGAGATTGGAACTAGGGCTTAATCCTATGGTTGAAACTAGTCCTAATCTCTATAAATAAGGCCCTAACCTAACGCTAAATCATCACTATTCATTCATACAACTAAACTATGGCAAAATCATTCCTCTCATGGCCTCCACTCTCTTCATAAAATTCCTAAAAAAAATTTATGAGATTTTCCATGCATACAAGTGTTTTCAAACTTGTATGAGCATCATTAGCTTGCATTCAAGTCAAGTTTCTATATTTACATCATAAAGCAACGGTTTTGATCATTTTGGCTCAAGGGATTTTCTATTAGAGCTTGCATTTTGGGTCTATTTGATTGCATAAGGGCTTTGTCATATTTTTGTGTCTTCATAAGCATTGTAAGCCCTATTCTACTTTCATATTTAAACTCTAAAGTTAATGAATGATGCAAGTGGTGTTTGATCATTATGATATGCAAGTTTATCATGTTATGCAAGTTTGCTATGTTATGATATGCAAGTTAATCATGTTATGTTATGCAAGTTTTCCATGTTATGATATGCAAGTTTATCATGTTATGATATGCAAGTTTATATGCAAGTTTTCTATGCTATGATATGCAAGTTTATCATGTTATGATATGCAAGTTTATATGCAAGTTTGCCATGTTATGATATGCAAGTTTATCATGTTATAATATGCAAGTTTATATGCAAGTTTTCCATGTTATGTTATGCAATTTTGCTATGTTATGATATGCAAGTTTGCCATGTATGTTATGCAAGTTTGGGGTGATCATTTTGTTCATGTTATCATGTTATGCAAGCATATCTTGAGTATATGAACATAAAGCTTCAAGCTTTATGCTAAAGGTTGCATTTTGGCAACATGTAAGTTATCATATCCCTTATGATAACTTGCATGTGAGGCTAAATGCGGGCTTATGGCCATTTTTACATGTCATTTATCACCATGTATCACCAATATGCTAAGTTTGGTTTTATGCATGCTTTTGAGGCCTAAAAATGTAATATGCAAGTATATGAACATGTGTACATTTCATATGCCACCATGTTGAACTTGTGGCTTCAACACCTTTATGTCATGATTATGCCAAGTTCCCTCTTTCTATCCTTTATGCGCTATTGCGATATGTAAGCGATGGGATTGCATTTGGGGTTGGGTAAACTTAAAAGACATAAAAACATAAGATTGGGAATTTACCTATTAAGTTAGGTCTACCCATTGGGAATTTACCTATTAAGTTAGGTCTACCCAATTGCTTGAAAACTTGTGATATGTTTTGGAAACATGATGGACATGACACTTAGAAAATATAAGTGTCACCAACTCGAGGTTGGGTTGAGTTGGTAGCGTAAGCCTACCCGGAACCGACCGGCCTAACTAGTTGCTACAAACAATAGGACCCAATGTGAGAAGTTGGTCAAGTTGTACCTTGAACCCGAGGTTAGACCAAGTTGTGGTGTAAAGCTACCCGGACCCGCCCGGCTTAACTAGTAACCACAACAAGGTCTAATGTGAGAGGTTAAGGCGCATTAAATTAATTAATGCCTCGTGATTAGGGTTAAGTCATGGTCCACTTAATACTTAACCAATTTGGGCTTGGTAGATTAATCAGGGTTAAGTCGTGAACTCATCGTTACACTTAACCAAGTTAATCCATGATTAGCAAGAGGGTTAAACCGTACTTAACCCACTAGAAAAATCCTAGCAATGGGGGTCCACTCCAGCAGTAATCCCAAGTTTGTATCATTAAGGCCCTAGGGTCTAGGCTAGGGAGGGAGCATGATTACTGGACTTGAGGTAAGTGACCAAAAATGACGGCAGAAGGGTACGCCGGTGTAGTTCCGGGCGGACTATGGTCGTGCACACAGTCCGAAGCAGGGGAAAACATGCACGGGTACCAGTAGATCGAGACTGTGCACGCATGTTTATGGTGTCCAGGGGTTGACACCCTAGGGCTTGATACACCCGACGGGAGACCCGGCACAGTCTGACTACAATTATGTTTGGGCCGTATGGACAACAACACGGGACGAGTTAGGCTTATAGGGAGCCGATCGACTAGACCGTTTGATTTGTCCTCATGTTAGGGTCACTTCAAGTTATTGGGCCAAAGCTTGGGCCAAGGGATCAATACTTGTTTATTCCAGTCATGTTAGTTTGCTAGTACACCTATGGTGCAAAACCTTAAACCTGATTATGCGATGACACCTTTATCTGCCTTGTTAGTTGATCATCATGCTAGTATGTTGTTATCCTTATGATCATCCCTACTTCTCATGCCAGTTAACTTTATCAGTTTACATTGATTGTAGTAGGGCTTACTCAGTCTTTTTGACTGACCTGTTTTCTTTCGCCTCTTTTCTTCCGTTTCCCCCCCCCCCCCAGGTTCTCAGGGTGGGAACGTTGGAGCTTAGCTTGGATTCCTGATCGCTTGCTTGTGGGATTTTAGCTCATGTACGGTCTTGACATGAAGCTAGCTATGGTTATCACTCATTTTGGGGATAGTACTTATGTATTTCAGTTTTTCAGTGATGTTGTTTTTATCTAGACTTGTGTATTTGGAAAGTTGACATTATGTTGTACCAGACTTGTTTTGAAATGGTTTGAAATCTTCCGCTGTTTTACTTATCCTATTTACTCTGTTTACATATATACATATGTTCTTGTTCTGCCTTGATATATCATTATGCATGTTTACCTGATTCAAACGCCCCTCCAAAGTCAGAGTGCTTGCAAGAGTCACCCTGGCGGAGGTGGGGTGTTACATTTGGTATCAGAGCATAAGGTTTACGAGAAGAAACACAAAAAAAAAAGGTTTTTTTTTTAACTTTTGGAAAACTATTTTCAAAACCAAGTATAAAGTATTTTCCAAAGAAAAGTCTAGTTTATTTTAAAGGCTATTCCCCAAAAAGCCATTAGCAAAATTCCTTCGTTTTTCTCCATTCTGAATCTGTCTTTTCTTCGTTTTTAGTATGGCCGATAACTTCGCTATTCCGGAGGGAGTACACGTACCTGTTTGGTATAGGAGACTTTTAGGGGTTAGGGCGACCGAAGCCAACCCCGCAGATGTTCCTCCTCCTCCTCCGGTAGTTAATGTTCCTCCTCCTCCTGTCGCTGAGGTTCCTCTTCCTCCTCCTCCTCAGCATCCTCAAGCTGACTTCGCAGAGATTTGCAAAGACTTTAAGGCGATGGGTTGCAAGAATTTCTTTGGAACCGAGACTTATGTAGAGGCAAGGAATTGGTTGAAAGAAACCGAAGATCTTTTTGCCTTCTTTGATATAGATGACCGTAGGAAGGTTTTATTAGCAGTGTGGTTGCTAAAGGAAGAAGCTGCACGTTGGTCGGTGGTCACCACCGTTACTAGGCCAAGTGAGACTTGGGATGACTTTCGGGGAAAGTTTGGACTAAGGTTCCTATCACTGAAGCAAGGGGACGTGACTATTAGGGAATACATAGATAAGTTTAATCAATTGGCTCGGGTCGGTTTAGACTTGGTTAACACAGCTCAAAAGAAGGCCCTATACTTTGCTCTAGGATTACACGAGCCATTACGTGGTTTAGCCATGACTCATATACCCTTGGGGGCAACTTTCGAGAGCTTGGTGAATATGGCCCTACTCGATGAAGAGAATAGGAGTGACAAGAAGGAGATCAAGATGAATGATACTCAAGCCAAGAAGACTGATTCTCAGTGGAATGGAAATCAGGGTAATCCAAGCGGTCAGAGCAGTCAAGGCAATAAGAACAAGAACAAGAGTTAAGGCAACAAGGGGAACAACAACAAGGGCAATAACAACAAGGGGAAGTGCCATTATTGCGGTTCAGTTGGGCATCTTATTAAGTATTGTAAGAAGAGGAAAAGGAAGAGTGGTGAATGCTATCGTTGTGGTGAGTTTGGACATTTCAGCAAAGATTGCCCGAAGAAGCAAGGGCAAGGTCAAACTCAACGTGCTGGACCTTCGGGAGGGCAAGTTCATGCTCTCAATGCCGCTCCAGTTCCCGATCGAGGTAGTATTTCTGTTGAAAGTCCTGTTTACATTTCTGATTTTCCTGTTCGTACCTTGTTTGATTTTGGTGCATCGCATAGTTTATTTCATCTGATCTAGTTGAAAGTTTGCACCTAAGTACTAGTCTAGTTTATGATCCCGTTTGTGTTTCAAATCCAATTGGGGTTTCCTCCCATTTGTCTATTATCTACGTGGATTTGAAAATCTCTATCTTAGTGTAAAGTTCTCGTGTGATGCTTATATTCTCGGTTTCATGGGGTATGGGTTGATTTTGGGCATGGATGGGTTGTCCAGTTTTGGAGCCATCCTTGATTTTTGAGCATAGGGTTGTGAGGCTCATGACTCGCCTCGGTAATACCCTAAAAATTTCTAGTAACCTTATGGGTCCCATCATGTTGTGTTATCTTGAATCCCTCAACTTGTCTATCGATAGTTTGCAATCAGTGAGGGTGGTCCGAGAATATCCTGATATCTTGGGTGAAGTAAAGGGGTTACCCCCTAAACGCCAGTTTAATTTCTGCATTTATCTGGTGGATAATGCAAAGCAAGTTTCTTTGCCCGTTCGGCACATGGCTCCGCGTGAAAGACGGGAGCTAAGTAAGCAAGTGAAGGAGTTGCTTGAGAAGAACTTCATTCGATGAAGCATTTCCGAGGAAGGTGTTTTAGTAGTATTCCCTACTAATGTGGACAGTTCGCTTCGCTCGTGTGTTGATTATCGTGAGTTAAACAAAGAGAATAGACAACCATTGCCAAGGATCGATGATTTGTTTGACCAGCTTGTAGGAACATCTGTTCTCTCTTGATCTTGCTACTAGATTCCATCAGCTCAGGGTAGCTGAAGATAGTATAGGCAAACTGCGTTCAGAACTCCAGATGGATTCATAGAATGGCTGGTCATGCCATTCGGTTTGACTAATGCACCCGCCTACTTAGTGGACTTGATGAGTAGAGTGTTCAGGGAGTTCTTGAACAAGTTAGTCGTGGTCTTCGTAGATGATATTCTGATCTTCTCTAAGGATGAGGAAGAGCACGCAAGGCATCTCGTGGAGGTGATGGATACGCTTAGAGCGCATCAATTGAAAACCAAGTCCTCCAAATGTCATTTTGGAGAATAAAAAGTTAGATTTCTTGGGCACATAGTTTCTAAGCAAGGCTTAGTGGTGGATCCCGCTAAAGGGGTCGCGGTTCAAAACCGAAAAGCTCCGACGAGGATAATTGAAGTTAGAAGCTTTCTCAATTAAATTAGTCAGTTAGCGTCCCTTGAGTTTAGACCTACCCTTCTGGATCAAGTAGGGACTTCACAGAAAGAAGACCTGCAGTTAAGTCGAGATCATGGACAAGTTAATTCGAGGCGAGATGTTAAGACACCTTGCTATAGATGGCAAGGGATGGCTAAGACGCGATGAGAGAAAGAAGGTTCTTGAAGATGCACATCACTCGAGGAGGTGGCCGAGTTTGTCCCAAGGTGCATGTTGTGCCAACAGATTAAGGCCTAGTCATAAAAAACCCGGTGGGCTATTACATCCATTAGAGGTCCCCGCAATGGAAGTAGGAAAGCGTAACGAAGGATTTCGTGGATGGACTGCCTAGATCAAGGAAAGGGAATACGAGCAGGTGGGTCATACTAGGTAGACTCACGAAGAGTGCTCATTTCACTCCGGTAAAGAGCGAAAGGACTGCATCATAGCTAGCGGCGGTTTACTTTCAAGAAATAAAGCAGTTGCACGGGGTTCCCTAAAGGATAGTTAGTAACCATGACTCAATTTTCACTAGCCAGTTTTGGGATAGTCTACGGGAAGTCATGGGCAAGCAACTGAATCTAAGTACGGCCTATCATTCGCAGGCGGATGGTTCATTTCGTTCAAGCATGAGTTATAGAAAATCACGTTAGTAAGAGCAATTGGCAACGTGGATTGGTATTTTCAAGAAAAGTTCTGCTGCGTGGAATACTTTAAAGTAAGTAAACGAGATCCAGGATTCACTAGCGAATTTTGGAGAGCTTGCATGAAACCGTGAGGTCATAGTTATGTTTAAGCCAAGAATGATAGAAGAGTAAGTGAAAAGGGAAGACGAGAGGCGACAATGAAATGGGTTCCAACTCATATTTGGAAATAAGAGTTAAGAAGCTAAGAAATCATGAGGTAAAAGACGGTCAAAGCACAGTGGAGTTAAGCTCAAGGAAACGTGACTTAGAAAACTGAAGGCTAGATACGCGCATCATATCTCTTTTTAAGAGCATATCCTTGATCCTTGTTTTCCTGTGGAACTTACTCGCATGTTATGTTTTCACGTATATCCTCTCGGTCCCATTTTCAGTCCTATTTCTGTCGGGAGGTATGACTCATCGGTTAGCAATGCATGTCAGGGTTTGAAGGGGTCCGTTAGGTTTACTAAACCTCTTGGGCTTTTATAGAATATGGGTTGGGTTAGGAAGGGATTTCTTGTAATCCAAAAGGAGTATATCTTGCTTATCCTCCCGATCTCTTTGTAGCATATCTTTGCTATCCATGATTATCTAGTTTATCATGTTGATCTTGTCATGAGAACCTTAGGTAGAAACCCTTTGGATGAAACATGTGTTTGAAACATGTTATGCCTGATGGTTGCAAGTGGTTGCAAGTGTTTGCAAGTGGTTACTCGTGGATGCATTATACACGTTAGGCACTAGATCGGCTCACACACTCCTCATATTGCATATGCATGAGTGTTTATGCTTATTCATGGATGAAATTTTTTGCGTTAACACATGGATGTTGCATATGGATGTATGTTATGTGCACACATATAGATGTTATACATTATGTTAGGAATTGCATACATATGGATTCATTTCACTAACATAATTTGCATTGATGATATTTGCATTAGATAGGTACATATACACACATCTTTGCATATGTTCATACAACATTTAGAGTCTTGTAAGGACAATGATTGCTCGTGGGTGATGTTTTGAGTAGATGGATGATTGGATGGTAGGATACGTTCTTCCCAACTTGAAGATTTCGGGGACGAAATCCATTAAGGAGGGGAGAATGTAACAACCCGTATTTGCAATAACCTGTTATAACATAAATCGAGGCAGAATTTAATTTATAAATCTGAATCAAGGGAAACGGGCTGTGCCATTGCGTTCGTCTCGGAAAAATACGCGAAAAAGTGTCCGAGTTTTCGAAAATCGGAGTCCGTATGACCCGATTAGGGCCCAACGAAGTTTTCAGAAAATTTCAAAGTAAAAACAGATTTCAAATTCAAGTTTGAATTTGAAAAATTAGGTCAGATTGGGCCAGGCGGGAAAATTCCCGCCAGAGTACCCAAGTCGATAGCCCTGTCGACTTGGGAGTCGACTTGGTTGGACCCAAGTCGACAGCCCTGTCGACTTGGCTGTCGACCTGGTCCAGCCGAGCAGTTTTGCCTGGTGCACCATTTTGGGTTTGTGTTGAGTTTGGGGACAAGATTCGGTTTTGAGGGCTGAGATTGGAACTAGGGTTTAATCCTAGGGTTGAAACTATTCCTAATCTCTATAAATAAGGCCCTAACCTAAACCTAAATCATCATTATTCATTCATACAACTAAACTATGGCAAAATCATTCCTCTCATGGCCTCCACTCTCTTCATAAAATTACTAAATAAATTTTTATGAGATTTTCCATGCATACAAGTGTTTTCAAGCTTGTATGAGCATCATTAGCTTGCATTCAAGTCAAGTTTCTATATTTACATCATAAAGCAAGGGTTTTGATCATTTTGGCTCAAGGGATTTTCTATTAGAGCTTGCATTTTGGGTCTATTTGATTGCATAAGGGCTTTGTCATATTTTTGTGTCTTCATAAGCATTGTAAGCCCTATTCTACTTTCATATTTAAACTCTAAAGTTAATGAATGATACAAGTGGTGTTTGATCATTATGATATGCAAGTTTATCATGTTATGCAAGTTTGCTATGTTATGATATGCAAGTTAATCATGTAATGTTATGCAAGTTTGCCATGTTATGATATGCAAGTTTATCATGTTATGCTATGCAAGTTTATATGCAAGTTTGCTATGCTATGATATGCAAGTTTATCATGTTATGATATGCAAGTTTATGTGCAAGTTTGCCATGTTATGATATGCAAGTTTATCATGTTATAATATGCAAGTTTATATGCAAGTTTGCCATGTTATGTTATGCAATTTTGCTATGTTATGATATGCAAGTTTGCCATGTATGTTATGCAAGTTTGGGGTGATCATTTTGTTCATGTTATCATGTTATGCAAGCTTATCTTGAGTATATGAACATAAAGCTTCAAGCTTTATGCTAAAGGTTGCATTTTGGCAACATGTAAGTTATCATATCCCTTAAGATAACTTGCATGTGAGGCTAAATGCGGGCTTATGGCCATTTTTACATGTCATTTATCACCATGTATCACCAATATGCTAAGTTTGGTTTTATGCATGCTTTTGAGGCCTAAAAATGTAATATGCAAGTATATGAACATGTGTACATTTCATATGCCACCATGTTGACCTTGTGGCTTCAACACCTTTATGTCATGATTATGCCAAGTTCCCTCTTTCTATCCTTGATGCGCTATTGCCATATGTAAGCGATGGGATTGCGTTTGGGATTGGGTAAACTTAAAAGACATAAAAACATAAGATTGGGAATTTACCTATTAAGTTAGGTCTACCCATTGGGAATTTACCTATTAAGTTAGGTCTACCCAATTGCTTGAAAACTTGTGATATGTTTTGGAAACATGATGGACAATACACTTAGAAAATATAAGTGTCACCAACTCGAGGTTGGGTTGAGTTTGTAGCGTAAGCCTACCCGGAACCGACCGGCCTAACTAGTTGCTACAAACAATAGGACCCAATGTGAGAAGTTGGTCATGTTGTACCTCGAACCCGAGGTTAGACCAAGTTGTGGTGTAAAGCTACCCGGACCCGCCCGGCTTAACTAGTAACCACAACAAGGTCTAATGTGAGAGGTTAAGGCGCATTAAATTAATTAATGCCTCATGATTAGGGTTAAGTCATGGTCCACATAATACTTAACCAATTTGGGCTTGGTAGATTAATCAGGGTTAAGTCGTGAACTCATCGTTACACTTAACCAAGTTAATCCATGATTAGCAAGAGGGTTAAACCGTACTTAACCCACTAGAAATATCCTAGCAATGGGGGTCCACTCCAGCAGTAATCCCAAGTTTGTATCATTAAGGCCCTAGGGTCTAGGCTAGGGAGGGAGCACGATTACTGGACTTGAGGTAAGTGACCAAAAACGACGGCAGAAGGGTACGCCGGTGTAGTTCCGGGCGGACTATGGTCGTGCACACAGTCCGAAGCCGGGGAAAACATGCACGGGTACCAGTAGGTCGAGACTGTGCACGCATGTTTATGGTGTCCAGGGGTTGACACCCTAGGGCTTGATACACCCGACGGGAGACCCGGCACAGTCTGACTACAATTATGTTTGGGCCGTATGGACACCAACACGGGACGAGTTAGGCTTATAGGGAGCCGATAGACTAGACCGTTTGATTTGACCTCATGTTAGGGTCACTTCAAGTTATTGGGCCAAAGCTTGGGCCAAGGGATCAATACTTGTTTATTCCAGTCATGTTAGTTTGCTAGAACACCTGTGGTGCAAAACCTTAAACCTGATTATGCGATGACACCTTTATCTACCTTGTTAGTTGATCATCATGCTAGTATGTTGTTATCCTTATGATCATCCCTGCTTCTCATGCCAGTTAACTTTATCAGTTTACATTGACTGTAGTAGGGCTTACTCGGTCTTTTTGACTGACCTGTTTTCTTTCGTCTCTTTTCTTCCACTCCCCCCCAGGTTCTCAGGGTGGGAACGTTGGAGCTTAGCTTGGATTCCTGATCGCTTGCTTGTGGGATTTTAGCTCATGTACGGTCTTGACATGAAGCTAGCTATGGTTATCACTTATTTTGGGGATAGTACTTATGTATTTCAGTTTTTCAGTGATGTTGTTTTTATCTAGACTTGTGTATTTGGAAAGTTGACATTATGTTGTACCAGACTTGTTTTGAAATGGTTTGAAATCTTCCGCCATTTTACTTATCCTATTTACTCTATTTACATATATACATATGTTCTTGTTCTGCCTTGATATATCATTATGCATGTTTACCTGATTCAAACGCCCCTCCAAAGTCAGAGTGCTTGCAAGAGTCACCCTGGCGGAGGTGGGGTGTTACAATATGTTTCAGTTCAACTTTGAAGATTCAATTTGAATGGTTTTGAGAAATGTTTTGTTTTTTTACTTAGGTCTGAACTACCTAATACTGAAGGCAGATGCTCATTTCGGATTAGTGAGATTTTTTTCCTTTCAATGCATAAGCTAAAAGCATGGAACTTTATTATTTCTGTTGTACTCTTCCTAGAATATTGGTTTCCTTAAATGTTTTAAAACTCTTTGATCACGAAAACACATTTTTCACCTATTAGCTTCCTTTTTCTGTTGCTTATCCCTTCATTTGCGAATGTATCTTCTAGAAAATTTATTTTCCATTATAATTTAATCCAGATAGGCTGTGCGTTCTTCAATTCAAACAGCATTTCTGATACCTATTTTTCACCTCGATCCTCAAATATTCTATGTTTATTCTGCGAATAGTCATTTCTCCTTAATTTTTTGATGAGGGTTTTGTTATTATGACAAACTTACTTTTGAAACATATTTGACTGATCTTTTTTAAACAATGTACATATTCCTAAACTGTTATGAAAACTGAAACATAAATAAAGTTCCATACATGTGCAGAACTTCAACTTGGATTATATGAGTATGTATTATTACCAGGGAAATGTTTGACTATAATAATTCTTATTTCTGTGGAATGCAACTAATATATTATCAGCTTGATTTCAGATTTAGCGAAGTGGCACTAGCAACAAAAATTAACCTGAGTTTGGTGAAATTCGGTGCAGCTAATTGATTTCGCTCAAGCATCGTTGATCTGATATTCATTATAATTCGATTACAGGTAATTATTTGATGACTTTCATTGACTAAATCATATTTTGAGTCCGTTCTAGGTTTCTTAACGATTCATGTATTACAATCAAATCCAAAGGTTGTTCTTAACCTACCAATATTAATTGATAGTTTTGGGCATTTTCTTATTTTATTTCTGTTTATCTTCATGTTTAAACCTTGTTGCTTTGTTTGCAATGAAACTTGCTTTATTCATTAAGTTATACGGTGTCTTTTAAAATGAAATGATAGAATTTTGATGTTTATGAGAAAGAATATGATGAATGTAATTTTTCGACAATACACTTGATTATTGATCAAAATAAAATGTTCAGGTTTGTTAAAGGTAATATTGAACATTCACTTATGAGCATGGTATAATTTAACTCAAGTATTAGTAGTATACCAATCTTAACGATGTTTGGTTCGTAGTGTATTTGATATACTCTCTAATTTTTTTTATTTTTTTTCTGGATTTATACATCATTAAAAGTTTTTATTTTTTTATTAACGTTGTATGAAAAAATTAGCAATTCAAGTGCAGGTTAAGTAGGTCACTTTTAGGAAGGTTCAATATACATAGGAAATTGCAGCTAATTCATTATGCTTTTGGCATGTGTCTATTGGTGAATTTCTTTTTACGTATGCACATCAAAAATCCAAATTTATAATCATACTTTGTACTCTCCTTTTCTTATCTACTTCTGAAGATCAAAATTATGCACTAAATCTAACAATTTTTTTATTGTTTTTCATTTAGGAATATTAGTTTATAGTACAATTTATGTAGAGATCAAGTCGAACTGCTGGCTACAAATGTACGATTATGCTAACTTTAACAACACTTGATAATTATAGAAAATTATATTGTATTATTGAAGATAGTTCAGATAGATGTATATGGGTATAGGTGGACTAAAGTGAGTACAAATGTGGCATTGGTGCACCTTTTCCTTATGTAAGTCGCTTATGATTAAAAAGGGAAATACATAGGCCGTTTGATACGATAAATGGTGTAGGCGTTCATGTTATCACAGGTTATTTTATTTAGCTGTAGGTAGGCACATACTAAATCTTACATATAACTTCCCTATTGTTTTTTTACCAGTAATTTTGCATATCCTTATTTAGTTCATTTTAAAATTAAAGCCACCAAACCTTCCTTCCACGCCCCTATGTAGTATATACTACCTGCAGTTTGCAATATAATAATCATATATATTACCTATTTAATAGAAAGTAGAATAGATGACTTGCTGATGTGGCATAGTTTATTTTATTTTAGATCCAATGTGGCAAGCACTCGGAATTTCCGCTCTGGTTCTAACATTGATTGTAGCATCTCCAACAAGATTCAGACTTTGAATATTACAAAACGTAATGTTCAGGAGAAATACCGCAGTTTTGCCCAACAGAAGGTCGGCGCCAGAAAAGATGAAGGAATTATATGCATATTGCGCCGATTGTATGAGCGCACGCTCAAAAATTGCCCTTCTTTCTGTCACGCGCCGAATTTTTAGGCGCTTCGGACCAATTCCGAATTCAGAATGCTCCCCGTACTATTTCACTGAATATCAAGGATCATAATATCTGTTGGGGATGCTTTCTCCCCAAATTCACGATTCAAAAGCTAAATCAAACCACCGTTGGAGACGCTCTAACCACCGTCATTTCCTTCTTTCCAAAACCTAATGTAATAACCCAGAAATTCTGAACCAGTTTAAATTTTTTATTTTAGCAACTTTAGCAAATTTTGAATATTTAAAATGGATTATTTTAAATAGTATCGACGAGAAATTTATTTTGAATATAATTACATCGTATATATTATATACGTCGTCGTTAGAATATAAATATTTATATATAATTATAAATAGGAATTGAAAATGGCGCGGTAGTTCGATAATTCGATTTCAAACTTCAATTGAATGTACCGGGTGCAAAACAATCCGGATTTAAGTGAAACCAAAAACATTAGGATCTAATTGATAATATCTTTCCAACGAATTCGCAAAATTGAAATTTCATAGCGGGAATCAAAAGATATGTCCAGTTGAAAATTATGAATAGTCGCTATGGAATTCAGGCCCTTAAAAGTTGAAATTTCGCAGACGACCTCGGATTTCGACGAAACCACTTTTGTTGGGTCCGTGATGTCAAATTATTGTTAGATTCCAAATTTCATAATTTTTCGAATCAATATGTGAGCGTGGCATAGGAAAATGTGTTTGACCAGTTTTAGTTGATTTTAATCGACTGGAAAATGGCCATTTTTCCAACGGTCTCAGAATTCGACGAAAATAGTTTTGTTAGGACCGTATCGTCAATACGAATCTAGAAAATATTTTTCTGTAATTTTTCGAGTTAGTATGCGACCCCAGTAAATAGAAATGCGCGTTCAAATTCAATATATATGTTGATTTTAACGGAAACCGATCGAAACAATCGAATCAGCTTACGATGCATATCCCATTGTGTTCGGAATGGGGGTGAAACGCTATGGACGACAGGCAGTGGGCCTCGTTAAGAGGTCGAAAATAAAAGTTGCTTTTAGGTGAAAATTAAATAATTAAAGAAATTAAAAATAAAAAAAACCCTCTTCCTTTATCTCTGCCCCCCCCCTCCCGATTCGAATTTCATTTTACAGAAAAACAGAAAGAAAAAAAAAAAGAAGAAGAAGGAGGCAACGAGGCGGAGAGGAGCCGCCGCCCTCCCCAAGGACCACTGCGCCACATCCAAACCCCCCTTCCACCCCGACCTCGCGACAGCCCCCCCCCCCCCCCCCCCCCGACGCACCCATCCTCCCTCCAGCCGACGCTTGAAGACCCCCCTCCCCCCCAAATCCTCTGGCACGACCGATGCAGCACCCCCCCTCAGCAATCGCGCCGCCGCGCGATCGAACCCCCCTCTAATCGCGTCGCTGCGCGAGAACCCCCCCTCGAAGAAACCGACGCATCGAAGCACCCTTCCCCCTTTCAGTTGTGCGCTCTCTCCTCTTTACTCCTTCCTTCTTCCACTTCCTTTGATTATCAAGGTGAGTTTATATATTGATTTATTTTATTTTGTTCGATGAAGTAGTTTAGTCGGTTTTATTTTTAAAACAGAAAAGATTAGATTTTTAAAACAGAAAAGATTAGATTTTTAAAACAGAAAAGATTAGATTTTTAAAACAGAAAAGATTAGATTTTTAAAATAGAAAAGATTAGATTTTTAAAATAGAAAAGACGAGATTTTTAAATGGAGAAAGGAGTGATTTTTATTTTAAGAAAGCTATAATTTTTATGAGGATGTAAAAATATGATTTTTGTTTATGTAGAGAATTAAAAATATAATTTTTACATGATAGGAATATTAGAAATACCATCTTTATATATGTAGAAAAATAAAAATGTGATTTTTATAATGATATATTTGAAAAGGCGAAATTTTTATATATTGAATAGCATAGTAAAAATTTGATTTTTATACATTGAATAACAAGATAAAAATTCGATTTTTATATATTGAATAGCATAGTAAAAATTTGATTTTTATATATTGAATAACAAGATAAAAATTCAATTTTTATATATTGAATAGCGAAGTAAAAATTCGATTTTTACATATGTAGTGGCTACAGCAACGAAGATGACAAAAATGCGATAACGATGAAGATTTCTATCAAAGAAGAGTCAGGATGATTGGATAGCTATCGGTGAGAATTTCTCACTCTTCAATTTCTTTTTCTAGTTATATATATATATACTTGGATGCAGACGGTGTTTAGTAGCACCCGACACCCGTCATCCACAGACCATGGATGGCTTGTTTGTTAAATCGTTTGGTTGTGTAGTTAGTTAGAATATTTGGGTTGAATTGAATTGTTTGGTGAAATGAAATTGATTTGATTGATGTGTGAATGGCGTGTGCCTTCACTAGACCGGGGATAAGGCTAGACCTCGTTCCGTTTCTAGTATCGCGTCGTTATGCCGCCAAAATTTTCTAAAATATGTTAGAAAAATAAAAATATCATTTCCATTGTGTAAATGAACTAAATAAAATATTTTTTCGTTAAAAATATAATTTTTAACGTGAAGTGAATAAAATAAAATATTCATTTACAAACCGGACGGTTTGCTTATGTACACCTATTTGAAAGACGTTGATTGGGTCGATAAATTTTACACATCGCCCAACTACACAACTAAAATCTGTGTTTGATTGTTTGAAACCCCACACGGTTGTGGGGATGAAATTTGAAGTTCACTCATCCTGATTGATTAAATATTTCGATCGATTGATTGACAGGCTGTTATAAGCGTTAGATATCTATATTTGATGCTTATACAGTGTAGTGCACTTTTGTTGATGGTTGATTATTTTTCAATGCTATTATATGCATGTGTGGTATGGAATCCATATAGTTAACGCTATATGGTAATTGATTGGGCCTCATTCCAATTTGAAAAATAAAGAATAATAAAATATAACGGTTCATGTGTTGACTGTACTCATCCGTTGAGATTAGTCATGTGTTGAACGAAATATTTTTATAATAAAATTTATATCTTTATCAATATAATATAAATGTTCATGTGTTGACTGTACTCATCCGTTGAGATTAGTCATGTGTTGAACGAAATATTTTTATAATAAAATTTACATCTTTATCAATATATTATAAAGGTTCATGTGTTGACCGTACTCATCCGTTGAGATTAGTCATGTGTTGAACGAAATATTTGAAAACGAAATATTTGAAATAGAAATATTTGTAAAAGAAATATTTGAAACAGAGCATTTAAAAATAGAAATATATGAAGCCGTGTTGATTAGATTGACGCCATTTAGACGTGAATGATATTTATATCGATTTTACTCATTTTAAAATGAATATTGAAAAGTGATTTCGAAATGAATTGAATAGAAAACGATTTCGAAATGAATTGGAAAACGATTTCGAAATGATTTGAATAGAAAACGATTTTGAAATGAATTGAATATAAAACGATTTCGAAAATGAATTGAATAGAAAACCAATTTGAACTGAATCGAATAGAAAACTAATTTGAATTGAATCGAATAGAAAACCAATTTGAATTGAATCGAATAGAAAACCAATTTGAATTGAATCGAATAGAAAACCAATTTGAATTGAACCTAATAGAAAACCAATTTGAATTGAATCGAATAGAAAACAAATTTAAATTGAATCGAATAGAAAACGAAATTGAATCAAATTGAAAAAGAATTCGAATTGAATTGAAAACGAATAGAAATGAATTCAAATTGAATTGAAATTTGAATTGAATAGAAATGAATTTTAAAACGAATTTATAAGGAAAGATTCAATTTTGATTTGAATTTGAAATAAAGGTTGAAATTGTTTTTGAAACGAATTCAAAACTGTTTATAAAATTTGTTTTTAAATAGAAATCGATGAAGTATATAATATATATATATATATATATATATATTATATATATATATAATGGCCTGAATAGAACGCGCCGCGACAGTTCGTGAATTTCGACCATTTATTTCAAACGGACATTACGGGAGATCCGACCATCGGATTCTCCTAAAACCGGAACCGTTGGGTTCGTATCGAAAAGAGCTTTCTAACGAATATTAGAAATTTGAAATCTAACGGTTGGATTTGGAGATACGTCCAAATCAAATTCGAAAAAGGTAGCTATAGGTGTAGTTCAATGGCCATTGTTGGAAATCGATTGTACGGGCCTTGATAAAATTATTAAAAATAGTAATAATTTGTGTAAAATCATAAGAAATGATTTGGGAAAAATTGGGGTGAAAAACTCCATATTTGAAAAGATAAAAATGGATTTTTATCGAAATGAACTAGTTTGGAACTAAATTTAAAACCCAATTATTTTTAAATAAATAAATTAGATTTAAAAAGGGGTTTTAAATAATCGGAATTTCAAATATATTTGGTTGGATTTGAAATGGGTTTGTCGTGAACTGTGTTTTAAATAACACTAGTTCTTTAACCCGATAATAAATAGAATGTGATTTGGGTTTGTCGTGAACTGTGTTTTAAATAACACTAGTTCTTTAACCCGATAATAAATAGAATGTGATTTGGGTTTGTCGTGAACTGTGTTTTAAATAACACTAGTTCTTTAACCCGATAATAAATAGAATGTGATTTGGGTTTGTCGTGAACTGTGCTTTAAATAACACCTAGTCCTTTAACCCAATAAAAGGAGTTTTAACGAATCTGCAATTAGGTTGAAATGTGAATCTATAATCTAAATTATCAAATTTAGAAATGAGCGAGAATGGAGTATCATCAGTTTTTCTCCAAAGCGATACTTAAATCTTTAATTAGATTTGAACGTGAAATGGTAATCAATTTTACCGATAACACCATAGTATTAGATATGGAGTATTACCAGTTTTGCTTCATGGGATGAATAGGTTGGGATTGGGAAATAAAATAAATAATTACTTCGTTGTGGTTCGCTAATCTCGACTAGTTTGGAAAACCATAATTTGGTTTGAAATGACATCCAAAGGAAGATTAAAGGATAAATTTTAAAGAATTTATCTTGGATAAAATTAATGGGAACTTTCCCCTAAGAATATGAATTGGAATGAGGCGTATGTTGAGTTTGTGTAACATTTGTTTTTAATATACGTGGGTTGTTCGGAAAGGCCGGGTTTATACCCATTCTGAATAACCGATTCGACGATATGTCGAAGATGAAGACGGTGATTGAAGACCGGAAGTTTTCACATCGTTTGGGTGATTACTGATGATCTTGATTGGCTGTACTCCCAAGATGAGGGAATCTGTTGGTGGTCGTCCAGACGTACTTGGAGATCGATGGATATGTGAGGAAAGTGCCTCCGGTTTCGTACAGACCAAGAACGAACTTGTAAATGGATTGTGTGTCTGACATCGGATTTTATTCTGTGTTGATTGATTTCTGTTAAATATATATTTGTTTGGTGGCGGAGAATTTATTCTCTTGCTTAACGCCCTTCTCCGAGACGTACGAGCTTAGAGGTTATATATCGATAGATATCAATCGCATGGCATGAATTGCCTGTGTGGCATGCTGAGTTGCATGGATCAAGGCTTCTATGGAAAAGCAAAGTCTTGTGGTTGATGATCAAAGCACGCCCTACGAGGCAGCTTTGTGTATAATGTGAATTCGCGAGCCTCACACCTCGGTATGAGTTAAAAACGGGATACGGGCCGTTGGGAGAACACGACGTTTCTTTCTAGCTTTGGTGGTGTCAGTGACTTACCAGCCCTGACATTTATATACTTTTCACCTTTGTGGTTGTTGGAATGAGGCGCCTCGATTATAGGTCTGTAAGGACCGGGAAACGTGTGTTCAGGAATAACTAATCCTCTAACGTAAGTGAGGACCGACCAACCGATCCAAGTGGCTGCCCAGAGTGTGTAGTCCTGAGCATTTGCTAGAGTGTCTCGAAGCGGAGAGGATCTTGCCCCTTGCCTAGACTCATGACGGAAATCTAATTTCCAATACGTGTATTGCGGTTTTAATTGTAGAACTAGTATGGCGACATAGTAGATGGTAGCTATGCCGCCTATGATTGATATTTATGATTGAAAATGTTTTGACACTATACACTTATTATAGTATCAAATGATTTGTTTTAAACGTACCAAGCATGTTTGGCTATTATAAGGGAAAACCCTATCCTCCGGCTTGCGTTGCATTGTGTGATGGGACCAGGGTCTTATAATAGCTTCATTTTTCGAAAAAGCATTGCGTTGTATTTTCTATGCACTGGTATTCTTTGGAGGAAACCCGTTCCGTGTTATACTGCATGGTCCCTTGAATTACTCTCTTTTAAAGTAAAGTTTTAAATAACTGTTTTAGTTCTCACACCAGTCACATGACTGACCTGGAGTTTATTGTTTTAACCTAAACTCTGGGGCCCCTATTTTCCACACGGGCAGCTAGTAGTTTTGGTTTTGCAGATTTATATTCACAGGATCCTGGTTTACAGCTGGAATGATATCCGGAAAGCTCTGTATCCGTATATCACCTTCAGTTGTGCTTTGTATTATTTTCCGCTGCTATGTAATTTATTATAATCTCTGATATTTATCGAATGTACTTTATTCAATTATACTCTGTATATTCTTGTATCTGATGGAATTGTTGTAATAGCAATGAAATGTTCTTCCGTCTACGTTCATTTGTGTGTTGTTCTCAAAGTATCCTCTCTTTCCTTCACGGGGAAGTTACGGGTCCTCACATTTGGTATCAGAGCTTTGGTTTACAGAGCTCGAGAACAAGACACATTAGAACCATACGAAAGAATTCATCAGATATTGGATTAGTAATATCCAATTAAAATGACTCGTTAGAGATAGGATCAGTAGTATCCTAGAACGAGTGTGAAGAGTATATTTTTCAAATGAAAACAATTTTGTTTTGAAAATTTAAACCATTTTATATGTAATTGATTATTTATTTATTTTGAATTTGGACAATCCAGTATATAAAGGTTTTGCATATACGCGTCATGAACGTATATTCGAAGTTTTAATATATTGGATAGATATAGAATCACACTCTAGTCGCCCGGAGATGGTACTGATGATAGCACGTGCGTCATCAGTATTTATGTTCGTGTTTCGAAGTTGTGCTTTCTATATATTTCCATCAGACTGGTGTGAGAACCAAAACTAATATAGCTAGAATATATTGTTGTGAATTGGCATCAAAAACATGATTTTCTGTATATATATATCAAAATTATGAATTTGAAACTCTAATCCACTAACTGATTGATGTTTGTGTTGTTTGTTTATTTGTTTGCAAATTTTGAACCATTATGCCTAATTGAACCAAATATTGAATATTATTGAAAATTGGTCGTATTTGCTTGCATATACATATACTTACATTGAACAGGTCATAGCAAGGAGGCTAGAGCAGAGAATAAAATTTGTTTGCCCGACAAATAGGTACATGTTTATTACAATTTACTGTTTTGTTTGGGTGATGACGATTTTATGAGCCGATTGGCTAGCTGCTTGGCTTTTTCTTTTTCTTTTTGAGATCAGAAGGCCTGTATGGCAATTTCGCGATTATCCCGTGGCTCCCGGTGCAGGGGAGGTTATGGCGAAATTTTTCGAAAATTTAGGGTGTTAGCCAAATTTTTGAAAATTTGAAAATTCTCAGAAACTGAAAAGTTAGAGAATGGAAGCCAGATCGAACGTAGAGTTGATTAATCAAACCACTTTCGACTTTGTTCCTTTTTGGGGACGAAAAGTTTTAAGTGGGGGAGATTGTAATAACCCGGAAATTCTGAACCAGTTTAAAATTTTTATTTTAGCAAATTTAGCGAATTTTGAATATTTAAAATGGATTATTTTAAATAATATCGACGAGAAATTTATTTTGAATATAATTACATCGTATATATTATATACGTCGTCGTTAGAATATAAATATTTATATATAATTATAAATACGAATTGAAAATGGCGAGGTAGTTCGATAATTCGATTTCAAACATCAATTGAATGTACTGGGTGCAAAACAATCTGGATTTTAGTGAAACCAAAAACATTAGGATCTAATTGATAATATCTTTCCAACGAATTCGAAAAATCGAAATTTCATAGCGGGAATCAAAAGATATGTCCAGTTGAAAATTCTGAATAGTCGCTATGGAATTCAGCCCCTTAAAAATTGAAATTTTGCAAACGACCTCGGATTTCAACGAAACCACTTTTGTTGGGTCCGTGATGTCAAATTATTGTTAGATTCCAAATTTCATAATTTTTCGAATCAATATGTGAGCATGGCATAGGAAAACGCGTTTGACCAGTTTTAGTTGATTTTAATCGACTGGAAAATGGCCATTTTTCCAACGGTCTCAGAATTCGACGAAACTAGTTTTCTTAGGACCGTATCGTCAATACGAAGCTAGAAAATATTTTTCTGTAATTTTTCGAGTTAGTATGCGACCCCAGAAAATAGAAATGCGCGTTCAAATTCAATATATAGAGTTATATGTTGATTTTAACGGAAGCCGATCGAAACAATCAAATCAGCTTACGATGCATATCCCATTGTGTTCGGAATGGGGGTGAAACGCTATGGACGACAGGCGGTGGGCCTCATTAAGAGGTCGAAAATAAAAGTTGCTTTTAGGTGAAAATTAAATAATTAAAGAAATTAAAAATAAAAAAAACCCTCTTCCTTTATCTCTACCCCCCTCCCCCCCCCCCCCCCCGTTCGAGTTTCATTTTACAGAAAAACAGAAAGAAAAAAAAGAAGAAGGAGGCGACGAGGCGGAGAGGAGCCGCCGCCCTCCCCAAGGACCACCGCGCCACATCCAAACCCCCCTTCCACCCCGACCTCGCGACAGCCCCCCCCCCCCCCCCCCGACGCACCCATCCTCCCTCCAACCGACGCTTGAAGACCCCCCCCCAAATCCTCTGGCGCGACCGACGCAGCCCCCCCTCAGCAATCGCGCCGCCGAGCGATCGAACCCCCCTCTAATCGCGTCGCTGCGCGAGAACCCCCCCCTCGAAGAAACCGACGCATCGAAGCCCCCTTCCCCCTTTCAGTTGCGCGCTCTCCTCTTTACTCCTTCCTTCTTCCACTTCCTTCGATTATCAAGGTGAGTTTATACATTGATTTATTTTATTTTATTCGATGAAGTAGTTTAGTCAGTTTTATTTTTAAAACAGAATAGATTAGATTTTTAAAACAGAAAAGATTAGATTTTTAAAATAGAAAAGACGAGATTTTTAAATGGAGAAAGGAGTGATTTTTATTTTAAGAAAGCTATAATTTTTATGAGGATGTAAAATATGATTTTTGTTTATGTAGAGAATTAAAAATATAATTTTTACATGATAGGAATATTAGAAATACCATCTTTATATGTGTAGAAAAATAAAAATGTGATTTTTATAATGAAATATTTGAAAAGGCGAAATTTTTATATATTGAATAGCATAGTAAAAATTTGATTTTTATATATTGAATAACAAGATAAAAATTTTATTTTTATATATTGAATAGCATAGTAAAAATTTGATTTTTATATATTGAATAACAAGATAAAATTTCGATTTTTATATATTGAATAGCGAAGTAAAAATTCGATTTTTACATATGTAGTGGCTACATCAACGAAGATGACAAAAATGCGATAACGATGAAGATTTCTATCAAAGAAGAGTCAAGATGATTGGATAGCTATCGGTGAGAATTTCTCACTCTTCAATTTCTTTTTCTAGTTATATATATATATATATATACTAGGATGTAGACGGTGTTTAGTAGCACCCGACACCCGTCATCCACAGACCATGGATGGCTTGTTTGTTAAATCGTTTGGTTGTGTAGTTAGTTAGAATATTTGGGTTGAATTGAATTGTTTGGTGAAATGAAATTGATTTGATTGATGTGTGAATGGCGTGGGCCTTCACTAGACCGGGGATAAGGCTAGACCTCGTCCCGTTTCTAGTATCGCGCCGTTATGCCGCCGAAATTTTCTAAAATATGTTAGAAAAATAAAAATATCATTTCCATTGTGTAAATGAACTGAATAAAATATTTTATGTTAAAAATATAATTTTTAAAGTGAAGTGAATAAAATAAAATATTCATTTACAAACCGGACGGTTTGTTTATGTACACCTATTTGAAGGACGTTGATTGGGTCGATAAATTTTACAAATCGCCCAAGTGCACAACTAAAATCTGTGTTTGATTGTTTGAAACCCCACACGGGTGTTGGGATGAAATTTGAAGTTCACTCATCCTGATTGATTAAATATGTCGATCAATTGATTGACAGGCTGTTATAAGCGTTAGATATCTATATTTGATGCTTATACAGTGTAGTGCACTTTGGTTGATGGTTGATTATTTTTCAATGCTATTATATGCATGTGTGGTATGGAATCCATATAGTTAACGCTATATGGTAATTGATTGGGCCTCATTCCAATTTGAAAAATAAAGAACAATAAAATATAAAGGTTCATGTGTTGACTGTACTCATCCGTTGAGATTAGTCATGTCTTGAACGAAATATTTTTATAATAAAATTTATATCTTTATCAATATAATATAAATGTTCATGTGTTGACTGTACTCATCCGTTGAGATTAGTCATGTGTTGAACGAAATATTTTTATAATAAAATTTACATCTTTATCAATATAATACAAAGGTTCATGTGTTGACCGTACTCATCCATTGAGATTAGTCATGTGTTGAACGAAATATTTGAAAACGAAATATTTGAAATAGAAATATTTGTAAAAGAAATATTTGAAACAGAACATTTGAAAATAGAAATATATGAAGCCGTGTTGATTAGATTGACGCCATTTAGACGTGAACGATATTTATATCGATTTTACTCATTTTAAAATTAATATTGAAAAGTGATTTCGAAATGAATTGAATAGAAAACGATTTCGAAATGAATTGGAAAACGATTTCGAAATGAATTGAATAGAAAACGATTTCGAAATTGAATAGAAAACCAATTTGAATTGAATCGAATAGAAAACCAATTTGAATTGAATCGAATAGAAAACCAATTTGAATCGAATAGAAAACCCATTTGAATTGAATCGAATAGAAAACCAATTTGAATTGAATCGAATAGAAAACAAATTTAAATTGAATCGAATAGAAAACGAAATTGAATCGAATTGAAAAATAATTCGAATTGAATTGAAAACGAATAGAAATGAATTCAAATTGAATTGAAATTTGAATTGAATAGAAATGAATTTTAAAACGAATTTATAAGGAAAGATTCAATTTTGATTTGAATTTGAAATAAAGGTTGAAATTGTTTTTGAAACGAATTCAAAGCTGTTTATAAAATTCGTTTTTAAATAGAAATCGACGAAGTATATATATCATATATATATATATTATATATAATGGCCTGAACAGAACGCGCCGCGGCAGTTCGTGAATTTCGACCATTTATTTCAAACGGACATTATGGGAGATCCGACCGTCGGATTCTCCTAAAACCAGAACCGTTTGGTTTGTATCGAAAAGATCTTTCTAACGAATATTAGAAATTTGAAATCTAACGGTTGGATTTGGAGATACGTCGAAATCAAATTCGAAAAAGGTCGCTATAGGTGTAGTTCGATGGCCATTGTTGGAAATCGATTGTACGGGCCTTGATAAAATTATTAAAAATAGTAATAATTTGTGTATAATCATAAGAAATGATTTGGGAAAAATTAGGGTGAAAAACTCAATATTTGAAAAAGATAAAAATGGTTTTTTATCAAAATGAACTAATTTGGAACTAAATTTAAAACCCAATTATTTTTAAATAAATAAATTAGATTTAAAAAGGGGTTTTAAATAATTGGAATTTCTAATATATTTGGTTGGATTTGAAATGGGTTTGTCGTGAACTGTGTTTTAAATAACACTAGTTCTTTAACCCAATAATAAATAGAATGTGATTTGGGTTTATCGTGAATTGTGTTTTAAATAACACTAGTTCTTTAACCCGATAATAAATAGAATGTGATTTGGGTTTGTCATGAACTGTGTTTTAAATAACACTAGTTCTTTAACCCGATAATAAATAGAATGTGATTTGGGTTTGTCGTGAACTGTGTTTTAAATAACACTAGTTCTTTAACCCGATAATAAATAGAATGTGATTTGGGTTTGTCGTGAACTGTGTTTTAAATAACACCTAGTCCTTTAACCCAGTAAAAGGAGTTTTAACGAATCTGCAATTAGGTTGAAATGTGTATCTATAATCTAAATTATCAAATTTAGAAATGAGCGAGAATGGAGTATCGTCAATTTTGCTCCAAATCGATAGTTAAATCTTTAATTAGATTTGAACGTGAAATGGTAATTAATTTTACCGATAACACCATAGTATTAGATATGGAGTATTACCAGTTCTGCTTCATGGGATGAATAGGTTGGGATTGGGAAATAAAATAAATAATTACTTCATTGTGGTTCGCTAATCTCGACTAGTTTGGAAAACCATAATTTGGTTTGAAATGACATCCAAAGGAAGATTAAAGGATAAATTTTACAGAATTTATCTTGGATAAAATTAATGGGAACTTTCCCCTAAGAATATGAATTGGAATGAGGCGTATGTTGAGTTTGTGTAACATTTGTTTTTAATATACGCGGGTTGTTCGGAAAGGCCGGGTTTATACCCATTCTGAATAACCGATTCGATGATATGTCTAAGATGAAGACGGCGATTGAAGACCGGAAGTTTTCACATCATTTGGGTGATTACTGATGATCTTGATTGGGCTGTACAACCAAGATGAGGGAATCTGTTGGTGGTCGTCCAGACGTACTTGGAGATCGATGGATATGCAAGGAAAGTGCCTCCGGTTTCGTTCAGACCCAGAACGAACTTGTAAATGGATTGTGTGTCTAACATCGGATTTTATTCTGTGTTGATTGATTTCTGTTAAATATATATTGTTGTATATGACGTAGTCGTATACACTATTATATGATTTTTGTTTGATGATAATAACCAAATAAATATATATTATAAATGTGTTTGATATCGTACTATTAATATACATCACAGACAGGAATATAATATTTATATTTAAACAGAATACTACTGTACACGAATTTAAATATTCAAATAGTATTTTATTTAAATATGATATGTTATTTCAACATTTCAAACAGTACACTCCACTATTTGTACATATCACTGATATACATTTCATATATACTTTGACATTGTTACATAATTCACTTTGTTTACATTTGAGACATACATTTCTCCAATAAACTGACACATATACTTTTCTCTATCATCTTCGGTCTTTTATCTTCTGTCTTGTATCTTCAGTCTTCTATCTTCACCATCAGTCCAGTCTTCATACCTGTCATATACAAGAACACACACAGAGTACACTGCAATAGAATTTAAGCTGAATACATGTGTATATAAATTTTATTTTTAAATTTTATTTGCCTCAGATTTCTGGTGTGTTTCTCATCATTTTTCATGACTTGATCTGATTTATAAAACCATAAATCTGTGTCTAGACAGCTTGTGATATTCACAGTGATACACTGTAAATACCACAAGGCAGACAACATATATTCTAACAAGATATATAATAATTAACAGATCACAGAATATAGTAGAAACAGAAATGCAGAAAATAAATCACACACAGATATACCCAGCTTCGGCAAAACCCTGCCTACTGCTGCATTTCTAAGGTTTCTACTAGGTGATAGAACAGCTCCCGCATACAAGACCATGTACACTAGCAAACCCTGCTCCTATTCTAACCCTACGCTCAAAACTTTAGACTGGTCGATATCCCCTCGATCAGATTTTCCTCTTATTACGAACTGTAACACGTAATCCTAGTTTTTTATAGATTCTAGTAAACTGTCAGTCAACACTTTGACTGGATCCACCTAGATTTTACAGATATGGAAACTGTTTGGATCGTTTTACAATTGAAATTGAAATACAACAAACTTTAAATCAAAAACCCTAGTATTTAAAAAGGATTTAAACACTCCCTTTAACTCTAAACTAGGCCGGCCAAAAACAAATGGGTTCCACCCTTCTTTTATTTGCTCGGTCTCTTTGTTCTGAGAAAAAAATGGCGGCTTGGAAAATGAATTAGGGTTTTCGGATTCTCCCCAAATCAAATCGCGAGTTCATTGGTTGATTCTCTGATGAACTTTGAAAGTGTAGTTGTCTTCTGATGCTTCGACTTTTGATATCTCTCTGTGGCTCTCGATCGAAAACGGAAGTGAGTGAATTTCTGAATTTTGCTTTGAATTTCTTGCGAGTTGTTTTTCTTTTGTGGGTTTTTCAATCTCGATGTTGTTCCACTGCCTGTGATGAAAAATGGTGTAAATATAGGGCAAAAATAAAAACCCTAATCGAATCTGATTTCAATTGATGGCTTGACTGATTTGTGTGTGTTTCCCTTTTTGATTTGCCTTGATTTCTCGGCTTTGATAAAAATGGCTCTGTTTAAATTTGAATCGGCCTTTGGTTAAAAAACTGCTTGATTGTCTGCGTGAATTCCTGCAATTCTGGTTTCCTCGGCTTTGAATTTAGTTTGAACTTGTTGATGAGATCCTCGAATAAATCTGGAAACAAATTGCCCCTTGTGATTGAGTTTTTGCATAGCCTTCGATGGAATTTATCTGCCCCTTGACATACCTGATTTGAATTTGTTTTCTTGGCATTGAAATAGCTGATTTGTTGTGAATTCTGCGACTTGCTTTGCTTGCCAAAAATGATTTTAAAACTTGCAAAAAAATGATATTGCAATATCTGGAATCTGTTTTAAAACTTGCCAAAACAGATTGTTGACCTGATTTGTCCATATCTGATATTGAATTTCCATGTGTATTCATTTCATGTATTTGCTTAACATTCCCGCTTTGCCAAAACACTGATTGAACGTTCATGAATTGTAATTGCGTGATTCATGCCATATTTCGATTGCTGAATTTGCTGAGAAATACTTGCTCATATATGAAAACAATTTAAATGTCTCTGTGGTCCCTTGGAAGATTTCTCTGGTGTGAATCATTTGATTGAACAATTTCTGAAATTGCTTCCGCAAACAATTTTCTCTTCAAATAGCTTATGAAGTATTTCCTTAAATGTTCTTGCACTATAGATTTCCACGACTTTGATTGAATCATGACAGCTTTGTGATGAAAATGGCAAAAATGATTTGCCATATAAAACTTTACTTAAACCTGCTTGTTTTTCTTGAAAGACAGGACATAATTTTGTTCCAAAAAAAAAAATTGATTTGTTTGCCAATTCTTAAAAACTGAACAGGCTTGAAACTGTGTCATCATGTTTGCAACATCACTGTTTTATTTTACCTGTGCATATTCACTTGAACTTGCTGCTGCTCAATATATAAGAATGCTTTGAATCTCTGACATGTTGTCTTGTGCACATGCTCCATACTCCATGCTGCATTCATTTATTTAATTGAGCTCGACCACTTGCTTCTTTGAGCTGTTTGACCACTTTTGAATACCATCTATGTATATGCTGAAATCCCACTGTTTTGATGTATGATCCATGAACTTGATGGTTTGACATGAATTTGCATGGCTTGACACATGGGCTGCTAGCTTTCTTGAATCTGAATACCATTCTGCGTCATCGATTCTTGTTGCATCGACTTGTGCATGTACCACTTATCATTTGTATGGCTTGGCATGTTTGTGTGCACTTATGCTACATGAAACTGACTTATGCTCGGCTCTTCTTGCATTCTTTACTGGCTTGTGTGGAGATGTCTTCCATGTTGCATTTTGTACTATGCTGCACCACTTGATGCTGAAACACTTTTGGCTTTACTTTGCTGCACCAATAATACCCATCTTATTCACGTGCTCACTTGCTTGTACATGTTGGTTTGTGCTCGACTATATTTATACTTGCTGCATGTATGAACTGATCTGCAACCTTTGTTTCTCTCTTTTGAGCTGAAGTATTTGCACTGCCATTTCTCTTTTTATTTTTACCTTGTCTTTTGACATTTGTGTTTATATGTATATCAACAGACTAGTCACGCTATGTTGAGGCTGATCAAAAATCGGCAAACTAGTGTGATTATGTCGAGGCTGATCAAATCAGATCGAGTCAGAAAAATGATGAGAAACACGAAATTCTGAGGCAAATAATTTTTCAAAAATAAAAATTATATTTGCATGTATTCTATTTCATTTATATTGCAGTGTACTGTGTGTGTGTTTCTATATATGACAGGTATGAAGATGGCTGGGCTGACTGTGAAGACTGACAGAAGACTGAAGCTGACAGTGAAAAAATATACAGAAGCATCCATATAAGAGTGCAAGTCTGAAACTTTATATGTGAGAGTGTATGAAGACAATGAGTCTGTATATGAGTCAATATGAACCTGAGAGAATGTATGTGTAGATGCAAACTGTGCTGAGTGTGAGAGTTGTAGTAAAGAGATTGTACAGTTTATTTGTAATAAACAAATTGCTTGAAATAAAATATTATTTTATTGTCGTCAAACAAAATTTGTTTATCGTATACTGTGTATTTACAAGTACTGTGAAGTGATTAAATAGTGGAGTTGTAAATAATTGTGCTGTTCGAGAGTTTGAAATATAATATTTAATTTAAATAAAATACTGTTTGAATATTTAAATTCGTGTACAGTAGTATTCTGTTTAAATATAAATATTATATTCTTGTCTGTGATGTATATTAACAGTACGATATCAAACACATTTATAATATATATATATTTATTTGATTGTTATCATCAAACAAAAATCATATAATAGTGTATACGACTATGTCATATACAACAATCTCCCCCTTTTGATGATGACAAACAAATAAAAGATTTTGATCGTAATAAATGTGTTTGACAAATAAATGTGTTTGACAGTGAATATTGAACTCCCCCTATTTATTTGCTCCCCCTACAACTAACAACTCCCCCTATAACTGTGCATGAGTGAAATGTATGAATAATAATAAATTTTCATAATTAAAAATATTTATAAACTATTCACTCATAAATCAAAATCTCAACCCATTCTCCCCCTTTTGTTATCATCAAAAGGATATAGAATTTAAAATAAAGATGAAAAAACTACTAAAAATATAATTTCAGCTTAAGAGAAAGAATGGTCATCATACATTTCAATCAGTCAAACAAAAATCATAATATTCTGAGAACAGGTGGCATATTTCACATTTCAGAGAATGACGAATTTACGATGAATTTTATAAAAATGGAGAGAGTTTAAAAATATGAATATTTTCCGATTACTTCCAAAGGAATTTTATAAAATTGAGCTTAAAAAAAATGATGGATTTGGACTATAATAAATAATTCAATTTAAATGACAAAATCGAATAATCTCAAATTCCAATATCTATCAATCAACAAATCATAATACGTCATAAAATTTCAACACATTTCACAGATTAGAAAGTGGATTGATAGGCTGGTTATTATACACCAAGGAGAATTTCACATAAAAATTTATTTATTGCAAATTATTTTCTTTTCTTTTTCTTTTGATTTAGGAGCACCCTGACCACGCATAACCAGAGCTTGGATTTTTAAATGAGGTCAGTCGCAGCTTAAATTATAAGTTGTCTCATAACCATGCATGACCAGAGCTTGGATTTTTAAATGAGGTTAGAGACACACTTATGTATTAATTAAATATTTATCGTTTTCAGCTTTAAATAGAAAAACTCCTCGGTATATACAACCAATATGAATGATAGAAATGTGGTAGGTACAGAAATGGATTGTGAAATAAATTTCTAAATTAATAATATTATGAAATATGACCAACTGTACCGGGATTATTGAAAATTTTCAAATATCACTAATTCTGAATAAATAATATAGTCCCATTTCTATCACAAATTCCCACTGTTTATTAAATTTTTTTTTTTTTAAAAATATTAACTCTCCACATTAATATAAAATCATGATGGATGGCAGAATGATGATAGATAAAGAAAATGATCGTGAAATAATTGCCAGTTCAAAGATATTATAATAAATATTCAACCAACATGAAAATCCAAATAAAATCTCCTCTTATTATGAAATATATTGCAGTCATAATTCATCACAATTTCAAAATCTGATAATAATTTTGATGAATTATAAATACAGTTCAATTGGATATTGATTTCAATTTCTAAATGAATAATCAACAAATAATTTTAAAGTTGAAAATTAATTACAAGAAGCATTTATACAGATTTATACAAGGGAAAAAAAATGTGTATGATGTATATACAAAGTGAAAATTCAAGGCAAATGGATGAAAAAGCTGATACCAATTGTAGTCTCCCTTATCGAGGAGTTTATTCACACCCTAGATATCTCAGATTAAAGAAAATTCAAACACAAAGCCCAAATAGACAAAACTAACAAATTTGGCACATTTATCAGAGCTGCAGACAAATCATAAACAAGCAATTACAGAATATTTTCAAAACAATATCAGAGCATCACAAACATCATTTTCAAAGCAGACTTGTCAAGGAGATATTTCAAAGATATTACAGACAGTCAAAAATGATTCATGATCAGATGGGTGAAACAAATATAAGGCACTTCTGATACCACTTGTAATCTCGATTAACGAGGATTTTAATACCACCCCGGTGGCTTACAAAGATACCTCAGACACTGGTTTCACGTCCTACCTCTCGACACGGACAACCACTCATGGGCAAGCCAAGATACCACTTGGTGTCTCCGTTAATAAATTTTAATCACAAAGATACCGGGGACAAACCAAGATATCACAGTCAGCAGAAATTTAGAGACCAAGCAGATAGTATACCAAATTAGCCAAGCAGCCGACAGGTTAAAACAGGCAGTTCTTTGAGAAACAGTATCAGAGCAGCATAACAGAAACTGTTTCAAATCAGACTTGACAAGATGTTGGTCACACAAGAAGATTCATGAACCAATGATTTTAAATAAACATATATTCAAATCAAATTAGCATGAAATAACAGTGATTTTTAAGACTTGATTTTCAAATCAAATTTTCACAAAAATTCAGACATGCCTAAAAGAAATTTCAGATCATCTATATCAATTTCGAAAGGTATTCATGATCCAGAAAAATAGAATAATTTATTTGAAATCACTTGAATCGATGTCAAGTTTTGGAATATAATGAATCACTCACACAAGGTTGACAATTTCAAATTTAGGAGGTGTGTGATTATTCAAGATATCAATAATTTCAAATGATTTCAAACAAACAAATTCTAGCCATAATGATCATGAGTAATGATGGTTTTCAAGATGTATCATTAGGACAGATTAATTTCCAAGCCAATCTGAAAATCAATGAAATTTTCACAACTGATAAATAACAGTGTGCTGTAATGAGTATAACATTTTAAGCGTTTCCAAAATTAATTGGAAGAAACTCGCATAAGAGTGTGAAATTTCATTAATTATTCAGATCTTCAAAAATTTAGAATTCAAATTAACAGTTTTCAAGATATGGCACGAATACATCAACACTGTTATGAATTCAAAGAATCAGAAAACAAACTTCAAATCAATTGCTGATATTTACAAAAATAAATTCAAGATCTGGACATGATTAATTACATCAGAGTTTTATAGAAGTGAAACAAATTTCCAAAAAGAATATGAATTCTGCAATATGAAGTTAATGAAGTCTAAAAAGTTACAAAGATATGACAGTGACAAATCAAAAACAAAAGAAAACAAAGAAACAATAAAAAGAAGGGATAGCAGGAGAAATAAACAAAGAAAACAAAGAATATTTACAAAGGTGAGTTTAGAGATCATACCAGAATCCAATGAAAATCAGAATCTCTAACTCAACAAATCCTGGCTGGAGGAACTGTGAATGATACAGAAGTATAAACCAACTTGATTTCACGTTTCTTTTTGCACGGCAGTTCCTCAGTCTCCACTGGTACCTAACAGTTCAAGGAATCGAGTGGTCTAACAAAATTAGTAAAACCACTCACAGTTGTATTCATACGTTTTGGTACCCATACTTGTTTATACAACAAACCATTAGAATCAACTTTTGAACCCTTAGGAACCCAAATCGATTTGAATTTAACAAAACCCGTTTTATTTCCATTTGAGATCCAATAATGTTTAAATGGTTTGTTATAAAACAAATCATCATCTCGATTGTGATTTACAAATCCTTTGAAGTTTTCATAGTTAAAATTTTCAAAACAAATATTTCTAAAGTGATTTGAGGGATTTTTAAAATCATAAGAATTTTGATTTCTAAAAACATCATTTTTCCCGAATCCAAGACCAGATTTATTTCCAATAGGAACTTGGTTTTGTAACAGCATATTCAATGATTTTTCCCCATTGGAAAATTTATCCAAGGTTGATTCTAATCGTTGAATTTTGGATTTTAGATCACTATTTTCTTTTAATAAATTTGAGCAATTATTTATAGAGATCTTCTGTTCAGCATTAGACTGTTTCAAAACCACATTCTCATTTTCAAGCAATTTAATTTTGGCTTGGGATTTGGAAATTTCAAGCTCAAATCGTTTTTGTTTTTCAAATTCAAAATTCTTGGATTTTTCAATCTCATTTTCAAGTTCTTTCAAAACCAAACCACTTTTCACTAAATTTTCATTTTCAGCAATTTCAAATTTGGAATATATATCTGTTTTAAAATTTTCAAATTCCTTTTGCAGAACATTATTTAAATTTGATAACTCAGTCTTGTTCTCATTTAAGATCATTATTTCATCTTCAAATTTTTGAATATTTTTATTGAGATGAACAAGATTGGTTTTCAATTTCAAACAATTTTTGCAAACTGAATTTGAAGAATTTTTAACATATTCAAGTTGTGATTCCAAATCATCAATTTTGCTGGTCAACTCAAAATTCTTAGATTTCAGAGACTTATTTTTCAGTTGGAGGTTATCAACAGATTTCGTAAAATCAAGACACATGTAAACCAGATCTTCATATGAGAAATTCTCTGTTTCAGCATTTATTGATTCTTCATCATCTGATTCATCTGAAGTTTCATTTGTAAATCCTGTTAAACAAAACTCTGAATATGAGTTGACATTTCGGGGTTTTGAGCAGTTGTTGTCAATTTGTCCATACTTCGTATTGAGACCTGTCCAGATTTCCTGTGCAGTTAAACAATGGGAAATCAAACTGTATTGATCATTATCAAGATAATAATAAAGAATATGTGTAGCACGGGAATTAAAAACTTTATCTACCATATCGTACCCATTGATAACAACATCCCAACACTTGATATTAACAGATTTTAAATAAAATTCCATTTTGGATTTCCAGATTAAAAAATCTGTTCCAGTGAAAATAGTTGGAGATGAACTGGACTGACTCTTGCTAGACTGACAACAAGGATTCACCATTTCTCTAGAGTTAACAGAAAATACCTGCTCTGATACCACTTGTTGGATCTAGATTAACCCTAGAGGGGGGGGGGGTGAATAGGGTTTATCACAGTTTTTAACAAGAATTAAAATTCTAACAAGATATATAATAATTAACAGATCACAGAATATAGTAGAAACAGAAATGCAGAAAATAAATCACACACAGATATACCCAGCTTCGGCAAAACCCTGCCTACTGCTGCATTTCTAAGGTTTCTACTAGGTGATAGAACAGCTCCCGCATACAAGACCATGTACAATCTCAAACCCTGCTCCTATTCTAACCCTACGCTCAAAACTTTAGACTGGTCGATATCCCCTCGATCAGATTTTCCTCTTATTACGAACTGTAACACGTAATCCTAGTTTTTTACAGATTCTAGTAAACTGTCAGTCAACACTTTGACTGGATCCACCTAGATTTTACAGATCTGGAAACTGTTTGAATCGTTTTACAATTGAAATTGAAACACAACAAACTATAAATCAAAAACCCTAGTATTTAAAAAGGATTTAAACACTCCCTTTAACTCTAAACTAGGCCGGCCAAAAACAAATGGGTTCCACCCTTCTTTTATTTGCTCGGTCTCTTTGTTCTGAGAAAAAAAATGGCGGCTTGGAAAATGAATTAGGGTTTTCGGATTCTCCCCAAATCAAATCGCGAGTTCATTGATTGATTCTCTGATGAACTTTGAAAGTGTAGTTGTCTTCTGATGCTTCGACTTTTGATATCTCTCTATGGCTCTCGATCGAAAACGGAAGTGAGTGAATTTCTGAATTTTGCTTTTAATTTCTTGCGAGTTGTTTTTCTTTTGTGGGTTTTTCAATCTCGATGTTGTTCCACTGCCTGTGATGAAAAATGGTGTAAATATAGGGCAAAAATAAAAACCCTAATCGAATCTGATTTCAATTGATTGCTTGACTGATTTGTGTGTGTTTCCCTTTTTGATTTGCCTTGATTTCTCGGCTTTGATAAAAATGGCTCTGTTTAAATTTGAATCGGCCTTTGGTTAAAAAACTGCTTGATTGTCTGCGTGAATTCCTGCAATTCTGGTTTCCTCGGCTTTGAATTTAGTTTGAACTTGTTGATGAGATCCTCGAATAAATCTGGAAACAAATTGCCCCTTGTGATTGAGTTTTTGCATAGCCTTCGATGGAATTTATCTGCCCCTTGACATACCTGATTTGAATTTGTTTTCTTGGCAATGAAATAGCTGATTTGTTGTGATTTCTGTGACTTGCTTTGCTTGCCAAAAATGATTTTAAAACTTGCAAAAAAATGATATTGCAATATCTGGAATCTGTTTTAAAACTTGCCAAAACAGATTGTTGACCTGATTTGTCCATATCTGAAATTGAATTTCCATGTGTATTCATTTCATGTATTTGCTTAACATTCCCGCTTTGCCAAAACACTGATTGAATGTTCATGAATTGTAATTGCGTGATTCATGCCATATTTCGATTGCAGAATTTGCTGAGAAATACTTGCTCATATATGAAAACAATTTAAATGTCTCTGTGGTCCCTTGGAAGATTTCTCTGGTGTGAATCATTTGATTGAACAATTTCTGAAATTGCTTCCGCAAACAATTTTCTCTTCAAATAGCTTATGAAGTATTTCCTTAAATGTTCTTGCACTATAGATTTCCACGACTTTGATTGAATCATGACAGCTTTGTGAGGAAATGGCAAAAATGATTTGCTATATAAAACTTTACTTAAACCTGCTTGTTTTTCTTGAAAGACAGGACATAATTTTGTTCCAAAAAAAAAATTGATTTGTTTGCCAATTCTTAAAAACTGAACAGGCTTGAAACTGTGTCATCATGTTTGCAACATCACTGTTTTATTTTACCTGTGCATATTCACTTGAACTTGCTGCTGCTCCATATATAAGAATGCTTTGAATCTCTGACATGTTGTCTTGTGCACATGCTCCATACTCCATGCTGCATTCATTTATTTAATTGAGCTCGACCACTTGCTTCTTTGAGCTGTTTGACCACTTTTGAATACCATCTATGTATATGCTGAAATCCCACTGTTTTGATGTATGATCCATGAACTTGATGGTTTGACATGAATTTGCATGGCTTGACACATAGGCTGCTAGCTTTCTTGAATCTGAATACCATTCTACATCATTGATTCTTGTTGCATTGACTTGTGCATGTACCACTTATCATTTGTATGGCTTGGCATGTTTGTGTGCACTTATGCTACATGAAACTGACTTATGCTCGGCTCTTCTTGCATTCTTTACTGGCTTGTGTGGAGATGTCTTCCATGTTGCATTTTGTACTATGCTGCACCACTTGATGCTGAAACACTTTTGGCTTTACTTTGCTGCACCAATAATACCCATCTTATTCACATGCTCACTTGCTTGTACATGTTGGTTTGTGCTCGACTATATTTATACTTGCTGTATGTATGAACTGATCTGCAACCTTTGTTTCTCTCTTTTGAGCTGAAGTATTTGCACTGCCATTTCTCTTTTTATTTTTACCTTGTCTTTTGACATTTGTGTTTATATGTATATCAGCAGACTAGTCACGCTATGTTGAGGCTGATCAAAAATCAGCAAACTAGTGTGATTATGTCGAGGCTGATCAAATCAGATCGAGTCAGAAAAATGATGAGAAACACGAAATTATGAGGCAAATAATTTTTCAAAAATAAAAATTATATTTGCATGTATTCTATTTCATTTCTATTGCAGTGTACTGTGTGTGTGTTTCCATATATGACAGGTATGAAGATGGCTGGGCTGACTGTGAAGACTGACAGAAGACTGAAGCTGACAGTGAAAAAATATACAGAAGCATCTGTATAAGAGTGCAAGTCTGAAACTTTATATGTGAGAGTGTATGAAGACAATGAGTCTGTATATGAGTCAATATGAACCTGAGAGAATGTATGTGTAGATGCAAACTGTGCTGAGTGTGAGAGTTGTAGTAAAGAGATTGTACAGTTTATTTGTAATAAACAAATTGCTTGAAATAAAATATTATTTTATTGTCGTCAAACAAAATTTGTTTATCGTATACTGTGTATTTACAAGTACTGTGAAGTGATTAAATAGTGGAGTTGTAAATAATTTTGCTGTTCGAGAGTTTGAAATATAATATTTAATTTAAATAAAATACTGTTTGAATATTTAAATTCGTGTACAGTAGTATTCTGTTTAAATATAAATATTATATTCTTGTCTGTGATGTATATTAATAGTACGATATCAAACACATTTATAATATATATATTTATTTGATTGTTATCATCAAACAAAAATCATATAATAGTGTATACGACTATGTCATATACAACAAACATGAAGCCAAAAATACAAAAAGTAAAATCAGCAAAATAGTCGAGCAACAATAAAGCAAGTATCACAATCGTGCATGATACATGATGGACACAGCAAAGTCCAAAATTTTTCAAAACAGTTGTGAACAAGTCAAATTGGTCAAAGCAGTTCAACAAAGATGTCAACCAACAAAGTCAAGACAGCTCGACCAAGTATAGGTGCACCAGCTAATGTATGCACAGAACAGTATGGTGCAAGTGTGCAAATGTGCAAAAATAGTTAAGCAAACTATACAGCATGTCTCAAATAAACAGTTCAGCAAGCATCAAGTTCAAGCAGCAAGTCTTTGAGATGAGACAGAGATGGTGAACCAAACTCTTCAACATGTAGTTCAAAGCATTTCAATTTAAAAGGATTACATGCATGGTGCAGCCAACTTGAATTGCAAAAACATGTTCAGGGGTCAAGCAAAGTGTTAAACTAACTCAACCAAACACACATATACACATACATAATTTTATGTATATATGCATGTATGTATAACAGTACAGACTTCAAATATGGACAGTGCAAATCAGGTTGAAGTATGCAAAGCAAAAGTGTACGACAACATGTGAATTGCATCTAAGTGTGGAGCATGAAACAGCAAGCTCAATAGGTCAATCAACGCAAACAAGAGTGATCAAGGGCACAGCCAAGTGTGTATTCAATGCAGCATGGCTCATAGTTCAGTAAAAATCTCTAGTGTTCATACTGACATCAAGCAGGATTGCGTGTATCGACAATTCAATGCACCAGTTCAAGATTTACACAAAAATATTGAGACACAAATGATCAAAGAAAATGGACAGAGGAGCAAAAAATATATGACATACAACAGAGCATGTATGTACATGTAAACAGCAAAGTGGTTCATGTACACGAGCTCAATAATGAGCATAGTTTACAGGGCAGCAGTAAATTAGTTGAGCGATGATCAAATGTATACAATGGTGCATGTCTATAGCATGTCGAGGTACAGTTGTGTCTAGAACAGGTCAAAGAAAAACATTTTAATGTTTCTAGAGATGATAACTGATTTCTAGGAAATTACCAAATGTGTTGGCTACTTTCATTCCAGGGAACAACCAAACATTTTCTATCTTTCAGGAAAGTAATTATCGAGCAAATTAGTCATGCAAGGAATTTCAAGACAATGATCAAAAAGGGAAAAGTTTTTAATTTGTTTCCAGAATTACTCGAATTTAATCAAAGAGAAATTTAAGACACCACAATTTAAAGTTCAGTTTGTTTCCAGAAATGAACACAGTTAAGGCAATTTTTTATGGCAAGAAATTTTCCAGAAATCACAGAATTTTTCCTTTTGGCAAGAGTTTATTCGACAGAAAATTACTCAAATCATTTTGCAATCAAAAGCAGAATGAGTCAAGGATGTTTGTCAATTTTTAAATAAGGCAGCATATTTAACATTTCCATATTTCTTGTCAATAATTTCAGGAATTCAAAGACCGAAACAAATCAGTGGGAAAATTCACAGCGACTAATTCAAGTTGACTCATTTTTAATCAAGGCCACAAATTCAATCACGCAGTCGAAAGGGAAAGCAGCCAAATCAAAGTAGGCCAAGTCATATGTGAAATCAGAGTATCGACTAGGGTTACAAATTACCCTATAAGTTTACACCAAATTCATCATCGGCAGCTATGGAAAACTAACCCAACATTCCAAATCGAAAACCCAAGCATCAAAAATTCAGAGCATAAATCAATAAATAAATTCAGAGAAACTCACGAGTTTATCAGAGAGATTCGATCTCGTTCCCATATCGCTGTACAAGAGAGCAGTAACACTCGAAGCCAGACTGAAGAACAACATCGATGTATTAGCAGTCGAATTGACTTGGGACGAAGAAGAAACCCTAGCAAATAACCCTAGCCACCATTTATTTTCTCCATAGTACAAAAGGAGATCGGCCAAAAGCAAAACAAAGGGGCCGACCTTTTTCTTATTTGACTTGCCATGACTCAAAAGAAAAAGGGGATGACCCCTCTTATTTAATCTCCTTTAGTTTATTTTAAAACAAGGGTTTCCATTTGTTTTTGTTTTTAATGTTTGTATTTTTTTTGTTTTGTAAACCGAATTCAAACAGTGTCTAGATCTGTAAAGTCTAGGTAAAACAGTCAGGGTGTTGACTGTCAGTTTCAGAGTCTGTAAAATTCTGGGATACGGATTACGGGGTTGTAATTCGGGGAAATCTGATCGAGGGGATATCGATCAGTCTACGGTTTTGAGCGTAGGGTTAGTACAGGAGCAGGGAGTGCGAGTTTACAGTGTCTGTAAGCGGGATCTGTTATTAACACCTAGTAGAAACCTTAGGAATGCAGCAGTAGGCAAGATTTGCCGAAGCTGGGTATCTCTGTGTGTTATTTACTTTCTGTACTTACTTACTCTGCTTTATCTGTGCTGGGATTAATTTTTTAATTATTTGATAAACTGTGATAAACCCTATTCACCCCCCCTCTAGGGTTAATCTAGATCCAACAAGTGGTATCAGAGCAGGTATTTTTTAACTCTAGAGAAATGGTGAATTCTAGTTGTCAGTCTTCTGAGAATCAGTCCAGTCGTACTCCATTTATTTTCGATGGTACTGATTTTTCAAATTGGAAATTAGAAATGGAATTATATTTAAAATCTATTGATATTAAATGTTGGGATACTGTTATTAATGGTTATGATATGGTCAATAGGAACGATATTGGATTTAATTCTCGTGCTATTCACACTTTGTATTCTTATATTGATGATGTCCAATATAACCTCATTTCTCATTGCTTGACTGCGCAGGAAATATGGGATTTTCTCAATAGAAAGTAAGGAAAGATCGACAACAGCATCTCAAAACCCAAAGTGGTCAACTCAGATTCAGATCTATGCTCAGGAGAAGAAACAAATGAAAATTCAAGTAGATCAGACGATGGAGACTCAACAGACAATGAGACTGAAAGCTTCTCATATGAAGAGTTGGTTTATATGTGTACTGATTTAACAAAAATCGTTGATAAACTCCATCGTAAAAAAAAATACTTGAAATCTAAAAATCATGAGTTAAATAGCAAAATTAACTGTTTGGAATCAGAATCTACAAATGTCATGAAATTAGAAAATTCTGGCTGTGAAAGTTGTTTGAATTTGAAAACTGACCTCGTTCATCTCAATAAAAATATTCAAAGGCTTAAAGAGGAAATTCTGATTTTAAAAGATAACGAGGTTGAGCTAAAAGATTCAAACAATTCTTTGCAAAAAGAATTTAATAATTTTAAGGCCTCAAAAGTTCCAAACATGAAATTGCTGAGAAAGAAAGCTTGTTGAAAAGTGATTTAATTTTAAACGAGCTTGAAAAAGAGATTGAGAATTTCAAGAAACTTGAATTTGAAAAACAAGTTAAATTTGAATCTGAAATCTATGAGTCCAAGAACAAAATCAAACTTCTTGAAAACGAAAATTTGTCTTTGAAACAAAATGATACTGAAAGGAGAAAGATCAACATTAATCGTTGTTCAAATCTGGTCAAAGAAAAATCTGATCTTAAATCCAAAATTCAACGATTAGAATCAACTTTGGATAAATTTTCGAATGGAGAAAAATCGTTGAATATGCTATTGCAAAACCAATTTTCGGTTGGTCATAAACAAGGTTTGGTTTTGGAAAAACAAGTGTTTTTGAAAAATTGAATTCTTGTGATTTTAAAAATCCTTTAAATTGCTTTAAAAAGGGTCTTTCTGAAAATTTGAATTTTGACAATTCCAAAAGGTTTTTAAATCACAAACGAGACAAGAATTGGTTTGATAACAATCCAGTTGAACAGATGTGGACCCCAAAAGGAAATAAAATGATTTTTGGAAAAACTAAACAAGTTTGGGTTCCTAAAGGCATAAAGATAGATTCGACTGGGATGTTATACAAACAGGTTTGGGTACCAAAAGTGGTAAACAAATTTCAGAGTGGTTTTACAAATTTTGTTAGACCACTTGATCCACTTAACTGCTAGGTACCCGTGAAGGTTGAGGAACTGCTATGCTGAAAAGAGATTGATTTCAAGCTGTTCTATATTTCTGTATTCTTTACAGTTCCTTGGCCAAGATTTACTGAGTTAGAGATTCTAGTTTGCACTGATTTCAGGTATGATCTCTGAACTTGTCTTTGTAAATATTTTTTGTTTATTTCTTCTTCTATCCCTTTACTTTTTAATTTTTTTTCTTTTTGTTTGTCCTGAGTTGATTTGACACTGCCATATTCTTCTTATTCTGCGCTTCATTAACTTCCGATTGCAGTACTTATGATTTTCTGGAAATTCGTTCAATCTGTATAAAACTGTCATGTTTTAATTCTTCCAGAATCTGAATTTAAACTTGTATATATCTGCAATTGTTTTGGAGTTTATTTTTTTTTGAAATTCTAACAGTGCTGAAGCATTCATATCATATCTTGAACACTGTTAGTATAAATTCAAAAATTTTGAAGATCTGAAAATTTAATGAAATTTCACACACCTCTGCTGTTTTTGAGTCTCTTCTAATCTATTTTAGAAAAGCTCAATATATTATACTCATTACAACACTTTGTTATTCATCAGTTGTGATAATTTCAGAAATATTCAGATTGGCTTGAATTTTTTAAAATTGTCTAGAATCTCAGTGATACATCTTAAAAATCATTGTTATTCATGATCATTATCGTTAGAATTTGTTTGTTTGAAATCATCTGAAACTATTAATATCTTGAATAATCACACACCTCCTAAATTTGAAATTATCAACCTTGTGTGACTGATTCATTATATTTCAAAACTTGACATTGATTCAAGTGATTTCAAATAAATTATTTTGGATCATGAATATCTATCAAATCTGATGTAAATGATCTGATTTTCTTTGGGCTTGTCTGAAATTCTTGTGAAAAATTCTTTGAAAAATTGGTGTTAAATCTCTCTACTATTTCATGGTTATTTGATTTGAATGATTGTTTGTTTAAAATCATTTGAAATTATTGATTTATTGAATCACACACATATTCTGAATGTGAAAATAATAATTTGGTGTGATCGATTCATTGAATCTAGAGATTTTTAATATTCCTCAAATGATTTCAAATAAACGGTAGTTCTAATCTTGGATCATGAAAGTTCTTATGTGACCATCCCCAGACAAGTCTGATGTGATATTGTGTTCTACACTGCTCTGATATTGTTCTTAGATAATTGCTTATTGTTTGATTTGTCTACCTGGGCTTTAAATTTCTGTTGTCTGTGATATCATAGTTTGTCTCCATTGTCTTGGTAAAATCCTCGAGGAAGCGAGAACAAGTGGTATCAGAAGTGCTTATATTTGTTTCACCCATCTGTACTGAGATTCAAATTTTCACCTTGTATAGATCCATACATTTTTTTTTGCCTTATACAAATAAATGTGCTAAATTTGTCTGGCTGGGTTTGTGTTTAAATTTCTTTGGTCTGAGATGTCCATGATGGTCCATCAGGGTGTAATTAAAATCCTCGAAAGGGAGACTACAATTGGTATCAGATGTGCTGAATTTTTTTTTTGTATATATTTTAATCACTCTTGTCCTGTATAGCTCTTTATATTCCTCTTGTAATTAATTTTCAATTTTAAGATTATTTATTTTTTATTCATTCAGAAATTTAAATCAATATCCAAATTGTTCTGTATTTATAATTCATCAAAATATATCAGAATCTGAAATTGTGATGAATTATGACTGCAACATATTTCACAACAAGAGGAGATTTTATCTGGATTTTCATGATGGTTGAATATTTATTATAATATCTTTGAACTGGCAATTATTTCACGACCATACTCATTATCTATCATCATTCTGCCATCCATGATAATTTTTTTAAATGTGGAGAGTTTAATATTTTTTTTAAAAATCATCTTGAATAAACAGTGAAAATATTTGTGATGGAAATGTGGTTATGTTATTTTTCAGAATTAGTGTCAATTGAAAATTTTCAATAATCCCGGTACAGTTGGTCATATTTCATAATATAATTAATTTAGAAATTTATTTCACAGTCCATTTCTGTACCTATCACATTTCTATCATTCATATTGGTTGTATATACTGGGGAGTTTTTCATATTTAAAGCTGAAAATGATAAAATATATAATTGATACATAAGCATGTCTCTAACCTCATTTAAAAATCCAAGCTCTGGTTATGCATGGTTATGAGACAACTTACAATTTAAGCTGCGACTGACCTCATTTAAAAATCCAAGCTTTGGTTATGCGTGGTCAGGGTGCTTTTAAATCAAAAGAAAAAGAAAAGAAAATAATGTGCAATATTTTTTTTAATATGAAATTATCCTTGGTGTATAATAACCAGCCTATCAATCCACTTTCTAATCTTTGAAATGTGTTGAAATTTTATGACGTATTATGATTTGTTGATTGATAGGTATTGAGATTTGAGATTATTCGTTTTTGTCACTTAAATTGAATTATAATTATAATTCAAATCCATCACTGTTTTTTGAGCCTCATTTTTATAAAAATTCATTTGAAAATTAATTGAAATTCATTTTTATATAACTCTCCTCATTTATATAAATTTCGTCGTAAATCAGTCATTTTCTACATTGTGAAATATGCCACTAGTTCTCAGTTTATTATGATTTTTGTTTGACTGATTGAGATCTATGGTGACCATTCTTTCGCTTAAGCTGAAATTATATTTTTAGTCATTTTTTCATCTTTATTTTAAATTCTATATCCTTTTGATGATAACAAAAGGGGGAGAATGGGTTGAGATTTTGATTTATGAGTGAATAGTTTATAAATATTTTTAATTCTGAAAATTTATTATTATTCATACATTTCACTCATGAACAGTTATAGGGGGAGTTGTCAGTTGTAGGGGGAGCAAATAAATAGGGGGAGTTCAATATTCACTGTCAAACACATTTATTTGTCAAACACATTTATTACGATCAAAATCTTTTATTTGTTTGTCATCATCAAAAGGGGGAGATTGTTGTATATGACGTAGTCGTATACACTATTATATGATTTTTGTTTGATGATAACAACCAAATAAATATATATTATAAATGTGTTTGATATCGTACTGTTAATATACATCACAGACAGGAATATAATATTTATATTTAAACAGAATACTACTGTACACGAATTTAAATATTCAAACAGTATTTTATTTAAATATGATATGTTATTTCAACATTTCAAACAGTACACTCCACTATTTGTACATATCACTGATATACATTTCATATATACTTTGACACTGTTACATCATTCACTTTGTTTACATTTCAGACATACATTTCTCCCATAAACTGACACATATACTTTTCTCTATTATCTTCGGTCTTTTATCTTCTTTCTTGTATCTTCATTCTTCTATCTTCACCATCAGTCCAGTCTTCATACCTGTCATATACAAGAGCACACACACAGTACACTGCAATAGAATTTAAGCTGAATACATGTGTATATAAATTTTATTTTTAAATTTTATTTGCCTCAGATTTATGGTGTGTTTCTCATCATTTTTCATGACTTGATCTGATTTATAAAACCATAAATCTGTGTCTAGACAGCTTGTGATATTCACAGTGATACACTGTAAATACCACAAGGCAGACAACATATATATATCAATGCAGGGACAGGAAATCTCTTCTGATGGCTGCATATACACACGTGTATAAATATACACGTGTGCACTGCCTCGCCAATCAGCGAGCTACTGAGGAGTAGCCACATGGACCTGCTCGACTCAGTGCATATGGAGCCAAAGTCAACATGAAGCCAAAAATACAAAAAGTCAAATCAGCAAAATAGTCGAGCAACAATAAAGCAAGTATCACAATCATGCATGATACATGATGGACACAGCAAAGTCCAAAATTTTTCAAAACAGTTGTGAACAAGTCAAAGTGGTCAAAGCAGTTCAACAAAGATGTCAAGCAACAAAGTCAAGACAGCTCGACCAAGTATAGGTGCAGCAGCTAATGTATGCACAGAACAGTATGGTGCAAGTGTGCAAATGTGCAAAAATAGTTAAGCAAACTATACAGCATGTCTCAAGTAAACAGTTCAGCAAGCATCAAGTTCAAGCAACAAGTCTTTGAGATGAGACAGAGATGGTGAACCAAACTCTTCAACATGTAGTTCAAAGCATTTCAATTTAAAAGGATTACATGCATGGTGCAGCCAACTTGAATTGCAAAAACATGTTCAGGGGTCAAGCAAAGTGTTAAACTAACTCAACCAAACACACATATACACGTACATAATTTTATGTATATATGCATGTATGTATAACAGTGCAGACTTCAAATATGGACAGTGCAAATCAGGTTGAAGTATGCAAAGCCAAAGTGCACGACAACATGTGAATTGCATCTAAGTGTGGAGCATGAAACAGCAAGCTCAACAGGTCAATCAACGCAAACAAGAGTGATCAAGGACACAACCAAGTGTGTATTCAATGCAGCATGGCTCATAGTTCAGTAAAAATCTCTAGTGTTCATACTGACATCAAGCAGGATTGTGTGTATCGACAATTCAATGCACCAGTTCAAGATTTACACAAAAATCTGGAGACACAAATGATCAAAGAAAATGGACAGAGGAGCAAAAAATATATGACATACAACAGAGCATGTATGTACATGTAAACAGCAAAGTGGTTCATGTACACGAGCTCAATAATGAGCACAGTTTACAGGGCAGCAGTAAATTAGTTGAGCCATGATCAAATGTATACAATGGTGCATGTCTATAGCATGTCGAGGTACAGTTGTGTCTAGAACAGGTCAAAGAAAAACATTTTAATGTTTCTAGAGATGACAACTGATTTCTAGGAAATTACCAAATGTGTTGGCTACTTTCATTCCAGGGAACAACTAAACATTTTCTATCTTTCAGGAATATAATTATCGAGCAAATTAGTCATGCAAGGAATTTCAAGACAATGACCAAAAAGGGAAAATTTATTAATTTGTTTCCAGAATTACTCGAATTTAATCAAAGAGAAATTTAAGAGACCACAATTTAAAGTTCGGTTTGTTTCCAGAAATGAACACAGTTAAGGCAATTTTTTATGGCAAGAAATTTTCCAGAAATCACATAATTTTTCCTTTTGGAAAGAGTTTATTCGACAGAAAATTACTCAAATCATTTTGCAATCAAAAGCAGAATGAGTCAAGGATGTTTGTCAATTTTTAAATAAGGCAGCATATTTAACATTTCCAGATTTCTTGTCAATAATTTCAGGAATTCAAAGACCGAAACAAATCAGTGGGAAAATTCACAGCTTCTAATTCAAGTTGACTCATTTTTAATCAAGGCCACAAATTCAATCACGCAGTTGAAAGGGAAAGTAGCCAAATCAAAGCAGGCCAAGTCATATGTGAAATCAGAGTATCGACTAGGGTTACAAATTACCCTATAAGTTTACACCAAATTCATCATCGACAGCTATGGAAAACTAACCCAACATTCCAAATCGAAAACCCAAGCATCAAAAATTCAGAGCATAAATCGATAAATAAATTCAGAGAAACTCACGAGTTTATCAGAGAGATTCGATCTCGTTCCCATATCGCTGAACAAGAGAGCAGTAACACTCGAAGCCAGACTGAAGAACAACATCGATGTATTAGCAGTCGAATTGACTTGGGACGAAGAAGAAACCCTAGCAAATAACCCTAGCCGCCATTTATTTTCTCCAGAGTACAAAAGGAGATCGGGCAAAAGCAAAACAAAGGGGCCGGCCTTTTTCGTATTTGACTTGCCATGACTCAAAAGAAAAAGGGGATGACCCCTCTTATTTAATCTCCTTTAGTTTATTTTAAAACAAGGGTTTCCATTTGTTTTTGTTTTTAATGTTTGTATTTTTTTTTTGTTTTGTAAACCGAATTCAAACAGTGTCTAGATCTGTAAAGTCTAGTTAAAACAGTCAGGGTGTTGACTGTTAGTTTCAGAGTCTGTAAAATTCTGGGATACGGATTACGGGGTTGTAATTCGGGGAAATCTGATCGAGGGGATATCGATCAATCTACGATTTTGAGCGTAGGGTTAGTACAGGAGTAGGGAGTGCGAGTTTACAGTGGTTGTAAGAGGGATTTGTTATTAACACCTAGTAGAAACCTTAGGAATGCAGCAGTAGGCAAGATTTGCCGAAGCTGGGTATCTCTGTGTGTTATTTACTTTCTGTACTTACTTACTCTGCTTTATCTGTGTTGGGATTAATTTTTTAATTATTTGATAAACTGTGATAAACCCTATTCACCCCCCTCTAGGGTTAATCTAGATCCAACATATATTTGTTTGGCGGTGGAGAATTTATTCTCTTGCTTAACGCCCTTCTCTGAGACGTACGAGCTTAGAGGTTATATATCGATAGATATCAATCGCATGGAATGAATTGCCTGTATGGCATGCTGAGTTGCATGGATCAAGGCTTCTGTTGAAAAGCAAAGTCTTGTGGTTGATGATCAAAGCACGGCCTACGTGGCAGCTTTGTGTATAACGTGAATTCGCAAGCCTCACAACTCAGTATGAGTTAAAAACGGGATATGGGCCGTTGGGAGAACACGACGTTTCTTTCTAGCTTTGGTGGTGTCAGTGACTTACCAGCCCTGACATTTATATACTTTTCACCTTTGTGGTTGTTGGAATGAGGCGCCTCGATTATAGGTCTGTAAGGACCGGGAAACGTGTGTTCAGGAATAACTAATCCTCTAACGTAAGTGAGGACCGGCCCAACCGATCCAAGTGGCTGCCCAGAGTGTGTAGTCCTGAGCATTTGCTAGAGTGTCTCGAAGCGGAGAGGAGCTTGCCCCTTGCCTCGACTCATGACGGAAATCCAATTTTCAATACGTGTATTGCGGTTTTAATTGTAGAACTAGTATGGCGACATAGTAGATGGTAGCTATGCATCCTATGATTGATATTTATGATTGAAAATGTTTTGACACTATACACTTATTATGGTATCAAATGATTTGTTTTAAACGTACCAAGCATGTTTGGCTATTATAAGGGAAAACCCTATCCTCCGGCTTGCGTTGCATTGTGTGATGGGACCAGGGTCTTATAATAGCTTCATTTTTCGAAAAAGCATTACGTTGTAATTTCTATGCACTGGTATTCTTGGGAGGAAACCCGTTCCGTGTTATACGGCGTGGTCACTTGAATTACTCTCTTTTAAAGTAATGTTTTAAATAACTGTTTTAGTTCTCACACCAGTCACATGACTGACTTGGAGTTTATTGTTTTAACCTAAACTCTGGGTGCCCCTATTTTCCACACGGGCAGCTAGTAGTTTTGGTTTTGCAGATTTATATTCACAGGATCCTGGTTTACAGCTGGAATGATATCCGGAAAGCTCTGTATCCGTATATCACCTTCAGTTGTGCTTTGTATTATTTTCCGCTGCTGTGTAATTTATTGTAATCTCTGATATTTATCGAATGTAATTTATTCAATTATACTCTGTATATTCTTGTTTCTGCTGGAATTGTTGTAATAGCAATGAAATGTTCTTCCGTCTGCGTTCATTTGTGTGTTGTTCTCAAAGTATCCGCTCTTTCCTTCACGGGGAAGTTACGGGTCCTCACACCTAATCTCTTCATTTACCGTTTCCATAACATTTCCAACTGCTTCCTCCTCCAAACCAAAATCGCAACCCTCCCACCCCCAAAAGAGTAATCTTCCGTAAATTTAAAAAATAAGTAATTATACACTCCTAAGTAGTCAAGATCTTAACGTCTTTCGTTGATCGATCTTCGTGAATTGACAAGGGTTGTGAATATCCCACCTCCATGCCTCAATCGCTGCTTGAATAAGGTATGAATTCAAATTCCCTTCTTCCCCTAGCTTCTTACACAATCGTACAGTTTATATTTGATCCTACTTCCAATTCTGTTTTCAAAATAATTATAAGTTCTTCCTCATCTTCCTCTTCGTACTTTGATTGTTAAATTCTGCTATGGTAAATGAGCTTTATTAAAAATTGAGAAGAAATAAAAATAAAGGAATAATCGATTCATTTCATAAAAATGACCAATGTAACATTAGGTACGATGTGGTTGACGATGACAATCTGAAGGAAAAGAGAAGTCATCTTTACATAGTTACAGGATAAAATTCTGTATCCGCAACTGAGTATAGTAGAAGAATATGACAAATCGGTAATAAAAAAAGGGAGAGGATAGAAACTAAAATCTGAAACCATAACGCGGTGTGCATACCATGTAAAATGTAAACAACACTAATAGAGGAAGTTGATGTAAAAAGTGAAAAAAATAGTCTACATGAATACCAGTCATTGGCACAATCTTAAGTGACAGGTAGAATCATCTATGTTGAATCAGCTGCTTGGAGTGAATGCCATCAGGTTTTCCAGTCTTTATTATCAGTAGACCTTGCAATAAAAAAGAATATATTAAAAATTTCCAGCAATGAAAAAATTCAGAGTCAAAGTTGAGTATCTTATTCATTCTTCAAAAGAGAGCAGTGAAACCTTTATAAGTCACAACAAATTCGCCAAGCTTTTGAACAAAAACTTGCTGGAGTGCCCCTTTTATCCTATAACTATGTAAAGATAACCTCTTTATTCCTTCAGATTGCCATCGTCAACCACATCGTTAAACACCCTGTAACAACCCGAAAATCTAGGCTAGTTTAAAATTTTTATTTTGGCAATTTTAGCGAATTTTGAATATTTAAAATGAATTATTTTAAATAATATCGACAAGAAATTTATTGTGAATATAATTAGAACGTATATATTATACGCGTCGTCGTTAGAATATAAATAATTATATATAATTATATAAGGAATTGAAAATGGCGCGGTAGTTAGATAATTCGATTTCAAACTTCATTGAATGTACCGGGTGCAAAACAATCCGGATTTCAGTGAAACCAAAAACATTAGGATCTAATTGAGAATATCTTTCCAATGAATCTGGAAAATTGAAATTTCATAGCGGGGATCAAAAGATATGTCCAGCTGAAAATTCTGAATAGTCGCTATGGAATTCAGGCCCTTAAAAATGGGAATTTTGCAAACGACCTCGGATTTCGACGAAACCACTTTTGTTGGGTCCGCAATGTCAAGTTATTGCTAGATTCCAAATTTCATAATTTTTCGAATCAATATGTGAGCGTGGCAAAGGAAAACGCGTTTGACCAGATTCAGTTGATTTTAATCGACTGGAAAATGGCCATTTTTCAAACGGTCTCAGAATTCGACGAAACTAGTTTTCTTAGGACCGTATCGTCAATACGAAGCTAGAAAATATTTTTCTGGAAGTTTTCGAGTTAGTATGTGACCCCAGTAAATTGAAATGCGTGTTCAAATTCAGTATATAGAGTTATATGTTGATTTTGACGAAAACTGATCGAAATTATCGAATCAGCTTACGATACATATCCTATTGTGTTCGGAATAGGGGTAATTAGCTATGAACGATAGGCGGTGGGCCTCGTTTAGAGGTCGTATGAAAAAGTCAACTTTTTGAAATTAAAAATAATATAATATATTTATATTTATTCTCTAACCCCCCACCGTATCATTTCAAAACAGAATCACAAAAAAAAAGGAAGGGGGCGGAGCGCCGACCCACCGCTCATCGCGCCGCCGTAGGAGGGAGCGCCGCCCTCCTCACTTCCTCCACCACACCTATCCCCCCCATCGACACCCCCTCTCGCGCCAGAGCGCGATCCCCTTCCCCCCCCTCGTTCGATTTCCCTCAGCCCAGAACCCCCGCCACCAGCGCCCACCTCCGACATCCCCGACCCCCTTGCGCGCCTCAGCCCCGTCCCCCTCTTCTCCTTTTTCCTCCTCTTCCTCCTTTGAAATCCGCAGCCCATCTACACCAAAACCCCTAAAAAAGGCGAGAACGATGAAGATTTCTATCAATGAAGTGTCATGAAGTTGGGATAGCTTTCGGTGAGAACTCCTCACTCAAAATTTCTTTTTCTAGTTATATATATACTAGGATGTAGACGGTGTTTAGTCGCACCCGACACCCGTCATCCACAGACCATGGATGGCTTGTTTGTTTGATTGATGTGTTGTGAAATTTGTTTGTGATATTGATGTGTAACCGATAATATAAATCAATGTGTTAAAAGGAAATAAAATATTTATATAGTTAAAAATATTTTATCGTTAAAAATATAATTTCTTTTAACGTGAATGTGAATATATAAATATTTATAAACAAATCGGCCGATTTATTTATATACACTGATTTGACTGATATTGATTGGGTCGATAAATTTTACACATCGCCCAACTGCACAAATAAAATATGCGTTTGATTGTTTGAAACACCACACGGGTATTGGGATAAAATACGACACACACTAATCCCAATAATTAGTTGTTTGTCGATCGATTGATTGACAGGCTGTTATGAGCGTTAGATATCTATATTTGATGCTTATACAGTGTAGTGCACTTTGGATGATGGTTGATTATTTATCGTTGCTATTTTATACATGTGTGTATGGAATCCATATAATTAACGTTATATGGTAATTGATTGGGCCTTATTCCAGTTTAGAAGATAAAGAATATTATAAAATAAATGTTCATGTGTTGACTGTACTCATCCGTTGAGAATAGTCATGTGTTGAACGAAATATTTTAAACAATAAAATTTATGTCTTTATCACTATAAAATAAAGGTTCATGTGTTGACTGTACTCATCCGTTGAGATTAGTCATGTGTTGAACGAAATATTTTAACAATAAAATTTACATCTTTATCATATGTAAAATTAGAAATTGACTGGAAAATTGATGAGATGAGTGGTCTCCTGGGTATTGATCTGATGTTGATTTCGGCCTTCGAGGTTAATATTCAGGGGGTCGTTCTCTTACTAATTTACGGTTGGAGTCTGATTTAAAATCAAACGATAGATACCATAATTTTTATAAAATATATTAAATAACAAAAATAGTCACACGTGGATAGTACTCATTCGTTGAGATTAGTCGTGTGTTGACAAAAATATAGATTCACATATCGAATAGAATAAATATTCATTTGTCGAAAAGAATAACGGAATTGTTGAAATATATAAAGCCGTGTTGATTAGAGATGCGCTATTTTAACGCAAACGATATTTATATCAATTATATTCGTTTTTAAATTTGAATTGAATGGAATGGAAAACCAATTTGAATTGAATCGAATAGAAAACCAATTTGAATTGAATCGAATAGAAAACCAATTTGAATGGAATCGAATAGAAAAGAAATTTGATTTGAATTGAATAGAAAGCGGATTTGATTTGAATTGAATAGAAAACGAATTTGATTGAACTGAAAAGAAAACGAATTTGATTGAACTGAAAAGAAAAGGAATTCGAATTGAATTGAATAGAAAAGGAATTTGATTTGAATTGAATAGGAAAGAAATTTGATTTGAATTGAATAGAAAACGAATTTGATTTGAATAGAAAACGAATTCGAATTGAATTGAATAGAAAACGAATTGAATTCGAATTGAATAGAAAACGAATTGAATTGAATTGAAAAGAAAATGAATTTGAATGAATTAAAATCGATTTGAATTGAAATCAAATAGAAATGAAAGTAAAAAGGATTTATAATAGAAAATTCAATTTTGATTTGAATTTGAAATAAATGTTGAAATTGTTTTTGAAACAAATTTGAAACTATTTATAAAATTCGTTATAAATAGAAATCGACGAAATATAGATTATATATATAATATAATGGCCTGAATAGAACGTGTCGCGCCGTGGCAGTTCGCGAATTTCGACCATTGAATTCGAACGGACATTACGGCAGATCTCACCATCGTATTCTCCTAAAACCGGAACCGTTGGGTTCGTATCGAAAAAAACTTTCTAACGAATATTAGAAATTTGAAATCTAACGGTCGGATTTGGAGATACGTCCGAATCTAATTTGAAAAAGGTCGTTGTAAGTGCAGTTCGATGGCCGTTGATGGAAATCGACTGTATGGGCCTTGATAAAATTATTAAAAATAGTAATAATTTGTGTAAAATCATAAGAAGTGATTTGGGAAAAATTGGGATGAAAAACTCCATATTTGAAAAGATAAAAATAGATTTTTATCGAAATGAACTAGTTTTGAACTAAAATTAAAACCCAACTATTTTTAAATAAATAAATTGGATTTAAAAAGGGGTTTTAAATAATTGGAATTTCTAATATATTTGATTGAAATTAATTGGAAGTGATTTGTGGGTTTATCGTGAATAGTGTTTTAAACAACACTTGTTCTTTAACCCGATAATAAATAGAATGTGATTTGGGTTTATCGTGAACCGTGTTTTAAATGACATTAGTTCTTTAACCCAGGGAAAGGAGTTTTAATGAATCCGCAATTAGATTGAAATGTGAATTGATAATTTAATTATCAAATTTAGAAAGTGAGCGAGAATGGAGTATCACCAGTTTTGCTCCAAAGCGATAGTTAAATCTTTAATTAGATTTGAACGTGAAATGGTAATTAATTTTACCGATAATACCGTGGTATTAGATATTGAGTATTACCAGTTTTTCTTCATGGGATGAATAGGTTGGGATTGGGAAATAAAATAAATAATTACTTCGGTGTGGTTCGCTAATCTCGACTAGTTTGTGAAACCATAATTTGGTTTGATATGATATCCAAAGGAAGATTAAAGGATAAATTTAAAAAAATTTATCTTGGATAAAATTAATGGGAACCTTTCCCTAAGAATTGAAATTTAGAAACTAGCTGAAGGTTAGTTAAGAAGAATGGCTTTCTGGGTATTGATCTGATGTTGGTTTCGGCCTTCGGGGTTAATATTTGGGGAATTGCTCTCTTACTGATTTACGGTTAGTGACCAATGAATTGGAATGAGGCGTATGTTGAGTTTGTGTAACATTTTTTTTAATATACGTGGGTTGTTCGAAAAGTCCGGGTTTATACCCATTCTGAATAACCTATTCGACGATATGTCGAAGACGAAGACGGTGGTTGAAGACCGGAAGTCTTCACATCGTTTGGATAATTAATGATGATCCTGATTGGGCTGTACACCCAAGAGGATGGAAATATTTGGTGGTCGTCCAGACGTACTTGGAGATGGATGGATATGCAGGGAAAGTGCCTCCGATTTCGTTCAGACCCGGAACAAACTTGTAAATGGATGGTGTGTCTGACATTGGATTTTATTTTGTGTTGATTGATTTCTATTAAATATATATCTGCTTGGCGGCGGAGAACTTATTCTCTTGCTTAACGCCCTTCTCTGAGACGTACGAGCTTAGAGGTTATATACCGATAGATATCAATTGCATGGCATGAGTTGCCTGTGTGGCACGCTGAGTTGCATGGATCAAGGCTTCTGTTGAAAAGCAAAGTCTTGTGGTTGATGATCAAAGCACGGCCTACGTGGCAGCTTTGTGTATAGCGTGGATTCGCGAGCCTCACACCTCGGTATGAGTTAAAAATGGGATAAGGACTACAGGGAGAGCACGACGTTTCTTTCTAGCTTTGGTGGTGTCAGTGACTTACCAGCCCTAACATTTATATACTTTTCACCTATGTGGTTGTTGGATGAGGCGCCTTGATTTTAGGTCTGTAAGGACTGGGAAACGTGTGTTCAGGCATAATTAATCCTCTAACGTAAGTGAGGACCGACCCTGAAGATCCAAGGATTGCCCAGAGTGTGTAGTCCTGAGACATTTGCTAGAGTGTCTCAAAAGCGGAGAGGAGCTTGCCCCTTGCCTCGACTCATGACGGAAATCCAATTTCCAATACGTGTATTGCGGTTTTATTTGTAGAGCCTAATATGGCAACATGATAGATGGTACCCATGCCGCCTATTATCGATATTTATGATTGAAAATGTTTTGACACTATACACTTATTATAGTATCAAATGATTTGTTTTAAACGTATCAAGCATGTTTGGCTATTATAAGGGAAAACCCTATCCTCCGGCTTGCGTTGCATTGTGTGATGGGACATGGGTCTTATAATAGCTTCATTTTTCGAAAAAGCATTGCGCTGTTTATTCTATGCACTGGTATTCTTGGGAGGAAACCCGTTCCGTGTTATACGGCGTGGTCCCTTGAATTACTCTCTTTTAAAGTAAATTTTTAAATAACTGTTTTAGTTCTCACACCAGTCACATGACTGACCTGGATTTTATTGTTTTAACCTAAACTCTGGGTGCCCTTATTTTCGACACGGGCAGCTAGTAGTTTTGGTTTTGCAGATTTATATTCACAGGATCCTGGTTTACAGCTGGAATGATATCCGGAAAGCTCTATATCCGTATATCACCTTCAGTGGTACTTTGTATTATTTATCCGATGCTATGTAATTTACTGTAATCTCTGATATTTATCGAATGTAATTTATTCATTTATACTCTATATATTCTTGTATCTGATGGAATTGTTGTAATAGCAATGAAATGTTCTTCCGTCTGCGTTCTGTTTTGTCTTGTCCTCATAGTAATTCGTTCTTTCTCATCTCTTCGGAGACCAGGGAAGTTCGGGTCGCTACACACCCTATATGCAAATTTTGTTCACCATCTAACCCATGGTTGGTTCACAGGACAATCAGTTGGCTTGCGGTTGGGTTGCATATTCATTATATAAACTGACGTCATCTGGTACTACTACAAGCATAAATATATGACCATAATGCTAAGTACAATTTGTTGGGTTAGTGGTTCCATCACCACTTCTACAGTTTTATGGCAATTGTATTTCAACGATATGAACCTTCATATTGCTCATACCTATTTATACTTTGGGATAGTTGAATTTCACTATTTTTCCACTATCATGGTGAACCTCCACACCTTGCATGATTAATAACAAGATTCAGCATTAATGATTCTTGATTTTCGTGTCTCACTTGAAAGCAGACATAGTAGTGGTACACCAATTGTTTCAAAGTTTAATAACTATTACAACTTTTTCTATTATATAGTACAATCTTTATATGAATCAAGTACGCAATTATATAAAAATATTGATTATCCTTACCATGTTATCAACCGATGTACTTACCGTCCTGCAAGTCCAGTGGATTTTTGTAATCGAGGAATGTCAATATCGTAAAATTGGTTGTGGATATTTCCTCCCATTCGAACATTAGCATCAGCAACTACGGTCTGATATTTCCATCTGTTCTATCCTTATTTTTGACTTATATAATAAAACACAATGAATTTACGCCTTTTCTAATAATAATATTTGTCCACCCTTTGTGCATGTAATGACCAAATAACTCGATGATATTGCAATGCTGAGTCATACAATTATATGGCCTATGGCAATTTGGCATGCCTAGGTTTGTATTAAACTTGGGCTTTGTTATTGACACTCCAAATATTGGTAAGGGGAGGTCAAATTTCAAAAACACTCCAATCATAAAAAGAATGTTACGGGGAGTCACATGCTTAATTTTTTACGTTCCCTTTTTACCCTGGTAATAACATTAGTTACCATCCCAAACCCAATAAATTTCAAATGCAAAGAAACAAATCTCTAAATTATTTGCAAAAAAAAGTGATCGTTTGGAGAGTAATAATGGTGCAAACGAAGAACGTGAAACAATTGAGATTATTGATAATTTAACATATGAGAAATGAAATTATTTAAAATAAGCGATCAACAAATGAGAAATGAAATTATTTGAAAAAAGCGGTCGACAAATGAGATTATTGATGATTTGATATAAAAATCTGATGCAGTTCGACTAATATACCATATAATTTTTTTAATTAACAACTAAAAAAGAATTATTGTAAAGAAGACTAATTTGGTAAAATAAACTTTATTTGGTAAGGGGGTGCTCTCCGCATTGATACTCCCCTTAACAAATTCTTTTTTCTTTTTAAATTGACCCCCCACCCTTGAACAATATTTGGAGTGTCAATAACAACACCCTTAAATTTTTGGTTGATTTCTATTTACGGAAATCAATAATTACTGGCGGAAGATGTTTTATAATGACCATAACTGAAACGACCCGAACTTCCCCGGTAAGGAAAGGCCGGATTGAGTTGAGAACAAACCACATCATAACCCAAACGGAAGAACATTTCATTGTTATTTTACAATAATTCATCAGAATACAAGAATATACAGAGTATTAACAAATAAGATACATTCGATAAATATCAGAGATTACAATAAATTACCTAGCAACGGAAAATAATACAAAATACAACTGAAGGAGATATACGGATACAAAGCTTTCCGAACATCGTTCCAGCTATAAACCAGGTCCATATGGATATAAATCTGCAAAACCAAAACGACTAGCTGCTCGTGTCGAAAATAAGGGCACCAAGAGTTTAGGTTAAAATAATAAACTCCAGGTCAGTCGTGTGACTGGTGTAAGAACTAAAACAGTTGTTATTCTTTATTTTAAAGTTAGGTAAATCAAGGGACCACGCCGTATAAAACGGAACGGGTTTCCTCCCAAGAATACCAGTGCATAAAACAATAGCGTAATGCTAAATAAAGAAAAAATGAAGCTATTATAAGACCCAGGTCCTATCACACAATGCAACGCAAGCCAGAGGATAGGGTTTTACCTTATAATAGCCAAAGCATGCTTGATACGTTTAAAACAAACCATTTGGTACTATAACAAGTGCATAGTGTTTAAAACAATTTCAAATCATAAGTATCAATCATAGACGGCATGGGTACCATATATCATGTCGCCATACTAGTTCTACAATTAAAACCGCAAAATCGCGTATTTGGAAGTTGGATTTCCATCTATGAACCGACGCAAAGGATAGTCCTCTACCGATTCGAGACTGTCTAGCCCGAGTCTCAGGATCAGAATGCATCAACCCTTTGGATCGTTAGGGCCGGTCCACCGATGTGGATTATTATGCCTGAACATTATATTTCCCCGCCCTTTGGGGCGTAAATGAGTCCACTGACTCTAACGGACCCTGATCGTCCGATCTAACCGAGGCGCCTCGCAACAGGAACAACCACACAGGTGAAAGTAATATAAATGTCAGGGCTGGTAGGTCACTGACACAACCCTAGCTAGAAGGAAACGTATTCCCTCCCTGATGTCCTCTCCCGTTTCTGGTTCATAACCGGGGTGTAAGGCTCGCGAATTCACGTTACACAAAGCTACGCCACAAAAGCCGTGCTTTGATCATCAACCACAAGACTCTGCTTTTCAACAGGAGCCTTGATCATTTGCATCTTAGCATGCCACACATGCAAACCACTCTATGCAACCGATATCAATCACACAGAATGAAATCCGATGTAAGACACACAGTCCATACAAGTCCGTTCTGGGTTTGAACGAAACCGGAGGCACTTTCCTCGCATACCCACCGATCTCCAAGTACGTCTGGACGATCACCAACTGATTCCCTCATCTTGGGTGTACAGCCTAATCAAGATCATCGGTAATCATCCAAACGATGTGAAGACTTCCGGTCTTAGACCACCGTCTTCATCTTCAACTTATCGTCGATTCAGTTATTCAGAATGGGATAAACCTGGTCTTTCTAAATAACTATCATATATAATATAAAAGTGTTACACTAACACAACATACGCCTCATTCCAATTCATCAGTCACTAACCGTAAATTAGTAAGAGAACAATTCCCTAAATATTAACCCCGAAGGCCGAAACCAGCATTAGATCAATACCCAGGAAACCATTCATCTAAACCAACCTACAGTTAGTTTCTAAATTTCACATTCTTAGAGAAAGGTTCCCATTAATTTTATCAAAGATAAATTGTGACGAATGAGAATTTCGCTCGGTCCGAACCAGTCGCTAAACCGACCCAGACCGTTCGAAACGCCCTATCGTTTGAGAACACGAGAAATCAGAATGCATACAGAAGAACATTTCATTGTATATTACAACAATGCATCAGATTACAAGAATATACAGAGTATAAACGAATATTACACAGAAATATCAGAGATTTAAATTACATTTAAATACATAGCAGCGGAAAATAATAAAATACACAACTAGAAGGAGATATACGGATACAAAGCTTTCCGGATATCGTTCCAGCTGTAAACCAGGATCCTGTGAATATAAATCTGCAAAACCAATACTACTAGCTGCCCGTGTCAAAATAGGGGCACCCAGAGTTTAGGTTAAAACAATAAACTCCAGGTCAGTCATGTGACTGGTGTGAGAACTAAAACAGTTATTAATCTTTATTTTAAATCATTAGGTAAATCAAGGGACCACGCCGTATAACACGGAACAGGTTTCCTCCCAAGAATACCAGTGCATAAAACAAACAGCGCAATGCTAAATAAAGAAAAATGAAGCTGTTATAAGACCCAGGTCCCATCACACAATGCAACGCAGCCGAGGATAGGGTTTTCCCTTATAACAGCCAAAGAATGCTTGATACGGTTAAAACAAATCGTTTGATACTATTATAAGTGCATAGTGTATAAAACAACTTCAAATCATAAGTATCAATCCTAGGCGGCATTAGCGCCCCATCCCACTATGTCACCATATATAGGTTTACAAATAAAACCGCAAAGTCACGTATTTGGAAATTGGATTTCCGTCTATGAACCGAGGCCAGGGATCGTCCTCTACCGATTCGAGACAATCTAGCCTACCATGTCTCAGGAACAGCCGCAACTGCCCCCTGGATCGTCAGGGCCGGTCCACCGATGTGGATTATTATGCCTGAACAATACGTCTCCCCGCCCTTTGGGGCGCAAACGAGCCAACGAATGACTCCATCGGACCCGGATCGTCCGATCAAACCGAGGCGCCTCGCAACAGCAACAACCACATCAGTCAAACTCGTCAGGGCGTGTAAAACCACTGATGCCACTTCTAGCTAGAAAGAAACGCATGCCCTCCCTGACGTCCTCTCCCGTTTTTGGTTCATACCGGGTGTGAAACTCGCGAAGCAAACGTTACACAAAGCTACGCCACAAAGGCCTTGCTTTGATCATCACCACAAGACTTTGCTTTTTAACAGAAGCCTCGATCAATTTCCACTTAGGCATGCCATACAGGCAATTCACTCCGTGCGTTTGATATCCATCAATATATAACCCCTGAGCTCGTACGTCTCAGAGAAGGGCGTTAAGCAAGAGAATAAATTCTCCGCCGCCAAACAGATATATATTTAATAGAGATCAATCACACAGACTAAAATCCAATGTCAGACACACAGTCCATTTACAAGTCCGTTCTGGGTCTGAACGAAACCGGAGGCACCTAGTACCCCGCATATCCATCGATCGCCAAGTACGTCTGGACGATCACCAACTGTTTCCATCTTCTTGGGTGTACAGCCCAATCAAGATCATCAGTAATCACCCAAACGACGTGAAGACTTCCGGTCTTCGACCACTGTCTTCATCTTCGACTTAGTCGTATCAGTTATTCAGAATGGGATAAACCCGGTCTTTCCGAATAACTCACGTATATTTTAAATAAGTGTTACACAAACACAACATACGCCTCATTCCAATTCATCAGTCACTAACCGTAAATTAATCAAGAGAATAATTTCCCAAATATTAACCCCGAAGGCCGAAACCAACATCAGATCAATATCCAGAAAACCATTCTGCTTGGCCAACCGACAGTTAGTTTCTAAATTTCACATTCATAGGGAAATGTTCCCATTAATTTTATCCAAGATAAATTCTTTGAATTTATTCTTTATTCTATTTTTGAATCTCAATTCAAACTAGTCGGGATTAGCGAACCTTACCGAAGTAATCATTTATTTTAATTTCCCCATCCCAACCTATTTATCCCATGAAGTAAAACTGGTAATACTTCATATCTAACACCACAGTGTTATCGGTAAATTCAATTACCTTTTCACGTTCAAATCTTATTAAAGATTTAATTATCGCCTGGAGCAAAACTGGTGATACTCCATTTTTGATCATTTCAATCTAATTAAAGATTCATTAAAACTCCACTTAGTTTTAATCTTCGACTGGGTTAAAGAATCGGTGTCATTTAAAACACGGTTCACGATAAACCCAAAATCACATTCCATTAATTATCGGGTTAAAGAACAAGTGTTATTTAAAACACTGTTCACGATAAACCCAAAAATCAATACCAATTCAATTCCAATTAAATATATTTTAATTGGTACACTTCATTAAATCTAAATAAAAAGATTTAATCTTTTCTCAACTGGGTTCAAGAACAGTGTTAGTGAGGACACCATTCACGACAAACCCAAATCACATTTGATATTCAATATAAGGCTCTGAATAGAAAATATATCGGCTTATATTCAATATCAAATTCTACGATTAACAAATGTCGTATTGGAAATAACGATATAAATATATATCTTTCAAATTTCCATAACAACATCTGTATAATCACGAATTCCAACATCGAAATATTCCGAAGACAATTTCAATTCAAATCCACTCCAATGCAATCATTGGAAATGCTGGTTATTTTTAAAACCCTTATATATTCAATTTATTTATTTAAAAGTAAATAGAATTATAATTCTAGTTCAAAACTAGTTCATTTAGATAAAAATCTATTTTTATCTTTTCAAATATGGAGTTTTTCATCCCAATTCTTTCTAAATCATTTCTTATGATTTTACACAAATTATTACTATTTTTAATAATTTTATCAAGGCCCGTACAGTCGATTTCCATCAACGGTCATCGAACTGCACTTACGGCGACCTTTTTCGAATTTGATTTGGATGTATCTCCAAATCCAACCATTAGATTTCTAATTTCTGATATTCGTTAGAAAGCTCTTTTCGATACAAACCCAACGGTTCCGGTTTTAGGAGAATCCGACGGTCGGATCTCCCAATAATGTCCGTTTGAAATAAATGGTCGAAATTCACGAACTGCCGCGGCGCGGCGCATTCTATTCAGGCCATTATATTATATATATAATATATATAATATATATTTCGTCGATTTCAATTTAAAACGAATTATATAAATAGTTTTAAATTCGTTTCAAAAGCAATTTCAACTTCCGTTTCAAATTCAAATCAAAATTGAATTCTTCTTTATAAATTCGTTTTAAAATTCATCTCTATTCAATTCAAATTTCAATTCAATTTGAATTCATTTCTAAATCGTTTTCAATTCAATTCATTTCTAAATCGTTTTAAAATCGATATAAATATCGTTCACGTCAAAATGGCGTCAATCTAATCAACACGGCTTCATATATTCTTTTATTTTATTCAACAAATGAATATTTATTTCTGTCAACACACGACTAATCTCAACGAATGAGTACTGTCCACGTGTGACTATTTTTGTTAAATTATTTCGTTCAACACATGACTAATCTCAACGGATGAGTACAGTCAACACATGAACCTTTATTTTATAGTGAATAAAGATATAGAATTTATTATTAAAATATTTCGTTCAACACATGACCAATCTCAATGGATGAGTACTGTCAACACATGAACCATTATTATTCTTTATTTTCTAAATTGAAATGAGGCCCAATCAATAACCATATAAAGTTAATCATATGGATTTTCACACATCACACGTACATAATAGCATTGAAAAATAATCAACCATCAACCAAAGTGCACTACACTGTATAAGCATCAAATACAGATATCTAACGCTTATAACAGCCTGTCAATCAATCGATCGACTTATTTAATCAATCAGGATGAGTGAACTTCAAATTTCATCCCAACACCCGTGTGGGGTTTCAAACAATCAAACACAGATTTTATTTGTTCTATTGGGCGATGTGTAAAATTTATCGTCCCAATCAATGTTAGTCAAATCAGTGTATATAAACAAATCGGCCGATTTGTTTATAAATATCTATTTGTTCACTTTCACGTTAAAAATTATATTCTTAACGATAAAACATTTTATTCAACCTATGAAAATATTCTATTCAGTTCATTTATTCAATAAAATGATATTTTTATTTTCTAACATATTTTAGAAAATTTCGGCGGCATAACGGCACGATACTAGAAACGGGACGAGGCCTAGCCTTATCCCTGGTCTAGTGAAGGCCCACGCCATTCACACATCAATCAATTCATTCATTTCACCAAACAATTCAATTCCACCAAACAATTCGATTTCAAATCAAATCATCTAACTAATCTATGCAACCAAACAAACAAGTCCATGGTCTGTGGATGATTGTGTCGGGTGCTACTAAGCACCGTCTGCATCCTAGTATATATATATATATATATGACTAGAAAAGAAATTGAAGAGTGATAAATTCTCACCGAATGCTATCCAAACATCTTGACTCTTCTTTGATATAAATCTTCTTCGTTCTCACCTTTTTGTTACCTTCGTTGCCCGCTTTCACTACCTATGTAAAAATCGAATTTTTTACTTCGCTATTCCATATATAAAAATCATATTTTTATTTCGAAGTTCAATATATAAAAATCATATTTTTATTTCGAAGTTCAATATATAAAAATCATATTTTTATTTCGAAGTTCAATATATAAAAATCATATTTTTATTTCGAAGTTCAATATATAAAAATCATATTTTTATTTTGAAGTTCAATATATAAAAATCATATTTTTATTATGCTATACATTTTATAAAAATCACATTTTTACTATGCTATACATTTTATAAAAATCACATTTTTACTATGCTATACATTTTATAAAAATCACATTTTTACTATGCTATACATTTTATAAAAATCACATTTTTACTATGCTATACATTTTATAAAAATCACATTTTTACTATGCTATACATTTTATAAAAATCACATTTTTACTATGCTATACATTTTATAAAAATCATATTTTTACTTCGATGTTCTATATATAAAAATCGAATTTTGACTTCGTTATTCAATATATAAAAATCGAATTTTTTCCCTAACAAAATCAAATCTTTACTATACGAAAAATCAAACCTTTTCTATACGAAAAATCAAACCCTTTTTCCTATTAAAAATCCAAACTTTCTTGATTATAAAAATCTCATTTTTATATTCTAGTCATCTAAATTAAAATCAAATCTTTATGTTGTAAAAATAATATATTTTCTATATTAAACTGATTTTACATTACACTTCATAAATCAGAAAACATAATTTAAATAAATAAAAACTCACCGTCTTGGCTTGGATGTCGGACTGCCCTAGGGGGGGCTCACGGTGGTGCTCCTTTGGTCGGAGGTGATCCCGGTTAAGGAGAGGGAGGAAAAGCGAGAGAGAAGGGGAAGGAGAGGGTCCGGGGGTGACGATTAGTGCTAGAGGGAGGGGAACGATGACGTCAGGTGGTCGGAAAAGGGGGCGACGCGGGTTAGGGCTGGATCGGGTTTGGGATTTTGATAGGAGGGAGGTGCGAGGACGGGGAGAGATCGCCTGAGAGGGGGGGTTCGCTCGTGGCGGCGCCTCCGGTGGCTGCGACGCTGGCGGATCCGCCCCCCTCGTTCGCTTTTTTTTTCTTTTTTCTCTGAAATGAAATTGAAACGGGGGGGGGGGGGGGGGCAGAAACTAAAAGGAGGGAGATAATTTTTATTTTTATTTAATTATTTTATTTGTAAAAAGTTGACTTTTACATACGACCTCTAAACGAGGTCCACCGCCTGTCGTCCATAGCGTTTTACCCCCATTCCGAACACAATGGGATATGTATCGTAAGCTGATTCGATCGTTTGAATCAGTTTCCGTCAAAATCTACGTATAACTCTATATATTGAATTTTAAACGTACATTTCAAATTACCGGGGTCACATACTAACTTGAAAAATTCCAGAAAAATATTTTCTAGCTTCGTATTGACGATACGGTCCTGACAAAACTAGTTTCGTCGAATTCTGTGACCGTTAGAAAAATGGCCAATTTCCAGTCGATTAAAATCAACTGAAAATGGTCAAACGCGTTTTCCTTTGCCACGCCCACATATTGATTCGAAAAATTATGAAATTTAAAACCTAGCAATAACTTGACACCACGGACCCAACAAAACTGGTTTCGTCGAAATCCGAGGTCATTTGCAAAATGTCTATTTTTAAGAGCCTGAATTCCATAGCGACTATTCAGAATTTTCAACTGGACATATCTTTTGAATCCCGCTATGAAATTTTGATTTTTCGGATTCGTTGGAAAGATATTATCAATTAGATGCTAATGTTTTTGGTTTCTCTAAAATCCGGATTGTTTTGCACCCGGTACATTCAATTGAAGTTTGAAATCGAATTACCGAACTACCGCGCCATTTTCCATTCTATTTATAATTATATATAATTTTTATATTCTAACGACGACGCGTATAAATATATACGTTGGAATTATATTCAAAATAAATTTCTCGTCGATTTCATTTAAAATAATCTATTTTAAATATTCAGAATTCGCTAAAATTGCCAAAATAAAAAATTTAAACTGGCCCAGATTTTCGGGTTGTTACAATCTCCCCCACTTAAAACTTTTCATCCCCGAAAAGGAACAAAGTCGAAAGTGGTTTGATTAATTAACTCTATGCTCGATCTGGCTTCCATTCTCCAACTCTTTAGTTTTTGAGAATTTTCAAAATTTCAAAAATTTGGCTAACACCCTAAATTTTCGAAAAATTTCGCCATAACCTCCCCTGCACCGGGAGCATCGGGGAATTTCAAATAGCTTCCCCGGTCCTTCAGATCTCAAAAAGAAAAAGAAAAAGCCAAGCGGCTAGCCAATAGGCTCATAAAATCATCATCACCCAAACAAAACAGTAAATTATGTAGTAAACATGTACCTATTTGTCGGGCAAACAAATTTTATTCTCTGCTCTAGCCTCCTTGCTATGACCTGTTCAAGGTAAGTACAAGTATATGCAAGCAAATGCGACCAATTTTCAATACAACTCACTATTTGATCAAATTGGCTATATGGTTAAAATTTCAACTAACAAACAATAATCAAACTACACAAACATCAATCAATTAGTGAATTAGAGTTTCAAATTCATAATTTTGATATATAGTCAAAAATCAGATTTTTGATGCCAAATCACAACAATAGGCCCTATCTAATTTTGGTTCTCACACCAGTCTAATGGAAATATATAGGAATCTCACCTTCGCAACACGAACATAAGTTCCGATGATGATCGATCAATCATCAGAACCATCTCCGGGTGTCTAGAGTGTAATTCTATATCTATCCAGTATATTAAAATTTCAAATACACGTGGATCAGACGTATACGCAAAATCTATATATACTGGATTGTCCACATCAATATAAATAAATAACCAAATACGAATAATTGATTTAAATTTTCAAAACAAAAATTGTTTTCATTTTCAAAAATATTCTCTTCACACTCGTTCTAGGATACTACTGATCTCATCTCTAACGAGTCATTCCCATTGGATATTACTAATCCAATTTCTGATGAATTCTTTCGTATGGTTCTAATGTGTCTTGTTCTCTGAGCTTTGTAAACCAAAGCTCTGATACCAACTGTGACGAATGGGAATTTCGCTCGGTCCGAACCAGTCGCTAAACCGACCCAGACCGTTCGAAATGCCCTATCGTTTGAGAACACGACAAATCAGAATGCATACAGAAGAACATTTCATTGTATATTACAACAATGCATCAGATTACAAGAATATACAGAGTATAAACGAATATTACACAGAAATATCAGAGATTTAAATTACATTTAAATACATAGCAGCGGAAAATAATACAATACACAACTAGAAGGAGATATACGGATACAAAGCTTTCCGGATATCGTTCCAGCTGTAAACCAGGATCCTGTGAATATAAATCTGCAAAACCAAAACTACTAGCTGCCCATGTCAAAATAGGGGCACCCAGAGTTTAGGTTAAAACAATAAACTCCAGGTCAGTCATGTGACTGGTGTGAGAACTAAAACAGTTATTAATCTTTATTTTAAATCATTAGGTAACTCAAGGGACCACGCCGTATAACACGGAACGGGTTTCCTCCCAAGAATACCAGTGCATAAAACAAACAGCGCAATGCTAAATAAAGAAAAATGAAGCTGTTATAAGACCCAGGTCCCATCACATAATGCAACGCAGCCGAGGATAGGGTTTTCCCTTATAACAGCCAAAGAATGCTTGATACGGTTAAACCAAATCGTTTGATACTATTATAAGTGCATAGTGTATAAAACAACTTCAAATCATAAGTATCAATCATAGGCGGCATGAGCGCCCCATCCCACTATGTCACCATATATAGGTTTACAAATAAAACCGCAAAGTCACGTATTTGGAAATTGGATTTCCGTCTATGAACCGAGGCCAGGGATCGTCCTCTAACGATTCGAGACAATCTAGCCTACCATGTCTCAGGAACAGCCGCAACTGCCCCCTGGATCGTCAGGGCCGGTCCACCGATGTGGGTTATTATGCCTGAACAATACGTCTCCCCGCCCTTTGGGGCGCAAACGAGCCAACGAATGACTCCATCGGACCCGGATCGTCCGATCAAACTGGGGCGCCTCGCAACAGCAACAACCACATAAGTCAAACTCGTCAGGGCGTGTAAAACCACTGACGCCACTTCTAGCTAGAAAGAAACGCATGCCCTCCCTGACGTCCTCTACCGTTTTTGGTTCATACCGGGTGTGAAACTCGCGAAGCAAACGTTACACAAAGCTACGCCACAAAGGCCTTGCATTGATCATCACCACAAGACTTTGCTTTTCAACAGAAGCCTCGATCAATTGCCACTTAGGCATGCCACACAGGCAATTCACTCCATGCGTTTGATATCCATCAATATATAACCCCTGAGCTCGTACGTCTCAAAGAAGGGCGTTAAGCAAGAGAATAAATTCTCCGCCGCCAAACAGATATATATTTAATAGAGATCAATCACACGGACTAAAATCCAATGTCAGACACACAGTCCATTTACAAGTCCGTTCTGGGTCTGAACGAAACCTGAGGCACCTAGTACCCCGCATATCCATCGATCTCCAAGTACGTCTGGACGATCACCAACTGTTTCCATCTTCTTGGGTGTACAGCCCAATCAAGATCATCAGTAACCACCCAAACAACGTGAAGACTTCCGGTCTTCGACCACCATCTTCATCTTCGACTTATCGTCGTATCAGTTATTCAGAATGGGATAAACCCGGTCTTTCGGAATAACTCGCGTATATTTTAAATAAGTGTTACACAAACACAACATACGCCTCATTCCAATTCATCAGTCACTAACCGTAAATTAATCAAGAGAATAATTTCCCAAATATTAACCCCGAAGGCCGAAACCAACATCAGATCAATATCCAGAAAACCATTCTGCTTGGCCAACCGACAGTTAGTTTCTAAATTTCACATTCATAGGGAAATGTTCCCATTAATTTTATCCAAGATAAATTCTTTGAATTTATTCTTTATTCTATTTTTGAATCTCAATTCAAACTAGTCGGGATTAGCGAACCTTACCGAAGTAATCATTTATTTTAATTTCCCCATCCCAACCTATTTATCCCATGAAGTAAAACTGGTTTTACTTCATATCTAACACCACGGTGTTATCGGTATGAAACAACCTGAACTTCCCCGGTCTCCGAAGAGAAGAGAAAGAACGAATTGTTTTGAGAACAGGACAAAACAGAATGCATACAGAAGAACATTTCATTGTATATTACAACAATGCATCAGATTACAAGAATATACAGAGTAAAAATGAATATTACACTGAAATATCAGAGATTTAAATTACATTTAAATACATAGCAGCGGAAAATAATACAATACACAACTAGAAGAGATATACGGATACAAAGCTTTCCGGATATCGTTCCAGCTGTAAACCAGGATCCTGTGAATATAAATCTGCAAAACCAAAACTACTAGCTGCCCGTGTCAAAATAGGGGCACCCAGAGTTTAGGTTAAAACAATAAACTCCAGGTCAGTCATGGGACTGGTGTGAGAACTAAAACAGTTATTAATCTTTATTTTAAAGATAGGTAAATCAAGGGACCACGCCGTATAACACGGAACGGGTTTCTTCCCAAGAATACCAGTGCATAAAACAAACAGCGCAATGCTAAATAAAGGAAAATGAAGCTGTTATAAGACCCAGGTCCCATCACACAATGCAACGCAGCCGAGGATAGGGTTTTCCCTTATAACAGCCAAAGAATGCTTGATACGGTTAAAACAAATCGTTTGATACTATTATAAGTGCATAGTGTATAAAACAACTTCAAATCATAAGTATCAATCATAGGTGGCATGAGCGCCCCATCCCACTATGTCACCATACTAGGTTCTACAAATAAAACCGCAAATGTCACGTATTTGGAAATTGGATTTCCGTCTATGAACCGAGGCAAAAGTTAGTCCTCCACCGATTCGAGACAATCTAGCCCATGTCTCAGGTCCCAGACTCAGGTGGGCCTTGGATCGTCAGGGCCGGTCCACCGATGTGGATTATTATGCCTGAACTATACGTCTCTCAGCCCTATGGGGCGTAAATGTGCCAACAAATGACTCCATCGGACCCGGATCGTCCGATCAAACCGAGGCGCCTCGCAACAGCAACAACCACATAAGTCAAACTCGTTAGGGCGTGTAAAACCACTGACTGACCTGGATTTTATTGTTTTAACCTAAACTCTGGGTGCCCTTATTTTCGACACGGGCAGCTAGTAGTTTTGGTTTTGCAGATTTATATTCACAGGATCCTGGTTTACAGCTGGAATGATATCCGGAAAGCTCTATATCCGTATATCACCTTCAGTGGTACTTTGTATTATTTATCCGATGCTATGTAATTTACTGTAATCTCTGATATTTATCGAATGTAATTTATTCATTTATACTCTATATATTCTTGTATCTGATGGAATTGTTGTAATAGCAATGAAATGTTCTTCCGTCTGCGTTCTGTTTTGTCTTGTCCTCATAGTAATTCGTTCTTTCTCATCTCTTCGGAGACCAGGGAAGTTCGGGTCACTACACACCCTATATGCAAATTTTGTTCACCATCTAACCCATGGTTGGTTCACAGGACAATCAGTTGGCTTGCGGTTGGGTTGCATATTCATTATATAAACTGACGTCATCTGGTACTACTACAAGCATAAATATATGACCATAATGCTAAGTACAATTTGTTGGGTTAGTGGTTCCATCACCACTTCTACAGTTTTATGGCAATTGTATTTCAACGATATGAACCTTCATATTGCTCATACCTATTTATACTTTGGGATAGTTGAATTTCACTATTTTTCCACTATCATGGTGAACCTCCACACCTTGCATGATTAATAACAAGATTCAGCATTAATGATTCTTGATTTTCGTGTCTCACTTGAAAGCAGACATAGTAGTGGTACACCAATTGTTGCAAAGTTTAATAACTATTACAACTTTTTCTATTATATAGTACAATCTTTATATGAATCAAGTACGCAATTATATAAAAATATTGATTATCCTTACCATGTTATCAACCGATGTACTTACCGTCCTGCAAGTCCAGTGGATTTTTGTAATCGAGGAATGTCAATATCGTAAAATTGGTTGTGGATATTTCCTCCCATTCGAACATTAGCATCAGCAACTGCGGTCTGATATTTCCATCTGTTCTATCCTTATTTTTGACTTATATAATAAAACACAATGAATTTACGCCTTTTCTAATAATAATATTTGTCCACCCTTTGTGCATGTAATGACCAAATAACTCGATGATATTGCAATGCTGAGTCATACAATTATATGGCCTATGGCAATTTGGCATGCCTAGGTTTGTATTAAACTTGGGCTTTGTTATTGACACTCCAAATATTGGTAAGGGGAGGTCAAATTTCAAAAACACTCCAATCATAAAAAGAATGTTACGGGGAGTCACATGCTTAATTTTTTACGTTCCCTTTTTACCCTGGTAATAACATTAGTTACCATCCCAAACCCAATAAATTTCAAATGCAAAGAAACAAATCTCTAAATTATTTGCAAAAAAAAGTGATCGTTTGGAGAGTAATAATGGTGCAAACGAAGAACGTGAAACAATTGAGATTATTGATAATTTAACATATGAGAAATGAAATTATTTAAAATAAGCGATCAACAAATGAGAAATGAAATTATTTGAAAAAAGCGGTCGACAAATGAGATTATTGATGATTTGATATAAAAATCTGATGCAGTTCGACTAATATACCATATAATTTTTTTAATTAACAACTAAAAAAGAATTATTGTAAAGAAGACTAATTTGGTAAAATAAACTTTATTTGGTAAGGGGGTGCTCTCCGCATTGATACTCCCCTTAACAAATTCTTTTTTCTTTTTAAATTGACCCCCCACCCTTGAACAATATTTGGAGTGTCAATAACAACACCCTTAAATTTTTGGTTGATTTCTATTTACGGAAATCAATAATTACTGGCGGAAGATGTTTTATAATGACCATAACTGAAACGACCCGAACTTCCCCGGTAAGGAAAGGCCGGATTGAGTTGAGAACAAACCACATCATAACCCAAACGGAAGAACATTTCATTGTTATTTTACAATAATTCATCAGAATACAAGAATATACAGAGTATTAACAAATAAGATACATTCGATAAATATCAGAGATTACAATAAATTACCTAGCAACGAAAAATAATACAAAATACAACTGAAGGAGATATACGGATACAAAGCTTTCCGAACATCGTTCCAGCTATAAACTAGGTCCATATGGATATAAATCTGCAAAACCAAAACGACTAGCTGCTCGTGTCGAAAATAAGGGCACCAAGAGTTTAGGTTAAAATAATAAACTCCAGGTCAGTCGTGTGACTGGTGTAAGAACTAAAACAGTTGTTATTCTTTATTTTAAAGTTAGGTAAATCAAGGGACCACGCCGTATAAAACGGAACGGGTTTCCTCCCAAGAATACCAGTGCATAAAACAATAGCGTAATGCTAAATAAAGAAAAAATGAAGCTATTATAAGACCCAGGTCCTATCACACAATGCAACGCAAGCCAGAGGATAGGGTTTTACCTTATAATAGCCAAAGCATGCTTGATACGTTTAAAACAAACCATTTGGTACTATAACAAGTGCATAGTGTTTAAAACAATTTCAAATCATAAGTATCAATCATAGACGGCATGGGTACCATATATCATGTCGCCATACTAGTTCTACAATTAAAACCGCAAAATCGCGTATTTGGAAGTTGGATTTCCATCTATGAACCGACGCAAAGGATAGTCCTCTACCGATTCGAGACTGTCTAGCCCGAGTCTCAGGATCAGAATGCATCAACCCTTTGGATCGTTAGGGCCGGTCCACCGATGTGGATTATTATGCCTGAACATTATATTTCCCCGCCCTTTGGGGCGTAAATGAGTCCACTGACTCTAACGGACCCTGATCGTCCGATCTAACCGAGGCGCCTCGCAACAGGAACAACCACACAGGTGAAAGTAATATAAATGTCAGGGCTGGTAGGTCACTGACACAACCCTAGCTAGAAGGAAACGTATTCCCTCCCTGATGTCCTCTCTCGTTTCTGGTTCATAACCGGGGTGTAAGGCTCGCGAATTCACGTTACACAAAGCTACGCCACAAAAGCCGTGCTTTGATCATCAACCACAAGACTCTGCTTTTCAACAGGAGCCTTGATCATTTGCATCTTAGCATGCCACACATGCAAACCACTCTATGCAACCGATATCAATCACACAGAATGAAATCCGATGTAAGACACACAGTCCATACAAGTCCGTTCTGGGTTTGAACGAAACCGGAGGCACTTTCCTCGCATACCCACCGATCTCCAAGTACGTCTGGACGATCACCAACTGATTCCCTCATCTTGGGTGTACAGCCTAATCAAGATCATCGGTAATCATCCAAACGATGTGAAGACTTCCGGTCTTAGACCACCGTCTTCATCTTCAACTTATCGTCGATTCAGTTATTCAGAATGGGATAAACCCGGTCTTTCTAAATAACTATCATATATAATATAAAAGTGTTACACTAACACAACATACGCCTCATTCCAATTCATCAGTCACTAACCGTAAATTAGTAAGAGAACAATTCCCTAAATATTAACCCCGAAGGCCGAAACCAGCATTAGATCAATACCCAGGAAACCATTCATCTAAACCAACCTACAGTTAGTTTCTAAATTTCACATTCTTAGAGAAAGGTTCCCATTAATTTTATCAAAGATAAATTGTGACGAATGAGAATTTCGCTCGGTCCGAACCAGTCGCTAAACCGACCCAGACCGTTCGAAACGCCCTATCGTTTGAGAACACGAGAAATCAGAATGCATACAGAAGAACATTTCATTGTATATTACAACAATGCATCAGATTACAAGAATATACAGAGTATAAACGAATATTACACAGAAATATCAGAGATTTAAATTACATTTAAATACATAGCAGCGGAAAATAATAAAATACACAACTAGAAGGAGATATACGGATACAAAGCTTTCCGGATATCGTTCCAGCTGTAAACCAGGATCCTGTGAATATAAATCTGCAAAACCAATACTACTAGCTGCCCGTGTCAAAATAGGGGCACCCAGAGTTTAGGTTAAAACAATAAACTCCAGGTCAGTCATGTGACTGGTGTGAGAACTAAAACAGTTATTAATCTTTATTTTAAATCATTAGGTAAATCAAGGGACCACGCCGTATAACACGGAACAGGTTTCCTCCCAAGAATACCAGTGCATAAAACAAACAGCGCAATGCTAAATAAAGAAAAATGAAGCTGTTATAAGACCCAGGTCCCATCACACAATGCAACGCAGCCGAGGATAGGGTTTTCCCTTATAACAGCCAAAGAATGCTTGATATGGTTAAAACAAATCGTTTGATACTATTATAAGTGCATAGTGTATAAAACAACTTCAAATCATAAGTATCAATCATAGGCGGCATTAGCGCCCCATCCCACTATGTCACCATATATAGGTTTACAAATAAAACCGCAAAGTCACGTATTTGGAAATTGGATTTCCGTCTATGAACCGAGGCCAGGGATCGTCCTCTACCGATTCGAGACAATCTAGCCTACCATGTCTCAGGAACAGCCGCAACTGCCCCCTGGATCGTCAGGGCCGGTCCACCGATGTGGATTATTATGCCTGAACAATACGTCTCCCCGCCCTTTGGGGCGCAAACGAGCCAACGAATGACTCCATCGGACCCGGATCGTCCGATCAAACCGAGGCGCCTCGCAACAGCAACAACCACATCAGTCAAACTCGTCAGGGCGTGTAAAACCACTGACGCCACTTCTAGCTAGAAAGAAACGCATGCCCTCCCTGACGTCCTCTCCCGTTTTTGATTCATACCGGGTGTGAAACTCGCGAAGCAAACGTTACACAAAGCTACGCCACAAAGGCCTTGCTTTGATCATCACCACAAGACTTTGCTTTTTGACAGAAGCCTCGATCAATTTCCACTTAGGCATGCCATACAGGCAATTCACTCCATGCGTTTGATATCCATCAATATATAACCCCTGAGCTCGTACGTCTCAGAGAAGGGCGTTAAGCAAGAGAATAAATTCTCCGCCGCCAAACAGATATATATTTAATAGAGATCAATCACACAGACTAAAATCCAATGTCAGACACACAGTCCATTTACAAGTCCGTTCTGGGTCTGAACGAAACCGGAGGCACCTAGTACCCCGCATATCCATCGATCGCCAAGTACGTCTGGACGATCACCAACTGTTTCCATCTTCTTGGGTGTACAGCCCAATCAAGATCATCAGTAATCACCCAAACGACGTGAAGACTTCCGGTCTTCGACCACTGTCTTCATCTTCGACTTATCGTCGTATCAGTTATTCAGAATGGGATAAACCCGGTCTTTCCGAATAACTCGCGTATATTTTAAATAAGTGTTACACAAACACAACATACGCCTCATTCCAATTCATCAGTCACTAACCGTAAATTAATCAAGAGAATAATTTCCCAAATATTAACCCCGAAGGCCGAAACCAACATCAGATCAATATCCAGAAAACCATTCTGCTTGGCCAACCGACAGTTAGTTTCTAAATTTCACATTCATAGGGAAATGTTCCCATTAATTTTATCCAAGATAAATTCTTTGAATTTATTCTTTATTCTATTTTTGAATCTCAATTCAAACTAGTCGGGATTAGCGAACCTTACCGAAGTAATCATTTATTTTAATTTCCCCATCCCAACCTATTTATCCCATGAAGTAAAACTGGTAATACTTCATATCTAACACCACAGTGTTATCGGTAAATTCAATTACCTTTTCACGTTCAAATCTTATTAAAGATTTAATTATCGCCTGGAGCAAAACTGGTGATACTCCATTTTTGATCATTTCAATCTAATTAAAGATTCATTAAAACTCCACTTAGTTTTAATCTTCGACTGGGTTAAAGAATCGGTGTCATTTAAAACACGGTTCACGATAAACCCAAAATCACATTCCATTAATTATCGGGTTAAAGAACAAGTGTTATTTAAAACACTGTTCACGATAAACCCAAAAATCAATACCAATTCAATTCCAATTAAATATATTTTAATTGGTACACTTCATTAAATCTAAATAAAAAGATTTAATCTTTTCTCAACTGGGTTCAAGAACAGTGTTAGTGAGGACACCATTCACGACAAACCCAAATCACATTTGATATTCAATATAAGGCTCTGAATAGAAAATATATCGGCTTATATTCAATATCAAATTCTACGATTAACAAATGTCGTATTGGAAATAACGATATAAATATATATCTTTCAAATTTCCATAACAACATCTGTATAATCACGAATTCCAACATCGAAATATTCCGAAGACAATTTCAATTCAAATCCACTCCAATGCAATCATTGGAAATGCTGGTTATTTTTAAAACCCTTATATATTCAATTTATTTATTTAAAAGTAAATAGAATTATAATTCTAGTTCAAAACTAGTTCATTTAGATAAAAATCTATTTTTATCTTTTCAAATATGGAGTTTTTCATCCCAATTCTTTCTAAATCATTTCTTATGATTTTACACAAATTATTACTATTTTTAATAATTTTATCAAGGCCCGTACAGTCGATTTCCATCAACGGTCATCGAACTGCACTTACGGCGACCTTTTTCGAATTTGATTTGGATGTATCTCCAAATCCAACCATTAGATTTCTAATTTCTGATATTCGTTAGAAAGCTCTTTTCGATACAAACCCAACGGTTCCGGTTTTAGGAGAATTCGACGGTCGGATCTCCCAATAATGTCCATTTGAAATAAATGGTCGAAATTCACGAACTGCCGCGGCGCGGCGCATTCTATTCAGGCCATTATATTATATATATAATATATATAATATATATTTCGTCGATTTCAATTTAAAACGAATTATATAAATAGTTTTAAATTTGTTTCAAAAGCAATTTCAACTTCCGTTTCAAATTCAAATCAAAATTGAATTCTTCTTTATAAATTCGTTTTAAAATTCATCTCTATTCAATTCAAATTTCAATTCAATTTGAATTCATTTCTAAATCGTTTTCAATTCAATTCATTTCTAAATCGTTTTAAAATCGATATAAATATCGTTCACGTCAAAATGGCGTCAATCTAATCAACACGGCTTCATATATTCCTTTATTTTATTCAACAAATGAATATTTATTTCTGTCAACACACGACTAATCTCAACGAATGAGTACTGTCCACGTGTGACTATTTTTGTTAAATTATTTCGTTCAACACATGACTAATCTCAACGGATGAGTACAGTCAACACATGAACCTTTATTTTATAGTGAATAAAGATATAGAATTTATTATTAAAATATTTCGTTCAACACATGACCAATCTCAATGGATGAGTACTGTCAACACATGAACCATTATTATTCTTTATTTTCTAAATTGAAATGAGGCCCAATCAATTACCATATAAAGTTAATCATATGGATTTTCACACATCACACGTACATAATAGCATTGAAAAATAATCAACCATCAACCAAAGTGCACTACACTGTATAAGCATCAAATACAGATATCTAACGCTTATAACAGCCTGTCAATCAATCGATCGACTTATTTAATCAATCAGGATGAGTGAACTTCAAATTTCATCCCAACACCCGTGTGGGGTTTCAAACAATCAAACACAGATTTTATTTGTTCTATTGGGCGATGTGTAAAATTTATCGTCCCAATCAATGTTAGTCAAATCAGTGTATATAAACAAATCGGCCGATTTGTTTATAAATATCTATTTGTTCACTTTCACGTTAAAAATTATATTCTTAACGATAAAACATTTTATTCAACCTATGAAAATATTCTATTCAGTTCATTTATTCAATAAAATGATATTTTTATTTTCTAACATATTTTAGAAAATTTCGGCGGCATAACGGCACGATACTAGAAACGGGACGAGGCCTAGCCTTATCCCCGGTCTAGTGAAGGCCCACGCCATTCACACATCAATCAATTCATTCATTTCACCAAACAATTCAATTCCACCAAACAATTCGATTTCAAATCAAATCATCTAACTAATCTATGCAACCAAACAAACAAGTCCATGGTCTGTGGATGATTGTGTCGGGTGCTACTAAGCACCGTCTGCATCCTAGTATATATATATATGACTAGAAAAGAAATTGAAGAGTGATAAATTCTCACCGAATGCTATCCAAACATCTTGACTCTTCTTTGATATAAATCTTCTTCGTTCTCACCTTTTTGTTACCTTCGTTGCCCGCTTTCACTACCTATGTAAAAATCGAATTTTTTACTTCGCTATTCCATATATAAAAATCATATTTTTATTTCGAAGTTCAATATATAAAAATCATATTTTTATTTCGAAGTTCAATATATAAAAATCATATTTTTATTTCGAAGTTCAATATATAAAAATCATATTTTTATTTCGAAGTTCAATATATAAAAATCATATTTTTATTTTGAAGTTCAATATATAAAAATCATATTTTTATTATGCTATACATTTTATAAAAATCACATTTTTACTATGCTATACATTTTATAAAAATCACATTTTTACTATGCTATACATTTTATAAAAATCACATTTTTACTATGCTATACATTTTATAAAAATCACATTTTTACTATGCTATACATTTTATAAAAATCACATTTTTACTATGCTATACATTTTATAAAAATCACATTTTTACTATGCTATACATTTTATAAAAATCATATTTTTACTTCGATGTTCTATATATAAAAATCGAATTTTGACTTCGTTATTCAATATATAAAAATCGAATTTTTTCCCTAACAAAATCAAATCTTTACTATACGAAAAATCAAACCTTTTCTATACGAAAAATCAAACCCTTTTTCCTATTAAAAATCCAAACTTTCTTGATTATAAAAATCTCATTTTTATATTCTAGTCATCTAAATTAAAATCAAATCTTTATGTTGTAAAAATAATATATTTTCTATATTAAACTGATTTTACATTACACTTCATAAATCAGAAAACATAATTTAAATAAATAAAAACTCACCGTCTTGGCTTGGATGTCGGACTGCCCTAGGGGGGGCTCACGGTGGTGCTCCTTTGGTCGGAGGTGATCCCGGTTAAGGAGAGGGAGGAAAAGCGAGAGAGAAGGGGAAGGAGAGGGTCCGGGAGTGACGATTAGTGCTAGAGGGAGGGGAACGATGACGTCAGGTGGTCGGAAAAGGGGGCGACGCGGGTTAGGGCTGGATCGGGTTTGGGATTTTGATAGGAGGGAGGTGCGAGGACGGGGAGAGATCGCCTGAGAGGGGGGGTTCGCTCGTGGCGGCGACGCTGGCGGATCCGCCCCCCTCGTTCGCTTTTTTTTTTCTTTTTTCTCTGAAATGAAATTGAAACGGGGGGGGGGGGGGGGGGCAGAAACCAAAAGGAGGGAGATAATTTTTATTTTTATTTAATTATTTTATTTGTAAAAAGTTGACTTTTACATACGACCTCTAAACGAGGTCCACCGCCTGTCGTCCATAGCGTTTTACCCCCATTCCGAACACAATGGGATATGTATCGTAAGCTGATTCGATCGTTTGAATCAGTTTCCGTCAAAATCTACGTATAACTCTATATATTGAATTTTAAACGTACATTTCAAATTACCGGGGTCACATACTAACTTGAAAAATTCCAGAAAAATATTTTCTAGCTTCGTATTGACGATACGGTCCTGACAAAACTAGTTTCGTCGAATTCTGTGACCGTTAGAAAAATGGCCAATTTCCAGTCGATTAAAATCAACTGAAAATGGTCAAACGCGGTTTCCTTTGCCACGCCCACATATTGATTCGAAAAATTATGAAATTTAAAACCTAGCAATAACTTGACACCACGGACCCAACAAAACTAGTTTCGTCGAAATCCGAGGTCATTTGCAAAATGTCTATTTTTAAGAGCCTGAATTCCATAGCGACTATTCAGAATTTTCAACTGGACATATCTTTTGAATCCCGCTATGAAATTTTGATTTTTCGGATTCGTTGGAAAGATATTATCAATTAGATGCTAATGTTTTTGGTTTCTCTAAAATCCGGATTGTTTTGCACCCGGTACATTCAATTGAAGTTTGAAATCGAATTACCGAACTACCGCGCCATTTTCCATTCTATTTATAATTATATATAATTTTTATATTCTAACGACGACGCGTATAAATATATACGTTGGAATTATATTCAAAATAAATTTCTCGTCGATTTTATTTAAAATAATCTATTTTAAATATTCAGAATTCGCTAAAATTGCCAAAATAAAAAATTTAAACTGGCCCAGATTTTCGGGTTGTTACAATCTCCCCCACTTAAAACTTTTCATCCCCGAAAAGGAACAAAGTCGAAAGTGGTTTGATTAATTAACTCTATGCTCGATCTGGCTTCCATTCTCCAACTCTTTAGTTTTTGAGAATTTTCAAAATTTCAAAAATTTGGCTAACACCCTAAATTTTCGAAAAATTTCGCCATAACCTCCCCTGCACCGGGAGCATCGGGGAATTTCAAATAGCTTCCCCGGTCCTTCAGATCTCAAAAAGAAAAAGAAAAAGCCAAGCGGCTAGCCAATAGGCTCATAAAATCATCATCACCCAAACAAAACAGTAAATTATGTAGTAAACATGTACCTATTTGTCGGGCAAACAAATTTTATTCTCTGCTCTAGCCTCCTTGCTATGACCTGTTCAAGGTAAGTACAAGTATATGCAAGCAAATGCGACCAATTTTCAATACAACTCACTATTTGATCAAATTGGCTATATGGTTAAAATTTCAACTAACAAACAATAATCAAACAACACAAACATCAATCAATTAGTGAATTAGAGTTTCAAATTCATAATTTTGATATATAGTCAAAAATCAGATTTTTGATGCCAAATCACAACAATAGGCCCTATCTAATTTTGGTTCTCACACCAGTCTAATGGAAATATATAGGAATCTCACCTTCGCAACACGAACATAAGTTCCGATGATGATCGATCAATCATCAGAACCATCTCCGGGTGTCTAGAGTGTAATTCTATATCTATCCAGTATATTAAAATTTCAAATACACGTGGATCAGACGTATACGCAAAATCTATATATACTGGATTGTCCACATCAATATAAATAAATAACCAAATACGAATAATTGATTTAAATTTTCAAAACAAAAATTGTTTTCATTTTCAAAAATATACTCTTCACACTCGTTCTAGGATACTACTGATCTCATCTCTAACGAGTCATTCCCATTGGATATTACTAATCCAATTTCTGATGAATTCTTTCGTATGGTTCTAATGTGTCTTGTTCTCTGAGCTTTGTAAACCAAAGCTCTGATACCAACTGTGACGAATGGGAATTTCGCTCGGTCCGAACCAGTCGCTAAACCGACCCAGACCGTTCGAAACGCCCTATCGTTTGAGAACACGACAAATCAGAATGCATACAGAAGAACATTTCATTGTATATTACAACAATGCATCAGATTACAAGAATATACAGAGTATAAACGAATATTACACAGAAATATCAGAGATTTAAATTACATTTAAATACATAGCAGCGGAAAATAATACAATACACAACTAGAAGGAGATATACGGATACAAAGCTTTCCGGATATCGTTCCAGCTGTAAACCAGGATCCTGTGAATATAAATCTGCAAAACCAAAACTACTAGCTGCCCGTGTCAAAATAGGGGCACCCAGAGTTTAGGTTAAAACAATAAACTCCAGGTCAGTCATGTGACTGGTGTGAGAACTAAAACAGTTATTAATCTTTATTTTAAATCATTAGGTAACTCAAGGGACCACGCCGTATAACACGGAACGGGTTTCCTCCCAAGAATACCAGTGCATAAAACAAACAGCGCAATGCTAAATAAAGAAAAATGAAGCTGTTATAAGACCCAGGTCCCATCACATAATGCAACGCAGCCGAGGATAGGGTTTTCCCTTATAACAGCCAAAGAATGCTTGATACGGTTAAACCAAATCGTTTGATACTATTATAAGTGCATAGTGTATAAAACAACTTCAAATCATAAGTATCAATCATAGGCGGCATGAGCGCCCCATCCCACTATGTCACCATATATAGGTTTACAAATAAAACCGCAAAGTCACGTATTTGGAAATTGGATTTCCGTCTATGAACCGAGGCCAGGGATCGTCCTCTAACGATTCGAGACAATCTAGCCTACCATGTATCAGGAACAGCCGCAACTGCCCCCTGGATCGTCAGGGCCGGTCCACCGATGTGGGTTATTATGCCTGAACAATACGTCTCCCCGCCCTTTGGGGCGCAAACGAGCCAACGAATGACTCCATCGGACCCGGATCGTCCGATCAAACTGGGGCGCCTCGCAACAGCAACAACCACATAAGTCAAACTCGTCAGGGCGTGTAAAACCACTGACGCCACTTCTAGCTAGAAAGAAACGCATGCCCTCCCTGACGTCCTCTGCCGTTTTTGGTTCATACCGGGTGTGAAACTCGCGAAGCAAACGTTACACAAAGCTACGCCACAAAGGCCTTGCATTGATCATCACCACAAGACTTTGCTTTTCAACAGAAGCCTCGATCAATTGCCACTTAGGCATGCCACACAGGCAATTCACTCCATGCGTTTGATATCCATCAATATATAACCCCTGAGCTCGTACGTCTCAAAGAAGGGCGTTAAGCAAGAGAATTCTCCGCCGCCAAACAGATATATATTTAATAGAGATCAATCACACGGACTAAAATCCAATGTCAGACACACAGTCCATTTACAAGTCCGTTCTGGGTCTGAACGAAACCGGAGGCACCTAGTACCCCGCATATCCATCGATCTCCAAGTACGTCTGGACGATCACCAACTGTTTCCATCTTCATGGGTGTACAGCCCAATCAAGATCATCAGTAACCACCCAAACAACGTGAAGACTTCCGGTCTTCGACCACCATCTTCATCTTCGACTTATCGTCGTATCAGTTATTCAGAATGGGATAAACCCGGTCTTTCGGAATAACTCGCGTATATTTTAAATAAGTGTTACACAAACACAACATACGCCTCATTCCAATTCATCAGTCACTAACCGTAAATTAATCAAGAGAATAATTTCCCAAATATTAACCCCGAAGGCCGAAACCAACATCAGATCAATATCCAGAAAACCATTCTGCTTGGCCAACCGACAGTTAGTTTCTAAATTTCACATTCATAGGGAAATGTTCCCATTAATTTTATCCAAGATAAATTCTTTGAATTTATTCTTTATTCTATTTTTGAATCTCAATTCAAACTAGTCGGGATTAGCGAACCTTACCGAAGTAATCATTTATTTTAATTTCCCCATCCCAACCTATTTATCCCATGAAGTAAAACTGGTTTTACTTCATATCTAACACCACGGTGTTATCGGTATGAAACAACCTGAACTTCCCCGGTCTCCGAAGAGAAGAGAAAGAACGAATTGTTTTGAGAACAGGACAAAACAGAATGCATACAGAAGAACATTTCATTGTATATTACAACAATGCATCAGATTACAAGAATATACAGAGTAAAAATGAATATTACACTGAAATATCAGAGATTTAAATTACATTTAAATACATAGCAGCGGAAAATAATACAATACACAACTAGAAGAGATATACGGATACAAAGCTTTCCGGATATCGTTCCAGCTGTAAACCAGGATCCTGTGAATATAAATCTGCAAAACAAAAACTACTAGCTGCCCGTGTCAAAATAGGGGCACCCAGAGTTTAGGTTAAAACAATAAACTCTAGGTCAGTCATGGGACTGGTGTGAGAACTAAAACAGTTATTAATCTTTATTTTAAAGATAGGTAAATCAAGGGACCACGCCGTATAACACGGAACGGGTTTCTTCCCAAGAATACCAGTGCATAAAACAAACAGCGCAATGCTAAATAAAGGAAAATGAAGCTGTTATAAGACCCAGGTCCCATCACACAATGCAACGCAGCCGAGGATAGGGTTTTCCCTTATAACAGCCAAAGAATGCTTGATACGGTTAAAACAAATCGTTTGATACTATTATAAGTGCATAGTGTATAAAACAACTTCAAATCATAAGTATCAATCATAGGTGGCATGAGCGCCCCATCCCACTATGTCACCATACTAGGTTCTACAAATAAAACCGCAAATGTCACGTATTTGGAAATTGGATTTCCGTCTATGAACCGAGGCAAAAGTTAGTCCTCCACCGATTCGAGACAATCTAGCCCATGTCTCAGGTCCCAGACTCAGGTGGGCCTTGGATCGTCAGGGCCGGTCCACCGATGTGGATTATTATGCCTGAACAATACGTCTCTCAGCCCTATGGGGCGTAAATGAGCCAACAAATGACTCCATCGGACCCGGATCGTCCGATCAAACCGAGGCGCCTCGCAACAGCAACAACCACATAAGTCAAACTCGTTAGGGCGTGTAAAACCACTGACGCCACTTCTAGCTAGAAAGAAACGCAAGTCCTCCCTGATGTCCTCTCCCGTTTTTGGTTCATACCGGGTGTGAAACTCGCGAAGTAAACGTTACACAAAGCTATGCCACACAGGCTGTGCTTTGATCATCACCACAAGACTTTGCTTTTCAACAGAAGCCTCGATCAATTGCCACTTAGGCATGCCACACAGGCAATTCACTCCATGCGTTTGATATCCATCAATATATAACCACTGAGCTCTTACGTCTCAGAGAAGGGCGTTAAGCAAGAGAATAAATTCTCCGCCGCCAAACAGATATATATTTAATAGAGATCAATCACACGGACTAAAATCGAATGTCAGACACACAGTCCATTTACAAGTCCGTTCTGGGTCTGAACGAAACTGGAGGCACCTAGTACCCCGCATATCCATCGATCTCCAAGTACGTCTGGACGATCACTAACTGTTTCCATCTTCTTGGGTGTACAGCCCAATCAAGATCATCAGTAATTACCCAAACGACGTGAAGACTTCCGGTCTTCGACCACCGTCTTCATCTTCGACACTACGTCGAATCAGTTATTCAGAATGGGATAAACCCGTTCTTTCTGAATAACTCGCGTATATATTATAAAAGTGTTACACAAACACAACATACGCCTCATTCCAATTCAGAATATTCTTTTATTCAAATATTCCTATACTTTGGGAAAAGTTCCCATTAATTTTATCCAAGATAAATTCTTTAAATTTATTCTTTAATCTCCTTTGAATATCAATTCAAACTAGTTGGGATTAGCGAACCACACCGAAGTAATCATTTATTTTATTTCTCAATCCCAACCTATTCATCCCATGAAGTAAAACTGGTAATACTTCATATCTAACACCACAGTGTTATCGGTAAATTCAATTACCATTTCACGTTCAAATCTAATTAAAGATTTAACCATCGCCTGGAGCAGAACTGGTGATACTCCATTTTCGATCATCTTAATCTAATTAAAGATTCATTAAAACTCCACTTAGTTTTAACCTTTAACTGGGTTAAAGAATCAGTGTCATTTAAAACACGGTTCACGATAAACCCAAAATCACATTCCATTAATTATCGGGTTAAAGAACAAGTGTTATTTAAAACACTGTTCACGATAAACCCAAAAATCAATACCAATTCAATTCCAATTAAATATCGTTTAATTGGTACACTTCATTAAATCCAAATAAAAAGATTTAATCTTTTCTCAACTGGGTTCAAGAACAGTGTTAGTGAAGACACCATTCACGACAAACCCAAATCACATTTGATATTCAATATAAGGCTCTGAATAGAAAGTATATCGGCTTATATTCAATATCAAATTCTACGATTAACAAATGTCGTATTGGAAATAACGATGTAAATATATATCTTTCAAATTTCCATAATAACATCTGTATAATCACGAATCCCAACATCGAAATATTCCGGAGACAATTTCGATTCAAATCCACTCCAATGCAATCATTGGAAATTTTGGTTATTTTTAAAACCCCTTTCAAATTCAATTTATTTATTTAAAAATAAATAGAATTTTAATTCTAGTTCAAAACTAGTTCATTTCGATAAAAATCTATTTTTATCTTTTCAAACATGAAGTTTTTCATCCCAAATCTTCACAAATCATTTCTTATGATTTTACACAAATTATTACTATTTTTAATAATTTTATCAAGGCCCGTACAGTCGATTTCCATCAATGGCCATCGAACTGCACTTACAGCGACCTTTTTCGAATTTGATTTGGACATAATTCCAAATCCAACCGTTAGATTTCTAATTTATCACATTCGTTAGAAAGCTCTTTTCGATACGAACCCAATGGTTCAGGTTTTAGGAGAATCCGACGGTCGGATCTCCCGTAATGTCCGTTTGAAATAAATGGTCGAAATTCACGAACTACCGCGACGCGGCACGTTCTATTCAGGCCATTATATTATATATATAATATATATAATATACACTTCGTCGATTTCTATTTAAAACGAATTATATAAATAGTTTTAAAATTCGTTTCGAAAGCAATTTCAACTTTCTTTTCAATTCAAATCAAAATTGAATTCCTCTCTATAAATTCGTTTCTATTCAATTCAAATTTCAATTCAATTTGAATTCATTTCAATTTGCTTTCAATTCAATTTGAATTCGTTTTCAATTCATTTCGAAATCGTTTTCAATTCAATTCATTTCGAAATCGTTTTCAATTCAATTCATTTCGAAATCGTTTTCAATTCAATTCATTTCGAAATCGTTTTCAATTCATTTCATTTCGAAATCGTTTTCAATTCAATTCATTTCGAAATCGTTTTCAATTCATTTCATTTCGAAATCGTTTTCAATTCAATTCATTTCGAAATCGTTTTCAATTCAATTCATTTCGAAATCGTTTTCAATTCATTTCATTTCGAAATCGTTTTCAATTCAATTCATTTCGAAATCGTTTTCAATTCATTTCATTTCGAAATCGTTTTCAATTCATTTCATTTCGAAATCGTTTTCAATTCAATTCATTTCGAAATCGTTTTCAATTCATTTCATTTCGAAATCGTTTTCAATTCATTTCATTTCGAAATCACTTTCAATATTCATTTTAAAATGAATAAAATCGATATAAATATCGTTCACGTCAAAATGGCGTCAATCTAATCAACACGGCTTCATATATTGATATTTTCAAATATTCCATTTCGAATATTTCTATTTCAAATATTTCTATTTTAAAACTGGAATGAGGCCCAATCAGTTACCATATAAAGTTATTATATGGATTTTCATACAACACATGTATAATAGCATTGAAAAATAATCAACCATCAACCAAAGTGCACTACACTGTATAAGCATCAAATATAGATATCTAACGCTTATAACAGCCTGTCAATCAATCGATCGACATATTTAATCAATCAGGATGAGTGAACTTCAAATTTTCTCCCAACACCCGTGTGGGGTTTCAAACAATCAAACACAGATTTTATTTGTGCAGTTGGGCGATGTGTGAAATTTATCGACCCAATCAATATCAGTGTATATACAAACAAATCGGCCGATTTGTTTATAACTATTCATTTATTCACATTCACGTTAAAAATTATATTTTTAACGATAAAACATTTTATTTCAACCTATGAATTTCTATTCAATTCATTTACACAATAAAATGATATTTTTTTATTTTCTAACATATTTTAGAAAATTTCGGCGGCATAACGGCACGATACTAGAAACGGGACAAGGCCTGAAACGACCCGCAAATCCGTGATATCAGAGTTGACTAAAAACACCACACGTCCAACTCAAATTGCACAGAAATACGACTCATTATTAGAAAGAAGTTAGAGGATGAGAAATAGAAAGAAAGAAATATTAGAATAGAAGAAAAACGAAGATCACAAACTCACAGCGGAACGAATAAAATATATTATATAACATAAGCTTTGAAATACAAATCTGTTTTGTACATATATACATACCATCATCAGAGTACACATAACATTTGATCCAGCGGAAGTAACTCTAGATAACTAACGTTGAAGCCTCCTGCTTCAAGCTCCTCCAAGTGTATCTGTAAAAGCCTGAAACACTTGACTGCCCGTACAAATTTGGGCACCCAAGAGTTTAGGGAAAACAAAACAAAATAAACTCTGGGTCAGTCATGGGACTGGTGTGAGTAAACTCCAACCACTTGTTTAACTTTCAAAATCCTTTCGAAAGAAAAGATAATAGTAAGACCAGCCCACACATAAACATGGACGGTTTTTACCTTACTATAACCCAAAACACTTTGATACGAAAATCCAGTGATATTATAATAATGTCTACATCAAGTAAATATCCAAATAGCAGAACGCTTGCATCTCACGCTCCACCTATGTATTATAAAATCAAAAACCGCATGGCGCTTATTGGAGATTGGATTCCAACTATGACAAGGTATGGGACCACCTTCCGATGATGTATCTCTAGAGGCAAATACACCTGGGTTCAACAAGAACATCTTGCAACCTGGCCCACACATGACCGACCACTCATTTCGCTTGAGTGTATCGAATGTATATCACCAACGGTTGGACTCAAACCACCGTTCCCGAATGGGCAGAATCGATAGATTTAGAAACAAAAGGGATTTCTCTAGATAGGTGATTATACACCCTAATGGGTGCGACCCACATAGTCATGCTGCCTGCCCGATTTTTGTCCTTTCCCGGTTGTTGAGGCCTGAGGCTACGCATACTTACCATTCATTGATAACACAATCACTTTGAATGCCACATTGTCAGATCCGTTAATCACTAGTTGAGTTTGCACAAATATTCTGGATATTATGCTAAGGGATAAATCCGTTGCAACCATATATATTTATACAGACCAACCCATTTGATCATTGGAAATACTTTGTCAGACATTCGTCCATTTACGTTCGTTCTGGGACTGAACGAAACCGAAGGCACTATTTCTATAAATAGAAAAGCCCTTGCACTTTACTCCGTCTTCAATATATTCAGCATACTTGGTTCGCAACGCTTATGCCGATACAGAGTGGTTCTTTGGATAATAATCCAACCGGTCTCTCCATATTGACAACGATGGTCAAAAACTTCGATAGTCTGTGATTTAACTATCGAATAAAAACAAGTGTTCATCCAAACATATCAAACAAATCACTGAGCTCTTTAATTAATATTTCATTAATTAAATCTCTTCTCCATTTCCTTATCAATATTTGTTAACCAAATATTTTCAATAACCATATTGGCCCTTTTACGCTATTTTTGATTTCGTTTCCTTATCGAATTCTATATATATATCGATATATATATTTCTAATTGTCAAATTTCTTAAAAATATTCTAACTCCTTAAATTCCCGGAAAAATTCGCCATAACCTCCCCTGTATCGGGAGCATCGGGAAATTTCAAATAGCTTCCCGGTATCTTCCTCAATTAAAAAGAAAAAGAAAAAGCCAAGCGGCCTGCCGATACGGCGCATAAAATCTCATATACGAATTAAACATGTACCTTTTTGTCGAGCACTACATTTATAACTTCATATACTTCATATCAAACCTGCTTACACATGTTCACCTGTTTGCAATTCAATTCAATACTATCTAATCGCTTGAATTCAGTTTCGCACATTTATTCTTTAATTAGTCGTTTTGCCTATTTCACTTCTTTGTTGAACATAACATGTTCAAACAAAATATTTAATTAGCTTGCTCATAACCAAATTGAATTTCAATTTCAATCCTAGTTTCCTGTTTGATTTCGAATATAAATTTTCAAATCGAATTCGCTTATTCAAAGCCCAATATTAATTCGAAATCTCATCAACTAATTTCTATTCGCATTAGTTAACTCTATTCAATAAATCAAAAATCTGATTTCTGTTTCAAAAATCGATTCATTACTCCACTTGAGTTCACACATATTTTATAACTCAAAATCTGGATTTTTTCTAAATAGAAATTTCGATTTTTATTTGCTTAAAACCCTTTAATATCATTAAATAAACCGTTATGGTTTTATAATGGTTCTGGCGCTGCTTTTCTGAAAATTTGATTTTGACATAACTCAAAATCTATACGACGAAATTCAGATTTTTCTCTTTCATTAGAAAACTATTATCGAACTGGTCCTGACGTTTCTTGTTTCGAAGAATTCCGACTTCAATTGCGTTCTATATATTCAATTGAAGTTCGAATCGCTATTTTACGAACTGCAGCGCTGCGGCGAGTTCGTTTTAATTTATATATATAAACTTTAAACTTCTTTAAATGAATTCAACTTCATTTAACTCCACTTGAATCCCTTGATTCCAATTTCAATCTTCTTTTGAATTCTATATTTCAAATCCCAATTCCTTTTCAAATTCAATATTTGAATTTCTATTTCAATTCCCTATATTCAAATTTGATGTTTGAATTCATTTGAATTCTCTTATTCAAATTCTAAATTTAAATTCCATTTGAACTGCAATAATCCAATTTCTATATTTGAATTCTATTGGAATTCAAATATTCAAACTCCTTTTTAAATTCTATATTTGAAATTCCATAGTTTAAAACTCATTTGAATTTCATATTCAAATCCCATAGATCAAATCTTATTTGAATTCAATTTGAATCTCTTATATTCAAATTCCATTTTTCATTTGAATTCTAATATTCAAATTCATTTCCAGCCTCATTTGAATTCTAATATTCAAACTCATTTTCAACACCATTTGAATTTCCATTATTCAAAATCATTTTCAACACCCTTTGAATTTCTATTATTCAAATTCATTTTCAACACCATTTGAATTTCTATTATTCAAATTCATTTGAATTCCCTTGAATTCAAATTCCATTTCAAAACTATTTGGATTTCCTATTTTGAAATCCTATTTTCAAAGTTTATTTCAAATTCTATTTTGAAATCTCATATTCAATTTCTACTTGAATTTCTATATTCAATTCCATGTTCAAATTCAACACTCGAATTTCTATTTCAAATCTCTATTCAAATTTCATATTTGAATTCCAATTCAAATCTTTATTCAAATCTTCTTTGAAATTCTATTTTCAAAGTCTATTTCAAATTCTCTTTTGAAAATTCTATTTTGAAATTCTATTTCAAATTCTATTTGGAAAATTTTATTTCAAATTCTCTATATTCAACACCATTGCACTTTCTATATTCAAATCCACCTTGGGTTTTCTATTTGAATTCTAAATTCAAATTTTCCATTTCCTTTTCTTTTTGAATTCAAATTTCCATTTCCTTTTCTATTTGAATTCAAATTCTATATTCAAATGTTATACTCAAATTTCAATTGAATTTAATATTTAAAAATTCCATTCCAAATCCTATTTGAAATTTCTTTTGTATTTCAAATATTTCAACTCCTTTCTAATATTTAAATTTCTACTTAAAAATTCTATTTCAAGTTCTATTTTGAAATTTCATTTCAAAATTTAATTTCACACTTGTATTTCTATTTCTGAATGATCAAATGATAATTCTCTTTACTTCATTTATAACTTCGTTATAAAAGAACTATTTATAAACTTCGTTTATAAAGAACTACTTGTTTTATTTTTCAAAACAAGTTTATATTTTTATTTCCATTTAAAATTCAAAATTCTATTTAAAAATAGAATTTTCCTTTTTTTAAAATCTCAAATGTCCTTTTAATTGGCCCAGTGATATTTAAACACACAAAGCAACGAATTATTTATTTTTCTAACACGTCATATATAACAATATATATGCAAACAAATAAACAAACAGATAATATATTTTTGAGGAATCCAGTTGGATTCCTCCAACCTGTTTCCCTGCATCCACAGATGTTAGCACATAAATAATACCCATTCTGCTTCGTGGCAGAATATCGCGGTATAGAAGGTCATCCACTAATCATAGCGTGGGGCGTATAGGGTAATCATCCGCTATGAAACTGCGGGCATCCGCTAATGAGACTGCGGGAATCCAACCAATCAATCAACCCAATATATATATATAGCCTAAATAACTAATATATATAAAACAACCAGAAAGCATTCACACAAGCAACAAACAATTATTTTTAATGAAATAAAAATAATTCTAAAGGTGAGTGAGATTTACTCACCAGGGCTTTTATTTGTGCTGAATACCCGATGAAGTCTATTATATAGATTTCACAGTGATTTCTCCAACCGTCTGTTTTTCAATGTAAAATAGTATAAATAAATTTCAGTTATTTAATTATACTAATTTAATTTAATAAATTACCCGCATGTAACAAATTCCAATTTAAACCTTAAATACCTACTTAATGGTTAATTTAAAATTTACCTACATACTAATTAAATATACATGTTTAACTAGAGTTTATGATCAAACAGTATGCTAATTTCAGTTTTAAATTAATTTCCATGCACTTACATAAAAATTTATTTTACAAAAATAAAAATACTTATGTTAATTACCTTATAAATTGAATCCTCCACCTTATGCTTCAGTACAAAGGGCCGCTATCGCCTTGGCCTTCTGAACTTCGAAACTTGAACGCAACCCCAAAAACATCAATCGCGATCTATAGATGTAGCTCGAAATCGAATCGGCTATCGGACCATCGCTTGCCACTAAAAACCGACCACTGGTGCTCTTCTCCCCCGTTGAATGGCATGCTGACCTCGAAATGAACCAACGATAGTTGTACTGACCCCAAATCGAGCAACTTCAGACCGATGACGAGCTTCAGAGGATACTGCGATTTCCATCGCACCTCTTCCTGAATTTGAGTGCCTCAGATACGATGTCAACCTCCCTGGAAGCCGCGGTCCTTGAGCGCAAATTCGATTTAGCCCTCTTCTCTTTTTTTTTTTCAGCGGCTCGATTTGGGTTTAACTGGGAAAAAGGAAGAACAAAGGGGATGGATTGTTTCGGACTTGAGAATCTGAAATTATACGAAGGCTTGGTTGATTTATAGGAGCGAACTGGGGAACATTCGTACGAGAGGCCATTAAAATGTTGTTTCCTGCATATTGAAAGAGACAGACAAATTTTGTTGCTCGATGTACATAGAGGTCTGCGTTTTAAAGAACAGTAGGTCGACTCTGTTAAAACTTAGGTCTGCTGATTAGATTTTATTAGTTTAAATTTTATTATATTTTGTTTTAATTTAATAGCTAAATATCTCACGGTCCTTTAACTCGATATTCTGAACCGCTATTCACCCGTAGCGACCGACGTTTCTAAAGTTATACGATATTCTGGACTTAACTGAACATATTTTGAAATTTAATTCAATCGTTTATACAGACTATCAGTATTAGATTGACGACTTAAATTCAATTTAATTTAAAATATAATTCAGTTTCAAACAATTAAATCCATCGATGATAAATAATTATTATCGTTTTAAGTCAATATAGAATTTATGTTAGTTGACTTAACTTTTCTGATTTAGTTTTACACTTCGAATTCAATTGTTACTATTACGATAATTAAATAAAATCGATATTAAATCATATATCGATAATTAAATTGACAAATCCAATATAAAATCCATTTATATTATGAATTCAATTTTTAAAACCATACTAAATAATTAAAATAAACTGTTTAAAAATCTGGGTCGTTACATTCTTCCCCCCTTAAAATAATTTCGTCCTCGAAATTGCTAAGGTAGGAAAATACTATAAACCCATTAACTTTTCATAACTCCTTCATGTTGAAACTCACCTCCTCATATTTCAACAAATTTAATTCCACCAAAACTTTTGGTTTTCACACATTTGATTCGAATGATCTACGATCAATCCATTTATATCCAATCTATATTCCAATAAACCTATTCAAATTGATTCTAATCAATTCACTCACTTCGACCCATTTAACTTGTTTAAGTTAAATTTAAATTCCAGAATTCAAATCCCTGGGTTTTCTTTTCCAAATCTTTTGAAATCCCATAAATATATACATATATTTATTTTCATTTCAAATTCAAAACATTTGAATTTTCAAACCACTTTGTTTTCTTTCAAACAAATTTCCATCAAAACTTTTTCTAAGGTAGCAATTCATCACTTAGAAACTCGAAAATGGACTCTGATGAGGCTGCAGTCATCATCAGAATTATTTCCCAGCCACTGAAGTGAGTTCAGTGCTTTATTATTTCAAAATCCATTCAAATATGATTTCGATTCAAATCCTTTCAAATTAATGCTATATTACCTTAACATACTTTGAAAAATATTTTTCAATTTCCCAGGATTTTGAATTCTTAATTCTGCTTCGAATTTAATTCTAATTCATCTCATTTGTATATTTAATTCCTATACAAATTCAGTTTGGTTATAAATAACCATTTCAATTTTATAATCTCATTTGATTATAAAGTCAACACCCAACACATCCATATAATAATAATTCTAGAAAATTATTCTTTCTATATCAAAATAGAAATTTTGGGTAAAATTATTTCATTTACCCATTTAAAAACAATATCATGTCGATTCCTCTGTCCAAGTGTTTACAAACTCCTATCGACGTCGTGGCGTCCCACGATTCGACCAGAATTCATAAACTACTCACAGACTAGCCAACACAATATAAAACAATTTTTATATCAACATACAAATACGCTCTCTCATATATATATACTCAACTCATTCTAGGGTACTGCTGACTCTATCTCTAATGAGCACATGCCACACAAGCCTAGATGTTCGCTCAACCTGGCTCTGATACCAACTGAAACGACCCGCAAATCCGTGATATCAGAGTTGACTAAAAACACCACACGTCCAACTCAAATTGCACAGAAATACGACTCATTATTAGAAAGAAGTTAGAGGATGAGAAATAGAAAGAAAGAAATATTAGAATAGAAGAAAAACGAAGATCACAAACTCACAGCGGAACGAATAAAATATATTATATAACATAAGCTTTGAAATACAAATCTGTTTTGTACATATATACATACCATCATCAGAGTACACATAACATTTGATCCAGCGGAAGTAACTCTAGATAACTAACGTTGAAGCCTCCTGCTTCAAGCTCCTCCAAGTGTATCTGTAAAAGCCTGAAACACTTGACTGCCCGTACAAATTTGGGCACCCAAGAGTTTAGGGAAAACAAAACAAAATAAACTCTGGGTCAGTCATGGGACTGGTGTGAGTAAACTCCAACCACTTGTTTAACTTTCAAAATCCTTTCGAAAGAAAAGATAATAGTAAGACCAGCCCACACATAAACATGGACGGTTTTTACCTTACTATAACCCAAAACACTTTGATACGAAAATCCAGTGATATTATAATAATGTCTACATCAAGTAAATATCCAAATAGCAGAACGCTTGCATCTCACGCTCCACCTATGTATTATAAAATCAAAAACCGCATGGCGCTTATTGGAGATTGGATTCCAACTATGACAAGGTATGGGACCACCTTCCGATGATGTATCTCTAGAGGCAAATACACCTGGGTTCAACAAGAACATCTTGCAACCCGGCCCACACATGACCGACCACTCATTTCGCTTGAGTGTATCGAATGTATATCACCAACGGTTGGACTCAAACCACCGTTCCCGAATGGGCAGAATCGATAGATTTAGAAACAAAAGGGATTTCTCTAGATAGGTGATTATACACCCTAATGGGTGCGACCCACATAGTCATGCTGCCTGCCCGATTTTTGTCCTTTCCCGGTTGTTGAGGCCTGAGGCTACGCATACTTACCATTCATTGATAACACAATCACTTTGAATGCCACATTGTCAGATCCGTTAATCACTAGTTGAGTTTGCACAAATATTCTGGATATTATGCTAAGGGATAAATCCGTTGCAACCATATATATTTATACAGACCAACCCATTTGATCATTGGAAATACTTTGTCAGACATTCGTCCATTTACGTTCGTTCTGGGACTGAACGAAACCGAAGGCACTATTTCTATAAATAGAAAAGCCCTTGCACTTTACTCCGTCTTCAATATATTCAGCATACTTGGTTCGCAACGCTTATGCCGATACGGAGTGGTTCTTTGGATAATAATCCAACCGGTCTCTCCATATTGACAACGATGGTCAAAAACTTCGATAGTCTGTGATTTAACTATCGAATAAAAACAAGTGTTCATCCAAACATATCAAACAAATCACTGGGCTCTTTAATTAATATTTCATTAATTAAATCTCTTCTCCATTTCCTTATCAATATTTGTTAACCAAATATTTTCAATAACCATATTGGCCCTTTTACGCTATTTTTGATTTCGTTTCCTTATCGAATTCTATATATATCGATATATATATTTCTAATTGTCAAATTTCTTAAAAATATTCTAACTCCTTAAATTCCCGGAAAAATTCGCCATAACCTCCCCTGTATCGGGAGCATCGGGAAATTTCAAATAGCTTCCCGGTATCTTCCTCAATTAAAAAGAAAAAGAAAAAGCCAAGCGGCCTGCCGATACGGCGCATAAAATCTCATATACGAATTAAACATGTACCTTTTTGTCGAGCACTACATTTATAACTTCATATACTTCATATCAAACCTGCTTACACATGTTCACCTGTTTGCAATTCAATTCAATACTATCTAATCGCTTGAATTCAGTTTCGCACATTTATTCTTTAATTAGTCGTTTTGCCTATTTCACTTCTTTGTTGAACATAACATGTTCAAACAAAATATTTAATTAGCTTGCTCATAACCAAATTGAATTTCAATTTCAATCCTAGTTTCCTGTTTGATTTCGAATATAAATTTTCAAATCGAATTCGCTTATTCAAAGCCCAATATTAATTCGAAATCTCATCAACTAATTTCTATTCGCATTAGTTAACTCTATTCAATAAATCAAAAATCTGATTTCTGTTTCAAAAATCGATTCATTACTCCACTTGAGTTCACACATATTTTATAACTCAAAATCTGGATTTTTTCCAAATAGAAATTTCGATTTTTATTTGCTTAAAACCCTTTAATATCATTAAATAAACCGTTATGGTTTTATAATGGTTCTGGCGCTGCTTTTCTGAAAATTTGATTTTGACATAACTCAAAATCTATACGACGAAATTCAGATTTTTCTCTTTCATTAGAAAACTATTATCGAACTGGTCCTGACGTTTCTTGTTTCGAAGAATTCCGACTTCAATTGCGTTCTATATATTCAATTGAAGTTCGAATCGCTATTTTACGAACTGCAGCGCTGCGGCGAGTTCGTTTTAATTTATATATATAAACTTTAAACTTCTTTAAATGAATTCAACTTCATTTAACTCCACTTGAATCCCTTGATTCCAATTTCAATCTTCTTTTGAATTCTATATTTCAAATCCCAATTCCTTTTCAAATTCAATATTTGAATTTCTATTTCAATTCCCTATATTCAAATTTGATGTTTGAATTCATTTGAATTCTCTTATTCAAATTCTAAATTTAAATTCCATTTGAACTGCTATAATCCAATTTCTATATTTGAATTCTATTGGAATTCAAATATTCAAACTCCTTTTTAAATTCTATATTTGAAATTCCATAGTTTAAAACTCATTTGAATTTCATATTCAAATCCCATAGATCAAATCTTATTTGAATTCAATTTGAATCTCTTATATTCAAATTCCATTTTTCATTTGAATTCTAATATTCAAATTCATTTCCAGCCTCATTTGAATTCTAATATTCAAACTCATTTTCAACACCATTTGAATTTCCATTATTCAAAATCATTTTCAACACCCTTTGAATTTCTATTATTCAAATTCATTTTCAACACCATTTGAATTTCTATTATTCAAATTCATTTGAATTCCCTTGAATTCAAATTCCATTTCAAAACTATTTGGATTTCCTATTTTGAAATCCTATTTTCAAAGTTTATTTCAAATTCTATTTTGAAATCTCATATTCAATTTCTACTTGAATTTCTATATTCAATTCCATGTTCAAATTCAACACTCGAATTTCTATTTCAAATCTCTATTCAAATTTCATATTTGAATTCCAATTCAAATCTTTATTCAAATCTTCTTTGAAATTCTATTTTCAAAGTCTATTTCAAATTCTCTTTTGAAAATTCTATTTTGAAATTCTATTTCAAATTCTATTTGGAAAATTTTATTTCAAATTCTCTATATTCAACACCATTGCACGTTCTATATTCAAATCCACCTTGGGTTTTCTATTTGAATTCTAAATTCAAATTTTCCATTTCCTTTTCTTTTTGAATTCAAATTTCCATTTCCTTTTCTATTTGAATTCAAATTCTATATTCAAATGTTATACTCAAATTTCAATTGAATTATATATTTAAAAATTCCATTCCAAATCCTATTTGAAATTTCTTTTGTATTTCAAATATTTCAACTCCTTTCTAATATTTAAATTTCTACTTAAAAATTCTATTTCAAGTTCTATTTTGAAATTTCATTTCAAAATTTAATTTCACACTTGTATTTCTATTTCTGAATGATCAAATGATAATTCTCTTTACTTCATTTATAACTTCGTTATAAAAGAACTATTTATAAACTTCGTTTATAAAGAACTACTTGTTTTATTTTTCAAAACAAGTTTATATTTTTATTTCCATTTAAAATTCAAAATTCTATTTAAAAATAGAATTTTTCCTTTTTTTAAAATCTCAAATGTCCTTTTAATTGGCCCAGTGATATTTAAACACACAAAGCAACGAATTATTTATTTTTCTAACACGTCATATATAACAATATATATGCAAACAAATAAACAAACAGATAATATATTTTTGAGGAATCCAGTTGGATTCCTCCAACCTGTTTCCCTGCATCCACAGATGTTAGCACATAAATAATACCCATTCTGCTTCGTGGCAGAATATCGCGGTATAGAAGGTCATCCACTAATCATAGCGTGGGGCGTATAGGGTAATCATCCGCTATGAAACTGCGGGCATCCGCTAATGAGACTGCGGGAATCCAACCAATCAATCAACCCAATATATATATATATAGCCTAAATAACTAATATATATAAAACAACCAGAAAGCATTCACACAAGCAACAAACAATTATTTTTAATGAAATAAAAATAATTCTAAAGGTGAGTGAGATTTACTCACCAGGGCTTTTATTTGTGCTGAATACCCGATGAAGTCTATTATATAGATTTCACAGTGATTTCTCCAACCGTCTGTTTTTCAATGTAAAATAGTATAAATAAATTTCAGTTATTTAATTATACTAATTTAATTTAATAAATTACCCGCATGTAACAAATTCCAATTTAAACCTTAAATACCTACTTAATGGTTAATTTAAAATTTACCTACATACTAATTAAATATACATGTTTAACTAGAGTTTATGATCAAACAGTATGCTAATTTCAGTTTTAAATTAATTTCCATGCACTTACATAAAAATTTATTTTACAAAAATAAAAATACTTATGTTAATTACCTTATAAATTGAATCCTCCACCTTATGCTTCAGTACAAAGGGCCGCTATCGCCTTGGCCTTCTGAACTTCGAAACTTGAACGCAACCCCAAAAACATCAATCGCGATCTATAGATGTAGCTCGAAATCGAATCGGCTATCGGACCATCGCTTGCCACTAAAAACCGACCACTGGTGCTCTTCTCCCCCGTTGAATGGCATGCTGACCTCGAAATGAACCAACGATAGTTGTACTGACCCCAAATCGAGCAACTTCAGACCGATGACGAGCTTCAGAGGATACTGCGATTTCCATCGCACCTCTTCCTGAATTTGAGTGCCTCAGATACGATGTCAACCTCCCTGGAAGCCGCGGTCCTTGAGCGCAAATTCGATTTAGCCCTCTTCTCTTTTTTTCTTTTTTCAGCGGCTCGATTTGGGTTTAACTGGGAAAAAGGAAGAACAAAGGGGATGGATTGTTTCGGACTTGAGAATCTGAAATTATACAAAGGCTTGGTTGATTTATAGGAGCGAACTGGGGAACATTCATACGAGAGGCCATTAAAATGTTGTTTCCTGCATATTGAAAGAGACAGACAAATTTTGTTGCTCGATGTACATAGAGGTCTGCGTTTTAAAGAACAGTAGGTCGACTCTGTTAAAACTTAGGTCTGCTGATTAGATTTTATTAGTTTAAATTTTATTATATTTTGTTTTAATTTAATAGCTAAATATCTCACGGTCCTTTAACTCGATATTCTGAACCGCTATTCACCCGTAGCGACCGACGTTTCTAAAGTTATACGATATTCTGGACTTAACTGAACATATTTTGAAATTTAATTCAATCGTTTATACAGACTATCAGTATTAGATTGACGACTTAAATTCAATTTAATTTAAAATATAATTCAGTTTCAAACAATTAAATCCATCGATGATAAATAATTATTATCGTTTTAAGTCAATATAGAATTTATGTTAGTTGACTTAACTGTTCTGATTTAGTTTTACACTTCGAATTCAATTGTTACTATTACGATAATTAAATAAAATCGATATTAAATCATATATCGATAATTAAATTGACAAATCCAATATAAAATCCATTTATATTATGAATTCAATTTTTAAAACCATACTAAATAATTAAAATAAACTGTTTAAAAATCTGGGTCGTTACAAGGCCTAGCCTTATCCCCGGTCTAGTGAAGGCCCACGCCATTCACACATCAATCATATCAATTTCATTTCACCAAACTATTCAAATCAACCCAAACAATCTAACTAACAACACAGCCAAACCAACAAGTCCATGGTCTGTGGACGATTGTGTCGGGTGCTACTAAGCACCGTCTGCATCCTAGTATGTATATAACTAGAAAAGAAATAGAAAGGTGAGAAATTCTCACCAATAGCTATCCAAGCTCCACGGCACTTCATTTGCAGAAGTCTTCGTCGTTTCGCCTTTTTGTCACCTTCGTTGTCCGCTTTCACTACATATGTAAAAATCGAATTTTTACTTCGCTATTCAATATATAAAAATCGAATTTTTAGTTCGCTATTCAATATATAAAAATCGAATTTTTATTTTGAAGTTCACTATATAAAAATCATATTTTTATTTCGAAGTTCACTATATAAAATCACATTTTTATTTCGAAGTTCAATATATAAAAATCCTATTTTTATCTCCACTTCGTTATAAAAATTATATTTTAATATTTCTCTTCGCTTAATGAAGAATATATTTTTAATTTTCTACTTATATCAATTTTTTTTCCTGTTATACGTATATAAAAATATAATCTTCCATCTCTTTTCATAGTAAAAATCACATTTTTACCTTCGCTTCTTTGTTATAAAAATCAAATCTTTTTAAGCAAATAAAAATTTAACCTTTTTATAATTAAAAATCCTATTTTTCCGCATGTAAAAATCCATGATTTCACTGTATAAAAAGTCAAACTTTGCACACTATTTAAACTATCGTATTTTTACCTAAGCAAAATCATATCTTTTCACTCTCTTTATATATATATATATATATATATCTAATTTTTATATATTTAAAAATCAGAAAATAAATTCTATGTGCATATATATATATATATAATTGATTTAAAATTAATGTATTTTAATTAAATCAACCTAATTATTTAAAATAAATTCAAATAAAAACATACCAGTGGACTTTGGGGTGGGAATGATGGTGTCGGGCTCAGCAGGGGGCGGAGGAGTTGCGTCGGAGGTCTGGTAGGCGTCGGGGTTGCTGGGTGTAGGCGGATTAGGGTTGGTGGGTCCTGGCGTCACGGCTTCAGGGGGGGTTCGGGGATCTCGATTTCAAGTGGAGGAGGAGGAGAGTAGGGGGAGGAGTGGGGCGGCGCTCTGGTCGGAGGGGGGGCGATGCCGTTGTCGGTGGTGGCTGGAGCTGCTTCCCCCTCGTCGCGACTTCGTTCGCTTCTTCTTCTTCTTTTTTTTTTTTTTTATTTTCAGAAGCGAATGAACGGGGAAAGGGGGGGCCAGAGTAAAAAGGGGGGAGAAAATATATATATATAATTTTTTATTTATTTAATTTAATTCGCAAAAAGTTGACTTTTACACACGACCTCTAAACGAGGCCCACCGCCTGTCGTCCATAGCGTTTTACCCCCATTCCGAACACAATGGGATATGTATCGTAGGCTGATTTGGCTGTTACAATCAGTTTCTGTTAAATTTACATTTAAATCACTTTATTGAATTTTAAACGTACATTTCAAATTCTCGGGGTCTCATACTAATTCTAAAAATTCTCGAAAAATATTTTCTAGCTTCGTATTGACAATACGGTCCTAACAAAACTAGTTTCGTCGAATTCTGAGACCGTTAGAAAAATGGCCAATTTCCAGTCGATTAAAATCAACTGAAACTGGTCAAACGCGTTTTCCTTTGCCACGATCACATATTGATTCAGAAAATTATGAAATTTGGAATCTAGCAATAACTTTACATCACGGACCCAACAAAACTGGTTTCGTCGAAATCCGAGGTCATTTGCAAAATGTCCATTTTTAAGGGCCTGAATTCCATAGCGACTATTCAGAATTTTCAACTGGACATATCTTTTGATTCCCGCTCCGAAATCTTGATTTTTCGGATTCGTTGGAAAGATATCATCAATTAGATCCTAATGTTTTTGGTTTCACTAAAATCCGGATTGTTTTGCACCCGGTACATTCAATTGAAATTTGAAATCGAATTATCGAACTACCGCGCCATTTTCAACGACGCGTATAATATATACGTTCGAATTATATTCAAAATGAATTTCTCGTCGATATTATTTAAAATAATTCATTTTAAATAATCAAAATTCGCTAAAATTGCCAAGATAAAAATTTTAAACTGGCCCAAATTATCGGGTTGTTACAATCTCCCCCACTTAAAACTTTTCGTCCCCGAAAAGGAACAAAGTCGAAAGTGGTTTGATTAATCAACTCTACATTCGATCTGGCTTCCATTCTCTAACTTTTCAGTTTCTGAGAATTTTCTAAAATTTCAAAAATTTGGCTAACACCCTAAATTTTTGAAAAATTTGGCCATAACCTCCCCTGCACCGGGAGCATCGGGGAATTTCAAATAGCTTCCCCGGTCCTTCAGATCTCAAAAATAAAAAGAAAAAGCCAAGCGGCTAACCAATAGGCTCACAAAATCATCATCACCCAAACAAAACAGGAAATTATGTAGTAAACATGTACCTATTTGTCGGGCAAACAAATTTTATTCTCGGCTCTAGCCTCCTTGCTATGACCTGTTCAATGATATACATGTATATGCAAGCAAATGCGACCAAATTTCAATACAAGTCAATATTTGATTCAGTTAGGCATAATGGTTCAAAATTATCAAACAATTAAACAAACAACACAAACATCAATCAATTAGTGGATTAACGTTTCAAATTCATAATTTTGATATATAGTCAAAAATCAGATTTTTGATGCCAAATCACAACAATAGGCCCTATCTAATTTTGGTTCTCACACCAGTCAATAGGAAATATATAGATATCACACCTTCGAAACACGAATACCAATTCTGATGATGTTCGAACTATCATCAGAATCATCTTCGGGCGACTAGAGTGTGATTCGATATCTATCCAGTATATTAAAATTTCAAATACACGTGGATCAGACGTATACGCAAAATCTTTATATACTGGACTGTCCAACTCAATATAAATAGATAATCAGATACGAATAATTGATTTAAATTTTCAAAACCAGAATTGTTTTCATTTGAAAAATATACTCTTCACACTCGTTCTAGGATACTACTGATCCTATCTCTAACGAGTCATTCTAATTGGATATTACTAACCCAATATCTGATGAATTCTTTCGTATGGTTCTAATGTGCCTTGTTCTCTAAGCTTTGTAAACCAAAGCTCTGATACCAAATGAAACGACCTGAACTTCCCCGGTCTCCGAAGAGAAGAGAAAGAACGAATTGTTTTGAGAACAGGACAAAACAGAACGCATACAGAAGAACATTTCATTGTATATCACAACAATGCATCAGATTACAAGAATATACAGAGTAAAAATGAATATTACACAGAAATATCTGAGATTTAAATTACATTTAAATACATAGCAGCGGAAAATAATACAATACACAACTAGAAGAGATATACGGATACAAAGCTTTCCGGATATCGTTCCAGCTGTAAACCAGGATCCTGTGAATATAAATCTGCAAAACCAAAACTACTAGCTGCCCGTGTCAAAATAGGGGCACCCAGAGTTTAGGTTAAAACAATAAACTCCAGGTCAGTCATGGGACTGGTGTGAGAACTAAAACAGTTATTAATCTTTATTTTAAAGATAGGTAAATCAAGGGACCACGCCGTATAACACGGAACGGGTTTCTTCCCAAGAATACCAGTGCATAAAACAAACAGCGCAATGCTAAATAAAGGAAAATGAAGCTGTTATAAGACCCATGTCCCATCACACAATGCAACGCAGCCGAGGATAGGGTTTTCCCTTATAACAGCCAAAGAATGCTTGATACGGTTAAAACAAATCGTTTGATACTATTATAAGTGCATAGTGTATAAAACAACTTCAAATCATAAGTATCAATCATAGGCGGCATGAGCGCCCCATCCCACTATGTCACCATACTAGGTTCTACAAATAAAACCGCAAATGTCACGTATTTGGAAATTGGATTTCCGTCTATGAACCGAGGCAAAAGATAGTCCTCCACCGATTCGAGACAATCTAGCCCATGTCTCAGGTCCCAGACTCAGGTGGGCCTTGGATCGTCAGGGCCGGTCCACCGATGTGGATTATTATGCCTGAACAATACGTCTCTCCGCCCTATGGGGCGTAAATGAGCCAACAAATGTCTCCATCGGACCCGGATCGTCCGAACAAACCGAGGCGCCTCGCAACAGCAACAACCACATAAGTCAAACTCGTCAGGGCGTGTAAAACCACTAACGCCACTTCTAGCTAGAAAGAAACGCAAGTCCTCCCTGATGTCCTCTCCCGTTTTTGTTTCATACCGGTTGTGAAACTCGCGAAGTAAACGTTACACAAAGCGATGCCACACAGGCTGTGCTTTGATCATCACCACAAGACTTTGCTTTTCAACAGAAGCCTCGATCAATTGCCACTTAGGCATGCCACACAGGCAATTCACTCCATGCGTTTGATATCCATCAATATATAACCCCTGAGCTCTTACGTCTCAGAGAAGGGCGTTAAGCAAGAGAATAAATTCTCCGCCGCTAAACAGATATATATTTAATAGAGATCAATCACACGGACTAAAATCCAATGTCAGACACACAGTCCATTTACAAGTCCGTTCTGGGTCTGAACGAAACCGGAGGCACCTAGTACCCCGCATATCCATCGATCTCCAAGTACGTCTGGACGATCACTAACTGTTTCCATCTTCTTGGGTGTACAGCCCAATCAAGATCATCAGTAATTACCCAAACGACGTGAAGACTTCCGGTCTTCGACCACCGTCTTCATCTTCGACACCACGTCGAATCAGTTATTCAGAATGGGATAAACCCGGTCTTTCTGAATAACTCGCGTATATATTATAAAAGTGTTACACAAACACAACATACGCCTCATTCCAATTCAGAATATTCTTTTATTCAAATATTCCTATACTTTGGGAAAAGTTCCCATTAATTTTATCCAAGATAAATTCTTTAAATTTATTCTTTAATCTCCTTTGAATATCAATTCAAACTAGTCGGGATTAGCGAACCACACCGAAGTAATCATTTATTTTATTTCCCAATCCCAACCTATTCATCCCATGAAGTAAAACTGGTAATACTTCATATCTAACACCACAGTGTTATCGGTAAATTCAATTACCATTTCACGTTCAAATCTAATTAAAGATTTAACCATCGCCTGGAGCAGAACTGGTGATACTCCATTTTCGATCATCTCAATCTAATTAAAGATTCATTAAAACTCCACTTAGTTTTAATCGTTAACTGGGTTAAAGAATCAGTGTCATTTAAAACACGGTTCACGATAAACCCAAAATCACATTCCATTAATTATCGGGTTAAAGAACAAGTGTTATTTAAAACACTGTTCACGATAAACCCAAAAATCAATACCAATTCAATTCCAATTAAATATCGTTTAATTGGTACACTTCATTAAATCCAAATAAAAAGATTTAATCTTTTCTCAACTGGGTTCAAGAACAGTGTTAGTGAAGACACCATTCACGACAAACCCAAATCACATTTGATATTCAATATAAGGCTCTGAATAGAAAATATATCGGCTTATATTCAATATCAAATTCTACGATTAACAAATGTCGTATTGGAAATAACGATGTAAATATATATCTTTCAAATTTCCATAATAACATCTGTATAATCACGAATCCCAACATCGAAATATTCCGGAGACAATTTCGATTCAAATCCACTCCAATGCAATCATTGGGAATTTTGGTTATTTTTAAAACCCCTTTCAAATTCAATTTATTTATTTAAAAATAAATAGAATTTTAATTCTAGTTCAAAACTAGTTCATTTCGATAAAAATCTATTTTTATCTTTTCAAACATGAAGTTTTTCATCCCAAATCTTCACAAATCATTTCTTATGATTTTACACAAATTATTACTATTTTTAATAATTTTATCAAGGCCCGTACAGTCGATTTCCATCAATGGCCATCGAACTGCACTTACAGCGACCTTTTTCGAATTTGATTTGGACATAATTCCAAACCCAACCGTTGGATTTCTAATTTATCACATTCGTTAGAAAGCTCTTTTCGATACGAACCCAACAGTTCCGGTTTTAGGAGAATCCGACGGTCGGATCTCCCGTAATATCCGTTTGAAATAAATGGTCGAAATTCACGAACTGCCGCGACGCGGCACGTTCTATTCAGGCCATTATATTATATATATAATATATATAATATATATAATATACACTTCGTCGATTTCTATTTAAAACGAATTATATAAATAGTTTTAAAATTCGTTTCGAAAGCAATTTCAACTTTCTTTTCAATTCAAATCAAAATTGAATTCCTCTCTATAAATTCGTTTCTATTCAATTCAAATTTCAATTCAATTCGAATTCATTTCAATTTGCTTTCAATTCAATTTGAATTCGTTTACAATTCATTTCGAAATCGTTTTCAATTCAATTCATTTCGAAATCGTTTTCAATTCATTTCATTTCGAAATCGTTTTCAATTCAATTCATTTCGAAATCGTTTTCAATTCATTTCATTTCGAAATCGTTTTCAATTCAATTCATTTCGAAATCGTTTTCAATTCATTTCATTTCGAAATCGTTTTCAATTCAATTCATTTCGAAATCGTTTTCAATTCAATTCATTTCGAAATCGTTTTCAATTCATTTCATTTCGAAATCGTTTTCAATTCAATTCATTTCGAAATCGTTTTCAATTCTTTTCATTTCGAAATCGTTTTCAATTCATTTCATTTCGAAATCGTTTTCAGTTCAATTCATTTCGAAATCGTTTTCAATTCATTTCATTTCGAAATCGTTTTCAATTCATTTCATTTCGAAATCACTTTCAATATTCATTTTAAAATGAATAAAATCGATATAAATATCGTTCACGTCAAAATGGCGTCAATCTAATCAACACGGCTTCATATATTGATATTTTCAAATATTCCATTTCGAATATTTCTATTTCAAATATTTCTATTTTAAAACTGGAATGAGGCCCAATCAGTTACCATATAAAGTTATTATATGGATTTTCATACAACACATGTATAATAGCATTGAAAAATAATCAACCATAAACCAAAGTGCACTACACTGTATAAGCATCAAATATAGATATCTAACGCTTATAACAGCCTGTCAATCAATCGATCGACATATTTAATCAATCAGGATGAGTGAACTTCAAAATTTCTCCCAACACCCGTGTGGGGTTTCAAACAATCAAACACAGATTTTATTTGTGCAGTTGGGCGATGTGTGAAATTTATCGACCCAATCAATATCAGTCAAATCAGTGTATATACAAACAAATCGGCCGATTTGTTTGTAACTATTCATTTATTCACATTCACGTTAAAAATTATATTTTTAACGATAAAACATTTTATTTCAACCTATGAATTTCTATTCAATTCATTTACACAATAAAATGATTTTTTTTTATTTTCTAACATATTTTAGAAAATTTCGGCGGCATAACGGCACGATACTAGAAACGGGACAAGGCCTAGCCTTATCCCCGGTCTAGTGAAGGCCCACGCCATTCACACATCAATCATATCAATTTCATTTCACCAAACTATTCAAATCAACCCAAACAATCTAACTAACAACACAGCCAAACCAACAAGTCCATGGTCTGTGGACGATTGTGTCGGGTGCTACTAAGCACCGTCTGCATCCTAGTATATATATATAACGAGAAAAGAAATAGAAAGGTGAGAAATTCTCACCAATAGCTATCCAAGCTCCACGGCACTTCATTTGCAGAAGTCTTCGTCGTTTCGCCTTTTTGTCACCTTCGTTGTCCGCTTTCACTACATATGTAAAAATCGAATTTTTTACTTCGCTATTCAATATATAAAAATCGAATTTTTAGTTCGCTATTCAATATATAAAAATCGAATTTTTATTTCGAAGTTCACTATATAAAAATCATATTTTTATTTCGAAGTTCACTATGTAAAATCACATTTTTATTTCGAAGTTCAATATATAAAAATCCTATTTTTATCTCCACTTCGTTATAAAAATTATATTTTTATATTTCTCTTCGCTTAATGAAGAATATATTTTTAACTTTCTACTTATATCAATTTTTTTCCTGTTATACGTATATAAAAATATAATCTTCCATCTCTTTTCATAGTAAAAATCACATTTTTACCTTCGCTTCTTTGTTATAAAAATCAAATCTTTTTAAGCAAATAAAAATTTAACCTTTTTATAATTAAAAATCCTATTTTTCCGCATGTAAAAATCCATGATTTCACTGTATAAAAAGTCAAACTTTGCATACTATTTAAACTATCGTATTTTTACCTAAGCAAAATCATATCTTTTCACTCTCTTTATATATATATATATATATATAAATCTAATCTTTATATATTTAAAAATCAGAAAATAAATTCTATGTGCATATATATATATAATTGATTTAAAATTAATGTATTTTAATTAAATCAACCTAATTATTTAAAATAAATTCAAATAAAAACATACCAGTGGACTTTGGGGTGGGAATGATGGTGTCGGCCTCAGCAGGGGGCGGAGGAGTTGCGTCGGAGGTCTGGTAGGCGTCGGGGTTGCTGGGTGTAGGCGGATTAGGGTTGGTGGGTCCTGGCGTCACGGCTTCAGGGGGGGTTCGGGGGTCTCGATTTCAAGTGGAGGAGGAGGAGAGTAGGGGGAGGAGTGGGGCGGCGCTCTGGTCGGAGGGGGGGCGATGCCGTTGTCGGTGGTGGCTAGAGCTGCTTCCCCCTCGTCGCGACTTCGTTCGCTTCTTCTTCTTTTCTTTTTTTTTTTTTATTTTCAGAAGCGAATGAACGGGGAAAGGGGGGCCAGAGTAAAAAGGGGGGAGAATATATAAATATTTTTATTTTATTTTATTTAATTTAATTCGCAAAAAGTTGACTTTTACACACGACCTCTAAACGAGGCCCACCGCCTGTCGTCCATAGCGTTTTACCCCCATTCCGAACACAATGGGATATGTATCGTAGGCTGATTTGGCTGTTACAATCAGATTCTGTTAAATTTACATTTAAATCACTTTATTGAATTTTAAACGTACATTTCAAATTCTCGGGGTCTCATACTAATTCTAAAAATTCTCGAAAAATATTTTCTAGCTTCGTATTGACGATCCGGTCCTAACAAAACTAGTTTCGTCGAATTCTGAGACCGTTAGAAAAATGGCCAATTTCCAGTCGATTAAAATCAACTAAAACTGGTCAAACGCGTTTTCCTTTGCCACGCTCACATATTGATTCAGAAAATTATGAAATTTGGAATCTAGCAATAACTTGACATCACGGACCCAACAAAACTGGTTTCGTCGAAATCCGAGGTCATTTGCAAAATGTCCATTTTTAAGGGCCTGAATTCCATAGCGACTATTCAGAATTTTCAAATGGACATATCTTTTGATTCCCGCTCCGAAATCTTGATTTTTCGGATTCGTTGGAAAGATATCATCAATTAGATCCTAATGTTTTTGGTTTCACTAAAATCCGGATTGTTTTGCACCCGGTACATTCAATTGAAGTTTGAAATCGAATTATCGAACTACCGCGCCATTTTCAACGACGCGTATAATATATACGTTCGAATTATATTCAAAATAAATTTCTCGTCGATATTATTTAAAATAATTCATTTTAAATAATCAAAATTCGCTAAAATTGCCAAGATAAAAATTTTAAACTGGCCCAGATTTTCGGGTTGTTACAAATTCAATTACCATTTCACGTTCAAATCTAATTAAAGATTTAATTAATGCCTGGAGCAAAACTGGTGATACTCCATTTCGATTATTTCAATCTAATTAAAGATTCATTAAAACTCCACTTAGTTTTAATCTTTGACTGGGTTAAAGAATCAGTGTCATTTAAAACACGGTTCACGATAAACCCAAAATCCCATTCCATTAATTATCGGGTTAAAGAACAAGTGTTATTTAAAAAACACTGTTCACGATAAACCCAAAAATCAATATCAATTCAATTTCAAATAAACATTATTTAGTTGGTACACTTCATTAAATCTAAATAAAAAGATTTAATCTTTTCTCAACTGGGTTCAAGAACAGTGTTAGTGAAGACACCATTCACAACAAACCCAAATCACGTTTGATATTCAATACAAGGCTCTGAATAGAAAATATATCGGCTTATATTCAATATCAAATTCTACGACTAACAAATGTCGTATTGGAAATAACAATATAAATATATATCTTTCAAATTTCCATAGCAACATCTGTATAATCACGAATTCCAACATCGAAATATTCCGAAGACAATTTCGATTCAAATCCACTCTAATGCATTCATTGGAAATTCTGGTTATTTTTAAAACCCTTTTCAAATTCAATTTATATATTTAAAAATAAATAGAATTATAATTCTAGTTCAAAACTAGTTTACTTCGATAAAAATCTATTTTTATCTTTTCAAATATGGAGTTTTTCATACCAATTCTTCTCAAATCATTTCTTATGATTTTACACAAAATATTACTATTTTTAATAATTTTATCAAGGCCCGTACAGTCGATTTCCATCAACGGCCATCGAACTGCACTTACAGCGACCTTTTTCGAATTTGATTTGGACGTATCTCCAAATCCAACCGTTAGATTTCAAATTTCTAACATTCGTTAGAAAGCTCTTTTCGATACGAACCCAACGGTTCCGGTTTTAGGAGAATCCGACGGTCGGATCTCCCAATAATGTCCGTTTGAAATAAATGGTCGAAATTCACGAACTGCCGCGGCGCGGCGCATTCTATTCAGGCCGTTATATTATATATATAATATATATAATATATATTTCGTCGATTTCAATTTAAAACGAATTATATAAATAGTTTTAAATTCGTTTCAAAAGCAATTTCAACTTCCGTTTCAAATTCAAATCAAAATTGAATTCTTCTTTATAAATTCGTTTTAAAATTCATCTCTATTCAATTCAAATTTCAATTCAATTTGAATTCATTTCTAAATCGTTTTCAATTCAATTCATTTCGAAATCGTTTTAAAATCGATATAAATATCGTTCACGTCAAAATGGCGTCAATCTAATCAACACGGCTTCATATATTCCTTTATTTTATTCAACAAATGAATATTTGTTTCTGTCAACACACGACTAATCTCAACGAATGAGTACTGTCCACGTGTGACTATTTTTGTTAAATTATTTCGTTCAACACATGACTAATCTCAACGGATGAGTACAGTCAACACATGAACCTTTATTTTATAGTGAATAAAGATATAGAATTTATTATTAAAATATTTCGTTCAACACATGAACAATCTCAATGGATGAGTACTGTCAACACATGAACCATTATTATTCTTTATTTTCTAAATTGAAATGAGGCCCAATCAATTACCATATAAAGTTAATCATATGGATTTTCACACATCACACGTACATAATAGCATTGAAAAATAATCAACCATCAACCATAGTGCACTACACTGTATAAGCATCAAATACAGATATCTAACGCTTATAACAGCCTGTCAATCAATCGATCGACATATTTAATCAATCAGGATGAGTGAACTTCAAATTTCATCCCAACACCCATGTGGGGTTTCAAACAATCAAACACATATTTTATTTGTGCAGTTGGGCGATGTGTAAAATTTATCGTCCCAATCAATGTTAGTCAAAATCAGTGTATATAAACAAATCGGCCGATTTGTTTATAAATATCTATTTGTTCACTTTCACGTTAAAAATTATATTCTTAACGATAAAACATTTTATTCAACCTATGAACATATTCTATTCAGTTCATTTATTCAATAAAATGATATTTTTATTTTCTAACATATTTTAGAAAATTTCGGCGGCATAACGGCACGATACTAGAAACGGGACGAGGCCTAGCCTTATCCCCGGTCTAGTGAAGGCCCACGCCATTCACACATCAATCAATTCATTCATTTCACCAAACAATTCAATTCCACCAAACAATTCGATTTCAAATCAAATCATCTAACTAATCTATGCAACCAAACAAACAAGTCCATGGTCTGTGGACGATTGTGTCGGGTGCTACTAAGCACCGTCTGCATCCTAGTATATATATATGACTAGAAAAGAAATTGAAGAGTGAGAAATTCTCACCGAAAGCTATCCAAACATCTTGACTCTTCTTTGATATAAATCTTCTTCGTTCTCGCCTTTTTGTTACCTTCGTTGCCCGCTTTCACTACCTATGTAAAAATCGAATTTTTTACTTCGCTATTCCATATATAAAAATCATATTTTTATTTCGAAGTTCAATATATAAAAATCATATTTTTATTTCGAAGTTCAATATATAAAAATCATATTTTTATTTCGAAGTTCAATATATAAAAATCATATTTTTATTTCGAAGTTCAATATATAAAAATCACATTTTTACTATGCTATACATTTTATAAAAATCACATTTTTACTATGCTATACATTTTATAAAAATCACATTTTTACTATGCTATACATTTTATAAAAATCACATTTTTACTATGCTATACATTTTATAAAAATCACATTTTTACTATGCTATACATTTTATAAAAATCATATTTTTACTTCGATGTTCTATATATAAAAATCGAATTTTGACTTCGTTATTCAATATATAAAAGTCGAATTTTTTCCCTAACAAAATCAAATCTTTACTATACGAAAAATCAAACCTTTTCTATACGAAAAATCAAACCCTTTTTCCTATTAAAAATCCAAACTTTCTTGATTATAAAAATCTCATTTTTATATTCTAGTCATCTAAATTAAAATCAAATCTTTATGTTGTAAAAATAATATATTTTCTATATTAAACTGATTTTACATTACACTTCATAAATCAGAAAACATAATTTAAATAAATAAAAACTCACCGTCTTGGCTTGGATGTCGGACTGCCCTAGGGGGCGCTCACGGTGGTGCTCCTTTGGTCGGAGGTGATCCCGGTTAAGGAGAGGGAGGAAAAGCGAGAGAGAAGTGGAAGGAGAGGGTCCGGGGGTGACGATTAGTGCTAGAGGGAGGGGAACGATGACATCAGGTGGTCGGAAAAGGGGGGCGACGCGGTTAGGGCTGGATCGGGTTTGGGGTTTTGATAGGAGGGAGGTGCGAGGACGGGGAGAGATCGCCTGAGAGGGGGGGTTCGCTCGTGGCGGCGCCTCCGGTGGCTGCGACGCTGGCGGATCCGCCCCCCTCGTTCGCTTTTTTTTTTTTCTTTTTTCTCTGAAATGAAATTGAAACGGGGGGGGGGGGGGGGGGGCAGAAACTAAAAGGAGGGAGATAATTTTTATTTTTATTTAATTATTTTATTTGTAAAAAGTTGACTTTTACATACGACCTCTAAACGAGGTCCACCGCCTGTCGTCCATAGCGTTTTACCCCCATTCCGAACACAATGGGATATGTATCGTAAGCTGATTCGATCGTTTGAATCAGTTTCCGTCAAAATCTACATATAACTCTATATATTGAATTTTAAACGTACATTTCAAATTACCGGGGTCACATACTAACTTGAAAAATTCCAGAAAAATATTTTCTAGCTTCGTATTGACGATACGGTCCTGACAAAACTAGTTTCGTCGAATTCTGTGACCGTTAGAAAAATGGCCAATTTCCAGTCGATTAAAATCAACTGAAAATGGTCAAACGCGTTTTCCTTTGCCACGCCCACTTATTGATTCGAAAAATTATGAAATTTAAAACCTAGCAATAACTTGACACCACGGACCCAACAAAACTGGTTTCATTGAAATCCGAGGTCATTTGCAAAATGTCTATTTTTAAGAGCCTGAATTCCATAGCGACTATTCAGAATTTTCAACTGGACATATCTTTTGATTCCCGCTATGAAATTTTGATTTTTCGGATTCGTTGGAAAGATATTATCAATTAGATCCTAATGTTTTTGGTTTCACTAAAATCCGGATTATTTTGCACCCGGTACATTCAATTGAAGTTTGAAATCGAATTACCGAACTACCGCGCCATTTTCCATTCTATTTATAATTATATATAATTTTTATACTCTAACGACGACGCGTATAAATATATACGTTCGAATTATATTCAAAATAAATTTCTCGTCGATTTTATTTAAAATAATCTATTTTAAATATTCAGAATTCGCTAAAATTGCCAAAATAAAAATTTTAAACTGGCCCAAATTTTCGGGTTGTTACATAAATCATTTAAAATTTATTCTTTAATCTTCTTTTGAATATTAATTCATACAAAATTATGGTTTATCCAAACTAGTCGGGATTAACGAACCTTACCGAAGTAATAAATTGTTAAATTTCCCAACCCCGACCTATTCATCCCATGAAGTAAAACTGGTAATACTTCATATCTATCACCATGGTGTTATCGGTAAATTCAATTACCATTTCACGTTTAAATCTAATTAAAGATTTAACTATCGTCTGGAGTAAAACTGGTGGTACTCCATTCTTGGTCATTTCTTGAATTTGGTAATTTTAATTATCAAATTCACTTTTCAATCTATTTAAAGATTCATTAAAACTCCACTTAGTTTTAATCTTTGATTGGGTTAAAGAATCAATGTCATTTAAAACACAATTCACGATAAACCCAAAATCACATTCCATTTCAATTAGTCCCTAACCATAAATTAGCAAGTGAGCAATTCCCTAAGTATTAACCCCGAAGGCCAAAACCAACACCAGATCAATACCCCAGAAACCATTCAACTTAACTAACCTCCAATTAGTTTCTGATTTTCTTAACTCCTTTTGGGTCTAAGAACAGTATTATTGAAGATACCATTCACGACAACCCAAAATCACATTCCATTAATTGTCGGGTTAAAGAACAAGTGTTATTTAAAACACCGTTCACGATAAACCCAAAAATCAAATCTAATTCAATTCCAATTAGATATTATTTAATTGGTACACTTTATTAAATCTAAACAAAAAGATTTAATCTTTTTCTCAACTGGGTTTAAGAATAGTTTTAATGAAGACACCATTCACGACAAACCCAAATCACATTTGATATTAAATACAAGGCTCTGAATAGAAAATATATCGGTTTATATTCAATATCAAATTCTACGACCAACAGATATCGTATTGGAAATAACGATATTAATATATCTTTCGAATTCCCATAATAATATCTGTAGCATCACGAAATCCAACACCGAGATATTCTGAAGACAATTTCGATTCAAATCCATTCCAATTCAACTATTGGAATTTCTGGTTACTTTTAAAACCATTTCAAATCCCATTTATCTATTTTTCAAAATAATTGAATTATAATTCTAGTTCAAAACTAGTTTATTTCGATAAAAATCTATTTTTATCTTTTCAAATATGGAGTTTTTCATCCCAATTCTTTCCAAATCATTTCTTACGATTTTACACAAATTATTAATGTTTTTAATAATTTTATCTAGGCCCGTACATTCGATTTCCATCAATGGCCATCGAACTGCACTTACAACGACCTTTTCTAAATTTGAATTGGACATAATTCCAAATCCAATCGTTAGATTTCTAATTTCTTATATTCGTTAGAAAGCTCTTATCGATACGAACCCAACGATTCCGGTTTTTGGAGAATCCGACAGGCGGATCTCCCGTAAAATCTATTCGAAGTCGATGGTCGAAATTCACGAACTGCCGCAGCGCTGCGCGTTCTATTTCAGGCCATCATATATATATATATATATATATATATATATATATATATATATAATTTCATCGATTTTCTTTTAAAACGTATTTTATAAATCGTTTTAAATTCGTTTTCGAATCAATTTTAGCTTCACATTCAATTTCCAATCAAAATTGAATATTCCATATCATCTATATATAAATTCGTATTAATTTCATTTCAAATCGATTTCAATTCAATTCCAATTTACTTCGAATTTCAATTCATTTCAATTTAATTCGAATTTCAATTTATTTCAATATTATTTGAAAAATGAATAAAATCGATATAAATATCGTTCACGTCAAAATGGCGCAAATCTAATCAATATGGCTTCATATATTTCTATTTTCAAATATTCTATTTCAAATATCTCTTTTTCAAATATTTTTCTATTCAAATATTTCTTTCTCAAATATTCTATTCCAAAACTGGAATGAGGCCCAATCAATTACCGTATAATGTTAATTATATGGATTTTTCTACAACACATGTATACAATAACAACGATATATAATCAACCACCATCCAGAGTGCACCACACAACTGCATAAGCATTAAATATAAATAATCAATGCTTACACAGTCTGTCGACGAATTGATCGACGTACAACTAAACAATCGGGATTAGTGTACGTCAAATATTATCCCAATACCCATGTGGAGTTTCAAACAATCAAACACAGATTTTATTCGTGCATTTGGGCAATGTGTAAATTTTATCGTCCCAATCAATATCAATCAAATCAGTGTATATAAACAAATCTCCGATTTGTTTATAAATATTTATTTTTAATACACGTTAAAAATTCTATTTTTAACTATAAAATATTTTAACTTTATAAATATTTTATTTCATTTCAAATCACATCACACAATCAACTACACATCAAAATCAAACAAACAAGCATACAAGCCGTCCATGGTCTGTGGACGACGGGTGTCGAGTGCTACTAAACACCGTCTGCATCCTAGTATATATTTTTAACTAGAAAAATTAAATTAAAAGTTATAAGTTCTCACAGAGGGTTCCACTCCGCCGTGCTTTGCTTCTGAACTGCTGAACCGTCTGGGTCGGTTGAAATTCGAATTAAGTCCTTTTCACGCTGTTCAAATAAAAATTATATTTTTATTGCTTCATTCTAATAAATAAAATTCATATTGTTATTTATAATTTATATATTTTTACAACACTTCTTTTCTATATAAAAAATTATATTTTTATATTTCTACTTCATATATAAAGATCAAATTTTTATTTCATCGCAATAAAAATCACATTTTTATTTCAACATAGATATAATAAAAATCAGATTTTTATTTCGCTACATATATAAAGATCAAATTTTTATTTCGTTGCTATAAAAATCACATTTTTATTTCAACATAGATATAATAAAAATCAGATTTTTATTTCGCTACATATATAAAGATCAAATTTTTATTATCTATATAATATAAAAATCATATTTTTAATAATTCTACTTTATAAAAATCATATTTTTATTCTTTCTATAATATAAAAATCATATTTTTAATACTTCTACTTTATAAAAATCATATTTTTATTCTTTCTATTATATAAAAATCATATTTTTATTCTTTTCAAAATTAAATCTTTATCATTTCAAAATCAGTTTTAATAACTATAACAAATCAGTTTTTAACAAGTAAATAAAATCAGTTTTAACAAGCAAACAAAATCAGTTTAATCATATTTGAATTCATAGTAAAACTGAAAATAAGTTTTAATGTTGTTTACCTCGTTTCCATCGCGGGAGGGGGGGGTTTACTCTCGGCATTGACGGCGGAGGAGGAGCGCAGGTCAAGGGGGTGCGGGCTAGGGTGCTGCGGTTTCGAATTTAGGGGCTAGGGCTTCTCGTTTCAGCGAGTTAGAGGGAGAGAGAGGTGCTGATGAGAGAGGAGGCGGGGGCGACGAAGGAGAGAGTGGCGCGACGGTCACGAACGGAGGGGAGGGAGCACGTTGGAGGCGCCATCGTTTTTTTCTTTTTTTATTTCGATCGATTTCTGCTAAATGGGGAAGAGAGAGAAAGATAAAAGGGGGGCCAATATATTTCAATTAATTTTATTTATTTTTATTTCAAAAAGTTACCTTTTTTATTCGAACTCCAAACAAGGCCCACCGCTTGTCGTCCATAGCTAATTACCCCCATTCCTAACACAATGGGATATGTATCGTAGGCCCATTCGACTGGTTCTATTAGTTTCCATCAAAATCAACATATAACTCTATATATTGAATTTGAACGCGAATTTCCAATTATCGGGGCCACATACTAACTCAAAAAATTTCAGAAAAATATTTTCTAGCTTCGTATTGACGATACGGTCCTAACAAAACTAGTTTCGTCAAATTCTGAGACCGTTTGAAAAATGGCCATTTTCCAGTCGATTAAAATCAACTGAAACTGGTTAAACTCATTTTCCTTTGCCACGCTCACAAATTGAATCAAAAAATTATGAAAATGGGAATCTAGCAATAACTTTACATCACGGATCCAACAATAGTGGTTTCATCGAAATCCGAGGTCGTTTGCAAAATTCCCATTTTTAAGGGCTAGAATTCCATAGCGACTATTCTGAAAATTCATTTGGACATATCTTTTGATTCCCGCTATGAAATTTTGATTTTTCGGATTCATTGGAAAGATATTCTCAAATAGATTCAAATATTTTTGGTTTCACTAAATTCCGGTTTATTTTGAATCCTGTACATCCGTTTGAAATTTGAAATCGAATTATCGAACTACCGCGCCATTTTCAATTCCTTTTATAATTTAAAATAAATATTTATATTCTAACGACGATCTATATAAATATATACGTTCTAATTCCATTCAAAATAAATTTCTCGTCATTATTATTTAAAATAATTCATTTTAAATATTCAAAATTCATTAAATTTGCCAAAATAAAAATTTTAAATTGGCTCGGATTTCCGGGTTATTACAATCTCCCCCACTTAAAACTTTTCGTCCCCGAAAAGGAACGAAGCCGAAAGTTGTTTAACGAATCCACTCAACTTTCGTCATTTTCATTATAGCTTAAGTTGTTCAACTTTTCAGTTTCTAAGGACTTCTCAAATTTCTCAAAAACTTGGCTAACACCCTAAATTTTTGAAAAATTTCGCCATAACCTTCCCTGCACAGGGGACTTCGGGATATTTCATATAGCCTCCCATGGCCTTCTTCAATCCAAAAGAAAAAGCCAAGCGGCTAGCCAATCGGCTCATAAAATCACCCAAAACTCAAGAAATACAATAAACATGTACCTATTTGTCGGGCAAACAATTCTATTCCTCTTCTCTAGCCTCCTTGCTATGACTTGTTCAATGTATACACATGTATATGCATGCAAATGCAACTAATTTTCAATACAACTCACTATTTGGTTCAATTTGGCCAAAGGGATCAACATTTAATTATTCAAACAATAATCAAACAACACAACCAGTAATCAATTAGTTGATTAGCTTTTCAAATTCATAATTTTGATATATAGACAAAAATCATATTTTTGGTGCTAATTCACAACAATGTATTATAACTATATTTTGGTTCTCACACCAGCCTAATGGAAATATATAGAAATCCCACTTTCGTCACTCGAATATTAACACTGATGATGAGGCCTCATCATCAGAATCATCTCCGGGCAACTAGAGCGTGACTCTATATCTATCCAGTATATTTGAGATTTCAATTCACGTGGATCAAACGCATATGAAAATCCCTATATACTGGACTGTCCAAATCAATACAAATAAATATTCAAATACGTTGAATAATTGATTTAAATTTTCAAAACAAAAATTGTTTTCATTTTAAAAATATACTCTTCACACTCGTTCTAGGATACTACTGATCCCATCTCTAACGAGTCGTTCTCATTGGATATTACTAATCCAATTTCTGATGAATTCTTTCGTACGGTTCTAATGTGCCTTGTTCTCGAGCTTTGTAAACCAAAGCTCTGATACCAAAATGAAACAACCCGAACTTCCCCGGTAAGGAAAGGCCGGATTGAGTTGGGAACAAACCACATCATAACCCAAACGAAAGAACATTTCATTGTTATTTTACAACAATTCATCAGAATACAAGAGTATACAGAGTATTAACAAATAAGATACATTCGATAAATATCAGAGATTACAATAAATTACCTAACAGCGGAAAATAATACAAAATACAACTGAAGGAGATATACGGAAGCTTTCGGACATCGTTCCACCTGTAAACCAGGTTCCTGTGGATATAAGTCTGCAAAACCAAAACTACTAGCTGCTCGTGTCGAAAATAAGGGCACCCAGAGTTTAGGTTAAAACAATAAACTCAAGGTCAGTCATGTGACTTGTGTGAGAATTAAAACAGTTGTTATTCTTTATTTTAAAGTTAGGTAAATAAAGCCACGCCGTATAACACGGAACGGGTTTCCTCCCATGAATACCAGTGCATAAAACAGCAGCGCAATGCTAAATAAAGAAAAAATGAAGCTGTTATAAGACACAGGTCCCATCACACAATGCAACGCAAGCCGGAGGATAGGGTTTTACCTTATAATAGCCAAAGCATGCTTGATACATTTAAAACAAATCATTTGATACTATAACAAGTGCATAGTGTTTAAAACAATTTCAAATCATAAGTACCAATCATAAACGACATGGGCACCATATATCATGTCGCCATACTAGTTCTACAATTAAAACCGCAAAATCACGTATTTGGAAGTTGGATTTCCACCAATGAGCCAAGGCAAAAGATAGTCCTCTACCGATTCGAGACTGTCTAGCCCGAGTCTCATGATCAGAACGTATCAACCCTTTGGATCTCCAGGGCCGGTCCACCGATGTGGATTATTATTCCTGAGCACTACGTTTCCCCGCCCTTTGGGGCGTAAATGAGTCCACTGACTCTATCAGACCCGGATCGTCCGATCTAACCGAGGCGCCTCGCAACAGCAACAACCACACAGGTGAAAGTAATATAAATGTCAGGGCTGGTAGGTCACTAACACCACCCTTGCTAGAAGGAATTGCATGCCCTCCCAAATGTCCTCTCACGTTTCTGGTACACAACCGGGGTGTAAGGCTCGCGAATTCACGTTACACAAAGCTATGCCACAAAGGCCGTGCTTTGATCATCAACCACAAGACTCTGCTTTTCAATAGGAGCCTTGATCATTTGCATCTTAGCATGCCACACAGGCAAACCACTCTATGCAACCGATATCAATCACACAGAGTAAAATCCGATGTCAGACACACATTCCATACAAGTCCGTTCTGGGTTTGAACGAAACCGGAGGCACTTTCCTCGCATATCCATCGATCTCCAAGTACGTCTAGACGACCACCAACTGATTCCCTCATCTTGGGTATACAGCCCAATCAAGATCATCAGTAATCACCCAAACGATGTGAAGACTTCCGGTCTTCGACCACCGTCTTCATCTTCGACTTATCGTCGATTCAGTTATTCAAAATGGGATAAAACCGGTCTTTCTGAATAACTAGCGTATATAATATAAAAGTGTTACACAAACACAACATACGCCTCATTCCAATTCATCAGTCAGTAACGGTAAATTAGTAAGAGAACGATTCCCCAAATATTAACCCCGAAGGACGAAACCAACATCAGATCAATACCCAGGAAACCATTCATCTTAACCAACCTACAGTTAGTTTCTAAATTTCACATTCTTAGAGAAAGGTTCCCATTAATTTTATCAAAGATGAATTATTTAAAATTTATTCTTTAATCTTCTTTTGAATATCAATTCAAACCAAATTATGGTTTATCCAAACTATTCGGGATTAACGAACCTTACCGAAGTAATCAATTGTTAAATTTCCCAACCCCAACCCATTCATCCCATGAAGTAAAACCGTTAATACTTCATATCTAACACCACGGTGTTATCGGTAAATTCAATTACCATTTCACGTTTAAATCTAATTAAAGATTTAACTATCATCTGGAGTAAAACTGGTGGTACTCCATTCTCGATCATTTGTTGAATTTGATAATTTTAATTATCAAATTCACTTTCCAATCTATATATAGATTCATTAAAATTCCACTTAGTTTTAATCTTTGACTGGGTTAAAGAATCAATGTCATTTAAAACACGGTTCACGATAAACCCAAAATCACATTCCATTTCAATCAGTCCCTAACCATAAATTAACAAGTGAGCAATTCCCTAAGTATTAAACCCGAAGGCCGAAACCAGCACCAGATCAATACCCCAGAAACCATTCAACTTAACTAACCACTAGTTAGTTTCTGATTTTCTTAACTCCTTTTGGGACTAAGAACAGTATTATTAAAGATACCATTCACGACAACCCAAAATCACATTCCATTAATTGTCGGGTTAAAGAACAACTATTATTTAAAACACCGTTCACGATAAACCCAAAAATCAATTCTAATTCAATTCCCATTAAATATTATTTAATTGGTACACTTTATTAAATCTAAACAAAAAGATTTAATCTTTTTCTCAACTGGGTTTCAGAATAGTGTTAATGACGACACCATTCACGACAAACCCAAATCACATTTGATATTAAATACAAGGCTCTGAATAGAAAATATATCGGCTTATATTCAATATCAAATTCTATGACCAACATATATCGTATTGGAAATAACGATATTAATATATCTTCCAAATTCCCATAACAATATCTGTAGCATCACGAAATCCAACACCGAAATATTCCGAAGACAATTTCGATTCAAATCCATTCCAATTCAACTATTGGAATTTCTGGTTACTTTTAAAACCATTTCAAATCCCATTTATCTATTTTTCAAAATAATTGAATTATAATTCAAGTTCAAAACTAGTTTATTTCGATAAAAATCTATTTTTATCTTTTCTAATATGGAGTTTTTCATCCCAATTATTCCCAAATCATTTCTTATGATTTTACACAAATTATTAATGTTTTTTAATAATTTTATCTAGGCCCGTACAATCGATTTCCATCAACGGCCATCGAACTGCACTTACAACGACCTTTTCTAAATTTGATTTGGGCATAATTCCAAATCCAACCGTTAGATTTCTAATTTCTTATATTCGTTAGAAAGCTCTTTTCGATACGAATCCAACGGTTCCGGTTTTTGGAGAATCCGACGGTCGGATCTCCCGTAATATCTATTCGAAGTCAATGGTCGAAATTCACGAACTGCCGCTGCGCGGCGCGTTCTATTTCAGTCCATTTTATATATATATATATATTATATATATATATATATATATATATTATATATATATATATATTGTCGATTTTCTTTTAAAACGTATTTTATAAATCGTTTTAAATTCGTTTTCTAATCGATTTCAGCTTCACATTCAATTTCCAATCAAAATTGAATATTCCATTTCATCTATATATAAATTCGTATTAATTTCATTTCAAACCGATTTCAATTCAATTCCAATTTACTTCGAATTTAAATTCATTTTAATCTAATTCGAATTTCAATTTATTTCAATATTCATTGAAAAATGAATAAAATCAATATAAATATCGTTCACGTCAAAATGGCGCAAATCTAATCAATATGGCTTCACATATTTCTATTTTCAAATATTAAATTTCAAATATCTCTTTTTCAAATATTTCTGTTCAAATATTTCTTTCTCAAATATTCTATTCCAAAACTGGAATGAGGCCCAATCAATTACCATATAATGTTAATTATATAGAATTCTCTACAACACATGTATAAAATAACAACGATAAGTAATCAACCACCATCCAGAGTGCACCACACAACTGCATAAGCATTAAATATAAATAATTAATGCTTACACAGTCTGTCGACCAATCGATCGACATACAACTAAACAATCGGGATTAGTGTACGTCAAATATCATCCCAATACCCGTGTGGGGTTTCAGACAATCAAATACAGATTTTATTCGTGCAATTGGGCGATGTGTAAAATTTATCGTCCCAATCAATATCAATCAAATCAGTGTACATAAACAAATCTCCGATTTGTTTATAAATATTTATTTTTAATACACGTTAAAAATTCTATTTTTAACTATAAAATATTTTTAACTATATAAATATTTTATTTCATTTCACATCATATCACACAATCAACTACACATCAAAGTCAAACAAACAAGCATACAAGCCGTCCATGGTATGTGGACGACGAGTGTCGGGTGCTACTAAACACCGTCTGCATCCTAGTATATATTTTTAACTAGAAAAACTAAATTAAAGGTGAGAAGTTCTCACAGAGGATTCCACACCACCGTGCTTTGCTTCTGAACTGCTGAACCGTCTAGATCGGTTGAAATTCCAATTCAGTCCTTTTCACGCTATTCAAATAAAAATTATATTTTTGTTGCTTTATTCTAATAAATAAAATTAATATTGTTATTTCTCCTTTATATATTTTTACAACGCTTCTTTTCTATATAAAAAATTATATTTTTATATTTCTACTTCATATATAAATATCGAATTTTTATTTCATCGCTATAAAAATCACATTTTTATTTCAACATAGATATAATAAAAAAACAGAATTTTATTTCGCTACATATATAAAGATCAAATTTTTATTTCATCGCTATAAAAATCACATTTTTATTTCAACATAGATATAATAAAAATCAGATTTTTATTTCGCTACATATATAAAGATCAAATTTTTATTATCTAAATAATATAAAAATCATATTTTTAATACTTCTAATTTATAAAAATCATATTTTTATTCTTTCTATAATATAAAAATCATATTTTTAGTACTTCTACTTTATAAAAATCATATTTTTATTCTTTCTATAAAATAAAAATCATATTTTTATTCTTTTCAAAAATAAATCTTTATCATTTAAAAATCAGTTTTAATAACTATATCAAATCAGTTTTTAACAAGCAAATAAAATCAGTTTTAACATGCAAATAAAATCAATTTTAATCCTATTTTAATTCATAGTAAAACTGAAAATAAGTTTTAAATTTGTTTACCTCGTTTTCATTGCAGGGGGGGTTTACTATCGGCATTGACGGCGGAGGAGGAGCGTAGGTCAAGGGGGTACGGGCTAGGGTGCTGCGGTTTCGAATTTGGGGGCTATGGCTTCTCGTTTCAGCGAGTTGGAGGGAGAGAGAGGTGCTGATGAGAGAAGAGGCGGGGGCGACGAAGGAGAGAGGGGCACGACGGTCATGAACGGAGGGGAGGGATGCGCGTTGGATCGCGATGGAGGCGCCATCGTTTTTTTCTTTTTTTATTTCGATCGATTTATGCTAAATGGGGAAGAGAGAGAAAGATAAAAGGGGGGCTAATATATTTCAATTAATTTTATTTATTTTTATTTCAAAAAGTTACCATTTTTGTTCAAACTCGAAACAAGGCCCACCGCCTATCGTCAATAGCTAATTACCCCCATTCCGAACACAATGGGATATGTATCGTAGGCCCATTCGACTGTTTCTATCAGTTTCCGTCAAAATCAACATATAACTCTATATATTGAATTTGAACACGCATTCCAATTACCGGGGCCACATACTAACTCAAAAAATTCCAAAAAAATATTTTCTAGCTTCGTATTGACGATACGGTCCTAACAAAACGAATTTCGTCCAATTCTGAGTCCGTTTGAAAAATGGCCATTTTCCATTCGATTAAAATCAACTGAAACTGGTTAAACGCGTTTTCCTTTGCCATGCTCACATATTGAATCGAAAAATTACGAAAATTGGAATCTAGCAATAACTTGACATCACGGATCCAACAAAAGTGGTTTTGTCGAAATCCGAGGTCGTTTACAAAATTCCCATTTTTAAGGGCTAGAATTCCATAGCGACTATTCTAAAAATTCTTTTCGACATTTCTTTTGATTCCCGCTATGAAATTTTGATTTTTCGGATTTGTTGGAAAAATATTCTCAAATAGATTCAAATATTTTTGGTTTCACTAAATTCCGGTTTATTTTGAACTATGTACATCCATTTGAACTTTGAAATCGAATTATCGAACTACCGCACCATTTTCAATTCCTTTTATAATTTAAACTAAATATTTATATTCTAACGACGATCTATATAAATATATACGTTCTAATTCCATTCAAAATAAATTTCTCGTCGTTATTATTTAAAATAATTCATTTTAAATATTCAAAATTCATTAAATTTGCCAAAGTAAAAAATTTAAATTGGCTTGGATTTCCGGGTTATTACAATAACTGTTGTGTTGATTCATATAGTCTAGGTGTATATGTATAGAGGAGTGTCATACCGTTTAAGTGACAGTGGTGTAAAGCTAATTTTTTTTTTTTTTTTGCATTTGAGCACTACCTTTACTTTTCTTATTTAATTGTGTTATAATAAGAAATAACTCAGACAAAAATTCAAATATTGATATTTAAATAGGTAATTAAACTAACATTTTTTTCTACCTTTTCACCATATGCATATGTTTTTCTTCTCTAATTAATGTTAGGCTGCTACTATTCACACCCCGGTTTACACTTCCGGCCACCTTTCTAAATTTAATACAAATTATTATTATTTTTATTCTTCTGGCCACCTATAGTATCCCTTCACTCAGTTATTCGGCACCTTACTTCTTCTAAAAAAAACGTACTTCTCTACAATTTCAAACCTTAGACCCTAACAAAAGCAGATGTTCTTTTGTGCCTAATAGATATAGAAGATGAAGACAAAAAGGAGGTTATAACTGCTTGATTTTTATTGTTTTCTGTTATGTTATAAAACATGTTTTTAGAGGGTTTTTTAATGGTTAGGATTTTCCATTGCGTTTTTGGATATTTTTTCCACTCCGTTGGAAATTTCAAACTTAGAGCACATTAAATTTGAGATGTTGTAATAGAGAATGATAATGTAAGTTTTGACTTGTATGATTTATCCATGTAGCTTACGTATCTTCTTTTACAAATTGATACATTAATTTTATTTTGTCGTATGATAGATGGAGTATTTGAATGATGATAAATTGGACGATAAACATGATTGTTGTGATAATATAACGTAAGGTGTTCGATCAGATGACTCAAAAGACGTAAATTTGGATTTGACTAATCATTTCACAACCAACGAAGTAAGTACTCATTTATAAAAATTAAAATTGCTAATGTGGTTATGAAAATGGAGGTTGGCTTCGTCATTGGAAGAAATGGACGTCCTGCAAGTGAGAAGGAAGCGTTCGTTTAGATGAAGGTGCTAGTGGCCTCTTCATTTTTACGTTATTAATTCAGGCGATAGCTAGTAGAGGAAAATCAAAGATTTCGGGTTGATTTTAGTTTTGGTCGCCGGAAGTGTAAATCGGGATGTGAATAGTAGCACCCTTAATGTTATACTTACTGCTGAATCATCAATTTTTTTCTTAATATTTACAATATAGTATTTTTTTTAATTCTTCCAACTATTTGCATCGAAACACTGCTTAGCCCAGTCTACCAGTTTATGTCAGATAAACACAGATTAGGAACAAAGCAGTTTGTGGAAGTATCTTCTGTTTTTTTCTACGTTTTTGTCTTTTAACAGAAAAAAAATATATGCTATGAACTGCTAAATAGTATGTTATGAATGAATTTGTATTGACCACGAGTCTGTTCTGTTTATATTTGTAGTCGTTGAATTTTTCTTTTACCTAATGGTTAATAATACCGTCGTTATAAGACACGATATGATCCCGTAAGAAAGAATTAGTATCGGACTTGGTCTTGCTTTTAACGCTTTTGAGATTTATCTGTTTATGATATTACATTCTTCCATAGACAGATTCTGGATTCCTGTAGCATGCTTAATGATTACCTCTTTCAGTTTCCATTGAACTGTCTTGAACTTAATATGGGTTGTCTTCACTTAGATTGTTGTTGCCTTCAATATTCTTGGTCCGTTCACGACTCCTTGAATATAATCTTGCTTTCTTTTTCTTTTTTGTTTTAAATGATCCTCCACTTTTCCTATTATTGAACCCAAAGGAAAAGAGAATGTTACACATGGATTGGAAGCCAACATTGAGATTTATAAGTCAGTATTTTCTCATTCATGAACCACAAAAAGTTACGGTGATTGTTTCTTACACTGTAATTTTATCCAGAGTGAAGGGAAATCAGACTTAGGAATTTGATAATTAAGGGCATAGGTTATTAATATACAAAATTCACGTAACAAGCATTTTATTATTTCTTTGTGTTGATGCAATTGTTAATTGTATACTACAAAAACAAGTGAAGTATCCTTAAGTTTGCTCTTTTAGGTGTTCTTTGTGTTGGTACAATTGTAAACTGTATAATAACCAATGACATGTGCATCCACTCACGTCCAGTGCATGTGTTATGTTTGTTGATTTCAGCATATGCATTCACTTGCAGCAAAGAACAACATTAAACTGAATAATGGTCTGCTATTGTACTCGATGTTGGAGTTAATGACCATAAATTGCATTCAGTGTTTACTTTCGTCATTGATATCCGCAGTAAAAGGTTAGAGTCAAGCCTAATTCATGTTGATCTTCTAATTTATTTTTTTTGATTCTGTTGGCATTCTTATTTCATTACTTACTGCTTAGCATTAAACATGAAACATGTATAGAAAACGTACCATACTAGGCATTAATTTTCATAACATAAATTATGTTTTTCATAAATGCAAAATTGAAATTTGTACTATATCAAATACCTAATGTGATTGGTCACATTTAGTACTCTGTTTATGGGCATGCATGGTTTCATTTATGTTTCCAAGTTACCTTTAAAATGTGTTAAATCGAAAAGCTATATTTTGCTTTTTATTGTATAGTGAACTTCACACAAAAAGAAAGAAAATTAATTGGCTGTTTCCTCTAAGTAGGCCGTTTATCGTTCCTTAAGTTATTTGTTGTTAGTTATTTTTTTCCTTAGTACTTCCATTTTTAGCTTCCATTAGTTGTTACTTCTGCCATACTACATGAATTACAGAGCATAATTTTGATGAAGTGTTGTTATCATTTTATTTTTAGTAGCCACCTAATTAAATCTATAGTTTATGTGTTAGAAAGCCAAGCAATGGCCATACATGCGGGACCCATTCCCAGTGTGCAAGGAAGACAAAATATGAGACATAATATGCTACGGGAGGTACACTTCTCACCATATCTCTAACTGGATTCATTTATTTCGTAGAGTTGTTTTTACGCATAGTTTTGATGATGTCGTTGGAGTGACCACATTTTGTCAGTAGCCAAATGTTGAATAATGATGTGTTCAAATTTAATCTTAACTAAGAAACTATAATTAAGGCAGATTTAGGTACTTTCGGTATATTAAAAAAATTAAATACAAATTTATTGCAACATTTAAATTCTACTTAGAAACAATATCATGATACAATTTTCTTGTCAAATTATAGTTGTTTATAACAAATTGACAATTGTTGCCGTATTTCAACCTACATGATAATGATGACTATTTTTAAAGGTTTTTTGATGTCTATTATATGAATTTTTGCTTATATTATTCCATCAAACCGGCCTAAGTTGCAACAATACCTTAGTAAGTTCTTGACCTAACAATTCCAAACCTAAAACATTCCATTTGCATTCAACAGTTGCTTCATAAACCTATTACTACTGTATAGTTCTCATATATCTTTTTCTTCTAACTTAAGTATCATTGGTCTTAAAAGATAATTAAAGGCTCATTTCCCAGTATGCACCAAACATTTGTTAAGGTTTGTTTTCTTCTTCTTTCAGTTTAAGGCTCTTAAACGATGATGAGTACATTGGTTCTATTTAATCATCTATTTGTATTGTAAATTTCTTTTTGTCCATTTCATATCAATATATCTTATGAAACGCTACTATTTCGGAGGTAGATTGTCTCCTTTCAATTTTTAATCTCATATTATGGTACTGCAATTTCTTATTCTCTTTTGAAAGCATACCGAAATAGCTATTTTTATCAAATAATACCTCGTGAAATATTTATGGATGTTGTATATTCGTTTATTTATGTTTGTATTATCAATAAATTGATCATTTTGTATAACTTCAAATTTTGATTCAAAATAAATTTCAATCACACATTTTCTAATTGCACCGTAGGTTGTTGATACTAAGTAGACATGTGATAACATGTAGAAACTATTAGGATTAACAAACTAAATTTGAATTGCTGCATATGCACATATGGAAGCTTTAAATGATACTGTCATTTACAAAATTACAAATGGTTGCATGTAGCTGAAGCGGAAGGCTGAAACATTGATAATGGTAGCTGAAGCACAGAGAGCGCAAATACTAGAGAATACATGTAGAAAAGATTCCTTTATTACAGTGCTTGAATTAGTGGGAAGAGGATATGCAGTGATGCCTTGAGAAAATGAGGACTAAAACGATGAATATGGCACTTTGATAACATAAAGAAGATGCAGCTGAGGACTAACATCCTAAACGTAACCCAAGTAAAGAAGATGGTGGAGGAAAGGACCTACATAACTGCGTATAAGATATAGTTATTTCATGTACTTGGACTGTTAAGGTGTTATATTTTTCTAAAGTGTACAACGTATGTATTTTTTAAAACATTTTAGTTTTTTTAAGCATTACTATTTGTTGGAGTATCGTAGTGTTGTTTTTCTCTGATGGGTTCATATACAAGTGGTGTTGAGGAAGATAGTGAAAATTAATATGTATTACCCTTATTGTTTTTTTAGTGTTATGATATGTAACAACTCGTATTTTCAATAACCTGTTATAACATAAATCGAGGCAGAATTTAGTCCTAAAATCTGAATCAAGGGAAAGGGCTATGCCATTGCATTCGTCTCGGAAAAATACGCGAAATAGAGTCCGAGTTTTCGAAAATCGGAGTCCGTATGACCCGATTAAGGCCCAACGAAGTTTTCAGAAAATTTCAAAGTAAAAACAGATTTCAAATTCAAATTTTAAACTTGGAAATTTGGGCAGGCGGGAAAATTCCCGCCATAGTACCCAAGTCGACAGCCCTGTCGACTTGGGAGTCGACTTGGTTTGACCAAGTCGACAGCCCTGTCGACTGGGCTGTCGACTGGGCTCAGCCGGGCTGTTTAGCCTGGTGCACCATCTTGAGATTGTGTTGAGCTTGGGGGCCAGATTCGGTTTTGAGGGCTGAGATTGGAACTAGGGTTTAATCCTATGGCCTAAAACACTTGCCTAATCTATAAATAAGACCCTAACCTACCCTAAATCATCATTATTCATTCTAACAACTAAACTATGTCAAAATCAATCCTCTCATGGCCTCCACTCTCTTCACAAAATTCCTAAATAAATTCTTATGAGGTTTTCCATGCATACAAATGTTTTTAGACTTGTATGAGCCTCATTAGCTTGCATTCAAGTCAAGTTTCTATGCTTGCATCATAAAGGAAGAGTTTTGATCAATTTTGCTTAAGGGTTTTTCTACTAAAGCTTGCATTTTGGGTTTAATTGGTTGCATAAGGGCTTTATTATATTTGCTATACTCATTTGAGTCCGCATAAGCATTGTAAGCCCTATTCCTTTCATACTTAAACTCTAAAGTTAAATGTATGATATGCAAGTTTGCCATGATATGCAAGTTTACTATGATGTGTTATGCAAGTTTACTATGATGTGATATGCAAGTTTGGTATGCAAGTTGTCATATGTTATGCAAGTTTTGTTATGCAAGTTTGGTATGCAAGTTGTCATATGTTATGCAAGTTTTGTTATGCAAGTTTTGTATGCAAGTTGTCATATGTTATGCAAGTTATGTTATGCAAGTTTGATATGCAAGTTGTCATATGATATGCAAGTTATGTTATGCAAGTTTGGGATGATCATCTTGTTCATGTTATCATGTTATGCAAGCTTATCTTGAGTATGTGAACATAAAGCTTCAAGCTTTATGCCAAAGGTTGCGATTTGGAAACATGTAAGTTATCATATCAGTTATGATAACTTGCATGTGAGGCTAAATGCGAACTTATGGCCATTTCTACATGTCCTTTAGCACCATGTATCATGAATATGCCAAGTTGGGTTTTATGAGGCCTAAGAATGTAATATGCAAGTGTATGAACACATGAAGATTTCATATGCCACCATGTTAAACTTTTGGCTTTAACACTTTTATGTCATGATTATCCCAAGTTCCCTCTTTCTATCCTTTATGCGCTATTGCGATATGTAAGCGATGGGATTGCGTTTGGGGTTGGGTAAACTTAAAAGACATAAAAACATGAGCTTGGGAATTTACCTATTAAGTTAGGTCTACCCATTGGGAATTTACCTATTAAGTTAGGTCTACCCAATTGCTTGAAAACTCGTAATGTGTTTTGGAAACACGATGGACATGACACTTAGAAAATATAAGTGTGGCCAACTCGAGGTTGGGTTGAGTTTGTAGCGTAAACCTACCCGGAACCGACCGGCGCAACTAGTTGCTACAAACAATAGGACCCAATGTGAGAAGTTGGCCATGTGGTACCTTGGACCCGAGGTTAGACCAAGTTGTGGTGTAAAGCTACCCGGACCCGCCCGGCTTAACTAGTAACCGCAACGAAGTCTAATGTGAGAGGTTAAGGCGCATTAATTAATTAATGCTTCATGATTAGGGTTAAGTCATGGTCCACCTAATACTTAACCAATTTGGGCTCGGTAGATTAATCAGGGTTAAGTCGTGAACTCATCGTTACACTTAACCAAGTTAATCCATGATTATCAAGAGGGTTAAACCGTACTTAACCCACTAGAAAATACTAGCAATGGGGGGCCCACTCTGCAGTAACCCCAAAATCGTATCATTAAGGCCCTAGGGGCTGGGCTAGGGAGGGGGCACGATTACTGGGCTGGAGGTAAGCGACCCAATAAACGACGGCCGAGTGGTACGCCGATGTAGTTCCGGACGGACTATGGTCGTGCACGCAGTCCGTATTTGGAGAAGTCACCCATGGGTACCAGTTGATCGAGACTGTGCACTCATGTTTATGGTGTCTAGGGGTTGGCACCCTAGGGCTTGATACACCAGAAGGGTGGACCCGGCACAGTTCGACTACAATCATGTTTGGGCCGTATTGACACCAACACGTGACGAGTTAGGCTTAGGGAGCCGATCGACTAGACCGTTTGGTTGGACCTTGTGTTAGGGTCACTTCATGTTATTGGACCTCGTATGAGTGTCACTTCATGTTATTGGAGCTCGTATGAGAGTCACTACATGTTATTGGGCCAAAGCTTGGGCCAAGGGATCAATACTTGCTTATTCAAGTCATGTTAGTTTGCTAGTACACCTGTGGTGCAAATCCTTAATCCTGATTATGCGATGACACCCTTATCTACCTTGTTAGTTAATCATCATGCTAGTATGTTGTTATCCTTAGGTTCATCCCTGCTGCCCATGATAGTTAACTTTATCAGTTTACATTGATTGTAGTAGGGCTTACTCAGTCTTTTTGACTGACCTGTTTTCTTTCGCCTCTTTTCTTTCGTTTCCCCCCACCCCCAGGTTTACAGGGTGGGAATACCAGTACTTAGCTTGGATCTTAGCTGCTTTCTTCGACAGCTCATGTATGCTTTGGACTTGAGCTTGCTATGGTTTTCCACTTTGGGGATAGCTACTTTATGCTTTCCTTTGCAGTTTCCAGTTTTATGTTTCTAGACTTGTTTATTTGGAAAATTGACATTATGTCGTACCGGACTTGTTTTGAAATGGTTTAAAATCTTCCGCTGTTTTATCTATGTTATTTACTCTGTTTACATATATACATATGTTCTTGTTCAGCCTTGATATATCATTATGCATGTTTACCTGATTCAAATGCCCCTCCAAAGTCAGAGTGCTTGCAAGAGCCACCCTGGCGGAGGCGGGGTGTTACAAATTTGGTATCAGAGCATATGGTTTACGAGAAGGGACAAAAAAAAGGTTTTTAGAAAACTTTTGGAAAACTATTTTCAAAACCAAGTATAAAGTATTTTCCAAAGAAAAGTCTAGTTTATTTTAAAGGCTATTCCCCAAAAAGCCATTAGCAAAATCCCTTCGTTTTTCTCCGTTCTGAATCTGTCTTTTTCTTTTTCAGTATGGCCGATAACTTTGCTATTCCGGAGGGAGTACACGTACCTGTTTGGTATAGGAGACTTTTGGAGGCTAGGGCGACCGAAGCCGGCCCCGCAAATACTACTCCTCCTCCGGTAGTCGATGTTCCTCCTCCTGTCGCTGAGGTTCCTCTTCCTCCTTCCCCTCAGCATCCTCAAACTGACTTCGCAAAGATTTGCCAAGATTTTAAGGCGATGGGTTGCAAGAATTTCTTTGGAACCGAGACTTATGTAGAGGCAAGGAATTGGTTGAAAGAAACCGAAGATCTTTTTACCTTCTTTGAGATAGATGACCGTAGGAAGGTTTTATTAGCAGTGTGGTTGCTAAAGGAAGAAGCTGCACGTTGGTGGGTGGTCACCACCGCAACTAGGCCAATTGAGACTTGGGATGAATTTCGGGGAAAGTTTGGACTAAGGTTCCTATCACTGAAGCAAGGGGACATGACTATTAGGGAATATATAGATAAGTTTAATCAACTGGCTCGGGTCGGTTTAGACTTGGTGAACAAAGCTCCGAAGAAGGCCCTATCCTTTGCTCTAGGATTAAACGAGCCATTACATGGTTTAGCCATGACTCATATACTCTTGGGGGCAACTTTCAAGAGTTTGGTGAATATGGCCCTACTCAATGAAGAGGATAGGAGTGACAAGAAGGAGATCAAGATGAATGATACTCAAGCCAAGAAGACTGATTCCCAGTGGAAAGGAAATCAGGGTAATCCAAGTGGACAGAGCAGTCAAGGCAATAAGAGCAAGAACAAGAGTCAAGGCAATAAGGAGAACAACAACAAGGGTAATAAAAAAAGGGAGAGTGCTATTATTGCGGATTAGTTGGGCATCTTATTAAGGAATATAATAAGAGGAAAAGGAAGAATGGCGAATGCTTTCATTGTGGTGTGTTTGGACACTTCATTAGGGATTGCCCGAAGAAGCGAGGGCAAGGCCAGGGTCAGACTCAGCGTGCTGGACCTTCGGGAGGGCAAGTTCATGCTCGCAATGCCGCTCCAGTTCCCGATCGAGGTAGTATTTATGTTGAAAGTCTTGTTTACATTTCTGTTCAGACCTTGTTTGATTTTGGTACATCGCATAGTTTATTTCATCTGATCTAGTTTAAAGTTTGCACCTAAGTACTAGTCTAGTTAGTGATCCCGTCTGTGTCTCAAATCCTATTGGGGGTTCCGCCCATTTGTCTATGATTTGTGGGGATTTGAGGATCTCTATGCTGAGTGTAGAGTTCTTGTGCAGTATTTATGATCTTGGTTTTAGGGGATACGGATTGATATTGGGCATGGATTGGCTGTCCAGATATGGAGCCATTGTTGATTGTGAGCTTAGGGTTGTGAGGCTCGTGACTCGCCTCGGGAACACCCTAGAAATTTCTTGTAATCCGAGAGGTCCCGTCATGTTGTGCTATCTTGAATCACTCGACTCGTCAATGGAAACTCTTCAGTCTGTGAGAGTGGTTCGAGAGTATCCGGATGTTTTCGATGAAGTTAGGGGTTTGCCCCCTAAGAGAGATATTGATTTCCGCATTTATCTGGTGGATAATGCAAAGCCGGTTTCTTTGCCCGTTCGGCACATGGCTCCGCGTGAAAGGCGGGAGCTAAGCAAGCAAGTGAAGGAGTTGCTTGAGAAGAACTTCATTAGACGAAGTATATCTGAGTGGGGAGCGCCTATGGTATTTGCTACCAAGGCAGATGGTTCTCTCCGACTTTGTGTTGACTATCGAGAGTTGAATAAGCTGACTAAGAAGAACAGACACCCGTTACCTAGGATTGATGATCTCTTTGACCAGCTTGTCAGTGCTTCTGTTTTCTCTCAGCTTGATCTTGCTACTGGATTCCATCAGCTCAGGCTAGCTGAGGATAGTATAGACAAGACTGCGTTCAGAACTCCAGATGGATTCTTCGAATGGCTTGTCATGCCGTTCGGCTTGACTAATGCGCCCGCATATTTCGCGGACTTGATGAGTAGGGTGTTCAGGGAGTTCTTAAACAAGTTTGTCGTGGTCTTCGTAGATGATATTCTGATCTTCTCTAAGGATGAGGAAGAGCACGCAAGGCATCTCGTGGAGGTGATGGATACTCTTAGAGCGCATCAGTTGAAGGCCAAGTTCTCCAAGTGTCACTTTTGGAGAAGAGAAGTTAGATTTCTTGGGCACATAGATTCTAAGCAAGGCTTAGTGGTGGATCCCGCTAAAGTGGTCGCGGTTCAAAACCTAAAAGCTCCGACGAGGACAATTGAAATAATAAGTTCTCTCAGTTAGTTAGCGTCCCTTGAGCTTAGACCTACCCTTCTAGATCAAGTAGGGACTTCGCAAAAAGAAGACCCGCAGTTAGTCGAGATCGTGGACAAGTTGATTCGAGGCGAGATGGTAGGTCACCCCGCTATAGATGACAAGGGATGGCTAAGACGCGATGAGAGAAAGAAGGTTCTTGAAGATGCACATCACTCGAGGAGGTGGCCGAGTTTGCCCCAAGGCGCATGTTTTGCCAACAGGTTAAAGGCCAAGTCATAAAAGCCCGGTGGGCTATTATATCCATTGGAGGTCCCCGCAATGGAAGAGGGAAAAACATCACGAAGGATTTCGTGGATGGACTGCCCAGGCCAAGGAAAGAGAATACGAGCATGTGGGTCATAGTAGGTAGACTCACGAAGAGCGCCCATTTCACTCCGGTAAAGAGTGAAAGGATTGCATCATAGCTAGCGACAGTTTACTTTCAAGAAATAAAGCAGTTGCATGAGGTTCCTTAAAGTAAAGCTAGTAACCATGACTTAATCTTCACTACCCAGTTTTGGGATAGTCTACGAGAAGTCATGGGCAAGCAACTGAATCTAAGCACGGCCTATCATTCGCAGGCGAATGGTTCATTGGCAACGTGGATTGGTATTTTCGAGAAAAGTTCTGCTGCATGGAATACTTTACAGTAAGTAAACGAGATCCAGGATTCACTAGTGAATTTTGGAGAGCTTGCACGAAACCATGAGGTCATGGTTATGTTTAAGCCAAGTATGATAGAAGAGTAAGTGAAAAAGGAAGACGAGCGGTGACAACGAAATGGGTTGCAGCTCATATTTAAAAGTCAAGAAGCCAAGAAATCATGAGGTAAAAGACGGTCAAAGCACGGTGGAGTTAAGCTCAAGGAAATGTGACTTAGAAGACTGAAGGCTAGATACGCGCATCATATCTCTTTCTAAGAGTATATCCTTGATCCTTGTTTTCCTACGAAACTTATTCGCATGTTATCTTTTTATGTATATCCTCCTGGTCTCATTTTCGGTCCTATTTCTGTCGGGAGGTATGACTTATTGGCTAGTAATACATGTCAGGGTTTGAAGGGGGTCCGTTAGGTTGACTAAACCTTTTGGGCTTTTATAGAATATGGATTGGGTTAGGAAAGGATTTCTTGTAATCCGAAAGAGGAGTATATCCTGCTTATCTTCCCGATCTCTTTGTAGCATATCTTTTGCTATCCATGATTATCTAGTATATCGTGTTAATCTTGTCATGAGAAGCTTAGGTAGAAACCCTTTGGATGAAACATGTGCTTGAAACATGTTATGTTTGATGGTTGCAAGTGGCTGCAAGTGTTTGCAAGTGGTTACTCGTGGATGCATTATACACGTTAGGCACTAGATCGGCTCACACACTCCTCATACTGCATATGCATGAGTGTTTATGCTTATTCATGGATGAAATTATTTGATGTTATCACATGGATGTTGCATATGGATGTATGTTATGTGCACACATATAGACGTTATACATTATGTAAGGAATTGCATACATATGGATTCATTTCACTAACATAATTTGCATTGAGGATATTTGCATTAGATAAGTACATATACACACACCTTTGCATATGTTCATACAACATTTAGAATCTTGTAAGGCAATGATTGCTCGTGGATGATGTTTTGAGAAGATGGATGATTGGATGGTAGGATACGTTCTTCCTAACTTGAAGATTTCGGGGACGAAATCCTTTAAGGAGGGGAGAATGTAACAACCCGTATTTTCAATAACCTGTTATAACATAAATCGAGGCAGAATTTAGTCCTAAAATCTGAATCAAGGGAAACGGGCTATGCCATTGCGTTCGTCTCGGAAAAATACGCGAAATAGAGTCCGAGTTTTCGAAAATTGGAGTCCGTATGACCCGATTAAGGCCAAACGAAGTTTTCAGAAAATTTCAAAGTAAAAACAGATTTCAAATTCAAATTTGAAACTTGGAAATTTGGGCAGGCGGGAAAATTCCCGCCATAGTACCCAAGTCGACAGCCCTGTCGACTTGGGAGTCGACTTGGTTTGACCAAGTCGACAGCCCTGTCGATTGGGCTGTCGACTGGGCTCAACCGGGCTGTTTAGCCGGGTGCACCATCTTGAGATTGTGTTGAGCTTGGAGGCCAGATTCGGTTTTGAGGGCTGAGATTGGAACTAGGGTTTAATCCTATGGCCTAAAACACTTGCCTAATCTATAAATAAGACCCTAACCTACCCTAAATCATCGTTATTCATTCTAGCAACTAAACTATGTCAAAATCAATCCTCTCATGGCCTCCACTCTCTTCACAAAATTCCTAAATAAATTCTTATGAGGTTTTCCATGCATACAAGTGTTTTTAGACTTGTATGAGCCTCATTAGCTTGCATTCAAGTCAAGTTTCTATGTTTGCATCATAAAGGAAGAGTTTTGATCAATTTTGCTTAAGGGTTTTTCTACTAAAGCTTGCATTTTGGGTTTAATTGGTTGCATAAGGGCTTTCTTATATTTGCTATACTCATTTGAGTCCGCATAAGCATTGTAAGCCCTATTCCTTTCATACTTAAACTCTAAAGTTAAATGTATGATATGCAAGTTTGCCATGATATGCAAGTTTACTATGATGTGTTATGCAAGTTTACTATGATGTGATATGCAAGTTTGGTATGCAAGTTGTCATATGTTATGCAAGTTTTGTTATGCAAGTTTGGTATGCAAGTTGTCATATGTTATGCAAGTTTTGTTATGCAAGTTTGGTATGCAAGTTGTCATATGTTATGCAAGTTATGTTATGCAATTTTGATATGCAAGTTGTCATATGATATGCAAGTTATGTTATGCAAGTTTGGGATGATCATCTTGTTCATGTTATCATGTTATGCAAGCTTATCTTGAGTATGTGAACATAAAGCTTCAAGCTTTATGCCAAAGGTTGCATTTTGGCAACATGTAAGTTATCATATCACTTATGATAACTTGCATGTGAGGCTAAATGCGAACTTATGGCCATTTCTACATGTCATTTAGCACCATGTATCATGAATATGCCAAGTTGGGTTTTATGAGGCCTAAGAATGTAATATGCAAGTGTATGAACACATGAACATTTCATATGCCACCATGTTAAACTTGTGGCTTTAACACTTTTATGTCATGATTATCCCAAGTTCCCTCTTTCTATCCTTTATGCGCTATTGCGATATGTAAGCGATGGGATTGTGTTTGGGGTTGGGTAAACTTAAAAGACATAAAACATGAGCTTGGGAATTTACCTATTAAGTTAGGTCTACCCATTGGGAATTTACCTATTAAGTTAGGTCTACCCAATTGCTTGAAAACTTGTAATGTGTTTTGGAAACACAATGGACATGACACTTAGAAAATATAAGTGTGGCCAACTCGAGGTTGGGTTGAGTTTGTAGCGTAAACCTACCCGGAACCGACCGGCGTAACTAGTTGCTACAAACAATAGGACCCAATGTGAGAAGTTGGCCATGTGGTACCTTGGACCCGAGGTTAGACCAAGTTGTTGTGTAAAGCTACCCGGACCCGCCCGGCTTAACTAGTAACCGCAACGAAGTCTAATGTGAGAGGTTAAGGCGCATTAATTAATTAATGCCTCATGATTAGGGTTAAGTCATGGTCCACCTAATACTTAACCGATTTGGGCTCAGTAGATTAATCAGGGTTAAGTCGTGAACTCATCGTTACACTTAACCAAGTTAATCCATGATTATCAAGAGGGTTAAACCGTACTTAACCCACTAGAAAATACTAGCAATGGGGGGCCCACTCCGCAGTAACCCCAAAAATCGTATCATTAAGGCCCTAGGGGCTAGGCTAGGGAGGGGGCACGATTACTGGGCCAGAGGTAAGCGACCCAATAAACGACGGCCGAGTGGTACGCCGATGTAGTTCCGGACGGACTATGGTCGTGCACGCAGTCCGTATTAGGAGAAGTCACCCATGGGTACCAGTTGATCGAGACCGTGCACTCATGTTTATGGTGTCCAGGGGTTGGCACCCTAGGGCTCGATACACCCGAAGGGTGGACCCGGCACAGTTCGACTATAATCATGTTTGGGCCGTATTGACACCAACACGTGACGAGTTAGGCTTAGGGAGCCGATCGACTAGACCGTTTTGTTGGACCTTGTGTTAGGGTCACTTCATGTTATTGGACCTCGTATGAGGGTCACTTCATGTTATTGGACCTCGTATGAGGGTCACTTCATGTTATTGGGCCAAAGCTTGGGCCAAGGGATCAATACTTGCTTATTCAAGTCATGTTAGTTTGCTAGTACACCTGTGGTGCAAAACCTTAATCCTGATTATGCGATGACACCCTTATCTACCTTGTTAGTTAATCATCATGCTAGTATGTTGTTATCCTTAGGTTCATCCCTGCTGCTCATGACAGTTAACTTTATCAGTTTACATTGATTGTAGTAGGGCTTACTCAGTCTTTTTGACTGACCTGTTTTCTTTCGCCTCTTTTCTTTCGTCCCCCCCCCCCCCCCCCCCAGGTTTACATGGTGGGAATACCAGTACTTAGCTTGGATCTTAGCTGCTTTCTTGGATAGCTCATGTATGCTTTGGACTTGAGCTTGCTATGGTTTTCCACTTTGGGGATAGCTACTTTATGCTTTCCTTTGCAGTTTCCAGTTTTATGTTTCTAGACTTGTTTATTTGGAAAATTGACATTATGTCGTACCGGACTTGTTTTGAAATGGTTTAAAATCTTCCGCTGTTTTATCTATGTTATTTACTCTGTTTACATATATACATATGTTCTTGTTCAGCCTTGATATATCATTATGCATGTTTACCTGATTCAAACGCCCCTCCAAAGTCAGAGTGCTTGCAAGAGCCACCCTGGCGGAGGCGGGGTGTTACATGATATATCAAATATATCAAATTTGTAGTTGTGTATATGACTTTTGATATTTCTCATCATGGTTTTGTTACTAAGTAGGATAATAATTAATTTCTTCATAAGAGAAATAGATAATGTTCTAAGCTACAAAACTACAACTATAAATTTGAATTAATTTAACTAATAAGTATTCATTAATTTATATAATAAATATATAAATGTGACGGTTTTATATGTATATCATATTCATACTTAAAAAGTAGTCAAATAGTTTATTCACTTAAATATAAAGGTATATAATTCAAATATCATAAATAATATACATGAATAGCATTAACAAAACTAATTTATTATTCATTTCTCTTAATAAATATATTTGCATTGTAAAATTTAGTTTTTAACTTTATCCATATTTTGACATTCTTATAGCTATGCACAACTTTATGGACTATTTCCTAATCTTTCAGATTTAGATCATTTATCTATATATCTCTCAAAATCTCAAATTTAAAGTATTTAATAATCTATATGTCAGTTGTATATTTATACAAACATATGAATAAAAAACACAGTAAAAAATTTGTGTTTAGCTATATGGATATACAGGTCACATACTATGCTTATGTACACAAAAAATAGTAAAAAAGTTGATTTTGTAAATTGACTATAATCATTTATGTACATAAACAATAAATTATCACATGCTACATTGGAAAATTCTGTATTTAATTTCGAATATAAGGTCTCTATAATTTTTACAAATTCCTCAATTTATTCATATTATTCACTCTTATTTCAATATATTTTAACTACGTAATTTTAAATTTAACATGTTTAATAGAAGTAAGTTACATAATCTATGTTAGTTCATCTAAAACGATTAAAATATGTTATTTTCAACATGAATATTTGCTCATAGTAATAAGAACAATAAAATTGTTGTTTTACTTTAGAGAAATTTAAGTTACATAACACATACCATATATAAACAGGAATAATAATAACTTACAATATATTTATTTCGCCAGATTCATCATACGTTGTATAAAAAAATTCAAAATTAGAATTTTAAATACTATATTTTATAATACTATCGTGTGCAACGCACGGGTTACACACTAGTATTTTATATGTATAGTTCATATATTTTTTAGCATGGAAATGCATATCAAGCTTGTCTGTTTCCGTTAACTAAGATAAACAAGTGCCGATCTATGCTCCACACACGGGGTCCACATAATCTTTTCCTTGGGCATCTTTCAAAAATTTACTAATTTCATGAGCATGATGCATCTGCCTTTGGAATATAGGTTTTTTTTTTCTTCTAAATTTACAAGTTTTACAATATGAATAATTTCAATTTCAAAATTTTAATGTTCATAAGTTAATTTCTTTTTTCCAATTGAATGACAATATTTTTGATATCGGCTTAATTTAAATCTGATTTAAATTAGAGATTTAAAAACTATAATTAATTGGAAATAGTCACATCTTAGTCCAACTAAAATTCAAATACATGTACCTCCAGGCATTTTATGTACTTCTATTTTTCCAATTTACAAAATAAGATGATTCCAAAAATATGCCTTTGACAATAATTTATTACTTTGCTTATGTTGTAAAGACAACACTTTTTTCCTTGTATGCAGTAAATTTGATTCATTTTTGGATATCTCACATACCTTTGTGATTATTATTTTTAATATCGATTCCATCAATTGAAAGTGAATATCGAATATAATATTTAAACAACTTACTATTGACATGAATATTAGAATATTATCATGCAATGGGAAAACACTAGGACTCATTATTAGTTTTGACCAAGACGCATAGTTACATAAGAAATGAAAACTCCTACCATTTCGATATATATATAAAAACATAACACTAACGAAATCCGGATGCAACTATAATTAATGGAATAAAAAGATATAATAAAGATAATGTCTGCGGTTAATGTGTAGAAATTAACATTCTTGTAAACCACATTTAATTATCATAATTATTATTCCTGTAGATAGTTTTTAGTTATCGTTTATTTCTTGACGTTGAATAGAAAAAGTAAAAGAAATTTTGCCTGATAAGCAATATAGTTATTGTAACAACCCGGAATTTCTGAACCAATTTATATTTTTTATTTTAGTATTTTAATGTATTTTGAATATTTAAAATGATTTATTTTAAATAACAATGACTAAAAATTTACTTAAATCAAATTAGAACGTATAAATCTATTTTAATTATAAAACGAGCCTGAAATGGTGCAGTAACTTGAAAATTCGATTTTAAATTTGAAATGAATGTACAGGATTCAAAATCAATCGAATTTCAGTAAAACCAAAAATATTTGAATCGGTTTAGTTACGTCTTTCTAACGAATGTGAAAAATTGAGATTTCACTTTATAAATTGAAAGTTATGTCCAGTTTAAAATTCAAAATAGTCGCTATGGAATATATATATATATATATATATTAATATTATATATAGCCCTTAGAATAAAATATATAACCCTTAATAGCGGACTCAAACCCTAACCCTGCTGACATCCATGGATCTACTGAATCTTAAGAAATTACCGATGATACTGGGTGACAAGAAGTTAGATCAAGGAAGAAAAGTGCGAACGTGTTGCAAAATCCTGGCAGTCAACCATCTTACGTTGAAAATCAAACAAAACAAATGCATGTTACGGTGCAAAGGAAAAATTTGCATAAATCGAGGCACATAAAGAATCCAACCATGAATAATGGAGCAAAAGTCCAATTTTCAGATTTGGTACAAGATCTTGGGCCAACGCAGTGGCAGGTAACACTATAATTTCTGGTGGTGTAGAATTATTTGAAACTGCTTCAGATGAAGAAGGTAAATATGTGGAACTGGATGATACAGTTTTTTAATCTGCTAAAACAATATGGAGGAATTCAATTTATATTTATTTAACAGGAAGAAGGCCTTATTATATGCATTTAAATCCGTATATTAGGAGAAATGGAAGCCAGTGGGTAGATGGGATGTTTTTGCAAGAGAAAATGGTTTCTATCTGATAAAGTTTGAAAATGAAGAAGATTGTTTGAAAGTACTAAATGGCGGTCCATGGTTTATGGATAGTAAGTTAATTTTCCTTAAGAGATGAGAGCCGAATATTTGACTTGAACGTGACATGCTAGAATCACACCTTGTGTGGATCAAACTTAAAAGTCTTGATTTATCATTATGGAATGCGTGCGACATCAGTAAGCTGGCGAGTATGGTTGGTACTCAACTAACAATGGATGACAACACAAGGAATGTTAGAAAATTAAGCTATGCAAGGGTGTTAGTAGACATGAAAGCGGACACTGAAATTATACATTCCATACGAGCTAAAGACAATCGGGGTAATTTATATGTAACAACCCGGAAATTCAGTGCCAATTTAAAAATTTTATTTTGGCAATTTTGATGAATTTTGAATATTTAAAATGAGTTATTTTAAATAATAATGATGAGAAATTTATTTTGGATAGAAATAAAACGTATATATTTATATAGATCGACGTTAGAATATAAATAATTATTTTTAATTATAAAAGGAATTGAAAATGGCGCGGTAGTTTGAAATTTCGATTTCAAATTTCAAATGAATGTACATGATTCAAAATAAACAGGATTTTAGCGAAACCAAAAATATTAGAATTTATTTGAGAATATCTTTCCAGCGAATCCGAAAAATCAAAATTTCATAGCGGAAATAAAAAGTAATGTCCAATTGAAATTTCAGAATAGTCGCTATGGAAATCTGGTCCTTAAAAATGAAAATCTTGCAAATGACCTATGTTTTCGACGAAACCACTTTTGTTGGATCCGGGATGTCAAGTTATTGCTAAATTACAAAATTCGTAATTTTTCGAATCAATATGTGAGTGTGGCAAAGGAAAACCCGTTTGACCAGTTTCGGTTGAATTTAATCGACTGGAAAATGGTCATTTTTCAAACGGTCTCAGAATTTGACGAAGTCAGTTTTGTTAGGACCGTATCGTCAATACGAAGCTAGAAATAACTTTTATGGAATTTTTAGAGTTAGGGTGTGTCCCCAGTAAATTGAAATGTGCGTTCAAATTCAATATACAGATTTATATTTTGAATTTGACAAAAACTGATCGAAACGATGGAATTGGCTTACGAAACATATTCCATTGTGTTCGGAATGAGGGTAATTAGCTATGGACGACAGTCGGTGGGTTTGATTTTGAGTTTGAAACAAAAAGTTACTTTATGGAATTAATTAATTAAATAAATAATATAATTATATATCTCCTTTTCCTCCCCATCTCCTATTACCCACTCACCCCCCCCCCCCCCGATTGAAATTCATTTCAGAAAAGCAAATAATAAAAAGGGGGGGGGGGGAAATCGCCCTTCCCAACTGTCGAACCCCCCTCGCTTCGATCCTCTCCGCTATCCCCCATTTCTCCTTCTTCCTCTCTTCTTCTTAAAACTCGCGCTGGCGTCCCCCCCTCCCCTCTCGCGCTCGCTCCACTCTCCAACATCTCCAATCCCCAATACGAAGCCTCCAGCCCCCAAAAAGCCCGGCCGCCACCTTGGATGGCCCGCCGCCGCCATGCCCTGGCCTGAGCGCCATTCCCACTCCTCGATCGCAACAAACCAGCCCTCCCTTGCACGGTAAGTGATTATAGATTGCTTATTTGATTTTGTTGTCCTTTTGTTTATAAAACGATGGTTTGTAGCACGATAAAAATACGATTTTTAATAGAAAGAAGTTTAGATTTTTGCCGTAGGAAGTTTTGATTTTTATTAATAGAAAGGTTTAGATTTTTATTAACATAAAAATACGATTTTTAGTTGATAAAGATATAATCTTTATTTGTATAAAGAATATGATTTTATTCGTATGAAGTACAGATTTGTAATCACATAAAGATTAGATTTTTAACACCTTAAAGACATGATTTTTCTTGACTCGAAAAATAAGATTTTTAAAATGAAAAAGTTATGATTTTGAAAACAAAAAGATTAGATTTTTACATCATGAAAAATATAATTTTTATATGATATAGAGAATAAAAATATAATTTTTACATGATGTAGAGGATAAAAACATATTTTTATATCAATAGCGCATTGAAAATAGAATTTTTATCTATATAGTAGCAGTATAAAAATGTTATTTTTACCCATATAGAGTAGTTATAAAAATGTAATATTTATATATATAGTGGGTACGGACAACAAAAGTGACAAAAGGCGAGCACGGCGAAGATTTTCTACATATGAAGAGTCGCGGTGTTTGGTTTAGCTAATATGTGAGAACTCCTCACTTTAATTTTATCTTCTAGTTGAAATATATACTAGGATGCAGACGGTGCTTAGTAGCACCCGACACCCGTCGTCCACAGACCATGGATGACTTGGTTGTTTGATTGATGTGTTGTGAAAATTTGATTGTGTGATGTGGAATGAATAGATTTGGTGCATTAAGGAGAGTGATTAATTTCCCTTTTTAAAGATTTTGTGGAACAAATAGATTGATTAGTTTGGGAATTAAGATATCATCCCATTTTTTAGGCTTTCTATTGTAATCTTTTAGTTAATTAATAAAGGTTTATTTAGAGGAATTCGTTTGTCATTTTCTTACCAAGTTAAGAGATAAAAAAATTAATGCTTATATTTTGTTGTAAGAAATAGTGTATGACATATTCTTTCCAAGGTGATTTTAATGGTGAATGTTATATAATGTGAGCAATGTCATAAAAATGTTTCAATTGATGATTTTAATATTTCATTTTTTTAAAATTTATTTTATAATATCGTTTAGGATACGACCGATGGCATACATGATTATTTTCTATACTTTGCACAAATTTACGAAAGTCGTAAAAAATATATCCTACTTATAAAATTTTGTAGTTCATTATATTATAACTATCATTAGTACTTGTAATAATCTTTTAACACCAAAACTAAGAGTCGCAACAAGGTTATTTTGTGGTGTGTAAATAAATAACAATTGGTTTAAGTAGTTGTAAATATTTTATTACATTGTTTTATTGCAACCTTTATGAAAAACTGTAACAAGTATATCTTATTACAATTTTTGCTAAAATGATGTTTTGCAAAATGTTGTAAAGTATCTAAAACAACCTTTCTGATATTTATAAAAGCGGTTTTTTGTTGAAGCGCAACCTTATCTGAATACAAAGAATTATACAAATTCTACAATCAGACCGAAAGATATTGGCCTTTCTAAAAAAATATGCTTTTTAAAATTTACTTATAACAAAATATTTAATGTTGATTGTAATGATAAGCAATTTCTTGGAGTTTAATTGAATTTGCGAAGAAAAGGGAGTTGCTTCAAACTACAACCCAATTCCTATTTTTGCATGATTGCTACAACTTTTAAATTTTAGTTTATAAAATATTAAAAGACATGTTTTATTTTCGTTGAATGAACAAAATGCTAAATTAAAGTAGCACAAAACAATTGCATAAAATAAAACAAGATATCATTCGAAATTAGAGTTGAAGAAATGTCAGATTAATATATCATTACATATTACACATATATTATATTAAGTACGTATGTAATTATATATATAATTCTTAGTCCATATAACATTTTTTTTATAGTTGATATTATGTGTTTTTTTAATCTATTGTTTTTGCATATAATATTTACTATCCTTTACACTGGATTGTAAAATTTGTATCCTTCAGGATGTGGTTGTAGTTTTCCATTCTACCTATTTTCTTCATTATAGAATGATTCTTTGTAATAACGTTTTCTAAATGGCACATCAAATATAAGACTGGAATAAATAGCTGGTAAAAAAGAATAAATAACTAATGCAAGCCACTCATAAATCAGCTTAACAAAACCAAATTTCAAACATTCAAGATGAAATTATAATGGAAATTTAGAAAATGCTTATAACAAATTTATAGAGCGCATGGGCTACTAAATTGACAAGTTTTTGAATCCATACAGGCAGCAGCAAAATTTTGTGGCATATTCCCACAAGCGACTTCGCATTGACTTGCTAGGCATGGGGATAGTCTAATATCAATTGTGCATAGACACGATGGTGTGCTAGGATCGCCGCAAATCATCCGTCCGCTGCCAAACCCTGAAATATTTAATAAGAACAAAAATCATTTATAACTCAAAATACTAAGAGAAGATTTGAGTATTTACTATCTTAGCATTAGATGAAAATTAATATGGACAAAGATTACGTTTTGTTTTGTATTTTATATTTAATCTTTAAAATAATCCTTATCTTTTCACTATAATATTAGAAAGATAAATAAAATGCTTGGATGTAAACCAATTCTACTGAATTAAAGGATGAATTCTGAGTAGAAGAAATGGGAGTTCTGACTAAATTTCATTTTTATTTAAATTGTATTGGTTGTTCAAGATTGATGTTTTAATGAATAAGATATATGTTCTATAAAGTGTGTCTATTTAATTAAAAATCTTAAATTTATTTATAGAATGAGGCTATTACATCAAATATTTTGCTTCTATCCTAAGATAATAATAAAGAACATCTTTCATCTCAAACAATTGTTCACCATTCAACCTAATAAAAATCCAAATTGAAAAAAATGCAAATTATCAGAAATCATTTAATTGGGTTTTTGCATTGAGACAACAAGTTATGAAAAGCTGTAGAGAATCAAAAAACATACACACGTAGAATGAAAGTATTAGAAATCTTGTAAATACAAATACTCAAAAAATAAATTTCTATCATTACTAGGTCGATTTCTTTACCGTATGGAATAATCAGAAACAAGAACAAAAAGAAGGTTGAAATTGAAGCCTTCTTCATTCGTTATTCCAATTCCCTTGTTGGGCGTATTTTCAACTCCCTTTGATGTTTCTTAGTAAGTTGAACTAAGAGCTTGTTGTATATATAGTTGTTAGGAATATTGAAAACAGTAAATTAATCAATATTGTAACACCCCGTAAATTTTGACACTTATGTTGACATTAATAATCAAATAAATCATACATATAATTTTACCTCTCAATATTTTCTTTCCCCTTCTTTATTTACTTTCCCCAAATTCACAATCTCATTTCTTTCCACTTTATTTATTGACTAATAATGCATTTATTTTTTTCCTTCCATCTATCAATTTCTTTCCCTGTAATCTATTAATTTCTTTCCCTGCAATCTATTAATTTCTTTCCCTTCATTCTATTTTCATGCATCTTATATCATTTATTCATCCTAATTCCTAAAATTTCAATGCCCTTGTTTTTTCCTTTCTACTTTTGTTTCCAATTATTTTTTTGCAAAACAAAACAATCACCATGTAAATATATACATTCCTTCTCTTCTATATCCCATTGTTTATATTTAGAAAAAAGGACGATAAAAAAACCCTTAACTATCAACATTATCCATGTGTATTTCTTGTCATTTTCTCTGCCTTATTTTTGTCTATCCAATTGAATATGTCCCTTAAATTCTTAAATTTTAGTATCTTGTGTTTTGAAATTTGAAAACTTATGCAACTTAATAACAACGAGCATCAAGCAATAAACCACACATTCAATTGTTACTGTTATTCTCGTTTCCTGTTAGATTTAAAAATAAATATTTATTATATGGGAATTTAATTAAATAGTAATCTGTTAAATAATATTAATTTCTAACTTTCTCCTTAATTATCTCAATTCGTTCTGTTGTCCTTAATTCTTTCAATTCACCTTAATTCTCTCGATTTTCCTTTGAAACTCTACAGATATTTTTATTAAGTCAAATAAATCAACAATATAAATCTGTTAAATCCACTGGGTCTAAAATTAAGCAACCACACTTAATCTACCAATCTAGGATGAACCGTCCATTTTAAACTTTTTATACAATTTATTCTCATCCAACCCAAATGTGTCCATTTCATACTCTAATTTGATCTAATCGCTGGAATCCTCTTCCGCTCATTTCCTCCGACTTGTATAAGAAAGCTGCAATCCCCTTCCTCTACTTTTATCTACCCTCGACATAAATCTCCAACACGATTGGGTTGCACGTTTTTGATCAGGATATCATTCAGATGTGGATTTTTAGGTCTAATTCTAAATTTTGTCTCAGGTACTCATCTCTAACATGAACCTCTTTTTTTTATTTTGGAAAATTTAGTTTTCATAAAAATATCCTTTTTTTATTGCTCGAAATCAAGATCTATTCAAACTTGGTTTTGAGTGTATTGCATTCTTTAATAAAATTTATAACATACTAATTTTTTTTTCATCTGACCATGGATTGTAGAAGAGTCGATTCAGACTTTTTTTGGGTTCTAAGCCGATTCGAATGACAATTTTAGGTTCTATTTCAAGTTTGATCTAAAGTACTCATTATTATTCACGATGGTGTTCATTTTGAAGACCCGATGTTATTATTAGCATAGTAATCGACAATAAATGAAAAAAAATTGAGTTTTTATTTTTATTTTTATTTTATGTAACAATACCGTTAAAAGGTTTAAGGTCGAAGTATGATAACTTTAATTAATCTTGAATATAAGGTTCAAAACCATCAGTGGTGAGCTACAGAAAAGATGTTGGAACTTTGGTCTTATGTAAAATCGAACTACTCCCTTTTAATCTCTTAGTAAGATTAAGTCCCTTCTTTCATATTTTCGTACTACACATTTTCTGCATGAATACATGATTATCGAATGTGTTTCCCATTCTTTTTTAGGTTTAATTAATTTCTATAAATTATGACCCTTAATGTATGTTCTGCAATCGTACATGTTTTGTTATTCCTGATGGTGTTCATTTTTAAAATCTTATGCTTTTATTAGCACATATAATGTAATTCATGGGCATACAAAGACAATTTATAATCCTATGATAATAATTCCCCTTAACTCGATACTAGACTATCAGCCAAATTTTGTTTGTTCTTCTTCTCAAGCTACTAACTTGTGATTTTAGATCTCTAAGATCTAAATTCTAATGCTTTATTTGTTTTGAAATACAGAATAGAATTCATATATGATAGTAATAAAATAACTGTAATCATATCATGTATTTAGAGCTAATAAAGCTTATAAAATTATGTCAATAACAAGTACACATAAATGTTGTTTTGGAATCCGTAAATCACCATGATTAAGAAAGACTTTTAAGCATATGCTTCGAAGTAAAATATAAGCAGTCAATGTACTTTCTGTTTAATACTTTTTACTGTGAATTCTTTGGACAATTGCTGAAAATGTGTGACGTTACCGTGAAATCTGGTAGGCTTTGCAACCATCCCTTCATCCTCCAGTACAGTAGGTAAAACCTATCGTGGCTCACACTGGTCCCCCAATCAACCATTCGCTATCAATCAATTTTCGCACCAATCACAACCAATAAATATCGTCCATGGTTTGTGGACGGGGGGCATGTGTGTATAAATAAATAAATATATATATATATTAAAAATATATCGAATAACGACGCTGTAGTTCGTATTTTGAAACCGTGATTTCAAACGATTATACCGGGAGATCCGACTATCGGATTTTCCTGAAATCGCAACCGTGGGGTTCGCTTTGGAAAATTCTTTCCAACGGCACCAACTTTGTAAAAATCCAACGGTTGGATTATGGAATGTTTAATTCAAATCTGAAGAAAAACAGCGCTAGAATCGATTATATTTATTTATATATATATATATATGTATAAATATAATTATATTTAATCGAATAACGACGCAGCAGTTCGTATTTTGAAATCGAAACTTCAAACGATTATATTAGGAGATCCGACCGTCGGATTTTCCCGAAACTGGAACCGTTGGATTCGTTTTGAAAAGACCTTTCTAATCATATAAATTTTGTGAAGATCCAACGGTTAGATTTTTAGATATGTGTAAATCAAATCTGAAGAAAAACAGTGCCACGGTCGCGTTATGGCCCGAAGCGTCGTTTTGAATAAATTGGCTATTTTAAAATAAATAAAAATAGCGATAAATTGTTATAAAATATTATGAACGATATGGATGTGATTTAGAAATTAACTGAAGGTTGGCTAAGTCGAATGGTGTAACGAACCGGGATTTTCGACTCCGAAAATCAACATCAAACTACCATGTTGACCATTCAGACATCGAATATTCCAGATCATTAATAGAAAGAAGTTAGAGGGTGAGATAAGAAAGAAAGAAATATTAGAATAGAAGAAGAAGGAGAAACACTACACAGAGTCTCACATCGCAGCGGAACAAAATATAATACAGAAATAACCTTTATTGAAAGCTTTTGAAATACTTACAATATCAGAGTACACATCTGGACAGTGATACTAATCTGTCCTCATATAACACACAGCGGAATAGTAATATCATACGTCTGGACTCTTCCAGCTCGTCTTTTCACAGCAGTCGATAACCTGAACCTGTACAACCCGGTCTAACCCGAGCATTTACAAAACACCGGGTCAGTCTGGTGAACCAGAGTGAGATAAACTCACACAGTAATAAGGGTGAACCATCCAATCATGATTTTAGAGTTTAAAAATCTTTTCAAAAGAAAAGGATAATCGTAAGACCAAATCCACACATAAATACGGACGGTTTTTACCTTACGATAACCCAAAACATTTTTGAAATCAATATCTTTTCTGATATTATAATAATGTCTATATACAAGTAAATAACAATCTAGTGGAACGCTTGCATCTCACGCTCCACATATATAGTATACAATAAAAAACCGCGGGCGCTTATTGGAGATTGGATTCCAACTTGACAAGGTATGGGTCCACCTTCTGATAGTGTATCTCTAGAGACGAATACACTGGGTTCAACAAGAACGTCTTGCAACCCGGCCCTCACATGACCGACCACTCATTTCGCTTGAGTGTATCGAATGTATATCACCGACGGTTGGGATCAGCAACCGTCTCCCGATAAGGAACAGCATCGAAACATAGATTAAGAAGCAAATGGAATTTCTCTAGATAGGTGATCATACACCCTAATGGGAGCGACCCACATAGCCATGCTGCCTGCCCGATTTTTGTCATTTCCGGGTTGATGAGGCTTGAGGCCAGAATTAACTTCTGATCATCTGGTCGTCATTCACTTTGAATGCCACATCGTCAAATCCATCAGATATCACTAATTGATATCCACAAAAATACTCTAGCTGGAAGCTAAGAGAACGGCGATTCCCCGCCAACAACTATCGCACGTTTGAAGAAATCAACGTACATGATCCCTTGGAAATACTCTGTCAGACATTCGTCCATATACGTCATCCAGGAATAGGATGAACCGAAGGCACTCTCCTACTGCATCCATATAGGAATCACCCCATGGATCAGTAGCGAGAAGTCCTTGCAACCCATAGATTCCAACCACGACAGAATCACAGCTTATCTCTGCTTGCCAGGCAGAGAATATTAGTGGTTCTTCCGTTTGTGAAAATCCACGGTCTTCACAGCACCATCTCGATCATCTTCTGAGATCTTCGCGCATTTGTTGGTCAGAATGGTTTTCGAATATAAATTCGATCCCGGTCTTTCCATACCAACAATCGTATTGGCCAGATTTGATAGTCGGTGTTTTAACTATCAAAATATTCAGTGTTTCAAACATGACACTCCAATGAGTTCACTGGTTCAGTATTTAGCATCATTTGGCCTTTAACAACTGATTTACCTTTGTTAAATTAAAAACTTCTAATTCTTTAAATATTCAAAAATACGTTATTTGAATAACTCTAATTCGGTTAACTAATATTCGACTTACTCCATTCGCTCGACTCTAGATCGCAGCAATCACAATGGTTACGCCTGATTCCCTCAGGAAACATCCGACCGCCGTAGGCTATCTGCAGCCCTGCGAATTACGCTAGCAGTCGTACGAAATGGCAACTTAGCCGAATAATTATGTTTGGCTAATTCTATCTCGAATAACTATATTCAATTTCCCATTTAATTCTTCCATCAAATCATCTTTTAGATTCGGAAATCCATTAGTTTTAACAAAGAAATTTATAGCACATATGTTATAACAATAGCGTTATAATTACTATTTAGATTTACAAACAACAGCGCTATAATCGCTGTTTAGATTTACAAAAAAACATTTACTATAGCAACGACGCTAAAATCGCTATTTAGATTTACAAAAACATTTATTATAACAACAGCGCTAAAATCGCTGTTTAGATTTCCACTATGCCATTTCAATCTTCTAAACACTTTCCATTCTAGCTTGGGTTTTGTTATACAACCCTACTAGCTACTCCTTTGCCCAAATTTACTTATTTCCGAACTCCTTTCAATTTCGTTTGACCATTTCCCCCTTCGGAAATCTTATTTAAAATCTCCCCTTTCACTTGATATCAATTTCTCTTCTATCACTTTTGAAAAGTAATTTTCGTTCAAAAGTAATTTCCTAAATTATTATTAAATAAAATAATAATTTATTTCAAACCTTAATTTCATTAGTGGTAAATCCCTTTAACTAAAATAAATAGTAAATTCCTTTTTAAACTTCATTTAAATAAAATATTCTTCAACTCTTCTCTTAGATTATCACAAACAAACTAATCAATTTCAAATCACACGATTATTCTGTTAACTGATTCCAATTCATTTTCCCTTTACATTAAATACTAATATAATTAATTTAAACAATTCAATTTAATTGTTTCTTAACCAACGATTTTCCCAATTTAATCCTTTAGATTAACTTCTATTCATTTATTTCCAAATCTGATAACATCAGAGGTTTCCATATAAACCCAATTTATAATCAATCATAAATTTCAATAACAAATGATAAATATTTATCTCCTTTTAAAACAAACCCTCTATCCAAATAATCTATTTCAAAAATCTAACTCCAGTTATAAAATAAGTTTTATAACTTTGGTTCTATCAATCTACCTGACGGTAAATCACAATAATTTATCTTTAGGCCATTCATTTCTGATTACCCAACCAATATCGCTCATTGGTTAAAACTACACATATGTTGAAATTTCAGTCAAACATCAACAATCAAAGCAATCACACCCAAACATGACAGTTCATATATGATAATATGAAATAAATAATATATTTGAGGAATCCGGTTGGATCCCTCCAACCTGTTCTTCCCTGTATTCAAATGGTTTTTCTCAAATCAGACGGTTCAGTTTTGTTTAACTGATAACTAAATAATGACCATTTAACATCAACCATAAGCAATTCAAACAATGCAACCATTTAAACACGTTTATAAATAAACATGACCAACCAAGGTGAGTTACCTTTATTGGAACCAATCGTTAAAAATAACGATTTGGTATTTCACTGAAATTAAACACAGTTTAATTTCATCAGTTAAATCAACAGCTAAATAGATAACTAGCAAACAGTCAACCATTGGCAAGCAGAGCACACAAAATAAAAACACCCAATTTATATAAAATATAAAAAGGGTAACTGAGTGAGTTTAACTCACCTGGATTTCTGTTAGTCGTTGTTTGGTTTGTTTCCATCTTCGTTCAGCGTTATCCACAACCTTTACAAAATGTCGTGTCCACTGATACTGTTCCAGTATGACTGATCTTCTCGAACTCCAACTGTTCCTCACTCCTGCTTTCCTTGTTTGTTCGAGCGCGCCAAGTCACTACACAGCAGCTCCACTTCAAAACCAAGTCCGCACCATACCCTTCTAGTTCCAACGCGTCACCCCCATTCTAGCTGAACACGTCCCTCCCTCAACTTTCTTCCACTTGAATGCTTCCGTATACTCTTCCCGTTCATCACTGTACCATAACACTCCGACCACTTCAGTTGCCGTGACCCCACTACACCACTCGCCACCGTCATTGTCCTCAATACTCCATTGAAACCGCACCGTACCTTGTGCTCACCCAAGGATCTATCACGCTGCTCCCCCATGCTCGGACGTTGGCACCACTGTTTTGAGAGAAACATACATATGAAGTTATATATTTATTTTACATGAATAGGTTTGTTAAATTGAAAAAGAGTGTTTTGTCTTTTAAGTTTGAAACTTTTTATGTTGGAGAAAACGAAAATGCAGAGCTTTGTATTTATACCCGAGACTACTTGGCACCCAAGTATCAAGGCGCATAGGTTTGCAGTGTAGTAAGCTAGACTGCACTGAGTTTTCATTTGTCCGTGATGTAAAGCAGTCTTGGGTAGCATGTGATAGTATTTTCTAATTTGTACGTGTGAATAACAATTGGTTAGTACATAGGACAGCTTAAGCACAGCAGAAGAGTGGCACATGTGCGGTTCTCAGTAGAAATATAGAGTAAGAAATAGCTGTGTACAATTATATATTTTCTTTGATGAGCTTTCATTTCGTGTGTTTAAATGGATTTGAATGCTTAGGGTGCTATAGAATTTGAGTAGGCGTAGGGTGCTTCATATGTCAAAACTTACATGTGCGATCTGTGGGTGGAGACAACTTCGTGATTTCATAGGGTAGCTGTATTCAATAGTGAATGTTTCCCAACGTGGTCGGCACGGTAGCATCCCATTGGTTCATAAAAATATTGGGTAACTGTGTATGCGATGTGCATGTACGGTGCTTGTTTGGGATGCAAGTAATTGAGAAAATGTGGGCCGCAAGCTACTGGAAGGACGTAAGCAAAAGGATGAAGAAAAGTGGAGTGGTGGGATAGAAATATTCATATTAAAATGTATAAAACTTTGATGCGGAGAAATCTTATTAGAAACCACTACATACGATTTCTGTCTACTGATAAAAAGGCTGTTCTTGATGTAAAACGATATTCCGGATCCAATGGAACAAGTTTTGTCGCAATCCGAGGTCGCATGAAAAATTTTCCTTTATGAAACCAGAAATGAACACGCGTTTAAATTTTCTACGATCAACAGATAAATCAAATCAACTCGAAATTGCGAAGTCTGACAATAACTTTTCAGTACGAACCCAACGGCACTAATTTCGTCGCATTCTGAGACTGTTGCCCCGGTAGGCTGTTTTTACCCCGAACCGCAATACCCCTTTTAACACCAAATTTTCCGGTCTCTAAAAATAACAAACTATCTACCTATCCTGACTCTAATCGACGATACGATCTCAACGGAACTGGTTTCGTGGCCTAATTCGATCGTCTGCTCAAGTTACACTCTAATATCCCTTTATTAATTTAATTGTACTGAACGAGCGTTTATGGCTACCGTGACCACATATGACATCGGTTTTCCACGCCACTCACCACCGTACAATAATTTAGCGATACGGTTCTAATGAAACTGATTTCGTCGAAATCTGAGTCCGTTTGCAAAACGGCCATTTTAAAGGCCCATAATTAAATAACGATTTTCCATAGCGACTATTTCAAAATTTGATTTAGCCATAACTTACTATTTATAATACGAAATCTGAATTTTTCTCTTTCATATGAAAATTATTGTCAATACGGTTCCAACGTGTCTTGTTTCACAGAAATCCGACTTATATCGGACTCTGTATGTCCAGTTGAAGTTCAAAACTCTATATTGCGAACTGCAGCGCCATTTCAGGCTCGATTTATATTATATATAAATATATAACGTTCAACTTCGTTCTAAATAGCGAATTCAATATTAAATTTCATTAATATTCCCAATATAATATTTAAAACTAATTTAAATATTCATATTCAAATGGTCGAAAAACACGGGTCGTTACATTCTTCCCCCCTTAAAATAATTTCGTCCTCGAAATTGCTAAGGTAAGAAAGAACGTTATAAACTCATTAATTTCAAATCTAATTTTATATTAAATTAGAAACCAATTCAATACCATAAATAAAAATTTTCAAAAATATCGAAAATTTCTAACATTTTAAATTTCCGAAAAATTTCGCCAGCACCTCCTCTGTACGGCTCAATCGGTACAACCACAACTCGCCTTTCTAGGCCTCCTCCAAATCAAAAGAAAATAAAACAGCCATGCGGCTTGCCAATTAGGCTCATAAATCACCAAACCCATATAAAATAAACGTGTACCTTTTTGTCGGGCACATCATTATATCCTCTCCGTCTGCTACCTTGTCAGTGTATACAACTGCATTCCCAAAATTCCAATTTATCCTCAGAACCAAATCCGTCACGCATCCAAGCCCAATTCCATCCTTAACTCAATTTCCATCCATTATCAATTCCAACCAACACTATTTCAGATTCCTGCCTCATAATTCAAAATCTGATTCTACTTAATATATTATATCCTGATTCAATTTCCAGTTAACTGGATTCATATTTAATTCATATTTGCTTTCACAATTTCTATTTAATTTTTTTTTTGCCTTTGTTCAAACAATTTCCCTGAGAGTTTTCAAACAGTCCATTGCTTTCAAAAATCAAATATTGCTTTTCAGGATTCAAAACACTTGTTTTTCTCAAAGCAATTCAAAACAAAATCTTTGGTAGTAATCCGTCACTTAGAACTCGGAAATGAACACTGATGATGTGGCCAGCATCCTCAGAGTTATTTCCCAGCCATCAAAGTGAGTTCAATACTATCTCACTTATCAAAATCGTATTTAAATATTTTCATTTTGAAATCTTTTCAAATATAAATGCTTGGAAAATATTTTCACATTCTCCCAGGATCTTAAAATTCACATACATTTAATCCAAAATTACTTTTCACACTCTTCTAATTTTTCACAATTTCAATCTAAATTCTGGTTTAACTTCAAATTTAATTCATCTGATTCCATATATTATATCCATAGGAATTCTGATTGGTTACTTACATAACCATTCAATTATAACACATCCAATATACTATAATACTCCAAATATTAATCATTCTTTTATATCAAAATATAATTTGGGTAAAATTATTTCATTTACCCTCTTTCAAAAACATACTGTGTCGAATTATTCTGTTCAAGAGTTTAAAAACACTTATCGACACAGTTTGCATTACTGTATCGACCAGAATTCATAAACTACTCGACAAACCAATTAACACAATATAAACAGTTTTTATAACAATTTACAAATACGCGCTCATATATATACACTCAAACTCAATCTAGGGTATTACTAACCCCATCTCTACTGAGTCACGCCACAGAGCCAAGGTAATTACTTAACCAATAGCTCTGATACCACTGTAACGAACCGGGATTTTCGACTCCGAAAATCAACATCAAACTACCATGTTGACCATTCAGACATCGAATATTCCAGATCATTAATAGAAAGAAGTTAGAGGGTGAGATAAGAAAGAAAGAAATATTAGAATAGAAGAAGAAGGAGAAACACTACACAGAGTCTCACATCGCAGCGGAACAAAATATAATACAGAAATAACCTTTATTGAAAGCTTTTGAAATACTTACAATATCAGAGTACACATCTGGACAGTGATACTAATCTGTCCTCATATAACACACAGCGGAATAGTAATATCATACGTCTGGACTCTTCCAGCTCGTCTTTTCACAGCAGTCGATAACCTGAACCTGTACAACCCGGTCTAACCCGAGCATTTACAAAACACCGGGTCAGTCTGGTGAACCAGAGTGAGATAAACTCGCACAGTAATAAGGGTGAACCATCCAATCATGATTTTAGAGTTTAAAAATCTTTTCAAAAGAAAAGGATAATCGTAAGACCAAATCCACACATAAATACGGACGGTTTTTACCTTACGATAACCCAAAACATTTTTGAAATCAATATCTTTTCTGATATTATAATAATGTCTATATACAAGTAAATAACAATCTAGTGGAACGCTTGCATCTCACGCTCCACATATATAGTATACAATCAAAAACCGCAGGCGCTTATTGGAGATTGGATTCCAACTTGACAAGGTATGGGTCCACCTTCTGATAGTGTATCTCTAGAGACGAATACACTGGGTTCAACAAGAACGTCTTGCAACCCGGCCCTCACATGACCGACCACTCATTTCGCTTGAGTGTATCGAATGTATATCATCGACGGTTGGGATCAGCAACCGTCTCCCGATAAGGGACAGCATCGAAACATAGATTAAGAAGCAAATGGAATTTCTCTAGATAGGTGATCATACACCCTAATGGGAGCGACCCACATAGCCATGCTGCCTGCCCGATTTTTGTCATTTCCGGGTTGATGAGGCTTGAGGCCAGAATTAACTTCTGATCATCTGGTCGTCATTCACTTTGAATGCCACATCGTCAAATCCATCAGATATCACTAATTGATATCCACAAAAATACTCTAGCTGGAAGCTAAGAGAACGGCGATTCCCCGCCAACAACTATCACACGTTTGAAGAAATCAACGTACATGATCCCTTGGAAATACTCTGTCAGACATTCGTCCATATACGTCATCCAGGAATAGGATGAACCGAAGGCACTCTCCTACTGCATCCATATAGGAATCACCCCATGGATCAGTAGCGAGAAGTCCTTGCAAACCATAGATTCCAACCACGACAGAATCACAGCTTATCTCTGCTTGCCAGGCAGAGAATATTAGTGGTTCTTCCGTTTGTGAAAATCCACGGTCTTCACAGCACCATCTCGATCATCTTCTGAGATCTTCGCGCATTTGTTGGTCAGAATGGTTTTCGAATATAAATTCGATCCCGGTCTTTCCATACCAACAATCGTATTGGCCAGATTTGATAGTCGGTGTTTTAACTATCAAAATATTCAGTGTTTCAAACATGACACTCCAATGAGTTCACTGGTTCAGTATTTAGCATCATTTGGCCTTTAACAACTGATTTACCTTTGTTAAATTAAAAACTTCTAATTCTTTAAATATTCAAAAATACGTTATTTGAATAACTCTAATTCGGTTAACTAATATTCGACTTACTCCATTCGCTCGACTCTAGATCGCAGCGATCACAATGGTTACGCCTGATTCCCTCAGGAAACATCCGACCGCCGTAGGCTATCTGCAGCCCTGCGAATACGCTAGCAGTCGTACGAAATGGCAACTTAGCCGAATAATTATGTTTGGCTAATTCTATCTCGAATAACTATATTCAATTTCCCATTTAATTCTTCCATCAAATCATCTTTTAGATTCGGAAATCCATTAGTTTTAACAAAGAAATTTATAACACATATGTTATAACAATAGCGTTATAATTACTATTTAGATTTACAAACAACAGCGCTATAATCGCTGTTTAGATTTACAAAAAAACATTTACTATAGCAACGACGCTAAAATCGCTATTTAGATTTACAAAAACATTTATTATAACAACAGCGCTAAAATCGCTGTTTAGATTTCCACTATGCCATTTCAATCTTCTAAACACTTTCCATTCTAGCTTGGGTTTTGTTATACAACCCTACTAGCTACTCCTTTGCCCAAATTTACTTATTTCCGAACTCCTTTCAATTTCGTTTGACCATTTCCCCCTTCGGAAATCTTATTTAAAATCTCCCCTTTCACTTGATATCAATTTCTCTTCTATCACTTTTGAAAAGTAATTTTCGTTCAAAAGTAATTTCCTAAATTATTATTAAATAAAATAATAATTTATTTCAAACCTTAATTTCATTAGTGGTAAATCCCTTTAACTAAAATAAATAGTAAATTCCTTTTTAAACTTCATTTAAATAAAATATTCTTCAACTCTTCTCTTAGATTATCACAAACAAACTAATCAATTTCAAATCACACGATTATTCTGTTAACTGATTCCAATTCATTTTCCCTTTACATTAAATACTAATATAATTAATTTAAACAATTCAATTTAATTGTTTCTTAACGAACGATTTTCCCAATTTAATCCTTTAGATTAACTTCTATTCATTTATTTCCAAATCTGATAACATCAGAGGTTTCCATATAAACCCAATTTATAATCAATCATAAATTTCAATAACAAATGATAAATATTTATCTCCTTTTAAAACAAACCCTCTATCCAAATAATCTATTTCAAAAATCTAACTCCAGTTATAAAATAAGTTTTATAACTTTGGTTCTATCAATCTACCTGACGGTAAATCACAATAATTTATCTTTAGGCCATTCATTTCTGATTACCCAACCAATATCGCTCATTGGTTAAAACTACACATATGTTGAAATTTCAGTCAAACATCAACAATCAAAGCAATCACACCCAAACATGACAGTTCATATATGATAATATGAAATAAATAATATATTTGAGGAATCCGGTTGGATCCCTCCAACCTGTTCTTCCCTGTATTCAAATGGTTTTTCTCAAATCAGACGGTTCAGTTTTGTTTAACTGATAACTAAATAATGACCATTTTACATCAACCATAAGCAATTCAAACAATGCAACCATTTAAACACGTTTATAAATAAACGTGACCAACCAAGGTGAGTTACCTTTATTGGAACCAATCGTTAAAAATAACGATTTGGTATTTCACTGAAATTAAACACAGTTTAATTTCATCAGTTAAATCAACAGCTAAATAGATAACTAGCAAACAGTCAACCATTGGCAAGCAGAGCACACAAAATAAAAACACCCAATTTATATAAAATATAAAAAGGGTAACTGAGTGAGTTTAACTCACCTGGATTTCTGTTAGTCGTTGTTTGGTTTGTTTCCATCTTCGTTCAGCGTTATCCACAACCTTTACAAAATGTCGTGTCCACTGATACTGTTCCAGTATGACTGATCTTCTCGAACTCCAACTGTTCCTCACTCCTGCTTTCCTTGTTTGTTCGATCGCGCCAAGTCACTACACAGCAGCTCCACTTCAAAACCAAGTCCGCACCATACCCTTCTAGTTCCAACGCGTCACCCCCATTCTAGCTGAACACGTCCCTCCCTCAACTTTCTTCCACTTGAATGCTTCCATATACTCTTCCCGTTCATCACTGTACCATAACACTCCGACCACTTCAGTTGCCGTGACCCCACTACACCACTCGCCACCGTCATTGTCCTCAATACTCCATTGAAACCGCACCGTACCTTGTGCTCCCCCAAGGATCTATCACGCTTCTCCCCCATGCTCGGACGTTGGCACCACTGTTTTGAGAGAAACATACATATGAAGTTATATATTTATTTTACATGAATAGGTTTGTTAAATTGAAAAAGAGTGTTTTGTCTTTTAAGTTTGAAACTTTTTATGTTGGAGAAAACGAAAATGCAGAGCTTTGTATTTATACCCGAGACTACTTGGCACCCAAGTATCAAGGCGCATAGGTTTGCAGTGTAGTAAGCTAGACTGCACTGAGTTTTCATTTGTCCGTGATGTAAAGCAGTCTTGGGTAGCATGTGATAGTATTTTCTAATTTGTACGTGTGAATAACAATTTGTTAGTACACAGGACAGCTTAAGCACAGTAGAAGAGTGGCACATGTGCGGTTCTCAGTAGAAATATAGAGTAAGAAATAGCTGTGTACAATTATATATTTTCTTTGATGAGCTTTCATTTCGTGTGTTTAAATGGATTTGAATGCTTAGGGTGCTATAGAATTTGAGTAGGCGTAGGGTGCTTCATATGTCAAAACTTACATGTGCGATCTGTGGGTGGAGACAACTTCGTGATTTCATAGGGTAGCTGTATTCAATAGTGAATGTTTCCCAACGTGGTCGGCACGGTAGCATCCCATTGGTTCATAAAAATATTGGGTAACTGTGTATGCGATGTGCATGTACGGTGCTTGTTTGGGATGCAAGTAATTGAGAAAATGTGGGCCGCAAGCTACTGGAAGGACGTAAGCAAAAGGATGAAGAAAAGTGGAGTGGTGGGATAGAAATATTCATATTAAAATGTATAAAACTTTGATGCGGAGAAATCTTATTAGAAACCACTACATACGATTTCTGTCTACTGATAAAAAGGCTGTTCTTGATGTAAAACGATATTCCGGATCCAATGGAACAAGTTTTGTCGCAATCCGAGGTCGCATGAAAAATTTTCCTTTATGAAACCAGAAATGAACACGCGTTTAAATTTTCTACGATCAACAGATAAATCAAATCAACTCGAAACTGCGAAGTCTGACAATAACTTTTCAGTACGAACCCAACGGCACTAATTTCGTCGCATTCTGAGACTGTTGCCCCGGTAGGCTGTTTTTACCCCGAACCGCAATACCCCTTTTAACACCAAATTTTCCGGTCTCTAAAAATAACAAACTATCTACCTATCCTGACTCTAATCGACGATACGATCTCAACGGAACTGGTTTCGTGGCCTAATTCGATCGTCTGCTCAAGTTACACTCTAATATCCCTTTATTAATTTAATTGTACTGAACGAGCGTTTATGGCTACCGTGACCACATATGACATCGGTTTTCCACGCCACTCACCACCGTACAATAATTTAGCGATACGGTTCTAATGAAACTGATTTCGTCGAAATCTGAGTCCGTTTGCAAAACGGCCATTTTAAAGGCCCATAATTAAATAACGATTTTCCATAGCGACTATTTCAAAATTTGATTTAGCCATAACTTACTATTTATAATACGAAATCTGAATTTTTCTCTTTCATATGAAAATTATTGTCAATACGGTTCCAACGTGTCTTGTTTCACAGAAATCCGACTTATATCGGACTCTGTATGTCCAGTTGAAGTTCAAAACTCTATATTGCGAACTGCAGCGCCATTTCAGGCTCGATTTATATTATATATAAATATATAACGTTCAACTTCGTTCTAAATAGCGAATTCAATATTAAATTTCATTAATATTCCCAATATAATATTTAAAACTAATTTAAATATTCATATTCAAATGGTCGAAAAACACGGGTCGTTACAAATGGTTTAATGGGTGTTGATCTGATGTTGGTTTCAGCCTTCGGGGTTAATATTTGGGAAATCGTTCTCTTACTGATTGACGGTTAGTGACTAATGAATTGAAATGATGCGTGTGTATGTTAGTGTTGCACTTGTTTATTATATACGCGAGTTGCTCAGAAAGACCGGATTCATACCATTATGAATAACTGAATCGACGATAAGGAATCGAAGAAGAAGACGATGGTCGAAGACCAGAGATCATCACCTCGTTCGGATGGTAACCGAAGTCCTGATTGGGAGGCATCCCGAAATATGGATAATAAGTGATGATCGTCCAGGAGTACGTGGTGATCGATGGGTTTGCGAGGTATATAGTGCCTCCGGTTTCGTTCGGACACAGAACGAACTTGTAAATGGATAGTTTGTCTGACATTGGATTTTATTCTGTGTTGACTGATCTCTATTAAATATACATCTGTTTGGCGGCGGAGAATTTATTCTTTTGCTTAACGCCCTTCTCTGAAACATACGAGTTCAGAGGTTGTATATCGATGGACATCAGTCGCATGGTATGAATTGTTAGTGTGGCATGCCTAAGTGGCAAATGATCAAGGCTTCTGTTGAAAAGCAAAGTCTTGTGGTGATGATCAAAGCACCGCCTGTGTGACGTAGCTTTGTGTATAAAGTAAATTCGCGAGCCTCACACCCCGGTATGAACCAGAAACGGGAGAAGGACCTCAGGGAGGGCATGCGTTTCTTTCTAGCTAGGAGTTGTGTCAGTTTTTTTACATGGCTTGACATTTTACTTATGCGGTTGTTACTGTTGCGAGGCGCCTCGGTTAGATCAGACGATCCGGGTCCGATGGAGTCATTCGTTGGCTCATTTGCGCCCCATAGGGCGGGGAGACGTATTGCTCAGGCATTTTAATCCACATCGGTGGACCGGCCCTGACGATGCAAGGGTCACTCGAGCTCTGATACCACGTTGTGACGACCCCATTTCCCGTTCAGACGGAGACAAAGGTAATCTTTGGAATATAACACAGAAAAAGATAAAAGTAGAACATAATTAAATAAATACACCAGATAATGAACAATATAATATACTGGATAAAAGTAATCATCGGAGTTACACAGTATATAGGATCATACTTAGTACAAGTACAGTACAGCTATACATAAATGTCTACAGTGGAAACAAACAAAATATGTATCGACGTTTGAAAACGAATATATTAATTCTAATTATAAACAAGGCCTGAAATGGCGCTGCAGTTTCAAAATTTGAATTCAAACTTTGTCGGACTGTACCGGGTGCAAAACAAAACGGATTTGAGTGAAACAAAAAATATTTAAATCTGTTAGTGAATACCTTTCTAACGAATCTGAAAAATCGAATTTTTATAGCGGAAAGTAAAAGTTATATCCAAATGAATTTTCAGAAAGGTCGTTATGGAATTTATATAGCCCGTGAAATTGGCCATTTTGCATACGACCTCGGAATTCGACAAAACCACTTTTGTTGGATCCGAGATGTGAAGTTATTGCTAGGTTTCAAATTTCATAATTTTTGAAGCTAGTATGTGAGCGTGGCAAAGGAAAACGTGTTTTGATCAATTATAGTTAAATTGGATCGACCAGAAATGGGCCTTTTTGCAAACGGTCTTAGAATTCGACGAAACTAGTTTTGTTGATACCGTATCGTCAAAACATAGCCGGATTTATTTTTCTGGAATTTTTCGAATCAGTTTGGGGCCCTGGCAAATTGAAATGTACGTTCAAATTGAATATTTAATGTTATATATTTTAAATTGAATGGAAACTGACTGAAACGATCGAATGGGCCTACGAAACATATCCCATTGTGTTCAAAATGGGGGTAAAACGCTAGGGACGATAGTCGTTGGGTTTGGATTAGAGTTCGTATGAGATAAGGGGTATTTTCGAAATTTTAAAAATATATAAATAAAAGAAAAAATATGATTGGGCCATATCCTCTTCTCTCTCCCTGACACTCCAGATCACACAGCGGAAATGAACTCAACCCCTTCTCTCCTCGATTGCTCTCAATCCGCTCAAAATTAGGCCTCCATCCTGTTGAGGATTTTGTAGAGCTAGTCAAGATCTTCAAATCCATAGCAAGTTTGGATTTTTTTTCATTGAGTATCCTTCGAGATTCACGCCCTCGAAGTCGTTGACTTCGCGCCGCCTAAACCCGCCAGATCCGCCACCGAGTGCCACCAAACCCCTGTCGACCTGTGCGCCTCTCGGAGCACTACAAGGTGGCAAGGGCCGATCATCACCAAGCTGCACGGATTGCGAGAAAAGATCAGACCTAGTTTTGAAGGTTTCGTGGAGGTAACGGCCTATTTTAATTTCAACTATATTATAGCACTTTAAAGCACTATGGTTTTTGATTTCACTGTAAAAATCATATCTTTTTCGTTTCTTGACGAAATTCAGTGAAACAAGAGACAGTGGACTCGTGTGGACGTCGTCTACATTCTAGAAGAGACCGCATATTTTTCTGAGCCTTCTGCTATTTTTGGTGGAGTGGAAATCAAAGTGAGATTTCTAATTTATAAACGATATGGAAAAACGACGATGTATAAATTATATAGTCGATGTATGAATTATATAAGCATTGTACACCTCATGTATAAACGTTGTATAATTTGTACGTTCGATGTATAAGTTGTATATGCGTTGTAAAAATTATATATGTGTTGACGTTGTGACGACCCCATTTCCCGTACAGACGGAGACAAGGGTAATCTTTGGAATATAACACAGAAATAGATAAAAGCAGAACAGAATTAAATAAATACACCAGATAATGAACAATAGAATATACAGGATAAAAGTAATCATCAGAGTTACACAGTATACAGGATCATACTTAGTACAAATACAGTTCAGCTGTACATAAATGTCTACAGTGGAAACAAACAAAATATGTACAATAGGAGCTGAACAGCATAAAAAGAGATAAATGATAGAATCCATCTTCAGCTCCAGCTGTACATATTTTGTTTGTTTCCACTATAGACATTTATGCATAGCTGAACTGTATTTGTACTAAGTATGATCCTGTATACTATGTAACTCTGATGATTACTTTTATCCAGTATATTTTATTGTTCATTATCTGGTGTATTTATTTAATTCCGTTCTGCTTTTATCAGTTTCTGTGTTATATTCCAAAGATTACCCTTGTCTCCGTCTGTACGGGAAATGGGGTCGTCACAACGTGGTATCAGAGCTCGAGTGACCCTTGGATCGTCAGGGCCGGTCCACCGATGTGGATTAAAATGCCTGAGCAATACATCTCCCCGCCCTATGCGGTGCAAATGAGCCAACGAATGACTCCATCGGACCAGGATGGTCCGATCTAACCGAGGCGCCTCGTAACAACAACAACCACATAAGTAAAATGTAAGGCCATGTAAAAACACTGACACAACTTCTAGCTAGAAAGAAACGCATGCCCTCCCTGAGGTCCTTCTCCCGTTTCAGGTTCATACCGGGGTGTGAGGCTCGCGAATTTACTTTATACACAAAGCTACGCCACACAGGCGGTGCTTTGATCATCACCACAAGACTTTGCTTTTCAACAGAAGCCTTGATCATTTGCCACTTAAGCATGCCACACTAGCAATTCATACCATGCGACTGATGTCCATCGATATACAACCTCTGAACTCGTGCGTTTCATAGAAGGGCGTTAAGCAAAAGAATAAATTCTCCACCGCCAAACATATGTATATTTAATAGAGATCAATCAACACAGAATAAAATCCAATGTCAGACACACTATCCATTTAAAAGTTCGTTCTGGGTCCGAACGAAATCGGAGGCACTATATACCTCGCAAACCCATCGATCACCATGTACGCCTGGACGATCACCACTCATTATCCATATTTCGGGATGCCTCCCAGTCAGGACATCGGTTACAATCCAAACAAGGTGAAGATCTCCAGTCTTCGGCCATCATCTTCTTCTTCGATTCCCTATCGTCGATTCAGTTATTCAGAATGGGATGAACCCGGTCTTTCTGAGTAACTCGCGTATATAATAAACAAGTGCAACACTAACATACACACGCATCATTTCAATTCATTAATCACTAACCGTCAATCAGTAAGAGAATGATTTCCCAAATATTAACCCCAAAGGCCGAAACCAACATCAGATCAACACCCAGGAAACCATTCGACTTAGCCAACCTTCTGTTAATTTATAAATCACATCCATATCGTTTATAATATTTTATAACGATTTATCGCTATTTTTATTTATTTTAAAATAGACAATTTATTCAAAACGACGCTTCGGACCATAACGCGACCGTGGCGCTGTTTTTCTTCAGATTTGATTTACACATATCTGAAAATCTAACTGTTGGATCTTCCAAAAATTTACATCATTAGAAAGGTCTTTTCAAAACAAATCCAACAGTTCCAGTTTCTGGAAAATCCAACGGTCGGATCTCCTGGTATAATCGTTTGAAGTTTCGATTTCAAAATACGAACTGCAGCGTCGTTATTCGATTAAATATAATTATATTTATACATATATATATATAAATATAATCGATTCTGGCGCTATTTTTCTTCAGATTTGAAATAAATTGTTTTATAATAAAAATCACATTTTTATCATCTATATGAAATGTATAAAATAATCCCGTTTTGAAAGAAATTGTTTTATAATAAAAATCCTATTGTTATTACCAATATGGACTATATAAAATAATAGAGTTTTGAAATGAATTGTTTTACAATAAAAATCGCATTTTTATTATATACATGAATTGCTAAATATAGTGAAGTGTTGAAATAGAAGACAGTTAGATAAAAATGTCATTTTTATCAAATGTATGAAAAGAATATAGCTTTGAAATCGAAGAATCGATATATATATATATAGAATTAAAATATATCGAATAACGACGCTGCAGTTCGTATTTTGAAACCGTGATTTCAAACGATTATACCGGGAGATCCGACCATCAGATTTTCCTGAAATCACAACCGTTGGGTTCGCTTTGGAAAAATCTTTCCAATGGCACCAACTTTGTAAAAATCCAACGGTTGGATTGTCTGGAATGTTTAATTCAAATCTGAAGAAAAACAGTGCCATAATTGATTATATATATATATATATATTTAATCGAATAACGACGCCGCAGTTTGTATTTTGAAATTGAAACTTCAAACGATTATACCAGGAGATCCGACCGTCAGATTTTCCCGAAACTGGAACCGTTGGATTCGTTTTGAAAAGACCTTTCTAATGATGTAAATTTTGTGAAGATCCAACGGTTAGATTTTCAGATATGTGTAAATCAAATCTGAAGAAAAACAGCGCCACGGTCGCGTTATGGCTCGAAGCATCTTTTTGAATAAATTGGCTATTTTAAAATAAATAAAAATAGTGATAAATCGTTATAAAATATTATAAACGATATGGATGTGATTTAGAAATTAACTGAAGGTTGGCTAAGTCGAATGGTTTCCAGGGTGTTGATCTGATGTTGGTTTCGGCCTTCGGGGTTAATATTTGGGAAATCATTCTCTTACTGATTGACGGTTAGTGACTAATGAATTGAAATGATGCGTGTGTATGCTAGTGTTGCAATTGTTTATTATATACGCGGGTTGCTCAGAAAGAAAGGGTTCATCCCATTATGAATAACTGAATTGACGATAAGGAATCGAAGAAGAAGACGATGGTTAAAGACCGGAGATCTTCACCTCGTTTGGATGGTAACCGAGGTCCAGATTGGGAGGCATCCCGAAATATGGATAATGAGTGGTGATCGTCCAGGCGTAAGTGGTGATCGATGGGTTAGCAAGGTATATAGTGCCTCCAGTTTCGTTCAGACCCAGAACGAACTTGTAAAAGGATAGTGTGTCTGACATTGGATTTTATTCTGTGTTGATTGATCTCTATTAAATATACATCTATTTGGCAACGGAGAATTTATTCTTTTGCTTAACGCCCTTCTCTGAAATGCACGAGTTCAGAGGTTGTATATCGATGGACATCAGTCGCATGGTACGAATTGCTAGTGTGACATGCCTAAGTGGCAAGTGATCAAGGCTTCTGTTGAAAAGCAAAGTCTTGGGGTGATGATCAAAGCACCGCCTGTGTGGCGTAGCTTTGTGTATAAAGTAAATTCGCGAGCCTCACACCCCGGTATGAACCAGAAACGGGAGAAGGACCTCAGGGAGGGCATGCGTTTCTTTCTAGCTAGGAGTTGTGTCAGTGTTTTTAAACGGCCTGACATTTTACTTATGTGGTTTTTACTATTGCAAGGCGCCTCGGTTAGATCGGACGATCCGGGTCCGATGGAGTCATTCGTTGGCTCATTTGCGCCCCATAGGGCGGGGAGACGTATTGCTCAGGCATTCTAATCCACATCGGTGGACTGGCCCTGATGATCCAAAGGTCACTCGAGCTTTGATACCACGTTGTGACGACCCCATTTCCCGTATAGACGGAGACAAGGGTAATCTTTGGAATATAACACAGAAACAGATAAAAGTTGAACAGAATTAAATAAATACACCAGATAATGAACAATAGAATATACTGGATAAAAGTAATCATCAGAGTTACATAGTATACAGGATCATACTTAGTACAAATACAGTTCAGCTATACATAAATGTCTATAGTGGAAACAAACAAAATATGTACAGCTGGAGCTGAAGATGGATTCTATCATTTATCTCTTTTTATGCTGTTCAGCTCCTATTGTATATATTTTGTTTGTTTCCATTGTAGATATTTATGTATAGTTGAACTGTATTTGTACTAAGTATGATCTTGTATACTATGTAACTCTGATGATTACTTTTATCCAGTATATTCTATTGTTCATTATCTGGTGTATTTATTTAATTATGTTATGCTTTTATCTGTTTCTATGTTATATTCCAAAGATTACCCTTGTCTCCGTCTGTACGGGAAATGGCGTCGTCACAAAATGCCAGTGATTAACAAAATAAATAATGAAAATTTAGAATTATCAAACAAACATGATTGACATGCTTTTAATTTATTTGCATGCTTTAATTTTTTCGACTGAACTGTTATATCATTGACATACTTCAGATGTAGAAAAACAAATAATAAACGCATGACTAATGTTAACAATACCATGACCAGCGCTAAACATAATTATATTGAGATCTTTTATTTTATTTATTGAACTATTTCTGATTCACTTGAAATATGTTTTGTATAACAATGTAAAAGTTGTACAATCGTTCAAATTTCAGAGGAGGTCAAATTCTTTACGAATGGATTAGCTCTTCCCTCTTCAGTGTTATGTACATTAGAATTATTTGGTTCTCTTATTTTGTTTTATTTAAAGTTTACAATTTCTGAATCCTCTGAAACCTTAGATGCTCTATCGACTGAAATTCTCAGCAGTTTTTGTTTTATCTTGGATTTTAGTTCATGCTTATCGTACTTATTATTTTTACAATCTTGGCAGCTATCAATAAATTTTTCGTTCCATTACTTACTATCTTTTAATTATTTTGTAAGTCCGGTTCATCTATATATTCATCTTTACTACTCTACTACATGTAGTTTCGTTATGTGTGCATCTTATTAATTTTACTTTCTTTACCTTAGTTAGTTCTCTCACAATCCAATATGTCCAGATTTTTGAATTATTATTATAAATTACTCCAATATTGTCGTCCCTTAACTATAGAACCATTTCTATTGCTAGACTTTGAATATTAATATGCAATTTTTTTTAATTTTTTGATATTATCATGGTGACTAAGATATTTATATCCATTTCTTACTGCTTCTAACTTTTCATGTTCATAGAGTTAACACTAATACCACGGTATTTGATGTATGGTAGCTTTATATGAATTTATATAGCTTTTATTATTTTTCAATATTTGTTAACTGTTGTAGGTAATGGGATTTTCTTTATGTTTTTATTTATAAGATAAATTTGGAATGTCTTTTGGGACCATTGACTTTTATTTATAGCTTAACAAAAAAGTTTTCAAGGAAAATTCACATTTCCAACAAATGTGATAACCGTCTTCGACTTAATCAACATTCTTTCAACGGTTCTTTGTGTATCTTATAGTTTTCATAATACTCTAATTCTTTTAGAAGTGTGTTATACATTTTCATTATCTGCTGCTACTATAATTAATCTTTTTAATCTCTTATATTTAACCAATAGCATGTGATAAAAAAAACTTGGTGAATTCACCTTTAACAAGTTTATCTCTCTACATGACATGTTGGAAAAATTAGTTTATGCCTAATTTGACATTGAAAAAAATGTCAAATAAAGTTCAATTGAAATGTTTTATTGGTTGTCAATATTGCCCTATAACAAAATAATTTCTATGGACATACAATTTTTTATTTAAAATCGTATTGTCCTACAGCCTATATATCTGAATGTTGCACTACAGGAAAACAAATTGTTAGTAAATGGCCCTTGAATGATGCTCTTTTTTTCATTAGTCTGAAGGGGTAAAATATAAAGCACATTTAACAGATTTTTCTCTCCCGGAAAAATGATAGGTAAAGAAATTTTATGATATTATCAACAAACTCATCGATTGTTTATTTAGTATAACATTATTTGATTTTTTGGACTGCTCAATGCTAGATGACTGATTTTAGTTTGACTATATAATTGAAAATTCTTTTAGACATTGGACTAATGTTGTTTGTTACCAAACATGCATTGTTTGAAAAGCAATTCATGCTATATATTGCGGTTACCTACCAAAGACTAAAGTGAATCTTAGGCTTACAAGCAACCTTTGGTAAGTTACTGGAAATTCAAACCTCATATGCAAGTGCATATGCATCACTTACGAGTTCTAATAAACATCATTGTGTTAATTTTTTTGTATAGGCCGTAGTGGAAGAACAAATAGAAGCGCAAAGATTTAAGGAGTCAGGGGAGGTGCCCGACCTAAACTGAAGCACAAAAATCAAAAGATTGGTATTTTTTATAAATAGAAGTATGACAGTTTTAATAAACAAATAAAATTTCCAATAATATATGATAATGCAAAAGTAATCGAATTTGATTTTATTCTTGAGTTCTACTCCAAATTCATAACTTCTCTTTTTATTCTAATTACAACATTGTACTGACCTTGACAGTGTTGAGAGGAAACTTATGTATTATGTCCAGCTGCGCTTTCAATCATGATTTTTTTATTCTTTTTCAAAAATTAAACTTATTTGGATGTGTCTTATCTATTACCTATAATAGAAAGTAGAATAGATGAAATGATGAAGTGGCATAGTTCTTTTTGGTTCAGATCCAACGTGTCAGTTTCTTAAGTGGCTTCTGGCTTATTCTTTTCTACGAAGGTGCGTGAACGGATAGTTTAATTTATCCTACTCACCTTATCGTAACTTCTTTCTGTTTTGCCCTTTCTTTCCCCAAATCTCCCCTCCAACCAAATTGAGTTCCAATTAACTAGTTTCTCCTAATTCTGTGCGTACTGCGTGCATTTTCTTCCAACCCTCCTTCCGTCGTTCTTATCAGGTACCCATATTTTCACTGTACCCAATTTTTATTTTTATTTTTACTTGTCAATTTTGATCTTTGCTTCCTATTTACATTCAACGACAGTGTATTCAGCCGGTCTTTTCTCCGAATGTGCGTAATTATTGTTTATTCGTGCTCTTCCACTACTTAGAAGTATAAATTACTGTTTAATTTCAACGAATTGACTTTCCTGTGCATGCTATGAGGATGGCGTGAGTTAGAATAGATCTTGTCCTTGATGTGCACATAAACACACAGAAGTGTACTCATGACTCTCACTGCTTGTTTTAATTTTCCTTCATTTAGTTTTTTTCATGTCAATATTTACTGAGTAATTTTGTTTGCACTACATATACGAAATGTTCTCAGTTTACAATAGTTATTTGGTATTAATTGCTGCAAGTGAAGTAAGCATTTTATTGATTATTTTGACACTATGGTGATCTTTACTGTTTCTGAGCTCACTGTACTATTCCTACCTCACCGACCATTTGTTGCAATTAAAGCTCAAGAGCTTATCTTTGTGTATTCTATGCTCCATAACCCTGAACATAAATAGGTTTTGCTCTCTAAATATTCGATAAAATTATGTTCTTTGTGCAATTATTCAGTTGGAGAAAGGGAAAAAAAATTTGAAAAACATGACAAAGATATAATTTAGCAGCAATGAAACAATAGATATATAGATAAGGTATTCTCAACTAATATGATCTTATTGTTGACTTAATTAAAAGAAGCTGTATTGAATACTATAAATAAATTGGTTTCAGTAAAAAAAAAACTATAACCTTGCCGATGTTATCCAATTGCCTAGGAACTTATATTATATTGAGATGGTACATTTCAGACCGCATTACTATATTCTTTGTAGACTTGGATTGTTTCTATAATCATAAATAAAGCATGTGAAATAAGTCTAATACCTATTTCGAAATTTATCATTTAGCCTTCCATTTCCGCCATTGAAATTATACTTTTTATCAGATTTTTAGAACTTTGTTTTGTTGCATTTGAGAATACATAATTTGATTGGAAAAAAAGGTAGATAACGACTACCAAAACCGAGTTATCTATTACTCTTAGAGTTGAACTGCAAATTGCTTGAAGTTGGGATTACACTTATATGATTATTTCACTATTTATAGGAATGAGGGTACTAAACTTTTTGAGATCATTTCGACTGAATCCACAAGTTGACCTCAAATTTTAAAGCAATTTAAAAAAATTCCAACAGTTTTAACTGATGTCTTCTAAATTCATAATTCTAAACAAGAAATCAACACATAACGATTAATAACAGTTGATTTCCATTCATCTTCATTCATCATTCAATTTTGCTGCTTGATTCCTAGCAGTGGAAATTCGGCTTTAACACAAACCGTCGACCAATAGTCATTTCAAATTTGTTCATGTATTTCCTGTTCTATACCGACTAGGGTTATGATTTATACAATTTAGTAGTAATGCGTACCCCTTTTTAGACTCCGTACAAAGTATAAATGACTTCGTGCTATTACAATTGATATTTTTTTTAAGTTCCAATGATCGAAGTATGTTTATTTTACGAATGGTCATTTCCCATGATTTTTTTGATGAGGTGTTTTGTTATTATGACGATCTTATGTTTTAAACATATTTGACTGTTCTTTTTCAAACAACGTACATATTCCTAAACTGTTATGAAAGATGAAACTTAAATAAAATTCCATACATGTGCAGAACGTCAACTTGGATTACATGAGCATGTATTATTACTAAGGAAATGTTTTACTATGATAATTCTTATTTCTGTGGCATGCAACTAATATATTATCAACTTGATTTCAGATTTAGCAACAGTGGAAACAAAGAGTTAACGGTCATAGCTTATTGTCAGTGGCACTAGCAACAAAATTAACATGAGTTTGCTGAAATTCGGTGCAGCTAATTGATTGCGCTCAAGCATCATTGATATGATATTCATTATAATTTGATCACAGATAATTAGTTTATGACTTTCATTGACTAAATCATATTTTGAGTCCTTTCTAGGTTTCTTAGCGATTCATGTATTACAATCAAATCCAATGGTATTTCTTAACCTACCGATGCTTATTGATAGTTTTGGGTGTTTTCTTATTTTATTTCTGTTTATCTTCATGCTTAACCTCTGTTGCTTTGTTTTGCAATGAAACTTGCTTTATTCGTTAATCTATACGGTATCTTTTAAAATGAATGATAAAATTTAGATGTTTTTGAGAAAGAATTTGATGAATTTAATTTTTCTACAGTATACTTGATTATTGTTTAGAATAAAATGTTCAGGGTTGTTAAAGGTGATATAGAACATTCACTTATGAGCATAGTATAATTTAACTTAAGTATAAGTTGTATACTAATCTTAATGAAGTTTGTTTGGTAGTGTATTTGTATACTGTTTACACTATATGTTTTTTTTGGATTTAGACATCATTAAAGCTTTGGTTATTTATTGTTGTATGCAAAAATTTGCAATTCAAGTGCAGGTTATGTAGGTCACTTTTAGGAAGTTTTCATATACATACGAAATTGTAGCTAATTCATTATGCTTTAGGTGTGTGTTTCTTTTTAGGTATACACATCAAAAATCAAAATTTATAATCATAGTTTGTATTTTCTTTGTCTTATCTGCTTCTGGAGATCATTATAATGCACTAAATCTGACATAACTGTTTTTCATTCAAGAATATTAGTTTATACTACAACTTATGTAAAGATCAAGCCAAACTTTTGGCTACAAATGTAGATTATGTTAACTTTCACAACATTTAATAATTATAGAAAATTACATTGTCTTATTGTCAGTTCAAATGGATGTATATGGGTATGGGTAGACTAAAGTGTATACAAATGTGTCATTGGTGCACGTTTTCCTAATACAAGCCTGAATAAAAGGGGAAATACATCGTCCTTTTGATATGAAAATTGGTACAGACGTTCATGTTATCCCAGGTTATTTTATTTAGCTGTAGGTAGGCACATAATGTATCTTACATATAACTTCCCTGATATTTTTTAGCAGCAATTTTACATATCCTTATGTAGTTCATTTTAAAATTAATGCCACCTAACCTTCCATCCACACCACTGTGTACTACGTGCATCTTACAATATAATAATCTTATTACGCATATTGTACATAAGCAATCACACGTCGTGTTTGATCAGTAGTATCATACTTGATGCTCATGCTCATCAAAATAACAATATTCTATTTATTTGTGTAGGAATCCAAATCTTCTACGCAGATAAAACAAAAGCATGGAGAGCAGGTGAGAAACATGTGATTGCAAAGTGAGTGCAAAAGTAAATATTGAACCAATGTACATGTATTTGTCATGCTATAATATAAATATAGTGCTTACGACGCAAAAAATAGCTCTTAACAATAGACCATATAATTAACAAAAATATCCCAATTTATAACAAAATCAAGAGTTTACATCAGGGATATTTTCAAATATGCATTGTAACACAGAGCACTCCTTGGGTTATACCACTGCATGTTCATTTTTCTAATTAATAAATGCCATTCAATGCTAGGAATACATAAGTTAAAAATGTTCACATGCCGAATGGAACCATTATTGAAATCCTGAAATGGTAAAACATTGACATAAGCTTAAATGCATCAGCACATTCTGCTACGCTTACTTTCACCTCTCCTAACACTCTAGATCTTTGTTATCACTGAAATAAGTTTAATAAAATTGATATTAGAAAACTGAATCTGTATTAAAACTACCATAACATAAAAATGTCTTTTCCAAATGAAGATATTGATCAGACATACAATTGCAGAAATAATGAATTCATAAATTTTATCACCAACCTATCTAAGTTTTACATCATAGGTAAGCTTTACTATCTAATAAACTGAATTCTGGGACTTTGTAACTCTTAAAACGTATTCATAGCAGCTATATATTTCTGAATGTAGATGGATCCATAAATCAAAATCTGAACTCGATGTTAGTTATTTAAGACTAAAATCTTAATACATATTATGCTTTAGATTTGATTCTTCCCAAGTACAGCAAGTGAGTCGCATAGAATTATTTATTTACTTTACTGTCCGATGGATATTTTACAAATCTTTCATCTGCATCCTTCTTATTCAACTAACAACTGAGGAGTCATGGCTCTCATTTGATCAAGAAGTGAGATCAATCCATAACAAGGTAATTTTACTTGATTAGTACACCAACTTGGCTTTGATTAGTACACTATTTTGCGACTGATGTAAAATCTTTACATTTATAAAAGTAACGCTTGGCCGTTTTTAATAGTTACAAACTTTATGTTATTTGTTTCCTAGCAAACTGAATGTATGTGGAGCAAGCAAGGGAGTGTGTATTGTAATTTAGGTTATTGACATCTTTGTATACTTACGCAAGGCTCCCGAGCTTCGGCTTCCAAGAAAGAAAGTGATACAAGCTCGGCTGTTTTAGAGTGGTTTGCATGGCCAAAAGGTGCAAATTGTACCATAAGATAATTTCCGCATGTTTTCCTAGTTATAAAGGTAAGTAAGAGCTAAATTAGTTATATTAATATTTTGTTAGTTCGCCTAGCATTCCTTTATTCGGTCCAATCCCTGTCAACAATATAATATCTTTGTGCTGATCTACTACACTGGTGTAGAAGAATGGGTTTCAATCTTCTAGCACTGGTTACAGGCTATATCTTTTTTTCTTCATGGGAAATGTTTTTAGTCTAGGCAAAAACTCAATTTCCATTCAAAAATGTCAGAGTTGAATTACTTCCATTGGTTTAACGCTGCTATGAAATATGTTTCAGTTCAACTTTGAAGATTAAATTTGAATGGTTTTGAGAAATGTTCTGTTGTTTTACTTAGATCTGAAGTACCAAATACTGAAGGAAGATGCTCATTTCGGATTAGTGAGATTTTTTTCCTTTCAATGCATGAGCTAAAAGCATGGTACCTTATTATTTCTATTGTACTCTGCCTAGAATATTGGTTTTCGTAAATGTTTTAGAACACATTTTTCAACTTTTAGCTTCCTTTTCCTATTGCTTCTTTGTAATGACCCGGATCCTTATAGGTTAGTTTTTGAATATTCAATATTTAATTTAAATATCGAGTTGATAATATAAATGAATATTTATATTAAGTTATCAGTTTAATAACCAATTTCGATTTAATATCGAATATATTAAATTATCGTAATACGTCAGTTCGAGAAGTTGAAACTGAATTAGAAACAGTTCAGAAAATCAATTCAAACTCCTGTTTGAATTAGAAGAATAATATTAATTTATTTTCGAAGAATAAATTGTTTGAAATTAATTTATATTGATTTAAATTAGTATCTCCTTCAGATGATCGAATTGGACTTCGTGACCTATCCCAATGTGTCCGGAATAGGGGTATTACCCTAGAATTGACAGTTGTTGGGTTCTGAAAGGAGTTCGAAATCAAGAGCTATTGATAGTTTTAAGGATACAGTTTTAAATTTAAAACAAATTTAAAATAAAATAAATTGTGGACCAAAACACAACAACAAGGAGAAAAAAAGGGGCATGTTGTTCAAATTAAAACCGCAAATGGGAAATCACTGTGGCCCCTTTCCTTCCATCCGTTCTCCTTTAAAATCAATACCACTCCTTTCCCGTTCTTCACCAAATCAAAATCCGTGTTATTCGAAACATAAATCCCTGGTTCTGTGGGGGTCTCCCTTCATTTCCGCACTCTCGTCTGGAGGCGCGATGCCAGATTTGCAACTTAGGGCAACGTGATGAAATCGAAGGTCGCGATGGACTGTTGATTTAGGGTTACTATTTTGGGGAAGTTCGAATTCGTTGTTGATAAATGGGTGCGGAGGAGATGGCATGATTCACTGGACTGAGGTGGAGTTCATTGATGATGGGCACACCTTTCCCTCGCTATCTGTAGCAACACGAGCTGGGGTCGACGCGATTTTTGAAAGGAGCGATGCTGAAATTAAAAGGCGAACTGGAGTTCGAACTAGGTAGACTGGGAGCAAATGGAGGGACGGGGTTAGCAGTAGGTCGACGGTAGGATGTTGGGGAGTCAGTCAGGGAATTTCGGAGCTGATGTTTTGGAGGCGGATGCGGATCTAAAAGGGACTGAGGTGGTAATATCAGGAGGGGTGTGCGTGACTAGCAAAGTCATAAACAGTTAGGGCAGTCCAGGTGTTCGATGAAAAGTCCAAGAGAGAAATTGTCATAGTTGGAGCTATCGGGAAATGGTCACATGGCTTGCAAAGTAAGGTACAAGATAATCAACTCGAGAAAATTCATAGCTGGGGAAGATGTAGGCTGGAATTAATTTTGAAGTCAAAATGGATCGGCAAATTAAAAATCAAGTGAGTAAAATCTCACTCATTTAATTTATTTTAGCATTTAAAATAAATTGTTGGTTGTTTTGTTGATGGGTGGGACGCATTTAAATATAGTAGTTATTTAGGATACATATATATATTGGGTTGATGATTGGTTGGATTCCCGTTGTACCATTAGCGGATGCCCGCAGTATCATTAGCGGATGACCTTATACGCCCTACGCTATGATAGTGGATGACCTTTATACCACGATATTCTGCCACGAAGCAGAATGGGTATTATTTATGTGTTAACGTCTGTGGACGCAGGAAAACAGGTTGGAGGAATCCAATAGGATTCCTGAAAAATATATAATCTGTTTGTTTATTTATTTGCATATATGCTGTCATATATGATGTGTTAGAAAAATAAATAATTGGTTGCTTTGTGTGTTTACATATCACTGGCCTAAGTTTTGATATTTAAAAATATCGAAAAAGGGTATTTGAGATGAATAAGGGAAATTCTATTTTTCTAATATAGAATTTTAATTTAAACTATAGATTTGAATATAGAAATTCAAATGGGAATTTAAACTATAGATTTGAATATAGGAATTCAAACGGAAATTTAAACTATGGAATTTGAATATAGAATTCAAATGGAATTTAAAAAATAAATTTAATAAGTGAAATAGAATTGAATAATAAATGTGAAATAGAATTGAATAATAGAAGTGATATAGAATCTGAATAGAATTTGATATATAGAATTTGAATAGAATTTGATATATAGAATTTGAATAGAATTTGATATATAGAATTTGAAAAATAGAAGATAATAGATTTGAATATTGAAACTAAAATGAAATTGAAAATAGGATTAAATGGAGTTAGAATATTTGGAATTCAAATAGAATCAAATAGAGTTTGAATATTTGGAATTTAAATAGAGTTGAAATGGAAATTGAATATGGAGTTGAAATGGAAATTGAATATAGAAAGTAAAATAGACTTAAGAGTTAATTAACAAATTAATTAACAAATTGAGTTAAACGATCGAGTATAGTTGAGTTAAACTGGACAGGTATAGATATACAGGAGACATGTATGGGATAATGATAATGAAGGTATATAAATAGAGTGCTCGACAAAAAGGTATGTATTAAATTCATATATGAGAATTTATGCACCGTATCGGCTAGCCGCTTGGCTTTTCTTTTTCTTTTTGGATTGGTGAGGGCCATGAGAGTCTATTTGAAATATCCCGATGCTCCCGGTACAAAGGAGGTTATGGCGAATTTTTCCGGGAATTTAAGGAGTTGGAATATTTTTAAGAAGTTTGATAACTAGAAATCTATAAATCAATATATATATAGAAGTCGATAAGAAAACGAACTTAGAAATAGAATAGTATAATAAAAAAGGAAGTATAAGAATAAAATCTTGTAAGAATAGAAAGAGAAAGTGTATATGTGTTTAAAAGAGAATAAGTAGTTGTATGGTATTGAGTATTCGAGTAAGTAGTCATATCTGTTTTGACGTTATAAATGTTATTCAGTCAAGGTATGATAGGTAGTTATACCCCAACTTAATTGATTTCATTATTAACAAATAAATAGAAAGATTTCAGGCTCGAAGATCAATGTTGGATAAGAGTTAGTTGAATATAGTATTTGGGTTGTCGTAACGATGTTTTACACAACATCCATTTTAACCCAAATAAATGTAAACTTGGAAATAGAATAATAAATATTTCCTAAGCATAGAAATAAACGAAATCGGAAAAGAGATAAGTAATTGGAATATTTTCCTGTTATAAATAGCATATATTTTCTAAAAGTTTAGAAAATAAAGAAAGGCAATATTCGGAAATGTTTTCCAAATAACGCAAAAGGCCAATATGGTTATTGAAAATATTTGGTTAACAAATATTGATAAAGAAATAGAGAAGTGATTTAATAAATGGAATATTAATTAAGGGCTTAGTGATTGTTGATAATTGGATGAACACTTGTTTTCTTCGATAGTTAAATCATCGACTATCGAAACACTTTTTTTCATTCGGTAGTTAAATCAAAGACTATCGAAGTTTTTGACCATCGTTGTCAATATGGAGAGACCGGTTGGATTATTATCCAAAGAACCACTCTGTATTGGCATAAGCATTGTGAATCATATATGCCAAAGAAAATTGAAGACGGAGTAAAGTGCAAGGGCTGTTGTATAAATCTTAGATAACAGTGCCTAAGATGGATATACTGAATAGTACCTTCGGTTCATCCTGTTCCTCGGTGACCTGTATGGATGGATGTCTGACAAAGTATTTCTAGAAAGGTCACGTACATTGATTTCTTCAGCCGTACCAAGAGTGGAAGCGGAGAAGGAAACTTCTTTAGCTAACACGTAATGTACTGTTGTAGACGTCCATCGGTGATTTGATGGATCTGACAATGTGGCATTCGAAGTGAATTTGATGTGATGATAAATCGTAGCCTCTGGCCTCAACAACCGGTAAATAACAGAAATCGGGCAGGCAGCACGGCTATGTAGGTCGCACCTATTAGTGTGTATAATCACCTGATATAGAGTTTCATTTACTTCTAAAAATCTATTGTCGATGCTGTCCCATTTGGGAAACGGTTGCTGATCCCAACCGTTGGTGATATACATTCGATACACTCAAGAGAAATGAGTGGTCGGTCATGTGTGGCTGAGTTGCAAGATGTTCTTGTTAAACTCAGTGTATTCTCCTCTAGAGATATACCAGCGGCAGGTGGTTCCATACCTTGTCATAGTTGGAAATCAAATATCCAATAAGTGCCCACGGTTTATGATTGAAGATTATATATGTGGAACGTGAGATGCAAACGTTCCAATATATTGTTATTTAATTGATTTAGACATTATCATAATATCAACAGAGTTTTGATATAAAGATATTTTGGATTCTCATAAGGGAAAAACTCGTTCCGTGTTATACGTCGTGGTCTTATGAGATATCATTTAGTTTTCTGAAACTGTTTTAAACTGTTTACTCATACCAGTCCATGACTGACACGGAGTTTATTTTGTTTTGTTCTACCTAAACTCTTGGGTGCCTAAATTGTACAGGCATTCAAGTAGTTAAGGATTTTTCAGATCTATCTAAAGGAGCTTTGTGAGAACCCGTAACTTCCCCGGTAAGGAAAGAGCGGATACTTTGAGAACAACACACATCGGAACACAGACAGAAGAACATTTCATTGTTATTACAACAATTCCATCAGATACAAGAATATACAGAGTATAAATGAATAAATTACATTCGATAAATATCAGAGATTACAATAAATTACATAGCAATGGAAAATAATACAAAAGCACAACTAGAAGTGATACACGGATACAGAGCTTTCCGAGCATCGTTCCAGCTGTATATCAGGACCCTGTGAATATAAATCTGCAAAACCAAAAATACTAGCTGCCCGTGCGGAAAATAGGGGCACCCAGAGTTTAGGTTAAAACAATAAACTCCAGGTCAGTCATGTGACTGGTGTGAGAACTAAAGCAGTTATTAATCTTTATTTTTAAAGTCAGGTAAATCAAGGGACCACGCCGTATAACACGGAACGGGTTTCCTCCCAAGAATACCAGTGCATAAAACAAACAGCGCAATGCTAAATAAAGAAAAATGAAGCTGTTATAAGACCCAGGTCCCATCACACAATGCAACACAAGCCGGAGGATAGGGTTTTTACCTTATAACAGCCAAAGCATGCTTGATACGTTTAAAACACATTATTTGATACTATTATAGTGTATAGTGTCAAAACAATTTCTATCATAAGTATTAATCATATGCGGCATAGCTACCATCTACTATGTCGCCATACTAGGCTCTACAAATAAAACCGAAACACACGTATTGGAAATTGGATTCCGTCATGAGCCGAGGCAAGGGGCAAGCTCCTCTCCGATTCGAGACACTCTAGCAAATGTCTCAGGACCCCACTATGATCCTTGGATCTTCAGGGCCGGTCCTCTCTTAATTTTGAGGATTGGCAATTCCTGAACACACGTTTCCCGGTCCTTACAGACCTATATCCGAGGCGCCTCGTATCCAACAACCACACAGGTGAAAAGTATATAAATGTCAGGGCTGGTAGGTCACTGACACCGCCCTAGCTAGAAAGAAACGTCGTGCTCTCCATGCAGTCACTATCACGTTTTTGACTCATACCGAGGTGTGAGGCTCGCGAATTCACGTTATACACAAAGCTACGCCACACAGGCCGTGCTTTGATCATCAACCACAAGACTTTGCTTTTCAACAGAAGCCCTGATCAATTGCCACTTACGCGTGCCACATTGGCAATTCACTCCATGCGACTGATGTCCATCAATATACAGCCTCTGAGCTCGTACGTCTCAGAGAAGGGCGTTAAGCAAGAGAATAAATTCTCCGCCGCCAAACAGATGTATATTTAATAGAGATCAATCAACATAGAATAAAATCCAATGTCAGACACGCAATCCATTTACAAGTTCGTTCTGGGTCTGAACGAAACTGGAGGCACTTTCTGTAACGACCCAGGGGATTTTCGGTCTTGAAAATCGATATAAATACCTTTACCGTATCTTATACCGATCCTTCAAACACCGAAAACACTGGAGCGTCTAGAAAGAAGTTAGAGGGTGAGATAAGAAAGAAAGAAATATTAGAATAGAAGAAGAAGAAGAACCAACACAGAGTCTCACATCGCAGCGGAACAAATATAATACAGAATATATCTTTACTGAAGATTTCAAAATACTTACAATATCAGAGTACAACACACAGCTGGACAGTTTTTGATAATCTGTCCTCATATATATATAATCACACAGCGGAATATCTTTCGTCTAAACGTCTTCAGCTCGTCACTGGACTTCACGGTACCTGATCACCTGAACCTGTACACCTCGGTCTAACCCGAGCATTTACAAAACACCGGGTCAGTCTGGTGGACCAGAGTGAGATAAACTCGCACAGCAATAAAGTATCACACAACCTGATTTTAAAGTTTAAAATCATTTCGAAGAAAAGGATAATCGTAAGACCGATCCACACATAAACACGGACGGTTTTTACCTTACGATAACCCAAACCAGTTTTCGAAATCAATATCTTTTCTGATATTATCATAGTGTCTAAATACAAATAATTAACACATCTAGAGGAACGCTTGCATCTCACGCTCCCCGTTTATAGTATACAATCGAAAACCGCGGGCGCTTATTGGATGTTGGATTTCCAACTTGACAAGGTATGGGACCACCTTCCGCACGTGTATCTCTAGAGGCGAATACACAGGGTTCAACAAGAACGTCTTGCAACCCGGCCCTCACATGACCGACCACTCATTTCGCTTGAGTGTATCGAATGTATATCACCAACGGTTGGACTCAAACCACCGTTCCCGAATGGGCAGAATCGATAGATTAAGAAACAAAAGGAATTTCTCTAGATAGGTGATTATACACCCTAATGGGAGCTACCCACATAACCATGCTGCCTGCCCGATTTTTGTCATTTCCTGGTTGATGAGGCTTGAGGCTAGAACTTTATCTCCAGAACCTCTGGTCATCATTCACTTTGAATGCCACATCGTCAGATCCGCCAGATCACACTTGATTGACGTCCACAAACATACTCTAGCTATCTGGCTAGAGAATAACCATTTCTCCGCCATCAACTATGGTACGTTTGGAGAAATCAACGCATGTAAATCCTTTGGAAATACTCTGTCAGACATTCGTCCATACAAGTCATCCAGGAACAGGATGAACCGAAGGCACTCTCCTACTGCATCTCATATAGGAATCACCCCATGGATCAGTAGCGAGAAGTCCTTGCAATCCGTAGATTCCAACCGCGACAGAACCACAGCTTATCTCTGGTTGCAACATCAGAGATTTTCAGCAGTTCTTCCGCCCATGAAGATCCACGGTCTTCAATGCTCCACCTCGACCATCTTCAAATATTTCCGCGTATTTGTTGGTCGGAATGGTTTTTCGAATATAAATTCGATCCCGGTCTTTCCATACCAACAATCGCATTGGTCAGGGTTTGATAGTCGGTGTTTTAACTATCAAAATAACAGTGTTTCAAAAATCACAACAAATGAGTATACTGGTTCAGTATTCAACATCACTTGGTCTTTAACACTGATTTACTTTTCGGTTAAATTAAACCTCTGACTCTTTAATATTCAAAATACGATGTTTGAATCTCTAATTCGATTTAACTCTAATTGATTAACAACTATTTGACTTGATTCCATTCGCTTGACTCTAGATCACAGCGATCACAAATGGTTACGCCTGATTTCCTCAGGAAACATCTGACCGCCGTAGGCTATCTGCAGCCCTGCGAATTTCGCTAGCAGTCGTACGAAATGGAATTCTTTCCCAATCACTATGTTTGACTAACTCTAACCATATTCGATTAATTCTAATTGAATAAACAAATATTCGATATAATTTGAAAACAATATTCTTATTTAGATTCAAATTCCCAAAAGCTCGCATTTCATTTTCAATACTTCACGTATGGAACATCACACCAGATCTCAACACCTTCCACTCGTTACAAACCAATACCATTCTTCGATAGTAACGAAGCCGTTCAAGTTGGGGTATTCTATTTACCTCTCAGACCTTAATCGACAACGTCCTTATCTCAGAATAATATCAGTTCGTCACTTAACCACTGATATTCAAATCTCGTTTATCACTTTGGTTCCAAACTGGTTTTATAACCCATTTCTTATGTTTGAAATCTTTGTTCAATCATCTCTTTACTCAATTACTTTAATTAAGTAATTATTCAGTGAATATAACTTTTAACTCAAAACATTTATTTCACTTGTACGCTTTGAGTTATATTGAAAATCCCTCGACATATTTTTGATCTCATAAATTTGGGCCTTTCTATATCAAAGCTTATAACAAACCGCTTTTCACCTTCTTTACAACAAGAACACTTTACTGGGATTTTATTTCCAAATTCCATTTACCAAATTTAATGCCAAAAACACCATATGTATTTCCCTTTGTTTTTGAAATCATTATCCCAATTAAAATGTTTTGTTTTAAAACATTCTTTAGTTTTCAATGTTATCGTTTTGTTTTAAATAACTTCTCTTTATTTTAAAAACCTCGCTTTGCTTTCTTTATATTAATCCCTTTTCCATTCCTTCGAACTTAGTCTAGCTCTCGCTTTAAAAACCATTTATGCCTTTCTAATTTCATTCATTTAAATCCACTTTACTTAATTAGACGATTAAGTAAAATTCCACTTAAATCTCTATATTCACTTCTCATCACACTTTCAAAGCTCGCCTTGCAAACTTGGTTATTTCATTTTACTTTGTCCATTCCACTCGAACAGTGGATTTACCAACCATACACATCAGTTAACTATAACTGACTCCCAATTGTCATTTCCTTAAATTAATTAATTAATTAACTTAATTAATTAAAGTCACATTTTAATTGTTTAAAACAATTATTCCCTCTTACCAATCCATGGAACATTTTTGATTCTGCTTCTAACCCATTAATAACCCGATTAAGATACCTTAATTTTAAATTCCCAATTTAATTACTCGTATAAAATCTTTTATAACTTTAATTCAGTATGAATGAATTTACACCCTTTAAAAAAATACGTCCATTCACCTTACGGGTTGAACGGCGTTAAGACCCCACATCTAACCATTCACTGTCAGTTATCAAATCCACCAACATCCAAATCAACCAATTTCAATAAATCCAAACACATTTATAGACATAATCAACCCGAGGAGTTACTTTGTTATGGGTCGTCCCCAACAGTTAAATTTAAACGATCGATGATCAACAGTATATATATATCTAACAGTCAACCACAATCAAGCAGAACACGCAAAATAAAAATACCCAGTTTATATAAAATATAAACGAGGAGGCTGAGTGAGTTTAACTCACCTTTGAATCTGATTTCGATGAATCATCCTGTTTTCAGTTGAATTGAACGACATTTCATTTTTCTGAAAAATCCAGCTACTGCCTGCCCTGCCCAGACCTCAACCATCGCGTAGTACTCGATTTTACGGTCCTGACGTATTTCGTTTCGTCGAAATCTGATTTAATTTGCATTTTATATTAATATTTGAAATTTACATGAAATTTAAACTAAAACAAATTCTAACTAAATAAATAAAAAGGAGATTGGGCCTTACCTTTGACCACCCGCCCACTAACCAAACCCGACCCGCTTTAATTAAAACCCTCCCTCGTAACCCTTATTTTCATTAGTAAGCCGCCTCCCCAAATTCTCCAGACCAAACCCTAAATCGGTTTCAAAACTTCCGCCGCCACAAAAGAAAGTCCATGGCCGACGAGCCTCTCTCCCTTCTGGTAACCGCTACGACGCATCCCTCCTCACTTCGATCCTCCCCTTTCCTCTAGCGTCGATCGGTTCTCAAACCCTGACACCGAAACCCATAAACACCCAAACCCTCCCTTGCCTTCCTACTTTAGTCGCTTCCCCCCTCGTGCGCTTCAACCCCCTCACCATCAGTTGCTCCGCCGTCCCAGAGGCCCGAAGACCCAACGCAGAAGCTAAGTGTTTTTATTTCCAAAGTTAATTTCTGTTTTATTTTCTTTTGTTGTTTTCGAATTTGGGGTTTACTTTGTTCATCTCGAAACTAAGTTGGTTGGTTCGTGGTTTGAACATACTATGCGTATTTATACTAGAATTCGATTACTGTGCTCTTCGAATGGTTACATCCTAGTTTAGACATTACAGAGCTTAGGTTCTAGGTGATGTTTCCCCTTTTTATTTCAGTCATGGCCGACTGTTCTGTGATTTACTTGGTTTGTGTGATTTGCGTGATGTCCAACAATAAGGACTACGGCTTTGTGATGGTTTTTTTAGTTCTGTGTTGTCTGTGTTTAGAATCGCACATGGATGAGCGGTTCCTATAGTTGACTACAACCCTATATGTATTGTTTGTTCATACTGTAATTTTCCTGTTCGAGTTGTCCATTTAGCTTTTTGAATTGATATGGATATATATAGCAGCCCTGATTTGTACATCAGATCTTTACTGCATTTGTTTGGTTGGTACTTTCCTGTTTGAACTTTTACTCCATGTGCAAATCCTGCCTGAACAGTCCCTATGGTTTAGGCTATACGTCTGCAGATGTTTTCACATGGTTTTGTCTGCCATTATTTAAAAATGAAATTCCAGATCTGCATTTTAATAGTAGCGCCGATTTTCTGAATATACATACATTGTCTGCTTTGATCTGAATTTTGCATACAAATTGGTATTTAATATATATAAACCTGTCTAGCTGTTCCTACTGTGTACCCTATGTTTCTTTAGTTGTTTTATGGTGATGCAACCCTTGCATTGTCTTGTTTCTTAGTTGTTCTCGTACGTTTCATATCTGTTCACTGTTTTTTTTTTATTTTTCTTCTTTGAAATCTTCACTTTATATATATTTTTTTGCTAGCTATATACTCATAGCTGTTCCTATTTCCTTTCAGGTTGAATTGTTGGTGACAAGATCGAGGTTGTGAGCAGATTTTTATTGGAGTTCTTTCATTTTTCTTTTGAATGTATGAAAACTGAAATATAAAATTTCAGTATACATGAACATGTGTACAAAGATTTTTTTTTTCTCTTTCTTCTTTCATTGTAATCCGTCTGATATATATATATTTTTAACTGGTTTCCTGTTATGGATTTTGTGAATGATTGTATAGGATTGTATACGTTTTACTGTCATGGATTGATGAAGCATGCATATTAAAATATTGCCTTATGGACACACTACTCATTTAAAATTTCAGAATCATTTTTATCAAATGTTAAATTCACATATCCAAGCACTTTTACTTTATATTATTGATTCAAAACTACTAGTGTAAGTTACCAATAAAACTCAAGAAGATTACAATTATAGGTTAATCGAATATTATTTATTGTTTATAATATATGTATCAATTGAATCAATGTTTATTGTCATATGTTGATTATGGACTTTTATTATACAACCCCAGTATCCTATATATTATATCAATATTATTAAATTTCGGTACAATTCAATTTATTAGTTATGAATTAATGTTGTTAGGTATATCTAAAAGGAATAATAAACCCCTTTAAATCGCTTGTTCACGGTACATCGCAAATTCACCATTTTCTCAATATCCCCAAAATTAAATATTATTATATTATCAATAAAAATTTAAATATTCAAGTTAAAATAGCCAGATCTCCTTATTTAAAGATAGATATTTTAAATCAATAAAATATTTCAAATAAATGGTCAGAAAATCCGGGACATTACATTCTTCCCCCCTTAAAATAATTTCGTCCTCGAAATTGCTAAGGTAAGAAAAATGTTGCAAATTCCAGAAATTTTTTTTTTTTTTTTTTTTTATATTTAAATAACACTTCACTTTCTGAGCTTTTAGTTTAGCTCTACCTTAACCCATTATGAATTTAATTCCATCAATCCAACAACCAATCAACCATGAATCAACACCCAGGGCACCACAAACTTAATCAACCAAATTCACATTCAATTTTATTTAACTTCAACACCATCTCTTAATTTATTTTCAACCTCATTATTAATTATATAATTCAATTTCACTTAACCCCGTTAAGTTTTCAATTCCAAGATTTTCAACCAAATTTTGAATTCTATTTAAATCACACAATATTCCAATAATTTCATAAAATTATTTCCTTTCTATAAAAATATATTTTGGGTAAAATTATTTCATCTACCCCTTTTTACAAAACAATATTGTGTCTCTTATCAGTTCAACGCTTTTCAACACTTGAACCGATCCGCAACGCAATACAAAACATTTGTATATAAAATCTACAAATACACTCTCATACATATATATACACTCAAACTCAATCTAGGGTGCTACTAGCCCATCTCTATCGAGTTACGCCACAGAGCCAAGGTTATCACTAAACCAATAGCTCTGATACCACTGTAACGACCCAGGGGATTTTCGGTCTTGAAAATCGATATAAATACCTTTACCGTATCTTATACCGATCCTTCAAACACCGAAAACACTGGAGCGTCTAGAAAGAAGTTAGAGGGTGAGATAAGAAAGAAAGAAATATTAGAATAGAAGAAGAAGAAGAACCAACACAGAGTCTCACATCGCAGCGGAACAAATATAATACATAATATATCTTTACTGAAGATTTCAAAATACTTACAATATCAGAGTACAACACACAGCTGGACAGTTTTTGATAATCTGTCCTCATATATATATAATCACACAGCGGAATATCTTTCGTCTAAACGTCTTCAGCTCGTCACTGGACTTCACGGTACCTGATCACCTGAACCTGTACACCTCGGTCTAACCCGAGCATTTACAAAACACCGGGTCAGTCTGGTGGACCAGAGTGAGATAAACTTGCACAGCAATAAAGTATCACACAACCTGATTTTAAAGTTTAAAATCATTTCGAAGAAAAGGATAATCGTAAGACCGATCCACACATAAACACGGACGGTTTTTACCTTACGATAACCCAAACCAGTTTTCGAAATCAATATCTTTTCTGATATTATCATAGTGTCTAAATACAAATAATTAACACATCTAGAGGAACGCTTGCATCTCACGCTCCCCGTTTATAGTATACAATCGAAAACCGCGGGCGCTTATTGGATGTTGGATTTCCAACTTGACAAGGTATGGGACCACCTTCCGCACGTGTATCTCTAGAGGCGAATACACAGGGTTCAACAAGAACGTCTTGCAACCCGGCCCTCACATGACCGACCACTCATTTCGCTTGAGTGTATCGAATGTATATCACCAACGGTTGGACTCAAACCACCGTTCCCGAATGGGCAGAATCGATAGATTAAGAAACAAAAGGAATTTCTCTAGATAGGTGATTATACACCCTAATGGGAGCTACCCACATAACCATGCTGCCTGCCCGATTTTTGTCATTTCCTGGTTGATGAGGCTTGAGGCTAGAACTTTATCTCCAGAACCTCTGGTCATCATTCACTTTGAATGCCACATCGTCAGATCCGCCAGATCACACTTGATTGACGTACACAAACATACTCTAGCTATCTGGCTAGAGAATAACCATTTCTCCGCCATCAACTATGGTACGTTTGGAGAAATCAACGCATGTAAATCCTTTGGAAATACTCTGTCAGACATTCGTCCATACAAGTCATCCAGGAACAGGATGAACCGAAGGCACTCTCCTACTGCATCTCATATAGGAATCACCCCATGGATCAGTAGCGAGAAGTCCTTGCAATCCGTAGATTCCAACCGCGACAGAACCACAGCTTATCTCTGGTTGCAACATCAGAGATTTTCAGCAGTTCTTCCGCCCATGAAGATCCACGGTCTTCAATGCTCCACCTCGACCATCTTCAAATATTTCCGCGTATTTGTTGGTCGGAATGGTTTTTCGAATATAAATTCGATCCCGGTCTTTCCATACCAACAATCGCATTGGTCAGGGTTTGATAGTCGGTGTTTTAACTATCAAAATAACAGTGTTTCAAACATCACAACAAATGAGTATACTGGTTCAGTATTCAACATCACTTGGTCTTTAACACTGATTTACTTTTCGGTTAAATTAAACCTCTGACTCTTTAATATTCAAAATACGATGTTTGAATCTCTAATTCGATTTAACTCTAATTGATTAACAACTATTTGACTTGATTCCATTCGCTTGACTCTAGATCACAGCGATCACAAATGGTTACGCCTGATTTCCTCAGGAAACATCTGACCGCCGTAGGCTATCTGCAGCCCTGCGAATTTCGCTAGCAGTCGTACGAAATGGAATTCTTTCCCAATCACTATGTTTGACTAACTCTAACCATATTCGATTAATTCTAATTGAATAAACAAATATTCGATATAATTTGAAAACAATATTCTTATTTAGATTCAAATTCCCAAAAGCTCGCATTTCATTTTCAATACTTCACGTATGGAACATCACACCAGATCTCAACACCTTCCACTCGTTACAAACCAATACCATTCTTCGATAGTAACGAAGCCGTTCAAGTTGGGGTATTCTATTTACCTCTCAGACCTTAATCGACAACGTCCTTATCTCAGAATAATATCAGTTCGTCACTTAACCACTGATATTCAAATCTCGTTTATCACTTTGGTTCCAAACTGGTTTTATAACCCATTTCTTATGTTTGAAATCTTTGTTCAATCATCTCTTTACTCAATTACTTTAATTAAGTAATTATTCAGTGAATATAACTTTTAACTCAAAACATTTATTTCACTTGTACGCTTTGAGTTATATTGAAAATCCCTCGACATATTTTTGATCTCATAAATTTGGGCCTTTCTATATCAAAGCTTATAACAAACCGCTTTTCACCTTCTTTACAACAAGAACACTTTACTGGGATTTTATTTCCAAATTCCATTTACCAAATTTAATGCCAAAAACACCATATGTATTTCCCTTTGTTTTTGAAATCATTATCCCAATTAAAAATGTTTTGTTTTAAAACATTCTTTAGTTTTCAATGTTATCGTTTTGTTTTAAATAACTTCTCTTTATTTTCAAAACCTCGCTTTGCTTTCTTTATATTAATCCCTTTTCCATTCCTTCGAACTTAGTCTAGCTCTCGCTTTAAAAACCATTTATGCCTTTCTAATTTCATTCATTTAAATCCACTTTACTTAATTAGACGATTAAGTAAAATTCCACTTAAATCTCTATATTCACTTCTCATCACACTTTCAAAGCTCGCCTTGCAAACTTGGTTATTTCATTTTACTTTGTCCATTCCACTCGAACAGTGGATTTACCAACCATACACATCAGTTAACTATAACTGACTCCCAATTGTCATTTCCTTAAATTAATTAATTAATTAACTTAATTAATTAAAGTCACATTTTAATTGTTTAAAACAATTATTCCCTCTTACCAATCCATGGAACATTTTTGATTCTGCTTCTAACCCATTAATAACCCGATTAAGATACCTTAATTTTAAATTCCCAATTTAATTACTCGTATAAAATCTTTTATAACTTTAATTCAGTATGAATGAATTTACACCCTTTAAAAAAATACGTCCATTCACCTTACGGGTTGAACGGCGTTAAGACCCCACATCTAACCATTCACTGTCAGTTATCAAATCCACCAACATCCAAATCAACCAATTTCAATAAATCCAAACACATTTATAGACATAATCAACCCGAGGAGTTACTTTGTTATGGGTCGTCCCCAACAGTTAAATTTAAACGATCGATGATCAACAGTATATATATATATCTAACAGTCAACCACAATCAAGCAGAACACGCAAAATAAAAATACCCAGTTTATATAAAATATAAACGAGGAGGCTGAGTGAGTTTAACTCACCTTTGAATCTGATTTCGATGAATCATCCTGTTTTCAGTTGAATTGAACGACATTTCATTTTTCTGAAAAATCCAGCTACTGCCTGCCCTGCCCAGACCTCAACCATCGCGTAGTACTCGATTTTACGGTCCTGACGTATTTCGTTTCGTCGAAATCTGATTTAATTTGCATTTTATATTAATATTTGAAATTTACATGAAATTTAAACTAAAACAAATTCTAACTAAATAAATAAAAAGGAGATTGGGCCTTACCTTTGACCACCCGCCCACTAACCAAACCCGACCCGCTTTAATTAAAACCCTCCCTCGTAACCCTTATTTTCATTAGTAAGCCGCCTCCCCAAATTCTCCAGACCAAACCCTAAATCGGTTTCAAAACTTCCGCCGCCACAAAAGAAAGTCCATGGCCGACGAGCCTCTCTCCCTTCTGGTAACCGCTACGACGCATCCCTCCTCACTTCGATCCTCCCCTTTCCTCTAGCGTCGATCGGTTCTCAAACCCTGACACCGAAACCCATAAACACCCAAACCCTCCCTTGCCTTCCTACTTTAGTCGCTTCCCCCCTCGTGCGCTTCAACCCCCTCACCATCAGTTGCTCCGCCGTCCCAGAGGCCCGAAGACCCAACGCAGAAGCTAAGTGTTTTTATTTCCAAAGTTAATTTCTGTTTTATTTTCTTTTTTTGTTTTCGAATTTGGGGTTTACTTTGTTCATCTCGAAACTAAGTTGGTTGGTTCGTGGTTTGAACATACTATGCGTATTTATACTAGAATTCGATTACTGTGCTCTTCGAATGGTTACATCCTAGTTTAGACATTACAGAGCTTAGGTTCTAGGTGATGTTTCCCCTTTTTATTTCAGTCATGGCCGACTGTTCTGTGATTTACTTGGTTTGTGTGATTTGCGTGATGTCCAACAATAAGGACTACGGCTTTGTGATGGTTTTTTTTTTTCTGTGTTGTCTGTGTTTAGAATCGCACATGGATGAGCGGTTCCTATAGTTGACTACAACCCTATATGTATTGTTTGTTCATACTGTAATTTTCCTGTTCGAGTTGTCCATTTAGCTTTTTGAATTGATATGGATATATATAGCAGCCCTGATTTGTACATCAGATCTTTACTGCATTTGTTTGGTTGGTACTTTCCTGTTTGAACTTTTACTCCATGTGCAAATCCTGCCTGAACAGTCCCTATGGTTTAGGCTATACGTCTGCAGATGTTTTCACATGGTTTTGTCTGCCATTATTTAAAAATGAAATTCCAGATCTGCATTTTAATAGTAGCGCCGATTTTCTGAATATACATACATTGTCTGCTTTGATCTGAATTTTGCATACAAATTGGTATTTAATATATATAAACCTGTCTAGCTGTTCCTACTGTGTACCCTATGTTTCTTTAGTTGTTTTATGGTGATGCAACCCTTGCATTGTCTTGTTTCTTAGTTGTTCTCGTACGTTTCATATCTGTTCACTGTTTTTTTTTATTTTTCTTCTTTGAAATCTTCACTTTATATATATTTTTTTGCTAGCTATATACTCATAGCTGTTCCTATTTCCTTTCAGGTTGAATTGTTGGTGACAAGATCGAGGTTGTGAGCAGATTTTTATTGGAATTCTTTCATTTTTCTTTTGAATGTATGAAAACTGAAATATAAAATTTCAGTATACATGAACATGTGTACAAAGATTTTTTTTCTCTTTCTTCTTTCATTGTAATCCGTCTGATATATATATATTTTTAACTGGTTTCCTGTTATGGATTTTGTGAATGATTGTATAGGATTGTATACGTTTTACTGTCATGGATTGATGAAGCATGCATATTAAAATATTGCCTTATGGACACACTACTCATTTAAAATTTCAGAATCATTTTTATCAAATGTTAAATTCACATATCCAAGCACTTTTACTTTATATTATTGATTCAAAACTACTAGTGTAAGTTACCAATAAAACTCAAGAAGATTACAATTATAGGTTAATCGAATATTATTTATTGTTTATAATATATGTATCAATTGAATCAATGTTTATTGTCATATGTTGATTATGGACTTTTATTATACAACCCCAGTATCCTATATATTATATCAATATTATTAAATTTCGGTACAATTCAATTTATTAGTTATGAATTAATGTTGTTAGGTATATCTAAAAGGAATAATAAACCCCTTTAAATCGCTTGTTCACGGTACATCGCAAATTCACCATTTTCTCAATATCCCCAAAATAAAATATTATTATATTATCAATAAAAATTTAAATATTCAAGTTAAAATAGCCAGATCTCCTTATTTAAAGATAGATATTTTAAATCAATAAAATATTTCAAATAAATGGTCAGAAAATCCGGGACATTACACTTTCCATGCATATCCATCCATCTCCAAGTACGTCTGGACGATCACCAACTGTTTCCCTTATCCTGGGTGTACAACCCAATCAAGATCATCAGTAATCACCCAAACGATGTGAAGACTTCCAGTCTTCAACCACCGTCTTCATCTTCGACATCTCGTCGAATCGGTTATTCAGAATGGGTATAACCCGGCCTTCCTGAATAACCCACGTATATGATAAACAAATGTTACACAAACACAACGAACGCCTCATTCCAATTCATAATATTCTTTTATTCACAAAATCACATTCTTGTGGAAATGTTCTCATTAATTTTATCCAAGATAAATTCTTCTAAATTTATCCTATAATCTTCCTTTGGATATCATTTCAAACTAGTCGGGATTAGCGAACCACACCGAAGTAATTATTTGTTTTATTTCCCAATCCCAACCTATATATCCCATGGAGCAAAACTGGTGATACTCCATATCTAACACCACGGTGTTATCGGTAAAATTAATTACCATTTCACGTTCAAATCTAATTAAAGATTTAACTATCGCTTTGGAGCAAAACTGGTGATACTCCACTCTCGATCACTTTTCAGATTTGATAATTTAAATTACCAATTCACTTTTTAATCTAATTAAAGATTCATTAAAACTCCATTTAGTTTTAATCTTCTCAAAAATCAATATTATGTCTTTAACTGGGTTAAAGAACCAATGTCTTCTAAAACACGATTCACGAAAAACCCAAATCACATTTGATATTAAATACAAGGCTCTGAATAGAAAATATATCGGCTTATATTCAATATCAAATTCTGAAACCAACATATATCGTATTGGAAATAACGATATAAAATATATCTTTCAAATTCCCATAATAATATCTGTATAGTCACGAAATCCAACATCGAAATATCCCGAAGATAATTTCGATTCTACTCCAGTCCAATCCACGTATTGGGAATATTGATTATTTTTAAAATCACTTTCAAATTCAATTTATTCATTTCACAAATAAATTGATTTTAATTCTAGTTCAAAACTAGTTCATTTCGACAAGAATCTATTTTTATCATTTCAAATGTGGAATTCTTCATCCCAGTTCTTTCCAATTCACATATTATGATTTTACACAAATTATTAATATTTTTAATAATTTTATCAAGGCCCGTACAGTCGATTTCCAACAACGGCCATCGGACTGCACTTACATCGACCTTTTTCAAATTTGATTTGGACATAATTCCAAATCCAACCATTAGATTTCAAATTTCTAATATTCATTGGAAAGCTCTTTTCGATACGAACCCAACGGTTCCAGTTTTAGGAGAATCCGACGGTCGGATCTCCCGCAACGTCAATTCGAATTCAATGGTCGAAATTTACGAACTGCCGCGGAGCGGCGCGTTCTATTCAGGCCATTATAAATATAATATATATATATATATATATATTATATATATTTCGTCAATTTCCTTTTTAAAACGTATTTTATAAATCGTTTTAACTTCGTTTCAAAACCATTTCAACACTATTTCAATTTCTAATCAAAACTTAATATTTTATATCATTACTATATAAATGATAATATTTTCAAAACGTTATATTTTGAAATCACTTCTTTTCTATATTCATTATAAAAACGAATATAATCGATATAAATATCGTTCACGTCAAAATAGCGCAACTCTAATCAACACGGCTTTATATATTTCAATAAATCCGTTATTCTATTCAACAAATGAATATTTATTCCATTCAACACATGAATCTATATTTCTTGCAACACCTGACTAATCTCAACACATGAGTACTGTCAACACATCACTATTTTTGTTATGTAAAATATTTTATAGAACTATGGTATCTATCGTTTGATTTTCAATTAGATTCCTACTGAGAAGTAGTTCTAATTTTAAATATGATAAAGATGTAAATTTCATTGTATAAATTATTTCACTCAACACATGAACATCGTCAACACATGACTATTTTTATATTCAACACATGAATTTTCTTTTATAATATTCATTGTTGTCCCGATTGGAATGAGGCCCAATCAATCACCATATAAAGTTAATTATATGGATTCCATACAACACATGTATATAATAGCATTGAAAAATAATCAACCATCAACCAAAGTGCACTACACTGTATAAGCATCAATATAGATATCTTACGCTTGTAACAGCCTGTCAATCAATCGATCGACATATTTAATCAATCAGGATGAGTGAACTTCCAAATTTCATCCCAATACCCGTGTGGGGTTTCAAACAATCAAACACAGATTTTATTTGTGCAGTTGGGCGATGTGTAAAATTTATCGTCCCAATCAATGTCCTTCAAATAGGTGTACATAAACAAACCGTCCGGTTTGTAAATGAATATTTTATTTTATTCACTTCCACATTAAAAATTATATTTTTAACGATAAAATATTCTATTTCAACACAGGAATTTCTATTCAGTTCATTAACACAATAAAAATGATATTTTTATTTTTCTAACATATTTTGGGAAATTTCGGCGGCATAACGGCACGATACTAGAAACGGGACGAGGCCTAGCCTTATCCCCGGTCTAGTGAAGGCCCACGCCATTCACACATCAATCAAATCCATTCAATTCACCAAACAATTCAATTTCAAATCAAATCATCTAACTAATCTATGCAACCAAACAAACAAGTCCATGGTCTGTGGACGATTGTGTCGGGTGCTACTAAGCACCGTCTGCATCCTAGTGTATATATATATATATATATATATATATATATATATATATATAACTAGAAAAAGAAGTTTAGAGTGAGAAGTTCTCACCGAATTGCTAATCCAAACGCCACGACTCTTCTTATGTAGAAATCTTCGTCGTTCTCGCATTTTGTCACTTTCACCACCCGTAGTCACTACATATATAAAAATCACATTTTTATATTGTTGCCATGTATATAAAAATCACATTTTTATACTACTACTATATAGATAAAAATTCTATTTTTACTACGGTGTTCATATAATAAAGATTATATTTTTATATCGCCACTTATATAAAAATCACATCTTTGCTTCTTCTACATAATAAAGATCAAATCTTTAATACTTCTATAATGTAAAAATCATATTTTTATCATCTCTATATCATAAAAATCATATTTTTATTAACTTCATATGTCAAAAATCATAGAAGCTTTAAAGCGGAGAAAACTCACTTTTTTTCTCTAACGCCTTTTCTGAACTGCTGAATTATTGTTCGAGCTCCAGACTTTGCAAACAAGCTTCAATCTTCACACCATCTTTTTATCTAGCACAAGCACGCCATTCTGAACAACTTTTGCCTAGTGGTCTTCTTGCCGAAAATGTGCCATTTCGCCGGAATTCGCGAAAGTACACGAATTTTGCCGCTTCCGGACAGCAGACTTTAAACGCGTTTTCCGGGCAGCTCCGTACTCCAAAACATGACTTACATATAGCCAAATCGAAGAGAATTTCGCGCTCTACAACTTTGGTCTAGAGGGACTTTGGCCAAAAACGCACCGTTTGGGAGTTATTCGCGAAATACGGTCAATGACTTATTTGCAAAACGGGTAATTTTGGTGAAAATGGGTTTTTGGGTGTAGCGGGGCCCACGGCCGGAATTGAGGGGGCTGGAGGGGGGGCGCGGGCCTGATGGACGTGGGGGAGGGTGTGGATGGCGGTGGTGGGGCCCGTGGTGGCCGCGGTGGTGGTGGTTGGTGATTTGGTGCTTAGGGTTTGCAAATGGAGAGAGAAGGAGGAAGAGGTGGAGGAGGGGAGGAGGAGGTGCGGCGGCTCGCCGGAGGCTGTGGTGGGCGGTGGAGGAAGGGGCAGCGGCGGTGGTGGTGAAGGAGCTCGCCATTAAAGAGAAAAGAGGAAGAAAAGAGGAAGAGAGAAAAGTGAATGAAGAGGAGGAAAAGTGATTATATGCTAGTTTCTCGCGTATCGTCCGAACACAAACGATCTCCGATGGCCGCGGATTTCGGACATGAGATAGTAGACGTGAAGACGAGTCCAACGAAAAAAGTTTCGTCGAATTCCGAGTTCGTTTGACCGTTCAACAAAAATCACAAAAATGCTCAGATAAGCTCTAAAAATGCGATTTTGGAGCACCTTTTCTTCTCGCACGCTCACATGCTAACTCAAAAAATCAAGCCCTCTTAGATTTAACCATTATTAGATGATACGAATCTAGAAAAAAAGGTAGAATTGAATTCCGAGGTCGTATCAATAATGTTCCTTTGTAAAATGACTGCTCGCTTTACCCTGAACTGTTTTAGCTCGCACGGCCACATATTAACTCCGTTCGACGCGCCATTTGGAACTCAACAATGATTTGTCATTATGAATCCATAAAAATTTATCTCGTCGAATTCTGAGCTCGTATGCAAAATTTCACTTTTTAAGGGCTATGTCTTGTTAACCGAACAACTCCAGCCCATAGCCACTATTCCGGATATCGGAATATATCAAAGCTTATACTTTTCGAAGTTCTAAACGGCATTTTGAACTCAATGGAAGTGGTTTCGAGTCCAAATTCATCCGTATGCAAAATATGACTTTTTGGGCCATGTATAATTTACATAGCGACTATTCTGAATTTTCAACTGAGCATAACTTTTGATTCCCGCTATGAAATTTCGATTTTTTGGATTCGTTGGAAAGATATTCACGAATAGATTCTAATATTTTTGGTTTCACTAAAATCCGGATTGTTTTGCACCCGGTACATTCAATTGAAGTTTGAAATCGAATTATCGAACTACCGCGCCATTTTCAATTCCTTTTATAATTATATATAATTATTTATATTCTAACGACGACGTATATACATATATACGTTCGAATTATATTCAAAATAAATTTCTCGTTGTTATTATTTAAAATAATCTATTTTAAATATTCAAAATTCGCTAAAATTGCCAAAACCAAAATTTTAAACTGGCTCAGATTTTCCGGGTTATTACAATCTCCCCCACTTAAAACTTTTCGTCCCCGAAAAGGAACAAAGTCGAAAGTGGTTTGATCAATCAACTCTATGTTCGACCTGGCTTCCATTCTCCAACTTTTCAGTTTCTGAGAATTTTTAAAATTTCAAAAATTTGGCTAACACCCTAAATTTTCGAAAAATTTCGCCATAACCTCCTTTGTACGGGGAGCACGGGAAAATCCCGAAATTGCCATACAGGCCTTCTGATCTCAAAAAAGAAAAAGAAAAAGCCAAGCGGCCAGCCAATAGGCTCATAAAATCATCATCACCCAAACAAAACAGTAAATTATGTAATAAACATGTACCTATTTGTCGGGCAAACAAATTTTATTCTTCGGCTCTAGCCTCCTTGCTATGACCTGTTCAATGTAAGTATATGCATATGCAAGCAAAAGCAACCAATTTTTAATATAGTTCAATATTTGATACAATTAGACATAAATGGTTAAAATTATCAAATAAATAAACAAACAACACAAACAGCAATCAATTAGTGAATTAGAGTTTCAAATTCATAATTTTGATACATATACAGAAAATCATGTTTTTGATGCCAAATCACAACAATGTGTTCTAACTATATTAGTTTTGGTTCTCACACCAGTCTAATGGAAATATATAGGTATCACACCATCGTTACTCGAAAATAAATACTGGTAACGCTGCAGCATTATCAGAATCATTCCCGGGCAACTAGAATGTGATTCTATATCTATCTAATATATTAAAACTTCGAATATACGTTCATGACGCGTATATGCAAAACCTTTATATACTAGATTGTCCATATTCAAAATAAATAAATATTCAAATACGTAAAAAGTGATTTAAATTTCTAAACAAAATTGTTTTCATTTGAAAAATATACTCTTCAGACTCGTTCTAGGATACTACTGATCCTATCTCTAACGAGTCATTCTAATTGGATATTACTAATCCAATATCTGATGAATTCTTTCGTATGGTTCTAATGTGTCTTGTTCTCGGGCTCTGTAAACCAAAGCTCTGATACCAACTGTGAGAACCCGTAACTTCCCCGGTAAGGAAAGAGCGGATACTTTGAGAACAACACACATCGGAACACAGACAGAAGAACATTTCGTTGTTATTACAACAATTCCATCAGATACAAGAATATACAGAGTATAAATGAATAAATTACATTCGATAAATATCAGAGATTACAATAAATTACATTGCAATGGAAAATAATACAAAAGCACAACTAGAAGTGATACACGGATACAGAGCTTTCCGAGCATCATTCCAGCTGTATATCAGGACCCTGTGAATATAAATCTGCAAAACCAAAACTACTAGCTGCCCGTGCGGAAAATAGGGGCACCCAGAGTTTAGGTTAAAACAATAAACTCCAGGTCAGTCATGTGACTGGTGTGAGAACTAAAGCAGTTATTAATCTTTATTTTTAAAGTTAGGTAAATCAAGGGACCATGCCGTATAACACGGAACGGGTTTCCTCTCAAGAATACCAGTGCATAAAACAAACAGTGCAATGCTAAATAAAGAAAAATGAAGCTGTTATAAGACCCAGGTCCCATCACACAATGCAACACAAGCCGGAGGATAGGGTTTTTACCTTATAATAGCCAAAGCATGCTTGATACGTTTAAAACACATTATTTGATACTATTATAGTGTATAGTGTCAAAACAATTTCAATCATAAGTATTAATCATAGGCGGCATAGCTACCATCTACTATGTCGCCATACTAGGCTCTACAAATAAAACCGAAACACACGTATTGGAAATTGGATTCCGTCATGAGCCGAGGCAAGGGGCAAGCTCCTCTCCGATTCGAGACACTCTAGCAAATGTCTCAGGACCCTACTATGATCCTTGGATCTTCAGGGCCGGTCCTCTCTAACTTTTGAGGATTGGCAATTCCTGAACACACGTTTCCCGGTCCTTACAGACCTATATCCGAGGCGCCTCGTATCCAACAACCACACAGGTGAAAAGTATATAAATGTCAGGGCTGGTAGGTCACTGACACCACCCTAGCTAGAAAGAAACGTCGTGCTCTCCCTGCAGTCACTATCCCGTTTTTGACTCATACCGAGGTGTGAGGCTCGCGAATTCACGTTATACACAAAGCTACGCCACACAGGCCGTGCTTTGATCATCAACCACAAGACTTTCCTTTTCAACAGAAGCCCTGATCAATTGCCAATTACGCGTGCCACATTGGCAATTCACTCCATGCGACTGATGTCCATCAATATACAGCCTCTGAGCTCGTACGTCTCAGAGAAGGGCGTTAAGCAAGAGAATAAATTCTCCGCCGCCAAACAGATGTATCTTTAATAGAGATCAATCAACACAGAATAAAATCCAATGTCAGACACACAATCTATTTACAAGTTCGTTCTGGGTCTGAACGAAACCGGAGGCACTTACCTTGCATATCCATCCATCTCCAAGTACGTCTGGACGATCACCAACTGTTTCCCTCATCCTGGGTGTACAGCCCAATCAAGATCATCAGTAATCACCCAAACGATGTGAAGACTTCCGGTCTTCAACCACCGTCTTCATCTTCGACATCTCGTCGAATCGGTTATTCAGAATGGGTATAACCCGGCCTTCCTGAATAACCCACGTATATGATAAACAAATGTTACACAAACACAACGAACGCCTCATTCCAATTCAGAATATTCTTTTATTCACAAAATCACATTCTTGTGGAAATGTTCTCATTAATTTTATCCAAGATAAATTCTTCTAAATTTATCCTATAATCTTCCTTTGGATATCATTTCAAACTAGTCGGGATTAGCGAACCACACCGAAGTAATTATTTGTTTTATTTCCCAATCCCAACCTATATATCCCATGGAGCAAAACTGGTGATACTCCATATCTAACACTACAGTGTTATCGGTAAAATTAATTACCATTTCACGTTCAAATCTAATTAAAGATTTAACTATCGCTTTGGAGCAAAACTGGTGATACTCCAGTCTCGATCACTTTTCAGATTTGATAATTTAAATTATCAATTCACTTTTTAATCTAATTAAAGATTCATTAAAACTCCATTTAGTTTTAATCTTCTCAAAAATCAATATTATGTCTTTAACTGGGTTAAAGAACCAATGTCTTCTAAAACACGATTCACGAAAAATCCAAATCACATTTGATATTAAATACAAGGCTCTGAATAGAAAATATATCGGCTTATATTCAATATCAAATTCTGAAACCAACATATATCGTATTGGAAATAACGATATAAAATATATCTTTCAAATTCCCATAACAATATCTATATAGTCACGAAATCCAACATCGAAATATCCCGAAGATAATTTCGATTCAACTCCAGTCCAATCCACGTATTGGGAATATTGATTATTTTTAAAATCACTTTCAAATTCAATTTATTCATTTCACAAATAAATTGATTTTAATTCTAGTTCAAAACTAGTTCATTTCGACAAGAATCTATTTTTATCATTTCAAATGTGGAATTCTTCATCCCAGTTCTTTCCAATTCACATATTATGATTTTACACAAATTATTAATATTTTTAATAATTTTATCAAGGCCCGTACAGTCGATTTCCAACAACGGCCATCGGACTGCACTTACATCGACCTTTTTCAAATTTGATTTGGACATAATTCCAAATCCAACCATTAGATTTCAAATTTCTAATATTCATTGGAAAGCTCTTTTCGATACGAACCCAACGGTTCCGGTTTTAGGAGAATCCGACGGTCGGATCTCCCGCAACGTCAATTCGAAGTCAGTGGTCGAAATTTACGAACTGCCGCGGAGCGGCGCGTTCTATTCAGGCCATTATATATATAATATATATATTATATATATTTTGTCAATTTCCTTTTTAAAACGTATTTTATAAATCGTTTTAACTTCGTTTCAAAACCATTTCAACACTATTTCAATTTCTAATCAAAACTTAATATTTTATATCATTACTATATAAATGATAATATTTTCAAAACGTTATATTTTGAAATCACTTCTTTTCTATATTCATTATAAAAACGAATATAATCGATATAAATATCGTTCACGTCAAAATAGCGCAACTCTAATCAACACGGCTTTATATATTTCAATAAATCCGTTATTCTATTCAACAAATGAATATTTATTCCATTCAACACATGAATCTATATTTCTTGCAACACCTGACTAATCTCAACACATGAGTACTGTCAACACATCACTATTTTTGTTATGTAAAATATTTTATAAAACTATGGTATCTATCGTTTGATTTTCAATTAGACTCCTACTGAGAAGTAGTTCTAATTTTAAATATGATAAAGATGTAAATTTCATTGTATAAATTATTTCACTCAACACATGAACATCGTCAACACATGACTATTTTTATATTCAACACATGAATTTTCTTTTATAATATTCATTGTTGTCCCGATTGGAATGAGGCCCAATCAGTCACCATATAACGTTAATTATATGGATTCCATACAACACATGTATATAATAGCATTGAAAAATAATCAACCATCAACCAAAGTGCACTACACTGTATAAGCATCAATATAGATATCTTACGCTTATAACAGCCTGTCAATCAATCGATCGACATATTTAATCAATCAGGATGAGTGAACTTCCAAATTTCATCCCAATACCCGTGTGGGGTTTCAAACAATCAAACACAGATTTTATTTGTGCAGTTGGGCGATGTGTAAAATTTATCGTCCCAATCAATGTCCTTCAAATAGGTGTACATAAACAAACCGTCCGGTTTGTAAATGAATATTTTATTTTATTCACTTCCACGTTAAAAATTATATTTTTAACGATAAAATATTCTATTTCAACACAGGAATTTCTATTCAGTTCATTTACACAATAAAAATGATATTTTTATTTTTCTAACATATTTTGGGAAATTTCGGCGGCATAACGGCACGATACTAGAAACGGGACGAGGCCTAGCCTTATCCCCGGTCTAGTGAAGGCCCACGCCATTCACACATCAATCAAATCCATTCAATTCACCAAACAATTCAATTTCAAATCAAATCATCTAACTAATCTATGCAACCAAACAAACAAGTCCATGGTCTGTGGACGATTGTGTCGGGTGCTACTAAGCACCGTCTGCATCCTAGTATATATATATATATATATATATATATATATAACTAGAAAAAGAAGTTTAGAGTGAGAAGTTCTCACCGAATTGCTAATCCAAACGCCACGACTCTTCTTATGTAGAAATCTTCGTCGTTCTCGCATTTTGTCACTTTCACCACCCGTAGTCACTACATATATAAAAATCACATTTTTATATTGTTGCCATGTATATAAAAATCACATTTTTATACTACTACTATATAGATAAAAATTCTATTTTTACTACGGTGTTCATATAATAAAGATTATTTTTATATCGCCACTTATATAAAAATCACATCTTTGCTTCTTCTACATAATAAAGATCAAATCTTTAATACTTCTATAATGTAAAAATCATATTTTTATCATCTCTATATCATAAATATCATATTTTAATTAACTTCATATGTCAAAAATCATAGATGCTTTAAAGCGGAGAAAACTCACTTTTTTTCTCTAACGCCTTTTCTGAACTGCTGAATTGTTGTTCGAGCTCCAGACTTTGCAAACAAGCTTCAATCTTCACACCATCTTTTTTCTAGCACAAGCACGCCATTCTGAACAACTTTTGCCTAGTGGTCTTCTTGCCGAAAATGTGCCATTTCGCCGGAATTCGCGAAAGTACACGAATTTTGCCGCTTCCGGACAGCAGACTTTAAACGCGTTTTTCGGGCAGCTCCGAACTCCAAAACATGACTTCCATATAGCCAAATCGAAGAGAATTTCGCGCTCTACAACTTTGGTCTAGAGGGACTTTGGCCAAAAACGCACCGTTTGGGAGTTATTCGCGAAATACGGTCAGGGACTTATTTGCAAAACGGGTAATTTTGGTGAAAATGGTTTTTTGGGTGTAGCGGGGCCCACGGCCGGAATTGAGGGGGCTGGAGGGGGGGCGCGGGCCTGATGGACGTGGGGGAGGGTGTGGATGGCGGTGGTGGGGCCCGTGGTGGCCGCGGTGGTGGTGGTTGGTGATTTGGGGCTTAGGGTTTGCAAATGGAGAGAGGGGGAGGAAGAGGAGGAGTAGGGGAGGAGGAGGTGCGGCGGCTCGCCGGAGGCTGGTGGTGGGCGGTGGAGGAAGGGGCAGCGGCGGTGGTGGTGAAGTAGCTCGCCATTAAAGAGAAAAGAGGAAGAAAAGAGGAAGAGAGAAAAGTGAATGAAGAGAAGGAGGAAAAGTGATTATATGCTAGTTTCTCGCGTATCGTCCGAACACAAACGATCTCCGATGGCCGCGGATTTCGGACATGAGATAGTAGACGTGAAGACGAGTCCAACGAAAAAAGTTTCGTCGAATTACGAGTTCGTTTGACCGTTCAACAAAAATCACAAAAATGCTCAGATAAGCTCTAAAAATGCGATTTTGGCGCACCTTTTCTTCTCGCACGCTCACATGCTAACTCAAAAAATCAAGCCCTCTTGGATTTAACCATTATTAGACGATACGAATCTAGAAAAAAATGTAGAATTGAATTCCGAGGTCGTATCAATACTGTTCCTTTGTAAAATGACTGCTCGCTTTACCCTGAACTGTTTTAGCTCGCACGGCCACATATTAACTCCGTTCGACGCGCCATTTGGAACTCAACAATGATTTGTCATTATGAATCCATAAAAATTTATCTCGTCGAATTCTGAGCTCGTATGCAAAATTTCACTTTTTAAGGGCTATGTATTGTTAACCGAACAACTCCAGCCCATAGCCACTATTCCGGATATCGGAATATATCGAAGCTTATACTTTTCGGAGTTCTAAACGGCATTTTGAACTCAATGGAAGTGGTTTCGAGTCCAAATTCATCCGTATGCAAAATATGACTTTTTGGGCCATGTATAATTTACAAAGCGACTATTCTGAATTTTCAACTGGGCATAACTTTTGATTCCCGCTATGAAATTTCGATTTTTCGGATTCGTTGGAAAGATATTCACGAATAGATTCTAATATTTTTGGTTTCACTAAAATCCGGATTGTTTTGCACCCGGTACATTGAATTGAAGTTTGAAATCGAATTATCGAACTACCGCGCCATTTTCAATTCCTTTTATAATTATATATAATTATTTATATTCTAACGACGACATATATAGATATATACGTTCGAATTATATTCAAAATAAATTTCTCGTTGTTATTATTTAAAATAATCTATTTTAAATATTCAAAATTCGCTAAAATTGCCAAAACAAAAATTTTAAACTGGCTCAGATTTTCCGGGTTATTACAAGCTTGGAGCAGGAGGCTTCAGCGTTAGTTATATAGAGTTTTGTTCCGCTGTGTTGTAAGTGTTGTACTCTAATAAGTGTAGGTTATATAGTTAAAATTTTGTATTTCAAAGATATGATATATTATATTTTGTTCCGCTGCGATGTGAGATTCTGTGTTGTTTCTGTTCTTCTTCTATCTTCTTCTTCTATCTTCTTCTTCTAAAAAAAATGTTTCGTATTTTCGTGATATTTTGGTAGGAACGTATGATGTATATAGTCAACTCCGATGTTGCTGCTTTACGGGTCATTACAGTGGTATCAGAGCTTAGGTTGAGCGAATACCTAGGCTTGTTGGAATGTGCTCATTTGAGATAGGGTCAGTAGCACCCTAGAATGAGTTGAGTGTATATATATACGAGAGAGCGTATTTGTTATTTGATATAAAAACTGTTTTATATTGTGTTGACTAGTCTGTTGAGTGATTATGAATTCTGATCGAATCGTGGAACGCCACGATGTCGATAGGAGTTCATAAACACTTGAACAGAAGATTGGACACGATATTGTTTTAAATGGTTGAGTTGATTGTTAGAATTATAATCGAATTAGATTATAAAAACTGAAATAGTTATATATATAACCAATGGAATTTGTATAAGAATAAAATATATACAAATGAGATGAATTAAAATTGAATTCAAACCAGAATTTAAAATCCTGGGAAGTTGGAAAATATTTTCCGAATTTTATTAAAATAATATAGCTTTATTTTGGAAGGATTTTTGAATAAAAATCATGTGAATGGATTTTGAATATGATAAATCACTGAACTCCCTCCAGTGGCTGCGAAATAATTCTGATGATGGTCGCAACATCATCAGTGTTCATTTTCGAGTTTCTAAGTGATGAATTGCTGCCTTAGTAAAGTTTTTGATGGAAAATTTGTTTGAAAGGAAAACAAGTTGTTTGAAAATTCAAATGTTTTGAATTTGAGATGGATATAAACATATGTATATATTTATATTACTTTAAAGGAGTTTTGAAATAAAACCTTGGGAATTTGAATGATTGAAATTAAATTTAACTTAAGTAAGTTAAATGGATTGAAATGAATAAATTGAGTAAAATCAATGTGAATGAAATATGAATTGGGTGTGAATAAAGGAAAATCCAAAAGAGTTAAAAAGAAAATATATTTGTAAAACAAATATAAAGGAAATATATTTGTAACACAAATACAAAGGAAGTTATGTGCAAACAAATAAAAGGAGAAATATTTGTAAAAACATTTACAAATAGAATTTAAAAGGGAATATTTGTAAAACATTTACAAATATATTTAATGGAAACACTTATTTATAGAAAATAAATAGAATGTTATAGATGAGATATTTATTTGTTAAATAAATAGAATTTAATCAAAGGAATATTTAGAAGATGGATAGAAAATGGAAATCCGTTTTTAACAGATAAATAGAAAAGATTAATTTATAAATAATAGTTTATAAATTAAATTAAATATTTATCATTTGATAAATGGAATATATAAGTCTGAACTTATATAGAGAAGAGAAATTGGTTTTTAACACCGATAGTTTTAAATAGAAGGAGTACACAACACTTGTATAAGTGAAGTAACGTTATTAAAGAGAACATTTATAAAGTGAAGAACCGTTACTAAAAGTAAATCTTTATAAATGAATAAACGTTATCCAATAGGAGTTATTCGAATTGGAGAAGTCGATTAGAGTTAGAAGTAATCGATTAGAGTTAGAATAAATCGATTAGAGTAAGAATTAACTAGTTAGAGTTAATCAGTTAGGGTTAATCCGTAGAGTTAATTTAATATTAGTTATTTAATTAGAATTTATCAAATATTTGTTATTCAAATTAAGAGTTAACCAGATAATGTTAGTCAAACATAGTTACTCAGGATAAGTTGCCAGTTCGTACGACTGCTAGTGTAATTCGCAGGGCTACAGATAGCCTAGGGCGGTCCGATGTTTCCTGAGGGAATCAGGCGTAACCATTTTGATCGCTGCGATCTAGAGTCAAGAGAATGGAGTTAAATCAAATATTAGTTATTCAAATAGAATTAAAAGGAGTTATCGAATATAGCTTATTCGGAAGGAGTTAAGTGAAAAGAGCTAATCAAATAGGGTTAATGAGAGAACCCGTAACTTCCCCGTTAAGGAAAGGGCGGATACTCTGAGAACAACACACAAAAGGACGCATACAGAAGAACATTTCATTGTTATTACAACAATTCCATCAGATACAAGAATATACAGAGTATAAATGAATAAATTACATTGAATAAATATCAGAGATTACAATAAATTACATAGCAGCGGAAAGATATACAAAACACAACTGAAAGTGAAACACGGATACAGAGCTTTCCGAGCATCGTTCCAGCTGTAAATCAGGACCCTGTTGATATAAATCTGCAAAACCAAAACTACTAGCTGCCTGTAACAACCCGAAAATCTGGGCCAGTTTAAAATTTTTATTTTGGCAATTTTAGCGAATTTTGATTATTTAAAATGAATTATTTTAAATAATATCGACGAGAAATTTATTTTGAATATAATTCAAAGGTATATATTTATATTCATCGTCGTTAGAATATAAATATTTATTTATATTTATAAATAGAATTGAAAATGGCGCGGTAGTTTGATAATTCGATTTCAAACTTCAATTGAATGTACCGGGTGCAAAACAAACCGGATTTTAGTGAAACCAAAAATAGTAGGATCTAATTGATGATATCTTTCCAACGAATCCGAAGAATCAAAATTTCATAGCGGGAATCAAAAGATATGTCCAGTTGAAAATTCTAAATAGTCGCTATGGAATTCAGGCCCTTAAAAATGGAGATTTTGCAAACGACCTCGGATTTCGACGAAACCACTTTTGTTGGATCCGCAGTGTCAAATTATTGCTAGGTTTCAAATTTCATAATTTTCTGAATCAATATGTGAGCGTGGCATAGGAAAACGCGTTTGACCAGTTTCAGTTGATTTTAATCGATTGGAAAATGGCCATTTTTCCAACGGTCTCGGAATTCGGCGAAACTAGTTTTGTTAGGACCGTATCGTCAATACGAAGCTAGAAAATATTTTTCGGGAATTTTTCGAGTTAGTATGTGACCCCGGTAATTTGAAATGTACGTTTAAAATTCAATATAATGATTTAAATGTAAATTCAACGGAAACTGATTGTAACTATCGAATCAGCTTGCGATGCATATCCCATTGTGTTCGGAATGGGTGTAAAACGCTATGGACCCCAGGCGGTGGCCCTCGTTTAGAGGTCGTATGAAAAAGGTTGCTTTTTGAAAATAAATAAATTAAAAAAATAAAAAATAAAAAATCTGTTTTCTCTCCCCTCCCCCTTATTTCATTCTGCCCCCCCCCCCCCCGATATCATTTCGAAAACAGAAATAAAAGAAAAAAAAACCACTCGTCCGTAGCAAACGCCGCCTCTCCCAGTGCCATCGTCGGAGACCCGACCGCCGCCCCTTCTGATCAGCTTCATCGCCCCTCCTCCTCTTCCTTCTCCCCTCCGTTCTCTGCTGTATCGAACCTCAGCGCGCCCCCCCAAATCCCGTACCCGTCCAACCCCCAACCCAATTCGAGCACCAAGCCCACCGCGCCGTTGGCCAGAGGCACCGCCACCCATGTCCATGCGGGTGCGCCATCCTCGAAGTGACCTCCGACCATCCTCCAACAAAGTTCGACTGACGAGGAAAAAGAAGTGAGTTTTATGATTTTTTTTGTAGTGATAAAAACTGAATTTATATAGGAAAAAAAATCTGATTTTATATGATGTTTAAAACTGAAAATTATTTGATTTTAAAACGGTAAAAGACGTGATTTTTATACGGTAAAAGTTGGGATTTTTAGTAGTGAAAAGGCGAGATTTTTATCCGTATAAAGCTATGATTTTTATTCAATGAAAAGGAACGATTTTTATATATTGAATAGCGAAGTAAAAATTCGATTTTTATATATTGAATAGCGAAGTAAAAATTCGATTTTTATATATTGAATAGCGAAGTAAAAATTCGATTTTTATATATTGAATAGCGAAGTAAAAATTCGATTTTTATATATTGAATAGCGAAGTAAAAATTCGATTTTTATATATTGAATAGCGAAGTAAAAATTTGATTTTTATATATTGAATAGCGAAGTAAAAATTCAATTTTTATATATTGAATAGCGAAGTAAAAATTCGATTTCTATATATTGAATAACGAAGTAAAAATTCGATTTTTACGTATATAGTGACTACGGGCAACGAAGATGACAAAGATGCGAGAACGACGAAGATTTCTATCAAAGAATAGTCAAGATGATTGGATAGCTATCAGTGAGAATTTCTCACTCTTCAATTTCTTTTCTAGATATATATATACTAGGATGCAGAAGGTGCTTAGTAGCACACGACACAATCATCCACAGACCATGGACTTGTTTGTTTGGTTGCATAGATTAGTCAGATTATTTGATTTGAATTTGGTTGTTTGGTGAATTTGATTGATGTGTGAATGGCGTGGGCCTCCACTAGACCGGGGACAAGGCTAGGCCTCGTCCCGTTTCTAGTATCGTGCCGTTATGCCGCCGAAATTTTCTAAAATATGTTAGAAAAATAAAAATATCATTTTATTTAAAGAATGAACTGAATAGAAATTCATATGTCAAAATAAAATGTTTTATCGTTAAAAATATAATTTTTAACGTGAAGTGAATAAAATAAAATATTCATTTACAAACCGGACGGTTTGTTTATGTACACCTATTTGAATGACATTGATTGGGACGATAAATTTTACACATCGCCCAACTGCACAAATAAAATCTGTGTTTGATTGTTTGAAACCCCACACGGGTGTTGGGATGAAATTTGAGGTTCACTCATCCTGATTGATTAAATATGTCGATCGATTGATTGACAGGCTGTTATAAGTGTTAGATATCTATATTTGATGCTTATGCAGTGTAGTGCACTTTGGTTGATGGTTGATTATTTTTCAGTGCTATTATATACGTGTGATGTATGAAAATCCATATAATTAACATTATATGGTAATTGATTGGGCCTCATTCCAATTTAGAAAATAAAGGATATTATAATATAAATGTTCATGTGTTGACTGTACTCACCCGTTGAGATTAGTCATGTGTTGAACGAAATATTTTAAAAATAAAATTTACTTCTTTATCAATATAAAATAAAGGTTCATGTGTTGACTGTACTCATCCGTTGAGATTAGTCATGTGTTGAACGAAATATTTTGATATTAACGAATATTTTGGTAATAGGAATATTTGAAAACGAAATATTTGAAAATAGAAATATATGAAGCCGTGTTGATTAGATTGACGCCATTTTGACGTGAACGATATTTATATCGATTTTATTCATTTTAAAACGAATATTGAAAAGTGATTACGAAATCGAATATTTTAAAATGAAATTTGAATTTGAATCAAATAGAAAACAAAACGAATTTGATTTCAATTGAATAGCAAACGAAACAAATTCGAATTGAATTGAATAGATAACGAATTCGAATTGAATCGAATAGAAAACCAATTTGAATTGAATTGAATAGAAAACGAATTCGAATTGAATCGAATAGAAAACCAATTTGAATTGAATCGAATAGAAAACCAATTTGAATTGAATCGAATAGAAAACCAATTTGAATTGAATCGAATAGGAAACCAATTTGAATTGAAAGCGAATTGAAATAAATTCAAATTGAATTGAAATTTGAATTGAATAGAAATGAATTTTAAAACGAATTTATAAAGAAGAATTCAATTTTGATTTGAATTGAAATGGAAGTTGAAATTGCTTTTGAAACGAATTTAAAACTATTTATATAATTCGTTTTAAATAGAAATCGACGAAATATATATTATATATATTATATATATAATATAATGGCCTGAATAGAACGCGCGCGCCGCGGTAGTTCGCGAATTTCGACCATTTATTTCAAACGGACATTACGGGAGATCCGACCGTAGGATTCTCCTAAAACCGGAACCGTTGGGTTCGTATCGAAAAGAGCTTTCTAACGAATATTAGAAATTTGAAATCTAACGGTTGGATTTGGGGATACGTCCAAATCAAATTTGAAAAAGGTCGTTGTAAGTGCAGTTCGATGGCCATTGATGGAAATCGACTGTACGGGCCTTGATAAAATTATTAGAAATAATAACAAATTGTGTGAAATCATAAGAAATGATTGGGAAAAATTGGGATGAAAAACTCCATATTTGAAAAGATAAAAATAGATTTTTATCGAAATGAACTAGTTTTGAACTAGAATAGTAATTTATTTATTTTTAAAATAAATAAATTGGATTTGAAAAGGTTTTGAAAATAACCAGAGCTTCCAATAATTGCATTGGAAAGGATTTGAATCGAAATTGTCTTCGGAATATTTCGATGTTGGATTTCGTGATTATACAGATGTTGTTATGGAAATTTGAAAGATATACATATATATATCGTTATTTCCAATACGATATTTGTTAGTCGTGGAATTTGATATTGAATATAAGCCGGTATATCTTCTATTCAGAGCCTTGTGTTTAATATCAAATGTGATTGGGTTTGTCGTGAATGGTGTCTTCATTAACACTGTTCTTGAACCCAGTTGAGAAAAGATTAAATCTTTTTATTTAGATTTAATGAAGTGTACCAATTAAATAATACTTAATTGAATTGATATTGATTTTTGGGTTTATCGTGGACAGTGTTTTAAATAACACTCGTTCTTTAACCCGATAATTAATGGAAGGTGATTTTGGGTTTACCGTGAACCGTGTTTTAAATGACACTGATTCTTTAACCCAGTTAAAGATTAAAACTAAGTGGAGTTTTAATGAATCTTTAATTAGATTAAAAAGATCAAGAATGGAGTATCACCAGTTTTGCTCCAGGCGATAGTTAAATCTTTAATTAGATTTGAACGTGAAATGGTAATTGAATTTACCGATAACACCGTGGTGTTAGATATGAAGTATAACCAGTTTTACTTCATGGGATGAATAGGTTGGGATTGGGAAATTAAAACAAATGATTACTTCGGTAAGGTTCGCTAATCCCGACTAGTTTGAATTGATATTTAAAAAAAAAGATTAAAGAATAAATTCAAGAAATTTATCTTGGATAAAATTAATGGGAACCTTTCCCTATGAATGTGAAATTTAGTAACTGACTGTCGGTTAGCTAAGCAGAATGGTTCTGGATATTGATCTAATGTTGGTTTCGGCCTTCGGGGTTAATATTTGGGGAATTATTCTCTTGATTAATTTACAGTTAGTGACTGATGAATTGGAATGAGGCGTATGTTGTGTTTGTGTAACATTTATTCTTAATATACACGGGTTGTTCGGAAAGGCCGGGTTTATACCCATTCTGAATAACCGATTCGACGATATGTCGAAGATGAAGACGATGGTCGAAGACCGGAAATCTTCACATCGTTTGGATTATTACTGACGATCCTGATTGGGCTGTACACCCAAGAGGATGGAAATAGTTGGTGGTCGTCCAGACGTACTTGGAGAGGGATGGATATGCGAGGAAAGTGCCTCCAGTTTCGTTCAGACCCAGAACGGACTTGTAAATGGACTGTGTGTCTGACATTGGATGTTAGTATGTGTGATTGATTTCTATTAAATATATATATGTTTGGCGGTGGAGAATTTATTCTCTTGCTTAACGCCCTTCTCTGAGACGTACGAGCTCAGGGGTTATATATCGATGGATATCAAACGCATGGAGTGAATTGCCTGTGTGGCATGCCTAAGTGGCAATATGATCAAGGCTTCTGTTGAAAAGCAAAGCCTTGTGGTTGATGATCAAAGCACGGCCTTTGTGGCGTAGCTTTGTGTAACGTTTACTTCGCGAGTTTCACACCCGGTATGAACCAAAAACGGGAGATGGACCTCAGGGAGGACTTGCGTTTCTTTCTAGCTAAAAGTGGCGTCAGTGGTTTTACACGCCCTGACGAGTTTGACTTATGTGGTTGTTGCTGTTGCGAGGCGCCTCGGTTTGATCGGACGATCCGGGTCCGATGGAGTCATTTGATGGCTCATTTGCGCCCCAGAGGGCAGGGAAAAGTAGTGTTCAGGCATTTTAATCCACATCGGTGGACCGGCACTGACGATCCAAGGGTCACTCGAGCTCTGATCCTGAGACATGGTAGGCTAGATTTTCTCGAATCGGTTGAGGACTATCTTTTGCCTCGGTTCATAGATGGAAACCCAATTTCCAAATACGTGACTTTGCGATTTTGATTGTATAACCTATATATGGCGACATAGTGGTATGGGGCATTCATGCCGCCTATGATTGATACTTATGATTTGAAGTTGTTTTATACACTATACACCTATAATAGTATCAAATGATTTCTTTTAAACATATCAAGCATTCTTGGCTATTATAAGGTTAAAAAACCCTATCCCCCGGCTTGCGTTGCATTGTGTGATAGGACCTGGGTCTTATAATAGCTTCATTTTTCTTTATTTAGCATTGCGCTGTTGTTTTATGCACTGGTGTTCTTGGGAGGAAACCCGTTCCGTGTTATACGGCGTGGTCCCTTGATTTACCTAACTTTGAAAATAAAGATTAATAACTGTTTTAGTTCTCATACCAGCCACATGACTGACCTGGAGTTTATTGTTTTAACCTAAACTCTGGGTGCCCCTATTTTGACACGGGCAGCTAGTAGATTTGGTTTTGCAGATTTATATTCACAGGATCCTGGTTTACAGCTGGAACGATATCCGGAAAGCTTTGTATCCGTATATCTCTTCGAGTTGTGTATTGTATTATTTTCCGCTGCTATGTATTTAAATGTAATTTAAATCTATGATATTAATGTGTAATATTTATTCATTTATACTCTGTATATTCTTGTAATCTGATGCATTGTTGTAAAATACAGTGAAATGTTCTTTTGTATGCGTTCTATTTTGTCATGTTCTCAAACGATAGGGCGTTTAGAGCGGTCTGGGTCGGTTTAGCGACTGGTTCGGACCGAGCGAAATTCCTTTTCGTCACAGTTGGTATCAGAGCTTTGGTTTACAAAGCTCAGAGAACAAGACACATTAGAACCATACGAAAGAATTCATCAGAAATTGGGTTAGTAATATCCAATGAGAATGACTCGTTAGAGATGGGATCAGTAGTATCCTAGAACGAGTGTGAAGAGTATATTTTTAAAATGGAAACAAATTTTTGTTTTGAAAATTTAAATCAATTATTCGTATTTGATTATCTATTTATATTGAGTTGGACAGTCCAGTATATAAAGATTTTGCGTATACGTCTGATCCACGTGTATTTGAAATTTTAATATACTGGATAGATATAGAATTACACTCTAATCGCCCGGAGATGATTTTGATGATGGAGCTCCATCATTAGAATTAATGTTCGAGTGACGAAAGTGGGCTTTCTATATATTTCCTATTGACTAGTGTGAGAACCAAAACTAGGTAGGGCTTATTGTTGTGATTTGGCATCAAAAATGTGATTTTGACTATATATCAAAGTTATGAATTTGAAAAGCTAATCAACTAATTGATTGATGGTTGTGTTGTTTGATTTCTGTTTTGATTAGTTGAAATTTTAACCATTATGCCTAATTGAATCAAATATTGAATAATATTGAAAATTGGTCACATTTTCTTGCATATACATGTACTTACATTGAACAGGTCATAGCAAGGAGGCTAGAACAGAGAATAAAATTTGTTTGCCCGACAAATAAGTACATGTTTACTACATAATTTACTGTTTTGTTTGGGTGATGATGATTTTATGAGCCTATTGGCTAGCCGCTTGGCTTTTTCTTTTTCTTTTTGAGATCAGAAGGCCTATATGGCAATTTCGGGATTTTCCCGTGGCTCCCGGTGCAGGGGAGGTTATGGCGAATTTTTTCGAAAATTTAGGGTGTTAGCCAAATTATTGAAGAATTTGAAAATTCTCAGAAACTGAAAAGTTGGAGAATGGAAGCCAAATCGAACATAGAGTTGATAGATCAAACCACTTTCGACTTTGTTCCTTTTCGGGGATGAAAAGTTTTAAGTGGGGGAGATTGCAACAACCCGAAAATCTGGGCCAGTTTAAAATTTTTATTTTTGCAATTTTAGCGAATTTTGATTATTTAAAATGAATTATTTTAAATATTATCGAAGAGAAATTTATTTTGAATATAATTCAAAGGTATATATTTATATTCATCGTCGTTAGAATATAAATATTTATTTATATTTATAAATAGAATTGAAAATGGCGCGGTAGTTCGATAATTCGATTTCAAACTTCAATTGAATGTACCGGGTGCAAAACAAACCAGATTTTAGTGAAACCAAAAATAGTAGGATCTAATTGATGATATCTTTCCAACGAATCCGAAGAATCAAAATTTCATAGCGGGAATCAAAAGATATGTCCAGTTGAAAATTCTAAATAGTCGCTATGGAATTCAGGCCCTTAAAAATGGAGATTTTGTAAACGACCTCGGATTTCGACGAAACCACTTTTGTTGGATCCGCAGTGTCAAATTATTGCTAGGTTTCAAATTTCATAATTTTTTGAATCAATATGTGAGCGTGGCATAGGAAAACGCGTTTGACCAGTTTTAGTTGATTTTAATCGACTGGAAAATGGCCATTTTTCCGACGGTCTTGGAATTCGGCAAAACTAGTTTTGTTAGGACCGTATCGTCAATACGAAGCTAGAAAATATTTTTCGGGAATTTTTCGAGTTAGTATGTGACCCCGGTAATTTGAAATGTACGTTTAAAATTCAATATAATGATTTAAATGTAAATTCAACGGAAACTGATTGTAACTATCGAATCAGCTTGCGATGCATATCCCATTGTGTTCGGAATGGGGGTAAAACGCTATGGACCACAGGCGGTGGCCCTCGTTTAGAGGTCGTATGAAAAAGGTTGCTTTTTGAAAATAAATTAATTAAATAAATTAAAAATAAAATATCTGTTTTCTCTCCCCTCCCCCTTATTTCATTCTGCCCCCCCCCCCCCCCCGATATCTTTTCGAAAACAGAAACAAAAGAAAAAAAAACCACTCGTCCGAAGCAAACACCGCCTCTCCCAGTGCCATCGTCGGAGACCCGACTGCCGCCCCTTCTGATCAGCTCCATCGCCCCTCCTCCGCTTACTTCTCCCCTCCGTTCTCTGCTGTATCGAACCTCAGCGCGCCCCCCAAATACCGTACCCGTCCAACCCCCAACCCAATTCGAGCACCAAGCCCACCGCGCCGTTGGCCAGAGGCACCGCCACCCACGTCTATGCGGGTGCGCCATCCTCGAAGTGACCTCCGACCATCCTCCAACCAAGTTCGACTGACGAGGAAAAAGAAGTGAGTTTTATGATTTTTTTTGTAGTGATAAAAACTGAATTTATATAGGAAAAAAATCTGATTTTATATGATGTTTAAAACTGAAAATTATTTGATTTTAAAACGGTAAAAGACGTGATTTTTATATGGTAAAAGGTGGGATTTTTAGTAGTGAAAAGGCGAGATTTTTATCCGTATAAAGCTATGATTTTTATTCAATGAAAAGGAACGATTTTTATATATTGAATAGCGAAGTAAAATTTCGATTTTTATATATTGAATAGCGAAGTAAAAATTCGATTTTTATATATTGAATAGCAAAGTAAAAATTCGATTTTTTTATATTGAATAGCGAAGTAAAAATTCGATTTTTATATATTGAATAGCTAAGTAAAAATTCGATTTTTATATATTGAATAGCGAAGTAAAATTCGATTTTTATATATTGAATAGCGAAGTAAAAATTCGATTTTTATATATTGAATAGCGAAGTAAAAATTCGATTTCTATATACTGAATAACGAAGTAAAAATTCGATTTTTACGTATGTAGTGACTACCGGCAACGAAGATGACAAAGATGCGAGAACGACGAAGATTTCTATCAAAGAAGAGTCAAGATGATTGGATAGCTATCTGTGAGAATTTCTCACTCTTCAATTTCTTTTCTAGATATATATATATATATATATATATATATATATATATATATATATATATATATACTAGGATGCAGACGGTGCTTAGTAGCACCCGACACAATCGTCCACAGACCATGGACTTGTTTGTTTGGTTGCATAGATTAGTCAGATTATTTGATTTGAATTTTGTTGTTTGGTGAATTTGATTGATGTGTGAATGGCGTGGGCCTTCACCAGACCGGGGACAAGGCTAGGCCTCATCCCGTTTCTAGTATCGTGCCATTATGCCGCCGAAATTTTCTAAAATATGTTAGAAAAATAATAATATCATTTTATTTAAAGAATGAACTGAATAGAAATTCATATGTCAAAATAAAATGTTTTATCGTTTAAAATATAATTTTTAACGTGAAGTGAATAAAATAAAATATTCATTTACAAACCGGACGGTTTGTTTATGTACACCTATTTGAATGACATTGATTGGGACGTTAAATTTTACACATCGCCCAACTGCACAAATAAAATCTGTGTTTGATTGTTTGAAACCCCACATGGGTGTTGGGATGAAAATTGAGGTTCACTCATTGTAATGACCCAGATTTCCATAACATCTGAGTTGACTATATACATCATACGTCCAACCGAAATATCACGAAAATACGGAACATTTTTTTTAGAAGAAAGAGGTAGAAGAAGAACAGAACTAACAACACAGAATCTCACATCGCAGCGGAACAAAATATAATATATCACATCTTTGAAATACAAAATCTTAACTGTATAACATACACTTATCAGAGTACAACACTTACAACATAACGGAACAACTATAACTGGATAACGCTGAAGCCTCCTGCTCCAAGCTCCTTTAGATAGATCTGTAAAATCCTGAACTACTTGACTGCCCGTACAAATTTAGGCACCCAAGAGTTTAGGTAGAACAAAACAAATAAACTCCGGGTCAGTCATGGGACTGGTATGAGTAAACAGTTTAAAACAGTTTTCAGAAAACTAAATGATATCTCCTAAGACCACGCCGTATAACACGGAACGGGTTTATTCCCTTATGAGAATCCAAACACTTGACTTATCTTTATATCAAAACTCTTTTGATATTATAATAATGTCTAAATCAAGTAGATAACAATCTAGTGGAACGTTTGCATCTCACGTTCCACATATATAATATACAATCAAAACCGCAAGCACGTATTGGGTAATGGATTTCCAACTATGACAAGGTATGGAACCACCTTCCGCTGGTATATCTCTAGAGGAGAATACACCGAGTTCAACAAGAACATCTTGCAACTCAGCCACACATGACCGACCACTCATTTCGCTTGAGTGTATCGAATGTATATCACCAACGATTGGGATCAGCAACCGTTTCCCGAATAGGACAACATCGTCAATAGATTTTTAGAAGTAAATGAAACTCTAGATCAGGTGATTATACACCCTAATAGGTGCGACCTACATAGCCATGCTGCTTGCCCGATTTCTGTCATTTACCGGATGTTGAGGCTAGAAGCTACGCTTTATCATCACACCAGATTCACTTCGAATGTCACATCGTCAGATCCATCGAAAATCACTAATTGACGTCTACAACAGTACATTACGTGTCAGCTAAAAGAAGTTTCCTCCTCCGCTTCCACTCTTGGTACAGTTGAAGAAATCAATGTACGTGACCTTTCTAGAAATACTCTGTCAGACATTCATCCATACAAGTCACCCAGGAATAGGATGAACTGAAGGCACTATTTCTATTTATAGAAAAAGTCCTTGCACCCTACTCCGTCTTCGATTATCTTTATATAATCTGATTCGCACGCTACTGCCGATATGGAGTGGTTCTTCGGATAATAATCCAACCGGTCTCTCCATATTGACAACGATGGTCAAAACTTCGATAGTCTGTGATTTAACTATCGAATAAAAACAAGTGTTTCGATAATCGATGATTTAACTATCGAATAAAACAAGTGTTCATCCAAACATCCAACAATCACTGAACCTTTAATTAATATTCCATTAATTAAATCTCTTTTCTATTTCTTTATCAATATTTGTTAATCAAATATTTCAATAACCATATTGCCCTTTTACGTTCTTTGGAAAACATTTCCATATATCGCCTTCTTTTTATTTTCTAAACTTTAGAAAATATATGTTATTTATAATTGGAAAATATTCCAATTACTTATCTCTTTTCCAATCTCGTTTATTCCTATACTTAGGAAATATTTAACATCTATTTCCAAGCTTACATTTCATTTGGGTTAAAACGGATGTTGTGTAAAACATCGTTACGACAACCCAAATACTACATTCAACTGAATCTTATTCAACATTGATCTTCGAGCCTGAAATCTTACTATTCGTTTTTTAATAATGAAATCAATCTAGTTGGGGTATAACTACCTCTCAGACCTTGACTGAATAACATTTATAACGTCAAAACAGATATGACTACTTACTCGAACAATCAATAACATACAACTACTTCTTTACCTTTAACACGTATACACTTTTTCTTTCTATTCTTACTAGATTTTATTCTTATGCTTCCTTTTTGATTATACTATTCTATTTCTAAGTTCGTTTTCTTATCGACTTCTATATATATCGATACGTTGATTTCTAACTATCAAATTATCTTAAAAATATTCTATCTCCTTAAATTCCCGGAAAAATTCGCCATAACCTCCTTTGTACCGGGAGCATCGGGAAATTTCAAATAGCTTTCCTGGTCCTTCTCATCTCAAAAAGAAAAAGAAAAAGCCAAGCGGCTAGCCGATTCGGCGCATAAAATCTCATATATGAATTAAATACGTACCTTTTTGTCGGGCATTCTATTTATTTCACTTCTATACTTTATTCCATACCTGTCTCCTGTATGTCTATACCTGTCCAATCTATTTTAACTATACCAATCTTTTTAACTCAATTTGTTAAATAAGCTTGTTGCTTAACTCTTCAGTCTATTTCACCTTCATATTTGAACATGACATGTTCAAATATATTTTAACTGCATATTAACAAATTCTAATTATACTCATACTCTCGTTTCCTTATCGACTTCTCATTCAAATTCCAATTCAATTCTATTTGAATTCTCTTTATTTAAAACTTCATTTGAATTCTATTTCAAATTCTATAGTTTAAAGTCCATTTGAATTCTATATTCAAATTCTATAGTTAAAGTCCATTTGAATTCTATATTCAAATTCTATATTCAAAGTCTATTTGAATTCTATATTCAAATTCTATATTCAAAGTCTATTTGAATTCTATATTCAAATTCTATAGTTAAGGTCCATTTGAATTCTATATTCAAATTCTATATGAATTCCCTGCATTATTCATAAACAAAGTTTATAACTTCAATTCAAATCCCACCTTTTCATTTATAAACAACATTTAAAAATCCAATTCAAATCCCATATTTCATTTATAAACAACGTTTATAAATTCGATTCAAATTTCATATTTTCATTTATAAACAATGTTTATAAACAACGTTTATAAATTCGATTCAAAACCCACCTTTCATTTATAAACAAAGTTTATAAATTCGATCACTTGTTTTATATACCTTCAAAACAAGTTAATATTCTCTATAGTTCATTTAAAATTCAAATTCTATTTATAAAAATAGAATTCCCTTTTTAAATATCAAATACCCTTTTCGATATTTTTATAAATCAATATTCAAGCCCCAGGGAAATTTTAAACAATCGAATCAGCCAATTTTCAATCATTTGATTTTTAACACATCATATAGGAATATATATGAAATCAAACAAACAACAAACAGATAATATATTTTTGAGGAATCCAGTTGGATTCCTCCAACCTATTTTCCTGCATCCACAGATGTTAGCACATAAATAATACCTATCCTGCTTCGAGGCAGGATATCGCGGTATAGAAGGTCATCGACTAATCATAGCGTGGGGCGTATAGGGTAATCATCCGCTATGAAACTGCGGGCATCCGCTAATGAAACTGCGGGAATCCAACCAAATCAATCACCCAATATATATATAATAGCCCTAAATAACTAATATATATTTTAAAACAATCAGACAACATTCAAACAAGCACCGACAATTTATTTTTAACTATATAAAAATAAATCCTAAATAAATGGTGAGTGAGGTTTTACTCACAGGTTTTATTTTACTTGTTGAATATCCATTCTGATTCCATACAGTCTCGTCTAGCATTGACTTGAATTGTTTGAACTTAATTCATCTCGAATGAATTACGCCTATGATCATATGATTTTTATAAATCAATTAAAAGATTATGTGTGTAAATTAATTTAACATAAATTAATTTAATTATCCTATGAATTTAACTTCGGTGAAATATATACCTTTCGGTTCTGTAGATTACTCGACCGACTACGAAGCGACTTCAAAAAGAACCAACTTCACTCGGCCTGAAATAATGCTCCATTCTCTAAGGCATTCCGTTGAACACATTATTGTCATCAACACTTCAATGCCACAAAACCCTTCAGTCACCACTTACTACTGTCGACCTCTCAGCGTTCAGCTACAGAGCTCCCTCAGACATCCTGCAACTCCACCACCATCCCCTTCAAAACCGATCTCCTAAAAATCCTACAACAGCAAACCTACGACAACACCCTAACGCAACTCCAGATGGCCACCAGAACATCGCACTGTCTACTGAGACGCAGGCATGAGCATCGAATCTAGTTCGAATCACAGATACGCGACTTCTAGCTCTTCAACATCAGTTCGAATCGAACTTCAGAACCCCCTCCGAGTTTGCCAGACTCCATCGCGATTTCCAATTTGATTTCCTAGCGTCGACGCTGTCGACGAACATGGTGAACCCTACATTGTTGCGACTTCCATTTTGACCCCCAAATCTATCTTTAGAACCCCCGAACCTCGTAACCTAGCTCGCGATGATTTATTCGAGCAATTTCAGCTTGCATCGCAGAGGCTTGAAAGAAAAGAATAAGGCAACAGTCATTTTTATTTTGAGATCTCGATTTTCTTGCCAATGAATTAAAGGAGGAAATCACTGTTATATTTAGAGAAGGGGGACGGCTTTAATTTGAACAACAAAGCTTTTCTTCTGTGTGGAGATAAAGAACTTGCTGTGTTTAGTTTATGTCCACAAAAGAAAGAAATTACTTTTTGTTTTTATTATATTTTTAATTTAATTAAAATGGTAACCTTAAATCAAAAATGCATCTTGATTCCGAACTCCTTTCTGAACCCAACAACTGACAATTCTAGGGTAATACCCTTATTTCGGACACACTAGGATAGGTCACGAAGTCTGATTCGATCGTCTGTGAAAGATATTTATTTAAATCAATATGAATTAAATTCGAAACAATTTATTCCCTTGAAAATAAATTAATATTATTATCGTTATAAATTTAAATAAATTTCCAATTAATCATTTGAACTGTTTTCAATTCAAATCAAAATTTTGAATTCAACCTAAATCCATTTTCGTATTCTGTTATTTTTAATATTTTCAATATTAAATTGAAATTGATTTTTAAATCGATAACTCAAATATAAAATTCCACTTATTTTATCCACCTAATATTTAAATTAAATATAAATTATTCAGAAATTACCCCATAAGGATCCGGGTCATTACACTCATCCTGAATGATTAAATATGTCGATCGATTGATTGACAGGTTGTTATAAGCGTTAGATATCTATATTTGATGCTTATACAGTGTAGTGCACTTTGGTTGATGGTTGATTATTTTTCAGTGCTATTATATACGTGTGATGTATGAAAATCCATATAATTAACATTATATGGTAATTGATTGGGCCTCATTCCAATTTAGAAAATAAAGGATATTATAATATAAATGTTCATGTGTTGACTGTACTCACCCGTTGAGATTAGTCATGTGTTGAACGAAATATTTTAAAAATAAAATTAACTTCTTTATCAATATAAAATAAAGGTTCATGTGTTGACTGTACTCATCCGTTGAGATTAGTCATGTGTTGAACGAAATATTTTGATATTAACGAATATTTTGGTAATAGGAATATTTGAAAACGAAATATTTGAAAATAGAAATATATGAAGCCGTGTTGATTAGATTGACGACATTTTGACGTGAACGATATTTATATCGATTTTATTCATTTTAAAACGAATATTGAAAAGTGATTTCGAAATCGAATATTTTAAAATGAAATTTGAATTTGAATCAAATAGAAAACAAAACGAATTTGATTTCAATTGAATAGAAAACGAAACGAATTCGAATTGAATTGAATAGATAACGAATTCGAATTGAATTGAATAGAAAACCAATTTGAATTGAATTGAATAGAAAACGAATTCGAATTGAATCGAATAGAAAACCAATTTGAATTGAATCGAATAGAAAACCAATTTGAATTGAATCGAATAGAAAAACAATTTGAATTGAATCGAATAGAAAACCAATTTGAATTGAAAGCGAATTGAAATAAATTCAAATTGAATTGAAATTTGAATTGAATAGAAATGAATTTTAAAACGAATTTTTAAAGAAGAATTCAATTTTGATTTGAATTGAAATGGAAGTTGAAATTGCTTTCGAAACGAATTTAAAACTATATATATAATTTGTTTTAAATAGAAATCGACGAAATATATATTATATATTATATATATATATAATATAATGACCTGAATGGAACGCGGCGCGCTGCGGCAGTTCGCGAATTTTGACCATTTATTTCAAACGGACATTACGTGAGATCCGACCGTCGGATTCTCCCAAAAATGGAACCGTTGGGTTCGTATCGAAAAGAGATTTCTAACGAATATTAGAAATTTGAAATCTAAAGGTTGGATTTGGAGATACGTCCAAATCAAATTTGAAAAAGGTCGCTGTAAGTGCAGTTCGATGGCCATTGATGGAAATCGACTGTACGGGCCTTGATAAAATTATTAAAAATAATAATAAATTGTGTAAAATCATAAGAAAGATTTGGGAAAAATTGGGATGAAAAACTCCATATTTGAAAAGATAAAAATAGATTTTAATCGAAATGAACTAGTTTTGAACTAGAATAGTAATTTATTTATTTTTAAAATAAATAAATTGGATTTGAAAAAGTTTTGAAAATAACCAGAGCTTCCAATAATTGCATTGGAATGGATTTGAATCGAAATTGTCTTTGGAATATTTTGATGTTGGATTTCGTGATTATACAGATGTTGTTATGGAAATTTGAAAGATATAGATATATATATATCGTTATTTCCAATACGATATTTGTTAGTCGTGGAATTTGATATTGAATATAAGCCGGTATATCTTCTATTCAGAGCCTTGTGTTTAATATCAAATGTGATTGGGTTTGTCGTGAATGGTGTCTTCATTAACACTGTTCTTGAACCCAGTTGAGAAAAGATTAAATCTTTTTATTTAGATTTAATGAAGTGTACCAATTAAATAACTTAATTGAATTGATATTGATTTTTGGGTTTATCGTGGACAGTGTTTTAAATAACACTCGTTCTTTAACCCGATAATTAATGGAAGGTGATTTTGGGTTTATCGTGAACCGTGTTTTAAATGACACTGATTCTTTAACCCAGTTAAAGATTAAAACTAAGTGGAGTTTTAATGAATCTTTAATTGGATTGAAAAGATCGAGAATGGAGTATCACCAGTTTTGCTCCAGGCGATAGTTAAATCTTTAATTAGATTTGAACGTGAAATGGTAATTGAATTTACCGATAACACCGTGGTGTTAGATATGAAGTATAACCAGTTTTACTTCATGGGATGAATAGGTTGGGATTAGGAAATTAAAACAAATGATTACTTCGGTAAGGTTCGCTAATCCCGACTAGTTTGAATTGATATTCAAAAAAATAGATTAAAGAATAAATTCAAGAAATTTATCTTGAATAAAATTAATGGGAACCTTTCCCTATGAATGTGAAATTTAGAAACTGACCGTCGGTTAGCTAAGCAGAATGGTTCTGGATATTGATCTGATGTTGGTTTCGGCCTTCGGGGTTAATATTTGGGGAATTATTCTCTTGATTAATTTACGGTTAGTGACTGATGAATTGGAATGAGGCGTATGTTGTGTTTGTGTAACATTATTCTTAATATACGCGGGTTGTTCGGAAAGGCCGGGTTTATACCCATTCTGAATAACCGATTCGACGATATGTCGAAGATGAAGACGGTGGTCGAAGACCGGAAATCTTCACATCGTTTGGATTATTACTGACGATCCTGATTGGGCTGTACACCCAAGAGGATGGAAATAGTTGGTGGTCGTCCAGACGTACTTGGAGATGGATGGATATGCGAGGAAAGTGCCTCCGGTTTCGTTCAGACCCAGAACGGACTTGTAAATGGACTGTGTGTCTGACGTTGGATTTTAGTCCGTGTGATTGATTTCTATTAAATATATATCTGTTTGGCGGCGGAGAATTTATTCTCTTGCTTAACGCCCTTCTCTGAGACGTACGAGCTCAGGGGTTATATATCGATGGATATCAAACGCATGGAGTGAATTGCCTGTGTGGCATACCTAAGTGGCAATATGATCAAGGCTTCTGTTGAAAAGCAGAGCCTTGTGGTTGATGATCAAAGCACGGCCTTTGTGGCGTAGCTTTGTGTAACGTTTACTTCGCGAGTTTCACACCTGGTATGAACCAAAAACGGGAGATGGACCTCAGGGAGGACTTGCGTTTCTTTCTAGCTAAAAGTGGCGTCTGTGGTTTTACACGCCCTGACGAGTTTGACTTATGTGGTTGTTGCTATTGCGAGGCGGCTCGGTTTGATCGGAAGATCCGGGTCCGATGGAGTCATTTGATGGCTCATTTGCGCCCCAGAGGGCGGGGAAACGTAGTGTTCAGGCATTTTAATCCACATCGGTGGACCGGCCTTGACGATCCAAGGGTCACTCGATCTCTGATCCTGAGACATGGTAGGCTAGATTGTCTCGAATCGGTTGAGGACTATCTTTTGCCTCGGTTCATAGATGGAAACCCAATTTCCAAATACGTGACTTTGCAATTTTGATTGTATAACCTATATATGGCGACATAGTGGTATGGGGCATTCATGCTGCCTATGATTGATACTTATGATTTGAAGTTGTTTTATACACTATACACCTATAATAGTATCAAATGATTTCTTTTAAACGTATCAAGCATTCTTGGCTATTATAAGGTAAAAAACCCTATCCCCCGGCTTGCGTTGCATTGTGTGATAGGACCTGGGTCTTATAATAGCTTCAATTTTCTTTATTTAGTATTGCGCTGTTGTTTTATGCACTGGTGTTCTTGGGAGGAAACCCGTTCCGTGTTATACGGCGTGGTCCCTTGATTTACCTAACTATAAAAATAAAGATTAATAACTGTTTTAGTTCTCACACCAGTCACATGACTTACCTGGAGTTTATTGTTTTAACCTAAACTCTGGGTGCCTCTATTTTGACACGGGAAGCTAGTAGTTTTGGTTTTGCTGATTTATATTCACAGGATCCTGGTTTACAGCTGGAACGATATCCAGAAAGCTTTGTATCCGTATATCTCTTCTAGTTGTGTATTGTATTATTTTCCGCTGCTATGTATTTAAATGTAATTTAAATCTATGATATTAATGTGTAATATTTATTCATTTATACTCTGTATATTCTTGTAATCTGATGCATTGTTGTAAAATACAGTGACATGTTCTTTTGTATGCGTTCTATTTTGTCATGTTCTCAAACGATAGGGCGTTTCGAGCGGTCTGGGTCTGTTTAGCGACTGGTTCGGACCGAGCGAAATTCCTTTTCGTCACACTGCCCGTGTGGAAAATAGGGGCACCCAGAGTTTAGGTTAAAACAATAAACTCCAGGTCAGTCATTTGACTGGTGTGAGAACTAAAACGGTTATTAATCTTTATTTTTAAAGTTTGGTAAATCAAGGGACCATGCCGTATAACACGGAACAGGTTTCCTCCCAAGAATACCAGTGCATAGAACAAACAGCGCAATGCTAAATAAAGAAAAATGAAGCTGTTATAAGACCCAGGTCCCATCACACAATGCAACGCAAGCCGGAGGATAGGGTTTTTACCTTATAACAGCCAAAGCATGCTTGATACGTTTAAAACACATTATTTGATACTAATATAGGTGTATAGTGTCAAAACAATTTCAATCATAAATATCAATCATAGGCGGCATGAATGACCCATACCACTATGTCGCCATACTAGGTTCTACAAATAAAACCGAAATACCTGTATTGGAATTGGATTTCCGTCATGAGTCGAGGCAAGGGGCAAGCTCCTCTCCGCGTTCGAGACACTCTAGCAATGCCTCAGGACCCCACTCTGATCCTTTGGAACCTACAAGGCCGGTCCTCTCTTATTTTTGAGGATTAATTATTCCTGAACACACGTTTCCCGGTCCTTACAGACCTATATCCGAGGCGCCTCGTATCCAACAACCACACAGGTGAAAAGTATATAAATGTCAGGGCTGGTAGGTCACTGACACCACCCTAGCTAGAAAGAAACGTCGTGCACTCCTTGGGTCCGTACCCCGTTTTTGACTCATACCGAGGTGTGAGGCTCGCGAATCCACGCTATACACAAAGCTACGCCACATAGGCCGTGCTTTGATCATCAACCACAAGACTTTGCTTTTCAACAGAAGCCTTGATCAATTTCCACTTACACGTGCCACACTGGTAATTCACTCCATGCGACTGATGTCCATCGATATACAACCTCTGTGCTCGTATGTCTCAGAGAAGGGCATTAAGCAAGAGATTAAATTCTCCGCCGTGAAACATATGTATATTTAATAGAGATCAATCAACACAGAATAAAGTCCAATGTCAGACACACAATCCATTTACAAGTTCGTTCTGGGTCTGAACGAAACCGGAGGCACTTTCCTCGCATATCCATCCATCTCCAGGTACGTCTGGACGATCACCAACTGTTTCCCTCATCCTGGGTGTACAGCCCAATCAAGATCATCAGTAATCACCCAAACGATGTGAAGACTTCCGGTCTTCAACCGCCGTCTTCATCTTCGACATCTCGTCGAATCGGTTATTCAGAATGGGTATAAACCCGGCCTTTCTGAATAACCCACGTATATAGTAAATAAATGTTACACAAACACAACGAACGCCTCATTCCAATTCAAAATATTCTTTTATTCACGAAATCACATTCTTAGGGAAAGGTTCCCATTAATTTTATCCAAGATAAATTCTTCTAAATTTATTCTATAATCTTCCTTTGGATATCATTTCTAACTAGTCGGGATTAGCGAACCACACCGAAGTAATTATTTGTTTTATTTCCCAATCCAAACCTATATATCCCATGGAGAAAACTGGTAATACTCCATATCTAACACCACGGTGTTATCAGTAAAATTAATTACCATTTCACGTTCAAATCTAATTAAAGATTTAACTATCGCATTGGAGCAAAACTGGTGGTACTCCATTCTTGATCACCTTTCAGATTTGATAATTTAAATTATCAATTCACATTTCAATCTAATTAAAGATTCATTAAAACTCCACTTAGTTTTAATCTTTTCAAAAATCAACATCCTGCCTTTAACTGGGTTAAAGAACCAATGTCATCTAAAACACGATTCACGATAAACCCAAATCATATTTGATATTAAATACAAGGCTCTGAATAGAAAATATATCGGCTTATATTCAATATCAAATTCTGAAACCAACATATATCGTATTGGAAATAGCGATATAAAATATATCTTTCAAATTCCCATAACAATATCTGTATAGTCACGAAATCCAACATCGAAATATTCCGAGGATAATTTCGATTCAACACCAGTCCAATCCACGTATTGGGAATATCGATTATTTTTAAAATCACTTTCAAATTCAATTTATTTGTTTCAAAAATAAATTGATTTTAATTCTAGTTCAAAACTAGTTCATTTCGATAAAAATCTATTTTTATCCTTTCAAACGTGGGGTTTTTCAGCCCATTTTTTCCCAAATCATTTCTTATGATTTTACACAAATTATAGATATTTTTAATAATTTTATCAAGGCCCGTACAGTCGATTTCCAACAATGGCCATCGAACTGCACTTACAGCGACCTTTTTCGAATTTTGATTTGGACATAGTTCCAAATCCAATCGTTAGATTTCAAATTTCTAATATTCAATGGAAATCTCTTTTCGATACGAACCCAATGGTTCCGGTTTTAGGAGAATCAGACGGTCGGATCTCCCGTAATGTCCGTTTGAAATAAATGGTCGAAATTCACGAACTGCCGCGGCGCGGCGCATTTTATTCAGGCCATTATATATATAATATATATATATTGTATATATTTCGTCGATTTCCTTTTAAAACGTATTTTATAAATCGTTTTAAATTCGTTTTCAAAACCATTTCAACACTATATTCAATTTCAAATCGATTTGATTTCAATTCAACTCGAATTCATTTCAATTATATTTAATTCGAATTCAAATTCGTTTCACTTCAATTCAAATTCAAATTCGTTTCAATTCAAATTGAAATTCAAATTGGTTTCAATCCAAATTGATTTCAATTCAATTTCGATTCGAATTCATTTCTATTTGATTTCAATTCGAATCGATTTCAATTAAGTTTCAGTTCGTTTTCAATTCAACTTGAATTCGTTTTATATTCAATTCAATTCGAAGTCATTTTACATTCAATTCAAATTCGTTTTCTTTTCAATTCAAATTCGCTATAATATTCATTTCAATTTGAATAAAATCGATATAAATATCGTTCACGTCAAAATGGCGCTAAACTAATCAACACGGCTTTATATATTTCAGTCACTTCGTTATTCTATTCAACAAATGAATATTTATTTTATTTAACACATGAATTTATATTTCTTTCAACACACGACTAATCACAACACATGAGTACTGTCAACACATCACTATTTTTGTTATGTAAAATATTTTATAACACTATGGTATCTATCGTTTGATTTTAATCAGACTCCATCGTAAAATAGTTCTAATTTTAAATATGATAAAGATGTGAATTTTATTATTAAAATATTTCACTCAACACATGAATAGATTCAACACATGAATTTTCCTTTATAATATTCATTATTTTCCTGATTGGAATGAGGCCCAATCAATCACCATATAATGTTAATTATATGGATTCCATACAACACATGTATATAATAGCAACAATAAACAATCAACCATCATCCAAGGTGCATCACACTGTATAAGCATCAAATATAGACATCTAACGCTTATAACAGCCTGTCAATCAATCGATCGACATATTTAATCAATCAGGATGAGTGAACTTCAAATTTCATCCCAACACCCGCGTGGGGTTTGAAACAATCAAACACAGATTTTAGTTGTGCAGTTGGGCGACGTGTAACATTTATCGACCCAATCAAAATTAGTCAAATCAGTGTATATAACAAATCGGCCGATTTGTTTATAAATATTCATTTATTCACTTTCATGTTAAAAATTATATTTTTAACGATAAAAAAATTTATTTTAACACATGAATTTCTATTCAGTTCATTTATTCAATAAAATTATATTTTTATTTTTCTAACATATTTTAGAAAATTTCGGTGGCATAACGGCACAATACTAGATACGGGACGAGGCCTAGCCTTATCCCCGGTCTAGTGAAGGCCCACGCCATTCACACATCAATCAAATCCATTCCATTCACCAAATAATTCAATTCAAATCAAATAATCTAACCAATTACACAACCAAACAATTTAACAAACAAGCCATCCATGGTCTGTGGATGACGGGTGTCGGGTGCTACTAAACACCGTCTGCATCCTAGTATATATATATAGCTAGAAAAAGAGAATTTAGAGTGAGAAGTTCTCACCAAAAGCTATCCAATCATCTTGACTCCTCTTTTATAGAAATCTTCTTCATTCTCGCCTTTTTATCATCTTCGTTGCCCGTAGTCACTACATATATAAAAATCACACATTTTTATATTTTGATGTCTTTAAAATAAAAATCACATTTTTATTTATTCACTTTCAATTTAAAAATCATATTTTTACTTCGATGTTCAATATATAAAAATCATATTTTTACTTCGATGTTCAACATATAAAAATCATATTTTTACTTCAATGTTCAATATATAAAAATCTCACCTTTTCTATTTAAAAATCTAATCTTTCCTATTTAAAAATCACGTCTTTTCTATTTTAAAAATCGAATTTCTTCCTAACAAAATCCAAATCTTTTAGCTATATAAAAATCCAAACTTTAACTATATTAAAAATCAAAACTCTATCATCAATATGCTATCATATATATAGATCCTATTTTTATGTGCATAAATAAATATAAAAACTCACATTTTTAATGTAAAAATAGCATCTTTGAGGGTGGAGGGGCTTCACGTCGGAGCTATGGCCGGAGGAGGGCTAAAACAAGCCGGGGTTTGAAATGTAAACGTCGAAGACGATAAAAATCGGATTTTTATGAGGAGAAGTGGCGTGGCAGTCGGGTCGGTGGCTAGGGCGGCGGCGCTGAGAACTACGGGTGGTCGGAGGTCGGTGGCAGGCGTCAGGGGGCGGCGAATGTGGCTAGCGGCGGTGGGTTGTCTCGGGGAGGGCGCTGAAATCAGGATGCGTGGAGGAGAGAGGGTGCGCGGCAGGAGGGAGAAGCGGAAGGGAGGAGGTGGGGCTTGGTCGGGGCTCCGGCGACTGGCGCGAGGTGGCGGCGGACAAGCGGAGGGGGGGCGACGCGATTTAGATGTAGTTTTTTTTTTCTTTTATTCGATTTCTGATTGAAAACGAGAGAGGGGGGGGGGGACCAGAGAGAAATAAGGGAGAGATTTTAATTTTTAATTTATTTAATTAATTTATTTTCAAAAAGTTGACTTTTACATACAACCTCGAAACGAGGCCCACCGCCTGTCGTCTATAGCGTTTTACCCCCATTCCGAACACAATGGGATATGTATCGTAGGTTGATTTGATCGTTTGAATCAATTTCCGTTAAAATCAACATATAACTCTATATATTGAATTTGAACGCGCATTTCAATTTACCGAGGTCACATACGAACTCTATAAATTGCAGAAAAATATTTTCTAGCTTCGTATTGACGATACGGTCCTATCAAAACTAGTATCGTCGAATTCTGAGACCGTTGGAAAAATGGCCATTTTCTAGTCGATTAAAATCAACTGAAACTGGTCAAACGCATTTTCCTTTGCCACACTCACATATTGATTCGAAAAATTATGAAATTTGGAATCTAGCAATACTTGACATCACGGACCCAACAAAAGTGGTTTCGACAAAATCCGAGGCCATTTGCAAAATGTCCATTTTTAAGGGCCTGAATTCCATAGCGACTATTCAGAATTTTCAACTGGACATATCTTTTGATTCCCGCTATGAAATTTTGATTTTTCAGATTCGTTGGAAAGATATTATCAAATAGATCCTAATGTTTTTGGTTTCACTAAAATCCGGATTGTTTTGCACCCGGTACATTCAATTGAAGTTTGAAATCGAATTATCGAACTACCGCGCCATTTTTAATTCTATTTATAATTATATATAAATATTTATATTCTAACGACGACGTATATAATATATACGTTCGAATTATATTCAAAATAAATTTCTCGTTGATTTTATTTAAAATAATCTGTTTTAAATGTTCAAAATTCGCTAAAATTGCCAAAATAATAATTTTAAACTGGCCCAGATTTTCGGGTTGTTACAATCTCCCCCACTTAAAACTTTTCGTCCCCGAAAAGGAACAATGTCCAAAGTGATTTGATTAATCAACTCTACGTTCGATCTGGCTTCCATTCTCCAACTTTTCAGTTTCTGAGAATTTTCAAATTTTCAAAAATTTGGCTAACACCCTAAATTTTCGAAAAATTTCGCCATAACCTCCCCTGCACCGGGAGCCACGGAAAAATCCCGAAATTGCCATATAGGCCTTCTGATCTCAAAAAGAAAAAGAAAAAGCCAAGCGGCTAGCCAATAGGCTCATAAAATCATCATCACCCAAACAAAACAGTAAATTATGTAGTAAACATGTACCTATTTGTCGGGCAAACAAATTTTATTCTCTGCTCTAGCCTCCTTGCTATGACCTGTTCAATGTAAGTATATGTATATGCAAACAAATGCTACCAATTTCTGATACAATTCAATATTCGGTTCAATTAGGCTAAATGATTCAAAATTATCAAACAAATAAACAAACAACACAAAACATCAATCAATTACTGAATTCGAGTTTCAAATTCATAATTTTGATATATATAAAGAAAATATTGTTTTTGATGCCAATTCACAACAATATATTCTAGCTATATAAGTTTTGGTTCTCACACCAGTCTAATGGAAATATATAGATATCACACCTTCGAAACACGAATATAAATACTGATGATGTGGCCACATCACCAGAATTATCCCCGGGTGTCTAGAATGTGATTCTATATCTACCCAATATATTAAAACTTCGAATATACGTTCACGACGCGTATATGCAAAATCTTTATATACTCGATTGTCCATATTCAAAATAAATAAATATTCAAATACGTATAAAACGATTTAAATTTCAAAACAAAATTGTTTTCTTTTGAAAAATATACTCTTCACACTCGTTCTAGGATACTACTGATCCTATCTCTAACGAGTCATTCTAATTGGATATTACTAATCCAATATCTGATGAATTCTTTTGTATGGTTCTAATGTGTCTTGTTCTCGAGCTCTGTAAACCAAAGCTCTGATACCAACTGAGAGAACCCGTAACTTCCCCTTTAAGGAAAGGGCGGATGCTCTGAGAACAACACACAAAAGGACGCATACAGAAGAACATTTCATTGTTATTACAACAATTCCATCACATACAAGAATATACAGAGTATAAATGAATAAATTACATTCAATAAATATCAGAGATTACAATAAATTACATAGCAGCGGAAAGATATACAAAACACAACTGAAAGTGATACACGGATACAGAGCTTTCCGAGCATCGTTCCAGCTGTAAATCAGGACCCTGTGGAAATAAATCTGCAAAACCAAAACTACTAGATGCCTGTGTGGAAAATAGTGGCACCCAGAGTTTAGGTTAAAACAATAAACTCCAGGTCAGTCATGTGACTGGTGTGAGAACTAAAACGGTTATTAATCTTTATTTTTAAAGTTTGGTAAATCAAGGGACCACGCCGTATAACACGGAACGGGTTTCCTCCCAAGAATACCAGTGCATAGAACAAACAACGCAATGCTAAATAAAGAAAAATGAAGCTGTTATAAGACCCAGGTCCCATCACACAATGCAACGCAAGCCGTAGGATAGGGTTTTTACCTTATAACAGTCAAAGCATGCTTGATACGTTTAAAACACATTATTTGATACTAATATAGGTGTATAGTGTCAAAACAATTTCAATCATAAATATCAATCATAGGCGGCATGAATGACCCATACCACTATGTCGCCATACTAGGTTCTACAAATAAAACCGAAATACACGTATTGGAAATTGGATTTCCGTCATGAGTCGAGGCAAGGGGCAAGCTCCTCTCCGCGTTCGAGACACTCTAGCAATGCCTCAGGACCCCACTCTGATCCTTTGGAACCTCCAAGGCCGGTCCTCTCTTACTTTTGAGGATTAATTATTCCTAAACACACGTTTCCCGGTCCTTACAGACCTATATCCGAGGCGCCTCGTATCCAACAAACACACAGGTGAAAAGTATATAAATGTCAGGGCTGGTAGGTTACTGACACCACCCTAGCTAGAAAGAAACGTCAGTGCACTCCTTGGGTCCGTATCCCGTTTTTGACTCATACCGAGGTGTGAGGCTCGCGAATCCTCGCTATACACAAAGCTACGCCACACAGGCCGTGCTTTGATCATCAACCACAAGACTTTGCTTTTCAACAGAAGCCTTGATCAATTGCCACTTACGCGTGCCACACTGGCAATTCACTCCATGCGACTGGTGTCCATCGATATACAACCTCTGAGCTCGTATGTCTCAGAGAAGGGCGTTAAGCAAGAGAATAAATTCTCCGCCGTGAAACAGATGTATATTTAATTGAGATCAATCAACACAGAATAAAGTCCAATGTCAGACACACAATCCATTTACAAGTTCGTTCTGGGTCTGAACGAAACCGGAGGCACTTTCCTCGCATATCCATCCATCTCCAAGTACGTCTGGACGATCACCAACTGTTTCCCTCATCCTGGGTGTACAGCCCAATCAAGATCATCAGTAATCATCCAAACGATGTGAAGACTTCCGGTCTTCAACCACCGTCTTCATCTTCGACATCTCGTCGAATCGGTTATTCAGAATGGGTATAAACCCGGCCTTTCTGAATAACCCACGTATATAGTAAATAAATGTTACACAAACACAACGAACGCCTCGTTCCAATTCAGAATATTCTTTTATTCACGAAATCACATTCTTAGGGAAAAGGTTCCCATTAATTTTATCTAAGATAAATTCTTATAAATTTATTCTATAATCTTCCTTTGGATATCATTTCTAACTAGTCGGGATTAGCGAAACACACCGAAGTAATTATTTGTTTTATTTCCCAATCCCAACCTATATATCCCATGGAGAAAACTGGTAATACTCCATATCTAACACCACGGTGTTATCGGTAAAATTAATTACCATTTCACGTTCAAATCTAATTAAAGATTTAACTATCGCATTGGAGCAAAACTGGTGGTACTCCATTCTTGATCACTTTCAGATTTAATAATTTAAATTATCAATTCACATTTCAATCTAATTAAAGATTCATTAAAACTCCACTTAGTTTTAATCTTTTCAAAAATCAACATCCTGCCTTTAACTGGGTTAAAGAACCAATGTCATCTAAAACACGATTCACGATAAACCCAAATCATATTTGATATTAAATACAAGGCTCTGAATAGAAAATATATCGGCTTATATTCAATATCAAATTCTGAAACCAACATATATCGTATTGGAAATAGCGATATAAAATATATCTTTCAAATTTCCATAACAATATCTGTATAGTCACGAAATCCAACATCAAAATATTTCGAGGATAGTTTCGATTCAACTCCAGTCCAATCCACGTATTGGGAATATCGATTATTTTTAAAATCACTTTCAAATTCAATTTATTTGTTTCAAAAATAAATTGATTTTAATTCTAGTTCAAAACTAGTTCATTTCGATAAAAATCTATTTTTATCCTTTCAAACGTGGGGTTTTTCAGACCAATTTTTCCCAAATCATTTCTTATGATTTTACACAAATTATAGATATTTTTAATAATTTTATCAAGGCCCGTACAGTCGATTTCCAACAATGGCCATCGAACTGCACTTACAGCGACCTTTTTCGAATTTTGATTTGGACATAGTTCCAAATCCAATCGTTAGATTTCAAATTTCTAATATTCAATGGAAATCTCTTTTCGATACGAACCCAATGGTTCCGGTTTTAGGAGAATCAGACGGTCGGATCTCCCGTAATGTCCGTTTGAAATAAATGGTCGAAATTCACGAACTGCCGCGGCGCGGCGCATTTTATTCAGGCCATTATATATATATAATATATATATATATTATATATATTTCGTCGATTTCCTTTTAAAACGTATTTTATAAATCATTTTAAATTCGTTTTCAAAATCATTTCAACACTATATTCAATTTCAAATCGATTTGATTTCAATTCAACTCGAATTCATTTCAATTATATTTAATTCGAATTCAAATTCGTTTCACTTCAATTCAAATTCAAATTCGTTTCAATTCAAATTGAAATTCCAATTGATTTCAATCCAAATTGATTTCAATTCAATTTCGATTCGAATTCATTTCTATTTGATTTCAATTTGAATCGATTTCAATTAAGTTTCAGTTCGTTTTCAATTCAACTTGAATTCGTTTTATATTCAATTCAATTCGAAGTCATTTTACATTCAATTCAAATTCGTTTTCTTTTCAATTCAAATTCGCTATAATATTCATTTCAATTTGAATAAAATCGATATAAATATCGTTCACGTCAAAATGGCGCAAAACTAATCAACACGGCTTTATATATTTCAGTCACTTCGTTATTCTATTCAACAAATGAATATTTATTCTATTCAACACATGAATTTATATTTCTTTCAACACACGACTAATCACAACACATGAGTACTGTCAACACATCACTATTTTTGTTATGTAAAATATTTTATAACACTATGGTATCTATCATTTGATTTTAATCAGACTCCATTGTAAAATAGTTCTAATTTTAAATATGATAACGATGTGAATTTTATTATTAAAATATTTCACTCAACACATGAATAGATTCAACACATGAATTTTCCTTTATAATATTCATTATTTTCCCGATTGGAATGAGGCCCAATCAATCACCATATAATGTTAATTATATGGATTCCATACAACACATGTATATAATAGCAACAATAAACAATCAACCATCATCCAAGGTGCACCACACTGTATAAGCATCAAATATAGATATCTAACGCTTATAACAGCCTGTCAATCAATCGATCGGCATATTTAATCAATCAGGATGAGTGAACTTCAAATTTCATCCCAACACACGTGTGGGGTTTCAAACAATCAAACATAGATTTTAGTTGTGCAGTTGGGCGACGTGTAACATTTATCGACCCAATCAATATCAGTCAAATCAGTGCATATAAACAAATCGGCCGATTTGTTTATAAATATTCATTTATTCACATTCACGTTAAAAATTATATTTTTAAAGATAAAATAATTTATTTTAACACATGAATTTCTATTCAGTTCATTTATTCAATAAAATGATATTTTTATTTTTCTAACATATTTTAGAAAATTTCGGCGGCATAACGGCACGATACTAGATACGGGACGAGGCCTAGCCTTATCCCCTGTCTAGTGAAGGCCCACGCCATTCACACATCAATCAACTCCATTCCATTCACCAAATAATTCAATTCAAATCAAATAATCTAACCAATTACACAACCAAACAATTTAACAAACAAGCCATCCATGGTCTATGGATGACGGGTGTCGGGTGCTACTAAACACCGTCTACATCCTAGTATATATATATAGCTAGAAAAAGAGAATTTAAAGTGAGAAGTTCTCACCAAAAGCTATCCAATCATCTTGACTCTTCTTTTATAGAAATCTTCTTCATTCTCGCCTTTTTATCATCTTCGTTGCCCGTAGTCACTACATATATAAAAATCACACATTTTTATATTTTGATGTCTTTAAAATAAAAATCACATTTTTATTTATTCACTTTCAATTTAAAAATCATATTTTTACTTCGATGTTCAATATATAAAAATCATATTTTTACTTCGATGTTCAATGTATAAAAATCATATTTTTACTTTGATGTTCAATATATAAAAATCTCAACTTTCTATTTAAAAATCTAATCTTTTCTATTTAAAAATCACGTCTTTTCTATTTTAAAAATCACGTCTTTTCTATTTTAAAAATCGAATTTCTTCCTAACAAAATCCAAATCTTTTAGCTATATAAAAATCCAAACTTTAACTATATTAAAAATCAAAACTCTATCATCAATAGGCTATCATATATATAGATCCTATTTTTATGTGCATAAATAAATAAAAATAAATATATAAACTCACATTTTTATTGTAAAAATAGCATCTTTGAGGGTGGAGGGGCTTCACGTCGGAGCTATGGCCGGAGGAGGGCTAAAACAAGCCGGGGTTTGAAATGTAAACGTCGAACACGATAAAAATCGGATTTTTATGAGGAGAAGTGGCGTGGCAGTCGGGTCGGTGGCTAGGGCGGCGGCGCTGAGAACTGCGGGTGGTTGGAGGTCGGTGGCAGGCGTCAGGGGGCGGCCAATGTGGCTAGCGGCGGTGGGTTGTCTCGGGGAGGGCGCTGAAATCGGGATGCGTGGAGGAGAGAGGGTGCGCGGCAGGAGGGAGAAGCGGAAGGGAGGAGGTGGGGCTTGGTCGGGGCTCCGGCGACTGGCGCGAGATGGCGGCGGACAAGCGGAGGGGGGGCGACGCGATTTAGATGTAGTTTTTTTTTCTTTTATTCGATTTCTGATTGAAAACGAGAGAGGGAGGGGCCAGAGAGAAATAAGGGAGAGATTTTAATTTTTAATTTATTTAATTAATTTATTTTCAAAAAGTTGACTTTTAAATACGACCTCGAAACGAGGCCCACCGCCTGTCGTCTATAGCGTTTTACCCCCATTCCGAACACAATGGGATATGTATCGTAGGTTGATTTGATCGATTGAATCAGTTTCCGTTAAAATCAACATATAACTCTATATATTGAATTTGAACGCACATTTCAATTTACCGGGGTCACATACGAACACTATAAATTGCAGAAAAATATTTTCTAGCTTCGTATTGACAATACGGTCCTAACAAAACTAGTTTCGTTGAATTCTGAGACCGTTGGAAAAATGGCCATTTTCCAGTCGATTAAAATCAACTGAAACTGGTCAAACGCGTTTTCCTTTGCCACGCTCACATATTGATTTGAAAAATTATGAAATTTGGAATCTAGCAATACTTGACTTCACGGACCCAACAAAAGTGGTTTCGTCAAAATCCGAGGTCGTTTGCAAAATGTCCATTTTTAAGGGCCTGAATTCCATAGCGACTATTCAGAATTTTCAACTGGACATATCTTTTAATTCCCGCTATGAAATTTTGATTTTTCAGATTCGTTGGAAAGATTGTCAAATAGATCCTAATGTTTTTGGTTTCACTAAAATCCGGATTGTTTTGCACCCGGTACATTCAATTGAAGTTTGAAATCGAATTATCGAACTACCGCGCCATTTTCAATTCTATTTATAATTATATATAAATATTTATATTCTAACGACGACGTATATAATATATACGTTCGAATTATATTCAAAATAAATTTCTCGTTGATTTTATTTAAAATAATCTATTTTAAATGTTCAAAATTCGCTAAAATTGCCAAAATAAAAATTTTAAACTGGCCCAGATTTTCGGGTTGTTACAGTTAATCAATAAGAGTTGAATCCAATAGAGTAAATTGATAAGAGTAAATTGAATAGAGATTAACGAATATAGTTACTCGAAGGGAGGAGTTATCGAATAGGGATTTATTCGAAAGAGACTTAAGTAAGGAAGTTTGAAATGTTGAGTATCAACATAAATAAGTTTTGAAAAGATAAATGGATTTATTCGAGGACGAAATTATTTTAAGTGGGGAAGATTGTAACGACCCGGATCCTTATAGGTTAATTTTTGAATATTTAACATTTAATTTAAATAACGAGTTGATAATATAAATGTATATTTATATTAAGTTATCAGTTTAATAACCAATTTCGATTTAATATCGAATATATTTAATTATCGTAATACGTCAGTTCGAGAAGTTGAAACTGAATTAGAAAGAGTTCAGAAAATCAATTCAAACTCCTGTTTGAATTAGAAGAATAATATTAATTTATTTTTGGAGAATAAATTATTTGAAATTAATTTATATTGATTTAAATTAATATCTCCTTCAGATGATCGAATTGGACTTCGTGACCTATCCCAGTGTGTTCGAAATAGGGGTATTACCCTATAATTGACAGTTGTTGGGTTCAGAAAGGAGTTCGAAATCAAGAGCTATTGAAAGTTTTAAGGATACAGTTTTAAATTTAAAAAAAAAATTAAAATAAAATAAATTGTGGACCAAAACACAACAACAAGCAGAAAAAAGGGGCATGTTGTTCAAATTAAAACCACAAATGGGAAATCACTGTGGCCCCTTTCCTTCCATCCGTTCTCCTTTAAAATCAATACCACTCTTTCCCATTCTTCACCAAATCAAAAGCCGTGTTATTCGAAACATAAATCTCCGGTTCTATGAGGGTTGCCCTTCATTTCCGCACTCATGTCTGGAGGCGCGATGCGAGATTTGCGACTTAGGGCAACTGTAATAACCCGGAAATTCTGAGCCATTTTAAAATTTTTATTTTGGCAATTTTAATGAATTTTGAATATTTAAAATAGATTATTTTAAATAATATTGACGAAAATTTATTTTGAATATATTTAGAAAGTATATATTTATACGCATCGTCGTTAGAATATAAATAATTATTTATAATTATAAATAGAATTGAAAATGGCAAGGCAGTTTGATAATTCGATTTCAGACTTCAATTGGATATACCGGGTGCAAAACAATCTGGATTTTAGCGAAACCAAAAACATTAGGATCTACTTGACGATATCTTTCCAACGAATCCGAAAAATCACAATTTCATAGCGGGAATCAAAAGATATGTCCATTTAAAAATTCTGAATAGTCGCTATGGAATTCAGGCCCTTAAAAATAGACATTTTGCAAACGACCTCAGATTTCGACGAAACCACTTTTGTTGGATCCGCAGTGTCAGATTATTGCTAGATTCCAAATTTCATAATTTTTCGAATCAGTATGTGAGTGTGGTAAAGGAAAACGCGTTTGACCAGTTTTAGTTGATTTTAATCGACTGGAAAATGGCCATTTTTCAAACGGTCTCAGAATTCGACGAAACTAGTTTTGTTAGGACCGTATCGTCAATATGAAGCTAGAAAATATTTTTATGGAATTTTTAGAGTCCGTATGTGACCCCAGTAAATTGAAATGCGCGTTTAAATTCAATATATAGAGTTATATGTTGATTTTAACGGAAACTGATCGAAACGATCGAATCAGCTTGCGATACATATCCGATTGTGTTCGGAATTGGGGTAAAACGCTATGGACGACAGGCGGTGGGCCTCGTTTTGAGGTTGAAAATAAATGTTGCTTTTTGGTGAAAAATAAAATAAAATAAAATAAAATAAAATATAAAAATATCTTCCCTCCCTTATCTTTCATTTTGCCCCCCCCCCCCCCATTCGATTTTCCAAATCAGAAATTGAAAGAAAAAAAAAGAAAAAAACCGCGATCGACAGAGCGACTCCCCCCCTGCCATCGCCTCCGCCGAATTCCGCCAGAGCCGACGATCCCCTCCCCCAGTCCCTTAATACCCTCGCCCCTCTCACCTCTTCTCTCTCTTCCTTCATTGATTTAAAAACCGCGCCACAGCAGGAGACAGCCACCGCACCCACCCAGCACCTCACCACCACACTCCGGCGCTCCTCCGCGAACCACCAGACCCCGCGCCCTCCTCCGGTCATCTCCGCCAAAACGTCGAACAGTAAGTTTTAATTTTAATTTTTAAAATGTGAGTTCTTTTTATGTTAGAAACATATTTTGTAAAACCGGTTTTTTTTAATATATCATTAGCATTAATAAAATCAGTTTTATTTAGAAAATATAGATGTTTGTTCATAGAAAATATAGATTTTTATGCAAAGAAAGTATGGATTTTTTTTAGAAGTGTAAAGATACGATTTTTATTATGGAAAAGAACAGATTTTTATTCATGAATGATTAGATTTTTATCATAACAAAGACGAGATTCTTAACATGAGAAAAGAAGTGATTTTTAATAATAAAAATATGATTTTTATATAAGGGGGGTAATAAAAATGTGATTTTTATATTATAGAAGAAATAAAAATAGAAATCTTTATAGTTGAAAAGGCGAAATCTTTATAATTGAAAAGGCGAAATCTTTATAGTTGAAAAGGCGAAATCTTTATAGTCAAAAAGGCGAAATCTTTATAGTTGAAAAGGCGAGATTTTTTTTATATTGAATAGCGAAGTAAAAATTCGATTTTTATATATTGAATAGAAAAGTGAAAGTTCGATTTTCATATATTGAATAGCGAATAAAAATTCGATTTTTACATATGTAGAGAATACGGGCAACGAAAGTGACAAAAGGCGAGCACGGTGAAGATGTTCTACATAGGAAGTGCCGTGGGGTTAGGATAACTATCGGTGAGAACTTCTCACTCTTCAATTTCTTTTTCTAGTTATATATATACTAGGATGCAGACGGTGTTTAGTAGCACCTGACACCCGTCATCCACAGACCATGGATGGCTTGTTTGTTAAATTGTTTGGTTGTGTAGTTGGTTAGTTTATTTGGTTTGAATTGAATTGTTTGGTGAAATGAATGGATTTTATTGATGTGTGAATGGCGTGGGCCTTCACTAGACCAGGGAGAAGGCTAGGCCTCGTCCCGTTTCTTGTATCGTGCCGTTATGCCGCCAAAATTTTCTAAAATAAGTTAGAAAAATAAAAATATCATTTTATTGTGTAAATGAACTGAATAGAAATTAATGTGTTGAACGAAATATTTTAACAATAAAATTTACATCTTAATCTTTATAAAATAAAGGTTCATGTGTTGACAGTACTCATTCGTTGACATTAGTCATGTGTTGAATGAAATATTTTAACAATAAAATTTACATCTTTATCTTTATAAAATAAAGGTTCATGTGTTGACTGTACTCATCCGTTGAGATTAGTCATGTGTTGAACGAAATATATTAAATAACAAAAATAGTCACACGTGGACAGTACTCATTCGTTGAGATTAGTCGTGTGTTGACAAAAATAAATATTCATTTGTTGAACAGAATAACGGAATTATTGAAATGTATAAAGTCGTGTTGATTAGAGTTGCGCTATTTTGACGCGAACGATATTTATATCGATTATATTCATTTTTATAAATTGAATTCGAATTGAATAGAAAACGAATTTGATTTCAATTGAATAGAAAACGAATTTGATTTCAATTGAATATAAAATGAATTTGAATTGAATCGAATAGAAAACCAATTTGAATTGAATCGAATAGTAAACCAATTTGAATTGAATCGAAAAGAAAACGAATTCGAATTGAATTGAATTGAAAAGAAAACGAATTAGAATTGAATTGAATTGAAAAGTAAACGAATTCGAATTGAATTGAAAAATGAATTCGAATCGAATTAAAATCGGTTTGAATTGAAATCAAATGGAAATGAAAGTAAAAAGAATTTATAAAGGAAAATTTCAATTTTGATTTGAATTGAAATGGAATTTGAAATTGTTTTTGAAACGAATTCAAAACTATTTATAAAATTCGTTTTAAATAGTAATCGACGAAATATATATTATATATAAAATATAATGGCCTGAATAGAACGCGCCGCGCCGCGGCAGTTCGTGAACTTCGACCATTTATTTCAAACGGACATTACGGGAGATCCGACCGTCGGATTCTCCTAAAACCGGAACCGTTGGGTTTGTATCTAAAAGAGCTTTCTAACGAATATTAGAAATTTGAAACCTAACGGTTGGATTTGGAGATACGTCCAAATCAAATTCTGAAAAGGTCGTTGTAAGTGCAGTTCGATGGCCGTTGATGGAAATCGACTGTACGGGCCTTGATAAAATTATTAAAAATAGTAATAATTTGTGTAAAATCATAAGAAATGATTTGGGAAAAATTGGGATGAAAAACTCCATATTTGAAAAGATTAAAATAGATTTTTATCGAAATGAACTAGTTTTGAACTAAAATTAAAACCCAAGTATTTTTAAATAAATGAATTGGATTCAAAAAGGGGTTTTAAGTAATCGGAACTTCTAATATATTTGATTGAAATTAAATCAAAAGTGATTTGTGGGTTTATCGTGAACAGTGTTTTAAATAACACTTGTTCTTTAACCCGATAATAAATAGAATGTAATTTGGGTTTGTCGTGAACTGTGTTTTAAATGACACTAGTTCTTTAACCCAGTAAAAGGAGTTTTAATGAATCTGCAATTAGATTGAAATGTGAAATGATATTTTAAATTATCAAATTTGGAAAATGAGCGACAATGGAGTATCACCAGTTTTGCTCCAAAACGATAGTCAAATCTTTAATTAGATTTGAATAGGAAATGGTAATTAATTTTACCGATAACACCACGGTGTTAGATATGGAGTATTACCAGTTTTTCTTCATGGGATGAATAGGTTGGGATTGGGAAATAAAATAAATAATTACTTCGGTGTGGTTCGCTAATCTCGACTAGTTTGGAAAACCATAATTTGGTTTGAAATGACATCCAAAGGAAGATTAAAGGATAAATTTTAAAGAATTTATCTTGGATAAAATTAATGGGAACCTTTCCCTAAGAATTGAAATTTAGAAACTAGCTGAAGGTTAGTTAAGAAGAATGGTTTCCTAGGTATTGATCTGATGTTGGTTTCGGCCTTCAGGGTTAATATTTGGGGGATTGCTCTCTTACTGATTTACGGTTAGTGACTAATGAATTGGAATGACGCGTAAGTTGTATTTGCGTAACATTTGTTTTTAATATACGCGGGTTGTTCGGAATGGCCAGGTTTATACCCATTCTGAATAACCGATTCGACGATATGTCGAAGATGAAGACGGTGGTTGAAGACCGGAAGTCTTCACATCGTTTGGGTGATTACTGATGATCTTGATTGGGCTGTACACCCAAGATGAGGGAATCAGTTAGTGGTCGTCCAGACGTACTTGGAGATCGATGGATATGCGAGGAAAGTGCCTCCGGTTTCGTTTAGACCCGGAACGAACTTGTAAATGGATTGTGTGTCTGACGTTGGATTTTATTCTGTGTTGATTGATTTCTGTTAAATATATATCTGTTTGGCGGCGGAGAATTTATTCTCTTGCTTAACGCCCTTCTCTGAGACGTACGAGCTTAGAGGTTATATATCAATAGATATCAATCGCATGGCATGAATTGCCTGTGTGGCATGTTGAGTTGCATGGATCAAGGCTTCTGTTGAAAAGCAAAGTCTTGTGGTTGATGATCAAAGCACGGCCTACGTGGCATAGCTTTCTGTATAGCGTGGATTCGCGAGCCTCACACCTCGGTATGAGTTAAAAATGTGATACGGACCGTTGGGAGAACACGACGTTTCTTTCTAGCTTTGGTGGGGTCAGTGACTTACCAGCCCTGGCATTTATATACTTTTCACCTTTGTGGTTGTTGGAATGAGGCGCCTCGATTATAGGTCTGTAAGGACCGGGAAACGTGTGTTCAGGAATTGCCAATCCTCAAACGTAAGAGAGGACCGGCCCAACCGATCCAGGGTTACCCAGAGTGTGTAGTCCTGAGGCATTTGCTAGAATGTCTCGAAGCGGAGAGGAGCTTGCCCCTTGCCTCGACTAATGACGGAAATCCAATTTCCAATACGTGATATTGCGGTTTTAATTGTAGAACTAGTATGGCGACATAGTAGATGGTAGCTATGCCGCCTATGATTGATATTTATGATTGAAATGTTTTGACACTATACACTTATTATAGTATCAAATGATTTGTTTTAAACGTATCAAGCATGTTTGGCTGTTATAAGGTAAAACCCTATCCTCCGGCTTGCGTTGCATTGTGTGATGGGACCTGGGTCTTATAATAGCTTCATTTTTAGAAAAAGCATTGCGCTGTTTATTTATATGCACTGGTATTCTTGGGAGAAAACCCGTTCCGTGTTATACGGCGTGGTCCCTTGAATTACTCTCTTTTAAAATAAAGTTTTAATAACTGTTTTAGTTCTACCCCAGTCACATGACTGACCTGGAGTTTATTGTTTTAACCTAAACTCTGGGTGCCCCTATTTTCCGCATGGGCAGCTAGTAGTTTTGGTTTTGCAGATTTATATTCACAGGATCCTGATTTACAGTTGGAACGATGCTCGGAAAGCTCTGTATCCGTGTGTTACCTTCAGTTGTGCTTTGTATTATTTTCCGCTGCTATGTAATTTATTGTAATCTCTAATATTTATCGAATGTAATTTATTCATTTATACTCTGTATATTCCTGTATCTGATGGGATTGTTGTAATAGCAATGAAATGTTCTTCCGTCTGCGTTCTGATTTTTCCTTTTCTCAAACGAACAGGGGTTTCGAACAGTCTAGACCGGTTTAACGACTGATTCGGATCGAGCGAAATTCCTTGCCGTCACAGCAACGTGATGAAATCGAAGGTCGCGATGGACTGTTGATTTAGGGTTACTATTTTGGGGAAGTTCGAATTCGTTACTAATAAATGGGTGCGGAGGAGATGGCGTGATTCACTGGACTGAGGTGGAGTTCGTTGATGATGGGCACACTTTTCCGTCGCTGTCTGTAGCAACGCGAGCTGGGATCGACGCGATTTTTGAAAGGAGCGATGCTGAAATTAAAAGGGGAACCGGAGTTCGAACTAGGAAGACTAGGAGCGAACTGAGGGACGGGGTTAGCAGCAGGTCGAGGATACGACGTTGGGGAGTCAGTCAGGGAATTTCAGAGCTGATGTTGTGGAGGCAGATGCGGATCTAAAAGGGACCGAGGTGGTAATATTAGGAGGGGTGTGCATGACTAGTCGGGTCATAAACAGTTAGGGCAGTCCAGGTGTTCGATGAAAAGTCCAAGAGAGAAAATGCCATAGTTGTAGCTGTCGGGAAATGGTCGCATGGCTTGCAAAGCAAGGCACAGATAATCAACTCGAGAAAATTCATAGCTGGGGAAGATGTAGGCTGGAATTAATTTTGAAGTCAAAATGGATCGGCAAATTAAAAATCAAGTGAGTAAAATCTCACTCATTTAATTTATTTTAGCATTTAAAATAAATTGTTGGTTGTTTTCTTGATGGGTGGGACGCATTTAAATATATTAGTTATTTAGGATATATATTTATATATATATATTTAATGGGTTGATGATTGGTTGGATTCCCGCAGTACCATTAGCGGATGCCCGCAGTATCATTAGTGGATGACCCTATACGCCCCACGCTATGATAGTGGATGACCTTTATACCGCGATATTCTGCCACGAAGTAGAATGGGTATTATTTATGTGTTAACATCTGTGGATGCAGGAAAATAGGTTGTAGGAATCCAACATTTATATAATGTGTTTGTTTATTTATTTGCATATATACTGTCATATATGATGTGTTAGAAAAATGAATAATTGGTTGCTTTGTGTGTTTAAATATAACTGGCCTAAGTTTTGATATTTAAAAATATCGAAAAAGGGTATTTGAGATGAATAAGGGAAATTCTATTTTTCTAATATAGAATTTAAATTTAAACTATAGATTTGAATATAGAAATTCAAATGGGAATTTAAACTATAGATTTGAATATAGAAATTCAAATGGAAATTTAAACTATGGAATTTGAATATAGAATTCAAATGGAATTTAAACAATAAATTTAATAAGTGAAATAGAATCGAATAATAGAAGTGAAATATAATTGAATAATAGAAGTGATATAGAATCTAAATAGAATTTGAATAGAATTTGATAAATAGAATTTGAATAGAATTTGATATATAGAATTTGAAAAATAGAAGATAATAGATTTGAATATCGAAAGTAAAATGAAATTGAAAATAGAATTAAATGGAGTTAGAATATTTGGAATTCAAATAGAATTAAATTGAGTTTGAATATTTGAAATTTAAATAGAGTTGAAATGGAAATTGAATATAGAGTTGAAATGGAAATTGAATATAGAAAGTGAAATAGACAAAAGAGTTAATTAACAAATTAATTAACAAATTGAGTTAAACGATCGGGTATAGTTGAGTTAAATTGGACAGGTATAGATATACAGGAGACATGTATGGGATAAGGATAATGAAGGTATATAAATAGAGTGCTCGACAAAAAGGTATGTATTAAATTCATATATGAGATTTTATGCGCCGTATCGGCTTGCCGCTTGGCTTTTCTTTTTCTTTTTGGATTGGTGAGGGCCATGAGAGGCTATTTGAAATATCCCGATGCTCCCGGTACAAAGGAGGTTATGGCGAATTTTTCCGGGAATTTAAGGAGTTAGAATATTTTTAAGAAGTTTGATAACTAGAAATATATATATCAATATATATAGAAATCGATAAGAAAACGAACTTAGAAATAGAATAGTATAATCAAAAAGGAAGTATAAGAATAAAATCTAGTAAGAATAGAAAGAGAAAGTGCATACGTGTTTAAAAGTGAATAAGTAGTTGTATGGTATTGATTATTCGAGTAAGTAGTCATATCTGTTTTGACGTTATAAATGTTATTCAGTCAAGGTCTGAAAGGTAGTTATACCCCAACTTGATTGATTTCATTATTAACAAATAAATAGTAAGATTTTAGGCTCGAAGATCATTGTTGGATAAGAGTTAGTTGAATTTAGTATTTGGGTTGTCGTAACGATGTTTTACACAACATCCGTTTTAACCCAAATAAATGTAAACTTGGAAATAGAATAATAAATATTTCCTAAGCATAGAAATAAACGAGATCGGAAAAGAGATAAGTAATTGAAATGTTTTCCAATTATAAATAGCATATATTTTCTAAAAGTTTAGAAAATAAAGGATGGCGATATTCGGAAATGTTTTCCAAATAACGTAAAAGGCCAATATGGTTATTGAAAATATTTGGTTAACAAATATTGATAAAGAAATAGAGAAGTGATTTAATAAATGGAATATTAATTAAGGGCTCAATGATTGTTGATAAATGGATGAACACTTGTTTTCTTCGATAGTTAAATCATCGACAATCGAAACACTTGTTTTTATTCGATAGTTATATCACAGACTATCGAAGTTTTTGACCATCGTTGTCAATATGGAGAGACCGGTTGGATTATTATCCAAAGAACCACTCTGTATTGGCATAAGCGTTGCGAATCATATATGCCAAAGAAAATTGAAGACGAAGTAAAGTGCAAGGGCTGTTGTATAAATCTTAGATAAGAGTGCCTAAGATGGATATACTGAATAGTACCTTCAGTTCATCCTGTTCCTGGGTGACTCGTATGGATGGATGTCTGACAAAGTATTTCCAGAAAGGTCACGTACATTGATTTCATCAACCGTACCAAGAGTGGAAGCGGAGAAGGAAACTTCTTTAGCTAACACATAATGTACTGTTGTAGATGTCAATCAGTGATTTTTTGGATCTGACAATGTGGCATTCGAAGTGAATCTGATGTGATGATAAATAGTAGCTTCTGGCCTCAACAACCGGTAAATGACAGAAATCGGGCAGGCAACATGGCTATGTAGGTCGCACCTATTAGGGTGTATAATTACTTGATCTAGAGTTTGATTTACTTCTAAAAATCTATTGTCGATGTTGTCCCATTCGGGAAACGGTTGCTGATCCCAGCCGTTGGTGATATACATTCGATACACTCAAGCAAAATGAGTGGTCGGTCATGTGTGGCTTAGTTGCAAGATGTTCTTGTTGAACTCGGTGTATTCTCCTCCTCTAAAGATATAACAGCGGCAGGTGGTTCCATACCTTGTCATAGTTGGAAATCAAATATCCAATAAGTGCCCGCGGTTTATGATTGTAGATTATATATGTGGAACGTGAGATGTAAACGTTCCACTAGATTTTTATTTAATTGATTTAGACATTATCATTATATCAAAAGAGTTTTGATATAAAGATATTTTGGATTCTCATAAGGGAAAAACCCGTTCCATGTTATACGGTGTGGTCTTATGAGATATCATTTAGTTTTCTGAAACTGTTTTAAACTGTTTACTCATACCAGTCCATGACTGACCCGGAGTTTATTTTGTTTTGTTCTACCTAAACTCTTGGGTGCCTAAATTTGTACGGGCAGTCAAGTAGTTCAGGATTTTTCAGATCTATCTAAAGGAGCTTGGAGCGGGAGGCTTCAGCGTTAGTTATATAGAGTTTTGTTCGCTGTGTTGTACTCTGATAAGTGTATGTTATACTGTTAAGATTTTGTATTTCAAAGATATGATATATTATAATTTGTTCCGCTGCGATGTGAGATTCTGTGTTGTTGTTTCTGTTCTTCTTCTATCTTCTTCTTCTAAAAAAAATGTTTCGTATTTTCGTGATATTTGGGTTGGACGTATGATGTATATAGTCAACTCCGATGTTGTGGCTCTGCGGGTCATTACAATCTCCCTTCATTTGCGAATGTATCTTCCAGAAAATTTATTTTCCATTATAATTTAATCCAGACAGGCTGTGCGTTCTTCAATTCAGACAGCATTTCTGATTCCTATTTTTTACCTCGATCCTCAAATAATCTATGTTTATTCGGCAAATAGTCATTTCTCCTTATTTTTTTGATGAGGGATTTTGTTATTATGACAATCTTACGTTTGAAACATATTTGACTGTTCTTTTTTAAACAATGTACATATTCCTAAACTGTTATGAAAACTGAAACATAAATAAAGTTCCATACATGTGCAGAACTTCAACTTGGATTATATGAGTATGTTTTATTACCAGGGAAATGTTTGACTATAATAGTTCTTATTTCAGTGGAATGCAACTAATATATTACCTACTTGATTTCAGATTTAGCGAAGTGGCACTAGCAACAAAATTAACCTCAGTTTGCTGAAATTCGGTGCAACTAATTGATTGCGCTCAAGCATCGTTGATCTGATATTCATTATAATTCGATTACAGGTAATTATTTGATGACTTTCATTGACTAAATCATATTTTGAGTCCGTTCTAGGTTTCTTAACGATTCATGTATTACAATCAAATCCAATGGTAGTTCTTAACCTACCATTATTAATTGATAGTTTTGGGCATTCTCTTATTTTATTTATGTTTATCTTCATGTTTAACCCTTGTTGCTTTGTTTGCAATGAAACTTGCTTTATTCATTAATTTATACGGTGTCTTTTAGAATGAAATGATAGAATTTTGATGTTTATGAGAAAGAATCTGATGAATTTAATTTTTCCACAATACACTGATCAAAATAAAATGTTCAGGTTTGTTAAAGGTAATATTGAACATTCACTTATGAGCATGGTATAATTTAACTCAACTATTAATGGTATACCAATCTTAACGATGTTTGGTTCGTAGTGTATTTGATATACTCTCTACTTTTCTTTTCTTTTTGGGATTTAGACATCATTAAAATTTTTGATTTTTTATTAATGTTGTATGCAAAAATTAGCAATTCAAGTGCAGGTTAAGTATGTCACTTTTAGGAAGGTTCAATATACATAGGAAATTGCAGCTAATTCATTATGCTTTAGGCATGTGTCTATTGGTGAATTTCTTTATAGGTATGCACATCAAAAATCCAAATTTATAATCATAGTTTGTATTTTCCTTTTCTTATCTACATCTGAAGATCAAAATAATGCAATAAATCTAACATTTTTTTATTGTTTTTCATTCAGGAATATTAGTTTATTGTACAATTTATGTAGAGATCAAGCCGAACTGCTGGCTACAAATGTACGATTATGTTAACTTTAACAACACTTGATTATTATAGAAAATTATATTGTATTATTGAAGACAGTTCAAATAGATGTATATGGGTATAGGTGGACTAAAGTGAGTACAAATGTGTCATTGGAGCACCTTTTCCTAATGCAAGTCGCTTATGAATAAAAAGGGAAATACATAGGCCTTTTGATATGATAAATGGTGTAGGCGTTCATGTTATCATAGTTATTTTATTTAGCTGTAGGTAGGCACATACTAAATCTTACATATAACCTCCCTATTATTTTTTTACCAGTAATTTTGCATATCCTTATTTAGTTCATTTTAAAATTAAAGCCACCAAACCTTCCTTCCATGCCACTATGTAGTATATACTACCTGTAGTTTGCAATATAATAATCATATCCATTACCTATTTAATAGAAAGTAGAATAGATGACTTGCTGATGTGGCATAGTTTATTTTATTTTAGATCCAATGTGGCAAGCTCTCGGAATTTCTGCTCTGGTTCTAACATTGATTGTAGCATCTCCAACAAGATTCAGACTTTGAATATTACAAAACGTAATGTTCAGGAGAAATACCGCAGTTTTGCCGAACAGAAGGTCGGCGCCAGAAAAGATGAAGGAATTATATGCATATCGCGCCGATTGTATGAGCACACACTCAAAAATTGCCCTTCTTTCTGTCGCGCGCCGAATTTTTAGGCGCGTCAGACCAATTCAGAATGCTCCCCGTACTATTTCACTGAATATTAAGGATCATAATATCTGTTGGGGATGCTTTCTCACCAAATTCACGATTCAAAAGCTGAATCACTCCACCTTTGGAGATGCTCTAACCACCATCATTTCCTTCTCTCAAAAAACTAATCTCCTCATTTACCGTTTCCATAACATCTCCAACTGCTTCCTCTTCCACACCAAAATCATAACCCTCCCACCCGCAAAAGAGTAATCTTCCGTAAATTTAAAAAATAAGTAATTATACACTCCTAAGTAGTCAAGATATGACCGTCTTTCGTTGATCGATCTTCGTGAATTGACAAGGGTTGCGAATATCCCACCTCCATGCCTCAATCGCTGCTTGAATAAGGTATGAATTCAAATTCCCTTCTTCCCTTAGCTTCTTACACAATCGTACAGTTTATATTTGATCCTACTTCCAATTCTATTTTCGAAATAATTATAAGTTCTTCCTCATCTTCCTCTTCGTACTGTGATTGTTAAATTCTGCTATGGTATACGATCTTTATTTAAATTTGAGAAAAAATAAAAATAACAGGAATAATTGATTCGTTTCCTAAAAATGACCAATGTAAAATTAGTTATGGTGTGGTTGATGATGACAATCAAAAGGAAAAGAGAAGTCATCTTTACATAGTTACAGGATAAAATTCTGTATCCGCAACTAAGTATAGTAGAAGAATATGACAAATCGGTAATAAAAAAAGGGAGAGGATAGTAACTAAAATATGAAACCATAACGCGGTGTGCATACCATGTAAAATTTAAACAACACTAATAGGAGGATGTTGATGTAAAAAAGTGAAAAAAATAGTCTACATGAATACCAGTCATTGGCACAATCTTAAGTGACAGGTAGAATCATCTATGTTTAATCAGCTGCTTGGAGTGAATGCCATCATGTTTTCCAGTCTTTATTATCAGTAGACCTTGCAATAAAAAAGAATATATTAAAAATTTCCAGCAATGAAAAAATTTAGAGTCAAAGTTGAGTATCTTATTCATTCTTCAGAAGCGAGCAGTGAAACCTTTATAAGTCACAACAAATTCACCAAGCTTTTGAACAAAAACTTGCTTGAGTGCCCCTTTTATCCTGTAACTGTGTAAAGATGACCTATCTTTTCCTTCATATTGCCATCGTCAACCACATCGTTAAACGCCCTATTTGCAAATTATGTTCACCATATAACCCATGGTTGGTTCACAGGACAATCAGTTGGCTTGCCGTTGGGTTGCACATTCATTATTTAAACTGACGTCGTCTGGTACTACTACAAGCATAAATATATGACCATAATGCTAAGTACAATTTGTTGGGTTAGTGGTTCCATCACCCCTTCTACAGTTTTATGGCAATTGTATTTCAACGATATGAACCTTCATATTGTTCATACCTATTTATACTTTGGGATAGTTGAATTTCACTATTTTTCCACTATCAAGGTGAACCTTCACACCTTGCATGATTAATAACAATATTCAACATTAATAATTCTTGATTTTCGTGTCTAACTTGAAAGCAGACATAGTAGTGGTACACCCATTGTTGCAAAGTTTAATAAGTATTACACCTTTTTCTACTATATAGTACAATCTTTATATGAATCAAATACACAATTATATAAAAATATTGATTATCCTTACCATGTTATCAACCGATGTACTTACCATCCTGCAAGTCCAGTGGATTTTTGTAATCGAGCAATGTCAATATCGTAAAATTGGTTGTGGATATTTCCTCCCATTCGATCACTAGCATCAGCAACTACGGTCTGATATTTCCATCTGTTCTATCCTTATTGTAACGACATGGATTTATTTTTAAAAACAACACTCTTCGGACTCATCCTAGGATACTACTGATCCCATCTCCAACGAGTCTTCTTATTGGATATTACTAATCCAATCTCTGATGAGTCTTTGTTCAGTTCTAACGAGTTGCACCCCAAATATTTGAGCTAACCAAAGCTCTAATACCAACTGTAACGACACGGATTTTGCCTGGACCTAATCGATCGCAAAATCGACCAAGACCGTTCAAAACTCGCATACGTTAACTTTGGGAATACAATTCATAAGAACAAATAACAATAGACTTTTATAGACATTACAATAATGTTACATCATAGTACCGAATATCAGAGTACATCAAATAAAGGAATGATACGGCGGAAGTTAAATTACAATACATAAATAAATTACACTGCAGAAGACTATAAATGCTCTGGACACAGCTTTAAGCTTCAATCTAGGATCCTGCTAAAAGACTAGATATCTGCAAAACAAGCTACTCGACTGCCCGTGTGGAAAAATATGGGCACTCGAGTTTGCCAGTGAAACAAACTGCAGGTCAGTCATGGGACTGCTATGAGAAATCTTAACTAAACTAATCTAATGATAAGGCTAATTACAGGACCACGCCGCTAACGCGGAACGGGTTTACTCCATTGGATTGCCAGTGCATAAAATAAGTAAATCGTCAAATAACGCAATGCTTTTTAGAAAAATGGAACCATTATAAGACCCAAGTCCCATCACACAATGCAACGCAAGCCAGAGGATAGGGTTTTACCTTATAATGGTCAAAAGATGATAAATACGTAAAAACAATATTATTAGTGTGTATATGTTTTAATGAAAATAATTCAATCATAATGTATCAATCATAGACGGCATAGCTACCATATACTATGTCGCCATACTAGTTCTACAATCAAAACCGCATTGGTCATATTGGAGATTTGGTTTCCATCATGAGTCAAGGCTAGGGAGGAGCTCCTTACCGATTCGAGACACTCTAGCAAATGCCCCAGGATCACATCTATTGGGCAACCCTTGGATCTTCTGGGTCGGTCCACTCCGAAGGGTCGTGGATTAGTTATACTTGAACACATGTTTTCCTGTCCTTTTGGACCTATAATATGACCACTAACGGCATATAAAAACACGAGGTACCTCATAATCCATCTTCCACATAAGTAAAATGTCAGCGCTAGTAGGTCCCTGACATTACTCTAGCTAGAAAGATAACGTGTGCACTACCTGCAGTCCCTTCTCCCGTTTTAGGCTCAAACCGGTGTGTGAGGCTCATGAAGTAAAGTTATACACAAAGCTATGCCTAAAAAGGCTATGCTTTGATCATCAACCACAAGGCCTTGCTTTTCAACAAATGTCTTGATCATTTGCATCTTGGCGTGCCACATTGACAATTCGCGCCATGCGATCGATAACCATCAATATACACCAGGGTGTTAAGCAGAGAATAAATTCTCCACCACCAAACAGATATACACCAAATAGAAATCAATGTACATGGAATGAAATTCAACGTCAGACACGCATCCATTTACAAGTCCATTCTGGGTCTGAACGAAACTGAAGTCCGGACAATCAACATGTACTACGGGTCGGCCACCATTGTAGCCCCTTCAAGGTAGCTACTCCAATCATGGGCATCAATGGTAACTCAACCATTCGACATTAAGATCGTTGTTCTTGTACCGTCTTCATCTTCGACTCTTCATTGACGTAGTAATTATTCGGAATGGGTTAAACTCGGTCTTTCTGAATAACTTGCGTATTTTTATAATTTAAAAATCAGGTGTTGTCAAAAGCATTTCAACGCCTCATTCCAATTCAGAATATTCTATCAAAGATAAATTCTTAATTTTATTCTTAAATCTTTCTTTTAAAGATTTATTAAAAATTCCAATTTGGTTTTAAATATCAAAATCATTATTTGATGATTATTTGAATTTTAAGAAATTAATCTTATCCTTATTTGAGTTAAAGAACTAATGTCGTTTAAAACATTATTCATGATAAACTCAAATTCATCTTCCATCAAATATGGAATTTTCATAGAAATCAGACCAATGTATAATCGATATAAATTTCTGTATCGGGCTATTAATATAAATGGAATAACGACAACGCCTTTTAAATTCCATACATATTAACGGCCTTCTTTTACAGAAGCTCATCTCGAATATTACTAAATCAAATTCCATTCAATCCCAATTTAATATATATAATTGGAAAACTTTACTTTGGAAAAATTTCTATTAAATCTTAATAAAAGATATATAAATTCCAAGGTTTATTCTTACTGTAAATTGAGTTAAAGAACAGATGTCGTTTAAAAACATTGTTCACGATAAACTCAATTCACATATCATTTTATTCAAATTATTAAATATAATTGAAACTCTAAAAATCTTAATTAAAAGATTTATTCTTTTCTCAACTGGGGTTAAGAATAGTGTTATTTAAGACACCACTCACGACAACCCAAAAATCCAATTTATTCTATTTAATTCCAAGTAAATATTAACTTATTGGAAAACTTTATTAAATCTTAATTATAAGATTTGTTCTAGTTAATAACTAGTTCATATCGATAAAATATATATTTATCTCTTCACTATTGGAAATTTTCATCTAAATTCCTTTTAAACCATTTATTATGATTTTACATGATATTTCCATATTTTTAATAATTTTATCATCGCTCGTACAGTCGGTTTCCAATAACAGCCACCGAACTGCATCCATAGCGACCTTTTCTAAATTTGATTTGGACATAATTCCAAATTCAACCGTTAGATTTTAAAAATCTTATATTCATTGAAATTCTCCTTTCGATACGAACCCAACGGTTCTGGTTTTAGGAGAATCCGACGGTCGGATCTCCAGTTACGTCCATTTAAAGTTAATGGTCGAAATTCACGAACGGTCGCTGCGCGGCGCGTTCTATTCAGGCCATTAAATATATATATATATATTTAATATATATTATATCGTCGATTTCTATTTAAAACGTACTTTATAAAATATTTATAAATTCGCCTTAAAACAGTTTTAACTTTATTTCAATTTAAAGTCTAAATTGAATGTTTTATTTTCTTATCATATTAAAAATATTAATATTTCTAAAATATTAAGTTTACAAATCACTTCTTTTTAATATTCATTTTAAAATGAATACATTAAATGGGTAAACACATTTTCTTTAAAACGGTGTTTCTATTTAAAACAGATTAAATAGGCCAATTCAATTTCTTATTCATTTGTATTTTATACTGGGCCAGACCTCCCACATTAAGCCTGTGACTTATGGATGCTGGATATGCCGGTTGGTTCCGGGCAGACTTATCCCATAAGTTGGGCTTAACCTGTAACGGCCGGGAATTTCGCTCGATCCGAATTAGTCGTTAAACCGATCTAGACCATTCGAAACCCCTGATCGTTTTGAGAACACGACAAAATAGAACGTAGACGGAAGAACATTTCTTTGTTATTACAACAATTCCATCAGAATACAAGAATATACAGAGTATAATTGAATAAATTACATTCGACAAATATCAGAGATTACAATAAATTACATAGCAGCGGAAAATAATACAAAGCACAACTGAAGGTAACACACGGATACAGAGCTTTCCGAGCATCGTTCCAACTGTAAATCAGGATCCTGTGAATATAAATCTGCAAAACCAAAACTACTAGCTGCCCATGCGGAAAATAGGGGCACCCAGAGTTTAGGTTAAAACAATAAACTCCAGGTCAGTCATGTGACTGGGGTAGAACTAAAACAGTTATTAAAACTTTATTTTAAAAGAGAGTAATTCAAGGGACCACGCCGTATAACACGGAACGGGTTTTCTCCCAAGAATACCAGTGCATATAAATAAACAGCGCAATGCTTTTTCTAAAAATGAAGCTATTATAAGACCCAGGTCCCATCACACAATGCAACGCAAGCCGGAGGATAGGGTTTTACCTTATAACAGCCAAACATGCTTGATACGTTTAAAACAAATCATTTGATACTATAATAAGTGTATAGTGTCAAAACATTTCAATCATAAATATTAATCATAGGTGGCATAGCTACCATCTACTATGTCGCCATACTAGTTCTACAATTAAAACCGCAATATCACGTATTGGAAATTGGATTTCCGTCATGAGTCGAGGCAAGGGGCAAGCTCCTCTCCGCTTCGAGACATTCTAGCAAATGCCTCAGGACTACACACTCTGGGTAACCCTGGATCGGTTAGGCCGGTCCTCGCTTACGTTTGAGGATTGGCAATTCCTGAACACACGTTTCCCGGTCCTTACAGACCTATAATCGAGGCGCCTCATTCTAACTACCAAAAAGGTGAAAAGTATATAAATGTTAGGGCTGGTAAGTCACTGACACCACCAAAGCTAGAAAGAAACGCCGTGTTCTCCCAACGGTCTGTATCCCGTTTTTAACTCATACCGAGGTGTAAGGCTCGCGAATTCACGTTATACACAAAGCGACGCCACAAAGGCCGTGCTTTGATCATTAACCACAAGACTTTGCTTTTCAACAGAAGCCTTGATCCATGCAACTCAGCATGCCACACAGGCAATTCATGCCATGCGATTGATATCTATCGATATATAACCTCTAAGCTCGTACGTCTCAGAGAAGGGCGTTAAGCAAGAGAATAAATTCTCTGCCGCCAAACAGATACATATTTAACAGAAATCAATCAACATAGAATAAAATCCAATGTCAGACACACAATCCATTTACAAGTTCGTTCTGGGTCTGAACGAAACCGGAGGCACTTTCCTCGCATATCCATCGATCTCCAAGTACGTCTGGACGACCACCAACTGATTCCCTCATCTTGGGTGTACAGCCTAATCAAGATCATCAGTAATCGACCAAACAATGTGAAGACTTCCAGTCTTCAACCACCATCTTCATCTTCGACTTATCGACGAATCGATTATTCAAAATGGGTATAAACCCGGCCTTTCCGGACAACCCGCGTATATTAAAAACAAATGTTACACAAACACAACATACGCCTCATTCCAATTCATTAGTCACTAACCGTTAATCAGTAAGAGAGCAATTCCCCAAATATTGACCGCGATGGCCGAAACCAACATCAGATCAATACCCCGGAAACCATTCTTCTTAACTAACCTACAACTGGTTTCTAAATTTCAATTCTTAGGGAAAGGTTCCCATTAATTTTATCCAATATAAATTCTTTAGAATTTATCCTTTAATCTTCCTTTGGATGTCATTTCAAACCAAATTATGGTGTTCCAAACTAGTCGAGATTAGCGAACCACACCGGAGTAATTATTTATTTTATTTCCCAATCCCAACCTATTCATCCCATGAAGCAAAACTGGTAATACTCCATATCTAACACCGTGGTGTTATCGGTAAAATTAATTACCATTTCACGTTCAAATCTAATTAAAGATTTAACTATCGCTTTGGAGCAAAACTGGTGATACTCCATTCTCGCTCATTTTCAAAATTTGAAAATTTAAATTATCACTTTGCATTTCAATTTAATTGCAGATTCATCAAAACTCCTTTTACTGGGTTAAAGAACTAATGTCATTTAAAACACAGTTCACGACAAACCGAAATCACATTCTATTTATTATCGGGTTAAAGAACAAGTGTTATTTAAAACACCGTTCACGATAAACCCACAAATCAATTCTATTTAAAACCCATTTCAAATCCAATTTAATTATTTAAAAATAAATGGGTTTTTATTTTAGTTCCAAACTAGTTCATTTCGATAAAAATCTATTTTTACCTTTTCAAATATGGAGTTTTTCATCCTAATTTTTCCCAAATCATCTCTTATGATTTTACACAAATTATAGATATTTTTAATAATTTTACCCAGGCCCGTACAGTCGATTTCCATCAACGGCCATCGAATTGCACTTACAACGACCTTTTCCAAATTTGAATTGGATGTATCTCCAAATCCAACCGTTAGATTTCAAATTTCTAATATTCGTTAGAAAACTCTTTTCGATACGAACCCAACGGTTCCGGTTTTAGGAGAATCCGACGGTCGAATCTCCCGTAATGTCTATTCGAAATAAATGGTCTAAATTTACGAATGGCCGCGGCGCGGCGCGTTCTATTCAGGCCATCATATTATATATATAATATATATAATATATATTTCGTCGATTTCTATGTAAAACGAATTTTATAAATCGTTTTAAATACGAGTCAAAAACAATTTCAACTTCCTTTTCAATTCAATTCGAAATTGAAATTTTCCTTATAAATTCGTTTTAAAATTAATTTCTATTCAATTCAAATTTCAATTCAATTTGAATTCATTTCAATTCGTTTTCAATTCAATTCGAATTCGTTTTCTATTCGATTTAATTCAAATTGGTTTTCTATTCGATTCAATTCAAATTGGTTTTCTATTCGATTCAATTCAAATTGGTTTTCTATTCGATTCAATTCAAATTGGTTTTCTATTCGATTCAATTCAAATTGGTTTTCTATTCGATTCAATTCAAATTTCATTTCAAAATATTCGATTTCGAAATCACTTTTCAATATTCATATTAAAATGAATAAAATCGATATAAATATCGTTCACGTCAAAATGGCGTCAATCTAATCAACACGGCTTCATATATCTCTATTTTCAAATATTCTATTTCAAATATTTCTTATTATCAAAATATTTCTATTTCAAATATTTCGTTCAACACATGACTAATCTCAACGGATGAGTAATGTCAACCCATGAACCTTTATTTTATATTGATAAAGATGTAAATTTTATTATTAAAATATTTCGTTCAACATATGACTAATCTCAACGGATGAGTACTGTCAACACATGAACCTTTATTTTATATTGATAAAGATGTAAATTTTATTATTAAAATATTTCGTTCAACACATGACTAATCTCAACGGATGAGTACTGTCAACACATGAACCTTTATTTTATAATATTCTTTATTTTCCCGATTGGAATGAGGCCCAATCAATTTCCGTATAAAGTTAATTATAGGGATTCCATACAACAAATGTATATAATAGCAACGATAAATAATCAACCATCATCCAAAGTGCACTACATTGTATAAGCATCAAATATAGATATCTAACGCTTATAACAGCCTGTCAATCAATCGATCGACACACAACTAATTATTGGGATTAGTGTATACCGTATTTTATCCCAATACTCGTGCGGGGTTTCCAACAATCAAACACATATTTTTATTTGTGCAGTTGGGCGATGTGTAAAATTTTTCGTCCCAATCAATATTAGTCAAATCAGTGTATATAAACAAATCGGTCGATTTGTTTATAAATATTTATTTATTCACATTCACGTTAAAAATTATATTTTTAACGATAAAATTATTTTATTCAACCTATGAATATTCTATTCGGTTCATTTATTCAATAAAATGATATTTTTATATTTCTAATTTATTTTAGAAAATTTCGGCGGCATAACGACACGATACTAGAAACAGGACAAGGCCTAGCCTTATCTCCGGCCTAGTGAAGGCCCACGCCATTCACTCATCAATCAAATCCATTCCACTTCACCATGCAATTCAATTCAAACCAAATAATCTAACCAACTACACAACCAAACAAACAAGTCCATGGTCTGTGGACGATTGTGTCGGGTGCTACTAAACACCGTCTGCATCCTAGCATATATAATAATATAACTAGAAAAAGGAATTTTTTTAAAGGGTGAGAAGTTCTCACAAATAGTAATCCAATACCACGACTCTTCTAATGTAGAAGTCTTCGTCGTTCTCGCCTTTTTGTCACCTTCGTTGACCGTTGCCACTACATATATAAAAATCGAATTTTTACTTCGTTATTCAATATATAAAAATCGAATTTTTACTTCGCTATTCAATATATAAAAATCGAAATTTTACTTCGCTATTCAATATATAAAAATCGAATTTTTACTTCGCTGTTCAATATATAAAAATCGAATTTTTACTTCGCTATTCAATATATAAAAATCGAATTTTTACTTCGTTATTCAATATATAAAAATCGAATTTTTACTTTGCTATTCAATATATAAAAAATCGAATTTTCAACTATAAAGATTTCTCCTTTTCAAATATAAAGATTTCGCCTTTTTAATTTCATCATTATAAAAATCACATTTTTATTTTGCTACACATATAAAGATGATATTTCTAATATTCCTATCATGTAAAAATTATATTTTTAATTCTCTACATAAACAAAAATCACGCCTTGCTCCCTTTAAAAATATCGTTTTTCTTCCTTTAAAAATCTAATCTTTTCTAGTTTAAAAATCTAATCTTTTCTATTTTAAAAATCTAATATTTTCTATTTTAAAAATCTAATCTTTCATATAGTAAAAATCATAACTTTTCATAAGTAAAAATCTATCATTTTCTACAATAAAAATTATCTTTTTTTGGTATATAAAATCTCAACCTATTCATAAATTAAAAACAGATCTCACAAAATATAAATGAACAAAATTAGGTCCAGAACTCACTGTGATAATCGAAGGAAGTGGAAGAAGGGAGGAGTGAAGAGGAGAGGGTGCGCAACTGATAGGGGAAAAGGGGGGGGGGGTTTGCGGATTGTCGGAAGAGGGGAAGAGGAGCAGGGGAAGAAGGGGTGGTTCGTGGTGCTCGTCGGAGTTGGCAGAGGTGGTCAGGGGGGACGGTGGTTCAGGCGGCGGTTGCTACTCGCGGTGGAAGGTTCGGGCGTTGAAATCGAGAGGGAGAGAGAAGCGCGAGAGGGGGAAGGGGAAGGGAGATGGCGGCGGCAGTCGAGGAGGTGGGTGGCGCATTAGAAGGGGGAGCGACGGTGGCCAGAACGCGGGTGGCGGCTGGGTTCCTCCACAATTTCCTTTTTCTATATTTTTTTTGTTTTGTGTTGAATGAGGGGGAGAGAGAGTCAGAGAGGTTTTATATATTTAATTATTTAATTATTTAAAGTTCAAAAAGTTAACTTTTACATACGACCTCTAAACGAGGCCCACCCCCTGCCGTCCATAGCTAATTACCCCCATTCCGAACACAATGGGATATGTATCGCAAGCTGATTCGACCGTTTCGATCAGTTTCCGTTAAAATCAACATATAACTCTATATATTGAATTTGAACGCGCATTTCAATTTACCGGGGACACATACTAACTTGAAAAATTCCAGAAAAATATTTTCTAGATTCTTATTGACGATACGGTCCTAACAAAACTAATTTCGTCGAATTTTGAGGCCGTTGGAAAAATGGCCATTTTCCAGTCGATTAAAATCAACTTAAACTAGTCAAATGCGTTTTCCTTTGCCACGCTCACATATTGAATCAAAAAATTATGAAATTTGGAATCTAGCAATAATTTGACATCACGGATCCAACAAAAGTGGTTTCGTCGAAATCCGAGGTCGTTTGCAAAATTCCCATTTTTAAGGGCCTGAACTCCATAGCGACTATTCAGAATTTTCAACTAGACATACCTTTTGATTCCTGCTATGAAATTTCAATTTTTTGGATTCGTTGGAAAGATATCCTCAAATAGATCCTATTATTTTTGGTTTCACTAAAATCCGGATTGTTTTGCACCCGGTACATTCAATTGAAGTTTGAAATCGAATTATCGAACTACCGCGCCATTTTCAATTCCTATTTATAATTATATATAATTATTTATATTCTAACAACGACGCGTATAAATATATACGTTCGAATTATATTCAAAATAAATTTCTCGTCGATTATTATTTAAAATAACTCTTTTTAAATATTCAAAATTCATTAAAATTGCCAAAATAAAATTTTTAAACTGGCTCAGAATTTCCGGGTTATTACAATCTCCCCCACTTAAAACTTTTCGTCCCCGAAAAGGAACAAAGTCGAAAGTGGTTTGACTAATCAGCTCTACGTTCGATCTGACTTCCATTCTCCAACTTTTCAATTTATGAGAATTTTCAAATTCTTCAAAATTTTTGCTAACACCCTAAATTTTCGAAAAATTTCGCCATAGCCTCCCCTGCATAGGGAGCCACGAGAAAATCCCGAAATTGCCATATACCTTCTGATCTCAAAAAGAAAAAGAAAAAGCCAATCGGCTCATAATATCATCATCACCCAAACAAAACAGTAAATTATAGTAAACATGTACCTATTTGTCGGGCAAACAAATTTTATTCTCTGCTCTAGCCTCTTTGCTATGACCTGTTCAATGTAAGTATATGTATATGCAAGCAAATGCGACTAATTTTCAATACAATTCAATATGTGGTTCAATTAGGCTAAATGGTTCAAAATTATCAAACAAATAAACAAACAACACAAACATCAATCTATTAGTGAATTTAACTTTTCAAATTGATAATTTTGATATATAGTCAAAAATCATGTTTTGATGCCAATTCAAAACAAATAAATCTATCTATATAAATTTTGGTTCTCACACCATTCTAATGGAAATATATAGATATCATACCTTCGAAACACGAACATAAGTTCTGATGATGATCGATCAATCATCAGAACCATCTCCGGGTGTCTAGAATGTGATTCTATATCCATCCAGTATATTAAAACTTCGAATATACGTTCATGACGCGTATAAGCAAAATCTTTATATACTCGATTGTCCAAATACAAAATAAATAAATAATCAAATACGTTTAAAACGATTTAAATTTTAAAACTAAATTGTTTTCATTTGAAAAATATACTCTTCACACTCGTTCTAGGATACTACTGATCCTATCTCTAACGAGTCATTCTAACTGGATATTACTAATCCAATATCTGATGAATCCTTTCGTATGGTTCTAATGTGTCCTGTTCTCGAGCTCTGTAAACCAAAGCTCTGATACCAAATGTGACGGCCGGGAATTTCGCTCGATCCGAATCAGTCGTTAAACCGATCTAGACCGTTCGAAACCCCTGATCGTTTTGAGAACACGACAAAATAGAACACAGACGGAAGAACATTTCATTGCTATTACAACAATTCCATCAGAATACAAGAATATACAGAGTATAATTGAATAAATTACATTCGAAAAATATCAGAGATTACAATAAATTACATAGCAGTGGAAAATAATACAAAGCACAGCTGAAGGTGATATATGGATACAGATCTTTCCGGATATCATTTCAGCTGTAAACCAGGATCCTGTGAATATAAATCTGCAAAACCAAAACTACTAGCTGCCCGTGCGGAAAATAGGGGCACCCAGAGTTTAGGTTAAAACAATAAACTCCAGGTCAGTCATGTGACTGGTGTGAGAACTAAAATAGTTATTAAAACTTTATTTTAAAAGAGAATGGTTCAAGGGACCACGCTGTATAACACGGAACGGGTTTCCTCCCAAGAACACCAGTGCATAGAATAAACAGCGCAATGCTTTTTCAAAAAATGAAGCTATTATAAGACCCAGGTCCCATCACATAATGCAACGCAAGCCGGAGGATAGGGTTTTCCCTTATAATAGCCAAACATGCTTGGTACGTTCAAAACAATTCATTTGATACTATAATAAGTGTATAGTGTCAAAACAATTTCAATCATAAATATAAATCATAGACGGCATGGGTACCATATATCATGCCGCCATACTAGTTCTACAATTAAAACCGCAATATCACGTATTGGAAAATGGATTTCCGTCATGAGTCGAGGCAAGGGGCAAGCTCCTCTCCGCTTCGAGTCACTCTAGCAAATGCTCAGGACTACACACACTGGGTAACCCTGGATCGGTTAGGCCAGTCCTCTCTTACGTTTGAGGATTGGCAATTCCTGAACACACGTTTCCCGGTCCTTACAGACGTAATATCGAGGCGCCTCATTCCAACTACCACAAAGGTGAAAAGTATATAAATGTCAGGGCTGCTAAGTCACTGACACCACCAAAGCTAGAAAGAAACATCGTGTTCTCCCAACGGTCCCTATCCCGTTTTTAACTCATACCGAGGTGTGAGGCTCGCGAATTCACGTTATACACAAAGCTACGCCACAAAGGCTGTGCTTTGATTATCAACCACAAGACTTTGCTTTTCAACAGAAGCCTTGATCCATGCAACTCAGCATGCCACACAGGAAATCCATGCCATGCGATTGATATCTATCGATATATAACCTCTAAGCTCGTACGTCTCGGAGAAGGGCGTTAAGCAAGAGAATAAATTCTCCGCCGCCAAACAGATATATATTTAACAGAAATCAATCAACATAGAATAAAATCCAATGTTAGACACACAATCCATTTACAAGTTCGTTATGGGTCTGAACGAAACCGGAGGCACTTTCCTCGCATATCCATCGATCTCCAAGTACATCTGGACGACCACCAACTGATTCCCTCATCTTGGGTGAACAGCCTAATCAAGATCATTAGTAATCACCCAAACGATGTGAAGACTTCCAGTCTTCAACCACCGTCTTCATCTTCGACTTATCGTCGAATCGGTTATTCAGAATGGGTGTAAACCCGACCTTTCCGAACAACCCGCGTAAATTAAAAACAAATGTTACACAAACACAACATACGCCTCATTCCAATTCATTAGTCACTAACCGTAAATCAGTAAGAGAGCACTTCCCCAAATATTAACCCCGAAGGCCGAAACCAACATCAGATCAATACCCAGGAAACCATTCTTCTTAACTAACCTACATCTGGTTTCTAAATTTCAATTCTTAGGGAAAGGTTCCCATTAATTTTATCCAAGACAAATTCTTTAGAATTTATACTTTAATCTTCCTTTGGATGTCATTTCAAACCAAATTATAGTTTTCCAAACTAGTCGAGATTAGCGAACCACACCGAAGTAATTATTTATTTTATTTCCCAATCCCAACCTATTCATCCCATGAAGCAAAACTGGTAATACTCCATATCTAACACCGTGGTATTATCGGTAAAATTAATTACCATTTCACGTTCAAATCTAATTAAAGATTTAAATATTGCTTTGGAGCAAAACTGGTGATACTCCATTCTCGCTCATTTTCAAAATTTGATAATTTAAATTATCACTTTGCATTTCAATTTAATTGCAGATTCATCAAAACTCCTTTTACTGGGTTAAAGAACTAATGTCATTTAAAACACAGTTCACGACAAACCGAAATCACATTCTATTTATTATCGGGTTAAAGAACAAGTGTTATTTAAAACACCGTTCATGATAAACCCACAAATCAATTCAATTTAAAACCCGTTTCAAATCCAATTTATTTATTTAAAAATAAATCGGTTTTAATTTTAGTTCCAAACCAGTTCATTTGGATAAAAATCTATTTTTACCTTTTCAAATATGGAGTTTTTCATCCTAATTTTTCCCAAATCATCTCTTATGATTTTACACAAATTATTGATATTTTTAATAATTTTACCCAGGCCCGTAAAGTCGATTTCCATCAACGACCATCGAATTGCACTTACAGCGACCTTTTCCAAATTTTATTTGGATGTATCTCCAAATCCAACCGTTAGATTTCAAATTTCTAATATTCGTTAGAAAGCTCTTTTCGATACGAACCCAACGGTTCCGGTTTTAGGAGAATCCGACAATCGGATCTCCCGTAATGTCTATTCGAAATAAATAGTCGAAATTTACGAATTGCCGCGGCGCGGCGCGTTCTATTCAGGCCATCATATTATATATATAATATATATAATATATATATTTCGTCGATTTCTATTTAAAACGAATTTTATAAATCATTTTAAATATGTTTAAAAAACAATTTCAACTTCCATTTCAATTCAATTCAAAATTGAAATTTTCCTTATAAATTCGTTTTAAAATTCATTTCTATTCAATTCAAATTTCAATTCAATTTAAATTCATTTCAATTCGTTTTCAATTCAATTCGAATTTGTTTTCTATTCGATTTAATTCAAATTGGTTTTCTATTCGATTCAATTCAAATTGGTTTTCTATTCGATTCAATTCAAATTGGTTTTCTATTCCATTCAATTCAAATTGGTTTTCTATTCGATTCAATTCAAATTGGTTTTCTATTCGATTCAATTCAAACTGGTTTTCTATTCGATTCAATTCAAATTGGTTTTCTATTCGATTCAATTCAAATTGGTTTTCTATTCGATTCAATTCAAATTTCTTTTCAAAATATTCGATTTCGAAATCACTTTTCAATATTCATTTTAAAATGAATAAAATCGATATAAATATCGTTCACGTCAAAATGGCGTCAATCTAATCAACACGGCTTCATATATCTCTATTTTCAAATATTCTATTTCAAATATTTCTTATTATCAAAATATTTCTAGTTCAAATATTTCGTTCAACACATGACTAATCTCAACGGATGAGTACTGTCAACCCATGAACCTTTATTTTATATTGATAAAGATGTAAATTTTATTATTAAAATATTTCGTTCAACACATGACTAATCTCAACGGATGAGTACTGTCAACACATGAACCTTTATTTTATATTGATAAAGATGTAAATTTTATTATTAAAATATTTCGTTCAACACATGACTAATCTCAACGGATGAGTACTGTCAACACTAGAACCTTTATTTTATAATATTCTTTATTTTCCCGATTGGAATGAGGCCCAATCAATTTCCGTATAAAGTTAATTGTAGGGATTCCACACAACAAATGTATATAATAGCAACGATAAATAATCAACCATCATCCAAAGTGCACTACACTGTATAAGCATCAAATATAGATATCTAACGCTTATAACAGCCTGTCAATCAATCGATCGACACACAACTAATTATTGGGATTAGTGTATACCGTATTTTATCCCAATACCCGTGTGGGGTTTCCAACAATCAAACACAGATTTTTATTTGTCCAGTTGGGCGATGTGTAAAATTTATCGTCCCAATCAATATCAGTCAAATCAGTGTATACAAACAAATCGGTCGATTTGTTTATAAATATTTATTTATTCACATTCACGTTAAAAATTATATTTTTAACGATTAAATTATTTTATTCAACCTATGAATATTCTATTCGGTTCATTTATTCAATAAAATGATATTTTTATATTTCTAATTTATTTTAGAAAATTTCGGCGGCATAACGGCACGATACTAGAAACGGGACAAGGCCTAGCCTTATCCCCGGTCTGGTGAAGGCCCACGCCATTCACACATCAATCAAATCCATTCCACTTCACCAAGCAATTCAATTCAAACCAAATAATCTAACCAACCACAACCAAACAAACAAGTCCATGGTCTGTGGACGATTGTGTCGGGTGCTACTAAACAACGTCTGTATCATAGCATATATAATAATATAACTAGAAAAGGGAATTTTTTTAAAAGGTGAGAAGTTCTCACCAATAGCTATCCAATACCACGACTCTTCTAATGTAGAAGTCTTCGTCGTTCTCGCCTTTTTGTCACCTTCGTTTACCGTAGCCACTACATATATAAAAATCGAATTTTTACTTCATTATTCAATATATAAAAATTGAATTTTTACTTCGCTATTCAATATATAAAAATCGAAATTTTACTTCGCTATTCAATATATAAAAATCGAATTTTTACTTCGCTGTTCAATATATAAAAATCGAATTTTTACTTCGCTGTTCAATATATAAAAATCGAATTTTTACTTCGTTATTCAATATATAAAAATCAAATTTTTACTTTGCTATTCAATATATAAAAAATCGAATTTTCAACTATAAAGATTTCTCCTTTTCAAATATAAAGATTTCGCCTTTTTAATTTCATCATTATAAAAATCACATTTTTATTTTGCTACATATATAAAGATGATATTTCTAATATTCCTATCATGTAAAAATTATATTTTTAATTCTCTACATAAACAAAAATCACGCCTTGCTCCCTTTAAAAATATCGTTTTTCTTCCTTTAAAAATCTAATCTTTTCTAGTTTAAAAATCTAATCTTTTCTATTTTAAAAATCTAATCTTTTCTTTTTTAAAATCTGATCTTTCATATAGTAAAAATCATAACTTTTCATAAGTAAAAATATATCATTTTCTACAATAAAAATTATCTCTTTTTGGTACATAAAATCTCAATCTATTCATAAATTAAAAACAGATCTCACAAAATATAAATGAACAAAATTAGGTCAAGAAATCACTGTGATAATCGAAGGAAGTGGAAGAAGGGAGGAGTGAAGAGGGTGCGCAACTGAAAGGGGAAAAGGGGGGGTTTCGCGGATTGTCGGAAGAGGGGAAGAGGAGCAGGGGAAGAAGGGGAGGTTCGTGGTGCTCGTCGGAACTGGCGGAGGTGGTCGGGGGGCACGGTGGTTCAGGCGGCGGCTGCTACTCGCGGTGGAGTGTTCGGGCATTGAAATCGAGAGGGAGAGAGAAGCGCGAGAGGGGGAAGGTGAAGGGAGATGGCGGAGGCAGTCGAGGAGGTGGGTGGTGCGTTAGAAGGGCGAGCGACGGTGGCCAGAACGCGGGTGGTGGGTGGGTTCCTCCGCGATTTCCTTTTTCTATATTTTTTTTGTTTTGTGTTGAATGAGGGGGAGAGAGAGTCAGAGAGGTTTTATATATTTAATTATTTAATTATTTTAACTTCAAAAAGTTGACTTTTACATATGACCTCTAAACGAGGCCCACCGCCTGTCGTCCATATCTAATTACCCCCATTCCGAACACAATGGGATATGTATCGCAAGCTGATTCGACCGTTTCGATCAGTTTCCGTTAAAATCAACATATAACTCTATATATTGAATTTGAACGCGCATTTCAATTTACCGGGGACACATACTAACTTGAAAAATACCAGAAAAATATTTTCTAGCTTCATATTGACGATACGGTCCTAACAAAACTAATTTCATCGAATTCTGAGGCCGTTGGAAAAATGGCCATTTTCCAGTCGATTAAAATCAACTTAAACTAGTCAAATGTGTTTTCCTTTGCCACGCTCACATATTGAATCAAAAAATTATGAAATTTGGAATCTAGGAATAATTTGACATCACGGATCCAACAAAAGTGGTTTCGTCGAAATCCGAGGTCGTTTGCAAAATTCCCATTTTTAAGGGCCTGAACTCCGTAGCGACTATTCAGAATTTTCAACTGGACATACGTTTTGATTCCAGCTATGAAATTTCAATTTTTCGGATTTGTTGGAAAGATATCCTCAAATAGATCCTATTATTTTTGGTTTCACTAAAATCCGGATTGTTTTGCACCCGTTACATTCAATTGAAGTTTGAAATCGAATTATCGAACTACCGCGCCATTTTCAATTCCTATTTATAATTATATATAATTATTTATATTCTAACGACGACGCGTATAAATATATACGTTCGAATTCTATTCGAAATAAATTTCTCGTCGATTATTATTTAAAATAACTCATTTTAAATATTCAAAATTCATTAAAATTGCCAAAATAAAAATTTTAAACTGGCTCAGAATTTCCGGGTTATTACAATCTCCCCCACTTAAAACTTTTCGTCCCCGAAAAGGAACAAAGTCAAAAGTGGTTTGATTAATCGCTCTACGTTCGATCTGACTTCCATTCTCCAACTTTTCAGTTTCTGAGAATTTTCAAATTCTTCAAAAATTTGGCTACCACCCTAAATTTTCAAAAAATTTCGCCATAACCTCCCCTGCACCGGGAGCCACGGGAAAATCCCGAAATTTCCATATAGGCCTTTTGATCTCATTTAATGACCCAGATTTCCGCAACATCAGAGTTGACTATATACATCATACGTCCAACCCAAATATCACGAAAATACGAAACATTTTTTTTTAGAAGAAAGAGGTAGAAGAAGAACAGAAATAACAACACAGTATCTCACATCGCAGCGGAACAAAATAAAATATATCATATCTTTGAAATACAAAATCTTAACTGTATAACATACACTTATCAGAGTACAACACTTACAACACAATGGAACCACTATAACTAGATAATGCTGAAGCCTCCTACTCCAAGACCCTTTAGATATATCTGAAAAATCCTGAACTACTTGGCTGCCTGTACAAATTTAGGCACACAAGAGTTTAGGTAGAACAAAACAAAATAAACTCCGGGTCAGTCATGGGACTGGTATGAGTAAACAGTTTAAAACAGTTTCAGAAAACTAAATGATATCTCATAAGACCACGCCGTATAACACAGAACGGGTTTTTCCCTTATGAGAATCCAAACACTTGGCTTATCTTTATATCAAAACTCTTTTGATATTATAATAATGTCTAAATCAAGTAGATAACAATCTAGTGGAACGTTTGCATCTCACGTTCCATATATATAATATACGATCAAAACCGCAAGCACGTATTAGGAAATGGATTTCCAACTATGACAAGGTATGGAACCACCTTCCGCTGGTATATCTCTAGAGGAGAATATACCGAGTTAAACAAGAACATCTTGCAACTTAGCCACACATGACCAACCACTCATTTCGCTTGAGTGTATCGAATGTATATCACCAACGGTTGGGATCAGCAACCGTTTCCCGAATGGGACAGCATCGACAATAGATTTTTAGAAGTAAATGAAACTCTAGATCAGGTGATTATACACCCTAATAGTTGCGACCTACATAGTCATGCTGCTTGCCCGATTTCTGTCATTTACCGATTGATGAGGTTTGAGGTTACTCCTTATCATCACATCAGATTCACTTCGAATGCCACATCGTCAAATCCATCAAATCACCGATTGACGTCCTCAACAGTACATTACGTGTTAGCTAAAAGAAGTTTCCTTCTCCGCTTCCACTCTTGGTATGGTTGAAGGAATCAATGTACGTGACCTTTCTAGAAATACTCTGTCAGACATTCATCCATACAAGTCACCCAGGAACAGGATGAACTGAAGGTACTATTTCTATTAATAGAAAAAGTCCTTGCACTCTACTTCGTCTTCGATTTTCTTTATATAATCTGATTCGCACGCTACTGCCATTACGGAGTGGTTCTTTGGATAATAATCCAACCGGTCTCTCCATATTGACAACGATGGTCAAAACTCCGATAGTCTGTGATTTAACTATCGAATAAAACAAGTGTTTCGATAGTCGATGATTTAACTATCGAATAAAACAAGTGTTCATTCAAACATCCAACAATCAGTGAGCCTTTAATTAATATTTCATTAATTAAATCACTTCTCTATTTCTTTATCAATATTTGTTAACCAAATATTTTCAATAACCATATTGGCCTTTTACGTTATTTGGAAAACATTTCCGAATATCGCCTTCCTTTATTTTCTAGCTTTAGAAATATTTATTATTCTATTTCCAAGCTTACATTTATTTGGGTTAAAACGGATGTTGTGTAAAACATCGTTACGACAACCCAAATACTATATTCAACTAACTCTTATTCAACATTGATCTTTGAGCATGAAATTTTACTATTTATTTGTTAATAATGAAATCAAATCAAGTTGGGGTATAACTACCTCTCAGACCTTGACTGAATAACATTTATAACGTCAAAACAGATATGACTACTTACTCGAAAAATCAATACCATACAGCTACTTCTTCACTTTTAAACACATATATACTTTCTCTTTCTATTCTTTCGAGATTTTATTTCTAGTCTTCCTTTTTTATTATACTATTCTATTTCTAAGTTCGTTTCCTTATCGACTTCTATATATATCGATACGTTGATTTCTAACTATCAAATTATCTTAAAAATATTCTATCTCCTTGAATTCCCGGAAAAATTCGCCATAACCTCCTTTGTACCGGGAGCATCGAGAAAATCCCCAAACTGCCACACAGGCCTTCTCCAATCAAAAAGAAAAAGAAAAGCCAAGCGGCTAGCCGATACGGCGCATAAAATCTCATATATGAATTAAATACATAGCATTTTGTCGGGCATTCTATTTATATACCTTCTAACACTTTATTCCAAACCTGTCTCCTGTATCTTTATACCTGTCCAATCTATTTTAACTATACCAATTGTTTTAACTAAATTTGTTAATTTACTCCTTAGTCTATTTCACTTTCATATTTGAACATGACATGTTCAAATATATTTTAACTTGCATATTAACAAATTCTAATTATACTCATACTCTCGTTTCCTTATCGACTTCTTATTCAAATTCCAATTCAATTCTATTTGAATTCTCTTTATTTAAACTTCATTTGAATACTATTTTCAAATTCTATAGTTTAAAGTACATTTGAATTCTATATTCAGATTCTATAGTTTAAAGTCCATTTGAATTCTATATTCAAATTCTATTTGAATTCTCTGCATTATTTATAAACAACGTTTATAACTTCAATTCAAAACCCACCTTTCCATTTATAAACAACGTTTATAAATTCAATTTAAATCCCATATTTTCATTTATAAACAAAGTTTATAAATTTGATTCAAATCCCATATTTTCCTTTTATAAACAAAGTTTATAAATTCCATACTTGTTTTATATATATTCAAAACAAGTTAATATTTTTATTCTATTCGGAATTTCAACTTCTATTCTATTTGAATCTTATATATTCAAATTTTAAATTCTATTTTCAAAAAATAGAATTTTCTTTCTAAATCTCAAATATCCTTTTTCATGACATTTTTAAATATCAACACTTAGGCCCTAGTGATATTTAAACACACAAAGCAACCAGTTATTTATTTTTCTAACACATCATGTATGACAGTATATATCCAAATAAATAGAAAAACAGATAATATATTTTTGAGGAATCCTGTTGGATTCCTCCAACCTGTTTTCCTGCATCCACAGACGTTAGCACATAAATAATACCCATTCTGCTTCGTGGCAGAATATCGCGGTATAAAGGTCATCCACTATCATAGCGTGGGACGTATAGGGTAATCATCCGCTAATGAAACCGTGGGCATCCGATAATGAGACTGCGGGAATCCAACCAATCATCAACCCAATATATATATATATATATCCTAAATAACTAATATTTTTTTTTAAAACAATCAGACAACATTCAAACAAGCACAGACAATTATTTTTAACTATATAAAAAAATAATTTCTAAATAAAAGGTGAGATTTACTCGCATTGATTTTTCTTCCATTTCTGCCTATCCATTTAATTTCTGAATCGTCCCGTCTATAATCGTCTTGACTTATCTCGGAAAATTTATTCCTTGTTTTACTCGACTACTTCATGTAACAAATTATCGAGTGGTTCCGACATAAGAAATCAGCTCCAAATAATACTCTTTTTCCTTGTGACATTTTCTCGAACACTTCATGGTCACTTCATCATCAACACCGAACAAATGTCCAATAGACTCATCCTCCGCTGCAATGCCACCATTTCAGCTCCAGACCCCTCGTCCAGACTGTCAAACTTCCCAATATCATCATTTTTGATATCAACGCACCTACCTATACCACGCATCTCATCTCCAGGTTCCAACGCCCCCACCCCATCCTCTAAAAGATCATTTCTGAAATCTAGCTTCTACTGAAACCACAACACTCCTTTTCGACTTTGCAAAATCCATGGTACTACCAATCCCATTGATCCCTCAGTTCATCATCGCAACCAGATCGAACTCGCAATCCTACTTCTACTAGCGTCGCTCACCATATAATCATCCCCAACACCCATCGATTAACCTAGCGTCCTTATAGGCAGCCCTAGGTCCCTGTCGACTACCCAGATGAGACGACCCGATTTCCCGTTCTCACGGAAACAAGGGCTATCTTTGGAATATAACACAGAAACAGATAATAGCAGAACAGAACTAAATAAATACACCAGATAATGAACAATAAAATATACTGGATAAAAGTAATCATCAGAGTTACACAGTATACAGGATCTTACTTAGTACAAATACAGTTCAGCTATACATAAATGTCTACAGCGGAAATAAACAAAATATGTACAATAGGAGCTGAACAGCATAAAAATAAATAAATGATAGAATCCATCTTCAGCTCCAGCTATCCAGAAAGAACCAGCTAAACCTGAATACAAGGCTGCCCGTGTAGAAAAAGGGGGCACCCGAGTTTGAAAGTGAAACAAACTACGAGTCAGTCATGGGACTGGTATGAGAAATCTACTCAACACATATATAATATGGCCAATCACAGGACCACGCCACCTTCGTGGAACGGGTTTACTCCATTGGATTGCTAGTGCTTTAAAACAAATCTTTCTTTTAAACATCGCTATGCCTTTTATAAAAATTAAGCCATTATAAGACTCAGTTCCCATCACACAATGCAACGCAAACCGGAGGATAGAGTTTTACCTTATAATGGCCAAAATATGATTGATACGAATAAAACAAAGGCAATTGATATTATTGCTAGTGTCTATATGTTTTGAAAACACTTTCAAATCATAACCATCAATCATAGACGGCATGGGTACCATATATCATGTCGCCATATATATATACAATCAAAACCGCACGATGTCGTATTTGGAAATTGGATTTCCGTCATGAACCAAGGCAAAAGATAGTCCTTACCGAATTCGAGACAATCTAGCCCATGTCTCCGGAACAGCCGCAACTGCCCCTTGGATCGTTAGGGCCGGTCCACACAGAGTGGATTATAGTGCCTGAACAATACGTTCCTCCGCCCTTTGGGGCGTAAATGAGCCAACGAATGACTCCATCGGACCCGGATCGTCCGACCAAACCGAGGCGCCTCGCAACAGCAACAACCACATAGGTGAAAAGTATATAAATGTCAGGGCTGGTAGGTCACTGACACCACCCTAGCTAGAAAGAAACGCATGTCCTCCCTGATGTCCTCTCCCGTTTTAGGTTCATACCGAGGTGTAAGGCTCGCGAATTCACGTTATACACAAAGCTATGCCACACAGGCGGTGCTTTGATCATCACCACAAGACTTTGCTTTTCAACAGAAGCCCTGATCACTGCATCTTAGCATGCCACACAGGCAATTCATGCCATGCGACTGATGTCCATCGATATACAACCTCTGAGCTCGTGCGTCTCGGAGAAGGGCGTTAAGCAAAAGAATAAATTCTCCGCCGCCAAACAGATGTATATTTAACAGAAATCAATCAACACAGAATAAATTCCAGTGTCAGACACACAGTCCATTTACAAGTCCGTTCTGGGTCTGAACGAAACCGGAGGCACTAAATACCTCGCAAACCCATCGATCACCACGTACGTCTGGACGATCACCACTCATTATCCATATTTCGGGATGCCTCCCTATCAGGACCTCGGTTACCATCCAAACGAGGTGAAGATCTCCGGTCTTCGACCACCGTCTTCATCTTCGACTTTCAATCGTCGGTCAATTATTTGAAATGAGAATTAACTCGGCCTTCTCAAATAATTCACGTATATTTAGATTTTCAAATAAATTTATTTCAATGGTTAAATTATTCGACAACACCGATATTGCTCTTTAATGTAATTTTCACACCAAACACATTCAACCATCAAAAGCCACACAAATCAAGCAAATTTTAGTTTATTTCCATTCCATATCGCCTATGGTATTTTATAACTATTTATCGCTATTTTTATTTATTTTAAAATAGCTAATATATTCAAAACGACGTTTCGGGCCATAACGTGGCCGTGGCGCTGTTTTTCTTCAGATTTGATTTACACATATCTGAAAATCTAACCGTTGGATCTTCACAAAATTTACATCATTAGAAAGGTCTTTTCAAAACGAAACCAACGGTTCCAGTTTCGGGAAAATCCGACGGTCGGATCTCCCGGTAAAATCGTTTGAAGTTTCGATTTCAAAATACGAACTACAGCGTCGTTATTCGATTAAATATAATTATATTTATATATATAAATAAATATAATCGTTTCTGGCGCTGTTTTTCTTCAGATTTGAATTAAACATTCCAGACAATCCAACCGTTGGATTTCTACAAAGCTGGTGCCGTTGGGAAGATATTTCCAAGGCGAACCCGACGGTTGAGGTTTCGGGAAAATCCAATGGTCGGATTTCCCGCACTAGTCGTTTGAAATCACGGTTTCAAAATACGAACTGCACGGCCTCGTTTCGTTTTAATTTTATTTATTTTTATATATTTATATAAATATAGTTCATTCAATGATTTCCCTATCGTTTTCACTTCAAATATTTTTCTAACACCTTAAATTTTTGGAAAATTTCGCCATAACCTCCCCTGCACCGGGAGCATCGGGAAATCGCAAATAGCGTTCCCGGTCCTTCCAATCTCAAAAAGAAAATGAAAAAGCCAAGCGGCTAGCCAATAGGCTCATAAAATCATCACCCAAACAAAGCAGTAAATGTGTACCTATTTGTCGGGCACAAAATTTTATTCCTCTTCTCTAGCCCCTTTGCTATAACCTGTTCAATGAATATGTATGTACACATATACACAGTTCATATCATTTATCATTTTCTATTCGACTTCATATTTGATTTCTATTTGGTTTAAAAAAAACACCATTCATTCTAATGTTACATAAATAGGTGCAAATCATTTCATTAGCTAATTAATGAATATTTCAACTCATATATGTTTATTTTAAACAAGTGGCTATTTTTAACACTTCACATTTCAACGATTTATGCATACAATAAAAATGTGATTTTTATTGTAAAAACAACTCATTTCAAAACACTATTTTTCTATATAGTTCCTATAGGTGATAAAAACAAGATTTTTATCCTAAAACAATTTCTTTTAAAACGAGATTATTTTACACAGTTCATATAGTCGATAAAAGGTGATTTTTATTATCAAACAATTTATTTCAAAATATGAATACCATTCAACACATGAATTTCTAATCAATGAATAAATATAGTTTAAGCATATGAAAATAATTCAAACACAGGAATATTATTCAAAATTTCGGCAGCATAACGGTAGGGTAGTTAAACCGGGACCGTCCCTAGTACGGCTCCTCGCTCTACCTTAAAACCTCGCGGTTTTTGACAATGGGGTTCATGCATCTAGTTCGCACGTAGGCGGCATGTATATATTTATTTCATTTCCACAAACTAATCCTATGTGGTTTCAACCAAATATTTTCCAATCACAAACGGGTATTTTTCAACCACAATCAACCAATATCAATCACAAACAATCCCAAACAATCATTCGCTACCAATCAATTTTCACAACAATTTCAATCAATAAATATTGTCCATGGTTTGTGGACGAGGGGCGTATATATATATATATATATATATTTATATATAGCAATTCACTTTCATTTCACACACACACATATATATATTTTTAAATCAGAAATCTCACCAATATCTATCCAATACCAAGACTCTTCCTTTATAGAAATCTTCGCCAACCTCGCCTTCGTTGCCCGTATTCTCTACACATGTAAAAATCGAATTTTTACTATGTTATTCAATATATAAAAATCTGATTTTTACTTCGACTTTCAATATATAAAAATATGATTTTTACTTCGACTTTCAATATATAAAAATATGATTTTTACTTCGACTTTCAATATATAAAAATATGATTTTTACTTCGACTTTCAATATATAAAAATATGATTTTTACTTTTTAAAGTTCAAATCTTTTTTTTTTCCATTCTAAAGCTCAAACCTTTTTCTCTTTGAAGTTTAAACCTTTTCCAAAAATCAGTTTTTATATGCTTTTGAAAATCAGTTTTTATTTCCTTTTAAAAATCAGGTTTTTATTTCTTTTTAAAAATCAGGTTTTTATTTCTTTTTAAAAATCAGGTTTTTAATTCTTTAAAAATCAGTTTTTACTATTTAAACAAATCAGTTTTTATTCTTTTAAAAAAATCTGTTTTTATTCTTTTAAAAAAATCAGTTTTTCTTCTTTTAAAAAAATCAGTTTTTATTCTTTTAAAAATATCAGTTTTTATTCTTTTAAAAAAATCAGTTTTTATTCTTTTAAAAATATCAGTTTTTATTCTTTTAAAAAAAATCAGTTTTTATTCTTTTAAAAAAATCAGTTTTCCAGAAATAATAAAAACGAAATTTACAGTATTAAAATAAAAATAAAAATAAGATTAAATGCTTACTGTAATCTGCGAAGGGGGGGGGGGGAGCGATGGCTTCGAGGGGGACGGCGTCGATGTCGGCAGCAGGAGGAAGAGTCGGCGAAGTGGAGGGTGGAGCGATGGCTTCGAGGGGCTTGGGTCTTCGATCGAGGGAGGGGGGACAGGCGGTGATGGGCGGCGCTTCCTGGGCTGCGGCGCGATTTAGATTTAGGGTTTTTATTTTTATTTCTGATTAATGAAATCGGGGGGGGGGGGGGTGGGGGCAGGAAGAAGAAAAAGGGAGGGAGATTATATTTATTTTTTTATTTTTATTATTTAATTATTTAATTTAGCAAAAAGTTGACTTTTACATACGACCTCGAAACGAGGCCCACCGCCTGTCGCCCATAGCATTTTACCCCCATTCTGAACACTATGGGATATGTATCGCAAGCTGATTTGCTCGTTACAATCAGTTTCCTTTTGAATTTTCATTTAAATCACTATATTGAATTTTAAACGCACATTTCAAATTACCGGGGCCACATACTAACTAGAAAAGTTCCAGAAAAATATTTTCTAGCTTCGTATTGACGATACGGTCCTAACAAAACTAGTTTCGTCGAATTCTGAGACCGTTTGAAAAATGGCCAATTTCCAGTCGATTAAAATCAACTGAAACCGGTCAAACGCGTTTTCCTTTGCCACGCTCACATATTGATTCGAAAAATTATGAAATTTGAAACCTAGCAATAACCTGACACTGCGGATCTAACAAAAGTGGTTTCGTCGAAATCCGAGGTCATTTGCAAAATGTCCATTTTTGAGGGCCTGAATTCCATAGCGACTATTCAGAATTTTCAACTGGACATATCTTTTGATTCCCGCTATCAAATTTCGATTGGTCGGACTCGTTAGAAAGATATTCACTTACAGATTTAAATATTTTTGGTTTCACTAAAATCCGGATTGTTTTGCACCCGGTATATTCAATTGAAGTTTGAAATCGAATTATCGAACTACCGCGCCATTTTCAATTCTATATATAATTATAATTAATTACATTCGTTTTCAAATGTCGATTCAAACTCAGTTTTCATCACCATTATTTAAAATATTTATTTTAAATATTAAAATCCATTATTTTAGCCAATTTAAAAATTTTAAATTGGTTCAGATTTTCTGGGTCGTTACAATCTCCCCCACTTAAAACTTTTCGTCCCCGAAAAGGAATAAAGTCGAAAGTGGTTTGATAAATCTACAATCACACAACACAACAACCAATCCAATTGTTTTTAACCTTTTTAAAATATTCTGATCAACTTCTATATTCTTTTATAAATCATTCAGACTATATACTAAATAGTGCACATCCATAGGAAGAAAATTGCAATAGAATAGAGAATTAAATGGTAATGCAAAGTAGGGTAAATGTACCTTGCACCAGAGTTAATCAGAGATATCTACTCAGCATCTAGGATAAGCTTTCTGAATGCTCTCCTCAGTTTCCCAAGTACAATCTCGCGGATCTCCACTCCATTGCACTTTGACTAAGCGAACCTTCTTGTTCCTCAGTTCTTTGGTTTCTTTGCCGATAATCTTTAGCGGCTCTCGCCTCACAGCTAATTCTGGAGTAATTTCAATATCCTGCTGAGCTGCTTCTCCCACGATCAAGTCTGGATCATGAACGTGCTTTCGAAGTTGAGATATATGAAATACATCATGCACTCCAGGCAACCAGTCAGGCAGTTTGACCCTATAAGCGAGAGTTCCAATCCGTTCCAGAATAGGAAACGGACCAATAAATTTGGGCGCTAACTTCCCAGTTTTACCGAACCGGATAACTCCTCTCATCGGCGATACTTTCAAATATACATAGTCGCCAACTTCAAAGGATATATCTCTTCTTCTTTTATCGGTGTAGCTCTTTTGTCGGCTTTGAGCGGCGAGTAATCTCTTCTTAATAAAATCGACTTTGTCGGCAGCTTCTCGAATCATATCAGGACCCAACACAAGTCTATTTCCAGGCTCGACCCAACAAGCAGGAGATCGGCAAGGTCTACCATATAATGCTTCGAATGGCGACATTGTCAGACTCGCCTGGTAGCTGTTGTTATAAGAGATTTCAGCCAAATGCAGATGGTCTTCCCATGATCCATCGAAATCTAGAATACAAGCCCGCAATAGATCTTCTAAAATGCGATTTACCCTCTCAGTCTGACCGTCTGTCTGAGGATGATAAGCGGTGCTCATGTTTAACTTCGTTCCCAGCTCGACTTGAAATGCTTCCCAGAATTTGCTAGTGAATATCGTATCTCTATCGCTTACTATACTGAGCGGCACTCCATGTAGTCTAACTATTTCCCTGAAGTATATCTGCGCCATACTATGAGCGGTTCTATTTGATTTGACAGGTATGAAATGGGCGGTCTTCGTGAAGCGATCTACGATCACCCAAATACCGTCATTTCCTTTTCTTGTTCTGGGCAAACCATCAATGAAATCCATAGAAATATGTTCCCACTTCCAACCAGGAACTTCTAGTGGTTGTAATAATCCAGCCAATTTCTGTTGGTCGCTCTTGACTAGCTGGCAAGTAGGGCATCGGCTAACATATAAAGAAATGTCCCTCTTCATCGACTTCCACCAGAAAGTGCGTTTAATGTCATTATACATTTTGCTTACTCCCGGATGGATACTGAGATTTGACTTGTGGCATTCATCCAGTACTTCTTTTCGAAGTTCAGGAATGTTAGGGACACAGATTCGACCTTTGAGCCTTAAAATCCCATCATTGTCTACTTGAAAACTCGAGGGTTCGCCTTGTTGAATTATCCCTCTGATCTTCTGAATGAAGTGATCATTTTCCTGAAGAGCAGAAATCTTATCTAGCATTGAAGTCGTGATGATAAAACTGGCGATCATTACATTCTTTCGGCTTAATGCATCGGCCACGACATTGGCTTTTCCTGGAGTATATATAATTTCAAAGTCATATGCTGCAAGAAACTCCAGCCAACGCTGCTACCTCAAATTTAAATCCTTCTGAGTGAACAGATACTTTAACGACTGGTGATCTGTGAACAGTTCAAATCTCTCGTCCAGAAGATAATGTCTCTAGATTTTCAAAGAGAATATGATAGCCAATAACTCCAGATCATGAGTTACATAGTTTTTCTCGTGCGGTTTCAGTTGACGGCTAGCATAAGCAATCACTTGGCCCCTTTGCATCAACACTGCACCAAGGCCTTCTCTAGAAGCATCAGTCCAGACTTTTAAATCTTGGTTGCCATCGATGATGGTTAACACTGGAGCTGTCGTTAATCTTAACTTTAGCTCCTCAAACGCCTCCTCACTCTCTTGAGTCCATTTGAATTTAGAATGCTTCTTTGTAAGCTTCGTTAAGTGACCAGATATCTTCGAAAAGTCTTTAACGAACTTTCGGTAATAGCTAGCCAATCCGAGAAAACTGCGGACTTCAGTGGGATTACTGGGCTGTTTCCAATTCTGAATAGCTGTGATTTTGCTTGGATCAACAGCGATTCCTTCTTTCGATACGACATGGCCCAGAAATTTCACTTCATCTTGCCATAATATACATTTGGAAAACTTGGCTTTTAATACATTCCGTCTGAGAATTTCTAACACTTGTTCCAGATGCTTTTCATGTTCGGCCTTTGATTTAGAGAAGATTAGAATATCATCAATAAAAACCAAAACAAATTTATTCAAAACCCCTCTGAATACTCTGTTCATCAGATCGACGAAATAAGCTGGAGCGTTACATAAGCCGAATGGCATTACTAACCACTCGTAGAATAGGTCGGGGCCTCTGAACGCTGTCATTGGAACACACTCTTCGGCAATTCGAAGTTGATGGAATCCTGTAGCTAGGTCCATTCGTGAAAATACTTGTGCGCCATTCAGACGATCCAACAAATCATCAATCCGCGGCAATGGATATTTATTCTTTATTGTCTGTTTGTTCAGATCACGATAATCCACACATAGCCGTAGAGTACCGTCAGATTTTGGGACAAATACCACTGCTGCACCCCAATCAGAGAAACTAGGCCTGATCAGACCTTTCCATACCAGCTGTCGTGTTTGATTGTCTAATTCCTCCTTCTCTTTCAAGGACATTCTCCGAATAGCGTGAACTACCGGCCTTGCATTGGGAAACAAAGCAATCTTGAAATCTATTTCTCTCTGCGGAGGTAAGCGAACAACTTCTTCGAACACATCCGCATAGTTCTTGACGACAGGAATGTCTTTGATGAGGTCAGGAATATTCTCTGTGATTTCAGGGACATTTTCAATTTGGGCTGGAGAAACATTCAAAGCTGCCCAGAAGTCTTTTCTATTAGCATTCTGACCTTCACAGGGAATGGTTATATAACCCCCTGATTTAATCTTAGCTCTAACAACTCTCTCGGCGCATCTAACCTCTGCTTCATATTTGGTTAGCCAATCCAATCCCAAAATAAGATCGAATTCATCAAAATTCATGACGACAGAGATAATAGGGAATTTATAGCAAGAAAAAGAGACGGGTACTGCACAAACCCAACTGAGATTGATGGAACCTCCAACTGGATTTCGGACAATCATTGGCTCTTTGAGCTTCTTCAAATTCAAATCCAACTTCTTGACTGCACTCTTTGCAATAAAGCTTCGTGACGCGCCTGTGTCAAACAGTACTTTAACTGGAATGTTTTTGACATTGAGCGTGCCTTCTAAGACGTCGGCCCTTTCTTGACTAGCTGAGGGCTCAGAAGTTTCTGCTACTTCATTTATTTGAGCCTCCTTGGTTGCCTTTAACAGCCGGCAATCCTGTCTTACATGGCCAAACCGATGGCAAATGCTGCATTCTCTAGTCTCCTGAAACTTCTTCTTTGACTTCGGTTCACTCTTCTTTAGTTTCTTCAAAGATCTGCATTTTCCTTGCAAATGCCCTCGCTTATGGCAGTTATTGCATGTGGCGGTCGTTACTAGTTCTTTTTCGGATCTGGCCCTTTTTCGGTTTGCCTTGGGCTTCTTACTGACCTCAGACCTCTTACTGGCTTCAGTAATATCAGTTTCTGACTCTGTTTTGTCACTAGAATAGACTTCTTCTTCGTCGCGCAACATTCCTTTCTTGTCTAGATCTTCGTATTGATAAGCCATATAAATCATTTCTGAGAAAGGAAGCTTCACATGCCCCAATACTTTATTCCGGTATTTCCTTTGAAGGCCGTGAATAAATCTCAGATTTTTCCTCTTTGGGTCTTGAATTAGATGAGGAGCAAAGTGAGAAAGTTCATTGAATTTCTTATGATATTCGGGAATTGTCATGTCTCCTTGTATCAGATAAGAAAATTCATCGCATAATCGCTCAGTTGCTTCGGGAGGAGTAAACCTTTCTAAGAAAATCACCTTGAATCTATCCCAGGTGATATCACCTTCTGGATTACCTTTAATAACAGAATCCCACCAGAATAAAGCTTCGTCTTTGAGAGCCCAGGAGGCCAGCAATCTTTTCTGGTCATCTCTAAGCTTTAATGCTTCGAAAATTTTCTCAGCCGAACGAATCCAAGCTTGTGTCTTCATAATAGATTCTTCACCAGAGAACGGTATTCCACCCATATTTCGATATTTGATTAATAGGGCCTCAATATCCGGTTCTGTATTCCTTCTTCTTCTGACACTCATTTTCTAGTACTTCTGCAAATGGCAGATCAATGTCAGGTCACAGAAAAGATATTTTAAAACATAGAGACAAATACTTTAAATGTAAATGTGTCTATCAAGGTGTAATTTCATTCTGCTACTCATACTAGGATATTACTGATCCTATCTGTATAGAGTTACCCGTCCTAGAACACTACTGGTTCTATTTCTGACGAGTTCGTTCAAATGTTATATTCCAGAACTAAGCTTAACCAAAGCTCTGATGCCACGTTGAGACGACCCGATTTCCCGTTCTCACGGAAACAAGGGCTATCTTTGGAATATAACACAGAAACAGATAATAGCAGAACAGAATTAAATAAATACACCAGATAATGAACAATAAAATATACTGGATAAAAGTAATCATCAGAGTTACACAGTATACAGGATCTTACTTAGTACAAATACAGTTCAGCTATACATAAATGTCTACAGCGGAAATAAACAAAATATGTACAATAGGAGCTGAACAGCATAAAAAGAAATAAATGATAGAATCCATCTTCAGCTCCAGCTATCCAGAAAGAACTAGCTAAACCTGAATACAAGGCTGCCCGTGTAGAAAAAGGGGGCACCCGAGTTTGAAAGTGAAACAAACTACGAGTCAGTCATGGGACTGGTATGAGAAATCTGCTCAACACATATATAATATGGCCAATCACAGGACCACGCCACCTTCGTGGAACGGGTTTACTCCATTGGATTGCCAGTGCTTTAAAACAAATCTTTCTTTTAAACATCGCTATGCCTTTTATAAAAATGAAGCCATTATAAGACTCAGTTCCCATCACACAATGCAACGCAAACCGGAGGATAGAGTTTTACCTTATAATGGCCAAAATATGATTGATACGAATAAAACAAAGGCAATTGATATTATTGCTAGTGTCATATGTTTTGAAAACACTTTCAAATCATAACTATCAATCATAGACGGCATGGGTACCATATATCATGTCGCCATATATATATACAATCAAAACCGCACGATGTCGTATTTGGAAATTGGATTTCCGTCATGAACCAAGGCAAAATATAGTCCTTACCGAATTCGAGACAATCTAGCCCATGTCTCCGGAACACCCGCAACTGCCCCTTGGATCGTCAGGGTCGGTCCACACGGAGTGGATTATAGTGCCTGAACAATACGTTCCTCCGCCCTTTGGGGCGTAAATGAGCCAACGAATGACTCCATCAGACCCGGATCGTCCGACCAAACCGAGGCGCCTCGCAACAGCAACAACCACATAGGTGAAAAGTATATAAATGTCAGGGCTGGTAGGTCACTGACACCACCCTAGCTAGAAAGAAACGCATGTCCTCCCTGATGTCCTCTCCCGTTTTAGGTTCATACCGAGGTGTGAGGCTCGCGAATTCACGTTATACACAAAGCTATGCCACACAGGCGGTGCTTTGATCATCACCACAAGACTTTGCTTTTCAACAGAAGCCCTGATCACTGCATCTTAGCATGCCACACAGGCAATTCATGCCATGCAACTGATGTCCATCGATATACAACCTCTGAGCTCGTGCGTCTCGGAGAAGGGCGTTAAGCAAAAGAATAAATTCTCCGCCGCCAAACAGATGTATATTTAACAGAAATCAATCAACACAGAATAAATTCCAATGCCTGACACACAGTCCATTTACAAGTCCGTTCTGGGTCTGAACGAAACCGGAGGCACTAAATACCTCGCAAACCCATCGATCACCACGTACGTCTGGACGATCACCACTCATTATCCATATTTCGGGATGCCTCCCAATCAGGACCTCGGTTACCATCCAAACGAGGTGAAGATCTCCGGTCTTCGACCACCGTCTTCATCTTCGACTTTCAATCGTCGGTCAATTATTTGAAATGAGAATTAACTCGGCCTTCTCAAATAATTCACGTATATTTAGATTTTCAAATCAATTTATTTCAATGGTTAAATTATTCGACAACACCAATATTGTTCTTTAATGTAATTTTCACACCAAACACATTCAACCATCAAAAGCCACACAAATCAAGCAAATTTCAGTTTATTTCCATTCCATATCGCCTATGGTATTTTATAACTATTTATCGCTATTTTTATTTATTTTAAAATAGCTAATATGTTCAAAACGACGTTTCGGGCCATAACGTGGTCGTGGCGCTTTTTTTCTTCAGATTTGATTTACACATATCTGAAAATCTAACCGTTGGATCTTCACAAAATTTACATCATTAGAAAGGTCTTTTCAAAACGAATCCAACGGTTCCAGTTTCGGGAAAATCCGACGGTCGGATCTCCCGGTACAATCGTTTGAAGTTTCGATTTCAAAATACGAACTGCAGCGTCGTTATTCGATTAAATATAATTATATTTATATATATAAATAAATATAATCGTTTCTGGCGCTGTTTTTCTTCAGATTTGAATTAAACATTCCAGACAATCCAACCGTTGGATTTCTACAAAGCTGGTGCCGTTGGGAAGATATTTCCAAGGCGAACCCGACGGTTGAGGTTTCGGGAAAATCCAATGGTCGGATTTCCCGCACTAGTCGTTTGAAATCACGGTTTCAAAATACGAACTGCACGGCCTCGTTTCGTTTTAATTTTATTTATTTTTATATATTTATATAAATATAGTTCATTCAATGATTTCCCTATCGTTTTCACTTCAAATATTTTTCTAACACCTTAAATTTTTGGAAAATTTCGCCATAACCTCCCCTGCACCGGGAGCATCGGGAAATCGCAAATAGCGTTCCCGGTCCTTCCAATCTCAAAAAGAAAAAGAAAAAGCCAAGCGGCTAGCCAACAGGCTCATAAAATCATCACCCAAACAAAGCAGTAAATGTGTACCTATTTGTCGGGCACAAAATTTTATTCCTCTTCTCTAGCCCCTTTGCTATAACCTGTTCAATGAATATGTATGTACACATATACACAGTTCATATCATTTATCATTTTCTATTCGACTTCATATTTGATTTCTATTTGGTTTAAAAAAAACGCCATTCATTCTAATGTTACATAAATAGGTACAAATCATTTCATTAGCTAATTAATGAATATTTCAACTCATATATGTTTATTTTGAACAAGTGGCTATTTTTAACACTTCACATTTCAACGATTTATGCATACAATAAAAATGTGATTTTTATTGTAAAAACCACTCATTTCAAAACACTATTTTTCTATATAGTTCCTATAGGTGATAAAAATAAGATTTTTATCCTAAAACAATTTCTTTTAAAACGAGATTATTTTACACAGTTCATATAGTCGATAAAAGGTGATTTTTATTATCAAACAATTTATTTCAAAATATGAATACCATTCAACACATGAATTTCTAATCAATGAATAAATATAGTTTAAGCATATGAAAATAATTCAAACACACGAATATTATTCAAAATTTCGGCAGCATAACGGCAGGGTAGTTAAATCGGGACCGTCCCTAGTACGGCTCCTCGCTCTACCTTAAAACCTCGCGGTTTTTGACAATGGGGTTCATGCATCTAGTTCGCACGCAGGCGGCATGTATATATTTATTTCATTTCCACAAACTAATCCTATGTGGTTTCAACCAAATATTTTCCAATCACAAACGGGTATTTTTCAACCACAATCAACCAATATCAATCACAAACAATCCCGAACAATCATTCGCTACCAATAAATTTTCACAACAATTTGAATCAATAAATATTGTCCATGGTTTGTGGACGAGGGGCGTATATATATATATATATATATATATATATATATATATATATTTATATAGCAATTCACTTTCATTTCACACACACATATATATATATATTTTTAAATCAGAAATCTTACCAATAGCTATCCAATACCAAGACTCTTCCTTTATAGAAATCTTCTCCAACCTCGCCTTCGTTGCCCGTATTCTCTACACATGTAAAAAACAAATTTTTACTATGTTATTCAATATATAAAAATCTGATTTTTACTTCGACTTTCAATATATAAAAATATGATTTTTACTTCGACTTTCAGTATATAAAATTATGAGTTTTACTTCGACTTTCAATATATAAAAATATGATTTTTACTTCGACTTTCAATATATAAAAATATGATTTTTACTTTTTAAAGTTCAAATCTTTTTTTTTCCATTCTAAAGCTCAAACCTTTTTCTCTTTGAAGTTTAAACCTTTTCCAAAAATCAGTTTTTATATACTTTTGAAAATCAGTTTTTATTTCCTTTTAAAAATCAGTTTTTTATTTCTTTTTAAAAATCAGGTTTTTATTTCTTTTTAAAAATCAGGTTTTTAATTCTTTAAAAATCAGTTTTTACTATTTAAACAAATCAGTTTTTATTCTTTTAAAAAAATCAGTTTTTATTCTTTTAAAAAAATCAGTTTTTATTCTTTTAAAAATATCAGTTTTTATTCTTTTAAAAAAATCAGTTTTTATTCTTTTAAAAATATCAGTTTTTATTGTTTTAAAAAAATCAGTTTTTATTCTTTTAAAAAAATCAGTTTTCCAGAAATAATAAAAACGAAATTTACAGTATTAAAATAAAAATAAAAATAAGATTAAATGCTTACTGTAATCTGCGAAGGGGGGGGGAGCGATGGCTTCGAGGGGGACGGCGTCGATGTCGGCAGCAGGAGGAAGAGTCGGCGAAGCGGAGGGTGGAGCGATGGCTTCGAGGGGCTTGGGTCTTCGATCGAGGGAGGGGGGACAGGCGGTGATGGGTGGCGCTTCCTGGGCTGCGGCGCGATTTAGATTTAGGGTTTTTTTTGTCTGATTAATGAAATCGGGGGGTGGGGGGGCCAGGAAGAAGAAAAAGGGAGGGAGATTATATTTTTTTTAATTTTATTATTTAATTATTTAATTTAGCAAAAAGTTGACTTTTACATACGACCTCGAAACGAGGCCCACCGCCTGTCGCCCATAGCGTTTTACCCAGATTCTGAACACAATGGGATATGTATCGCAAGCTGATTTGCTCGTTACAATCAGTTTCCTTTTGAATTTTCATTTAAATCACTATATTGAATTTTAAACGCACATTTCAAATTACCGGGGCCACATACTAACTAGAAAAATTCCAGAAAAATATTTTCTAGCTTCGTATTGACGATACGGTCCTAACAAAAATAGTTTCATCGAATTCTGAGACCGTTTGAAAAATGGCCAATTTCCAGTCGATTAAAATCAACTGAAACCGGTCAAACGCGTTTTCCTTTGCCACGCTCACATATTGATTCGAAAAATTATGAAATTTGAAACCTAGCAATAACCTGACACTGCGGATCTAACAAAAGTGGTTTCGTCGAAATCCGAGGTCATTTGCAAAATGTCCATTTTTGATGGCCTGAATTCCATAGCGACTATTCAGAATTTTCAACTGGACATATCTTTTGATTCCCGCTATCAAATTTCGATTGGTCGGACACGTTTTCGTTTTGATTCGGTTTTATTTAATTTAAATTATCTGTTGATTTCAACTCCTATTTGAGTCTACCAACAGACATTTCTAGCGTTATACCACTGCTCGGAACACACTGGGACAGGTCAAGAAGTCCAATTCGATCATCTGTAGTTGATATAAATTTAAATTGATATAATTTAAATTTCAAACTATTTATTCTCCTTGATAATAAATAAATATTATTACCGTTAAAATTTCATATTAATTATTTGAACTGTTTTTCAATTCAAAATAAAAATTTGAATTCAACTAAATCCATTTTCGTATTCTGATAAGTTAATATTTTCAATATTAAATTGAAATTGATTTTTAAATCGATAACTCCAAAATAAAATTCCACTTATATTACCAATTCAATATTTAAATGAAATATTAAATATTCAAAAATCAACCCATAAGGATCCGGGTCATTACAATCTTCCCCACTTAAAATAATTTCGTCCTCGAAATTGCTAAGGTAGGGAAAGTGCTACAAACCCATTAACTTTCAAAACTTATTTATGTTGATCCTCAACATTTCAAACTTCCTTACGTAATTCTCTTTCGAATAAATCCCTATTCGATAACTCCTTCCTTCGAATAACTATATTCGATAATCTCTCTTTCGAATAACCTGATTCGAAAACCTTTCTTCGAATAACTATATTCGATAATCTATCTTCAATTTACCCTTATCCATTAACTCTATTGGATTTAACTCTTATCGATTAACCCTATCGAATAACTAAATTCGATAATTCCTTCGAATAACCAATATTCTATGACTCACTTCGACCAAACTAATCGATAACTCTTTTCAATTAAACTATAATCGATAACTCTTTTCGATTAAACGATAATCGATAACTCATTTCGATTAACAAATAATCAATAACTCCTTTGATTTACTAATAATCGATAACTCCTTTAATTCTATCTGAATAACCAATATTCGATTTAACTCCATTCGCTTGACTCTAGATCGCAGCGATCACAATGGTTACGCCTAATTTCCCCCAGGAAACATCCGACCGCCCTAGGCTATCTGCAGCCCTGCGAATTACGCTAGCAGTCGTACGAAATGGCAACTTATCCTGAGTAATTATGTTTGACTAATTCTATCTCAATACTATATTCGATCAACTTTTATTGAATAACTAACATTCAATTAAATTCTAATTCGATTAATTATGTTCAATTAACTTTATCTGGTAAACTCTTTATTTGAATAACAAATATTCGATAAATTCTGATTGAATCACTAATATTCAACTAACTCTACGGATTAACCCTAACTGATTAACTCTAACTGGTTAATTCTTACTCTAATCGATTTATTCTAACACTAATCGACTTCTCCTATTTGAATAACTCCTATTGGATAACGTTTATTCATTTATAAAGATTTACTTTTAGTAACGGTTCTTCACTTTATAAATGTTCTCTTTAATAACGTTACTTCACTTATACAAGTGTTGTGTACCCCTTCTATTTAAAACTATCGGTGTTGAAAACCAGTATCTCCTCTCTATATAAGTTCAAACTTATACATTTCATCTATCTAATGATAAATATTTAATTTAATTTATAAACTGTTATTTATAAATAAATCCTTTCTATTTACCTGTTAAAAACATAATTCCATTTTCTATTCATCTTCTAAATATTCCTTTGATTAAATTCTATTTATTTAACAAATAAATATCTCATTTATAACATTCTATTTATTTTCTATAAATAAATATTTCCATTTACTCTATTTGTAAATGTTTTACAAATACTCCTTTTTAAATTCTATTTGTAACTGTTTTTACAAATATTTCTCCTCCTATTTGTTTGCACATAACTACCTTTGTATTTGTTTTACAAATATATTTTCTTTTTAACTCTTTTGGTTTTTCCTTTATTCATACCCAATTCATATTTCATTTACATGATATTACTCAATTTATTCGTTTCGGTCCATTTAACTTACTTAAGTTAAATTTAATTTCAACCATTCAAATTCCCATTAACTAGTTGCTAATTAACCGTTTTGCCTATTTTACCCTTTTTATTTGAATATAACATGTTCAAATATAAGTCGACTTAATTATAACTAATCTAATTATATTTTCGACTCGAGTTATATTTTCGATTTCGAATATAAATTCTCAATCTCTTTCACTTATCCAAAAACCCAATTTCGATTCAAATTTCCTTTAACTAATTATTTTCCAATTTAGTTAATTCTATTTAACCATTTAGAATATGATTTTTGTTTTAAAAATAATTTCACTTACTTCACTGGAGTTCATATTTATTTTATATCCCCAGTCTGGATTTTTTCTAATGCCAATTCAGATTTTGTTCCCTAAAAATCCTTCTATTTATTTAATTAAACCGTTATGGTTTTATAATGGTTCTGGCGCCGCTTTTCTAAAAAATTGATCTTGACATAACTCAAAATCTATACGACGAAATCCAGATTTTTCTCTCTCATTAGAAAACTATTGTTCAACCGGTCCCGACGATTCTTGTTTCACAGAATTCCGACTTCAACTGAGTTCTGTATACTAAATTAAAGTTCGAATCGCCAATTTACGAACTGTCGCGCTACGGCGAGCTCGTTTTAATTATATTTATAAATATAAACGTTTTAACTTTGTTTATAATAAATTCAACACCATTCTGATATATATATCAAATCCATTTTTCCATTTCAACATAATATTCCCGATCTATTTCACTTCTTTATTCAAATCCTATATATTAATTTAAAATATTCAAATTCCATTTGAATTTCTTTATTCAAACTCTATATTATTTCCTTCTATTCAATTTCTATTTGAATTTTCTTCTGTTTAAATCCTATTTGAATTTCTTATCTTCAAATTCTATTTGAATTTCTTATCTTCAATTTCTATTTGAAATCCTTTATTCAATTTCTATTTAAATTCCTTTGTTCAATTTCTGTTTGAAATCCTTTGAATTTAAATTCTATTTAATTTCACTTTGAATTCAATTTCTATTTAATTTCACTTTGAATTCAAATTCTATTTAATTTCACTTTGAATTCAAATTCTATTTAAACTCCTTTTATTTAAAATTCTATTTCAAACTTTATATTTTCTTTGAATTCTAATATTCAACCTCCACTTTATATTCTCTTTGAAATTCTATTTAACCATTTTCCATTTGAATTCTAATATTCAAATCTCTATTTGACTTTTCTTTATTCAAATCCATTCGAATTCCATTGAATTCAAATTCCATTTCAATTTTTCTTATACAATTTCTATTTGAATTTTCTTTATTCAAACTCATTTGAATTCCTTTGAATTCAAATTCTATTTCACTTCTATTTGAATTATATACATATTCAAATTCCTTTATTTTACTTCTATTTTAAATCTATATTCCCATTTCAAAATTCCTTTGAAGTAATATAAATACATACATATATTTATATCTATCTCAAATTCAAAACATTTGAATTTTCAAACAACTTGTTTCTTCCAAACAAATTTCCATCAAAACTTTTCTAAGGCAGCAATTCATCACTTAGAAACTCGGAAATGAACACTGATGATGTTGCGACCATCATCAGAATTATTTCCCAGCTACTGAATGAGTTCAGTGCTATATTTCTTTCAAACTCCATTTAGAAAAAATATTTTCCAAACTCCCAGGATTTTAAATTCTGAATTCTGGTTGGAATTCAATTTCAATTTATCTCATTTGTATTTGATTTCATATACAAATTCCATTGGTTATATATATAAATATTTCAGTTTTTATAATCCAATTTGATTATAATTCTAATAATCAACTCAACTATTTAAAAACAATATCGTGTCCAATCTCCTGTTCAAGTGTTTATAAACTCCTATCGACATCGTGGCGTCCCACGATTCGATCAGAATTCATAATTCACTCAACAGACTAGTCAACACAATATAAAACAGTTTTTATATCAAATAACAAATACGCTCTCTTGTATATATATACACTCAACTCATTCTAGGATACTACTGATCCCATCTATAATTAGCTCATTCCGACAAGCCTAGGTATTCGCTCAACCTAATCTCTGATACCAACTGTAATGACCTAGATTTCCGCAACATCAGAGTTGACTATATACATCATACGTCCAACCCAAATATATTGAAAATACGAATCATTTTTTTTAGAAGAAAGAGATAGAAGAAGAACAGAAAAAACAACACAGAATCTCACATCGTAGCGGAACAAAATATAATATATCATATCTTTGAAATACAAAATCTTAACTGTATAACATACACTTATCAGAGTACAACACTTACAACACAACGGAACCACTATAACTAGATAACGCTGAAGCCTCCTGCTCCAAGCTCCTTTAGATATATCTGAAAAATCCTGAACTACTTGACTGCCCGTACAAATTTAGGCACCCAAGAGTTTAGGTAGAACAAAACAAAATAAACTCCGGGTCAGTCATGGGACTGGTATGAGTAAATAGTTTAAAACAGTTTCAGAAAACTAAATGATATCTCATAAGACCACGCCGTATAACACGGAACGGGTTTTTCCCTTATGAGAATCCAAACACTTGACTTATCTTTATATCAAAACTCTTTTGATATTATAATAATGTCTAAATCAAGTAGATAACAATCTAGTGGAACGTTTGCATCTCACGTTCCACATATATAATATACGATCAAAACCGCAAGCACGCATTGGGAAATAGATTTCCAACTATGACAAGGTATGGAACCACCTTCCGCTGGTATATCTCTAGAGGAGAATATACCGAGTTCAACAAAAACATCTTGCAACTTAGCCACACATGACCGACCACTCATTTCGCTTGAGTGTATCGAATGTATATCACTAACGGTTGGGATCAGCAACCGTTTCCCGAATGGGACAGCATCGACAATAGATTTTTAGAAGTAAATGAAACTCTAGTTCAGGTGATTATACACCTTAATAGGTGCGACCTACATAGCCATGCTGCTTGCCCGATTTCTGTCATTTACCGATTGATGAGGCTTGAGGTTACGCCTTATCATCACATCAGATTCACTTCGAATGCCACATCGTCAAATCCATCAAATCACCGATTGACGTACTCAACAGTACATTACGTGTTAGCTAAAAGAAGTTTCCTTCTCCGCTTCCACTCTTGGTACAGTTGAAGGAATCGATGTACGTGACCTTTCTAGAAATACTCTGTCAGACATTCATCCATACAAGTCACCCAGGAACAGGATGAACTGAAGGTACTATTTCTATTAATAGAAAAAGTCCTTGCACTCTACTCCGTCTTCAATTTTCTTTATATAATCTGTTTCGCACGCTACTGCCAATACGGAGTGGTTCTTCGGATAATAATCCAACCGGTCTCTCCATATTGACAACGATGGTCAAAACTCCGATAGTCTGTGATTTAACTATCGAATAAAACAAGTGTTTCGATAGTCGATGATTTAACTATCGAATAAAACAAGTGTTCATCCAAACATCCAACAATCAGTGAGCCTTTAATTAATATTTCATTAATTAAATCACTTCTCTATTTCTTTATCAATATTTTTTAACCAAATATTTTCAATAATCATATTGGCCTTTTACGTTATTTGGAAAACATTTCCGAATATCGCCTTCCTTTATTTTCTAGCTTTAGACATATTTATTATTATATTTCCAAGCTTACATTTATTTAGGTTAAAACGGATGTTGTGTAAAACATCGTTACGACAACCCAAATACTATATTCAACTAACTCTTATTCAACAATGATCTTCGAGCCTAAAATCTTACTGTTTATTTGTTAATAATGAAATCAAATCAAGTTGGGGTATAACTACCTCTCAGACCTTGACTGAATAACATTTATAACGTCAAAATAGATATGACTACTTACTCGAAAAATCAATACCATACAACTACTTCTTCACTTTTAAACACATATATACTTTCTCTTTCTATTCTTTCGAGATTTTATTTCTAGTCTTCCGTTTTGATTATACTATTCTATTTCTAAGTTCGTTTCCTTATCGACTTCTATATATATCGATACGTTGATTTCGAACAATCAAATTATCTTAAAAATATTCTATCTCCTTAAATTCCTGGAAAAATTCTCCATAACCTCCTTTGTATCGGGAGCATCGGGAAAATCCCCAAACTGCCACACAGGCCTTCTCCAATCAAAAAGAAAAAGAAAAGCCAAGCGGCTAGCCGATACGGCGCATAAAATCTCATATATGAATTAAATACGTACCTTTTTGTCGGGCATTCTATTTATATACCTTCTAACACTTTATTCCAAACCTGTCTCCTGTATCTTTATACCTGTCCAATCTATTTTAACTATACAAATCGTTTTAACTAAATTTGTTAATTTATTCCTTTGTCTATTTCACTTTCATATTTGAACATGACATGTTCAAATATATTTTAACTTGCATATTAACAAATTCTAATTATACTCATACTCTCGTTTCCTTATCGACTTCTTATTCAAATTCCAATTCAATTCTATTTGAATTCTCTTTATTTAAACTTCATTTGAACTCTATTTTCAAATTCTATAGTTTAAAGTACGTTTGAATTCTATATTCAAATTCTATAGTTTAACGTCCATTAGAATTCTATATTCAAATTCTATTTGAATTCTCTGCATTATTTATAAACAACGTTTATAACTTCAGTTCAAAACCCACCTTTCCATTTATAAACAACGTTTATAAATTCAATTCAAATCCCATATTTTCATTTATAAACAAAGTTTATAAATTCGATTCAAATCCCATATTTTCCTTTTATAAACAAAGTTTATAAATTCCATACTTGTTTTATATATATTCAAAACAAGTTAATATTTTTATTCTATTCGGAATTTCAATTTCTATTCTATTTGAATCTTATATATTCAAATTTTAAATTCTATTTTCAAAAAAATAGAATTTTCTTTCTAAATCTCAAATATCCTTTTCATGACATTTTTACATATCAACACTTAGGCCCTAGTGATATTTAAACAGACAAAGCAACCAGTTATTTATTTTTCTAACACATCATATATGACAGTATATATGCAAATAAATAGACAAACAGATAATATATTTTTGAGGAATCCTGTTGGATTCCTCTAACCTATTTTCCTGCATCCACGGACATTAGCACATAAATAATACTCATTCTGCTTCGTGGAAGAATATCCAGGTATAAAGGTCATCCACTATCGTAGCGTGGGACGTATAGGGTAATCATCCGCTAAAGGAAACCGCGGGCATCCGCTAATGAGACTGCGGGATTCCAACCAATCATCAACCCAATATATATATATATATATATATATATATATATCCTAAATAATTAATATATTTTTTAAAACAATCAGACAGCATTCAAACAAGCACAGACAATTATTTTTAACTATATAAAAAAATAATTTCTAAATAAAAGGTGAGATTTACTCACATTGATTTTTCTTCCATTTCTTCCTATCCATTTAATTTCTGAATCGTCGCGTCTATAATCGTCTTGACTTATCTCGGAAAATTTATTCCTTGTTTTACTCGACTACTTCATGTAACAAATTATCGAGTGGTTCCGACGTAAGAAATCGTCTCCAAATAATACTCCTTTTCCTTGTGACATTTTCTCAAACACTTCATGGTCACTTCATCATCAACACCGAACAAATGTCCAATAGACTTAACCTCCGCTGCGATGCCACCATTTCAGCTCCAGACCCCTCGTCCAGACTATTGAACTTCCCAATATCATCATTTTTGATATCAACGCACCTGCCTATACCACGCATCTCATCTCCAGGTTCCAACGCCCCCACCTCATCCTCTAAAAGATCATTTCTGAAATCGAGCTTCTACTGAAACCACAACACTCCTTTTCGACTTTGCAAAATCCATGGTACTACCAACCCCATTGATCCCTCAGTTCATCATCGCAACCAGATCGAACTCGCAATCCTACTTCTACTAGCGTCGCTCACCATATAATCATCCCCAACACCAATCGATTAACCTAGCGTCCTTATAGGCAGCCTTAGGTCCCTGTCAACTACCCAGAATTCACCTCGCACCTCCTGTTGTTCGCACTCCTAACCTAATTCCATCTCGCGTTGATCTTCGAACCGCAGGGAACTCACGAATTCCATTTTCATTTCGAACCCCTCTTTTATTTTTTCACGGTGGATTTGATTTTGGTCTGAGGAAACGAGGGAATGGTCATTTGATGATTTCATGGGTTTTGATTTATAGAAGGGGCAGTAGCGGTTTGGTTTGTTTTGTGGTGCTAGAAGAAGACACCATTTGATTTGTGTGTGGATATAAACATGGCACCGTTTGATTTGTTTTGTGGTTACAAAGGGGACACGGTTTCGTTTTGATTCGGTTTTATTTACTTTAAATTATCCGTTGATTTAAACTCCTATTTGAGTCTACCAACAGACAATCCTAGCGTTATACCACTGCTCTGAACACACTGGGACAGGTCACGAAGTCCAATTCGATCGTCTGTAGTTGATATAAATTTAAATTAATATAATTTAAATTTCAAACTATTTATTCTCCTTGATAATAAATAAATATTATTACCGTTAAAATTTCATATTAATTATTTGAACTGTTTTTCAATTCAAAATAAAAATTTGAATTCAACTAAATCCATTTTCGTATTCTGATAAGTTAATATTTTCAATATTAAATTGAAATTGATTTTTAAATCGATAACTCCAAAATAAAATTCCACTTATATTACCAAATCAATATTTAAATGAAATATTAAATATTCAAAAATCAACCCATAAGGATCCGGGTCATTACATCTCAAAAAGAAAAAGAAAAAGCCAATCGGCTCATAAAATCATCATCACCCAAACAAAACAGTAAATTATAGTAAACATGTACCTATTTGTCGGGCAAACAAATTTTATTCTCTGCTCTAGCCTCCATGCTATGATCTGTTCAATGTAAGTATATGTATATGCAAGCAAATGCGACTAATTTTCAATACAATTCAATATTTGGTTCAATTAGGCTAAATGGTTCAAAATTATCAAACAAATAAATAAACAACACAAACATCAATCTATTAGTGAATTTAACGTTTCAAATTGATAATTTTGATATATAGTCAAAAATCATGTTTTGATGCCAATTCACAACAAATAAATCTATCTATATAAGTTTTGGTTCTCACACCAGTCTAATGGAAATATATATATATCATACCTTCGAAACACGATCATAAGTTCTGATGATGATCGATCAATCATCAGAACCATCTCCGGGTGTCTAGAATGTGATTCTATATCCATCCAGTATATTAAAACTTCGAATATACGTTCATGACGCGTATAAGCAAAATCTTTATATACTCGATTGTCCAAATTCAAAATAAATAAATAATCAAATACGTTTAAAACGATTTAAATTTTAAAACTAAATTGTTTTCATTTGAAAAATATACTTTTCACACGTTCTAGGATACTACTGATCCTATCTCTAACGAGTCATTCTAATTGGATATTACTAATCCAATATCTGATGAATCCTTTCATATGGTTCTAATGTGTCTTGTTCTCGAGCTCTGTAAACCAAAGCTCTGATACCAAATGTGACGGCCGGGAATTTCTCTCGATCCGAATCTGTCGTTAAACCGATCTAGACCGTTCGAAACCCCTGATCGTTTTGAGAACACGACAAAATAGAACGTAGACGGAAGAACATTTCATTGCTATTACAACAATTCCATCAGAATACAAGAATATACAGAGTATAATTGAATAAATTACATTCGAAAAATATCAGAGATTACAATAAATTACATAGCAGCGGAAAATAATACAAAGCACAACTGAAGGTGATATACGGATACAGAGCTTTCCGGATATCATTTCAGCTGTAAACCAGGATCCTGTGAATATAAATCTGCAAAACCAAAACTACTAGCTGCCCGTGCGGAAAATAGGGGCACCCAGAGTTTAGGTTAAAACAATAAACTCCAGGTCAGTCATGTGACTGGTGTGAGAACTAAAACAGTTATTAAAACTTTATTTTAAAAGAGAATGGTTCAAGGGACCACGCCGTATAACATGGAACAAGTTTCCTCCCAAGAACACGAGTGCATAGAATAAATAGCACAATGCTTTTTCAAAAAATGAAGCTATTATAGGACCCAGGTCCCATCACACAATGCAACGCAAGCCGGAGGATAGGGTTTTCCCTTATAATAGCCAAACATGCTTGGTACGTTTAAAACAATTCATTTGGTACTATAATAAGTGTATAGTGTCAAAACAATTTCAATCATAAATATAAATCATAGACAGCATGGGTGCCATATATCATGTGCGCAATATCACGTATTGGAAATTGGATTTCCATCATGAGTCGAGGAAAGGGGCAAGCTCCTCTTCGCTTCGAGACACTCTAGCAAATGCTCAGGACTACGCACACTGGGTAACCCTGGATCGGTTGGTCCAGTCCTCTCTTACGTTTGAGGATTGGCAATTCCTGAACATACGTTTCCCGGTCCTTACAGACCTAATATCGGGGAGCCTCATTCCAACTACCACAAAGGTGAAAAGTATATAAATGTCAGGGCTGGTAAGTCACTGACACCACCAAAGCTAGAAAGAAACGTCGTGTTCTCCCAACGGTCCGTATCCCGTTTTTATCTCATACCGAGGTGTGAGGCTTGCGAATTCACGTTATACACAAAGCTACGCCACAAAGGCCGTGCTTTGATCATCAAACACAAGACTTTGCTTTTCAACAGAAGCCTTGATCCATGCAACTCAGCATGCCACATAGGCAATTCATGCCATGCGATTGATATCTATCGATATATAACCTCTATGCTCATACGTCTCAGAGAAGGGCGTTAAGCAAGAGAATAAATTCTCCGCCGCCAAACAGATATATATTTAACAGAAATCAATCAACACAGAATAAAATCCAATGTCAGACGCACAATCAATTTACAAGTTCGTTCTGGGTCTGAACGAAACCGGAGGCACTTTCCTCGCATATCCATCGATCTCCAAGTACGTCTGGACGACCACCAACTGATTCCCTCATCTTGGGTGTACAGCCCAATCAAGATCATCAGTAATCACCCAAACGATGTGAAGACTTCCGGTCTTCAACCACCGTCTTTATCTTCGACTTATCGTCGAATCGGTTATTCAGAATGGGTATAAACCCGGCCTTTCCGAACAACCCGTGTATATTAAAAACAAATGTTACACAAACACAACATACGCCTCCTTCCGATTCATTAGTCACTAACCGTAAATCAGTAAGAGAGCAATTCCCTAAAAATTAACCCCGAAGGCCGAAACCAACATCAGATCAATACCCAGGATACCATTCTTCTTAACTAACTTACAACTAGTTTCTAAATTTCAATTCTTAGGGAAAGGTTCCCATTATTTTTATCCAAGATAAATTCTTTAGAATTTATCCTTTAATCTTCCTTTGGATGTCATTTCAAACCAAATTATGGTTTTCCAAACTAGTCGAGATTAGCGAACCACACCGAAGTAATTATTTATTTTATTTCCCAATCCCAACCTATTCATCCCATGAAGCAAAACTGGTAACACTCCATATCTAACACCGTGGTGTTATCGGTAAAATTAATTACCATTTCACGTTCAAATCTAATTAAAGATTTAACTATCGCTTTGGAGCAAAACTGGTGATACTCCATTCTCGCTCATTTTCAAAATTTGATATTTTAAATTATCACTTTGTTACTGGGTTAAAGAACTAATATCATTTAAAACACAGTTCACGACAAACCAAAATCACATTCTATTTATTATCGGGTTAAAGAACCAGTGTCATTTAAAACACCGTTCACGATAAACCCACAAATCAATTCAATTTAAAACCCGTTTCAAATCCAATTTATTTATTTAAAAATAAACGGGTTTTAATTTTAGTTCCAAACTAGTTCATTTCGATAAAAATCTATTTTTACCTTTTCAAATATGGAGTTTTTCATCCTAATTTTTCCCAAATCATCTCTTATGATTTTACACAAATTATTGATATTTTTAATAATTTTACCCAGGCCCGTACAGTCGATTTCCTTCAACGGCCATCGAATTGCACTTACAGCGACCTTTTCCAAATTTTATTTGGATGTATCTCCAAATCAAAACGTTAGATTTCAAATTTCTAATATTCGTTAGAAATCTCTTTTCGATACGAACCCAACGGTTCTGGTTTTAGGAGAATCCGACGGTCGGATCTCCCGTAATGTCTATTCGAAATAAATGGTCGAAATTTACGAACTGCCGTGGCGCGGCGCGTTCTATTCAGGCCATCATATTATATATATATAATATATAATATATATTTCGTCAATTTCTACTTAAAACGAATTTTATAAATCATTTTAAATACGTTTCAAAAACAATTTCAACTTCCATTTCAATTCAATTCGAAAATTGAAATTTTCCTTATAAATTCGTTTTAAAATTCATTTCTATTCAATTCAAATTTCAATTCAATTTGAATTCATTTCAATTCGTTTTCAATTCAATTCGAATTCGTTTTCTATTCGATTTAATTCAAATTGGTTTTCTATTCGATTCAATTCAAATTGGTTTTCTCTTCGATTCAATTCAAATTGGTTTTCTATTCGATTGAATTCAAATTGGTTTTCTATTCGATTCAATTCAAATTTCATTTCAAAATATTCGATTTCGAAATCACTTTTCAATATTCATTTTAAAATGAATAAAATCAATATAAATATCGTTCACGTCAAAATGGCGTCAATCTAATCAACACGGCTTCATATATCTCTATTTTCAAATATTCTATTTCAAATATTTCTTATTATCAAAATATTTCTATTTCAAATATTTCGTTCAATACATGACTAATCTCAATGGATGAGTACTATCAACCCATGGACCTTTATTTTATATTGATAAAGATGTAAATTTTATTATTAAAATATTTCGTTCAACACATGACTAATCTCAACAGATGAGTACTGTCAACACATGAACCTTTATTTTATATTGATAAAGATGTAAATTTTAATATTAAAATATTTCGTTCAATACATGACTAATCTCAACGGATGAGTACTGTCAACACATGAACCTTTATTTTATAATATTCTTTATTTCCCGATTGGAATGAGGCCCAATCAATTTCCGTATAAAGTTAATTATAGGGATTCCATACAACAAATGTATATAATAGCAACGATAAATAATCAACCATCATCCAAAGTGCACTACACTGTAGAAGCATCAAATATAGATATCTAACGCTTATAACAGCCTGTCAATCAATCGATCGACACACAAATAATTATTGGGATTAGTGTATACCGTATTTTATCCCAATACCCGTGTGGGGTTGCCAACAATCAAACACAGATTTTTATTTGTCCAGTTGTGCGATGTGTAAAATTTATCGTCCCAATCAATATCAGTCAAATTAGTGTATATAAACAAATCGGTCGATTTGTTTATAAATATTTATTTATTCACATTCACGTTAAAAATTATATTTTTAACGATAAAATTATTTTATTCAACCTATGAATATTCTATTCGGTTCATTTATTCAATAAAATGATATTTTTATATTTCTAATTTATTTTAGAAAATTTCGGCGGCATAACGGCACGATACTAGAAACGGGACAAGGCCTAGCCTTATCCTCAGTCTAGTGAAGGCCCACGCCATTCACACATCAATCAAATCCATTCCACTTCACCAAACAATTCAATTCAAACCAAATAATCTAACCAACTACACAACCAAACAAACAAGTCCATGCTCTATGGACGATTGTGTCGGGTGCTACTAAACACCATCTGCATCCTAGCATATATAATAATATAACTAGAAAAAGGAATTTTTTTAAAGGGTAAGAAGTTCTCACCAATAGCTATCCAATACCACGAATCTTCTAATGTAGAAGTCTTCGTCGTTCTCGCCTTTTTGTCACCTTCGTTGATCATAGCCACTACATATGTAATAACCCGGAAAATACGAGCCAATTTAAAATTTTTAAATTGATTATTTCAAAGCAATTTGAACCATTGAAATAGAATATTTCAATAAATTAGTGAATTAGAAATAGTAAGTCAGTTTGAAAATTTGAATTCGAACTTTGACCGACTATGCAGGGTGGAAAATATAACGGATTTTAGTGAGACCAAAATATTTAAATCTGTTAGTCAATACCTTTCTAACGAATCTGAAAAATCGAAGTTTCATAACGAGAATCAAAAGTTGTGGCCGAATGAATTTTCAGAAGAGTCGGTATATAGAATATATAGGTCTGGAAAATTGATATTTTGCAAACGGCCTCGGAATTCGACGAAACCCCTTTTGTCGGGTCCGGGATGTCAAACTATTGCTAGGTTTCAAAGTTCATAATTTTTCGAATCAATATGTGAGCGTGGCAAAAGAAAACGCGTTTGACCAGTTTCTGTTGAATTTAATCGACAGGAAATTGGCCATTTTTCAAACGGTCTCAGAATTCGACGAAACTAGTTTTGTTAGGACCGTATCGTCAATACGAAACTAGAAAATATTTTTCTGGAATTTTTCTAGTTAGTGTGTGACCCCGGTAATTTGAAATGTACGTTTTAAATTCAATATAAGGATATAAATGTAAATTCAACGGAAACTGATTGTAACGATCAAACCAGCTTATGATACATATCCCATTGTGTTCGGAATGGGGGTAAAACGCTATGGACGACAGGCGGTGGGCCTCGTTTCGAGGTCGTATGTAAAAGTCAACCCTTGTGCAAAATTAAATAATTAAATAATAAAATAAAATAAAAAATTCTCCCTCCTTTTCTTCTGCTTGCCCCCCCCCCCCCGATTCATTATTTAGAAACGAGAAAAAAGAAAGAAAACCTAATCAAATCGCGCCGCCGCCTGACCCTCGAACCCGCCGACGAAGACTTCGTCGAAGCCCCCCACCGCCCGACCTCCTCCTTCCAGCGAAGACCTCGAACCCTCGCGACGCCCCCCGTAGAACCACCGAGCACCGCCACCCTCGAACCCTGCCGTCGAACCTCCCTGAACCACGAGCCGCCGACGCTCCTTCTTCTTCCCTCCACTTCGAAATCTACGGTGAGCTTTTAGTTATTTTTTTTGTTTTTTTTGTTTTATAAAAACTGATTTATAAAACGATTTAAAAACTAATTTCTGATTTGAAAACGATTTAAAAACTGATTTGAAAAGAAAATAAAAACTGATTTTAAAAGAAAATAAAAACTGATTTTAAAAGAAAATAAAAACTGATTTTAAAAGAAAATAAAAACTGATTTTAAAGAAAATAAAAACTGATTTTAAAGTAAATAAAAACTGATTTTTATGAATTTTTAAAACTGATTTTTATGAAATTTTAAAACTGATTTTTATGAATTTTTAAAACTGATTTGAAAAAGAATTTTAAAACTGATTTGAAAAAGAATTTTAAAACTGATTTGAAAAAGAATTTTAAAACTGATTTGAAAAGAATTTTAAAACTGATTTGAAAAGAATTTTAAAACTGATTTGAAAAGAATTTTAAAAACTGATTTTTAAAAAGAAATAAAAAAAACTGATTTTATTTTAAGGTTTAAAATAGAAAAAAAAAGGTTTAAATTTTGAAATAGAAAAAGGTTTAATCTTTTAAAAGAAAAAGATTTGAACTTGCAAAAATAAAGATCATATTTTTAAAAAGAGAAAAGACGGAATTTTTGTTAAGTAGAAGAAGTAAGATATGATTCTTATATTTTTAAAGCAATAAAATATAATTTTTACATCATAGGAATATTAAAAATATAATCTTTGTTTTTAAAATATGATCTTTATATATTGAATAACATAGTAAAAATTCGATTTTTACCTATGTAGAGAATACGGGAAACGAAAGCGACAAGAAGACGAAATAGGCGAAGATTTCCATAAAGGAAGAGTCGTGTTATTGGATAGCTATTGGTGAGAAATTCTCACTCTTCAATTTCTTTTTATATATATATATATATATGTGTGGAAATAAAAGTGAATTGCTATATATAAATATTTATATATATATATATATATATATATATACGCCCCCTCGTCCACAAACCATGGACGATATTTATTGGTTGAAATTGTTGTGAAAATTGGTTGACGGCAAATTGTTGTTTGTGGTGGATATTGAATTGATTGTGGTTGAAAAATACCCGTTTGTGATTGAAAAATATTTGGTTGAAACCACATAGGATTAGTTTGTGGAAATGAAATAAATATATACATGCCGCTTGCGTGCGAATTAGATGCATGAATCCCCATTGTCAAAAACCGTGAGGTTTTATGGTAGAGCGAGGAGCCGTACTAGGGACGGTGCCGGTTTAACTACCCTGCCGTTATGCTGCCGAAATTTTGAATAATCTTTGTGTGTTAGAATTATTTTCATATGTTGAAATTATTTGCATGCATAGAAATTAAAGCCATATATTGAAACTATGTCCATGTGTGGAAATATTCATGTGTTGAAAAGTGTTGTGTGAAAATAAAATTCATTTGTGAATGAATGAAGTGTATTATCAACAAGAATCACATTTTTATATATATATGAAGTATGAAAAATATTCGCCTTATATAAATAATTTCAATCATAAAAATCCCATCTTTCTAATATGAACAACATAAATAAATTGTCCATGTATGGAAATACTCATTTGTTGAGAAATGTGTGTAGTGGAATGGTTCATGTGTTGAATAAAAAGATTGAACAATAAAAATTACATTTTTATTGAAACTATGAAGTGTTGAAACCATACATTGGTTGAATAAATATTTTAAATGATAAAAATATGATTTTTATCATATGTGTGATATGCTAAAGATATGCGGACGTTGAAATAAATATTTGTGATAGAAATATTATTTTTAACATGCATAAGAACTAAATAAAATAGTCATGTGTTGAAATCTATTTTAGTTCGCCAAAATTATCATCCTTGAAATGTGAAGTGTTAAAAATAGCCACTTGTTCAAAATAAACATATATGAGTTGAAATATTCATTAATTAGCTAATGAAATGATTTGCACCTATTTATGTAACATTAGAATGAATGGTGTTTTTAAACCAAACAGAAATTAAATATGAAGTTGAATAGAAAATGATAAATGATAAGAACTGTATATATATATGTACATGCATATTCATTGAACAGGTTATAGCAAAGGGGCTAGAGAAGAGGAATAAAATTTTGTGCCCGACAAATAGGTACACATTTACTGTTTTGTTTGGGTGATGATTTTATGAGCCTGTTGGCTAGCCGCTTGGCTTTTTCTTTTTCTTTTTGAGATTAGAAGGACCGGGAACGCTATTTGCGATTTCCCGATGCTCCCGGTGCAGGGGAGGTTATGGCGAAATTTTCCAAAATTTTAAGGTGTTAGAAAAATATCTGAAGAGAAAACGATATATAAATTATTGAATGGACTATATTTATATAAATATATAAATATAAATATAATTAAAACGAAACGTGGCCATGCAGTTCATATTTTGAAACCGTGATTTCAAATGACTAGTGCGGAAGATCCGACCATTGGATTTTCCCGAAACCTCAACCGTTGGGTTCGCCTTGGAGATATCTTTCCAACGGCACCAACTTTGTGAAGATCCGACGGTTGGATTGTCTGGAATGTTTAATTCAAAATTAGTGAAAAACAGCGCCAGAAACGATTATATTTATATATATATAAATATAATTAAATTAAATCGAATAACGACGCTGCAGTTCGTAAATTGAAATCGTAACTTCAAATGGTTAGTGTGGAAGATCCGACCGTCGGATTTTCCCAAAACTGGAACCGTTGGATTCGTTTTGAAAAGACCTTCCTAATGATGTAAAATTTGTGAAGATCCAACGGTTAGATTTTCCTATATGTGTAAAACAAAATTAGTGGAAAGCAGTGACAGTGCATCGACACGACCTGAAACGTCGTTTAATTAAATATGGCCGTTTTAAATTAAATAAAAATGGCGATATATCGTTATTAAGTGCTATAGACGATATAGAGTGAAAATAAACCAATTTTGTTGTGTTTGCTTGATATGTGATGGTTGAATGTATTTGACGTGAAAATTATAACTAAACAACTGAAGTGTGAATGTTGAATAGTTCAACCCTGTGATTAATTGGTTTGAAAATCTAAATATACGTGGGTTATTTGAAAAGGCCGAGTTTATCTCATTTCAAATAATCGATCGACGTTGAGAAGTCGAAGAGTCGAAGACGACTGAAGACCAACGATCTCCACGTTGGATGGATGGGCGCTACTGATACTCGTGATTGGAGTAGCTACCATGAAGGAATTGAAGTAGTAGCCATCCAAACATATTGTTGATTGTACGGATATGCGAGGAATTGGTGCCTCCGGTTTCGTTCAGACCCAGAACGGACTTGTAAATGGACTGTGTGTCTGACATTGGATTTTGTTCTGTGTTGATTGATCTCTGTTAAATATATATCTGTTTGGCGGCGGAGAATATATTCTCTTGCTTAAAGCCCTTCTCTGAGACGTACGAGCTCAGAGGTTATGTATTGATAGAAATCAGTCGCATGGAGTGGATTGCCTGTGTGGCACGCCTAAGTGGCATATGATCAAGGCTTCTGTTGCAAAGCAAAGTCTTGTGGTTGATGATCAAAGCATGGTCTGTGTGACGTAGCTTTGTGTATAACGTGAATTCGCGAGCCTCACACCTCGGTATGAGTCAAAAACGGGAGACGGACCGCTGGGAGTGCACGACGTTTCTTTCTAGCTATGGTGGTGTCAGTGACCTACCAACCCTGACATTATATATACTTTTCACCTGTGTGGTTGTTGGAATGCGAGGCACCTCGATTATAGGTTTGTAAGGACCGGGAAACGTGTGTTCAGGAATAACTAATCCTCAAAAGTAAGAGAGGACCGGCCCAGCCGATTCCAAGGATCATAGTGGGGTCCTGGGACATTTGCTAGAGTGTCTCGAACGGAGAGGAGCTTGCCCCTTGCCTCGACACTTGAAGGAATCCAATTTCCAACACAAAATTTGCGGATGTGATTGTATTACTAGTACGGCGACATAGTAGATGGTAGCTATGCCGCTTAGGATTGATATTTATGATTGAATTTGCTTTTGAAACATATATGCACTAGTAATAATATCAAACACCTTTGTTTTATTCGTATGAAGCATCTTTGGCCATTGTAAGGTAAAAACTCTATCCTTCGGCTTGCGTTGCATTGTGTGATGGGACCTGAGTCTTATAATGGCTTCATTTTATAAAAAGCATTGCGATGATTTAATCATTTACTTTACTTCATGCACTAGCACTCATTGGAGTAAACCCGTTCCGCGAAAGTGGCGTGGTCCTTTGATTTGCCTTATTATTGTTGTTAATAAGTTGAATAGATTTCTCATACCAGTCCCATGACTGACTCGTAGTTTGTTTCACCTTGCAAACTCGGGTGCCCTTATTTTCACACGGGCAGCCTAGTTACAGGTTTCTGACGCACCTTTTGGCTCATGGCGAGGCTTGACTACACCGTGCTGACTTGGATTTTCTCTGCCATTATTGTATCTATATTATGATTCCGCCACTGGCGATGTAGACTGATATTCCTTTTGTGTACTCTTTATGTATGATTCCGCCCCAGGCGATGGTGACTGATTATGTATCATTATGCACTAAGTTGTATCATGTACTGTGCTTCTCTGATGTGATGTTATCTATATGATTCCGCTGTCATATGTGTGTAAATTATTCTATTTTCTGTTTATGCTATTATCTGTGATCTGCTAATGATGATTAATGTGTTATATTCCAATGATTATCCTTAACACCGTGTCACGGGGTTTTGGGATCGTCACAGCTGGTATCAGAGCTTTGGTTAACCTTCGTTCTGGAGTCTAACACATTAAACACTTCGTCAAAATAGAATCAGTAGTATTCTAAGGCGAGTCGCTCATTAGAGATAGGACTAGTAAAGTCCTAGAATGAGCTGAGCATAATAGCAAAAACAATTGATCAGTCCATCGTTATCTTTCCGTAGGAATTTCTGCTTAACTATGCAATAGACTATTATTTCTGTTAACTGACTTTTTCGTTACTTATACAGAATTTGACAAATGGCTACCAGAGGAGCCGCTGCTAGAGGCGGCCGTGCCGGCCGAGGCCAAGGAAGGGGAGAAATCCCAGCTCAAGAAGGACCTTTGATACAACCTCCGGCAGCTCAATACTTCGAGCTCGACCGTGTAGCTAAGAGATATAAGAACTTAGGAGGCAAGACCTTCTCGGGAACTGGCACCGTAATAGAGGCCCTTGCATGGCTCAAAACATGCGAGAAAATTCTTGAAGGCCTGAGGCAAGGAGACGAAGACAAAGCTATTATGGGCGCCTGGCTTATGCAGGAACAAGCCGAATTATGGTGGGAATCTCTTACCGCCGGGAATAGAGAAGCTGGAAGAACATGGGATGGATTCAAAGAACTCTTCAAGGAGAAATATGTCCCAGAACAAGCTTTAGAAAGAATGCACGATGACTTCGCCAATCTCCAGCAAGGGGATCTTTCCGTGCAAGATTATCTGAACAAATTCACAATGTTGTTGCCCTATGCTCCAGAACTCGTTGCTACCGCGAAATCCAAAAATAAGAGGTTTATCTTTGGACTAAGAAGACAATATCATGATAGATCCATGGCCCATGTCAAGCTGGATTTCAACGAGCTAGTGGAAATGACATGCAACTATGAAGACCTTGATCAAAGGCATCTGGATCAGGATCGCGCTAGAAGCCAAGCAGGAAACAAGCGCAAGCCTACTGTAAATCAGGGCGAGTCAAGCCAAGCAGCATCTTCAAAGCCTCAGACTGGCAAGCCGCCACGAGGAAATTGCTTTAACTGTGGTAAGCCGGAGCACTACTCAAATGTCTGCACAGCTCCGAAGAGGCAGAACACTAATTCTCAAGGCTCGAGCCAAGGCTCTCAGAACCCTCGCTCGTGCTTCAACTGTCGCAAGACCGACCATCTGGTCAAAGACTGTCCTTTGCTGAAGAAAGCTACTGTAGCTCATGTCTATGACGGGTCTAGCCCGCCAGCTGCTTCCGACGAAGCAGGTAAACCCGATGTTTTGGGAGGTACCCTTACAATTAAAAATATTCCTGTTTCTGTATTATTTGACACAGGTGCATCGCATAGTTTTATTGCTAAAAACACAGTGCACAAATTAAAGTTAAAACAGCGAAAGCTTAAAGAATCGGTTGAAGTTCATAACCCGATAGGGGGTCCTATTACCCTCAGTTCATGTTGTAAGGTTCCTACTTCTTTCTCCCGATACCAGTTTCCTTTCAATTTGATCGTTATGGATTTTCCCGAATTCGATATTATTCTCGGGTTGGATTGGTTAACGAAATATGAAGCTGAAGTGAAGTGTGCGGAAAGAATCGTTAAAATTCGAACGAAGCTTGGATATATTACGGTTCCTTTTCATGGTTCGAATCCGAATAGAGAAGAATTTTGGTCAGCATTAGAACTTATTCCCACCTCCATAGAAAAGATTCCGATTGATAGCAACTATGCGGATGTGCTTGAAGAAGTTGAAAACTTACCTCCGCAAAGAGAAATAGAATTCCGAATCGATCTAATTCCCAATGCTAGACCCGTGGTACATCCAATCCGTAGAATGACTCCCAAAGAAAAAGAAGAATTAGGCGATCAAACTCGTCAACTGTTGTGGAAAGGTCTAATCAGACCGAGTTTTTCTAATTGGGGTGCAGCTGTCGTGTTTGTCCCAAAGTCAGACGGTACTCTTAGATTATGTGTTGATTACCGAGACCTCAACAAACAGATGCTTAAAAATAAATATCCACTACCCCGCATTGATGATTTGCTAGACCAATTGAATAGGGCGAAAGTATTTTCCCGAATGGACCTAGCTACAGGTTTTCATCAATTGAGAATAGCAGAAGAGTGTGTTCCTTTGACCGCTTTCAGAGGTCCAGACATATTTTATGAATGGTTAGTAATGCCGTTTGGCCTATGTAACGCTCCAGCATACTTTGTCGATCTAATGAATAGAGTGTTCAGGGGAGTTCTGGATAGATTTGTCCTCGTATTCATCGATGATATTTTAATCTACTCCAAATCAAAACCCGAGCATGAAAAACACTTAGAACAAGTATTGGAGATTCTAAGGAAGAACGTCTTCAAAGCCAAATTCTCTAAATGTGTCTTCTGGCAAGAAGAAGTCAAATTTCTTGGCCATGTCGTGTCAGGGAAAGGAATTTCAGTTGACCCAAGCAAAATAATAGCGATTCAAGACTGGAAACAACCCACTACTCCCACAGAAGTTAGAAGTTTTATGGGATTGGCTAGTTATTATCGAAAGTTCGTTAAGGATTTTTCGAAGATATCCGGTCCGTTAACGAAGCTCTCAAAGAAACATGAGAAGTTTAAGTGGACTTCCGACTGTGAAGAAGCTTTCCAGGAATTGAAATCGAAGCTGACCACCGCTCCAGTGTTAACTATTATTGATGGCAATCAGGATTTAACGGTTTGGACAGATGCTTCTATTAGAGGTCTTGGTGCAGTGTTAATGCAGAAAGGCCAGGTAGTCGCTTATGCAAGCCGCCAATTGAAACCGCATGAGAAGAATTATGTGACTCATGATCTTGAGTTGCTAGCCATCGTATTTGCTTTGAAAATCTGGAGGCATTACTTATTGGGCGAGAAATTTATATTGTACACAGATCACCAATCATTGAAGTATTTATATACCCAGAAAGATCTGAATCTGAGACAGCAGCGTTGGCTAGAGTTTCTCGCAGCGTATGATCTTGATATCCTGTATACGCCGGGAAAAGCTAACGTAGTAGCGGATGCACTTAGTAGGAAAACCGCAATAGTTGCCCATCTTATAATTACACCTGGATTGATTGATAGGATTTCAGCCCTTCAGAAAGAAGATGAATTCATTCAGAGAATCAGTAAGAGAGTCCAGGAAGGTGAAACCACGAGCTTCCGTATTGACAATAAGGGGGTTCTCAGGTTAAATAACAGGATTTGCATCCCAAATATTCAAGGCCTTCGAAGAGAAGTGCTAGATGAATGCCATAAATCCAAATTTTGCATCCATCCTGGGGTGAGTAAAATGTACAACGATATCAAACGCACTTTCTGGTGGAAGGCAATGAAAAGAGATATTTCTTTGTATGTTAGCAGATGCCCTACTTGTCAATTAGTCAAAAGTGACCAACAGAAGCTAGCTGGACTGTTGCAACCGTTGGAAGTCCCAGGTTGGAAATGGGAACAGATTTCCATGGATTTCATAGATGGTTTGCCGCGAACCAAGAAAGGTAATGACAGCATTTGGGTAATCGTAGATCGCTTCACGAAGACTGCCCATTTTATTCCTGTCAGATCCAATAGAACTGCCCAAAGTCTAGCACAGATATATTTCAAAGAAATTGTTAAGCTGCATGGAATTCCCATCAGCATAGTCAGTGATAGAGATCCCCTATTTACTAGCAAGTTCTGGGAGGCTTTCCAGACAGAATTGGGGACAAAACTGAATATGAGCACCGCTTATCACCCCCAAACAGATGGCCAAACTGAGCGGGTGAATAGAATTCTAGAAGACTTTTTGCGGGCTTGTATAATCGATTTTGGTGGGTCATGGGAAGATCATTTGCATTTGGCAGAATTCTCATATAACAATAGCTATCAAACAAGTTTGAGAATGTCACCATTTGAAGCATTATATGGCAGACCCTGCAGATCTCCAGCATGTTGGGTAGAACCTGGCAACAGACTTGTACTAGGACCCGATATGATTAGGGAAGCATCTGATAAAGTGGACTTCATCAAGAAGCGATTGAAAACCGCCCAAAGCCGACAGAAAAGTTATGCAGACTCTAGAAGGAGAGATTTGACATTTGCTGTTGGTGATCATGTTTATTTAAGAGTTTCTCCGATGAGAGGAGTAATCAGATTTGGCAAGACTGGGAAGTTGGCACCGAGATTTATTGGTCCCTTTCCTATACTTGAGCGAATTGGAACTCTTGCTTATAGGGTTCAATTGCCAGTTTGGTTGCCTGGAGTGCACAATGTATTTCATGTATCTCAACTTAGGAGACATGTGCATGATCCGGATCTTGTTGTAGAAGAAGCAGCGCAACAGGATGTGGAGATAACTCCAGAATTAGCACTCAGAAGGGAGCCATTAAAAATTGTTGGCAAAGAAACTAGAGAACTCAGAAGCAAAAAGGTTCATTTAGTTAAAGTGCAGTGGAGCAGTGATCCTAGAGAATGTACTTGGGAAACTGAGGAAAGCATTAAACAAGCTTATCCCGAATGCAGAGTGGATATCTCTGACTAACTCCGGTGCAAGGTACCTTTACCATACTTTGCATTTACATTTTATTTCCTACTTTATTGTTGTTTCCTTTTCGAGGACGAAAAGTTTTAAGTAGGGGAGATTGTAATAACCTGGAAAATACGAGCCAATTTAAAAATTTTAAATTGATTATTTCAAAGCAATTTGAACCATTGAAATAGAATATTTCAATAAATTAGTGAATTAGAAATAGTAAGTCAGTTTGAAAATTTGAATTCGAACTTTGACCGACTGTGCAGGGTGGAAAATATAACGGATTTTAGTGAGACCAAAATATTTAAATCTGTTAGTCAATACCTTTCTAACGAATCTGAAAAATCGAAGTTTCATAACGAGAATCAAAAGTTGTGGCCGAATGAATTTTCAGAAGAGTCGGTATATAGAATATATAGGTCTGGAAAATTGATATTTTGCAAACGGCCTCGGAATTCGACGAAACCACTTTTATCGGGTCCGAGATGTCAAACTATTGCTAGGTTTCAAATTTCATAATTTTTCTAATCAATATGTGAGCGTGGCAAAAGAAAACGCGTTTGACCAGTTTCTGTTGAATTTAATCGACAGGAAATTGGCCATTTTTCAAACGGTCTCAGAATTCGACGAAACTAGTTTTGTTAGGACCGTATCGTCAATACGAAACTAGAAAATATTTTTCTGGAATTTTTCTAGTTAGTGTGTGACCCCGGTAATTTGAAATGTACGTTTAAAATTCAATATAAGGATATAAATGTAAATTCAACGGAAACTGATTGTAATGATCAAACCAGCTTACGATACATATCCCATTGTGTTCGGAATGGGGGTAAAACGCTATGGACGACAGGCGGTGGGCCTCGTTTCGAGGTCGTATGTAAAAGTCAACCCTTGTGCAAAATTAAATAATTAAATAATAAAAAAAAAAAAAAAAATATTCTCCCTCCTTTTCTTCTGCTTGCCCCCCCACCCCCCCCCCCCCGATTCATTATCAAGAAACGAGAAAAAAAAAAAGGAAACCTAATCAAATCGCGCCGCCGCCTGACCCTCGAACCCGCCGACGAAGACTTCGCCGAAGCCCCCCACCGCCCGACCTCCTCCTTCCAGCGAAGACCTCGAACCCTCGCGACGCCCCCCGTAGAACCACCGAGCACCGCCACCCTCGAACCCTGCCGTCGCACCTCCCTGAACCACGAGCCGCCGACGCTCCTTCTTCTTCCCTCCACTTCGAAATCTACGGTGAGCTTTTAGTTTTTTTTTTTTTTTTGTTTTATAAAAACTGATTTATAAAACGATTTAAAAACTAATTTCTGATTTGAAAACGATTTAAAAACTGATTTGAAAAGAAAATAAAAACTGATTTTAAAAGAAAATAAAAACTGATTTTAAAAGAAAATAAAAACTGATTTTAAAGAAAATAAAAACTGATTTTAAAGTAAATAAAAACTGATTTTTATGAATTTTTAAAACTGATTTTTATGAATTTTTAAAACTGATTTTTATGAATTTTTAAGACTGATTTGAAAAAGAATTTTAAAACTGATTTGAAAAAGAATTTTAAAACTGATTTGAAAAAGAATTTTAAAACTGATTTGAAAAGAATTTTAAAACTGATTTGAAAAGAATTTTAAAACTGATTTGAAAAGAATTTAAAAAACTAATTTTTAAAAAGAAATAAAAAAAACTGATTTTATTTTAAGGTTTAAAATAGAAAAAAAAGGTTTAAATTTTGAAATAGAAAAAGGTTTAATCTTTTAAAAGAAAAAGATTTGAACTTGCAAAAATAAAGATCATATTTTTAAAAAGAGAAAAGACGGAATTTTTGTTAAGTAGAAGAAGTAAGATATGATTCTTATATTTTTAAAGCAATAAAAATATAATTTTTACATCATAGGAATATTAAAAATATAATCTTTGTTTTTAAAATATGATCTTTATATATTGAATAACATAGTAAAAATTCGATTTTTACCTATGTAGAGAATACGGGAAACGAAAGCGACAAGAAGACGAAATAGGCGAAGATTTCCATAAAGGAAGAGTCGTGTTATTGGATAGCTATTGGTGAGAAATTCTCACTCTTCAATTTCTTTTTATATATATATATGTGTGGAAATAAAAGTGAATTGCTATATATAAATATTTATATATATATATATATATATATATATATATATATATATATATATATATATACGCCCCCTCGTCCACAAACCATGGACGATATTTATTGGTTGAAATTGTTGTGAAAATTGGTTGACGGCAAATTGTTGTTTGGGATTGTTTGTGGTGGATATTGAATTGATTGTGGTTGAAAAATACCCGTTTGTGATTGGAAAATATTTGGTTGAAACCACATAGGATTAGTTTGTGGAAATGAAATAAATATATACATGCCGCTTGCGTGCGAATTAGATGCATGAATCCCCATTGTCAAAAACCGCGAGGTTTTAAGGTAGAGCGAGGAGCCATACTAGGGACGGTGCCGGTTTAACTACCCTGCCGTTATGCTGCCGAAATTTTGAATAATCTTTGTGTGTTAGAATTATTTTCATATGTTGAAATTATTTGCATGCATAGAAATTAAAGCCATATATTGAAACTATGTCCATGTGTGGAAATATTCATGTGTTGAAAAGTGTTGTGTGAAAATAAAATTCATTTGTGAATGAATGAAGTGTATTATCAACAAAAATCACATTTTTATATATATATGAAGTATGAAAAATATTCGCCTTATATAAATAATTTCAATCATAAAAATCCCATCTTTCTAATATGAACAACATAAATAAATTGTCCATGTGTGGAAATACTCATTTGTTGAGAAATGTGTGTAGTGGAAAGGTTCATGTGTTGAATAAAAAGATTGAACAATAAAAATTACATTTTTATTGAAACTATGAAGTGTTGAAACCATACATTGGTTGAATGAATATTTTAAATGATAAAAATATGATTTTTATCATATGTGTGATATGCTAAAGATATGCGGACGTTGAAATAAATATTTGTGATAGAAATATTATTTTTAACATGCATAAGAACTAAATAAAATAGTCATGTGTTGAAATCTATTTTAGTTCGCCAAAATTATCATCCTTGAAATGTGAAGTGTTAAAAATAGCCACTTGTTCAAAATAAACATATATGAGTTGAAATATTCATTAATTAGCTAATGAAATGATTTGCACCTATTTATGTAACATTAGAATGAATGGTGTTTTTAAACCAAACAGAAATTAAATATGAAGTTGAATAGAAAATGATAAATGATAAGAACTGTATATATATATATATGTACATGCATATTCATTGAACAGGTTATAGCAAAGGGGCTAGAGAAGAGGAATAAAATTTTGTTCCCGACAAATAGGTACACATTTACTGTTTTGTTTGGGTGATGATTTTATGAGCCTGTTGGCTAGCCGCTTGGCTTTTTCTTTTTCTTTTTGAGATTAGAAGGACCGGGAACGCTATTTGCGATTTCCCGATGCTCCCGGTGCAGGGGAGGTTATGGCGAAATTTTCCAAAATTTTAAGGTGTTAGAAAAATATTTGAAGTGAAAACGATATAGAAATTATTGAATGGACTATATATATAAATATATAAAAATAAATATAATTAAAACGAAACGTGGCCGTGCAGTTCATATTTTGAAACCGTGATTTCAAATGACTAGTGCGGAAGATCCGACCATTGGATTTTCCCGAAACCTCAACCGTTGGGTTCGCCTTGGAGATATCTTTCCAACGACACCAACTTTGTGAAGATCCGACGGTTGGATTGTCTGGAATGTTTAATTCAAAATTAGTGAAAAACAGCGCCAGAAACGATTATATATATATATATATATATATATATATATATATATATATATATATATAATTAAATCGAATAACGACGCTGCAGTTCGTAAATTGAAATCGTAACTTCAAATGGTTAGTGTGGAAGATCCGACCGTCGGATTTTCCCAAAACTGGAACCGTTGGATTCGTTTTGAAAAGACCTTCCTAATGATGTAAAATTTGTGAAGATCCAACGGTTAGATTTTCCTATATGTGTAAAACAAATTAGTGGAAAGCAGCGCCAGTGCATCGACACGACCTGAAACGTCGTTTAATTAAATATGGCCGTTTTAAATTAAATTAAAATGGCGATATATCGTTATTAAGTGCTATAGACGATATAGAGTGAAAATAAACCAATTTTGTTGTGTTTGCTTGATATGTGATGGTTGAATGTATTTGACGTGAAAATTATAACTAAACAACTGAAGTGTGAATGTTGAATAGTTCAACCCTGTGATTAATTGGTTTGAAAATCTTAATATACGTGGGTTATTTGAAAAGGCCGAGTTTATCTCATTTCAAATAATCGATCGACGTTGAGAAGTCGAAGAGTCGAAGACGACTGAAGACCGACGATCTCCACGTTGGATGGATGGGCGCTACTGATACTCGTGATTGGAGTAGCTACCATGAAGGAATTGAAGTAGTAGCTATCCAAACATATTGTTGATTGTACGGATATGCGAGGAATTGGTGCCTCCGGTTTCATTCAGACCCAGAACGGACTTGTAAATGGACTGTGTGTCTGACATTGGATTTTGTTCTGTGTTGATTGATCTCTGTTAAATATATATCTGTTTGGCGGCGGAGAATTTATTCTCTTGCTTAACGCCCTTCTCTGAGACGTACGAGCTCAGAGGTTATGTATTGACAGAAATCAGTCGCATGGAGTGGATTGCCTGTGTGGCACGCCTAAGTGGCATATGATCAAGGCTTCTGTTGCAAAGCAAAGTCTTGTGGTTGATGATCAAAGCATGGTCTGTGTGACGTAGCTTTGTGTATAACGTGAATTCGCGAGCCTCACACCTCGGTATGAGTCAAAAACGGGAGACGGACCGCTGGGAGTGCACGACGTTTCTTTCTAGCTATGGTGGTGTCAGTGACCTACCAGCCCTGACATTATATATACTTTTCACCTGTGTGGTTGTTGGAATGCGAGGCGCCTCGATTATAGGTCTGTAAGGACCGGGAAACGTGTGTTCAGGAATAACTAATCCTCAAAAGTAAGAGAGGACCGGCCCAGCCGATTCCAAGGATCATAGTGGGGTCCTGGGACATTTGCTAGAGTGTCACGAACGGAGAGGAGCTTGCCCCTTGCCTCGACTCATGAAGGAATCCAATTTCCAATACGAAATTTGCGGAAGTGATTGTATTACTAGTACGGCGACTGTAATAACCCGAAAATGCGGGCCAGTTTGAAATTTTTATTTTGGCAATTTTAGCGAATTTTAATTATATAAAATAGATTATTTTAAATAATATCGACGAGAAAAATGTTTTGAATATAATTCGAACGTATATATTTATATACGCCGTCGTTAGTATATTAATATTTATATATAATTATAAATAGAATTGAAAATGGCGCGGTAGTTCAATAATTCGATTTCAAACTTCAATTGAAAGTTACCGGGTGCAAAACAATCCGGATTTTAGTGAAACCAAAAACATTAGGATCTATTTGTGAATATCTTTCCAACGAATCCGAAAAATCAAAAGTTCGTAGCGGGAATCAAAAGATATGTCCAGTTGAAAATTCTGAATAGTCGCTATGGAATTCAGGCCCTTAAAAATGGACATTTTGCAAATGACCTCGGATTTCGACGAAACCACTTTTGTTGGGTCCATGATGTCAAATTATTGATAGGTTTCAAATTTCATAATTTTTCGAATCAATATGTGAGCGTGGCAAAGGAAAACGCGTTTGACCAGTTTCAGTTGATTTTAATCGACTGGAAATTGGCCATTTTTCTAACGGTCTCAGAATTCGACGAAACTAGTTTTGTTAGGACCGTATCGTCAATACGAAGCTAGAAAATATTTTTCTGCAATTTATCGAGCTAGTATGTGACCCCGGCAATTTGAAAGGTACGTTTAAAATTCAATATAGTGATTTAAATGCAAATTAAACGGAAACTGATTCAAACAGTCGAATCAGTTTGCGGTACATATCCCATTGTGTTCGGAATGGGGGTAAAACGCTATGGACGACAGGCGGTGGGCCTCGTTTTGATGACGTATGTAAAAGTCAACTTTTAAAAATAATAAAATAATAAATAAAAAAAAACCCTTTCTCCCCTATACGTTCTGGCCCCCTCCCCCCGATTTATTTCAGAAATCAAAAAAAAAAAAGGAAAAAATGGAAAGAGGTAGGCGACGGGGAGGGAGGAGCCGCCGCCGCATCGCTCCCCGACTGCGCCACCGCGCCGCCGCCCAGGCGGGCCCCACCCATTCGCGATCCCCTCCTCCTTCGCGAATCCGCCCTCTCGAACCCCCATCGACCCAAATCCTCCACCGCGAGTTCCCCAAAACCGCCGCACTACCCTGCTCGCCACCGCCGCCCTGAAGACCTGGCGCCGCCACTCCAGAAGGCCGCAGCCCCCTCCTGAACTCGAGCGCACCTTCCCCCGCCCCCCCCCCCCCCCTTATCGATCACTGTAAGTTTTTTTTTATGTTAATTATGTTTTTATTTATATACTCTATTTACCTTATTAGTTATTTTTCAGATTTGATTTTTAAAACATAAAAGATTTTATTTTTAAAACATAAAAGATTTGATTTTTTTAAAACATAAAAGATTTGATTTTTAAAACATAAAAGATTTGATTTTTTTTAAAACATAAAAGATTTGATTTTTAAAACATAAAAGATTTGATTTTTTTTAAAACATAAAAGACGATATTTTTAAAACATAAAAGACGATATTTGTAAAACATAAAAGACGATATTTTGAGAGGAGTAGTGAAGTAAAAATATAATTTTTATATAAGGAAGATAATCAAAATATGATTTTTATATTTTTAAAGTAATAAAAATATGATTTTTATATTTTTAAAGTATTAAAAATATGATCTTTATTAAGTAGAAGTAGTAGAGATATGATTTTTGTTTATGTAGAGAATTAAAAATATCATCTTTGTATATGTAGCGAAATAAAAATCTGATTTTTATTTTATATGTGTTGAAGTAAAGTGATGATTTTTGAAAAGGTGAAATCTATATTTTTGAAAAGGTGAAATCTATATTTTTGAAAAGGTGAAATCTATATTTTTGAAAAGGTTAAATCTATATTTTTGAAAAGGTGAAATCTATATTTTTGAAAAGGTGAAATCTATATTTTTGAAAAGGTGAAATCTATATTTTTGAAATGGGATTTTTATATATTGAATAGCATAGTAAAAATTCGATTTTTAAATATATGAAGTGATTATAAAAATATGATTTTTAAATTGAAAGTGAATAAATAAAAATGTGATTTTTATTTTAAAAACATCGAAATATAAAAATGTGTGATTTTTATATATATAGTGACTACGGGCAACGAAGTTGACGAAGATGGGATAACGAAGAAGATTTCTATAATTGAAGAGTCGTGGTATTGGATAGCTTTAGGTAAGAACTTCTCACTCTTCAAATTTCTTTTTCTAGTCATATATATATATACTAGGATGCAGACGGTGCTTAGTAGCACCCGACACAATCGTCCACAGACCATGGACTTGTTTGTTTGGTTGCATAGATTAGTTATATGATGTGATTTGGATTTGGTTGTCTGGTGATTTTGATTGATGTGTGAATGGCGTGGGCCTTCACTAGACCGGGGATAAGGCTAGGCCTCGTCCCGTTTCTAGTATCGTGCCGTTATGCCGCCGAAATTTTCTAAAATATGTTAGAAAAATAAAAATATCATTTTTATTGTGTAAATGAAATGAATAGAAATTCATGTGTTAAAATAAAACATATTATCATTAAAAATATAGTTTTAACGTGAAAGTGAATAAATATTTATAAACAAATCGGCCGATTTGTTTATATACACTGATTTGACTGATATTGAATGGGTCGATAAATTTTACACATCGCCCAACTGCACAACTAAAAATCTGTGTTTGATTGTTTGAAACCCCACACGGGTGTTGGGATGAAATTTGAAGTTCACTCATCCTGATTGATTAAATATGTCGATCGATTGATTGACAGGTTGTTATAAGCGTAAGATATCTATATTTGATGCTTATACAGTGTAGTGCACTTTGGTTGATGGTTGATTGTTTATTATTGCTATTATATACATGTGTTGTATGGAATCCATATAATTAACGTTATATGGTGATTGATTGGGCCTCATTCCAATCGGGAAAGTAATGAATATTATAAAAGAAAATTCATGTGTTGAATATAACAATAGTGATGTGTTGACAGTACTCATGTGTTGAGATTAGTCGTGTGTTGAAATAAATATAGATTCATGTGTTGAATGGGATAAATATTCATTTGTTGGATAGAATAAAGAAGTTTTGAAAATATAAAGCCGTGTTGATTAGATTGACGCCATTTTGACGTAAACGATATTTATATCGATTTTATTCATTTCGAAATGAATTGAATTGAAAACGATTTCGAAATGAATTGAATTGAAAACGATTTTGAAATGAATTGAATTGAAAACGATTTCGAAATGAATTGAATTGAAAACGATTTCGAAATGAATTGAATTGAAAACGATTTCAAAATGAATTGAATTGAAAACGATTTCGAAATGAATTGAATTGAAAACGATTTCGAAATGAATTGAATTGAAAACGATTTCGAAATGAATTGAATTGAAAACGATTTCGAAATGAATTGAATTGAAAACGATTTCGAAATGAATTGAATTGAAAACGATTTCGAAATGAATTGAATTGAAAACGATTTCGAAAGGAATTGAATTGAAAACGATTTCGAAATGAATTGAATTGAAAACGATTTCGAAATGAATTGAATTGAAAACGATTTCGAAATGAATTGAATTGAAAACGATTTCGAAATGAATTGAATTGAAAACGATTTCGAAATGAATTGAATTGAAAACGATTTCGAAATGAATTGAATTGAAAACGATTTCGAAATGAATTGAATTGAAAACGATTTCGAAATGAATTGAATTGAAAACGATTTCGAAATGAATTGAATTGAAAGCGAATTCAAATGAATTCAAATAAATTGAATAGAAATGAATTTTAAAACGAATTTATAAAGAAGAATTCAATTTTGATTTGAATTGGAATGGAAGTTGAAATTGTTTTGAAACGAATGTAGAACTATTTATAAAATTCGTTTTAAAAGGAAATCGACGAAATATATATATAATATATATATTATATATATATAATGGCCTGAATAGAACGCGCCGCGCCGCGGCAGTTCGTGAATTTCGACCATTTATTTCAAACGGACATTGCGGGAGATCCGACCGTCGGATTCTCCTAAAACCGGAACCGTTGGGTTCGTATCGAAAAGAGCTTTCCAATGAATATTAGAAATTTGAAATCTAACGGTTGGATTTGGAGTTATGTCCAAATCAAATTCGAAAAAGGTCGCTGTAAGTGCAGTTCGATGGCCGTAGATGGAAATCGACTGTACGGGCCTTGATAAAATTATTAAAAATATCTATAATTTGTGTAAAATCGTAATATGTGAATTGGAAAGAACGGGGGTGAAAAACTCCACATTTGTAAAGATAAAAATAGATTTTTATCGAAATGAACTAGTTTTGAACTAGAATTAAAATCAATTTGTTTTTGAAATAAATAAATTGAATTTGAAAGTGATTTTAAAAATAATCAATACTCCCAATACGTGGATTGGACTGGAGTTGAATCGAAATTATCTTCGGGATATTTCGATGTTGGATTTCGTGACTATACAAATATTGTTATGGGGATTTGAAAGATATATTTTATATCGTTATTTCCAATACGATATTTGTTGGTTTCAGAATTTGATATTGAATGTAAGCCGGTATATTTTCTATTCAGAGCCTTGTATTTAATATCAAATGTGATTTGGGTTTATCGTGAGTCGTGTTTTAGATGACATTGTTTCTTTAACCCAGTCAAAGACATAATATCGATTTCTGAAAAGATTAAAACTAAGTGGAGTTTTAATGAATCTTTAATTAGATTAAAATGTGAATTGATAATTTTAATTATCAAAATCTGAAAAGTGATCGAGAGTGGAGTATCATCAGTTTTGCTCCAAAGCGATAGTTAAATCTTTAATTAGATTTGAACGTGAAATGGTAATTAATTTTACCGATAACACCGTGGTGTTAGATGTGGAGTATTACCAATTTTCTCCATGGGATATATAGGTTGGGATTGGGAAATAAAATAAATAATTACTTCTGTGTGGTTCGTTAATCCCGACTAGTTTGAAATGATATCCATAGGAGGATTAAAGAATAAATTTAGAAGAATTTATCTTGGATAAAATTAATGGGAACCTTTCCCTAAGAATGTGATTTTGTGAATAAAATATTATTCTGAATTGGAATGAGGCGTTTGTTGTGTTTGTGTAACATTCGTTTATTATATACGTGGGTTATTCAGAAAGGCCGGGTTTATACCCATTCTGAATAACCGATTCGAAGAGATGTCGAAGATGAAGACGGTGGTTGAAGACCGGAAGTCTTCACATCGTTTGGGTGATTACTGATGATCTTGATTGGGCTGTACACCCAGGATGAGGGAATCAGTTGGTGATCGTCCAGACGTACCTGGAGATGGATGGATATGCGAGGAAAGTGCCTCCGGTTTCGTTCAGACCCAGAACGAACTTGTAAATGGATTGTGTGTCCGACATTGTATTCCTTTATATTGTATTTGTTGATCTCTGCTAAATATATATCTGTTTGGCGGCGGAGAATTTATTCTCTTGCTTAACGCCCTTCTCTGAGACATATGAGCTCAGAGGTTATATATTGGCAGAAATCAGTGGTACGATATGGATTGATAGTGTGGCATACTGAGATGCAGTGATCCAGACTTTTGTTGAAAAGCAAAGTTTGGTGGTTGATGATCAAAGTGCAGCTGATATAGCATGGCTTTGTGTATAGCGTTGATCCGCGAGCCTCACAGCCCGGGATGGTGGTAAACTGATGGTTTGATCAGTATACATTTTTAGTGTAGTGGATTCGGTCGACCGATATTGAGCTTCGTGCTCGGAGGGATAGAGTAAGCGGTGTTTTCTCTTACTGGGACGTAAGCCGCGGTGATACTTGAGTCCCAAAAGTGCGGATGTGCATAGCGGTGTTTTCTCTCGCTGAGACGTAAGCCGCGGTGATTTGTACTACGCGATCGATCTTTCGAATCAGGAGCCACCATGATGGAAATCCAATTTCCAATACGTGTATTTCGGCTTTATTTGTAGAGCCTAGTATGGCGACATAGTGGGATGGGGCACTCATGCCGTCTATGATTTATATTTATGATTGAAATTGTTTTGACATTATACACTTATTATAGTATCAAATGATTTGTTTTAAACGTATCAAGCATGTTTGGCTGTTATAAGGTAAAACCCTATCCTCCGGCTTGCGTTGCATTGTGTGATGGGACCTGGGTCTGATAATAGCTTCATTTTTCGAAAAAGCATTGCGCTGTTTGTTCTATGCACTAGTATTCTTGGGAGGAAACCCGTTCCGTGTTATACGGCGTGGTCCCTTGAATTACTCTCTTTTAAAGTAAAGTTTTAAATAACTGTTTTAGTTCTCACACCAGTCACATGACTGACCTGGAGTTTATTGTTTTAACCTAAACTCTGGGTGCCTTATTTTCGACACGGGCAGCTAGTAGTTTTGGTTTTGCAGATTTATATTCACAGGATCCTGGTTTACAGCTGGAATGATATCCGGAAAGCTTTGTATCCGTATATCTCTTCTAGTTGTGTATTATATTATTTTCCGCTGCTATGTACTTAAATGTAATTTAAATCTCTGATGTTTCTGTGTAATATTCTTTTATACTCTGTATATTCTTGTAATCTGATGCATTGTTGTAATATACAATGAAATGTTCTTCTGTTTGTGTTCTGATTTGTCTTGTCCTCACAGTAATTCGTTCTTTCTCATCTCTTCGGAGACCGGGGAAGTTTCGGGTCGCTTCAGCGACATAGTAGATGGTAGCTATGCCGCCTAGGATTGATATTTATGATTGAATTTGCTTTTGAAACATATATGCACTAGTAATAATATCAAACACCTTTGTTTTATTCGTATGAAGCATCTTTGGCCATTATAAGGTAAAAACTCTATCCTCCGGCTTGCGTTGCATTGTGTGATGGGACCTGAGTCTTATAATGGCTTCATTTTATAAAAAGCATTGCGATGATTTAATCATTTACTTTACTTCATGCACTAGCACTCATTGGAGTAAACCCGTTCCGCGAAAGTGGCGTGGTCCTTTGATTTGCCTTATTATTGTTGTTAATAAGTTGAATAGATTTCTTATACCAGTCCCATGACTGACTCGTAGTTTGTTTCACCTTGCAAACTCGGGTGCCCTTATTTTCACACGGGCAGCCTAGTTACAGGTTTCTGACGCACCTTTTGGCTCATGGCGAGGCTTGACTACACCGTGCTGACTTGGATTTTCTCCGCCATTATTGTATCTATATTATGATTCCGCCACTGGCGATGTATACTGATATTCCTTTTGTGTACTCTTTATGTATGATTCCGCCCCAGGCGATGGTGACTGATTATGTATCATTATGCACTAAGTTGTATCCTGTACTGTGCTTCTCTGATGTGATGTTATCTATATGATTCCGCTGTCATATGTGTGTAAATTATTCTATTTTCTGTTTATGCTATTATCTGTGATCTGCTAATGATGATTAATGTGTTATATTCCAATGATTATCCTTAACACCGTGTCACGGGGTTTTGGGATCGTCACAACATATATAAAAATCGAATTTTTACTTCGTTATTCAATATATAAAAATTGAATTTTTACTTCGCTATTCAATATATAAAAATCGAATTTTTACTTAGCTATTCAATATACAAAAATCGAATTTTTACTTCGCTATTCAATATATAAAAATCGAATTTTTACTTCGCTATTCAATATATAAAAATCGAATTTTTACTTCGTTATTCAATATATAAAAATCGAAATTTTACTTTGCTATTCAATATATAAAAAATCGAATTTTCAACTATAAAGATTTCTCCTTTTCAAATATAATGATTTCGCCTTTTTAATTTCATCATTATAAAAATCACATTTTTATTTTGCTACACATATAAAGATGATATTTATAATATTCCTATCATGTAAAAATTATATTTTTAATTCTCTACATAAACAAAAATCACGCCTTGCTCCCATTAAAAATATTGTTTTTCTTCCTTTAAAAATCTAATATTTTCTATTTTAAAAATATAATCTTTTCTATTTTAAAAATCTAATCTTTTCTAATTTAAAAATCTAATCTTTTCTATTTTAAAAATCTAATCTTTCATATAGTAAAAATCATAACTTTTCATAAGTAAAAATCTATCATTTTCTACAATAAAAATTATCTCTTTTTGGTATATAAAATCCCAACCTATTCATAAATTAAAAACAGATCTCACAAAATATAAGTGAACAAAATTAGGTCAAGAACCCACTGTGATAATCGAAGGAAGTGGAAGAAGGGAGGCGTGAAGTGGAGAGGGTGCGCAACTGAAAGGGGAAAAAGGGGGGGGGGGTTTCGCGGATTGTCGGAAGAGGGGAAGAGGAACAGGGGAAGAAGGGGAGGTTCGTGGTGCTCGTCGGAGCTGGCAGAGGTGGTCAGGGGGCACGGTGGTTAAGGCGGCGGCTGCTACTTGCGGTGGAGGGTTCCGGCGTTGAAATTGAGAGGGAGAGAGAAGCGCGAGAGGGGGAAGGGAGATGGCGGCGGCAGTCGAGGAGGTGGGTGGCGCGTTAGAAGGGGGAGCGATGGCGGCCAGAATGCGGGTGGCGGCTGGGTTCCTCCGCGATTTCCTTTTTCTATATTTTTTTTGTTTTGTGTTGAATGAGGGGGAGAGAGAGTCAGAGAGGTTTTATATATTTAATTATTTAATTATTTTAACTTCAAAAAGTTGACTTTTACATACGACCTCTAAACGAGGCCCACCGCCTATCGTCCATTGCTAATTACCCCCATTCCGAACACAATGGGATATGTATCGCAAGCTGATTCGACCGTTTCGATCAGTTTCCGTTAAAATCAACATATAACTCTATATATTGAATTTGAACGCGCATTTCAATTTACCGGGGTCACATACTAACTTGAAATATTCCTGAAAAATATTTTCTAGCTTCGTATTGACGATACGGTCCTAACAAAACTAATTTCGTCGAATTCTGAGGCAGTTGGAAAAATGGCCATTTTCTTGTCGATTAAAATCAACTAAAACTGGTCAAACGCGTTTTCCTTTGCCACGCTCACATATTGAATCAAAAAATTATGAAATTTGGAATCTAGCAAAAATTTGACATCACGGATCCAACAAAAGTTGTTCGTCGAAATCCAAGGTCGTTTGCAAAATTCCCATTTTTAAGGGCCTGAATTTCGTAGCGACTATTCAGAATTTTCAACTGGACATACCTTTTGATTCTTGCTATGAAATTTTAGTTTTTCTAATTCGTTGGAAAGATATCCTCAAATAGATCCTATTATTTTTGTTTCACTAAAATCCGGATTGTTTTGCACCCGGTACATTCAATTGAAGTTTGAAATCGAATTATCGAACTACCGCGCCATTTTCAATTCCTATTTATAATTATATATAATTATTTATATTCTAACGAGGACGTGTATAAATATATACATTCGAATTCTATTCAAAATAAATTTCTCGTCGATTATTATTTAAGATAATTCATTTTAGATATTCAAAATTCATTAAAATTGCCAAAATAAAAATTTTAAACTGGCTCAGAATTTCCGGGTTATTACATGACCTCTTGTCATGACCCGTTTCGTATTTTTAACTCAACCCTTTTCATTGTGACCTTTTAACCCATATAATAAAATCTTTTGAAATTTAAAAGATCAAAAACATTATTTGATTTCCTTTAACTGAATATTATATTAAAATATTCTTTTAATTCAAAATTGGAATGGGACCAACAATTACCATATAATTTAATTATATGGATTTCATACACCGCAGTGTATTCTACACTAATGATAAAAATCATTAATAACATCCAAACAACCAAAGTGAATATTAATACTATATAAGCGTCAAATAAATAAAGCTTAAAACTAATCACAAGGGAGATGTGTGAATATCATCCCAAGATCCGTGTGGGGTTTTCAACCAATGCATAACATATAACAAATAATTAAATAAATTATTTGTGCACTTGGGCGATGTGTAAAAATTATCATCCCAATCAACATAAACAAGTCCGGAAACTTGTTAATAGCAGTGTAACATTTTTTGAATTCCAACATAAATGTTTATTTCTAACATAAATGTTCTTTTAATTCTAACATAAATGTCGTTCTTTGAATGCTAACATAAATGATATTTTTATTCTAATTAACTATTTTTAACAAAATGACATATTAATACAACATTTTATAACTAAAAGGCATTTTTAATCAAATGCAACATTTTAAAATAAAAATGTGACTTTTCTATGTAATCTAACATTACATTTAAATGTGAAATTTTAAATGTAAACATGTCTTTATTTAAAACATGACTTTTTCTATATTCTATTCATAACATTTAAAGTATGAGTTTTAAATGAGAACATGTTTTTACATAACATGTTTTTATTTAAATGACTTGTTAATTCTAACCTTAACAAAATGACTAGTTTATTTCTAGATAACACTTTTAACGAAAGCGATGTTTTAATTCAAACTAAGCATATTGACAAAAGTGTTCTTTTATTCAAATACTAACATTTATGACAAAAAAAATGTTCTTTTCATATATTGCATTAAACTAGAGTTTTTAATGTTACCATGTTTTACATTTTAAAACATGAACAAATTTTGTTAAACCATTCATTATATTAAAATATATGTTTTAATGTAAACATGTTTCATAAGGATAAAACATGGACAATTTATATTACGCCATTCATTATGTAACAACCCCAATTTTTTGATAATTTAGATTATTAAATTTAATATGACTTTTGAATATATATTTTGTTATAATTTTTTTTTATGATTTAACTATATAAATTTTGATGTGTGAACTTAATTAAAGAGAATCAGGTAATGAATTTCAACTTATTATAACAATAATAAGTTGCATTGATTGTAAACTTAACTTTGATTTTGTTTATAGTAATTAATAATGAAAATTTGAAATCCTAAAGAAAATGAATGGAATTGAGTTAAAGAATTTATAGTTGAAATTCAATTGAATTGTAAAAAGAAAAGGAAAAAATCAATGTTGTAATTAAATACAAATAAAATCAATTTGCAAAGTTAGTCTGAATTTATGTTGTTTTGAGTAAAATTAACATGTTTTGAAATTTAATAGAAATAAATGTTTTATTGGAAGAAAGTGGTTTAAATTATTTAGAAATGTAATCAGAAATTTATGGCAAGTTATTAAGACTTAAAATGAATTGATTATTTTTTTTAAATTTTAATTGCTCAAATTAATTTGTATTTGGAAATGGGAATATCCAATTTAATATTATCTTTGATTTTGGTTAGATTTAATTATATGTCTTTTTACTTACGTTTACATATGTAGATGGTTTTGTAATATTTTGATATCATTTATTGTTATAAATGTTTGAATTGTCATGCACATTGTATTATTTCAAATTTCGATGAAAGAACAAATAAATTAAAAATGGAACATTCATTCTTAGGCCAACAAATCTTATACATCCTTTAACGATAGTCTAAATTGTTGTTGGCATTTAATGTAATAAAGAATTGATTTTGAGAATAATGTTCATAATGGAATCAAATCAAAAGATAAAGGATTGATTGCTTTATTTATAAATTAAACCATTGGGATGCATAGCATATAAATGACCATAAATTCTACCTTAACTGTCCTCTAAATTATACAAAAACGTAATCCACTCATTTCTTGTAGCCGCTAAATAAAATTCTCGTTCAAAATAAACATGGCTTCCACTTAGTTTTCAACGTCAAAAATCAAAATAAAATTATCCATTCATCCTAAAATCATAAAACCGATTGTGCCATGTACATCTCGACAGGATCTCTAAACCCATATCAAAAATGTGAAACTCGATAAGGTTTCCAGATGTCGATGTGATTGTCAACGAGCTAGTGTTCAGATTTGGAGTGAAAATAGAAGTTAACTTACGAATTCATTATCCTATTTAGATTTGTGAGGGGAAAGGACACCGTTTGGAAAAGATTGGTGAGAATTGGGTGAAAAGATTTCGCACCATGCACTATCATGAACGTGGAGGGCTGGGTGGATGGATTTTGTTCAAGAGTTGCGAGCTTGATGAAGTGGTAGTCAGTTGGTAGAGTTTGCGAATTGGAGGAAGATGGTACAGACGATTTGTGGAACGATGCAGAGATGAGGGAGATATGTGGAGTAGAAATTTCAGCCATGGTAGTTTACTGTAGGAAGCGGTTTTTATTTGAGGGAGAAGAAGGCCAGAAACGTATGATGACGTGGCGGGATTGAGTGGTGAGAAACTATAGTTTGTATATTTTATTTATTTTACAATTTGAAATTCAAATAGTAAAACATGTGTAACTTTTTCACATGAGCTCCAATTGATGCATGGTTTGTTGCATTAGAATTGTATCGACGAGCTCTTCGCGATGGTTCTTATTTGGGATGATTCCGAGAATGTTGAATTTTGGGCTAAAATTTGGAATTTCAATCGCGTAAAGAACCAAGGTGAGTGATTTAACCCACTCACGCTTAACTAAAGTATTCTAATATTAGTTAAAATAATATTATGTCATGATACGATTGTTTGTATTGATGTTTGACAGTTTAAATTGCATATTCATATTGATTTTCATTGATAATGTAGTTTAATTTGACTGTTAGATAAACTTTTACTGTTAAGTTAAAATTTGACATTTAATTTCTATTTTAAAACCTGACACCTGATAATGGGTAAATTTTTATGATATTTGACTGTTTGTATGTATTGATGTGATGAATGACAAGAATTTGATATGTTTGACATATTGATGTTAATTGTGTGAATTTACCTATTTTTCACATTTATTTATATATGACCATTGTTGTGTTGATTAATCCCAATCTTTACCCTAGATTTTACGGGCATCGAATAAACCCGGGGTTAATCCTTAAAATGAATTAAGAACGTAAGTTGAAATGATAAATACATATGACCCTGATCTGGATTGAAATGATATATATCCTTTCCCGAAGTACTAAAATTAAATTTTAAGTATCACTTGGCCATAGGATAGAAAATTATATACGGACACCGGTTGGTTAAATAAAATTGTTTTAAACATGAATTTTGAAACGTTGTTTTAAAGACAATATAAGCGATGTTTTATAATTTATTTCCTTTGAACTTGAACATGGAATTTTGAAATATAAACAAAAAGGGGAAATAAATTAGTATTATAACTGAAGCTAAATAAAGTGAAATATAATGTAAATCGAATTTATTAAAATTGAGTTGTTTCATCCACCTTTGAAATTTATGATGAATCAACATTGAGTTGAATTATATATGAATTGTGAACTATATTTGACATAAATTGAAATCATTGAAAATGAGAATTTGATTTGGAAAGTAACTATTTGAATTAATATGACCGAATTGGAATGAATGTAAAATTGGAAGTTTAATCGATGAATTATTGAATTTGAGTTAGTTGAATTGAATTTGAAATATGACTTCATGTTTAATAGAAAATGTTAAAGAAATGATTCTAATTCCAACTATAGTATTTCAAATCATTTTTATAAACTATTTTAATAATAATTATTATTATCTTCTTTCTTTATAAAATATTTTACTTTATTACTATTTTATATATAAATTATTTTAAATAAATCATTTTATAATTAACTGTTTATTTTATAAATTACTTAATGTTTTAACTATATATTTTAATAAATTTGATGAATTCTATTTTTATTACAAACTATTTATTTTCAAACTATTTCAATTATATAGCTAAACTGTTTGAAATATACTGTTAACTATTCTAATATTCAAATTATTAAAGTTGGAAATGTTTCAAGATTTTAAAAGTTAAAATGTAGTTTTTGATGAATAATAATCTCTCTTGAATATTGAATGATTTTGAAAAGTTGATATTTTTATATGAAGTACGAACCCCTTTGAAATGTAAAAGAACTGACCGGTGTGAAAAATGTAAACGATTGGTTGTTAAAGAGACCGGGATCGGATATTGTCACACTCTCTGCCAATACCGAAAACCACTTTAACAACTGTGTACGCGGTGGAGTTCCAGAAATGGTGTTGGATGGATTTGGAGGCGATTACTGGATTCGAAGAAAGAGAACGATGATGGATATCCTTGACCTTCGGGTCATAAATAAAATGACTAAAACAGGGCTATACCGTGACTAAGTGGGGTTAGCTACCTCCATCGGCAACACTTCTTCCTTTATTACTATAGTCCCTCAGTTTGATTGATTTGATTTGATGCACATCCGTGATTTTGGAATGTTGTCCGAGGTGGGCGGTAGTTGCGGCTATGCGTTACCACCAGTCCGGGCGTGCAACTAGTATATTCATACTCTGGGCATTCCTAGTGTGCCTTTTCATATTTATCCTGATCGAGCCCCCTACGATTTAGATTTATCGTTGTCGTATCACGGCGCATCCTTATCCACCGACGTACTGGTGTGTTATATGCAAACTGTACGACAACGGTATAAACGGTGTAAGGGTAATAATGGTAATCCCGCTTACATTATTTTGTTATGTTATATTTAACCATAGACACTATTATAATAGAGTATTATATTATATGATATTAGTTTGACGGATCCTTAGGAGATGGAAATTCCCGTAACATCTCTTAAGTTATTGCATTCATATTATTAAATGAAATTTGATTTAACTAATACGAGAATGATTTAGTTCTGATCCGAGTGTTTGTTGTGTTTCTTTTTATGCAATACGCTCAGGTTAGACCAATTGCAGTTAGCGAAGATTTTCCTTGCTTGAAGATACATTTAAGAAGATGGAGATGGAGCTCAACAGACGTATTAAAATTATTATTCCGCTGCAAAATATATTGGTATGTTGTATGTTAATTTAATCTGATAATTGTTGTAAATGAAATAAAATGTATGTTTTTAACAGCTTCATGAACTGTTATTTATTTATTATATTTAGTCCTTCCGCTGCGAGATTCTGTATTTGTTTCTTCTTTCTTCATCTGCTTTTTTTTAATCCCAATAACTATCCGTATTTTTAATTCGTTTAAATCGACAGTTGAGGATCGTTGTCGATTTTAACGGTCAAAAAATTTGTGGATGTTACATTTGGTATCAGAGCTTTGGTTTAGCAAAAACCTTGGCTCTATTTGGGATTAACTCATTGGAGATAGGGTAGTAATACCCTAAAATGAGTTTGAGCGTATATGAGAGAGCGTACTTGTAATTTTGATATAAAATGACTTTGCGTTGTGTTGATTTGTTATGTTGAGTATTTATGAATTTTGGTCGGTACTTGGGACGCCAATGTATCGATAAGGATTTCTAAACACTCGAATAGGACTTATGGACATAATATTGTTTTGAATTATATTTTATGTATATATTTGAAATTATATGAATTTTGATTTTAGTGATGATAATATTAAATTTTCATCATTTATTACTCGATTAATTAATAATTAAAACCTTTGTTTGTTGATTGGTTTAAGAGAAATCAAATATTGAAAATTTATTGATAATGAAATAAGAAGTAAAATACGAATTTGAGAATTTGATTTTTGGTGATTTTGTAATATTGATTTGCAAATGATTTGGAATAATATATTTATATTTTAAAGGTGTTTCATGTAGAATTTGTTTTAAATGAATTATTGAAAAAAAAAATAAGTGTATACCCTCTTTTCTTTTAAAATGATTTCGGTGATGAGTGCACGCATCATCGATGTTTATTTTCAAGAGTCTGAGTAGGGAGACATTTAATATTTTGTACTTTGTTTTATGGAATTGAACTTTTTTTTATAATATGGTTTTATGTAAACGATATAGTAAAAAAAAACCAAAATTTATTTCTTGAAATCTTGAATAAGTAATGAATTGAAACTTATGAATATTATGAATATAAGAGAGTTATAATTAAAATAAAATTCTTAAGAATTGGATAATGAATTGAAACGAACAGTAACCATTGAACTTGTGTAATAATAAAATTCTGTTCTATAACATGAATAACTTACCAATTAACTAAGAAGTTGAATGTTATAAGAATAAGTAATAAAATAATGCACAAGTATTTGAATGGATAATGAAAGTGGAAAATTTGATTGGTTATATAAATAAATAAAATTTAAGTTATGTAATAAGGCGATATATTTAGTTACGTTGTGAAATTCAATTTAACTAAGTAACATGAATTAACCGAATCAATGAAAAATCAATTAAGCAAATTATTTAGTAATACACTAAATTTATTGATATTAATGTTTGGTTTGGTAAAAATATAAGTGAATAGCCTTATAATTATAAACTTAACGATGGTTGAACGAATTAATTAAATTAATTAAAAATGAGCTCGTCGCGCAGCGGTAGTTCGTAATTTTTTCGAATTGACGTTTAAATGAATGTATAGAATCCAAAATAAGTCGGAATTCTTTGAAACAAGAATCTTCCGGTTCTATTGGATTATAATTTCCTAGTGAAAGAGAAAATTTTAAATTTCGGCTTGAAAATTTCAAGATATGTGTAAACTAAAATTTCATAGAAACAACGCCAGGGAAATTCGCGATTCAAAATTTAATTATAAATAAAATGGATGATAATAAATTCGATAGAATTGTTGAAGGAAATTGAAATTAAATGTGAAACATAATTCAATGTCAGTCGGCTAAATATGTATAGGATAATTTTGTCATTTAAATAAAAAGGCAATCAGTAATAAATATAACAAAACAAACGTTGAAATTGGAAATGAACTTGAGAATGCAATATAACAAATGAAAATATGAATTGTTTAAAAGTGAAATAAACAATGAAATCATGCTAATGAAAAATGACATTGAAAATTTCTGTAGATTTGCTTGGTTGAATGAATATATTTGATTGGATATTTTATTTATGTTTTAGTTGCATTTGCTAACTCATGTGTGTTTACTGTAAACATATAAATATTATTTCTTGTATATGTTGTTGAGCATTAGTAGGTTCTGGAGGAAATTTGCATGCATTAGAGCTACTTGCGCATAAAAAAAAATTTGCTTTTGCTTGCTAAAAAAATAAAATAAATCGCTAATAACGCAAATGAAAGGTACGTATATCAAATTTATATATCGTATTTTGGCAATTTATATTGTTTTCCCCATTTTGGGATGCCTCATCATTGAGATGAGATGTATATTTGGAATTATTATATATTATTGTTTTCCAGATCTAACTGTACGAAGGAGACTCTGCCAAAAATTTTCATGAATTTATGACTTTGAAATTTCTGTGAAAATGTGAGTTTTGTATAAGTTAATTGTTTCTAATTTAGTAGAAATTTTATATTATTTCAACTTTATTTTGTCACTTCATTTCTACGTTCCTTTTCGAGGACGAAAAGTTTTAAGTGGGGTAGAGTGTAACAACCCCTATTTTTCGATAATTTAGATTATTAAATTTAATATGACCTTTGAATATATATTTTGTTATAAATTTTTTTTATGATTTAACTATATAAATTTTGATGTGTGAACTTAATTAAAGAGAATCAGGTAATGAATTTCAACTTATTATAACAATAATAATTTGCGTTGATTGTAAACTCAAATTTGATTTTGTTTATAGTAATTAATAATGAAAATTTGAAAACCTAAAGAAAATGAATGGAATTGAGTTAAAGAATTTATAGTTGAAATTCAATTGAATTGTAAAAAGAAAAGAAAAAAATCAATGTTGTAATTAAATACAAATAAAATAAATTTGCAAAGTTAGTTTGAATTTACTTTGTTTTGAGTAAAATTAACATGTTTTGAAATTTAATAGAAATAAATGTTTAATTGGAAGAAAGTGGTTTAAATTGTTTAGAAATGTAATTGAAAATTTATGGCAAGTTATTAAGACTTAAAATGAATTGATTATTTTTTTAAATTTTAATTGCTCAAATTAATTTATATTTGGAAATGGGAATATCCAATTTAATATTATCTTTGATTTTGGTTAGATTTAATTATATGTCTTTTTACTTACGTTTTCATATGTAGATGGTTTTGTAATATTTTGATATCATTTATTGCTATAAATGTTTGAATTGTCATGCACATTGTATTATTTCAAATTTCGTTGAAAGAACAAATAAATTAAAAATGGAACATTCATTCTTAGGCCAACAAATCTTATACATCCTTTTACCATAGTCTAAATTGTTGTTGGCATTTAATGTAATAAAGAATTGATTTTGAGAATAATGTTCATAATGGAATCAAATCAAAAGATAAAGGATTTATTGCTTTATTTATAAATTAAACCATTGGGATGCATAGCATATAAATGACCATAAATTCTACCTTAACTCTCCTCTAAAATATACAAAAACGTAATCCACTCATTTCTCATTTCCTGTAGCCGCTAAATAAAATTCCCGTTCAAAATAAATATGGCTTCCACTTAGTTTTCAACTTCAAAAATCAAAATAAAATTATCCATTCATCCTAAAATCATAAAACCGATTGGGCCAAGTTCATCTCGACAGGATCTCTAAACCCATATCAAAAATGTGAAACTCGATAAGGTTCCCAGAAGTCGATGTGAATGTCAGCGAGCTAGGGTTCAGATTTGGAGTGAAAATAGAAGTTAACTTACAAATTCATTATCCTATTTAAATTTGTGAGGGGAAAGGACACCGTTTGGCAAAGTTTGTTGAGAATTGGGTGAAAAGATGTCGCACCATGCACTGTCATGAACGTGGAGGGCTGGGTGGACGGATTTTGTTCGGGAGTTGCGAGCTTGATGAAGTGGTAGTCGGTTGGTAGAGTTTGCGAAGTGGAGGAAGATGGTACAGATGGTTTGTTGAACGATGCAGAGATGAGGGAGATATGTAGAGTAGAAATTTCAGCCATGGAAGTTTACTGTAGGAAGCGATTTTTATTTGAGGGAGAAGAAGGCCAAAAACGTATGATGATGTGGTAGGATTGAGTGGTGAGAAACTTTAGTTTGTATATAGTGTTTATTTTATAATTTTTAATTCAAATAGTAAAACATGTGTAACTTTTTCATACAAGCTCCAATTGATGCACGGTTTGTTGCGTTAGAATTGTATCGACGAGCTCTTCACGATGATGCTTATTTGGGATGATTCCGAGAATGTTGAATTTTGGGCTAAAATTTGGAGTTTCAATCGCGTACAGGACCAAGGTGAGTGATTTAACCCACTCACGCTTCACTAAAGTATTCTAATATTAGTTAAAATAATATTATGTCATGATATGATTATTTGTATTGATGTTTGACAGTTTAAATTGCATATTCATATTGATTTGCCTCGATAATGTAGTTTAATTTGACTGTTAGATAAACTTTTACAGTTAAGTTAAAATTTGACATTTAATTTCTATTTTAAAACCTGACACCTGATAAATGGTAAATTTATATGATATTTGACTGTTTGCATGTATTAATGTGATGAATGACTATTTGATATGTTTGACATATTGATGTTAATTGTGTGAATTTACCTATTATTCACATTTATTTATATATGACCATTGTTGTGTTGATTTATTCCAATCTTTACCCTAGATGTTACGGGCATCGAATAAACCCGGGGTTAATCCTTAAAATGAATTAAGAACGTAGGTTGAAATGATAAATACCTATGACCCTGATCTGGATTGAAATGATATATATCCTTTCCCAAAGTACTAAAATTAAATTTTAAGTATCACTTGGCCATAGGATAGAAAATTATATACGGACACCGGTTGGTTAAATAAAATTGTTTTAACCATGAATTTTGAAATGTTGTTTTAAAGACAACATAGCGATGTTTTACAATTTATTTCCTTTGAACTTGAACATGGAATTTTGAAATATAAACAAAATGGGGAAATAAATTAGTATTATAACTGAAGCTAAATAAAGTGAAATATAATGTAAATCGAATTTATTGAAATTGAATTGTTTCATCCACCTTTGAAATTTATGATGAATCAACATTGAGTTGAATTATATATGAATTGTAAACTATGTTTGACATAAATTGAAATCATTGAAAATGAGAATTTGATTTGGAAAGTAACTATTTGAATTAATTTGATCGAATTGGAATGAATGTAAAATTGGAAGTTTAATCGATGAATTATTGAATTTGAGTTGGTCGAATTGAATTTGAAATATGACTTCAAGATTAATTGAAAATGTTAAAGAAACGATTCCGTAACAATCCGGAAAATACGAGCCAATTTAAAATTTTTAAATTTGTTATTTCAAAGGAATTTGAACAATTGAAACAGAATATTTCAATAAAATAGTGGATTAGAAATAGTGAGTCAGCTTGAAAATTTGAATTCAAACTTTGACTGGTTGTGCCGGGTGGAAAATATAACGGATTTTAGTGAAACCAAAAATATTTAAATATGTTTATCAATCCCTTTCTTACGAATCTGGAAAAATCGAAGTTTCATAACGGGAATCAAAAGTTATGGCCGAATGAATTTTCAGAAAGGTCACTATATAGAATATATAGCCCTGGAAAGTAGATATTTTGAAAACGACCTCGGAATTCGACGAAACCAGTTTTGTTGGGTCCGGGATGTCAAAATATTGCTAGGTTTCAAATTTCATAATTTTTGAAGCTAGTATGTGAGCGTGGCAAAAGAAAATGTGTTTAGTCAATTTTTGTTAAATTGGATCGACCAGAAAATGGCCATTTTTCAAACGATCTCAGAATCCAATGAAACTAGTTTTTCGGGACCGTAGCGTCAAAACATAGCTAGATTTATTTTTCTGGAATTTTTCGAATCAGTTTGTGGCCCTGGCAAATTGAATTGTACGTTCAAAGTTAAAAATTTAATGTTTTATACTTTAATTTGAAGAATAACTGACTGTAACAGTCGAATTGGCCAACGAAACATATCCCATTGTGTCCGGGATGGGGGTAATGAAACAACCCGAACTTCCCCGTGAAGGAAAGCACGGATAGAATTGAGGACAAGACACAATAGAACGCATACGGAAGAACATTTCACTTTATATTACAACAATAGGCCCTATCTAATTTTGGTTCTCACACCAGTCAATAGGAAATATATAGAAATCTCACTTTCGTCACTCGAATATAAATACTGATAATGTGATCACAATTATCAGCATCATCCCCGGGCGACTAGAGTGTGATTCTATATCTACCTAGTATATTAAAATTTTGAATACTAGCGGATCAGACGTATACGCAAAAAATATATATATACTGGATTGTCAACATCTATATAAATAAATAATCAAATACGAATAATTGATTTAAATTTTCAAAACAAAATTTTGTTTTCACCTTAAAAAATATACTCTTCACACTCGTTCTAGGATACTACTGATCCCATCTCTAACGAGTCATTCTAATTGGATATTACTAATCCAATATCTGATGAATTCTTTCGTATGGTTCTAATGTGCCTTGTTCTCTGCTTTGTAAACCAAAGCTCTAATACCAACTGTGACGGCAAGGAGTCTCGCTCGGTCCGAACCAGTCGCTAAACCGACCCAGACCGTTCGAAACGCCCTATCGTTTGAGAACACGACAAAACCGAACGCATACCGAAGAACGTTTCATTGTATATTACAACAATGCATCAGATTACAAGAATATACAGAAAATCACATTTTTGATGCCAATTCACAACATTGTGTTCTAGCTATATAACTTTGGTTCTCACACCAGTCTAATGGAAATATATAGAAATCACACCTTCGAAACACGAACATAAACACTAATGATGTAGCTACAATCATCAGAATCATCTTCGGGTGTCTAGAATGTGACTCTATATCTATCCAGTATATTAAAACTTCGACTATACGTTCATGACGCGTATACGCGAAATCTTTATATATATTTTATTTTTAGCTTTTATAAATGCTAATTCATACATTAAAAAAACTTATTTTATAAATAAAAATATAATTAAAACTTACAGTGAGTTGCAGAGAGGAGGGGGGTTTTCAGCGTCGATCAGGAGGGGATCTTCGGTCGGTGGCGCGACGCGAGGCAGAGGAGGGGGAAGGCGGTCGGCGTCGGTCGAAGGGAGGGGAGGGGGTTGCGCGCTTGGAGGTTGCGACGGGGGGGGGGGGGGGGGGGGGGTGTTCGATCGCATCCGCGAGGGAAGGGGGGTTTTCGTGGCGCCTGGGGGGGGTTTCGAGGTGGCGCCCCACCACTGTGGAGGCGGCGGCGACTGATCGGGGGGGGGGGGGGGGGGCGCTCCTCCGATCCTCCTTCCTCTTTTTTATTTTTTTTATTTTGTTCGATTGAAAATATGAGGGGGGGGGGCCAGAACGGTTAAAAAGGGGGAGAGGGTTTTTTTTATTTTTTTTATTATTTTTTTATTATTTTATTATTTTTAAAAGTTGACTTTTACATATGCCATCTAAACGAGGCCCACCACCTATCGTCCATAGCGTTTAACCCCCATTCCGAACACAATGGGATATGCATCGCAAGCTGATTCGATCACTTTGATCAGTTTCCGTTGAATTTACTTTTAAATCACTATATTGAATTTTAAACGTACATTTCAAATTACCGGGGCCGCATACGAACTTTAAAAATTCCAGAAAAATATTTTCTAGCTTCGTATTGACGATACGGTCCTAACAAAACTAGTTTCGTTGAATTCTGAGACCGTTGGAAAAATGGCCATTTTCCAGTCGATTAAAATCAACTGAAACTGGTCAAACGCGTTTTCTTTTGCCACGCTCACATATTGATTCGAAAAATTATGAAATTTGGAATCTAGCAATAACTTAACATCACGGACCCAACAAAACCGGTTTCGTCGAAATCCGAGGTCGTTTGCAAAAAGTCCATTTTTAAGGGCCTGAATTCCATAGCGACTATTCAGAATTTTCAACTGGACATATCTTTTGATTCCCGCTATGAAATCCCGATTTTTCGGATTCAATGAAAAGATATTATCAATTAGATCCTAATGTTTTTGGTTCCACTAAAATCCGGATTGTTTTGCACCCGGTACATTCAATTGAAGTTTGAAATCGAATTATCGAACTACCGCGCCATTTTCAATTCCTTTTATAATTATATATAATTATTTATATTCTAACGACGACGCGTATAAATATATATGATCGAATTCTATTCAAAATAAATTTCTCGTTGATTTTATTTAAAATAATCTATTTTAAATATTCAAATTCAGCTAAAATTGCCAAAATAAAAATTTCAAACTGGCTCGCATTTTCCGGGTTATTACAGGTAATTAGCTAGGGACGATGGTCGTTGTGTTTGAATTGGTGTCCGTGTGTAGAAACACTATTTAAAAATTTATTAAAACTACGGGCCAATCAGAATTTTCCTTCCATTATTTTTAAAAATAAAAATATATCAGAAAACCCTTTTTTTCTCTCTCTCCACCGACGATCTTCGCCGTTCGACTCTTCCCCTCCAAATCGCTGCCGCCACAGGCGATTCCAGCCGCCGCCACCTACCCCAGTCGACGCGCCTCCCTCCCCTCTTCCAATCCGACCCTACCCCGACCCCTATCGCCACCTCCATCGCCGCAATCGACGACCCAAAGTCGAGCACTTTCCGCCGCCGCCACGTGCGCCAGAGACCACCGAACCACCTCAAACCACCCTGCGCCGACTCCCCTTCCTCCCTCTTCCACGTCATCACCTCTGATCATCCTATCGTGCCTCGGTTCTCGTGAAAACTGCAACCCTAGTTTTGAACCAACAATAAAGGAAACATCGGGACCGCAAGGAAGCTCTTTACCACATAGGAGAGACCGCGGATTTTTCTGAGTCATATACGATTTTTAGCACTCCGTAAACCAAGGTGAGAAATCTAAATTAAATGAATTTGAATGGAAAATGTCGTGTATAAATTATATAAGCGAAATATAAATTACACACGTGTTGTATACCTCATGTACATGCGTTGTGTAAGCTATATAAGCAAAGTATGAATTATACATGCATAGTATAATGGATATATGTGTTGAAATGCAAGTGAAATATAGTAATAATATATATTGTTTAAACACTTCATTCATTCACACATGAATTTAATATTTATTCAACACATTTCAACACATATATCCATTATACTATGAAATTTAATTCCTATGCATGTGTTGAATAAATATTTTAAATGATAAAAATATCATTTTTATCATATACTTGATATGCTAAAGATATGCGAGCATTGAAATAAATATTTGTGAAAGAAATATTATTTTTAACATGCATAGGAACTAAATAAAATAGTCATGTGTTAAAATATATTTTAGTTCCCCAAAATTATCATCTTTGAAAAGTGAAGTGTTAAAAATAGCTACTTGTTCAAATAAATATGCATGAGTTGAAATATTCATTAATTAGCTAATGATATGATTTTTGCCTATGCATGCAACATTAGGATTAATGGTGTTTTCAAACCGAATTGAATCAAATATGAAGTTGAATGGAAAATGATAAGTGATAATAATTACATATATGTACAAGCATATTTATTGAACAAGTTATAGCAAAGAGGCTAGAGAAGTGGAATAAAATTTTGTGCCCGACAAATAGGTACACGTTTACTGTTTTGCTTGGGTGATGATTTTATGAGCCTGTTGGCTAGCCGCTTGGCTTTTTCTTTTAATTTTTGACATGAGACGCCCGTGTGGCTATTTGGGAATTTTCCCAGCCCTCCCGTACAAAGGAGGTTATGGCGAAATTTTCCAAAATTTAAAGGCGTTAGTGAAATATTGAAGTGA